>CAKJTW010000085.1:2867174-5734349 GCA_917880005.1 Nanger dama | reverse complement strand
TAATGTAATTTTCCATGTTACTCTTTCCATGCATCTCACCCTCTCCTCCCCTTGCCCTCTGTCCATAATTCTATTCTATTTCTTTTTAAAAGATTGATTTCAAGGTTACTACATCCTTGGAGAGAGAGAAAGCACTCTGTGATTTCAGTCCTTTTGAATTTACAATGGTTTTCATTAGAACTTAAAATTTCATTATATTTTAAACTATTCATTTGGAACTTGAAGCAACAAGGATATGCTGTACAGCACAGAGAAATATACCAATCATCTAATAATAAATGTAAACAGAGTATAATATATAAAACAACTGAAGCACTATGTTGTAAACCTGAACAAATATAATATTTCAACTCATGAATATATCCATAAAAAATTTAAAGTTAAAAAGAATTTATCAGTACCACTATTATTGGATATAGAAATCTGTGAAGGAT
This sequence comes from Nanger dama, assembly GCA_917880005.1. Classification (NCBI taxonomy): domain Eukaryota; kingdom Metazoa; phylum Chordata; class Mammalia; order Artiodactyla; family Bovidae; genus Nanger; species Nanger dama. Next base: position 5,733,915 of record CAKJTW010000085.1, on the reverse strand, counting down.
TTGATTCTCAGCAAAACTATGAGAGAAAAGCTAGGAGGATCTACAAAATTCCAACCTCTTGACCCCAGCTGTAGTATTTTCTCTAGGTCAGTCATGACAGAGTTCGGTAAGTTCTAAATTATTTTCCTAGCAATTTCATTTCCCAGTTTATTCTCATTCTCCCAAAGTGTACTATGGGGTTCTTCAGAAGCAGGTTATGTGTGAAATGCAATAGAGAGAGTGAAGAAACTCATATACCCCTCCACTACCTCTATTATACTTTCCCCATGTATCCCAGTTCATTTACATATTTTCCACATGTCCTAGTTAATCAAACATTTAAATATATAAATGAGGACTGACATATAGTACAGAACTGGCAAAACAAAAATTTCACACACATTTCAATTTTCTAATTTCCTGGTTTTTTAAACTTTTAAAAAATTCATACAGGAGAACAAGATGGCAGAGGAATAGGTGGACGTGGAGTACATCTCTCTCCACGGATACATCAGGAATACACCTTCAGACACAGAAGTGCATGCAGAACACCAGCTGAGAGTGGACAGGAGTCATTGACCAGCGAAAAACAATATATAGACCCACCCAAACCTTGGTAGGATGAAGGAACTGGGGGAAAGACAGGAGTGTTATAGGACTGGGCCTGCCCTGGGCAGGTGGGGGGAACTGAAGCAGGGGTCCGATCCCCACATCAAGGCAATTGTCTGAGTCAGAGGAGAAGCACTTAAGGCTGAGAGTGAAACAGCTGATCTGTGGCAGCCTAAATGGAATGAGAATCAGACAGTCCTTGCCACCACACATACCCAAGACAGGGACGCAGACCCCCTGGAAGGTGCAGCGGCTGGGAGCTGGAGTTTAGGGATTGTGGAGCAATCCCAGAGTGAGGGCTGCTGTAACTGTGGAGAGACTTATCAGGGAATGTGAGGGAGGAGACTGTGGTGGGAAATGCCTGTGGAGGAAAGCCAGGCAGCCATGCAAGCTAGGCCATACTGCTGAGTCACGTTTGGGGAAGGAGCCATCACCATAGCCTCTCTCCCCACAGCGCCAGCATTGGCAGCTGAACAATAGAGAGGCTGGCCCAGCAAGCACCTGACGCACTGAGCTACAGAGTAGGACCCCACCCAGGGTGCTCCTTTAAGTGCCTGATGTGCCAATCTACAGAGTAGGACCCCAGCCAGGGGGGCCCCTATATGAGCCTGATGTGCCAAACAACAGAGAAAGTCCCCAGGCAAGGAAGCCCTCTACGTGCCTGAATGGGTGGAGCTACGGAGAAAGACTGGCAAAGAGGCCTTCTGATCGCCAGCTACAAGAGGCTCGATAAAAGCCTCTGATGGGGCCATAACTCCTGCGGTGGAGGCAGTCAGTGTCCCTACTTCAGTATTCTTGCCTTGAGAACCCCATAAACAGTATGAAAACGCAAAACATAGGACATTGAAAGATGAACTCCCCAGGTGGGTAGGTGCCCAATATGTTACTGGAGATCAGTGGAGAAATAATTCCAGAATAAGTGAAATGGAGCCAAAGCAAAAACAACACCCAGTTGTGGATGTGACTGGTGATGGAAGGAAAGTCCGATGCTGTAAAGAGCAATAATGCATGGGAACCTGGTATATTAAGTCCATGAATCGAGGCAAATTCGAAAAGGTCAAACAGGAGATGGCAAGTGTGAACATCAACATTTTAGGAATCAGCGAACTAAAGTGATCTGGAATGGTTGAATTTAACTCAGATGACCATTATATCTACTACTGTGGACGAGAATGGTTTAGAAGAAATGGAGTAGCCATCATAGTCAACAAGAGATTCTGAAATGGAGTACTTGGATGCAGAATGATCTCTGTTTGTTTCAAGGAAATCATTCAATATCAGAGTAATCCAAGTCTATGCCCTGACCATCAATGCTGAAGAAGCTGAAGTTGAATGATTCTATGAAGACCTACAAGACCTTCCAGAACTAATACCCCCAAAATATGTCCTTTTCACTATAGGGGACTGAAATGCAATAGTAGGAAGTCAAGAACTACCTGGAGTAAATTTAGTCTTGAAGTGCAGCATGAAGCAGGGAAAAGGCTAATAGAGTTTGGCAAAGAGACTGCTCTGGTCATAGCAAACACTCTCTACCAAAAACACCAGAGAAGACTCTACACATGGAAAGCACCAGATGGTCAACACCAAAATCAGACTGATTATATTCTTTGCAGCCAAAGATGGAGAAGCTCTATTAGTTCAGTTCAGTTCAGTTCAGTCGCTCAGTTGTGTCTAACTCTTTGTGACCCGATGAACTGCAGCACGCCAGGACTCCCTGCCCAGCACCAACTCCCGGAGATCACTCACACTCACGTCCATCGAGTTGTGATGCCATCCAGCCATCTCATCCTCTGTCATCCCCTTCTCCTCCTGCCCCCAATCCCTCCCAGCATCAGAGTCTTTTCCAATGAGTCAACTCTTCACATGAGGTGGCCAAAGTACTGGAGTTTCAGCTTTAGCATCATTCATTCCGAAGAAATCCCAGGGCTGATCTCCTTCAGAATGGACTGGTTGGATCTCCTTGCAGTGCAAGGGACTCTCAAGAGTCTTCTCCAACACCACAGTTCAAAAGCATCAATTCTTCAGCGCTCAGCCTTCTTCACAGTCCAGCTCTCACATCCATACATGACCACAGGAAAAACCATAGCCTTGACTAGAGAGACCTTTGTTGGCAAAGTAATGTTTCTGCTTTTGAATATACTATCTAGGTTGGTCATAACATTTCTTCCAAGGAGTAAGCGTGATTTCATGGCTGCAATCACTATCTACAGTGATTTTGGAACCCCCAAAAATAAAATCTGACACTGTTTCCCCTGTTTCCCCATCTATTTGCCATGAAGTGATGGCACTGGATGCCATGATCTTATTTTTCTGAATGTTGAGCTTTAAGCCAAGTTTTTGCTCTCCTCTTTCACTTTCATCAAGAGTCTTTTTAGTTCCTCTTCACTTTCTGCCATAAAGGTGGTGTCATCTGCATATCTGAGGTTATTGATATTTCTCCCAGTAATCTTGATTCCAGCTTGTCCTTCTTCCAGCCCAGCGTTTCTCGTGATGTACTCTGCATACAAGTTAAACAAGCAGGGTGACAATATACAGTCTTGATGTACTCCTTTTCCTATTTGGAACCAGTCTGTTGTTCCATGTCCAGTTCTAACTGTTGCTTCCTGACCTGCATATAGGTTTCTGAAGAGGCAGGTCAGGTGGTCTAGTATTCCCATCTCTTTCAGAATTTTCCATAGTTCATCGTGATCCACAGAGTCAAAGACTTTGGCATAGTCAATAAAGCAGAAATAGATATTTTTCTGGAACTCTCTTGCTTTTTCTATGATCCAGCAGATGTTGGCAACTTGATCTCTGGTTCCTCTGCCTTTTCTAAAACCAGCTTGAACATTTGGAAGTTCATGGATCACGTATTGCTGAAGCCTGGCTTGGAGAATTTTGAGCACTACTTTACTAGTGTGTGAGATGAGTGCAATTGTGCAGAAGTTTGAGCATTCTTTGGCATTGCCTTTCTTTGGGATTGGAATGAAAACTGACCTTTTCCAGTCCTGTGGCCACTGCTGAGTTTTCCAAATTTGGTGGCATATTGAGTACAGCACTTTCCCAGCATCATCTTTCAGGATTTGAAATAGCTCAACCGGAATTCCATCTATACAGTCTGCAAAAGCAAGACCAGGAGCTGACTGTGGCTCAGATCATGAACACTTTATTGCCAAATTCAGACTTATGTTGAAGAAAGTAGGGAAAACCATTAGACCCTTCATTTATGACCTAAATCAAATCCCTTATGATTATAGAGTGAAAGTGACAAATGGATTCAAGGAATTAGATCTGATAGACAAAGTGCCTGAAGAACTATGGACAGGGGTTCATGACATTGTACAGGAGAGAGGAATCAAGATCATCCCCAAGAAAAAGAAATGCAAGAAAGCAAAATGGCTATCTGAGAAGGCCTTACAAATAGCTGTGAAAAGAAGAGAAGTGAAACGCAAAGGAGACAAAGAAAGATATACCTATTTGAATGCAGAGTTCCAAGGAATTGCAAGGAGAGTGAAGAAAGCCTTTCTTGGTGATCAGTGCAAAGAAATAGAGGAAAACAATAGAATGAGAAAGACTGGTGATCTCTTCAAGAAAATTAGAGATACCAAGGGAACATTTCATGCAAAGATGGGCACAATAAAGGACAGAAATGGTATAGACCTAACAGAACTACAAGACATTAAGAAGAGGTGGCAAGCATACACGGAAGAACTATACAAAAAGAATCTTCATGACCTCAGAAATCATGATGGCGTGATCACTCACCTAGAGCCAGACATCCTTGAATGTGAAGTCAAGTGGGCCTTGGGAAGCATCACTATGAACAAAGCTAGTGGAGGTGATGGAATTCCAGTTGAGCTATTTCAAATCCTGAAAGATGATGCTGTGAAAGTGCTGCACTCAATATGCCAGCAAATTTGGAAAACAGCAGTGGCCACAGGACTGGAAAAGATCAGTTTTCATTCCAATCCCAAAGAAAGGCAACACCAAAGAATGCTCAAAGTACTGCACGATTGCACTCATCTCACATGCTAGTAAAGTAATGCTCAAAATTCTGCAATCCAGGCTTCAATGGTACATGGACCTTGAATTTCCAGATATTCAAGTTGTATTTAGAAAAGGAAGAGGAACCAGAGATCAAATTGCCAGCGTCTGCTGGATCATCAGAAAAAGCAAGAAAGTTCCAGAAAACCATCTATTTCTGCTTTATCAACTATGCCAAATCTTTTGACTGTGTGGATCACAACAAACTGTGGAAAATTCTGAAAGAGATGGGAATAACAGACCACCTGACCTGTCTCTTGAGAAATCTGTAGGCAGGTCAAGAAGGAACAGTTAGAACTGGACATAAAACAACAGACTAGTTCCAAATTGGGAAAGGAGTATATCAAGGCTGTATGTTGTCACCCTGCTTATATAACTTATATGCAGAGAACATCATGAGAAACGCTGGTGTGGATGAAGCACAACCTGTAATCAAGATTGCCAGGAGAAATATCAATAACCTCAGATATGCAGATGATACTACCCTCATTGCAGAGAGCAAAGAGGAACTAAAGAGCCTCTAGGTGAAAGTGACAGAGGAGAGTGAAAAAGCTGGTTTAAAACTCAAAATTCAGAAAACAAAGATCATGGCATCTGGTCCCTCACTTCACAGCAAATAGATGGGGAAACAGTGGGAACAGTGAGGGAGTTTTCTTGGTGAGGGGCTTCAAATCACTGCAGATGGTGACTACAACCATGAGATTAAAGACGATTGTTCCTTGGAAGAAAAGCTATGACCAAGCTGGACAGCATATTAAAAAGCAGAGACATTACTTTGCCAACAAAGTTCTGTCTAGTCAAAGCTATGGTTTTTCCAGTAGTCATGTATGGATGTGAGAGTTGGACTATAAAGAAGGCTGACCAACCCCAATGACTGCAGCATGCCAGGCCTTCCTGTCCATCACCAACTCTGGGAGCTTACTCAAATTCATGGCCATTGAGTTGGTGAAACTATCCGACTATCTCATCTTCTGTTGTCCCCTTCTCCTCCCACCTTCAATCTTCCTCAGCATCAGGGTCTTTTCAAATGAGTCAGTTCTTCACATCAAGTGGCCAGAGTGTTGGAGTTCAGCTTCAGTATCAGTCCTTCCATTGAGTGTTCAGGGTTTCTTTCCTTAAGGATTGACTGGTTTGATGATCTGTCTAGATTCCATATATATGCATTAATATAAAATTGTTTTTCTCCTTTTAACTTCACTCTGTATAATAAGCTCTAGGTTCATCCCTCTCATTAAATAGACTCAAATGTGCTCCTTTTTGTGACTGAATAATATTCCATTGTATTAATATATATGTACTACAGCTTCTTTATCCATTCATCTATAGATAGACATCTAGGTTGCTTCCATGTCCTAACTATTGTAACATTTCAGTCACTCACTACTGTCCAACTCTTTGTGAGCCCATGGATTGTAGTCCACCAGGCTCCTCTGTGTATGGAATTCTCCAAAGAATATGGAAGTGAGTAGCCATTCCATTCTTCAGGGGATCTTCCCAACCCAGGGATTGAACCCCAGTCTCCTGCATTGCAAGTGGATGCTTAACTGCCTGAGCTACCAGGGAAGCTATTGCAAGTAGTGTGCAGTGAACACTGGGGTACATGTGTCTTTTTCAATTATGGTTTTCTAAGGGTATATGCCCAGTAGTGGGATTGTTGGTTCATATGGTAGTTTTAGTCCTAGTGTCTTAAGGAATCTCCATACTGTTCTCCTCAGTGACTGCATTAGTTTACATTCCCATGGACAGTGCAAGAGTGTTCCCTTTTATCCACAGCCTCTCTAGCTTTTATTGTTTGTAGATTTTCTGATGATGGCTATTCTCACCTTGTGAGGTGATAACTCGTTGTAATTTTGATTTGCATGTCTCTAATAGTGAGTGATGTTGAGCATCTTTTCATGTGTTTATTAACCATGTATGTGTATGTTTTCTTTGGAGAAATGTCTGTTCAGGTATTCTGCCCACTTTTTGATTGAGTTGTTTGTTTTCTAGTATTGAGCTTCATGAGCTGCTTGCATATTTTGGAGATTAATCCTTTGTCAGTTGTTTCATTTGCTATTATTTTCTCCCATTCTGAGGGTTGCCTTTTCTATAAACTTTGTTTATAGTTTCCTTTGCTATGCAAAAGCTTTTAAGTTTAATTAGGTCCCATTAGTTTATTTTTGTTTTTATTTCCATTACTCTATAAGGTGAATCACAGAGGATCTTGCTGCGATTTATGTCAAAGAGTGTTCTGCTTATGTTTTCCTCTAAGAGTTTTATAGTTTCTGGTTTTACATTTAGGTTTGTAATCCATTTTGAGTTTATCTTTGTGTATGCCGTTAGGAAATGTTCTAATTTCATTCTTCTACACATATCAGTGCAGTTTTCCCAGCATCACTTATGATGAGACTATCTTTTCTCTATTGCATATTCTTGCCTCCTTTGTCAAATATAAGGTGTTGGTGGGTGTGTGAGTTTATCTCTGGTCTTTCTATCCTATTCCCTTGGTGTATATTTCCGTTTTTGTGCCAGAACCATACTGTCTTGATAATTGTAGCTTTGTAGTCTGAATTCAGGAAGGTTGATTACTCCATCCCCATTCTTCTTTCTCAAGATTGTTTTGGCTATTTGTGGTCTTAATGCATTTTTGACTTATGATATTTTCAAGTTACAATGGGCTTACCCAGATGCAGCCCTATTATAAGTTGTGGAGGTCTATAGACCTCTTTCTCTTACACCAATTCAACAATATTACTACCATCTTTCACTCCTTTATCACCACTGTCAATGTTGTGCTCTCTGCTAGGTCGTTTCTGTTAGGAAAACATCAAGCCATTATTTCTTATCTTCACATGGCTTCCCAGGTGGCTCAGATGGTAAAGAATCTGCCTACTGTAAGGCAGGAGACATGGGTTCAATCCCTGGATTGGGAAAATCCCCTGGAGAAGAGAATGGCAACCCAACCCAATATTCTAGCCTGGAGAATTCCATGGACAGAGGAGCTGGGTAAGCTATAGTCCATGGACTCACAAAAAGTTGGACACGACTGAGCAACTAACACTTTCAGTTTCATATATAGATTATACTTTCAGCAACTGATAGCATTCTATATCTTTGCTCTTATTTGGGGCAAATTTCCTTTAAAATATACATATGTGTTTATTTTTATTCCTTGGCTGCACCAAGTCTTAGTAGCGGCATGCAGGATCTTTGATCTTTGTCGAGGCATGCATGATCCATAGCTGCAGCATGTGAACTCTTAGCTGTTGCCTATGGGATCTATTTCCCCAACCAGGGACTGGGCCCCCTGCCTTGGGAGTGTGAAGTCCCAGCCATGGAGCACCAGGGAAGTTTCAAGGCAAACTTCTTTTACAGATGTATGTAACATACATCTCTATGTGCAATATTGGAACATGAATATTTGAAAGTGTTGATTGAACCAGTATTCCTTATCTAAGACCATATTCCCCTAGGCTTTCTACTGACATCAAACTGGTATCAAAGAGAGGCCCAGACAACTTTCCTTCCATAGCCCCCTATGCCATCTGCTTGCTTCCACCTCATTCACTGCCCCAACAAGGCCTCTCTGTTGTTCCTCAAACAAGCCACACTCACTGTTTCTTAGGGCTTTTTCAATGTCAGTTCCATCTTTCAAAAATGTTCTTCCCTCAGATACCCACTTGGACTACTCCTTCACCCCTTTGTAATTGTTGTCTCTAATCACTGTTTCCATGTTTTCTTCTCCTTCCTATTCTCATTTGAACACAGTCCAATCAGGGGTTCACCTCTACCACTCAACTGAAATTTCTGTCCTCAAGGTCATGACTAACTTCTACATTGTTCAGTCCAATGATCAATTCTTAATCCTTACTGGACCTATCAACAGCATTTGGCACAGCTCATGAGTCACTCCTCCTCAGTTTACTGTCTTCAGTTGGCTTCCACAACCCTGTTCTCCTGGTTTTCTCTTACCTCCCTGGCTGCTTCTTCTCAGTTACCTTTACTGGTTCCTCTTCTCCTCCTGAACCTCTTAAAATGGGAGTGTGCCTAGGCTTGGTCCTCATTCTTCTCATTTCTATCTACCCTCCCTTGGTGATATCTTCCAATTCAAACACTGTAAAACACTTTCTATACTTATAACTCTTAAATTCAAGTCTGTAGATTGTATCTGTATCACAACATACAGTCTAATATATCCAGCTGCCTACTCAGCACCTCCACTCAGATGTCTAATAGACATCTCGAACTCAAAATGTTGCACATTGAATTTCTGGTCTTTTCCTCCAAACCTGCTCCTCCTATAGCCATCTGTATCTCAACTGATGGCAGTTCCATCAGTCCATATGTGAGAGAGAATCACAGCTGTGTGTTAAATTTGCTCAGTTGTGTCTGACTGTTTGTGATCCCATGGACTATACAGCCCATGGAATTCTCCAGGACAGAATACTGGAGTGGGTAGCCATTCCCTTCTCCAGGGGATCTTCCAAACCCAGGGATCGAACCCCGGTCTCCCACATTGCAGGTGGGTTCTTTACCAGCTGAGCCACCAGGAAAGCCCAAGAATACTGCAGTGCGTATCTTTAAGCTTCTCCAGCAGATCTTCCCAACCCAGGAATCGAACTATAGTCTCCAGCACTGCAGGCAGATTCTTTACCAGCTGAGCTACCAGGGAAGCCCAGTCCATATAGTCAGGGCAGAAATCTTACCATTATCTTCAATTTCTCCCTTTCTCTCCCACTGTACATATGGTGAAGTTGCTCAGTCATGTCTGACTCTTTGCAACCCCATGGACTGTAGCCTACCATGCTCCTCTGTCCATGGGATTTTCCAGGCAAGAGTACTGGAGTGGGTTGCCATTCCCTTCTCTAGAGGATCTTCCCAACCCAGGGATCAAACCTGGGTATCCCACATTGTAGGCAGACGCTTTACCATCTGAGCCACCAGGGAAGTCCTGGGGAAGTCACTGTACATATAACTCATCAGGAAATCATTTGGGCTCTTACTCAGTGTATCCAAAATCCAATCCTTCTCACATCCCCATCGCTACATATAAGGTCCAATTTGCCATTACTTCTCATCTGAATAACTGAAATAGCCTTCTAACAGATCTCTCTGTTTTTAACCTTGATCCTCTGTGGTGTATATTCTCGGCAAAAATTAAGTGATAATTTTTAAATATAAATGAAATCCTTGTACTTCTCTGCTCAAAACCTGAAAAAGATAGTGAATTCCACTGAGCGAGAGTCAAAATCCCTACGAAACCCTACATTTTCTGGTTCTCCATTATATCTCTGACCACTCCATCTGCTCTCTTCCCCCACTTATTCTGTCCAATCTGTGGCCTCCTTACTGTCCTTTCAAAATGCCAGGCTCACTGTTGCCATGGAACCTTTGCAATGCCCCTCTAGAAGGAGTGCTCTTTTCCAGGTTATCCATTTGTTTAACCCCTTTCACCAACATTAAGGCTTAAATCTCACCATTTCAATGAAGCCTATCTGAACTAGCCTATTTCATGTTGCAACTTGTGCAGCCCTACTCTATCTGCCTCCCCCTGCTCTGTTTCAATCATTCTCTAACACAATATATAGCTTATTTACTTGCTGTGTATATTGATTTCTTTCAGTCTTCCTCCATTGAGCTGTAAAGTCCATAAGGGCAGAGATCTGTTTTGTTCACTGATTCTAAGTAGCTAGATTTGTACACAAAATGATGTTTTTAAAATGAATTTTCTCATAATTTTTGTATTACAATAAGTTATATCACATTGCAAGTAATTGTCCACAACTTGACTTTTTCACCCAACATTATGATTTTTAGATTTATCCATGTTCATCTGTAACATATATACATCCATTTTAACTGGTATATAATATGCCATTTTATGAATAGTTTCCTTAGGCATGCCATTCTTGTAAACATCTTTGAGTCTCTTCTCTTTTTTTGCTATTTCAAAGAATGCTGCAAGGAATACTCCTGTTATAGCCTTTCATTACTCTATAAATATGTTTCCTAGAGCTGGAATTGCTAAATGACACATATGTGCATCTTCAACCTCACTGTGTGTGCTTGCTCAGTTGCTTCAGTCATATTTGACTCTTTGGACTGTAGCACACCAGGCTCCTCTGTCCATAGGATTCTCCAGGCAAGAATGCTGGAGTGGGTTGCCATGCCCTCCTCCAGGGGACCTTCCTGACCCAAGTATCGAATCTGTGTCTCTTATGCCTCTTGAACTGGCAGGTGGGTTCGTTACCACTAGCAGCACCTGGAAAGCCCATTCAACCTCACTGCTGCTGCTGTTGCTAAGTCGCTTCAGTCATGTCCGACTCTGTGCGACCCCTAAGACAGAAGCCCACCAGGCTCCCCTGTCCCTGGGATTCTCCAGGGAAGAACACTGGAGTGGGTTGCCATTTCCTTTTCCAATACATGAAAGTGAAAAGTGAAAGTGAAGTTACTCAGTCCTGTCCGACTCTTAGCGACCATGTGGTCTGCAGCCTACCAGTTTCCTCTTCTCATGGGATTTTCCAGGCAAGAGTACTGGAGTGGGTTGCCATTGCCTTCTCTGTTCAACCTCACTAGACACTGCCAAATAGTAATTACATCAATTTACACACACATTCAGGTATGACCTAAATCAAATCCCTTATGATTACACAGTGGAAGTGAGAAATAGATTTAAGGGCCTAGATCTGATAGATAGAGTGCCTGATGAACTATGGAATGAGGTTTGAGACATTGTACAGGAGACAGGGATCAAGACCATCCCCATGGAAAAGAAATGCAAAAAAGCAAAATGGCTGTCTGGGGAGGCCTTACAAGTAGCTGTGAAAAGAAGAGAGGTGAAAAGCAAAGGAGAAAAGGAGAGATATAAGCATCCAAATGCAGAGTTCCAAAGAATAGCAAGAAGAGATAAGAAAGCCTTCTTCAGCGATCAATGCAAAGAAATAGAGGAAAAGAACAGTATGGGAAAGACTAGAGATCTCTTCAAGAAAATTAGAGATACCAAGGGAACATTTCATGCAAAGATGGGCTCGATAAAGGACAGAAATGGTCTGGACCTAACAGAAGCAGAAGATATTAAGAAGAGGTGGCAAGAATACACGGAAGAACTGTATAAAAAGATCTTCATGACCCAGATAATCATGATGATGGGATCACTCATCTAGAGCCAGACATCTTGGAATCTGAAGTCAAGTGGGCCTTATAAAGCATCACTACGAACAAAACTAGTGGAGGTATTGGAATTCCAGTGGAGTTGTTTCAAATCCTGAAAGATGATGCTGTGAAAGTGCTGCACTCAATATGCCAGCAAATGCGGAAAACTCAGCAGTGGCCACAGGACTGGAAAAGGTCAGTTTTCATTCCAATCCCAAGAAAGACAATGCCAAAGAATGCTCAAACTACCACACAATTACACTCATCTCACATTCTAGTAAAGTCATGCTCAAAATTCTCCAAGCCAGGCTTCAGCAATACGTGAACTGTGAACTCCCTGTTGTTCAAGCTGGTTTTAGAAAAGGCAGAGGAACCAGAAATCAAATTACCAACATCCTCTGGATCATGGAAAAAGCAAGAGAGTTCCAGAAAAACATATACTTCTGCTTTATTGACTATGCCAAAGACTTTGACTGTGTGGATCACAATAAACTGTGGAAAATTCTGGAAGAGATGGGAATACCAGACCACCTGACCTGCCTCTTGAGAAATCTGTATGCAGGTCAGGAAGCAACAGTTAGACCTGGACATGGAACAACAGACTGGTTCCAAATAGGAAAAGGAGTACGTCAAGGCTGTATATTGTCACCCTGCTTATTTAACTTATATGCAGGGTACATCATGTGAAATGCTGGGCTGGAAGAAACACAAGCTGGAATCAAGATTGCCAGGAGAAATATCAATAACCTCAGATATGCAGATGACACCACTCTTATGGCAGAAATTGAAGAGGAGCTAAAAGCCTCTTGATGAAAGTGAAAGAGGAGAGTGAAAAAGTTGGCTTAAAGCTCAACATTCAGAAAACGAAGATCATGGCATCTGGTCCCATCACTTCATGACAAATAGATGGGGAAACAGTGGAAACAGTGTCAGACTTTATTTTTGGGGGTTCCAAAATCACTGCAGATGGTGACTGCAGGCAAGAAATTAGAAGATGCTTATTGCATGGAAGAAAAGTTATGAACAACTTAGATAATATATTCAAAAGCAGAGACATTACTTTGCCGACTAAGGTCCGTCTAGTCAAGGCTATGGTTTTTCCTTTTGTCATGTATGGATATGAGAGTTGGACTGTGAAGAAGGCTGAGCACTGAAGAATTGATGCTTTTGAAGTGTGGTGTTGGAGAAGACTCTTGAGAGTCCCTTGGACTGCAAGGAGATCCAACCAGTCCATTCTGACTGAGATCAGCCCTGGGATTTCTTTGGAAGGAATGATGCTAAAGCTGAAACTCCAGTACTTTGGCCACCTCATGAGAAGAGCTGACTCACTGGAAAAGACTCTGATGCTGGGAGGGACTGGGGGCAGGAGGAGAAGGGGATGACCGAGGATGAGATGGCTGGATGGCATCACAGACTCGATGGACGTGAGTCTGAGTGAACTCCGAGAGACGGTGAAGGACAGGGAGGCTTGGCGTGCTGTGTTTCATGGGGTCTCAAAGATTCGGACACGACTGAGCGACTGAACTGAACTGAACTGAACTGAACAGTTAAGACAACAAGTGAAGACTGGGGGTCCAAGGATGGTTAAAACAGAGGAAATCTAAGAAAGGGAAGAACAACAGGATTTGATGTTGAAGAGGATAGGACCAAATAAGCAAATGTGATTACTGACTTCAAAAGGTGATCAAGAGAAAGGGCAGCTCATGAGGAATCATGATCTAACAGTGTGGTTTATTGAAATGATAAACTAAGAGAAATAACTTTACTGATATGAAAACAAATGGAAACCATCAAATCAGACACAATAGTTTACCTGGGACACACAGACGCTATTCAATGGAGGAGGAAATGGCAACCCACTCCAGTGTTCTTGCCTGGGAGATACCATGGACAGAGAAGCCTGATGGGCTATAGCCAGGGTGTCCCAAGAGTCAGACATGACAGCGACAAAACAGCCACCACCCCACTCAACTTTTTCAACATTACTTGTGTCAGGAAATCATTTGGAAACAAAATCGAGGACCCAAACACAGCACAGAAATAATTAGAGCAAAATGTTCAAGAAACAATTGTTTAAAAACTATCCAAAGCAGAAGAAACTGAAGTTATTGTGACTGGTTCAGATTAATCACATTTGGTTTCTTCCTAAGAATACATCCTCCTTTCTTTGAAAAAATGGAAGCATTCTTGACTTGCAATGCAGATGTAACCTGTGTTACAAAAAGGGTTCATATATGAAGAAATTGTTTTCAGAAAGAAATGAATGTGCAAAGGAAACATTATAGTACTTAGCATTTTATAAAATGAAAAATATTCTTCTATTCAAAAGGAAATGTGCTGTGGAAATACATAAGAGATGAGATGTTGCAGGACTTTAATCATAAACATATGCAAAGTTAGCCTTGTCACATTCTATATGAAGTTCTTGGAAATACAACTTAGTCATGGTTGGGGAGTGGGCATCTTGCATCTGATGAGTCACCATAATGCTACTTCCCTATTCTTTGTTGTTCAGTCTCTCAGTTGTGTCCAACTCTTTGCAACCCCATGGACTGCAGCATGCCAGGCTTCTCTGTCTTAACCCTCTCCCAGAATTTGCTCAAGCTCATGTCCACTGAGTCGATGATACCATCCAACCATCTCATCCTCTGCTGCCTCCTCTCCTCCTGCCCTCAGTCTTTCCCAGCATCAGGGTCTTTTCCAGTCACACCATGTGGCCCAAGTATTGGAGCTTCAGCTTCAGCATCAGTCCTTCCAGTAAATATTCAGGGTTGATTTCCTTTAGGACTGACTGGTTTGTTTTCCTTGCTGTCTAAGTGACTCTTAAGAGACTTCTCCAGCAAAACAGTTCAAAAGCATCAACTCTTCAGTACTCAGTCTTTTTATTGTCCATCTCTCACATTCATATATGACCACAAAAAACTATAGCTTTGATTAGAGGGACCTTTGTCAGCAAAGTAATGTCTCTGCTTTTGAATACGCTGTCTAAGTTTGTCATAGGTTTTCTTCTAAGAAGCAAGAGTCTTTTAATTTCAGGGCTGCATCCTGCTTATGGTGAATTGATCACCTTTATATTAGTACTATGCAGAACTATCAAACAGTGGAATTTCCTTTGTCACCATTGTAACCAGGGGAATGAAATTATTCTCTAGTAGTAGAAGAATTAGAATATTTGTCTTATGTTCTTATCTTCCTCCTCATCCTACTATAGAAGCTCAATAAGTCACTTCACCTCTGTGAATCTCAAACCCTCCATCAGCCACTTAAATTTAATGCATGTTACAGATGGTGCTGCCTTTTGTCAAAAGGGTATTTTTTCCAAACATGTATCATGGTTGTAGCTCCAATACAATGATGTGAAAAGTCCTGAAGATCGGTACAGGCTATGTTCCTAGCCTCTCTCCAAGAAAAAGTCTATATGGGCTTAATGGAAGCTAGCCAGTGGCTTCAAAGAATGTGACTTCATTTTCCTTTCAAGTCAGTAGGCATTCCATGAGCATCTCTCATATGCACAGGAGGCTGAAGTAGTATATGTAGAATTTGGAGACCACTAAACTTTCTGGAGAACTCTCAGAATGGCCTCTTACTCTTCACCCTCAGGCACTACCTCTTTCTGACTTCTTTAACCATTAAGACTCTGCGTAGTTCAAGGAGGCCAACAGACTCCTTGGTCCTTCCCTTCTGTTCCTCCAGATGTGAGCTTCAGAAGCAGCAGAATCCGAGGTGAGAGAAGCCGACTGTGCCTGGAAGACTCAGAGTGCCTTTGAGCCTCTGGGAAACACCTGACTTCAGAAACATCTATGACAGTGTTTTCTACTTATTACTCCAGTCTCCAGGAGGGGAGAAAATGGCTAGAGACAGAGAGTATTGCTTCCTACATTCCCTTCTCAGTGGCCCTTTGGGTACATAGAAAGACATGGTTCTCCTAACCTTCCATAATCTATAGGAGGTGACTCCTAGTACAAAAACGCCACCTCACCCACATCCCACACCCGCCTAGTATGATGGGAAGTGGGAGAAGGAGGTTGCTGTTGAGAAAGGACGAAGGACTGCTGGGTCAGATGAGATTCCTTCTGTGCTATCCTTTTTGTTAAATCTAGCCCCATTCCTTTTAAGTTATTCATGTATACTTTTTTTTTTAATTGGCATATAACTGCTTTACAATGTTGTGTTGGTTTCTGCTGTATGACAATATGAATCAGCTATAAGTACACACATGGCCCCTCCCTCTTGAGCCTTCTCCCACCCCTCTAGGTCACCACAGAGCACCAAGCTGGGCTCCCTGTGCTATGCAGCAGCTTCCCACTAGCTATCTGTTTTACACATGGTAGTGTATATACGTCAGTCCTACTCTCTCAGTTTGTCCCACCCTCTCCTTCCCCCGTTGTGTCCACTAGCCATTCTCTAGGTCTGCGTCTCTATTCCATCTTCTTTGGGTTGCTATCAAAGCTCCACCCTGTGCAGGGGAAGTTCTTACAGAATATCACATGAGGTAGTAGGGAATAGTCTGGACACCAAGGAGAAACTGAGAAATTCTATTGTACCAGGTCACCCACAGCCAAAGCAAAGTATTCCCTCCAACTCCACCGGGAACCAGAGCCCAAACCAGTGAGCAGCTACTAGGACTCCCTGTGCAGCTCTGGAAAAACACACAAAGCATACAGCTGCTCACCCTTAATTGATGAGCTGATAATTAACACCGTGTACGTACACTTGGGCCCAATATGTAACTTAATTTGTGAAAACAGTGTCTGCCAGCAGCCTCTTGGTGCTGGGACACCAGCTGGGACTGAGATAAGCCAGAGCCAAAGGAAGACTAAAGAGGACCACTGACACCCTTAAAACACAGCCAGGGGAAAAGGCAGGGAGAGGCAGGATTTCCCAGAAGAATGAGAGCAAGAGAGGAGATAAATAAGGGAGAGGAAGCACAAGGGAGAAAAAGAAATCAACAAAACATTTCTCAGAGAACCCCAGACAAGCACTTTAATGTCATGGAGGCTGATATCCCCCCAGCCTTCCCACTCCCCCATTCACATTCACTGCACCTTTATTCCTTTTTATCTTAAATCTTTAATTTTGTATTGGTGTGTAGCTGACTAACAGTGTTGTGATAATTTCAGTGAACAGCTAGGGACCCAGCCATTGATACACATGTGTCCATTCTCCCGGAAGTCCCCCTCCCATCCAGGCTGCCACATAACATTGAGCAGAGTCCCATGTGCTATACAGCAGGTTCTGGTTGGTTATCCATGTTAAATATAGCAGTGTGTACATGTCCATCCCACACTCCCTAACTAAGCCCTTCCCCTCATTCCTCCCCTCTGGCAACCACAAGTTCATTCTCTAAGTCTGTGAGTTTCTCTTTTGTGAGTTCATTTGCATCGTTTGCTTTCAGATTTCACATATAAGGATGTCATATGGTATTTCTCCTTCGCTGTCTGACTTCACTCAGTATAACAATCTCTAGGTTCACCCATGTTGCTGCAAATAGGATTATTTCCTTCTTTTTAGCAGCTGGGTAATATTCTATTGTTATATATACACCTTGGGCTTCCAGGTGGTGCTAGAAGTAAAGAACCTGCTTGCCAAAGCAGGAGATCTAAGAGATAAAGGTTTCATCCCTGGATCGGGAATATCCCTGGAGGAGGATACAGCAACCCACTCCAGTATTCTTGCCTAGAGAATCCTGACAGAGGAGCCTGGCGGGCTACAGTCCATGGGGTTGAAAAGAGTCAGACACGACTGAAGCGACTTAGCATGCATGCACACACTGTCGATGGACATTTAGGTTGCTTCGCATGTCTTGACTGTTGTTAACAGTGCTGCAGTGAACTTTGGCACTGCACCTTTATTCTTGTTCATTCTCCCGACTCTCTCTCCAGACTCATTTTTTGGGGTAACCAAACCCCCATATCTACAAATGGCAAGACGTCAAATCCTTTTGTGGTTAAAATCTAGCTCTCAGCTACCTTTTAGTGGCTGACAAAGTTGCCACATTGCAAGTAGATCTCTTTTGCTGCCAAATCTCCTGCTGCCATGCTATTCTCTGTAATTGTGTCACTCAGTTCTCTCGGGCAAGCCAGGAATGCTGAAGGGTCCCTTTTAGAAGATTTTCCTCTGAGCTCATCTCCTGTACAGCAGGGATTGTCTTTGGCCTCCTTCTACCTGTCCTTTTAGCACCATCATTCTCCTTGATCCTGATTCCCTCTATCCAGCCTCCTGGCTCAAGATCCCTCTACTGTTCAGTAGTAGATATCCTAATCCCTCAGGGAACTGCTTTCCCTTCTGCCAATTAGCAAAGAAATGTAGTTGGCAGCTTAATGTATCACTCTTCCCTTGTGTAACTGCTGCATTTTCTTAATGGTTGAACTGAAGGAATAGCCTGCATATGGCAGAATAGTAAGTATGATGGTAGATAAGGAAATTGGGGGATAGGAGACCTCCCTATTCTTCTTCTGGGAAAGGTTCATCTTGGGTGTGAGGATAGCACTATCAGGTCACCAAAGATATTTGCCAAAGCTGAAAGGTCACCTTGTGATTTTCTTAAATTGGTTCAAGGGAAGAGAGAGCAAAGCCAACGGAAGCGAGTTTTACTTTTTACCTTGTTGCTCAAATTGTCAAGAGATCTTACCTTCAAGAGTTCCACATAATGGCTATCTCCTGCCATGGGATTTACTCAGCTGACTAAATTTTCTAAAACTATTAGTGACAATGCCAACAAGAGGAAACACAGAATCATGCATAAACCATGGCATTTCCAAACTATGCTCTTGATTCAACTCACAGACTAACTGGACAAAGCAAAGCGATAAGCAAGCTGATCAGCATTCAGAGAGACAGAGAGAGAGGATTCAAGTCAAATCCGTTCTGGTCCATCCCTGGACTAGTCATGTTGGTCTGCCTTTGCACTTTTGGCCACACACCTGTGCCTCTTGTTCCACTGAGTCCTGAGCCAGGCCAGAAAGGCAGGTACATCACTTCTTCCAAGAGAGATGGCATAGTTCCAAGTGCAGGAAGGAAGCAATTTTATCAGACCTCTGGCCCATTGATAAAACCACAGAAGGAAATCATTCAGTTTCAGATTCAGAAAGGAAAGTCTTAGATAAAACTAGGAATTAATTGCCTAGGGAGTTTCCACTTTAAAGTCATTTTTCTCCACATCAATAGAAAAGCTTTTTATCATAGCTAGGGTAATAGTCTTAGAGTTGAAGCACTCTCTGCCTGTTTACCGCTGTTTATAAAGTCTTCAGTAAAAGCTAGTCACTTCCACCCCACAAAATAGCCATTCTTTTCTCCACCCTACTTCCTTTTTTTAGATTCATAAGGCTTTTTTCTCTCTGAAGATTCCCAGGACTTAATTTAGATTTCATAATAGAGGAAACTGCCAGATGAGGCAAGGAGACTGGCTGTACTACATATCAAAAGGAATTACGGGGACTTCCCTGGCGGCCCAGTGGTTAGGACTCTGCCCTCTCACTGCCACTGGCCCAGATTTGATTCCTGGTCAGGGAGCTGAAATCCCACAAGCTGCAAAGCACAGCCTCCTCCCCCCACCAAAAAAAAAATTCAACTACAATGTCTAATAAAGTTAGACAAAAAAAAACCAAGAAATTATGAAATTGCTCTCCTGTAGATATGTTCATGCAAAAGGTTGTCTATTACCCATCTGAGTTTGTCTAGAGTATATTACTGCATTTCAAGGTCCTTTCTAATGCTAGACTTTGGGAATTCTCTGTAGTGTTTTGGGTTTGTTAGTTAGCTGGCTTTCGTGTGTGTGTGTGTGTGTGTTCAATGATATTTGTCTTTAACAACAGTCAGGAAAAGACCAGATACACTGAGGAGAGTGGCCTGGAGTAAATGATGAGGTCCGTATAAAAATGAACACTGAAGCCAGGGAGACTTTTCTGATAGACACACAACTGGAAAGGAACTTTTATGCTGAGCAAAAACTCTTTAGCCTTCTTTGTGAACTTAAGCTGAATTTCTAAGGGGCAGTGGTCTAAAGGCTTTTGCAAGAGATAAAGAAGAATGAAGTTTACAGTAAAGAACATAAATCTTTAAGTTTTCTCTTTTTTCCAACTTTGGGAAATGATGCAGTACAGAGGGTTATTTCTGTTTTATAAATTCATTTTTAAATAGTTTTGTTGAGATATAATTTACATGTCATGTATTTGACTCTTCTACAATTCAGTGGCTTTTAGTATATATTCAAAGAGTTGATCAACACTATCTAATTCTAGAATATTTTCATCACTGCAAAAAAAAACCTTTATATCCATTAACAATCATTTCCCATACCTCCAAATTCTTCTTGCTGTCTTTTGGCAACCAACCAGTAATATAAGTTCTGTCTCTCAAGTTACCTATTCTGGACACTTCATATGAATGGATTCATAACATATTTCTCATAGCTTTTTGGAGGTGTAATTGACATGCAAAGAATGGCATGTATTTAAATTGTACATTGTAAATATATACAATTTAATAAGTTTGGACATATGTAAGCATCCATGATGACATCACCACAATCAAGGAAATAAACACGCCCAACAACTCCCAGAGTTTTCTTGTGTTCCTGTGGGTTCATTGGTTTATTTGTGTATGTGTGGTCAGAACACTTAAGATGCGATCTACCCTCTTAACAAATTTTGAAGTGCACAATACCACATGGTTAACTACAGCAGATCTCTAGAACTTAACTTTTGAGGAATTTCCAGACTGTTTTCCAAGGCTGCTGCACCACTTTATGTCCCCACTGGTAACAAATGAATTTTCCAATTTATCACATCCTCAAAAGCACTGGATATTATCTGCCTTTTCAGTCATAGCCATCTTTGTGAGAGTAAAGCTGTATCTCATTGTGGTTTTGTTTAGCATTTCCCTGATGACTAATGATGTTGAGTATCTTTTCATTCACTTATTGGCCATTTGTACATCTTCTTTGGAGAAATGTCTATTCAAGTAATTTCCCCATTTTCAAATTGGGTTATTTTTCTTTTAATTTTTGAACTGTAATGGGTGTGTGTTAGTCGCTCAGTCGTGTCTGACTCTTTGTGACCCTATGAACTATAGTCCATCAGGCTCCTCTTCTTCAGAGGATCTTCCCAACCCAGGGATTGAATGAACCCAGGTCTCCCACATTGCAGGCAGATTCTTTACCATCTGAGTCACTAGTCATCTGTTCAATTGTAAAAGTTCTAGATAAAAGGCCCTTAGTTAATTTGCTTAAAAATAAACTGGAATCCTCGTGGATCAATTTTATTTCCCACATTTCTTCCCAACACCTAATGTAGTTAGATAATCTACCTCCTGACATCTTTATTGCTTTCAGGCTGCTGCCCCCTTTTCAGGTAGACACCATCACCTCTGGCCACTTTTGATTCTTTGCAATGGATAAAGACTCTACTGTTGTTATCTTGAGGTCTATTTTACCCAAGACACTAGATGTCTTCACTGTCTTCTCCGCTTGCCAACTAAAAACTGTTTACAATCCAACACTGAATCACAAACAAACAAGAAAAAAAAAAAATACAGCAATCTGGGACTTCTCTGGTGGTCCAGTGGCTAAAATTCGACTCTCACCATGCAGGGGGCCTGCGTTCAATCCTTGATCATGGAACTAGATCCCACAGCCCAAAGCTAAAGATACTGTGTGCTGCAACTAAGACCCAGTGCAGCGAAAAACAGAAAAAGAAAAACCAACACCCCCATTCCTCTACCCAAATGATGAACAACTGAAAAAGAACCTACCAACCTCCAGCTAGGCTGATGGCTGAAACCACAATTGTTCTAGCTCCTCTCAGACATTAATCAAATGAGCCACATAGAGTGAGGCACCTTGAGTCACCTCCTGAAAGTGTCTTTCCCTACTTTCATTGCTATCTCTGCCAGAAGATGGTATCTTCTTCAAAGAAAACAAGAAGCCATTCAGGGTGACCATCAAAACTACCAGTCATAAATCAAAATACTTACAGGCATTCGACAGGTAACCTGATGAGTAAAGCAACCCAAGTGTAGGATGTGCTGAAGGCTTTGGGAAACTGGAGAACAAGAACCAGTATAATGTGTAACCTGGCTCCAGATGACTTTGCCATGCAAGACTGAAGGTCTTATGTTGCCAGATTTTTTTTTTTTAAAGAGAAGCTGGAATGTGGAACTTTTATGTGAAAATTTTATTTTTATATACTGGAAATAAATTTGATATCTTAGAAAACACTGTGTTGGCCAAACAAAACATATGTGCTGTCTGGATCTAGCCCATGGGCCACCAGTTTACAATCTCTGTTCAAAACACTGCTTAAATCTTCCTCCTACATTCCCTGTCATTGGCAGCAACAACCTAGGATCCCATTGCTGCCCACATTCTTAAATCTTTCTCCTTCAGACTGTTAGGCTTTTATTGAAAAAAAATTTTTTTCCTCTAGCTCTTTCTTCTCTATGTGCACAGTCAGATGCACCCATCCTTAAAGAACAGCTTAATATACTAATGAAGAGCATGAGCTTTGGAGTCAGTGAAATCTGTGTTCAATCCTAGCTCTGCCACCTACTAGCTATGTCTTTGGGCAAGTTACTTTACCTCCCTGAACCTCAGTTTCCTCATCAATAAAATGGGTACAATAATCTCTAGCTCATAGGCTTGTTCTGAAGCAATATATTTTAAAAACCTGGAGCATAATAGATGCTTAATAAATATTATGTTTCATCCTAACTTCTTAACTAACAACATCTAATATTTGACATATTGACGCTTAACACGCTGACATCACTTTTCCCCTTCGTAACACTGAGTTCTTATAGTAGCACTGTTTATACTCACTTTGTGAAATTCACAAGCCGAAGCATTTATCTGGACCCTTCCACTGTCATTTGAGACCCTTGATCCTGACCCTAAACTCCATCCCAAATTATGTGCAATTTTCCCATACATTTTTCATTGTAACATCCAAATGACAGTTGTTAACCTAAAGCCTCTCTGAAGCCTCTGATAGAATAAACCTCATATATATCCTAAGCCTCTGATAGAATAAACCTCCACATATCTTTGAATGGGCCTCAGGATAACAGTCATCAGGCTTCTTGGACCACCCAGTGATTTCTATCTATTCAATTTTGTATCATCCAGTTCCTTCTGACAGCTCCCCTGCTTTTGTCTCTATCCATTAAGACCTAGATGTAATTCATTCAGCCACATGGAGTCTATTTCATAAACAGTAGAGAGGGTAGAAGATTTTTTACCTTATTGCATTTAGTTCATTTGCAAGCAAGCACATTCGGGCAGGATGATACACCATCAGTTTAAGATAAGCATGAAAAGAGAGAGTTATACCTAGGAGATGATCCCAGAGGCCATATGAGTCTCACCACTTTTAATTAAGTAAGATAGCTCTGTTTACCATATTGGTGTAGGTGATCACCTTGCCAGCTTACCAAGTGATCATCAAAGGTGGTGGCTAAGAAGAAATTAGTCATATTCCAGCCTTAAGAGTCGTGTCCAACTCTTTGCGACCCCATGGACTGCAGCCCATGAGGCTCCTCTGTCCATGAGGTTTTCCAGGCAAGGATACTGGAGTGAGTTGCCATTTCCTTCCCCCAGGGGATCTTCCCAACCCAGGGATCGAACCCGGGTCTCCTGCACTGTAGGCAGATCCTTTATTGACTGAGCTACAAGGGAAACCCCTTCTTACATTACAACTAGCTATTTCCACTTTCTCTCTTAAAGGAATGGGGACAATTTGCGCCTTTGGCTCTGAAGGCTAAATCAGAAGAGAATATTCAAAGGTATGTTGAGCTTCATTAAGAATCTATACTCTCAAGATGTCTGCTTTGAAGAGGACAACACTGCTGGGAAATTAAGTTCTGGTATGTTTGTATCATAGCATAGGAACCTGGAATGTAAGGTCCATGAATCAAGGCAAATTGGAAATGGTCAAACAGGAGATGGCAAGAGTGAACGTCGACATTCTAGGAATCAGGGAACTAAAATGGACTGTAATGGGTGAATTTAACTCAGATGACCATTATATCCACTACTGTGGGTAGGAATCCCATAGAAGAAATGGAGTAGCCATCATAGTCAACAAAAGAGTTCGAATGCAGTACTTGGGTGCAATCTCAAAAACGACAGAATAATCTGTTCATTTCCAAGGCAAACTATTTAATATCACAGTAATTCAAGTCTATGCCCTTCAAGTAATGCTGAAGACAATGAAGTTGAACAGTTCTATGAAGACCTACAAGACCTTATAGAACTAACACCCCCAAAAGATGTCCTTTTCCTTATAGGGGACTAGAATGCAAAAGTAGGAAGTCAAGAAACACCTGGAGTAACAGGCAAATTTGGCCTTGGAATACAGAATGAAGCAGGGCAAAGGCTCATAGAGTTCTGCCAAGAGAACACACTGGTCATAGCAAACACCCTCTTCCAACAACGCAAGAGAAGACTCTACACATGGACATCACCAGATGGTCGACACCAAAATCAGATTGATTATATTCTTTGCATACAAAGATGGAAAAGCTCTATACAGTCAGTAAAAATAAGACCAGGAGCTGACTATGGCTCAGATTATGAGCTCTTTATTGCCAGGTTTGGACTGAAATTGAATAAAGTGGCGAAAACCACTAGACCATTCAGGTATGACCTAAATCAAATCCCTTATGACTATGCAGTGGAAGTGAGAAATAGATTTAAGGGACTAGATCTGATAGACAGAGTGACTGATGAACTATGGATGGAGGTTCATGACATTGTACAGGAGACAGGGAGCAAGATCATCCCCAAGAAAAAGAAATGCAAAAAAGGAAAATGGCTTTCTGAGGAGTCCTTCCAAACAGCTGTGAAAAGAAGAGAAGCCAAAATGAAAGGAGAAAAGGAAAGATATACCCATTTTAATGCAGAGTTCCAAAGAATAGCAAGGAGAGATAAGAAAGCCTTCCTTAGCAATCAATGCAAAGAAATACATGAAAACAATAGAATGGGAAAGACTAGAGATCTCTTCAAGAAATTAGAGATACCAAGGAAATATTTCATGAAAAGATGGGCTCAATAAAGGACAAAAATGGTATGGACCTAACAGAAGCAGAAGATAATAAGAGGTGGCAAGGATACACAGAATAATTACACAAAAAAGATCTTCATGACCCAGATAATCACGATGGTGTGATCACTCACCTAGAGTCAGACATCCTGGAGTGTGAAGTCAAGTGGGCCTTAGGAAGCATCACTACGAACAAAGCTAGTGGAGGTTATGAAATTCCAGTTGAGCTATTTCAAATCCTAAAAGATGATGCTGTGAAAGTGCTGTACTCAATATGCCACCAAATTTGGACAACTCAACAGTGGCCACGGGATTGGAAAAGGTCAGTTTTCATTCCAATCCCAAAGAAAGGCAATACCAAAGAATGCTCAAACTGCTGCACAATTGCACTCATTTCACATGCTAGTAAAGTAATGCTCAAAATTTTCCAAGCCAGGCCTCAGCAATATGTGAACCGTGGACTTCCAGATGTTCAAGATGGTTTTAGAAAAGGCAGAGGAACCAGAGATCAAATTGCCACCATCTGCTGGATCATGGAAAAAGCAAGAGAGTTTCAGAAAAACATCTATTTCTGCTTTATTGACTATGCCAAAGCCTTTAACTGTGTGGATCACAATAAACTGTGGAAAATTCTGAGAGAGATGGGAATACCAGGCCACCTGACCTGCCACTTGAGAAACCTGTACGCAGGTCAGGAAGCAACAGTTAGACTGGACATGGAACAACAGACTAGTTCTAAATATGAAAAGGAGTACGTCAGGGCTGTGCATTGTCACCCTGCTGTTTAACTTATATGGAGAGTACATCATGAGAAACTCTGGGCTGGATGAAGCACAAGCTGGAATCAAGATTGCTGGGAGAAATATCAATAACCTCAGATATGCAGATGACACCACCCTTATGGCAGAAAGTGATCTAAAGATTCTCTTGATGAAAGTGAAAGAGGAGAGTGAAAAAGTTGGCTTAAAGCTCAACATTCAGAAAACGAAGATCATGGCATCTGGTCCCATCACTTCATGGGAACTAGATAGGGAAAGAGTGGAAACAGTATCAGACTATTTTTCTGGGCTCCAGAATCACTGTAGATCGTGACTGCAGCCATGAAAATAAAAGACACTTACTCCTTGGAAGAAAAGTTATGACCAACCTAGATAGCATATTCAAAAGCAGAGACATTACTTTGCCGACTAAGGTCCATCTAGTCAAGGCTATGGTTTTTCCTGTGGTCATGTATGGATGTGAGAGCTGGACTGTGAAGAAGGCTGAGCGCTGAAGAATTGATGCTTTTGAACTGTGGTGTTGGAGAAGACTCTTGAGAGTCCTTTGGACTGCAAGGAGATCCAACCAGTCCATTCTGAAGGAGATCAGCCCTGGGATTTCTTTGGAAGGAATGATGCTAAAGCTGAAACTCCAGTACTTTGGCCACCTCGTGCGAAGAGTTGACTCATTGGAAAAGACTCTGATGCTGGGAGGGATTAGGGGCAGGAGGAGAAGGGGACGACAGAGGATGAGATGGCTGGATGGCATCACAACTCGATGGACTTGAGTCTGAGTGAACTCGGAGTTGGTGATGGACAGGGAGGCCTGGTGTGCTGCGATTCATGGGGTCGCAAAGAGTTGGACATGACTGAGTGACTGAACTGAACTGAACTAGTAATATTTACTATGACATTAAGAATAACCTCTCACAATTTTATTTCAGTATATTTTACCATCTGTCTCATACAAATATATACTCTTCAGGTCTTTTTAACTTTAGAGTCTTACTCTCAGAAGCCAGGTCCCATAGTGATGTGGCTCCCTTTTAAATCACCAAGTAGAAGTAGATCCTTAAAATGCTTTCTGAAAAAGTAGAAGTTAGAGGAGAAGAGAGGGAGGAGAGGGAAAAGTTCTTGATTTTTGAAGCAATGGCTTCAACAGTTACATGGATGTATGTGGGCCTAGGGCTTCCCAGGTGGCACTAGTGGTAAAGAACCCACCTGCCAATGCAGTGGACTAGGGATGCCTGTTCGATCAATCTCTGGGCCAGGAAGATTCCCTGGAGGATGGTATGGCAACTCTCTCCAGTATTCTTGCCTGGAGAATCCCAGAGGAGCCTGGCGGGCTACAGTCCATGGGGTCACAAAGATTTGGACATGACTGAAGGGATTTAGCACATACGTATGTGGGGCTAGGTTAGACTTCTACTAACCTAGACTCCTATGGGAGTCTTGGGGTTCAGTTTAGTGGTTATGGATAGGGTGGTGGTGATTTCCTGCCATAGCTACACCACACCTCCAGGGTGATTCTCACCCTTCTGTAGAGCCTAGTGAAAGATTGTTGCTGAACCGTGAAAGATGCTGAGATTCTTGGCCTCCAGAGGAGAGGAATTCAATCTGCGGCCAATGACAAGGCCTGATTGCTCAGAGCTTTGTGTAATAGTTTTATTAAAGTATAAAAGAGATAGAGAAACCTTCTGACATAGACATCAGAAGGGGGCAGAAAGAGTGCCCCCTTCTAGTCTTTAACAGGAAGTTATATACCTACTAGCAGGCTGCTAATTAGAGAAAGGAAATGTCTCAAAACTCAGAGTGGCACCAGGCCCCTCACCCACAACATGCATTTTGAGATAACATTGGCACAAGGTGAGTCATCCTGGGTCATAAAATGATTGACACGAATCTTGAAGAAAAGCAGTGTCCAAGCAAATGCATAGTCTCATTAATATAAATTAAGAGCACATTCCTATGAGAAAAATTTACTGGTTTGTCAGTTCTGAGTCTTAAGTGGAACCAACTTGAAGAAAGAGTCTAAGGTAAATACATAGTTCATTAACATAGCCTAAGAAAAGCATTTCCATAAGGAAAGCACATTGGTTATCTCAAGGTTTGAGGAAAGTTAAGTTCAGATGGAACCACGTGTCATCATGGCAACACAGAATTTTAAAAGAAACCTGCTTTTAATTTTGTATAGAGAAGTGGGAAAAAAAAATCTGACACTTGTTTGTTTCCTCCTGCAGCTTAAGAGAAAGAGAAAAAGTCTGACACTTGCAGCCTCTTTGTCTGCTTGGGGCCTCTAGCTTTCCTGCCTGTTACCCTCTCACCAGCATCCCTTATGTCAAGGGAAAGCCTATGGCATGTTGCATTATCACAACATGATATGATCTTTGTTGAGAACAAAAGTGAGCACCAGAAGAACTGAGTGCTCATATCAGTCCATTATGAACACGGGAAAGAAAACATTAATTATTTATACGCTGTATCTGGAAAGGCCCAGAAAGCCCAGGGGCCCCAGATTTCTGTTAAACTCCTACCGTTTGAGAGCTATTTCTTTTTAACAAGCGCACTTTCCAAATGTACATTTATTTTGGAAGATAGACACATTGAGCCAGATATCATTCACATCTTAAATCAAGTTAATTTAATCAGAATGCTTCCTCTCTACCACACAGATGATCTCCACTGTGGACAAAATGGGAGATTGTCTCCAGCCATTAGCAGAGAGATTAATTTCAAAACGTAAAGGCACTGCTTAAGCATGGGGAGGAACATGAATCTGTTCCCAGGCCCTCTTTTAAAATG
Source organism: Nanger dama (assembly GCA_917880005.1). Lineage (NCBI taxonomy): Eukaryota > Metazoa > Chordata > Mammalia > Artiodactyla > Bovidae > Nanger > Nanger dama. The sequence continues at coordinate 5,705,576 of CAKJTW010000085.1, read as the reverse complement.
CCAATACACACGGGAAAGGTTAACTGACGCAGTTTAGGATGGGGCAATCTGATCTGCTTTGCTCCTAGCAGCAGTGAGGAGGACCTAAGGTAATGATTGTAAGGCGGAGAGGACAGCGAGAGGAAAGAGACGGTCTTTCTGTGCCTGGTCCCCACACCCAACCTAGAGACTTCAGGTGGTCGATGCTTGATAATAGGCTGTTGACTTGAAATTAAGGAAAGGCAGAAAGAGGAAGGTGAGGATTGTTTGTCCTTAATGCATCCCTTCCCTCAGTGACAATTTAAGTTTCAGCAGAATGGTGCTGGAGGTTCCCAAGACTCTTCAGAACTGGAGGATATGGGTTCACCTCGTGGAACACAGCCTTGGCACTCTAATATTACAGGGGTGCCACAAAGCTGGGCTTCCCCGAGGGTGCAGTGGGTAAAGAATCCACCTGCAATGCAGGAGCCACAGGTTCAATCCCTGGGTTGGGAAGATCCCCTGAAGGAGGGGATGGCAACCCACTCCAGTATTCTTGCCTGGAGAATCCTACGAACTGAGGAGCCTGGTGGGCTATGGTCCAAAGGGTTGCAAAGAATCAGACACTACTGAGCATGCATGCGTGCATGCCGCTGAGCTATGTCTGCAGCACAGGGAAAAGCCCGACCGGACACAAGACCTAATAGTGGACCTTCAATGCTCTGATGGGCCAGTGTGACAACACTATCTAGGGGGAGAGGACTTCATGATTATTCTAAGATCAAACCTCAAAGGTGCACACTGCCTCTCAGTTGGTCTCTGGTGATTCTCCAGCCTGTACATTCTTCATGTTATATGCCAATGTGCCTCGCCGACACACAGGGGCCCAAATCTGAGCTCACGTGAAATGAGTTCACAGTTTGTCTTACAGGCAAGGACTGTTGTCCCACCTGCTTCAGATGTTTTTCTCCCTGATGTTAGTGAAGTGAAAAGCCAGTAAGGCTGTAAATAAATAACGAAAGGGAAGAGAGGAGCAGGAACAAAGGAAGCAGGAGAAAGGAAACAGCTAATTGTGAGCCAAGGAGTTATTGGTTCTAACATACACACACCACACACACACACATACACACACTACTCACAAATCCATAAAAGAAAGAAACGTAACTCAAACCATGTCCACTACATGGACCACCTAAACAAGGATGAAATCAAGGCCAAAGAATTTAAAGCATTGTTGGAAATGGAAATGTCATGCTTAAAGTGGTCTTCACAGCCTAGCTTGGGATTATGAACTACAGAAAGCACAGTGATATTCATTCATTCATGCAGATATGGCACATCTTCTTCATATATGCAGACTCTCACTCACACATATATACTTTCACTTCACACATACAGCTGCATAACAAGACTTCAGTCAGCACTCACACAGACACACACAGAGAGACATATCACCAAACACCAAAATAAACACCCATATACCCAGGTAAGTCGTCGTCGTTGTTGCTGTTTGATTGCTAAGTCACATCCGATTGTTTGGGACCCCATGAACTGTGGCCTGCCTTCCATGGGATTTCCCAGGCAAGAATACAGGAGTGGGTTGCCATTTCCTTCTCCAGGGGATTTTCCCAAGCCAGGGATCAAGCCCAGGTAAGTACATGGATACAAAGTCAGATACAGACACCTGGAAAATCTAAACCTGAAGCTACATACAAGAATACACAACTACAAATAAGACGTCTCTGTAAAATGGAATGCATGTGTGCATGCTAAGTCGCCTCAGTCATGTCCGACTCTTTGCGACCCCAGTGACTGTAGCCCTCCAGGCTCCTCTGTCCGTGGGATTCTCCATGTAAGAATACTGGAGTGGGTTGCCATGTCTTCCTCCAGCAGATCTTCCCAAAGCAGGGATCGAACCCATGTCTCGTATGTCTCCTATATTGGCAGGTGGATTCTTTACCACTAGCACCACCTGGGAAACCCCTCCAATTTGGGGGAGTCTACCATGTGCCCAGCATTTTAAATATGCAGGCTCATTAATCCTCCAAACACACCTCTGATAGGGGGTGTCATCAAGCTCATTTTACAACGGAGGAACTAAAATTTAGAGGAGATGGTCCCTTACCAACAATCAGGCAGGTAGTGTGCCTTCTAGCAGAACAGAAACTCAAATTAAGTCAGGCTCCTTGCAAGGTTGCAAGTCTCAAACACCTTATGCTGCAGCTTCTCATGACTGCTCAGAGACAACCACACATACATACACACACACACACACACACTCACACACACACCCATTTTACAGCCACTAATGCTCCCTGGCCAAGAATTTTAAAATATGATTAGCATAGTTCAGGCTCTGTTATCAACATAATCATTTGTTTGAACTAAACAATGTGGAATTCCTTTGGGTCATTAGTACCCATGAGTAAATTATCATGTGTTTAAATTATGTCTGGAGTATTTAAATTTAAACACTCTAGCACCTTGGACCAGGGCCAGCCAATATTTTTATATAATAACACTATAATTAAAGCTAGGTAAGCTTAGGATCTCATTCAAATTAACAAAAGATTACTATTCACAGCAGAATTAAAAACAAGATTCTAATTAATTAATGTGCTAATCGTTCTTCCTTTTTGCAATCAATGTGGCAATTTCATCTGAGAAGATACTGTAAAATATGAACACAAAACCCCAGCTGATGCCCTGGTTTATGCATGGCCCAGGGAAATATATCACCTCCTCGTGCTGTTTTGGGCATCTACGGGCACCCTGTGATCCAACATGGGCCTAGAGTAGGGCCCTCTACTGTTAATTCACACCATCAAGTTTTGGAGAGCTTTATCTCTAGGACAGGGAAACTAGCTTCTCTAGTTTGCCCAAGACAGTTCAGTTCACCTCTGTTGACTTAATTCACCAAAGAGTACTCTAAAGAGTATCTTGATTTGGATGATTACTTATAGAGGGACCCAATTTCAGATCATTCGTGGAGACATGAATCTTTCTAACAGGAAGAGGTGTAGACTATTGACTTTCTCTGTGAGCCTCCACTGTCATTGGTGTCTGGGCCATGGTGTGGATTTCCCATCACCACTTCCTCCTTTATGAAATAATAATGAACCACATATGGCCCCAGTTACTCAGGGCTTCCCTCTACCCCAGCACAGCCCAAATTATAGTGTTTTCTGAGAACTAATTCAGTTCAGCTCAGTTCAGGTGCTTAGTCATGTCCAACTCTTTGAGACCCTATTGACTGCAGCATGTCAGGCTTTCCTGTCCATCACCAACTCCCAGAGCTTACTCAAACTCCTGTCCATTCAAGTAGATGATGCTATCCAACCATGTCATCCTCCGTCATCCTCTTTGTTGACAAAGAAATGTGTCTGCTTTTGAATATGCTATCTAGGTTGGTCCATAACTTTCCTTCCAAGGAGTAAATATCTTTTAATTTCATGGCTGCAATCACCACCTGCAGTGATTTTGGAGCCCAAAAATAAAGTCTGACACTTGTTTCCACTGTTTCCCCATCTATTTCCCATGAAGTGATGGGACCAGATGCCACGATCTTCATTTTCTGAATGTTCAGCTTTAAGCCAACTTTTTCACACTCCAGTTTCACTTTCATCAAGAGGCTTTTTTGGTCCTCTTCACTTTCTTCCATAAGGGTGGTGTCATCTGCATATCTGAGGTTATTGATATTTCGCCCAGCAATCTTGATTCCAGCTTGTGCTACTTCCAACCCAGTGTTCCTCATGATATATTCTGCTAGTCTGTGAGGTGAGTGCAATTGTGCGGTAGTTTGAGCATTCTTTGGCATTACCTTTCTTTGGAATTGGAATGAAAACTGATCTTTTCCATCCCTGTGGCCACTGCTGAGTTTTCCAAATTTGCTGGCATACTGAGGGCAGCACTTTCACAGCATCATCATTTAGGATTTGAAATAGCTCAACTGGAATTCCATCACCTCCACTAGCTTTGTTCATAAGATGCTTCCTAAGGCCCACTTGACTTTGCATTCCAGGATGTCTGGCTCTAGGTGAGGGATCACAACATCATGATTATCTGGGTCATGAAGATCTTTTTGTACAGTTCTTCTGTGTATTTTTGCCACCTCTTATTAATATCTTCTGCTTCTGTTAGATCTATATCATTTCTGTCCTTTATTGAGCCCATCTTTGCATGAAATGTTCCCTTGGCATCTCTAATTTTCTTGAAGAGATCTCTAGTCTTTCCCATTCTGTTCTTTTCCTCTATTTCTTTGCATTGATCACTGAAGAAAGCTTTCTTATCTCTTCTTGCTATCCTTTGGAACTCCATATTCAGATGCACATGGTGACTGCAGCCATAAAATTAGAAGACACTTACTCCTTGGAAGAAAAGTTATGACCAACCTAGATAGTATATTCAAAAGCAGAGACATTACTTTGCCGACTAAGGTCCATCTAGTCAAGGCTATGGTTTTTCAGTGGTCCTGTATGGATGTGAGAGTTGGACTGTGAAGAAGGCTGAGCACCAAAGAATTGATGCTTTTGAACTGTGGTGTTGGAGAAGGCTCTTGAATGTCCCTTGGACTGCAAGGAGATCCAACCAGTCCATTCTGAAGGAGATCAACCCTGAGATCTCTTTGGAAGGAATGATGCTAAAGCTGAACTCCAATACTTTGGCCACCTCATGTGAAGAGTTGACTCATTGGAAAAGACTCTGATCCTGGGAGGGATTGGGGGCAGAAGGAGAAGGGGACGACCAAGGATGAGATGGCTGGGTGGCATCATGGACTCCATGGACGTGAGTCTGAGTGAACTCCGAGAGACGGTGATGAACAGGGAGGCCTGTCATGCTGCTATTCATGGGGTCGCAAAGAGTCGGACACGACTGAGCGACTGAACTGAACTGAACTGAAAATGTAGGTGGAAAAAAACAAAACATGTTGGGAGGAACATGATGTCACTGAGTTTTTCTCCAGGGAGCTTAAAGTATATAACATTTTAACTCAATTCTAATGCTTCTTTTCCAAGGAGCAGGTTGGAGAGGCAGGACAGTATGTAAGCACCACTCTCTCCTCCCCTATCCTTGCCGTTCCCAGAAAACCCAGGTCTGGGAGCTTTGCACTGTGTGGGCCCATCTTGCAGACGCTGTTGGGTGAGGCACTGGAGTTTGCTTGCACTTCCTTAAGGGCCAATAGTGTTCATCTCTTTTTCAACTCCAGATTTAGCGATAGGCTGTTAGCTTGCCTGCAATGGTGAGAGTATTTTTCACTATGAAAAATGGCAAATGTGACAAATCAGAGCTTTCTCCCTCCTCCCACCCCTGCAGAGCCAGTTGTTAAGCATTTACCAGCACGTCTCTGGGCCAGATGAGCTGTCATTGTTCAGATACAGCTCTCTTCTATGCTCAGGTAAGATGGGACCATTTCGGGTCTTGGCAAGTGTCCAAAGACTTTTACCAACCGAAGAGCTTCACTGGGCTAGGACTAGACTGCTTTGGTTCCATTGCTCATTTCAGGCTTGTTTGCTGTGAACATCCTAACAACATATGCCCAAGGGGCACTGAATTACCCAGCTTCCTTCCTCCTAAGAGGTCTCTGCCCATCAGAGAGGAATTTGAGGCCCAAGATGCTGGACACTGCTGTAATGAGCAAATCCAAAGGAAGGTAAATGGTAGGAAACTGAATGCAGGGAACGGAACAGTAACTAGCCGGCTTTCAAGTTTCTGACCATCACTTTGGGGAGTGAGATCGATTCTGTTATTAAAGAAAGAAGGAGCTTGTACACAAAGCCAGAATCAATTTGAAATTTAATGACCAAAACAGAGAGAATTGAGTTAAAGCCAATTTATAGAACCAACGAAATGGATGGAAGTTGAAACAATACAGGCACAAAGCAAACAGGCTTTAGGCCACGTGTAAATCTAGGCAAATACAAAACACATGGTGTAGCCTCAGCACACAAGCATTGCTCTCTGCTTCTTCACCCTCCTACTCCTTCCCTTAAACTTGGTCAGTGACCTATTGATAGTACTGGAAGAGCAGAAAGGTATCTGTTGATAGTGTGACCATGTTAGATCCCAAAGAAGAAGACAGGGCCCTAGCTTGCCTTCCAAGAATAAGTCTCCATCCAGTTCTATCTCTGGCACTCCCATGGAATCTTCAAGTTTGACTGCGAGAAGAATGTTGTCTACTTTAGTCCCCTGCTTTAACAACTTTAGAAGCCGAGGCCCAGAAAAGTGAATTTCCCAGTCTCCAAGATAGGTAAGTGGCAGATCTGAGCCAAAAGCTCAGAGCATGTATGTTATTATAAGGCACAAGTCAGTGTTTCTTAAGGGTTTCCTCTTGTAAATAGCCCTGTAAAGAAGGAGTATGTTCTTGTTAAATTGGGAAGACCCCGATCTGCTGGTTATTGCTCTTAGCTTTCCTATTGTAGCCCAAAGTCTGTAGTTTTGGGGTTTTTTCCCAGATCATAAGGGTATTTACAACTTCAACTCATATGCAGTCCAGAAATCTTGGCCTTAAAAATTTATTGAGAGCAAATGCATGACACAAGAGCATCTGTGAAACAGGTGAAATTCTATCCATATGTAGGGGGAAAGGCATGGCTGATGTGGCTTCTCTATACTCATATAAGAACAAGCTTCTACCTCCAGGAGGTACTTATTTCTGTTTTAAGAAACAATATTGTTTCAAAATGACTGAGTGGTTGTTGTTGTTTAGTCACTAAGTCATATCTGACTCTTTGCACCCCCATGGGCTGCAGCACTCCAGGCTTCCCTGTCCTTCACCATCTCCTGGAGCTTGCTCAAAGTCATGACCATTGAGTCGATGATGCCATCCAACCATCTCATCCTCTGTCGCCCCTTCTCCTGCCCTCAGTCTTTCCCAGATTCAGGGTCTTTTCCGATGAGTCAGCTCCTCTCATCAATTGTCAAAGTTTTGGAGCTTCAGATTCAGCATCAGTCCTTCCAATGAATATTCAGGGTTGATGTCATTTAGGATTGACTGATTTGATCTCCTTGCAGTCCAAAGGACTCTCAAGAATCTTCTTCAGCACCATAATTTCCCCAAAAGTCCATGCAGTATACAGGAAAACTGAGACCACTAGAAGTCAAATTAGGTAGTATGTAGCAGAACCAGAGTGAGACTCAACGCCCATTGGATTTCAAAGTTCATGATCGTTCCATAAGATTGATTTGCCTCCATAAAGGGAGCGGACTCCTAATCAAACTCTTGCCACATCCTTTCTAGAAGAAAGAGATCTTCCTCGCTGCGTCTATAGGCTCACTTGCTCAATCTTGGGCTTGGCAGTTGCCAGCCTAGAAAGGGCATCAAAGGCAGTGAAAAGTGAAAGCATCAGCCCTGAGGTGCAGTACCCAGGCTGAATGGCTTGTTTTGGAACATTACCTAGTACAGATGAATAGCTCCTTGCAGACCTGACTGTCCTCACTGTATCTCCCTGACATAATGACCATTTGCCTCAGAAAATTCTAATTACTCAGGCAACAGAGTGGGCACTTAAGTCTTATTCAAACTCTTGTTCATGCCTGTGGAAAGGGAAATAAGCAAAACATCATCTCACCTGCCTGGATTACTTTGCTGAGAGCACCAAATCTTAGCATCTACTCATGCAACCCATGAGAATGGATGGGTTTATTTTTTTAATTTCTGTTTTATTGCCTGGGCTTCCCTTGTAGCTCAGTCAGGAAAGAATCTGCCTGCCCAATCCCTGCATTGGGAAGATCCCCTGGAGAAGGAAATGGCAACTCACTCCAGTATCCTTGCCTGGAAAATCTCATGGACAGAGGAGCCTGGTGGGCTGCAGTCCATGGTGTCACAAAGAGTCGGCCACGACTGAGCGACTAACACTTACTTACTTCATTGACTATGCCAAAACTTTGACTGTTTGGATAACAAAAAACTGTGGAAAATTCTGAAAGAGATGCGAATACCAGATCACCTTACCTGCCTCCTGAGAAATCTGTATGCAGTCAAGAAGCAACAGTTAGAACCAGACATGGAACAACAGACTGGTTCCAAACTGGGAAAGGAGTATGTCAAAGCTGTATATTGTCACCCTGCTTATTTAACTTATATGCAGAGTACACCATACAAAATGCCATGCTGGATCAAGCACAAGCTGGAATCAGGACTGCCAGCAGAAATATCAATAACCTCAGATACGCAGATGACACCACCCTCATGGCAGGAAGCGAGGAAGAACTAAAGAGTCTCTTGATGAAAGTGAAAGAGGAGAGTGAAAAAGCTGGTATAAAACTCAGCATTCAGAAAACTAAGATCATGGCATCTGGTCCCATCAGTTCATGGCAAATAGATGGGGAAACAATGGAAACTAAGAGATTTGTTTTCTTGGGCTCCAAAATCACTGTAGATGATGACTGTACCCATGAAATAAAAAGACACTTGCTCCTTGGAAGAAAAATTATGACCAACCTAGACAGTCTATTAAAAAGCAGACATTACTTTACCAACAAAGATCTGTCTCGTCAAAGCTATGGTTTTTCCAGTAGTCATGTATGGATGTGAGAGTGGACTATAAAGAAAGCTGAGCACTGAAGAATTGATGCTTTTGAATTGTGGAGATGAAGAAGGCTCTTGAGAGTCTCTTGGACTGAAAATAGATCCAACCAGTCCATCCTAAAGGAAATCAATCCTGAATTTTCTTTGGAAGAACTGATGCTGAAGCTGAAACTCCAATCCTTTGGCTACCATGCGAAGAACTGACTCATTGGAAAAGACCCTAATGCTGGGAAAGAGTAAAGGCAGGAGGAAAAGGGGACAACAGAGGATGAGATAGCTGGATGGCATCACCGACACATTGGACATGAGTTTGAGCAAGCTCTTGGAGTTAGTGAAGTACAGGAAGGCTTGGCGTGCTGCAATCCATGGGGTCACAAAGAGTTGGACACGACTGAGCGACTGAACTGTCATGCAACCCACAATTCATGAGCTTCGTTATATATGTATCTGACTTACTGGTGATGTTTTAAAAAAGCATAGATGCCCACAATACTATACTCTAATTCAGTAGGTCAGGAGTAGGGAGAGGCCCTAGAATCAGAATTTTTAATTCTCATTGCTGCTTCTCCCTATGAGTCTCACATGCAGCAAGATTTAGGAAACACTAATCTAGTTAGAAAAAAATGCAAGAAAGCAAATAACTGAGAAAAGAATTGAAGTGAAAGGTAAAGGAGAAAGGGAAATATATACCCAACTGAATGCAGAATTCCAAAGAATAGAAAGGAGAGATAAGAAAGGCTTCTGAAGTAAACAATGCAAAGGAATATCTGAAAACAATAGAATGGGAAACACTTCAAGAAAACTGGAAATATCAAGTGAACATTTCATGCAAACATAGGTACAATAAAGGACAGAAATGGTAAGGACCTAACAGAAGCATCAGACATTAAAAAGAGGTGGCAAGAATACATAGACAAACTATACAAAAAGGTCTTAATGACCCAGATAACCATGATGGTGTGGTCACTCACCTCGAGTCAGACATCCTGGAGTGTGAAGTCAAGTGGGTCTTGGGAAGCATTACTATGAACAAAGCTAGTGGAGGTGATGGAATTCCTGCTGAACTATTTCAGAACCTAAAAGATGATGCTACTAAAGTGCTGCACTCAAGATGCCAGCAAATTTGACAAACTCAACAATGGCTACAGGACTGAAAAAGGTCAGTTTCCATTCCAATCTCTGCACATGTGACCAGGGGAGACTGTGCACATGATCACAGGGAGTGGTCACCATGATCACGGTGGGAGTGCATGTGATCACTGCTGGGTGTGCATTTATCATGGGAGGGTTTCCTCATAATCAGGGGGAGGGTGGGTAGGTTATGTGGGTGGGTGTGAATGTGATGGAGGGTGGGTGCCCACATGATCAAGAGGGGTGCTCTCATGATCAGTATGCCTGTGTGTGACAATGCGTAGTCTCACGCACACTCTTAGATTTAGGTGTGTCATCCTTCTCATTACAATTAAGCTAGATAGGTTCTTTGTTTTCCCTCTTGATTCATAACTTTACACCTTGGCACTGGTTGATTCTGATATAACATCAGGGTTTGCTCATCAATTATGTCATCCAGTTCTTCTCCCTTCCACGTTAAATCTAGTTGCAAAATTGAAACAGATGGATCCAGTTTTAGGCTGTTTTTCTCTGGAGTCTAAAGTATAGGATGTCCATGCAGGGGCACCAGGTGTGGAGGACCTTAGCACGCAAAACCTTTTCTATTGTCTCCAAAAGTTGGACGGTGGGGCCTCTAGCCTTAACCAGATCAGGATTGTGAAAAATCTAGAGCCAGGAGAGTTTTTGTAGCCAGGTGACTCACCTGAAGGTGTCTTCCTCCTCTAAACCCCCAAACTCCTTCTTCACTGCAAAACCAATTAAGCTCTTGTGGTTGGCCAAGCTTGGAGGGAGTGCAGGACTGGTGCTGGAACCAAGGGACCCAATGCCACTGGTGTTCATGCATGGGCTCCTGGGGCCATGACCCTCAGGAAAATATCCCTCTAGACTCCCTGTCACTGGCTTCTGAATTTGTCACCGATTCAAGTTCATTTGGCTCTACCCACAGCAATCCAGTGGCCAAAGCTGAAGGTTGACCTAATCTTTACAGTCAAAAGGGATTTTGAAATGATTAAAGAGCCTTTTCCTGCTCATGTGTTGACACTAGTAGCTTCCAAGTCATATAGAAGGGAAGCTGACAGAGCCCTGGGAGAGTGGCTGCTCCTGGCAGGGGCAGTATCCAGGGGGATCTACACCAAACGTCCAACTCTCTTGCGAGACCATCTTAGTACTTTCCTTTGCAATGTTTGCACACTTGAGATACTGTTCACTGTCATGGTCAGTGTTGGTGGAAGGGGAGGCTTGAGTTTGAGTGAAGACAATTGTCTTGTGAGCTGTGTTTACCTTCCAGTTATTTCCAGAGCATGGAAAAACTGGAGGCTCCAGGAAAGAGAGAGCAGACTTTCCTCCCTTCATGGGAATGTCCCACGACTAGAGAATGGAGTATACACTTTATGGACCCCCCTTCTTATCTTCCCTGATGGCTCAGACGGTAAAGCGTCTGCCTATAATGCAAGCGACCCGGATCCAATCCCTGGGTCAGTAAGATCTCCTGGAGAAGGGAATGGCAACCACTCCAATATTCTTGCCCGGAAAATCCCATGGATAGAGGAGCCTGCTAGGCTACAGTCCATGGGGCCCCAAAGAGTCGGACATGACTAAACGACTTTACTTTCTTTTCTTTTTCTTATAGAAGGATGAATGGGGCCCATGGGAGGTCAGAGTTTAGCTGAAATTAAAGAACTTGGGGAGAAAATGAGTGCATATTAGGATGCTTTCAGATGCAACTGAAAAAATCTAACTGATAAAAATCTAACCCAAAATATCTTAAGCAAAGCAGCAAATTTATTATTTGTTGAAGGCCCTGGGGTAGAGGTCTGGCTCACATGGCATCACTGGGGCTCTGTTCACTCAAGTCCTTGGCTCTGCTCCCTGCTGCTGCTAGCTTTGTTCTACAGATCACTTCCCCTTGGAATGCAGAAGATGACTGCTGACAGCCTTAGACTCATGTGTTCCCCACTTGGCATCAACATTGGATCAAAGTGACTTCTACGTCCCAGCTTATTTTGAGAAAATGTGAGACTAGTGCCATGTGATCATTTGCCAGTGGTCTGGCCCAGGAGGGCGTGGTCATGAGGATGTGCCAGCTGATAGAGCTCCATGACCACAGAAAGCCGAGTACCCCAACAGGAGCCAACACAATACTCCAGTTCTTCCTTTACTCTCTCCAGGAGCTCATCTCTTTTCCATTTAGCACTCCCCAGGGTCAAGGGCTAATCATTTGGGGTTAGAATGAGAAACACAACTTATAGGAATAAATGTACATTTTTGCAATTCAGATCTTTTATACACATAGCTAAGAAATTGCTCTGATCTAGTTACTTCTGTGTGTCTCCTGTTGTCCCTTTTTTGAACAGTAGTGTATAGAGCAGTTATCTTGGGGTTGTCCCATCCTTGTACGTTGGATGTGTAAGGGGCAGATAATGTGTCACTCTGGTTCTTGGTCTTTAGTAGAGACACCAAAGAAGAGGACTCACACCTATGGGACCTCACTAGTGTTTGGACCTGGTTCAGATGAAATGTTCCTGAAAGTCAAGCTGATACCACAATGAACTGAGATCTGGGGACCCTGGGGAAGAACATAAGGGCATTTTGCATGTTGAAGGATGTGAATTACTATAGCAGAATGGTTACAGCTGTGGCAGGGTGTATTTTCAAGAGACGACTGTGATGATCTCTCCCATCCACATGTTCTTTTTGCAATGCAACCGTTTGGCCCATCATTAAGAGGCAGACTCTTTGTCCTCCTTCCCTGAACCTGGCTGGGGTTTGCAATTGCTTCAGTGAGCAGCGTGTGGGGAAGTGGTGCTCTGGACTTCCAAGACTATGTCATAAAGGGTGATAAAGGTTCAGACTGGTTCTTCCTCTTTTAGGACGTTGGCTGTAGGGAAGCCCGGGCCATGTGAAGAGGCTACATGTAGGTGTTTTGGCCAATAGCCCTGGCATCACTCACCAGACATCTGAGTGAGGAAGGCTTTACTCCCCAGCTCCAGCCCCTCTCTTACTGTAACTGTGTGAGAGAACTGCAGATCTGAGACTGTCAGCCTTCCAACTTGTAGGAGATAATACTACTAGTAGAAGAAATAACATAATAATAGTAATAATAATTATAATAAATGTTTCATGTCACAAAATTTGAAGTTTTTCTTTTTTATACAAAAGTAAATAATTAGAATGCTTGCTATGAAGATCACAGAGGAGTCTTAACCATCCACAACCCTGAGATGAGCTTGGGCTATGGCTACTGAAACCCTAAAATACATTTTAAGAACAACAATTTGGGTTGGAAGGAGGCTGCCCTGTGTGTGAAATTAATTCAGAAAATCAGTATTGGCATTGTCTCAGAAGGTGTAGGCGTGTGTAGGGGCCCGAGGATGACATCTGACCTTAACTCAGAGTCCTTCCATGGACAGAAAGTTACTCAGAGACTGGATTTCCAGGGAGCTAAAAGAAAGCAGTAGAGGCAGGTGGAGGCCAAGGAATACCCTTTTGTTTGCAAGGGATATGCTGTGCGAGCAGTTTCTTGGTCCAGAATCGCTGTGTCCAGACATCTGCCCAGTAGAAGTCTGTATTGCACTACAGGTCACCCTGGCACACTGGCAGAAAAATCTGCAGAGCTAAGTGACTTCAATGAGCTGTTCTCTGGACAGTTCATTTGTTTATGAGGTGGATATTTAGAAAGAAACTTTATTGAGATATAGATGTCACAAAGTCATTTTCACCTGGGAATTTTTTCTGGCATAATGGATGCAGAGCTTGCCCAAACTGACCTCTAAGGCTTAGAGAAAGAGGTTTCTCTCTGGCTTCCTTGGAACTCAGGGCCAGTTTCAGAGGGTCAAGCTCTCAGTGAAAATGCAACCCTCGTTTATGGAAAACTTCCTGTGAGCAGGGAATTCTGCTAAGTGCTTCCATGAACATCACAACAGCTCTCAGGATGCCCATATTACAGATGAAGAACTGAGCCCTCAGAGACAAAAAGGACATGCAGAGACCACATACCTGAAGGGGCCAGGGTTTCAATCCCTGTGGCTCAGTTGTAATGTCAAGTGTCCTTATCTTTGCCCATCAATATATGCAGATGAAAAGGGAGCCAGGGTGCAGGAGAGCATTGTTTACTATATCAAAGGAACACAGGAGTTATTTGAAACAGCTCCCAGCTGGCCCAAACCTGGAACAATCTGAGCAAGAAAAGAAAGCACTGTTGGATTTTAAACCAAAGTATAAAATAAATATCTATGAACTCATGCTGATATAAATAAATGACTGACTATAAAAATAAATGGGCAGGGACTGCCCTAGTGGTCCAGTGGTTGAGAGTTGGCCTTGCAATGCAGGAGATGCGGATTTGATCCCTGGTTGGGGGACTAGATCCCACATGACATGGATAAACTGAGCCTACAGTAGTGAAGGATCCTGCATGACACAATGAAGATCTGAGAGCCGCAGCTAAAACCTGGTGAGGCCAAATAAATAAATATTTTTAAAAAGAGAGGAAAGAACAGACAAATCTTCTGCACAGAAGAATTCCAAATAATTTACATAGATTACACTGAATGAGGTGGTACATAACTCTATACCCTGTAAGTGTGGGCTATACACGTGATTTCCCTCTAGAGAGTAAAGTTTGGAAAGGGGAGAAAGTGGAGTCACTTCTCAGTGGAGAAATCTGACAAGCACAGCAGCAGCCAGGTGATCAAGGTCGACATCAACCATGATAAGTCTTATGCATAGCATGTCCCTTTCAGATGATGTGATGAAAATGACACTTTACCTCTACGATCTTCCTTTCAATAACCCATAACCCCAGTCTAATTATGAGAAAAATATCCAACAGATCGCAATAGAGGGAATTTTACCAAATACCTGACCAGCACTCCTCAAAACTGTCAAGGTCATCCAAACAAGGAAACTCTGAGAAACTGTCACAGCAATAGTTGCCTAAGGAGATATAATGACTAAAGGTGCTGTGATGTCCTGGATGGGACCCTGGCATAGCAAAAGTCATTAGGTAAAAACTAAGGAAATTTGACAAGAGTCGGACACAATTCAGTGACTGAACTGAACTGAAGGAAATTTGAATCTAGTATGGACTTTCCTCAACAGTCGTATATCAATATTGTTTCATTACTTGTATCAATTGCATCATAATAGCATAAGATGTTAATAATAAGGGAAACTGGGAACTTTGTACCATCTTCACCATTTCATTTTTTTTCCTGTAAATCAGTGAAGTCACTCAGTCGTATCCAACTCTTTGCTGCCCCATGGACTGTAGCCTACCTGGCTCCATCCATGAGATTTTGAGGCAAGAACACTGGAGTGGGTTGCCATTTCCTTCTCAATGACTATAATAAAAAAATAAAGTTCACTAAAAAAAAAAAAAAGACACCATAATAGGTCAAGAAAGAAACTGCAGAAGAAAGTAACAGCTTTATATGTTAGTACTTTAAAAAAATAGTTTTCTTTCTTTATTTTTGGCTGTGCTGGGTCTTTGCTGCATGGGTCGCTGTGTGGGCTTTTCTCTGGTTGTGGTGAGCAGCGGTTAATCTCCAGCTGTGGTGGGTGGGCCCTCAATGTGGGGGCTTCTCCTGTTATGGAGCACAGATGCTAGCATGTGGGCTTCAGTAGCTGCAGCATGTGGGCTCAGGAGCTGAGGCTCCTGGGCTCTAGAGCACAGGCTCAGCTGTTGTGGCACACAGGTTTAGCTGCTCTGCAGAATGTGGGATCTTCCCAGATGAGAGATCAAACCCAGGTCTCCTGCACTGGCAAGCAGAGTCTTTACCACTGAGCCACTAGCAAAGCCCCTAGTACTTGTAACAGTACATTTTTGACGCTTTTTGAATGGGGACCTACACTTTTAATGGGAATCTAAGGATTCTGAAGAGATTGGAGTAGATGTTTGTTAAGCCCTAATCTCATTCTCAGGCATAACTTCCCCAGACCATCTTACCTGCCTCCTGGAGAAAGATGGATGGAGTTCAAGAAGCAACAGTTAGAACCAGACATAGAACAACAGATTGGTTCAAAATTGAGAAAGGAGTACGTCAAGTCTGTATACTGTCACCCTGCTTATTTAACTTATATGCAGAGTACATCATGCCAAATGCCAGGCTGGCTGTATCACAAGCTGGAATCAAGATTTCTGGGAGAGATATCAACAACCTCAAACATGCAGATGATACCACTCTAATGGCAGAAAGTGAAGAGGAACTGAAGAACCTCTTGATGAGGGTGAAAGAGGAGAGTGAAAAAGCTGGCTTAAAATCAACATTCTAGAAATGAAGATCATGGCATCCGGTCCCATCACTTCATGGCAAATAGATGGGGGAAAGTGGAAACAGTGGCAGATTTTATTTTCTTGAGCTCCAAAATCACTATGGACATTGACTGTAGCCATGAAATTAAAAAACACTTGCTCTTTGGAAGAAAACTTATGACAAACCTAGAAAGCATATTAAAAAGCAGAGACATCACTTTGCTGACAAAGGTCTGTAATAGTAGTCATCTAGTCGTGTACAGATGTAAGAGTTAGACCATAAAGAAGGCTGAGCACCAAAGAATTGATGCTTTTGAACTGTGGTGTTGGAGAAGACTCTTGAGAGTCCCTTGGACTGCAAGGAGATCCAACCAGTCCATTCTGAAGGAGATTAGCCGTGGGATTTCTTTGGAAGGACTGATGCTGAAGCTGAAACTCCAGTACTTTGGCCACCTGGTGCAAAGAGCTGACTCACTGGAAAAGACCACCATGCTGGGAAAGACTGAAGGCAAAGGGAGAAGGGGGGTGACAGAAAATGAGATGGTTGGGTGGCATCACTGACTCGACGGACAGGAGTTTGAGCAAACTCCACGAGATGGGTGAGGGACAGGGAAGCCTGATGTACTGCCATCCATAGGGTCGCAAAGAGTCAGACATGAATTAACGACTGAACACGGCAACAATCTAGTTAGTCCACCTGCCTCATTTCACAAATGAAACTGAGGCCTAAAGCAACTGCTTTTATCAGATCACAACCCAGTTAAAGAACCATAGTTAAGCCTCAGAACTAGACCCTAGGCCCACTGACTTCTCATCTAGAATTCCTCTTCCTTTCCACTGCTTCTTCAAACACTGTCATTAATGTCTACTAAATGTTGTCTGTTCCTAACAGGAGACAAAGGAAGCAGAGGTATTGCAAAATCAGTGTTTATCAATAGATGGATGGATAAAGAAATTGTAATGTGTACACACACACACACACACACACACAGAGTGGAATACTATTTGGCCATAAAAATGAGTGAAATCTTGTTATTTGAAGCATGGACCTGGAGTGTATTTTATAGTAAAATAAGTGAAATAAAGACAAATACCATATAACTTCACTTAGATGTGGTATCTCCAAAACAAAACAAACAAAACAGAAACAGGCTCAAAGATACAGGGACAAACTGGTGGTTGCCAGCAGGGAGTGGGATAGGGAGATGATATAGGTGAATGGGGATTAAGAGATACTAATTTCCATTCATACAATAAATAGGCCATGAAGATGTAAGTTGCAGCATAAAGAATATAGTCAATAATACTGAAACAACTTTGCTTGGTGACAGTTGATAAATGGACTTATTGTGGTGATTATTTCTGAAAGTATAAAAAATGTTAAATTACTATGTTGTATACCTAAAACTAATATAATATTGTATGCTAATTTTAACCAAAAAAATTTTTTACTTAAAAATTCCATTCCTCTGTTGATGGTCATTTAGGTTCTTCCCATGGCTATTGTAAATAGTGCTGCAATAAACATTGGAGTATATGAGTCTGTTTGAATTATGGTTTCCCTGGGTATATCTCCAGTAGTGGGATTTCTGGGTCAATGGTACTCCTATTTTTTTTTTTTTTAAGGAACCTCCATACTGTTCTCCATAGTGGCTGTATCTATTTATATTCTCACCAACAGTGGAAGAGGGTTCTCTTTTCTCTACACTGTCTCCAGCATTTATTATTTGTAGATTTTGTGATGATAGCCATTCCAACAAGAGTGAGGTGATATCTCACTGTAGTTTTGATTTGCTTTCTCTAATAATTACTGATGTCGAGCATCTTTTCATGTGTTTGTTGGCCATCTGTATGCCTTCTTCAGAGGAAATGTCTATTTAGGTCTTCTGCCCATTTTTTGATTGCTTGTTTGTTTTTTTTTGATATTGAGCAGCATGAGCTGTTTGTGTATTTTGGAGATTAATTCTTTGTCAGTTGCTTCGTTTGCAAATATTTTCTCCCACTCTGAGGATTATATTTTTGTCTTGTTTACGATTTCCTTTGCTATGCAGAAGCTTTCAAATTTAATTGAGTTCCATTTGTTTATTTTTGAGTGAAGTAAGTCAGAAAGAGAAAAGCAAATATTATATATAATGCCTATATGTAGAATCTGAAAAATTGGTATAGTAGCTTTTATTTACAAAGCAGAAATAGACACAGACATAGAGAACAAATGTATGGATACCAAAGGGGAAAGGAGGAGTGGAAGGAATTGGAAGATTGAAACTGATGTGTACACTATTGATACTATGTATAAAATTGATAACTAATGAGAACCTACTGTATATCACAGGGAACCCTACTCAGTGCTCTGTGGTGACCTAAATGGGAAGCAAATCCAAAGAAGAGGGGATATATGTATGTGTATAGCTGATCCACTTTGCTGTACAGTAGAAACTAATACAACATTGTAAAGCAAAATATGCTCAAATAAATTTGTTTTTAATAATTAAAAAAATGTTTTAAAAGCAAAATTAAATAGACTCTCACAACTCCAAAATGTTATGAGTTACTGGCCTTGAAGATAGATAGCGCTCTGGTAGGAATGCTGATTCTGGTGCCTATCATCAACTGTAAGAGATGTTGCAATTAAAAGCAGGCTGACCTGAGGGAAATCCATATCTCAACTCAATTCAGCAAAGAATATTGCAGGCAAAAGCACAAGAGGCTAATAGCTTCAGGTGCATTTTGAAATAAAAATGAGCAAGCAGAGACCATCTTAAACCGTATTCTGCTCTGGGTCAGTTGCAGCACTAAGATCCCCACATGACTGCCCAGGGCTGCCAGCAGACCACCATCCCTGAGAAGGAAACCCTCTGCATCGAAAGATGTAAAGTATACCTTCTGACTAGGATATGTAGCCTTGGCACAAAATGTCATATAGGAGCCAAGAATCATAAGAGTTTAGGAAGCACCTCACTTTCCAGTTTGTAGTAGAATACTCTTGGATGAATTAGGATGAAGCACCCTCTTGCAGAGTTTGGGGACTCCCAGAAGCCTTTGAAAATGGTGGGGGGAAACAACACACATGGCTGCGTTCTTGACCAAAGGCAAAGGCCAAAAAATTTACTGCCTACAGAAGTCAGCTTGAATTCTAATATCGTCATATTTCAGAAAAAAAAAAAAAAAAGCACCCTTCACTGCTTAGAAGAAGAAATCTGGAAAGGGCAAGGCATGAAGCAATCTTTGCAGGCTGCCCAGCCCACTGTAACACACATAGCCCAGGGCCGAAGCAGATGGAAAAATTAATATGTTCATTTGACAGCTCCACCCACCAAAGTCTAGGCCCTCTAATTCATTTTTAAGCCCCTAAGTTATTCATCAGCAAGTGTGAAGAGGGCCCAAGGGACACCGCTGGATCAAATTTACCTTTAGAGTTAAAATGATTTGTTAGGATTTATGAGTAATTTCTTTAACACCAGTTGATTATTGGGTCGTCTTAGAAAAAAGAGAAAAGCTCATTTCCAATAGCTTATGCTTGCCAATTTCCCCACCTGGGATCAGTCAACAAGACGTGCAATGTTTTGTGCTTACTATGTGCCCTGTGCTGTCCTGGGCATGATAGAAAATAAAGGATAAAAAAGATGGGGTGGGATATCATCCTCATTCTTAGAGAACTTACAAATAAATTCTACATACTCGGAACAAAGGACAGTTACATACTAAGCTGCATGCATTCAGAGGTCAGAAAAGGAATGGAGTTACCTGAAAAGAAAGGCTTCAGGGAAAATGAGGAACTGGAGTGAAACTGTATAGGAGGAGGTGCCTTTATACTTTCCCAAATCATAAACCATTTCTAAAGCAGGTGGTAACCTACATGAGATCATTTGTTTAAAACATGGTGTCCAATCACCTAGTTGGGATTTATATAGCTTTTTTCAAGTGTTATGACATTCATCCATTCAACAAATATTTATTGGCCACATTGTTCTAGGAGCTGAAGATACAGCAATAAACAAGGCAAGAAAGTCCCTGCCTTCCTGAAGAGTTCACTCTAACTGGGGAAAGACACAATAAGCATATATTCAAATAATTATGAAACAAAATGAGAGGATAGACAGTGACAGAGGGTCTGACTTTGTATAGAAAGAGCCAGGGAAGATCTCTCAGAGGAGGTGACATCATTAAAAACTCGACACTAAAACTATTTCAGATGCTATTAATAATACAGGTTATTATTATTTAGACAGAGATATTATTATTTAGACATTACTATAGAGGGAGAGGCCAGGTGGATATCTGGGGAGAGATTATAGATTCTTTTCCCTGGTCTATCTTGCCTTGCATTGGCATCAGTAAGCCTTCAGATTTCATCTGCTCCACTAATCTAGTGCATCTACTTCTGAGTTTAAAAAAAAAAAAAAAGCAATGGTGCTCCTTTGAGCTGGTGGATTCTAGTTACCAGCAAACATACTGGAAATTTTTGTGGGAGCTGAGTGATCATTTTAACTAATGTCAACTTTAAAGTAATGCTGGAAGATATAAATGGCTTATTTTTGACCCAGGCAGTTTCATAACCACCATATTTTTTTATTTTTGACAATCATTTAAAAATCAGAACTAAAACTATTTTAGACACTATTATTAATCCAACTATATTATTAGATTGATAATTTCTTTTATGAAAACAACTGGAAAATGTTTCCTAAACTTAAGCTCAAAAAAACCTTCTAACTTCTGTTTTGGTCTTGATTATTTCTTTTTAAGAGCACATTATATGGACTTTATGAGTCTAATGAAGGCTTCAGACCAAAAGCAATAAAGTTCTGAACTGACTTAAATGCCTTCCTTCCCCATCTACCTCTCCAGTTCCCTTCCATGCCAAATCCTCATAAATCCATGAAGCCAGCTCAACCAGTCTCATATAAGGTTTGCTTCCTTAATAGACTATCCCAAGATGGGGACTTCATCTTACACGTTGTGCCACTCTACTATACCTAGCAGAATGCTTTGCCTCCAGGTACTATATAAATGCTTATCTTTTGAGTAGCAAAATGTCAGGACTGATTGAGGTAAGCTTAGACAGAAGTCACAGTGCTATAGAAACTGTCTTTCCAAGTTCTTTGTTGGTAAATTCAGTGATACACCCTCTGATAACTGGAGTCTTAGGGACAAAGGGAATGACTGACCTCATCAAAAGGGTAGCTTCCTGGTCAGACACTGAGTCTCTGTATGGTAACCTCTCTGCCTAGGAAGTCAAGTCATCTTTTATATACACAGATTGCTGCAGAGATGTTCAACTTTCCTTCTGGGAAATGAAGAGGCACTTGTCTAGGAAATGGAGTGATCATATCAATATCCTACCTCTAACACAGGATTCAGTGTACTCCTAACTCTTTGGAGCAGTGTCTAAGTTGACATGGGTATTTCATATAGAACTGTCATTCATCATGAAGAGAGAAAACTTACCTTTTGATTATACTGATGGAAGAGGGTACAGAGATTGATGACAGAAGAAGTTTTGAGAGAAAGAATTAGGTAACTGATAGACTATATGGATAAGGCATATGTTAAGTGATATGCTTCTGATATGCCTGGGAGAATGATGCCATCTTCTTTTACCTTAAGCATTGCCATCAGTTGTCAACTTTAAAGCTAAAAGACCAGCCAAGCATGTGTCTCTTCTCAAGTTACTGCCATCACCTCCAATGTTGGCCTCCAAGAAGGCTGCATTTAATGACTTCTCTGCCATTCTCCTATTTATTTGTTTGAAAGTTAAGCCTTGTTTAGGTATCATTGATTTATTGTGGGACTGTCAGGTGTGATTTATCAGTAGCTTGTTCATGGTGACCTTTAAAATACAACCATGTTACTGCAGCCATGATGTTTTCTCAGTATCAGAGAAATGATTCAGTTGACCTAGTCATGCTCTTATACAACTTATTAAAGGCATGGGGGTTCTGTTTGGTCCTGTTTCATTAGAACTTGGTAACATATTAGCTAGACATTAATTAACATTTACTCTGAAAGTTAATATGAGCATTTTAATTAGTCAAAATATCCCTAACCACATTTCTCCAACAGGGCTACAATGAATGGAATATTCGGCAGGTTGCTATTTGCAAGAATGATTTTCATTCTTCAGGCTAGTCTGCTTTATTCACAAAGGCAACTGCTTCTTGAATGAGCAATCTAATTTGGTAATGTGATTTTCTTTTCTGATTTTTGAAACCATGTTAACCTTTTTTGGTTTGTTTTTACTTAAGGGTGATAGGGTGTTTTTCTTCTGTGCAGGGAATTTTCTTGAGGGTATTCTGAAAAACAGGTTGATGGAGGGCCCACTGGGGCTCAACTGGTGAACAAGAAGAATGTCATAGTTTACTGATCCCTGCCAGCAGACATGATTTTCACCTTTAGTGGATTCAAATTAGAATTTTCCTAATAAACTTCCAATATGGATCCAGATGTTGATATCTTCCCAAATGATATTGGGAAGAATGTAACTAAATTGATGAAGCTTGTACAAAGAGAAAGCTGGTGACAATATGATATATTTTTTTATCTGTCATTGGCAAAAATTGTAAAGACTGATAAAAGTCAGTGGTGTGGGGCACTCACATACTCCACTGATGGGTGTATATATGCCTTTTGGAGGGTAATTTGATGATATGGATTGTGAATGCATGTATTATTTGATCCAACAACTTCTTTTCTGACTGTTAGACTAAAGATATATTTACAATATTTGGCAGAGGTATGGTACCACTATATTCACTGCAAAACTATTGTTTATCACTGGAAAAGCTGGAAGCAAATTAGTTTCCATTAACCAGTTGAATAAATGTTAGTATATCTGTAATACAGAATATCATACCACAGTTACAAATAATAGAGTACATCTTTTTGACTGCTTTGAAACATGCACAAACACTGAGGGTAGGAGGAGAAGGGGGCGAGAAAGGATGAGATGGTTGGATGGCATCATCTACTCAATGGGATGAGTTTGAGCAAACTCTGGGAGATAGTGAAGGACAAGGAAGCCTGACATGCTACAGTCCATGGGATTGCAAAAAGTCAGATGCAACTGAGAACTGAACAACAATAACAACAAGGCATTTTTAAAAAGCAAGGTGCAATATAGTATGCGTGTTAGTCAAGATTCTGCAGAGAAACAGAACAGGGTATATATGTATATACACACCAAACACACATGTATAAAGAAATTTGTTTTAGAGAATTGGCCTGATTGATTATAGAGCCTGAGAAATCCCAAGATCTGTGGACAGTAAGCTAAAGACCCAGAGGAGCTAATGGTGCAAATTCCTGCCCCAAAGCTGGAAAAGTTGAGATCCAAGAATGGCTATGTTTCAGTTCAAGTCCAAAGGCAGGAAAAGAGTTCTGAGAATTGAATCTTGGGCAACAATGATATTAAAAGATTCGGTTGAGAAAGAGGAGCCTGCAGAGAAGACTAAGAAAGGGTAATAACAGTGTGAAGAAAAAAAAAAAAAAAAAAAACAAGAATACTACCATGGAAGTCAAGAAAGAAGAAAGTTTTAATTAAAAGGAAGCAGCCAACAGTATCAATGGCATAGAAAATGAAATTGTGTAGTAACTGAGATGTGTAAATTGAATTTGACAATTAAGAAACGACCTCAAAGTAGTTTCAGCCAGATTGCAACAGGTTGTAATGGACTGAGGAGTTCATATGGCAGTGAGATAATAAATGCATATGATGATCAAAGACATGTTTTTTTGTGTTTTTTGAGGATTTTTCATTGGCTTTTAAAATTTTTTTTCTGTTGTAATTAGAATGGGGCTTGGCCATCTTTAAATGGCAATTCCAGTATTCTTGCCTGGGAAATTCCATGGACAGAGGAGCCTGGTCATGAGGTCACAGTCCATGGGGTCACAAAAAGTCAGACATGACTTAGCAACTAAACAACATCTTCAAATACTAAGGGTAAGGAGCTAGAAGACTGGGAAAGATTAAAGGAGCAAGCAAAAAATAAGTGACAATTTCAGAGCATATGTGAGGGGGTAAGATGCAGATGACAGGTTGAAGAGAAGAAGACAAGGATAAGTCTACATGTATGTCTGTCACCATGCCAAGGCAGAAAATTTGGAGTACTCCCTCTTCCATATGGCCTCGATTATTTTAGTGATAGAGGAAGCAAGCAATCTACTGTAAGAGTAAGGGGTTGATGAGGTAGAGAAGGAGTCTGAGAGGTTAACGTTTGGAATAGGCATTACAGGGATGGAGAATATTACTGACTGAGACAGTATGAAGGGGCTTCTGGATAGTGCTGTGATTCTAGATTTTAAGATCAAGCTTTTATAGGAGCCCCAGTGTGGTTTTGTGATTATTTATTTCTAAGTTGAGCAACCTGGGCATAGAAGAAGAGATATGATGACCTGAAATATTAATACAACTTTATTCAATGAATAAAATTTGATAGACTACTGGAGAAAAATGAAGTCTCATAACCCAACCTGTTATCTGATCACTAAAAATGATATGGTTCACTGTATGTTCCTGTTGTGTTTGACACATAGCTGCACCATTTCTGGCCATGCCGGTCACATTTCAGCAACAGGATAGCGAAGGTGGGAATAAACAAATTTGGTTTTATAGGGTACCTTAAAATCTGCTGGCTGCTTTCATATGTGACAAAGTGGATATTGTAACTATTTATGACTACCTCAGCTATATCAATTGCACTTATGATTCTACCAAAGAAAAATTTAGCAGCACTGTCAAGGCTAATAACAGGCATCTTATCAATGATAAGAAGCTCATCTCCATCTTCTAGGAGTGAGATATTGCCAACATCAACTGAAGTGATGCTGATGTTTAATATGTTGGGAAGTCCACTATATATTCTTGCTCTAGGAGAAGGCTGGAGCTTACTTGAGGGCTGGACATTTGTCATTTCTTTCCCTTCTGCAGATATCCTCATGTTTATGAGGGAAGGGAACCATGAGAAGTATGATCACTGCCTAAATATTACCAACACTGCCTCCTGTACCACGAACTACTAGATACCCTGGTCAAAGGTATTTACCCCTGACAATGTAGGGATCATAAAGAAACTCATGATCATACCATTAATTCTACCTCAGAAGGCCCTTTGGAAAATCATGGCCTCTTGATCATGATGTTGCTCAGATAATCACCCCTACAAACATTGACACCACTAAGGTTGTGGGCAACGTTGTGAGCTGAATGGGAATCTCACTGGCTTCTGAGTCTCTGCCCCTAACATGTCTCTCATAGATCTGACCTGCATTCTGGGGAAAGCAGTAAAATATGACATCCAGAAGGTATTAAGTCAGGCATTGGACAGCCCCTTGAAGGACATCCTGGCCTACACAGAGGACCAAGATGTCTCTTGTAAGTTTAACAGTGATACCCAGGTGGTACAGTGGTAAAGAATATGCTTGCCAATGCAGGAGATACAAGAGATACAGGTTTGATCCCTGAGTGGGGAAGATCCCCTGGAGGAGGGCATGGAAACCCACCCCAGTATTCTTGTCTGGAGAAATCTGTGGACAGAGGAGCCTGGCGGGCTAGAGTCCACAGGGCTACAGAGAATCGGACACGACTGAGCACAGCAGCACAGCACAGTACCTATTCCTCTATCTTGGTTGCTTGGGCCAGTGTTGCCGTTAACAGCCATCTTGTCAAGCACATTTACTGGAATGACAATAAATTTAGCTACAGGAACCACATTGTGGACCCTACCTTCACATGGGCTCAAGGGAGTAAGAGCCCTGAACCAAGTACTCCCAACAATAGCACAAGAGGAAGAGCAACACCCTGGGGAGTACTGTTGCAAATCTACTCCTCAGTATATTGAGAAGCTTCATCCCCATCATGATTCCCATCCCATGTTCCCTAGAAGAAAAAAACACCAACATAACACCCTATACTTGGCCAAGGAAAAAAAAATAAAATGGTTTGTTATGAGTACAACTTTAAAGCCAACTGCCAGTCAAAGAGGCATTGTAAACAATAGCTTTAGTGCAGACATCATCTGGATATGGAATAGAAATGGCCCTTAGCTCACAGCCTCCAGGCATGGCTGTTAAGGTCCTATGGGATACAGTGAAATACTTTCCCCTTTCCTTCTTTATGTCATTCTATGCCATATTTTTTTCCCTCTACTCACCTACTTATGGGGGTTAAAGCTGGCTGTACCTGTCTCTTTAGCCACTAGAACCTCTGCAGCTGTGACATCATGAGTGCCACCTGTTAACCGAGGAGTCCTTGATATACATCAAAAGGTGTAAAACCTAGTTACTCTAACAAACTTACTAGAGGCAATTGGCCCCTTCAGGCAGAATGGTAAACTCTGAATGCTACTGGGAGGCTTTTTGCATATACGTGTATAGAGGCAGGGGACTTCCTGTGGACTCCAAGGGTGGTCTTGAGGTCTGGGGACCCTCAGGCCATATTTCTGTCCATGCTTTTATTTGTGCATCCATTAAGAACAGATCTGAGTATGACCTAAGAGGCATTGGCTCCGTGGGAGGTCTATAACGAAGAACAAAAACTCCTTCCCAAATTGGAGTTTAGGAGACCCCATGAGTATAATTTGGGAGGCCAAAGAAATGTGAGTCACATGTTAGAGGCTTTGGAGTTAGTCACCCAGGCTATGGGCTCTAGGGATCATGAAGATGATCCTTAAGTCCTCGAATAACTCCCCATTTGTCACTGGGCTCTATTCTTTGGGATTAAGCATGTGCCTGTCTATCTCTCTGTGTGTCTGTCTGCCTGTGTCGCTTGTGTTGGGGGAAATGCTCTGTTCAAAAATATAGCTAGAATGGGAAGGAAGTAAGTGGGAGTGCTGGAAGCTTGGGAGAGAGCCAGAAAAATGTAAGTTTGGGCTGATGAGGTCAAAACTACCAACTCTGGGAAGGGCAGGTTCCCAGTTTTCTTGCTTGCCTGCTCTCTGTACTCAGTGAGAGGGCTTAGGACAGAGAGCCTCTGTCAAACTCAAGAAGGCATAGAACCACAAATGCCCTTATACTTGTCTCTTTCAGATGAAGTTGTATATTTGTTGAGCAGGAAGCAGCTTACATAGAAAGAAGTAATTTAGGATTCCTCTTAGAGAAGACAAGACTTGGGTAAGCTATGGGCTGCTGCTGGTCTGAACTGCAAATATCTTTGGGCCTTTAGCACTGTGAAAGGGTGGGGGAGCTTCTGACAGGGGAGTGGGGAAAAGGAGGGGAGATTGGATGTTGTTAGTTAGAAAAGAAGGAATGACAAGAATGCCACGCTTTAGCTGCAGCTCTCCTTCTAGGTTGATGACAAGCCACATGTAAAGTTTAACATGGGTAGTTTTGAACTCATCCTTCTGCCCCACTGGCGCAGCTCCAGCTGTATGGGAAAGAAGCAAATGTGGCAAAGAATAAGGTTTTTCAGGCTTTGAGTTTCAAAAGGCCAAATAGAAGTGGAGATCTGGTCCTTTGGTCTTCTGAACACTAAAGATTGAGGGGTTTGTGGCTCTCTGGGGCTATATATCTCAGCCCAAGTAAGGGCCCTGTTTTTCAGGTGTGACTGTAGGGCAGGGGAAAAAAGAAAGAAATCAGGTTAAGTGGGCCCTGTGAGGGGAGTATATGGCATTTCTCAGGTACAAAGGCAGAGATAAGTGGCCATTTTGGGGTCTGCTAAGAATCCTTGGGTAGTTCACTGGAATTGTCACTTAAGATTCCCAAATGGGACAATCTACAAGTCTCCAAACAGAGAGAAAGTGTCTTCATGCACTGAAACCTGCTAGATTCCTAGATCTCCTCTGGATAGAGGAAAGAGGGAAGATGCTTGACTGGATATGCCTCTGCCTTGGGAGAATATAAGGAATTTTAATGACTTCCTGTGTAAAGTCTTCAGGGGCCTTGTGTAGCCAGTATAAACAGGAGGGATTTCAGTTGATTGGATTTATGTTTCTGAAATCAGGAAACAGGCCAACATGGGCCTCTGTTTAACTCCTTTCCACGGAATTGAAGTTGAAATGCAAAGAGATACTGCCTCGGATTTCATACTATAATCAGTGGCTACTCTTACTGGTTTTTATCTCAGCTACTTAAAAATATGTGTATGTGTGTGTATAAGTTCAGTTCAGTTCAGTCGCTCAGTCGTGTCCGACTCTGCAACCTCATGAATCGCAGCACGCCAGGCCTCCGTGTTCATCAACATCTCCCGAGTCCACCCAGACTCACGTCCATCGAGTCGGTGATGCCATCCAGCCATCTCATCCTCAGTCGTCCCCTTCTTCTCCTGCCCCCAATCCCTCCTAGCATCAGAGTCTTTTCCAATGACTCAACTCTTCTCATGAGGTGGCCAAAGTACTGGAGTTTCAGCTTTAGCATCGTTCCTTCCAAAGAAATCCCAGGGTTGACCTCCCTCAAAATGGACTGGTTGGATCTCCTTGCAGTGCAAGGGACTCTCAAGAGTCTTCTCCAGCACCACAGTTAAAAGCATCAATTCTTTGGCGCTCAGCCTTCTTCACAGTCCAACTCTCACATCCGTACATGACCACTGGAAAAATCATAGCCTTGACTAGACGGGACCTTAGTCAGCAGAGTAATGTCTCTGCTTTTGAATATACTATCTAGGTTGGTCATAACTTTTCTTCCCAGGAGTAAGCATCTTTTAATTTCATGGCTGCAGTCACCATCTGCAATGATTCTGGAGCCCCAAAATAAAGTTTGACACTGTTTCCACTGTTTCCCCATCTATTTCCCATGAAGTGATGGGACCGGATGCCATGATCTTTGTTTTCTGAATGTTGAGCTTTAAGCCAACATTTTCACTCCTCCTCTTTCACTTTCATCAAGAGGCTTTTTAGTTCCTTTTCACTTTCTGCCATAAGGGTGGTGTCATCTGCATATCTGAGGTTATTCCAGAAAAATATCTATTTCTGCTTTATTGACTATGCCAAAGCCTTTGATTGTGTGGATCACAATAAACTGTGGAAAATTCTGAAAGAGATGGGAATACCAGACCACCTAACCTGCCTCTTGAGAAATCTGTATGCAGGTCAGGAAGCAACAGTTAGAACTGGACATGGAACAACAGACTGGTTCCAAATAGGAAAAGGAGTACATCAAGGCTGTTTATTGTCACCCTGCTTATTTAACTTATATGCAGAGTACATCATGAGAAACTCTGAACTGGAAGAAATACAAGCTGGAATCAAGATTGCTGGGAGAAATATCAATAACCTCAGATATGCAGATGTGTGTGTATATATGTAAGTATATATATTTGTGTGTATGTGTTTGAAAGTGAAAGTGTGAGTTGCTCAATTGTGTCTAACTCTTTGACACCCTATGGACTGTAGCCTGACAGGTTCCTCTGTCCATGGGATTCTCCAGGCAAGAATACTGGAGTGGGTAGCCATTCCCATTCTCCAGGGAATCTTCTTGACCCAGGGATAAAACCCAGGTCTCCTGCATTTCAGGCAGATTCTTCACCATCTGAGCCATCAGGGAAGCCCAATAAGTGTTTATAGCTATTTACCTACCTATCTATCTATCTAGTTGCCTCCATCCTCAGGGAGGTTGAGGACTCTAGGAGGGTCTGGCTTCCATGGTTGGAATGACCGAGTCACAGAAGGATCTCCTTCAAGCCTTAGACAATATTTCTGCAAGGTGCAGGGATTGGACCAAATGGTCTTTAACACCAATTTCAGAAGATCCCTTGTGTAAGAAATGCAAAGGTCATTCAAAAGCTTCTGTACTCCATTCCTTAGCCAAATCTCTAGAGTTTAGGCCACTCTATCTCACACTCATTTCCACCTTGTCTTGTGCAAAGAATTTGACACTTAAAATTAGCCCTGGCTTCCACCTTGGGCTTTGCCACCAGCTACCTGTATAAACTAAGCAATTCACTAAATAAGAATAGCCACCATTGATTGAATACCCCCTATGCTAAGTACCTTACATAGATGATAACCTTTCATCCTCACAATAAACCTGGGAGGTAGAAACTATTATTTTCCTCACTTGAGGAGGATATTGTTCCTCAGTTGAGAAAACTGAAGCTTAGTAATTGACCTAAGATTAATAGTTCATCAGTAGAAAGTCCAAATTGAAATCTAGAACCATCTCCAAAGCCCATGGTCCCAAATACTACGGTAGACTGCTTCCACCCCCCATATACACTGTACTCTTTGTGTCTTGGGTTCTTGTAAAATAGGAATAACATCTTTACTAATACCTTATCTGACTTCTTTACACGGCATGTTTCAAGGATAAAGTGAAAGGATAGCTGAACTGGGTGAGGCATTGTTCTAGGGTTTGAGTATTCAAAACTAAATCAAATGGGGTTCCTTCATTCTAGGAGATTACCATCTGATACAAAATTGCCTTGAAAACATAAAGCATTATGTGTTTGTGTGTGTGTTTAGTTGCTAAGTTGTGTCCAACTGTTTGCGATCCCATGAACCATAGCCCGCCAGGCTCCTCTGTCCATGGGATTTCCCAGGAAGAATACTGAAGTGGATTGCCATTTCCTTCTCCAGAGGATCTTCTTGTCCCAGGGACAGAATCCTCATCTCCTGCATTGTAGGAGGATTCTTTACCACTTGAGCCACATAGGCCTGAGGCATAAAGTATTATACAAGTGTGAATTTTTATAATACATTTTTATTGCATATACAGTGAAGGGAAACTAATAGCCATAGGTACAGAACAAGGTAGGGTAAAAATCCCACGTGGCTTTCAGCTGCTCCCTACAAAACTTGGCAACTAGATGTCGCCAATCCCCCTCGAGAATGAGAGGGGAGGAAATAGGCAATAATTTGAAATATGACCATAATGTAATGCGACTGCTGCTTTTTCACAAGTATATTAGGACATGTACATCCAAGGAAATAGTGTCCTCTTTGGACTAGCACCTTGGGAGGCTAAATACCTGTACATTTGTTGCAATGATGTTGCCATTGCTCATAACAATTTTGGGAACTCCTCTTTAATAATGGAATTCAGAGCCTATGGCACATTCTTTTGAATATCCTCAGTGGTGATGAATCTTTGTCCTTTGAGGGTGGATTTTATTTTAGAAAACAGCTAAAAAGTCACTCAGAGTCAAGTCTAGAGAATACGGTGGTGATCAAGCTCAGTGATAGTTTTTAACTAAAAACAACCCACTCCCTCTCTCCTCCATTCCTTCCCCACCCTACTTCATTCTACCTGCCCTTTCCCCCTCTCTCCTGCCCTTCCTTCCAAGTATAACTGCGAACCCACTAAGACCACTTTTCCTGTGTGGTTCATAACCTAGTGCAAACAGGGATTAAATGACGACTGCCGAGGTCGCAAGTTTAGGTAAGAGGTGAGCTAGAATTAGACCCCATGTCTCCTGCAAATCATAGCATGAAAAACTTCAGCTAACAGAGAAACTTAATGATGACAAAGGGGTCGAATGACGGAAATAGATGAGCACAGGACCATAGGCTCTCCACTCCTATGTGCATGTGTGTGTGCTAAGTCACTAAGTCATATTTGACTCTGTGCAACCCTATGGACTGTAGCCCACCAGGCTCCCCCATCTATGGGATTCTCCAGGCAATAATACTGGAGTGGGCTGCCATTTCCTTCTCCAGGGGATCTTCCTGACCCAGGGAGTGAATCCGCATCTCTTGCATCTCCTGCCTTGGCAGGCAGGTTCTTTACCACTAGCGCCACCTGGGAAGCCCCTCCATTCCTATAGGTCTTTCCAAAGCCCTCACAGAGAACATAAATAGAGTGCTGCCTGATGGAAGCAGGAGTGCTGTGTGATTTGGTGCTTCTCTTCATGCAAATCCAACTGGGGATGCACCAACATCTCTGGACATTGACTTTCCAAATAAGGTATAATTTGAAGGAGGTAAGAACTCTCTGGGCTTCCCAGGCAGTGCAATGGTAAAGAATCCACCTACAGTGCAGGAGACACAAGAGATGCAGGTTTGATCCCTAGGTCGGGAAGATCCTCTGGAGGAGGGCACTGCAACCCACTCCAGTATTCTTGCCTGGAGAATCCCATGGACAGAGGAGCCTGGAGGGCTAGAGTCCATGATGTTGCAAAGAGTTGGACACAACTGAGCATGCACACACACAAACTCTCTCATAGGCTGCTTTCCCTCAAGTGTTGACCACCATCTAAAGAGCTGAACCTTGAATCCCAGAATTTCAGAGCATCCAAAGCCATTAAAGAGGAGGTGGTTCCCTCATTTTGAATCCTAGGGCCCAGGGTAGGTGGGAGAAAGAAGCAAGGTGAAGAGGAGCCTGCTCCCAGATCACACAAGGAATGTTTGGCTCCATCGGGGCTAGAGCCCAGGTCCCCTAGATTCCTACCACACCAGAGCTCTCTGCAATGAACACCTGCCCTTTCCCGGGCCTCCTGTGGCCAGTGGTTGTTGGCAGAAATGCCCAGCTTGTCATTCAGTGTCCCCTGGAGGCTTTTTGAAGTGGATCCCAGGCTAGTTTCCTCTTGCTCTTCATATAAGAAGCTCCTGTATTTCTCAGGGGAGGAGAGAGAAATGTCTGAATCCTGTGCCCTTTGCAGCTTCTCCTCTCATAGAGGCAGTTTCTCCCCCTCAGAGGATAAGAGATCCCCTTGGGAACCCAGGGGCATTGCTTTTAAACCCAGGAAACCAGCATCCATTCCATACCACCTTGAGTTTGTATTTACTTTTGAATCCCTAAGATGAACTATTAGAGAAAAGTATTCCACCAATTATATCTCCATGGGGCCCAGAGCACGTGGTCTTGATTAGAAGGAGCCAGAGCACAACAGATTTCCCTCTGTGAAGGTCTGAATGCAACTTGAAATCCAGCCAATGTTGTTCTTGCAGCCAATGCCTGGCTTCCAGCTGCTGCTGGAATTTTCCAAGCTCAAGGAGATGATACCTGGAAGGGTAGCTGGAGATGTAGAAGGCCAGGCTAAGGAGGAAAAGAACCACAGGAGGGCTGTAGTTAGAAGAGTTCTACGTGATGGTTTCACCCCCATCCACCTCCCTGCGATCCCATCTCCAAACCCCAACACATGTGATAACCAACCCATCTTAGTGGGTGGCTCCATGGTGAGCATCGCTGGATACTAAGTCAGTGCCCACCTCCTATACAAAGTCTTCCCAGACTCTTCTAGCTCACCTGGAAGCTTCCGTGGCCTCTCAGCTCTTTCAGCAGGAATGAGGTTGCTTCCAATTATCTCCACCACTATACCCAGTTTTTCCATCTCCCATGTGTCTGCTGCTTCCTCTTCAGTTCTATTGTGAGATTCTTGGGCTCAGCACCTATCTCCTCCCTGTTTGCACCAGCCACCATGCCTCTTTCAGTGAAAGCCCAGTGGGTGATCGAGCACAGAGGAGAGTCTGGACAAGGCACATAAGCACAAACAGCCTCCCAGCTTTTGCTGATGTTTTCCATCCAGGTTGGCACCCTGACCTGCACAGCTGCACCAGGCAGGAGGAACTAGAGGAAAGGCCAGCTTCTGCAGGAACCACCAGAGAGAAAGCAGGTGGAGGACAGGTGTTTGCTGTGGTGGGGTGTGGCAGTGAGGTCAGGCAAGTCAGGAGGTGAGGGAGAACATTAACAAGAGGAACTTAACACCCCAATTTTTATCTAGGAATTACCTTGCCTGGAAGAACATCTGTGTGAGAGCAGTGGAGTTAACAAGACTCTAGCTTCCTTCATGCTGAGATTTGCTGTTCCAGATGTGAACCCAAGAGCTCTTATTTGGGTCCATCTCGGAGGCCAAGCCAAGCTTTGCTGTTGTGGCTGTTTCTCTATGTGTGTGTGTGGGGGGCTAAGGAGGGGAGGTTAGAAAAGCCCAGAACCTTATGGATGGGTGTGTGTGTGTATGTGTCTAGATATTTGCACTTTCTTTTGCTTTCACAGTATGTCCCAGCTTGGATGCTGCTAGACAAACTAATGCTCCCATCACCCCTTCTCTGAAATGTTACTAACAGTTCCCAATCCACACAGCTTCCATCAGTAAGATTGCATGAGAATCATAGGTTGACTGCCACATGCTAAGTGGAAACACATGGCATATCATTCAAACAAGAATCCACATTTTCTCTAAGATGCAGAGCATTTATAGAAAGGGAGCCCCAAGCCACATGCAGAGAACTGAAAATAAGCCATGAGGAAGCACAAGCTGGCATCAAGATTGCCGGGAGACATATCAATAACCTCAGATATGCAGATGACACCACCCTTATGGCAGAAAGTGAAGAGGAGCTTAAAAGCCTCTTGATGAAAGTAAAGAGGAGAGTAAAAGTTGGCTTAAAGCTCAACACTCAGAAAACTAAGATCATGGCATCTGGTCCCATCACTTCATGGCAAATAGATGGGGAAATGGTGGAAACAGTGTCACACTTTCTTTTGGGGGCTCCAAAATCACTGCAGATAGTGACTGCAGCCATAAAATTAAAAGACGCTTACTCCTTGGAAGGACAGTTATGACTAACCTAGATAGTATATTAAAAAATGGAGATATTACTTTGCCAATAAAGGTCCCTCTAGTCAAGGCTATGGTTTTTCCAGTGGTCATGTATGGATGTGAGAGTTGGACTGTGAAGAAGGCTGAGTGCTGAAGAATTGATGCTTTTGAACCGTGGTGCTGGAGAAGACTCTTGAGAGTCCCTTGGACTGCAAGGAGATCCAACCAGTCCATCCTAAAGGAGATCAGTCCTGGGTGTTCATTGAAGGACTGATGCTACAGCTGAAAGTCCAGTACTTTGGCCACCTCATGCGAAGAGTTGACTCATTGGAAAAGACTCTGATGCTGCGAGGATTGGGGGCAGGAGGAGAAGGGAACAGCAGAGGATGAGGTGGCTGGATGGCATCACCGACTCGATGGACGTGAGTCTGAGTGAACTCCGGGGAGTTGGTGATGGACAGGGAGGCCTGGAGTGCTGCGATTCATGGGGTTGCAGAGTCGGACACGACTGAGCGACTGAACTGAACTGAACAGACAAGCTGGAGAAAGTAGCCACTTTCTGGTTTGGTTTTTCTTTAGCGATGCCAGGAATCTCTAAAGTACCCAGGAAATGAAGAAATGCTCTGAATCTTGAAGACTCCTGTAGGACTACGCAGAAATAAGGAGAGTGAAGATGGTTCTGAACACTTCCTGGGCATGTGTCACACACCTCAGGGGACCCCCTTCCTAGTTCTTATTAGCCTGGCCTGTCATTCCATCAGACTGGGGCTCTGAGCTGTCCAAAATGCACCCGGATTCTCCATCAGACAGACAGGGTGACCACATCTCAGAGGATTTCCTTTTGTATATCCCATAGTGCCTCACCCAGGACAGCCCACTCATTATCAACTACATCATCACCCACAAACCAAGAGGTCATTAGCACAAGGAATAGAAGTCAACCAAAGAGGAGCATTTACAAACAGTAATTAAGGGTATTCCTCAAGACATTTTAAAAATAGGGGTGCTGTGGCATTTGTCTGAGGTGGTTTAAATGCAACTCAGTTTTTCAAAGTCATTGCCCTCTTTCATTCATTCTGTTTTGCTCACTTGCTTATTTATTTCAGACACTTTCAGTCCTGGTGGCTTTGTTGACAGCGCTTATAAAAGAAGGAAAACAACATAAGGAGCAATTTCAAGTGTGTACTGTTCGCCCTGGCTTCAGGAATCCCTAGAGTTTGAGCCTATCTCAGTGAGTGGGTTGAAGGGGGTTGGGATGAGGGGCACCTTTAGGTGGGTCTCTATAAATCTTCATGTATCTTTTTTCTTTGGAAAGAAATAGACACAATTTATAAAGACATGCCCATGTGCAGGCACGCGTGCATGTGCGCGTGCGCGCATGCACACACACACACACACACACACACACACACACACACTCAGCCTTCTCAAACAGACTACTACAGGGAAACTAAATAGTGGAAGTATGCCCTTATCGTGCAGGGCACAAGGTTAAGGAAGCCAAGTTTAAGTTTTTCTAAACAAAACAAATACAGTATTGTAATGTAGAATAAAGTATTTTAAAAAATAAAAATAAATAAATAAATAAAATTTGTTTTTAAATGACAGTATTTATTACAGAATTTCAGAGCTGAAAGGGATCTAAGGGAAAAAACCCACACCTGCTCCACCTCCCCTGCCCTCATGTCTTCAGAAAATATGTTTATTTCATCTCTAACCATTGAAGATGTACCTGCTGCTTCCTTT
The DNA here is from genome assembly GCA_917880005.1 of Nanger dama. Lineage (NCBI taxonomy): Eukaryota > Metazoa > Chordata > Mammalia > Artiodactyla > Bovidae > Nanger > Nanger dama. The sequence goes on along the minus strand of CAKJTW010000085.1, from coordinate 5,669,576 downwards.
CAGTGACACCACAACCAACACAGTTCTTTATGTAGGCCTTCAAGTCTCCCCTGCTGTATTGTGTGTGGTGGATACTGAGTTGCTGGAGTCTGATGTTTTTCCTGAAACCTTAACGAGGTATCAGAGTTCCACAAAGCTGCTCCAGAGGAAGAAGACTGTGGCTGGTGGGCCCATAGAAAGAACAGTGGGACTTGAAGAAATCCAGGGTTCCATGCCTGGGTTAGGGTACTAACCTACATGAAGGAAATTACCTAAGTCCTTCTGTACATCCACTTGGATTCTATGACTTCATATCTGTTATGCTTCCTTGGAACTGTCCTAAAGTCCTTTTGTGTATGTTTAGATAGCAGGAAAATGCATATCACGGTAGGAAGAGCTTGCCTGGTTCTTAAGTTCCTGCCATAAATCCAAAGCTCCGAATTAACCATGTACGCACAACCTGGTTGCTTAGCTATGTGCAGATATGGTCTCAACACAGCTCACTGTCATGGCCCAGAGACATTCATTCCTCCCTTTTATTTCATTTCGCCTTCCCTACCCGCTACTCTCTCACTCTCGTCTCTCTCTGCCCATCTCCCTTTCTCATTTTTTCACTCTTTCTATTTACTTTGAGCATCTCTTTTAGGATATGAAACTGAAGGCAGTTCTTGGAGGGCCACACTGCATTCAGCATGGCTGCATGGAAACTAGCGCACTCACTTGGCTGCAATGACTCCTGCATGGCACAGAGCAGCCTGGCCTGAGGCCTGGTCACCTGACTTGTTGGGTCAGGGAAGCCCTGTTGTTCCATTGCACTCTGCCCTCCATTGCTCTGGCTCTGCTGGTGGCAGAGCTCAGTGACTGGCCTTGTGTACTTTGGCGAGGCAGTGTGGTTTTAGCAGGCCACAGTGAGGTTTTCCTCAAGCCACTGTACAGTCCCCTGGGAGACTGTGGATAGCTGAACCTAGCTGAGAATTCACTTCCTCTTCAGACTTCGTCAAGAAGCTGTAAAATGTTCAATGACTTCCTTAGAAATTGGAAGGAATACAGCTGTTGTCAGGCTCAGAATACTCACCAAGGGAGGCTTTCCAAAAGGGAAGTTTTCCTAGGTTAATGAAAGGCAGTAAACTGAGCAGTCTAGGGAAGAAGCAAAGCTGGGTGGAGGCAATTAGCCAGAATGGGTTATAGGCATTCCCCATTTCTACTGACAACAGCACAAGAGGAAATGCTCTTAAACGGCAGCATATGGGCTTTAGGGGAACTTTAAAGGGACAGCCTGGATTGTTGGCAGACAATGGCCCAGGCTGAGAGGAAGACACAGACAGCTGCTCCAGAATAGATCTTTGGCAGTTTGAGGGTTAGATTGCATACCTGGCGTGGCATGTAGAAACCACTTTCTGATATAACATTTGAGACCTCTGATCAAGACAACAAGCTGAATGAGTTAGTTCATGGTGCCCAGCCAGATGAGACTTCTTTCTGTCTGTTCTTAAGTATGGATCTAACAGAAGCAGAAGATATTGAGAAGAAGTGGCAAGAATACACAGAAGGACTGTAAAAAAGATCTTCAGGATAATCACGATGGTGTGATCACTCACCTAGAGCCAGATATCCTGGAATGCAAATTCAAGTGGGCCTTAGGAAGCATTACTATGAACAAAGCTAGTGGAGGTGATGGAATTCCAGTGGAGCTATTTCAAATCCTGAAAGATGATGCTGTGAAAGTGCTGCACTTAATATGCCAGCAAATTTGGAAGACTCAGCAGTGGCCACACGAGTTTTCATTCCAGTCCCAAAGAAAGGCAATGCCAAAGAATGCTCAAACTACCGCACAATTGCACTCATCTCACATGCTAGTAAAGTCATGCTCAAAATTCTCCAAGCCAGGCTTTAGCAATATGTGAACCATGAAATTCCAGATGTTCAAGCTGGTTCTAGAAAAGGTAGAGGAACCAGATACCCAATCGCCAACATCTGCTGGATCATTGAAAAAGCAAGAGAGTTCCAGAAAAACATCTATTTCTGCTTTATTGACTATGCCAAAGCCTTTAACTGTGTGGATCACAATAAACTGTGCAGAATTCTGAGAGAGATGGGAATACCAGGCCACCTGACCTGCCTCTTGAGAAACCTGTATGCAGGTCAGGAAGCAACAGTTAGGACTGGACATGGAACAACAGACTGTTTCCAAATAGGGAAAGGGGTACGTCAAGGCTGTATATTGTCACCCTGCTTATTTAGCTTCTATGCAGAGTAAATCATGAGAAACGCTGGGCTGGATGAAGCACAAGCTGGAATCAAGATTGCCAGGAGAAATATCAATAACCTCAGATATGCAGATGACACCACCCTTATGGCAGAAAATGAAGAGGAATTAAAAGCCTCTTGATGAAAGTGAAAGAGGAGAGTGAAAAAGTTGGCTTAAAACTCAACATTCAGAAAATTAATATCATGGCATCTGGTGCCATCACTTCATGGGAATTAGATGGGGAAACAGTGGCTGACTTTATTCTTTTGGGCTCCAAAATCACTGCAGATGGTGATTGCAGCCATGAAATTAAAAGACACTTCCTCCTTGGAAGAAAAGTTATGACCAACCTAGATAGCATATTACAAAGCAGAGACATCACTTTGCCAACAAAGGTCTGTCTAGTCAAGGCTATGGTTTTTCCAGTAGTCATGTATGGATGTGAGAGTTGGACTATAAAGAAAGCTGAGCACCAAAGAATTGATGCTTTTGAACTGTGGTGTTGGAGAAGACTCTTGAGAGTCCCTTGGACTGCAAGGAGATCCCACCAGTCCATCCTAAAGGAAATGAATATTCATTGGAAGGACTGATGCTAAAGCTGAAGCTCAAATTCTTTGGCCACCTGATGCAAAGAAATGACTCATTGGAAAAGACCCTGATGCTGGGAAAGATTGAAGGCATGTGGAGAAGGGGACGACAGAAGGATGAGATGGTTGGATGGGCATCCCCAACTCGATGGACATGAGTTTGAGTAAGCTCTGGGAGTTGGTGATGGACAAGGAAGCCTGGTGTGCTGCAGTCCATGGGGTTACAAAGTGTCAGACACGACTGAGTGAATTGAACTGAGGACATAAAACTGAAAAATTCCTTTCTCCTAAGGAAGATTTAAGGGCAAATACACTAAATGATCTGCAAAATGGCTTTTAGCTCAAGGGGTTGCCCAATATCAGCATCTACTCAACTAGAATGCAATTAACACATAAGCCTAATCTAAGAAATTGGAAATGTTCTCTCCCAGCATTGCTCTGTCTTTCTGGATGGGGGAGCAACTTCAGCAAGAGCTAAAGATGAGGTTTCTTCTTACCTGAAACCGGAATCTTAGCAAGTCAGGTGTGCTCGGGTTGTTGTGATCTTCACAAACCCTGGGCACTTGCTCCCCCAACCTGTATTACATGTCTCATCCATGTTGTCATTCATCTGTTCCCCCACATGTAACAGTCCAGAACATTTCCCCTGTCACCTCTTTCTTTACCTACTCTTTAGAGTATGTATGTATTTCTAACTGTATATGGTTGATATATACATTAGTCAGGATAAGATCAGCTATGAGACAATAACAAATAGACTCTGGCATCTCAATGACTTGGCACAAACAAAGTTCATATCACATGGCCATAAAATCTGATGAGAGTCGGCAGGCATTCTTCTCCAACTTGGGGAACTTGAGAATCCAAGCTCTTTTTATTTTGTGATGGCAACATCTCGACATGAGTCTCAAAGCTCTCTACAACAGGGGAGGAGAGGGCTGAAGATGTCCATGAACTATTTTAAGGACCAGTCTAGTGAGCAGTTTCCATCATTTCTTCTATATCCATTGACAAAAAAGCAGTCACATGGGTCCCATCTAACTGCAGGAAGGGTGGGAGATATAACCTTCCTGTGAGCCCATAAAGGGAAAATTAAACATGATTTGGTAAATACAGAACATTGTCTCTACCAGTGTTTATGTCTGTAGTTTTGTGCCTCTTTATTCTTGGGGCTTCTTTGATAGCTCATCTGGTAAAGAATCTGCCTGTGATGCAGCAGACCCCAATTTTATTCCTGGGTCAGGAAGATCCACTGGAAAAGGGATAGGCTACCCAATCCAGTATTTTGGGGCTTCCCTGTTGGCCCAGAAGGTAAAGAATCCAACTGCAATGTGGGAGACCTGGGTTTGATCCCTGGTTTGGGAAGATCCCCTGGAGGAGGGCATGGCAACCCAGTCCAGTATGCTTGCCTGGAAAATCCCCATGGACAGAGGAGCCTGCTGGGCTATAGTCCACAAGGTTACAAAGAGTCAAACACAACTGAGTGACTAAGCACAACACAGCAAAGCAAAGCATTCATCTTGGAGTTTGGCCCATAGAGAAGTTCCTTACCTCCTGATCCCCACACACAGAAGGGTGGGTATAACTAGATACAGTGGACATGAACCTTGCTGCAAAGCTAATGTAATAGGTAGAGCATAGCATCAATAAGGTCACAGTAGCATATAAAACTAATCTGTGCCTCTTTCTCTAATGGTAAGCTGGGGATGCAATGCTTATCTTACAGTACTGTCAGGATTAAAAATATGCCATATTTGAAAGTTGCTAAGAGAGTAGATCTTAAAAGTTCTCATCACAAGAAAAAAATTCTGTGAGTACGTCAAGGCTGTATATTGTCATCCTGCTTATTTAACTTCTATGCAGAGTACATTATGAGAAATGCTGGACCGGAAGAAGCACAAGCTGGAATCAAGATTGCCGGGAGAAATATCAATAACCTCAGATATGCAGATGACACCACCCTTATGGCAGAAAGTGAAGAGGACCTAAAAAGCTTCTTGATGAAAGTGAAAGAGGAGAGTGAAAAAGTTGACTTAAAGCTCAACATTCAGAAAACTAAGATCATGGCATTTGGTCCCATCACTTCATGGCAAATAGATGGGGAAACAGTGGAAATAGTGTCAGACTTTATTTTGGGGGGCTCCAAAATCACTGCAGATGGTGACTGCAGCCATGAAATTAAAAGACACTTACGCCTCGGAAGGAAAGTTACGACCAACCTAGACAGCATATTCAAAAGCAGAGACATTACTTTGCCAACAATGTCTGTCTAGTCAAGGCTATGGTTTTTCCTGTGGTCATGTATGGATGTGAGAGTTGGACTGTGAAGAAGGCTAAGCACCGAAGAATTGATGCTTTTGAACTGTGATGTTGGAGAAGTCCCTTGGACTGCAAGATCATCTAACCAGTCCATCCTGAAGGAGATCAGTCCTGGGTGTTCATTGGAAGGACTGATGCTTGTTGGGAGCCAGTGTGAGGAACTCCGCCTTGGCAAAGGTCATGAGGAAGGGGTCTTTGGCATACGCAAAGGCGTGACCAAGTCTCAGGAAATTCCCCTGCTCCCAAGCATCTAACCCCAAAACCAGAGTGTGCCTTGTACTCTCACCTACGGGGGGCTCTCCCCGTAACTGCTTCTCTCCAAGAAGGAGTAAACGTGCAGCTCCAAGGCAGTAAAAATTCTGGGCGTGACTAGAGTGTTTCAACTTACGGGACTCTTCTGAAGGTTATCTAGCCTGCCTGTATAGGTTCCTCCGGCCACAACAGCCCTCCAACCTTGAGAGGCATGAGATGTTTTGACTTACTAAAGGCAAATTCTTGTGGAAAGTTAGAAATTATTAGTATAGTGGGTTGGTTGGGAATTATATTGATAAAGGGTTTCTTCATTTGTTGTGTCAATAATTGCTGCTAATTCCCTGCCCTAGGTGGGACAAGGGCGTCTCAGGTTAAACCTCTCTTGCGGACACATGATGGTTTACTACCTCTCAACCATAAACAGCACAGAGAGTTTTGGAGTATTCTGAGAATCTTAATTAACATAGGACTTTTTCTTGTTGTTGAGTCAATGATTGCCGCCAGGCCTCCATATCCTTTAGGTACCTGGAAATATATTAATCAATGTATTTGGAATATAGAAAAGGAAATATAGTAGTTTTTGATGTTAGCAACATTAGACTTTTTGAGTTAATGCATTTTCTCTCTTTTAATAGATCACTGTACTTTGTTATAAATCACTGTGTCCTTGCTATGTAAAAATGTAACTTTGTCACTATCTTAAGACTAAGTAGAACTTAAGAGGAACATTGGTGAAAGGATTTTCATTTGTTGGACTGATGTTTGCTGCTAAAATCTCCATATTCCCTGCCCTTATAATGAATATAACCAACATATAGGAGAAATAAGTATTAACCCATAGGAGAAATAAGTATTAACCTCTAAGCATATAGGAGAAATAAGTATTAACCCATAGGAGAAATAAGTATTAACCTCTAAGCATATAGGAGAAATAAGTATTAACCCATAGGAGAAATAAGTATTAACCTCTAAGCATATAGGAGAAATAAGTATTAAGCTATAGGAGAAATAAGTCTTAACCTTTAAGCATATAGAAGAAATAAGTATTAACCTTTAAGATTAATCATGTTAACCTTGGGTTAAATAAATTCCTTTCTGGATTGTAACTCACTACACCCTCACCCTATAGGAATGCAACTTGACTTGGAGGGTGGTGTTTGGTTTAAGGAAAAACACCCTTGGAAAAAATAAGTTTTCTGGTTATCAGAAAGAAAGAGTTGTAAGTGTCAGCAGGCAGAAATGGCTTGAAGATGATGTAAAACCCCTAAGATTTTTTTATGTAAAGCACCTGATTTTGATAAGGTCAGGACTGCTGACCCCCACGTGACTCTGTATTCATCCCTATATGTAACAAAAGGTATATAAGCAAACCCAAAAATAAAGAAATCGGATCAGTTCCGGAAAGACTGATTCCCTCATGTCGTTCTTCTCTGCTCCCCAATTTTCTGGCTGAATTCCCATCTGGAGCGTGGGTGCCCGCCATTCGGATGGTGCAAATTCCTTGTCTGGAATTTTATTGGTACCCCACGTAAGCCAAGTTATTCAGCCCCTTCTCTCTCTCTCTTACTATTTTCTGGCCGAATTCCCATCTGGTGCATAGGACCCACCAAGTCTACTAACTTTGCCTGGGCTTCTAAGATCGGACCGGGGGGCCTCAGTGCCTCCTCTCCTTTGGGAGAACGGGAAGACGCCTGCGGCCTTCGTAGGTGGTGATTGGTACCCTGTGTTAGCCAAGTTATTTGGCCTCTTTTTCTCTGCTAAATTCCTGGTCCCTCTCTATCTGTAATTAAATAAATTTTTCCTAGGACGCCTATTCCATCCCCACCTTCGAATTACCCTGGATCCACCAGGGCTGGACCCTGGCAGATGCTAAAGCTGAAAGTCCAGTACTCTGGCCACCTCATGCGAAGAGTTGACTGACTGGAAAAGACTCTGATGCTGGGAGGGACTGGGGGCAGGAGGAGAAGGGGACAACAGAGGATGAGATGGCTGGATGGCATCACCGACTCGATGGATATGAGTTTGAGTAAATTCTGGGAGATGGTGATGAACAGGGAGGCCTGGCGTGCTGTGATTCATGTGCTGTAATTCATGGGGTCACAAAGAGTAAGACATGACTGAGCGACTGAACTGACTGACTCACTAACTGACTGTATATGGTGATGGATGTTAACTAGATTTATTGTGGTGATCACTTCATAATACATGCAAATATTGATCATTATGTTGTATACCTGAAACTAATATAATGCATGACAATTATACCCAGATATAAAATTAATTATTTTTTAAAACACCATATGCCAGACTTAGGTAGGAAACAGATATGCTTGCAATCTTTGCTTTGCCCTAGTGAAGATGCGTGTTCCCCAGAGTGGTTCCAGAAGCTTTCTGCCCAGCTTATCCAGGATGCAGTGTGGCTTAAAGCATCTTACAGTGAGCTCTTCTCTATGTAAGCTGAAGATGGCTGCCTGCCTGTCATTGGCAGCCTGGGTATGTGTGTGTGTGTGTGTGTGTGTGTGTGTGTGTGTGTGTGTGTGTGTGATATTTCACCTCCCTAAAGAGACTGGCTTGTTTTCTGATAGGCATGCCTAGCTAAGAAGATTATTCAACTATGCCCAACAGGGCAGTAAGGGTTTCATTAAATAGCAATAGAGAGCTCCACAGAGTCACTTTAAGGAATTGCAATACGTTTGCGCATGCTCAGTTGCTTCAGCCGTGTCCAAAGCTTTGCGACCCTATGGACTGCAGCCCGGCAGCCTCCTCTGTCCATGGGGATTCTCCAGGCAAGGATACTGGAGTGGGTTGCCATGCCCTCTTCCCCAACCCAGGGATCAAACCCGTGCCTCCTGCATTGCAGATGCATTCTTTACCACTGAGCTACCAGGGAAGCCCAAGGGATTGCAATAATTACCATTTATTGAATGCTACTTTATATGTATATTCTCCTCTAATGTACATAAGCATCCTCCCAAATTTAAAACTGTGGGAAACCAAAGTTCAGAAGGGTTAAGAAAATTGCTCAAAGGTCATGCAACTAATAAGTGACAGATATGGGGTGTGAATTCAGGTCTGTCTAGCCTACAGTGCCGCTTGGTGGGGGTTCAGAGTGAGGGGCAAAAATGCTTGGAAAAGTGGGCCCTTCTGCATTAACCACGTTCTTTCCTTCCTTATGCTCTGGCTCTTTCCCTTGTTTGAACTCCCTTTTCTCCCTCCTTTTGTCCTTGATGCCGCAGCTACAGCAATATCTAATGGAGGACTGCAATTATGTTTAGAAGCAGCCTCCGGACCACAGATACAGCCACTCTGAAAGAGTTTCTGGATCAAGGGCAATCTTGTTGATGACAAATGGACAAATTGGTCTATTAGAGAAAAAGCATATAGTTAGAGAGCCATGGACAATCAGTGAAGTGACCTAGGGTTCTTGCTAACAGACCCCAGCGTGAAGCACTCTTTGGTGATATTAATGTAATATAATGCACAGCTGTAGGGAAAACACAGTCCTGAGCTAATCTTGCTGAACCAGTGACCAGACAGGAAAGAGGGAACAGGGTGAACCGGAACAGGGTGAGAAGATCTCCATCACCAATAAATTTGCTGGTAAAAGAGGAATGAGGTACCAGAAAAGACTTTATCAACCTCAGATGAAGCAGCAGCCACAGAGTACACAGAGACCCTCTTGGGTATGGGGGTGAGGTTGTGTGGGAGGATGACAGAGTTACATAGGCCTATAGACATGCCTGGGCTTCCTAGGTGGTGCTACTGGTAAAGAATCTGCCTGCCAATGTAGGCGACAGGTTCAATCCATGAGTCGGGAAGATATCCTGGAGGAGGGCATAGCAACGCATTTTAGTATTCTTGCCTTGAGAATTCCCATGGACAGAGGAGCCTGGGGGTTACAGTCCATAGGATCACAGAGAATCAGACACCACTGAGTGAGCACACATGCACGCATGCCCCATAAAGATACTGAAAGACACCATCCTTCTGGGACTTCTCTGGTGGTCCAGTGGCTAAGACTCTGCACTCCCAACGCACGGGGCCTGGTTTCATCCCTGCTGGCAGAATAGATCCTGCAGACCACAACTAAGATCTTGCATAGCTAAATATGATAAAGTAAAAATAAATATTAAAGGAAAAGAATCATCCTTCCATCTTCCTACTTATTTGGCCCAGAACTTTGCTACCCTTCCTCATATCCGTCTGTTCTTCTGGAAAATTAACCGGTGTCTCTCCACACTGGCATGTTGGTGCCTCCATAAGGCTGAGATTGTTAGCTTTCACATGGATGAGAATTTTCCAAAAGCCAACACGCAGACAACTTCCAGACCATGTTTCTACTAGGCTGTGTTGAAGTGAGATGAATCAAGGCAATGCAATGAGTTCTTCATGAATTGAATTTGGTCTAAACGTATTCTGTTCTTCCTACCTTTTTGGAGTTAAGGTGTCACTGTTTAATGAAGTGGTAGAGATTTTTGCATGTAGAGGTGTTTTTCTTTTTAACAAAATAAAAGCTGACCACCCTATGCCATTCACAAATTAAATAATTTGTACTCTTCTATGAAATTCTAAATTCTGGACAGCACTGATATAAGCAACTCAACTGTTTCTAATAATACATCTAGCCCCTCTCTGGGCCTTATTATCTCTACTTGTTGTGTATTTTCTTGACTTTGCTTCCTGCCCTGAAAGGTAAATCTTCAGATGCCAGGAACACAGCCAGTGTCAGGTATTAATAATATTAATGCTAATCACAGCTCTATCAAATTCTTAATGAGATGCCTAGAGGAAGGCACACACACCAGGCCTGTTTGTTAATGGCACAGAAGGTAGCCACAATGTTATTAATAAATTAATTGCCTCATGATGTGAAACTTACACACACTCAGGCTCATCTTTTTAGCAATTAACAAGATTAAAATAATTTGTTCCACTGGGGACACATCAAAAGGAATTTGATGATGGCAAAGGGTGCAGTTAGAAAGTTGCTCAGGTTTTCTACTCCCACCTCAATGTTGTAGTCTGAATAAAAGTACTTTCTTCTCAGGATAGAACTGGGAAGCAAGACAAATACAAAACTCCTGGAGGAATGAAAACTTGAAAGCTGCAAGGCACGAGAAGGACCTTTTCTAATGACGCAAAGTCTTCTGATCTCTGATAGGCCAGTGGTAGCCATAAGAGCTAAAGAACCTCTTGATTGAGGATGAAAGAAGAGGGTGAAGAAGCTGGCTTGAAATCAACATTAAAAAAAATTACATCAATTGCATCCAGTCCCATGACATCATGGCAAATAGAAGAGGAAAAAGTGGAAGCAGTGATAGATATTATTCTCTGGGACTCCAAAAATCACTGTGGATGGTGACTGCAGCCAGGAAATTAAAGGCACTGGCTCCTTGAAAGGAAAGCTATGACAAACCTAGACAACATATCAAAAAGCAGAGACATCACTTTGCCAGCAAAGGTCCATATAGTCAAAGCTATAATTTTTCCAGGAGTATTGTACAAATGTGAGAGTTGGTCCATAAAGAAGACTGAGCACTGAAGAACTGATGCTCTCAAACTGTGATGCTTGAGAAGACTCTCAAGAGTCCCTTGGACTGCAAGCAGATCAAACCAGTCAGTCCTAAAGAAAATCAACCCTGAATGTTCACGGGAAAGACTGATGCTAAATCTGAAGCTCCAATACTTTGGCCACCTAATTGGAAAAAAACCTTGATGCTGGGAAAGATCAAAGGCAGGAGGAGAAGGGGGTGACAGAAGATGAGATGGTTGGATGGCATCACTGATTCAATGGAAATGAGTTTGAGCAAGCTCCAGGAGATGGTGAAGGACAGGGAAGCCCAGTGTGCTGCAGTCTGTGGGGTCACAAAGAGTTGGACATGACTGAGTGACTGAACAACAACAAACCACAGGAGGAGATGGATGACATGCCCATGGTCTGATAAGACCATGTGCTTTGGTGTTCTCAGGTCTAGGGTAAAATTAGGGATATTATATTATTTTGGCTCCTTCCAGCTCTGCCAGTCAGTGGATCTATACATTATCAACTGAAACCTGTGACCTTCTGATTAGACTAGGACTTCCAGGAACAATGGAAAATTCGTACTACTGGGAAAATGATAGCTTTGACTATATGGACCTTTGCTGGCAGTGATGTCTCTGCTTTTAATCTGCTTGCAGGTCAAGAAACAACAGTTAGAACTGGACATGGAAAAATGGACTGGTTCCAAATTGGGAAAGGAGCACGTCAAGGCTGTATATTGTCACCCTGCTTATTTAACTTGTATGCAGTGTACATCATGTGAAATTCTGGGCTGGAAGAAGCACCAGCTGGAATCAAGATTGCTGGCAGAAATATCAATACCTCAGATGTGCAAACGACACCACCCTTATCACAGAAAGCAAAGAGGAACTAAAGAGCTTCTTGATGAAGTGAAAGAAGAGAGTGAAAAGGGTCGCTTAAAACTCAACATTCAAAAACTGAGATCATGGCATCTGGTCCCATCACTTCATAGCAAATAGATGGGGAAACAATGGAAACAGTGACAGACTTTATTTGCTTGGGCTCCAAAATCACTGTAGATGGTGACTGCAGCCATGAAATTAAAAGATGCTTGATCCTTAGAAGAAAAGCTATAACCAACATAGACAGCATAGTAAAAAGCAGAGACATTACTTTGCCAACAAAGGTCCATCTAGTCAAAGCTATGCTTTTTCCAGTAGTCATGTATGGATGTGACAGTTGGACCATAAAGAAAGCTGAGCACTGAAGAATTGATGCTTTTGAACTGTGGTATTGGGGAAGACTCCTGAGAGTCCCTTGGACTTCAAGGAGATCAAACCAGTCAATCCTAGAGATAGATCCTGAATGTTCATTCGAAGGACTGATGCTGAAGCTGAAACTCCAATACTTTGGCCACCTGATGCAAAGAACCGACTCATTAGAAAAGACCCTGTTGCTAGGAGAGATTAAAGGCAGGAGGAGAGGGGAGAACGAGATGGTTGGATGGCATGGAAGCCTGGAGTACTGCAGTCCATGGGATCACAAAGAGTCGGATATGACTGCACCACTGAACTAACTGAACTCCTGAACAAGGCAACATACTTCTTAAAGCAGTGAGTTTTCTAACCTCCTGAGTTTTAACCTCCTAAGCCCAACCCTACCGGGCTGCTTGGTGGTTATTCAGATTGGAGAAAGAGGAGTCACTTCCCATTGTGCAGAATTTTTAAGATAGAACAGTTGTCATAATTAAATTCCTCAGGTCCTTGGTAAAATGAAGTGGGGAGTGAACAAGTGAATGCTGGGAAGCAAGCTAAAAGTCTGACTCTACTGAACACAGTTCTGAGAAGCATACATCAGGGTGTGCAACCCTTGGCTTCCACTATTTCTTTCTCCCGTTGCTAAGGTTTCCACAGTCCTTATCACAGGCTAAGTACCTGACCTCTATCCTTTCTTTGCTTCTTCACTGGTGACTCAAAGAGGACAACAGCTTGTGACATCTGTGAGGAGGTGGCAGGGCAAAGAGCTTAATGGTGAAAGGCTGTAGGATGCTCTGGATGAATGACTGAGTGTAAAGATCTTAGGCATTCCAAAAATCTCTGACTCACGTATCTTCATCCCTTCCACAGTAAAAACTTAGTTAACCCCTAACCATGAGCCCATTATGTAGGCATGTCACTTTTCTTGGTTGCATCTGAGGCTCATCTACTAAGAGCTTTCTCCTGACTAAGTTGACTAACTTGACTAAGGCTCTTTTATTTCTGGGGAGGAGCCAAAGTAAAGTAAGTAGCAGTGTAGGAGGCACCCATTTAAAAACTCAATATTTCACTAAAGACATTGGCCTTTTACATTTACCAAGACATCTTCTCTCTCAGGCTGGCATGCATATGGCTTTGGCCACAACCCAGAGTTTGCCAAGTAAGCTAAGAATACTCAGCCTAGGCTCTAGGCTGCTTCAGGACAGCTTACTGAGGTATAGGTGCCATATATGTCTCAGTGTGTGTGTGTGTGCTCAGTTGCGTTCAACTCTTTGTGACCCCCATGGACTGTATCCTGCTAGGCTCCTCTATCCATGGAATATTTCTGGCAAGAATACTGGACCAGGTTGCCATTTCCTACTCCAGGGGATCTTCCTGACCCAGGGATCGAACCCATGTCTCTTGCATCTTGTGCATTGACAGGTGGATTCTTTACCACTGTGCCACTTGGGAAGCTCTTATGTCTCAGTAAGAACCTCATTCATGAACAAACAACTATCCAGCACATGCATTGCCACCCACCAGGAGGAGTCTCAAAGCCATGCCATGCCATACCATCCAGGACTTTTTCACCTCCCCTAATTATCCTGTGGTCTGTAGCATCTGACATTACCAGAATTCAAAATTGAATTTCCCCAGAAATTTTAATGATCTGGTTGAATTGCTTGGACACTGAGTACACAGAAAACTGTCTGGAACTAAACATACCAAACCACTTATGGCATTAACCCCTGAAGTGGTGACTGGGGAATTAAAGGGAACATTTTCCATTCTAGATTATACACTGTCAGTATTGGTTGACAATTTGTCAACAGGCATGCTTGTCTCTTGTAATTTAAAATATTTAAAGCAACCTAATCTGTGAATGTAAATTTGGTGCCAATTTAAACTGGGGTTGAAGGAGGAGGGCAGGCTTAGGCCATAAGATTCCTGAGAGGGAGAGGTGCCAAAAGTATTTAGATCCCTGAGCCAGGCATGAGTGTGGTAAGCCAGAAGCAGAGCAATAAGGGCCCCTCCCAGGCTTAGCAGGGGCTAAAAGTTGCAGTTGACTCCTAGGGACAGTAATGGACTTGTTTCACCACCACCACCCTAATCCCACCATCTCCAGAAACAAAAGATCAAAGGGATGAATGGTTGAGGCAGAGCTGGAATGGAGTGGGCTGTAAACAGAGAAAATGAAGAGCTCTATTTCCTGTCCCCTGTCCCCTATCTCAGAATTTACCCTTAAATTATCACAGAGGCCTCAGGGATTAGAAAACTCTTTAGATGTTCTTTTTCTCTTTTTATTTAGAAGGCAGCCTCAGCTTTTACTCACCCTGTCCACCCTCACTGCCTTTAAAATCTCTTGCAGCATGAAGTTTTAAGTCTCATTTGGGGCATTAGCCAATAGCTGTGCAGTCGATTCATTTGAAACTTTGGGGGAAAGCAGATTTGTTTTCCTACTTCATCAAAGTAGCCATGCCAGGCTGCAATCCCTAAAGGCATGACCAGGTGATGGATGGAAAATGAATAAGAATATTTGTATGTACAGACTATAGCACCTTTCACATGAATTTAATTCAGAGATTTCATCAACAGCTTGTTGTTTAGCTGTATTGGATTTGGGTTTGGAGCTGGCGAATACCTGCCAGGACACCAAGATATCCGGTGACTTCTGATGACTTGTTCAGTGTATGTCGATGGCAAGCCAGAGGAAGGCAGAACAGGATGCCAGGAAAGAGGTCAACTGCTTACTTCATTGGGTCTGGTTGTCACAGGCCATTTGAGAGACTGATAATTGCCTAAATCTGGAAGGATTGAAGGGCTTCCAGCCTGGTCCACGAGCTGGCTGAACCAAATAGGTCATTGCTCTGAGTCCCTGTTTCAAATGTGCAGCTCATTTTCAGGACGAGTGCAAGTTTTGGCAGTGAGAATCCATTTGGATTCTGGCTTCAGCTAGACTGGATTTTAGGCACACTCTGCCAAGGAGTAAGCCTGGCCAGGCCCATTGACTAGAAAGTTATTTTCTTATTGTCCCCTGGAACTTAGTTCAGCAATGTAAGAAGACAGCATGACAATTGCAAGAGGTTAAACAAGAGATCAAATTGCCAACATCCGCTGGATCATAGAAAAAGAAAGAGTTCCAGAAAAACATCTATTTCTGCTGTATTGACTATGCCAAAGCCTTTGACTGTGTGGATCACAATAAATGTGGAAAATTCTTCAAGAGATGGGAATACCAGACAGCCTGACCTGCCTCTTGAGGTCAGGAAGCAACAGTTAGAACTGGACATGGAACAACAGACTGGTTACAAATAGGGAAAGGGTTACGTCAAGGCTGTATATTGTCACCCTGCTTATTTAACTTCATGAGAAACGCTGGGCTGGAAGAAGCACAAGCTGGAATCAAGATTGCCGGGAGAAATATCAATAACCTCAGATATGCAGATGATACCACCCTTATGGCAGAAAGTGAAAAGGAACTAAAAAGCCTCTTGATGAAAGTGAAAGAGAGTGAAATAGCTGGCTTAAAGCTCAACATTCAGAAAACGAAGATCATGGCTTCTGGTCCCATCACTTCATGGGAAATAGATGAGGAAACAGTGAAAACAGTGTCAGACTTTATTTTGGGGGGGCTCTACAATCACTGCAGATGGTGACTGCAGCCATGAAATTAAAAGACGCTTACTCCTTGGAAGGAAAGTTATGACCAACATAGATAGCATATTCAAAAGCAGAGACATTACTTTGCCAACAAAGTCTGTCTAGTCAAGGCTATGGTTTTTCCAGTGGTCATGTATGGATGTGAGTGTTGGACTGTGAAGAAAGCTGAGCACTGAAGAATAGATGCTTTTGAACTGTGGTGTTGGAGAAGTCCCTTGGACTGCAAGGAGATCCAACCAGTCCACTCTGAAGGAGATCACCCCTGGGTGTTCTTTGGAAGGAATGATGCTAAAGCTCAAACTCCAGTATTTTGGCCACCTCATGCGAAGAGTTGACTCATTGGAAAAGACTCTGATGCTGGGAGGGATTGGGGGCAGGAGGAGAAGGGGACGACCGAGGATGAGATGGCTGGATGGCATCACCAACTCGATAGATGTGAGTCTGAGTGAACTCTCTGAGTTGGTGATGGACAGGGAGGCCTGGCATGCTGCAATTCATGGGGTCGCAAAGAGTCAGACACGACTGAGTGAGTGAACTGAATTGAACATGTATATCAATTAAGTTAGGCTTAATAGTAAGATTATATATTTTGAAGTTTGATGTTAGTTTGGGTTCAGTCATTTCAGAAAATATACAGCATTGCTTTCAGTTTGAATCAATTCACTGTTTAAGAAAAAAAATAACAAATTTTGGTTCAGGTCACAGTTCAGTGAGAATATTTGGCTTTAGTTGGTGAAATATGGCTTAGCAAATGAATATGGCCAATCTTGGTATTTGGCTCTTGGTTTGGTTTCATCCAAATTCCAGTATTAAACATCCATCAGATGGCTCTTCTATAAGCAAAGGTCTTGAAGCATTGATGGTTTCAGTGATATGAAACTTAAAAAAAAAATTTGATTCAGTAGATAGTTTTTCCTCTGACCAATGTTTTAAAACAAAACCTCTCTAACGGCTGAAATTTCAGTTAAGAGCAAAGTGATTTAATGGTTTGTATTTGCTTATTTTGTTTCACATTTTGAAGGAAGTCATTTCCACCTACCCAGCCAGGCAAAACACAAGGAGCACACACTCTGAATATGCTTGTCCACCACTCTTGCATGTTCTCCAGTAGCTGCCTCATCCATCAAGTGTCTGTTGAACCAAGCCTCAAAGTTAGGAAACTGTTCCCTCAAGTGGGAAATAAATTCCTAGAACTCAGAATTCTAAATAGTCCACTGCCTTGCAAAGTCTGCAGTGAAAATGTTATTTGGTCTCCTTGCATAATTTTGCCTTTTTTGAGTACAGTAGAATGTGAATCTGGTTTTGATTCCACTTGCCACATAGTCTTGGGCAATTTGTTTACCCTCTCTGAGCTTTAGTTTCTTCATTTGAAAATTGGATTTAATAATAGTGCCTGCCTCCCAAGACTGATGTGAGGATCAGAAAAGATCATGTATGCACAGTTTCTGCCACATAGTAGGTACACAATAATAGTGCTTACGATGATGATGAGATTTTCTGCCAAAAGGAATAGATGAGCAATTTTCTGAACTGAACATGACATGTTATCTGGCTCATCAGAAATCTAATGATGCCTAGAATTAATAGCCACATTTGATGTTTACTCCAAGGTTGATGAGCTAAAGCTTTGAAAATTCTTCAGTTATTTGATTTCTCATAGACAACCCAGATCATTTCATCACCCCTACCACAAACAAAAATCCACTTTGGGGATCTAGTTTGGCTACTTCTGCAGACTTGATGAATAGGGAAGTTGCCCAGATCTCTTTGCCATATGTGTCATTCTTTCATTGATTCCTTGGTTCAGAGATGAGATTGGAAAAAGAAGCGGCAAAGAAACTCCAACTATTGCCCATTTGCCAGTACCTCTTTGACACTATGATTCAAAAATGACTGAAGAAACTTCCAAGCAAATACTCAAGTTTGCCAGGCTGTATGAATATCCAGTTGACCTCACAGGATGCAGATTAACCAATGAATTACTTTACTGAGTAATGCTTTGGACAGAAGCTAGACAACAGCCTATCCCAAATTGTTCTGTTGCAGTAGGGTAAGTGAATGGTGTATTAGACCTCCGAGTAATAATACTAGCCTATTTACTGGTTCATATTCAATATATTAAATCATCCTTCTGAAAGCTAGATTTATATTTATAAAGGACAAGGACAGGTCACAACTACAGTTCCATTGAAGTTGTGTCCCCATTGCCTACTACTGACTTTGAATAAATTCAATTCTCTCTTAAAATAGATAATACCACTCTGGTGAGTGCCTTAATTAAGTGAATTAGAACTCACTGGCATAAATACAAGATGGACTCTTAATATCAGTTAATGTAATATCATGAAAGCATTATTTTAACTAGTCTGAAAAACTGTTATATGGGAGATCTGGCAGCCCTTAACATATTCTTGTTCTGGTTGTAATCTTTCACAGTCAGAAGATTTGGGTTAGTGGATTTGGAAACTAATTGGTTGATATGTGATCCTAAACTGATCCACAGATTGGTAAATTCAAGCCTCTTTCCCATGGTGAGGTTGGGGGAGAGAGCACTGACTAAATATATTACTCACATAAGCATGATTTATTTCCTTGTAAGGTCTAAAGACTAAGTCAATTTAGAAAGTATAAGTCAGGAAATTCTTAAGAGTGTAGACTAAATAATCAAAAGTTGAGGTCTTTCCTTTCTACTGATGTGATATAACTAACTAACTGAGCTCATCCAAAAAATAATTTGTGTAGCTTTTTCAAGTGGTGCCACAGATGAAGGGAGAAAATGCAAGATCATGGAGCAGGTTAGAAATGATAGTGCCACAAGAAGATCTAATTAATTACTAAGGCTTCATCAGCTTCATAATGGAAAGGGGTCAGAATATATTGAAGCACAGGAGTTATGGAGGACACTTGGTGCCTTTTCAATAGTGGATACTCTGCCAATAGCCAGTGTTTGAATTTAACAGTAACCATGCACCTGAAACAAGGAAAAAGGAAGTACTAGTCCCAGTTCTGACACTAACCAGTTGTGTAAACTTAGAGAGGGTACTTTCTTCTCTAGGAATAGTTTCCCAGTTTATCAAATAAGAAGTTGAACTAATTGATCTTTGAGGTCCCTTACAGCTTTGAAATTCTACGAATCTACTTGCTGGCACTATTAAAAAAACAAGCAACAAGGTATGAAAACTGTATATGGAGGGGTCTGTATGTAAGATATTTGGGTAGATGATTAAGGATGAATATCCTTTTCATCACCATTAGGCTTGACCTGCTTTTTATTAATACATGCCAGAGCCTTTGCTAAGTGCTTTAGACATTATGCCAACACTGGTATGAATCATTGAGTTATTCTCATTTATATGTTTATGCAAACTACTATTTCCCATATCTATAATCAGAAGGCATATCTCATCTGCTATTGACATCCCATGACTTACATGAAATAGTAAGGTTAGAAGGACCACAAAAATGATTTACAGTCTTAATCTGGGCGGGATCTTGAAGAAATCTAGACATGCTATATACTTTCTGGGTCTTTCTAAAATACACAGAAGTTGACATTTCTTTAACTCTGTAGACGGTGTTTTAGAGCCATAAATGAGAGGATGAAGGTGTTTTCTCCACACTGTTAAGGGGCTTTCAACTCAGTTTCTGTCTTTTAACCAGAATCTTTGCCAATAGATAAGAATGAATGGTATGATCAGTTACCAAAATATTTACATTTGGCTTTAGAATTTGGGGTTGGGTTTTTGTTTGAAGAGGTATTCCTAAAGCTTGGGAATTTCATACCACAAGCCAAATATTGAGACGCTGCATCACAAAGGGAAGACATAGGAAGCACTGGGAGGTTTAGTCCACTCTTCCTTGTTTCTTCTGCACACAAAAGATCATCTTTTAGGATGATGTATACAACCAGTCCAGGAGGAACTCCTGCCTTTCCACCAGGCTTTTACCTTTTCTCACCACATCCACAAGGAGGTTTTGTGATAATTAGCTATTGTTTCCAAGGGTCTTTGTTTCCAACTCTTGTAGGAAAATCTGTTCAATAAGTTGGAGTGAAAAACAAGAGACATTGAGTTAATAACAAAAGAGTGAAAGTGAGTTATTCTCATGTCCATCTGTCTATAATGAAGAACTGACTAAATTTCCACGTTGTGGTATGTAATGGGGTGAAAATTATTCATGTGTATATGTTAATAATCTTCTCCCTCTCCCAGTGCAGCAAGGAGAACTTGAGGTTTATTTTTATCAGATTCTCAACATTACAATATCTCTCTCCTATGTTTGACAAAACTAATTTTTGGCCTTTTGTGATACACAACCAAGAAGAGAGAGCAAGAATACATGAGAAGCAGAGGGAAAGGATTTAGGTTGCCTTCTAAGCCAATACACATAATGAAGTACTTGGAGAGAGGGAAATATTGAGAAAAGAGAACTGTTCTGCCTGGAAGTCCTGGAAAAGTTGGAAGTGTAGGGGACAAATTAAGGAGAGAGACACTGGAGACCTGTGGAATGTGATGCAAAAAAACCACAGGAGACAAAGGGGTATTTCTTGAGTTGTTCTGAATCCCCTTCATGGTTTTTGATTAGCGTGAGAATTTGAATTATTTTGAAATTACTTTTGGTTGCTAGCCTATGTCTTTGACTAAGACCTACTCTGATACTGGACAATGAGAGTCCTTACTCTATCAAAGCTTCACTAATTTCTCAAAACCATCTTTCCATGAGGTTGGATGCCTTGCCCCTATAGATGTGCAATGATACTTCATAGCAAACCCTGACCAACTGACATTTCTCAGTTGCTAACCTCCAAAGCCCTGCCAGAGGCTTAGGCCCTGGTGAGATTCAGTCTGGTGGCAATAACACTATATCTCTCACCCTTGACATATGGTTCAGATATTGTAACTTTCTCTTACAGTGCTTTGAAATGTATTTTCTCTTCTTCCATCCTCAGGGCACCTCTATTGGAGAGGTAGGACCAGGATGCATGATTGTCCTATTCAAAGGTTGCTCCTTGGCAAAACTATGAGACATAAACAACGCGAGGATTCTATCTGGGGCCAGTGACGAGGCTTGATTGCTCAGAGCTTTTGTGCAATAAAGTTCTATTAAAGTATAAAAGAAATAGAGAAAGCTTCTGACATAGACATAGAGGGGGCTGAAAGAGTGCCCCCTTGCTAGTATTTAGCAAGAAGTTAATCAGCAAGCTGCTAATAAGAGGAAGGAAATATCTCAAAACTCAGAGAGTGGCACCAGACCCCTAACACACAACATGCATTTTGAGATAGCATTGACACAAGGTGAGTCATCCTAGGCCATAAAACAATTGACGTAAATCTTGAAGAAAGGCAGATTTCCAAGTAAATACATAGTTTAATAAACATAGATTAAGAGAACATTTCCATGAGTAAAACATACTGGTTTGTTGAGCCATTATCGCTTCTGAGTCTTAGGCTGAACCAACTTGAAGACAGACAGAGTTTAAGGTAAATACATAGTTCATTAACATAGCTTAAGGAAAACATTTCCATAAGAAAAACACATTGGTTAGCTCAAGGTTTGAGGAAAGTTAAGTTCATGAGGAAACAGGTGTCGTCATGATAACACAGAACTGTAAAAGAAACCTCCTTTTAATTTTGTGTAGAGAAGGAAAAAGAGCGTCGTCTGACACTTGCAGTCTATTTCCTCCTCTTCTGCCTCTTATCCTCTCACTTTGCCAGCAAGTAATTAGCAGGGAACATTTCATGCAAAGATGGGCTCGATAAAGGACAGAAATGGTCTGGACCTAACAGAAGCAGAAGATATTAAGAAGAGGTGGCAAGAATACACAGAAAAACTATACAAAAAGATCTTCACGGCCCAGATAATCACGATGGTGTGATCACTCATCTAGAGCCAGACATCTTGGAATGTGAAGTCAAGTGGGCCTTAGGAAGCATCACTACGAACAAAGCTAGTGGAGGTGATGGAATTCCAGTGGAGCTATTTCAAATCCCAAAAGATGATGGTGTGCAAATGCTGCACTCAATATGCCAGCAAATTTTGAAAACTCAGCAGTGGCCACAGGACTGGAAAAGGTCAGTTTTCTTTCCAATCCCGAAGAAAGGCAAATGCCAAAGAATGCTCAAACTACCACACAATTGCACTCATCTCACATGCTAGCAAAGTAATGCTCAAAATTCTCCAAGTCAGGCCTCAACAGTATGTGAACCATAAACTTCCAGACTGTCAAGCTGGATCTAGAAAAGGCACAGGAACCAGAGATCAAATTGCCAACATCCATTGGATCATTGAGAAAGCAAGAGAATTCAAGAAAAACATATACTTTTGCTTTATTGACTATGCCAAAGCCTTGGACTCTGTGCATCACAACAAACTGCAGAAACTTCTTAAAGAGATGGGAGTACCAGACCACCTGACTTGCATCCTGAGAAATCTGTATGCAAGTCAAGAAACAACAGATAGTACCAAACATGGAACAAAAGACTGGTTCGAAATCTGGAAAGGAGTACGTCAAGGCTGTATATAGTCACCCTGCTTATTTAACTTATATGCAGAGTACATCATACAAAATGCCAGGCTGGATGAAGCACAAGCTGGAATCAAGATTACTGGGAGAAATATCAATAACCTCAGATACACAGAAGATACCACCCTTATGGCAGAAAGTGAAGAAGAACTAAAGAGCCTCTTGATGAAAGTGAAAGAGGAGATTGAAAAAGTTGGCCTAAAACTCAACATTCAGAAAACTAAGATCATGGTATCTGGTCCCATCATTTCATAGCAAATAAATGGGAACAGTAAATAGATGGCAAATAAATAGAAACAGTGACAGACTTTATTTTGGGGGGCTCCCAAATCACTGCAGATGGTGACTATGACCATAAAATTAAAAGACACATGCTCTATGGAAGAAAAGCTATGACCAACCTAGACATCATAGTAAAAAGCACAGACATTGCTTTGCCGACAGAGGGAAAGCTATGGTTTTTACAGTAGTCAGGTATGGATGTGAGAGTTGGACTATAAAGAAAGCTGAGCACCGAAGAATTGATGCTTTTGAACTCTGGTGTTGGAGAAGATTCTTGAGAGTCCCTTGGATTGCAAGAAGATCAAACCAGTCAATCCTAAAGGAAATCAGTCCTGAATGTACATTGGAAGGACTGATGTTGAAGCTGAAACTCCAATACTTTGGTCACCTGGTGTGAAGAACTGACTCATTGGAAAAGAACCTGATGCTAGGCAAGATTGAAGACAGGAGGAGAAGGGGATGACAGAGGATGAGATGGTTTGAAGGCATCACCAATTCAATGGACATGAGTTTGAGCAGGCTTTGGGAGTTGGTGATGAACAGGGAAGCCTGGCATGCTGCAGTCCATGGGGTCACAAAGAGTTGGACACGACTGAGTGCCTGAACTGAACTGAATTAGCAGCGGGGTCTCCCAGGTGGCCGTAGTGGTCAAGAACCTGTTCGCCAATACAGGAGATGTAAGAGACACATATTTGAACCCTGGGTCAGGAAGACCATGTGTGCACATTCATTTGTGCATGGAGGAAGGCATGACAACCTACTCCATAGATTCTGGCCTGGAGAATCCCATGGACAGATAAGCCTGGCAGGCTATTGTCTATAGGGCTGCAAAAAGTCAGACATGTCTGAAGTCATTTAGTACACACACAAGACTGGCAGAGACCACACATCCTTAGGCTCCTAATCAATTTTCCTTAAGCGACCCCTCAGAGAATTCAACAATGAATTGTCTGTGATCCAAAGGATCACTTGATACAGGATATACTTGAGAGCAGATACGGGTCATGTTAACTATTCATTCTGGTAGTTTCTCTGTGCTGGGTCTCTATATTGAGGCAGATGAACAGAAAGCAACTTAACCATAATATTTTAGCTTTCTGAGAGAAAATGAGTCTTACCAGCTTAAGATTTGACTTTTACACACATTTCCTTTTGTGAAAGGGAAGAAAAGACTTTTCCATTGTAAAGTAAAATAAAGTAAAAATAAAATTAAAAAGATTATAACCGTATCTTTTATAAAACCACACTGTCCATTATAATAAATACTACCTATTATACAAGGAATTGCATTTTAAATTCCTCCTAGAATTGAGTGGCAGGAAAAATATCTGTCTAGGCAGATGAACTCACAGGCATCTTTTAACTTGACAGAGAACCATGTGACTCAATTTTGTTGATTTCTTCCATTTTTACTTTAACTACCAAGAAACAGAGTAAAATTTCGTGGTCAAAGACAGTAATTTATCATAATGATGTCTGAACTTTCTAGTTCTGTTTCCTATAAACTTTTATTCTGTTTTCAATTTGAATTAATCTGTTCTTATATGTTCTTAAAACTTAAAAACTGCTTAGGTCTATTTTAAGGAGGCATGTTAGGGAATCATAGACCAAATACTCTCAGAGTGGGAAGAGATCTTAAAGATCATTTATAGCAATCCCCCATACAATCCTAGAAACATCACCTACTTTTTCCCCACCACACAGTCATCCAGCCTCTATTTGAATAACCCTCATAACAGAAAACTATTTCTGATGCCCAAACATTCATTTTTAGACTGCTCTGATTTCTAGAGAATTCCTCCTTATGTTGACCTTATGTCTCTAGCTTTTGTCACTTGATGGAAGAAAGTGAAGAGGAACTAAAAGCCTCTTGATGAAAGAGGAGAGTGAAAAAGTTGGCTTAAAGATCAGCATTCAGAAAATGAAGATCATGGCATCTGGTCCCATCACTTCACGGGAAATAGATGAGGAAACAGTAGAAACAGTGTCATACTTTATTTTGGGGGGCTCCAAAATCACTGCAGATGGTGACTGCAGCCATGAAATTAAAAGACACTTGCTCCTTGGAAGAAAAGCTATGACCAACCTAGATAGCATATTGAAAAGCAGAAACATCACCTTGCCAACAAAGGTCCGTCTAGTCAAGTCTATGGTTTTTCCAGTGGTCATGTATGGATGTGAGTTAGACTGTGAAGAAAGCTGAGTGCTTTTGAAGTGTGGTGTTGGAGAAGACTCTTGAGAGTCCCTTGGACTGCAAGGAGATCCAACCAGTCCATTCTGAAGGAGATCAGCCCTGGGATTTCTTTGGAGGGAATGATGCTGAAGCTGAAACTCCAGTACTTTGGCCACCTCATGAGAAGAGTTGACTCACTGGAAAAGACTCTGATGCTGGGAGGGATTGGGGGCAGGAAGAGAAGGGGACGACAGAGGATGAGATGGCTGGATGGCATCACTGACTCAATGGACATGAGTCTGAGTGAACTCTGGGAGTTGGTGATGGACGTGCTGCGATTCATGGGGTCGCAAAGAGTCAGACACGACTGAGCTACTGAACTGAACAGATTCTATCTCCTGAGACCTCACAAAGCAAAGTGAAACTTTGCTCTCCATTGTATCCTTTCACATATATCAAGAGAGTTATCACGACCCCCATTTAGTTCTTTAGTCTTCTTGGCTAAGTATTATAATTCCTAAAACTGGCCCCTCTCAGTGTCTTAAGAGAAAACTGTAGTAAACAATTATTAGATTATTAGATTTCAATGCATGAATGGGAAACATTTTTACTATCAAAGGTTAGTGGCCATCAAGAAAAAAAAGTTAACCAACAATGGCATAATAAAAACGTGACTTAATTTATCTCTTGGAAATTTTATGACGGGAATACGAAAACACTACTACTTTTTAAATGAAAAGCAAGGTATTTATCCTCAACCTTAACACAACAAATATAAAATACATGTTGCTTTTTTATAATGGTTAATTAAATTATACATATATATACATTTATACAGAGATACAGAGAAGGGTGGTAGGAGACAAAAAGGTGGATGGGAATACCAGAAAAACATTAAATAAAAAAGTAAAAGAGATGAACATGCATAGAGGAAGGAAGGTACACAGAGAGGCATAGAAACATTCATTTATTCATTAAACAAATATTTATTGAGTGCCTTTATATATGTCAAGCACTGTGCAGAGTACAAAGATCAATTGAACATGGTTCCTGTCATCAAGAAGCTTGTAACATTTATTTTTTTCTCTTGAGATCAAAGTAGAGACAATAAGTATACAAATAGCTATAAAACAAGTTAATGTTATATAGCCATTAAAGAAGTATAGGTAAAATTATTACAGGAATTGAGAAATAGGGACATATCACTATTGGGAACAAGGAAGGCTTTTGGAGGAAGTGTGGTGGTAGAAGGCCAGAGGAAATTTCAGGTAGAGGAAAAATTATTAATAAAGTCAAGGAATCAGGAAAGGTCAGGGGAAAGAGCAAGCAATAGGTTTGGGCTAGAGAATAAACTGTAGAAGGAAGTTAAAGAAAATTATAAGATCTAAACTCTAATCCCAGAAAAGTGCACTGAAATTTAGATGGACATATACACAGAGAGGGGAAAAATTTACTTCTCTAGAGTAACATGACCATCATATGACACCGTTTTGGAATACTGTCACAATAAACCATTAGTTTTGCACTTTATAGACATAAATAAAGATATTTCATGTTAACATTTATCCTTTGGGGTCAGTGACCAAGTCAACTCAAATCTGACCAATGAGACAGATTCTGCAGACTCACAACCATCCCAGTGAATTTAATCTGACCCTAGACTGCTCCTGGACCAAAGGATACCAAAAGAACAAGCAGGTCTTGCTTCTTAATCATACCAAATATGTCCCAGTTAAGTTAATATACTGCCATTTATAAAGAACCTACCTCCATCAGCTAGTTTCCTATTGGATTCCAAGCAATTGCTCAGGGTAATTGCTTTTCCTTTGATCTCTCAGTCCAGAAAATCATGATCATGAGAAAATTACTTGGGACTACTGCCCATGATGGGGTGAATCTCCCTGAAGCAGCTGGAGCCAGTAAGTACAGGGTCAAAGTTCCTCCCTGACCAGTCTATTATCACTGGGTACAGAACTGTACCCACAACGCAGATTTCATGACTCTGGAGGAGAAAGGTGGTGTCGACAGTAGTAATCAGAATTGGATCTTATTTCACTTTGAAGTTTGCAGGCTTGGTTCTCCTCTGACTTCCCTCATTATATACTGGAGCTCTTAGTTAGATGATCAGCACAGTGAAAATGTCCCTAAGATGTTCTCTGAAGTCATGCTTCTTCTCAGGTATTTCTGAGACTTTAATTCTATAAATAGAACTAAGACCATGTGCTATCAACTACAAATAAATCCATGACACTGGACAGAATTGGAGGCTTGTTTTCTATCCACTCAGACCAAATCAACTTAGGAACATGTATGGCTCTAGATGAGATCCTATCTGTGTGATACAGG
Source organism: Nanger dama (assembly GCA_917880005.1). NCBI lineage: Eukaryota > Metazoa > Chordata > Mammalia > Artiodactyla > Bovidae > Nanger > Nanger dama. Next base: position 5,642,466 of record CAKJTW010000085.1, on the reverse strand, counting down.
TGATTTAGTGACCAAAGAATCTGCTGTTCTGTCTGGACTTTGATGTCAATACAGTCAACTAGCTCAAAAACACCCCAAACCAAAGTATTACTACCAAGCTTATGCCCATTTTATACAGTTAAGGGTCTTACCGCAGGAATTCTAAGAGGTGTTCCTAAGGGTCAGGGGTTGTCGTTGATAACTCAGATCTCTTTTGACTTTAGAAGAATAGCCCCTCTTTTCCTAACTAGATGGAGAATTTAGGAAGATGGCTTCTCTCTGGATTCTAATATACTCTTCCACATTTCAACAGGGTTGATGGTCTCCAAGGCCCTCCAGCTCTATAACTTTATGTGCATTTTCATTTGTTTGGAATTAGGTCACCTTTGAAACATCTTTAGTGGCATCTAATTTGCAGTGAGCCAAAGTCAGAATACAGATTAGTGGTCACCTCTGCTCTCAGTGCCTCTTTGAAAGAGATTCACTATTGCTTGGGCAGCAGCAAATCCAAACTGGAAAAGAGGTAAGATAGCAGGGTTTTTACAAACCACTCCAGAGAAACTCAAACAACTCACAAATAACAGATCTATGTTTTTAAAAGTTACCTTGTATCTATGTCTGTGATCTACCTATCAATCATCTTGAGCTGAGAAGATGACATGGACCAGAGAAAGGGTAAAAGAGAATCATATTGCAGATTCCATTATTTTAATGGGCTAGAAATAACCAGCCAGGTGGGAAATGTGCTTGATTAGGTCAGCCAGCTTTGGCTATAGAGGAGGCTAAAATAAAAGGACAAATCCATTGTGGCCTTTTGTATAATTAATGCTTACTGAGTTTTCAAGTTACATTCAATTGCTTAATGTCACATAGATGTGACCGCCCAGTGTACAAAGTATTACCATTTGGCTATTTGCCACCTCCCACTACTTGCAAGTAGATTCCACTTGGATTAAGGACAAGAATGTGATGAGATGAGTAGTCGGGTAATAAAATCATTTATACTAAGACATTGTAGGCAGAATGGGAGTCCTTGGAACAACACTTTTTGGTTGAGTAGCTTTGTGTAGTAAACCGAGTTACAGATAAGGTAGATAGCCATCTGCTATCTCCTCCTGCTTAGCTGCTACTGCTGCTAAGTCACTTCAGTTGTGTCCGACTCTGTGCGACCCCAGAGATGGCAGCCCACCAGGCTGCCCTGTCCCTGGGATACTCCAGGCAAGAACACCGGAGTGGGTTGCCATTTCCTTCTCCAATGCATGAAACTGAAAAGTGAAAGTGAAGTCACTCAGTCGTGTCTGACTCTTAGCAACCCCATGGACTACAGCCTACCAGGCTCCTCCATCCATGGGATTTTCCAGGCAAGAGTACTGGAGTAGGGTGCCATTGCCTTCTCCGCCTGCTTAGCTACACCAAGTGAAATAAGAAACAAGTGGATCACTGAAAGCTGCCCACAATCTAAACAGATTCACTTCTACTGTCAAAAATGAGAGTAACACTGCCAGCAATAGAAGTAAAATGGACTAATTTGAGAATCAGACTGACTTCAGGTATTCTTTGGATGGATGAATGTTATAACATGTAATAATCTATGAACTATGGAATGAGGTTTGTGACATTGTACGAGAGACAGGGATCAAGACCATCCCCATGGAAAAGAAATGCAAAAAGCAAAATGGCTGTCTGAGGAGGCCTTACAAATAGCTGTGAAAAGAAGAGAGGTGAAAAGCAAAGGAGAAAAGGAAAGATATAAGCATCTGAATGCAGAGTTCCAAAGAATAGATAAGAAAGCCTTCTTCAGTGATCAATGCAAAGAAATAGAGGAAAAGAACAGAATGGAAAAGACTAGAGAGCTCTTCAAGAAATTAGAGATACCAAGGTAACATTTCATGCAAAGACGGGCTCGATAAAGGACAGAAATGGTATGGACCTAACAGAAGCAGAAGATATTAAGAAGAGGTGGCAGGAATATACGGAAGAACAGTACAAAAAGATCTTCATGACCCAGATAATCATGATGATGTGATCACTTATCTAGAGCCAGACATCTTGGAATGTGAAGTGAAGTGGGCCTTAGAAAGCATCACTATGAACAAAGCTAGTGGAGGTGATGGAATTCCAGTGGAGCTGTTTCAAGTCCTGAAAGATGATGCTGTGAACGTGCTGCACTCAATATGTCAGCAAATTTTGAAAACTCAGCAGTGGCCACAGGACTGGAAAAGGTCAGTTTTCATTCCAATCCCAAAGAAAGGAAAATGCCAAAGAATGCTCAAACTACCGCATAATTGCACTCATCTCACATGCTAGTAAAGTAATGCTCAAAATTCTCCAAGCTAGGCTTCAGCAATATGTGAACCGTGAACTCCCTGATGTTCAAGCTGGTTTTAGAAAAGGCAGAGAAAACAGAGATCAAATTGCCAACATCCGCTGGATCACGGAAAATGCAAGAGAGTTCCAGAAAAACATATACTTCTGCTTTATTGACTATGCCAAAGCCTTTGACTGTGTGGATCACAATAAACTGTGGAAAGAGACATTACTTTGCCAACTAAGGTCCGTCTAGTCAAGGCTATGGTTTTTCCTGTGGTCATATACGGACGTGAGAGTTGGACTGTGAAGAAGGCTGAGTGCCAAAGAATTGATGCTTTTGAGCTGTGGTTTTGGAGAAGACTCTTGAGAGTCCCTTGGACTGCAAGGAGATCCAACAAATCCATTCTGAAGGAGATCAACCCTGGGATTTCTTTGGAAGGAATGATGCTACAGCTGAAACTCCAGTACTTTGGCCACCTCATGAGAAGAGTTGACTCATTGGAAAAAACTCTGATGCTGGGAGGGATTGGGGGCAGGAGGAGAAGGGGACGACTGAGGATGAGATGGCTGGATGGCATCACGGACTCGATGGACGTGAGCCTGAGTGAACTCCGAGAGATGGTGATGGACAGGGAGGCCTGGCATGCTGCGATTCATGGGATCGCAAAGAGTCGGACACGACTGAGCGACTGAACTGAACTGAACTGAACTGAGCCCACACCAGAATGATAAAATAGTATAAAGGATCTAAAGGGATTTTGAACAATTTTAATTTCCTTTGTGCCTTTCCATGCTTTCTAAATTTTCTACAATGAACACATATTGCTGTTGAGACCAGTAAGGAAAAGAAAAAAACCTGAATGGATTTAAATAATCCCCATGGGATGACCATTTTGTTACGTTACATTTGTAGAGTACAGTAAAACCTCAAGTAAGCAGAGCCCAACTTGCAGTTCATCAGCGTTTGGCTTTCTTTTTCAAATAATCCATCTTGAGAAGAAGCAAATCACAAGAAAACAAGCAGATATAGGAGACGTGATAAAAACTAATTTAAATATCTATTTTAAAACCTTTTCTAAATTGTTTTCCAAGTTGTTTTGTACAAATGAATATAGGTTACTTAGAAAAACATCATTTTGAAAAAATCATTTTGGTCCCTCTTAACCACCATCTCAACAGAAATAATTGGTTGTCTACAAGAATCAGGCTATACTCCGCTAAATAAATCAAATGGTACCTGAAAGTAGAATGTTTTTCTTCTTCATGAATAATTAAAAACACGAAGGCAAATTGAAGAAAGCTTAGTTTTGGTCAATGCAGAAGGCTTTAATGAAAAAGAATCCAAGAAAGAGGGAGTGATTTTAGATAGAGGTTCATGATAGAATCAAGCAAAGGAAGATGTGATCACATTCAAGACAGGACTAGCAGGCTAGACAAGGTAGGCTTGGCTGGTATGCTGGACTACAGAAATACCAAGGAGGGAACTAAAGGGTAGGTAGGATTAGATCCAGATCTAGCAATCACACTCTTAATCTTATGGCTTACTAAACACCATGGCTGGTCAGTCCTCACTTTACATGTTCAGCCCAGGGACTAGACAGTTCCTAGGGTTAAAGCACTAGACTCTGTCTCGGAGAATCCTGATCCATAGTGCCTACAGGTGCAGCCTCATTGCCCCTCCCTTGCCCCCCAACCTTTCCATATTCATAGAAGAGGGCAGTGCCACCTCCTCTAGAAGTCAAGTCATGTACTGACTTGATACTTTTCTTTGAAACTTCCCTCAGGCTCTGCCTCTTTCTAGAAGCCTTAAAAGTTCAGCTTTGGACTGACCCTTCTCACCAGTAGAGGATGATATGTCATGTCTCCTCCTCCTCTGCCATGTCTAGAAAAGGGGATTAGAAACTCAGTTCAAGGAGATTGAAAGGCAACTTGAGCCTTTTCTGCATCCTCTTGAAGAGCTTTAGCATAGTAAATAGACCACCCCGGGGCTGGGAGAAGTGAGCTTCTGTGAAGAGAGAAAGAATCCAAGGGTGCTTTGACTGAAGACTAAGGGAAAACTGCTGGGAAGAGCTTTTGACTCCAACCTCAGATTCAGGGTGAGTTGATAATGGAAAAATTAAATATTAGTGAGAAAGGTATCAAATTATACCTTAGGCATTTCTTTCTTTAAAAAGGCTCGTTCTAAAAGAATTAACTGCTTTACTAGCTGATATGTTTGGGTTCAGCTGTTTTAATAAAGAGATTATTTTTATAATAAAAGAGAGGAAAAGCTTGCTTAACTATTTTAAACATGCCTGTGACTTAAGCCTTATTGCTTCAATCCATGTGACTGTGGCAAGCCACTGCCAACAACCCCTTGAAAGTAGACTCTGGAAAACTAAAAGCAGAAAGTATAAACAAATGTTCAGAGGGATTTCTTTTAAGGGCAGGGTGGGCTTGAAAGGCAGGGTGGGCAGGAAAAGGGAAGGAAAGTACCACACATTAAGGGAATTGCTTGAGTCAGTCTATGACTTCTGTATCTTTTACCCTAACAGTATCTCTTACATCTTTCTGCTCTGTCAATGTTCAGAATGTGACCATGAGACCCAGTGAGCTACTCACCTAGCGAGGACAATTCAATTATGTTACCTAAATTCTCCTTACTTAGATAAGAAAAGAGACCATGACAGTTTTGGAAAGATCTTCAGTAATAAGGGATCAGAAAACAAAGGAACTTCTTTTAGCCCTCAGTTATCCAAACACCACAATTAACCAGACCCTTCTCCCAGCTCCTCCTGCCTATGCATTCCAGCCAACTGAGGTCACAGTGCACTGGGATTCAGATGTATGTATGTTTGCTGGAAGATTTTTTTTTCCTGGCACTAATCTCATAGTATCTGAGTTATAAATTATGCCCATTAAATACTTTCTAGAGATTCAAATGAAATGAAAAAGAAAACAAAGTGCCTCCTACTTTTTTCTGTGAAAATAGAGACCTTCTTATCTTAGTCCAAGTAGGGCCTGCTATTTTGGAATGACTAAACTTGGAGGTGATTCTCTGCCATTCTTTAGGGTTCACATTCATTGTAGTATACATTCAAATGGCCTTTTGGGAATAGATGCATAGTGAGCAAAGCTTATTAATGTTATTTCCCAGGGGCCCCCTTTCAGTAGAATTAGGCTTGAGTAACCCTAGAGATTGGTCATCCTCAGAGGTAACATCGTTCACTAATTTCTTGCCCAGGCAGATCAATTTGTTGAACTAGAGCAAGCTTTTCCATTGTCTCACCAAGAGAAGATTCCAATCATGGAGCCCTTCACTCCTGGGTGAGAGAAAGAGGAAACAGTAAGTATACCTTCCTCATCCTAGGCCTTTCATAGGATTTCAATATGAATGATTCCAACCCTGCAATACCATGCTACTCCACCAGCAGCTTGCAAATTGCTGAACTTGCCTGGATCATTGAACAAATATACATCATTACATTTGTCAGGATTGCATAATTACAGTTGCATAATGTTGCTATTAATAAGGTTTTTTAAACAATTTTAACACAAAAGAGGAGGCATATTAATATATAGGTAATTCTTAATTAACTAATGAGATGTGTCCTAAACATTTATAAGTCAGTGATATGGAGTTTGGAATGCCTTGCTGCATAGAAGCTATTACATATGTGGTGGTCAGGTTTCTAGGCCAGTCCACAAAGGCTGATTTAACCCACATGAAGCAGAGTTGTATTAGCTCTCTGGCGGAGGTCCTAGGTCTTGAGAGCAGAAGGAAAAGCCTGCTTTCTTCCCATTCTTTGGGTCCAAGGAAAACCCAAAGCATAAGTTTTGGAAGTAGGGGAATCTAAACTGACTTTCCCACCCTCATACTTGTTTTCACCCTTCTTCCATCTCCTAAGGATTCACTGCTTTTGTCTTGTCCCAAGGCCTCCACTGTGATCCTTCATTCTTCAGAACTGCCAACTTCTTCATTTCTCCTAGTCCACATGAAAATGAAAGTTCCCAGTCCTCCCGAGCATGAGATTCAGTTCAATTTCATTATAATATTAGATGAATTGCCCTTTCCTCTCCAAAAGGTATATCTTTGGTTTATCTGGGCTTCCCTGGTGGCTCAGAATAAAGAATCTGCCAGCAATGCAGGAGACCCAGGTTTGATGCCTGGGTTAGGAAGATCTCCTGGAGGAGGGACTGACTCCCCACTCCAGTATTCTTGCCTGGAGAACCCCATGGACAGAGCAGCCTGGCAGGCTGCAGTCCATGGGGTTGCAAAGAGTTGGACAAGAATAAGCAACACTTAACTAATGGTATATCTAAGAGGAGGCTTGTCAATCCCACATGAACCACAGTTGATGAAATTTAAGGGAAAGTAAACAGATAAAGTAATAACCTCGAGCAAGTTTTAGGAAATGGTAGATATTGGAGGACAAGAGGAAGGAGCTATAGTAGAGAGCAGGGCACAGACTGAAAGGCAAGTCCTGTAGTCAGTTCACCAAAGTTATACCCCCTTTCTCAGGATCTTTCTCCAACACTCTGTCTGACACCACAGTGCTCTCTAAAGGTTTTCAAGTTTCTCCTCAATGGCTCCCATGGTCTTGCAGGTCTTTAATAAGTTGGGTCTATCTCACTAAGGGTCAACCTGAAAAGTCATAAAAAGTTGGAAACATTCTGGAATAGGGGGTGTTACTGGGTGACAGCAACATAGAACATTTAATGAGAGGTAAGTGAAATGTCTGGGAACTCTTGGATTTAGGTCAAGCCTTCTAAAATTTATTGGGGGTGCTCTTTTTGAGGATTTTTGTGATTTGCACAACCTGCCAAGGCCACTGTGGTCAATTAACATGCTAATTAAAGCCCAAGTGCTAATGAGTGTGTGCCTGCTCAGTCACTAAGCCGTGTCCAACTCTTTGCAACCCTGTGGACTGTAGCCCACCAGGCTCCTCTGTCCATGGGACTCTCCAGGCAAGAATACTGGAGTGGATAGCCATACCCTCCTCCAGGGGATCTTCCCAATCCAAGGATCGAACTCCTATCTCCTGCGTTGCAGGCAGATTCTTTTACCACTGAGCCACCCGGGGAAGCCCATGGTAATGAGGCCAGTGGTCAAAATCACTTTTGAGCCAATTGGCTTCAATCTGTCCCATAAGACTCACAGCCCACTCACAGCCTATCTTTCCCTCTAGCAAGGGGACCCAGATGAGTGAGTGTAAATGGCCTCAGTCACACCCAGCTGCAACGTTGGGAAAGCACTACCCAGCACACAGCCAATGATGATAAGCCTGTTGCAGTGTTTTCTGCTGCCAACTCCAACACATTCTTAGGAATGCATAGGTTCTTGTACGGTATCTCCAAGGCCCATGCCACCCTACCAAAGGGAAAACCCTTCAAGAGCTTCCAAACCCCTTTCTGCTGTGAGAGACAGTCAGAGAGACAGAGACCAGTTGCTTATCTGCTTGTATTGGTCAACAGAAAAGAACAAAGCCCAGGCCCAGGTAGCAGGGTGGCAGAGGGTGGTGCGGGCTGCAGGGCAGCCATGTGCTCAGTACAGAAGATTTCTGAAGCATAAATGTTAGAACTCAGAGAGGGTACCTGTGATCATCACAGAAATGAGGATACCTTGGCTTTCTTAGGAGAAAAGCAGTTATCAATGGCGGACAAAGTCAACAGAGGCCACTGGGAATAGAGGAAGTATATGGCCTTTGGTCGATGTGTAGCAGCTCGAATTGTGATTATTCTGGAACACGTTAAAAAGACAAGGAAACAGGAGTGTGTGGAGACACCGTAACATTTACTTTAGAATCTTGTGATTTCCAAGGCTATGTGGAGGAAGTGATGGTCTGAGGGTCAGCATCTCCCTGAAAGAAGGGATAAGAAAGCAAGATAAGAGAAGAGACACTGACAGGAGCCAAATAAGGCACTGGAGTCCTCCAAGAGAGATACATGGGGGAGAATCCTTGATAATTGGTCTGTTGTTTTTGCTTGGGAATGATACCCTTCTTGTCAGGGAGGAGAGATGAAGGAAACTGTCCTAAATTCAAGCCTGGCAGTTAAGAAGTTGCCAGTCTTATTTTGGTTGACAAGACCAACCTCAGAAGCAATCAGGCAGGGCTGCCAGAGGAAAGGACATAAGCATCTTGTCGTGTGGCTTAGATAGAAGAGTATCTCTAAAGGCCTAAGGTGGCTCTCCATGTGGCCCAGGTGCTGGACAATGAAAGAGATGGGTGCACCTGCCTGAAGACTGAATAACAAGGCCAGCCTTGTTAACATTCAAACACGTTATCAGCGCAGGAGGCAAGGATCTCTCTGAGGCTGGGGCAGCCAACCTCCCTCTGAGGCAGCTCACTCTGCAACAGGCCTCCTCACAAGGTTTTTGCACAACTCAGGGAAGCTTGGAATTCACCAGCTCCATCACACTCTGCCCACAGAGTGTAGGCTGACACTGGCACCCATGCCAAAGGGAGCCCCAGCTTTGAAAGTCTGGCCAGCTCCTGGACTCTGTTTCCCTGCTGGCCATTACCTTATGGCTTGTTTCTCACCAGCTGCTTTTCTGCTTTTCTTCTTTGGAAGGCTGCAATCTCTACTGGTTGAAGGCCATGGCCCATTTGCCTGTGGGGCAGGAGCAACACAAAAATAGTTAGTGAAGGGTATGTGGCAGAGAGGGGCATGGGAAGATGCTAATTAAGTGTGATCTCCACTTACCCATCTTTGCCCACTGGTGGGGGCACAGGAAGGGGCTTTGTGAAGCCCTTTTTCCCAACCAGCCAGAAGGTCTCTTCTGTGCCTTTGCCCTTATTAGAGAAAAGATGGAAACTCTTAAAGGTACTATAACCAATTTTTCTAAAGAAATCTTTCTGGTCAATAGGAATGGAATGTCTACAAACATTCCATTTGGCTCAGAAACTGCCTCTGCTTTCCCCTTGTCCCCACTCCATGGCATCTTCCTTCCAATATGGCTTCTTTGTCATATACACCTAAGGCTCAGACATGGAATTGGCAACCCAGTGTTCTTGCCTAGAGAATCCCATGGATGGGGGTGGGGGGGCGGCTGGTGGGCTGCCATCTATGAGGTTGCAAAGAGTTGGACATGACTGAGCGACTAACACACACACACACACAAGCTCCATAAGCTGCCACCGCAGCTAGATAAAAGCGAACAGCATTTCAAGTTGTCATCCAGATATTTTGCCTACCCACCGCCACACAGCTCCATCTTTGGGAATATGTGGCTGTTTCACTTCACAGCTGCCAAAGAGCTGTATGTTCAATTGAAGATTTTGTCTGTCATTTTTCCCTGATCTTTTGGCATTAGTCAACCCGTTGTCTTTTGTACCCAGAGTACATACATTCAGAGTCCACCTCCCCCGAACCCTCCACCATCCAATGGCTCTCACAAAAACCAAAAGGGAATAAAAATGGAAAGCACACCATGCAACTTGGTTCCTAAGCCCAGGGCACCCTGGCTGCTTTGAGAAGTCTCCATTTCTGCAGTGTTTCTTTTCTTCCTGCCAAGGGAGTCTTACAGGTAGAGAGAGACCCCAGGGGAGGACTCCACCTACAGCTCCACTAGTCTACTGTCAAAACCACAGGTCCAAGAATAGAGAGCAAATGTCAACTCAAGTTCATTGCCCCAGAGCCTGAGAGATGACTTCAAAAGAGCCACATTTTCTGCCCCTGCCCTACCATCCCCCTCTTGTTCAATCAGTCCTCCTCAACAACATGGTTCTCTCTCTTCCTTTCAATTCTGTTTTGTCTGTCCTCCATTTTTCCCCAATCCATAAGGGGAAAATGTGTTTACTAAGACTGAGAAAAGTAATGGGATGTGTTTCCAATTCATTAATCTGAAATATGGTCTCACGATCAGCAGATCTTATTTGGAACAGTTCTAAATTACCTAACTTACAAATTCCAATTAGGTTTGCCCCTTTAAATATCAAATCCATTATTCTCTATTTTATATCACATGTATTCATCCCTTAACAATCATGACAACAACCATAACAATTATTAGCATATTTAATTGGAGAATCTCAAAACTTTTCACAAATATTTGGTTCAAGACTCTGAGTGAGCCCTCTATGAGGAAGAGAACACCACAACAGTCCAACCTCCCTGAACAGACAGCCAACCCACCCTAAGCACACATAATTGAACTATCTGGGACCAGAACAAGTGAGCAACTTGAAAATAAGCTCATATCACTCATTCTTAAATTTGTTTTATCCTCATTGTGCCTGGGCTGAAAATACAGAGATGGATCTGTCCTCAAGGAGCTCACAGTATAGTTACATAAAAACACCTATTAGGCCGTGTCTTGGGTCCTAAACAGAAGCTCAACTCTTATGCCTCTTAAGCAGTTTCTTTTCCTAACAGAATCTAGTTCAGCATCTCATATACAATAGGTGCTCAATAAACAGAGACTATTCCATTCCCTGGCTTGGAGAATTTTGAGCATTACTTTACTAGCATGTGAGATGAGTGCAATTGTGTGGTAATTTGAGCATTCTTTGGCATTGCCTTTCTTTGGAATTGGAATGAAAACTGACCTTTTCCAGTCCTGTGGCCACTGCTGAGTTGTCCAAATTTGCTGGCATATTGAGTGCAGCACTTTCACAGCATCATCTTTCAGGATTTGAAACAGCTCCACTGGAATTTCATCACCTCCACTAGCTTTGTTTATAGTGATGCTTTCTAAGGCCCTCTTGACTTCACATTCCAGGATGTCTGGCTCTAGTGATCACATCAGCATGATTATCTGGGTCGTGAAGATCTCTTTTATACAGTTCTTCCGTGTATTCTTGCAACCTCTTCTTAATATCTTCTGCTTCTGTTGGGTCCATACCATTTCTGTCCTTTATCGAGCCCATCCTTGCATGAAATATTTGCCTGGTATCTCCAATTATCTTGAAGAGATCTCTAGTCTTTCCCATACTGTTCTTTTCCTCTATTTCTTTGCATTGATCGCTGAAGAAGGCTTTCTTATCTCTTCTTGCTATTCTTTGGAACTCTGCATTCAGATGCTTATATCTTTCCTTTTCTCCTTTGCTTTTCACCTCTCTTCTTTTCACAGCTATTTGTAAGGCCTCCCCAGACAGCCATTTTGCTTTTTTGCATTTCTTTTCCATGGGGATGGTCTTGATCCCTGTCTCCCATACAACGTCACAAACCTCATTCCATAGTTCATCAGGCACTCTATCTATCAGATCTAGGCCCTTAAATCTATTTCTCACTTCCACTGTATAATCATAAGGGATTTGATTTAGGTCATACTTGAATGGTCTAGCGGTTTTCCCTACTTTCTTCAATTTAAGTCTGAATTTGGTAATAAGGAGTTCATGATCTGAGCCACAGTCAGCTCCTGGTCTTGTTTTTGTTGACTGTATAGAGCTTCTCCATCTTTGGCTGCATACAATATAATCAATCTGATTTCGGTGTTGACCATCTGGTGATGTCCATGTATAGAGTCTTCTCTTGTGTTGTTGGAAGAGGGTGTTTGCTATGACCAGTGCATTTTCTTGGAAAAACTCTATTAGTCTTTGCCCTGCTTCATTCTGCATTCCAAGGCCAAATTTGCCTGTTACTCCAGGTGTTTCTTGACTTCCTACTTTTGCATTCCAGTCCCGTATAATGAAAAGGACATCTTTTTGGGTGTTACTTCTAAAAGGTCTTGTAGGTCTTCATAAAACCGTTCAACTTCAGCTTCTTCAGCATTACTGGTTGGGGCATAGACTTGGATAACTGTGATATTGAATGGTTTGCCTTGGAGACGAACAGAGATCATTCTGTCGTGTTTGAGATTGCATCCAAGTACTGCATTTTGGACTCTTTTGTTGACCATGATGGCTACTCCATTTCTTATGAGGGATTCCTGCCCGCAGTAGTAGATATAATGGTCATCTGAGTTAAATTCACCCATTCCAGTCCATTTTAGTTCCCTGGTCATCTGAGTTAAATTCACCCATTCCAGTCCATTTTAGTTCCCTGATTCCTAGAATGTCGACGTTCACCCTTGCCATCTCTTGTTTGGCCACTTCCAATTTACCTTGATTCATGGACCTGACATTCCAAGTTCCTATGCAATACTGATCTTTACAGCATCGGATCTTGCTTCTATCACCAGTTACATGCACAACTGGGTAATGTTTTTGCTTTGGCTCCATCCCTTCATTTTTCTGGAGTTATTTCTCCACTGATCTCCAGTAGCATATTGGGCACCTAATGACCTGTGGAGTTCCTCTTTTGGTATCCTATCATTTTGCCTTTTCATACTGTTCATGGGGTTCTCAAGGCAAGAATACTGAAGTGGCTTGCCATTCCCTTCTCCAGTGGACCATGTTCTGTCAGCCCTCTCCACCATGACCCACCCATCTTGGGTTGCCCCACAGGCATTGCTTGGTTTCATTGAGTTAGACGAGGCTGTGGTCCTAGTGTGATTAGATTGACTAGTTTTCTGTGAGTATGGTTTCAGTGTGTCTACTCTCTCAAAATTCTCCAAGCCAGGCTTCAGCAATATGTGAACCGTGAACTCCCTGATGTTCAAGCTGGTTTTAATAAAGGCAGAGGAACCAGAGATCAAATTGCCAACATCTGCTGGATCATCGAAAAAGCAAGAGAGTTCCAGAAAAACATCTATTTCTGCTTTATGGACTATGCCAAAGCCTTTGACTGTGTAGATCACAATAAACTGTGGAAAATTCTGAAAGAGATGGGAATACCAGACCACCTGACCTGCCTCTTGAGAAATCTATATGCAGGTCAGGAAGCAACAGTTAGAACTGGACATGGAACAACAGACTGGTTCCAAATAGGAAAAGGAGTCTGTCAAGGCTGTATATTGCCACCCTGCTTATTTAACTTCTATGCAGAGTACATCATGAGAAATGCTGGACTGGAAGAAACACAAGCTGGAATCAAGATTACCAGGAGAAATATCAATAACCTCAGATATATATGCAGATGACACCACCCTTATGGCAGAAAGTGAAGAGGAGCTAAAAAGCCTCTTGATGAAAGTGAAAATGGAGAGTGAAAAAGTTGGCTTAAAGCTCAACATTCAGAAAACGAAGATCATGGCATCCGGTCCCATCACTTCATGGGAAATAGATGGGGAAACAGTGGAAACAGTGTCAGACTTTACTTTTGGGGCTCCAAGATTACTGCGGATGGTGACTGCAGCCATGAAACTGGAAGACGCTTACTCTATGGAAGAAAGTTATGATCAACCTAGATAGTATATTCGAAAGCAGAGACATCACTTTGCCGACTAAGGTCCGTCTATTCAAGGCTATGGTTTTTTCTCTGGTCATGTTATGGATGTGAGAGTTGGAGTGTGAACAAGGCTGAGCACCGAAGAATTGATGCTTTTGAGCTGTGGTGTTGGAGAAGACTCTTGAGAGTCCCTTGGACTGCAAGGAGATCCAACCAGTCCATTCTGAAGGAGATCAACCCTGGGATTTCTTTGGAAGGAGTGATGCTAAAGCTGAAACTCCAGTACTTTGGCCACCTGATGCGAAGATTGACTCATTAGAAAAGACTCTGATGCTGGGAGGGATTGGGGGCAGGAGGAGAAGGGGATGACAGAGGATGAGATGGCTGAATGGCATCACGGACTCGATGGACATGAGTCTGAGTGAACTCTGAGAGACGGTAATGAACAGGGAGGCCTGGCATGCTGCGATTCATGGGGTTGCAAAGAGTTGGACACGACTGAGTGACTGAACTGAACTAAACTGATTCCATTCCCTGGCATTCTAATCCCTTGAGTATTTGGAATACTCATAGTGTCATTGCACCTCGCTTTGGTAAAACATACTCTCAAAACGTGACTCCAAGCCCCAGCTATAGTCAACTGTTTTTCTTGAGCTCTAGACGCTATCAGGACAGCATGCCAATACCCAAGGGAACTTTTGCAGATGCCAGGACGGTCCAGATATTTGGGTGAGTCTTGGGACATGCTGGGATGCCAAAACTAATGGTTACAAAATAGAATGGGAGTGTTATGGACTCAGGCAATCTTCTAAATCAAAGAATATGCCTGGGAGCTCCAGGGGTGCTCTGAGGTTTTGGAGCCCATCCAGGAGAATTCTTAGAATCTTAGCTCTCTGTTTACCAACCCTACTCCAAAATTCTGCTTAAAGAGAGAGAGAGTGGGGAAACAAGTAAGCAACAACTAAAGCCTAAAGCGAACTCTTTGACTCAGCATCAATCCCTAGGCAGTCCCAGAGGCCTCCCAAATAATAGCACCTTCCTTTGGCCCAACACTTTTAAGACATCTCCTGTCTTATTTAATCCTCATGAAAACTCTGGAAAACAGGTTTATTATTAACTTCATTCTGCAAATGGGGCCCTTGTTTATGATTATAAAATGACTTGGCATAGGTGGGACTTTGATCCCAACTCTGCTAGACTATAAACTTCATTTTTTACTATGATTTTCTATATTTTATTGAGGTGGAATTGACATATAATGTAGTGAAGGACAGGGAAGCCAAGTGTGCTGTAGTCCATGGGGTCGCAAAGAGTGACTGAGCGACTGAACATCAATCAAACAATTATGTTAGTTTCAGGATCACAGTGATAAGTCTAGTTAGCATGTAGTTAAACTCCAAAGTTTAAATGTTCTTCCCTCTCCACTGTACAGCTTTTCCCACACACTGGAGTCTAGCCACCAAAAAGCAACTGTTGGTAATTTTAAAGCTTGCGATTAATGAGCTTCCTGATAATCACAGGTCAGAAGAGGCCTCTATGTCGAGAAATGGAAGCACAAGGAAGACGAAGTTACTTGTCCAATGTCACACGTTGAGTCATCGATGGGACAAGAATTACAGACCAGACCTTCTGACCTTCATGACTCTGTCAATACAACTTCATTACTTCTTAGCTCAGTTGCTGGTGTATAAATGTCCACCTCTGGCAAAGACAACAGAAACCACCTGAGAACAACCATTTGGGAAAATCTTTTAGAATGTAAATCCACCTGAGAGGCCCTGGCAAAAGCATGTGATAAGCCTGCTGCTGCTGCTGCTAAGTCACTACAGTCGTGTCCGACTGTGTGAAAACATAGACACCAGCCCACCAGGCTCCCCGTCCCTGGGATTCTCCAGGCAAGAACACTGGAGTGGGTTTGCCATTTCCTTCTCCAATGCATGAAAGTGAAAAGTGAAAGTGAAGAAGCCTAGATATATACAAAGTCTCAGCAAGGAGCTTCAAACTTGTCAGGAAAATGATAAGTGAAGCAGGACTCATTCATGTAAGAGAAGAGGTAATAAGATGATTTATCACCAGGCTACTTAGAGAAAAATACTGCAAAAAAACAGGAATAGCCAGTTAAGCACTGATGATTTTTGTGCCAGTGTGGTAGCTCAGCTGGTAAAGAATCTGCCTGCAATGCAGGAGACCCTGGTTTGATTCCTGGGTCAGAAATATCCCCTGGAGAAGTGATAGGCTACCCACTCCAGTATTCCTGGGTTTCCCTGGTAGCTCAGACAGTTAAGAATGTTCCTGCAATGTGGGAGACCTGGGTTTGATCCCTGAGTTGGGAGGATCCCCTGGAGGAGGGCATGGCAATCCACTCCAGTATTCTTACCTGGAGAATCCCCACGGACAGAGGATCCTGGTAGGCTATAGTTCATGGGGTCGAAAAGAGTTGGACACGACTGAGTGACTAAGCACAATACAAGAGGGGGGTTGGAGCGGACAGTGGGGCAACTTCCTAGAGAGCATGAGCTTCTCATCTCTCAATGTGTCTTCTTCTAAGCTTCCTTATTTTGGTGTCTCTCTTTGTACCCCTCACCTACCCAATTACTCAACTGCTCTGTGTTTTCTTTTCTCAGCCAATCCAACTCACATCTTTGATCCTACTAAGAGAAAAAACTTAAAAGCGTCATCACTCCAATGGAGAGGGGATGGGGTTGGTGGGGCAGAGTGTTGTTGATGATGGATCCAAGCCTTGAGTTTAAGAGAAGAGGCTCTGATGGGGGAATTTTAAGCATTAGCCAGCTGGAAGGAGAGGATGTTTTTGGCCATCAACTTTGAAATCACACCTGGCTCCCCATCAAATGTGGTCCTTCAGAGCCATGTACTATAGCATATCCTCAAGGGACAAGGGAATCCTCTCTCCCCCAGTCCCTACTAGGTGATAGTCAATACCTTTCCCTGGTGGGGAGGTGAAGGCTCAGAGACAGAAAAGATCTCCCCTCTTCTTCCTTCCTTCCTTTGGGTCTTACGTCTCATCCTTATCTTTCTTCTCACTGGCCCTTCCTTTCCCCTGGGGCACTCTCACTTCTCTCTCAGTATCTCCCTCTCAATCTCTCTTCCTCAGGAAGCCCCTGATAACCCAATAACCAAGGCCTGATGTGGCTGGCCTTAGGGGGCAGCCTCTCACTGCCTCTTCCTCCAGATTCCCTGGGATAGGGAAAATATGAAGTTGCAAAGGGCCCTTCTGAAGTAGTCCTGGTTTTGTCTGTGAACCACCCAAAGTTGTGATTACTCCTAACCAGTATGGGGGAGGCAATAAAAATCGGTGTGGGGAGGGGGAGGCGGTGAAGGCATATTTTTCCTTTTCAGTTGCATAAAGTGGCACCTCTTCAGTCCTTAAGTTCTCTCTTAAATGAAGGAATTTGTGTCTAGTAACATTAGGGAGGCAAGCACTTCAGTAAACCAAGCCACCTTTGTCCTCCTTTGCCAAGAAATGACCAAATATATAGCTGGATCACAAAGGCCTTGGGTGACTTGATTTATTGCCCATGTAATATCGCCACCCCATCATATCTTTGTGTTCTCTGCAGAGGTGGGAAAGAAACCTCTGTCCCCTAATAAGTGATCCATTCCCCCTGCTAGAAGACATCAAGGATCTATTGGAAGGGACAATCTAGGATTAGCCATAGAAGGAACTAACTGATCAACTATAATCAGGCCTTTCAATCGTTGACTTCTGAAATTCCTTTATATGTAAACTGCAACCATCTGGGGAAAGCATACCAGTGACAGAAACAAATTATGCATCACTCAATGCCCAGATTTTGCTTTGCTGGAGATCTGGGCTTCCTTGACAGCTCAGACAGTAAAGAATCCGCCTGCAATGAGGGAGACCTGGGTTCAATCCCTGGGTTGGGAAGATCCCCTGGAGGAAGGAATGGCAACCCATTACAGTATTCTTGCCTGGAGAATCCCCATGGACAGAGGAGCCTGGTAGGCTATAGTCCATGGGATCACAAAGAGTCAGACATGACTGAGCAACTAAACACAGAGAATAATCACTGAGAAAAAAAATTTTCATGCACAATGGTAACATAGAAAGACTACTAGGGCTTCCCTGGTAGCTCAGTGGAAAAGAATTTGCCTGTCAATGCAGGAGACATGGATTCGATCTCTGGTCTGGGAAGATCCCACAAGCAGAAGGGCAACTAAGCCCATGTACCACAACTATTGAGCCTGTGTTCCAGAGCTGGGGAGCCTCAACTACTGAGCCCACATGCCCTAGATCCCATGCCACACAAGAGAAGCCACCGAAATGAAAAGCCCACATGCTGTAATGAAGAGTAGCCCCAACTCGCCACAACTAGACAAAGTGACAAAGACCTAGCACAGCCAAAAATAAATAAATAAACATTATTATTAATGAAGGAGAAGTCAGGCTTCCTGGGTTATGGGTTGACTCTGCTATCAATTGACTATGTAACCCTGATCAAATTACTTCACTATTTTGGGCCTTGGCTCTTCATCTGAAATTTGAAGGAGTTAAATGATCAAATCTCTAGAGTCTTTTACAATTGGGACCACCAGGGGCCCTAGGGCCATCCAGAGGAAGATGAAAGAATCCAGTGGAAATGTTGAAAAAGAAAAAGAGATATTAGTCTAATCCTGAATCCTAGATCAAGTGATAGTCCTCACAAAGAAAAGGTGCTATATTTGTCTTTCATCAGAACTGACTTCATTCTTCCTGGTCCTTGGGGAAATAGATAAAGCTTCTCTGTACACAGGGGATAAATGCTGTGGATGAAAAATGCGAGAGGAGGGCCACCAAGCCAATGGACAGAAAATCCAAACTCTCCAGTAGTGTAGTTTATTGAACAACACCTGGCACTGCCAGCTATTAAATGAGATGGAAGTTAGACAATGTAAATAATAATGCAAAATTCTGGGCAATTTTTTAAGCGAGAAAAATGCAACTCACAGTCTGAAAAATGCAGAGGGACTTTTAATGCTCCTTCTCACTGTAGCCATAAAGAGATGAAAACTGAGGCAAAGGGAATGATCTTTGTGGAATCACACATTGAATTGAGAATTCTGCCCGAATTACAGCTCTGAGTCTCAGACACCCAGGTAAACTCTTTCAGCAGACCAGGACCTCTCTAGAAGCAGGTGTGTCCAAGTGGTTTGACTCAAAAACAAAAGGACATTATACCTTGAGCTCTGTTCTTCCTCGAAGCTCCACTTCATAGCCTTCACCCAGGGTTCGAAGAATTGTCACTGTGCTATGACTGACGTGAATGCGATAAGCTGCAAAAGCAAGAGAGGCATGACTTTGGGTCCTTTCAGGTAAAATCAGTGAGAGAATATTAATGTCATAAATGCTCCCACTTCTAAATGGACGAGACCCTAAGCAAACTCCCTGAGAGAGAGAGTACACTTTAGTTAGGGTTTCACAGGAGGAGGTAAGGGGAAGGAATGGTCTTCCTCACCTCTTCCTCACCAGGCCCAAATAAAGCATTAACTGTAGCACCTATCAGCCTCCTAGACACTATCTCAGATTAAAGGCCATGCAATAGAAATGACTGAGATGAAGAAAACAGCAACCACTACTTGCCCTCAGCTGAAACGTGACCTCCTCTGAGGGAAGTTACAGTCTCACAGGCTGCTGCTGGGGCTGAACCCTCAAGGTTGGCATATCCTACTTAAGAGACAAAAGGGTTATCTTTTCCATACACATCCGTCCAACTACCTGTCAACACTGCTGTACTTAAAATGAGACATAAATGAGAAATGTCCCAAGACCTCTGCCAACATTGTGTGGTGACTACATCTATAGCTGTCTTTTCGGCAGATGCCTCTAGCTGTGTACACACATGAATGAATGATTTTCCAACTAATACCAAACTTAGGATAAGAGACTGGGGAACTATGACTAAAACGTCTAATCAGAAATTAAGTGTAATTCGTTGGTGAAGAATAATCATTTAACTGAGGTAGGATCCTTAACTGTCCTGAAAACTGTCTTCCTGTGAAGTAAGATTTTGTTCAGGCTGAGTAGTCAATAAAAGTCCAAGACAGTTCCACACACACTTGAGAAAGTATTGAGGCTGGCCAAAAAGTTCATTCAGGTTTTTGCATAAGATCTAGTAGAAAACTTATTGGCTAACCTAATAATTCTTTTCTTTCATTTATTATCTTTTGTTGGAATATACTTGCTTTACAATGCTCCCAATAATTCTTTTAGAATCTGAGTACAATCCAAGTAGCATGGCATGAGTGAAAAGAACCACGAGAAATTTCTGCTGTCTTCTACAATGACTTGCCTTCTCTTGACAGCTCAGTATTGTCATTTGTGTTTTCCTCACTACTTCATGGTCATCCCCAAACCTCCACTCCAAATGGTTCTTAAGAGTCACCTAGTGTGTCCCTAGCTATGTGTCACACTATGTGTGACATTCCACTAGCATCTAGTCATGAGAGGATATCTCAATAGAATAGTCCTACTGATGGGGAACACACAGTTCAACACAGAAAGAGAGCTGATTCCAACCACCATCCAGTCGTGTGGCAAGGAAGATCACTTCAGGGCTGGGTCACTAGTCACTTCCATTTTAGAATCAGTGACTGAGCATAAAAGAGATGTTGATGAAACTGATTTTTAAAAAGAGACCTATGATGCATCCTAATCTCATATCCAACATGAACTTAGAAGCTACCTCTTTACAGGTCTTCAGGCAGGAGTAGCACTTAATGTCATGTTTCAGTCACAGTCGTTAGCTTCCAGAAAAGCACTCTAACCAGTTTCTATAGTACAGAGACTACAGATGTATACTTCTCCATATCCCTCACAATGCCTTCCTTACAGAGTCAGTGCTTCACATACATCTGCTGTGCGTGATTCACGCATGATCCACTTTCCACTCTCAGCTCTGTTATTTCCAACATGAAATGTGTGGAGTTCCCCTAGTGCAGGCCAGAACGTGACTGCACTGTTCTCCAGACTTCCATCAGTCCAGAGTGCTGTGCCAGTCTCACCTCCTCCCGGGCTGCACTTCTAGAGCAAAGTTATAGGCAGGCAGCAGTTCCTGGACGACTGCGCCCGTGGCCTCTGCCGTGTCTGCGGCATTTGAAGACTTTGCCAGATGTCAGAAAATTTATTCTGACAACAGCTTAAGTTCCGTGCTGCCTTCTTTATCTTGGCTTCACGGGCCAGACTGACTAAGACTGGGCCTATTGTACAAGTCTGTTTTGGCACATGAGTGATGAGACGTGGGGTCAGACAGGGCACCACCCACTGTGATATAGGCCACCATATCATCAGGGACTAGGCTGCATACACTGCTGAAGTTTGAGAAGAGCTTGTCCTGCTTAGTAACTGTCAGAGCCAGGGCTGCTAAGGGCTTAAGTGATTTTTTTTTCTAATATTTAATCCATGAAAACTGTATATAAAATCTATTGTTGTCTCTGTTTTTTTATACTAGCTTGAACAAATCACTTTGCCTAACTATGATATAGGTAAAGCACATTGTGATTCTGACATTGCCTTAGGAGTGATAGGAAATAAACAAGAAAGTGTTGCCAGCCATAGACAAATGGCATAATGGTTTGTATGGTTTTCTTCTCAAAGCAATAGGGGAGAAATGGCATCTTTGATACCATACCTGGTTTGATAGAAGCTAAGAGTTTTATATACAGGCAAGTTGAAATTATTTCAGAATTCCAAGCTCCTCAGATTGAAGCATTATTGCTAACTAAATCTGAGAGTGCTTTGATGAAGCCAGAACTCCTGGGGTCCTAACTAGTTCAAAAGAGGACTCAAGCAGGAAACATCAGCTGGTTGGGAGGTAGTTGACTCTGGGTGTGTCTCTACAAACTAGTTGAAAAAACAATGTCAGTGCATTTCCTGTTTCTTTTTCAATATGATGCCCACCAACCCACCAGGCTGGCCAATTTTTTCCTTTATCCAAAGGATATTGTTGTTGTTGTTTTGATCAAATTGCTGGCTGTTTCAGTGTCACCTAGCTACAGCTTCATTTCTAAACCAAGAAAGGTACATGTTCAGTCCAACATCACCCCCTACTGGTTTGCCATTAGAGACAAAAACCTGTGTGTTACATCCCCTTAAGATTCTCAAATTACCTTTTAATAATTCTTTGAAACATTCAAACATCTCTCTGCTCTCTTTCCTCTCTCTTGAGGAAGAATCACTTTCCCAGCAGCAGGAGATTGCCATCCCATTCATCCCTCCAGAGATACTCACGTAACCCTGTTGATTCCATCCGAGAAGCTGTGTTCACAGTGTCTCCAAACAAGCAGTATCTGGGCATGGTGAGGCCCACCACTCCAGCAACAACCGGCCCTATAGAGGAGCACAGGTAATCAGGATTATAGTCAACAGGTATGAATCCAGTGCTAATAGAGGGACACTGCCAAGGGAAGGAATGCAGTTGCATGAAAGAATAAAGTTGCCACTGCATAGCTCTGGGACTCCGAAGGAAATCTTATGGTGAGTAATGCATTCTTTGCCCTACAAGAAAACAAATTTATGACAATGCAGAAATGATTACCCTTCTGATTGATGCCTTTGTTCCAAGTAACAGTTACACCCAAGATGCTTATATCTGTCAATAGGGACAACCAAGCATTAAACCCAATCAGAAAAGCCTGGGCAGGGATTCAGGATCCAAGCATGTTTGTTTTCAAGGGGAAAATGTGAGTCTTTCTTGTGCCTTAGGGTTGGAAGGAGGTATCCATGGGGCTATTTGTCTCCCAAATTGTGTCTATAAAGAAAATTATTGCTAAGACAGTTGGAAAATCTGAAAAAAAGTATAGTTGACATTTAATCATCTGTGTTAGGGGCATGGAAGGGTAGTATATAAAGATAATCTGAGAATATTTTCTATTTGCCTTTAGAATAGTTTTTGCTTTTACATTTTAATACAACCATACTAAGTGTTCAGAGAATGAACATTATTTTGAAGAAATTTCAGCAACCATGCTGAAAATCTAGTTCAGAAAGATCTACAAATGTCTCAACTTCACCTTTCTGGTCTCTGTTCTAAGTGAAAATTGTTCAGCATTATCTTTTTGCTGTTTCCTGAGTTAGAGAAGGGCTTCCCTAGTTGCTCAGATGGTCAAGAATCCGCCTGCAATGTGAGAGACCTGGGTTGGGAAGATCCCCTGGAGGAGGGCATAGCAACTCACTCCAGTATTCTTGCCTAGAGAATCCCCATGGACAGAGGAGCCTGGCAGGCTACAATCCATGGGGTCGCATAGAGTCAGACATGACTGCGCAACTAAGCATGAACACACAAAATAATTATTTTTGCTCTAAAAATTCCTTCTGAACATTGATTTGTAAGAATAAAAGTTAAAAAGAAAACTATAAAAGTTATGTTTCTCATTATAATTCATGTCTCACCCATTAAGAAGCATTCACTGAGTACTGAACTAGGTACCAAGGGGAATAAAAAGAAATGTATCATATAGCCTCAGTTCTGTAGGAATTTAGAGCTTAATTGAAGAGACGAGACTACCAAACCAGAAGCAATTAAGCAACAATCCAAGACAATGTATAGTTGAGGCAAGATAAATAGTACAGTCAGAAGTGCTCTAATAGTTTAAAAAATGGGAGAGGGGTTGCTTATTAAGGTTTGGTTCAATCCAAAAGATCCAATGGAGAAGGTAGGATTTGATTTAGATCTTGATGAGTGAGTTGGATTTGAGTAGGAGAAAAGGGACAAAAATCAAAGGTTTGTGGTTGGGCTCGAGTTTGGAATTTGGAGAAGCTCTTATAGAAAGCAGTCTGCTTAGTTCAGGTGCCTGGGGAGAAACTAGAGACAAGATTGGCTATTGGGTTATACAAGATGGTGGACCTTGAACCACTAGCGAATTTTGAGCAGAGAATTACATAATGAAATTTCTTTTTCTTTTTTTCTCACATCAGTGTATAGAATGTACTGAAAGGGGAGAAAGTAAAACCAGTGAAAACAGTTAAGTGACTATTACAGTAACTCAAGCACAAAGTTGTAAGTACTGGAAAGGAGGTGATGACAGAGGGCAAAAAGGAGGGATAAAAGAGAGCATTAGGGAAGGAGAACCAACAGAGATGTTGAGTGTCTGATTGACAACCATGAGAAAATTAGCATGTAGGCCTGGGAACTTATGCTGATTTGTGGGAAAAGATGACTTAAAGTTTTAGAAATGCAAGATTTGAAGTAATGGTAAATCATCCAAGAAGAGTTGTGCCGAGGGGAGTTGTGGATGTGAAACTAAAGCAGCAATGAGAGATGAAGGCTCCTGTTTAAAAGAAAAGTAATGAAAATCACCTATGTGCTAAGCATTCGGGATATAAACATGAGTAAGATCTGGCTCCTGCCATCAAGGAGCTTATAGTCTAATGGACAGACAGGCAAGCAAAGATAGATGATGATGATAACTATGAGAAGGATGGATAGAAAGAAGCGAGAGTGGAAGCAAGAAGATGCTATGGCAGTGATCCAGGCAAGAGATTCTGGTGGCCTAGACTTGAGTAGTGAGAGTCAAGAAGAGACAAGACAGAATCAAGAAATATTGAAAAGGTAAAATGTAAATATTGAAAAGGTAAGACTTAGTTGAATGGTGAAGATCAGGGTAAGGGCAGAGTCAAGGAGGATGACTCTCAAGACTAACTGGAATAACTAGGTGAATGGCACTGACACCAACTGAAATAGAAAATAAATACAGGCAAGAGGGAGATCATTTATATAGGTAGAAAGTCACTGTGTTTTGCATGTGTTGGTCTGATGTCTGTGTGGAACATTCAAATGGAAATGTCAGCAGTAAGTCTAATATACAGGGCTGAAGCTTAAGGGAAAAGACAGGTGTTGAACTTGAAGAGTTGGAAGTCATCAGTACACAAGTGGTAGTTAAACCACAGACATGGATGAGATCACCCAGAAGAGCACAGTAGGAGAGAGAAACAGTGGATGAAGGACAGAACCCTGGCAGAAGGCTTTCCAGGTGACACAGTGATAAAGAATCTGCCTGCCAATACAGAAGGTACAAAGGATGCAGGTTTGATCTCTGGATGTGGAAGATCCTCTGGAGAAGGAAATGGCAACCCAGTCCATTATTCTTGCCTGGAATATTACATGGACAGAGGAGCCTGGTGGGCTACAGTCCCTGGGGTCGCAAAGAGTCAGATACAACTGAGCATGCACACAGACAAAGACAGATGAGATTTTCAGACAATGGTAGAAAATGAAAGCCAGTTTGGAATGAGTTGAGAAATGAATTCAAGGTCAGGACATACAGAGAGCAAGGAGATCACATCCTGGAGCTTTGCAGAAAATGTGGGAGCAGTTAGAGAGCAGGGATTGCTAAGGGAGCCAGTAAATGAAATGGACAAGAAGCATTCAGAGAGTGAGGAGCAGATCATAAAAGCCAACCTGGGAGGGAATTGTCAAGACTACCAAGTGCTGCAGAGATAGGGGTAGACTAGGACTGGGAAAAGTGATGAGGGCTGAAGCCAGATGGCAAAGGGGCTAAAGAGGGAGTGGACAGTGAAGAAATGGTATGATAAATGTCAATCATCCTTCTACAAAGTTTGGTAGGAAAGGGATGAAAATGATGGGAGAAGAAAAGGGGCTTAGAAGAGCAAAGATAAACAGGAGGTGAATAAAAGCTAGAAGATGAGAGACCTAAGATATCTGGGAATGTATAAAGACAGATGGAAAGGGTACAATGAAGGGGCATCCTGAAGATGTTCAAGCAAGTGAGGAGGGAGGTGGGAGAATAAATACTCCAGGAGTTGAGACTTCAACGAATTAAAGGAATGATCCTTTAAATACTACATAGGCAGGCTGGTTTTGTATCATAAACATGGAGATGTTGGCTCTAACCAGAAAGGTGGACTGGAAGGGTTTGGTACTTAAAACAAGAGCTGCTGCCCACTGGGGTAGGGCAGGTGCTGGAAGGAGAGGAAACTTGAGGAGACGAAAAGGAATGAGGCAGCACTAGACACCTGGATAATCCAGCTGCCAATAATCAGGGAAGAGCTACCCTCTTGCTCCTGTTTCCAGCCTTCCCTTGAAGCACATAATGTTTTCTCCCACTTCAGCTGCTGGTTGTTACCTGAGTGCAGGCCTATTCGAATCCGGACTGGCACCTCTGGCATGTGCCGCATCTTGAAGGTACCCACAGAGCTGAGGATGTCTAGGGACATGTTTGCAATCTCGGCTGCATGCCTCATGCCATTCCTCTTTGGGAGGCCTGAGGCCACCATGTAAGCATCTCCAATGGTCTCTACCTGGAAATCAGGGGAAATAGAATTAGCAAGTAAATAATTTGTGTGTGTGTGAGAGAGAGAGCACGCAAAAATGAGTGCACGTGTGACCTTTCATACAGTTAAAGGGTATGATGGACACTAAGTGTTCTTATTGTAAAGTGAATAAGTCAGGAAGGGGCTCTCAGTGCTTCACAGGCCTGGCTGCACAGTAGAATCACTTAAGAAACTTCATTTAAAAACTACTGATGTTTAAGTCTTACACGCATAGATTCTACAGTTACTTCTCAGGTTCCTCTCTGGCCATAGTGAACTATCTGGCTCCAAATAATTCCTGGGGAAGGGAAAGGGAGATTTCTAGGACTGTCCATGGATATTCATTGGGGAGCACCCTTGGAGAACGTGCTTTCCCAGAAAGCATTTCTCTAGACCATTTGGGTCAAAGAGCTAGGGTAGCTTTAAGGCAAATATAGGGAAAAGGAAAGGAAGAAAGTGAAACAGTCTGTCCCTTCTGCTTTGCCTTGCTAATATGATGGTTTTGCAGCTCCTCCAGGTGTGAGAACTGTCTTTTCCCACCAGCTCCCTGTCCTACCACTACCTCTCTAAGGAGCAGCAGTGCTAGCCTTCCACTGCTTGCAGGTGGCAGTTAGAGCTGGATACCTGTGAATAAAGGTGACTCTGTGCTTCTCATCTTCCCCCACAGAAGTATATCCATTCTTTCTAGTGACTAGTAAGGTGAAGCTTTGCAAGTAAATCCAAAAGATAAGTAAGCTGAAGGGATGTCTATGAAATGTGCCAATCAGACTACTACTTGCTAGTACAAGTCTCCATTCAGTTAAAACTCTATGTTCTCCTAGATTCCCTTAAAAACTAGGAATAAAACTACCATATGACCCAGCAATCCCACTACTAAGCATACACCCTGAGGAAAACAAAACTGAAAAAGACACATGTACCCCAATGTTCACTGCAGCACTGTTTACAATAGCTAGAACATGGAAGCAACCTAGATGTCTATCGACAGATAGACGGATAAAGAAGCTGTGGTACACATATATAATGGACTATTACTCAGTATATAAAGTCATTTGAGTCAGTTCTAGTAAGGTGGATCAACCTAGAGCCTATTACACAGAGTGAAGTAAGTCAGAAAGAAAAACAAATATCATATCTTGACATATATATCTATGGAATCTAGAAAGAAGGCTCTGATGAGCTTATTTGCAGGGCAGCAATGAAGATGCAGGAATAGAGAATAGACTTGTGGACACACGGGGGGCAGGAGAGGGTAGGGCAAATGGAGAGAGCAACATGGAGACATACACAATAACATATGGAAAATAGATAGCCAATGGGAATTTGCTATATGACTCAGGGAAATTAACCCGGGGTTCTTTCACAACCTAGAGGGGTGGTATGGGGTGGGAGGTGGGAGGAAGGTTCAAGAGGGAGGGGACATAAGTATACTTATGGCTGATTCATGTTGATGTGTGGCAGAAACCAACACAATATTGTAAAGCAATTTTCCTTTAATTAAAATGAATAAATTTTTAAATGGCCCCAAAAATCTATGTTCGCCCCAAAAATCTATGTTCTCCTAAATAACTGCACTCACAGGGAGTCATGGTTAAGAGCATGAAACTCTGAAGTCACACAGCCTTGTTTAGAATCCCAGATGCACCTTTTACAAACTGTGTGGCCTTAGTCACATAACTTTTCTCCTCTATGCTTCAGTATCCTTATCTGTAAAATATGAATAATGAGAGCACCCACCTCATAAAGTGTTTTAAGGACAAAATAACTTAATAAATGTCAAAGCAATTAAAACCTGCCTGGGGGATGATAAGTGCCAGCCATTACCATCATCATCATCACCATCATCATCACAGCCAAACTGACGTGTCTTAAAAATAAACCATAGGACTGTGCCTATGACTCAGTTCCAGATAAAATTTAGTACTTGGCAATAGGCTCCACATTATGACTTTCTATAGTGATCCTTTGCACCTATGGGGCTTTGTACCTCAGGATGCTTCCATTCAGGGCCTCTCTTACCTAATACAATTTGAGAAAAGGATTCCTGCTCTCAGATAAATAAGCATGCCTGCTCACACAGAAGAAGGCAATGGTACAATGCAAATACTATATGCACAGGAGGGAGAAACTCACTGGCTGGCTATTATCATTGACTGGTGGTTGATCCTTCAGCGTATCACCCAGGAGACCCCAGGGATATGGAGGAGAAAATTAGGACAGGGAACATGGTGTTTCTTGGCCTTGGTGTGACACTGGTGTGGGGAATATGGGTTACATAAATCAGAATAAGGGCACAGAAAGGGTAGATAAGGCATAGAAAAGGTCTGGTTAAGATGGAGTGGTAGTAGGAAAACTGAAACTGAAAACAAATCACCAACTTCATAATTCTGCAGCAGCCTTCTCACTTCCACTTCAGATTATCAAGTGCCAGGGGAGGTGATTCCAATTTTATAGGTAAAGAAAATGAAACCACAAACGGATTTGGTGATCCACCACTGGTTCAATTTTTATTTCCTCTGTACTGTGTTGTTTTTATTAAAAAGGACTGAATACTTAGACGTAATTTTTGGATTCATATAGCCCTACTCGGTCCTGAAAACAGCCCACTAGCTTCCTATTGCGCCCATGAAGTATCAAAATACCTAACAGCCTCATTCCCAAGACCCCCAACAATTGCCTGAACAGTATCAGCTGGATTGATTAAACTCGTGGCTGTGTTACTGCCCACACTGAATCATCTTTGATTTTAATTTCAACTGAATTAGCTTTCAGTGATTTGTTTTTCTCTTCAGGCTGCTTGAATTCAACAAGTTAAGACAGGTAGTCTGATTCCATGGATTTTTCCTGCACCATGTTTCCACGTGTGCTTCTTGATTAGTTTGCAGCTCCTGCTGATTGACAGGCATGATGCCTGTTTCTGAGCCCTATTTAGGCAGCTTGGCCTAGCCCTGAGGCTCTCTACTTGACCTGAAAGAGTCCTGTCTAATCTGAGATAGACATACTGCCCTGTGTGTGATTTGAGAGTTGGAACCTTTCAGGCTACTGTGAAGGATCTAACGAATGGAGCTACTCATTCTCCAGCTCCAGCTGGGATCCTGGGACAGAGGAGCTGTCTAAAGTGTGGGATGCCTGGGGCATCTTTTCCATCACTGAAACAAGTTTCGATGTTGCAGACAACATGGACATGTGCCTGCACAACTATGAGATTTTTAGTCATTTTTCTGCCTAGAGATAGAGCAACAGATACAATCAAGGGGAAAGAAGCATGGCACCGAGGTGAGTATAGTCATCTGTCCTCCGCTCATCTTCTGCCGCCTTTGACAGAAATAGTGGAAAGTGATACACTGGAGGGATCAGGGGAAGTGGGAGCAGCAGGTTGCTGCTGCTGCTAAGTCGCTTCAGTCGTGTCCGACTCTGTGCGACCCCAGAGACGGCAGCCCACCAGGCTCCCCTGTCCCTGGGATTCTCCAGGCAAGAACACTGGAGTGGGTTGCCATTTCCTTCTCCAATGCATGAAAGTGAAAAGTGAAAGTGAAGTCGCTCAGTCGCGTCCGACTCTTTGCGATCCCATGGACTGCAGCCTACCAGGCTCCTCTGCCCATGGGATTTTCCAGGCAAGAGTACTGGAGTGGGGGTGCCATTGCCTTCTCCGGGGGAGCAGCAGGTCACAACCTCACAATTAATCACTTCTTGAGACTTCAGACCACTAGGTGGGCTTTAGGTTACCCTGTAGCAATCCCAGAGAGCCTCGGGTCCAAAGGTGAGTTTTCTACTGTATAAAAACAGTACCTAAAGGAGGGAATCAAATTTTAACAGCGTGTATTATATATACACAAATTTTCCCAAGATGAACTTAGCCATCAACTATGGGCCAAACACTAACACTTCTGTATGACCTTCCATTCCTGCCCTGTGGGCACTTGGAAACTGAAGAACAATAATACTTTTGGTCTCAACCTCTTCTTGGTCCCAGTTCTAGAAAACAGCTCAAAAGAAATCTGACCAGCAATCTCTTACTGTGTTGAGCTTGTTATTTTGAAAAATGTGACATTATATGCATTTTATTTGGCCTTTGTTTTCAACGGGAGACCAATGAAGTGATATACTATTTAAATTTTAATTCCTAAATAACAGCATTCGATAAAATTGCATCCTTCCTTCAATTTTGGAGTACACGCAGGTGGGTCTCATATCAAAATTGCTCTCTGGAACATATTGCCCTGCTAAGTAATGTACCTTGTAGACATCATGACTGCCAATGATAGCATCAAAGAGGGTGTACAGGTCATTGAGAAGATCCACCACCTCAATGGGCTCACTCATGGCTGAGATGGTAGTGAAGCCCACAATATCGCTGAAGTACAAGGTGACCAAGTCAAAGCCCTCCGGTTCGACTGTGCAGCCCTTTTGAGAGATTCAGCAACTGATCTGAAAAGCAGACACAGACAATTCTCAGAGGACACAGGCCCCCCTCCAGGCCACATCTGCTAGAACACAGTTTGTCCAAAACTCACTGCCAAGTAGGTAAGAAGGAAGAAAATGTCACTGGGATGCAAGCACTCATTCTTTCATTTATTTTACAAACAGATATTGAGCACTTACAATGTGCCAGGCAATGTGCCAGGTGCTGGAATACATCATTGAGCAGCGAGTCCTGGTTTGCTCCTTTGTGGACTTTTTCCAACTCTCTATTCTTCTTTCTCTGCTTCCCCCGACCCACCCACTCCACCCCACCTGGGGGCATGAAATGTTCCCAGGAGGCTGCCTTTGCAGGAGACTAACTTCCCTGATTATCTCCTAGTAGATCATGATAAGGGGACTTGAAAAATTTGGAAACAGTAGCAACACATAAGGCTCTCACTCTAAGGAAGGAAAAGCCTAGAAAAACAACCCAGCTACTTCCCTCTAGGAGCTCAAAAAACTGTCTCCTTTTAATTGGTCAACTTCCAGGCAAAGTCATGAAATGACAAATAGAAAAACCAAGGCATCAAAAATGTAAATGACTAGCGTGGTCCACAAGAAGTGGAAAATTAGGAAGTGTGCTCTGCTCCCTGGGTTTTCCAATTCTTTGATTTGAAGGTGTGACTCAAACCTACTGGGAGTAGAGAGGGTACAGGACACGGGGAGAGAGCAGTTAGCTGATTGGCACTTTTTTTTTTTTCTATTTTTAATAGAACACACTGTTACAAGCATTCACACTCTTCAGGTTTCACACATACGGTGGTAGCATCTGTGTCAGGAGCTTTTCCGTTTTCTGTTTTTCAATTTCCAGCTCTTCAGTTCGCTCCTGGATCAAATCTTCCAAGTTGCTAGAATATTGCTCCAGCATCCGAAGCATAGAGTCAATAATATTAGTCTTCTTCCCTTTATTGAAAGTTTTAAACTGGAAGTAAAGCAGAAAGAGAGCCAGAGAATTCTTACTCCTTAAACTTAGAGGTGATGGAGCAAGACCCTTTATCACACATCCCTTCCTCTAAAATGCCAAGGCAAGAGAGGTAAAGCCAGGTATAAATAGGAAAAGTCCCTTCTCACTCTTTTGTCACCCTGGCCCATTCATAGAGCTCTTTTGCCCCGAGTAGTTCTTCCCCTACCCTTCTGGTTCTTTCAAGTCTAAGCAAAGGTGCTCTCTGGTCAGTATCCTTCAGTTCTGATATGCTAACACATAAGCAGCAGCCACTTCAAAGACAAGAAGAGCCCAGGCCAGTCGTGAAGTGGGATAAGGGAAAGAGAAGGGCTCTTTTACTCTTCTAGATCATCAACCTACAAAACTATACTTATCTTCTAATGCCACCATGTTACCAGTACTTGGACAGCTGGAGGTTCTTTGACCTCTTAAATGTGACCCAAAATCTACATTTTTTTTTTAATGTTTGTTAAGTCACCCAGTCGGGAGAAGGCAATGGCACCCCACTCCAGTACTCTTGCCTGGATAATCCCATGGATGGAGGAGCCTGGTAGGCTGCAGTCCATGGGGTCGCTAAGAGTCAGACACGACTGAGAAACTTCACTTTCGGTTTCACTTTCATGCACTGGAGAAGGAAATGGCAACCCACTCCAGAGTTCTTGCCTGGAGAATCCCAGAGACAGTGGGCCCCCATCTATGGGGTCACACAGAGTCAGACCTGACTGAAGCACCTTAGCAGCAGCAGCAGCAGCAGTCACCCAGTCATGTCTGACTTTGTGATCCCATGGATTGTAGCCCTGCAGGCTCCTCTGTCTATGGAATTCTCCAGGCAAGAAGGTTGGAGTGGGTTGAAATTTCCTTCTCCAGGGGATCTTCCAGACCCAGGGATCGACCCCAGGGCTCCTGCATTGCACGCAGATTCCTTACCATCTGAGCCACCAGGGAAGCCTGGTAAGATCTACATGGTAAGATCTATCCTTATTTCTTACCATGGGGCCCAAGAATACTGGTGTCTCCTAACACTTGGCCTTCATGCCAGGGTCATGTAGAAATTCAACTGGTCTTGCCCCTGATCCTTTAGAGGTGGCTGCATGCCACAGATTTGCAATATGCCCTCCTGGGACCCTCTTCATCTACAGGGACAAGGAGTTTGTCATAACATTGGTTCAGTTCAGTCACTCAGTCGTATCCGACTCTTTGCAATCCCATGGACTGCAACACACCAGGCTTCCCTGTCCATCACCAACTCCTGGACCTTGCTCAGATTCATGTCCATTGAGTCAGTGAGGCCATCCAACCATCTCATCCTCTGTCATCCCCTTCTCCTCCTGCCTTCAATCTTCAGGAAGTATAGCCCCTCCTTACTGCTGTATTCAGCAGGCAAAAGGCTGGGTTGACACCAAGAGAAAACTGGTGGTAATTTTTCTCAACAAACACCTAGGAATCTGTCCCAGTGAACCCTTTTATACACATAAGGGTTCACACGTGTTCTATGTAGCACTCAATGCCCCAAGGCTAAGCTTCCTTCTGAGCCTGGGCTGCATCTGCCTGTCCACTAAGGTCCTGTTGGTAATCACAGGAGCAAACTCAGATGCTTTGGTGCTCAGATGCTCAGTCGTGTCTGACTCCATGCGACCCCATGGACTGTAGTGCACCAGGCTCCTCTGTCCATGGGATTCTCCAGGCAAGAAGACTGGAGTAGGTGGCTGTGCCCCGCTGCAGGGGATCTCTCCAATTCCCCTATTGCCTAACCCAGGGAGCCTCCTCCTGTCCCCATTTCAGTTGGATTAGCTGCAGGGACTGGGGAGGCATTGCAGTGAGGGCAGCCCCAAGCTATCCTGTTTGAAAGTCACATGATGTGCACTCCTTCTATCTTTCACCGGCTTCTCTGCTGCCTTCTGAAATAACATCTCTAGCATCAACACCAGGGTGAATGCTTTTCTTCCTGCCTCATGGTAAGTTTTCAGAAATTTGACCTCCATAATTCTGTGCCTTTCCCCTAGACTATTAAACACCTGTTTGAGTGTCCTCAAGAGACTCAGCCAGGCTAATGGAGGCGTTCTGAGCCAGGGACATGGATGACTTAATATTCAGGGCCCCCAGGCTTTCAACCCAACTCTTTCTGTTTTCCACCTCAGATACCTGCCACTCACTGAGCATCTCAGTGCGGTACACCAGCCAGGTTGAAAAGCCTCTCCTCCACCACTGACACAGCACTCCCTCAGTTTCAGTATCCTCTCATTTGAACAAAGCCCTCAAGTGCATGCTCTGCAGGGCTCTCTCTCCGCTCCTCATATTCCCTGTGGAATCTCGACTTCTAGGGAAAGAGTCAAGCTCTTTAGAACTTAAGGAGGGAGCTTGTCACTTTTCATGTACTTTATTGCCTCAAGTAGGGCTTCCCAGGTGGCTAAATGGTAAAGAATTTGCCTGCCAGTGTAGGAGACACAGGTTTGATCCCTGGGTAGGTCCCCTGGAGAAGCAAATGGCAACCCACTCCAGTATTCTTGCCTTGGAAATTCCATGGACAGAGGAGCCTGGCAGGTGACAGTCCATGGGGTCGCAAAGAGTCAGACATGACTGAGCACACAGGGCTTATTGCTTCAAGTGGTTCCCTAGGAACCAAAGGAATCTCCTGCTTTTGTACTCCATGTTTGCACTTCCTTCCATCTTGAAAACCCTTTCAAACTCCTCATATTTTTCCATACCCTCCCAAAACAATCTGGCTTCACTTAAACCAGATATGCATCAGAGTTCTCTGGAGTTTCCAAAGCAAACAAGACTCTCTGAGGGTCCCCATGTATTCCAGGATCCACCTACTCCTTCTACTAATGGTCTCAACGACATTGCCTTGCAAATGTTTAGCGGTTTAAGTTCATCTTTGAAAGGTCAGTTAGGTCAGATTGTGGATGGTATGGAGCAGAGGTTCAAATACAGGAGAGACCAAAATGAATCCTAATGCTCTTGGGGGATGTACTGGAGATGACCCAGCACCAAAGGGCCTTCAAATAGCCAGTTCCACACTTCATTCCCATGATGAGTGCCTTCTCTTGCAAGAGGGTCCTCCCACAGTATGATGAGAACTGAAGGACTTCGTCTTGGTAGGCTGGCTTCAGGATGGCTTCTGGGCAGTGCTAAGCTTCACAGAGTCCTTACCTGGTTAAATATTTCATCAAATGTTGGTCGTTGTTCTGCAGCCTCAGCCCAGCACTGCTTCATCAGCTGGAGACATTCTGGGGGTGCATGCTCAGGAGGAACCACTGGTCTGTACACTGGAGGAGGCTTCTTAACTCTTTCTATGATTTCTGTCAGGAAGCAAAAAAAAAAAAAAAAAAAAGTCTACAAATTGTGGGGAAAGTACCAAGATTTCGTAAAGATAATTGAGTTTTAAACAAGAATGACGTCAGGCAAGAGAAACCACAGAAAGGCCATCTATTTCACTTTCTCCTTAGGTGGCCTGAATATAAATTATATCTGAGCAAAGGCTATATAAATTAGTTGAGAAAGGAAGTGAGAAACTATTAATAATTAACTGAGGTATTTGGTATCATTTAAGCAGGCTTCCCTGGTGGCTCAGTGATAAAGAATCTGCCTGCCAATGCAGGAGATGTGGGTTTCATCTCTGGGTCAGGAAGATCCCTTGGAGGAGGAAATGGCAACCCATTCCAGTATTTTTGCCTGGGATAGCCCATGGACATAGGGCCCTGGTGGCCTACATTCCATAGGGTTGCAAAGACATGACTTAATGACAAAACAAAACAAAACAAAATCATTTAAGCACAGCTTTGCTCTGCTTCTGCTACATATTATTTATGTTTTTATTGATATATAGTTGATTTACAATGTTGTGTTAATTTCTGGTATATATCATAATTATATATGAAAGTGTTCAGTTCAGTTCAGTCAATTGTGTCCGACTCTTTGCAACCCCATGAATCGCAGCACACCAGGCCTCCCTGTCCATCACCAACTCCCAGAGTTCACTCAGACTCACATCCATCGAGTCCGTGATACTATCCAGCCATCTCATCCTCAGTCATCCCCTTCTCCTCCTGCCCCCAATCCCTCCCAGCATCAGAGTCTTTTCCAATGAGTCAACTCTTCGCATGAGGTGGCCAAAGTACTAGACTTTCAGCTGTAGCATCATTCCTTCCAAAGAACACCCAGGGTTGATCTCCTTCAGAATGGACTGGTTGGATCTCCTTGCAGTCCAAGGGACTCTCAAGAGTCTTTTCCAACACCACAGTTCAAAAGCATCAATTCTTCGGCACTCAGCTTTCTTCACAGTCCAACTCTCACATCCATACATGACCACAGGAAAAACCATAGCCTTGACTAGACGGACCTTTGTTGGCAAAGTAATGTCTCTGCTTTTGAATATGCTATCTAGGTCAGTCATAACTTTTCTTCCAAGGAGTAAGTATCTTTTAATTTCATGGCTGCAGTCACTATCTGCAGTGATTTTAGAGCCCCAAAAAATAAAGTCTGACACTGTTTTCACTGTTTCCCCATCTATTTCCCATGAAGTGATGGGACCAGATGCCATGATCTTAGTTTTCTGAGTGTTGATCTTTAAGCCAGCTTCTTCACTCTCCTCTTTCACTTTCATCAAGAGGCTTTTTAGTTCCTCTTCACTTTCTGCCATAAAGTAAAAGTGAAGTCACTCAGTCGTATCTGACTCTTTGCGACCCCGTGGACTGTAGCCCACCAGGTTCCTCCATCCATGGGATTCTCCAGGCAAGAATACTGGAGTGGGGTGCCATTTCCTTCTCCAGGGGAATCTTCCTGACTCAGGGATCGAACCCAGGTCTCCCACATTGCAGGCAGACGCTTTATCCTCTGAGCTACCAGGGAAGCCCCTCTGCCATAAGGGTGGTGTCATCAGCATATCTGAGGTTATTGATATTTCTCCCAGCAATCTTGATTCTAGCTTGTGCATTAGTCCCTCAGTTGTGTCTGACTCTGTGACTCCATGTACTGTAGCCCACCAGGCTCCTCCATTCATGGAATTCTTCAGGCAAGAATATTGGAATGGGTTGCCATTCCCTTCTCCAGGGGATCTTCCTGACCCAGGGATCAAATCCACAGAGATCAAATCTCCTGCATTAGCAAGCGGATTCTTTACCACTGAGCCACCAGGGAAGCCTGTGCTATACAGTAGGACCTTGTTATTTATCCATTGCTTCAATGATCTAGCTCCTTTCACTCACCCCCAAATATCTAAGCCTTTCAATCCCCACGGTAGACCCAATTAGCCCCCACAGAAGGCACAGGTTATGGGCCCTGCCTGGTCTCTAGGGGAAGGGAATTAAGAACACCATTAAATCATTCAGGGCCTCATTGGGATCCTCCTGGCTGCTAGTACTTGACTTCCACTCTGAGTGGAACATTTACTATGTATCAGACTTTGCATGGTCTCTCTGCTTCCAGCTTCGCCTTCTCCAAACCATTCTGAAAACATGAATTTGGCCATGTCGCTTTTTTGCTTGAAATCTCTTTATGGATTTTTATCACCCACAGGATAAAATCCAAGCCCTGACTATCTCTTCAGCTCATTGCTTACCCCTAGTCCCCTCTTCATACCCTTGACTCTCACATCCTCATCATGAACCAAACCTTGCTGGCACCACCAGTGTGTCTTTCCCTACCCTTGCCTTGGCTATAACCCTCCAGCAGTATGGCTTTTTACCACATAAGAAATATCACCTAGCCTCCATGAAAGAATTTCAGTTGTTGCCTCTGCTCCTTGTGACATGACACCTTCTGCTCTGCTAACTCAGGCTGGTCCATACGGTGATGGTTTCTCCATCACATCTCTTACCCTGGCCCCAGTGCAATAGATTCCATGGAAATTGACCCTATGGAGTGCAACTGTCTCCACCCAACTCACTAGTACAGGGAGTCTCTTTCTCAGAATACCATCAAGTTCCCTTGTCCCTGTGTCAGAACACTGACAAGTGAACCAGGTCACCTATGTCCTTAGGCCCAACATGGTTCATGTCCTTGAGGAGCTCACAGTTCAATTGGATAGATAAACAAGGACCAGCGATATAGGTGCTCTAGCAGGCATACGCACAGGAGAGCACAGAGGGGACATCCATCCCACACTTAACAGGTCAGAGAAGGTTTCCTAGTGAAGGTGACATGAGTTGGATGAGGCAAACAGGCAACACATGTGGAGGCACCAAGCTGGGAGAAATAGTGGTGATTTCAAGGCACTGCCAGTCACATAGCTTAGCTGGAGTATGAGGAATGATAGAAAATAAGCCTAGAGATGCAGCTAGGGACCAGATTGTGTGTCTTATGTGAGGAGACTGGGCTTCACTTAACTTGTGATGAGGAACTGTTGGGGAGGGGTTTAGGTAGAAATAAAGCTTTGAGTGGGGTAAAACACTGCTAAGTATTTTAGGTTTGGTATGATTTTGCATTTTTAAAATCTTGTATTTTGAAATACATTTAGACTTCCAGAAAAGTTGTAAAAACTGAAAGTACAATAATTGCCTATATCTCCTTTACTCAGCTTCCCCTAATGTTAGCAACTTATAAAAGTTGCAAACAGTATCTTATAGTTGCTTATAAAAGTATCATGAATTTGATACTTCTGATAAGAACTGGCCAGTCAGAATGCCTCTCCAGTTGGGCTATGTCTGATATTTTCTCATGGTAAGATTGAGCTTATGCATTTGGGGGCAAGAAGATCACAAGGGTGGTATTGTGCCCTTCTCAGTACATTATGGCAGGGGAGACACGCTGCTCCTTGAGCACTTGGTTAAAGTAGTGCCATCAGGGTCCTCCACTAATAAACTTACTATTTTTCCATTCCTAACTACTTCATATCTAGTGAGTTCATACTTTTAGAATATGTCAGCATCCTGTTTCCCCTCAAACTTTTGCCTGGTAGCCAAAGATTCTGATGGGAGATAAGGATGAAAGACTATGGAGGGTCACAGGGTAAGGGGAGGATTCTGACATACAGGAGCATCATGGAGGGGGCACTGAAATCTCTGGCAGGAGGTATCTGAAAGGAATGGTAGAGGGCTGCTAAAAAAAAATCTAACATAAAAGTCCTGTAGGCTCTTGGCTTATGTCATAGTTCGGAAAAGGACCAGCTTCTTGGGTGGGTGGAATTCCTTCCAAATGCCTAAAGCGTTCTGGCTCCAAGTGCCACCTGCACAGAACACAGGTTGCTTGCAGACCAGTAGGCAGTTCGTACAAACACAGGACGGTGTTCACTCTTTTGGCAAATCACAACAGCCTAGGTTGGCCTGACAACCTGGATCATGGTGGTGTCCTGGTACTTTTTCACATCTCCTGCTTACCTTTGGCAGGCAGATCCATCATGCAGAATGGAGTGCCACGGACCATCACTTCCTGCATGATGATGGCAAAGCTATAGACGTCTCCTGCAAAAGAACGTAACCTGCTGCCCCTCAGGGCTCTCAACAGTTCAGGGGCTGTCCACAGCAACTCTGAAAAGAAAGCATTGTGTAATGAATCCAAGGAGAATTAACTGACAGCATTTGCAATGCCCTCGAGGGCTCCAAGGGTGCTGTTTTATTGACTGCTTTATATTTTTATTAAGACAAACTGGCATGCTAGTGCTGCCCTCCCGCCCCCAGGGTCTGAATCTATGAATCTGGGAATTACTCACAGCAAAAGCATACTACTTTCCCCACCCCAGGAGCATACAGGCAGACACAGCAGAGGTGTGGGGAAGGGCACAGAAGCGTGAAATAGAAAAACTATCTGGTGCTGGCTTTCTTGCTCTGTTGAGCCTGCAAGTAGCAGTTGGCCAGCTTCCAGGGAAAGGCGAATGCACTGCCAGACTGGTTGCTATGGATTTGCTGTGTGCTGAGATCTACATGTGTCTGGTAATTTGAATGTGCTGGGGCTCAGGGATTCACAAGTTGATTTCTCCAGGTATTAACTGAGGATGAGAGGATCCGCAAGCCTCCTCTGTTCCTTGCAGAGCAAAAGGGTGCAGCAATTCCCTCAACTCAGTTCCACAATTATTTACTGAGGATTTACTATGTACGAAGCACCGTGCTAGGGATGTGGCAGTGGCAGAGATGAATTAGACCTTGTCTTTGCCCTTGCAGAGTTCACAGACCACATGTGTACCCCTAACTGCAATAAAACAGAGATGGTGATGTGGGCCACTGTATAGAGTATGCATAGTCACTCAGTCATATCTGACTCTTTGTGACCTCATGGGCTGTAGCCCATCAGGCTCAGCTGTCCACGGGATTTCCCAGGCAAGAATACTGGGGTTGGTCGCCATTTCCTTTTCCAAGGGATCTTTCTAACCCAGGGATCGAACCCACATCTCCTATGGCTCCTGCATTGGCAGGCAGATTCTTTACCACTGAGCCACCTGGGAAGCTCTATAGTGTAAGGAAAGAAATCTATTAAAAGCCAATATTAAGCAGCCATTAAAAAAATATAATCTCTGCAGGTGATGCTAGTGGTAAAGAACCTGACTACCAATGCAGGAGTTATGAGACAGGTTTGATCCCTGGGTCGGAAAGATCCCTTGGAGGGCATGGCAACTCACCTCCTGGATTCTTGCCTGGAGAATCCCATGGACCGAGGAGCCTGGCAAGCTACAGTCCATAGGGTTGCACAGAGTCGGACATGACTGAAGAGACCTAGCACACACACGCATGGCAATCAGAGACTCAGAAATTTGGGGACAAGTTTCCTTAAGCAATATATAAAGAAATACCGATTAATAATGGGAATGTTTTACATTGAACGATATGAAACTGCTGTTTCTATAGCTCAAAAAATGGTTCAGTATTGGCAATTCCATGAGATTCGAGCTAATTAAAAAAAAAAAAATGAGCTGATCAAATTATCCCAGGAAGACTTCCTGGAAAAGTTAAATCTTAAAGGAGCTTGTTAAGAAGGTCAAGGATGCAGTTTCCTAGAGCTGAGAGGGTAAGGGCTTTCAAGGAGAAAGAACAGTGTGTGCAAAAGAACAAGAGGTAGAAAGGAGCAAATTGTGGATAGGAGTGATGATAAGCAGATTAGCTTGGCTGAAGAGAAGGGCTCTGTTAAGGAATAATGAGAAATGAGAAATGAGGTTGATGAAGTGGGGGAGGGAGGGTGGCTGGAAGAATGAGGGCAGGAGGTGAGAGGCCCCGAGAGCCAAATGAAGGCATTTTGAGTGAATACAAAAGGCAGTAGGGGTGCTAGAGCTGGAGAGGGATTTGATGAAAGTTGTGTTTGGGAAGATTAATCTGGCAACCTGCACAAACTGGATTGAAGGAGGAGAGAGGCTGGAATCAGGGAAACCAGCTAGGAAATTATTACAGTAAGAGCCAGAGGTGAGGTGCAAGGGGTGACAGCAGCAGGATGAGGACCGAGAGATAGGCGAAGGTTAAAATGGACAAGTAAGGGACAGGGCGCTCCTCCATGGGAGAGAGGTGGAATAAACAACAGGTTGACCACCAGACAGGGAGGCTGGAGAAGACTGTCTGTTGAAGGTGGAGGTGGTGGGGGCAAAACACTGGCTAACTTTTCAGCTTGTCAAATTTGGGGCATTGGGAAGAGAGTCCAAAGGACAAGGCCCTAGGAAGCAGGGAGGAAGATAAAAGGTCAGATTATTTTGGTTTGTTGCTGAAACCCAGGAAAGAAAACTCACCCTGGAAATTCTTATTTGGAGCCCATTCTGATCTAAATGGTGGTCCAGGAAATTCTAGCCTCACCCCAAGCACATACTCATCTCATTTTGTCCTCCAGGTGTCCCCAGCCTTTGTCCCCCAACTCCCCTGACCACTACCGGAGTGTTTTGCCCATGAGTCACCTTGCCTAGGTGAACTGATGCTTGCAAATAAAACTGAAAAAACGAATAATACTTTAGTCAAAGGAATACATTACTGACCGTGGGATTTCAGGCATATGTTTGAGAGGGGAGCAGGGAAAATGGTATGCAGCTGCTTGTTTGCTTGTTCCTGGCATCCTCTCCCTCTGCACACTTAACAGCACAAGAAGGGAAAAGAGGACACAACTCCCGGTTAAAAAGCTGGGTGATTAAA
Source organism: Nanger dama (assembly GCA_917880005.1). NCBI lineage: Eukaryota > Metazoa > Chordata > Mammalia > Artiodactyla > Bovidae > Nanger > Nanger dama. The sequence goes on along the minus strand of CAKJTW010000085.1, from coordinate 5,601,260 downwards.
TACAATCATTACCAAACAGTATTTTCAGAGAGCACTTACATGTATGTTGTTAATGGCTAAAATGGTTTTTCTGCACTATACTTATGTAATTGAGAGCAGGCAGTAATGAATCCACTTACAACATGCCCCCATCTCCCCCTTCCCACTCCAGAGCCCAGAAAGAGCCACTGCCTGCCATTAGACTTGAACTCTCAGAAAAACAACAACAAAAAAAACTAAAAAAAAACCACTTTGGCTTGTTTTGTGTTTACTGGAACCAGGGCTAACTCTTAGCCCTGCTCTGGTGATAAAATCAACCTTGGAGAGCCAGTGATGTGATACAAGAGAACACAGAGCAAAAGTCAAGAATCCTGGGTTCACAATTTCATCTGGGCCACTAATCAGCTCACCTTCCTAAACCTTGGCTTCCCCATCTGTAAAATACAAATTGAGCCAGATGATCTACAAGGCCTTCCAATTGTAAGATTCAATTAGCCCTGTCGTCTAAGGTAGGGAGCAGCAAGTTTCTTTATTTCTTCCATTCATTGATTCAACAAACATTTATTCCACCAGGTATGGTGAAAGGCACTGTGGGAAGCAAACTTATTTCTTACCTTCACAAGACTTATAGTTTAAGGAGGGAGAGAAGACAGCTAATTAAACATGTATTACCAACAAAATGTGGTATTAAAACAAAGTTCAAAGCCTTAAAGGATCATAAAGAGGATAATTTCACCAAGCCTAAGGGATCATAGGAAGCCTCTTAAATCATTTGAGCCTTCTGGAAGGAGCAGAATTTAGCCAGACTCAGATGAGTGGGTAACAGTGGGAAGGGAAGAGTGTTCCAAGCAATGAACAAGGTATATGTAAAGTTCTGGAAGTAAGAGAGAACCTAGTGCAAATAAACAACTGGAAGGCGGTCAGCACTGCTGGAATATAGAGACAGTGGTTAAGCATGAGAGTTCCTCACGCCAAACCACGACGGACTTGTAAGCCATGTAAAGGAGTTTGAACTTTATCCTAAGAGCGATGGGAAGCCATTCAGTGAGTTTTGGCACAGCTGTAACATGATCAGATTTGCAGTTCAGCAGACTCCCTCTGGCTTCGGTGTGTAAAGAATGGATTGAGCATCCAGACTGCCCTTGCAATTTGGAGAATGGAATGAAAGTGTAAGAGGGAGAAACAGGGAAAGAGACAGACACAGTATACCAAAAAAAAAAAAAAAGCAAACAAAAAACCACTGCAGGTACCCTGTCCTTACTCTAAAACTAGAGTTTCTTAAGTTTGAAAGTTGCCAATCTGTGAGTTAAATGGAATTCTAGGAAGCTGGACATTGTATTTTATTTTATAGGTGAGTAATTTTGACAGGAAGATAAGTACTTCCCACTCGGCAGCTGTCATCCAAACACCCTAGTCCTAACACCGGGCAACTACTCCAAGATTTCAAATTAGGATTAGCCAGATAATAACCATATGATTCAGTTGTCAACCAAGAACAGGTCCACACAGAAAAATAGTGGGAACAAGAGACAGAGACAGAGAGAGACATGAAAGACAATGGCACATGTTTCTATTGTGATTACCAAGAGCTTCAAGTCCTTTAAAGCACTGATGGTCAGAGAAAGAGGAAATTGTTATTAAATGTTTTCATTTAGCTGGGTACAGGAGCTAGTCTTCAGAAGATCTGAACTGATGCTGCTAAGTCGGTGCACAATTTGAGCAAATCTTGAGACTCAGTTATCTCATTTGTAAAATGGGCGAGTTGGACCAGATGACGCCCTAAAGGTTCATATTCCACTGGCTTTATTAAGCGCAAAAATGACGTCACTGATGACTGGACTGTGTGTCTATCTGTGCATGTGTCACTGTGTGTCCTTCAGTCTTCATTTCTCCTATAAAGTCAGCAATTTTAAAAGTTTTAACACCAAAGATTCTTTTAAGAATATGAGTATATGTTGTCATTTTGCATCTCTCTCTGTCTCTTTTGGGTTGTCTGCTTTTCCATTTTTGTGTTATCATTTCCCCTGCAATACTGCTTAAAACATTTAATGTGCTACTTTCCTATATTTATTTAACCCTATTCATTTTCTCTCCTTACGTCTTTCTCTTCCTTCCTTCTTCCTTTCCATCAGTTCATTCCCTCCTAGCTCTCACTCACTCACTCCCAAGCCCTGAAGTCTCAGATTTCTCCTGTTTCTTTGATCTGTTATGACCCCTACAGGCATTGTCTGGTGCTGCTAAGGGTGCACCAAATAGAAGACAAAAACACAATATGAACATTACAGCCATGCCTACTGATTTCCTAGAAGGCCATAGTTCCATCTGACCCATCCCACACAACCCATGGAGCATTTACTTGCTGGGAAGGCCCCTCCTTGCTTCTTCTCTCTAGACAGAGACAGTGAGGGTAGGCTTTAGTGACAACCCATTCCAGAATGGGCTTTGTGGGAGTCCAACTACCAAATTACCTTCCATTCAATCTGACAAGTATTTATTGAGCACCTACTGTGTGCCTAGCACTCAGCAAGTTCCTCCAGGGACACCTGGGGTCTCCAGACAATATAACGTAATCCTGCCACAGCAGGAATTCAACATTATTGCATTGGCTTTGTTCAGAAGGCTGGGCTGTGTGGAGATTACGACCTGCAGATTTCATTCAACTCCTTTGGCTTGGAAATGAGGCTGATTTTCAACAAAAGTGAGGAGTTGAATCAGCCTGAGGCTTTAATCCAAGGCATGCTCTCAAGTGAACTTCGAAGTACCTTGTGTGCGTCACAAGGGCACAATACATCACTTACCTTCTGCGGAAGGTTCCTCTTGGGAGAGTCTTAGGGTTTCCAAGATGTCATTAAAGCCATAATCTGTCACTTTGAGTACAAAACGCCCATCTACCACGCAGTTCCGAGACTTCAGCCTCCCATGAGCAAGCTCTCTGTGGTGTAAGTACTTCATGCCCTGCAGATTATACAAACAAAATTTATTGAGCAATTTATTTAACTGTTTTGTGCTTTTAGAGCCACTTTCTGAGATTGTTCACAGCTACTATGTTCTGGAATTCAGTTCTTTTCTCTTATATGCAGGCAAAGCAAAACTTTTGATAACAAGAATTGTTTCCAGGTCCCTTTTAGCGCTAAAATTTTACACTTTGATGAAGAATCATATTTTACGGAAGTAAAGAACTGTATGTTATGGCAAGATTTATTGACATTTCAAACACAGGATGGATCTATACACATATAATTGCCAAGAAATCGAAGATTCTGATTTCCCCCAAAGGTCTAGCCCAACTCTCATCCACTACTGGTAGGAATGGAAACTGACACAGCCTTTTGGGTGGGTAATTTGGAAACAGCAATCAAAATTGAAAGTATGCATACATATCCTGTGACCTGGGAATTTTACTTCTCCAAATGCTTGCACATGTACACAAAAAGACACATACAAGAATGTTCTTTGCATCTCTGCTTTATATTATATAATTGGATATATAATAAATAGCTATCAGGAAGGGATGTCCAAATTGTGGTACATCCAAACTATGAAATATTTTGCAACAGCTAAAAAATAACAAGACAAACTTGTATGTACTAATAGGGAACCATATCTAAGTCACAAAGTAAGTGAAAAAGAGGAAGTTGCAGAACTATGTGACAGTATGTATTTTAAAGAGGAAACAATCTATAATGTATGTAAATACACACAAAATGAATTGCAGGGCTAATCACCAAACTGCGATTAGCAGTGATGAAGTTGGAGAGAGGATATGAAAGAGGGTTGAGTAACTGTCAATACTTTTCCCATATATATTTATATCACTTGACTTTCAAATTTAATTGAATATTTTATTTTTATAAATAGACTTGTTTTAAAAAATAGACTTGTTTTATGTTCATAATTTATATAAAATATATAACTTTCACAAAATATATAAGTATATACAATATATGCAATTTATTTTATGTGTCTTTATAATTTAAAATAGACAATAAAAAAGAAAGCCGAATACTACACAGTTTGTTCAACAATCTTATATGACATTCAAATGTGATGTACCAGGACTTTTTCAGATGACTTTAATCATTCTAATACAAATTCACCCAGATTCTAGAGCAGTAATCTCAGAATTGTTTATGCTGAGTCATTTTCAGTATCTGGCTCTATTTCGTAACTTGACACTCCTTTGTATGTATACATTTTACATCTTGCACCCTGGAAATTCTGTATTCCCCAGTACTTCCAAGCAGAGTCTACAGTAGGTGAGATTTCTCCCCAAGATGCTTCGGTTTCATTCATCATGGGCCCCAGAGGACTACTCTCCCTTAACTCACAGGACTTTGCTTATGGAGTGAGTGGACAAAGTATTAGAATAGGAATTAGGAGATTTAAATTTTATTATCAGCTCTGCCACTTAATAGCTGGTTGATAAATATTTATTGAGCACCTACTATGTGTGGTAGACACTATATTTTAAAAAAACCTCATTTTGCTTCTCAGAGCCTCCATAAAAGGAGGCTAATCACAATTCTTTTATGTAAAATTGGAACAAGATAATGTCTATAAAGCTACCTTAAAAAGGGTTAGGCCACAATACAAGGGTCAAGACTCTGATTAACATACAGAAAGCTCAACCAGTCATTGATTATCCAGATCAGCTCACTACAGGTGCACATAGACACAATTTTCCTATCATTCCAGGGATTTCATGGAGTCCTCTGAATTGCACACATGGACCCATTTGTGACCCCCCACTGGCTGTTAACAGTCCTGGCCTCTGAGAATGGAAGTGCTGCCTGAGAGAATCAATGGTCTTTTTGGCTCTTGGTCATGCTGAGTTCCACATCTATAACTATGGCATAGACCTATGTAAAGATCTATCACCTATTTCTAAATTGAACCACCTTTTAGACGGTGAAAGCCAGGAGATGGGGCTAAGCAGAACTAAAGAGCCCAGGAATGAGTCCACCCCCACGTCCAGAAAGCAGAGGAATGGGAAGGAAGAAGAGTGCTTAAGGCTGAAGAGTGCTCGATGGCTATAGGCGTGTGTGCTCAATCACTTCAGTCATATCTGACTCTTTGAGACCTCATGGACTGTAACCCACCAGGTTCCTCTGTCTGGCTCTCCCAGTAAGAATACTGAAATGGAGTGCTTCTCCAGGGGACATTCTCCACCCATGGATCAAACCCACATCTCTTGCACCTCCTGCACTGGAGGCAGATTCTTTACCCACTGAGCCACCTGAGAAGCCCAATGGCTATAGGAAGTACAGATAAATTTGGCCCTCAAATTGGTAGTGGGGTGAACAAATAAATTTTTTCTTTATCAGGACCTTAGATATATAAAACAAATAACAAAGGTGCTGTGAGAAGAGGTGGGGGCCAACACAGGGAAGGAAGGTGGAGGGGGTGATCCAAGGAAAATGACCAAAGAAAAATAAAACATCCCAAAATATTGAAGCTTTAGTCTATGGGGAAAATCTTGGATTTTCAGTCTTTCCATTAACCTTGATGAGATCCAGCAGTAGTGATGATTTAAACATCCAATCTAGTTTCACATCCTGATTCATCAGTATGTCTTCCAGGCTCCTTCGGGAACAGAATTCTGTCACAATGGCAAACATCCCCGAATCATAGAAGAAGCCCACCAAAGGGTTAATATTCTCATGACGCAGGTCCTTCATCTGGGAACAGAGGGAAAGAAGAGAGTCACAGCTGTTCTGTCTCAGTTGGAGTTGTGGCCTTCTTCCTGTTTCTTTAGGGACTCTGACAGAGTGGAGCTCAGTGACCTAGAAATACTAAAAAGGTTAGAACAGTAAGAGATGGAATAGATTGTCTTTCTGTGAATATTCATCTAGGCAGCATCTATTAAAATAAATAGCTTCTATAAACATCAGGCCAAAGCTTGTAAAATTTGTTTCAGAAGAAATATTTAGAATTTGGACAACATTTTGCCTTTGCATCCATTTATTTTTTTCACTAATATGAGAAACATTTAGGGTGTCCCAACAATGTCCAAGGCATTGGACTGCATGCTAGTGATACAAAGATAAACAAACTGAAATCAATGCCCTGAAAGGGCTCACATTCAAAGAGAGGTGATAGACACACAAAGGGACTGAGGCATTTCCATGTGAAATGAGTTCTTACCGAAGGGAGAGCAGGATGCTAGTGGAGCTCAGATGGGAATTGTTTAATTCAGCCTTGGAGGTCAGAGAAGGCTTGCCTGAGGAGGTAATGTCTGAACCATTATGAAGGGCAAGTAAGAGCTGACCACATAAAGGTAATGTGGTGGCAGGGGGCGGGGCACCCAAAAGGAAGAACATGTTATGCTGAGGAAACTGCAACAGGTTGAGGGTGGCCAGAACACAGAGTAAGGGAAAGAATATGAGGCATGAGGCTGGAGAGATAGGAGCCACATCCTGTGCAGCTTTGAGAACTCTACTATAGAATTCAAAATTAATATTATGGGCACTAAATGATTAGTATCTATTATTATTACTATTTAATAGGGGATGAGAGAGAAAAGCGCTCCATGATTACTTCTAGATTTCTTCTTGGATTCCTGGATAGATGGCTGTGATATACCTCAATATAAGGAATTCAGGAGGTTTAGTAGTGAATATGTTGGTACCCCACCCATATTCCCTTTACCGCTGCTGTAAATGTTAGCTAATCATTCACAGTTGCTCCATTTTCTTGAAAATTGTCCTAGAGCCCAACACAAAGGGGAGCTATCTTACTTGAAATGTTAGAGCCCACCCACAGATCCCAGGTAATGACTGACTGACTGGGAGTGGTACAAAGTTCAACCCCCAGCCTCAAAGGGAACTTATGGTATAACTTGTGTGGCAGTATTTCTCCCATAGGATCATAGTGAAGCTAGTCTCAAGCTGAGATCACATACTTGCTGAGCTTTTACTTCTGCCTTATCTTGCATTCCTCTCCTTTAACTGCCTTACTCTGCATTCCATTCCCTTTCTCTTGAGAGCATTCTTTCAATGAGTAATTTGAACAAGAATTCGCACCTCCAGGCTGAGCTTTTAGAGAATCTGACCTAAGAGAGTGGGAAACAAATTTTGGGTGATGAGGAGACTGATTAACTCAGTTTGAGACATGTTAAGAATAAACGGCCTGGGGAACATCAATTTGGAAATATTTCAAAGATGGCTGGAGATAATCAGAGTTTGAAGCTCAGGAGAAAAGTGTATTCTGGATAAATAGACCTGGGAATTGTAAACATGTAAATGGTAGATGAAATTAATGGGAGTGAATGAGAAAACCCAAGGAAGTATATAGAATAAAAAGAAAAGGGAGGAATTTCAACATTTAAAGGATGAGGAAAGGAAAAACATCCCACATAAACACTTAGAAATGAGACTAAAGACAAAGGCTTATTTAGAACATTATGAACACCACAAGAAGAGTTTCAGGAAGGTGAGATAAATGCTGGAAGGAATTTCAGGAAAATGTGATAAATACCAGAGAGGTCAAGTAAGATGAGAATAACTACACCTAGACACATCATCAGAGAAGGCGATGGCGCCCCACTCCAGTACTCCTGGAAAATCCCATGGACGGAGGGAGCCTGGTGGGCTGCAGTCCATGGGGTCGCTAAGAGTCAGACACAACTGAGCGACTTCCCTTTCATTTTTCACTTTCATGTATTGGAGAAGGAAATGGCAACCCACTCCAGTGTTCTTGCCTGGAGAATCCCAGGGACGGGCGAGCCCTAGTGGGCTGCCATCTATGGGGTCGCACAGAGTCGGACACGACTGACATGACTTAGCAGCAGCAGCAGCAGCAGAAACATCGTAATCAAACTCCTAAAATCTAAAGACAAATTTTTGCAGGCAGTCAGAGAATATACAAAAACCTCTTCATCATTAAAAAAAAAGTTAGAGTCAAAAGGACATGTGTGAGAAAACTTTCAGGTAATATGAAATCCAATAGTAAAACATTAAATTCTTTCCCTCTAGAGTAAAGAGTAAAACAAGGATGTCTTCCTTCACCATTTCTATTCAATATTGTATAATAGTATCGAAACATCGGTGAGAAAATTTAAAGAAAACTTAAACAAAGATCTGTACCACATTAATGGACTGGAAGACTCAATATTGTTAAGATATCCATTTCCCCTAAATTGATTTATAAATTCATATAACCCCCATGAAAAATTCCAGAAGGGCTTATTAAAGTAATAGACTAGTAGATTTAAGAACTTATTGAAAATTAAAATGAACTACCCTAACAAAAACAATCTTGCAAAAGAACAATTTGCAGAGCTTACACAACTTAACTACAGGACTTTAAAGCTATGATAATCAAGACAAGGTGATACTGGCAGTAGGATACATTGATGAGTCAATAAAACAGAGTATAAAGTCCAAAAACATATCCACACATATATAGTCAGTTAATTTTTCATCAAGTTGAAAAGTTAATTAAATGGAGACAGGAAAGCCTTTTGTAAACAATTGTTACTGGAACACTGGATATCTCTATGGAAAAAAAATTAACTGTGACCACTACTCTCAGTCCATATATAAAAATGAATTCAAAATGGATCATAACTCTATATCTAAAATGTTGGATTTGGCAAAGATTTCTGAGCCACAAAATACAATAAAATAATAAATTGGATTTCCTCAAAATTAAAGTTTGCTCATCAAAAGATACCATTAAATAAACAGGTCACAGATTGAGAAAAAATATTGTAAAACATGTATCTGACCAAAAGCAGGATATATAGAAGAATATCTACATGTCAACAAGTAAAAGACAAAGCTCTCAATTTTTAAAAAAATGGGCAAAAACATAAAAATACAAGTAACAAAAGAAGATACAGAAATGAATTATAAGCACTTAAAAAGGTGCTCAATAACTTTAGTTATCATGAAAATGCAAATTAAAATCACAATAATAAAACATTTTCTACACACTGGAAAGTTTTGCAGTATCAGAAATCTGTATCAAAAAGACAAATGTTGCTGAGAATTTAAAGCAACTGGAACATTTGTACATTTCTAACAGGAGAGTAAAATTTTATAACCAATTTAGAGAACTGTTTGTATATTTCATGTAAGTTATACTTATATCTGCTCTATGACTCAGACTATTAAGTATTTACCCAAGAGAAGTGAAAAAATATATGTTCACAAAAATACTTGTGGAAAAATGTTTATAGTTGCTTATGAAAAGACAACCCAACACACTAATCATCAGAAAAATGCAAATCTAAATTAAAATGCAGTATCATCTCCCACCCACTAGGATGGCTACTATACAATTTTTAAAAAATAGTTAATAAGTGTCAGCAAGGATGTGGAGAAATTAGAACTCATGTGCACTGTTGGTAGGATTGTAAAATGGTACAACTGCCATGGAAAACAGTATGGAGGTTACTCAAAAATTAAAATTAGAACTACAATATGATCCAGAAATTCCACTCCCTGGTATGTATCAAAGAATTGAAAGGAGGATTTCAGAGAGATATTTGCATATACATATTCATAGCAACCCAAATGTCCATCAAGAAATGAATGAATAACATAAAATGGAATATTATTCAGCCTTTAAAAGGAAAAATTATTCACACACTACCACATGGACGTATCTTGAAGACACTGTGCTAAGTGAAATACACCAGTCACAAAAAGACAAATACCATATTATTCCACTTATATAAGGTGTCCAAAGTAGTTAAATCCATGAAAACAGAAAGTAGAATAATGGCTATCCAGAAATACAAGGGGAAAAAAGGTGAGTTGCTATATAATGGGAACAGAGTTTTATATTTTCAAGAAGGAAAGTTCTAGAGATGTGTTTCACAGCAATTCAAGTATATTTAACACTGCCGAACTGTACACTTAAAAATTGTTAAGATGGTAAAATTTACATAATGCATTTTTCATAATTAAATATATGTGGTTGCCTTAATCATAATGCCAAAAAAACTAGAAACAAGCCAAATTTTCATCAACAAAAAAATTATAAACAAGCTGTGATATATTCATAAAATGAAATACTACTCAGCATTTTTTAAAAAATGAAGCTATACCGATACATGTAAAAACATGCATTTATCTTAAAACGTGCTATATTGAGAGAAAAAAGGAGTGTACACTCCATCATTCCATTTACATGAAATTCAAAAACAGAAATAAAACACTAATTCATGGTGATAGATATCAGAACAATTGTTACCTCCAGGGTAAAAATAATTGACTGATAAGAGAAACAAGGGATTTTCTGGGGTGATGAACATATTCTGTATCTTGTTTTGAGGAATGGTTACATAGATAAATGCAATTATCAAAATTCATTGTACAGACCATCTAATTATTCCTATATAAAAAATATGTTGGAAAATACCCTGATGCTGGGAAAAATTGAAGGCAAAAGAAGGGGTGGCAGAGGATGAGACTGTTAGATGGTATCTATCACCAACCGACTCAATGGACATGAATTTGAGCAAACTCCAGGAGATAGTGGAGAAGAGGAAAGCCTGGCGTGCTGCAGTTCATGGAGTCACAGAGTCGGACACACTTTAGCAACTGAACAACAACAACAAAATGTATTTTCAAAACACAATGAGACATTACAGGAAGTGAAATAAGCCAGAGACACAAAGACAAATACTGTGTGATTCTGCTTCTGTATAGTATCTAAAGTAGTCATATTCATAGAGACAGAACATAGACTGGTGGCTACCAGGTATTGAGGGTGAGTGGGGAAAAGAAAAGTTTTGTTTAGTGGGTACAGAGTTTCAGTTTTACAAGATGTAAAGCTGTGATGATCTGTTGTCAAATAATGTGAATATATTTAACACCTAGAGTAATTTTTGTTGTTTCTATCTAATTAAAATAAAAATTTTGAAAAACACAATGAGATACACATAGAAACTAATTATGCCTAAAACCAGATAAACTGACAATATGAAACATTGGTGATGAGGTAGAGTAAAAGGGAGCTCTCATAACTTGTGTGCAGGAAATGAAAATAGTAAAGGTTTGGTAGTGCCTTATAAAGTTAAACATGTACTATATTATAACATCCCTAGAGGAGGTCACGGCAACCCACTCCATTATTCTTGCCTAGAGAATCCCACGGACAGAGAAGCCTGGCAGTTTACTGTCCATAGGGTCACACAGAGTTGGACACAACTGAAGCAACTTAGCACACACACACACACATATTTTAACATAGAAATTCCAATCCTAGGTATTTACCCAAGAGAAATTAAAACGTGTCCATAAAAGACTTATCAAAAGCACATTCATATCAGTTTTATTCACAATAGCCCAAATTAGAACCAGCCTAAATGTCCATCAATAGGAAAAATACATAGTGTTATATCCATACAATTGACTACTACTCAGCAATGATGAGAACAAGCTATTTATACATATAGCATGAATGAATCAGTCAGTATGCTGTATGATTCCACTTACATAAGGTTATAGGATAAGCAAAATTAATTCAAGATAGGTCAAAAACCCAGAACAGTGGTTTCCTTTGTGGTGTGGCAAGGGTGGGAGGGAGCATGAAATAATTTATTGATGAACACAAGGGAACTTTCTCGAGAAAAAGAAATGTTTTCTATCAGAGGTCAGTGATCTTCTTCTGTAAATGTAAATACAGTAAATATTTTAGGCTTTGCAGATTATATATGATTTCTGCTGCAATAATCTTTGTTTTCATTTTTTATAACCCTTAAAAATGTAAAACACATTCTTAGCTCCCAGTATGTAAAAAACAGGCCAAGGGCCCTATTCTATATCATAATAGAAGTCTAGATTATATGGGCATATCCTTTCATCAAATTTTATATCTATGATATGAGCATTTCAATGTATGTAATTTTACCTCAAAGATACATAACTAAAACAACAAAAATAATAACCAAGTAAGAGATGTGGGAAGGGAATGGAGGTATAGATGAAAAAATAATTGTACAGTATTGATAACTGTTGAAGTTGGGTGTTGGGCGTATGGAGTTTAGTTATATGAATCTGTTTACTTTGTATGTGTTTGTTATTTTCCATAATAAACATCTTTAAAAAGAAACACTTCTAGGATGTAGCTGAAGCAGTACTTAAATGGAAATTTCTAGCTTTAAGTGACTGTATTAGAAATTAAGAATCAATTATAAAAACTTCCAGCTCAAAAAAAAAACTAGAAAAATAACAACAAATTAAAAACAAAGAAACTAAGGGAAAGAAGTAATCAGAATACAAATCAATGAAATAGAAAGCAGACATACAAAAGAGAAAAATCAACAAAGCCAAGTTTATTTCTGGGAAAGATTAATAAAATTGATAATCTTCTAGCAAAACTGATCAAGAAAGAGAAAAAGACAAATTATCAGTATCAGAAATGAAAATGGGAGCATCACTACAGATCCTAAAGCTATTTAAAAGAGTGGATGAACATATTATATACAATTTTATGCCAGTAAAATTGACAAAATATATGAAATGGACAGCTTCCTTGTAAGCTGTAACTTACTAAAATAGGTACAGGAAGAAATAGAAAGTTTGAATAGTCCAATATCTATTCAAGAAATTGAACCTGTAATTTAAAATCTCCACACAAAAGAAGAACAATAGGAATGTATTTAAAGAGATTTAAACAGAGAACTGACAAAATCAGGTTCGATTTTGATTCAGACTGCAGTGTGGAGAAAAGATATCACCAGCAGAGAAAATGGATGTGCATAGCATTAAAAAAAAAAAAAAAAACTGCCAGTGGTTGCCAGTGGTTAGGGGGAGAAAGATGTGAATAGAACATAGAGGATTTTTAGGGCACTGAAACTATCCCATATGTTACTGTCAATATAATGGTAGTATGTCATTATGCATTTGTCAAAACTCAGGATATACTACCTTATATGAACCCTAATGTAAGCTATGGACTTGGAGTGATAATGATGTGTCAATGCATGCTCATAGGTTATAATAAATGTACCATTCTGGTTCACGATGTTGAATAGCGTGGGAGACTGTGTGCATGAGTAGGGGCAGGGGGTGATAGAAACTCTCTCTACTCTGCTCAGTTTTGTTGTGAACCTAAAACTGTTCCCCCAAATTCTCTCTTTAAAAGAAAGACAGTAGCAGTAGCTCTAGTGGGTGATGAAGGGAGCTTGGACCAGGATGATAACAGTAAAAATAAAGGAAGAGAAGAACATAGGAGGTTTAAGGAAAATGGAGAAGCTTTGAAAAATGGGTTGTAGAAACCAATGAAGTACTGTAATGGACTTAAAGGACAATGTTAAGGTGCATTTTAAGATGAAAGACATGAATTTTTAGTGGAAACAATATACTTTCCATGACTTTCTACCATAATGCTTGGTTATTCAAATGCAGGCACAAAGAAAGTCAAGAGTTAGGGTCACCCAGAATATGAGTTTTACAAATTTACCTGACCAAAAAGACAGCAATAATGTTTTCAAATGATCAATTATGTAATCTAAGGTGGACCTGGAAGAAGATGAAAGAAGGGCTTATGTGGTGGGTGACAGTAGAGGTCTGGAAGACCCAATGAAAGTATAGGTATGGTTCAAAGAAGAGAAGGCTATAGTCAGAGAGTGTGATGTTTGAATCTATGATTTTGGAAGTAAAGCATTTTCAGTAGCAATTATAGATAATGACAAAGCCCAAGGTATAATGATAGCAGTGGGTGGCTAAAGTGAAATGGAAGAGAAGATGATCAAAGGTGTAATCTCTGGAACTAAGGCCAGGAACTAAGTAGCCAGGGTATTAGATGATACAGGGAGTATGCTGCTCAGTTCCACATGATGGGAAAGAACATGAGACTGAGACAGAGAGAGCTTGATTTTCCTACATACACCTTCGCAGAAGTTGGGACCCCCAAAAGATGTTGGAAGTCATCAGTCCTTTGGCTCTTCACTCCAGCTGTTTCTCTTTCAGGAACATCGATCTGACTGTATAGGACTCCCTTCTGTAGCTGGCTCACCACGATGTGTTTTCGAGTCTGGGCCCTAGTACCCAGACCTCAACATTTCAAGGTCACGAAAGCATAGAAGTAGTCAAAGCAGTGTTGGACTCACAGTGACAGCATCGTCAGATCACCTTCCTGACCTGTGTTGCCATGTCAGGTGCAGGTATTAACTCAGTCCTAGAGAAGGCAATGGCACCCCACTCCAGTACTCTTGCCTGGGAAATCCCATGGGCGGCGGGCACAAAAAGATGTCATAAGGATAATTGAGCTGTTTCAAACCCTGAAAGATTATGCTCTGAAAGTGCTGTACTCAATATGCCTGCAAATTTGGAAAACTCAGCAGTGGCCACAGGACTGGAAAAGGTCCGTTTTCATTCCAATGGCAAAGAAAGGCAATGCCAAAGAATGCTCAAACTACTGCACAATTGCACTCATCTCACACACTAGTAAAGTAGTGCTCAAAATTCTCCAAGTCAAGCTTCAGCAATACATGAACCGTGAACTTCCAGATGTTCAAGCTGGTTTTAGAAAAGGCAGAGGAACTAGAGATCAAATTGCCAACATCCACTGAGATCATCAAAAAAGCAAGAAAAACATCTATTTCTATTTTATTGACTATGCCAAAGCCTTTGACTGTGTGGATCACAAGAAACTGTGGAAAATTCTGAGAGAGACGGGAATACCAGACCACCCGACTTGCCTCTTGAGAAACCTGTGTGCAGGTCAGGAACCAACAGTTAGACCTGGACATGGAACAATAGACTGTTTCCAAATAGGAAAAGGAGTATGCCAAGGCTGTATACTGTCACCCTGCTTATTTAACTTCTATGCAGAGTACATCATGAGAAATGCTGGACTGGAAGAAACACAAGCTGGAATCAAGATTGCCGGGAGAAATATCAATAACCTCAGATATGCAGATGACACCACCCTTATGGCAGAAAGTGAAGAGGATCTAAAAGCCTCTTGATGAAAGTGAAAGAGGAGAGTGAAAAGGTTGGCTTAAAGCTCAACATTCAGAAAACGAAGATCATGGCATCTGGTCCCATCACTTCATGGGAAATAGATGGGGAAACAGTGGAAACAGTGTCAGACTTTATTTTGAGGGGTTCCAAAATCACTGCAACCATGAAATTAAAAACGCTCACTCCTTGGAAGGAAAGTTATGACCAACCTAGATAGCATATTCAAAAACAGAGACATTACTTTGCCAACAAAGGTCCATCTAGTCAAGCCTATGGTTTATCCAGTGGCCATGTATGGATGTCAGAGCTGGACTGTGAAGAAAGCTGAGTGCCAAAGAATTGATGCTTTTGAACTGTGGTGTTGGAAAAGACTCTTAAGAGTCCCTTGGACTGCAAGGAGATCCAACCAGTCCATTCTAAAGGAGATCAGCCCTGGGTGTTCTTTGGAAGGAATGATGCTGAAGCTGAAAGTCCAGTACTTTGGCCACCTCATGCAAAGAGTTGACTCATTGGAAAAGACTCTGATACTGGGAGGGATTGGGGGCAGGAAGAGAAGGGGACGACAGAAGATGAGATTGCTGGATTGCATCACTGACTCGACGGACGTGAGTCTGAGTGAACTCTGGGAGTTGGTGATGGACAGGGAGGCCTGGCATGCTGCAACTCATGGGGTCGCAAAGAGTGGGACATGACTAAGTGACTGAACTGAACTAAAGGATAGTAGGAGCCAGTTTTCTAACTGTTGGAAAAAGGAGTTACAAATATGAAATGGAAAAGAATAGAATGAACTCTGTGACATTTATTTATAATGGGAGGTATTAGATATGATAGATACATAGATATATACATAGATAAATAGATATATAGATAGATTGAATGAAACTAAAACCACTAATATAAATGTATGAATAAATGGTAAAGAAGGTAAGGCTCTTTCTTACTGTACAGTCCCAACAAATAAACATAGAAAGAATGCTAGAGTTAGAGGGTCATTAATGGATGATAAAATTAGTAGTAAAAATTTGATGAAAACAGGATATTTATACAGACTCAAAATATTAATTACAATGGAGAAAAATAACAGTAGCCTTACAGTGGCAAAATCTGGTAGATACCATCTAAACCAAGTGATCACAATTAATATCATACACATCCAAATAAGAATGTCTTTGTTTTCAGGAAATGAACACTGACGTATTTAGAGGTAAAAGGGTATGATGTCTACACCTCACACTCAAATGGTTCAGAAAAAAAGAATATATAGTCATCCCTCGTTATCCACTGGGGATTGATTCCAGGACCTGTGAGGATACCAAAAACCATGGATGTTGAAGTATAGTGGGGCCTCCATATCCTTGGGTTTTACACCTGCATATTCAATCAATTCAAGGTTGGTTAAATTGAGGTAGTGGAACCTGTGGATTCTGAAGGCCAACCTACATAAATTTATAAACAGAGAATGAAAAGCATTAAGCAAAATGTAAACAACCTGGGTGGGATATACAGGAGTTCCTTGAATTATTTTTGTAGCTTCTCTGTAAGTTTGAAATTATATCAAAATTTTAAATTACCCAAAAAGATATCACGGATGCACTCTACCTTAGGCCTTCATATTTCCATATTTCTAGCTTAATAGTTCCCCTAGGTCTGGCTGTTTTGGCTCCATACTTTGGATCTAGCTCTTTGTTTGGCATTCCAGATCATCAAACCAGTGTGCAACTACCTATTCTAGCTCCGATCTTGGTCTCCCTTCTGGATTCATCCTCATTATTTTTCCTTCAGCTCCAGGCATCAAAACCACATACAGGGCTTCCCTGGTGGCTCAGTGGTAAAGAATCCACTTGCCAATGCTGGAGACACAGTCTCAATCCCTGATCCCAGAAGATCCCACACGCTGAGGAGCAACTAAGCCCGTACACCGCAACTACTGAGTCTGTGCTGTAGAGCCCACAAGCCACAGCTATTGAAGCCCATACACCCTAGAGTCCATACTCCATGACAGGAGAAGCCACTGTGATGAGAAGCCTGAGCACTGCAACTAGAGAGTAGCCCCTACTTGTCACAACTAGAGAAAAGCCCAAGCAGCAACAAAGACCTAGAACAGTGAAAAATGAATAAATAATTTTTTAAAAACAACTATATGTAAGGGAAATAGCAAATCATAACATCTCATTGGGATCCATGGGTCATAGCTGGTCTCCCATAGGCCACACCTCTTCCATGTCCCCATTTCCTTTGTTTTCTCACTAGTTCGGAATATAGCATGTGCCTCATTCAAACCTATTGGATTGATTTGAACTTGCCTGATTCAGAAATGTGAAGGAATCCACCATTATCTTCTAGGAATCCCATTTTCATGAGTCTGATGGAACCAGACGGTCTCCACAAATCTTTCATGAACTCAGAGTTCAAGGAGCTGATCTTAAATGGTTTGAGAGGGAGCATCATCATCTCTGCCTCATCTACAGGCTGCTTCCTTAAACAACCCATCCAAGGACTTTCTGAATATAATTGGTAGGATTGGGAAGTTACCATTTGTCTTATATAAACAGAAATTACCAGATGACTTTTCTAGGTATAGCAGCTAGAGATTATGAAAGATTATGGGATATGTACTTAATAATAATCATAGTAGCTACCATTTTACAAAGAAGCTATATGTCAGCAAATGTGCAAGATGATATATATGTATCTTAACCCTGGGGAGCAGACATTAATATACTCCTTTCACAACTAAGGAAAGTAAAGCTCAGAATTTAGGTGATTTGCTCAAGTTAATGTACCTCTTAAGTGGCAGAGTTGGGATTGAATCCTTCACGTCTTTTTGACTCCGGAGCCCATACTTTTGCCATTTCATCACACTGTGTAACGAGTCAGTCACCTCCCTATAGTTTCCCTGTATTGATTTGTTAAAAGATCTTCCTAACAGTTGGTATTTGTTACTTTGGAGAAATGGTTTCAGCGGGAATATGTTTAAGAGAGAGTTTCTCATACCATTTCAAATATGTCACTTGCACTTGATTCAACGGATTTAATGTCTCCAAAATTTCCAGAGGGGAATTTTTCAGCCATACCCAATCACCCTAGAAAGAAAAGATAAAGAGTGTTGAGGAGCGTTAGTTGCCACCAGCTCTAGAGCAACTCTTCCCTTCCACACTGAGAGTTTATAGTTAGACCATTAACACACACAAGCTCTGTTCCTCTTTCTCACCCTCCATCCCATGGATTTTCTGTATTCCAAGCTAAAAAGGATGTCATACAGAGAAGTTACAGTTTAAAATTCCAGTTAACTAAAGACAGGGAAACAATTGCAGGAATGCAGACCCCAGAAAAGGAATGCTACAACTGCCTGAACTCACCGCAGGAAGTGCTGGGTCATTTGCTCATTCATGGCTAAGTGATGTAGCACCAGGTTTCCTGCGATGAATGGTTATGGTTAGTGGTGCAATTTTGACTGCCTCGAGGCGTCTGTGGTGAGAGATGTAGGGCAGGAGGTGCAGTGCAGCAAATGGTGCCTGCATTTACCTTGATCCATTTTTCTCTCATGGGACAGGCCATTTGGGGGCCTTTTATGCTTTAATCATAAACCAATTGGCTTCAACACCAATTAAACATTTTTCACTTGGATGTACAAGTGTACGACCACAGTAATATGAGTAATCTAGACTCTTTCAGAAGTCTATTTCTGAATTTTTAAGCACAAAACAGTGACTTTTTAAGGCTGCCTGTCAAGTCAAAACCAACAGTTATTTTATTGTCTTCACTTTAACACAGGTGCCTGCTAGATAATTTTCTCCTACATGCACAGCCTCGAGGATTCATCAGTCACCAAGCCCTATTTAGTTTCTGTCCAACCTAAATTTGAAAAAAAAGCAATACGTATATAGATATCTTTTTCTCTGTAATAATAATAATGCCTGACATTTGCACAGCACTCTCTCCTCTTCCAAGTGCTTTCACATCTATTACCTGTAGCCTGGAGATTCCATTTCAGGCTGCACCAATTTGTCATCAAGTAGAGATAATAAAGCAGAGAGCTCTATACAGTCAAATTCCAAGAATAAGAGAGTGTAGCCAGTCTCTTATTAAGGAATATATCCAGCTGTGGCACTGCATCTGGAGACCAGCCGGAGGCGAAGGCTAATAACAGGAGCTGCGGGCATCTGAGTTACTTGCCTCTACTGTGTGTCAGAGGGCATCTTCTAGCCAAGGAACTCAAAACTCTTTAACTAGGAACGTGCTTTCAGGGGCCTTCAGCAGCTGAACAGAACTGGGCCAATCAGGCTCATGCTCACAAAGCTCAGAAAGGTAGTCTAGGAACAGTGCCTGTCTGCACTAGAATGGTCAAAGTGTCAGTTCCTGGTCTCTTCCCTGGCAACTCCCTATAGGTGGCCCCATACCAGCTACATCAGTCACCAAGGACAAAAGACACAGACTGGCTGGCCAGATGAAAACATATGCATGTATGCACTTACCACATCGCTCTACTCAACCCCCGCCAAATTGTATGCAATTATTTTATATTGTTAGGTTAATCATGCTTCCGTTATGGCTTACAATTATAATGATCTTTTATTTTAAAAAATAAAAGTATAATAAAAATACTGGTTACAAAGGCCCATTCTCAGGCCCCACACTTACTCACTTAGTCATGAGAGTCATGAGGGCCTGACACCTCAAAGCTTTAGCCTTCAGAGGACTTTGTATTTTGTGCATTTGTGCTAAGTCGCTCAGTTCTGTTCAACACTTTGCGGCCCCGTGGACTGTAGCCCTCCAGGCTCCTCTGTCCATGGGATCTTCCAGGAAAGAATACTGGTCTGGGGTACCATTTCTTTCTCCAGGGGATCTTCCTGGCACAGGGATCAAACCCATGTCTTCTGTGTCTCCTGCACTGGCAGAAGGATTCTTTACCACTGAGCTACCTGCTCCTTTTCAGAGAACTCTGCCCAGGATCAAAGGCTGAAGCATAAACTCTAACGAGAATTTACAAACTCAGCCCATGTGTGGGTTATACACTGATGGCCATTAATGCCTTCCAGCACCTTTGCCATTCTATTACTTGGATCACGGTCACTGCTAGCTTCTGTGGCACCTTTGTGTTAACTAGCAAAGGGTGCTTTCCTCAAGTTAAAATAACAATTGTGTGAGACTGTTTATTACTTTGCAGCCTATGGAACCCGGGTGATGCTGGGCAGCAGCCCCAGCTGTATGTATATACACATTCTCATTGACTCATACATCCTCCAGATGCCAGAAAACACACTCGCCCATTAGCTTCAATACTCTGGCTACCACCAAACACTGCCTGCCAGGTAAGGCCTCTTTTCAGGTTTGGAGTCAGGCTGTAGAGGTGCTGGTGAGAAACTCTAATCGGGTCTATAAAAACATTAGGCAGGAGAAAGAAGTAATCTCAAGAAACTCCAGGGGTATTGTCAAGGTAGCACAAAGTCAGGTGCATATTTGTTTACCAGTGACTATGTATGTGCATAGTCAGGTATGCTGGTATACATGTAGACACGTGTGCAAGTTGCCCCACCTCATTCCAGAACTAGGCTGGGAGACCAGAATCTCTCTGCTCACTCCTGCACCACTCTCATATAAGTTACTATATGTCTACAATGTGAATAGCACCCTCTTAGATGTGGCCCCCTTGTGCAGTGTACAACCTGAGCATCAGTACTGGCAGCCCTGACTCTGCCTATAGCCAGTGCCTGTTACCTTCTTCCTGGAATCAGCCCTATTACAGACATGGCTTAGCTGTCTCTCTTGCTTATTAACTTTTAATAAGTAGTTAAGCAGAGCTTTTTTCCTGCCAAATCACCAAATTTGAGAGCTTCATAGTTAAAGAAATTAAAGCCTGAAGAGATTAAATGACTGGCCCAAGGTCAGAAGGCTAGGTAGTAACAGAAGCAAGGTCTTCCATCTCCCACTTTGTTGCTCTTTCTTCCCATGGGCTTTCTTTAGTTTGGGGGCTTTGTGTGTTTGTTTTAAGATTTAAAGACTTCTCACGAATATTATAAGCAAAATTTTATTGAGTCTGTGTGTGTCCTACTTTATTAATAATGAGGAAAAGGAGGATATGGGCAGGTTTTATTTTTGCCACACATGCACCATTTGTTTTATTTTGTTCTTTTGAGAGAAAGTATGATAAAATATCAATACTTCACTCATCATTCATTTTTTAATTAAGAGGAAGAAACATCAAACTCTATCCACTAAAGTTTTTAAAGTCCATAAATTTTGCATTAGGGCCATGTTGTATTAACTAAGAGCTAAGAGAACTAGGTTCTACACCTGACTTTGTCTCAAATTCAAGGGTGGCCTTAGGGTAGCTGGGCTTCCCAGGTGGTGCTAGTGGCAAAGAACCCGCCTACCAATGCAGGAGACATAAGTGACACAGGTTCAATCCCTGGGTCAGGAAGGTCCCCTGGAGGAGGGCATGGCAACCCGCTCCAGTATTCTTGCCTGGAGAATCCCATGGACAAAGGAGCCTGGCAGGCCACAGACCATGGGGTTGCAAAGAATCGGACACAACTGAAGTGACTTAGCATGCAGGCATGCACGCTTAGGGTAGTCACCTCACTGGACTGAGTCTCAGTTTTCACACCAAGAGAGCTGGACCACTTAGATGATTTCTAAGCTCCTTTTTGGCTTTGATGGTCTGATTCTGTGATGAGAGAGAGAGAAGATGGCTGTGGAAAGGAAAGGGGTGGAGAGAGAGCTACATGGGATCTGGAAGGTGGGAAGATAGAAAAAAAGGCTCTGGGAAAGAGAGATGGATGTGGAGGATGTGTGAGGGAGAGACAGAAATGGGACAAAGAGAAAAACACAGGAAGAAGTGGAGAGGCAGGAGTCAGAGAATGAAGAGGGAGAAACAGTTCAGAGGGTTCTCTGAGTGTCTCAGGGTGGCACTACCGCTCGCCTCACCCTCCTTCCCTATACAGTGGCTATTAGAACAGATCCTGACATGTTCCCTTTGCATCTGCCATTCACAGCTCTTTCTCCTAAGCAGCCTGCTCAGCTAGCTTTCCTTTTACATCTCTGAGTGTATCTCTGAGATAAGGGCTGAGTTTCTTGTACAATTCCAGAGGATATGCACCCGTGCATCCCATCAAAGTGTGACTCTGTGTCAGTGTATTACAATGACTAGAAAGGCACGTCCTAAAGAAGCCTGTCCTTTGTTATTAGGTATCTGCTACTCCAGGCGCATCATCTGGAGGTTCCCTATCTTCCAATAAAAAATCTTATGAAAATTCTCTTTAAACAGAAACTAGATAATGAATCTTCTTTAAAACATGCCTAATAGAGGGCCCTTTCAGAAGGCATACTGGACCTCTTTGTTTGGTCTGTTGATTTGATTGACTTCTGCTCTTAGCCAAAGTCCTCCTCAACTCTAGCTAGACAGTTTTCTAGCTTCAGCTGTCTTCCTTTGCATGCTGACCTCCTTTTGTGCAGATAAACTTCCCCTACAGATTATGCAGCTCAAAAATACCCATGATCTGAATGACCAACAATGGTCATTATGGCAACTAACTCAACTGTCTGCCTCCTTCCAAAATGAGGAAATATCTGACAGATTCTTAAAGGCCAATTATATATAGATGTTTATTTTTTTCTCCTTCTTCATTCTATACTAAAACCTTCCAGCTCCACCAAATAAAACATACCACAATTCAACACATAAACTCTTCTGCAGAATCAGAGAATCATAGAACATCTGAGCCAGAAGAGGCCCCAGAGTTCTCTTAGTTCAGCAATTCTCAACCCTGGCTGCACATATAGGGGAACTTAAAAAAAAAAAATAATAACACTGCCTGGGCCCACCCCAAACCGACTGAACCAAAGTTACTAGGGGTGGAGCCTCATAGGTATTTTTTGTTTCCCACAGGGCTAGAGGTAAAGAACCTACCTACCAATGCAGGAGACAGAAGACACACAGATTCCATCCCTGCGACCGAAAGAACCCCTGGAGAAAGGGATGGCTACCCATTCCAGTATTCCTGCCTGGAGAATCCCATGGACAGAGGAGCCTGGTGGGCTACAGTCCATGGGACTGAAAGAGTCAGACATGACTGAAGCGACTGAGCATGTACACACAAGAGATTCTAATGAGCAGCCAAGATGAAGAATTTAGTTCAACCTCTCAATTTACAGATGAAAAACCAAGAGACTGCCTTAGGTGTTGAGATTTACTTCAGAATCAGAGGCATTAATACATTTGCAAAGCAAGCAGCCCCATTCCATTTGACGTTCAAAAGATTATCTTGAGATTACTTTGTCTTTGGTCTTTCAGAGTGTAGAATTTTTAATTCCCCAATAACTCAAGTTTACATTTGAATCAGATATCCCCTTTGATTAAGTTCAAGGCAAGATCCAGAGGTTTCCTGCTCCAGATAGAAGTCAACACACTTCCCGTAAACTGAGCAAAGATATACCATACTAACCTTGGTGTTTAAAGTGCTATAAATTATTTATCAAATGGATGAGAGCATTGAACTTGGATAATCCAATGATGAAGAACCTAAAAATTCATTCTGACCTGTTTTGAACTTTCTTTGTAGTTACTACTGAAGTTGCGAGTGTTTGCTGCTTTGGGGAGTATCTTCAAACAAAACAAGGAAACCACACTGGAAAGGCCTCACTTTGGAGGGACAGAAAGGCAGTCTGGTTTCCCTTTTATCCACTGCTTAACTCTTTCCTGGGTTTCCCTGATAGCTCAGTTGGTAAAGAATCTGCCTGCAATGCAGGACCCCGGTTCAAATTCCTGGGTCGGGAAGATACCCTGGAGAAGGGATAGGCTACCCACTCCAGTGTTCTTGGGCTTCCCTTGTGGCTCAGCTGATAAAGAATCCACCTGCAATGAGGGAGACCTGGGTTCGATCCCTGGGTTGGGAAGATCCCCTGGAGAAGGGAAAGGCCATCCACTCCCGTATTCTGGCCTAGAGAAGTCCATGGACTGTATAGTCCATGGGGTTGCAAAAGTCGGACATGACTGAGCAACGTTCACTTTAACTCTTTCCTGCTGAGAAAAAAACAGTTCGTCTCTCCAACCAATGCGAGATTTGTTCTGGTCACCAAATACCAGTATTTTAGATCAAGGGGTTGGATGTGGTCTTTAAAGCTTGAAAGACAGAAATGTAAGTGAAATTAAAAGGATTTCTATTTTAGACAGCAGAAGGTAGTAACCTGTTACTACTCCAAGAGTCTGTACAGACTGAGAAAAGAAATGAATAATTTTTAAAATATTTCCATAATATCAGAGGATAACAGGTATAGGAAGAAGAACCAGAATATGAAGAGAAGAGCTTGTCCCAACCCTTACTCTATATAAAGCATATCTCTAGACATCACATCACAAACAGTTCATTCAGGAAATCATTTCTTCTATTATTATACGTATGTCTTCTGGAATGAGTGACATGGTTAAGTGTTAAGTCTGAGTCTTTTTCCACATTCCTAGTAAGTAAACAGTGTGGAAAGATCAGTGAAGCTATAAGTTAAGTCTTTTTCCACATTCCTAGTAAGTAAACAGTGTGGAAAGATCAGTGAAGCTATAAGTTAAGTATATTAGTTGCCGAGGAAAATCATGGTCAGCAGAATGAGTCTGTAAGGGGATAATGGACAAAAAAACTTACCAAAAGGAAAGACTTACCAAAGCCTCAACATTTTTGCACAAAGACTAAGCAAGTTCTAAGTCATTGCCTTGTTTTAAAACCCAAGAAGGCAGCAGATTAGATAGCTGTTGGATATCCTACCTCATAAATCGCTATGTTGGAGTTTTCACAGGTAGCTGGAGTTAGACTCCCTGAAGAAAAGGAGAGTCTTGGGGACCTTCCACTCTGGACCTCCGACGTGATCTGAAAACTTACACTGGCGTGACTTCCTCTCTGTGAAAGGATTAGGAAAGAAAGTTTATGAACAAAATTATCACGATTAAGGACGGAGCACACAGCTATGTAGGTACTATGTTTATCTGGTATTTTTTTCTTTTTATTCCTAAGAAAGTAACTTTCTGAGTTGAGCTCTATAAACATGACATTTATTAATTTTTCCTATTGCCAGCATTTTTTATGCTAGAATTGGTTCTTTGCTTCACCTCCATATGCTATAAAAGAAAGGCAAAGCTTTGCAGATATTTTCATCTCCTAGAGAAGTTAGAGTGATTCAGGGGGACAAGAAAGAACACCAGTCATAATTCAGTGTGGCACCCTCATTTACAGACAAAAATGAGAAAAAGATGAACATCTAATGTTTTGCAAAAATCAGGCACAGAACTAGGACAGAATCCCACCCTTCTGGCTGTTAGGCCTAACTTTTTATGTTACACCATCTTGCGTGCATGCTCAGTCACTCAGTCGCGTCCAACTCTTTGTGACCTCATGGACTGTAGCCTGCCAGGTTCTTCTGTCCATGGAATTTTCCAGGCAAAAATACTAGAGTGGGTTGCCATTTCCTTCTCCAGAGGATCTTACCAACCCAGGAATCAAACCCACATCTGTACTGGCAGGCAGATTCTTTACCACTGAACCACCTGGGAAGCCCATACCATCTTGAATGACATCCTTTTTCTATGCAGGCAAGCTTCATGACACAAGGTATCTCAGAAAGCAATAAGATGGTAGAGAGTAGATCATCTACCCATGATTTATAAGTCTGATGCTTTATAAGTCCAGGTGGTACTAGTGGTAAAGAACCTGCTTGCAAATACAGGAGATGTAAGAGATGCAGGTTCAATCCCTGGGTTGGGAAGATGCCTTGAAGGAAGGCATGGCAACCCACTCCAGTATTCTTGCCTGGAGAATCCCATGGACAGAGGAATCTGGTGGGCTACAGTCCATAGGGTCACAAAGAGTCAGACACGACTGATGCAACTTAGCACACACCTAAGTCTGATAAAAGAGGGCTAGGAAGTGCAGTTAAATGATAAAAGGAAGGATTGTCTGAAATCTTTGTTAAATTTTAAAGTTGAATATCGTCAACTGAACTTAATATCTTCACCTGAACCAGCAGACTTATTTTATATGAAGAAATATCTTCTGACCCAGGGATCTAACCCTTGCATCTCCTGCATTGGCAGGCAGGTTCTTTACCACTAGTGCCACTTGGGAAGCCCAATAAATCAACAGGTTCCTCATATTCTTCTCCATGTCTCCAAATATGCCTGTTCAGAATTACGGCAATGCAGACTTAGTCACAGTTGGTATTGTCTAGGCTATTCCTCACCCCCAACTCCAACACTCTTATCTTACAGTGAAGAAACAGAGACCTAGGGACTGGAAGAAGAATGTGGATGTTATAGTTCTGGTCCTGTGTGTTCTTTCTACCACATCATGCTTTGTTTCACTCTTGTTTGCCAATAAAAATTAATCTTAAGTACTGTCACACACTCTGCCCTTAATAATCTTTGATAAACTAAAAATTACCAGTTGATTTAGCCCCAAGCTTCATTCATTCTACCAAGACAAGACTATCACAAAGCTCCAAGGCAATGGTAAACTACACCCAGCCCCTAATGTGCTGAAATCCCAACAGCTCAAGATTTAGACAAGATGGAAAACTTGACTCTTCACATAACCCTTGCATCAACCTGAACCTTCCTCAAGAGAGCAAGGCCACAGAAGAATGTACTTATCTTTCAGTCTTTATTTGCCTATCTCAGCAGGAGCACGTAGATTAATATATTGAATTATAGACCTCTTCATGAAGGCCAAAGGAGAAAGCAAGAGAATCTGCCAAAATCCACATACATTTGGACTTCAGCTTCACTTTCTTCTAAAAATTTCCTTTCCTGACCTGACTTCTCATGACCTGCCAATTTTTCTAGACTGAATTAATTTTATATTCACCAAGAGTTTATACTTTCAGACATTCCATTTGGATGGAATTCTTGACTTGGCTTTGACCAATTAGACCCAGCCAGCTGCAAGTTTGTGACTGCACAACATTTAAGGAAAATGTATGCTTCTTTATCTTTTCCCATCAGAACCCCTGATACAAGCCAAGTGCCAAAAAGGATGTGGAGGTCAAGAGCTATGTTCTCCTATGGTAATGCCATCCCTTTCTACCTGGGTCAATATAGTCAAGAAGAAGAACACTCCCTCTGAGGCTATCTATTTCTGTTGCTATTCATTTTTATCACTTCTATGGTGAAAAGTGATGATGATTGTTTATTTTTAACTCTCATTATGTCAAAATTTATACACAAGTGAAAGAAAAGAGCTACTATCATGAACAAGATTTTAAAACCTTAGGTACTTTGTTCATCTGGAGGTAGCAATATTCTGCTCTTTATGGTGGTTTTCTGAGGACTAGTATGAAAGCCAAACATGTTTTGTGTCTTAGTAGGAAAGAGAGAATGGGCTTCCAGGGGACTCAATGGTAAAGAATCCACCTGCAATGCAGGAGACCCAGGAGATGCAAGTTCGATCCCTGGGTCAGGAAGATCCCCTGGAAGAGGAAATGGCAACCCACTTCAGTATCCTTGCTTAGGAAATCCCATGGACAGAGGAGCCTGGCAGGCTATAGTCCATGGGGTTGCAAAGGGTTGGATATGACTGAGCATGAATGCATGCACAAGAAAAAAAGAAGGCATAAGTGAAGGAGGTTTTGTATTTATTGGACCATCGCAAGGCCTATACAAAGGAAAGGATAATTCAGTTCAAAATTGTTTATTGTTTTGATACTTTAGACCCAAAATATCTAGGCAATTGACATGAATTGTCATTTTGACATTTCAAATGTCAAATGAACATGCAACAATGGACTGGTTGCAAATTGGGAAAGGAGTATGTCAAGGCTGTATATTGTCACCCTGCTTACTTAACTTATATGCAGAGTTCATGTGAAAGGCCAGGCTGGATGAAGTACAAGTGGGAATCAAGATTGCTGGGAAAAATATCAACAACCTCAGATATGCAGATGACACACCCTTATAGCAGAAAGCAAAGAGGAACTAAAGAGCCTCTTGATGAAAGTGAAAGATGAGAGTGAAAAGGCTGGCTTAAAACTCAACATTCTAAAAACAAAGATCATGGGATCCAGTCCCATCACTTCATGGTAAATAAATGGGGAAACAGTAAGAGACTTTATTATGGGGGGCTCCAAAATCACTGTAGATGATGACTACAGCCATGAAATTAAAAGACGCTTGCTCATTCGAAGAAAAACTATGACAAACCTAGACAGTGTATTAAAAAGCAGAGATATTGCTTTACTGACAAAGGTCTACCTAATCAAAGCTGTGGTTTTTCCAGTAACCATGTACAGATATTTGAGTTGAACGATAAAGAAAGCTGAGCACCAAAGAACTGATGCTTTTGAACTGTGGTGTTGGAGAAGACTCTTGAGAATTCCTTGGATTGCAAGGAGATCAAACCAGTCAATCTTAAGGGAAATCAGTCCTGAATATTCATTGGAAGGACAGATGCTGAAGCTGAAGCTCTAATACTTTGGCCACCTGATGTGAAGAACTGACTCACTGGAAAAGACTTTGAAGCTGGGAAAAATTGAAGGCAGGAAGAGAAGGGGACGACAGAAAATGAGATGCTTGGATGGCATCACTGACTCAATGGACGTGAGTTTGAGCAAGCTCATGGGAGTTGGTGAAGGACAGGGAAGCCTGGGGTACTGCAGTCCATGAGGTCACAAAGAGTTAGATATGACTGAGCGACTGAACTGACTGACCAATAAACAAGTAAGACTTTTTAAAATAGGTTTATTTCCTTTGACCAAAACTTTACTATATATTGCTTCATTTGGACAATGACTACTAGCCATCTGCTCTTATTATTGACCACCCATTTCAGGATAAAATACTTTGTCACAGAATTAAATACTTGTTCTCTTAGTACTAGGTTATCTAGTTGGCTTGGTTTAGAGCTTGTACTTCCAGTATCTACCCTTTCTAATTGAGGTGGGAAATTTCATACAAGCTATGTTGAATATGAGAAATCTAGACAAGTTATACCACATGAGTTCCAGGGTCCTTTAGTGGCTTCAAAATTAGAAACTAACATCAATATGCTTTGATGGCATAAGAATAGAATGTACCTTTCAGCCACTGTGATCATTTTGGCATTCAGCAATACATTTCCAGGAACATGATGTCAACCTCACAAAAGGATCCGGTGATTTACACACGTAAAGGTTAGGGTTGTAATTGAAACTTAAAGCAAACAGCTGAACATTTCATTTGATTCCAGATGTACAAGGTATTATCCTGTAAATCCATTCTCACCCAGACAACTAGTTAAAGCACCCTTTTTAGTGTTACATTTAAGCAAATGATCAGTTCTGTCACAGAGATAATTATTTCTCAGATCTTGTATGCTGGTGTAGCAAAAATAGCACATGGGGCAATGTGAGGTGTTTGCATCCTCTCTGGACACCCTGCCACCACCATACTAGAATTTGCAAAGACTACTGTCTTTATTTCAACCACACAGACTGGGCACAAAGAGTTACATGCATGCTTATGTGCTAAGTCACTTCAGTGACTGACTCTTTGTGACCCCATGGACTGTAGCCTGCCAGGATCCTCTGTCCATTGGATTCTCCAGGCAAGAATACTAGAGTGGGTTTTATGCCCCCCTTCCCAATCCAGGGATCGAACTTGTGTCTCTTAGGTCTCCTGCTTTGGCAGGTGGGTTCTTTACCACTAGCACCACCTGGAAAGCCCTACAAAGAGGCACACTCTCTCACTACTAGCTAAATTCAACAAAACTCTTCCCTACACATCCTCTTCCCAACACTTGTTTATGCGGTTTTCTCTGCCTAGGATGCCTATAGGAGCCAGGCAGGTAATATAAATTAATGAAATAAGCTGAGTGCATGCATGCTTAATGGCTCCGTCGTGTCTGACTCTTTGTGACCCTATGGACCATAGCCTGTGAGGCTCCTCTGTCCATGGGATTCTCCAGGCAAGAATATTGGAGTGGGTTGCCATTTCCAAGGGGTCTTGCTGACCCAAGGATTGAACCTGCACCTCCTGTGTATCCTCCATCACAGATGGACTCTACCTGCTAAGCCATTGGGGAAGCGCCAATAAGCTGAGCAGAAGACAATGGAGAGCGATGGAAACTGTATCAAACAGCAGATACCGTTTTTACAAATTTTTCCAAAATGGCAAACTACTGCAGAATTCTAGCCAATTGCCACAATGATACCCAAAGTTGATAGATCTTCCAACATGTAAGGAATATCCAGAAATCCAAGATTTTATGTGTAGCCTCATGATTCCAAAATTCTGGCTACAATTTTTATAATCATAAAGATCAAACAGACACAGATGTATAGAACAGTCTTTTGGACTCTGTGGGAGAGGGAGAGGGTGGGATGATTTACGAGAATGTCATTGAAACATGTATAATATCATGTAAGAAATAAATCGCCAGTCTAGGTTCGATGCAGGATACAGGATGCTTGGGGCTGGTGCACTGGGATGACCCAGAGAGATGGTATGGGGAGGGAGGTGGGAGGGGGGTTCAAGTTGGGAACACGTGTACACCCATGGCAGATTCATGTTGATGTATGGCAAAACCAATACAGTATTGTAAAGTAAGATAAAGTAAAATTTTTAAAAAAAAGAAAAAAGGAAAAAAAAGAGATCAAGCAAAAGTGGTTACCAGTTTGTGACCTGGGACCTAGACAAAGCTCATCTTTCCTTCTTTAATACCCAGATTTGGTTCTGGGTCTCTGAGAAGTCTTCTTCCAGTAATCTATCTCCTCTGAAGTTCTACCATATGTCTGGTGTCCTTTGTGCAACATGGCATCTACTGACTCTTCTGTATGGTATAACTTGTCTCTCTGACTGTAATCCATGAAATTAAAAGATGTTTACTCCTTGGCAGGAAAGTTATGACCAACCTAGATAGCATATTCAAAAGCAGAGACATTACTTTGCCGACTAAGGTCCACCTAGTCAAGCCTATGGTTTTTCCTGTGGTCATGTATGGATGTGAGAGTTGGACTGTGGAGAAAGCTGAGCACTGAAGAATTGACACTTTTGAACTGTGGTGTTGGAGAAGACTCTTGAGAGTCCCTTGGACTGCAAGGAGATCCAACCAGTCCATTCTAAAGGAGATCAGCCCTGGGTGTTCTTTGGAAGGAATGATGCTGAAGCTGAAACTCCAGTACTTTGGCCACCTCATGCGAAGAGTTGACTCATTGGAAAAGACTCTGATGCTGGGAGGGATTGGGGGCAGGAGGAGAAGGGGCCGACAGAGGATGAGATGACTGGATGGCATCACCGACTTGATGGACGTGAGTTTGAGTGAACTCCGGGAGTTGGTAATGGACAGAGAGGCCTGGCATGCTGCGATTCATGGGGTCGCAAAGAGTCAGACACGACTAAGAGACTGAACTGAACTGAACTGACTGTAGTTTCCAAGAAGGCAGGGACTATGTGCCATCTCTTACAAAATCTTGCCCAAGGCCAGGACATAGTAGCAGGCATTAAATGCAACTAGCCAATACAACACAATCACAATCAGAACACCATCCTGTGACACTTAAATCTCTTTCACTAGTTGATTGATCCACCAAGCTTTGAAAAGCACCTATTACACTATCAGCACCACATCAGGTGCTATGGCTGACATTAAAAACAAAAGATGTGCCTCCGCCCTTGGGGAATTAGCAATCACATGTTGAGTCCAAAAGTAAAAAGAAGGGCTATATAAAGTCATTGCTTCCCTATTGTTCAAAGTACTTCACTTTCTCAAAACTGTTCTAAGCCAGCACTATCCAACAGAAATGTGATATGAACCACATGTGTACTTTTAAGTTTTCTAGTAGTCACATTTAAAAACCTAAAAGAAACAGATGAGATTAATTTCAGTAATGTTGTTGTTGAGTTGGTTGCTCAGTCATATCTGACTCTTTGAGACCGCATGCAGCACTCCACACTTCCCTGTCCTTCACTATCTCCCAGTTTGCTCAAACTCGCATCCACTGAGTCAGTGATGCCATCCAACCATCTCGTCCTCTGTCACCTGCTTCTCCTCCTGCTCTCAATCTTTCCCAGCATCAAGGTCTTTTCCAATGAGTTGGCTCTTTGCATCAGGTAGCCAAAGTATTGGAGCTTAAGCTTTAGCAATAGTCCTTCCAATGAGTATTCAGGATTGATTTTCTCTAGGATTAACTGTTTTGATCTCCTTACAGTCTAAGGAACTCTCAAGAGTCTTCTCCAGCACCACAAATTGAAAGCATCAGTTCTTTGGTACTCAGCCTTCTTTATGGTCCAACTCTCACATCTGTACATTACTGGAAAAACCATAGCTTTGACTATTTGGACCTTTGTCAGCAAAGTGATTCTCTGCTTTTTAATACTCTGTTCAGGTTTATCATAGCTTTCCTTCCAAGTAATATAGTAATACACTTTATTTAACCCAATATATCCAAAGTATTATCATTTTGACATGTCATTAATATTTTGAAATATTAGAATGAAATATTTTACATGTTTCTGTACTATCCTCTAAATCCAACATGTATTTTACTCTTACAGTACATTTCAATTCAGCCTAGCCACATGTAAAGTGCCTGAAAGTCACCTGTGGCTTGTGGATACCACCAGGGGCCACATAGTAAGAGAAAAGGATGCTCCTTACCTTACTGCCAAAGTGGGGATTGATAAATGTCACATCCTCCAAAGTCAGTAGAATTCTGTTGGGTCCTTTAATCAACTGGATTTTATTTATACGATGTCTGAAACAAGCATAAAGTCAGAAGGTCACGGGGTTGGATATTTTTGCAAACCAGGGGGTAAATTTGCCTTATGATAGAAGTTAAAAAAAAATACACAAGATAATTGAGAGAGTAAACACACAGGGATGTTTACCACAGTATCCACAGCAAAGAGAGAGGCAAGTCTGGGCCTCGTAACTTGCAATATTATAAAGACCAAAAGAGAAAAATGAAAATGCTATTAAAGAAGTATCAGAAGGGAGGGTACTGCATAGGGATGGGTATCTCAGACTATTAAAACAGTGATTCCATATCAAGGGCACATTCAAAACAACACTTCTGAATGCTTATAAAGAATACAATACCTTTTCTCATTGACCATAGTATATATTCTAATAATATCAGGGCCAAGAATCATTAATCTCAATTTTACAAATACAAAAAATATTAAAGAAACAAAACAAAATTAAGCAAACTGTGTGAGATACCATTGCCTGAGGCAGAGCTGGAGCTTGAATCCTGGGTGTCTGGCTGTGGGCCCAGATTCCTGCCCACAAGACCACTTGTCTTGCAAAGTTGCCAAAGCAACAGGTTGAAAAGTGGAAAAATTCAATCAGTTGGCTGCTTTGTCTACATGATTCCAAACAAATGGGCTGACTTTTTTTTTTCTTTGACTGAATTGGTCTCTTGTCTGAGCATTACATAGACACAGTTTAAACCTGATTCTCTCCAAACATGCCCATTAATTTGTGGTGAATGCAATTATTTCTTACAAATCAATTAGTAGACACAGAAGTTTATGATGTCTACCCACACAGTCAGGTAGGTCCTCAGCTGAGCTAACTGGGCAACCTGAAGATCTCAAGGGAATCTTGGGATTAGTTCAAGTGGTTGTTTTGTTCTGTTTCATCTTGGGGGCTCTGATAGCTAGTTTGGATTCACTTTTTCCATAATCCCTTAACGGTCACCCTGTGGAATGTACTAAAGCAGACAGCCAGAATAGGGGGAATCAAAATGCTTTGTCAGAAAAAAAAAAAAAGCTTTGTCAGGTTGCTCTAAGAAGTCTAAGGTGTCACTGTAGCTTTAAGTACCAGTAACCCAGACAGTTTTTCTCAGTGATTCCACTGATTTGTAAACAAACAATTAATGTGTTTCTAATTGTCTGCCAACAAATATGTCCCTTATCATTGTGGGAGCTGCTGCCCTGCAGAGAAAATTAAAAGAGCCCTGTAGTGAATTCTTGGGTAGAGCGCATGAATCTTTTGGCAAAGTAAAGCTTCACCCCTAACTTATCTATTTCATATGTGCAATGAATTGTCTTAAGGCAGGCACACCTGTAAACATAATCATGCTACAAAATACACTCTAGTAGAAAGAAAACCGGACCCCCAATCCGGAGATCTGAGATGCAGTGCAGATTCTGTCATTAATTAACCAGATAACCTTGGATAAATAATTTAACCTCTTCATGCACCAGTGTCCTCATCTCTTCAGCAGGATAATAGTCCTTGCATTACTCGCTTTATAGAGTTGTTTTGAAAACCAAATGAGATAATATATGTGAAAGTGCTCTGAAAAGCATGAAGCACTATGAAAGTATAAGAGCTCATTATTACCATTATCATCATTAGTATTACAAAGCACGGGAGAGCTTTATAGAAAGGCGAGGCAATCTGGTTCGGAGTAGAGAGAAAGGAGGAGTTCAAAGAATCCTTTGTTTTGGGGTGGTTGGTTCCTTGCACGTTTTTCTTTTGAAAAGAGAAAAAAAAACTTAAACAATCAAAACACAGAGAAAAGGAAGGAACAGAGAGCCACTCTCCTGCAAGTAATCACCATCTATTACCGAAACTCATCAGCCGCTCAGCTCTTCTGATTGCAGCCGTGGTGGGCAGAAAGAGGGAGGAAGGCAGTGAAGAGAGGGCATCTTTTGTGCTTTGTTAGCTGAAGAACCAAGACCCAAGTGACTCTGGGAAATGATGTGCCTCTCTCCCATCTCTGAGTTTTCTGTGACCACTTGAAGTACCAATTGTCTCAAACTCATTTTCCTCTCCAATCATTTTCCTCTCTAATCATGTCCCTCTCCAATCATCTCCCTCTCCAGTATTCTTTGCCCTTCAGCCCACAAGCTCCAAACAAATCCCCCCTCCATGATTTTTTTTCTTCCCTCCCTAAGAATTACAGGTCAGGCTCCCTCTGAACCCAAAGAACAGTCCATTTCATGGGAAAGACCAGTCAGATCAGTCATTTGCTGGGGGTGGGGGGCAGTTGTCAAATAACATAAGCAGCTGAGTGACTCCATTTTCCACCCTGCCATGGCATCTTTTGCCATTGGGGAGCCAGAGCCTACTCCTCTTCAAATCTCTCTAGAGGAGGAAGATTTTGATTGGAGGGCATTTATATTCACTAAAAGTAGCTCATGATGTTAATTAAGTACTTTATTCCTTGGCAGCAGCTAAACATTAAATTTCTGTTCCGAGTAGGGGCATGTCACAGTCACAGAAATCAAAAGAAAAACTTTAAACTATCATCTTTATCCAGTGTGCTTTAACAATTCATAAGCTACCTACAACTTTGTTTGGCTTTATTAAGTCTCTAATACTGCAGAGACTGGATAATAGTGGTTTTTCACAGTGATGCTAACATACTAAACACTAGGAATAACACCCGTCAGTTTCAACCCAGGATTTTACATACTTGTTAGAATATCAGAGCTGGAAGGGCTCTTAAAGATCATCTAATCCAATTCCTTAATTTTACAAATGAGAAAATTCTGGCCAAGAGAAATTCAGTGTCTTGTCCAAATTTACACAGATGCTTAAGACACTCTATAGATACATTTTTCCTTGAAATTTGCCCAGATAGCTCCACCCCATTCCCCACCAAGTTCTTGTCATATTGTTGTTAGAACCACCCTTACAAAGAGATAACAAAGGTGTGGTTGGCAGAGTAGAAAGAGTAACGTGGGAGAGTTGTGGTTGATTTAATTTTTCCAAAATCATCCTACTGTGGGGAGGAAACCAACTGTTAAAGTGTGAAGATTCTAAGAATGGGGTATCATATTATAAAGCCAGCTTAAGCCATTTATCCCTGATCCTGAATTAGTTCATCAGAGTAGTTAGTCAGGAATTTAAAGATCTGAAGAAGAAAGATAAAGACCTGATGGTAATAATGGTGGTGATGATTAGCTAGGACAGATTTTGTCCAAGCAAGAATGATAGTAAAAATCTGCAATAGGATACCCTGGGCAAAAGTGATGACTCTCAAAGCAAGAATTCTGGGCTCCTAACAATCAGCAGAAGAGTTCCATGTGCTTGAGAAGGAGTTGAGATTTACCATTTCTTGGCCACCTACTGTGAGGCAGGTATTGTTCTAGGTACTTTATTGGCTTTGGTTTATTTAATCCCTCTACAGTCCTGTGAATTTATACCATTATTCCTAAATCTTAGATTCTAGCCAAAGTTTGCCTAATTCTTGGAACTTGTTAAAATATCCCAGTCCATACCACTTGCAGAGGGAAGTGTTTCTAGGAGACTCTGCCAGTGGAAAAGGGAGCACAGATGGGGGTAGGCAGTCCCTAAAGTACTAGCTCTCTTATTTCATTATAGTGTTGAGAGCCAGATCTACTCATAGGCAACAACACTGACAACACAGCTGAGGAAGTTATTCTTGGCATCATGAAAACACTTCATTCTAAATGGAGCCAGTAGGGATGATAAATCACTATGGAAAAAGAAAATCAGTGGGTCATGTAATGAGGCAATTGTACTGAAATACGACTTCCTGGAAATCAATATTAACAAGGCTATTATGGGCTTGTAGTTTTATATACAAAAAGAAAAAAAAAAGAGTACCTTATAAAGTAAGCAAATCCATTAATAGACAGCAGGGCTATAAGCAAAGCAAGGCAGACCATCACAGCAAAGGTAGGGTTGATGCCTGCAGAGAGGAAGAGGAAGGGGAAGAATGGCATCAGAAAGAGGCTGTAAATAAAGGGCACCACAGAGCGACTCCTCGTGCTTTCTGTTGACTCTAAAATCAAGCTACATCTTCCTAACTTATTTCTATTCTTTTCCAATACAGTCTGTCTTGTTGACTTTATGGACACAGAAAGCAATTTCACTGTTCTGAAGCAAAACTATTCACCACTCTGACAAAAGCAAATCACATGAATGAAGGCTGACCCAGGTGTTTCTTTGGAGAAAAAGTTCACGAATGGGAAACTTTGAGTACCTTAATTTAAGTTGAACAGTGATAGAGTTCTTGAGAATAAATACGTTATCTCATCTGTGAAAGGTATTATGTTGCCTTCATAAAATAAAAGATCTTTTTAATCCACCCAAGCCCACAGACCTTGTGAGTTATAGATGAAAAACGTAGCACTTGTCCTTCAAGGGTGAACCTGGTTTTGATAATTAGTGTTTTCACTAGGATGTAAATTGTCCTCTGCAAAAGCTAAGTGTTTGGATGGATTACTAGAATTTCAGAGGGAAATGATGCAAGTGAAGAGGTAGTGAGGGGCTAAAGCAAAGAGAGGTTGAAGTCTAATTCAAATAGATGCATTTGGTTTTAGAAAGGTGTGGGGTATATCTGCATAGGAATAATATAGATCCTTCCAAATTTCTCCTCTGGCTCTCAGAGATTTGATGGAGTGTCCCCACTTCCACAAACCAAAGGGTTTCCATCAGTCAATCAAACTGCCAGTATTATGGGATGCCGACCGTGTTGGGTGGTTGGGGGTGGGGCATAAGAATTATTAGCTCTGGTGCCTGCCCTCCAGGAGCAGTCCATTTGGGAGGAAGAGACACAATCAATACACAAGAAACAATTGGAGAGCAATTTTGTGCTAAGCTGTGAGGTACAGACTTTTAGTTCAATGGGAGTTCAGAGAGGAGAGGGTGGAGAAATTGTATTTCCGTGGTGGAACTTGATTGACAGGATTTGGATACATCAAGGGAAGGACAGGTAAATTTCCTAGCAAGAAAAACAATTGCAGATCATGGCATACAAAAGACCAAGATAAAGCGTCATGCCTTCCTCTTACTAGAAAAACCTCTTTGGGAGTGGGATCCTTTTAAAAGCCGACTGCAGGCGGCTTTTAAATTGTGGATGGTTATTCAAGGCTGTAAAGTACCTCTCACTGTCTTTATTATTTTAAATTAACTACATAGAGTTCCAAGCTGTTTATGTCACCTGACTGCAAATGATTAATTCTGTAAGTGTCCCAACATTAAAACATGCCTTCCCTAAACAAGTTCCTTGTAACCCAAGCTGAGCCAAACTGACTACCTGTGATTTTCCATTCCTTACCTCCTCGGCAGATCTTCCCATCTGCAAACCAGCATTTGCATCTGCTCGAGGGGGCCTGCCACCAGGAAAGTGAATAGGGGTCTCTCCAAATTGTAGCAGCTCCGTTTCCATGTCCACAGTGTAGGTGCTATGGAGTTCCCATTCTTTCCAGTTGGTGTCCAGGATTACATATTCTGAAATTCCATTTCCATTTGAATCTGTCCTTATCAACTGGTTGAATCCATAGAACTGCATGTTTCTGGAATGCTGAACCAGGCTAGCAGCACTAGCCCATCCATTTTCTTTCATAGCATTATTCATGGCTTGTGCGATAAAGTAAATTGAATTGTAGATGGTTCCAAACAATGGCGAAACCTATTTTTAAAAATTACAATTATCTTGAGCCCTAGTTGCCCTAGAGCAATCTCAGAGTGTATTCCAAGCCTGTGTTCATTATTATGGGCTGCACGTCTGAGTGGAGGTGAGCTATGAAGACCCCGGGGGGGGGCGGACAATTGTTTCTCAGGACTTGCTTGGTTTCTCCCCTGATTTTTCTGTTTTTCTCCCCTAGGCCTTCACATCTTTAAATATATCAAATACGACAATTTTATGAGCAAACCAAGTCATACACAATATATTTTTATGCTTCTAAACTAAGAAAGTGATTTAGAGTTATAAAGGGGCTAAAACAAAGTATGAAATAGACAAGAGGCACTCAAAAGAAATTTACCAGGTTAATTACTGGGGCATTATGCATGGTAAAATCATTTGGTTGGGACTACTAGAGTGGTTGGTATATGTGGAAAGACTGTAAATAATGTGTCTCCATAGTCCATGTCTCTGTCCCCACTTTGTTCAAAATGGTTATTCTCTTAGATACATGCACTCCAGAGAAAGTTAACACTACAATACAGTTTTAAACATGTACCCCCACAAGTACACATGCAGATACGCATATTGGCACATATACACCCACAAATATAGAGGCCGAATGTTGTTGTGTTTGGCGAAGGTGGTTTTTAATCAAGAAACCCCATAACCTATTGCTATGCAAAGTGGCAAAGCTTTGGTGAGAAGCCATTGTAAAGCAGTAAGGCTGCTACAGTGAACAACATGATTCTTCCTCCTACATATCTATGATAAAAGAGAAAGCATTTGTTTATTGTGTCTGATACCTCATTCATTAACCTTGAAAGTTTATTTTTGGAACAAACCTTGTATCCTTTTTCAAAAAAAGGTAGATAAGAAGAGTGAATGATCCCCCACCCACCCACCCACCCACCTTGCCCCAACATTGGCTTCACGGTTTTTCATAACATTTCACTTCTAGGATGGAGTTCAAGAAAGCTATGGTCATGCCATTTTACTGAGCTTCAGGGAAAGCCAATACTTGCTGCTTCGGTCTCACAAAGTCTAGAAAGCTATCCTCCTGTAACAATCTTCATCTGAATAAAAGGGTTTAAAATTGAGTGAATTAGTTTTTTTGTTAGAAATACAAATGAAGATGCAGAGAGGTGTAGCAGCTAGCAAAACACTGTCATGTCTTGAAAATGTAGAGCAGGGGGTTTTCAACCCTGGCTACACATTAGCATTACCCAAGGAATGTCAAAAATATTGATGCCAAACCCAACCCAGCTAACAAAACGAAACAATTTAGATTAGGAACCCAGTAATCAGAATTATGAAAAGCTCCCAAGAAATTTTAATATTCACACAGGATTCAAGACCAACAATATGGAAGAAGACACACTGGCCTGTGGGCCTTTTTCTAATGCCATATGTTGCACAAGTCACTATTCCCTCTCTCTGGGCTTCAATTTCTTCCTCTGTAAACTGAGGATACATAATCATGAATGGAGTCATCCAGTCTAACTATCTTACTTCCTAGATATGAAAAGTAGTCCTAAAGAAGTTAAGTGATTGGTCAAGGTTGACTAGCAAACATTTGGTTTGCTGTTCAAAACAGTCATATGGGCTTCCCAGGTGGCTCAGTGGTAAAGATTGAACCTAGGGTTCAATCCCTAGGTCGGGTAGATCCCCTGGAGAAAGAAATGGCAACCCACTCCAGTATTCCTGCCTGGGAAATCCCATAGACAGAGGAGTCTGGCTGGCTACAGTCCATGGGGTTGCCAAGAGTCAGACACAACTTAGTAACTAAAACAACAAACAAAAACAGCAAAACAGTCATAAGATTTTGGTCCACATCAAAAGCTCTTTGATATTTTCAAGACCATCTGTTCCTGTCCAAAGTGTCCATGAGCATATTCTGTCCACGTCAAATGGTTCTGGAGAAGACCAAATATCAAGGACCATTTGGCATGGACCAAATGTCTTATGGCTGTTTTGAACATGACTATATGGTCCTGCAAATATCAAGGACCATTTGGCATGGACCAAATGTATTATGAACCGAAAGTAGATAGATGTTTTGGTCATGACCAAATATCAAGGACATTTTGGTGTGGACCGAATTTCTTATGGATATTTGGGACAGGATCAAATGTCCTGCAAGGGTCATGGTCACTCACCTAGGCATAAAATCAGGACTAGAACCCAAGTCTGTTGATTCTGTTTATTTTAGCATTCTTGATTGACATACATATTCTCCATGGTCTCTTCTAGTTCTGAACTCCTGTGAAACTTCCCAAATCATGATCTAGTCCAGGAGCAAATTTAGCTTGCAGATTTTTTTTTTGTTTGGCTTGTTTATAGGTTCTTCTTAACTCCTCTGACCTTCTATCATTGATGTGCCCTATAGCACAGTCCTTGGTCCTTGGTCTTCTCTATCTAAATTCACTCCCTTGGTGATCTCTTCTGCTCTTCTGGCTTTAAATATCACTCTCTGCCATAAATCTCAGATTTACACTTCCAGTTAAGACCTGTTTCCTAAATTCTAGACTCTTACAGTCAACTGCTTACTTGGTATCTCTCCCAAATCAAATTCCTGATCTTTACCTCAAATCTTTGTGCTCCATTTACAACAAGGCTTTCCCATTTTTGTTAAAAGCCACTCCATTCTTCTAGTTGTTCAAGCCAAAGACCTTGCCCCAGAAACAGAGCTAACTAATAGCAGAGAAGAAACCAACATCTCAATCTCCTGAGCTTTATTCCAATGATCCCCCTTCACCACCCTACCTTAACACACACTATAGAAATAAGCACGGTGAATGGATGACATCTGCTGCCACTAAGGCATCCACACTTAGTTGCCTAGCACACACTGAGGTCCCTTTAGGGGGCTGCACTAACTCTCCCTCCTGACATTCTCAGATGCTCCAGTTAATTGTATTTAGGATTTCTGCAAGAGTCTGCCTGTTCCCTGGGGCTTGGGTAGGTTATGACAATAAGTGAAGGCTGGAAGGTAGATGATAAAATCAATACTAGTAAAACAAATGAATAAAAAACCCACAGGGCAGCAAGTCCCTGAAAGCAGGGAGAATGCTAGTATTCTGTTTCAAAAGGTACAAAGCCTTCTGGGAAAGGGACTGCATCTAACCTACCACCAAAAGCAAAGATCTGAACTCTTAAAAACAATATCCTCACCTGTAGGCTGACCCATTCCATGGGGTTTTCAGCTGGCCAGCCCTCGCTGCCCTCAAATCTCTCGGATTGACCCCTGTTAAAGCTCACTGACAGTAACTCCCCAAGATGAATGAAACCTGAAGCTTATCCTGCAGGATTCTCTAGCTTCCACCACATATCACACACATATACACACACATGCTCATACTCACACACAAAGAGCCACAAAAAGTATGGTAGGGGAGGGCAAGAACAGAGCTGGGGCAACAGCATTCATTTGCAAAGAGGGACTGTCACTAAGACCCACTCTCACTGTGAGGGCTTAGATTTATGTTCTAGCTGGTTTATGTTGCCATTTTACCTGCTGTGCCCTTCAACATTGGTAACTGCCCCTTCCCATAAGCCAAAGGCATACTCTGTTAGCATTAGTAGCAAAAGCTCTGTAGTTGCAGCTGTTGCACATAATGAGGAAAAGAAGAAGTAGAGGATGGGACAAGGGAAGTAAGAACACTCTTTACAACCCTCTGTGTTGGCTTCTGACTATAGTTCCAAAGAAGCAAGACAGGATTAGCAGGACCTACTGTCAGGCAGATGACCTTGTTATATCACAGATCAGAATGGTGACACCACTCAGCCTATCGGTTTTGACTATTGTATAGACCTGAATCAGAATGAATGAACTGTGAATAAATGAATGATAATTGAGATTTAATCTTTCATTGTTATTCAGAGATTTTGGTCTTCCCTTGTGGCTCAGCTGGTAATCCGCCTGCAATGAGGGAGACCTGGGTTAGATCTCCAGGTTGGGAAGATCCCCTGGAGAAGGGAAAGTCTACCCACTCCAGTATTCTGGCCTAGAGAATTCCATGGACTGTATATAGTCCATGGGGTCGCATAAGACTTGGACACGACTGAGTGACTTTCAGTGATTTTAGCTACCCTAGGCCTTCTGGAGCTTGTGTCCAGGAAATCAAGGTCTGGGTCAGGAGCAGTGATATTTGAATTTGTTCAGTGTAATGATCCTTGCTGTCATTAAGTTGACTATTATCAGTTCAGATTTACTGTGCTTAAAAGACACAAAACACTTCCAAAGAATTTTGACTTTGGAAGTACATTAAAAAAATATATATATATATATATATATATATATATATATATACACACACACACGCACATGGCTTGGAAAGCACCATTTGAAGGACAAAATAGCATCATTACCTTTCAACAAAAAGCCAGGTACATACAGAGATCAAGAAACCAAAGGTAACTGAATTCTTATTAAAGGCGGTACCTCCAATAATGAATTTCCTGAACTTAGCCAAGAAATGGCTAATAGCCTAATCTGTTTGGCATGATACTCATGAACATCACACTCTTCTTTTATATAGAATAAAGCACAAAGACAATTGTAGCCACTATGAGTGGCAGGCAGCCTTTTCAGACAACCTGTCTGGTAAGCCCCATCCTGGAAAGCTCTAGTCTTAACCACATCCCCATCAGCCTAGCAGCCCCCTGCTAACCACCCATATCTATAGTAATGGAAAACAATACGTGTAGGAGCTTCAGGTCCCCCAGGCTTGCTGAGAAATCCAGAGGACTTCTTTTGCTTAGCCAAATAAGGTCACATTTGGAAAAAATATTCAAAATATGTGTTCTAGCAACATGCATTTGTAGCCAATAGAATTTCCTTGAAAACAAGGACTGGAAATAAAATGAAAGTGAAGAAGGCAGAAACTAAAACCTTATTTCAGAAGTCTTTTTGTGCTTGTCCAGTCATGCTGAGACCAAATTAGAAAGTTTGTCACTGATATCCCAACCCCCAATCTCTCCATTCAGATTTATTTTTCTCTTTTCACAGGTTGCCATAATGTCCTAGCACTTCCTCAATTAGAGGAACACAATCCAATGTGTATGTGTCTGTGTGTATGTGTGCTCAGTCGTGTCCAACTCCATCAACCCCATGGACTGTGACCCCACAAGGCTCTGCTGTCCAAGGGATTTTCCCAGCAAGAATCAAGAGTGGACTGCCATTTCCTCCTCCAGGGGGTCTTCCCAACCCATTGATCAAACCCATGTCTCCTGCATCTCCTGCACTGCAGGCAGATTCTTTACCACTGAGCCACCAGGGGAGCCCCAAACGATCCAATAAATCCATTCAAATCAAAGTATTAGTCACTTAGTAATGTTACTTTGAGTAAAGTACTAGACATGGGAAATGATCTAATTTTTTAAAAGGCTATTGTGTGGTTGAATAGTCAGGTTCTGGTACTTCTGGTATTAGACTTGGGTTGGAATCCTAGCTCTGCCACTTGCCAGCTGTATGACGGTGGACAAGTTACCTTGAGCCTCAGTTTCATCACCCATAATATGCAGTTCAATCAGTTTACTCGCTCAGTCGTGTCCAACTTGTTGCGACCCCATACACTTGATAATACCTAATTTGTAGGCTTGGACTGAGGATTCAATGAGACCATTTATGTAAATTACCTGGTACAAAATAAGCATGGACTACATGATAGCTGCTATTGTTTGCATTCCAGAAGAGGAGCATAGGGCTCTGATAATATCATCCTAGAAGTTAGTATTCAAGATCCTTGTTCTAGTCTTGAATTCATCACCAATAAATAACACAGTCTCAGTTTTAGACCCCAGTGTCCTTTCTTCCTGAAATGGTAAACT
The DNA here is from genome assembly GCA_917880005.1 of Nanger dama. NCBI lineage: Eukaryota > Metazoa > Chordata > Mammalia > Artiodactyla > Bovidae > Nanger > Nanger dama. Next base: position 5,557,188 of record CAKJTW010000085.1, on the reverse strand, counting down.
TGTTCACCTAACTGGGGGAAAGATCTTGTTTTTATTTTGCTTTCCATTACATTACCTGCACAATGCCTAGGCCATCATCATAATAAAAATAACAACATTAATAATAACAATAAACATTTATTGAGGAGTCATTAGGTGCCAGGCAAACTCCTTTATGTGTATTAACTCATTTAATCTTCACAACAATTGTATGAAGTAGGTGCTGTTATTATTCTCAATTTAAAATTAGTGAAGATACGGTGAGCTTAAGTAAATTTGCACTACTCTGCCCTCAGAGCCCATGCTCTTACTTACCATGTTATAACTGAGCTTAATAAATACATGCTGAATTAATTAATGAATGGTAAACTCACCAACAAAAGAGTATCATGTATACCTTTTGTAACTTCTATTTTTCCTTTCATGGCTTCCTTATTAAAGACAGAAAAATCAAAATTTTTCTTCACTCTCTTCTCCTTCTCAAACATCACTCCCAAACACCAAGGAGAACAAGAAGCAGAAAAAGTAAACGTCCACATCTAATGGTGTTAGGAGACATCTATAATCTTGAACCACAGAATATGAAGATAGAAACCTGATACAGGAGTGGTAACTGATTTAGCAGAGTAGAGGGTAATTAAATTTAAGTACCTGAAGAGGGGAATATTGGTAAGCAACAAGGAGATCTGCCTCTGTGAATCCTGGAAGGGCTTAGGAGTTAGAGGCACTATGCACAGAAGTGGGGGTTAGGCAGAGCACTAAAAGAGGGGTAGCTTTGAATGTGTGTGTACAGAACTGTTAGATTTCTGCCATCTACCTGTACCAAGGAGAGTCAAATCCCTGCAGGAAACAGGTTAAACTGATTCAGAGCAGCTCCAGAGCTGGAACACTTGACCCAAAGGACAGTGAAAATAAGGTGAGCCATAGAAGCTAAAGTGTTCATACTTAATGATGAAAATCCCAGTCTACTTCTCCCAACATGGCTCCTAGAATAGTGACAACCAGGATTACAACTCCCAGGAAGGAGATGGAAGCATTCTTCTCTGAAGAAAGTGACTAGCCCAAGAGGCAAGATCTACAGATATTGACATGCACACAATAAAACAGCTGGCAAGTCAATTCCCTGATACTGAAACCTACAGGTCAACATGCCCACCATGGACATAAACCTTCAAATCCTTCTTTTAAAGCTTCACTGTTAAATATGACCAGACAGCCAGGATCATCACTTAAGGAAAGCTTCCAAGATTAAATAGAGAGACCAAAACAAAGAAGCATGAAAAATTAGGAACTGAGGGAGACACAAAGAGCAAAGGAAAACTTCAAAGAAACTAGAATGAGTATCTTCAGAGAAATAAGAGAAAATTATATAGTCTTGAAACAAAAGCAGGATGCTATAACAAAATAGAATCAAACAAGAATTAATTCTTGGAAATTAAAAACATGATAGCAAAAAATTTAATCAGTAAAAGAGTCAGAACACAAAATTAAGGAACTCTTTCAGGAAAAAAACACTAAAAGATATGAGTGATACAAGGAAACTAAAACAATTTAACAATTCAACTCCCCCAAAAAAATCAACCCAGGCAATCATATATCAACTAGTGGTATTTCCAGAAAGTATAAAGACAATGTTGTTGAGGAAATTATCAAAAAAAAAAATTTCTAGGCAGAAAGAACTTCTAGATTGAAAGGCTGTACCAAATGTACAGCATAATACATGTCAAAAATCCAGGCTTAATCATGAAATATCATTACATAGGGAATAAAGAGATAACCTTAAAAGTTTCCAGGGAAGATAAGGAGGAGTGAAAACATGTTGCATCAAAAGATCAGGAATAAGAATGACACTGGAGTTCTCAACACCAATGATGGAAATAAGACAAAGTGTTTTGTCATCAAAGTGCTAATAGAAAATAATTTTTAATCTATATTTATGCCATGCTGTGCTAAGTCACTTCAGTTGTGTCTCTTTGCGACCCTATGGACTGTAGCCCGCTAGGCTCCTATGTTCATGGGGATTCTCCAGGCAAGTGGGTTACCTCCAAGGGATCTTCCCATCCCAGTGATTGAACCCGTGTCTCTTAAGTCTCCTGCATTGGCAGGTAGATTCTTTACCACTAGCATCACCTGGGAAGCCAACCTATATTTATGACAAGCTTAGTCAAACTATCAATCAATAGTGAAGCTAGAATAAAAGTTCACAGTGTAAAATTCTGAAAGTTTAATTCCTGAATATCTTTCTCATAATCTGCTAAAGAATGTGCTCCACCAAAATGAGACCATAAACAAGAAAATGGGAGTCATTAGAGTCATGAATAGTGAATCCAACACAGAAGAAAGAGAAAAGGAATTTCCAGAGTGGCAAAAAGGAAGATCCTATCATAATAGTTGTACAGCAACCTTAGGGAGCAACAAGTTTAGATTGGAATAGGAGGACAGAGAGCCTCAGGAAAAACAAATGAAATTGATAAGGGATTTAACAGACTTTGCCATGTATAAAATTGTTTTGAAAGGATTCTATAGTTTTATCAGACAGTGCAGAAAGACTTGGAAATCCAAATTAGGGAAAAATAATAAATAAAGCAATTATTAACTCCAGTAAAAATCAAAAGTTATAATTGAAATGAATTCTTACTATAGTATACCACATGGATTATATATGAGTGATATTTAGACAGGTAAAATATTAAAAACATAAAATATGAATTTAACTAAAAGATGTGACATAATTGTATTGAGAGTCTGAAGGAGGGTAAGAAAGTATATAAGAGCTAACAATCTTTAACTATAATAGGAAATGAGCAAATAATATCCAAAGTCGAGTAATCAAGAAATCAGTAGCAGTATGATATTTAGAAATATAAATAACACAATAGAGAACTAAAAGACATGAAAGTGGCTGTTTCTGATGAAGAGTGAGAGGAAGGCCTAGGGACTGCCTTGTTGATACAAAACATTCTAGTATTTCTTGACTTTTAAAACTTTGTGCACGCATTGCTTTGATAATTTTGTGGGTTTTTTTATTTTTTAAAGACACAATTGTATAAACTAAAAGGATGCAAACCATTGCTACAAGCAATATAGCTTCTATATTCAGAATTTTCAACTCCACTGGAAGTTATTGGGCAAGGGAAAAATATAGCCATCTTTCTCATATATTTGTTTACTCATTTACAATCTCTCTTTCATTAGAATTTAGGCCCCATAAGATTGGGAACAATTAATGTGCTAGTAAATATTAGCAATAGTTCTAAGAGAAGGGAAAAAGCCTCTTATTTGTAACATTTACATCTTATTTGTAGCAGCTACCAATTTATATGGTATAAATATTCTCAACACCTGATTCAATCTACCAATATGATGCCACTGAACACAGTGGTGGAAAAAGAGGCATACAATTGGCTTGTATGAACTGGCCCCAATTCTACTGACAAAAATTCTTGGCCCCAATTCTACTGACAAAAATTCTGTCTTGTTTACTCTTTTATCTGAAGTTCAGCATAATGCATGGCACAAGGTATGTGCTTAATAAATAGTTGTTGATCTGTTGATTGAACAAGGAAAAAAAAAAAAAACAGGAGTCCAGGGGTAAGCAAAGGGAATATTGAGCAATTCTTTGCCAATAATCATAAAACTTCAAGAGAGTAGGAAGCTGAGGTCAGACTGTCACTTAGAGGCTAGGTCACCATCAACCAATAAGGTCATTAACCAAAAACAAAAGGCGAAAGGAAGTAGCTGTAAGTCAAGCACTCTGCTAGTCACTTTACCCATACTGCTTTGTTTAATCTTCCCGACAATCCTAAAAGCTGTACATTACTAACCCACATTACAGATAGTAAAATTGAGACTCAAAAATCTAAGTAATTTGCCCAAGGGTAGACAGCTAGCAAAAGGAAAAGCTGAGATTTAAACCAAGTTTGTCTAACTCTTTACCATATGCTCTTTCTGCTATACTGCTGCTAAGTCACTTCAGTCGTGTTCGACTCTGTGCGACCCCATAGAAGGCAGCCCACCAAGCTCCCCCATCCCTGGGATTCTCCAGGCAAGAACACTGGAGTGGGTTGCCATTTCCTTCTCCAATGCAAGAAAGTCAAAGTTAAAGTGAAATCGCTCAGTTGTGTCCGACTCTCAGCGACTCCATGGACTGCAGCCTTCCAGGCTCCTCCGTCCATGGAGTTTCCAGGCAAGAGTACTGGAGTGGGGTGCCATTGCCTTCTCCGTTCTGCTATACTGCTGCTGCTGCTGCTAAGTCGCTTCAGTCGTGTCCAACTCTGTGCGACCCCATAGACGGCAACCCGCCAGGCTCCCCGTCCTGGGATTCTCCAAGCAAGAATACTGCAGTGGGTTGCATTTCCTAGCTGCCTTTAAAAATACCTTTTAGCAAGGTAATTTAAGGGAAAGGGGTTTTTGTTTGTCAGAGAGGCAAAAATAATTATCTTACACTTCTATCACTCTTTGGTTATGAAGGTAAAGCCAAGGCACCTGCAAAGTGGGGGCAGAAATGCATCTAAACAAGCTTTCTTTATATATAAGCTTTAGAGTCTTTGTTTTCGCTCTATTTCCTTGTCTAAAGCAGAGTACAGGCTGCCTAGCAACCAAACTAATGGTGTCTTTTTTACCTTAATTACCTTATGTTTTCCACAGCTCAAAGAGACTGGATCAACTATTAAGAGTAAAAGGTCTGAAATTTTTGTATCAAAATATCTGCTCACATACACGTATTACACACACAGATACACACACCCATGTACGTGTACACACACACACACACTTCTTTCTATTTCCCTCAATCCTGTGATTAAAGTAAAAAAAAACGATTTAGTCTTCTATCTATATGATACCATATCATTGGACAAAAAGTACAAAAATTCACCATCTGGTTGCTCGCCTGTGAATACACCAAACAACTGGTTTGAGCAACCATTCTTGGCAATCTGCAGGATTCTTGCCACTCTTGACCAAGTCAATGAATTGTTTTTAATAAATATATGTGTGTCCCCTAAAAGAAAATATTTATTATAAATGAATCAGTGGCAATAAAGTCCAAATCCAAAACTGTTAATATCTATGCCAGTTACTTTTTTTATTAGAACAAGAATCAGCAAAATCTTTGCTATCAATACTCAGGACAGAAAGAGATAAGAAAACCTAAGGTTGACCTGAATCATTTATTCAGATAGAAAGGCAATGCACAGAATAAAGGAATAAATAATATACACAAAAGAGAAGATCATGGAGAATGTGTTGCTACTGCTGCTGCTGCTGCTAAGTCACTTCAGTCGTGTCCAACTCTGTGCGACCCCAGAGACAGCAGCCTACCAGGCTCCCCGTCCCTGGGATTCTCCAGACAAGAACACTGGAGTGGGTTGCCATTTAGGCACAACCAATTGCCTACTCAACAGCCTTCTTCCTTGCTAATGGAATCTCAATTTTAATTGTGCATACTTTGCCAGCAACCATAGGGTCAGTCACAATGGTCTCATTCTTCTTTCTAAATTATTCAATTTGGCATGAGTATGGGACAGGACTGATCAGGAAAGTGTGGGGAGAAGTCTGCTTGAAGAGATTCTTGGCAAGATTTCCTCACTTTTAAAAAGAGACACAAGAAAGGGACATTTCTCACTGTGTTGTAGACAGTTCCACTTGGATGTGCTGTCCGGAACTGTAGCAGTCATCTTGGGACAAAGAGAGTAACCAGATTATGAGGGCAAGCCAGCATGCTATGGTTGTAAAGTGAAAAAGTGAAAATAACCTGGTTCACTGATAATGTCATTGAACAGCTGAATTAACTGACCCTAAAGTCCCCACATCTTCCAGTTTTGAAAAAAAAATATTACTTGGGTTATTTTGTGTTGAGCTCTCTGTTATAGCCAGAGCATTAGAACTAATACAATATGCTAGCAAATGCTAGAACTTTTCAACTTATTTATGTGCCACTCTAAATACTTCTAAAAATGAGTGCCTTCTATGTCTTGCCTGTAACCTACAAACAGAAACTCCCTCTGTATCTTTCTCATGAACTGCCTTTGGCCTCCTCATCTTCTTCATATTCCTTGTCTTCTTGTCATTTCTCCCTCTTTGTTTTTGTCTTTCGTCCATTTTTTGACCCATTTGGTTTTTGTCCATTCATTTCTCTGCTTTCTCCCAGTCTCCACTATTTTTTCTTCCACTAGTCCCTCTGGCTGTGATTTGAATCTGTAATATGTTTATACATATACTCATCTATACATATATATCTATATATTACTTCTTATATATTATTAGGGAGGAATTCTTCCCCATTCCCAAAGATTCTTTTCATATACAGACAGCCCTACTAGCAAAAAAAAAAAAAACACACCTAAGTTCTTCACCACCTTACTCATTCCTTCCCACAAAGGAGGAGTGACTTTGACTGGTCCATTTGGAAAGAGAATTAAACATGTGTATCCCAGGCCATCCTAACTTCTTTCTCTTACAAGTGAGCTCCCTGTAGGGAGTACATACTCCACTATGCTCTTCTAAGTTACACATTTAAATGAAAGGTATGCCCTCATGGGGCAGGAATATAGGGGTCTGGTAATGCTGGTTACTAGATGGAGAAGGCTGATCAATCTTCACATTCAATAGTGGGAAACTCAAATGCACATAGACAGAAGCTGTATTCCCCAATACCAGCTTTATCAATAATAAAGCCAGTATCTTCTTACATACTAGCTCTTATTGTTGAATTCATCAGAACTTGGGTCAGAAATAGGATTCATTTTTACTAGGCTCCTTTGAACAGCACTTATATGTATGTGTATACATACATATATATACATATATATATATATGTATGTATGTATTTTAGCATAGTATAAAGTTTTGTGTCCCTATTCTTAAACACATTTTGTTTCTTTTTCATGGTTGTATGCTGTCATTGTGGGTAGCTTGAAGATAAAAAATAGAAATAAAAACTCCAATAATGTGTCTTTGTTTTACAAAAGTTTTTGCAAACAAAAGGTGTTTTTAACTTGTGTGCAGTTGCCTGTTATTGACTAAGTTTCCTCAGGAATAGAAGCACTTGATAGGAAAAATATTTACCTTCCTGATTATTGAGTTTTTCTGATCATGGTTAATTTGTGAATCTGCACTTACCTGATCTGACTCCAGCTTCTCAGGAACTTCACCTCTAGCTGCTGCCTCCGCAAAGGCTTGATAGAAGGTCTTTTCTTGGGACTCTACTGTGATGGTCAACACAGCATCATAGGCTTCCCGGAGTTTTGGGTTGTTCCTTAGAACCTGGTAGGGGGTATGCTTATAAGGTAAACTGTAGAGCAGGGTGTCATAGGGAACAAAGACATAGGTGCCATCAGTCATTTGCAGATCATGAGCCCATTCCAAGAGATGCGTCTGAGTCTCTCCCCCAATCAAAGTCGAATGCATACACATGATGATTACTGAAACCAACAAAGCAGGGAGGTTATGGCGGCAATATGTTAGTAAGATACAGAACTAAACACTACAGACTGGGAGAAACAAATAAATGTACTATAACCAATTTGTAAATGATATCTATCTTATGTCTTCCAGATGAGCAAGATGTTGAAACTTTGAGCTGAGGCTGAGGTATTTTCAGGGACTCTGATTAGGCAATAGGGAAAAATCAGATATGTCTACAGGCTGCAGTGTCTAACACTAGATGGGAATAAGAACAAAGATACCAAGTGGGAGGTAGCATAATGAAAGGCTTTGGAGTTAGAAGACCTAGGTTTATATCCTAATGTCACCACTTACTAGCTGTATGCCCACCCTTAGGTAAGTTACTTAACCTCTCTCTGCCTAAATATTTACTTCAGGGGATGGTAGTGATTACTGAAAGAGGAATCCATATAATGGGCTTAACACACTGTGCTCAATAAATGGTGTTTGTGTATGTTAGTCTCTCTGCTGCTACTGCTAAGTAGCTTCAGTCGTGTCTGACTCTGTGCGACCCCAGAGATGGCAGCCCACCAGGCTCCACTGTCACTGGGACTCTCCAGGCAAGGACACTGGAGTGGGTTGCCATTTTCTTCTCCAATTCATCAAAGTGAAAAGTGAAAGTGAAGTCACTCAGTCGTGTCCAACTCCTACCGACCCCATGGACTGCAGCCTTTCAGGCTCCTCCATCCATGGGATTTGCCAGGCAAGAGTACTGGAGTGGGTTGCCATTGCCTTCTCCATTAGTCTCTCAGTCATGTCCAACTCTTTGCCATCCCATGGATTGTAGCCAGCCAGGCTCCTCTGTCCACAGGAATTCTCCAGGCAAGAATACTGGAGTGGGTAGCCATTCCCTTCTCCAGGGGATCTTCCCAACCCAAGGATCGAAAAGGAGTCTCCTGATTGCAAGCAGATTCTTTAGTGGCTGAGCCACCAGGGAAGCCCTCAATAAATGGTAACTATTAGTATACCTAAGAATAAGACACCTAGAATAAGATGGGAGACTTTCCCATAGCCACTGTTGCTTTTTATTGCCTACCTCCTACAAACATACATTCTAACAGATGTTGACCAAGTGTTCCCACACTTATCAAGGCCATTATAGAAAATGAATGGCACTAACTCACACTCTGCTATAATAATATTACAGGTATCTGTTCAATTTTGAAAATCCCATTTCCTTATAATTGGAATTACTCTGCATTCACTCCAATTCTTCCTAGACTTATGAAACTATGTTGTTTGGCAAGGCTATGCTAGAATAGAGTGGATTGGCCACGGTTGAAAAATGGCAGCTAGATAATGAGACTGAAAGTCTTATATCCAATTTTGCCCTTGGCATGCTAAATGAGTTTAGTTTAAGTCCACTTGTGCTTCAGCGCCCACATCTTTAAAATGTAGATTCCAATGCATTTCACAGGTACATTGAGTGGTTTAATTAGATAATGCCTAGCAAGTACTCTGAGCTCCTTGAAGAAAGGAAAAGACCCTACTGCTATTGGTAAATATTAATTATACATGCTTACACGGAAACTTTAATCTCAGGAACTGAGCATGCTTAAACTATATTCAATGACTGATGTTGGGCATTTACATATTGCTTCCTCTATTTTCAAAAACCTTTGCAGTTGTTAAATACCCCCAGAAAATTTCTTCTTTGAGGCAGAGCTAGTATCCTTCATTTTTTAAGGCATACCTAGTAAGTTATAAAGTTGATTTAAACACCAAACACACATACCCACCCACACACATACCATAACTTGAATTTTCAAATGACCTTTAGCTCCTTCAATATTATTATCCTGAGAGGTTCTACATATATTCTGATGCACAAACTTTCCGTTGAATACTCTAGAGGTATCTCAGGGAGCTAGTTCATGAGCCATGCAAGGAATTCAACCTCCCTGATTCATAATCACACATTGTATAATGGGGAAATTGAGTGACAGGGAGATCTGACAAGGCAATGATTGGGTTTAGAAGAAAAAATAGGACCAAAGGTCCAGAGCTCCCTAAATTTGGCTACACCATTAAATACGAATCACTGTGGTCAAGTTAGTACAGTCACATGTCCATTGAGGGGGAAAATTGAGTTTTGTCAGGTGCTTCGGGTAGCTGGCCAGTTCTTCCAACAGTATCTCTGGCAAGTTAGGTTAGTATTGGCATCTTTCTTCTACAAAGACAGAATAGTTGATGAGACCAAGGTTACCCAAGAGAGATAAAATTCATTTAATTAACTTGTGCATGCATGCTAAGCTAAGTTGCTTCAGTTGTGTCTGACTCTCGGTGACCCTATGGACTGTAGCCCACCAGGCTCCTCTGTCCATGGGATTCTCCAGGCAAGAATACTGGAGTGGGTTGCCATTTCCTCCTCCAGGGCATCTTCCCCACCCAGGGATTGAACTGAGATCTGTTATGTCTACCTGCATTGGCAGGCGGATTCTTTACTACCAGCGCCACCTGGGAAAGGAATATTAAAATTACTTCACTGAATGGAAAACATACAAAACTAAGTGCTTCGTGTTGGTTGAAATGCAACAAATATTTTAACGTATACTATGTGTACCAGGTGCTGTGGTGTACCAGCCAGATGCAACCTTCAGTAATGAAACATTCTTTCTCCTAGCTTTTTGGAATGTTTGGAGATAATAACTGCTACCTCCTGGGAACTGGCCTCAGGTGAGGAGAACCACCTTTCCCAAGACTGTATCCCCTCAGTAGTGTACTGGAGCTGGCTCATGCTGGTTCACAAGAGCCAATGGTTATATTTTCAGGGATTTTCTGAACTAGTTAATGTCATGTTGGTAGCTTGAAATTGGCCATGGTGGGCATTACAAAACCATGGGAATCAGCAAATGCTACAAATCAGGGCTTTTCCCTCCTCCCTCATAAACTGGCTGTTAAACAATCATTATCACACTGTGAAATGAAAATATCTCCTGCCATATTAATCAGCAAGAAATGTCACAGCCATCGGCGATTTCTGGCCTCCAAATGTGAATGAGGGTTCCCAAAACGGCAATCTACTGGATGCTGCGGCCCCCACCATGACTGCTGAGGAGCTAGGGGAATGCAAGAAGCAAGGTGAACAAGGAAACAGGATGGCCCCAGAAGGCTGAGGTGCATATGAAAGGAGTGAAGTCCGGGAGCCCAGAGGCTTGCATCTTCCCACACACAGAACAATAAATTCCTTCCCTTGATACCTGATCTTTGAAGATCAGACTGCCTGCTCCCCTTGTTGCAAACTTGTATACAGCCTGACTTCCCCCCTGCAAACTCCTCTGAGCAGTTTTGTCAGAGCTACGGAGATGCTGTCTCCCAGGCTCGGATTCCTAAACATTCCCACCAAAGAAAATAACTCTCTACTTTCAGGTTGTGACTATCTTTTTTAAGTCAACAACACTGCATGCCTTTCTTTGCATCAGCCTGTGCCCAGTGACTGGTCAATATGGAGGCATAAAGGCCAACACTCCTTAATTCTGGACAATTCTGAAAAGCCATCCCAGCTCCAGAGTTCCCACTGGGACTGGCTGGGACCTTTGTTGTGGCTGCACGACAGTTTAATTTCTCTCTTTCCAACCCTACTGCTGTCTCTCCTTCACAGACGTTGTCCTTGAAAGCAATCCCCCAATAAGCTTCCTGCAGACAAATCTCCATCTGCCATACTTTTTTTCCAGGGTACCAACTTATGACACTGGTTTAGATCCCCACTGTACACTGAACTGACATCCATCATGGCACTTACAAGATGTATTGCCCTTATTTATTTATGTCAGCCTCTACTATGAAACCATGAGTTCCCTGAAGCAAAAAAAAAAAAACCAGCTGTATTTTATTTATTTCTGTATCCTGGTAAATAATTATGCACCAAGTATACAATGACTATCTGAAAATTTCAGAAAGAGAAGTTATGAATTGAGTATCTTTTCTGGGTTCCTTGAGATGTGAGACATGGGCATTTCAGATCATTAGCATGGAGGAAGAATTCAAAGGGATATTTGCTGTGCAGGTAGATACTAACATGCTTGTCTTTAATGCTTGTGTCATTAACTATGCTCAAGACCTTACCCTCAACCTGAACCTCTATTTTTAATTTTCCTTTCATTGGCCCACATGGAGGTCATTCCAGGCAAAGAGTCAGAATTTTTATGACTGGAAAGACTCTTTGAGACCATCTACCTCCTCTTACTCTCTCATTATTTTACAGATGATGAAATGTAAGACTCAAGAGGGAATGATCACAGTACACTCTATTTTTTGCAAGTTAAGATTTTGCTATTGACCATGATTAAAACAGAAAGCATAAATACTGAATTCAAACAACACCATCTTAATTTAAAAGACTGTGTGCTTCGTGAATAAGGATTTATGGATGCATCTGTTCTACATGATTATTTTACTAAATAGCTTTATTATCTCAAAATGACATTCATTAAAATGGGATTTTACCTGTAAGTTGTCAGGAAAGGATTAGTAGACAGAAACCTTAAATCCTTGGTAAGGTCTAGGTCAACAGGTAATCACTGAATAATATTAATCTGTAAGTTTCCGTCCTGATTGTTAACTGTCAAGCCACTCTATCGCCTAAACAAGGACCAGGAAATACATCCTCCTGAGATCCCATCTCACCAGGATATGATAGTAGCACTTTCTCTGAGCCACCTGAGCCCCACTTGAGTTGTCTAACAGCTATGTCTTCATACTGTGGTACCCACTATGGCAGGGTGCTCAGAACCCTTCAATGCAGCAGCAGGAAATGTCATGAAACTCTAGAAGCTAATTCCCAAGTCACTCAACTCCTACTTCTCTTCCTATATTAAAATACTCTATCTAATACTTCCTTGAGATATAGGAACTGTGTTTCTCCGAAAGCAAAGTTTATTTCTCCCAGATTCCTGGCTATAGAGTGCTTGGTGGAGGAACCTGAGCCCAGTCTCACACCTTATGAGGTGAAAATGTTTTCACTAGCTAGTGCTGAAGACTGGAGAAGGAAATGGCAACTCACTCCAGCATTCTTGCCTGGAAAATCCGAAGGATGAAGGAACCTGGTAGGCTACAGTTCATGGGGTTGCAAAGAGTCGGACACGACTGAGCGACTTACCTTACCTTACCTTAGTGCTGAAGAAGTTCTTAGAAGTCTTATTCACACTGTGAATAGCCTACAACTGAGCCTACAACACTGTTCCCAATCCACAGAAACCGTCCATTCTACTGTCCTTGATTTTCATTTTAACCTTTTGTGACATTTCCTACCACTAGCATTCATCTTAATCTATTTCATGTTAATGGATATTGAGAGAGATGGGCGAGAATAAGCAGTCCAGAGTGGGAAGGGGGTATCCAGTGTGATTTATCCCAGGTCTCACATTCCCCCAGGATTCATACCCATGGGGCCACAGCCTGATAGAAGTAGATTCACACCATTCTCCTCTCAGCTCTCCCCCACCCACTCTATAAAATGGATACATAACTAGAATCTGCATGTTTCCCAACCACCAACCCAAAGTGTGATTCAGTGCAGGATGCCCTCAAAAGCCATACTTTCAGAACACCACAGTACATGATGTGTGGCTATTTCTATCAATTGAGGTCGCCACACACATTTTTAGCCTTAAGTCCTGAGACCACCACTTATGTACCTGCCACCAGTGTTGAGCTGGTTCAAGTAGCTTAGCATGCTGTCAGACACATATTTCATTAATGGCCATTCTGTCTGTATTAGATCATGCTTTTTCATACCCAGTAAAACTGGTATTACAAGTACTTTTACTGCCTTCACATTACTGCCCAGCTTACATTTTTAATATTCCTTCATATCTTGCAACATATGTTTTCTTCAACTTTTCCTAAACTGCTATCCAGATTTGTGTATGTGTGTGTGTATGTTTAGACACACACAAGAGTTGTGTTCAACTCTTTTGAACCCCATGGACTGTAGGCCACCAGGCTCCTCTGTCCATTGGATTTTCCAGGCAAGAATACTGGAGTGGGTTGCTGTTTCCTTCTCCAGGGATCTTTCTGACCCAGGCATCAATCCCTTGTCTCCTGCATTGGAAGGCAGATTCTTTACCACTGAGCCACCAAGGAAGCCCAAATGAGGGCTTTTAAAAGCAGGAAGCCTAGATGTTTATAGATTTTTCTCTTGAGCTGGGTCTTCAATAATTATATCGTCACTGATAGTGGACCCATTCATGAGAGCAAGTTGTTCTTTCACCATTCACATTGATTTACATTTAACTATACCAAATTCCCTATCAACACTAAGGTTCTTGGTCATAGTATTATACTATCACTATTGTTACTACTGTAGAAAAAAATGGGATGTTTATCACTTTGAAGCACTTAAAAGAATTTCATCAGTGGGCCCAAAAATTAAGAGAGAAACATGGAAGGGCTGAATTATACACCATGTAACACAGAATCTCAAGTGAGTATGCCTTAGGGGCATTCCTCAAGTACACAAGGGGCAGTAGAGCTTAAGTCTTTTATTAAACCAGTGATTCTCAAAGTATGATCCCCGAACCGTCAGCATCAGCGCTACCTTGAGCTGGTTAGAAATGCAAATTCTAGGGCCCTATTCCAGTCCCCCAAGTCAGAAACTCTGGAAGAGGGATGTAAGCCTTCTAGGGGATTCTGCCCACACTTAGGTTTGAGAGGCACTACTTTAGATCAACCTGAATACGTAGCCTAGCCCTCCTACTCACTAGTTACTGATATTGGGCAACTATTTAACCTTTCTTAGCCTCCAAATCGGAGAATGCAATGGCAACCCACTCCAGTATTCTTGCCTGGAAAATCCCATGGACGGAGGAGCCTGGTAGGCTGCAGTCCATGGGGTTGCGAAGAGTCGGACACAACTGAGCGACTTCACTTTCACTTTTCTCTTTCATGCACTGGAAAAGGAAATGGCAGCCCACTCCAGTGTTCTTGCCTGGAGAATCCCAGGGATGAGGGAGCCTGGTGGGCTGCTGTCTGTGGGGTTGCACGGAGTCAGACACGACTCAAGTGACTTAGCAGCAGCAGCAGCCTCCAAATCTCATCCATGAAAGTGAAAGTGTTAGTCACTAAGTCCTGTCCAACTCTTTGCAACCCCATGAACTGTAGCCCTTCAGGCTCCTCTGTCCATGGGATTCTCCAGGCAAGAATATTGGAGTGGGTAGCCATTCCCTTCTTCAGGGGATCTTTCTGACTCAGGGATCAAACCTGGGTCTCCTGCATTGCAGGCAGATTCTTTACCAGCCTTCATCCACTCACTAGGTATGTGGTATTGGGCAAGTATTTAATCTCTCTTAGACTCCAAAGTCTCATTCATAAAGTGCATTTAATAGTAATTGGCCTTACTTTACAGGGCTGTTGCAAAAATTGAATAAGATGGTCTATATAATCCCTTGCAAAATGACTAACATATAATAAATACTCAATAAATATTAGCTTTTATCATTGTTGTCATTACTGGTGGTTTTTGTTTTTTTGTTTTTTGTTTGTTTGACGTGTGTGTGTGTATGTCAAGAATCTTCAACAGATGGTAGAGGCTGGCCAGATCCCTGACAATGAGGTAGTAATAAGGTGTCTGATTTTGGAAGAACAAGAGAAGGACATTCTGACAGTGTCCTAGTTACTGAACATCATATTGTAACTAAGCATTCCCAATTTGGAAGGATTTAAAGGAATCCCCAAATGGTTCAACAGCCTGGTAAACCCAAATTGAAAGGCTTTCACAATCAGCCAAGCATTGATAGGCAAAAAGGTGAGGAGAAGGGAGGAGGGATTGAAATAGCCATTTGAAAAGTTCTCTAAAAGTGGGGCCTCCTGCTAGTCTTTGTGACAATTAGCAAAAGAACTTCTGAGTAATTGCAATTCCACAGGTGCTCAGCCTGTGAGAGCTGCTTTTCCTGCCACTGGATCAAAACCTCCAACAGGACTCATGGTTTAAGGAGTGGAGAGTGAACAAATTTTGGCCCTCGTGTCCACTCAGCTAGGTCCCCTTGTGTAGGGCACAACTTCCATAACCACACACAGCAGCCCTGACCATAAGTTGAGGCCTTTGTCTTTGAACAATATCTCTCCTTTATGACTTTTTCAGAAACAAAGATAATTGGTGACTGCCTCTGAAGCTTAAAGGAAATGAGCTGACAATCTGGGAGAAATGGAATACCGACTTCTCTGGGACTTCATTTACCCCATTCTTTGATTTTAGTGATATCTGTATCTACCTACTTGTTATGTGAGGTCCACAGGTATTGTAAAACTTAAAAGAGAATACCTTTCTCCTGGATAACCCAGAGGATTAAATGACATTATCTATATGCAAATACCTTGTAAACTGTAGAGTTTTCATTGTCTCAGTGGCAGCCTCTAATAATGCCCCCAGTTTCCCCTTCTGAAAGCCCACAACCATTATTACTGTTATGATCATCTTTACAATTAAATTTTATCATTGTCTTGCTTTCATTTAAGCACAATTTAGACCGGTTTCTAAGAAAGACATTCCTTCTGACTCCAGTAAGGTGCCAATGAGCACTCATGCTTATGCTCATGTGCAAGTCGTGTCTGACTCTTTGCAGCCCTATGGACTGCAGCCCACCAAGCTCCTCTGTCCATGGGATTCACCAGGCAAGAATACTGGAGTGGGTTGCCATTTCCTTCTCCAGGGGATCTTCCCGACCCAGGGATTGAACCCATGTCTCCTGCCTTAGCAGGCAGATTCTTTACAAGTGAGCCACCCAGCAGCCCAGTGAGCACCAGAAACATAAATTTATGTGAAAGAGAAGTGGCATAGCAGCCAGTAATAAGCTAACTTTCTCTACCCTCCCTCCCCACCACTACGTCTCACTGCCATCACCACTGCCACTATTCTGTGGGGCTGTGGTCACTGTTATTGTGAGCAGGTCAGACGAAATCAGTCTTCCAACTATTTCCATTACTTCCACACATTGCCAGTCCTCTCCAAAGGAAGGGATCCCTTTCTACTATATTTTGTACATCCCAAAAGGTCCTATCCTGAAGGTTTGTTTGGGGCTCCATACTGTTAAGAAGTAGCTTCATATCCAGGAGAATAAGGAAGAGGCCAGGTCCTGCCTTGCTCAGTCCTTCTCAGCTGAGGTCACCACGAAAACCTTAGTGTTTTTTCAGTTATGATAGTTAACAGCTAGGCATACTATTACAGTATTATACTATACTCTATAAATACTATATACAGTATTACCATATTTCTAGTCCCAGTCAAAAGGTGCTAGAAAATCAGCTAGAAATGTCAACCACAAATTGGCACTTGTCATGGGTGCTTGCCATCTACCTCTACAAGGACTGGATCATGTGCCACTCCAGCTGCTGACCTGCAACACCCCTTGAAGGAGTCCAGGGTGGAGAGAAGAGATGAGGCACTCTGAGCTCCGGGAAACTGGCAGGACCGGTCCTCAGATAGTTCGATATTTTCAGGAGCTAACTTTATGAGCCCAATTCTTGTATCTCCTCATATCTAGAAAAGCACTAAAATCATTCATGGTGATGGCTGTTTCTTAATACTAGCAGAGGCTTCCCAAGACCAGCAGAAACTTTCTACAAAAAAAAAAAAAAAAAAAAACCACATGTGCTTGATTGCATGTACTCCTCCTTCACCAAAATCACATATACACTGTCCTTTCCCCCTGCCTCTTTGGAGCAGTTTCTCAGAGATATCCGAGGTGCTGTCTCCCGGGCTGCTGTCCTCATATTGCCCCAGATAAAACTTAACTCGCAATTCTCACATTGTGTGTGTGTGTTTTTTAAGTCAACAGAGATTTGATCTAGTATGTGCTGATTCTGGTGTACTGTAACTGTTCTCCCTTGTTCTGTTGGCCCAATCCATATTCATTGGGGCTTCCCTCATAGTAAAGAATCTGCCTGCAATGCAGGAGCCCCAGGTTCGATTCCTGGGTCAGGAAGATCCCGTGGAGATGAAAATGGCAACCCACTCCAGTATTCTTGCCCAGAGAATCCCATGGATAGAGGAAAATGGCAGGCTACAATCCATGGGGTCACAAGAGTCAGACACGACTTAGTGACTAAATCACCACCATACTCATTAGCTTCCAACTCAGTTTCTCACCAGATCGTCCATTCTCTGATGGGACCAGAGATGTGCCTTGAACCTCAGGCTTCGTGGCTAAAGTCTTGGTACTCAATTTACATTCATACTCTGAATCCTGCTTCTCATGCTCCTATTGGCTGGTGCACTACTCTCAATGATCAAGTGGACACTAAGTTTACCTTAAGACTCACTCCTCTTCTGCAAATCCTTCTACCATATCCCACCCACCACTCGGGGTGCCCTCAGATACCAACAACTAGCTGTGCCAAGTGTGAGTACCACACACTCTTGGCTACTGCACACCGAACTGCCAGAGGTCATACTCAGACCACAGATCAACCAATGGCTCAGCTTCCCTGCATCCACCCCCAACCTACCCACATTCTGATTCATGTTGCTGAGGTCCCAGCATGCCTCATCTGAGTCTGCCTATGTTTTGTCAGAAACCCAGGGTAAAATCCTTGCAAGCACAGCTTTGTCTTCACTCACTTTGTCTTTCTGAGTCCTTATTGCACTTTCCGTTGCTTCTCTTCCTATTCAGGTTCTTCCTTTGCTCCATAACCACATACTGTCCTCTCTAGGTTTCCAGGATCCCACCTCCATTCTGCCCCCATCTACTTTCTCACCCCCATCTTAAAATTTTCATTCTGTTAGTGAGCTGATCCACACTGTTATACAGAAAACAATCTGATTAAACAAAGTCATATTAAGAAAAATATCTGGTAACTTAAAGTAGGGAAAGTTTATTTGCATTTTCATGAACTTGAAGCAATGGTTCTTGACTCTAGCTATATTTTGCAAGCACCTGGGAAGCTACTTAAAGTATCTTTGCTGGGCCCTCAACCACCAGAACATCAGGATATCCAGAGGTACTCTGGCTCCACTCATTTTGAATAGATGTCCAGGTATTTCCAGTGTGCAACCAGAGTGAGAACCATTGACCTAAGGGAACGAATCTCTAATAGTAAGGCAATAATAAGTGTATTTGCTACCTCCCTGCCTCAAGAGTTGTGGGTGCTGAGCACTCAATCCTAGCTTCTCTCAGTCTGAAAACCCAAAGAGCTTTGGGGCCTGGATTTATTTAACATTTCATGGTAGGGAACAAAATGTCATTTTAAAGAGTATACTATTTAGAATGGGTGGGATGTGAAATGCTCATGGAATGTAAACCTGCAGGAGACACTGGGCTTCATGAAGATTTGTAACGTATTATAAAGTTATGATATTAAATATGTTAGCTTGTTTCTGGCATGACTCCTCCCTGGAAATGGTTTTATATCTTTGAAAATAATTTTGTGCTCTGCTTTGAAAGTATCAGGCTCTATTATGAAGTAATCAGAGCCACACTGATTGTTTAACATTTATAGGATCTTGTAGACTCGAGCTAGAAGCAGACTACTGTAGTTCCTGGAACTAAATATTCTTGCCTTCATCCTCCCAAAATGATCATAATTAAGGTCCAATACTGGAGACACTCAAAACTTAAACTGAGCTTCTGGGTTATAAGCCAGCCCCAAGATGGACCATTCTCTAACAAGTGCATTGTTATGTTAAGGAAATGACTGGGACCAGGACTAATCCTAGAAGTAATCAGTTTGACAAGTAGTTTCTGAGCTATCTGTCTTAAAGTTATGGAATGACTGCAATAGAGGATGAGCAGTGTTCCCACAAATTACTGCTACTTTCTAGAAAAAGGTAAGGTGGAGATTAAACAATTAGAATAGAAAAAAAAAAAATCAAGACCCAGTGTCACAAGGGCTTTCAGTAAGTATATGTAAAACACATCCATCTGATTTAAGAGGACCAGGAAGCATCCTCCCCTTCCCCAAGATGCACCCAACTCGCCCTCAGTCAGTGGGTCAGTCCTCTGCTTCACAGTTGCTCCATGGTCTCTGCAAGAATCATCTTTGAACAGAAAACTTCTCTTGGAAGGGGAATGGTTACAATTTGGGTAGGTTTCTCATTTTAATATGCTTTCTTTTATCAGCCAGGTCCCTCCATATCAACTCATTGTGTGCTGCAGAGAGAGAAAAACCCTGTTTTCAAGGACTGGAAAGCAAGAAGGGGTGAGTGTGCATTCTGGAGTCCAGAGAAGACACGTTCTAAGTGAGAAGTGATGACCCAGGGGCAATGGGCACCTATGAGGCAAAGTACCCAGAAGGGAATCAAAGGTAAATCTCACTTCAGTGACTAGATTGGACAAAAATAAAGCTCTAAGAACACCCGTTCTCAGCTGATCTGAAACTGCCGAGGTCCTAAGAGCATGGCGGGTGTGTGGCCACAGCTGCTCTTGATGCTCTTTCAGGCCCACTGAGGCGCTGAAAGCCGGCACTGGCACCCAAGGGCATTTGAACCACAGAGGTCTTTGTACTTGGACTCAGTTCATAAAATAGGCTCTGTTGAAGCAGGACAGTCTTGGGGCCTGAGTGTGATTTAAAGGGGGCAAATGCATGAAGAACTGGGGAGTAATGTGCTATCCTAGGCTGTGAGGGTCAGAAACCTTTCACTGAAGCCACATTGAAAGCTGAGCCCCGAGAAAGCACTCACTGCGAATTCGGTCTGCCTGGCGAATCTGCTGGAGAGCTTTCTGGATGCTTTGGCTGTCTTGTCCTGTGGTCAGAACGACCCCTACTGGTAGGCCGCGGCTCCGAAGAGCACTTGCAACTCGATAGGCTGTGTGCACCCAAATGTCTTCATCTGAGGAAATGACTCCAGCGTGAGCCCACTGGAAATATTTCATGACAGTTAGCAGCACCCGGATGGGAGAAGGGAGGGTCCGAGAAAAAGTCGGGTGGCTATTTTTACTGTCCAATTCATAATTCACGCAAGCCCAAGAGAAAATCCCTTTGTCCCAGCTGTTTCCCAGGAGCGAGGCTGCCTCGCAGTAGCCAGGGTTGGCAGGTCCAATAAACCCTGAGGCCATCTGGTGGTGGGAAATGAAACTGGCGAGAGCCCTGGAAGCCTGGCAGTCTTCATTGAAAATCACATATTCAAGAGAGTGCCCCAGGCCAAAGGCTGGGTCCTTGTTGATCCGCTCAGTGGCTAACTGAGCAGCAATCTCAGGCAGGGCCTTTGAGAACAATGGATCACAAGTCCAAGGGCCAACCACCCCTATCTTGTAGGGTGGCGCCCACGCCTGCAGTGGGAGAGACATAAGGACCAAGAGCCACAAAACCACAGGAGCTTGAAAGATGCAACGCCATGTTGTCCTCGCCGTCTTCCCAGAGTTACGAACCAGAGCATAAGGTGAGAGAAAGGCCAGGGTCCCAAGAACATAGCCCTCCTGCTTCCAGCAGGCTAACGAAGAAATACTGCAAGGTGATTCTGTTGTTCCGAGATGGACAGTGGGGTGTCCAAGTGCCTGTCAATCAGAAGAAAAGGTATATTACTCCCATTATTCCTGAAGCTTCTGGAAAGAAAAATTATGAAAGGAACATGTGTGTTAGTTGCTCAGTCGTGTCCAATCTTTTGCGACCCATGGACTGGAGCCCACCAGGCTCCTCTGTCCATGGGATTTTTCAGGCAAGAATACTGGAGTGGGTTGCCATTTCCTCCTCCAGGGCATCTTCCCAACCCAGGAATCGATCCCGTGTCTCCTGTGTCTCTTGCATTGGAGGCCAATTCTTTACTTGCTGAGCAATGAAAAGAATGGCAGTCCCTAAACTATAAGTTTCCCTCCACGACCCTGATTTAACTATTCCTGTTCCTCTAGTTCTTGTAATCCTTATCTCAGGAGATGACACCTACATCTATACTTGCTCTGGTCAGAAACCTGGCAATCAGCTGAGATTCTTTCTTCTGCCTCTCACTCAATCCATCCCCAATTACTGTTGATTCAACTTCAGCAATAGCTGCTCATCTCATAGGATTACATAAGGATTACATGGATTAAAACATACAGCAAATGCTTTTAACATTTAATATTTTAACGTAATAACACATCATTAATGTTATTTTAGTGATATTATTATTAGAGTTTCAAGTATGTCCATTTTTCTTGACCACACTGCCCTCCTGGGGCCAGATGCAGATGTTAATAGATAATGGCAAAGCAGAGTAAAATGTGCTATGATTGAAGCAGCCCAGACAGAGGAAGATAGAGAGGGTAATCTAAGCCCAAATTTCAGGGAGTAGAAGAGGGACTGCCATTCCTCTCATGGCTCAGTGGATAAAGAATCCTCCTGCAATGCAAGAGACACAGGAGACATGGGCTTGATTCCTGGGTTGGTAAGATCCCCTGGAGAAGGAAATGGTAACCCACTCCACTATTCTTGCCTGGAGAATCCCATGGACAGAGGAGCCTGGTCGGTTCCAGTCCATGGGTGGCAAAGGGTTGGACATGACTGAGCAACTAACACACAGAAGAGGGAGAAGGAGGGAAGTCTCTCTGAGTTGAGCTTCAAAGAAAAGTTAGCTAAGTGAATGGAGTTGCCAGGGGGTTGGTGCTAAGAGCCTTCCAGGCAGAAGCAACGATATGCAGTAAGGACCAGAGGTGGAAAAAGGAAAAGGATATATTGATATTAGATTCTCAAAATTCCAAGACAGTTGTTCTGCTCAGGTCTGTGGTGTCGACCAAGGCAGGGGCCAGATCACCAAGAGTCCTATATATCATTTATAAGCTTTTAGATTTAATCATATAGATAATAACTTTAAGCAGAGAAATGGTATAATAAGATTGCTATTTTTTGAAGATTACTCAAATAACAGGGCAGAGAATAGGTTGAAAGGGGTCAGGGAGACCGGTTTTGAGGCTATTGTAGTAATCGATATGAGAAATGATGGCAGAGATTTCCCTGGTGATCCAGTGGTTAAGAATCTGCTTGCCAATGCAGGGGATGCACATTTGATTCCTGGTTGGGGAACTAAGATCGCACATTCCTCAGGGCTATGGAACCCACATGCCACAACTAGAGACTAGCTGGTGTGCCACAGCGGAGATCCCGCATGCCTCAGTGAAGTCCCAATGCAGCCAAATAAATAACTATTTTTTAAGCCTTAAAAATATCACTCACCTAGAGCCAGACATTCTGGAATGCGAAGTCAAGTGGGCCTTAGGAAGCATCACTACAAACAAAGCTAGTGGAGGTGATGGAATTCCAGTGGAGCTATTTCAAATCCTGAAAGATGATGCTGTGAAAGTGCTGCACTCAATATGCCAGCAATTTGGAAAACTCAGCAGTGGCCACAGGACTGGAAAAGGTCAGTTTTCATTCCAATCCCAAAGAAAGGCAACACTAAAGAATGCTCAAACTACTGCACAACTGCAGTCATCTCACACACTAGCAAAATAATGCTCAAAATTCTCCAAGCCAGACTTCAGTAATACTTGAACCATGAACTTCCAGATGTTCAAGCTGGTTTTAGAAATGGCAGAGGAACCAAAGATCAAATTACCAACGTCCACTGGATCATGGAAAAAGGAAGAGAGTTCCAGAAAAACATCTATTTCTGCTTTATTGACTATGCCAAAGCCTTTGACTGTGTGGATCACAATAAACTGTGGAAAATTCTGAAAGAGATGGGAATGCCAGACCACCTGACCCGCCTCTTGAGAAATCTGTATGCAGGTCAGGAAGCAACAGTTAGACTTGGACATGGAACAACAGACTGGTTCCAAATAGGAAAAGGAGTAGGTCAAGGCTGTATATTGTCACCCTGCTTATTTAGCTTCTGTGCAGAAGAAACACTGGGCTAGATGAAACACTGGGCTAGATGAAGCACAAACTGGATTCACGACTGCCGGGAGAAATATCAGTAACCTCACATATGCAGATGACACCACCCTTATGGCAGAAAGTGAAAAACTAAAGAGCCTCTTGATGAAAGTGAAAGAGGAAAATGAGAAAGTTGGCTTAAAAACTCAACATTCAGAAAACTAAGATCATGGCATCCAGTCCTATCACTTCGTGGCAAATAAATGGGGAAACAGTGGAAACAGTGTCAGACTTTATTCTTTGGGCTCCAAAATCACTGCAGATGGTGACTGCAGCCATGAAATTAAAAGATGCTTACTGCTTGGAAGAAAAGTTATGGCCAACCTAGATAGCACATTCAAAAGCAGAGACATTACTTTGCCAACAAAGGTCCATCTAGTCAAGGCTATGGCTTTTTCAGTGGTCATGTATGGATGTGAGAGTTGGACTGTGAAGAAAACTGAGCGCCGAAGAATTGATGCTTTTGAATTGTGGTGTTGGAAAAGACTCTTGAGAGTCCCTTGGACTGCAAGGAGATCCAACCAGTCCATTCTAAAGGAGGTCAGTCCTGGGTGTTCTTTGGAAGGACTGATGGTAAAGCTGAAACCCAATATTTTAGCCACCTCATGTGAAGAGTTGACTCACTGGAAAAGACTCTGATGCTGGGAGGGATTGGGAAGAGGAGGAGAAGGGGACGACAGAGGATGAGATGGCTGGATGGTATCACTGACTCAATGGACATGAGTTTGAGTGAACTCCGGGAGTTGGTGATGGACAGGCAGGCCTGGCGTGCTACAATTCATGGGGTGGCAAAGAGTCAGACACAACTGAGCAACTGAACTGAACTGAAGACATGGCAGTGTATAAGATCAACAAAGAGAGTTTCAGAGTAAAGTAAGAAGTCAGAGGACAAAGCCCTGAGAACCCACAACACAAAGTTCAGACAGAGAAAAGGAAGGTCATAATGAAAACTTCCATGAACAGTATGGAGAAACAGCAAAGTCCAGGAGCTAGTGGTGTCCTACAATCCAAGGAAGATGATGCTTTCAAGATAAAAAGTGTTTATCACATCTCACATTCTGTTGAGAAGTCAGGTAAGCTAAAGATAGAAAGGTATCTGTCCATTATATTTGGATTCAGAGTAAGGCTGCAAGTGGAAGGGCCCACAATGAGTCAAAAATGGATGGGAATTTTTTATAATGTATTTTAAATTATTTATTTATTTTTATTTATTTGGCTGCTCCAGGCCTTAGCGTTGGCCCCAGGGACTGTTGATCTTCATTATGGCATGGGGAATCTTTTAGTTGCAGCACATAGGACCTTTTTAGTTGTGGCATGTACAATCCAGTTTCTTGACCAGGGATCAAACCTGGGCACCCTGCATTGGGAGCTTTGGAGTCTTAGCCACTGACCACCAGGAAGTCCCACTGAATGGGAATTAATGAAGTGGAGTCAGTAAATGTGGAGAACTCTTTCAACACAGTGCATGCAAAGCCTTTCTCCATTTGACCCTTGTTTTCTCTATACCCCATCTCCCTGTTCTCATCTGATGCTATAGTAAATTTTTACAGTTCTACAGACATGTATCACATAGTTTGTCAAGAATAGGATTTGGAAAATGCCATTCCTTCTGCCTGGAATGTCCTCCTCCTTCTTCCCATACTCCACTTTCAGATTCTCCTGATGAATCTTCTACCAGCAAACCCCAAATGCAGTCTTCACCACTCTGTTCAGCCTTAGTTAACACCCCCAGGTTGAGTTCATTGTTTTTCCACCTGTGCCTCATACTTACACCCATTAGGAAAAGTGTTACTTTGATTTATAAACAGTCCCTATTTCTGGTCTATGTTGTGACAAGGATACTGAACTGTTTGATATCTCTATATTTACAAGACCTCACACTTTCAACTATAAGGGATGGGCAATGAGGGCAACTTTCTGTGGGGAGCAGAGCCCTCTGTAATGGGATTTCCTAACGATCTTCTTCATCTCCTTAATGCCTAGCCAATGCATAGTAGATACCAGATAAATGTTTGTGAAATCAATTAATAAAACATTAAATTTGGTCTAAGGTCAAGAATAGCCTCACTGGATATAAAAGAAAAAGAATTACTTGCTTGGGAGTGATATTAATGAGGAAAATCCTTAGTGAATTGTTAATTCCAAACAAAGATCAAAATAATGGTATGATACTCTTCATGGCTAATAATCAGCACTGGTATGAACTGGGCAAACACTGCTTATTGCCAGCAACAAGTCTGCCTATGCTAGGTCTGTTGGTTATTATCTTGACTTTCATCCCTCATCTTATGAGAAAATTTGACTCTTCAAGAAACCAGCCAGAGGAACATCTACTGGATCTTACAGACCTATCACAATAGTATGCTCCTTCATCAATGAGCAGGTGAAAGCTCATGGAAAGGACAGTCAAGAATGACAGTTGAGGAGACAGCTCGAGAAACAGCACAAACTGGGGATATGTAGGTTTGAGGGGAAACTTCCAACTTTGCTTTGGAGGTGGTGGAAAGGTAGTTCTGCACCGCTTATATGCATAAAGATATCAAATTTATTCCTAGACTTTCAAAAATGATCTAGTGCAAATTTCCTCCCCTGAAATAGATGCATTCTGTGTGCTCTGGTGAAAGCATCTGGGTGAGATTTATGATGGACAAGGTGTTGAGATGGGGACTCAGCCTCCAAAGAGCCCTCAGTCTAGCACTACGAGGTGAGCTTTAGTCAGGAGCCACATACTTCTATCTCCATCCTCCCCTGGCCCTGATTCCTTATTTGGCATGACAAAACTTGGGAGGCAGGTCAGTCTAGGAGCAGACTCTTCTCTGGAGTAGCATGGGAGAGGTCCCTATTTTTGTACTGGGACAATGACACTGAGCTGTATGATCTGTCTTTTTAGGAACCTTGCTCTTTCAACCACTAGGATTTGACAGAATGAAGGCCATTCTATATGGGGAGCAGAGCTCTGTTGACAGCAGTAGCGCCAGGAGGCCAATTAACTGCCTCTTCTTCCCCAAATATACCTAGTTTGATGGGTTATCTCCCAGAAGTTGTACATTTAAATCAGAAATTAGCACAGGAGGTAAAAGGCTAAAACTTACTGAGTTCTTGCTATGTATCAAACACTAGGCTAAATTCTGCATGTACTACCTTATTTTTAAAACTCAATATCCATCAACAGATGAATGGATAAAGAAGATGTAGTGTGTGTGTAATATATATATAATGGAATACTACTCAGCCATAAAAAGAATGAAATAATTTCTTTTGCAGCAACATGGGTGCAACTAGCTGGAAGAGGAAATGGCAACCCACTCCAGTATTCTTGCCTGGGAAATCCTATAGACAGAGGAGCCTGGTGGGTTATATATAGTCCATGGGGTCACAAAAGAGCCAGATACAATTGAGTGACTAAGCACTCATGCATGGGAACAACTAGAGATGATCGTACTAAGAAAAGAAAGTTAGAAAGAAAGACAAAGACCATATGGTATCACTTATATGTGGAATCTAAAGTATGCAAAAATGAACTTACCTAAAAAACAGAAACAGACTCACAGACATAGAGAAAAGACTTGCAGTTGTTAAGAGGGTGGGTGGGGAGGAAAGGACTGGGAGTTTGGGGTTAGCAGATTTAAACTATTTTATATAGGATGGATAGGCAATAAGGTCCTACTACATAGCACATGGAACTATATTTAATATCCTGTGATAAACTATACTGGAAAAGAATATAAAAAGAACATATATATGTATACAACTGAGTCACTTTGCTGTACAACAGACATTGGTACAGCATTGTAAATAAATTATTCTTCAATGAAAAATAAAATTATGATAGTGATAATTAAGTAAAAACAAACAAAAAATAAAATTACCTCATCACAACCTTTTTGCGGTAGGTACTATTATTACCCTCATTTACAGATGACTAACTCGATGGACATGAGTCTGAGTGAACTCCAGGAGTTGGTGATGGACAGGGAGGCCTGGTCTGCTGCAATTCATGGGGTCACAAAGAGTGAGACACATCTGAGCGACTGAACTGAACTGACAGATGATGAATTTAAGGCTCAGAAAGGGTAACTTTCCTAAGAGCACATAGTAGCAGGATGGGGATTTGTACCCCAGTTGATCAAGCACTACCTGCCAACAGCCCCTAATCTATGAAATCACTGAGACCATACTTATTGTACCTTCTATGCTACCCAGATTGAACTTGAATGATTCATTAGTGGTTTTTTAAAAATCTTTTGTTCCCCTTGAAATAATAAATTATGTAATGAGAGGGACGGATGGAGTAAACCGGGAGGGATGAACAGAAATTCATCATCCAACTGGAAGAAATTTGCCACTGGTGTTCCAGCCAAACCTGGGGACCCCTCACTCAGGGTGCAGTATTGCACAACTGAAGGAATGGTCTCCAATCACATTGTACTCTATATGAAGCTAATCCTAGTCTTTGAGAGTGGAAGTCTTGGGAGTATGACCTTGGGCACATTAGTTCTGCTTCTTAACTGCCTCATCTACAAAATGAGATAAATTTAATGCCTTTGAGGTTAGGGATTAAATAAGATAGAATGTTGAGCATGCAGCTGTCCTTCAGTAAATACCAGTTCTTCCTTGCTGTTTGGGAAGAGAACTGCATTAGGAATTGGAAGACGTGGATCCTTAACCCAGGACTGCCACTGACTCACCATATATGACATTGAAGATACCATTACCCCTTTGAGGTTTCTCTTTTACTCCCTCAGTTGAACTAGAGGATCTTCAAGTCCTTTTCTTCTCTGACCTACATTGACCCTGGGATACTGTACTTCTTCCAAGCAGTACTTGGAAGAGGTTTTCTAAACCTCTTTACTATTAAAATACTTTCTGAATTCATTCAACATTCCCTAGGCTTTGCTGTTCTAATTAGATTTTGCTGAAGTGTTTAGCTCTTGCTTCTATCTGGCAGATTCAGTTTCTGATCATTTTAAATTTTGGTCTAGAATCCTCTATCAAGTACTTACAATGTGAAGTTCCCCCCACCCTTGCTGGAGTTATGCCACACTGAAAATCTGGACTCCTAGAACCATTCACTATCATATCATCATTATGAGGAAGGATACATTGAGAACCTGGTTTGTCCTAGGCATGTGTGAGTACTCCGTGGTTCAGTAGTGTCTGACTCTTTGTGACCTAATGGACTGTAGCCTGCCAGGCTCCTTTGTCCATGGACTTTTCCAGGCAAGAACAGTGGAGAAGGTTTGCCATTTTCTCCTCCAGGGGATCTTCCCAACCCAGGAACTGAATCCATGTCTCTTGTGTCTCCTGCATTAGCAGGAGGATTCTATACAGCTGTGCCACCTGGCAAGCCAGGCCTGTAGCTACAAGAAAAAAAAAGTGGGGGCATATAAGGCTTGGCCAAGAAATTTTACCAGGAAAAGAACTATACACACATCAGGAGGAAAGGGGCAATAATGTCCATCAACATGGTTCTATGTAAAGTCAAATTCGTAAGTTCCCTGCTTGTTTTTGCTAATTATGGTATCTCCAGGGCCATGCCCAGCCTGAAACAAGATAGGTATTCAGTAAATATTTGCTGAATAAAATAGTGAAAAGGAGACATGGAATACAAGTAAAATGTTTTATATTACCATGTTCTTGAAAAGGCTCTATTTTAAGCCCTGGTTAGGAACCACCTTTGGCAAATTATCCAGTAGGCAAAGTTTGTGTTCAGACTTCTAGTTGGGCTTTATTTGCTCCCTCTATTAATAGAGAGGAAAAGCAACTCTACGGAAAGAAACTCTTTAAGTGATTTTTCACTGATATGTAAAATAATAATATTTGATACTTTTCCCTTCTCCTCCTCAACAAATGGTGTTTGTTTTTAAACATGGGGTGGGGAGAAGTTTATGACAAAGGAATTAATCTATAATATTATCATTTCAATTTCAAGCATCAGTAGCAGGTAGGCAAAGGGGGATGGGCTACTTTTTGAACAGAAAAATAAAGGGAATTTTGGCACTTCTAAGATCAAAGTGATCAGCTGTCTATTCTAGTTGTAAGGTTGGCATTTTTAAGTTTTAAATCAGGTCATTCCACCTAAGCAGACTGCTTACCCATTCCAAGTTCTAAAAGTTTGTTTTTCAAAAGCACTTTAAAGATTTATATATCATGATCAAATTGGATTTATCCCTGGGATGTAAGGATGGTTGAAATTCATAAATCAATAAATATGACATTGCATGAACAAAATGAAGGATTAAAATCACATTATCATCTCAATAAAAGCAGAAAAAGCATTAGGCAAAATTCAACACCCTTTCATGATAAAAACTCTCAACAAAACAGGTAGAGAAGGAATGTACCTCAAAACAATAAAGGCCATATATAATAAGCTCACAGTTCACATCATACTCAAGGATAAAAAATAAAAGCTTTTCCTCTAGATCACAAACAGGACAGGGATGCCCTTTCTTACCACTCTTATTCAACTTAGTACTGGAAGTCCTAGCCAGAGCAATTAGGCAAGAAAAAGAAATAAAAGACATCAAAATTGGAAATGAAGAAGTAAAGTTATCCCAGTTCCAAGGTTACTTGACCTTATACACAGAAAACCCTAATGACCCAAAATAAAACAAAAACCCCACCTATTAGAACTTAAAAGTGAACTCAATAAAGTTGCAGGAATAAAATCAACATACAAAAATTAGTCACATTTCTATATACTAACAATGAACTATACAAAAAGTAAATTTAAAATGCAATCCTATTTACAATAGCATCAAAAAATAATAAACTGCTTAGGAATAAATTTGGCAAAGTAGGTGAAAGACTTTCACACTGAAAACTATAAGACAATGATGAAAGAAATTAAGGAATATTGTCAAATAAATGGAAAGATATCCCAGAAAATTGATTAGAAGAATTAATATTCTAAAGATGTCCTTACTACACAAAGCAATCTATAGATTATGTATTATTCCCATGAAAATTCCAATATTTTTAATAGAAACAGAAAAATAATCCTAAAATTCATATTGAACCACAAAAAAATCTGAATAGCCAAAGCAATCCTGATAAAGCTGGAAGTATCACACTCCTGATATCAAAATATATTACCAAGCTACAGTAATCAAAACAGTGTGGTTTTGGCATAATGACAGACATATAGACCAATGGAGTAGAATAGAGAACATAGAAATAAACCCATGCATATAGAGTCAACTGATCTTTAGTAAGGGAGCCAAGAATACACTGTCCTCACTGTCCTGTGAGGAAAGGGCAGTTTTTTCAACAAATGATAATGGAACTGAAAAGGGATGAGTTGGACTCTTACTTTACACTATATACAAAGTTAACTTGAATGGATCAGAAATCTAAATATGTAAGAGCTAGAACTATTAAACTCCTAGAAGAAAACAAGCGGAAATCTTCCTGGCATTAGTCTTGGCAATGACTTCTTGGATTTGATGCCAAAAGCACAGTAAACAAAAGCAAAAACAGAAAAGTAGGACTATATCAAACGAAAAGCTCTGCACAGCAAAGGAAATAATCAACAGGATGAAAAGGCAACCTACAGAGTGGGAGAAAATATTTGCAAATTCTAAATCTGATAAGTGGTTTATATTCAAAATATATAAAGAACTCCTACAACTCAACACCAAATAATAATACTGTGATTTAAAAATGGGCAAGGGACATTAATAGATGTTTCTCTGAAGAAGACATACAAATGCTGTCTATGAATATAGACAGATGGTAGATAAGAGGTGCTGAATATTACTAATCATCAGGGAAATGCAACTCAAAACCTTAATGAGATACCCCTCATACTTGTCAAGATGGCTATTATTTTTTAAAAAGTGATATCAAATGTTGATAAGCAAGCAGAGAAATTGGAATCCTTGCATACTGTTGGTGGGAATGTAAAATGGTGTATCAGCTGTGGAAGACAGTATGGACATTCCTCAAAACATTTTAAAAAGATCTACAGTATAATCTAGTAGTCCACCTTCTGGATATATATCTAACGAATTGAAACTAGGTTCTCAAAGAGATATCTGAATTCCTATGTTCGTTTCAGCATTATTCACAAGAGCCAAGATACAGAAACAACCTAAATGTACATTGATGGATAAACAGAAAAGAAAATGTGGTATATACATAAAATGTAATATTATTAAGCCTTTAAAAACAAGGAAATTCTGCCATATGCAATTACATGGATTAACCTGGAAGATATTGTGCTAACTGAAATAAGCCATGACAAATATTGCATAATTCTACTTATGTGAGCTATCTAACATAGTCAAATGCATTAAAGCAGAGAATAGAATAGTCGTTGCTGAGGGCTATGGAAAGAGGTAAATGGTGAGTTGTTGTTCAATGAATATAAAGTTTCAGTTAATCAAGTTGAAAAAGATCTAGTGATTTACTGTACAACACAGTGCCTAAAGTTAACAATATATATTTTGCACTGAAAAATTTGTTAAGAGAGTAGATCTCATGTTAAGGGTTCTTATAATAAAAATTTAAATTAAAATTTTGCTCTTTCTGTGTAGCATTTTTCAATTTTACACATTTACAACATGGATCCTTCCTCAAAACACATGTCAGAAAATACCTTTCTATTTGTATTTGTCTAGGTGTTGCCCTTTGTTAAACAACTTCCAAGCTAAAGATTTGTCCCTCCATTCTTCCTGGGCTCTATTTCATGCCTTTGGTGGTATTTCTAACTCTTCTAGGACTCACTTGGAGACCAGAAAGTTCTGTGTTGCTCTATAATTTAGTCTTGATCCCTGATCCCAGAATTTTTCAGAAGTAAACTTAGTCTGAGAAACCATGTGGGAAGACAGAAAAGAGAGGAAGACAAGGAAGGAAGGAGGGAAGGGAAAAAAAGGAAGAGGGAGGGAGGGGTAGAGAGAGGATACCCTAAGCCTTCTTCAGTGGGTTTAAAAACAAAAAGTTCTCATGTAAAATACACCGCCTTCACAACAAGCCTGCTGAAGCCTTCCTTCAGGTTAAAAGGAAATATGGATCTAACTGAAAGTTTGAAGGTATGAAATTTTGAAAGTTGAATACTACTGACCCACAGCTCTTCTGGGGCTATTGCCCAGATAACTCAGGTTTGAAGTCCTGCATGGAATCAGGCTTCCATGGAAAGTAACTAGAGCATAGGGATGCAACATTTTATTTCTGGTAGCTTTCATAATATGACAGGAAACCTGATTTCTCAAGGGAAATGACTGTTCTTTAAACCTGTACAAAGAAAGACTATGACAAATAGCTCTGAGGAAAATGGTTCCTCATCCTAGCTTGTCAAGCTGAAGACATCTATGGATGACTGATCTTTGCAGTTACAGCCTGAGTCAAGTTAACAGCTTGTGTAAGACAACATCGGAAAGAAATAGAAAAGAATCATGAGAGAAACTAAATGAAAACTTGGATGAGAGCCTTTGAGCCCAAATCTTGATTTAAAGAGTCCTAAAAGCTCCTTTTCCAACCCTTTTCTCTCATTCTTTCTCCTCTTTCATTATTTTGTTTCTTTTTTCCCCCACTACATATTGCTGTAAAACTGATGTATCTCAGTCAGAAGTCTGAGCTGCCAAGTGGGCTGTTTTTTCCCCACTACAATCTTTCTAATAAACAAGAGCTGTCAACTACTCACCATGTAATTCACTGCTCAAATGTCTTCAATTTACCGTCTGCACAGGCAAATCTCTGGCACAGCTACTCAGCGTGTCCATTTTGGTGCATCCTCTATGCGTTCATAATCCTGCCAAGGACTCCAGTCTGTTGATAAATTCCATTAATGGCGTAAATAATTGAGAGGGATAGTAAACCGTTTTTTAAATTACTCTTCAGCATCCCTAGCCCAAGACTAGGATTAGGATTTAGAGACACTTCTAATCCTTTAAATTGATCCCACCTGTAGCAGAGTTGGTGCTGACCTAAATGCATTGACCCAGAGATTAACAAACAGTCCCCTGGATAAATTTGTCCTCCACAGACTACTTACTGCCTTCTTCTACCTTTCAAAGTTGGACTCATATACCCTCGGATTTTGCCTCTGAGTTCTTTGTTCTTCCTTTTCCCATTCTAATGGTCACATATCACCCTTTTCCCAGGATGGCTTCAAATGCCAGAACATTCATCAGTTGTGATTCCAGTCCAGGATATGAAAGGTTGCAGGCTGACTCCCTGCAAAATTCAAAGTAGGTAAAGTTTGTCTCCTTCTTCTGTTCTCCTTGAATGTCTTCACTACCTTTCCTTCCAAGAGAAACCCTCAACTCTCTCCTCTCAACTCTGCACATACCCTCACCCTTTAAATCTATCCATTTTCCCATAGCAATCTTCCTTGTCTTGAGTGTCATTCATTCAGAGAACTGTTCTGGAATCCTAAGGTAAGAGCTGAGGTGTTGGTGGCTAAAAATGACTTCTGTTAAATGATGACTACCACATGGCAGACATTAAAAAAACTAACAGGTTTATTGAGACACAATTCACATACCATAAAATTCACTCCTTAAAAGCATACAATTTGGTGGCTTTGATATATATAACCACACAGTTGTATAACCATCACCACTGCCCAATTCCAGACCATTTTTATCATTCCCCACAAAGAAATCTTGTATCCATTTAGCAGTCATTCTCTATTCTTCCCTTCCTCCCAGCCATTGTCAACCATCAATCTACTTTCTGTGGATTTGCCTATTCTGGAAATTTCATATAAATGCACACATACAATATGCTGTCATTTGTGACTTGGCACAGTGTTTTCAAAGGTCATACATATGGTAGCATGGATCAGTACTCCATTCGCTTTTATTAATATCACTGAATAATTTTCTACTTTATTGAATATTTCACATTTTGTTCCCTCATTTATGAATGGACAGACATTTGGGTAACTTCCACTTTTTAGCTACTATGAATAATGCTTCTACCAACATCGTGTACAAGTTTTTGTGTGGACATAATTCTTCAATTCTTTTGTGTATATACCTAAACATAAAATTGCTGGGTCATGTGATGATAACTCTGTTTAACTTTCTGAGAAACTGTCAAACTGTTTTCCAAAGAGGCTATACCTGAGATTTCCCTGGCGATCCAGTGGTTGGGACTCTGTACTTCCACTGTAAGGGCCCAGTTTCCATCCCTAGTTAGGAAACTAAGATCCCACAAGTTGCACATGGAGGCCAAACAAATGTTTAAAAGCTAAAAACAAAGAAGCTGTACCATTTTACAATCCCACCATAAATACACAAGAGTTCTTGTTTCTCCACCTGTTCTTGCCAATAGTCATTATTTGTCTGCCTTTTTTTAGTATAGTAAACATTTTTATATGTATATGATCTCATTTTATATTCACAATAACCATTAAAGTAGCTATTATTCCCCTCATTCTGTAAAGGAAGATACCAATATATTTATTAGAAAATAATAATATTTATTGAGCATTGATCATATGGCTGGCATCTCTCTCTTGGAATCCCTAGTTACTTTAATCTGCACAGTGATCCCATAAGGTAGATACTGTTTGAATTGTAGACATAAAGATAGGAGGTTAAAGTAACTTACCCAGAGTCACATAGCCACTAATCAATGGAGCCAGAATTTAAACCCAGACAGTCTGATTCTGATTAAGTGATGTAGTTAAAATTCAAACCCAAGGCCATTTGTCTCCAACAAAGCCCATTCTTATCCTTGTTGCTGCTGCTAAGTCACTTCAGTCATGTCCGACTCTGTGCGACCCCATAGACGGCAGCCCACCAGGCTCCCTTGTCCCTGGGATTCTCCAGGCAAGAACACTGGAGTGGGCTGCCATTTCCTTCTCCAATGCAGTAAAGTGAAAAGTCAAAGTGAAGTCGCTCAGTCGTGTCTGACTCTTAGCAACCCCATGGACTGCAGCCTACCAGGCTCCTCCATCCATAGGATTTTCCAGGCAAGAGTACTGGAGTGGGGTGCCATTGCCTTCTCCGCTTATCCTTGCTACATTTCACTAATGCATCTCTTGTGCTATGCCTCCAAGGCTGCTTGCATCTTAACAGGGGCTCCAGGAAAACCTGGTGACTACCCAAAGGAAACAATCCCTAATTGTGGAATGCTGGGTAACCTGATGAAATATTCATGCAAGTGAGGGCCTTCTAGATCTACCTACAGTGCCAGCAGATACTTCACAGGAGTGTTCTGATAAGGGCTAGGATGGATGCTCAAGGAGCCATATTCAAGAAAAGCTCAAAAATCCTGAATAGACATGAGATTCCAAATTTCTAGGTAGAAGTAGCTGAGAAATACATGAATAAAATTATATAAATAAAGTTTACATAAAATATATAAACTTCTAAAGAGATATTTTTACTGAGTTCCATAAACACTTGTCTCTCTTGTTCATAAAGATAATTAACAGTTACTACAGGTTCACTATTTACTAGGCACTGTTCTATGGGCTTTACATACACTAAATCATTGAATCATCACAATAGTCCTATAGGATTTGTAGTATTACTATCACCCACGTTTTATAGATGAGGAAACTGAAGCACAGAGAGGTCAAATAACTTGCCCAAGGATGCACAGCTACTATGTGGTGGAGCCAGATTGTGAAAACAAATGGTCTAGCTTTAGAGTCAAGGCATCTTAAAAGGTATCATAGGGTGAAGCCACTGGATTTATCCATAAGCTCAAAAATATCCACTGGATCTCTAGACCTCCCTCAGTGACAGTATAATTAGTGATGATAAATGACAATGATTCAAAACCACTTGGGTTCCTTGTGAGTCTAAAAATTGCAGAAATTTTACATTCATTCATGAGTACAGTCTTAGGGATCATTCCTATGGACCTTTTAGAATCAGTGTCAGAAAATTCAGCTACATTGTCTGATTAAATATTGTCCCTCAGGGGTCTTCATGGGATTCTACTGAATTTTATTGAAGCTTATATCAGTTCCCATTCTATGTTCCCTATATAGCGATTTACAGAATTCAGGCATCTCTGGATGATCTTTATTTCCTAAGGAGCCATGGAACAAAAGGATCCAAAGGGATCCAGCCCTCTCTCCCCACAAAACTGATTGTGAATCCAGACATGTATCTCTAGATTCCTTAACTTTAGCTGCAAAAGCAGAAACGCAATCCTTTAATATTTAATGATTCTTTTTGTACTGCTAAACACTACAGGAAACCTCCAATTATATACATCGTGGGAAAGTGGCCAAGGCTTTCCATGACATTACCCTGGGATCTATGCATTCTTTTTGAGACACAGTATGAATAGTTCTGCAGGGCTGGGGCCTCAATTATAAAAATAGGTCCAGAATGATGTGTTCCTAGTTAATCATCCAGAACAAGGCTTGGACAAGTAGTTCTTTGCAGTCAGGAAGTCATGTGAGGGCCTAAGGAGCAAGGGAGGTGGGGGAAGACGATTGAGAATAGGAGAGGAAAGCTACAAGAAATGATGTTAGACAATCATACACATTTTGCCACAGGGGCTGCCATGTCATGTGTAATCCCACTGAGGATAAGGAGGACAACAAAATTTAACAGTTGCTGTGAGCTCTACATGTGCTGCAAGCATGAAAGGCACTCTCTTCAATTCTCACAAAAACTCTATGATGCACATACTATTATTTTCTCCATCTTTGACAAATGAGGCATAGACAGATCAGGTAACTTGCTTGGGCTCAAGCCAGATCTTCCTGATTCCAGTACAGGCTCTGAACGGCAATTTTCAACTTCTCTTTAAATGTTTCATATAAACCCGATCCCACTGAAAGTTCTTTTGTGAATTCAGTAATAGTGACAAAGTTCTCTTTGCTTATAATGCTCAACAAGGTATATGCTGATTCTTAAAGGAAGGATAGTTTTGGGCAGCAGGCAATATAAAAATTACCAATCATTAAGCACCCCCAAATGACACTGTAAGTGTATTATTTCATTTCTTTCTCACAAAACCCTAAGACGGGACAATTCTTATCCTCACTTTAGAGATAGAGAAAAAGATAAAGTACAGAGGGGTTGTGTGAGTTGGCCAAGATCACAAAGCTAGGAGATGCTAGAGTCACGTCTCAAATTCAGGCAACATGGATCCAGGGCTGGGAGCTTAATGACTTTGCTATATTGCTTCAGGATACAGAGAAGTTATTAGAGAGTATTTTATTCACCTATTTATCTGTCTATCTATTATCTATGAGTCAGTGGCAGCTCCGCTTCTTGTGATCTTCTCTCCAGGACCCGGCTAGTAGAGTAGCCTGTCTAGAATACACCCAATCAAGGCATTAGTGAACTTTTCCTGCTGTGGATTCCTGGCAATTTTGTGAAACTTTCAGACCCTTCCCAGAACAATATTTTAAGTACAATAAAATCACATTAAACTCTACTTTAAGTATAATTGCCAAAAAATGACATTATAAATTTTCTCCTCCAATTTTGAGAGAAAAGGTGGAATCCTGACCAAGTTTTCTGCCACATCCAGCCCAGAAATCTTGACCAACATAAAGCTCAGCGCTGCCTTCAAGCAGTCAGCTCCCAAACTGAAATTAAAGCTAAGACGGCAATGACCTCCATATATCCACAGGATGTCACTATTGTGCAAATATTCTCCAACTCAATTTTTTCTTTAAGTGTTGCATGCATGACTTGTAAAAATATTTTAGAAAATGCAGAACAGTAAAAATCAGAAAAATTTTGTTCTTAATGAATATTGTATTTTTTCTAAAGTCACAATCAAACTGCATATACAACTGTGTAAGCTCCTTTTAAAAAAAAATAACACCACAACATACATAAACTTAAAGGTTCAGGATATGGAGTCAAGCCAACCTGCCTTCGAATTCCAGCTTCACCTTTCCTAGCCATGTGATCTTGAGATACTTGCATAATTCCTCTTATGAAAGAAATGATGATTAAACAGAGCTACAAACCAGCACTGTTGTGGGGATTAAAGATGATGCATATAAAGAGCTTGGCACACACTAGGTACTAAAAACATGGCATTTCTTAGGCAGAGCATTTTAAGACCATACTAAACCCCATGTATTCTTACTTTTGGGGCCACTCTATATACTTCCATTTATACTTTTAACATGTACTCACAACCTACATTAAATATATATTTTGCTAAACTGAAGTAACTTTTAAAATTCTGCTTTTGAAATTTAGAACTTATGACTTCTTAGCAGAGATCATGTATACTCAGCAGTGCTTACAAACTGATATAATCTAACCATCAATTTTTTTCTGATATAATGTTTCTGAATACAAAAAGAAATAATTTATAAAATTATTGTGTTACATTTTTACATTTAGACATTTATTGGCTTTAAATTTGCAGTTACCTACATAATTTGAAGCCAATAATTTTCATCAAGTGTAAAGCACATTTGCAGGTCCTTGAAAAGGTCAGTCAGTAAGTTCACTTTCTCAGTAGTGTCTGACTTTTTGCAACCCCATGGACTGCAGCACACCAGGCTTCCCTGTCCATCACCTTGCTCAAACTCATGTCCACCGAGTCCGTGATGCCATCCAACCATCTCATCCTCTGTCATCCTCTTCTCCTCCTGCCTTCAATCTTTCCCACCATCAGGGCCTTTTCAAATGAGTTAGTTCTTCGAATTAGGTGGCCAAAGTATTGGAGCTTCAGCTTCAGCATCAGTCCTTCCAATGACTATTCAGGACTGATTTCCTTTAGGATTGATTGGTTTGATCTCCTTGCAATCCAAGGGGCTCTCAAGAGTCTTCTCCAGCACCACAATTCCAAAGCATAAATTTTTCAGCACTCAGCTTTCTTTATGGTCCAACTCTCACATCCATACATGACCACTGGAAAAACCATAGCCTTGACTAGACAGACCTTTGTTGGCAAAGTAAGGTCTCTGCTTTTTAATATGCTATCTAGGTTGGCCATAGCTGTCCTTCCAAGGAACAAGCATCTTTTAATTTCATGGCTGCAGTCACCATCTGCAGTGATTTTGGAGCCCAAGAAAATAAAGTCTGTCACTGTTTCCACTGTTTCCACATCTATTTGCCATGAGGTGATGGGACCAGATGTCATGATCTTTGTTTTTTGAATGTTGAGTTTTAAGTCAGCTTTTTCACTCTCCTCTTTCACTTTCATCAAGAGACTCATTA
This sequence comes from Nanger dama, assembly GCA_917880005.1. Taxonomy (NCBI): domain Eukaryota; kingdom Metazoa; phylum Chordata; class Mammalia; order Artiodactyla; family Bovidae; genus Nanger; species Nanger dama. Next base: position 5,517,871 of record CAKJTW010000085.1, on the reverse strand, counting down.
AATATTTCTTTAAAGAAGTCTTCGCTTTCTGTCATAAGGGTGGTGTCACCTGTATATCTGAGGCTATTGATATTTCTTCTGGCAGTCTTGATTCCAGCTTGTGCTTCATCCAACCCAGCATTTTGCATGATGTACTCTGCATATAAGTTAAATAAGCAGGGTGATACTATACAGCCTTGAAGTACTCCTTTCCCAATTTGGAACCAGTCCACTGTTCCATATCCAGTTCTAACTGTTGCTTCTTGACATGCATATAGATTTCTCAGGAGGCAGGTAAGATGGTATGGTATTCCCATCTCTTAAGAATTTTCCACAGTTTATTATGACCCACACAGTCAAAGGCTTTAGCATAGTCAATAAAGCAAAAGTAGATGTTCTTCTGGAACTCTCTTGCTTTTTTGATGATCCAACAGATGTTGGCAATTTGATCTCTGGTTCCTCTGCCTTTTCTAAATCCAGCTTGAACTTATACCTCCTGCACTGGCAGGTGGAATCTTTACCACCAAACCACCAGGGAAGTCCCTGGAAATGGGTTGACAAGCTAGAAATTGTAGTCCTGCTTATAGATTCAAGGATTTTCTGCAGTGTTTCTTCTCCAGCTTCCTGAGTATCAAGAGGAACAGAGGAGTTACTCCAGCAAAGGCAGCAAGAGCAGTTTCTCAATGTGATTTCTAATCACTGGATCACAGTTATTGATGCTCTTCGTCTACCTCCCTGGGTACTCAGAGAGCTGTACCAGATACCGAGGTGACAATGGCAGGCCCTTGATTCTGGTAGGGCTCTAGGGGTGACATCAAAAGGAGGAGGTCCCTTGAGGTTTCACTTCAGTATTTTTTAGAAATATTCTTTTAAATCTAGACTCCACTCTCCTCCTCCAGACCTTCCGGCAATTTTGTAAGTATTCATTTCTCTGTTTTAAATTCATTCCTGTAAATTGTTATAAACTTTCTAGAGTGCAGTCTAACTGTATCTATCACACCTTTAAAATACATATACCCTTTGACCCAGCAGTCTTACTTAGAAAATTTTATTGTACAGAAATAAGAGCATCCGGATTCACTGCCACAAAGACATTTATTGCAGTGTTATTTTCAGTGGCAAGAAAAAAGAAAACAAACCCTGGAGACTACCTGAATTTCCATAAATAGAAGGATGGCTAAATTCAATACAGTACATCTACGCTATGAGATATTTTAGATCAAACTAAAAAATGCTGTGTATATATGTCATGATATATGCTGTATTTAATAAAACAGGTTACATAATTCCATTTTTGTAATAAAGAGGTAAAGACATCCATTCCTGCTTAAACTTCTTAGAGTGGCTTCTCTTTCCTACATTAAAATCTGACTGATACACACATTGTCACACTGGCACCATCATCATTAAACATTATGTATTTAAGGACTTGGAAATATCTGGTTTCTATTCAGTTATGGGCCACATAAATTAGAGAAATATACAAGAAAATTCCAGGCCCAATACTTATGAAAATATTGTACCATACAAGGGACTTCTGATTCAGGATAGAATAACTTGTAGCAGACCAATGTTGTTGCTGTAACTTAAAAAAATCAGGTAAAATTCCAAAACCAAAATCCTTTTTGAAAGTATCAGGGAGCCAGGACTTGGGAAGGAAGATTTCAGAAAGGAGGGAAACTCATTAAAGTAAGCCCAACTTCCTACATGTTGTTTTTCCCCTTCAGTTCAGTTCAGTTCAGTTCAGTCACTCAGTCGTGTCTGACTTCCCTCCAGGAAGCACGAACAGAAGGAACATCAGGTCCTTTGGTAGGCTCATTCAACTCCGGGAGTTGGTGATGCCTAGCATGCTGCGATTCATGGGGTTGCAAAGAGTCGGACATGACTGAGCGACTGAACTGAACTGAACTGATGGACACCTTATTTTGGACAAAGGAGGCAAGAATATACAATGGAGAAAAAACAATCTCTTTAACAAGTGGTGCTGGGAAAACTGGTCAACCACTTGTAAAAGAATGAAACTAGAACACTTTCTAACACCATACACAAAAATAAACTCAAAATGGATTAAAGATCTAAATGTAAGACCAGAAACTATAAAACTCCTAGAGGAAAACATAGGCAAAACACTCTCCGACATAAATCACAGCAGGATCCTCTATGGCCCACCTCCCAGAGTAATGGAAATAAAAGCAAACAATAAACAAATGGGACCTAATTAAACTTAAAAGCTTTTGCACAATGAAGGAAACTATAAGCAAGGTAAAAAGACAGCCTTCAGAATGGGAGAATATAATAGCAAATGAAGCAACTGACAAAGGATTAATCTCAAAAACATACAAGCAGCTCCTGCAGCTCAATTCCAAAAAAATAAACAACCCAATCAAAAAATGGGCCAAAGAACTAAACAGACATTTCTCCAAAGAAGTCATGCAGATGGCTAACAAATGCATGAAAAGATGCTCAACATCACTCATTATCAGAAAAATGCAAATCAAAACCACAATGAAGTATCATCTCATGCCAGTCAGAATGGCTGCCATCAAGAAGTCTACAAACAATAAATGCTGGAGAGAGTGTAGAGAAAAAGGAATCCTCTTACACTGTTGGTGGGAATGCAAACTAGTACAGCCACTATGGAGAACAGTGTGGAGATTCCTTAAAAAAAAATGGAAATAGAACTGCCATACAACCCAGCAATCCCACTGCTGGGCATACACACCGAGGAAACCAGAATTGAAAGTGACACGTGTACCCCAATGTTCATTGCAGCACTGTTTATAATAGCCAGGACATGGAAGCAACCTAGATGCCCATTGGCAGATGAATGGATAAGAAAGCTGTGGTACATACACACAATGAAATATTATTAAGCCATTAAAAAAGAATGCATTTGAATCAGTTCTATTGAGGTGGATGAAACTGGAGCCTATTATACAGAGTGAAGTTAAGTCAGAAAGAAAAACAGCAATACAGTATATTAATGCATATATATGGAATTTAGAAAGATGGTAATGATGACCCTATATACAAGACAGCAAAAGAGACACAGATGTAAAGAACAGTCTTTTGGACTCTGTGGGAGAAGGCGAGGGTGGGATGATTTGAGAAACTAGCATTGAAACATGTATACTGTCATATGTGAAGCGGATCGCCGGTCCAGGTTTGATGCATGATACAGGGTGCTCAGGGCTGGTGCACTGGGATGACCCAGAGGGATGGGATGGGGAGGGGAAGTGGGAGGGGGGTTCTGGATGGGAAACACATGTGCACCCATGGCTGATTCATGTCAATGTATGGCAAAAACCACTACAATATTGTAAAGTAATTAGCCCCCAATTAAAATAAATAAATTATTTTTTTTTAAACTAGGAATAAAACTACCATATGATCCATCAATCCCACTCCTAGGCATATACCCTGAGAAAACCAAAATTGAAAAAGACACATGTATCCCACTGCAGCACAACTTACAATAGCTAGAACATGGAATCAACCTAGATGTCCATCGACAGATGAATGGGTAAAGAAGTTGTGGTATATATACACAATGTAATATTACTCAGCCATAGAAAGGAACACATTTGAGTCAGTTCTAATGAGGTGGATGAACCTAGAGCCTATTATACAGAGTGTAGTAAGTCAGAAAAAGAAAGATAAATATCGTATACTAATGCATATATACGGAATCTAGAAAAATGGTACAGAAGAATTTATTTGCAGGGCAGCAGTGGAGAAACAGACATAGAGGATAGACTTACAGACATGGGGAGAGGGGACGAGAGGGTGACATGTATGGAGAGAATAACATGGAAACTTACATTTCCATATGTAAAACAGATAGCCAAGAGGAATTTTATGTATGTCTCAGGAAACTCAAACAGGGGCTCTGAATCAACCTATAGGGGGTGGGATGGGGAGGGAGGTTCAAAAGGGAGTATATATGTATACTCATGGCTGATTCATGTTGATGTTTGACAGGAAACAACAAAATTCTGTAAAGCAATTTTATCCTTCAATTAAAAATAAATAAATTTAAGAAACAAATAAAGAAAATAAAATGTGCATAGTTGCATTTACTTCAAAACATAGAGAGGACTTCATTCAAGACTTACAGACATAAATTAGTACCAGTATTCAATGATACATAAGCATGGCATTTTGCTGGAAACAGAGATTTGCTCCATCTAGTATTGCTTAGTGCTTTTAAAATAAGGTTATATTAGATTTTTACACTGAAACTTGAAACCAAATGAAACTTTCTTGATGCAGGGTTTGTTTCTAGAGGTTTGGGTTTTTCTATAAACTCTAAATCCATACGTGGTTCATAGAAAATGCTGGCAAGACTCAATCAACTTTTAGAAAATCTGGATAAAATTTCAAGCAATTAGGAACAAGAGAATAAATGTGCTTTGTTTACTTTAGGCCAAATTTTGTGGCTTTTGAATTTTGAATTGAACAATTAGGCTGTAAGTTCCATCCATTCACAAGGAAATCACGACTTCTTAATGGAAAGACCTGGAGAAAACAACTTTTCTTTGGAAAAAAATTGTTCTTGCATGGGCTCTGGCTGAAAAGAGGTTGCCTGAAAGGAATTTAAAGAAATTGTGTAATACAGTATGTTACCACTGGTTGTCAGGCTCGCTACTGAAATGAATTCCCAGAAGCTATAAGAGTTGTCAAAACACATAATCTTGAGCAAAAAAATGTTAACAGAAGACATATATTAATAGACAAAATTCAACAAGTTGCTCTTAAAATAAACAGCATGTTTTAAAAAGCAAAAAAAGTAATACAGGATAAAATAGGGTAATAAAAATATTTTAATAATAAAAAGGCAAGAAAAGAAAACTAAAAATAGATAGGCCAAGTAAAAAACAAGTAGCACGATGGTAGATATAAGCCCAACCATATTCAATAATTATTTTAAGTGTAATGGATTAAACACTTCAAATAAAATAATTATCAGATTGCTTTTTCTTTTACAGAAAACAATGCAAATAAGTGCTGCTTAAAAGAGATTCAGATTAAATAATAGGTACAGAAAAGTTGAAAGTAAAAAGGTGGGAATATATACAATGCAAACACCAAAAGAGAAATCCAAAGTAGTTGTATTTAATGAGGCCAGCAGAACACTGATACCAAAGCTTAATAAGGAAAAAACAAGAAAGGAAGAATGCAAGTCAGTATCTGTCATGAAGATAGATTCAAAACTCCTAAACAAAATTTTAAAAAATAAATCTGGCAATGTATGAAATGAATCATGACAAGTGAGGTTTATCTCAATAACGAATCTTGGTTAAATATTTAAAAGTCAACCAATTCAATTTATTATATTAGCTGAATAAAGGAGAAAGCTGCCAATACTTGCAGAACAGGCATTCGATAAAATTCAACCTGTATATAATTTTAAGGAATAAAAACATACACACCAAACGAGGAATGGAAAGAAACTTCTCTAAAACAAGGACTTTTTCTTTTAAGCCAGAATACAATTTAACAATGAAATATTGAACTCTTTCCCCCTCAAATCAGTTTTCTTCTCCACTCTCCCTTTTGTTATCTCCCTTTTGAAGCTGTTATAAAGACTGAACTATTGCTAAAATGCAAGAACTTGGATACTCTCATACTAATGCTGAGTGAAAGAACCCAGTGTTAAAGAGTACATGCTATATAAATCCATTTATATGAAAAAAGTGATCTATAATCATCAAAGTCATTATAATGGTTTCCTTTGAGGATCGCTGACTGAGAGAGGACAAAAAGGAGCTTTCTGGGCACTGAAAATATTATTTTAATGTAGTTAGTGATTAGCTATATGGCTGTATACTTTTGTAAAAATCCATGATGTAGTACACAAACTTTATGAACATTCCTGTAGGAACATAATATATTATTTTTAAAAGACAGACTATCAAGCCCAGAAAAATCAAGCTATATGAAATCTACAAAGGACACTCCTCAACATAGCAACTCAAAAGGTTGAAAAGAAAATGACGAGAAGATGTTTTGTCAGGAAAATAATAACAAAAAATTTTGTACATCTATGTTAATATCAGGAAAACATACATTTAATGGTAAAAAGAATAGAGAAAATTGAGTGACTACGTTAAGACCCTAAAAGCATTTTTTTCCTTTCATTTTTTTGAGAGGTGGGGACAACTTTTTGTTTTGTTTATTTCTGTTGAATACATGGAAGCAGAAAAGAAGTTGGAAATAGATAGGAGACAGAAGGTAAGAGAAAGTACAGATGTTTATTATGAAGATGACTTCTAAGATAGAGCCAAGTAAGATAAGAAAATTTGCAGGTCTTAGTTTCTCATCCTGCTAATTAACAGTATGCCCCTGTCTGAACCTTACATTATGATATCTTGACAACGATAATTCACATTTTTCTAAGAAATTTTTAGACTGGTTGAGCCAGAATGTTAGTCGGATTTCCCAAAACCTGAGTGCTCAGCCAATACAAAAGCCTTATTGTACATTTTGCTTCTGAAAAGAATTACTTGAAGGAAAAGAAGTTTGCAGCAGAGTTGAAAGAATTGTTCTCTCCTGAAGATAAGGCTTGTGAATACCCCATAGAGGAGGCAGTTGAAAAGTAATGAGGTGAAAATAGATTATTCTCTCATTTTTATCATGGTAGGAAGAAAAAGTTCCATTTATAAAAAACTGTGTCACATTCTCACTTCTTTCAGAATGGATTCAGAATGAGGCTAAAGGAGGATGAAATTTCATTTGGACATTCACTTTTAACTACCTACTATTCCATGTAAGGTTTTTACTCAATACCAGTGGTATGAGTGGGTGTTTAACGTATCAAAAACACATATGGTTAGCCACAGGAACTTCAAATCTAATAAAGAATGTAAATACAGAATAACAAAAGGCGGACTACAATAATGCCTTTCAAAAGATTACACAAGGGCTATACAAGCAGGGTTTCTGGAATGGCAGTGTGAGGACTTCTGTAAGTCCACCCTTCAATAAAAGCAATAAAAACACTAGCAAAATTGTCAAAATTAACTTTTTGAGAACTCTAGAAATTAAGCAAACACTTGAAAATTCTAAGGAGTACTTACTTGTTCAAAAGGAACCACTAAACACTGATAAACACATCAGGGTTTGTAGTGTTATAACTTGCCTTACTCACCTAATTCCATTCCCCTCTCTACAGCTCCACAGTAGTGAAAAGACAATCTGCAGAATGAGAAAAAGTAACTTACCAATTGTATATATGATCAAGGACTTGTTTCTAGAATATATGAAGAATATTTACAACAATGATAAAAAAGGCAGATAACCTAATTTTAAAAATAGACAAAGGATCTGAATGTACAGATCTGAAAGAAGACTGCTGTTGTTTTTCAGTTGCTAAGTCATGTCTGACTTTTTGCGGCCCCATGGACTACAGCACACCAGGCTCCTCTGTCCTCCACTAAAGAAGATCTACAAATGACCAATAAGCTCATGAAAAGATGTTCAACATCATTAGGTATCAGGGAGATGCAAATCAAAGCCTCAGTGAGATATTACTTTGAACTCACTGCTGCTGCTGCTGCTGAAGTCGCTTCAGTCGTGTCCAACTCTGTGCGACCCCATGGACTGCAGCCCTCCAGGCTCCTCTGTCCAGGGGTTCTCCAGGCAAGAGTACTGGAATGGGGTGCCATTGCCTTCTCCATTGAACTCACTAGGATGGCTATAATTAAAAAGATAGACAATACAACCACCTGAAAAAGAATGAAACTAGAACACTTTCTAACACCACACAGAAAAATAAACTCAAAATGGATTAAAGATCTAAGTGTAAGACCAGAAACTATAAAACTCTTAACATAGACAGAACACTCTCTGACATACATCACGGCAAGATCCTCTATGACCCACCTCAAAGAGTAATGGAAATAAAAACAAAAATAAACAAATGGGACCTAATTAAAAGCTTTTGCACAACAAAGGAAACTATAAGCAGGATGAAGAGGCAGCCTTCAGAATGGGAGAATATAATAGCAAATAAGACAACTGACAAAGAATTCATCTCCAAAATATACAAGCAGCTCATGCAGCTCAATTCCAGAAAAATAAATGACCCAATCAAAAAATGGGCCAAAGAACTAAACAGACATTTCTCCAAAGAAGACATGCAGATGGCTAACATGTGAAAAGATGCTCAACATCACTCATTATCAGAGAAATGCAAATCAAAACCACAATGAGGCACCATCTCACGCTGGTCAGAATGGCTGTCATTCAAAAGTCTACAAACAATAATGATGGAGAGAGTGCAGAGAAAAGGGAACCCTCTTACACTGTTGGTGGGAATGCAAACTAGTACAGTCACTATGGAGAACAGTGTGGAGATCCCTTAAAAAAATGGAAATAGAACTGCCATACAACCCAGCAATCCCACTGCTGGGCATACACACAAAGGAAACCGGAATTGAAAGAGGCACATGTACCCCAAAGTTCACTGCAACACTGTTTACAATAGCTAGGACTTGGAAGCAACTTAGATGTCCAACGGCAGACAAATGGATAAGGAAGTTGTGGTACATATACACAATGGAATATTACTCAGCTATAAAAAAAGAATGCATTTGAGTCAGTTCTAATGAGGTGTATGAAACTGGAGCCTATTATACAGAGTGAAGTAAGTCAGAAAGAGAAACACCAATACAGTATATTATCACATATAATATGGAATTTAGAAAGACAGTAACAACAACCCTATATGCAAGACAGCAAGAGACACAGATGTAAAGAACAGACTTTTGAACTCTGTGGGAAAAGGCAAGGGTGGGATGATTTGAGAGAATAGCATTGAAACATGCATATTACCATATGTAAAACAGATGACCAATGCAAGTTCAATGCATGAAGCAGGGCACTCAAACCTGGTGCTCTGGGACAACCCAGAGGGATGGGGTGAAGAGGGAGATGGGAGGGGGGGTTCAGGATGGGGGACACATGTACATCCATGGCTGATTCATGTTGATGTATAGCAAAATCCACCACAATATTGTAATTAGCCTCCAATTAAAATAAATTAATTTAATAATAAACAATTTTTTTCAAGATAGACAATAACAAGTGTTGGTGAGGATGTGAAAATTGGAACCCTCATGCATTGCTGGTGGGATTGTAAAAGATTCAGCCACTGTTGAAAACAATCCAGCAGTTTCATAAAATGTTAAAGATATGTTTAAAAATAAAACAGGACCAAAATGGAATGGTTTATGCTAAGCCTCAATGTCACCAAACCAAGGCTTAATTACAGTTTGGGCTCTCCCCAAAATAAAATAGTAAACCAATCAAGAATCATGTGATCACTACTAGTTAGGCAATCTGCCCAATAGGTCCCTGGTGGTGGTTTAGTTGCTAAATCACATCCGACTCTTGAGACCCCCATGGACTGCAGCCTACCAGGCTCCTCTGTCCATGGGCTTCTCCAGGCAAGAATACTGGAATTAGTTGCTGTGCCCTCCTCTAGGTGATCTTCCCAACCCTGGGATTGAACCCACATCTCCTGTAGCTCCTGCATTGCAACTGGTTTCTTTACCACTGAGCCACCTGGGAAGCCCATAAATTACAATATGATCCAGAAATTCCACTTCCAGATATCTACTGAAGAGCATTGAAAGCATCCACACAAAAACTTGTACACAAACTTTTATGGGAGAATTATTCATTATATCCTTAAATGGAAACCACCCAAATGCCCATTAATGGATTAATGAATAAACAAAATGTTATATTCATACAGTTGGAATATTATTCTACAATTAAAAGGAAAAGAGTACTATATGCTACAACATGGATGAACTTTGATAACATCCTGCTGAAACACAAAGAACCACATATTGTATGATTCCATTTAAATGAAATGTCTATGTAAGTAAAAAGTGCATTACTCGTGCCAGGAGCTGGGTTGAAAGAGGAATGGGAAATGACTGCTAATGGGAAAGGGATTTCTTTCCAGGACATTCAAAAAGTTGTAAAATTTCATGATGATGCTTTCACAACTCTGAATATACTAAAAGCCACTGAATTCTACACCTTAAATGGGTGATATGAATTGTATCTCAAAAAAGTTGATTTTCAAAAGCACTATTTAATGTGAACAGGCCACATGTGCCTGGCTAACTTAGTGAGTAGAGCAGGAAACTTGGTGAATGCTGGTCACCAGTTAGAGGCCCGAGAAGAGACTGACTGCTCAGATCACTTCCTTGAGTGACCTAGACTAGTCCTTCTTGAATCAAGGCCAAGGGGAAGGTTCAGATAGGAATGGTGATAAGTCAAAGAGCTTTGGTTCCATATGTCTACACTTGACCAAGAGAAATGGCTGAACTGAATAGCCATAAGCAGCCCTACAACCCAGTTTATTGCTCCTACAGCCTGCTGTTCCAGGGCCCTTAACCATCTCCTGAATTGTAATGATACCTCTCAACACACCAAAATTTATCTAATCAGTCCCAACTTCATACACTCAGGGGGCTGGCTGCATAATCTCCTCTGTCATTGGTAGGAAAATATTTCTGAATCAGGGACTGTATGCCAGACAATCACCTATAAAGTGGTAAACATGAGTCATTTTTGGTAAACAGTAGTTAACTTTGCCATTGTTGGTAAATAATAGGAGAGAAGTCTGGAAGGGAAAATTGAGTCTAGACTAAAATAGGTCTTTAAAAACTAGAAGAATTTTGGAAAAAATGAGAATAGAGTGATCAAAGTTTGTGTCGAGGAAAGAGAAAGAAAGGCGGAATGAGGTGGGGATGGGGCTGGAGAATGAGCAGAATTGGGCAAGTTACTTGGAACTCCTCTAATCCATTGTTTCATTTACTGTCCATTATTCAAAATCATTTTGTGAGCTTCATGAGGGTATAGATCATGTCTATTTTGCTCATCACTATATATCCAGAACCTTGCACAATGCCTGTCCCATAGTATGCATTCAATAAATATTTGTTGAATGAATGAATTACAATAATGGGGGAGGAGGGGAAAGACACCAAAAAAATTAAATAGAAACATTCCAAAAATTCAAGCAGGGATAACAGAAAGCATACAGACGGTTATAAGTGCAGAGGAAAAAAAATTCATTCAAATTTTGGACTCACCAAGTCTGAGAAGCCTGTAGTGCACACTGGTGTTCATATTTAATAAATAGAATTGCAACCCAGAGACTAGTTGGAGGGTGGTGCTGGACACATGTTATTGAAATTCGTTAGCATACAAGTAACAATTGAGACCACGTAGGAGGAGAGAGGAGAAGGCGATGGTACCCCACTCCAGTACTCTTGCCTGGAAAATCCCATGGACGGAGGAGCCTGGTGGGCTGCAGTCTATGGGGTCGCTAAGAGTCGGACACGACTGAGCGACTTCACTTTTCACCTTCATGCACTGGAGAAGGAAATGGCAACCCACTCCAGTGTTCTTGCCTGGAGAATCCCAGGGACGGAGGAGCCTAGTGGGCTACCGTCTCTGGGGTCGCACAGACACGACTGAAGCGACTTAGCAGCAGCAGCAGCAGCAGCAGGAGGAGGAGGAGAGGTGTTAAACAGGAAGACACCCTGGAAGTGATCTCAATAAGAGGCGTGCAGAGGTCATAGGGTACAGGGAAGAGTCGTTGCTTCAGTTAGAGCTAGACCAAAGGGAGGGAGACAGGAAAAAAGCAGATTGAAGTATGAGAAGATTCACAAGTGACTGGTCTCACGGAGACAGAGAACAGTACCAAGGAAGAAATTATTTTTCTGAGGAGCCACACACCAGCTATTCATGGTAAAAAGACAAAATATCTGACTGACTTGACTGCCCAGAAGTCGTTGGGGACTTTGAGTGGTTTTGAAGTATGTTGGAGAGTGGAGTCTCGTTGCTGTGGTAGTTAAACTACTTAAACTTGAATTACAATTAGTTTTGTGACCTTAACCATGTTATTTTCCACTGAATAGTACCAAATCAAAGTAGTGAATACTTTTAAGAGTATTACTGAGACACGGGTAAATTCAGTTAAGATTGAGTCTTTGAGAAGGTTCCAGAACTTTACGCCAGTTTCTACCAGTATTGTCGCACGCTTTTCCCTAGCTCTACCCACTTTTCCTACTCGCTTATAGATCTGGTAGGTTTCATCAGCTAGGCCTTTCCCCACCCCCTGGAGCAAAGAAGCCCGCACATTGGACGCTTTAAATAGGTCTTTTTGCTGTCCTTGGACGTGTTGGAGAAATATATACTTTTTGTTAAGATTATCCAGTTACAAAAGCGGAGTGATTTTTTTTTTCTAAACTAAGTTAATAAGTATCAAGCAAGTGAGTACATAAGGCAGACGGGACGGGACGGTCGGAACTCAAGAGAACTGTACTTAAGGTTGGTACATCGGGGTGATTTTAACATCGGACCGAGGTACTTCCGGGAGAGAATGGGCGGGCAGAGAATTCTGTGCGTTTGGCGGGTTTCGCTGTCTTGCTAAGTATTTGATCATCCCACAGGCGAGAGAACCAGGGACAAGAGGACGTAGTGACGTCGCCACTGAAGAAAAAGACAATTCGGCCTCCCCGATGGCCATGGCTGTGGTGAGTGCCCCAGCCGCCGCAGGGTGCCGGGCGCAGGCGGCTGAGGGGGAGGGGCTCTGGGGCGGGCTGGTTGCTGATCACGTGGTCAAGCGGCGAATCAGGGTTTGGCCCGCCAGGCGCCGGGGGCGGGGCCCCGCTCTCTGAAGCCCCTCATTATTCCCCGACCGCCGACCCCCGACCCCCCACCTCCCAGGGCTGTGTAGTTGCTTTCCGATCCTGGGAAAGACCCTAAGACGGGAACTAGCGAGAGTTGGGAATGTTGGGGTCTGTTGCTTATGGCTTATAATCTTTTCACGATTTAAATAACTTTCAATTACCTGAGAGTGAAATGAAATTAGTTCTTAATTCAAATAATAGTTTGGTCTGGTAAATGGCTGGGGAAGAAAGTAATTTTCTCGCAGGAGAAAACCGCAACAGCATTTCTTTTCTTCCGTTTTAAAATCCTTTACATTGCTCGTTTTGGCAGCACGTATGCTAAAATCCTTTACAAACTCCTGTAAATTTTTACATAATCTGAGGACGTTTCCTGAGTACCTAATTTTTCAAACAAGTTCGTAGAACATACTCAGTTTTTTTCTCATTCAACAACTTTTGAATAACTTATCAATAATTTAGCAGCTTGAAAAGGGAACTCAACGATTTGCTAACTTATTCAATGGCAATTCGCTTGCCCGCACCGCCCCCTGCCTCTTTTTTTTTTTTTACAGATTGCAGAACCCATCGTGTTTTTTTGAGGTAAATGTTTTCTAAAATACTGGAAGCCTAAAACACCAGTTGCCATGCAAAGATTGTAAATTTATGTTTAAAGTAAGAAAAAACTGAAATTCACTAATGAATGGTTAGTATGTCCTAACTATAATGTACTTAAAAATAGTGAAAGTTGGAAATTTGGGCCCTAACCTTAAAAATGTCCAAGTTTTTATGGAAGAATGTAGACTGTGTATGGAGTTATAAAATGATTGAAATAAACCATCAGCTTTTGTTGGTGATATGTTTGTGAGGGGTTGGAAGGGTGATAATTACATTTTAATGAAATTTTTCTTGTAGGAATTTAAAACTTATGTAGATCAGGCATGCAGAGCTGCTGAGGAATTTGTCAATATTTACTATGAGACAATGGACAAAAGAAGACAGGTGAGTGTTACAGACTACTATTCTTTATTAAATACCAGGGTTGTGTTTTGTTTTGTTTTGTTTTGTTTTGAGCCAGCCATTCATCCAAATTGCATAAGTGATAGCTATGTTCTCTAAAAACACATTGCTTAGGAAAGGGTTGGTATGGCATTATGGATGTGTGAATTGTGGAATCATACCCCAGTTTTGTGTTTGCCAAGTTCTGTGACCTTGGGCAAGTTGCTGACCTCTCTCAACCCTGTTTTATTTTTAGGGTGGTAAATGGGAATTAAATACTGCACTTAACATGGGACCCAACATATATTTACTTAAATTCGTTACATTTTCTTAATCACATAATTTAACCAATATAGTTAAAATAGTATTAGTGCTAGTGAAGGGGGTCTGTCATTACAGAGAATGTTCCCTGATTTGCCCCTTTAATTTCATATATTAATTGATGATTTTGTGTTAAAGCTCACAGCTGTATCTGGCACTCACAAATAGAATCTGCCTGGCTTGGATACTTTAGTCTTCCACAGAGAAAGTTCTCACTTCATCAGCTTTTTCATTGAGATGTGTTCCTGAGCCATATCTTTTAAGGATTTCTGTATGTGACCTAGAATCTTCACTAGGTCTTTTATCAGTATAACACTGTTGTGGAGAACTCTTGTCTATGCTGTAGAAATTAATATCTCTAAAAGCTATTTTGTTAAGACAGAAGATTAAAAAGAAGTTCTTGATGCTGATGTTTGATGATGTGGGACCTGGCACAGATTGTAACAGTGGACATTTGTTGGGCCTTGGTGCCTTCAAAGACAAAGTAGCAAAAAAGAAAGCAACATAGTTCATTTCCAGAGTCCAGATATGTGTTGGCCCTTTAAGTTAAAATTTAGAGCTAAGCAAATAATGTCCCCTTTGACACACTAAATTCCTGTGACTGACTCCAGGAGCTAAAGAGTTAACTGTTGGATTCTGCCTTATTTGAGTTTTAACTTACTTGGCTTGTCAAAGACTCTGCTTTAGCAAGTACTACTGATTGTTTTGGACTGAATATGTTATTTCCATGGCGATAAAAGGAACTAATTCTTAACACACACAACATTAAATGGTTCAAACATTAAAGGCCTCACATGTATATAAACACTAGGATTGAAAGGTACAGGTAGGGCCTGACAGACAACTTTGTTCACAGAATTAGAAAAGGGAGGGAGATTCAAACTGGTTCCAGGCTGCAAGGGCTTTGAAACCTGTGATCATTTAATTCATTTTAATTACAGAAAGCAAAACTTAAAATAAAAAAAGCCTATCCACTTCATACAAAGGTTTCTCAGTGTGGCTAAAGTGAAAGATGAAAAAAAAAAAAAAGTAGCTGCCTAATATATTAAGAAGGCTTCCCTGGTAGCTCAGCTGGTAAAGAATCCGCCTGCAATGTGGGAGACCTGGGTTCAGATCCCCCGGAGGAGGGCGTGGCAACCCACTTTCGTATTCTTGCTTGGAGATTCCCAGAAACTGAGAAGCCTGGAGGGTTACAGTCCATGAGGTCGCAAAGAGTTGGATACGACTGAGTGACTAAGCACAGCATAGCACAGGATAATATTTATAAGGCAGATACCTTGTTCACATTGTCCTCTGTGGGAGCGGGCAAGGGAAGGAGAGATGGAGAAAGAACTATAAAAATGTTTAAACACCCATTGTAACCTTTCAATCCATTTCTACAAGATAATTAGCCCAAAAGCAAAAATCTTTCCCCCTTTTTTTCTTTTTTCTTCTTTTTAGGCACTAACCAGGCTGTATCTGGACAAGGCCACTTTAATATGGAATGGAAATGCTGTTACAGGGCTGGAAGCCCTAGCCAATTTTTTTGACATGTTGCCTTCTAGTGAATTCCAGGTCAATATGTTAGATTGCCAGCCAGTTCATGGTAAGATCATGGTCTTTTGAGATGGTTGTTTTCCTTTAGTGGGCACTGAACTTTAACACCAAAAGCAGCTAGCAACTTTCAGTGGTAGCAGTAATTACTTTTTTGATCAAGTTAAATATGAAAAATTCAGCTGTCAAGTCAAACTTTTTATCTTCATTTAGATGCATCTAATTCCAGAGAGCCAGTGGTAGGTTTTGGTGGACTGAGTGATTGAGCAGCTTATTAAAAGTCATGTTTTGGCCTCTGAGGGAGAGGGAGAGGGTGGGGTGATTTGGGAGAATGGCGTTGAAACATGTATACTGTCATGTGAGAAACGAAGCGCCAGTCTGTGTTCGATGCAGGATGCTTGGGGCTGGAGCACGGGGATGATCCAGAGAGATGATATGGGGTAGGAGGCGGGAGGGGGTTTTAGGATTGGGAGCTCATGTACACCTGTAGCTGATTCATGTCAATGTATGGCAAAACCAATACAATATTGTAACATAGAATAAAGTAAAAATAAAATTTAAAAAAAAAAAAGTCATGTGGCAAATTGAGCCTTCCTATGATTTCTGTTGATGGAGAGGAGCAACTGTCTGTTTTCCCTAATAAATAGTTGCCTTATGTACCTTGAAATGTCTCAAGAGAAAAAAATGTACCATATCTCTGATTAGTGTGTTTTATTATCTTACAACCTATTAAAATTTCACAGCAATTTACTGTTACGTGAAAGGGTAGCTTTTGTCAAGGCAGATTTTGATTCTAGGCAGATTGATGCAGTTTATAAGATTAACCTCTAGGTGGGGTCCTAAGCATCTTAAGCAGTAGTTTCCTGAGTGATTTTTGCCTTTATAGTTCTTGAAAAGAATGACAACTTAAGAAACAAAATTTGACCAAGTTCTGTTAAAAAAAAAAAAAAAAGGAGATATTAACACAGGAACCAAAATGCTAGATATTAAAAGTTTAGAGTACCCAAAATCTTTCTGGATCGAAAATAATGTTAGTATCTTTGAAATGGTTATTGAGTTTTCTGGCTCTGGATGGGCATGCTCAATATTATGCTTAAAGTAAAGACAGTTTATGAAACTTTTTTAGTGTTTAAGTTATAGACAATGTGTTTAAGCCTGCAAATCTGCCTGTGTAAAGAATCCAACCTCTTTTCTTGTGTGGGTGCAGAGCAAGCTACTCAGGCTCAGACCACAGTTCTTGTTGTGACCAGTGGAACTGTGAAGTTTGATGGCAACAAGCAACACTACTTCAACCAGAACTTCCTGCTGACTGCTCAGACTACTGCTAACAATACCGTGTGGAAGATTGCTAGTGACTGCTTCCGTTTTCAAGATTGGGCTGCTATTTAAAGGGGCAGAAGTCCCTTCTTTTTGGTCCATTAGTTCCAGCAACAGAAATTTATGTGAGTTATTCATTTATTTCATTGTGGAAGCACTAAAAACTAGTATGTGCTGAAACTAAATTTCTTTAATATTTTTTTTATTCCTAGCAGCACCTTTTCTAGCAGCTGCCAATTTGAATCATTGCCCTTAAGAGCTTTAATGCTAGTTTTCTACATGCCTTATACATGTTTCACTAATGACTTTCTTACAGTAACATTATATCCATGATTGCTGTATTAGCATACTCACTGTGAGCCCAGCATATCGCAAAAATAAAATCTTTTTGTAGTACTATCTATGGGATATCAGCACAATGTAACTTTCTGGGAGGAAGTGGAGTGTTTATTGTTGTTGTTATTAGATTACTTTAGGTTAATTTTGTAGTGTAAAATGTACCTTTTTCATTTAATACTGGTAATGCAGTTTATATATAAGGCTTTTTCAAAGCCAATTCAATGAACACATTACTAGTTTAGGTTTACATAACTACTCTGACATACTAGAAACCCATGTAGAGATGTTCAATAGTCTTTTTATATTAAGTAATTTTTTTTTCATGTTGGCATGTTTTCTTATGAAGTGAGTTAATCTACTCGAGAGATGTAAAATGTTCTCAATTGATACCCGAGTGTTGGATACACTCAGTGACTTAAAAGCAAGACTTCTTTAAAAGCTTTTTCTTGGCAGCTCCAGGTCTGTAACTTTAGATAGTAAATGGTAGTAGGGCTCTAGCGGGAGAATGAGGAGTGAGAAATGTATAGATCTGAGGTTGGCCACAAGTAAGGAAGGATGGCCAAGTGGTACGCTTTGGGTATTTGTTTTCTACCTCCTAAAAATGTAGCCTAATTTTAGGATTTAAGTCATTAAGGTAATAAGTATCTTTACCAAAAGGTCATGACTGTCACTTTTGTTCTAAGAGTTATTTTAAATGTTTTTCTAGTTCACCTCATTCTGATTATTACCAGTATATGTTTCAATTTAAGAATTTGTTGGGGAAAAATGTCAGCAATAAGCCTGACCCTGCAGCAGGGTCTGACAGAAAAGTTGGAAACAAAGCCATGGCTCTCTTTGGGACCCTTAACTTCTAAGTCTTCCACGTGAATGTGAACTTCAGACCAAAAGTCTGCTACATACTACCCACCCCCAAAGTGAGTGATTTGTTCCCTGTGTTTACACTGTCAACTGCATGATCTTTTTACTACTTAAAGCTAAAATTATTTAATCTCATAATGGTGTTCTTCCATATGACATTGAGCAAATAGATCTGTTATAAAACATGTTCCTGTTATGTAGCTCACATTTTCTTTTTGGAAAAGATAGAGAACAGCAGATCTTCATAGCCTATAAACTTCAGAAAAACCAGTTGATTCATTCTGTGTCTCAGCATCTAAAGAGAAAGAAATCTTTGTTTTTTGGTTAAAATTTGAACATTTTTCTATTCTTGAATTCATCATTCTCATGTTGTTACACTAGATGTGCCAGCTTTGTGTCCACATTCCAACTCAGTGTTTCTTGTTACTTAATTTGAAGATCAACGATTCATTTACTCTTGTCACAAACTACATGTCACATTTCTGATATAAAATAGAACTAAGTAGGAGAAAGGGATGGAACAGAAATTTAGACCACACCTTCTTGTAGTACTGACTAAAGCTTACACATATTCTACTCAAACTGAGTTTATTCTAATTTTGGATTGACTTTTAAAATCACAACTTTAGCAGCAACAATCAGATTGCCCAAATATTGCCTTTTCCCTAAAGGAGAACAGTCTCAAGTAAAAGTGGCATATAACTAGCAATAACTGAATTGACTGGTTGTATGTATTCTGTTCATTACTTGAGTGCTTTAAGACTTGTGTGTGAATTGCTGTTTCCAAACTCTGTATAACTTTTAAATGGCTGGAACTACTCTTATATGGACTAGACTGTATTTTTGACATGCGTGTATTTTTGTAACTTAAAAAAATAAATAAAGTTTGACTTTAACAAGTTTTCTCAAGCTTGGTTTAAGGTCTTTTGATTTTTTAAGGCTCCAGAACAGTTAGTTGTTTCTTCTTACACTATAAGGTTTAAAAAAGAATTTTAAGTTAGGATATTGAAAACAGTGATTGACAACTAGGACCTTGTCTTTTCTCTAGCCTACCTTATTCTTCCCTCTTTTCCTACGAAATACATTCCTGAGATCACCTGTTTGACGTAGCAGTGAAGTTTATAGTGAAATGTTAGAAACTCTTAAGTTTGAAAAACTAGCCAAATATTTAAAAAAACAGCCAAAATTCAGTAGGCAGTGAAACCAAAAGACAGTTCATTTTCAGGGGAAAAAAATGGTCCCATTAACTTTAATGGGACACTTGAGGAGTGAGAAGAGGCAACAGCCTTTGAAGTCAACCCCTGTATTTCATCTCTTCAATGAGGCACATATTTTTGACAATTTAATACCCCTGAAATTGATGTATTATAAATTCTTTCTAAAGCATACTTTAATCAGCCTTTTTTCCTTTCTCAGTGGTACTGTCTTAAAATCAATGGTGTCTTAGATTGATGAAATACAGTAATGAATTTTGCTAGATAAAAATGGTTAGGAATCTACTTAGGTGTAAATTTGTAGGCATTAGTTAAAGTAAAAGACTGTAAGCTTAAAGATTAATGACTCATGACTCAAACTCTATCACCAAGTTATTTGCTTTTCATGTCTACCTCATAAGGCTGAAAGAAACCACAGATCTTATTTAAGCATGTAAGTGCCTTGGTGAACAGGAATCAGCATTTTCCTAGTTTCTGGAAATTTCCTAGTAAGGTATTTGTTGTTTAGTAAGTGATATCCAACTCTTTTGCAACTCCATGGACTGTAGGCTACCAGGCTCATCTGTCCATGGAATTTCCAGGCAAGAATGTTGGAGTAGGTTGCCATTTCCCTCTCCAGGGGATCTTCCCGACCCAGGGATTGAACCCCCATCTCCTGTATTTGCAGGTGGATTCTTTATCACTGAGCCACCAGGGAAGCCCGTTAATAACATACAGTGTGTCTAAAAAGATAGCTCTCAATGAGGTTAAAGGATAAATGCAGTGTTTGGGAAAGGAGTAAGTAGTCAAAGTCAAGAAGGCATTTTATTCTGAAATGTTGCTGGATTGACTTGCCTGAGATTACTGATGCAGGAAATTTGATTGCAGGGGACTTCAGTTGCTGATTTTTATTATAATTTAATAATTTAATAATAAATTATTGATTTAATATATGATAGAATAAGCATAGATGTGCTTTAACATAACCTTATATATTTAGGGAGAGATGGTAGGGCATATTTAGCTTTTTTATTTAACAATTGTCTCTATAATAAAAATAATCCATCAAAACAGTTGCTACCAAACTCTGCTGTATTCTGTTAGATACTTGCCCTTCTTTGTCAAATGCATCTTTCTATACAAAAGATTTCTTGGTGACTTATCAGTGGGCTATATACATCAATTTTGCTTCCCAGAGAAGCCCTAAAAAGTAGAGAACTGTAGAATATTGTTGAAATAATGTGTCAGATGGAGGGTCTTAGACTACAGACTCCATCTGAGGTTGAAGTATATGCACCCTCTAGATCAGTGGTTTTTAAAGTTTTGCTGTAACCCACAGAGGTGTAAAATGTCACAAGCCAGTATACAAATACATCTACATATAACAAACGTAATAAAAATTATGTGTCTAAAGTAAAACTCATGTTTTATTTTGTGATGTGCTTTTGGAATTTTCTACTTCATTTTATTAATTTTTAAAGTGCTGATAATAGCCTACTTAATTGATTTTTACAACTTTCTGTTAGGTTGTACCAGCAGTTTGGAAAGCACAAAAATAGAGAAAGCATAATATTTTCACCATCACTTTCTATCGGGGTGGGGAGGAGGATTGGCTTTTAAAAAGCAGTGTTTTGTCAGTGATGTCACCAACCTGAGGCTTAGAAAAGATCACAAACTTCCACTCAGGCATGTCATATTTGTGGAGGACAATGAAGGGGCAGGCCTGTTTCCCTCCCATTCCTTATCTTGTACCTGAAGTTCAAAGCTAAGAAAACAACTGGTTAGGCTAGTCTTTAGGCAGAATCTGGGAATAGGATGCGTGACAATGAAACAAAGATGAAACAGAGGAGGCTGCCCTATTTGAGATGTCCAAGCAGAGAACTGAGAAGGCATTCCAGCAGAAGCATTTTTGAACACGGTTTGATACCAAATACACTGTATTTCAGCCTATTTTAAGTCAATTTCATGTGTCTTTCTCTTTCCCTCTCTTCTTGGACACCCCAAACATCTGCATTCAACCCTCTTGGTTGGGAATTCCCTGGCAGTCTAGTGATTAGGACTCAGCACTTTCATTTCCAAGGCATGGGTTCGATCCCTGGTTGGGGAACTAAGATCCTGCAAGCCACACAATGCATTGGGGGGGTGGGAACATGGTTTAACAAAGGCTATGGTGGGCTCTAAGGTGTAAATCTTAGCAGGACTTGTCCAGCTCCACAAAAAGCCTAAGATTTGATTGATACAGATAGAGATGACTTTTTTTTAACTATAAAGGAGATCGAGGGCCTTTAAGAAAAGCAAGGATAGCAATTCGCAAATGTATTTTTGAGAGGTCTTTCTATAAAGGGGAAAAAAATGGGCCTGAACATTATTGACTCCAGTTCTCTTACTCAATGGCAGGATATCAGCAAGAGGTGTCTGCAACACTTAGCAACTGCAGGTGCTGCAGTGCGCCTTGGAGCCCTAAGCTGGCTGAGGTGGCCAGCCTACTCTCTCTTCCCCAACCCTTCCGTGTTGTTTCTGAAGGAGCCTTTGGGAAGGACTTCTCTAATAAGCTCATCTGTCCATCAGTGGCACCCAGGATTCCCAGTGGTCTAAGTCCAATCTCGGGGATAAAAATTTATTGTCTCTTGATGTTGCTAGTGAGAAATTACAAGTTTGGGACAACGGACCAGAAGAGAAATTAGCTAGGGGAGGCAGAGGGGCTGTTGGATAAATTTTACCTTCTAAACAACTGAAAGTAAAAGGAGGAAGTAGGGGAAAGAAACTAGAAAATTTAGCCTCCCTTGGATAGGAAATTTATCATCACTGCATGACAGTTAAGCATCCCCTTGCATCTTAGAATGAGAAATGCAGCCAAAATACACATATATGGGACTTCCCTGGTGGTCCAGTGGTTAAGAACCCACCTTCTAATGTAGGGGATGTGAGTCTGATCCCTGATCAGGAAACTAAGATTCTTACATGCCACAGGGCAACTGAGCCTGCATGCCACAACTAATATTAAGCCCATGTACCGCAACTGAGAACTGAAAGCGTAAAGTGAAAGTGTTAGTTGCTCAGTTGTGTCTGACTCGGTGCAACCCTATGCACTGTAGCCTGCCAGCCTCCTCTGTCCATGGAATTCTTCAGGCAAGAATACTGGAGAGGGTTTGCAGCCAAAAATAAATATCGTAACAAATAAAATATACATGCATATGCTTACAAACCTGGGAGACCAGTGCAAAACTAATAATGGGGACCTCCTTCCTCCATGTGCCCCTTTCTCCCAATCTTCTGAGGCCCTACACTGCTATGCTTCCTAAAAATCTCCCCAATTTCAGACTCTGGTCCTATCCTGCCATCCTCTCAAATCCCTCTTTCCATCCCACCCAAACTTCTTGTCCTAAGAGTCATCACCTCAGGCCCCACCCTCCACTTTCAAGTTAAGTCTAACTCAGAAACTCACCATGGAGATGATTGGCTTCTATCTCTTGGGGTTGTTATATTTTGTCTGGAAGCAGCTGGAACAATACCATAACTCAAAGGAACGGCTTACTAATCTTGGCTCTTCAGACATATTTTGTGTGTGAAGAATGGGAGAAGTTTGACTTGAAGATCAGAGAAAGGGGCGTTTCGTGCCCCTCCTACTATACCATGTAGGAGGGGAACTCATATCATTTATCATGGCATATAAATGAGCCCACCATATAAGCTCCCAAATAGCTTACTGATCATATTTTCTTTTGACTTCTGTTCGCTGTCCTAAATGGCTTTCACTCCACTGCTGCTCTCTCTGTCAGTGGGCTGAGAATACTCCCAAACCTCATTTCTCCCTCATGCTGCTTATGAGACTGCAGAGCCCCTCTGGCAGCAGCCAAAGAAAGCTCTAGAAGGTGGTTTTGTGTGAGCTGATGAGTCTGGACACTAAAGTCAGAGAACTGGCAGACTTGCCAGTTGCTAGTTGTGTGATCCTTCAGCAAGTCACTAATCCTCCACCAGATCCTCCAACACCTCATCTATAAAAGGGAGATGATAGTACTGACATGGCAAGGTTGTTGTGAGGCCTGAGTTAGATACAGCTGTACTGTTCCTGGCACACAGCAATAATACAGCTGACCATCATTGAGCACTTACATGTGCCCAGCTATGCTGAGCACCTCACATGCATTATTATCTCATTTGACATCACAATAGCCTTATGAGATAGGTATTATTGTCATGACCATTTCACCAATGAGGAAACTGAAGCTTAAAGAGACAGTCACTAGTCCAAGGCCATTCAGTGGCAGAAGCGGTTTTCAAAACTAGTCCTTTATGATTCTAACAATAATGATACCAAAATTATAGGTACTTCACCAATAGTAGCAATTACTATGATCGCTGTGTGTACATTCTTAAGCAAAGAGGAACTAAAGAGCCTCTGGATGAAGGTGAAAGAGGAGAGTGAAAAAGATGGCTTAAAACTCAACATTCAAAAAACTAAGATCATGGCATCCAGTCCCATCATTTCATGGCAAATAGATGGGGAAACAATGCAAACAGTGACAGACTTTATTTTCGTGGGCTGCAAAATCATTGCGGACAGTGAATGCAGCCATGAAATTTAAAAGACGCTTGCTCCTGGGAAGAAAAAGCTATGACAAACCTCAGTTCAGTTCAGTTCAGTTCACTCGCTCAGTTGGGTCTGACTCTTTGTGACTCCATGGACTGCAGCACGCCAGGCCTCCCTGTCCATCACCAACTACCGGAGTTTACTCAAATTCATGTCTGTTGAGTCAGTGATACCATCCAACCATCTCATCCTCTCTTATCCCCTTCTCCTCCTGCCTTTAATCTTTCCCAGCATCAGGGTCTTTTACAGTGAGTCAGTTATTCGCATCAGGTGGCCAAAGTATTGGAGTTTTAGCTTCAGCATCAGTCCTTCCAATGAATATTCAGGACTGATTTCCTTTAGGATGGACTGGTTGGATCTCCTTGCAGTCCAAGGGACTCTCAAGAGTCTTCTCCAACACCACAGTTCAAAAGCATCAGTTCTTCAGTGCTCAGCTTTCTTTATAGTCCACCTCTCACATCCATACATGACTACTGGAAAAACCATAGCCTTGACCAGATGGGCCTTTGTTGGCAAAGTAATGTGTCTGCTTTTGAATATGCTGTCTAGGTTGGTCATAACTTTTCTTCCAAGGAGCAAGTGTCTTTTAATTTCATGGCTGCAGTCACCATCTGCAGTGATTTTGGAGCCCAAGAAAATAAAGTCTGACACAATTTCCACTGTTTCCCCATCTATTTCCCATGAGGTGATGGGACCAGATGCCATGATCCTCGTTTTCTGAATGTTGAGTTTTAAGCCATCTTTTTCACTCTCCTCTTTCACTTCCATCAAGAGGCTTTTTAGTTCCTCTTCACTTTCTGCCATAAGGGTGGTGTCATCTACATATTTGAGGTTATTGATATTTCTCCCAGCAATCTTGATTCCAGCTTGTGCTTCATCCAGCCCAGCGTTTCTCATGATGTACACTACCTATAAGTTAAATAAGCAGGGTGACAATATACAGCCTTGACGTACTCCTTTCCCTATCTGGAACCAGTCTGTTCCATATCCAGTTCTAACTGTTGCTTCTTGACCTGCATACAGGTTTCTCAAGAGGCAGGTCAGGTGCGGCTGGGGCGAGCGGGCCGGCCGGAGACCCATGGCGTGGAGGCGGAGATGGCACCGTCTCCTGCTTCCCCGCCCGGCTCTGCGGACCTGCCAGCGAGGCCTTGGATCTCCTGCGAGCTGGGGAGGAGCCGCCGCCGCCGCCAGGCCGACTGCGCGTCCCGAGAGCGTGGAAAGGGGCGGGGAGCGCGGGGAGCCCTGGCCGATCCAAGCCCTTAAAGAATCACGTCCTCCCTCGCAGACCCCGGGCGCCCGCCACCTCGCTCCAGAGCCGCGGCCGCAGGACCCAAAAGCACAAAAGGCTGCTTTGCTACAGAGACTGGAGAGGCTCTCTGAGGGCAGGACGTTTGCTCTGTTCTTCTGCTCAGATAGTCTTGGGGACAAGTGACTGCCGCAAACTGAGAAGAGAATCGGGTTTTCGCCTTTGTTTCCTGGTGATGCTGCTGTGTCCAGAGGCCAGGAGAGTTCAAGCTCCACATCAGTAACATCAAAGTACTGTCTCCTGATTGAACTGTTTTCAGGAACTGACATCAGTTTTCATACAGCTTAAGCTTAAAAGGTGAAGAAACTGAAGCATGAGAGAGCCATGTGATTGAGTATCATGAAGCCTGAAAGGTGGCGATTCTGTTTTCTGTTTCTGTTTCTGATTTCTGTTTCTGTTTTCTCCATCTGACTTAGCAGCACATTGTTTTCTGGCTGTTACATGGAAAATTTATGTTGTATTAATCATAAATAAGGCAGTAAGAATTTGTTGTCTATTTTGTGATCACATGGATCATAGCCTTGTCTCACTCAATGAAACTATGAGCCACGCCATGTAGGGCCACCCAAGACAGAAGGGTCATGGTGGAGAGTTCTGGCAAAATATGGTCCACTGGAGAAGGGAATGGCAAACCACTTCAGTAGTCTTGCTTTGAGAACCCCATGAACAGTATGAACAGCATGACAAACCTAGACAGCATATTAAAAAGCAGAGATATCAGTTTGCTGACAAAGATCTGTGTAGTCAAAGCTATGGTTTTTACATATGTGGATGTAAGAGTTGGACCATAAAGAAAGCTGAACACTGAAGAAGTGATGTTCTTGAACTGTGGTGTTGGAAAAGACTCTGCCTAGATCGGACCATGATAGCTGTTTTCTTGGGGTTAGAAAAGGTAAGAGGTTGTGTCAGCTAGAGACAAGCCTTGATTAGCCCTTCCAGAAAGAATTAACCTTTCAGCTCTGAGGAGGACAGTTAACTGATTGCCTCCAGCAACAGTGTCTGCAGCATCCTCTGCAGTATTTGAGCTGATGCCATGCTCTTCTGGGGCAGCCTCTAGCCCGTGACTGAACACAGTGAGAAGGCTAAAGCCTGGCGATTTCAGCCCTTTGCAGAACTTCTCTAATGGACCATTCTTGCCCTGAAGCCCTCCCCTAGATTAGCCAAGACTTTCAGGTCCACATTACAGGGCTGCCTAACTCTGCTTTTTCTTGTTTTTCTGCTCACAAATATCAGATACACATCAATGTTCGGGAACTTCCCTGGTGGTCCACTGGCTAAGACTCCATGCTCCCAGTGCAGTGGGCCTGGCTGCTATCCCTGGTCAGGAAACTAGTTCCCAAATGCTGCGACTTAGACCCAAATAATTAATGTCTAGAGACTTCGCTGCCCAACATTATTTACTCCCTCTTTATCTTTCACAGGGTTAACCCCCAATAAGCCTTTTTTTTTAATCCCTAATTCCATCTCAGTATCTCCTTACAGGACACAAACTGACCCAAAGGGGTTTGTTGCCTGTCCTTTGCTGAACTGAAGCACCAGATCAGTCTTGAGAGTGAGTGTCTGGTGGCTTCTCAGGCAGATATCCTAGTAGCCTGCTTGACCATTGCCATGGAAACTTCCCCAGGAAAGGGGGAAAAAGAAGAAAAGGACTCATTGTAAAGTCCCACACTCAGCCTATGAGAGAGGATCCCCAATCACTTGGACCGTAGGCTTGGGGTCCTGGCCAATTGCATTTGGCCTTGTGAGGGTTGGAATTGAAGAGGGGAAGGAGAGATACTTAGGCTTACCCAGTCTGAAAGAGATGGAGGATGAGGAGGGAAATGCTGGGGAATGGGAGTGTATGGCCCAGAGAGCAGTTAGTATTCACCAAGGAACTGTGGCATCCCCAAGTCTTAGCATCATGGCAACAAAATCTGCACTTAACCACTACTTTCCACACAGAAACTGGCCTGCCAAAAATTTCTGTATGCCCTGGCCTCTTCCCCAGTCTACCTCCAGCTCTTCCCTCTGTATGTCCCAACGCCACTGCTCCAGAACAGAGACTCTGAACTAGTCTGAGGGTCCACAGACCCCCAGAGCTTCAGGAGAGGTCTGAGATTCCCCCAAAGAAGCATGAGTATTTATCTGGGAACAGAGCCTGTGGGTTTCATCAGCATCTCAAAGAGAAATGTAATGCTATAGAGATTAGGAACTATTGGTCCAGGGAAAGTAAGTCCATTTTTATGGATTTAGCAGGCAGAATTAGCACATGGTATTGAAACTGCCTGACAATGTAGGAGATGTAAGAGTCACAGGTTTGATCCCTGGGTTGGGAAGATCCCCTGGAGGAGGGCATGGCAATCCACTTCACTATTCTTGCCTGGAGAATTCCATGGACAGAGGAGCCTGCCGGGCTACAGTCCACAAGGTCACACAGAGTTGGATATGACTGAGCAACTTACCAATGCAGCATGCACAGGTGCCTCCAAATAATTGTTACATGAGTGAATCAGTGATTAGAAAAAGAAATGACTGAGTATCAAAAATTAATTTAAATGAGGCAAGACATAAAACACTTAGCACAGTACCTGTCACATAGTAAGCATTCAGTAAGGAATATTATCATCATTATCATCACATGGTCAATCTTTTTAACAGGAATCTAGTACTCCAGGCTGGCTGAACAATAAGGTATTTAACTACTTTCTGTCATTGGATATGCCAATTGTCTCCATTTATTTTCTTTTTTAAAGATTGTATCTATTTATTATTTTTATTTTTGGCTGTGTTATGTCTTCATTACAGCACAGGCTTTCTCCAGTTGCAGCAAGTGGAGGCCACACTTTGTTGCAGTGCACAGGCTTCTCATAGCAGTGACTTCCCTTATTGTGGGGCCCAGGTTCTAGGGTATGCAGGCTCAGTAGTTGTGGTGCACAGGTTCCGCTGCCCCATGGCATGTGGAATTTTCCTGGACCAGGGATCGAACCTGTGTCCCTTGCATTGTCAGTTTGGATTCTTAACTACTGGACCACCAGGGAAGTCCTCCATTTATTTTCTACTAGAAATGATGCAACATTGAACATCTTATACACATAGTTTCGCTCACAAGTGTAAATACCTAGAAAATAAACTTTTAGAACTGTTGGGTTAAAGGATATGCACCTTTTAAACCTTGACTGAAACTACCAAACTTCCCTCCAAAAGTTCCACCAATTATACGCTCACAAAATGAATACAAACACTTATTTTTCCATACCCTTAGCTACATTGAATATTATTGATTTTTAAAAATTTGCCATCTATGTCTCCCCTTCCTTCCCTGCAAACTGGTCCATCATTACCATTTTTCTAGATTCCTCACATATGCATTAACACATGATATTTGTTTTTCTCTTTCTGACTTACTTCACTCTGTATAAAAGGCTCTAGATTCATCCAGTTCATTAGAACTGACCCAAATTCATTCTTTTTTATGGTGAGTAAAATTCCACTGTATATAGATGTACCACATCGTCTTTATCCATTCATCTGTAGATGGACATCTTGGTGGCTTCCAAGTCCTGGCTGTTGTAAATAGTGCTGCAATCAACATTGGGGCACCTGTGTCTTTAGAATTGTGCTTTCTTGGGGCCCAGTAGTGTGAAAAATATTCTAGAGCTATTTTCGATTCCTCCCTTTCTCTCATACTCTACAGAGTCTAATCACTTCTCACTACCTCTACCAATGCCACCCTGGTCCAAGCCACTACCTTCTTCCAACTGGATTATTGTTCAAACCTCCTGCTTGGTCTTCCTGGTCCCCTTCTACTGTTCACACGCTGTGGATACCATCTCAGTCCATTCTCAACACAACAACCAAGTGATCCTTTAAAAAGCACAAGTCATAGCATGTCACTGCTCTGCTCAACGCCTGCCCCAATCTCTAATGCCTTTCTATCTCTAAGTAGAAGCCAACATCCTTTCATCAGCCTGCAAGGGCCTCATGGTCTGGCCTCTGCTGCCTCCCCTGACCTCATCTTTGTACTCATTCCACTCCAGCCACTTGGCCTCTTTGCTAAATATGGACCATGCTAAGGAAGACATCACCCTATAGCCTTTGTGCCTGGCCACAACGTTTCACCGGATATCTTTCCACTGCATCTTCACACTTCGTGTCTCTTCTGATCAAATGTCATGTAATTAGAGATTCTCCCTAGCCGTCTGTATCAGTCAGGGTTCTCCAGAGAAAATACACATACACACATACACACACACACACACACACACACACATGCACAAAAACATCTCTATCTTTATATTCATATATAACTGGATATATATAGATCTATGTGTCATCTATCTATCCATCAAGAGAACATAAGAAATTGGCTTACACAGTTATGGAGGCTGAGAAGTCCCAACGTCTGCAATTGGCAACCTAGAGCTCCAGGAGAACCAATGGTATAGTACCAGTCCAAGTCAAAAGCTTAAAAACCAAGAGAGCTCATGGTATAAGTTTCAATCCAAAAGCCAGCAGGTTCAAAACTCAAGAAGTGTTAACATTTCAGTTCAAGTTCAGATCCTGTAAAAGACCAAGGCCCAGCTCAAATAGGCAGGCAGGAGGAGTTTCCTTTTACTCAATCTTTTTGTCCTATTCAGGCTTTCAGCTGATTGGATGACGCCCACCTACATTAGTGAGGGCAATCTGCTTTACTAGTCTACCAATTCAAATGTTAATCTCACCCCCAAGACCCTCACATACACACTCAAAATAATGTTTGACCAAATATATGGGCACGTTATGGCCTTGTAAAATTGACACATAAAATTAACCATTACACCATCCTTTCTTAAAAAGCAACTTTCCACATCACTTTCCATCATCCTACAGTACTTAATTTTGTTTCAGAGCACTTTTCACCAATGACATATTATGTATCTCAGTTTTTACTATTTGACTCCACTCATTGGCATGTAAGTTCCAAGAAGGCAGGGACTTTATATATGTCATTCACTGTTGGATCTCCAGCAGCTATTAGAGTGATTGGCATATAGAAGCTGCTCACTAAATATTTGTTTAATAAATGAATGGTTGAAATTGAACAATAGTGAGTATGACCATTTAAAGTGCTTGATCTATAAACTGCTACTTTGTGTCCTTTGCCTGTTTTTACACTGAATTTTTCCTTTTTCTTGTTGATTTTTATATGAGTCCTCTAGAGCAAGTGGATATTAACATTTTGTTACATGTATTTTCTTCTTTCTGTCACTTACCTTTTTATTTTGTTTATACCTTTGGCCATGGGATCTAATTGCCACCATCTGCTGGATCATCAAAAAAGCAAGAGAGTTCCAGAAAAACATCTATTTCTGCTTTATTGACTATGTCAAAGCCTTTGACTGTGTGGATAACAATAAACTGTGGAAAATTCTGAAAGAGATGGGAGTACCAGACCACCAGACCTGCCTCTTGAGAAACCAATATCAAGGTCAGGAAGCAACAGTTAGAACTGGACATGGAACAACAGACTGGTTCCAAATAGGGAAAGGAGTATGTCAAGGCTGTATATTGTCACCCTGCTAATTTAACTTATATGCAGAGTACATCAAACACTGGGCTGGATGAAGCACAAGCTGGAATCAAGATTGCCAACAGAAATATCAATAATCTCAGATATACAGATGACACCACCCTTATGGCAGAAAGTGAAAAGGAACTAAAAAGCCTCTGTTGAAAGTGAAAGAGGAGAGCGAAAAAGTTGGCTTAAAGCTCAACATTCAGAAAACGAGGATCATGGCATCTGGTCCCATCACTTCATGGGAAATAGATGGGGAAACAGTGTCTGACTTTATTTTGGGGGCTCCAAAATCACTGCAGATGGTGACTGCAGCCATGAAATTAAAAGACACTTGCTCCTTGGAAGAAAAGCTATGACCAACCTAGATAGCATATTAAGAAGCAGAGACATTACTTTGCCGACAAAGGTCCATCGAGTCAAAGTTATGATTTTTCTAGCAATCATGTATGGACGTGAGAGGTGGACTATAAAGAAAGCTGAGCACCAAAGAATTGATGCTTTTGAACTGTGGTGTTGGAGAAGACTCTTGAGAGTCCCTTGGACTGCAAGGAGATCCAACCAGTCCATTCTGAAGGAGATCAGCCCTGGGATTTCTTTGGAAGGAATGATGCTAAAGCTGAAACTCCAGTACTTTGGCTACCTCAAGTAAAGAGTTGACTCATTGGAAAAGACTCTGCTGCTGGGAGGGATTGGGGGCAGGAGAAGAAGGGGACAACAGAGGATGAGATGGCTGGATGGTATCACTGACTTGATGGGCGTGAGTCTGAGTGAACTCCGGGAGTTGGTGATGGACAGGGAGTCCTGGCATGCTGCGGTTCATAGGGTCGCAAAGAGTTGGACATGACTGAGCGACTGAACTGAACTGAACACAGTCAAAGGCTTTGGTATAGTCAATAAAGCAGAAATAGATGTTTTTCTGGAACTCTCTTGCTTTTTCAATGATCCAGCGGTTGTTGGCAATTTGATCTCTGGTTCCTCCGTCTTTTCTAAAACCAGCTTGAACATCTGGAAGTTCACGGTTCAAATATTGCTGAAGCCTGGCTTGGAGAATTTTGAGCATTATTTACTAGCGTGTGAGATGAGTGCAGTTGTGGGGTAGTTTGAGCATTCTTTCACATTGCCTTTCTTTGGGATTGGAGTATGTAGAATATATATGCAGAATATATGCAGAATACATCATGTGAAATGCTGTGCTGGATGAAGCACAAGCTGCAATCAGGATTCCTGGGAGAAACATCAGTAACCTCAGATATGCAGATGATACTACCCTCATGGCAGAAAGCAAAGAAGAACGAAAGAGCCTCTTCATGAAAGTGAAAGAGGAGAGTGAAAAGATAGCTTAAGACTCAACATTCAGAAAACGAGGATCATGGTATCTGGTCCCATCACTTCATGGGAAATAGATGGGGAAACAGTTGGAAACTGTGTCAGACTTTATTTTGGGGGCTCCAAAATCACTGCAGATGGTGACTGCAGCCATGAAATTAAAAGACACTTGCTCCTTGGAAGAAAAGTTATGACCAACCTAGACAGCATATTCAAAAGCAGAGACATTACTTTGCCAACAAAGCTCCATCAAGTCAAAGCTATGATTTTTCCAGCAATCATGTATGGATGTAAGAGTTGGACTATAAAGAAAGCTGAGCACTGAAGAACTGATGCTTTTGAACTGTGGTGTTGGAGAAGACTCTTGAGAGTCCCTTGGACTGCAAGAAGATCCAACCAGTCCATCCTAAAGGAGATCAGTCCTGAATATTAATTGGGAGAACTGGTGCTAAAACTGAAACTCCAATACATTGGCCACCTGATGTGAAGAACTGACTCACTGTAAAAGACCGTGATGCTTGGAAAGATGAAGGCAGGAGGAGAAGGGGATGACAGAGGATAAGATGATTGAATGGCATCACCAGCTTCATGGACATGAGTTTGAGCAAGCTCTGGGAGTTGGTGAAGGACAAGGAAGCCTGTGGGGCTGAAGTTGAACTATTGAATTAAAGTGGAAAGTCCATGGTGTCACAAAGAGTTGGACACGACTGAGCGGCTGAACTGAACTTGGCCATGTGGCTGTTTTGTGTCTTTTATCTGGTCAATCGTGGTACTCTTTTTAACTTCTGATGTTCATGATAAGCTTAAGACAGTATCCCCAATCCCGAAATTATAAATGTATCCTTTCATAGTTTCAAGTGCTTACATAGGTTTGGGGATATTTGTTTTCCTTGAGCTTTTATAAAGTATAGGTTCATCTGGTTTTTAAAAAAATTTTTCTAGGCATACGTTATAAGTAGAGGTCTATTTTTGTGTTCCTATTTTAGGAAAATGCAGGTAGGGATCACAGATGTAACTGAGCACCAAGCACGGAGTTCATGATTCTTATAATGGACCTTCCAGCCAAACCATGCCTTGTGGAGAAGGGAGTTATCTTCACCCACCACCACTTTCTTCTGAAATCAAGTGAAATAAACCAAGGGATTAGGAAGCAAAGGAACCAATTTTCCTTCATTCTCTGTCAATTTTGAAATGCTTTGGACTATAACCTGGGACAGAGGAGGGACAGATGTTTCATTAGCATTATACGTCCACTCCCAAGTGCCGGTTTTCCCTTACACCTGTCCTCTGAGCTCCAGTCTCAAATATCGAACTGTCTGATTGGTATCCCTTGCTGGATGGATAACCACTATATCTAACTTATTATGCTCAAAATTGAACTCACCATCTCCCTTAAAAACCTGCCCCTTCCCCATATATGGTAACACTGTTGACTTAATTGCTCATTCAGAAACCTAAGAGTCCACCTTAACACCACTCTCACTTCCTACATTCAACCCACTGTTAAGTCCCATTAGTTTCCCTCTCTAGAATATATCTTGAAAATATCTATAGTTGACCCTCACTATTCACAGATTTCATATTTGTGGATTTACCTGTTTGCTAAAGTGCATTTGTAACCTCCAAATTAATATGAACATCTGTGCTTGTTGTTCTTCGTCACTCAGTCCTGTCTGACTCTTTGCAATCCCATGGACTACAGCCCACAAGTTTCCTCTGTCCATGGGATTCTCCAGGCAAGAATACTGGAGTCTGTGGCCATTCTCTTCTCCAGGGATCTTCTCAACCCAGGGATCGAACCCAGGTCTCCTGCATTGCAGGCAGATTTATTACTGTCTGAACCACCAGGGAAGCCCTAATATGAGGACAGAACAGTGAAAAATGTCATGCAACCAATGTACACATTCCCAGCTGAGGTCAAACAAGGGGATGCCTTCTTTTTAGTTCTCAGTCTGTAGACAAACGTCTTTTTCATGGTTTATTTTAGTGCCACATTTTCACTTTTTTTTTTTTTTTGCTGACAATTTCTGTTTGAAATGGCGCCCAAGTGTAGTACTCAAGTGCTTTCTAGTGTTGCTAAGTGCAAGAAAGCTGTGATGTGCCTTTCAGAGAAAATACAGAGTTATGTAACCATTGTTCTGACATGAAGTATAGTGCTATTGGCCATGAAGTCAATGTGAATGAGTCAATAATATATATTAAACAAGGCCTTTTTAAACAAAGCACACATGAAATTATGGATTCATCAGTTGATGAAACGTTATGACCAAAGGTTTGCTGGAACCTAACCATGTTTCATTTCCTTTAGGAACAACAGTTCCATCTTTATTGATGCAGTGTTCATAGCAACTTTATAGACTATAACTATTATGAATAATGGGAATCACCTGTACTTTACTCAGTTTCCACTGCCTTTACCCAAGACCAAACCACCATGCCAGCATCTCTTGTCTAAGGTGCTGCAGTATCTCCTAGAGTGACATTCTTCTACTCTTGCCTCACTAGAGCCCATTATCCATAAAGCAGCCAGGGTGATCCTCTGGAACAGAAAATCAGATGATATTACTTCCCTCACAAAACCATGGTAGGGGAGACTTCTGGTTACACCTACAATTCATGACTGTCAAAATTCTGCTCTTCCTCAGAGGTTTGGATACCCTCAGGTCCCAGAGGATGATGAGATACTTTATTTGCTGCTTCTGTTAAGCTGCCTTTTAGCCAGCACAAGCTCACAGCTCATGACCCCTAGAAGTCCCTCCTCTCTATTTATTACTTGTCTTCCTATTTTGCCCCCTCTCTCATTCCATACTGAAGTTGTCTCTTGTGTTCAAGGCTATCAGTTCCATTTTTATCTCATTGCTCTTTATGTTTTGTGGAAGGGAAATTTTATTTGTGTATTTATTTTTGGCTGTGCTGGGTCTTCTTTCCTGGGTGTGGACTTTCTCTAGTTGCAGCAAGTGATGGCTGCCCTTTAGCTGCAGTGCACGGGCTTCTCATTGCAGTGGCTTCTCACTGAGCAGGCTCTAGGTGCTTGGGCTTCCATAGTTGTGTACATGGGCTTAGCTGCCCCATGGGCATGTGGGATCTTCCTGGATCAAGTATCAAACCAGCGTCTCCTGCATTGGTAAGCAGACTCTCAACCACTGGACGATCAGGGAAGTCTCGAATAAATGTTTTGAGATAGAAATTTATATTTTTATTTTCTTCTTGTTTTCCCAATTTCCCTTCTTTCTTCATTTAAGCAAGTAATTGACCCTATTCTCCTTGACTCGGGGAAGGGATGTGTCACAGTGCCTTTTCTGGCTCTTGTGTTATGTTGGACTGCCAGGGCCATCAGGCAGTCTGAAGCTTAGAATCTGCCTTTCAAGGTAGCTGCCTATAGGTGAGGCCCTCATTTCACATCAAACTCCTTCTGAAACAAGGCAATTCAGTTCCCCCTGAATGCAAAGAAACAGTGAGTGACGCTAGTGCCATATCCCTTGCTAGTATGAGCAGTGGGAATTCCACCAGTGTGTTGGCTAGGATCCTTTGGGGCATTCCTGAATAGGCTCCTTGGTGGGCAATATTTTCCACCGATTGCATCCAGTCTACTTGTAAACTTTTTCTTGGATATTCTTCATCTTTTTGGTTCAAATATCTACCCCATAAGTATTTCTGGCATTTCTCCATTCCCCCTAAACACTGCCCTCAGAACTCCAGGGCTTTCTTTCTTAGGCTACAACTGCTTCCACATCCATCTAAAGGACACTATAGTACCCAACA
The DNA here is from genome assembly GCA_917880005.1 of Nanger dama. NCBI lineage: Eukaryota > Metazoa > Chordata > Mammalia > Artiodactyla > Bovidae > Nanger > Nanger dama. The sequence goes on along the minus strand of CAKJTW010000085.1, from coordinate 5,482,116 downwards.
CATGGAGCATCCACTAGTGAAAGTTTTTCATTCCCATGAGATGAAAGCTTACATCTGGAGAGTAAACTCATATTGTCACCTCTCCAGCAAGACTCCTTTCCCTCCCACTACTGACGATTGCTGTAACACTACCCGCTGATCTCTGTATTAATCATCCATCCAATAAAACAACAATCAGTTTAGGGTCATTTAATTCATGGCTGACACTATTATCATAGTCTTTCCAAGATAGTATTTATGTGTAGTATAGAGGACATATTAAAATCCTAAAAAGTCTAAAATAGTAATTGGCTAGTTGATCCACTGGCATCTTACATGCTTGCTTGCAGTCAGCCCACAACCTGGAATCTTTACATCTCTGCAAATCAGTTGTACACAGTCCCTAGTGTAATGTGATAGAAACTGATAGTTGTTCTCCAACATATACTACTCACTTCTTCTTTTAATAATAGAAACGCCAAGTTTTAGCTTGGTACTTGGCTTCCCACTTGAAGGTTAAAATTTTAGAAGAATACATAAGAGAATACCTTGCTAATTTTAAAGTAGTAATAGATTTATTGAACAAAACAGACACACACACACACACACAAATACTAACCATAAAATAAAAGTGAGGAATTAGACTCTTAATGTTAAGAACTTTCATTTGTCAAAAGAGACCATAAAGAAAATGAAAAGATAAGCTACACATTTGGAGGAGATATTTACAAAACATACAACCAAAAAAGGATTCCTGACCAAAAATACAAAGAATTCTTACAAAGTAAAAAGAAAACAAATGTAAAAATGGGCAAAGGCCATGAACAGTCATTTGACAGAAGAAACACAAATGGCCAATGAACCTATGAAACGATTCTAAACTTCATTAGTATTCAGGGAAATGCAAATTAAGACCACAATGAAGCAACATTTTGTGCCCATAGTAAAATCTTAAATGTTTGCTAATACCAGTGTTGAAGAGGATGTGGACCAGCAGGACTTCTTGTATGTCTCTGCTATGATTGTCAATGGGTACAACCACTTTGGGAAACAATTTGGCATTATTTTGCATTTGCATACTCTATAATCCAGCAGTTTCACTCCTTAGTCTGTTCTCTTGCACATGTGTACAAGGAGTCAAAAACAGAAATATTTAAAAGTACAGTTCATAATAGGAAATATTTGGTAGCAACCCAAATGTTCACCAACAAAGGAACAGATAAATATATTGTGGACTATCACACAGCAGTAAAAATGAATGAAATAGTTACATTAAACAATACAAATGGATTTTAGTAACATTATGTCCAGAATAAAGAAAGTCCAAGAAAAAGACTATATGCAGTAGGATGTCATTTATATTGACCTAAAAACTTCTTTTGGCATGCATAAATATGTAATAAAACTATTCTTTAAAAGAAGAGTATAGAAAACATAGAATTCAAGATACTGGTTATCTCTGGGTCTAGGAAAAGAGTGAGATGGTATACATAGATATTGATTATGAATAATGTTCAATTTTTTATTGGGTGATGAATTAATACATATTTACATAGTTATGAATTTTAATACATATATATGTTACATACACAGTTTTATGTATCAAATAAATATTTAAAGAGAGGAAAATTAAGTGTGAGAAATAAATTATTTCATACTTCAGTATGTATTTACATTCTTGGTCACGATTTCACAAAGGTAGTATTGAAGTATTCAGTTGTTTACACCTTTATGTCAAGCAACAATGATCCCAATAGCCAGAAATGCAGAGTAATAAATATTTGTGTTATTATTAACTCAATATCATGACTGATCAGTGTTGTGGTTTCCCCAAAAGGTAAATCATTGTTCATTAAGTTCCAAAGAAAACAAAGCACAGTTTTCTCTCAATTTGTATAATAGTTACAGTCTTGAGAAATTCAATATAAAGCTCTTAAAAGCTCCTTTCTGCTTGTATTTAACATAGTGTTAGATTTTGGACTTGATCACTATAATCAGGCTTTGTATCCAACTTGACTATCCAGCAAGACATTTGAAAGTCTTATGGGACAATTCTTTGTTGTGTGGGGATGTGCTGAGCATTACTAAAACTATGTATATGTATAACTGAATCACTTTGTTGTACACCTGAAACTAACCCAACATTGTTTATCAACCATACACCAATATAAAAAAAAATTAAGAAAATAAAATATCCTCAGCCATCATCAATTTAATGCTAATAATGTCCCACAATCACTATGAGAACCCAAAATGCCCCTACAGATGTCTCAATTGCCCCCTAGGAGGAGCAATACCACCAGAACCACTGTCCTTGTGGAAAATGTGAGGGTAGGGAACCATCAGCTTTTAGTGACGTGGGCTCTTACTTAAATAAGCCAAACAGCTCATCAGAGAAGCTGTCACACCTGGCCATCGAGAAGTGATGTGCAGTGCAAAGTGTGAGAGACTTTAGTTTGAAAGAGAAAGAGGGCAGGGGCCGGAGCCAAAGAAGGCTGAGAAAGAAGACTGAATGCCAGGTCCCCAATCTGGGAAAGTTACTCAAGACAGTGTGCCACGGATCTTTGGTCTAACACTGTAAACCTATCAGGACCACTTTAACACCTACGGTGACCTTGTGCGTGCCCGCATGCTAAGTCACTTTAGTCCTGTCTGACTCTTTGCTATTCTATGGACCACAGCCCACCAGGCTCCTCTGTCCATGGGATTCTCCAGGCAAGAATACTGGAGCAGGCTGCCATTCCCTTCTTCAGGGGACTCTTTCCAACCCAGGGATCAAACCCACGTCTCTTATGTCTCCTGCAATGGCAGGCAGGTTCTTTACCAGTAGTGCCACCTGGAAGCCCAAGGTAACCTTTGAGGCACCTCATGGGGTGGAGAGAAAGAATCTGTACCTGTGTTGGGGTTGAGGGTCAGAGAGGTGTGCAGAATTCGATGCAGTCTGCAACAGTGGAAAATGTACCTTACAGCTATAAAACTTTATTAAATGTATGGGGATGTTGTGCCCTGAGCAAAGGAGGCAATGAAGTCAACATGTGCCTTTCCTGGCAATGCCCACACATGACACCAGGAAGGACTCCACCAGCTTTGCCCTCCTTCACTCCTATTTGCACAGGAGCCCCAGCTGTCCACTGACCTCAGCTTTGGGGTAGGGGGCAGGGTGAAGAAGGAAACAGGCTTAACAGATATGCAACTGAGCCGAAGGATAAGGTGGCCCGGAATAACCTAGCAAGGCAAATAAAGCACTTGATATACAGGTGCGGTGCCAGGAGTCAAGGACCGGAGATTGGGTCCAGTTGCGGAAACTGGGCATCCTGAGTCTGTCTAAGATAGCTGAGTGTTGGAAGGGCACACTGTACGTGGTAGGGGAAAGCAAGGATGACTGCCAACATATAAAGTCCAGCCTGGGGGCAGCCAGGAATAGAGGGAAGCAGCTGTCAAGGTGATATATTGTAATAATCATCTGACCATTAGAAAGCTGGAAAGAAGAGATCAGGTGAATACACTATGAGGCCATGGTCACTGGATCACAAGAAATAAGTTATGTTAAAAGAAGAAATGTGAATCGCTTTTGTAATAAGATCAGGGTTGTCAAGAAGGAAATTAATTCTTGCAGAATCCATAGTCTAGAGTGGGAGGCTTCCTCCCCACACATTGGAGTTCATTCAACCCTACCACCCACACAATCAAAAGACAATGAGTTGACCTACTGTTTGGAGGGGCAAGTTGCAGAACAATGTACAGAATAAAATCTCATTTAAATACTTCATCTACCTTAGGGAAACAAACACAGGCACATTTGTAAGAATGTAGAGAAAGGTATGGATGGACATACACCAAATTCTTAACACTGGCTACTTTTAGGGACTGTGGTTGGGGATAGGGGTGAATAAAGAGTTCTGTGTTTTTCTTTACACACCTCTGTATCATTTGACTTGTTCAACTATCATGCAAAGAAAAAAACTTTTAAATTAAATCTGATAAACTTGAGCCTACCCTCTCCCCTCTGCAGATTCAGCAGAAATCGGGCAAGGGAGGAAAGTCATTGACATTCAACAAACACCGGAGGCATCAGAGACATGGGACATGATCACTTTGGTAGGGAGGGGTGGAGCATGTTCCTGGAAAAGAGGAGGTAGGGACATGGGGCAAGAAAAGGGGTGAAAGGGAGAGGACTTAAGGAAGGGATGAAGAAAGGGGCCAATCAGTGAAGGATGGCCTTCTTCTGGAGGCCTGGGGAGCTTCTGTATGTGATGCCCCCAAGGATCAAGGCAGTGAGGACTTGCACCTGTGTAAAGAAATGAGGAAGCTAGACTAAGTGCACAATGCCTACCCTCATCTTCAACTTGGTATGGCTTTGGACCAATCACCTGAGCTCTGAGAACTGCTTAGACTTCCTTCAGGATCCAAGGTATATGGTATACTTTAGAGAAAAGGAAATGAGGCAGCAGAGGAAGGAGCCAAAGGAGGAAATGGCTGCTTCCTCCCTCCATGGATATTGACAGCACCATCACCGAGGACTGTGAGGTAGCAAGGAGTACCTACCTGCAAATGACTGTGGGCAACAAAGTTTCAAGGATTATCCACCCATGGATGATGATCCAGCTGAAGAGACAGTAAGGTCCCTTTCCCCTACTCCCCCACCAGCAGTAGCTACAGACTCACCTTGCGAGCCAGGAAGCAGAAGCCACCACCACCTACATGCAGCTGCAGCCCGAAGCAGACCAGATCCTTAAGGGCCTTCTGCATCATCAAAGAAAGAATGATCTGTTTGGGTATGGTTCCAATGCTGTCTTTTGTTTTTGAATATTATTAATGCATGTATCAGCTCAGTAATTCTCCCCAAGTGAAGGGAGTTTAGAATTATCTGAGGGTGGGGGGAGTGCTTTTTAAAAACGGATACACTGGTTCAGAGCCCTACATAAGAATCCTTGCCTTTGTGAGCCATTGCTATGAGGAGGAGTGTGTCATAGCACTTGGATGTGTAGGGTCAGAAATGAACAAATGAAAAGGTGGAAATCACTCTTCTAGCCCTATAGTTCTCAAGATGTGATTCCCAGGCCAGCAGCCTTGGCATCATCTGGCAACTAGGTAGAAATGCAAAGTATTGGACTCCAATGCAGACCATACTGAATCAGAAACTCTGGATGGGACCCAAAAATATGTTTAACAAAACCCCCAGGTGATTCTGCTGCATGCTTAAGTTTGACAATCACTGCTCTAGTCAAAGTCTTTAAATATTATCACCCTCCTTGGCAGACCACTCATCTCCAAACCTCCCTGTAATGAGTGAAACTATCAACCACCTCCTTTTGCTTAAATATCTCATTCTTCAGTTTTTCTGATTGCTCCTGTCTTTTATTTCTCCTTCAGTGTCTCTTTTTCCTCTTCTCTTTCACAAGATGTGAACCTATGCCCAAGGATCAGCCATCTGCCCTTATATCTTCCCCTTCTCCATTCTTCTCCCTTCATCCACAGTCATGATTTCAATGATCATTTCCATGCTGATGCAGCTTGACACTTAAGCTGTCTATGATTAAATAACTATAGTCTAATATTCAAATAGTATTTTCCACCAAGTGAATTATCTAGTCATTGCTTCAAATTCAACATGCCTAACCTTCCGCACTCTAGTAGCCTTTCCAAACTAAAAATCTCATGTTTACCTTTGATGGCTCCTTCTTCTCTCTTCTCTCTAATCCATTCAAATATCCTATTTTTGGTGGTTTTTCATAGTATCTCCTGGATGTGTCACTCTCTACTCCTTTTCCCTACCCATGTCTAAATTCTCAGCATCTCTCACTTGAACCTTCTAAAGAGGTTCAAGACTATTTCCAATCTCTCTTCCTTCAGTCCTTCCAAACAGCTGTTCAAAATAACAGTGTATGCATCATATTACCTCCCTGCTCAAAAATCTATTGATAGCATTGATCATTCACTGCTTCAGATCTAAGTTGCTTGGTATGGTTTTTAAGACCCAGAAAGATCTGGCCTTTTTCTTCCCCTCATCTAGTGAGCAAGGCCACATGCAGGTGCCCTATTGTAGCAAGCACCGAAATGGCAACCACGTCTACAGCACACAGTCTCTCTGGACTATTCCTGGTTTTCCTTCCTCAGCTACCTCTTGTCTCTATGCATCTCCAGTCCCTGAACCTTTCTAAATGTCTTCTTTTAGCCCTTCAGTCTTGATGAATTGGCCCAAATCTCCTCTCCGCCTTACCAGACTCAGCTCCCTACTTGACCCTTGGTTTTTTATACTCTTCTTTTTTATACTCTTTGGGGGGTCTATACTTGACCCTTTTTATACTCTTCTTTTATACTTTTCAAGATCACTCTCCTACAACTTAGGAAAAGTTTGTTCTACCAGCATCAGTCCTAAGGAATCCTTCCAGCCATATGACTCCTTCTTCATCTTCCACTCCCTTCCCATTAGAGGACCTTCTTGGACATTACCTCTATATTAACCTATTCCAGTAAGTCTGACTATTCACTGAGCAAGCACACATACACACAAACTCTCACATGTACACACTAATCTCATCCTCAAGATGAGCTCTGTACTCTTTCTGTTCTCATATGCTACCTATCTGTAAAGATCCATCATGTCCAGCCTTCCTGAATTCTTCACACTCATATGGTAGACTGATTTAGGTACTAATTCGGAGACCAGAGTCTGAGGTTGGGTTCCAAGGAGTCATAAAGGCAGGTATACTCTTCCAAGTTGCCCAGATCAGGAAAATAGAGAGTAGCAGGTCCAATCTAAGCCCAAGAGTTTGAAAAAGAAAAGAAAGTTAAAAACTAGTGGACAAGATGCAAACATCCAGGTCCAAAGATGAGAGCAGGGTCATAGATAAGACATTGATTTTCTTAACCAGATTGCAACAGCAGGTCAGGAAAAAAAAATGAAAGAATATCTTGGAGCAAGGGGCATGGCAAAATATTTGCCAGGAAAAATGTTGGACATTCATGGTTCATTTTATAGGATGGCAGAAGTACAAGAATGATGTGTTGACTTAAATTTTCAAGGTTGAGACAGACCAGTTCCACACCCTTTTTGCCTTCCAGTTTATGGCATGCAATTTATTTTTTCCTGTCCACAATGACTTCTCCGTCTGTAAGTTCTTTTGTATCTGTAGTCTGCATTTAATGATCTGCATTTAATTTATTTTTTTTCATTCTGTCCCTCTCTCTATCACTTCATTTTTTGATAGTCTGAATAACTTTATTGGATTTTGCTATAAATTGAATGATAAATACAATTTATATGTACTAGGTTTAGAGGACATTTTAAAAAGTGACTGAAGACTGAAATTAAGTGATGCCAATATCAAAATTTCAGTAGAGACATGACTTCTGCTGAAAACAAAGGTAACTTTCCAGAGGATAAACTGGAGAAATAACCCACAATATAAGAGCAAAAGCACAGAAAAACTGAAAGTATAAGAGACAGAGACATATCCAGAAAACTTGATGTATAAAAAAATATATATATATAAGAAAAGTGAACAATTTATTGTTGTATGTCTAACTCTTTTGTGACCCCATGGACTATAGCCTGGCAGGCTCCTCTATCCATGGAATTTCCCAGGCAATAATACTGGAGTGGGCTGCCATAACCTTCTTCTGGGGATCTTCCCAACCCAGGGATCAAACGCACATTTCCTGCATTAGCAGGAGGATTCTTTACCACTGAGCCACCAGGGAAGCCCAAGAAAAAAATGAATGGGTACAAATATGATAATCAAGAAAATGATAGAACGTCTCTATACTTACAGATTTCACGGATAAAGAGAAAATCTTACAAGCTTTCAGACAAAGAAGCTTCTTTTCATTTGATTTTATATTTACCAAGGAAAGAATCAGACTAGAATCAGAGGTCTCACTTTCCTCAGTGAAAGCAAAAAATGATGAAATAATATCTATAGACAAGTGAGAGGATTATCATTCAGTAATTTTGTACTCATTCAAGATACTATTCATCTGTGTGGGCAAAAGACATTCTCAGACACTCAAAGACAAAAAATTACTGAAGAAATGACTAAACAAATTAAAATGAGATCAAAACAAAGATTTCAAGATTAGTAAAGATTTAGGGATTTAAGTTTCAAGAAGCAATGGTTATAATATTTACTGATAAATGTAAAAGGATGATGATAATATGACAGCATAGTATGTATTAAGTCAAAATACTTGAAGCGAAAAATCAAAAACACATACACTCCATGGAAAAACTTCTTATCTTAGTCATAGCAATTACTGCCTAGCTGGTCTCCCCACTTCCAGTTGAATCCTCTCTAATCAACTCACCTTGAGGCAGCCATTGATCTTTGTAAAATGTGTGGTTGTGAGAATATATTTATTATTAAATTTTGATATATCTAAGGAGAAAAGTAGCTTAAATATGATTGTTAAAAATAAGAGTGTAATCACTAGCACAATAGAGTTCTATTTAAAGAACTTCTAAATTCCTTGTGGAAAGAAAAAGGCAAATAAAGGATTTTAAATTTTTTATTAAAAATCTGATAAACCTAGAAAAGTAAGGAAAGAGAAAACTGGAAACAAAAAGTGTAATGAACAAATCATGAGAGAAGAAAGAAGATCAAATATATTTGTTTTTGCAGTAAGTATGCATGCATGCTAAGTTGCTTCAGTCTTGTCTGATTCTTTGCAACCCTATGGACTATAGCCCAGCAGGCTCCTCTGTCCATGGGATTCTCCAGGGTGGAGTGGGTTGCCATGCCCTCCTTCAGGGGATCTTCCCAACCCAGGGAAGATCTCCTGCACTGGCAGGCATGTTCTTTACCAGCAACACCACCTGGGAAGCCCAGGCTTAAATTATTCTTTCCTCAAAAAAATAAAATGGATTTTCAGTTTTTGCTTTAAAAAAGCAATGATATGGTACATATAACAAATACTCCTGGGAAAAAGAACAAAGAAATACTAAATATAAAGCAACAGAAAGACATGTAAGATGAGTGCAAGTAAAAATAAAGCAGTATTAAAGTCAGATAACATGAAATTCAAAGCCAGAAGAATTAAACAGAACAAGGATATATTCATCTAATGATAAAAAGACACACAGAATTTAAATGTCATAAACCTTATGCACTATACAATGTAGCAGTGAATACATAAGAAAAAAAAACTAGAAACAAAAGACAACAGAAAGCCATAGTTATAGTGAGAAAATTTATATACCTCTTTAAATATTTAGCAAATAAAGGAGACAAGAAATAAGCAAGGATATAAAGAATCCAAGTAATACAATGAACAGATGAATTTATTATAAAGTTGAACCTTACAAAAAGACACATTCTTAACATATATCTATAGAACATTTCTAAAAATCAGTCAGGTACTTGGCAACAAAGAAAGTCTAATGAACTCCAAAAGGAAGAAATGCATATACTGTATTCTCTGACTAAAATAAAATAAAACAAGAAATTCACAAAAACCATAACTCTCCAAAATTTAACATTTGAAAATGAAGAAATACTCTTCTGAACAGTCACTGGGTCAAACTGGAAATCAAAATTGAAGTTATAAATTATCTAGAAATAATTTAAAGAACATTCCATAAAAGAAAATCTTTAAGATGTGGCTAGAGTTAAACTCTGAGGGAAATTTATAGCCCCAGATATTTTTGTTACTAAAAATAAGCATGAAAATAAATGAACTAATAATTTAACTTACAACTTAAAAAAACATTAACTTAAAGAAAGTGGAAAGAGAGAATTAATAAAGATAGAAGCTAAAATTAAAGAAGTAAAAGCTACTACCACCACACAATCTTACTCATCTCCCACAGACACAAAGAAGAATGAATAAAGCCAAATCAACAGACCTATAAAATAAAACTACTTCCTTCGGCAGCCTAGGTTTTTGTTTTTTTTTTTTTTTAAAGAGCAAAGGTTAAAATGTATTATTAGAAATGAGATATAACCACTTAGATAAAACATTGACATAATTACAAGACAAAATTATAAGCAATTTTTTCAATAATGAAAATCTAAAGCAAATGGGCAAATTTTTAGCAAGACAAAGAATATAATACACTCAAGAAATCATAGGAGATCTGAACAGATCTGTAATCACAGAAAAAAAAAAGGAAATTTCTGAGTTCTATCTAACCTTCGAAAAACTTTCTGTTATTCAAACTGATCTGGGTTTATATAGAGCACCCCAATGTATTCTACACATAACCTTTTAAAAATGTGATTAAAGAATACCACAAAGATGAAACTAAAGACCACTTTAGTTTACTTATGAATATAGATGCAAAATGTTACAATAAAATATTAGCAAACACATTCCAGAGTAGCAGCAAAAACCTAATTCACTCTGATGAAATAAAGTTTATTTGAAGAATGCAAATATGGTTAAATTAAGCAATCTATCAATATAATTCATTACATCCACAAGTTAAAGGAGAGGAATGTTATATAATTGTATTAAAAACTAATGGAAAAGTATTTGATACGATTCAGCAGGCATGGATAATAATAAAACCTTTAAAAAAAACTTAGAAACCACTTCAATCTAATAGACTGTTTAGCAAAATCGAATGAATACCATAAGAAATACTTCAAAAAGAAAAGGTAACATCAAGCCTAGGCTGTTCGTGGCCTCTGTGAGAATGACCTTGATCTACCACAGTGTTGAAACAGAAGAGTTAAGATAAATGCCAAGTGTTGTGTCTGTGGTGGTAGCCTTATGGAACTGTCCCCAGGTTTGGCCTTTTGTGAGTTGCCTCATGCCTACATAAGTGAAGTGAAGTTGCTCAGTCCTACATGGCTAGAACTAAATATAAGATCAGCAGAAGCTGTTTTTCACTGAGAAATCATGTCCTTTGGCTAGATAACTAGAATTAAATTGTTAGACTGCTACCTTGTGTTACTCACAAAATAAATTCCAGATGGATTAAATATTTGAATTTTCATATGAAAACTTTAGAAGAAAATTAAAAAGAATATTTTTAGAACTACAGAGTGGGAGAGGCCTTCTTATGTAAGATAGGAAACTAAGAAGCCATAAAGATTGGCAATTTTGACAACATAATTTAAAATTTACTGTGGAGCAAAAGAAAAATTAAAAATTTCACTGAGATGAAATATCTGCAATTAAAACAGACTCATAATCCTAAAATATAAAAGAAACAGATTTATAACCCTATAATAAAAATATAAAGCCTATAATATAACCCTAAAATTTTCTATGAAAAAGCCAACAACCTGAAATTTATGGCAAAGGTAGTGAAGAAACAAATCACAGAAGTGGAAATACAGATATAAAACAGAAGTTTCCATCCTCATAGGTTGTCAAGGATAAAAGTATTATAAATGATGGGACAGCACTTTTACCCTTCTGACTGGCACCATTTTAAAATATTGATAATATTCAGCACAGGCAATAGTAACTCTCTTACTCTATCTTTAGTAGACCAGGGAGTTGCTACAATCATTTTCAAAGGTAATCAGGTAGCAAATACCAAAAATTTTAAATGTACAAACCTTCGATCTGGTGATACCTCTTATAGGTCTGTAACCTAATATGTTAATTATTATAAGTGAGCAGAGACCTATGTCCAAGGATGTTCAATACAGTTGGCAATGGTAAAATAAAGGACAACAATCTGAAGGCTCATCAAAAGGGGAAAGGTTGAGTAAGTTATAGGAATACTGAAAAGCTGAAATCAAGCATGAGTGCTAGCTCTGTCTGCCAAGAGAGCTCTCCGTGATATATTATTGTTTTTTAAAAGAGGCAGAATATGAAGCATAGTAAGATGCAATTTTAGTTTACAGTAGGTGGGAGAAGGAACCATGTGTCTGTGGGCACTGAGCTGAACTCAGAGGAGGATCTGTCTGAATTCGGCTCAAAGCAGTTCAAGCTTACAATTGAACATGTGTACAGAAAACACGCCCTGTGTATCAAACCAAATGCTTCACTTCTGTCACAAGATCCTGGTACTGTGGCTATCTGGCTATATTTGTTAAAGGACTATGTAACAGGCCAAAAGTTTTCAAATAACGAAGAACATCTGTAATTTTGGCAAAGTCTTCAAATCTAAAGAAAGCCTGTGTCAAAACTTAAACTAAGGTGTGCGGGGTTGGGGAGAAAAGTGTGAAAGGGTCCACAGCAAACTGAACACTAAAATTGAACACTGATATATTCCCCAATATATCTTTGTATTGCTGAAGACCAAGCACGTCATCTTAAAAACCATTAGTAAAAAGAAATTCAAGAAGATAAGAAAAAGAGAATAAGACAGAAGCCAGCATAAAGGGCGCACGGGGGGTGGGGGAGGGGGTGGGGGGGCGGGGGGGAGGTGCAGATGAAAGGAAAGAAAGAAGGCAGGAATGAAAGAAAAAGACGAGGAAAGAAGGAACAACAGAAAAAGAGAGATATAGAGAAAGGAAAGGAAAGACAGAAAGAAAAAGAGAAGCCGGCCAGGCGCGCAGGCGTGCGGGAGGACCCAAGCGCGGAGCACAAGGGTGCTGGAGGTCAGCCGAAGCCCAGGAGCTGTTAATCCCCGCGCCATCTGCAGCCAGCTGCCTACAGTGGCCTGGACTGGCGGGCGCTTCACAGTCATTTTCTGAAGGTAAAGAGAGCAAGCCTCTGACTGCAGGCAGATGGGAGCGGCTGCGGCAGAAAGCAGAGCAAATATATATATATACATATATATAGGCAGGTGTAGCCCGGCGCCAGCACGCAGAAACTGGGCCACTGGAGAAGCCAGCCTGGAAGCCTAGGCTGCATCACATCCTGCCACCCACTCCTTGAGCCATTAAGCAAGGAGGCGGCAAGCACCTCTTGTCACAAGAGGGTGAGAATCTGGGGGAGGAGGTGAGGAAGCCCAGAGGATCACAGAGGAAGGGAATAGGACAGAGGCAGGCCAGCTATTCCTACTCTGCCTTCCACTGTTTCCATCCCTTTAGACTGGAGTCATGGAAGGCTCCTGTCTCTGTGCCCAGCCGTGGACAAGCCCTGGGGGCTAGGGATGGGAGGATTACTGTCGGGAGATGAAGAGATGACAACGGAGAGGCCTGACTCTGAGAAGGAAGGGCTTGAACTGATGGCATCCTCATCCTGCCAACCCCGACCATTCACGCTGAGGCCTCTCACACAAGACAGAAACTTGAGCGCACAGGCTCTGAATTCAAATCGCAACTCGGCAACTTGCTAATTGTGACCTTGCGCAAGTTAGGTAACCCCTCCGGGGATTCAGTATCTCCTTTGTGAAATAGAGGCAATAATATCGTTACCCTTCTGCCAGGGTATTGATGAAGGAGAGAAAGATTAAAGATGATAACTCTTATGAAATCTAGCTCCTAGGAAGATTTGAGTGCTCAATAAATCTTCGGTATTATTAGAACATTAATTAATGTGTCATTTGTGGGCAGAGTCCTAGACCAGGTGCTGAGTTTTAATAGCCAGTGGAGGCTCCTAGATTCCGTCGCTTTCCACTATCTCCAACCCCTCCCCATCTCTTCTTCCTGCCCCCACCAGTGCAGGATCTAAAATCCTCTCTCGCCTGGGAGCGTCTCCAACTGCTCATTTTCCACCAGTTTGCCGTGCCGCCCCCACCCCCAACACACATACACATTTCCTTTGGGCACACCTTCACTTGGAGAGTGAAACACACACACCCCCAAGCCTCCTCCTTTCCAAATCCCGGTGAAATTCCCCACCCCCAGGGTGGGGGTAGGGCAGGGCGGTGGAGCTGGACGGATGGTGAGGGAGAGGAACAATCTTAAGCCGCCAAAAAATACCCAGAGAAAATCAAGAAAGGATATCGAGCTCCGCTTGAGAGGCCTTTGGGGTGCTGGAGGCAGCCCGCAAAGAGCAAACGCATCAGGTTGTTTCTTTTTCATCAAGCACCAGCAGTTGCTGGGTGTAACCCTAGTCCCCCTCCTCTGTGAAATAAGTGAATGTGCTCTCGCCAAGCATCCCGCATACTGATTCTCTCAGATTTCATTGACTCGACCCCTCTTGCCTCCATTAACCCCACGTCTTGGGCACTTGCTCTTTCCAATCCCGCTCGGCCCCAACAGATGGACAGGCATTCTAATCGTTAACCAGCCACCCCGCGCTCCGGGTCTCTGCTTAGACGCCACGCTGTAGAGGAAAACGTGGAGTGTACGAAGGCGGCCCAGGATTATTTCTGTGAGCCTTCGCCTGTTTTGCCAGAGTATAAACATGATGCTGTAGAATATGTCCAAATGTTCCCAAAATAGACCCAGTGCTGAGGCTGTGTTCAAGCTTGGACATTCCCAGAACTGGTTTCACTATCCAGATTTCAAGTCGCTGTCTGCGCAGAAGGTGGTGAGGAATTCTCACTTGATGTGGTGCTGAATAGTCAATCCTTCAAGATTAGAAAAGCTTCTTGATTTCGGAGACATTTGTTATGGAAAGATCTCAGTCCCCTTTGGGGTGTCTCTTCCCTCCAGCCACCACCGCCAGCCTCTTCTAAAACAGGTTATAGCTGCTGCAAGGATACGCCCACATTTAGTCAGGCTGGACCACTCTGGGCAATCGGAACTTTCCACATTCTCATGTCTTGTTTCCCCAAGTTGCTCCAAGTAGACCTGCTTCTTTTAGTTCCTTATTGTCAGCCACCTCACTGCTCATCACCACCACCTACCATCATGCCTTTAGAACCTAGATCTTTATTGTCTCATTACAAAAATTAAACATGATAATTATAAATATGGAAACATTGCAGAACCAAAATCTAACCATGAGAAACACATCAGACAAGCCTAAATTGAGGGACATTCTATAAAAAGAGTTGACCTGTGCTCCTCAAAACTATCCAGGTCATCAAAAACCAGGAAACCCTGTGAAATTGTCGCAGCCCAGAGAAGCCAAAAGAGCTAGGATAGCTTAATATAATGTGGTATCCTATATGGCATAGTGGAATGAACAAAGGGCATTAGGGGAAAACTAGTAAAATATGATTAAATTGTGGGCTTCAGTTAATAATTATGTATCACTATTGGTTAATTAGTTATGACAAATATACCGTGTGTGTGTGCTAAGTCGCTTCAGTCATGTCCGATCCTGTGTGACCCCATGGACTATAGCCCACCAGGCTCCTCTGTCAATGGGATTCTCCAAGAAGGATGCTGGAGTGGGTTGCCATGCCCTCCTCCAGGGAATCTTCCTGAACCAGGGATCGAACCTGAGTCTCCTGCATTGGCAGGTGGATTCTTTACCACTGAGACATCTGGGAAGCCCCTTACTCTAAACTTAAAGTGAATGCAAAATATATGAAGGGATGGCTAGAGGAAAAGGTAGCTCAAGAGATACATGTGATAAAGCAAGTAAAGAAAAATGTTAATGGCAGAACCTAAGTGTGAGAAAACAAGTGTTCACTGCACAAGTCTTTCTAATTCTGTAGGTTTAAACATTTTTCGTGGCACAATGATGGGAAAAATTCCTGAAAGACATTAAGTAGAAAGTCTTTATAATCACCCTCTTAGGAGTAACCTGTTAAGCAACCTGTTAAGTTTGTTGTATATTCCTCTATACGTTTTGTTACTATATACAGATATTTTTAAAGGGGATACAATTATACATATACTGGTCTACACTCACTGTGTTCCTTTAATCATTTATCTTGGATTATTTCTGTGGCATTCTTTTAATGTGGCTGCATGGTACTCCATCATATGTTACATAATTAATTTTCTTTTGAAGGAAATTTTAGTTCTGTACAAGGGTTTTTGTCTGTTGGCTTGCTTTTCACTGTTACAAACTTTGAAGTAGTAGATTTTATTACACATATATCTTTGTGTGAGTATATCTGTAGAATAAATTGCTAGAAATGGAATTCTTGGCTTAGAAATATTGTGCCAGCCTGCTTTCCCACCAACAGTGTACAAGAATGTTTGAGTCCTCACACCTCTACCAACACTAGTTATTAAAGATTTAATATTTGAAAAACTGATCGGTAAAAAATATAAGACAATTTTTAAAACATTTTTTTGATGTGGACTACTTTTAAAACCTTTTATGAATTTGTTATCCAACTCCATGGTAGCTCAGTTGGTAAAGAACCTGCCTGCAGTGCAGGAGACCCAGGTTCAGTCCCTGAGTCTGGAAGATCCCCTGGAGAAGGCAATGGCAACCCACTCCAGTATTCTTGCCTGGAGAATCCTATGGACAGAGGAGCCTGGTGGGCTACAGTCCATGGGGTCGCAAGAGATGGACACGACTTAGCAACTGAACCACCACCACCACTGAACTCGTTATAATATTGCTTCTGCTTTTTTATGCTTTGTTTTTTGACTGTGAGGCATGTGGGATCTTAGCTCCCTGACCAGGGATTGAATCTCACATCCCCTACATTAGAAGGCAAAGTCTTAACCATTGGACAGCCAAGGAATTCCCTGTTGTATAATTTTAATTTTTTATTAGTGAGGCTAAACATCAATTCTCTGTTTATGACTGTAGTTCTATTAATTGCCTATTTATTCTTTCTACCCATTTTTTACTTTCTTTTTTATTTGCAAGAGCCCTTTGTGTAGTAAAACGTTTGTAGCATGTGTTGCAAATGTTTCTTTTTATTTCTTTTAATTTTGCCACAACTTAGCTTTCAGTGTTTATCATGGAGCCATTTTTCATTCTCTTTGGTTTTACCTGTCGCCTTTCTTTCACATAACAACCCTTTGAGGTAGATAAGGTAAAAGATATTGAAAAGTCACATTAGCTGTCCCATGGTCACACAGATGATGATAAAACCACTGCCTTTGGACCCAGGACTCCTCAGTCCTGGTCTAGGACCTTTTCCATGACC
Organism: Nanger dama; assembly: GCA_917880005.1. Lineage (NCBI taxonomy): Eukaryota > Metazoa > Chordata > Mammalia > Artiodactyla > Bovidae > Nanger > Nanger dama. Next base: position 5,465,339 of record CAKJTW010000085.1, on the reverse strand, counting down.
AAGAAAAAAGCAGAAATATTCCAATTGAAAGAAGGGAAAACTTCTTTCTCCATGCCTGTTGCAAAGTGCTGCCAGAGAAATATTAATACATAACTGGGCAGCCTTTTACATACCCTCTAGTCATGACTACCAATCTTAACTGGGCCCTTCTTGCTTCCATCATAGTACCTAATTAGCTTGTTCAAATCTCCTCCACAAGGTTGCTCACTGCAAGAGAGCACTTGCTCTCAGTATCTTCATGAAATGAGCAATGATGTTATTTGCCATTCCCAGGAGATGAACTTCACAAGTGCCACTGTATGTATGCCTTGGGCACTGGCAGAATTTTTCCCTGGAAAACTGACTTGGGAGACTGGTCAGACTCCTATTCCCCTCCTTGTCCACTGAGCTGAGCTTAAAGCCCATTTGGTAAAAAGAGTGGCCAGAAACCAGTGGGGACTTTGTAAATGACTATGTGAGCCCTGAGGCTCAGAGGCTGGGAAAACAATTCACTAGGGACTTTATGGGGAGAAGGCAATGGCACCCCACTCCAGTACTCTTGCCTGGAAAATCCCATGGATGGAAAAAGCCTGGTAGGCTGCAGTCCATGGGGTCACGAAGAGTCGGACACGACTGAGCAACTTCACTTTCACTTTTCACATTCATGCATTGGAGAAGGAAATGGCAACCCACTCCAGTGTTCTTGCCTGGAGAATCCCAGGGACAGGGGAGCCTGGTGGGCTGCCGTCTACGGGATTGCACAGAGTCAGACATGACTGAAGTGACTTAGCAGCAGCAGGGACTTTATGAGACTCTAGGCAGAAGCAGGCCTAACTTTGGGCACCCCTAACCTAATGGGGAAGAGAATTAGAGAAGGATGGTTTGTCGAGGCCATTTCTCCTGGCTCACATAGGGGTGTCTGGTGCCAGGCAAGTCCCTAGGCATGGACATCCATATACCCCTTATGGCCACGCTCAGTAACGATAACTGATGTGGACAATGGGTTCTGGAGTAGAACAAAAGATCAGGGTAGTGAGTACAGCTGACAGAGCTGAGTATAGGCACATGGCAGGCATCACTCCAGGGGATACTCAGAAAGAAGTGGGGGAGTTTCTGAGTGGGCCAGCCTACTATCTGGAACAGCTGAGGGATGGAAAATATAGAATCTTGAACATAACTCTAGAGGTGACCCAGATTCACAGGCTGGAGGGCCTGAGAGGCCTTTGAGTAACAGGACCATGCTCAATCACTCAGAGAATCTCCAAATATAGAATTGACATTACAGTCCAAGTCTAGAGTTCCACCTCTCCAACACACCCTGTCTTTTTTTCACAGCTAATATTTTTTTCTTTTTAAACTTTTTATTTTATATTGGAGCACAGTTGATTAACAATGTTTTGATAGTTTCAGGTGTACAGCAAAGTGACTCAGTTATACATACACATGTATTTATTCTTCTTCAAATTCTTTTCCCCATTTAGGTTGTTACATAACATTAAGCAGAGTTCCCTGTACTATACAGTAGGACCTTGCTGGTTATCCATTTTAAATATAACAGTGTGTACATGTACATCCCAAACTCCCCTAACTATCTCTTTCCCTTCCCCTTCCCCTCTGGGAAGCATAAATTCATTCTCTAAGTCTGTGAGTCTGTTTCTGTTAGTAAATAAGTTCATTTGTACCACTTCTTTTTAGATTTCCCATCTAAGTGACCATATTTCTCCTTCTCTGTCTGACTTACTTCAGTCAATATGACAGTCTCTAGGTCCATCCATGTTGTTGCAAATGGCATTATTTCATTCTTTTAATGACTGAGTGATATTCCATTGTGGGCTTCCCTGGGGTCTCATTGGTAAAGAAACCACCTGCCAATGCAGGAGATGTGGGTTCGATCCCTGGGTAGGGAAGATTCCTTAGAGAAGGAAATGGCAACCAACTGCAGTATTCTTGCCTGGGAAATCCCATGGACAGAGGAACCTGGAGGGCTACAGTCCATGGGGGTCACAAAAAGAGTCAGACATGACTTAACAACTAAACAACAACAAAATATTAATTGTGTGTATATATATATATACACACATACATATATATATACATATATATGTATATATACATACATATATGTATGTATATATGTATATATATGTATGTGTATATACATATATATATACATACACACACACATACATATATACCACATCTTCTTTATCCATTCTTGTGTTGATGATATGTCTTAGTTGCTGTAAACGGTGCTGCAGTGGACACTAGGCTGCATGTATCCTTTTGGATCATGTTTTTCTCCAGATGTATCCCCAGGCCTGGAAGTGCAGAATCATGTAGTAGCTTTACTTTTAGCTTTTTAAGGAACCGCCACACTGTTCTCCATAGTGGCATAGTGGCTGCACCAATATTCATTTCCACCAACAGTGTAAAAGTGTTCTCCACACCCTCTCCAGCATTTATTTTTTGTAGACTTCTTGATGATGGACATTCTAACCAGTGTGAAGTGATATCTCATTGTAGTTTTGATTTGCATTTGTCTAATAATTAGCAGAAGAGATTAAGACGAGTTAGCAAGAATACACACAAAAAAACTATACAAAAAAGGTCTTAATGACCTCAATAACTGTGATGGTGTGGTCACTCATCCTGGAGCCAGACATCCTGGAGTGTGAAGGCAAGTGGGCCTCAGGAAACATCACTATGAACAAAGCTAGTGGAAGTGACAGAATTCCAAGTGAGCTATTAAAACCCTAAAAGATGATATTGTTTAAGTGTTGCACACAAAAGGTCAGCAAATTTGAAAAACTCAGCAGTGGCCACAGGACTGGAGAAGGTCACATTTCATTCCAATCCCAAAGAAAGGCAATGCCAAAGAATGGTCAAACTAATTGTACTCATTTTACATGCTAGCAAGTTTACACTCAAAACTTTTCAAGCTAGGCTTCAGCTAGCTTGAACTGAGAACTTTCAGGTGTACAAGCTGGGTTTAGAAAAGGCAGAGGAATCAGAGATCAAATTTCCAGCATTCTTTTGATCATGGAGAAAGCAAGAGAATTCCAGAAAAACATCTACTTCTGCTTCATTGACTACACTAAAGCCTTTGCTTGGATCACAACAAACTGTGGAAAATTCTTAAAGAGATGGGAGTACCAGACCACTTTACCCATCTCCTGAGAAAACTGTATGCAGGCCAAGAAGCAACAGTTAAAACTGGACATAGAACTACTGACCAGCTCAGAATTGGGAAAGGAGTATGACAAGGCTGTATGTTGTCACCCTGCTTATTTAACATATGCAGAGTACATCATGTGAAATGCCAGGCTGGATGAATCACAAGCAGGAATCAAGATTGCCGGGAGAAATATGAATAACTTCAGATATGCAGATGACACCACCCTTATGGCAGAAGGTGAAGAGGAACTAAAAAGCCTCTTGATGAAAGTGAAAGAGGAGAGTGAAAAAAGCTGGCTTAAAACTCAACATTCAGAAAACGAAGATCATGGCATCTGGTCCCATCACTTCATGGCAAATAGAAGGGGAAAATGTGGAAGCAGAGACAGATTTTATTTTCTTGGGCTCCAAAATCACTGCAGATGGTGGCTAGGGCCAGAAAATTAAAGACACTTGCCCCTTGGAAGAAAAACTATGACAAACCCAGACGAAGTATTAAAAAGCAGAGACATCATTTTGCCAACAGAGATCTGTACGGTCAAAGCTATGGTTTTTCCAGTAGTCATGTATGGATGTGAGAGATGGACCATAAAGAAGGCTGAATGCCAAAGAATTGATGTTTTCAAATTGTGGTGCTGGAGAAGACTCTTGAGAGTCCCTTGAGAGATCAAACTAGTCAATTCTAAAGGAAATCAACCCTGAATATTCATTAGAAGGAGTGATGCTGAAGCTGAAGCTCTAGTACTTTGGCCACCTGGTGCAAAGAGCCAACTCACTAGGGAAAACCCTGATGCTGGGAAAGACTGAAGGCAAAAGGAGAGGGGGCAGCAGAGGATGAGATGGTTAGATGGCATCACTGACTCAATGGACATAAATTTGAGCAAACTCTGGGCGATAGTGGAGGACAGGGAAGCCTGGCATGCTGCAGTGCATGGGGAAAGCAAAGATTCAGACATGACTTACCAACTGAATAAGAACAAGAACAAAAGGCTTTATTCTTCTACATAATTATGCCACCGTGTATACCTGAGACTTCCACATTTGCCTGAGCCTATACTTGAGAGTTGGACTGTGAAGAAGGCTGAGCGCCGAAGAATTGATGCTTTTGAACTGTGGTGTTGGAGAAGACTCTTGAGAGTCCCTTGGACTGCAAGGAGATCCAACCAGTCCATTCTGAAGGAGATCAGCCCTGGGATTTCTTTGGAAGGAATGATGCTAAAGCTGAAACTCCAGTATTTTGGCCACCTCATGCGAAGAGTTGACTTATTGGAAAAGACTCTGATGCTGGGAGGGGGTTGGGGGCAGGCGGAGAAGGGGACGACCGAGGATGAGATGGCTGGATGGCCTCATGGACTCGATGGACGTGAGTCTGAGTGAACTCCGAGAGATGGTGATGAACAGGGTGGCCTGGCGTGCTGCGATTCATGGGGTTGCAAAGAGTCGGACACGACTGAGCGACTGAACTGGGCTGAACTGATACTTGAATGAAGTCCATTTAACATTATACGTCATTATACATCTGTGAGTTTTTTCATTTTGTTTATGACTTCCTTTGCTGTGCAAAAACTTTTGAGTATAATTAGGTCCCATTTGTTTATTTTGTTTTTATTTCTGTTAGACTCAACGACAGATTGAAAAGATATTGCTGCGATTTAGAAAAAAGAAAAAGAGTGTGCTGCCTACGTTTTCCTTTTAAGAGATTCTCACATTTAGGTCTTTAATCCATTTTGAGCTTGTTTTGTGTATGGTATTAAAGAATATTTTAGTTTCTTTTTTACGTGTAGCTGTCCAGTGTTCCCAGCACCATCTATTGAAGAGACTGTCTTTCCACCATTGTATAGTCTTGATCCCTTTGTCGTAGATTAACTGACCATAGGAGCATGGGTTTATTTCTGGGCTTTCTATCCTGTTCCATTGGTCTCTTTCTATTTTTGTGAAGACATCCTTTCTTCTTTTTCAAAAGGTGATCAGCACACACTGAAGAGAAGGCCCAACAGACAGACTCTGCATATTGTATTTGCACTTGGCCTGGTCTTAAAGGAGAAATGCCACTTTTCTCTAGCTAGATGAGAGCAGGTTTGTTTCACCAATGCCGCAGACTCCCTTTGGATCAGCTGACAGTGCTCAGTGGCACATGTCCCTAAATCTGCTATAGGAAACCCTTCTCCTACCTACATCTCCCCTTCCAGGCATGTTGTTTGAATTCCAGTTCTCTGTTGACATAGACTCCCACTTTTAGAAAAGCTCAAATCAGCGTCACCAGATATGCATAGATAGCAACATCAGCCTTGAGAAAGGGATCCTTCCAACTAGAAACATCTCTGAGACTGACCTAGATGAGAGGGCAGGAAGGGTTGTAATTGTGAGTGGTCACTCCAAAGACTCAATGGAAAGGAGCAGAAGACCAGTGGCAAAGGGAGCTAAAGAAATGGGTGGGATGGGGGAAAACGCAGAGAAGAAGCCTAGCATCCCTTCCCATGTTAGTTGCTTTCAGATGGAAGCTTCTAGAAGCCAGAGTCAATATATTGCTCAGAGAGCACTGGGTCAGCATTTGCTCTCTGTATCACTGTGAGTTAGGCACTGATGCTAGTTGCCAGTCCCAAGAGATGAATTTCACAAGTGCCACTGTATGCCTTGAGCACTGGCAGATTTTTCCCTAGGGAAAGCATTTTTGATCCCTGGGTCAGGAAGATCCCCTGAAGGAGGGCATGGCAGCCCATTGCAGTAATCTTGCCTGGAGAATCCCATGGACAGACGAGATTGCCGGGCTACATTCCATAGGGTTGCACAGAGTTGGACATGACTGAAGTGACTTAGCATGCATGCACATATATATAATTATTATTTCTGTTATTATTATGAAGAAACTGAGGCTCCAAGAAGTTAACTCACTTACCCAAGGCCACCTAGCAAGTAAGTGGCAGAACAGGAAGTCTGATCTGTCTGCATGATCCAAGAAGCTATGCTGATTTCTTCCAAAACTTTTATCAATCATCATTCCCTTTCACTTCATTTCCAGCATTTCCCAAAGAATAGTCCATACAACTGTTTTCTGTTCCTACCACCATCTCACTCCTTACCTCTTTCCCTCAGGCTTTCCCTGTCCCCCACTAAATAGTCATCTGGAAGGTTACTAGTGACAGTCACAAGCAGGATCAGACACTCCCTCCTTCCTGAAACTCTGTGTCCTTTGGCCTCTACGATTTCCCCATTTCCCTGTTAGCTTCCTATCTCTTCTTCTCTGTTTCCTTCAGTAGATTCCTCTTATATTACTCTCTCCGTATAGATGTAGATTTTCCTTAAAGGCTCTGCCTTCCGCCTTGCCTTTATTGTCCTAGATTCAAGTGTTCTCTCTCTCTGCAGATGAAATGGTCCCTGAGAGAGGCAGCACAGCACAGAGGGCAGGGGAGCAGTGACCCTAAAATCAGTCTGCTTGAGTTCCTATCCCCCCAGACCCCATCACATGCTAGTAACTTTGGCAAGTTACTCTGTACCTTTGTTTGCACATCTGTAACATGAGGATCCATTGAGATCATGTATATAAGAGGACTTGGACCAGTCTCTAACCAGTAGTGAGCCTCATGTGTTTGCTGTTGTGTAGTCTGAACCACCAGGCTTGAACTTTTCACTTGTGTACTCCAGATCCATTCCAACTAGTTGCTTCATATCTGCCCCGAATGTCTCTAAGAAATTCAACATGTCCATAATTGCCTTCATATTTCCTTCATTTCTACTTGTGCAAAGTCTCACTTTCTATTCACTCACCTCTGTTACAGATCACTGTTATCCTGATCAGCATGCCAACCAAGCCTAACGAACTTGATCCATCCATCTCCCCCGCCATCTATATTCCATCCATTACACAGCCTTGCCAGTTGGACCTTTTCAAATTCTCCAGTCTGGGTGATGAAAATGTTTTGAAAGTGATAGTGCTGGCCATTGCACACCATGTGAATGTACTAAATATCACTGAACTGTACACTTTAAAATGATTCAAAGGGTGAATTTATGTTAAGTGTATTTTCCACACACACAAAAAAATCCATTTACATCTCTCCACCTCCATAACCACCACTATAGTCCAGGCCTCTGTCATTTCCTCTGGAATACTCTCATAGCCTCCTCACTGGTCTTTTATGCTCTCACTTTAGCCTACCTTCAGGGGTACTGATCTAGTAGGTCTGAGGGTAAAGCCTGGAAATCTGTGCTATTGACAAGCACCCCACAGAGGGCTGCCTGAAGGTGGGGAATCACTGCCTACAGGATGCAGTTCAAACTCCTTAGTCTGGCAAGATCCTTCATGTCTTCCTTTAGCATTTTTTTTCCCCTCTATTCTACTTTTCCTATAGTTACTTTATATTTTGCCCAAGGCTGATAATTGGCCATGAACTGAGGAGTCGGATGAGAAGAACTCTCTGAACTTCAAGAAAAAGAGGGACAGCAAGAGGGAAAGTGACAGGGAGAGGAAAGAAGAACAGCATTTAGATCTTAGCTTAAATCTTAGCTTCACCACTTACTAGCTCTAAGACCCAAAGTAAGTCACGTAACCTTTCTGATCCTCAGTCTTATTAATTTTTAAAAATGGTACTATGCTACAACCTGTCTGTGAAGATTCAGTTAGATAACACACCAAGTACAATGCTTTTGTTTTCAAAAATGCACGTTTAAGCTTAGAGAGAAAAAGGAAAGGATACATGTTAAAAACACAGTTTTTCAGTGAACATCAGTCGTTTTATCAGTACTTATCCAAGTGCATGGTCCATATCCACAGCTAAATACTTTTGTTTTGCTGCTGTTATTATTAATATCATTAAAGCTGGAACTCAGATCAAGCACACTGGCAGAGAGCTTAACCTTGGCAAGGCGAAGGGACACATCTTCCTGAGAGCTGGAAGCGTTTGAGATGGCGATGTAGAGATGGCTCTGATGGAAGCTGAAGAAGCTCCTGTCAGTTGGCCTCAGTCTTCTCACTAATGAAGGAGGTGAAGTCATCTCCTGAGAATGAGGGGGAGGACTGGGGCTGGGGCTTGAGGAAAGCACAGGAAGTTTGGAGCAGCTGCAATAGGGAATGTGATAGGGAGTCAGCAAGCGAGGAATGAATGGATTGTTGAACAGCCAGAGGGGCCAGCTTAGGGTAGAGAGCATGCATTGGCAGCCAACACGATGAGCAGGGTTTCTCCCACAGGCCAAGAGTGGAAACACTCACCTTCCACTCAAAGGGCCACCCAGGGCTGCAGATTGGAAAGGCAAGAGAAGAACAAAAATCATCGTGGTAAAGGACTCTAGGGTAGGCACAGAAACAGTAGAAACATCCGCAAACCTGGGCTAAAAAGGAGGGCTCACTTATTCATTGAACAGGCATTTAACCAACACATGCTATATAAATAACATACACTTGCCTAGGCATGGGAGATTTGCAAAGAACCAGATGCACAAAATCCCTGCCTTCAACATAGGTCCGCACAAAGACTTGCACATCCATGTTAATAGAAGTTTTTGTTCATCATTGTGAAAAACTGGAAACAACCCAGATGTCCTTCAACAGGTGAATGGATAAGCCAACTGTGGTACATTTCTATAATTATTCAGTAATAAGGAGAAACAAACTCTTGAAATACAGAACAACACTGGTGAATCTCAAAATCAGTTTGCTGAGGGAAAAAAGTGCATACTGTAGGACCACATGTGTATAGAATTCCAGAAAATGCATATTGATCAATAATAACGAAAAGCAGATCATTGACTGATTATCTGGACCAGAAAGAAGAGGACACAAAGGATCACAAGGAAACTTTTGGTGGTGAGGGATATGTTGTTAATGTGACTCTGATGATGATTTCATAGATGTATACATATGTCAAAATCAACCATGTTATGTATTTTAAATTTGTGCACTTTTTCATGTTAATTATACCTCAGTGACATAACAAAAATAAATTTAAGGAATTTTAATTGACCTAAAATATCCCTGCTTTCATGGGACTTGCAGTCTACATGGGAGAGATTGACAGTAAACTATAGTATTTTTAGACAGTGCTTTGTGGTGTGAATTTAAAATAAATAGGGTAATGGAACAGAGAATAGAGTGGAGCAGATAAAAGGAGCAACTACAGACAGGATAATCAAGGAAGGCTTCTGGGGAAGTGAGGTTTGAGCTGAGACTGAATTATAAGAAGGAAACAGCCTTGAGAAGATGTCAGTCAGTCAGTCAGTTCAGTTGTTCAGTCATGTCCAACTCTTTGTGACCCCATGGACCGTAGCATGCCAGGCTGCCCTGTCCATCACCAACTCCCAGAGTTTACTCAGATTCATGTCCATTGAGTCGATGATGCCATCCAACCATCTCATCCTCTGTTGTCCCCTTCTCCTCCCACCTTCAGTCTTTCCTGGCATCAAGATCTTTTCAAATGAGTCACTTCTTCACATCAGGTGGCCAAAGTATTAAGAGTTTCAGTTTCAGCATCAGTCCTTCCAATGAATATTCAGGACTGATTTCCTTTAGGAAGGACTGGTTGGATCTCCTCGCAGTCCAAGGGACTCTCAAGAGTCTTCTCCAACACCACAGTTCAAAACCATCAATTCTTTGGCACTCAGCTTTCTTTATAGTCCACCTCTCAATCCATACATGATTGCTGGAAAAACCATAGCTTTGACTATGTGGACCTTTGTTGGCAAAGTAATGTCTCTGCTTTTGAATATGCTGACTAGTTTTGCCCTAACTTTTCTTCCAAGGAGCAAGTAACTTTTAATTTCATGGCTGCAGTCACCATCTGCAGTGATTTTGGAGCCCAAAAATAAAGTCTATCACTGTTTCCACTGTTTCCCTGTCTATCTGCCATGAAGTGATGGGAACAGATGCCATGATCTTAGTTTTCTGAGTGTTGAGTTTTAAGCCAACTTTTTCACTCTCCTCTTTTACTTTCATCAAGAGGCTCTTTCATTCTTCTTTGCTTTCTGCCATAAGTGTGGTGTCATCTGCATATATGAGGTTACTGATTATTTCCCCCAGCAATCTTGATTCCAGCTTGTGCTTCTTCCAACTCAGCATTTCTCATGATGTACTCTGCATGTAAGCTAAATAAACAGGGTGACAATAAACAGCCTTGACATATTCCTTTCCTGATTTAAAGCCAGTCTGTTGTTTCATGTCTGGTTCTAACTGTTACTTCCTGACTTGCATACAGATTTCTTAAGAGGCAGGTCAGGTGGTCTGGTATTCCCATCTCTTTCAGAATTTTCCAGAGTTTGTTGTGATCCACAAAGTCAAAGGCTTTGGCATAGTCAATAAAACAAAAGTAGCTGTTTTTCTGGAACTCTCTTGCTTTTTTGAGAAGACGTGGAGAAAGAATATTCCAGGCAGAGCAAACAGAGTATGCAAAAGCTCTGAAGCAGGAATGAGCTTGAGGTATTTAAAGAACAAGAAGAAGACTAGTGTAACCTGAGGTTAATGAGGAAGTCAAAGAGTATTATAAGATGAGGTTGGCAAGGGTTGGTTTGCATGTGGTCTTATAGACCATGGTAAGGCATTAACATTGTATTCTAATTGGATGGGTCAACCAATGGAGAGCCTTAAGTAGAGGCAGAACATACTCTTCACTATGCTTTAATATCGTTCTGGCTGTTGTGTAGAGAACTAAGGGTAAAAACAAGAGGACCAGTTAGAAAATGTAATATTAGTTCAGGGAAGAAATGATGGGGGTGTAGACTAGGCTAGTAGAAGAGCAGATCTTGAGAAGAGGTCCTATGTACAATCCCTTTTGGAAGTAGAGTTCAAAGGACTTGGCTTCTAAATTGACTGTGGAAGGGTGAGGGAAAGAGTAGAATCAATGTGACTCTTGTTTTTGCTTAACCATTTACAAAAAATAGGGGCAGAGATTAATGTGGTAATGCAACTGACAATCACTAGGAATAAACCTTCATTTGAACAGGCTGACTTCATTACTCATGGCAGAAATGAAGAATTCATAGCATGGCAAACCATGAGTATCTAAGTAAGAAGTGTTAGAAAGGACTTATTGGGTTGGAGCTTATGTTAGGTTTTTTAGGGAAGGTCCAAGGAAGCAAGTGTTCACTCTGAGTTGGATGCTATTAGGCAGTGAGGGTGAGTCTATAATTGAGTAAATCTTATCCAAAAATAATGAAAGAGCAAGACTAAAGCAGTGATGGACAGAGAAGTAGCAGTCACTCAGATTGGCTGGGAAAGGATGCTGCTTGGTGCTTTGTGAGTTTCACAGTAATCTTATTTTTGTCAATACTTAAATAACATAATTAAACATTCTTATTTTGTCTCATTCCATCATGGTCCAGAAACATGTCCTGTCTAATGTGGTGTTCTGTGAGATTATATCTGTCCTCAGGAGAATAACGTGGCCTATCTGTGAACAGCTTCTAACCAACAGTGACACCTAGACGGAAATGTCAGACCCATTCCCAGATGGCAAGAAGCTTTCATTCTCAGGTGGAGGAGTAAATTTTAGGGGAAGGGACTCAAAACCTCTTATTTGGGCATGTGAACTTTGAGACAGGTATAGATACCTAGATAGAGATGTTAAGTAGGCAGTCAGACATTAAACCCTGGAGTTCAAAGTAGGGGATTTCAGGAATAAATATGTATATATATTGGAATCATCATTATAAAGGTGGTATTCATATATGAAGATGATATTTTGCATGTTGGGACTAGTAGACATCACCAAGGGGACAGAATAGATGAAAAAAAAAAGAAGTCCCAGAATGAAGCCCTGGGCAACTCAACGTTGAGAGGTTGAGGAGAGGATGAGAAACCAGGAAAGAAAGACTAAGAAGGAAAGGGGCTGGTGAAGAAGGAGGCAAAACAGGAGACTAAGGTGTTTTGGAAGTCAAGGAAAAAAGATTCAAGGAAGGAGTGATCGGTTTGCATTAAATGCTGCCCAGTATCATAGAAAATGAGGACTGAGTACTGAGTACTTGATTCAGCAACATGCAGGTGACCAATGACAAAGTCGTTTCATTGGTGTGGTGTAGGTGACAACCCTGCATGTAATCCGGGCAAGATTGGGCTACGATTACTGAACCTTTACCCAGAACCAGGTACTATGTTAAGCATTCAATCTTCACAGCAGCTCAGGGAGGTAGGCATTATTCTTCCATCCATTTTACAGATGGAGAAACAAAGCTTAGAGAGAGTGAAGTCTTGTTCCTGACATTACCTAGCTGATGAAAGGCAGACCATCGATGTGGCCCTAGGCAGCCTGGCTCTAGAGCCCATGCCCTATGCACTACACCACCCTACTTTCCTAGATGATAGAGAAAGTCAAAAGGTGGAGGCTTTTGAACTGACCAGCACCCTGGACTTGCTGGAGGAAATCCTAGTCTCTGAGAGATGGTACCAGTTACTTTGAGCTGGGATGGAGAATAACCCAGCTGATTGCAGAGCAGCCTCCTCTTAGCAGGGCTTGTTAGTTGCCTTGGTTTGGCACAGATGTATAGGGCAGTGGCAGAAAAACAATAGAAATTCCATCCTTACAGTTCTGAAGGTATCTATCTTAGTATTTCTTTTCTCACTCACCTTAGCCATTCCTCTCTGATGTCCTGTTTGCTAAATTAGCCTCCCAATGTACAGAGACCTAACTGAAGAGTAGGCAAAGTGTTTCTCATCTTTCTGCTTGTTCCAGTTACTCCTATCCCCACACTCATCCCACCCTTCCCCCAACCCCAAGAGACTCACCTGGAAATGCAGGTGCCCTCCTACATGGCTAACGTTAAGCTTCCCTGGTGGCTCAGAGGATAAAGCATCTGCCTGCAATGCAGGTAGACCTGGGTTCGATCCCTGTGTCAGGAAGATCCTCTGGAGAAGGAAATGGCAACCCACTCCAGTACCTTTGCTGGGAAAATCCCATGGACGGAGGAGCCCAATAGGCTACAGTCCATGGGGTCACAAAGAGTTGGACACAACTGAGTGACTTCACTTTCAAGTCTTGTGAACACCCCCTAGAAGGAATGAGGATAAAGAAAGAGCCAAACTTCTGTTCTCAAGCTTACCAAAACGATGTGACTGTCGGAGCGGTCTTACTCAAATCAGATTTGGGTGTCCTAGGACAAGTCCCTCTTGACACCTTTCTCCTTGATCCAGTGTCTAAAAGCCACCATTAAAGATACACTCCTTGACCTATGACTGATTCATGTTGATGTATGGCTGAAATCAACACAATATTGTAAAGCAATTATCCTCCAATTAAAAATAAATGTTTTTGAAAAAGATACACTCAGGATCATCACTGGGATGAGCAGCAGATTAGATATAAATGAATAAGATCATCCAGTTCAGTTCAGTTCAGTGGCTCAGTCATGTCCAACTCTTTGCGACCCCATGAATTGCAGCACGCCAGGCCTCTCTGTCCATCACCAACTCCCAGAGTTCACTCAGACTCACGTCCATTGAGTCCGTGATGCCATCCAGCCATCTCATCCTCGGTCGTCCCCTTCTCCTCCTGCCCCCAATCCCTCCCAATATCAGAGTCTTTTCCAATGAGTCAGCTCTTCGCATGAGGTGGCCAAAGTACTGGAGTTTCAGCTTTAGCAGACCCCGGCAATAGGGAAGTAACAGTTTTGGAGGACTGGGAATGGCCAAGGGAAGGTTGAAATAGGACAAGGGGAAATGAGAGAAATATCAATCCCATAGTTTTACTAAGAACTGGTCCCAACCACAAGTATCCCCAGAGGAGTGGGCCCACAAGAAGAGGAGCAAAATTAATGTGCCCCCTTCTCTCCATTCGTTCTCTTCCTGGCCCACTCAAGATGCAACCCCTGCTAGAGCATATCTAGATAGTTAAAAGAGCCAAGGGAAGGCCCCTTGTCCTTCTAGAGACCTGAAATATTTTTGTGAGTGGATGTCCCTGAGTCAGGTATGCAGAAATTCAGCACATTCATGCTAAATCCTGTCATTCATGACTACCATTGTCCTCCACAGGGGACAATGAGCATCTGGCAGGCAGACAAGGATATGACTTGAGAAGTTGTGGCAGGTTCAGTACACTTCAGTTCAGTCGCTCAGCCGTGTCTGACTCTTTGCAACCCCATGAACTGCAGCACACCAGGCCTCCCTGTCCATTGCCAACTCCTGGAGTTTACTCAAACTCATGTCCATCAAGTCGGTGATGCCATCCAACCACCTCATCCTCTCGCATCCCCTTCTCCTCCCGCCTTCAATCTTCCTCAGCATCAGGGTTTTTCAAATGAGTCAGTTCTTTGCATCAGGTGGCCAAATATTAAGAGTTTTAGCTTCAGCATCAGTCCTTCCAATGAATATTCAGGACTGATCTCCTTCAGTATGGACTGCTTGGATCTCCTCGCAGTCCAAGGGACTCTCAAGAGTCTTCTCCAACACCACAGTTCAAAACCATCAATTCTTTGGCACTCAGCTTTCTTTATAGTCCACCTCTCACATCCATGCATGACTACTGGGAAAACCATAGCTTTGACTATGTAGACCTTTGTTGGCAAAGTAATGTCTCTGCTTTTGAATATGCTGACTAGGTTTGCCCTAACTTTTCTTCCAAGGAGCAAGCAACTTTTAATTTCATGGCTGCAGTCACCATCTGCAGTGATTTTGGAGACTCAAAAAATAAAGTCTATCACTGTTTCCACTGTTTTCCTATCTATCTGCCATGAAGTGATGGGACCGGATGCCATGATCTTCATTTTCTGAGTGTTGAGTTTTAAGCCAGCTTTTCCACTCTCCTCTTTCGCTTTCAAGAGGCCCTTTCATTCTTCTTTGCTTTCTGCCATAAGGGTGGTGTCATCTGTATATGTGAGGTGACTGATTATTTCCTCCAGCAATCTTGATTCCAGCTTGTATTTCTTCCAGTCCAGCGTTTCTCATGATACACTCTGCATATAAGCTAAATAAGCAGAGTGACAATATACAGCCTTGATATACTCCTTTCCCTATTTGGAACCAGTTTGTTGTTCCATGTTCAGTTCTAACTGTTGTTTCTTGACCTGCATACAGATTTCTTAAGAGGCAGATCAGGTGGTCTGGTATTCCCATGTCTTGAAGAATTTTCCAGAGTTTGTTGTGATCCACACAGTCAAAGGCTTTGGCATAGTCAATAAAGTAGAAGTAGATATTTTTCTGGAACTCTTTTGCTTTTTCAGTGATACAACAGATATTGGCAATTTGATATCCCATTCCTCTCCACCTTTTCTAAATCCAGCTTGAACGTCTGGAAGTTCATGGTTTACATACTGCTAAAGCCTGGCTTGGAGAATTTTGAGCATTACTTTACCAATGTGTGAGATGAGTGCAATTGTGCAGTACTTTGAGCATACTTTGGCATTGCCTTTCTTTGGGATTGGAATGATAACTGACCTTTTCCAGTCCTGTGGCCAATGCTGAGTTTCAAAATTTGCTGGCATATTGAGTGCAGCACGTTCACAGCATCATCTTTCAGGATTTGAAACAGCTCCACTGGAATTCCATCACCTCCACTAGCTTTGTTCATAGCAATGCTTCCTAAGGTCCTCCTGACTTAGCATGCCAAGATGTCTAGCTCTAGGTTGGTGCTCACACCATCGTGATTATCTGAGTTGTGAAGATCTTTTTGCATAGTTTTTCTGTGTATTCTTGTCACCTTTTCTTAATATCTTCTGTTTCTGTTAGGTCCATACCGTTTCTGTCCTTTATTGTGTCCATCTTTGCATGAAATATTCCCTTGGTATCTCTAATTTTCTTGAAGATGTCTCTAGTCTTTCCCATTCTATATTTTTCCTCTATTTCTTTGCATTGATCACTGAGGAAGGCTTTCTTACCTTTCCTTGCTATTCTTTGGAACTCTGCATTCAAATGGGTGTATCTTTCCTTTTATCCTTTGCCTTTCACTTCCCTTCTATTCACAGCTATTTGTAAGGCCTCCTCAGACAACCATTTTGACTTTTTGCATTTCTTTTTCTTGGGGATGATCTTGATCCCTGCCTCCTGTACAATGTCGTGAACCTCTCTCCATAGTTCTTCAGACATTCCATCTGTCAGATCTAATCCCTTAAATCTATTTGTCATTTCCACTGTATAATCGTAAGGGATTTAATTTAGGTTATACCTGAATGGTCTAGTGGTTTTCCCTACTTTGTTCAATTTAAGTCTAAATTTGGCAATAAGGAGCTCATGTTCTGAGCCACAGTCAGCTCCCGGTCTTGTTTTTGCTGACTGTATAGAGCTTCTCCATCTTTGGCTGCAAAGAATATAAGTCTGATTTCGGTGTTGGCCATCTGGTGATGTCCATGTGTAGAGTCTTCTCTTGTTTTGTTGGAAGAGGGTGTTTGCTATGACCAGTGCATTCTCTTGGCAAAACTCTATTAGCCTTTGCCCTGCTTTATTCTGTACTCCAAGGCCAAATTTGCCTGTTACTGCAGATAGTTCTTGACTCCCTACTTTTACACTCCAGTCCCCTATAATGAAAAGGCCATCTTTTTTGGGTGTTAGTTCTAGAAGGTCTCGTAGGTCTTCATGGAACCTTTAAACTTCAGCTTCTTCAGTGTTACTGATCAGGGCATAGACTTGGATTACTGTGATAGTGAATGATTTGCCTTGGAAACGAACAGAGATTATTCTGTCATTTTTGCAATTGCATCCAAGTACTGTATATTGGACTTTTTGTTGACTATGATGGCTACTCCATTTCTTCTAAGGGATTCTCCCCCACAGTAGTAGATATAATGGTCATCTGAGTTAAATTCACTTATTCCAGTCCATTTTAGTTCACTGATTCCTAGAATGTCGATGTTCACTCTTGCTATCTCCTGTTTGACCACTTTCAATTTGCCTTGATTCATGGACCTAACATTCCAGCTTCCTATGGAATATTGCTCTTTACTTTACTTTACTTCAGACTTGACTTCCATCACCAGTCTCATCCGTAACTAGGTGTTGCTTTTGCTTTGGCTCCACCTCTTCATTCTTTCTGGAGTTATTTCTCCACTGATCTCCAGTAGCATATTGGGCACCTACTGACCTGGGGAGTTCATCTTTCAGTGTCCTATCTTTTTGCCTTTTCATGCTATTCATGGGGTTCTCAAGGCAAAAATACTGAAGTAGTTTGCTATTCCCTTCTACAGTGGACCACATTTTGTCAGAACTCTCCACCATGTCCCATCTGTCTTGGGTGGCCCTAAACGGCATGGCTCATAGTTTTATTGAGTTAGACAAGGCTTTGCTCCATGTGATCAGATTGGTTAGTTTTCTGTGATTGTGGTTTTCAGTCTGTCTTACCTCTGATAGAAAAGGTTAAGAGACTTATGGAAGCTTCCTGATGGGAGAGACTGACTGAGGGGGAAACTGGGTCTTGTTCTGATGGGTGGGGCCATGTTCAGTAAATCTTTAATCCAACTTTCTCTTGATGGCTGGGGCTGTGTTTCCTCCCTCTTGTTTGCCTGGGGCCAAACTGTGGTGGAGGTAATGAAGATAATGGCAAGCTCCTTCAAAGGTCCCATGCATGCACTCGGTGCCCCCAGCCCTGCAGCAGGTCACCACTGACCCATGCCCCTGCTGGAGACTCCTGGACACTTATGGGCAAGTCTGGGTGACCTCCTCCAAGAGCCCTTACGCCACACCCAGGTCTGCTACACCCAGGGCCTCTGCCCCTGTGGCAGTCCACTGCTGACCCTGTACCTCCACTGGAGACGCTTAACACAGTTCTGTCTCAGTCTGTGTGGGGTCTCTGGGTCCCGGTGTGCACAAGGTTTGTTTGAGCCCTCTGAGCATTTCTGGCAGATATGGGGTTTGATTCTAAATGTGATTTCGCCCCTCCTACCATCTTACTGGGGCTTTTCCTTTGTTTACCTCTCCCTAAACACCTTCCCCATCCTGCATAGACATTTCTGGATAGCTCTCCTTTCACAATCCACTGAAATTCACAACTCAAGATTCTTTCCTCAGATTTCACCTTTACATCGCCCTGAACTGTCTATTATAAAGTGTGAATACCCTAAAGGATGAGTCATGTGAAGCAATGATTAAGCCCTGCTTCTTCTACATAATTTAGCTGCTTGCCTTTTTCTCTGACTTCAAGGGCACTGTGATGGAAACAGTATGAATGTACGTAACACTACAGAACTATATACTTTTGAAAGTGGCTAAGATGTTGAATTTTATGCTGTAGATAACTTACCACACTTTAAAAAAAAAAATGTATCTGAACTATTCCCCCGTTGCTCTGACTACACTCTCTTCAGAGGAAGAGGCCCAGGCCACAGCTGTACCAAGACCCTGCCTGTCTCAAAACACAGCTGATGAGACTCACAGATATAGAGAAAAACTAGTGGTTATCAGTGGGGAGAGGGAAGGAGGAGGGGGCAAGATAGGGGAAATGCGGGTATTTGTGGGATTATATGAAGTTATGTTTGCAACTTTTGAAAACTGTGAAGCACTATAGAATATAAAGAATCTTTTACTCAATTAAAAAAAAAAAAAACAGCTGATGAGGGACTGGTCACCTGGTCCCATGCTGAGATCTAGCAAAGAAGACTTGCCTTAATCACATTATTTGTCTTCCTAGATAGGCTGCAGGGTAGGTTAAGTGACAAAAGAGCTAACAAGTGACTTTCCATCCAACTTCTTCTCCCAAAACCATTCTAATGGTTCTTCAACAAGGCTTGGCTATTAACCAGTCTAATCTATGCATGTTTGGTGGTCTTCATTCATGCTCCCTTGCCTTCACAGAACATTCTATATTGCTCTTCCTCCTAAGTCCCTCATGAAGCCCACAGCCTGTGATTATGTCCCTTCATTCTCTTCTTTATGTCCTCTCTTAATCCCCGACCTGTGTCTTCAAAGTCTAGACATCAGTCCTGGTGAATCCCTGAAAATACAGCATTTATTATTTTTTTAAGGGCACTTGTAGGCCTACCGATAAATGGGAGTAGGAATGTGAGACCATTTTGCACAGATTCCTAGTTATCCAAGATTCCAAGATTGGGGGAAAGGCTGACAAATCTGAGAGCGAGTGGCCAAATAACTGTAATTCTTTTCTTTGAACAATAAAAATGAACCACACAGTAGAGAGAGCTTCCCTGGTGGCTCAGTGGTAAAGAATCGACCTGTCAAATCAGGAGACATAGGTTCAATCTCTGGTTCAATCTCTGGGTCAGGAAGATCCCTGGAGAAGGAAATGGCAATCCACTCCAGTGTTCTTTCCTGGGAAATCCCATGGACAGAGGAGCCTGGCGGGCTACAGTCCATGGGGTCACAAAAGAGTCGGACATGACTGAGTGACTAAACAACAACAACGCAGCAGAGAATTTTCTCTTCCTCACTTTCCCCACACACCTTCCCAAGAGCACTCCCCCAAAGAATAACACCTTATTCTCTAGTTGCCGTGCTTCTTTCCCGCATGCTATTTCACTGGATCGTCAGTTCCCGCAGCTGCGGGAGACGGGCCCAGAGAGGTTAAGTAGCTAACCCTGAGAAACAAAGCCTGTTAAGTGGCAAATCTGGGGCTGAACCCCAGTTCTCCCAGATTCTTGTCCTTGCTTTAGCTGTCAGGCAAGATTGTTTGGAAAGCAGCCCAGCCCCTTTCCTCTTATTGATACAAATTGTGTGCAGATCTTTGGTTTCTAAAGGAGATGGCAAATTGTAAAGAAGATGGTGACTGAGGACAAATGAAAGACCCCGTTTATATCCCTCTAGAAAAGGGAACTGACAACACAGAATTATGTCTGTAATGGGAGGAAAGCTTCTGTTTGTTTTTGCACTGTCAGTGAGCACTTCCAGACACTGGAACTCAAAACATCTCCTAGCCCCACTTGGTTGAAAACCTCAAGTTACAAGTGAGGAAGCATTCTTCATTATTATCATAGAGCAAAGATCTGAACCTGAACTGAAATGGGACCTACACACACAGAAGAAATAGCCTGCTGTTGGGGGTAGACTGAAAAAAAATCACTCTAATTGATTAGAATCACATTAAGGAGAAGGTGAAAAAAATTCCCAGTTTGTACAGTCAGCTAGTGCTATTCAGGAATACATTATTAAAACTACAGGTTGGCCAGGTCCCTTAAGGCCTTCTTTCTTCTAGCTCTTGTTGACCACAGTGTGAGCACTTCTATGCTGTTAACACCCCCACAAGTGGTAGAGAGTCGAGTGTCCAGACATGTGGGAAACTTCATTATCTGGGACACAGTTGCACTCCTAAAAGTGCTTGGGAAAAGTGGCTGCCCAGTCAAGCAAATCACTCTCCCCTATCCAGCTCATTTTTCTCACTGGGAAAGCTCTTTGGCTAATCTCACATGAACTTAATGAGGACCCTCATGATCCTGAAAAGGTTAAAATGTTAATTGCAGGGCAGCAATGGAGACACAGACATAGAGAACAGAAGTCTTATGGACACGGTGGGAGTGGTGAAGAGAGGGGAAGGTATGGAGAGAGTAACATGGAAATATATATCACCATATGTAAAACAGACAGCCAATGGGAATTTGCTGTATGACTCAGGGAGCTCAAACAGGGCTCTGTAACAATCTAGGAGAGTGGGATGGGGAGGGGAGATGGGAGGGAGGTTCAAGAGGGAAGGAACATAGGTATACCTAAGGCTGATTCATGTTGCTATTTGGCAGAAACCAACACAATACTGTAAAGCAATTATCCTTCAATTAAAAATAAATTAATTTTTAAAAATTTAAAAGAAAATGAAATTGAAAAACAAAAGGTTAAAATGTGTTTAAAAGCAGGAATAGTTTGGCAATGGGATTTGTTTCCCACAGCTGGCACATTCATGCTTTTTATGGACATTATCCCAACTGCTCCCAGCTGCCCTTTTGGGGGCAATATATATTTTTAATGTCTTTGAAAAAATAGTACAGATGTTTAAGAAAATTTCAACACTTAGAGCAGTGCTGATGCTTCATTATCAAACAACCTCATGTCCCCAGTTATGCCAGATCAGTGAGGGACGTTTTTGTACCCAAAATACTGAGTTGGCCAAAACGTTCGTTCTGATTTTTCCATAAGATGTTACAGAAAAATATGAAGGAACTTTCTGGCCAACTAATACAAGGCTGAGGGCTGCCACTGCTCCCCCTCCCCTGCCATGCCCCTGGCATGGATGGATATCTGTGTCCTCCCTCCATATCCCATTCAGGCCCCCTGCCTGGCCCTGAGATGACTCTCACAGCATCATCTCTTCTCCTCTCATTGTCTTGGACCACTGCCCAATCCCTGGCCCCCACCTGCAAGTTCCTAGGGCTGGAACTAGGACTGGAGAGGAACCAGTGGGGCAAGGCCAGTATATCTTCAAGGAGCGTATCCTGGGAATGAAAGTAAGTTCATCTAACTTATTAATAGCTCCAATAAAATACCATATGGGCTACAAGGTCAAAACCAATGCCTTGAATGAGGCTTGTGTATTTTCAGTGCATTTAAGTAACCCATAATATCTTTGTCCTGCTACTACTGAGAAACCAGCTGTCTTGAAGCAAGTTGACTTAATGCTCAGGTGACTTCATGTTTGTTTGATGAGGCTCAAACAGTCATCATCAGGTATAAGTATTTACAAACAGTCATCATCAGGTATAAGCATTTAAGCCCTAAGCAAGCAAGTTTCTGAAGACCTTCAGAGGAGAATAAATCAATAAACATACACCTCTAACTTTACCCATCATTGGTTAAGATAGTTTAAGCATCTCCTCTCTGACTTAAGATTTACACTCTTTGGTGGCTTTTTCTCTTTTAAATAAGCCACTTCTTTGAGAGAGTTAAAAATGTGGCTTATAAAAATTAACTTTGATAATAGCTAATAGAGATGGGTATGAGATGTTGCTTTCATTTAAAGTCTATGCCAAAAAACTGCAAAAGGCAAGTGAAAAATCCTTATTTAGCACTGTGATATTTGAAAGTGTTTCAGAATTAAGGGAAAAGGAGAATAAAGCCATTATAACTTGGAAACATTTGAAGAAAAAAAAACAACCCATTTAGCTATATATAAGCCTTTTCTTCACCTACAGTGACATCTATGGCCTTGGAACTGTATATCACAACAACTCAACTCCCAAATTTAAACATTATTTCCAAAAAGCAAAAATAATTCATTCTGTATATAGTGCTGGGTCTCAACGCTGGGATCTTTGAGAGAAGAGTCTTAAGCCATTTTTAAACGACCTTTATTACCTGCCTCTGACATTCCCCAGGTTACAGAACAGGAGACAACTGAGCCTGTGTTCCATGGAGGAAGCAGATCACTCCCCTAATAACTGAATCAAGATAAGAGAGGCACGGGGAAGTACTGGGGTAATACACCCAGCAATGTTTATACACATTAGAAGATGGCAAAGCTGCTCAAAAGTAGGCAAGTTACCTTTGGGATGACAACTGGAAGCAAGAAAACCATACAGTTGGGACTCAGACGTCTTTCCCACCCCCTAAGCCCCCCCCCCACAAGACCCCATCAAGTCCCACAGACTGGTCCTAGTATCCTGCTTAGCTCCCTGCTGAAGCAGGAGGGAGGGAAAAGACGCCTGAGGTCTCTTCATTTTCTTTGTCTCTGTCCCTAAGGCAACAGGAAGCTGGAGCCGCCACGGCCGGCCTGGCAGTGGCGGCCAGCGCGTTGGCTCTGCAGAGTCTGAGCTCCTGGAGCAGCTGCCAGTTAGACGGCCCAGAGTTCAGGTAGACTTCACTGCTTCAGTTCAATGCCAAGTGTTGGACGTGTTGGATTCAGTTCCCAGGGGGCTGGAGCTTGGTGTCGGGGCTGTGTGAAGACACGCGAGCAGAGGCAGTTTAGGGTGGTGGGATGTGCGGGGTAGGGGTGGGGGTCTCGGGTGGTGGGAGAGGAGCGAGAGGCCGGCCTGAAGGGTAATGCTTCTTTCACGGCCTTCCTAACGAGGTCTCCTGGCCTCAACGTCTTCTGAGCCTCAGGCGAGGCAAGCCCTGGAAGGGGAGGAGGGACACGGTGAGACGAGCGAGTTGAGGAGGGACCGGGCGAGCCAGCGAGCTGGGTGGCGGTTCTAGACCCCCTCGGTGCCCCGGGCCAGGGCCGGAGCGGGCAGCCCGCAGGGGGCGAGCTGGCGGCGGCCCTCGGCGGGCGAGCCGGCCACTGTCTCGGCGTCGGCGGTGGCGGGGCCCCCTCCCGGGAGCCACTCGTGCTGAGCGCAGGCCTGGGACTGCTCGTCCTTGGCCTCGACGAGCTTGCGGGAGCGGGTGTAGGCCAAGATGAGGCCGCCGGCCAGGCAGGCGTAGAAGACCATGATGAGCAGGATGTAGAGATAGGCGTCGTCGCCCTTGGCGCTGGTCACCTCGCGGCCCACGAAGGGGGTCGGGCACGACCCCCATGCCCATGCTCGGGCCAGGGCCGGCGCCCAAGCCACTGGCGTTGCCCCGGTGATGCAGCTCCAGCAGCAGGCGGCTCAGCAGGGTCCGCAGACGCTGACTCTCGCTGCAGTTCATGGCTGTCGGGGAGTGACACGGCGGCTCCAGATCGCTGCTGACCTTGCCCCCGGGCCAGGCCGAGGGGATGCGGGCGGGCGAAGCGGCGGCGGTACCCGGCTCCTCTGGGCGGGCGGCCGAGTGGCTGGGGGGCCCCGCCGCCCCGGCCTCCTTATTCCCTCACCCCCGCACCTCCTCCCCTTCCCCACCACGCCCCCTCGGCCCGAGGCCGCCTCTTCCCAGGCTGTCTCGCCGCCCGGGGGACAGGGGACAGCTGGTGGGGGGAGGAGAAGGGGACAAGGGAGGGGACGAGGCCAAGAGAGGGCGGAGGGGGCGGGGGCGCGGAATGCGCGGGGCCCCCGGGTGGCCAAGGCTGGCCGGGCGGCTCACTGGGGCCAAGCCTGGACCCCGGGCTGCGGAGGAAGAGAATTCCTTCTAAGTTCTGGCCACCTGCCCTGAGTTTTGGCCCAGTTACAGCATCTGCCCACCCCCTGCAAGGCCGGCCCTGTACGGGGTTCCATCAGCTCTCACAGAGCGTGGCAGCAGAGACCGCTGGTCCGCCTCTCAGAGCTGGTGATTACTGATGTAGACAAGGACCCTGGCCTAGCTTCCCAGGCATCATTGCTTCCCCTGGACAGAGGAGGTGAGCATCTTATTCAGAAGATGCTCAGGACAAATTAGGCGACTGAAGTGGAGTAGGATGCCCCAGGCCAAAAGGCTTCTGATAATATACTAGCCTCCTGGGAAGTCCCCCTGCTCTGACCTCCTATCACATTTCTAGAGGGGCCTCCACATCTTAGCATGTGAGTGTAGCATTGATTATGTGACCCTGTTTTCCCTTGGGCGGCAAGTCATCTTCCCAGAAATGCAACCAAGTTCTTCCATTAAAAGGAGCAGGGACATTTAAAAGGCCATTTGGCTATACTCTAGACATCGCAGGATCTGAAAAATGCCAATTCTAGAGAATATGCTGACCTCCACACCCAATTAGCCTGATATCCAGCTCTGTGTCTCTGTGGGGCTTGGTAACAGGTCTTGGCCCTGCTGGGTCATGCAGCAGTCTTTTTTTTTCTTTTTTTCCTCATAGAGTATTCCCTGGTGGCT
This sequence comes from Nanger dama, assembly GCA_917880005.1. Lineage (NCBI taxonomy): Eukaryota > Metazoa > Chordata > Mammalia > Artiodactyla > Bovidae > Nanger > Nanger dama. The sequence continues at coordinate 5,440,696 of CAKJTW010000085.1, read as the reverse complement.
CAGTGGTAAAGAATCTGCCTCCCGATGTGGGTTCAATCCCTGAGTCTGGAAGTTCCCCTAGAGAAGAAATGGCAACTCACTCCAGTATTCTTGCCTGGAAAATCCCATGGACAGAGGAGCCTGGCAGGCTACAGTCTATGGGGTCACAAAGAATTGGACGTGATTTAGCAACTAAACAACAACAACAGTCTTCTTTTAGGGGGAATCAAGGCACTAAGACAGAGATAAGTTCATAGTATGTCCAACTGCAAACAGACTGGGATTCACAAAGAGAAAGTGCTCAAAGGACTGATTTCTAAACAGCGAGTAGGGAAAAAAAAATGAAGTATTGTTGGTCAGATCTTGTTGTATATGATTGCCAGGTAAAAATAAAAGGAATTTTTAAAAAGCTATATGCCTGTATGCACCCCATGCAAATCAAGCTGCCTGTTTAAGACCATTCAGTCCAGGGGCCATTTGATCTTCAAGGACCATGGGTTTAAAAAGAGATGCTTTTCTGATGTCTCTGCTTCAGCCACCTTTCAACTAGTGGGCCAGCCACTGCAGGGTTGTAGCCTTCTGTATGTTGGATTCAAGGTGGTACCAAACCATATCCAGGGTCTCAAACAGAACCTTGCTTAGCAGCCTCTACATACCTCCTAGAGACATTCCACGTGACCCTGACCACTGCATCCCTCCTAATCACCTTGCCTCAATGTCCTCACTTCAGAGGGACTCAGAGAAGAACCGTTCAAGTGAATTGGTATGATTAATGCCAGAGGACACAGCTAGGAAATTCTCAAGAACTACCAACCTAACGACAGAACTGTTAAGCTAAAAACCCTCTCTGATCTGTTAAAACATGACATATTATCTAGGGTTTTTGTTGGGGGAGTGGGAGGAAGAAGCCTCTTCACTGTAGCATGAATACAATCATTGAAACTTTTACTTTCAACAGCCTTATAAGCCAGTAGATTCAAATGGTTAAGCAGCTGGACTAGAATAATAAAGTGTGACCTTGTTCTATGTCATAACACATGCCTCTTGTCAACTGGGCGGTATCCATGAGCTGCCTCCATTTTCTCACCCCTCCCTTTCCTTTCCATTCCCGGAACCTTCTAGAGTCCAGCACTTTTGGCCAAAACTACTCTCTGTAAGTTCACCAACACCCTCAGGGCCAAATTTAAGGGTCTCTGCTCAGTTTGCATCTTTGACCTCAAGGGTGAATTTGATACCATCAACCGCCCACTTCTTCCTGTCCTACCCTTGGCTCTGGTGGTATTGTGTTCTCAAGTTTCTCTTCTTATCTCTCTGATGCATCATTCTCTGTCTCTTTTGCTGGCTCCTGTTCTTTCCTCCTCCCATTAGCTGTTGGAATTTCCAAAGACTCAGTCCTCAACCATTCTCTTAACATCCATTTCCTTGGAAAGTGTCTCCTTACATGGTCTCACCGACCACATGGTATTTATTTAGCCAAATCTGAATCTCTAGCTCTGATTCTTTCTTAGTAACATTTTTTGGATCCATCTCCTCCTTCCTTTCTTGTTTTATCGCCACAAGCTTAATCCAAGCTCTCATTACCTCAGGTCAAATATGCAAACTGAGAGTCTCATGTCAGATCACCCTGCCTACAACCCAGTCCACCTTGCTATGACTGAAATAATTCTCCACCAACCCCACTTCCATCCATTCACCACTGTGTTCAGAAACCCAAAATTGCTCCCCACTGCTTCTTTAATGGAGTCCAATCTTTGATGGGTCTGAAGTTCTCATCACCAATAGACACCACCTTCTTCCTTTGCACTTGCAAAATAGCATATTCCTGGTGTTTCTCTCCAATACTCTGGGTCTTTCATCTTCCTCAAAATACACTGACAAAAGGAAGTCTTGCTTGATACCCCTATTTGTGCTCTCAGAGTCCTTACAACACACCCTGCCTGAAAGTGCCCCAACTCAGACTGCAGGATTCAATGCAGAAAATTTGGAAAACACAGAAAAACACCAAGAAAAAGAATTCCCAAGAGCACACAAATGTTGCACATGAACATACACACATACAGGCACACACCATACATACATTATTATTTTGTAGCCTTTTTCACTTAACAAGATACTGGGAATTTTTCCTCATGTCAATAACTAATTTTTATAACATCATTTTATTATCTACACAGTATTCTGGACTATGGACCTTCTATGATATATTTAAATGAGCTCTTATTGTAAGATTTCTGGTTAATTTCCAGGTTCTTGCTATTAAAGATAATATTTTCATGAATACATACAAGGCTAATTCTAATTCCTTTAAAGGAAATAATTACCAGAGAGAAAGCAAGTTACACATTTACAGAAGACTGGCATAGGGAGCGAGAGATGTATAGAAGGGGGTGGAAACTAGAATGGAGACTAGTCATAAAATTTAAAAAGGCCCAACCCTCCGAAAAAAACAACAGGTGTGTGTGGGGGAGACTCTGGCTTTCTTTTCACTCAAGGGGCTGGCTGCTGGACAACCCTAAAACCCCAGCCCTGAATGGCTGAGATGCCAACCCCCCTCCAACCCCCTACATTTAATGAAATTGTGAATCCAGCAGACAAGGATTGAATCTCATTCCTCCTCAGCTTTTCATCCCCTCTACACCTGTCCCATACCTGTCACATAATCATCTGTTTATCCATTGTCCAGAACTCACTTATTTCCTGACTGGTAATCAAGTGTATTGACAAAGGGAAGGAATTTATAATCATGTGTTTAGACTTTCAAAAAGTCTTGGAAAAGGTTCTGTTCCATGCCAGGGTTGTTTTAAAAGTACAATTGAGGCGCCATGGGCTAGGGAAACGCTTTCACCATTCCTTGAAGCTGTGAATGTTTCCTGCCAATAGCGCAGCTCCATGGAAGTTGGTTGAATTGAACTGAGTTGAGTTTGGCTAGTTGCCAAAGGACGGGCACAGATGGTAAGCACTGTTGGAGTCCAGGAGGCTGGCAAAGCTACAATGGGCTCCAAGGGAGGGGAGGAAAGAAGGCTTCGTGAAGCACCAACTACCGACCGAGAAAGAATCATTCATTCATTCATTTCTTCAATGAATACTTGTTGCATGTTACACTGTGCAAGGCACTGTGCTGGATCCTAGAGACACCTCAGCAAACAAGTCACACCCGTGAGCTGGCTGTGGCTTTGACGGTTCACAGACACTTCTTTGTGAACTGGGCCAAATCAGGGAGTGCCAGGATCTGGAATGGGATGAGAGATGGGCATGAAGGATAGCCAGAATTCTGATTGGGAAAGAATTTTGAATCTGGACCTAAGCATTAGAGTCCAAAGACTTGTTTAAAAAGGAAGATTCCCTTAATTCAAAAGAGGGAGGAGAATAAATGGGACATTTCCTGGATCCCACTGGGACTTCTCAGTTGCTTCATGGGATTGTGTGCAGTATTGAGGGTAGAGGGACTGTGGTTTGATAAAAATCAATATTTATGGGTTCAAACGAACCCCAGGGGCTTCATATGCCTAGTTTGGAGATTTCTTGGAGATGGGCTTGTGCTGAGGTCACCCTATATCCAGGCTACATACGGGAGCATGATCAGGGAGCCCCTGATCTCATCTATCAAATGCCTGTTGATGTTGTTCAGTCACTCAGTTGTGTTTGACTCTGCGACCCCATGGACTACAGCACGCCATGCTTCCCTGTCCTTCACCATCTCCCAGAGTTTGCTCAAATTCATGTCCATTGAGTCAGTGATGCCATCCAACCATCTCATCCTCTGTCGCCCCCTTCTCCCTGCCCTCAATCTTTCCCAGCATCAGGGTCTTTTCCAATGAGTTGGCTCTTTGCATCAGGAGGCCAAAGTATTGGAGCTTCAACTTCAGTGTCAATCCTGCCAATGAATATTCAAGGTTGACTTATTTTAGGACTGACTGGTTTGAGCTCCCTGCAGTCCAAGGAATTCTCAAGTCTCAAATGCCTAGCATGTGCTATTAATTAACCTCACAACAACCCTATGAGGAGGGTAGGGTTGTTATTAAAAATATTTAACAGCACTATGTCTTGGGCACTGATGGGTAAGCAAACAATCAGAATGGTTTCATCGCTAAGTTGTGTCTGACTCTTGTGACCCCATGGACTATAGCCTGCCAGGCTCCTCTGTCCTTGGGATTCTCCAGGCAAGAATACTGGAGTAGGTTTTAGATGCTGACTATAAACAACCAATATAGCCTCACAGAGCCACATCATGGGGCAAAAAAGTAGAAGAGAGGCACAGGCTACAGCGCTTCCTAGTTCCCAGAAGACAAAACGAAGATCTCATCTCCTTGGGGTTCACAGCTGTCCTGAGTCATTTTGAATCTCTTTCCTCCCTGCTGGTGCCTCCACTGCTCCCTGTGTTCACAGCAAGTACGTGAAATATCCCTCGCCTACTGACTCCTTTAAAGCAATGATCTCTACTGCAGCTGCCCCTCTCTCCCAGCAGTTTCCTAAGGATGCCACTTGTTGGCTCAAAATTCTTGAATGGGCCTCATTGGCTTGACAAATTATCACCTTAGTGTGGCCATCAAAACTCTCTGTGCTCTGGCTTGAAGATGCCTTCCAGTCATATTTGTAGCAATAACTACCCAACATGTCTCCAATACCAGAAATCTTTTCTCTTTTTTATAACTTATTTTTATTGAGATGTAATTAGTATATAACACTGTATAAGTCTGAGGTGTCAAATATGTTTATCTGGTATATTTGTCTTGCAAAATGATTACTGCTGTAACATGAGCTAAATCTTCCTCTATCACCTAACATAATGATCATTTCTTTTTGGTGGGGAGAGCTTTTAAGACATGTTTTCAACTAGATAACATCTCTCCGTCCTTAGCAACTCCACAGCATAGGATACCAGTAATATGTGCTTGTCAGATGGTCCCAACAATCCTTTTGAGGGCAAGGGCTGTGTTCTTTCTCTTCATATTCTTCGTCTAGCCTGGAACAGTGCCTGGCATACAGTAGGTGATCAGGAAATATTTACCTGGGTCTGAGGTCTGCCTTCTTCCAATGAAGCCTTATAAGTTTGAAAGAAATTGGCTCCATTCAGGATATGGAACTTTGTGGATGCATTTTTTCCCCAAAAAGAGAATATTATGCACATTTCAAACATACAGCAAAGTTGAAAGAATTTGCCAGCAGCATCTTATAACTTATTAGCCAGATCCTACCATAAAGTTTTCTGATACTGGCTTTATCCATCCCTCACCTATCCATCTGTCTGCCTATCCAGTGTCCTTTCTTTCTTAAGTTGCAGGTATCAGTACATTTTACTCCTAAACACTTTCCAGATGTGTGTGTGTGCACACACGCGTGTGCTCAGTTCAAGACACCCTGGACTGTAGCCTGCCAGGCTCCTTTGTCCATCAGATTTCCCATGCAATGGAGTGGGTAGCCATTTCCTACTCCAGGGGATAGGGTTCAATATTTGCTTGTTATTCTTTTGTTTTACTTTTGAGGTAAAATATAGCTACATTAATTGTACATTTGCTGAGTTTTGACAAATGTAACTGTGTAACTTAGCTCCCTACTAAGATGTAGAAGACTATTTCCACTCAAGAGTAAGCTTCCTCTTGCCCCTTCCATAGCAGTCGTCTCCCTTCACTCTTAGAGGTAACTACTGCTTTGATTTTTTTTCCCATCATTGATTAGTTTTACCTATTACAGAACTTCATATGAATGGAATCATATAGCATGAACTCTTTTCTATAAGACTTCTTTGAAAAGATACATGCTAAGACAAGACTTGTTTGACTCAGCTTGAGGTTTCTGAGAATCATCCAACCATGTACCTGTCATTTGTTCCTTTTTATTGCTGAATAGCACTCCATTGTGTGACAATACCACAGTTTGTGTATCAGTTATTTATCCTTTTTCCTACTGATGGACACTTGTATTGTTTTCAGTTTCTGTCTATTAAGAGTAAGGTGGCTATGAATATTCTCATACAAGTCTTTTTGTAAACATATATTTTCCTTTTTCTTGGGTAAGTACAGAGGGAGAAAAATTCTGGGTCACAGGGAAGATGTGATTTAGTTTTATAAGAAACGGCCAGACCTTTTCCCAAGGTGGTTGTAATTTTTACACTCCCACCGATAATGTATGAGGATTCCAATTGTTTGTGGTTACTTTTCCATCTCTTTGCTTCAGTCCCATACTTAGCTTTGTCTTGTATCCATGACATGCATTTACTCTTAGAATAGGGCCAGGCCTGTTTGTGGTTTATTACTTAAAGTCTCCCCCGTCACCCATTTTGCTGACTACTAAATGTATATCCAATCTCTAGATGGAGTTGCTAGAATGTGAGTCAACTCTGTGCGGTTATAGCTTTTACTGAAAGTTTACATGTGCCCAACACTGTGTTAAACACTTTATATGCATTATCTGACTTAATCCTCACAGGAACCCTGTGAGGTAGGTACAATATCATTCCCATTATACAGTTGAGGAAACTGAGGCCCAGAGAGGTTAACTTGCTCAGAGTCACAAGCTTATAGGTGGCCACGACTTGAAACTGAGTCTATAACGCACTACATGCATGCCATGTCACTTCAGTTGTATCCAACTCTTTTCCACCTCATGGACTGTAGCCTGTCAGACTCCTCTGCCCATAGGAGTCTCCAGGCAAGAATACTGGAGTGGGTTGCCATTTCCTCCTCCGGGGGATCTCCCCAACCCAGGGATTGAAACTACATCTCCTGAGGCTCCTGTATCGCAGGCGAACTCTTTACCACTGAGCCACAGGGGACGGCATCCGTAATTACTACCACTGTGCTACAATGCTGCTGTCTAACGTCCTTTGTCCAGAGGCTAACAGGAAAAAAAAAGAACTTTTCTGTTCACTCCCAACCCCTTTATTTTCAGCTGAGAATATGAAAGTCCAGAGAGGAGAAAGACTTGACTGAAGTCCCCAGGTGCCTCAGTGGTTAAGAATCCACCTGCTAGTGCAGGAGACTACAAGAGACCAGGGTTCGATCCCTGGGTTGGGAAGATCCTCTGGAGAAGGAAATGGCAACCCGCTCCAGTATTCTTGCCTGGAGAATTCCATGGACAGAGGAGCCTAGTGGGCTGCAGTCTGTGGGGTCACAAAGAATCAGACATGATGGAGCACACACACACACAGCCATCAGAATCCTACCTCCTAGTCAGGAAACCTTTCCACTCCAGTACACAGCCTCCTTCAGAGTTTTGGGCAATTCGGATTTTATTTCTGCCTTTTAATGATGACAAGAGTCTGAAAACCATTTTGAGATCTCTGAAAGAAGTGTGTGAATCTAAGAGAATGGAGTAGGGTCAACCTTTCCTTTAGGGCCAAAACATAAAGTCACAAATTAAATTGTCAAATTTGTGTTATTCGTGCCTAAACATTATCTTGAAAAATGTTTCTCCCGCCCACTCAGTCTTCTCTGGAAAAGGAAAGAAAACAAATGTGAAGACTTGAGGTAGTCTGTGGGAAAGGAGTTGGAAAGGAACAGGCCCGGGGCACTTTTCTCTTGGACTTCCACAGCGCCATCTGGTGGAAGGCTTGGGTTTTTGTTTTTCTTCGTTTTTCTGTTCACAGGTTTATTGCTGGTTTCTGTGCCAGGCCCTGGGTTAGGAGTGGAGAATCCAGATGAGCCTCGCTTCCTCCCGTAGTGAGGCTAATATTCTAGGATGTGGGGGTTACCCAAACCCTTACAACACTGTGTGGTAAAAGTCCTGTTAGAGACAAATAAGGCAAACTTGCATTTTCGTTCTGGGTTGGCCACCTACCAGCTCTGTTACCTTGAGCAAAGTCACTTAACTTCTCTGTGTCCCAGTTTTGTCTTTTGTAAAATGGAGATAATAATAGAAGTGCTCACTGTAGGGTTTTGTGGCAGGATTGAATAAGATAATGCTGAGTAAGCACTGAGAATAGTGCTTTGAGCATATTAAATGTTTAATAATGTCAGCCGTGGTTATAGGCGTGCTCAGTTGTGTCCGACTCTGCAACCCCATGGACTGTAGACCGCCAAGCTCCTCTGTCCATGGGATTCTCCAGACAAGAATACTGGAGTTGGTTGCCATGTCCTCCTCCAGCGGGGATCTTCCCAGATCAGGGCTCAAACCCATGTCTCCTGCACTGGCAGGCAGATTATTTACAACTGATCCACCTGAGAAGCCCTGAGACATGGTTACTTCATCACTAAAGATAAGCATATGGTGCTGTGGGGCCCAGAGAAGGGGCATTTAGCTCATCCTCAGAGAGTTCATAGCAGCCATCCCTGCAGATGTCACATTTGGAATGTCTTGAATAGGAAGTAGTCACTCAGACCCTTCCTCCACATGGAAAGCAATGTCTGCAACATGTGGGTAAGGAAAACACAACAGCGTTCACCTCCCCTCGCCCCTGCATCATGAAGGGCTGGCACAGCATCCTTGTCTCGGGAGTGCCAGGGGCTCCAGTGAGGGCCTCTGAGCTGGAAGATGCTGTGGGAACATTTAAGAATTATTGGGTTTGGGACCCAGACCAAGTGAGAAGTTGGTTCCCACAATGTATAAGCAAAGCTTGACTTGAAATTAGATGCTAAAAGAAAAGTCAAGACCAGTTGTGTCAACTGGTGTTTGTTTTAATTCTGACTTTGGGGGAAATATGGCTTCACTGGTTCTTTATTCACCCAACATAGGCATGCTGGAGCCTGGTAAGTTCCCACTGCCTCAAAACATGAACATTTCTGGGCCCCTCTGTTGCTCTCCAAATTGTGCCTGGCCCACATCATGACCACATCTGATTCTATTCATATTGTTTTTCCCTGCAAACTCTTAAGCCTTCTATGTTGTCCCAATTTTACTCATCCTTCATGGTCTAGACTTTCTCATTTGTTCATGAAATATTTTCTTTTTATATTGAGGTATAATTGACATATAACATTTATTAGTTATAAGTGTACAACATAATGCTTCAATATTTGAATATACCATGACATGATCACCACAATAAGGTGAGTGAACATCCATCACCACACACACTTACAAATTTTTTTCTTGTGATGAGAAATTTTAATATCTACTTCCTTAGCAAGCTATGAATATGCAGTAGAGTATTATTAACTATAGTCACCAGGCTGTACATTACACCCCCAGGACATATTTTATACCTGGAAATTTGTAACTTTGACCCTCTTCACCCCTTTCTCCCACATACCTCCCAACAACCACCAATGTTTTTTGTATCTATGAGCTTGTTTTTTTTTTTTAGATTTCACACATAAATGAGATCACGCAGTATTTCTTCTTCTCTGACTTATTTCATTTATTCCATTGTACATATACACCACATTTTCTTTTTTCATTCATCCATCAGTGGACACTTAGATTGTTTCCATATATTGGTTGTAAATAATACTGCAGTGAACATGGGGATGCATATATCTTTTCAAGTTAGTATTTTCATTTTCTCCAGATAAACACCCAGAAGTGGAATTGCTCAATCATATGATAGGAACCTCGATACTATTTTTAATTGTTTGAGGAACCTCCATACTATTTTCCATAGTGTCTGCACCAATTTACATTCCTACCAACAGTGCACGAGGGTTCCCTTTTCTCCACATCCTCACCAACACTTGTTATTTCTTGTCTTCCTGGTAATAGCCATCCTAACAGGTGTGAGGTTGTAGCTCACTGCGATTTTGACTTGCCTGAAATATTTTCTGAGAATGTACTATATGTCAGGCACAGTGGCAGACACTAGAGATATAGTAGTGAATAAGACAGACACAGTCTGTCTAGCTTCCAAGAGCCGACAGTCTGCCTGGAACTATGACATGAAAACAAAGTGTTGTGACCATGAGTCACCAGAGTTTTCTCAGAGGAGGGATCTATCTAAAATAGTGCTTTCCAATTGTTTTCTTCACATAGCACACATAGATAACATATATGACCCCAGTGGCACCCCACTCTAGTACTCTCGCCTGGAAAACCCCATGGACGGAGGAGCTTGGAAGGCTGCAGTCCATGGGGTCGCTGAGGGTCGGATACGACTGAGCGACTTCACTTTCACTTTTCACTTTCATGCATTGGAGAAGGAAATGGCAACCCCCTCCAGTGTTCTTGCCTGCAGAATCCCAGGGACAGGGGAGCCTGGTGGGCTGCCGTCTCTGGGGTCGCACAGAGTTGGACACGACTGAAGCGACTTAGCAGCAGCAGCAGCAGGATAAATGGGTAAGAAAGTAGCCTGCCAGGGAGCTCTGGCCACTCCAAGGGCAGAGGGCATCAATATCTCGGGCATACCTAGCATCTCTGGTTGAGAATCTCAAGTTATGGCATTGTTGTTCTCATCTCACCTTGTCCTTGTAGACTGATGGGCACAGATGGGATGCTGCTGCAGATGAATACGCCGTCTTTGTTATTAACTCGAAGTTGGTAAGAGTCACTTTTGCCTCTTCAGCATTAGGCTTAGACTGGAGGCTCCAAGGAAGGCTTCCTGGACAACTGAAGCCTAAAAGGATTCTCTGCTTCTTCCAAATTCCTACATACTGACAGTCTTCAGTTCACAGTTCAACTTCTAATTCACCCGCATAGTCTGCTATTGCATGCTGACGGCACAAGAACATCATCTCCCCTATAGCACCAAGCAGTACTAGACAAGAGAGGGCTCCGAAGTACTTCTTCAGCGCCATGTTTCAAGACCAAAGAAATCTTATTGGAACTTAAGAGGGTCTTCAAATAGAAATAGCTTTGTTATCTAAGAAACATTCAGTGCTGAAGCCATCTTTTAAAACTTCAGAGAGAAAGTCCCAAAGCTGTAAGAGAATGAAGTAATTGGTCTTCTTCCTGGAAACAGGATGCTGAAGCCCCACAGCTCCAGGCCAGTTTGGAGTTTTTCTTCTCAGAACATAACCAAAGGCCAACCAAGATATCCCACAACCCCAGGAGATAGGGTCGAGGGAACTATTGTTTGTATCATAAGCAAAAGGGAAGAATTCACCAGCAAAGAGAGCCCAAGGGGTGTCTTGCTGAGAAAACAAAGACTCCTGCTGAAATGAAACAGAAGAGTCCACATCCTTTCCTTCCCTTGGACTCCCTGAGAAAAGTTAATTCTCTCACTGTCATGAATCCTAATGGCCAATGAAATGAAGATTTGGGTGAGAAATGATGTGATCTTGAGGAAGGCTGGGGTTCAGATGTGACAAATTTTAACTCATCTCTTTGCATTGCCTGCTCAAATAGTTCATGATTCAGTCAGTAGACAAGGAGGCTTCCTGATTGCCCTTTCTGGCTCCGTCTCTCCCCCATTATTTTAAACAATTTTTTTTTTTTTAGAATATTTATTTATTTGACTGTGCCAGGTCTTAGTTGCCACACACGGGATCTTTAGTTGCAGCACAGGAACTGTTAGCTGTGGTATGTGGGATCTATTCCTGGGCCCTCTACACTGGTAGCACAGCGACTTAGCCACTAGAGCACTAGGGAAGGTCCTCCCATTCTTGGGGAGCTACATTGCTACTTTCCTATATTGATGAGTACAGTTCACCATCCCAAATTGAAACTGGGCATTGGAGTGCCCCATCCTAAGGAATGTCAAAGATATGGCTAAGATAGAGCTGTTGGCCATAAAGAAAATATGTGTGGACATGTCTGTAATACATATGTATGTATACACATACATATATCTGATTCTAAGCTTCTTATAACTCCATGAGCTAGCAAAAGGTGAAGGTGAAGGTGAAGTCGCTCAATCGTGTCTGACTCTTTGCGACCCCGTGGACTATAATCTACTAGGCTTCTCTGTCCATGGGATTCTCCAGGCAAGAATACTGGAGTGGATTGCCATTTCCTTCTCCAGGGGATCTTCCCGACCCAGGGATCGAACCTGGGTCTCCTGCATTGGAGGCAGACGCTTTAACCTCTGAGCCAGCTGGCCACAAGAAGAAATCCCTGACTTCAAAAGAATCATTTTCATAATTCTGCTTCAAAAGTCTCTCTGGAGAGACACATGGATAGGTCAACATATTCTCTCTTCTTTTCTCTTTTTCCTTGTCCCTAGGAGTCTCTTGACTCTTATTATTATTGTTGTTGTTGTTTTCTCACAGCCCCATGGCAAAAATATGAATTAGATAAAGTTGATAGTTAGCACTTCCAAGTAGTCCCACCACTAAAGCCCATTTCTGATTCTTGATACCCTTAGAGTGTCTTCCAAGAAACAAACTGATTCAAGATTTCATTCTCTCAGAATCTCTCACGTTTTCAGGCATCAAAGGAAATAGATAATCTGTCCTACAAAAGAAAAATCAGTCCCATATAAACAGTAGAGGGTTAGGTGAGCCAACAGTTAACCGGGAGCCTCCTATCTTGGTAAGTTGTGAAGACTGCCCTCTCTTCTGTGAATTATTTTGTATAATAGTTTAATCTAAGGACAGGCGTGAAAAGAATTTACAGATCTAGGGAAAAGGTCACTGTTGACCAATGAGAGAGGATGAGGCATGGATACTGATTTTTGTTTGTTTGGGTTTTGGTTGTTGTTATTGCTGTTAAACTTCCCATGTGATTCCTAAGTGAAGGCAGGATGAAGAACAACTTGGAGGGATGAGCTTGGCAGATTGGAAAGCATAGAAATGAAAGAGAATGGAAGGTTTCTGTTGTGGAGATATGGTAAGACAAGTAAAGAGAGAGCTTCTAATTCAGTGACTTGAATACCAATATTGTGAATAAAAACAGCAACAAGGTAATATTTTAAGAAGTTAGTCTGGCAGAGCTCTGTACAAGATGGAGTATACTGAGTATACTGGCTATGATGGAAAGAAAAGACTTGCCAAGAAACTAGTAGGGAGGTTAGTATAGCTGTTTTGGTGAAGTGAAGTTGCTCAGTCGTGTCCGACTCTTTGCGACCCCCATGGACTGTAGCCTATCAGGCTCCTCCGTCCATGGGATTTTCCAGGCAAGAGTGCTGGAGTGGATTGCCATTTCCTTCTCCAGGGGATCTTCCCGACCCAGGAATTGAACCTGGGTCTCCCGCATTGCAGGCAGATGCTTTACTGTCTGAGTCTGGTGGCTGCAATGTAGGATACTCAGGCTCAATCCCTGGGTTGGGAAGATCCCCTGGAGAAGGGAATGGCTACCCACTCTGGTATTCTTGCTCGGAGAATCCCATGGACAGAGGAGCCTGGTGGGCTACAGTTCAGAGGGTAGCAACAGAGAAGACTGAGCGACTAAGCACTCAGGCTATGGTAGTAATTGCGGGAAGACCGTAGGAAATGAACTTCAGGTACATGAGGTCAAGTCTCCCCAAAACTAAGCCCAACTGAGACCGAAAGCAGATGCAAACGTTGAAATAGACTGACATACTCCAGGTATTTTAAGTTCACCCAAGTTGTCTACTTCCTCCTATTCAAGCTCACAAAGATGTTACTCATCAGATGAGCCTTTCAGGGTCTCCCACACCCTTAATTAAACACATTTGTTCCCAAAATTGATCAGTTTGAGATCAGTCTGATATTCTGTCCAGTATATGCTGGACAGAATATGAGCCTAATTGGTTCATCCTCTTCTCCAACACACCCAAATACAAACAACCTTCAACTTCTATCAATCTTGCCTCCTCAGGCCAGACATGTCTGATCCTACTCAGGATGCTCATGTAAACAAGATATAGGGCATTTTCAGGATGCCAAAAGATTCCCTCATGCCCCTTTCTAGGCAACACCACCACTTTCTTCAGAGAAAACCATTATTCTGGGTTCTAACACTGTTGTGGCCATTCTTCATATAAACTTCATATAAATAGAATCATAATGTACTGTGAATAGCTTCTTTCGTACAGCATAATTATCTGTGAATATAATTTATCCATATCTTTGCATGTAGCAGTTTATTCTTTTTACTTGCTATATAGCATTTCCTTGTATGAATATACCACAATTTATCTATTCTCCTGTTGACAGCCATTATAGTTGTTTCCAATTTGTGGGTCATTATGAATAGTGCTGACATGGGGTTCCCTAAATGGTCCAGCCAACATCACCTTACAGCAAAGCTTTTTAACAAACTCCGCCCACGTTGTTCTGGGTAATTTTCTTGAATACTTGAAATCCCCCTTTTTTTGGTTCTTTCTCTCTTGAAGTTCTGTTGTTCAAATGATGAATCACCTGGACTGACTCTTTAATACCCTTACCTTTTTGTTCCTATATTTCATCTTTAAAAATACTGTTTGGAATTAGGTAGTAGTGATAGTGGCACAACATTGTGAATAGACCACCACCTGATTGCACACTCAAAAATGGTTAAAGCAACATTTCATTATATATATTTTACCACAATATTTTGGCCCCTCCAAAAATTCTACTTTCTGAGAAATTTCCTCTACCAGTTATTTCAATTTTTCATTTTAGCCATCATATTTATGGTAAGAGCTGGGCTTTGTTTTCTATACATTACTTTTTCTGCAGCTCTCTGCTCTTTTTAATGAGAGTTTTCAAGTTTTTTGTGAATTTTTTTTTTATCTTACAGAACCAATTTACTCCAATTTGCTCTTTTCTCTAGTCTTCAAAGGTAATCCTTGCCTTCTCATCTAAGAAGAAAATACTAGCACTGACTGGGAGGTCCAACAGTGTGGTTGTCTCTGAGGTAGAGGAGGTGGAAGGATGAGGGCAAGCAATAGCTTTCTTTCATGGACTTCATATGATAGCTGACTTTCAACCTGTGCTTTCCAAAGAGTGGCTTGCAGACTCTCCAGAGCTGTGCTATCCAGCATGGAACTGAAATGAAAAACTCAGTTCCTCAGTCACACTAGCCACATCTCCAATGCTTGATGGCCACACGTGACTAGTGGTACTATAATGGATAGCAGAGATACAAAACATTTCCAAACTCAGAGTCTCATCGGACAGCACAATCTTGTGGGATCATGAAATCAGTGTAGAGGGTGACAACTAGCATTTAAATAAACAAAATAGCGTCACTGGTCATCTCATTGTTTTTTCCACATAAACATTGTCATAAAATATTATTTCATATACACAGAAGCAGGGGCTTCCCAGGTGGCTCAGTATAAAGAAACGGTCTGCCAAGGCAGGAGATGCAAGTTTGATCGCTGGGTTGGGAAGATTCCCTGGAGAAGGAAATGGTGACCCACTCCAGTATTCTTGCCTGAAAAGTCCTATGGATAGAGAAGCCTGGTGGGCTACAGTCCATGGGATTAGAGTCAGACACAACCGAGGGACTCAGTACAAGCAGGATACACAGAAGTGTATGGTCATAGCATCGTGGATCATGTGTAAAAAAATTGAAAGCACGGTTGAATTGTGTGTGCACAGCCCTGCTTTTTAAAGAGAGAACATAGGAGTGAGAGAAACTCTTGGTACCCAGTAGCATGGCCTCATCTACAGCCTCATATCCATACAGGAAACTTGGGACTGAGGGCATCTTAAAAAAAAAAAAAAAATCACCTTGGGATAGCGAAATCACAGTAAGAAAGCTAGATGTGATGGGACTTAGGTTCAATTACACTCCTTATTTCTTCTGTCATTCATCTTTCTCTATTTACAAAGGGCTTTTTTTTTAAAGTCCAGTCTTCCCCCTTTCTTTCTTTGATATAAGAAAAAGAAACTAAAGCTAAGGGAGTGTTATGAGATTTGTCCATGGCTACAAAACTAGTGGCGAATGAGCCCAGGTCTCCTCACCTCTAAATCCAGAACTCTTTCCACCAAGTCTTCAGGGGGCTAGCAGGCCTTTGCGTCCCTGTGTGTGCCAGCCAATATGTTAAATAACTTGACTGATGAATGTTACCTGGATACAACAATGATGATAACAGCTAACATGTGTTTTTGTTGGTGCTGGTAACATATGTTTTAAACAGTTTAACTCATTTTACCATCACAACCATCCTATTATCAATCAACCTCATTTTTCAGGAAGGAGAAATGCAGTGGAGAGATGTTAACAAACTTGCCCTGTCATACACTTAGTGAGTGGCAAAGCCAGGAAATAGACTCAGGCAATGGTTCCCGGTCTCTAATACCATTTTATATACACCCTCATATAACTCAGGTAACTTAATTTCTCCCTAAATTTTAATTAGCCTGAAGGTAACAATTATTTATTAGCACATACTAACAATCCACACAACATGACTATGTTTTGTCCCACAGTATCAGTACTACAAAGGAATTTTACTCTATTAACTGTACGAAAGTAACAGCTTTGGGTTCAATCTTCCAAACTAATGGATGTGATTTCTACAAACCAGGTTATCTTCTAATGCAATTCTATAAACCTAGAGATGAGTACTTTTAAAATATGTGTTTAAAAGTTTGGTTTACATTCCTCAAATTTTCAGATTTTATCCTGGCACATAATTAAGCACAATTTGGCTTGATAACATGGGTGGATTTATTTCTTAAGATTCGAGTGCAAACTTAAAAACCAGAACAAAGCTTTTCATCAAGGAAAACACGAAAATCTAAGTAACAATCCTGCAATCGTGCATTTTAACAGAAAATACAAATATGAATACATTCTATGTAACTACATTTGAAAATTAAAATATTTCTCTCCAAATCCCAAATACCCCACAATCTTTAATCTGTTTTCATCTTGCTATTCCAGAAACATCTGTAACATGCCATCAGGAAAATATAGGCAAAGATTATTAATCAATCTTTATGACCACAGAAACATCATTCTTAACTTCTGACTTTTTGAATCATTCATCTGTATCTCAGTTCCAAAAAGTAATACAATTATACCTCCACTCCAGAAAAAAAAAGAATCAATACAAATATCAAGGAGGCAAGATACTTTCACATAATTAAAGCAAAAGTCACAGGTGTTTGACTTAGAAATGTACATACTTGTAGGAAATTTTGGAGACAAGATCCTTTCATGTAATTAAAGCAAAAGTCACAGGTGTTCATCTTAGAAATGTACATACTTGTAGGAAGTTTTTAAAGTACAACTTTATTTGATGGCTGACATGTAATAACAGTGAACAATTTAAACCAGTATAAAAATGTAGGATCAAAATCTTTAGGCTCAAATACTTGAAAAGTCACTATGAATATGGAAAGATCTGTTTACATAAACAAGTGTATTTTTTGATGAAAAATCGGGGGTAGTGGCATCTCCCTGGTCCCTTAACAATATTTGGATTTTAACAAAGAATTAGCAGCACCCATCCTTAACTGTTAATTATGTGTTTCTAAAGGACCCATACAACAGATTAGTTGGCAGTGTTCTAGCTTTTGGGAGATGGGAGTGGGTGGGGGTGCAAATATCTGAGTATGTATGCATGCATTCAAACATTTAAAATCACCATTCCAAAAGGGGGGTCACATACTGAAAAACTCTAAGTACATCATCCTTAGAGGGTCAACAGTGGGCCAGGAACAGCAGAAGCTGAATAGTAGTCTACTTGGTAAGAATGGTTTTTCACGCTTCAAAGGCAGTTTGGGAAGAATGAGAATACTCACATACACATAACTTCAGGGGTCTTGCTTCAAATTTTACATTGCAGACACTGAACATTCTTTACAAAAACCTTCATTCTTGCTTATAATAACACCAGATGATTTTTCCTTTTTACCGCCATATACATAACATTAAATATTTTCTTTATAAATATTCTAGAGCAAAAAGAATGTGTTTTGTTGCAGTGGTGGCCCACAACTGTACAAAGCAATATAAGCAACATATATATATAGGCATATATATATATGTATATCTATAAAATGATTAAGAAAAAAGTGCAAAGAATAACAGTATTAAGAAGTTGTGTGTGTGTGTGTGTGTGTGTGTGTGTTTTACAGTAACCATGGTTCAAGTGTGACTATATTTCAGGGATATATAATCCCAGATTTCAATTAAAGATTCAAAAGAAGCCCACACACAAGGTTACTGCACAAATATCAGTCCCTTATTGAGTAACTTCCCTTCTCCCAAATCCAGCATTTCCAGTTTCTAAACTCTTCTTACAAACAGGAAAAAAAGTAGTAACAGTGTATTCTTCCCTTTAACTTCCCCAAATTCATCCAAGTTAATTAATCATTCATAGATTCAAACAAGATAGCAGGGAATTCATTTATCATAATCTGCTTTGCTAAAATTAAAGCAAAATGAAATGCTTTTAGAAATACCAATTGATCAGCAACAGCAAACAGACCTTAAATTATGAGTGTGATTTAATACACTTTAAAATCAATCCCTGTTATTAAATTCAGAGTCTAAATCCTTTCCCAGGTTCAATGCCATGCAAGGGTCAGGATTAGAAATACTCAGGATTTCATCACCTTTTCTAACAGAGAAAATGCTCCCACTAAAATTTGATTAAATTTCTATCATTTTAACTCTTGGTTTCAGTCTTATTTTGAACAGAGAAAGGCAATTTTCAGCACTTTGAAGATGTACTTTTATACTTTAGCCATTCAAATAATTACAGTTACTGATTTTTGATCTCCAAGTTTCAAATAACAGTTCAATTTCCCTTTAAATGTATTATTAGATATTTTTTGGTACATTTATATGTTTTTATTCTAACTTCAGGCACTGTAATTATTCACAATATTATAATGATTTTACATCTAACCTACACAACAATTATGAATCCTAAAATGGTTTCCAATGTTTTTATTTGATTCCGTATATTACATTACAAATCAAGACAAATGGTTGGAAGAGAATTTTAAAGCCCTGCAGCACTTCTGCTCTGAGTAGTGTTAATACATTGTTTTGGTCATGCTTAATATTTAAGCATCTTCTGAACTAGGAAGACAGTAGATGTTGGAAGTTGCAAATTTCCTCAAACTACATTCTACTCCAGCTCTAATTTATTTTGTTCAACATTAAATTTTTTTCTTTAATGAAACAAGTATCAGTTCAGTTCAGTCGCTCAGTCGTGTCCGACTGTGACCCCATGAGTATAATCTTAGGCTAATTTTTAAAAACAGAAGTTTTGTTCTAAAATTAATAACACAATTACAGGGAAATAACTTTTCAATTTCAGCTTCATTAGAACTATAGAAAGTAATTAAAGTGGACTTAAATCACTTTTGGTTTTGATTTTTTGTTACTATGTCTTTAGAACGACACACTTTATATTCTAACAGACAGTTCAATGATGCGAGGCTTAAAACTCTAGAACCGAAAAAACCACCAAGCCACCTTCTGCACAACTGTAAATACAAGATCAGCATTTTATTTGCCCCCATACATTCGCTCAATGTCTTTGAGGTAATGGTTCTTCAGTTCCTTCCTTTTCAGTTTGAAGGCATCAGTGACCAAACCAGTTTCAGGGGTCCAGGGCTCTGGGCTTAAGCGAACCTTGATTGGAATTTCAAATCGCTCCAGTTTCACTGAAATGAGAAGTGTGGAGGCAGGGAGAGGAAAGGGGGAGAGGGGGAAAGAGCGCGAGAGAGAAACAATTAATAAAACATGGATTTTGCAGGATTTAGATGATGCAGGTGATGAGATAAACTTACTTAATGGTATGTTATAGTTAGTTAATAATACCACCACCTTATAATTTCATTTTATACTTCTCAAAGTACACATCAGTTGTTTCAGTTGGATGGTTTTGGTCTATGCAGTTTTTTTCTTAATATATATGTCCGCAGGCGGTGCAGTGGTAAAGAATCTGTCTGCCAATGCAGGAGATGCAGGTTCTATCCCTGGCGCAGGAAGATTCCCCAGAGAAGGGCATGGCAACCAACCCACTCCAGTATTCTTGCCTGGAGAATCGCATAGACAGAGGAGCCTGGCGGGCTACAGTCCACGGGGTTGCAAAGAGTCGGACATGACTGAGTACACACACACACACACACACACACACACACATATATATATATGTAGGGTGTAGACACCCTCCCTATTTAGAGTCTATCTGCTGCCACCTCTGCCTGGAATGGCCTTCCCTATTGTAGCTGCACAGCTCGTTTCCTTACTTCCAAGTGTCTGTTCAATCCTCAGAGAGGACTTCCCTGACCACTCCTAACAAAACAGAAGTCCCTTTGTCTCTTTGTATCCCGTTATGCTATCTTTTCTTCAAAATACTTATCACCACCCCATACATTGTATATGTGTCGAACTTATTAAAATGTAAGCTTCATAAAAGCAGGGGCTTCGTTCTATCAACTGCTGCTATTCACAGGCTACATTGAGCCCTCAAGAAGCACATACATATTTATTCTCTCATTCCACAGAAAATTATCCTCTAGATAACTGTTCTTCAGAAACTTTATTATAATTCAAATAATCAAAAGGGGGTTGTGAGTTTCATACTTTTAAACGATACAAGAACTGATGCAGCACATAATGGGTTTGAGTTAGACAACACTTGTTGAAAGAAATGTAAGAAAATGGTGAAAATAAAGAGAAGCAATCAATATAGTACTCAATGATTTTAAATCTCAATAAGTTATAGTCAGTCAAGTTACTTATTATTAATACAATGTCTTCTTTAAGATTCTGAAAGGCCAGTACTAATAGTAATGTTAATCTACAGATGACCTTTATTTTATATGCTATTATTTAAAACAGCAGTTTGGAAGACACAAACATCCACATGCTTTAAAACCACTACTAAACAGCCTTAGGTAACTTTAGGGATAACTTGGTTTTAGTGATAGGCACAAGGAACTCAAATTCAATGAAGCTTTTGTTCTAAGGCTACTCTAAGTTTTATGAAAGCTTGGTTGAATTAGTGAGTTTCTCATTAAAATAAGAGAAAAATATAAAGCTGAGTATGAAAAGTAATCTTTTGAACTACTTAAAACCAACTTCTGTTTGAAGCCACATGTGTAAACCTGGAAATAAGATGGAATGTTTCAAGTTTTTCTTTTTTTTTACAAAGAATCGAGTAAAAATAAAAAAAATTATTCAAAAAAATAAAAATAAAAAAATAAAACCAACTTCCTAAAAGTGATGCCTAAAAAGGTAAATAAAAGGATATGAAACTTGTTTCCCTGATGGCTGCCCTGGTTGCTAAGATGGTAAAAATCCACCTGCAATGCAGGAGATCCAGATTTGATCCCTGGGTCAGGAAGATCCCCTTGAGGAGGGCATGGCAACACTCTCCAGTATTCTTGCCTTGAGAATTCCATGGACAGAGGAGCCTGGCAGGCTACAGTCTATGGGGTCGCAAAGAGTTGGACATGACTGAGCGACTAACACTATCAAAACTTGTTCAAATTAACTGTATTTACTCTGATGATACATTACAGCTCAGTTACACAGAGGTCCCTGAAATAAGGCCAAATTTGAATTTCAAGGGAATAACAAGTATTGATCAGGCTCCAGAACCTTTTATTTTGTATTACTTTCCCTACTTACCTAGGTCCTATTCCAGAAACACTAACAACAATGAGATAAAACAGGCATATTATTTCAATTGCACACAAGCAAATAAAGCATATATATATTTTAAATGCTGCATCAGAGGTTTCTCAGTTTTGGAAATGCCTAAACATTATCTAGTACCACAAGTTATAGAGAACAATAGGCAATCACAGTTTCCTATAAAAAGGAAAAGTTGCCAACAAGTGAAAAAGATTAGGGGAAGAGAAAAAGACAATTTTAATCATGGCATGTTATCAGAATTATCTAGGACATTATGAAATATGACCTACAGGTGGCAGCAAATGTCAGGTTTTTAGCCAGTGATTAATTGTCAAATCACCCCAAAACAGTTATTTTGCATTCTTATCAATACCTTGCACTTATATTTAAAACATGAAGAGGCCTGCTATGAACAATGCATGATTTCAGGCAGATTTAGCTGAGACCAATCAAAACTATTTTATACTTTATTGCCTTAGTCTCTGAAATTACGGCTTCTTTGGTGGCTCAAAAGTTAAAGAATGGGAAACCCAGGTTCTATCCCTGGGTTGGGACGATCCCCTGGAGAAGGGAATGGTTACCCACTCCAGTGGTATTCTTGCCTGGAGAATCCCATGGACAGAGAAGCCTGGTGGGCTACAATCCATGGGGCCACAAAGAATCAGACACAACTGAGTGACTAACGCTTTTACTTTCTGAAATTATAATCTGAAGCAAAAAGAGATTAGTAAAATAAATCTTCTGTGGCACAGACAAGCTCATGAATTATACAGACTTAACTCATGATTACTGTTCATTAACCAAATCATGAACTGTTCAGTTTCATGTCCATTCCAAACACAGGAAAATTATGTAGATGTATTAGGACCTAGAATTTTATTCCATTTTCCAGCCTGAAAAACTTCCCCCATTATTGCTTTCACATAGTTAAATATTCAGTGATGAATTATTCAAGTCACATTCCAGTCCATTAGTACTTTGAGAGTGACTAACAGCCTATTGACTGAAATTCTTTTTAAAATACTACATTTAAAGAAAAAAATGAGGATTTGTGTCAAAGAAAATTCTGGAAGCCTGATGATATTAATAAAAAGTGTGATATGTCAATAATACTATAACTAACAAAACCAACTTTAAGAAAAAAATTAAGCCACTGTCTTTATGCTTATAAAGTAACATACTTTTTAGATTATGTTAATAACTGTTATCCAAAACTTTATAGTGACCAGAGTTAACTAGAAGAATGTTCTTCTTGGGGAAATAGTTTTTAACTTCAACTTGCTAACAAATGTTGCAAACTCTTTATTTAAACCAAAGTGGAACTCAAGTAGGTAATCTAAAAAAAATAATAGTACCCTAGTTAGGGAAATAGGTGTGCTTATGTATCTCTAACAGGAGTATAAACTAGTCCAATTTTTCTGAGGGAAGAGGGAGTTATTTCGCAACATAAGGTAAACCAAGCATGTGTGCTAAGTTGCTTCTGACTCTGTGCGATCCTATGGAGTACAGCCTGCCAGGCCCCTCTGTCCATGGGATTCTCCAGGCAAGAATACTGGAGTGGATTGTCATGCCCTGCTCCAGGGAATCTTCCCGACCCAGGTACAGAACCTTCATCTCATGTCTCCTGCACTGACAGGCAGACTCTCTACCACTAACAACACCTGGGAAGTCTAAGGTAAACCATAAGCCTTTACAATATACATTTTCCCTAACTTAGAAATTTCATTTCTGGGGCTTCCCTGGTGGCTCAGTGGTAAAGAATCCACCTGGCAATGCAGGAGACACAAGTCCACTCCCTGGTCTGGGAAGATCCCCCATGCCTCAGAGCAACTAAGCAGTGTGTCACAAGTATTGAGCCTGTGCTCTAGAGACCAGGGACCGCAACTACTGAAGCCCTGTGCCGAGAGCCTGTGCACTGCAACGGGAGAAGCCACTGCAGTGAGCAGACCCCACTTGCTGTAAGTAGAGAAAGCCCACACACAGCAATAAAGACCCAGTGCAGGCAAAACTAAATAAATAAAATTATTTTTAAAAAAAGAAATTCAATGGCTAAGGATTCATACTAACTAATAAAATAATTACATAAGAAAATAAATTGACTGGGAGGCAAGAACAGGTGGGGGTCTATTTGTTTAACAGTAGAGGGAAAAAGTCTAACAAGTAGACACTCCTACACTGGAATACTATTTAGCTAAAAAAAAATGGTAATGCAATTCAATATCTACAGACTTAGAAGAAAGTAGATGACATTGATACATTAAGTATATATACCAGAATGTAATGTTACATCCAAAGGTAACTACTATCAAGTGATTTTTGCTTCCTCCTTTAAATTTTCTGTATTGTCCAGTAGTTAACCTATCCTCAAAAAATGATATTTTCATTTTTTGGAGTGAAGGCAACAGGTTAAACTAGGTTAACAGCTTCCAATTAAGCATGCAGAGTACACAGTTTTTACAGGTTCCCCTGGAAAATAAAGTTTGAAAATAATTTTTTATATTCAGTTCAGTTCTGTTCAGTCGCTCAGTCATGTCCAACTCTTTGCGACCCCATGAATCGCAGCACACCAGGCCTCCCTGTCCATCACCAACTCCCGGAGTTCACTCAGACTCATGTCCATCGAGTCAGTGATGCCATCCAGCCATCTCATCCTCTGTTGTCCCCTTCTCCTCCTGCCCCCAATCTGTCCCAGCATCAGCGTCTTTTCCAATAAGTCAACTGTTTGCATGAAGTGGCCAAAGTACTGGAGTTTCAGCTTTAGCATCATTCCCTCCAAAGAAATCCCAGGGCTGATTGCCTTCAGAATGGACTGGTTGGATCTCCTTGCAGTCCAAGGGACTCTCAAGAGTCTTCTCCAACACGTTCCCCAATATCTCACAGTTAGAAAATGATGGAGCTGAGTTTTCAAACTAAGTTGACTCTGCTCTTCTAATCTCTAAAATCTAATAGAAATATTCAGCTATGAGAGTCAAATAAGTTCGGATGGAAAAAATGTAAAGAAATTTTACATTTAAAGAATGGTTTGATCCAAGATATTCTAAGTCAGTTGTCTCATCATCATGATGTTATTCATGCTACTGTTGACAACTTAATTCAACCTAACTTCTTTCATACAGGGGAATATCAAACACTGGGTGTGCTGCTTTCTTCTTAAATAGCTTCCTTCCAGCTTCCCTTACACTTCTTCCTCTCAGCCCACTGCTTGTGGGCCAACAAGGTCTCCCCAGGGCCACATCAGTGCAAGATTGCCTCTGCCCCCTGCTCTCCTAACCCAGCAGGCCCTCCTCCATTCCTCAGAACCCACGCACCTGAGCCCGGGAGTCCTGTGCTTAGCCATAAAAATGCCACCTTCCTCAGCACCCGAGACGTCAAAGGTATTAACCTCACAGGAAAAAAAAAAAAAAAAAAAACAGAAACACGAGAAAGAGGACAGTGGGTGAGAAGATTCAACAAAATCTTAGAAGACCAAAAGCAAATGGGCTAAAAGCTAACTGCTGACACTGAAGGACACTGACAGAGGCAAACCGACTTCCCGAGCCCATAGACAGAAGCTACAAGGGCTAAAGAAAGAGATGAGAGGCACACTGAGAACAGGAGGGCTGACCCCCGCCTCCTCAGAGGACAGTTCTCTCTTACTCTGCTCGTCCCCAACCAAGCTGGAGATAGGTGTGCATGTCTGCTAAGTTGCTTTAGTCATGTCCAATTCTTTGTGACCCTATGGATTGTAGCCCGCCAGGCTCCTCATTCCGTGGGATTCTCCAGGCAAGAATATAGGAGGGGGTTGCCATGCCTTCCTCCATCGGATCTTCCCAACCCATGGATCAAACCTGCATTTCTTAAGTCTCCTGCATTGGCAAATGTGTTGTTTATCACTAGTGTCACCTGGGAAGCCCCAACTGAACTAGAGACTCTGGATTCAAGGACATCAGGTACAGTAGAGGGAGGGAATAAAGCTGAAAACCTAAGAATTCAGTGAAGAGAAGATCTACGTACCCCAACCCCAGCCCTGAGTCCCTTTTGTGGCTGCCAGAATATTGACACTCAGGTTAAGATCACTCCAGGGAAGAGAGTGGAGATGTCTTCTTTGCAGCAACAGTATTACCCAAGACATTAACATTTGAGTAACCTTTCAGTGAACCCCAGTAAGTTTTCCAAATAGCTTTTTAGTATCTCGTTCTCAAATATGAATGGACAAAGGTCAGCAGATATATCTGAGGCTAACCAAAGCAAGCAGAAAGTGGAACTTGGAGGAAACAGGAACACTAAAGAAGAAGAAAACGTCATAGAAGTTATCCTCAGAGGATGACTGCACCCAGGAAAGAGCAACTGAATGCTACTGAAAGGACACTGAGAAAGCAGGAAAGAGCTCTTGAAAAATCTCAACTCTGATATTAGAAGCTGGAAATTCAACACACTGAAGCAATGATAAAGTTGAGGGATCTACCAGAATATAAAACAAAATGGACCAGACAGAATACAAAAGAAAAAAATAGATAAGAAAATAAGAGGATGAATGTCAACAGTCAACAGTCATATAAAAGTAGTCCCAGATAAAAACATGAACCCGAAACTTAAAGGGGGAAGACTATGAAAGAAAAGCAAACACACAAGAAAAGGTAAATGGATTATTTCCAAGAAACAAAGAGCAGAGATCTCTAGATTAAAAGGGCCCACAGCAAGTAAGTATACATAATAGTAAATTATAAAAGATTCACACCAGGGCACATGTGAAAGTTGCTCAGTCGTGTCTGACTCTTTGCGACCCCATGGACTATATAGTCCACGGAATTCTCCAGGCCAGAATACTGGAGTGGGTAGCCTTTCTCTTCTTCAAGGGATCTTCTCGACCCAGGAATAGAACTGGGGTCTCCTGCATTGCAGGCAGATTTTTTTACCAGCTGAGCTATCAGGGACGCCCAGTGAGAACAAAGACAGACCATTCCAAACTCAAGCTAGATGAGCACTTAGCAGGGATGCTGTGACATGCAATAAAGAACTAGATAGGTTACTTCACCATGTAACATTTAAAGATCCTTTCAATAAGAAAATTCATTATATCTAATTTAAGAGGTTTTTTTTTTTTAATACTTGTATTTTATTATCAAAACAAATAGACATCTTGAAAAGCCTAATGCATAGGACTTCATTAAATAACTTTTGAGGACTTCAGCAGACAAACAATTTCTTACTTACTGGTATTTGCAGCTTCTCTAATCTCTTTCAGTATTTCAGCTTCCATGACAGGATTATTGCAGATATCAACCCAAGTTCCTTCTACCCCTTTCTGTTGTGCCAAAAGTGTCAACTTTTGCTGATTAGGAACCACAAAACTTATCACATAGGACTGGTCACTAAAAATTTAGATAATAAACCAGAACAGAAATTAAAACATAAATTCAACAAAAATAGTACACATAAGTCCAAATATATATTTCTCTTGTTACAAGTTCATTAAGAAGTAATAAAGCCCATAGTACTGCCATAAACACAGACATATAGATAGACTAATAGAGTAGAATACAGTCCAGAATAAATCCTTGCATATATGGTTAAATGATCTTCAACAAGAGCACCATGACCACTCAGTGGGGAAAGGGACAGTCTCTAAAACAAATGGTGTTGAAAGAATTGGATATCCACCTATAAACGAATGAAGCTGGATCTGTATCTTATAGCACATTGGAAAATTAACTCGAAATAGATCCAAGACCTAAACATGTAGGAGCTAAAATAATAAAACACCTAGAAGAAAACAAGGGAAAGATTTATGACATTGGATTTGGCAATGCTTTCTTAGATATGATACCAAAAGCACTGGCAACAAAAGAAAAAATAGATGAAGAGTACAAGAAAAATAAACAATTTTTGTGTATCAAAGGTTACAAAAGAGTATAAAAAGGTAACCTATGGAACTGGACAAACTATTTGCAAATGATATGTTTGATAAGGGGTTAATATTTAGCATGTATAAAGAATTCATACAACTCAATGACAACAAAAAATAATTCTATTAAAAATAGGCAAAGACCTGAAACCATAAAACTCCTGGAGGAAAACAAAGGTGGAAGCTCTTTGACATAGGTGTGGTGATGACTTTTTAAATTAGACACCCAAAGCAAAGGCAAAAAAATCAAAAACAAACAAGTAGGAGCATATAAAATTAAAAAGCTTCTGCACAGCAAAGGAAGCCATCAACAAAATGAAAAGGCCACCTACAAAATGGGAGAAAAGTATTTGAAAATCCTATCTGATCAGGGCTAATATCCAAAATAGATAAAGAACTCATGTAACTCAATAGCAAAAATATTCAGTTAAAATAGGCATGGGGATCTGAATAGACACTTCTCCAAAGAAGACATACAGATGGCCAACAGGTACATAAGAAGGTGCTCAATAGCAGGGAGATGCAAATCAAAACCATAATAAGATATCACCTCATATCTGTTAAAATGGCTGTTATCAAAAAGCCAAGAAATAACAAGTTTGGGGGAGGATGTGAAGCAAAAGGAGCACTTGTGCACTGCTGATGGCAATGCAAATCGGTGCAGGCGCTATAGAGAGCAGTATGGAGGCTCCTCAAAAAATGAGAAATGGAACTAGCATGTGATCCAGTAATCTAACTTCTTGGTATAAGCCCAAAGGAAATGAAAACAGGATAGCAAAGGGATAGCTGGTCCATGTCCACAGCTGCACAGTCCATGTAATGGACTGTGTGCATTAGTCCCCAACAGCCAAGATACAGAAACAAGTGTCTATCAGTGGATGAACGGATAAAGATGTGGTATATATGTACAATGGAATATTACCGAGCCATGAGAAAGAAAGAGATTCTGCCATTTGACTGCTCTAGATACCTTGAATAAACAGAATCATATGGTGCTTATCTTTTTGTAACTGGATTATTTCACTTAGAATTTCCCTCAGGGTTCATCTATACTGTAGTATGTATCAGAATTTCCTTCCTTATTAAGGCTGAATAATACTCTAGCCAGTCACAAAAAGACAAGCATTGTATGATTCTATTTATTTAAGGTATCTAGAGTAGTCAAATTCACAGAAACAGAAAGGAGAATGCTGATGGACAGGGGTGGGGAAGATGGGGCGAAGGAGGAAATGTGGAGTTGTTTAATGGACACTGAGTTTCATCTTTGCATGATGAAAAGTTCTGGAGATTGGTTGTACAACAATATAAGTATACTTAACCCTAGTGAACTGTATTAAGAATGGTTAAGATGGTAAATTTAGGTTTTGTGTTTTTTACAATTAAATTTTTTAAAGGGAGTAATAAAGTTCAGAAACATAAACCATATTAACATATAAAGAAAGAAAATGGTTCAGTCTCTCAGGCTTTTTATTTAGGAAACTTATACTCGCTGTGTTACCTTCCTAGGAAAATTACTTATGCTAAGTTTCAGTTGTTATGGATGTTAAACCAAATAACTGTTGTGGCATAGCAAGACATTGTAGGTGGTCTATAAATGGTTAAAATGTCTGGATTATCTCAAATGACCTTTAAGCTGTTGAATTCAAGAACTTTCATAGAATGTATAACATTCCCCAATTCTGAAAGTTTAATGTTTCCCTTATGATTGTATCAATATTTTCCCAATTATCCTGTTACTATAAGTATATGAAACAAATGCGACTTTAAAATTACCTTTTGGCAAAAGCACAGATGTTATCAATAAGTGGACAGTTCTTCAGTGCAGCTTCTACTTTCCCGAGAGACACATATTCTCCTGCTTGTAACTTCACCAGATCTTTCTTACGGTCTGTAAGTCATGAAGCATGTTAGCTTACCCACAGTACAGGTATGTACAATTTTGATTTCCTTTCCATCCCACTGCCTTAACCTTTAGTTATAAAGATACTTCTAAAATCTTGTTATATAGAATGCCCGCTCACACACATCAGTTAAAAAGAAAATGCCTATTTAAAGAAGTACTGGCTAAAATGTTACATCCCACACCAAAAGTTTTTCAATTTTTATTGTTAAAATGACTGTGCTCTAATAACATGCTGGCACAGGATGGCGCAGCGTGGCTAATCATCAGGCTGTCTTACATCCCTACCCATAGGCTGGGAACCCACTCTACATGCCAACAGAGCCAACCTTTGATTCTAGCACAATTAAGGATCAAGAGGAAAAGGCAATGAGGTTGTTACTGGTTCTAAATCAAGCCATGCTTCCAGGAAATTTCCCTGGCAGATCAAACTTCTAGGCGAAGAACCAGCTTTTCTCAGGAAATCTCTAATTCTATTCAGGTCACAAATGGGTCCAGAGACAGATTTAAATGGACCACTGGAGATATGACTGAGGAAATTTTATGGCTTGAAAAGGGCCTGAATGAGACCCAACACTGTGATCAGTATTAGCTAGTCAAATTTTTAACTTTTGCCTGATTAATGTGAGTAGTGTAAGGGCTATTTTGGAGTAGTTTTGAACTTCAAAGTCTATTCTAGTAGGCTCAGTAAAGGCAGTGCCAAGCTAACTGACATTCTCAGAGTAGATTAACATTGAGAATGGAGATGTGTTGGCCAAAAGTTTGTTCTAAGAGTCTAGGCTAGTTAGAGTCATGTAAGTGGTCTCTAGGGAAAATAATGTGTCCACAATGCCTCTTGGATGGGAGGGAAATGGTGAGGAAGCCCTAGGATAGGTTATGTTGCAGTATATGGTTACATGTAACCAAACGTAGTTGACCAAAAAAGGGGAAAAAACCCACAAAGAAACAACCAAAAATCCCTCTTCCGAGCAATTTTTGTTTTCTCATCACCAACTGCTATTTTCCTGCTTTTCAACATGGTATTTAAAAAGAAATGGTGGTTTGCTCATAGAGCACCTACAGTAATGCACATAATTAAAAAGTCACAGAGGAGGAACACTTTTAGAAACTTCAAATTTATGTCTGCCCACTCTAATGTTGCTTCTACTACCACTTACTAAGGTGAAGGCACTGCCCTGCTCTAAGCATTTTATACAAACTCATTTCATCCTAACAAAACCCCTGCCAGGTCAGTGTTGCTGTCACTATTTCACAGATGGGGAAGCACAGACATTAATTAAATAACATGTCTGAAGTTTAAACCAATGGAACCATCATCAATGTTATTAATGACTTGACCAATATTGCCTTTCATAGTTGTTGAAGTTGCAAAAACGACAGAAAAGCACAAAAAGAGAACACACTGACCGATAATCTGTAAACACCCATCAGGATGGAATTCTCCAATATCACCAGTGCAAAACCACCTTTGGCCATTTTCATCCACAGAATAATCCTCAGCTGTTTTCTCCTCATTTTTAAAATATCCCATGGAGATGTTCTTTCCACCAATTACGATTTCACCTCTGGGGTTCGGCTTGTCATGAATTGTATAACCGCCTGGAGGTCATAAAAGCTATTTAGTTACTGTTCCAAAACAAAATTTACTTGCATTAATTCTTAAAGAGCCTTTGCTAATCTTTTTGCTGGTCAAATTTTACTTCACTCTAGAGGAGCATACTAGTTAATATTTACTGAGATTTGTGTGAGGATAGGGGTGACTGTGACTGCAGAACTACCAACCCATTGGAAACCTCCTCAGGACCATAAAATTCCACACTCAGAACATCATTAAAGCCTCACAGACAGCATTAGGGTTCACAGATATATACTAAAATAAAATCACCCCCAAGTAGGATAATATTTGAAGCAGTTATAAATAAATTATTAATATGTTGATATCAAATGTGTTTCAAATATATTGTTTTAATCAAAGAGAGCAGTTTGAGAGTAAGCGCTCTCAAAGGCAACACCATGAAGTAAGAAAGTGTTAGTCGCTCAGTCATGCCCAACTCTTTGCAACCCCAGGGACTGTAGCCAGACTCCTCTGTCCATGGAGTTCTCCAGGCAAGAATACTGGAGTGGGTAGCCATTCCCTTCTCCAGGGGATCTTCTTGACCCAGGGATCGAACCAGGGTCTCCTGCAGTGCAGGCACCCTCTTTATCACCTGAGCCACCAGAGAAGCTATGAAGTTAGAGGGAAATGTTATTTTCTTCACTTTGCCTCTGGCCAGTCATGGCTTTAAAAGGGAAAACACCAAAATCATTGACAATGAGTAATGAAACATTTTATCACACTCATTACTTGTTTATTACTGAACAAAGCTTACTCTAAGGAAAATACACAAAAATTCGAATTGATAAACTGAGATGCTGGTTAGATTTTAGGTCATAAAAGAATTAAAAGCAGAGTTCTTTCCAACTGTTAGCTACTCTTATAAATTTAAAACAACTCAATATTTTAATATGACAAAACTCACTGTATGTAAAGCATGAACATCATTCATATTATATAAAGCAAAGATTCTTTCATAGCAAGGAAAACTCCAAACATGGACCCACTCCCCACAAAACCGACATTAAAGCCCAGTACCAGAAAAATCAGAAAACAAAAATTAAAGGCAAAATTATTCTAACCAAGTTTTATAATATACCTTGTTTCTCTGATTTCACTGCTTAATAAATAACCCACTGAATACAGCAATTTTGATGCTGATACCCAGTATACATAGACACACAGCCCCTATATTTTTTCAAATTTTCATTCTTTTTCAACATGGTATTTAAGAAGAAATGGTTGTTTGCTCATAGAGCACCAACAATAATGCACATAATTAAAAAGTCACATAGGAGGAACACTTTTAGGAACTTCAAATTTACGTCAGACAAAGCCCATTCATTTTCTTGGGTTTGAACAACCTCAGGGATATGTACAACAGGATAACTGGTCCTTTAAAATTTCCATCTATGGCTCCATCCTAAGGTGAATACTCCCTTTTTAAATGTTAAGCTTTGATTTTTTTTTAACAGGCAATAATATTGTACTATATCCATCAAACTTGCTTAGAGACTAAAACTATCCCATCCACTAAAAAGAAAAGGCAATTATGTAATGTAATAGAGATGCTGAATGTCGCTACAGCAACAATCATATTATAATATATAAAGGTACCAAAATAACATGTTGTATGTCTTCAATTTACATATTATATACCAAATACAGTAAATTAAAAATAGAAGCAAATCTTAAACTTTTTAATTACTCTTCATGGCTAGGTTGTTAATTATTTTGCAGTTAATGAATATGCTTAATGTTTTTTCACAGTTTCATCACAGAAAGACTGCCTTACTTTTGCCTTCAGCTGATTTATAGAAAAGGATTATCACTAATGTCTGTAAAGCACAGGTCTCCTCTAAGTGGTTCACCTTCTATAGTTACTTATAAAAATTAAACTATACAAAGCTAGACAGTGGATTCTCAACTAGAAAAATGTTTGCTGGGGTCAAGAGCTAAGAAGCGGGGGAGCGTGTGTGTGATTAGTCACTGTATCCCCTGAAAATCTGGGGTTTCATTTCTCAGCCCAAATCTACTCACTAGCAATCTCGAGATTCAAAGGACAGGATAATACATCCTTCTCTGAACCCAGGGAATGCCCCATTAAGAAAGAACGTTTTCCTCTTTACCATCCATCAAGTATTCCCAAGTTCAGAATCTTCGTGCCTAGATTCTAGAGATTTTCTTTTCTATTGGGAACCTAATGATGTTACTGAAGAAAACGAAAGCACAAAAAACAAGCAAGAGCAAAGACTCACTTGCTACCACTGACAACCTAACACTTTAACAAAAATGGAAGTCTAGAGGCTCATGGTGATTTTCAGCATATCTAGAAACACTAGAGTTTGTCAAAAAATAGCTTACCTTCCTGCCAGTCTTTTAGCTTAATTTCACAGCAAATAAGAGGGGCCCCAACTCTGCCAGTGGTATAGTCAGTAACTATAAGGGAAACAGTAACAAGGATATTAATTAGTGCATGACATTTCATTGATATTGTCCTTTTGTAGTATGTGATTATTGTGTGCATTAATCAAGTATTTATAGACAACTTATTATGTACCTTAGCATTACATTAAACATTGTGAGAAAAACACATTAAAGGTAAGGAGACACTGCCTTCACCAAGCTTACAAACAAACTACCTGGAAAGAAAAGCACATTAAATAATTTGGAGCACATTTAAATAGTAAACTGCATGGTTCTGAAGGTGAGCATACTAGCACCTTGGAGGCTAGAAAGATCAACATACAATGAAATAGCTGGGAAAGATTTAATTGAAGAGTTGCACATGAGAAGAAGGCTGGGACCAGACAGCAAAAGGGGCATTCCAAGAGAAGGGAACAGAAAGTACAAGACGGAGTAAGAAGATTGGCTTGTCTGCAGAAAAGAACCCAGGTGTACACACAGGTGGGACATAATGATGAATAGGTAGAATGGTGCCAGTTAGAGATGCTTGAAATCTAGGTTCACCAGGCATGAAGCAGTGTTTGAGGTGAACATGTCTAACAGAAGAATACAGGATGAATCAGAAGTGATATAATAGAGGCAGACACAGCAGTTGAAAGACTGTTGCTTCAGGACATGGTGAAGTAATAAAAGGTGAGATGCCAAAGGGGGCAGCCAGGGGAGGGAGCAATCCAATGAAAAAATGAGGAGATCAAGTGAAATTTAAAGATATTAAAAATAAACAATCCAATGACTTCAAAGCTAATGCCATGAATGGTTTTATCACTGACTCGACAGACATGAGTTTGAACAAGCTCCAGGAGTTGGTGTTGGACAGGGAAGCCTGGTGTGCTGTAGTCCATGGGGTTGCAAAGGATTGGACACGACTGAGCAACTGAACTGAATTGAATAACACTGTCATACACAATCTTGCAATGGACAGATGGTTTTGGACAATGGCATTGACTTTGGACAGGAGTTTAAAGTGAGATAACAAAAAATAATTGCTCTACTCCATTGTTTCACAACCCAGGGATACCTGGCAACAACTAAAGATATAATTCATTGTCACATCATCTGGTGGCTATGTAGCAGCTAAACATCCTACAACATGCAGGAGCAGTCCCAACAATAAAGAATTATCTGGTTCAAAATCTCAACAGTGCTGAAGTTGAGAAACTCTGCTGTAGGCTGTTGAAAACAATAGAAAAGAAAGCAAACAAGAAGTCAGGATAGGAACACAGGTTCAAGAAGGAGCACAAAAGTGTAAAAGCAGAAACTAACACAATATCATAAAGCAACTCTACTCCAATAACAATTAATAAAAAAGAAAGCTGGAAGGAAAAGCTCTGAGGAAGTGATCACTTTAGAGAGAGATTACGAGACCAGGGTGACAGAACTTTGAGGACTGACAATGTGTCATAAATACTTATGAGGCTTACAAATAAAAGGTACACATGACTCAACTAAAAGTTTCTAAAACTAAAAATATGTAGATTTGCACTGAATCCAATATTACTTAAGAGGTATAAAGTCACTACAGTTCCCAACAGCAATCATAATTATATATTTATTTGCCATGTTAAAAATGCTGACGTTCAAACACAACACTGTAAAGCAACTATACTTCAATAAATTTTAATTAAACAACCAAAAAAAAAAAACTGACCTTCAGTAACTGTCCCAGCACCACACGTTTCTGTTAATCCATAACCCTGACCAACTGGGCAACAGAAGCAGACATTCATGAATCGCTGTGTCTGCGGAGACAGGGGTGCGCCACCAGACAGCATCATCCGGACATTCCCTCCCAGCAGAGCCTTCACTTTTTAAACAGTATCCTTGATAAAAAGGGGCGAAAAATGATTTTTAAAAATCTTTCATTGGAAGATAATTGCTTTACAATATTGTGCTGGTTTCTGCCATACAAAACATGAATCAGCCATGGGTATATATATATGTCCCCTCCCTTTTGAGCCTCACTCCCATCTCCCATCCCACCCTACCCTTCTAGGTTGTCACAGAGCACTGGGTTGAGCTCTCCATGTCACACAGCAAATTCCCACTGGTTATCTATATTTCAATGTTTGCATAGATTATTCTTGGTGATGCAACAAGCAGCATAATTCAAAGCCTCTGGAAAAGATGTCTCAACTTTGGTTGAACATCTAAATTTTGGGACCATTGTGATAATGAGAGGTGATCAAAGCAACAACTAGTAACACCTTAAAAATGCTAGAAAAACTCTGAAAAATGCAAAAGAAAACTGTACAGTGCTGGGAAACTGCTTTGACACATAGTAAATGAAAGAAACGGAAAAGGCAATGGCACCCCACTCCAGGACTCTTGCCTGGAAAATCCTATGGACGGAGGAGCCTCATAGGCTGCAGTCCATGGGGGGCACGAAGAGTCGGGCATGACTGAGCGACTTTCCTTTCACTTTTCACTTTCATGCATTGGAGAGGAAATGGCAACCCACTCCAGTGTTCTTGCCTGGAGAATCCCAGGGACGGAGGAGCCTGGTGGGCTGCCATCAATGGGGTCACACAGAGTCGGACACAACTGAAGTGACTTAGCATAGCAAATGAAAGAAAAGGATGATGTCAAAGGGAAAAACGTGAAGTTATCTTTGGAACACTTTGTCATCTATCTTATTTCCCTTCCAATGAAAAATGCTTCCTCATCTTGACTCCCCAGCACTACATTTAAAGTAACCTTTATATTCATATGATTAATATGCTATTTTATGAATACAATAAATCAGAAACCTTCATACAAAAGAAAAATTGAAAATCACTTCTTAGTTAGATCACTTTTTTTCTCAACTATCTTGAGAAAAAGTCTACTTTAGTTTTTCTTCATGAGACCAAATTTTATAATTAAATCTTAAATATGTACACCAATTATTAAAAATTTGTTAAACTGCCAAGATTAGAGTTCAAGGTCCTCTGCTTGCTATATAAGCAACAAAGCTTAGAAGTGAGTAAGAGAGAAACTCAATGTTATGATCATGGGGGCGATGCTCAAACTAAATTAACTTGTCATTTACTTATTCATCTTTCAGATATCAAAACATAAAAAGATTTAAAGCCTCAAACTACAGAGTCTGTGAAATATACTTACAGATTGCAAAGTGGTGCATCATATCCCTTTTAATCTGTTCCAATTTGTAATCATACCCTATCTTGAACAGAGTTTTCTGAATATAATTCATCTCTTGGACTTTGCTCATAACATTCTTATAAATTCTATCCATGATTTCCTGAAAGATAAGCAACATATTAAATAATATGAAAAGAACTACACGAACACTGAGATAGCCTTTAGTTGAAAATACTCTATTTACAAAATCTTAATAGTCTTTAGCATAATGGAAATATTTACTTTATTAAGGAATTAATTTCACTAACTTGATTACCATTTCAAAAACACTAAGAGCAAGTATAAGGGTTTCTTCACTACTATACACTAACTTTATCTAAAATTTCTTACAAGAATTCCCTGGAGGTCCAGGGGTTAGGTAGGACTCAGTGCTTTCACTGCCATGGCCCTGAGTTCAACCCCTGGGAAACTAAGATCCTGGAAACCATGTGGTGTGGCCAATTAATAAATCTATTGAATGGAAGTGTTTTAAACATTGATTAAACTGATGCTTTGAACTGTGGTGTTGGAAAAGATTCTTGAGAGTCCCCTGCACTGCAAGGAGATCAAACCAGTCTATCCTAAAGGAAATCAGTCCTGAATATTCACTGGAGGGTCTGATGCTGAAGCTGAAGCTTCAATACTTTGGCCACCTGATGCGAAGAACTGACTCACTGGAAAAACACCCTGATGCTGGGAAAGACTGAAAGCAGGAGGAGAAGGGGACGACAGAGGATGAGATGGTTGGATGGCATCACCGACTCAATGGACATGAGTTTGAGCAAGCTCCAGGAGTTGGTGATGAACAGGGAGGCCTGGCGTGCTGCAGTCCATGGGGTCACAGTCAGATATGACTGAGTGACTGAACTGACTTGAACTGAAAGTATAAATAATTTGTCCACATGTCACATAAAAATAACTTTAAAATATTTCTTTTCTTTTAAATATATTGACTTGTTCTCAAATAGCACTAAAACATCCAACAATATTGAATATAATCCTAATGTTCTTACTACTACCTTGTAACTCTTACAGCCTGGCAAAGAGTTTTACAGTTTCTTAAAATTATTTCCCTATACATGAGGCATTCCTATTCCATCTTAATAGAAGCTAAGTTAACAACAACAACAACAAAAAGGATTCTCGCTCACAGCTCTGTGGAGAATTAGAAGTAGTTCAAGGTTTGGGATATACTAACTCCCAAGCTAATACGTAGAAAACAGAAAACAAACAAAACAAACCAACCAACCAGTAAAAGCCCCAACTATCACTATATCACTAGATGATTTGTTTTGGCATTACTTAGCACAAATCAACAAGAATTATTACATACAGCATACATATTTATACCTAATTTAAATATTCAAAATAACAAGTAATATAAATTCAGTTGTGCTACAATGAATAACTCTATGGATGGCTCTTTGATGCTAGAACAGAGTCATTCTCAAATGAGGAGAGCAGAATCAGCCCTTACACTATATTCAGTGAAATGAGTCAGACAGAAAAAGCCAACTACTGCATGATCTCGTTTATACGTGAAACATAAGAAAGCTGAACTCAAAGCAACAGAGAATAAATTGGTGGTTGCCTCTGTCTCGGGAGTGAGGGAAATGGGAAAATGTTGGTCAAAGGGTATGAACTTCCAGATGAATAAGTCTAGAGATCTAATGTACACCATGGTGACTATGATCAATAAGACTCTATTGTATACTTGAAAGTTGGTAAAATAAAAACTTAAATGTTCTCTTCATAAACACACAAATAGTAACTATGTGAGGTGATAAATGTTTTAATTAACATTGTGGTAATCATTTTGCAATGCATATGTATATCCAATCATCACACTGTAGACCTTAAACTGACACAATGCTGCTAAGTTGCTTCAGTCGTGTCCGACTCTGTGCGACCCCATAGACAGCAGCCCACCAGGCTCCCCTGTCCCTGGGATTCTCCAGGCAAGAACACTGGAGTGGGTTGCCATTTCCTTCTCCAATGCATGAAAGTGAAAAGTGAAAGTGAAGTCGCTCAGTCATGTCCGACTCTTAGCAACCCCATGGACTACAGCCTACCAGGCTCCTCCATCCATGGGAGTTTCCAGGCAAGAGTCCTGGAGTCAGGTGCCATCGCCTTCTCCAAAACTGGCACAATGCTATATGTCAATTATGTCTCAATAAAGCTGGAGAAGGATGGTAGCATGGCAACTCAAGTATGGAACAATGTTGTTTCTCTACATTTTCTCAAGAAGAATCACTACTGGATAAACTAAAATCCTTCTTTATATCTGTGACTGAGAAATCTCAAAGACTCTCTGAGAGGGTTTTAACATCCTATAACTATTAATCTTAAGAAAGTGTATGGTATGCAAAAGACAAACCATGTGGTACAAGTACACCTAAAACTAATGTAATACTATACCTTAACTATATTTCAATCTAAACCCCCATCAAGGGAAACAAATTATATCATGTGTATCCTACCAATAAATCATGTATCAGTTCAGTTCAGTCGTGTCTGACTTTTTTCAACCTCATGAATCACAGCACGCCAGGCCTCTCTGTCCATCACCAACTCTCATAGTTCACTCAAACTCATGTCCATAGAGTCGGTGATGCCATCCAGCCATCTCTCATCCTCTGTCGTCCTCTTCTGCTCCTGCCCCCAATCCCTCCCAGCATCAGGGTCTTTTCAAATGAGTCAACTCTTCGCATGAGGTGGCCAAAGTACTGGAGTTTCAGTTTTAGCATCAGTCCTTCCAATGAACACCAGGACTGATCTCCTTTAGGATGGACTGGTTGGATCTCCTTGCAGTCCAAGGGACTCGCAACAGTCTTCTCCAACACCACAGTTCAAAAGCATCAATTCTTCGGCACTCAGCTTTCTTCACAGTTCAACTCTCATATCCATATATGACGGACCTTTGTTGGCCAAGTGATGCCTCTGCTTTTTAATATGCTATCTATGTTGGTCATAACTTTCCTTCCAAGGAATAAGTGTCTTTTAATTTCATGGCTGCAGTCACCACCTGCAGTGATTTTGGAGCCCAAAAAAATAAAGTCTGACACTGTTTCCACTGTTTCCCCATCTATTTGCCATGAAGTGATGGGACCAGATGCCATGATCTTCGTTTTCTGAATGTTGAGCTTTAAGCCAACTTTCTCACTCTCCTCTTTCACTTTCATCAAGAGGCTTTTTAGTTCCTCCTCACTTTCTGCCATAAGGGTGGTGTCATCGGCATATCTGATGTTATTGATATTTCTCCCGGCAATCTTGATTCCAGCTTGTGCTTCCTCCAGCCCAGCATTTCTCATGATGTACTCTGCATATAAGTTAAATAAGCAGGGTGACAATATACAGCCTTGATGTACTCCTTTTCCTATTTGGAACCAGTTTGTTGTTCCATGTCCAGTTCTAACTTTTGCTTCCTGACCTGCATATAGGTTTCTCAAGAGGCAGGTCAGGTGGTCTAGTATTCCCATCTCTTTCAGAATTTTCCACAGTTTATTGTGATCCACACAGTCAAAGGCTTTGGCATAGTCAATAAGGCAGAAATAGATGTTTTACTGGAATTCTCTTGCTTTTTCCATGATCCAGTGGATGCTGGCAATTTGATCTCTGGTTCCTCTGCCTTTTCTGAAACCAGCTTGCACATCTCGAAGTTCACGGTTCACGTATTGTTGCAGCCTGGCTTGGAGAATTTTCAGCATTACTTTACTAGCATGTGAGATGAGTGCAATTGTGCAGTAGTTTGAGCATTCTTTGGCATTGCCTTTCTTTGGGATTGGAATGAAAACTGACCTTTTCCAGTCCTGTGGCCACTGCTGAGTTTTCCAAATTTGCTGGCATATTGAGTGCAGCACTTTCACAGCATCATCTTTCAGGATTTGAAACAGCTCCACTGGAATTCCATCACCTCCACTAGCTTTGTTTGTAGTGATGCTTTCTAAGGCCCACCTGACTTCACATTCCAGGATGCTGGCTCTAGATTAGTGATCACACCATTGTGATTATCTTGGTCAGGCAGATCTTTTTGTACAGTTCTTCCGTGTATTCTTGCCATCTCTTCTTAATATCTTCTGCTTCTGTTAGGTCCATACCATTTCTGTCCTTTATCGAGCCCATCATTGCATGAGGTGTTCCCTTGGTATTTCTAATTCTCTTGAAGAGATCTCTAGTCTTTCCTAGTCTATTGTTTTCCTCTATCTCTTTGCACTGATCGCTGAGGAAGGCTTTCTTATCTCTCCTTGCTATTCTTTGGAACTCTGCATTCATATGCTTATATCTTTCCTTTTCTCCTTTGCTTTTCGCTTCTCTTCTTTTCACAGCTATTTGTATGGCCTCCTCAGAGAGCCATTTTGCTGTTTTGCATTTCTTTTCCATGGGGATGGTCTTGATCCCTGTCTCCCGTACAAAGTCACCAACCTCCATCCATAGTTCATCAGGCACTCCATCTATCAGATCTAGGCCCTTAAATCTATTTCTCACTTCCACTGTATAATCATAAGGGATTTGATTTAGGTCATACCTGAATGGTCTAGTGGTTTTCCTACTTTCTTCAATTTCAGTCTGAATTTTGCAATAAGGAGTTCATAATCTGGGTGGCAGCCGAGAGGAGCTACCTCATGTCCGAGGTCAGGGGCAGCAGCCTGGGAGGAGCTACCCTACGTCCAAGGTCAGGGCAATGGCCAAGAGGAGCTACCCCATGCCTGAGGTCAGGGCGGCAGTGGAGAGGAACTACCCCACGCCCAGCGGAGCTACCCCATGTCCAAGGTCAGGGGCGGTGGCCAGAAGGAGCTACCCCACGTCCAAGGAGTGGTGGCTGAGTGGGCGCAGGAAGGCTAAGAGGAGCTACTCCACGTTCAAGGTCAGGAAGGGCTGCTGTGAGGAGATATACCCCTAGTCAAAGGTAAGGAGCAGTGGCTGCACTTTGCTGGAGCAGCCGTGAAGACATACCCAATGTCCAAGGGAAGAGATACCCAATGTCCAAGGTAAGAGACACCCAAGTAAGATGGTAGGTGCTGTGAGAGAGCATCAGAGGGCAAACACACTGAAACCATAATCACAGAAAACTAGTCAATCTGATCACAGGGACCACAGCCTTGTCTAACTCAATGAAACTAAGCCATGCCCTATGGGGTCACCCAAGACAGACGGGTCATGGTGGAGAGGTCTGACAGAATGTGGTCCACTGGAGAAAGAAATGGAAAACCACTTCAGTATTCTTGCCTTAAGAACCCCATGAACAGTATGAAAAGGCAAAATGATAAGATACTGAAAGACAAACTCCCCAGGACAGTAGGTGCCCAATATGCTACTGGAGATCAGTGGAGAAATAACTCCAGAAAGAATGAAGGGATGGAGCCAAACCAAAAATAATACCCAGTTGTGGATGTGACTGGTGATAGAAGCAAAATCCGATGCTACAAGAGCAATATTGCATAGGAACCTGGAATGTCAGGTCCATGAGTCAAGGCAAATTGGAAGTGGTCAAAACAAGAGATGGCAAGGGTGAACATCGACATTCTAGGAGTCAGCGAACTAATATGGACTGGAATGCGTGAATTTAACAAAGATGACCATTAAAAAAAGCAAGAGAGTTCCAGAAAAACATCTATTTCTGCCTTATTGACTATGCGGATCACAATAAACTGTGGAAAATTCTTCAAGAGATGGGAACACCAGACCACCTGACCTGCCTCTTGAGAAACCTATATGCAGGTCAGGAAGCAACAGTTAGAGCTGGACATGGAACAATGGACCGGCTCCAAATAGGAAAAGGAGTACGTCAAGGCTGCATATTGTTACCCTGCTTATTTAACTTATATGCAGAATACATCATGAGAAACGATGGACTGGAAGAAATACAAGCTGAAATCAAGATTGCCGGGAGAAATATCAATAACCTCAGATATGCAGATGACACCACCCTTATGGCAGAAAGTGAAAAGGAACTAAAAAGCCTCTTGATTAAAGTGAAAGAGAAGAGTGAAAAAGTTGGCTTAAAGTTCAACATTCACAAAATGAAGATCATGGCATCCGGTCCCATTACTTCATGGCAAATAGATGGGGAAACAGTGGAAACAGTGTCAGACTTTATTTTGGGGGGTTCTAAAAATCACTGCAGATGGTGACTGCAGCCATGAAATTAAGACACTTATTCCTTGGAAGAAATGTTATGACCAACCTAGATAATATATTCAAAAGCAGAGACATTACTTTGCCGACTAAGGTCCCTCTAGTCAAGGCTATGGTTTTTCCTGTGGTCATGTATGGATGTCAGAGTTGGACTGTGAAGAAGGCTGAGTGCCAAAGAATTAATGCTTTTGAACTGTGGTGTTGGAGAAGACTCTTGAGAGTCCCTTGGACTGCAAGGAGACCCAACCAGTCCATTCTGAAGGAGATCAGCCCGGGATTTTTTTGTAAGGACTGATGCTAAAGCTGAAACTCTAATACTCTGGCCACCTCATGTGAAGAGTTGACTCATTGGAAAAGACTCTGATGCTGGGAGGGTTTGGAGGCAGGAGAAGGGGATGACAGAGGATGAGATGGCTGGATGGCATCATCGACTTGATGAACGTGAGTCTGAGTGAACTCTGGGAGTTGATGGACAGGGAGGCCTGGCGTGCTGCGATTCATGGGGTCGCAAACAGTCGGACATGACTGAGCCACTGAACTGAACTGAACTGTGGGCAGGAATCCCTTAGAAGAAATGGAGTAGCCATCACAGCCAACAAAAGAGTCCGAAATGCAGTACTTGGATGCAATCTCAAAAATGACAGAATGATCTCTGTTCATTTCCAACGCAAACCATTCAATATCACAGTAATCCAAGCCTATGCCCCAACCAGTAACACTGAAGAAGCTCAAGTTGAATGGTTCTATGAAGACCTACGAGACCTTTTAAAACTAACACCCTAAAAAGATGTCCTTTTCATTATAGGGGACTGGAAGGCAAAAGTAGAAAGTCAAGAAACACCTGGAGTAACAGGCAAATTTGGCCTTGGAATTTGGAATGAAGCAGGGCAAAGGCTAATAGAGTTCGCCAGGAGAACGCACTGGTCATAGCCAACACCCTGTTTCGACAACACAAGAGAAGACTCTACACATGGACATCACCAGATGGCCAACACTGAAATCATGTTTAAGTCTTTTTTTTTTGTTAATATGTTGGGTGGAAAAGAGCATACGGGAGTGAGACAGATGTGTGAGAACTACTTTTACCACTCCTTCCAACACTAGATACCAATCACAGATACAGAACGGCCTTAATGAGTAAAGAACTCAACAAAGTTGCAACACACTGACAGGGTTTATTGTTAGCACATTCAGTCACCCTCTAACTCGACCTAATAATATTACATGACATTCCATAGTCATTACTTATAAGTAGTGATTTACTGTGAATTCTCATCAGGTATGTGAATACTAAATGTATGTTTTACATTTAGTATTACAATACTAAATGTATGTTTTATTCTGACTCAGGAAAGAAACGAGAAAATAGAGTCTATCAGAAACAATTCTCAATAAACAAGGTTTTTTAAAGGCTTATTTAAAGAGGAGTGGAAGGAGTTAAGGGAACCAATAAGGTATGGTGAAGCAGCAGTGAACGAGCAACATAGGAGAGGGTTTACTATCTCTAGGTCTGAAGAAGTGAGAGGAGAGAAGAATTACTGGAATCTGGTGGACCACTGGCAGGGGAAAGACCTAGTTAGAGCCAGTAGGAAAGAGACTGTTCAATGAGCACTAGCAACAACTACCAAAAATGGCAGCTTAGCAGGGAAGAGCCAAAGTCAGTAAACAGGCAGACCTCTTTCTCCATCCTCTGATCTCTCATGAGCACCAACAAGTGGCTAAGCCCCACCAGCAATCAGAACGCATGTAAATCCTCCTGGAGTTAGCCTCCCAAGACACAAGATAAAGAATGAAAAACAGGTAATTAAAAGATACACAGCATATCAGCTAACTTTCCTAAGAACTCTTGGGTAATAAACCCAACATACTGTTTCCCAAAGACAATCCTAAATAGACAGCCACAGTGGTTAAGAAGTCTCTGCCATCACAGTTCAAGTTTTAATAACCATCTATGGGCTCTGTGACTTTTGGCAAGTATTTTTTTTTCTTTATAAAAGGACCCACTAGCAGAGTCGGACAGACTGAAGTGACTTAGCAGCAGCAGCAACAGCAGAGTCTTAGGGAGGATTAAGTGAGATGATCCATCTAAACCACTTAGCACAGTGTCTGGAACATAGTTAAGTACTGTGAAGCCTATTATCAGTATTTTATTATGCTTTTAATCAGAAGACTCTCCTTTCAGTTTGTAAACTTGCTGAATTCTACAGCACCTCTAAATAAAAAAGCAAATGCTACTCTGATCTAATACTTTGGTTATTTTGGTAATTTGAAGGGAAAAAAATTATCTTCCATCGGTAATTCTTAGAAAAACTTGGACTGAACACATTATCTAATCACAGGCTTTCCATATGCAAAAATAATTCTTAGAAAGATAATAGGATAAGATGTAAAATCTGATCATAATACAAGCAGTAGTGATACTCCCACTGGAGTTTCTAAAGCCTAAAGTGCTAGAATATATTTGACTATACAAGTTAGAAACATTGTTAAATATCTAATAATTTATTATTACAAGGCTATAAAATGTAACATCTTA
Organism: Nanger dama; assembly: GCA_917880005.1. Taxonomy (NCBI): domain Eukaryota; kingdom Metazoa; phylum Chordata; class Mammalia; order Artiodactyla; family Bovidae; genus Nanger; species Nanger dama. The sequence continues at coordinate 5,395,773 of CAKJTW010000085.1, read as the reverse complement.
TTTTTATGAAAGGCAATATTTCACAGAAAGATTTTGAATATCTAGAATTCAATCTGATGTGACAAGCTGACTCATTGGAAAAGACCCTGATGCTGAGAAAGACTGAAGGCAGGAAGAGAAGGGGACCACAGAGGTTAAGATGGTTGGATGGCATCACCTACCCTATAGACAGGAGTTTGAGCAAGCCCTGGCAGTTGGTGATGGGACAGGGAAGCCTGGCGTGCTGCAGTCCATGGGGTCGCAAAGTCTGAGACACGACTGAGTAACTGAACTGAACTGAGAATTCAACTTTTTTTCTCTGGGAGTTCTCTAATATGACAGTTTCCTTAATCTTTAGCCACCATAAGGGTCAGCAGGCTTGGATTCTAGATTCAGCTCTGCCATGAACCAGCTCTATAACCTTGGATACACTGCCCCAGTTCTCTAGGATGGCCTCAGTTGCCTCATTTTTAAATGAAGTGACTAAACTAAATGATCTTTGGAGTGTCATCTATCTTTAAAATATTATGACCAATTCTCAGACTAGGTAATTTGAGCTAGGTCAGTTTCATCACTTAATTTTCAAGAATCAGCAAACCCTTACAGGCATCCACTTTAGAAGTTTGCCATTTCATCTTTTCCCGATGCTTATCTAAGATTTTAAGGGACACATTTTACTGTAATTTCCACAAAATAAAATTGTTTTAAAATGTTGACAAATATTTAAGAGGGTTACTTTTTTTAAAGTCCAAGTGCAGGCCATGGATGACACTGATATGCTATACTCACCGGGACAGCAGCCATGAGTGTAGGCTTCAGTACAGTACAGTCTCCTTTGCTTCCCTTTTTAATTTTGCTGGACTAGAGTAAACAAAAAGTAAATAGGATCAAGGAAAGAAACCTTAGCAGAAAAAGGTTATAATATAAGTATTAGCAAGAGCAAAGACAGACATTTACACATGGAACTTGCTCTCTACTGCTCTGTGAGTTATCTGTTCCAACTATCATAACCTACAAGTCTGAGGTATGAGAACATTAGTGTTTTGTCCTGGAGATGATTTCTTCTAGCACATTTCAGTCTTTCTTACAGGAGAAACTCTGATCCAGGATAAAAGAAAATGGGATATGTTGGTAAACTGAGCATTTTTACTAATAACATATCACACATAGCACAGACCATCATTTTCAAACAAAAACAAAAAAGGTGAAAAAAACCTAAACTAAGGTACATCAAACACTAAAAAGAAAACTGAAAAAATTTTAACTCTTTGATCAGCCAAAACGCAAAGCCACATCTCAAAGTCATCTCTATGAACATCAACCAGCATCATATAGAAATACTATTTTGGTAACATTTTGGTTGATAAAATACTGAAGACAATGAAAGTAATTATCAGTCTTAAAATAATTTTAAAATATATAGATAAAGCAATGCTAACAAATCCTCAAGGTTATTTTCTATAGCAACATACTGCTCATGGGAGCTATTTTTAAAGCCAAGGAAAAAGTTTTAGCTGAATTCAAATATTTCATGTTTTAGTAAACTGTTCTCAGCTGAACACTAACTTAATATGATCATGTCAATAGACTGAAAAGCTTGTCACCTGGTCAGAGAGTGTAAGTGGAGAAGAATATCCAATCCTACAGCCATAGGTAAAGCAAGAGATCTCTGCTGTCAACTCAAGCACATGAGCCAAAGGCAGGTAGCCAATATACGTATCCTTTGGTCTAAAACAAAGTAAGAGAAAGATTCTAGCCATTCTGAAAAAGACACTGTAGATTAGAAACATCAATTATTGTTTTACTATAGCCTGAGTTTAGAGAATGTCAAACATGAGTTCTAAGAACACTTATTAATTTTCTCTTACCCCAGCCCAGGAATTCTCTCACACTGGCCAGTCATTCCAGCTATCAAATTGCTATGATGCATCATCACTCCCTTAGGACGGCCAGTAGATCCACTGGTATACATGACAATAGCCAAGTCTGAAGGAGTTGGTCTATTTGGAGAAACGCTCACTAAATGAATGAAAAAGCACATTTCCTTTAGTTTAAAAGTTAAATTGTTAAACAAAGATAAGATTTTTAGATTCTGGTGTAATGATAAACTATTTAAAACAAATACTCCCTATTGATCATCAACAAGAAAATGGTTATCCAATTCTGGTTACTTGCAATGAGAACTTCAAACTTAATTTGGACCATTTTCTGAATGTTTAGCCTAATTCCTCTCCACAGTGCTGTTTACAGGGTTTTGTTGTAGAAAGATATCTTAAGATCTGAAGAATTAGGACGATAGAGTATTATGTGTGAGCTCCTCAAGCCTCAGTTTTCTCATGTGTAAAATGAAATGGCTGGACTAGATTTGGGTTCTTAACCACTGGTGGGTATAAGAATCGCCTGTGGAACTTAAGTAAAATACTGTCTCTGGACCCCAGCTCTGAAAATTAGAAACTGTTTAAATATTTAAACTGTTTAAATGACACTCACACACACTCCTAATTGAAAATCAACTGGACTTTTGTTTTTTTTTTAAGTTTTTAGAAAAATAATTTTATTTTAAAAATAATTGAACCATGGATATTGCATAAGATAACAATAAGATAAGCATTATACATTTAACATATTTTAATTAGATTCCAAGTAGCAAGTAAAATTCAAAAGACATGAAACCAAAATGATGTCTGTGTTTTGATGGTTACTTCTTGAAATCTCTATAGGAAATCATTTCTTGAAACTATTGAAAGTGCAGTGACATAAAAACTGTAACAGAAAATTGTTTCTCTCTCTGCTACACACACACACACTCACTCATGCCTGTAGTTAGAATATTTGGTATGTGTCTGGATTGGGGATTATTTTGGGTCTTCCATAATTAATGCTTTTCCCTATCAGGGTCAGACCATACTTCAATTCTTTTTAATCAACATCAGACAGGAATTTTAGGAAACCAAGAAAAGAGACAATTTAGAGGGGCTTAGATGCCCTTCATTTCCCACCAAAGGTAATATTTAAACAGTTTCTAAACTGTTTCTTCTTGCCATCTGCCTGTAGGTAGGAACATTTAATCATCTTGTGTCCTGAGTCCCAGTGCTGTCTCTGTTTGTTGAATGATTGGGGGAAAGAACTAGAGAGGTCTTCCCAACAGATTACAGTCAGCTGTCTTGAGCAGGGATCGGCCAACTTTCATTGCGAAGGACCACAGAGTAAATATTTTAAACTTGGAGGGTTGTATGGTCTCTCTGCCAAAGCTACCCAGGTTTGTTACGGGAGAGTGATGGAAACCATAGGCAGTTGTTAAACAAATGGATGTGACTGTGTTCCAATCCAACTTCATTTAAAGAAACAGATGCAAGTTGAAGCTTGCTAACCTGTCTGCTACAGTCGTGCTTCTCAAACTATCTGCTGTGAGGACCTTCCCCCCTAATAATTTATGGATGCATGCATTTGTAAAATACAATGAAAGAAGGTAGAGATGAGTAGACTAGGTGGGATATGTGGCATATCATGTTATGGCTCACACAAAATTATGAGGACCCCTACCTCCCATAGTTTTAAGCCAACAAATCCCAACCAATCAGGACTTCTCAGTCAACTTTATCCCAGTCTTGCAGTGTCAACCTGGTGTTGAGACACAACTATCCATGGGTCTGTTGAGTTTCTGCACATCTTGTGAGACTTTATTCTGGACTATCTTTTCAAGGATGATTCCACAGTGAACAGCCTTGGAAGATAGAAGAAGTGTCTCCCTCTGGAGCAAGGACAGGCATGCTCACTGTCCAGTGCAATAAAGAAAATACTTTTCCCAGAGCAAAGGGCAGGCATGCTGACTGCCTGTTATACAAGATTCAGCTTCATCATCTAGCAGAGTGTTGTGATCTTCTCATTAAACATGTGAAAGAAAATAATTTAAATGGAGTACTTCAACTGTTCAACCCTCTCTGACCTGATGACCAACTGACATTTTGATATGACACACTTATTTCAAATGGAATACTAACTACCATATCGGTGGTAGAATAAATCCAAGTATGGTTTTATTTATGGTTTGTATCCTCAGAGATATGATTAAAATCAGTAGCATTAGCACTAAAAAAAATAAAGGAAAATTTTACTGAATGGAAGGCCTGAGATCTGTCCCTTACATGAGGTTCAGATTGGAAGGTTATAGTAGGTTTTTAACCAAAAAAAAAAAAAGAAAGAAAGAAAGAAAGAAAGTTAGGCCGCAGCTGCCATAAATCTGAATCATTGAATGCATGTATGCCTAGTTGTGTCCAACTCTCTTCAACCCCATAGACTGTACTTTGCCAGGCTCCTCTGTCCATCGAATTCTCTAGGCAAGAATACTAGAATAGGTAGCCACTCCCTTCTCCAGGGACCTTCTGAACCCAAGGATGGAAGCCAGGTCCCCTGCATTGCAGATGGATTCTTTACCAGCTGAGCCACCAGGGAAGCCCTGAACCACCGACTACTTCTCAGTAATTTAGTAAATTTTCAAACAGTGGTTACCTTTTTGAGGAGAGAGAGAAAATCTTAATATTATATGGTCTTGATAGTTTTTAAACATTTTTAAAGTTATTTTTTATTGAGTTATACAAACCTTTTTTTTTTAAATCAGAGAACTTAACAGTTTTCACTTGTATTATTTCTTTAATCTACTGGAATAATAAGCCTTGAATCGATTAATAAATTTGTTTGCTTTACTTACAGTTTTCTGGCTTGGATCCCAACTCTTCTACTGATTGCATGCTGTGAATCTCAAATCCTTCAGGGTATTCTGCTTTATTGATAGTCTTATTGTCCACATAAATGATATGTTTAACACAGTTGATATCTATCAATGCAGTCTGTTGAACAGAAAGAAAATCCAGCTATTAAATATAGGCCCACAATCAACTTCATTACTTAATATTTTTCTATGCTGTCAAATGCTACCATAAATTAAAAGAAAATGTCATATTTACCTTAAGTTTACTCTCCAGAAGTTCAACACTAGTAATCAGATAGGCAGCCTCAGATTCATTTAATCCATGAACTACAGCTTCTCTGCCAAGGGTGGCATATAAAGTCACAACTACACAATAAAAAATAAATACAAACATTAAATGATAAACATTTCTTAGATATATTATTTCAGCCAACTTTTAATGGTCGACTCACAGACATGAATATATTTTATAATCTAATTTGATTTCATACTCTCTGCTCTTACTCTTCCACCTTGCCTCAAACTTCCTGGCAGTCACAGATGTGTCTTACAAATTCTCAGGATTTTAACTCTCTAAACCTAAAGAAACTGGAAAATACTGAAAGTGCCACAAACTGGGCACAAATTCATCAGTTAAGATTCTCAAGGTCAACAGGTTCTAGCTTAACACTTGCTTGGAAGACAAGAGAATCTGAGGACAGTTTCATGTGTAAGCACAGCCCACTCTCCCTCCAAAACCACCAGGCACTTACGAGGAAAGTTGTACTTAAAGCAGGTCTGTGCCGCAATCATCCATTCAGCCCTGGTCTCACAGAAAATGGCAATGGTGCTCTTTGGCTTCAGTCCCAATGCAGTGAGTCCACTACCGAGTTATTCACTCTGCGGTTCACTTCGAGATAGTTCAACCATTTATAATTCCCAAGAATTAACTGTTAGAGTGAGAGATGGTGTAATATTAGCATATGTACTCAAACAAGCAATTAAAATGCTATTCAATGGGGAGAACCCAAAATTGCCCTTAAGTGAATATACAGACGCTAGGAACACCTTTGGAGAATTACTTACAGGCACTGTAATGAAATGTTGGCATATTTTAAATGCACTTGATTTATAGTCAAGTGTACCTTCCCCCTTAAAAAAAAAAAAAAAAAAAAACAGAAAGCCCCAAAATGCTTTACCTTCTTAAAAACCTTTCCATTTGGCTGCATTTCATTTTCTTCACTTAGGACTTCCCTGGTTCCCAGGCTCTCCTTCTTTCCAAACTTGGAGACAGCATGATCGAATAATTTATCCAGGGTGTCTGCTCCGGGGATGTCTATGACAGCTAGCGAGTCGAAGTGCGTGACAGAACGATATGGACTTCCAGGTTTGTCTGAGGTGGGCTTAGCTTTTATTCTCTTTGCCATAGCGTTTTTCTTCTTAGCATTGGTAAGAAAATACCATGGAATAAATATAAGGGCACTGTATATTGTTATTAACAGGTGGATAGGCAGCAAAATAATGGTGAGCACACTTTGCTTAAGTTTCATGGTGGCAAGGCTTCTAAAATGGTGTTTATTTCTTGTTATTCTTTGGCTTCGGAAAGCCTGATTTTGCTGAAGAAGGCAATAATGGGAGCAGCAGTAAGAGTAGCAGAATAGTCAAGGCAGTTCAATTTTAATGATACAGAAAGAGTTAGTAATCTTTGGAAGCCGACAACAAAGTACACCTGCAGGTGAAGATAATGAACCAGGCAGAGAGCAGGGAAAACAAAAACAAAAGAGTATTAACAAGTTGATAGCACCATTGATTTAAATACCCAGGTTTTTATTAGTTTCTATCATTGATTTGATACGAGAAAGCGGAAATAACTGGTCTGAAAGACTGGTATTTTCCAGTTTTAATCATTATGGCGATAAATTTTAGATGTAATTTTTGCAGGTTATCTGGTATACTGCATGTGACTCTACAAGTCAGTTGTATAGCACTATAGCAACTAAAGCACATGCATGTGATATTTAAGTTTGGCTAAATTTAGGATGCCAATACTGAGGTTTCTCTTCAATATGCATATGTAAACTGAACAGCTTTAAATAGTATTTGACTTTTTCAAAAGAGGGGAAATAAATCCATCAATTTTGGTTTATTTCTCAATGATCAACCCAGAAATATTCTGAGTTCTTCATTAAGATAATTTTTAGGAATGCTATTCATTATCACCTATCCCCCAAACTGGACTAATATAATCACAGAATCATTTCCTACATGTCTGTTTTGTGCTCAAATTGCACCAGTTGCCTGGGAGTGGCAGTATTAAGTCCAAGGCAGTGTAAGTCTCCTGGCCCCTGCTCATTATGAGTTAACAGTTATGAGGTCATCAGCACACAAGACAGATCCAGTGTTTCTCAAACTTTGTTTGCAGGAGAGAGGGGCAGCTAACCCATTTCATCAAATAAACACTAGTGAAGACTTCCCATCTGTAAACACTAAAGTGGAGTAAACACTAAAGTGGAATTGCTCTGGCTGAAGCAGGGATTGGGGGTGCCCTGAGTCCCACCTTGGACTTCCTGGAGCCCCATTCCCAAAGTGACCACTCGACCTTCTTTCCAATGAAGAGTCTGTAGAAATACCTAAGTCCTGTGGTGCGCAGTGCAAGCAATTAATGTGATAGCAGTTCAGAGCAAGTGCAAAATGGTCCACAGTTACAAAAGGAAGCTTTGTGGAGATTAGACTTAAGCTGGACCTTATGTTGGGGATCTGGAAACAAAGGAAAAGGACAGAGGTCATTCTGGGCTGGGGAACCACATGAAGAGAGGAATGAAAAGACTCTAGGAGAGGAATGAGTGCGAATAATAAGGACACTCGCCTGACTGGGGCACAGAGTACTCGCCACAGCAGTACAGGCCACAGAAGTACATGATCTGACAAATCAGGCGAAGTAGTTTTCATTTGATTTGGCAGGAAACTGGAGGGCACTGCAGGTCAGAAAAACAGTGCCAATTGGAAAGGGACTGCAGAAACAGCCTCATGGAGAATAATCTTTCTCCAGGAGCTTGCCTTCAGTTGAGAAAGCTATTTTGGTGAGTGGCAGTATATTTCAACTAGAAAAAAGTAAAATATTAGCTCACTTTGAGGAGCCAAAGTAAAGTGCATCCTTCTGCAACTCCTATGAAAATCGACTACTGACCCCAAGCCAGTTGTGCCTTTTTATGCCAATTACTATAAAATGGTAACATAATCCTTAAACCTGCTCTACTTTTATTCATGTTGTTCAACTGAGCGTGGTGAAATGAGCAAGAAACTACAGATGAAACGACCCGCGGTTCAGGCCCCATCTCTGTCACTGACTAGCTGTGTAATCTTGGGCAAAGCCTCTGAGCATAAGATTTGGCTAGATCAGTAGGCCTTAATTTCCTAGGGGTTGATGGACCACTTTCAGAATTCAGTGAGAACTATAAACCCAGTTCTCCTCAGAGAGATATGCAAAGTGGTATACTCAAAATCAGAGAATTCCTGAATTCCCTGGAATCCATCCATGAACACCCTTACAATTTCCTGGGGCCCTTGTAACTTTAACTTTATGCTTTACTATACCTAGAAAAGGGCTTCCCTGGTGGCTCAGTGGAAAGAATCTGCCTGCCAATGCAGCAGATGTGGGTTTGATCCCTAGGTTGGGAAGATCCCTGGAGAAGGGAACAACTACCTGCTCCAGTATTCTTGCCTGGGAAATCTCATGGACAGAGGAGCCTAGAGGGCTACAGTCCATGGGGTCACAAAAAGCCAGACACAATTGAGTTACTAAACAACAATATACCTAGAAATTGCTTTCTCCATCTCTTTGACAAGTCTCATCATCCTTTTTTTTTTTCAAGATAGAATACACCAAGGGTCTATCATAGTGCCTGATCCTCAGTATGCAAGATCCCCTCTAACAATCCTCTCCTCCTCAAACATTCCATGACTACCCAAATCCATGATAATCTCTCCTTTTCCTAATTTCCCACATCACTAGAAATGTCTACCACTCATTCTGATCCTTGATTATGCCATCACTTTTAAACATCTAAGCATCTAAGTATGCAGCACAGACCAGTAGTTCTCAACCCTATCAAACCCAGCACCTCTTTATTATAACAAATATTTTATAATATTCCTTTATAAACCTTAAAGGGTACTCAGAGATGATAGTCTACTTACACACAGAGTTTTAAAAATAATTCCTTACTGATAATATAAAGAAGTACTGAAAGGAAATTAATTCAAAATAAATACTTATTTCAATACATAAATTCTCAGGGACAATACCAGAAGACAAACAGAAGTCTTTAGACTGATAGAATCCTCCTAAGTGGGGAGTATCACCTCAGTCTCATTTGAAAAATGGGGCTGAAGAAGCAGAAGACAGCTTTTGACAATATTACAAACTACCTGGATTTAAACTGCGCTGTATGCTTTTCAGTCAACTGTATTGTTATATATACTTAATTTTTTACACAGTTTTCCCTTAAGTCTTAGAGGTAGGGAAACATCTACTTAATCCTCATAGTACACACACACACACACACACCCCACAAGGCTCAAAGAACACTGAGGTAAAGAGAGATCATTTAGTCTGCTGCTGCTGCTGCTGCTGCTGCTGCTGCGTCGCTTCATTCGTGTCTGATTTTGTGCGACCCCAGAGATGGCAGCCCACCAGGCTCCCCCGTCCCTGGAATTCTCCAGGCAAGAACACTGGAGTGGGTTGCCATTTCCTTCTCCAATGCATGAAGGTGAAAAGAGAAAGTGAAGTCGCTCAGTCATGTCTGACTCTTCGCGACCCCATGGACTGCAGCCTACCAGGCTCCTCCATCCATGGGATTTTCCAGGCAAGAGTACTGGAGTGGGTTGCCATTGCCTTCTCCGGATCATTTAGTCTAGAAGTTTTCTAATTTTTTCTGGTGGTGCTGAGGCTGGGGACATGGGGTGGGTATGGGTCACTCATTTGAATAAAATCTTATATGGACATGGAAACACAAGTATAGATAAAAGAAAAAAGCAAAGTTGCTCCAGTTGGGGAAGCTGTGTAAGCACCTGAAGGACTCCATGGAACCTCCATTTCAGCTGAGTATTTGAGCCACTGATGCTGTCTGATCTTTCATTTCCAGGGGAAGTGAATGAGTGACAGTGCAAATTGTATTGAAGGTCTGTTCCCAAGTTTGGTGCTCTTTCAAGCAGCCCCCCACTCCCAGCCAGCCTCTGCCCACTTTAGCCTATCATTTAAAAATCCTTCTTTATCAGCATTACACACAGTCTGCTGATAAATTAATTAAAAAAAAAAATATGAGCACCTACTATGTATGTTTTGAGCAGATAATACAAAAATGAATAAAACATGCTCTCAATCCTTTGCATGCACATCTGCATGTCCGTATGTATGGTAGGGGAAGGGAGATGAGTTCACAAACATATACAATAGACTATGATAGATCCCATCAGAGAAGCAAGAACAAAAGGTATTCAAAAAGGGATCAGATTACACCCAGTTTGGGGAGCAGGGGCAGGGGAGAGATGAAGGAGGAAGGAGAACCATGTAGGAAGGTTTCACAAAAAAGCACGGTATTTTGGGTTGGTGTAAAGGATGGGGACGTTTTCGAAAGGAGAGGACAAAGACTGGGAAATGAGGATGATCCTCATGGACTAGGGAATGGCTGGCGGCAGAACTGCAGGATGTATCCGAAAACAGCAAGCAGCATAGCAGACGCTTTCAAGCTTTCTGCTTTTAAAGTGCTGGTTCCCTTTTGCAACCTAATTATTTCAGAGTCAATGCTATTAGAATGTCACTATAAGAGACACATGTGTAGTTGGCCTAAAGCTTAACATTCAGAAAACGAAGATCATGACATCCGGTCCCATCACTTCATGGCAAATAGATGGGAAAACAGTGGAAACAGTGTCATACTTTATTTCGGGGGCTCCAAAATCACTGCAGATGGTGACTGCAGCCATGAAATTAAAAGACACTTACTCCTTGGAAGAAAAGTTATGACCAACCTAGACAGTATATTCAAAAGCAAAGATATTACTTTGCCGACTGAAGTCCATCTAGTCAAGGCTATGGTTTTTCCTGTGGTCATGTATGGATGTGAGAGTTGGACTGTGAAGAAGGCTGAGTGCCAAAGAATTAATGCTTTTGAACTGTGGTGTTGGAGAAGACTCTTGAGAGTCCCTTGGACTGCAAGGAGATCCAACCAGTCCATTCTGAAGGAGATCAGGCCTGGGATTTCTTTGGAAGGAATGATGCTAAAGCTGAAACTCCAGTACTTTGGCCACCTCATGAGAAGAGCTGACTCATTGGAAAAAGACTCTGATGCTGGGAGGGATTGGGGGCAGGAGAAGAAGGGGACGACAGAGGATGAGATGGCTGGATGGCATCACAGACTCGATGGACGTGAGTCTGAGTGAACTCCAGGAGATGGTGATGAACAGAGAGGCCTGGCGTGCTGCGATTTATGGGGTCACAAAGAGTCGGACACGACTGAGCGACTGAACTGAACTGAACTAAAGATTAAACACCCTGCTATTATATTAGGAGAAAGCCTAATGATAGGTTGGGTGGTAAACACCCTAATCGAAGGAGATCTGGCTTTTCAACACAGTATCTGCTCTTAAATGTGAGTCTGGACAAGTTATATGACCTCTCATGTAAAAGCTCTATACCAGCAGCATCATGTGTAATCAGGAATGCTGCTTGTGTTATCTGCTTCATGGCACTGTTGGGAAAGTCCTCTGTCTGATCCAGCTTCACCTTCCATGGGTGTGTGGTATTGGTCCCTGGAATACACTCTCAACCCTCTTGGCCCTCTCCCACTTCAGTGTACTCACTCGGCTAAACCACAACTTGGTTAAATCCACTCTATCACCTCACCTGCACCCTTCCCCATGCAGCTGAATTTGGCTGGAGAAACACCCAACAGAGCCAAACATCCCCCTTTAGATCCATGGCTGCCCCTTCAAATGGACTCTTGAAGCTGCAGAGGAGCCATGCTGCCCTGCCCTAGGCCATCTACAGGCCTGCTCTCCTGGGGTTCATGCTTTGTTTTCTCTCTTCAGACTACCGAGTCTCCTTCACTGTCCTCAACCTCAGCTGCTGACCTGGCTTACCATTTGGCTGAGAAAACTAAAACCTTCTGAAGAGAACATCCAGACTCCCACCAGTGTCTCTGCAACTACTCGCATCTGTGGCCACATCTCTCCTCTCTCCTGTGTCTAGAGATGGGCTGGTGATGCTCCCAGCCAAAGCCGACCCCTTCACTCATGCATGAAGCCCCTGTCTAGACTAGAAAGACCTTGCTGCTGCTGCAAAGTCACTTCAGTCGTGTCCGACTCTGTGCGACCCTATAGACAGCAGCCTACCAGGCTCCCCCGTCCCACTGCTCTATTGACTCTTCCTTTTCCTGCTTCGTTAATTTCTCCTGCTCTGCTGAACTGGTCCCACTCACATCCTAACAGGCTATGATTTCTTTCATGTTAAAAACCATTCCCTCTCTCGTACCTTATTCTCTACCTATGGTTCCGTTTCTTCTCCTTCTCTGTGTGTGTGCTAAGTCACTTCAGTCATGTCTGACTGTCCATGGGATTCTCCAGGCAAGAATACTGGAGTGGGCTGCCGGGCCCTTCTCCAGGGAATCTTCCCAACCTAGGGATTGAACCCGTGTCTCTTAAGTCTCCTGCATTGGCAGGTGAGTTCTTTACCACTAGCATCACCTAAGAAACCCTCTCCTTCTCTGTAAGACTCCTTTAAAGAGTTGTCCCTATGCTCTGTCACCCATTTTCTTTTGACCCCACTAAGCTCAGGTTTCTTCCTACTGCTCCACAAAATTGCTTTGCTCAAAGTCACCAATGACTTCCATGTTGTCAGATCCCAAGGTCAATTAAAACTCTCCACCAGGCTTTAGCCCAGTTGACCCCTCTTGTCCTGCTGGAAACTTCTTCACTTGGCTTCCAGGAGAACCCATTCTTCAGGTTTTCTTCCGACTTCCCTGACCATTCCTTCTCCATCTTCATTGCTGCTTCTTCCTCATCTCCCGGACCTCTCAATGCTATAGTGTTCAGTCCTTGAACCTCTTATTTATCTAAGCTCACTCCCAAGGTGATCTCATTTAGGCTCATAGCTTTAAATAGCATATATATGGTGATGATTCCAAAGTTTCTCCGCTAAGCCTGGAGGTCTCCCTTAAGCACTAGATTTGTATATCCAACTGCTTCCTCAACAGATCCATTTAGATATCAGTTACATACTCATTTAATACATATGTATTAATAGGAAATTGAGCTGTTGATCATCCTTCCACAGATAGCCCACTCAGTCTTGCCCGTTTCTGTAGCTCCAGTTGCTTTAGCCAAAAGCCTTCCATCAGGTTCACTTTCATTCCCCTCTCTTTCTCACAATTCCACAGCCAATTCATCAGCAAATCCTACCAGCTCTACTCACAAAACAGATACCAACTTTGACTACCTACACCACCTACACACATACCACCTGGCTCATGCCACTATCTCCTCTCACCTGGAGAACTGCAATAGCCAGTGTAAGCTTCCTGCTTCCACCTTTATAACAAATTCTAAACTCAGCAGCCAGAGTGCTCTAGTTCAACTGTAAGCTAGATCATGCCATTCCTCTGCTCAAAACCTTTCAAAGAATCCCCATGTGACTCATTCAGAAAAAAACATAGTCCTTACTCTGATCTATGAGAAGGAACCTGTCCCCCACCTCAAGTTTCTGCCTTCATCTGCGACACTGTCCATTTCCTTCTGCTACCATGCCACTTGTTCCTTGATGTTTCTGGGACACAACAAGCATGACCCTGCCTCAGGGCTCTTGTACACGCTATTCTCTCCACCTGGAATGTTCTTCCAAGATACCTGCCCAGCTTATTTTCTCATCTCCTTTTTGCCTTTATTCAAATATCACCCCCTCAGTAAGGCCTTCTCCATACTCAGTTGCTAAGTCGTGTCTGACTCTGTGACCCTATGGACTATAGCCTGCCAGGTTCCAGTTATGGGATTTCCCAGGCAAGAATACTGAAATGGGTTGCCATACCCTCTTCCAGGGGATCTTCCTGACCCAGGGATCAAACTCAGGTCTCTTGCGTCTCCTACACTGCAGGTAGATTCTTTACTAAAGAGTCACCTGGGAAGCCCAAGGCCTTCTCCAGTCACTCCAAAATTACAGCCCATTTTGATTTCTCTCCTTAGTACTTAACACTACTGTATCATATGCTTTATCTTTCATGTTTATTTTCAAGGCCTCCATTAGAACATAAAGGTTCCGTGAGGCAGAGTTTATTGTTTGCTGCTGAATCTTCCTACGCTTGTACCTCTGTGTACGAAACGGTCAATAAACTTGTTGACTGAAATAAGAATGGAGATGGGATTGCTCTGAAACTATAAAGTAAAAATGGATGTTAAGGGCAATAGGCAGAAGACAACCAGTCTTAGTCATCTTTTAAAAATCACTTGTCCAGGCCAACACTCCAGGAAACGGTATACTCTTAAAATCTCTGGTAATTATCTTGAACATGTGTTTAGTTGCTTGATAGAAAACATAAAACTAGACAAACTGCCTTTTCCACAGAGGAAATAGACAAGTTGTTACAAAAGCAAGAGGATTATAGAATTTGTATCATATGCCTTTTCACGGATGCCTTTCACAAATGCTGTCCTGCCATGTATGAAGAGGGATACTGCTGTTCCACCAGGAGGACATGAACTCTGAGTTGCACTTCCTTAAAATCAAATAATGCACTTCTATTTCAGCTGGAAAGGGCAGGGCGTCAGCTTCAGTCAGGGGATAGCAAATCATTCCTGTTGATGTTCAGCATTCCATCTGGGAATCGGATTGCATGCTCACTCAGTTGTGTACAACTCTTCAGTGACCCCATGGACTGCAGCCTGCTAGGCTCCTCTGTCCATGAGATTCTCCAGGCAAGAATACTGGAGTGGGTTGCCATGCCCTCCTCCAGGGGATCTTCCTGACGCAGGGATCGAACTTGCGTCTCTTGCATCTCCTGCATTGGCAGGGGGATTCTTTACCAATGAGCCACCTGGGAAGCCCGAGAATCATATTAATAACCACTTATTGAGCCTGTACTATGAGCTAGGACTGTGCTCAGTCCTTTAGATACACTATTTCCTTTAATCCTTTAGAAACACTCTTTGAACTAATTACCCTAGGAATATAACTTATAACTGATGATATAACAGTCTCAGACAGATCATTTGACCAAGATAACACAGCTAAGTAGGGATTCTGATCCAGGTCTACTGGATTTTAAAGTCCATGCTTTTAGCTATACTGTCTGTGACCTGGGTCATAGGCTATAATTTAAATAGGTGAGAGTGACAAACTTTATGTATGAAAAAAATCCTGATGATAACTTTGAGCACTGATCTGTCCTACAGTGTAAGGCATTTTTATAGTGGTGGTGGGGGGCGGGGGAGGTGGGCAGGGCAGGGAGCCCTTTAGCTGCCCAATAAGTCCTAGAAGTATAAGTGAAAATAAGGTGTAATTTTACTTTGCTTCTTGTTTTGAGGCCAAGTTTAATGAAGTATTTCATTCCAGTTACTTCAAACGCTCTGAGACAGTTAGGTTAAACACAAAACGCATTAGTAATACGTGAAGCTCCAGCACACAACGTAAACAAATGCAACATACTGATTAAAGGCTGAATTTAAAAGAAATCATCATCTTTCCCAGTAGCATGTGACACAACACCCATTTAAGAAAGAAAATATAATAAACTAAAGTCAATGCCAAGATATTTTTTTTAAAGTTTTAGAAAATTGTCTTAACCAAGCAAGGATCCATGCATCTACCAAGTTGAGACACATGGTAGAGACAAATATACTTCATCTGTCCTTGATATATTTCGTTATGAAAATGTATGAGATAGCAAAGTGATAATCAATGATTAACTGTCAGTGCTACTTTAAGAAATCACATTTTCAAATCACACATCAGTTAAGAGTAATTTAAATACCAAATAAAGAGATAATTTGCCTTCTGAAAAGGATAAGCCTATATCCACTAAACATTAAATCAGAAAACAATTATAAAAATTCCAAGAGATTAAAACAGATATGCATACCTGTTGCACCTTAAAGATCATACTTCAACATAGATATTGCATCAGCAACACTTTTGTAAAGGGGTGGAGTGCTTTTTAAAAATTCCTATTTTCTTTCACACACTATTAAAAAGTTTCAAATTATTTTAAAACATACAGGAGAAAGGTTATATACACATTGAAGAAAACAGTTACTTTGGTTAATGAAATCAAACTTCATAGGCACTACATTACAACATAATTAACCTTATATTTCAACATTAAAACTTTTTTAAATGTTAATATTTTAAGAAAATAAAAGGCAGTAAGAGTAGCTAGTATGACAGTTTGTAGGACTGAATAATCATGTGAAATATATATCTGACTGCTGTATGTAAGTCTCATGTGACTCAAAGTTGGTAAGTCAATCTAATCAATATGAAATAACTTATACAGTCAAACTTCTGAAGTATACAGTAATTATAATAAATACATTTGAAAGCTGAGAAAAAAGCAAAAGAAAAGCAAACACCTAGGATGACTAGACAAATGCTCTATACCACAGACTGTACGGCTGCCTAGCTAGTTTGACTAGAAGAGTCTCAGCTATGACTGATCTTTGGTAACATCTCTAACAAGATGAACCAAACCTGTTTGCTTCATCACCTGGATGGATATTAACTCCTGAAGTCGCCATCCTGCTAGTCTCTTCCCAGCTTTCCCCAGCAAAGAAAACACCTCAGCTGCCATGTTGAAAATGCCCTTTCTTGCTCGAGCATGCATTCCCTCCCATAATGCGTTAAGAACATGCCCAGCATGCATCAGATAATGCTTTTTCTAGGTCACAGGATATATAATTGGGATCCTATCTACATGTGTTGAAATAAGGAGATGTCGTGTGTTGAAATGTGGGAGCCTCATACAATGTTGTGCCTACACACTTCACACACACTGAGTACATTTATCTTCCTCATTTTAAGTGATTGAAACACACTTGATTTTTATTTTTAAAAACACACTTGATTTGTTAAAGCTTTCCAAAGTTGAGAGTGGGTTGGATATAATTTAATTCAAAGCTTACATATAAGGAATTTTGAGGATATATCATGCTAGAAGTGGCACCTGCCAACAAGACATGACGTTATAATCCAACTTTATCAGACATCATGAAAAACAGGAGAGAAACTAAGTTCTAAGAGTTATGTGTTCAGAGAGAAATATAAAGGGTTCAGTGCTGTAGAAGGGAAGCAGACAATGACAATGACAATCCCAATCCCTACAGCTGCTGCTAAAGAGGATCTGCTATAGGTCCCTCTAGACAAAACCCTGCTGCTACATTAAACGGTCCAGCATGCATGGTGTTGACTTTTTGTCTGTAAAGTCTTCCGTGTACTGGGTATTTTTTTTTATGATCTTAACATAAATTAATTAAAAACAATTGGATGACATCTGACAAATTAACTCACAGTTATAAATGCATTATCTGAATGAGAAATATACAGACTATTATCTTTGCTATTTGTTACACATCTGTCTCCTATCTTAACTACTAATTATAATAAATCAATACAGCTGTGAGCTGCCAACCCTGAGCACAGGTAAAAAAAAAAATTTGTTAACCTGCAGTGCTATTTCCCACAGCCTTTGTGTTACAGGGAGAATTTTGCAACTTACATCTTTTTTGGCTACATGCCCTATCCTCTGGCCTTTGTTAGAGGAAGGACAAGTTTAATAGATTGGTTCTCTATGAATGTTGCTTCCCGGTACTCACACTGTTAAAAAGTTACGCAGGAAGGTAGTCTGAAACCATTTCTTACAAAATGGCTAAATAAGTCATTATGATTCAGCTACTGTGGCAAATAACAAACAAAATAAAACAACAAAACTTCGCTTTGCTCTTCAGTAGCAAATACATCTTATAACTGAGATTAATAAAAGAGTTCAGTGACTGATAAATCTGTTGAAGACTGAAATCTTATAGCCATTCAGTTAACTCAAATATTAGCACTAGTAAAGAAAAGGGCATGGATATTCCAAAGACAATGAAAAAATTCAATATGTATTTTTATTATTAACACTATTATTAATGCAATACACAGTTAAATTATTTACACTGAATTATGGGTGTACCTGACATTTGAGAAATTAAAGAATTCTTAACTAAAGAAGGATGCCACACGAAGTCAAATACAAGAAGCCATGGAAAAGTACTCCGAGAGGTAATGTCTCCATGTTAGGGATGAGGACTATTTTCCATTCTGTTTTCTCTTCACGTTCATTTGTTCACCTGACCCATGCAAGCTTCACGAACGTGAGTGAGATAAGGGAATTAGGTATTTCTATTTTGAAGTGTACTTGGGGAGAGGCAAGGCATTATGCCAATTGAAGAACTCTCTCCAAAGTGTCTGTTGACTCCTGAACTGGCCAGATACTCTTGCTAAAGCTTCTGGAAACTCTTGCTCTTCATCTTGGTAGTTCTTTCTCTTACACATCTAAGTGGGCTGCAGGCCAATTACAATAAATTTTTATGTGTGTGGGACGTGTGGGGTGGGGGTGGAGAGGGAGAAAGAAACAGGAAATAGATTCTGTGTATAAATAGCTATAGGAGCCTGAATCCTACAGCCCATACAATTGCACTATGGTCTATTTCCCAAAAGAAACACTAAACCTGTTACCTTATCTCCTTTGTCAATCATGGGATAGCATGCTGCCCCTGTAGCTGAATTCGGAGACAACTAATTTTGGTCTGTTGATGAAAATCTTTGTTCATGTTCAAGATTTTTCTAATGCAGCCTAATCAGTCAACTGTAGCAATCTTCGCTATACAAGCACATTAAGTCTTTTGAATTTCTTTATACTTGGAATTCAAAAATAGTTATGAGCACATAAAAACTACTATTTCTTCTGTTTCAGTTTCATAATCTATTATAATGAGAGCAATTCTTAGAAGACCAGAAATAAAAGAGAGACAGCACTGTATACGGGGCTTTGGTCCTGGCTTAGCAGCTTGACGAGCTGCACTACCTGGAACAAATTAAATTACCTCTTGTCTATTTCCTCATCTACATGAGAAAGTTGGATTCAGATTTTCAGATATCATAGACAAGTAAAAGTTTTGTAAACAAAGAATGATGGTGAGGGCAATGACATAACTGTCTTTTTTTTTTTTTTTTTTGGTTCAAGCATGATCATAAAAAACCAAAACCTATCATGTACTATTACCATCATTTCATAAAATACAGAACGGGTCTAATTCCTCAAAATTAGAAGGATATAACTTATAATAAGCACCAATTTTTCAAATGGAAAAAGTTCAGCTTTAAAAATCTCAGGGCCTGTGGGGCTTATTTCCCTCACTTCACCATGGACCAGTAAAAAGTCTTCACTGATCAGGGTACTGTCTAAAAGTAAATGTTTGGGAACTCCTGAACTAGGTAATTTTCAAGGTCCAAGGCTCAAACACTAAAATTATAATTTGAGGTGCTCTGTTATATTGCTTTCATTCTATATTATAGTCTAGAGTAGGTGTTCCATGAAGGACAGCACTGATGCTTAGATTTTTGAAGATGAGAAATATATTTAAATCATTTTAAGAAATAACTAAAATTAAGCTTCGAAAGTATATACTACTACAGATTCAACTTCATCAATATTAATGAACCATTCGCTGGACACTTACTATTAAGCTTATTTTACAGGTGAAGAAATTGAGGCAAAGGGAAACTAAACATCTTTTCAGAGACACACTGCCTCAGGAGTCAGAACTGGAACTCCAATCGTGACTCCACTTTTTGGTTAAAAAAAAAAAAAAAAGATTATATTTAGATTTTAATTATCACTTCCCCATTCATAAATGAGTGACAGATGTTTTAAATCTTAGAAGCTGTCCAGAGTAAAAGTTCTCATATTTTACTTTTCCAAATAATGTCTTTTAATACATAAATATTGGCAGGGCTTTTCCAATATAAAGAGAGGAAAAAGGTCTATTAGTTTGGTCACAGAACTTTCTCCAAAAGCTGACAAGATTGCAAATTTAGAATTTTTAAAGGACAAATACTTACAGATTTTCTCTTTTTCTCTTAAGAAGAACCCGTATATCTTCCTGGATTTGAATCTGCAATAAGAGACAATATTTATGTGTGTGGTGACATAAGAAAAGATCCTTTTAAAAAGAAACCCATCTGCTTTTTCACATTACCTGTGCACCTTAGTTCATGATAAGCCAGGTACCAAAGGAAAAACAAGAAATGACTAGACCTAGTACTATTGGGGTCTTACAAAAGTAACTGAGCCTGGCTCTAAGAAACAGTAGTCAAAACCCTATGGGAAAAGGGCAGATTAAGAAACAAGCAGAGGACTGAATAGACATTTTCCCAAAGAAAATGGTCAATAAGGTACATAAAAGGTACTCAATATCACTAATCATCAGGGAAATACAAATGAAAACTACACTGAGTTATTGCGTCACATCTGTTAGAACGGCTGTCACCAAAAAGACAAGAGATAATGAGTGATGGTGAGGATGTGGAGAAAAAGGGACCTCTTGCGCACTGCTGGTGGGAATGCAAACTGATGCAGGCACTACGGAAAACAGTATGGAGGTCTCTCAAAAATTTAAACTACAACTATCAGATGATCCAGCGTTCCCATCTCTGCTTATATATGCAAAGGAAATGAAAACAGGATACTGAAGCTCTCTTCAGTGCCTTCCCATGTTCAGTGAAGCATTATTCACACTAGCCAAGATATGGAAAAAACCTAAGTGTCTGCTAAGGGATGAATGGATAAAGAAGATGTGATATGCGTACACACACACACACAGACCACACACACAATGGAGGTATTATTCAGTCATGAAAAGAAGAACATCCTGCTATTTTCAACAACATGGATGGACCCTGAGACATTAGATTAAGTCAAAGAAAGACAAATATTGTATTATATCACTTATATGGAATCTGAAAAGGTCAAACTCAAACAGACTAGAAGGCTGGTTATCAGGGGCTGAGTGGGGTGGTGGAGGAATTGGGGAGATGCTGTTAAAAGATATAAACTTGCAGCTAGAATGGTGAATAAGTTCTGGAGATCTATAATGCACAGCATAGTAATTATGGTCAACAATAGTGTATTACATACTTCAAAATTTCTAAGAGATTAGATTTCAAATGTTCTTGTCACAAAAGAAATGATAGTTAACATGATGTGATAGTTGTCAGCCAATACTAAGGTAGTAATCAGTATAATATATAAATATATACAATCAACCCATTGTACATCTTAAATTTATACAATGTTTTATGTTAATTATATCTCAATAAAATATACATATATATATATATATAATTAAATTTTTTAATGACAGGGAGCAGGAGTCATGATGTAAATGGTTTTATTTCTACCTCTTCTCCCATATTCAGGATAGGAGCCAAGTTCAGAGACAAAGTCTGACTATAGGAAACTAGTAGGTCAATCTGACTGGTTAACCCCAACCTCAATGCCCACAGGCACCCAGCTATTTTCTCATTAAAAATGAACTATTTTCTTTAAAGAATACATGGCTCTTTCCAAATTCAAATACAGCACTGGTCTAAGTAGAAATGAGAGATAATTTTCATCTTCCTTCAATGAATAAAGAGATAGTCTTAAGACATCCTTCAAGATATATATACTGTGAAGGTTTAGGATCCATTTATAATTGAGGGTGAGTCTATTTTGGAAAATGTAGGAGAAAACTTCTTACCATCTGAATACTCGGAACAGTAAAATAAAGCTCTCCAGTAACTGATACTGTTTACTTACATTTCAACACGACTGGGCATCATATTATGCTTCAGTTTTCTTTCCATCCAGTAGTACTCAGTACTACTTCCATATGATTATAAGAATAACAGTCAAACAAAATTTTTACTCTAGACACCCCAATGGAAGTTGCAAATCAAACATCCATCTAACTAATCAACATACTAACTAGCTGGTATTAACTCAAACAGTTGGTTTTCTCTTTTGCTACCATCAGGAGGGTGAAGAAAACAAAGGTTTATACCCAGATCAATCACTAACTCAATATGTCTCTCGTTTGGCTTAATAGAATTACTTTTCAACTTCAAGCTAATAACCAAAATCTACTCTAGGAAAGGGAGCTCTGACAATAGTATCAGTACCTGTGTGAACACAAGTGGTTAAGATTACTTATAAACAAAAGACACACTATTTAATATTTTCTTCTTTTTCTCCCTGAGGGCTAACACTTGATATTAACACCAAGAGGGGAAATCTCCGCATGTTCCTGTTAAAACAAAGTCCCAAGAGCTCAAAAGAGAATGTTGAGGAAGAAAAACTCCATATTTCTTACACAAATGCATGTATTTCCTCCCCACACAGAGCTTAATTCAGATAACTAACAAACAACAAAAAACCAACCTTTCATAAAATCACGTAAACATCTATAGGTGGTGCAGAGTGGGGACGGGATACAAAACTACCCAGTAGTTTGTGTAATTTGAAAAATAATTTCCATAGTGAAAGTTTCCAAAGGAGACTTGACACTTGGTCATTGGTCCTACAGAGAGAGAGGCTGGAGAGGATACTCAAAAGTATAAGAGAACTCTTTCAGTTGGATGAGAGGCCCATACCAACCTCTGGCTAATTTCCAGTCTGAGAGCCCTCAATCAATTGGGCAGGACAAAGTAACTCTCAGATGTTCTTAATACAAAAGACAGACATAATTTTTCTCAGTAAAGGACATTTCTTTCATCACACACACAAAAAAAGCTAGTAAGCAACAGCTGCTCAGTATGATAAAAGGGAATCAAATCACATTTCCTGCTGCTGCTACTGCTGCTGCTAAGTCGCTTTAGTCATGTCCAATTCTGTGCGACCCCCATGGACGGCAGCCCACCAGATTCCCCTGTCCCTGGAATTCTCCAGGCAAGAACACTTGAGTGGGTTGTCATTTCCTTCTCCAAAGCATGAAAGTGAAAAGTGAAAGTGAAGTCACTCAGTCGTGTCTAACTCTTAGCAACCCCATGGACTGCAGCCTACCCGGCTCTTCCATCCATGGGATTTTCCAGGTAAGAGTCCTGGAGTGGGGTGCCATTGCCTTCTCTGAATCACATTTCCTAACCGAGCCTAATTAAGTTTCTCTGCACAACAGAAAAACTGGCACTCACCTCTCTCTCTCTCTCTCTCTCTCTCTAGCCTCCTCCCTACAAAATAGCATCCTCCTCTTAAAGTCATCCTATTAAATTAAAGAAATAATCTGATATAAAAGATTATCAACACGCAGGTTCTCTTTACAGATGATCAGAAATATGGATGATCTGGCTAAAATTACAATGCAAATTTGAGTCATACTTTTCACTTTCACAGATATGCAAGCTTTTGCAACATAAGGAAGTTGGAAATCCTTAGCATAGCAAACTTTCAAACAGACTGAAGCATATAACATGATTTGTTTCCACTTTATAGTCACTTGGTGGCATGAACAAAAGGAGTAGTATAGCATCTAGAGTTGATCATCTTTCAATTAGGGAATGAGGCAGCTCTGAGAAAGCCTTACCCACTACATATCAGGGAGCATAACAGTGTCCTTGCAGCTAACAAGAGAGTGACTAAGGGAAAAAGTAATACAAACAGAAGGCAGTGTTGTTCAACCTCATGTTTTGAAAAGACTTCATAACAAACCATTAATGTGTTTAGTTTTTGCCCTTTCTGTAAATAAGTTAGTCTGCTAATGAATATTTTGGAAACATTTTTCTAAAGTAAAGTCCATATACTAAAAATGTGATAGCATCAGATGGAAATGTTTTAGGCATGATCATTCTTTCCTTAATGACTCAAGGACCAATCTTAGTAAGTTTAAAAGAGAATGTTTCGGGAAAGAGTGGGAAACATTAACAAAGTCCTACGCACATTGTGTCCAAATCTAAAAGTAAATCCTGGAAAGTCCCTTACAAAACAATTCCCTAAGCAACAGTGTTTTATAAATCTATGTGTACAAAATTTATATACTGGCAAATACTAATGGATGAAAACTGCCATGCTAGCATATATTTTAAAGGTCAGAGATGTTGAAATAAAAAATAACACAGGTGCAAAACAGTATGTATGAGTCTATCATTATATATATATATATACACACATACACATACATATTTGAGAAGGCACATATTTGTAGAAAAATTAGTAAGACATACACCAAATATTACTGCTATAATTGCATAGTACAATTAAAGGGGAATTTTACATGCTTTACTAATTTTATGTTGTGTATTCTTTGATTTAGTATCTTCCAAAGTTTCCAGAAATAAAAGTTGCTTACTCAAAAATTAATTTTTTAGAACCCTAAAGTAACAATAAAATGACTCATTTAAAAGGCCTACATAACAGTCATAAGGTAGTCAAATCACCAGAGGTGCTGCTCAGAGTCTAAGCCAGAAGAGAATCTTTTCTTTTCCCTTTAAAAATATACTTGAGTATGAGTGGTCCAGGAGCTTTAAATGCTCCTAAGATTGTGGGCCACTTGATCTGTAAACATTAAAACTATTAAAGAAATGTTATAGCCTAAGTAAAACTACCCAGAATCTATCATGAAAAGAGTATGGATGTAATTCCAGACTCTAGACTAGTCACAGACTAGTCATACACTATAATGTTGCTTCATGGAAAAGTTAAAACCAAAAGTGTTTATAAAATACTCATGATCTCAAAAAGCTACTTGAAAAACAAATATTACAAATTATCAAATACAACTGAAACTTTTTCATTCGATCCTCTACAAACAAGAGCTTTAACAGTTTGGTGAATACCCGTGGGGACTTTTTTCTAAGTATATTCTAATACACACACACAATTTTTAAAAACTGAATTATACTATCTATACAAGCTTGCAACTTTCTTTTTAAAAATGGCTCTTACATGCCTTTCCATGTCAAAATACATAGATATAACATAATACTACTCTGTTATTGCTTTTTAAATTTTTAACAATTATATGGTATTCCACTGTATGGCCATGTCAAAATTAAGTCTTACCAATCTTCCCTGCTGCTGCTGCTAAGTCGCATCAGTCGTGTCTGACTCTGTGCGACCCCATAGATGGCAGCCAACAGGCTCCCCCTACCCCTGGGATTCTCCAGGCAAGAATACTGGAGTGGGTTGCCATTTCTTTCTCCAATGCATGAAAGTGAAAAGTGAAAGTGAAGTCACTTAGTCGTGTCCAATTCTTAGCAACCCCATGGAATGTAGCCTACCAGGTTCCTCCATCCATGGGATTCTCCAGGCAAGAGTACTGGAGTGGGGTGCCATTGCCTTCTCCACCAATCTTCCCTATTGATGGGTATTTGGGATTTTCTAATTTCTCATCACTAGAAACATAGCAATAAACACCCTTAACAATATATTTATGCCAGTCCTTCTATAGGATACATTTCTAGAAGAATTGTTAAATCAAACTGCTAGGTTAACTGCACCATCTATGAATTTATCTTAATCACTTAAGTAAACAGAAACAGAAGGTCATATAGGGCAAGGATTGTGTCTTATTATCTCTACATCTATTTTGGCTTGAAAGAGCATTATAAATCTGTTGGAATGGATAAAGGAAACTAACAGCTGTCAGAATACAGCTGGTTTAAGTCATTTTTTTCTTCACATTTAATATCAGCTTTCACCTCATTAGTAACTATTTTTAAGATAGGATTTTTTTTTACATTATCAACTTCAGCAGCTATTTTGGAAAAGTACTTATAACAAAAAACTACCACTATATTTTAGAACAATGATACCATGATAATCAATTTTAACCAAAGAGAAAATCCTTTGTTTTACTCGCTAGTCAGAAATTATTACTTTCAGTGCTAGAACAATATATAAATTGCATACCCATGATAACAATGAATATGTCATTACAGAGTTAAATCTGCAGTATTCTGGAGTAAATACTTTGTTTCGTTTTCTCAGTTTTGAGGCAATGTTTATTTATACTCTACCCATTGTCTTTACCTAAGCTCAAAGACAGAGTCCAGTTTGAACATTAAGAGAAATACTTCAACTCTAGTTAAGAATTCTGTTATCACCCATTCTTATATAACTTTTCCCCTTATAATTATTACGGCAAGTTATATGAATTATATACACACACAGTTTCATCATTAGCATGGCTTTATATATATATATATATATATACATGCACAATACAACTTGCATATCACACACATATGTAAATTATGTGTATGTATAAAAATGACAAGTATCTACCTACACTATAAGTACCAGACCTCACCTGGAACAGGAAGATAAACTATATGCATATAAATACCATTCCTTTCCTACAAAGTTATAGACTTCCAAAGCTAAAATAGGCTTTAAAATGAGAGTCTGCTGCTGCTGCTGAGTCGCTTCAGTTGTGTCCAACTCTGTGCGACCCATAGCCAGCAGCCCACCAGCCTCCCCCGTCCCTAGGATTCTCCAGGCAAGAACACTGGAGTGGGTTGCCATTTCCTTCTCCAATGCATGCATTCATGCTAAGTTGCTTCAGTCGTGTCTGACTCTGTGCAACCCATAGCCGGCAGCCCACCAGGCTCCTCTGTCCACAGGATTCTGCAGGCAAGAATACTGGAGTGGGTTGCCATTTCCTTCTCCCTAAAATGGGAGTAATCAGTCTCTAAAAATAAACTTTCTTCCCTCCCTTCCAAATGATCACAGGAGCTAAGAGAGGATCTATTTTCTAGAACATAAGGAAAGCCTCTTACTTATATGCTTCCCTACGGCTAACGTAAGAATTTTTCTAATCAGTGTTGATTAGTTTTACTCTTAAGATGAAATGTGAGAATATTAGAAAGCAAAAATTACACTATTTCTAACCTTTTGGTTACCTAGGATGAAATTAACAGTATCAAGACAGAAAGGCACATTATCTTTAAATGCTTTCAATAGAACAACTGCATTTAATAAGAAATTTTTAAAGTCACAAATATCAAGAATTCTACTTGTAAGATCCACTTAAGATATAGCTTGACTATTAGGAGACAGTCACTGGGGAAGAACTGTTTTAATATCTGAAAATTGCTGCTGCTGCTGCTAAGTCACTTCAGTCGTGTCCAACTCTGTGCGACCCCATAGACAGCAGCCCACCAGGCTCCACTGTCCCTGGGATTCTCCAGGCAAGAACACTGGAGTGGGTTGCCATTTCCTTCTCCAATGCATGAAAGTGAAAAGTGAAAGTGAAGTCGCTTAGTAGTGTCCAACTCGAAGCAACCCCAGGGACTGCAGCCTACCAGGCTCCTCCGTCCATGGGATTTTCCAGGCAAGAGTACTGGAGTGGGGTGCCACTGCCTTCTCGACTCAGGAACAACAATCTTCCAATACTGATTTAAAAGAGTGTTTTGAACAAATTGATTGCATAATATCAAACATTGGACTTACCACATCTCTTCCTTCCAAGTTTACTCAAGCAGTGTGTTGATACATGGGTAATTCTGAATTTACAAGGCCTTTATTAAAATACTGAAGAACTGAACAATGCTTGAAAGAAGTATTTGTTACTTTAAGAGATCTTGACCAGAAAGTACTGCTGTGTAACAATCAAAACTTTCCAAAAGCTTGGGTAATTTTTGCCAGAGGTTACATTTTGTTTTTAAAGACATGACTCAATAAATAAACACACAGAGAGCACCAAGGTAATGAACAATAAGTACTCATGAAGCAATCACTTTAGGAGAAAAACATTAGCATTTTTTCTACATTAAAGATGAGATTGATAAACCACTTGAGAAAAGAAAATATATTTTTAGAAATACAGACTCTTAGAGCTAAAATATGGCCTGTTTTGATGACTCTCAAAGTATCTGGGGCCACCAGTTCCTGGCGGTACTACTGTTCGTAATATTGCAAGCACCACTTTCATTTCTGCCAGGAATAATTTTTATTTGCTGAAAAAAAAAATGCACTGGAGTTCTGTCGAAAGTAGTGCCAATTAAGAATAAAGAAATTGTTCAGTGTTGCCAAATGTATACAGAAAGACACTTTCTATCCCTTTGACAGAAGTGTAAATTGATACAAGTTTTATAGAAAGTAATTCGGCAATACACATTCTGAAGCTTTAAGTCATACCTCATGACTGAGTAATTTCACTCTCTGCTTCTAGGACTAGCCTGCTGCTGCTGCTGCTAAGTCGCTTCAGTCGTGTCCAACTCTGCACGACCCCGCACGACCCCATAGACGGCAGCCCACCAGGCTCCCCCGTCCCTGGGATTCTCCAGGCAAGAACACTGGAGTGGGTTGCCATTTCCCTCTCCAATGCATGAAAGTGAAAAGTGAAAGGGAAGTCGCTCAGTCGATTCTGACTCTTAGCGACCCCATGGGCTGCAGCCCACCAGGCTCCTCCGTCCATGGGATTTTCCTGGCTGGAGTAGGGTGCCATTGCCTTCTCCAGGACTAGCCTAAGGAAACAGAAATGCACATGCACAAAAAAACATAGACAATAGTCACTGCTGTGATATAAATAACAGAAAATTAGAAACAACAGCACATATCCAAAAGGAGACTGGTAAAATAATGATGTATTCTCATGATTTAACACTACAGTCAAACGCCAGTATTGTCAAAGATTTTTAAGAATGTGTATGAAAAAACAGTAAAGATATTAATAAGTGAAATTGGTTTAAGACAAAACTTAACCAAATACACGCAGGCTACCAGCTGAAATATTCATCTCTGGATTGTAGAATTACAGGTGATTTTTAGTTTTGTTCTATTTTTTCCTACATTTTCTAAAACTGCTAAAGTGAATATATTAGTTTTATCATTCAATCAGTTCAGTTCAGTTGCTCAGTCATGTCCGACTCTTTGTGACCCCATGAACCGCAGCACGCCAGGCCTCCCTGTTCATCACCATCTCCCAGAGTTCACTCAGACTCACGTCCATCGAGTCCGTGATGCCATCCAGCCATCTCATCCTCGGTCATCCCCTTCTCCTCCTGTCCCCAATCCCTCCCAGCATCAGAGTCTTTTCAAATGAGTCAATTCTTCGCATGAGGTGGCCAAAGTACTGGAGTTTGAGCTATAGCATCATTCCTTCCAAAGAACACCCAGGGCTGATCTCCTTCAGAATGGACTGGTTGGATCTCCTTGCAGTCCAAGGGACTCTCAAGAGTCTTCCCCAACACCACAGTTCAAAAGCATCCATTCTTTGGCACTCAGCCTTCTTCACAGTCCAACTCTCACATCCATACATGACTACTGGGAAAACCATAGCCTTGACTAGATCGACCTTAGTCAGCAAAGTAATGTCTCTGCTTTTGAATATGCTATCTAGGTTGGCCATAACTTTTCTTCCAAGCAGTAAGCATCTTTTAATTTCATGGCTGCAGTCACCATCTGCAGTGATTTTGGAGCCCAAAAAATAAAGTCTGACACTGTTTCCACTGTTTTCCCATCTATTTCCCATGAAGTGATGGGATCGGACAGGCAGAGGAACCAGAGATC
This sequence comes from Nanger dama, assembly GCA_917880005.1. Taxonomy (NCBI): domain Eukaryota; kingdom Metazoa; phylum Chordata; class Mammalia; order Artiodactyla; family Bovidae; genus Nanger; species Nanger dama. The sequence continues at coordinate 5,366,538 of CAKJTW010000085.1, read as the reverse complement.
AAACTGCCAACATTCACTAGATCATGGAAAAAGCAAGAGAGTTCCAGAAAAACATCTATTTCTGCTTTACTGACTATGCCAAAGCCTTTGACTGCGTGGATCATTCAATACATAAGTAAAAAATATAGCACCAGTGTCAATTAATTCTAGTGTGTGTCTGTTATATGTGGGTATTGATAAGTGACAATGAACATGGCCCGTAAGGCATTTGGCCCTACTGACATAGTGAAGTGATGCTATTTTGTGGACATAACTGCATTGTAGAGAGAAGATTAGATACTTCAGCTTTTAAACTAGACTCAAAGTACAAGAAACTTCTTTTGCTCGTGTAATATGATCTATGAAGCACAATAAAATAAGTGGTTTTTTTTCCTTGCTATAACTACTCTGTAGCCTACCAGCCTGCTCCTCTGTCCACAGGATTTCCCAGGCAAGAATACTGGAGTTGGGGTAGCCATTCCCTCCTCTAGGGGACCTTCCTGATCCAGAGACTGAACCCAGGTCTCCCCACTACAGACAGATTCTTTACCGTCTGAGCCACCAGGGAAGCCCACTGGCAAGTGAATAGGCAATATCAAAAAGCCAGATAATCACAAGGGGTTCTGCACAGACGGAAATATCAATAATTTCCTTAATGCCCACAGTTCCACTCACTTATCCTATTAAAACAAACAGGAACTCCAATGCCAGGTGACATGGCAAAAGATTTAAGAGGTATGATAAGAGTCATACTGGCATTCTTCTGCCCCACAAAGAAAATATTTTTCAGCTAGCCCAAGTATATTAATACTAATATATTATTAATTAATATATTAATATCAATCAGCCCCCTAATGGGAATTGAGGCCTGCCTGCCCCCAGGTGAAAGCATCACAGGCAAAAGGCAGCAAATGAGTATCCTTTCTTTGCTTTCCACATGGTGATGGGAGGGATGATACAGGCAGGGGTTTTATAAGTATACGCTCCATCAATACCCACTTGTTTACAACCTGAACTCTTGGACCAGTGGCTCAGAATATTAGAGGATCTCATCTTACCTAAGACTGTCTCGCTTCAGACATTCCAATCAACTGTGATATCAGGTTACTAATATGTACTAGCTGACTTCAAAAAGCTGTAGAAGGCAGAAAGGGTTGAATCATTTCTTCCCCTCAAAGTTTTCATTTCAAAATGTTTCGGGCAAGAGTATCATTAAGTAATCTCATTTCCTGTAAAGGCCCACACAGCTCCAACTGTGTCCTACAATAACCCTACAGGGCCTGGTGGCACTGAGCTCACAATGCTCAGAATGATCAAAGGCACACAGCGGCTACGCATAGCATCCCACTGCGGTATACAATTTACTTGAAAATTAATGTTTTTAATTTACTTGAAAATTAATGTTTTTACTCCAAAGTAAAGGGAAAGCTATCTGTGGCTGCTGGTTAACTCAACTAACTGAGTTGAGCCAGTGCTTCTGAAGCTAAGCTCACAAATTTGAGCCCTGTGTGAAGTGGTGAAGAATCTGCCTTCAATGCAAGAGATGAGGGTGCGAACCCTGGGTCAGGAGATCCCCTGGAGAAGGAAATGGCAACCCACTCCAGGATTCTTGCCTGGAAAATTCCATGGACACTGGAACCTGGTGGGCTCCATGGGATCACAAAGAGCTGGACACAACTGAGTGACCAAGCTCACATGCACATGAACTCGTGAAAAAGGCATCACATTGCTCAGCTTGCTCATGTACGTTCCTTGGTTGTCATGTGTTGTCCGAGATTCTTACCAGAATTCTTATCAGAGGCGTTTCCATCCTCCGCCCCCCTCACAACCTTTCCCCTTTTTTTTGGAGACAACCCTAGTGATAACCCAGTAATAACCCTAACTCTGGTCCCACAGAGAACAAGGTAAGAATGTATGGCTACATCAGCAGAAGCCAACCTTCACAACTGGAAAGACACCTCCATGTACTAAGTCCTGACTGAATCCACAGTCATATACAAATGGGCAAGTAAATGAAATAATCAGCTTTGTGCCATTAAACACACATGTGACTTTTTATTCCACGTGTTTCAACAATATCAAATTATGATAACTTTAAATATTTTATCTACAACCAAATATGTATAATCCCACTTCTAAAATCTACTTAGATTTTAATTGGTAATTTCTAACTGAAGTCAATTCCTCATCTTACAAAGCATACACTTGTATATTAAGTACATAAAGGATAAATCAGATCCATTTTAAGAAAATACCTCCACAAATGGGTTTTTAACTTATGACTTTTAAAGACTATAATCCTATTTAAGAAGCTGTGTTTACCCTTTCACTAAATTTACCTAAATCAAATAGGCAATTAACCTACTGCCAAACCAACTTTGTGCTTAGGCACTCAGTCATGTCCAACTCTTTGCAACCCCATGGACTGAGCAAACAAAAATTGTAACTTTGCAGAGAATACAAATCTGATACTCATTTCTGAAAAATACAACCGATTATAACTTGCCATTGAGGATTTTCTGGAGAATACAGGTTAGCAACCATAGAGCTGCATATCGAATGAGGTATTTGATTCCCAGTTATAAAAGACTACAGCCAATAGGAGACATTCCAGGCTAACCCAGATGCTGTAAGCTTAAGGAATTTTTCACCTGTTTATAAGCTTCAGTTTTTGGAAGAGGCTGTATCCAGGACAGCCTAATATTCAGCTTACTAAGAAAGATTTTATTTAATTTGGCCCATCAGAATAAAAAAGACCACAGATGAAAAGGCTAAGGTGCTATGCTTCATCAAAGGCTAAAGGGAGGGGGCAGTGAGGCTTCAGCACACACAGCACACTGCCCTGATGAGGGCAGCTGTGAACCAAAGTGCTGGAGCCAGCCGGCCTGAGCCCAGTTCCTGGTGGCGCCACTTACTAAAGTTGAGTGACCTCGGGCAAGTTATGTACCCCCCTGCGCTTCATTTGCCACAACCCTGAAATGGAGGGAATAATGCTCCTACCTCCTGGGACTGCTGTGAATTTGAAATGAGCTGATCTCACAGCTCCAGGCATCACGAACTTCTTTTAGGTTCTCAAAAGCACCAAGCTTAATCTCTCACCTCTGCATCTAGCACATGCTTTTCTCTTTGCCAAGAACATTCTCTTCTCCCTTTTCTTGGCTTCCTGTAGGTCTTAGTTTAAATGACACTTCTAAAAAGCCTTCCTTGCCCTCCCCACTTTATGTCAGGTGCCTCTGCTGTTTGTCCTCCCAGTGCTCATATCACACAACACCTAAACTTGTTCAAGTTTCTGTTCCCCAGCTGGGCTATAAGCTCTTTAAAGACAGAAGGCATGTCTGTCCCCATCACTGCTATAATCCCGAGAACCCAGCACAGTACAGGTCCACAGTAGGTGCCTGCAAAACAGTTCTGAACTGAACCAACAAGTCATGCTAAAGAGGAAGGAGACTAAAGAATGAATTCCCACTTAACTATTTCACTCTAGGCAGAAATGTATGCCTCTTCACATCTGAGATGTATAGGAATACTTCCTCTCATCTACTGAGAAGTTTGAAATTAAACATGAGACATGCCACATTCTGATAGAATACAAAGTTTATGGCCATTCTGGGTAGGAATAATGATTTCACAAGCAGAGCAAGTAACAGTCTGTTCAGGATGTTTACACCTATGATTTCATGTCTCATATTCCAAAGCCTTTACTGATATAAGGATATTGCAACAAAATTATATGGTTAGGATACCGCTCCGATTCTCATCAGCTGGGGTAAATGAAATCCGTTAGTGCAATTGGCACAGATGGAGAGAAACAAAGGAAGGTGAGACCATGAACATGGAAAAACAGGAAAGAAAAAAAAGTGAAAGTAGTATTAAGAGCGGAGAAGGCAGTGGCAAGCCACTCCAATACTCTTGCCTGGAGAATCCCAGGGACCTGAGGAGCCTGGTGGGCTGCCGTCTATGGGGTCGCACAGAGTCGGACACGACTGAAGCGACTTAGCAGCAGCAGCAGCATTAAGAGCAACATCAGCTGCTAGTCTACAAGGAACCACTGGGTGGCGCCAGTGCCCCTGGCTTTCCAATACAGATATGGAACCAGGAGGCAGAGCCACCAATTAGCCTGCATCTTGCAGAACTTAGGTTAAATGCTCAGAAGTTTATTTTCAGTATACTGATAGACAGATGCAATTCACCAGATTTCAAGTTCTCTGCATATATCATTAACACAGGCATAGGTTTTAAGGATGTTTGTTTATCAGAGACACCTAGAAGGTGGTTTGTCAACATTTTTACCTGGTGAAATTTTTCAGGGTCAGCTTATCATTCTAAATGCAGAGAATCTCAGAGTGAGATGCCAGGGATTCTGAGTGGAGTGATAAGGAAGGAAAGGGATCAAAATGACTTAGAAAGCTATTTAAAAACTATTAGGTGGTATTAGCTCACATTTTAAAATAAACTTTCATGAATTGGTTTTGGCAGTTTTTCTTTAGTCCTTATTAAACCACTTTTAGTAGAAATAAAGAATATACTTTGTCTTAGTAAATGAACATGAATTTTATCGGAAATTTTTCAAAATACAAATAAAGATTTTCTTTTTAACTAAAAAAAAACTATTAAGTTGAGCCATATAAAATTGCTGATAATCAAAAACTGTTACATATCCCCCAAAATAGCAATTTCAAACAGTTCAACCAAATATACACCTATTTAAAATCACTGGTTTAGTGAGCCACTGTTACTGATAAGAGTGTCCTATCTCTCAGGTTTGTTGGGGGAAAAAGGTTGAGAATACATACATAGTTTCTCTTTAATCATGTAGAGTTAATCGAACAAATAAATGAAAACAAAATAACTAAAGATAGGGAATTTGCTGGCAGTCTTGTGGTTAGGACTCGGTGCTTTCACTACTGAGGATATGTGTTCAATCCCTGGTTGGAGAATTAAGATTCTGCAAGCCACATAGAATGGCCAAAAAAAAAAAAAAAAAAAACACCCTTAGGATAGGGAATAGATTAAACTATATTAAAAAACAGCAGACATGGGAATATGTTCACCAAAAAAGTAAATGCTACATTAAGTGTAAAAGCAATTACAAAGCAGTATATACAACACATCTTGTGTGTTGTTGCTGTAGGTCAGTCACTCAGTCGTGTCTGACTTGGCGACCCCATGAACTGCAGCATGCCAGGCTTCCATGTTCTTCACTATCTCCTGGAGTTTGCTCAAACTCATGGCCATGGAGTCGGGAAGCCATTCAACCACCTTGTCCTCTGTCATCCCCTTCTCCTCCTGCCCTCAATCTTTTCCAGCATCAGGGTCTTTTCTAAGACCCAGTGTTTTAGGGGCATTCAAAAAGTTTGGGGGCATACGGAAGGATATATACTAAAAATCTCAATAGATGTCTCTGGGTAGGGGGTTACATTTACTTTGTTTTCTCCTTTTATCCATACATGTTTCTAAAATAAACATGTATAACAATTTTGGATCCTGGAACAGGAAGAAAAATAAAGACTTTGGTAGAAAAACTAGGGAAATCCAAACAAATTCTATACTGTAGAGTACTGTGCCACCATCTGTTATGTAAAATGTTAACCTTAGGGAAGTTGGGAGAAAGATATCCAGAACATCAGAACTATTTTCACAAATTCATTGTAAATCTAACATTATTCCAACATGAAATACTTATTTTAAAAAATAAGTCATGTATTAAGATCACGCCTTTTAAACCTAGAAGAAAATAATTCATTTGGTTAAAAAGATTCCTACATTTAAAGAATAATACTGTGGAATCAAACTTCTTTCATAGATAGCAGCTTTGAAGAAGGTATGCCTTCTAGCATGACAACCAAAAGCTATAAAGACTTAACGACACATGCATTGCCTTTCATAATATGAAAGTGAAGTTACCCTATTAGGCAAAGACTCACTGAAGCTGGAAATAAATGTCTGAGTCTCTATTTTCTTTGATTTTGTAATCATCATTGCTGAAGAGCAACCACCATAAGAATATTTGAGGGAAGGAATTAAAATTTTTACAGCCAGTAACAGCCTTTAATTCAAAAAAATGTATTTACTTTTTTGTCTGCACTGGATCTTCATTGCTGCCCTCGGGCTTTCTCTAGTTACAGTGAGTGGGGACTGCTCTCTAGTTGTGGCACACGGACTTACTGCTGTGGCTTCTCTTGTTGAGGAGCATGGACTACAGCCTCTAGGCCCACAGGCTTCAGTAGTTGTGGCTCAAAGGCTCTAGATCGCAGGCTCAGCAGTTGTTGCGCACCAGCTTAGTTACCCCGTGGCATGTGGGATCTTCTCAGACCAGAGATCAAACCCATGTCTCCTGCATTGGCACACAGATTCTCAATCACTGGACCACCAGGGAAGTCCCAACCCCTTTCTTTTGTAATATTTTTAGTTGTAGTATTTCTAGTTGTCAAATTCCAGGCAGCTACAGGTATATGAACATGCATTCATTCATGAAAAATCCAGTGAACATTTACTATGCCCTCTCCTTCTGGAGTTTAGTGTTCAACAGATAACATTTTAAGGGGACCTAAGACTAGGCACTCCCCTGGTGGGCCAGTGGTTAAGAATCTGCCTTCCAATGCAGGGGGTGCAGGTTCAATCTCTGATCCAGGAGCTAAGAGCTGCATGTTTCATGGCCAAAAACCACAACATAAAACAGAAGCAATACTGTATTAAATCCAATAAAGACTTTTAAAATGATCCACATCAGAGAAATCTTTAAAATTTTTTTTTAAAAAAAGAGGCCATGAGACTAACCCAGAGAGCAGACATACACCTGTAACAGGAGAGGGTCACCCAGGAGTCAACCCTCAACCCTATATGCCCAATCAGATGATCATCTTACCTTTTATTAATAAAAAGCTAATACTAATAGCTACCCTCTAGAATTAGCCAGTTATACCTGTTACTGCTTAGGGACCAGCTGGCTTGCTCAAAATGTATTTTTTTTTAATCTTTAAATATTGAAGCAAGAAGAAGTATGCAAAGCCAAAGGATGAAATAAGAAATAAAGGAAAGGATGAAAAGAAATAAAGGAAAGGAAAATGCAGAGCTGAAGTACACGAACAAAAAACTAAAAGGTTTTGATCAATTTCATCTGCAGACTGCTACCCAGCTGTTACAAACAGGTTACAGCTTTCTGGTTATACTACTACTCTGGTAGTAGTATAGGTTAGTTCCATTGCAAAACACACCCAACTGAGGTTTTGTTACCTGGAAGTTTCATGAGTTGAGTGTTGAAAATGCATCAATAAGGTATTTCTGCAGATGAGACCCAAAACAAGAATTTCAAAAAAAAAAAAGATTTAAAAAGAAGCACCAGTGTATTAAGAACTCCCAAGAAGAGCAGAAGTCTTTCCCATCTCAATGGAACAGTGCTTAAGGAAGGGCTGTTATGTGTCCCCATAAAAGGTCAGCCAAAAAACTTGCTGCAATTTCAACAGTGCTGATATCTTCTACTAGTAGAAATCACCCATTTATCTCTAAAGCAATTAATTTCTGCTGTATCTGCAATGTAATCCACCTTTAAGACATCCTTTTGCAGTTATTTCTGTGAATTGTTAAGTGAAAATGTATCATCTTTAAATTAAGTTACAATTCAATCCTCCTACAAACATCTGCAAACAATGCGAGGAGCAGTAAAAGCGGTTTGGTTTCTCATGTACCGCATGGGGCAATACACTGCTTACTCTTCTTCAAAAGCAAAAGTAAGGTCAACACAGAGATGGTTCTGAAAACAAACGTTCTCCGTTAAGCACACATGTTGAGGTCTAATGGTTGTGTGACAGCGACAGGCCAGATTTTTAAAGAATAAGAAAAGATATTATCAAGATGCTTCCAGCACCTCAATTTGATGGTTTCCAGGGCTGCTATGCCTGAAAATAGAAGAGAAAGGTACTGAGGTTTGGCAACATCCTGATCTTTCATCAGCAATGTGGCAGTGCCGGTAAAAAAGAAAAAGAAAATTTTTAAGGTCAAGAAATAGCAAGACATGGCCTCAGAGCCAGCCAAGTACCAAACTCAATACAAATTCTTCCACAGAACAATTCTATGTAACTCAAATACGTAACTGTGAGGCTTTGAGACATTATTTTCTCTCATGCAGCAGGTAGAGGTAAGCAGCAGAGGCAACAAACTGAAGAATAGATTTTCCATCCTAAACAGATTTCTAATCACTCCTCTCAAAGCAGAAGAAATATTTCTCATGATCTCATGACAAAATGTTATGACATCTAGAAGAGATCAGACAAATAAAATGACCTTAGTGTCACAATAGCTAGAAATGATGCAAGAGTGAAGAAATCTAGTCTAGGTTGAAAAGTAATTCTTTCAACCAGAATTAGCTGCATCAAAATGAGTTGCGTGCATCTCATCAAAGTCATTAAAGTAACATATAAGCGTTTCATAACAACAATCCCATATTTGAAAAAGACAAAAAGAATTTTGACTCAATTTTGCAGATTTCCACTGAGGACTGTGATATCATCAGATTAAACACTGTAAGGCTTCTCAATATTCTCTTAGCTTAGGCATTCAATAGGCTACAGCTGATTTCTAAAATATGTCTTTAAATTACAAACTGGAGTTGCGATTCCTAGTTTTCAAAACTCAAGGGACGTTCTGGCTAGAGACTGTATGCTTACAGCCACCTCCCACTCCTTTGGTCATACCCTAGTACAGCATCCACCTCCTCTTTCCTGTGGGCAATGCCCTAAGCAACATGGCCCTTCAATCAAACGCATAGAGTGAGGTGGACAACAGTCTTCATCAGTTGAGGACAATTAGAAGCAAGATTAATAGGAAGCACTTCCTCCTTGTTGTTTTTTAGCTGCTAAGTCATGTCCGACTTTTGTGACCCCCATGGATTGTAGCCCACCAGGCTCCTCTATCCATGGGATTACCCAGGCAAGAATACTGGAGTCAGTTGTCATGCCCTCCGCAAGGGGATCTTCCCAACCCAGTGATCGAACCGGCATCTCTTGCATTGGCAGGCAGATTCTTTACCGCTGGGCCACCAGGGAAACACACTTTCTGTCTAAAAAGTTTAAAAAAAAAAAAAAAAACCCCTACAATTGTTAAAGGTTAGGGGCTTTATGAGAAAAAGATCAGTGGTCTGAAAGTTGAGTTAGGAACAACTCCACCATTTCAACACATGTATATCATTGCAATCACAGGCCAATCACTCCACACAAACATTTCATATAACCAAAGAACAATGGCTCAAATGCAGGGTACCGCTGACATAAGACACAGATTAGGTAACTATCTGAGCACTGGAATATTCTTCTCCCAAGAGCCAGGTAGAACAGTCTTCCTTTGCAGACTCCTTATACTTACAGTGACTGCAAAAGGACCCTACTGAGCTAGGATTCAAGTCAGCCAGCAGGACTAGTGCACGTGTCTTTACAACTGCAGTGAACAATTTGTACTTCTGGGGTTGAGAATCATCATCCCTGATTCAATTCTACTCAGTCCTAAAAGAAAGACTGGAATAGTGAGGTTGGGAAACTCCATTTCAAAACAAGAATGAAAAACAGAGAATGGAGATTCACCAGGGAAGTTTCCATTTTGCAGTTGTCTTTTCTAACATTACTTGTAAAGAAGTAAATTATTTGGGGGATACTTCCTAAAGAAAGCTACTCCCTTATTAACAGTTTAATTCTCAACGATCTCCTGGTGATCAAGAGAATATTAAAATTAATGTACATAAGGGCATAAATTAAAAACCTGCTTTTACATAAAAATCCTGGCCTTTACACTTGACACTAAAAACAAAATTGAAGGAAAAGGATCCCAAAATTTCTGGTGGAAAATCTGAGTTGTATAATATCCTTCCAAGTTCGGTCATGTTGCTTAAAAATGTATAACATGTAACTATATTTGAATGAATATGCTAATACTGACATTTCTTTCTACTGAGGGAAATAAACACTACACGTTTTCCCATCTGCAGGTCGCTATAATTCACCAAACAGTGAGCCTGATCCCTGCCTTTTCTAGTTTCCAGAGTATGGAAATCACTTTCTTCACAGATATTCTAACCTACTTCTGTAAGGAAACGCACAGAGGGAATCCCAAATATTTTATCATTCTAGACCAACCTGCAATTGACCAAATCCCGAAGGTTTCTGTGGTTCCAAGTATAAGAACCATTATCCTGGCCTGCTTTTCTCTTTTCTACTTTGTCTGAAACACATTCATCTGACAGTTATTTATGGCTAGTTCTGCTCAGTTCCACCCCTGAGTCAAGTTACGGTTTTTCAACTATTCTTTAAAGCTACTTCTCAACTTACTATCTTCAGCAGTCATAGAGAACAGAGCACCTTTTACTTGGATGCATCCCATGAGGTACTAGTGCTAGCTAGTTGTGTCTTCTCTTCTGCTTCCAAAGCCATAACTGAACTTTAAGCTCATTCAACCAAGTTTCTGCTTCCTGTCTGTGGGAAGTTTTCAGCTTGCAGTTCATTTGAAAAGCAGAAATGACTAATCTATTCTGAGAAAAACGAGCGATCACCATTTCATAGGGAGCAGCTCTGCCCATTTTGCAGACCTTTTTTTTATGACATCACCTGGGTACCCCCAGGGAGTGGTCCTCCAAAACCCTGTCATTTCTTTTTTAACAGTATTCGAATGCTTCAGGCACATGTTGAAGGTAATAAAGAGAATACTTAAGAGAAAACAGGTATATCACCATGCCTTCCACTGCCTTAACTTCCTAACAATCACCAGAAGCCACCATAAATGTTTCAAATGCCTCTGTTAATAGTCTCATCTATTCTATTCTATTCACACACGCACTGTGAGAAATGGGGAGACTCTATTCTGTGTGCATGCGCAGTGGCCCAGTTGTGTCTGACTCTGCGACCCCATGGACTGTTGCCTGCCAGGCTCCTCTGTCCATGGGATTTTTACTCTCCTATAAAATCTTCTAACTTCACAGTGCCTATGAAAAAAAAAAAATCCTCTTGCTGCAAAATCAATTCCAGAAAGGCCTTGGAGAATGGGGATGCTATCTCAATCGCCGTAATGAAAATACAAGCAGCTACACTGGGCCGTCACATTAACATCACTGTCTACAAGGTAGAATATTCTTTTGTTAAATACCCTATTGAATTCATGATGAAGTAAGGTATTTTCACTTCTAAATCCCACAGTATAAACCCAGAAGTGGTTATAATGAGCCTATAGCAGATGTGCTTAATAAATGCTTCTCGATGACATGAGCAGAATACATACTATACAAATCAAACTTGGTCCTGCAACACACTTCTAATGTTCAATTTTACTGTAGACTGAGATACCATAGACAAAGATACATGTTGCCACAGACACCCAGATTTTCTTTACTTTTACAAGCTGCAAAAGAACACAACTACACCCACACATTAACCAAAAATTAGTCAGAGCAGTTGGTTTTTCTTTGAACCAAAATAACTGTTCAAGCTCAGTTTTAGAACCTTCATTAAAACCAAACCCCACCCAAAAGATCCCTAATGACCTTTTAATATACTGTACTTATATATCATTACTAGTAACTACAACTTAACCAACATGCATAAATTCAAAACAGAACTGAACTGGTTTAACATTGAGAATTTTTTCATTCCTTGGTTATTTACTTTTAGTGGCCATGACTTTGCTTGAAAATTATAATCTGTCCCAGAAATCACTTATTCTAAGTGGAACACTACATTTACCTGGCACATGGTTGTTCTTTTCCCACTAGTATGTCTTTTTCACTTATTCACAGTTATCGATCATGAAAGATGCTCACTGTATAGAGTCCAGTTAAAGGAAGCAAGTTACAAATCAGTATGTACACTAAGAACCCTTCTTTTGTAGAAAGAAGATACATATGTTGCACATGTGCATGCGTGTGTGCATGCAAGTGTCCGTACATGTATGTACACAAACGTGTGCCCAAAAGTTGACAATAGATCTCCCTGGGTATAGGATTATGGTGCTTTTATTCTTTTTTTAATACTTATATTTTCAGTGCAGAATATTCAGAAAATACAAATAGTTTAAAAAATAATGTTCTTCCTTTGTTTAAGTACTAAGTACTCTCTAAATACAAGGCATTCACCCCATTTCTAGCACAATGTTATTCTATAAAGCACAATGAAGAAATTGCATTGTAAATATCCTTCAATGTGTAATGCTGCATATGAGGAAACTATAAAATTACTATCAAAAGGGTAATCATATATTAAAATGCATTATAGAGTCGTATAGGGTAAAAAGGATAAGTATCTCTACAATGTCTTCCTCTCACACCACTCCCTTTTGCCCTAGAGATAACCATGCCCGGTGCCGATCAGTCACATCTCTGTATTATCCATATGCATGGCGAGGTTTTGTCTTTTTAGATAGGTGGACTCATGGCATATGGAGTGTTATGTAATTCCCTCCACCCTTTAACAACATATTTTGGAACTCCCATGTCCATTTATATAGGTCTAAGGGATTTCTTTCCTTTCATAGCTTCATATTATTCCACAGAACAGCATGTTATTATTTAAGTCATTCCCCTTCTGATGGACATTTAGGTTGCTGCCAAGTTTTCACTGTTACCAAGCTTCATTGCTTTGAAATCTTGTATTTATTTTTATACAAATGTGCAGATACTTACCCAGAATAGCTTCCTACAGAATTACTGGGTCAAAAATATATGCACATTTAAAAATGAGAGGATTTTGGCACTCTATCAAAAAGCTACAGAATTCACACTCTCATTAAAGTGTATGACAGTGCCCATTCCTTTCTAAAAGTGGATATTACAGGTTTTGCCAATGTATTTGGTAAAAAAATGGTTTTCATTTCCCTAATTACTAGAGTGAAGTTGAGCATCTGTTCTTTTTGAGTCATTATTTCAATTTCTTTTCTTTTCTTGTAAAAGGCCAATCACAACCCTCTGCCACTTTTTCTAACAGGCACCTTTTATTTATTGATCTGTAGGAGCTCTTTACATAGCATAGATATTATATAGTAGAAACCTTTTAACCTAATTTTATTTGGAACACATTTATCTAATTTAAAAAGTCAACTAAGATGGACAATCATAAAAAAATATGCTCATGACAAACATTTCATTTTATCTGTGGTAAATGTACACTCATTCAACAAGTTTTTGATAAAGGGCCAGAAGGCCAAAACCTTTCTTTAACTCCAGGCCCACTGACTGTAAAGAAATTTAAACTGAATCCTTAGATAATGCAGAACTTCAAAGAACTTAAAACATACTTGCAATGAACTATTAGTGGAGCACTCTTCAGATTTATATATATATTTTATACAAATCTTTTATCACTGTCTTACACACACCTTATTATATACTTACAACTTGCTTTCATCAACTCATTTCAAAATACACCATTTGTTTTATTACAATAAACTTATCCCCCAACTTCAACTGTCATCTGTATTTGCTAAATTTAATTTCTTTCGCATCTCTATGCACTCTGAACCTCAACTCCTATATAATTTGAAGAAAATCCCAGACATTATATCATTTCATATGTAAATTTTCAGTAAGAACTTCAATTCCTCACTACTCAGATTGTATCAAGTTATATGAAAATAATTTTTTTATTTACAAAAACAAGCACAGTAATTCATAATAAAATAATAATTCATATTTTTAATTTAATTATTTTAATTCAGTAATAAAAGCATCTGTGGTACTGGTGGGTTCACAAGCCTGGCATACCAGATACCAATTTACTAATAGCAAGTGTTCAGTTCGTAGTGTGTTTTACAAAACAAACGAATACCATTTAATATGGTGGGTCAGTTAAGTGGAAGTCAGTAACAACTTCCATGGCATATATAGAAATTATTTTCCTCCAGCCTGTCATATGACTTTTCAATTTTGTTATGGTGTGTTGTGCTTTCCAGAAGTTTTTAAAATATATACATAGATTTTTAAAAATACATCTTCAACTTATTTTGGAGTATGATGTGAGGCAGGGACCCATCTCTTTCCAAATATACAGTGAAACAGTCTAAACTCAGTTTCCATTTTCAACCTTACTTGTAGGTGGGGCATTTCAAAGAACTAAAGTATGAACTTCTAACTTACAAAAGGAAGCTGTGCACACAAAATAATAAACCAACAGTCTTAAGTTCAGCTTGACAGGCTCAAACTGCTATGTATTTAAAGATCACAGTAACTTTGGGAGGAGGAGCAACAGAACTGCCATACCTGGCTCTGTCATTACCACTCTGGCACACAACACAATCTCCAAAGGATATTGCGACTAGATAGGCCTCCTTCTGAATCTCACCAGTTAGGAAACTGGCAAACTGACATTCACACTGAAATAGCCCACACTTGACAAAAACAACAAAATCAACTTTTCAACACTCCATCCATCCCTTAATGCTGCCCCTAGATCAGTGCCTTTGGACACAATAAAGAAAATGAATACACTCGTCCAAACCACAATTTCCACATGGAAATATACCTAAAAGGTACTAAAAGTCAAGGTAACATTTGTTAAATTTCCTTTAAAGCATAGAGACTCAATAATTTATTATAAGGTTGCTTTATCTCTGGGCAAACTTGTGCAAAGGACCAGAGAGTAAATTGACTTTCAGGGCCATTAAGTTCTCTGTTTCAACTCTGACACTGTATTTTGAATGCAGCCAAACAACACATGAAAGAATGGATGTGCCTGTATTCCAACAGAAACTTATTTACAAAAACAGGTGGTGGGCAGGATTTCGTCACAGGTAGTACTTTACCCACCATTGTCTCACACCAATGATTGATCTCTTCCAACTAGGAATCCACTATCGTGGCTATAAATTTTGAGCAAATATTGTGACACTGAAGGGACAATTAATTTCAGTGCCCCCTTACAAAAATGAATACTCTTAAAAATCAATCACTAAGCTTTTCCTGTAAGTTCTTCTCAAACATGAGCACATATATTTTTCAGAATAACACTTGTAAGCTACCTTAAAACTAATGTTTATTTTCAAAGATAATTAAAATGAACATTAAGTAGCTAATATAAAAGAAAAACATACAGTCTAGACAGACAAATTCAACATTCTATTCATTATTCTGAGCAGAACAAGCCTACTAAATCTATCATCATATTCGCAACTTCACTACTCAAAATGCAGAAGTAGACTTTCAAACTACATTTAAATGAGAACTCAAATTTTTTTCTTTGGAGTACTTACCAGAAATGTTGATTAGAAACTACACAGTTTTGCCAAAATATTTTAAAATTAGAAAGTGAAACCAAAAATCTCCTTGGCATATGACGCATATACTTAATTTTAAAATATTAATTTTAATGTTACGGTGACTGCCTCCTAAGACAGAAATTAAATTTTAAGGCACAAAAGGATGGCAGCCATTTTAATCCAGTGAGAACATGTATAAGTATGGATTCACACTCTAAGCCATCAAGGTCACTTGTTTGAAGAATACATCTGAGCTCCAGGAATGCGCAAAGAAAAAAGCATGTTCACACTGCTTACAGAAATACTGCATGTTATATAGAACAGCAAGGAATAAAATTAAATAACAAAGGTACATAAGATTCCTTCACACTATCCATAAGAGGAAAAATTGACAAACTGGACCTCATCAAAATTAAAAGACTTTTATTCTATGAAACTTGCCTATGAAGAGGACAAAAATGCAAGCTACAGGCTGGGAGAAGATATTTGCAAACCACGTGGCCAACAAAGCACTAGTATTGAGAATTATATAAAGAACTCTCAGAACAGTAAAAAAAAAAAAAAAAATCCAACTAGAGAATGGAGAAAAGACATGAACATACATTTCACTGATGAAAATACAGAGATAGCAGATAAGCACATGAAAAGATGTCCAACATCATAGCCATTAGGGAAATGCTAATTAAAACTATGACAAGATATCACCATATATATATATATATCTATTGGAATGGCTAAAAATAAAAAATAGTAACAACTCCAAGTGCTGGCAAAGATGAGAACCATTCATGCAATCCTGAGGGAATATAAAATAGCACAGTCACTCTGAAAGCAGTTCGGCAGTTCCTTATGAGACTAAACATCCATACAAGCGTCAATTGCACTCTTGGGCAATTATCCTAGAGAAATGAAAATTTATGTTCATACAAAAACCAGTACATAACTGTTCATAGGAGCTTTATTCATAATGGGTTACAAAGTACAAGAAAGAACCAGATATCCTTCAATGGGTGAATGATTAAACTGTAATACATCCAGAGCATGGAATACAACTAAAGAATGAAAAGAACTATTGATACAAGATATATTCCCTGCAAGAATCTCCACACAATTACACTGAGTGAAAAAACACCAATCAGGCAAAGGAAACACATTAGCGGTTGCCAGGGGTTCAGGGACGGAGTGAGATGGCTATAAAAGGACATCAGAGACCTTGGGGTGATGGAACTGTTCTGTATCTTGACTATGGTGGTGGTTACATGTGCTAACACTGCATAGAGACAAACTGTTGTTGTTTAGTAGATAAGTTGTACCCAACTCTTTTGCAACCCCATGGACTGTAGCTGGCCAGGCTCCTCTGTCCATGGGATTTTCCACGCAAGAATACTGGAGTGGGTTGCTGTCTCCTTCCCAGAGGATCTTCCTGACCCAGGGATCAAACCCATGTCTCCTGCATTGGCAGGCAGATTCTTTACCACTATATATTGTTTATATATATTGCCTATAGAGAAACCCATAGAACTAAGTACACACACGCAAGTGAGTGCATGTAAAACTGGAGATCTCTGAATCAGGTGGATGGATTGTACCTGCTTCAATCTCCTTGTGATATTATGCTACAGTTATGCCAGATGTTACCACTAAGAAAATTAAAGGGTATTGTTTTTTACAATTGCATGAGAATGTACAACTATCTTAAACAGCTAAAAGAGAAGCAAATGAAAGGAATATATAAAACCAGTCAACATCAGGAGTGAAAAAAATAAATCTTTCATTTTTGCTAAAGTCTCAGTAATTGAAAGTCAAGGAATGGAAAGAAAAAAAGAAAGGAACACCAAGAACAGAGTCTACAGGCTACAATTAACACAATTATCTCTTCTTCCCCTGTGGAACCTTAACTTCCCCAGGATTTTATGTCCCTGATTTGACTGTTAATAAAAATAAACTGACACACAAAACTATCTCTCCACAACCCTCACCACCATCACCTCCATCCTGGACTATAAAAGTAAACCTTGGAGGCAGAGGATAGTCTTCTCAACCATCATACCCTAGAGGCCTGGCACAGAATAAATGACAGATGGAGGAATGAGATAAGTTGAATGAAGGAACAAAGGAATGAATGAATGAGGTGCTTGCACATTCTTTTCAAGTTGCCTAGCCAACTACAGCTACAAGGCAGTCTGTATACATTCCCATACAAATTTCTTAAAAGCCTTGAACCTTTAAAAAAAAATAAAGTATAGCATGCACACCCGTCACTTGTGAGCAGAAGTGAACAATACCTGACTTTTGTAGAATGCTTCCCAATATATAGACTTTCACATAGAGTAATTCACTTGATATGGATGAATTAAGAATTATGCATATATAGACTGGAACTGGCATAAGCAGATCTTTGAGAAAAATGTTCTAAATAACTTAGGACTTAAGTAATGATTTACGGCACAGCCTTAATGCAAACTGTGATAGATATGTATTGTCAAATTAGGGGACTTGTGCAGATTATTCTGACAACATCAAGATCCTTTTAGAGATGCAAAAATGAAGTGAGGTAAAGTGACTTGTTCAAGGTTACACATTTAGCTACCACTGGAACTGCACATCAGCCTCTCCAGAGTCCCAATTCATTTCTCTTCCCACGGAACTGGGCAAGCCTCTCCTTTCTCCACCCATCCTGCCCCTACCCAAAACACTCAAAAATGTTCTTCTGAATCACTTATTTTTAAAATCGGTGCTTAGAGGGGAAAATTGAATTCATTCAAGATGTTTATTGTTGTATTACCCTTTCTGTGGATTTTTCGGTGTCAAATTACTTCTATCAGAACAATAAGGTATTTTATTCTACGTTGGGAGAAGCGTAACAGTTCAGCGTTTCATCCTCTGCCAAAATGGCAGAGAGGGTATTAATTCTTACAGGAGTTTTAGGTGTTTCACACTTCTTTTCAGTCTAAAAGATGAGCTATTTTATAATTCAAGGAAGAGGCCTCACACTAAGCAAATCTTAATTGACAGGCTCATTGACAGTACAGTCATTGGATAACTGCCTACAAACTTATGCATCAAGAGCAATTAAAAGGATTTGTTATAAGTAATATAAAAGAAAACCTAATGTGACAAGCAACTACTGGGAAATGTGGATTTTATCAGATTAAATCTCCCTTATGCTGCAACACGTTACAATACTAAGCATGAATTCACATGTCTTAAAATCAAAATACTAGAAGGAACCTTCGTTCAACACCCTCAATTTTGTAAATGAGCTAACTGAGGCGTTGATTAGACCATTAACCAATAGAGCAGACTGCTTACTTTTTCAGAGGGACTCATTTAAATGCCATTTCGCCGTTGTTTCTTAGGGCGATGATTGATTCTTTTAACGTGAAAAGAGCGATTAGAGCAAAGTCATTTCAAGAGTGGAAAAAAAATGCCTTTGAAAGAGGAGATGCTGGAGTGAAGAGGAGAAATGACGTCTTATTTAAAATATGTAACCCCTTAATGAGGGTTAGGCAGTGAATCATATTCTCCTCGATTTTTCTCTGTGCTATAGACATCGACCACAGTTCTTTCTGTAGGGCACTCGAATGAGAGGAAGAGGAAGTGAATAAAGCTGATGCTAAATATACAGCACCCACGGAGGGCAGGGATGTAGATAGGTAGGACAGGAAAAAATAAGAGCACGCTTCTGCTAGAAACCAGTCGATTTCTAAGCTAAAGATAGGAAGCTAAGAGGATATCGGAACCTAGGGCATCCTTCAAATTCGAAGGGCGGATGCTTCTAGAGCCAGAAAGAGTCCCAAGCTCTCAGACATAGAGCGACTCGAAACGGACAAAATGGAGTTGAGGTCCGGGGGCGTCCTAAAGGTCGTTTGGAGGTCTGGCGAGTCCCTGGTGTGCTCACTGGGGAAAGGTCATGGCAAAGCCGAGCACCCCGATCAGGAAGAGCTTTTGGCCCTCGAGGAGGCGGTGAGTGGCATGAAGAGGCAGACCAGGGTCTCGAAGACCCCACACATCAGCAAAGGAGATGATGCCGGCATCTCGGGAAATCTTCCCAGCCCAGGAGGAGGCGGGCGGGTAAACCGCCCAGGCTCTAGAAGAAAGCGAACGGATTTCGGGAACAGGAACGCCGCCCCCTCCCCTGCCCACGTCCTCTGGGCTCAGGTGTGGGATGGTGGCGCGGCCAGAGCGGGGGCCCGGGACACAGCAACGGGGTAGGGGTGCCGGGGCCGGAGCCTCTCCGGTTACGGCTACTTACCCGAGGCGCTGCCTGTGGCGTGTTCGCAGCCGGCGGGGGCTCGGCACTCCAGAAGCCGGCGGAAAGGAGCCGCGTGCCCGCTAGCGCTGGGACGAGGAGGGGCGCGCCGCGGACGCCGGAGAAAAGCCGCAGCAGCGCGCGCGCACCCGGAGGGCCAACAGAGGCGGGGGCGAGGCGCAGCGCCGCGCGGGCCCGGAAAAGACGCGCCCGGAGGGGCGGGCGGAGCGGGGGCGCGCGGTGGTGTGGCACAGCCGGCCGAATCGCGGGCGACGGCCCGCTCAGCCCACCCACGCTCCCGCCTCCGCTCACCCCGACGTCAGCCGAAAAGGAGGGGCGGCGAGGGCCGCTAGCGGGCGGGGGGCGGGGGGAGGTGCGGGGAACCGAGCTGGCTAACGGCTCCTCGCGGGCTTGCCTTAGGGTCCAGCTCCCGCAGCCGCCGCCTGGTGATGGAGCTCGTTTGGGAGAGGTTGTGGCGCTTATCTGATTTCCGCGAGCTACCCTTGGGCCCACGCCCGTACCTGCGCTCGCTTTCCCGGGACTCCACCCCAGAATGAAAGTTGCCCTCGGGTCATATTCCAGCTGCCCTTTCAAGATACTCATCTTCGGACCTCACTACTCTTTAGAGAGGAATCTTAACGTTCTTTGCCTAAGATATCCTGCCCCTTCCAAGCCCCACCTAGCGCCTCTCTATCGCGCCTCTCCGCGTTAAGACCCCATACAGCCGTCCCCACTTACGAAATATCACAAGAATACAGGGTTTTCACTTTATGCCTTGTGTTTCTACGATGGTGTCATGGCAAAAGGGCTCACAACCGATAAGGAAATGTCACCGCAGCACTGTGACATCTTACTGGCCCTAATCGTTGCTTCCGGAGCCAGTCCTACAAATAATCTTCCCAAGAGATTCAAGAAACCGCTGTTAAAAATAAAATGCTGGCGAACTGTCTCGGGGCTTCAAAAGAGACCGTAATTGTAAATAAGCCACGACAAACTGCCAAGAATATATCACCAAAAGAAAGAAAATGCCAGTATTCTTCCAGTTCCCTGATGTTTAATGGAGAACTAGCTTCCTTTTCTTGCTAGGCATGGACATGTCATTTCACTGTTTTTCATTTTCCCATATAATTATGGAAGGTAACAACGCATGTGTGTTTGCGTGTGTGTGTGTGTGTGTGTGTGTGTGTGTGTGGCCAACTCAGATTACAGGCTAGAGTTGTTCTTAGACTTTAGTGTGCATCTGAATCATCCGGGGTGCTTGTTAAAATCTGGATACCTGGATCTGAGTGGGACTGAGAAATTTGAATCTTTAATAAGCATCTCAGGTGACACTATAGGTGGTTGGAAGCCCGCAATTGGAGAGCTGAGAGCTGCAGGCTTTATATGTTACTTCTTTGAAGTGGAATTACTCATCCAATTTTCAACAGGCCCACTCACTTATATATAATATGCTTATGAATATTGCTATGGCAGTCATATAACTTCTTTTTCAAGACTGACCTAGAAAGTTCAGGACTTCAAACAACAATTTTAATTGTCATGTTTATTTATGAGATCTTGTTGTAATACCAGAAATAAGTAATCATTTGTCATCTATAAAATTCACTGGGCACCAACAGCGTACAGAGGACTGTCAAGTATAGTAAACACAAACGAAATTAAACAAATGATCATCCTTGCCTTCAACAAACTTAGTGTCTAGTGATGGAATGAAAACACAGAGAACAGACCCGGTAGACAACATAAATCAGACCAAAATGAAACAAACAAACAAAAAAACTAGTAATGAAAGTATATACTTTTGTCAATTTCCTTTGCTGCTACTGCTGCTAAGAAGCTTCAGTCGTGTCCTACTCTGTGTGAGCCCAGAGATGGCAGCCCACCAGGCTTCCCTGTCCCTGGGACTCTCCAGGCAAGAACACTGGAGTGGTTTGCAATTTCCTTCTCCAGTGCATGAAAGTGAAAAGTGAAAGTGAAGTCGCTCAGTCGTGTCCGACTCTTCACGACCCCATGGACTGCAGCCTACCAGGCTCCTCCGTCCATAGGATTCTAGCAGGCATTTAGCCCAGAATTTTTCAGTTGGGTAATTTTTTCTGAACACTGAGTCAGCACAGGTTGCTAAAGTTCCTCCAGCTTTAGAAGGTGTAAAGGAAAGAGCCTGAAGCTATCAATTTTTATTTGTATGTATGAATCTGTGCATGTACATACCTATGTATAAGCATGTCTGTAAATACAGATATAGATATATTTATCAGACCAAGAAACTAGTTGTCTCTTCAAGATCTTTATCACATGCTAGTCATTCATGCTAACAGTTCTGGCTACCTTTATCATCTGCCTTTTCTAACCTTTTCCTTTCTAGTTAACCACACTCAGGACGAAGAGGGTAGAAGGATTTCCAAAAGGAAACCAAGTGTATCCACACTGTTTCTAGCTGCTCTTTTTCACTTTTTCAAGGTCAAAATAAACTTTGCTTAATTTCTTGTCATCAGAAACCCTCTAGAAGTGTACTACCCAGAAGCAAAACATCCCTCAAGCCACCTGTCTGACATTTTAGAGAGAACATTTGCATCACTGTTTACTAGTTTGGAAGACATGGGATTATTATCCCTATTCTACAGATAGAGAAACAGATGCAGGTTAAACGACTTGTCTAGACATACAACTAACCAGTAGCAGAGCCTGGATTTCCCATCACAATTATGATTCCTAGACCAGGGTGCTTGCACTACACCAGGCTTCCTAGGTAATAAGTTTTACCCAGGGCAACCAGTCCAATTAGAAACAGAAGAGAGAAATATATGAACATGGAGAAAAGTTAGGAAAATGTACAGCGCAATTGACAGATTCAACATACAACATAAAAAAGCACTGAAAGCACGGAAATTAAACTGAAGGCAAACAGAACTTACAGGATAACTCTGTTAGCAGGTACTGATATTTAGACCTTGCCCATTTTACTCTCCTGTAACAAGAAGCTGAAACAGATAGCCAGGCTGCTCTTGGCATTAGTTATTTATGGAAGGGCAGAAAACAACTGTTCTTCATTGACTGTGTAACAAGCCTTTGCATGTTAAACATACTTCACATGTTTGTAAAATAATAATTTCCTTTTTGGTCTCACTACAAGCAGCAGGACTTTATAATAATATTTGCATAGCCAAGTGATGTTATGCTTTGTCATTCATGAGACCTTATTTTTTTAGACCCAATAACCAAGCCAAATATTGTCTTCAGTGGCATGTCTGAAACAACTGGTGAAATCAGAAACCTAGACAGAAGCTGATCTAACTGTGAACATAAATAATAACCTAAGCTAATCCTTTCAAAAATGACCATTGCCATCGTAGCTAGATTTAATATCATTTTTTGAGGAACAACTCTTTTATCTTTTCAGACCACAGTTTCTTGTCACTTTAGTACATTCCACTGGCTTTTAAACTAATTGAAAAGACAAAACAAATGGAAAGACAGTGAACTCATCTAGATGGGAAAACTCAGTTAAGACCCAGTTCTTCCCAAATTCATCTGTAAAGATCGTGCAGTCCAAACCAAATCCTAGCAGGGTTTTAATGAAATTTGACTTCTGTGTCTATTAACTCTGTCTTCTTAAAAATGAATTCTATCCCCTCTAGATAAAATCCTCTGCAGTATCCTCGCAAATTGCTTTTGCAACCTTCCCAAAAAAGAAAAAAGGAACAAAATAGTCATGTTTATCCATGAGTCCAGAGGCACACTGAATGTGCAGCGGTATGCCTCAGATCTGCAGAAAGTCACTTATTTTTATAGTTTGCCCATTTTCTGTAGTGATTCTAGCCTAGTAAAGTTAGAGGGAAAGGTCATCAATATCTTTTTCTTTTTTTAGAATTTTCCTTTTTATTTTATTTACTTCTTCAAAGTTTAAACTTTTCATTTTGTACTGAGGTATAGCCAACTAACAATATTGTGGCCATTTCAGGTAAACAGTGTAGGGACTCAGCCATACGTATACATATCCGTATACATATCCATTCTCCCCTAAGCCCTCCTCCCATCCAGGTCGCCACATAACATTGAGTAGAGTTCTGTGTGCTATACAGTAGGTCTTTGTTGGTTATCCATTTTGAATATAGCAGTGTGTACAAAAGGTCATCAATATCTTAACTCGCTTTAAATCTTTATTTTCTTCTCCTTTTCACATGCAAGAAGATTTGATTTCTTTACCCATTCTTAAAAGACGAGTCAAGGTTTTCCTTTACTTGGGGTTTCCCTGGTAGCTCAGTGGTAAATAATCTGCCTGCCAATGCAAGAGGCACAGTTTTGATCTCTGGTCCTGCAGGAGCTCACATTCCACACAGCGACTAAACCCCATGCACCACAACTATAGTCTGTGCTCTAGAGCTCAGGAGCCACAACAACTGAAGCCTATGCGCCCTAGAGCCCATGGTCTGCAACAAGAGAAGCCACTGCCACGAGAAGCCTGTGCACCACAAAGAAGAATAGCCACCCCTTGCCCCATCTCGCTGCAACTAGAGAAGAACCCATACAGCAGTGAAGGCCAGCACAAGCAAATATAATGAAACAAATGTTTTTCTTTTAATGTCCTTTACTGGGAATCATTGACTACTGGAGTCAGGAGGTCACACAGAGTCAGAGGAGCAGGAGAGAAACTATGGGCTTTGGACTTGGACCCCCTAGACAAGTTGCATAACCTCTTCTGAGCAACAGCCTGCTCATCTGTAAGTCAAGGACAATAATGACACCACATTTATTATGGTACCACAGGCTTTTCCGAGGGAGGGCTAAATGAAAGCATGATCATAAAATGTCAGGTTTATGGCAAACATAAACCAAGAAGCAAGAAACCATGGCAAGCAAGAAAACTAGAGATACCGAGGGAAAATTCCATGCAAAGATGGGCACAATAAAGGACAGAAATGGTATGGATCTAACAGAAGCAGAAGATATTAAGAAGAGGTGGCAAGCATACACAGAAGAACTATACAAAAAGATCTTCATGACCTAGATAATCATGATGGTGTGATCACTAACCTAGAGCCAGACATCCTGGAATGCGAAGTCATGTGGGCCTTAGGAAGCATCACTATGAACAAAGCTAGTGGAGGTGATGGAATTCCAGTGGAGCTATTTCAAATCCTAAAAGATGATGCTGTGAAAGTGCTGCACTCAATATGCCAGCAAATTTGGAAAACTCAGCAGTGGCCACAGGACTGGAAAAGGTCAGTTTTCATTCCAATCCGAAAGAAAGGTAATGCTAAAGAATATTCAAATTACTGCACAACTGTACTCATCTCACACACTAGTAAAGCAATGCTCAAAATTCTCCAGGCCAGGATTCAACAGTATGTGAGCCATGAACTTCTAGATGTTCAAGCTGGATTTAGAAAAGGCAGAGGAACCAGAGATCAAATTGCCAACATCTGCTGGATCATGGAAAAAGCAAGAGAGTTCCACAAAAATGTCTACTTATGCTTTATTGACTATGCCAAAGCCTTTGACAGTGTGAATCACAACAAACTGTGGAAAATTCTGAAAGAGATGGGAATACCAGACCACCTGACCTGCCTCCTGAGAAATCTGTATGCAGGTCAAGAAGCAACAGTTAGAAGTGGACATGGAACAACAGACTGGTTCCAAATATGGAAAGGAGTATGTCAAGGCTGTACATTGTCACCCTGCTTATTTAACTTAAATATGCAGAGTACATCACGAGAAATGCTGGACTGGATGAAGCACAAACTGGAATCAAGATTGCCAGGAGAAATATCAATAGCTTTAGATATGCAGATGACACCACCTTTATGGCAGAAAGTGAAGAAGAACTAAAGAGCTTCTTGATGAAAGTGAAAGAGGAGAGTGAAAAAGTTGGCTTAAAACTCAACGTTCAGAAAAGTTGGATCATGGCATCTGCTCCCATCACTTCATGTCAAATAGATGGGGAAACAATGGAAACATGGCAGACTATTTTTGGGGGCTCCAAAATCACTGCAGATGGTGATTGCAGCCATGAAATTAAAGATGCTTGCTCCTGGGAAGAAAAGCTATGACCAACCTAGACAGCATTTTAAAAAGCAGAGACATTACTTTGCCAACAAATGTCTGTCTAGTCAAGGCTATGGTTTTCCCAGTAGTCATGTATGGATGTGAAAGGTGGACTATAAAGAAAGCTGAGCACCAAAGAATTGATGCTTTTCAACTGTGGTGTTGGAGGAGACTCTTGAGAGCCCCTTGGACTGCAAGGAGATCCAACCAGTCCATCCTAAAGGAAATCAGTCCTGAATATTCATTGGCAGGACTGATGCTGAAGCTGACACTCCAATACTTTGGCCACCTGATGTGAAGAGCTGACTCACTGTAAAAAACCCTGATGCTGGGAAAGATTGAAGGTGGTAGGAGAAGGGGATGACAGAGGATGAGATGGTTGGATGGCATCACTGACTGTATGGACATGAGTTTGAGCAAGCGCTGGGAGTTGGTGATGGACAGGGAGACCTGGTGTGCTGCAGTCCATGGGGTCGCAGAGTTGGACAGGACTGAGCGACTGAACTGAACTGATGGCAAGCATATAGAAAATGGGGCTATTCACTACCAACTTAGATCTCATTTTATAGATTTGAAAAAAAAAGTAGTACCAAAATTCATATCCTTGCATTATACTCCACCAGTCTTTCTCCAGATTCTCCTACTTATTGAGTGACTTTCTTTAAAGCCAAGGGCTAAATCCCTTTTGAAGTGGTCTACAACCACCATCTTCACTTTCATTCACTAAATCACTCTATGACCTACAAGCCAGCTTCCATTCTTTTCAGTCCTCTAAATGTGTCTTTGCTAATGCTTTCTATGAAATGGACAAGCCCCATCTTTATACCTAGATATTCGCTCTGCTTAAACTGGCAAACTTCCATTCAAAGCAATTCTTCTTCAAACTAAAATACTATAAGAAAACTGTCTCCTTCACTTGGATTATATATAGCACCTTGTTCAGGCCAAGTTATTATTATTCAAATAGAAAAGCTTTAGTAAGTGATTGGATAATGATGGCCACCAGCTATTGAGTACCTAGTATGTACCAGGCACTGCCACAATCACTGAATGTGTTATTTCATTTTACCTTCCCAATGAGCCTATGAGGTGGATACTATTATTATTCCAGAGGAGATATACATATGATTGAATAAGTAAAATTTCCAATGTCCATCTCATTATCACATAAACCTATCTAGAAAAGAAGCAAAGTCTCACTTGGGAACATCCTACTTCTATATCAGACCCAGGGAAAATCCCTCTTATGAAAGGAAATTTAAAGCAAATACCTTGAAGGTGAACACACAGAATTTTTTAAAAATATTTAACTCATAGGTTAGAAGAGTCATTTTTAGCTATGATATGTATCTAATCCACCTATGCAGGCAAATTTCAGCATCACTGGCTAACCTCAACTCTCTGCAAGCTCACTTCAATGGTATTTATGAAAGAGTTCAACAAATCTGATTTTGTAGCCACTGGGAAAAATTCAGGTATGGCAGTCTAAATCAGTTTATGAATCAATTCTTTCCCTAAGACTATTCTGTCTCTTTATTGAGCCATGGTACAGATTAGGCCCTAGGTTAAGGTGGCCAAACTCTTAGTAACTGTATACCACTGTAATACATTCCTGAAAGGCTATTAATAAATCAGATTTTCACACAGCAAGCCTCATTTTCCACTGATTGTCTCTTTTTTTTTTTTTTTTTACAAAAAAGTGCATGTTCACTTCTTTGGTTCAAGTGTATGAAGTAACAGAATCTCTGAGATAACTATGAATAATCTGGTATATATCATTCCAAATGTTTGTTGTGCACAGGTACATTCATATACTTATTTTTCAAAAGGAGATTATGCAGATTGCTCTACAAATTGCCTTTATGCATTTAATCATACATCACAAACATTATCCCATGTTTTTATATTTTTGTGTAGATAGATATCTAAAGAATTACACCTCATCCTTTTTTCACTGTTACACAGTATTCCATAGTATGGATATACCATAATGTGTTAGCCAAAGGCCTACTGATGTACAGTCAGGATTTTTCTCTAATTTTCACAATATGCCAATTATATAGCTTTGTGTATTTGTCTAAGTATCTCTACAGTGGATCCCTATAAGTGGAAATGATTCTGGGTCAAAGAGTACATGCATTCTAAATTTTAAAAGATACTGTCAAATTGTCTTTCAAAAGGGACAGATGAATTAATACTCCTACTCAGAGTGTGTAAGAGTAACATTTTCCTTATATTCTTAAAAACATTGAATATTATCAATCTTTAAAGATCTTTTCAATCTGATAGGTAATGCCATCTCATTGTTTAATTGGCTTTCATTAAAATGTTTGGTAACTATTTGTATTTTTCTATGAATGTAATGACTATTCATCATAGAAAGTATAGGAAACACCAAAAATGTATGAAGAATGCTGTTTAATTCCACAATTCTACTACCCTGGGAGAACCACTGTTAATATTTTGATATATTTTTATCAGTTTTGTCTTATGCACATTTCTTCCAAAACTGGATACTGTGTGCTTTTTTTCACTTGACATATAACAAGAGCTCTCCCATTTGCTAAAATTATTTAAAAATAATGTTTAGGATTGCATACTGTTCTAACATATGAGAGTCATAATTTATTTAACTAATTACCTATTCTTTGCCAGACATTTATGTTGGTTTTTAAATTTTCCCAGTACTATAAATGATGTTGTTGTGAACATTCTTGGAGATACATTTGTCTTCCTAATTATTTTGTTAGAATAACTCCTAGATATAGACTTATTGAATCAAATGATGCATTTCAAGGTAATTGACTCACATCACCATAACAATTTTCCTCTGATGTTAAAAAGAAATTGAAAACAATGATTTGTAATGATAGTCCCATTTATCAATAAACCCCAATAGGAAAACAAATATATGTACTTTTCTGCTATAAAATCACAAAGGTAATTTTAAATTAAATTAAATATAATGATTCTTGAAATAAGACACAAACTAAATAAATACAGCTTAGTTCAGGATAGAGAGGTCGTTTCTTTTGTGTAGGATTTGAGTTTAGGAAATTTTTGGCAGGAGTACAATATTGTAACATTCTACTGGAGCAAAAAGTCGAGGGAGAGATAGCTTAGTTGAACAAAACACACTAACTGTAAAAGCTCCTTTTAGGTTCAATCACATTTCCCTCCTTCACACCCCATACTCCACTCTGTTTGCCAGCATTTTGCAGAAACTGCTGCTTTTTGGGAAATATACAAGCTGACCTAGGGCTAAAAGACCAAATACAGAAAACCAAGAAAAGCAATGATGCAATGTACACTGGTAAATGAACATAAAAGAAATAGCCAAGAGGTAATAAATATATGAAAAATGAGTCTTATGATAGTGCAGAACAGATCAGTTTTCTGATAAAGTTCGCTGATCATAAATTTTGATAGAGCCTTTATCTTATCTAGGGCAGTTTTTCATGTGAGAACATCTTCCAAATTGGAAATAAATGCTAGTGCAAATATCACGTCAGCTTCTCTCATCAGAGATGACTAGCTTCACCCTTTCCCTTCCACTGGCTTTATGTTAATCCCAAGATTACAAACAACCTCATGCTATATTGTACCTAAATGTAACACAACCCTTCCCAGAGAGATCATAAGCTCTGGATTCTTCCTCAGGGACTAAAGTTGCTACTTGTACTCTCCTGGCAATGGCAATGAAATGACCCAGAGCTCCCCAGGTCTTGTGCCTGGAAAGAGACTCTGTGGGTGACAGAACAGAATCACCTTACCATTTCATGTAATGTTTTCCTACAAATGAAGGGGACAGGGGAAAACATTTCGAAACCCAGTATCTTCCTGCAACAATAAAATGCATCATCAGATTAAGTGAAAGTCAAAGTATCCTCATTTCAGACCAGAATTTAAGACTGGAAAAGTTCAGGAGATGAGAAATATTTGAGCCACTGATTAGGAAAGAGTGCTATGTCCTGTGTGAGTCAGTTATGTTTGATAAACAAACATCTATGACACACATTGCAAAACGCAGATTAAGAAACCTCAGGGTAGAGAACAGATCATCACACGTAGAAAGCACCCAGGCATTTAGCCAGTACACAAAGAAGAGTGTGGCTCTGGAACCTGAAAGCCTGTGTCCCTAGGCCTTATTTATTTTCTATTTAAACTTTTACTGTTGAAACAGGTTTGAACTGAGGCAACGGTTTTAATTTTTACATATGCAAACATAAAAAGAGTATGTGTTGCTTCTGAAATTTAGCATAACACATGAGCTTTTCAAGTAGGATTTTAGAGCTCTAATGGACTTGAAGGCTAATCTAGAGTACAATCACTCATTTCTTTACTAATGAGGAAACTGGGGCTTCATGAGTTTAATTTATCCAAGGTTATAAAACTCGTTGTTTCAGAACTAGAGACCAGAACATGGATCTCCTGACTGGCTCAAAGCTCTTCCTATTTTGCTGCATTGCCCACCTCATATCAATTTGCCAGAGGTTTGATGATCTAACAATAAGCTCTCTCTCTCTCTCTCTCTCTCTCTCTCTCTCTCTCTCATATATATATATATATATATATATATATATGTATGTATGTATGTATATTTGACCATTCTGTGGTCATTTGATATTTGAAGCAAATTGAAAAGGTTATGTTTCCATAACCACATTTATTAAAGTGCCCTGATTTGCTCAGTTTTCTTTTTTTTTAATCAGGAATACATTTTTAAAATAGCAAGAAAATGTAGTCTGTTCAATTTATGTGGAACGTGTCTGAGAAAGCAAGTGGAAATTTTGAGGGAAAAGATCACTTCTGCTCCCTAATCTACTTCATTAAGGGAAAGAAACAAACTCTTCCAATGTGTTTGTTGATTATCTGCTGCTGCTGCTGCATTGCTTCAGTCGTGTCCGACTCTGTGCGACCCCATAGACGGCAGCCCACCAGGCTCCCCCATCCCTGGGATTCTCCAGGCAAGAACACTGGAGTGGGTTGTCATTTCCTTCTCCAATGCATGAAAGTGAAAAGTGAAAGTGAAGTCGCTCAGTCGTGTCCGACCCTCAGCAACCCCATGGACCACAGCCCACCAGGCTCCTCCGTCCATGGGATTTTCCAGGCAAGAGTACTGAAGTGGGATGCCATCGCCTTCTCCTCATTATCTGCATGTGGTCAATATACTTTAGAAAGGTCCATTTCAGATTGCAACCTCTTCCTTACGTAATGGAGGCATGGAGTTGATGGCTTGCCCCATCTGTAGATGCCTTCCATATTTCCTGTCTGTCATTTTTATGACATTCCTGCAATGTCATTTAACTGTACCAGCAAATATTCAAGGCTGGTAATACCTGATATCAGAAGGGAACTTTCCAGTGTTACAGAAAATGTGAAATTCTCAGGACTTGATGCAAGAAAGACATTTGGGGTATTTGCCAAATATAATATTATAACACTAGTTCTCTTGTTCCTGTTTGCTTCTGATCTTTCTGTCTTCTACACTATATGAAAGAAATTGTTAAAGTTCAGAAATACTCTACAGTCAGAAATAATCTGCATGGAAAATATACAATAAACACAGGACAAGATGCTCAGCCTCATTAGTCATCAGGGAATGTAAATTGAAACTACATTGAGGTACCACTTCACATTCACTAGGAAGGCTATTTTTTAAAAAAAAGGAAAACAAAAAGGAGAAATTGAAACCCTCCCATACTGTTGCTGCTAAGTCACTTCAGTCAAGTCCGACTCTGTGCGACCCCATAGACAGCAGCCCACCAGGCTCCGCCATCCTTGGAGTTCTCCAGGCAAGAACACTGGAGTGGGTTGCCAGTTCCTTCTCCAATGCATGAAAGTGGAAAGTGAAAGTGAAGTCACTCAGTCATGTCCGACCCTCAGCGACCCCATGGACTGCAGCCTAGGAATGCAAAATGGTATAGCTGTAGAAAACAATTCAGCAGTTCCTCAAAAGATAAGTATAGATTTACCATGTAATCCAGCAATCCCACCACTAGGCATTTACCTCAAATAATTGGAAACAGGTAATCAAACAATACAGGAACAACTTATGTTCAAGTAACACTATTCATTATAGTACAAAAAGTGGAAACACCCCAGAGATCCATCATCTTATGAATGGATAAACAAATATGGTATAAACATACAATGGAATATTATTTGGTCATAAAAATGAGTGAAACACTGATATGTGATACATAATGGAAGAACCTTAAAAACAGCATGCCAAGTGAAAAAAGCCAGACACAAAAGGTCACATAATGTATAACTCCATTTTTTTTCAGCCACACCGTTTGTGGGATCTTAGTTCCCTAACCTGGAATCAAATCCTGGCCCATGGCAGTGAAAGTGTTGAGTCCTAAGGACTTCCCTGGTGGTCCAGTGGTTTAAGACTTTGCCTTCCAATGCAGAGGGTGTGGGTTCAATCTATGGTCAGGGAGCTAACTAAGATCCTACATGCCTCATGGCCAAAATACCAAAACATAATACAGAAGCAATATTGTAACAAATTCAATACAAACTTTAAAAATGGTCCATGTTTTTTAAAAAATAAAGAAAGAAAAAGAAAACTTTACTGAGAAGGTGATGTTTGAGTTGAGATGGGAATGATGAAAGAAAGCAAGCCATGCTTAAGTCTCAGACAACAGTGGTCCAGGCAGAAGGATTATGAAGTACAAAAGTTTTAAAGTCGGAAGGGGCTTGCATCTTCTACAGTTGGATGGATCAAGAAAACCAAGGGCATAAGAGCATGGAAAGAAGACAGAAAGGTGGGGAGGGCCTGGTTTTTTCAGTTTTATAAACTACCATAAGAAGTTTGATTTTATTCAGATGCACCAATGCTCTGAAATGGCTTTCAGCACCAGCAGTCATCTGGACAAAGAGGCTGGCGAAACATAGACACACAATTTTAAAAGAGATATCCAAGCTAATTGCACCACTCTCTGTGGGAAATCAATTTGATCAAGTTGAAAGATTGTTGTTTTCCCTTCTAGTCCAGAGTTTCTCAACCTTGGCACCATTGGCATTTGAGGCTGGATAATTCTTTATTTGGGCTTCTCTCGTGGCTCAGATGGTGA
This sequence comes from Nanger dama, assembly GCA_917880005.1. NCBI lineage: Eukaryota > Metazoa > Chordata > Mammalia > Artiodactyla > Bovidae > Nanger > Nanger dama. The sequence continues at coordinate 5,333,964 of CAKJTW010000085.1, read as the reverse complement.
AGAATCCACCTGCAATGTGGGAGACCTGAGTTTGATCCCTGGGTTGGGAAGATCCCCGGAGAAGGGAAAGGCTACCCACTCCAGTATTCTGGTCTAGAGAATTCCATGGACAGAGGAGCCTGTCCTGTGCATTATACCACATTTAACCTTCCCTCTCCAGGCTCATTCCAAAGCATCTCTTGATTCCCAGAACTCATACATTGGTGCTAAGTAAATATTCAGTAAATTCATTCAATGCACACTATTTATGTGGACTATTGAGTCACACTATACCTCTGGATTTAAATAGTCTGGGTAGCTGCTTTAACTTTCCAGCTCATTTTGAGCACAACCTAGAGAGACTAAGCCTTTGATTTACATCTTTATAACACCAAAAGAATCATTCATTTTATGTATTCCAATGAAGTTCTCTGAAAATACAACTTTTATTCACTGACTTCAATTATGATTTTAGACCTGTATTTCCATATGCAATCTCTAGCAGGATAGAAGATCCAGGACTCAAAGTGGGGTTTCTTAACCATGGTGCTATTGATATTTGGGGTCAGAAAACTCTGTTGTGGAGGTCTGTCTTCTGTAATACAGAACCAGCATCCCTGGTCTCTGCCCACTAGATGCCATAAGCACTTTACCCAGATTATTATAAAAATCTAAATGTTTGTAATAAATATACAGGAGTCCATACTAATATAAATGAACAATGACTAAATCAATATGGGAGAAGAGACAAATCTCCTGTGCAAAATTCTAACTCATTTACATAGATACTCCCCCTTTGATTCAACGCAGAGTAACTACTCACCTTGCAAGTGAGGGCTACAAAAAGGGGAGTGACTTGCTTCCACAGGATAGAGTATGAGATGGGTGATATGAGGGGGGATAATGTTACAGTGGAGAAACCTCACAAATACTATCTTGAACAGGTGGTCAAGATTAACACCACTAGTGATAAGTCATGTTGATCAGTTCAGTTCAGTTCAGTCGCTCAATTATGTCTGACTCTTTGCAACCCCATGGACTGCAGCACACCAGGTCTCCCTGTCCATCACCAACTCCCAGAGCTTGCTCAAACTCATGTCCATACAGTCAGTGATGCCATCCAACCATCTCATCCTCTGTCATCCCCTTCTCCTACCACCTTCAATCTTTCCCAGCATCAGGGTCTTTTACAATGGGTCAGCTCTTCACATCAGGTGGCCAAAGTATTGGAGTGTCAGCTTCAGCATCAGTCCTGCCAATGAATATTCAGGACTGATTTCCTTTAGGATGGACTGGTTGGATCTCCTTGCAGTCCAAGGGGCTCTCAAGAGTCTCCTCCAACACCACAGTTGAAAAGCATCAGTTCTTTGGTGCTCAGCTTTCTTTATAGTCCACCTTTCACATCCATACATGACTACTGGGAAAACCATAGCCTTGACTAGACAGACCTTTGTTGGCAATGTCTCTGCTTTTTAAAATGCTGTCTAGGTTGGTCATAGCTTTTCTTCCCAGGAGCAAGCATCTTTAATTTCATGGCTGCAATCACCATTTGCAGTGATTTTGGAGCCCCCAAATATAGTGTGTCACGTTTCCATTGTTTCCCCATCTATTTGACATGAAGTGATGGGAGCAGATGCCATGATCCAACTTTTCTGAACGTTGAGTTTTAAGCCAACTTTTTCACTCTCCTCTTTCACTCTCATCAAGAGGCTCATAAGTTCTTCACTTTCTGCCATAAGGTTGATGTCATCTGCATATCTGAGGTCATTGATATTTCACCATGCAATCTTCATTCTAGTTTGTGCTTCATCCAGTCCAGCATTTCTCGTGATGTACTCTGCATATTTAAGTTAAATAAGCAGGGTGACAATGTACAGCCTTGACATGCTCCTTTCCCGATTTGGAACTAGTCTGTTGTTCCATGTCCACTTCTAACTGTTGCTTCTTGACCTGCATACAGATTTCTCAGGAGGCAGGTCAGGTGGTCTGGTATTCCCTTCTCTTTCAGAATTTTCCACAGTTTGTTATGATCCACACAGTCAAAGGCTTTGGCATAGTCAATAAAGAAGAAATAGATTTTTTTCTGGAACTCTCTTGCTTTTTTGATAATCCAGCAGATGTGGGCAATTTGATCTCTGCTTCCTCTGCCTTTTCTAAATCCAACTTGAACATCTGGAAGTTCATGGTTCATGTATTGCTGAAGCCTGGCCTGGAGAATTTTGAGCATTACTTTACTAGTGTGTGAGATGAATGCAACTGTGTGGTAGTTTGAGCATTCTTCAGCATTGCCTTTCTTTGGGAATGGAATGAAAACTGACCTTTTCCAGTCCTGTGGCCACTGCTGAGTTTTCCAAATTTGCTGGCATATTGAGTGCAGCACTTTCACAGCATCATCTTTTAGGATTTGAAATAGCTCAACTAGAATTCCATCACCTCCACTAGCTTTGTTCCTGGTGATACCCTAAGGCCTTCTTGATTTCACATTCCAGGATGTCTGGCTGTAGTTGAGTGATCACACCATCATGATTATCTGGGTCATGAAGATCTTTTTGTATAGTTCTTCTGTGTATTCTTGCCACCTCCTCTTAATATCTTCTGCTTCTGTTAGGTCCATACCATTTCTGGTAAGTCATGTTGATAACCTCAGATATGATGTGATAAGAATGGCACTTCACCTCTATTGTTCTTCCCCTTAAAAAGCCACAACCCCAGTCTAATCTTGAGAATAATTTCAGACAAATCACAATTGAGGAACATTCTATAAAATACCTGACCTGTACCCCTCAAAACTGTCAACATCATCAAAAGGGAGGAAAATCTGAGAAACCTTCACTTAGAGAAAGCTAAGGAGACATGCAATGGCACCCCACTCCAGTACTCTTGCCTGGAAAATCCCATGGACAGAGAAGCTTGGTGGGCTGCAGTCCATAGGGTCGCTAAGAGTCAGACACGACTGAGCGACTTCACTTTCACTTTTCACTTTCATGCATTGGAGAAGGCAATGGCACCCCACTCCTGTACTCTTGCCTGGAAAATCCTATGGATGGAGGAGCCTGGTGGGCTGCAGTCCACGGGGTCGCTAAGAGTCAGACACGACTGAGCGACTTCACTTTCACTTTTCACTTTCATGAATTGGAGAAGGAAATGGCAACCCACTCCAGTATTCTTGCCTAGAGAATCCCAGGGATGGGGGAGCCTGGTGGGCTGCCGTCTATGGGGTCGCACAGAGTCAGACACGACTGAAGCGACTTAACAGCAGCAGCAGCAGCTTCTTGAAACAGAAAGGAAGTGTTATATAACAACTAAGGGCTTCTGAATAAGGAATGCACTTAGTTAATGACAATGTATCAGTATTGTTTCTTTGGTTGTAACAATATATCATCAGTTCAGTTCAATTCAGTTCAGTCGCTCAGTCTTTCCCAACACCACAGTTCAAAAGCATCAATTCTTCAATGCTCAGCTTTCTTTATAGTCTAACTCTCACATCCATATGTGACCACTGGAAAAACCATAGCCTTGACTAGGCGGACCTTTATTGGCAAAGTAATGTCTCTGCTTTTCAGTATGCTATCTAGCACCAATATATCATACTAGTACATGACAGTCCCTTAGTCGTGTCTGAGTCTGCTACCCCATAGACTGTAGCCTGCTGGCATCCTCTGCCCGTGGAATTCTCCAGGCAAGAATATTAGACTTGACTAGCCATTCCCTTCTCCAGGGGATCTTCCCAACCCAGGGATGGAAACCAGGTCTCCTGCACTGAGGGTGAATTCTTTACCATCCAAGCCACCAGGTGGTTAATAGGTGAAACTAGAGGTATTCAGGAAGTCTCTTTCCTCTGTAACTTTTTGTAACTCTAAAGATATACTAATATTTGAAAGGTTATTTTTTAAATGTCTGCAGACATGGCCAAAAGTCCCCTAGTGGGCAAAACCTTCCCCAGTTGAGAACCACAGCTCTATCTCAATCTAATCATTTGCTTTTTCATTATAGCACTTCCACCCTCTATACTGGGCTTCCCTGATGGCTCAGTGGTAAAGAATCCATCTGCCAATGAAGGAGACATGGATTCAATCCCTGGGTCAGAAAGATCTCTGGAGAAGGAAATGGCAGCTCACTCCAGTATTCTTGCTTGGAAAATCCCAAGGACAGAGGAGCCTGGCAGGCTACAGCCCATGGGGTCGCAAAGAGTCAGACACAACTTAGTGTCTAAACAGCACAACAATATCTTATAGTATTTTACCAAGTTAGAGATTCTTCTCTATGTTGTCAGCAACTCTTGATGTTCAAGAATTTTTCTTAAAACTTTAAAATCTGAGTCCTCACCTACAGCTTCCAGAACTTTCTTCCTCTCCACTTTTGTCTAGCAATCCACAACATAACTATTGAAGTGAGGTTCATCGTCATCTCCCTCATGGGTAATAATATCTCACAAATCAAGTCTATAAATTCTTCCATTTCAAGACATGAGATAATTATTCAACTATTTGTTCTTCTTTATGGTATGAAAATCTTCAGTGATATGACTAATTTAACGGGTCTACTGTTGGAGTTTGGGTCATTTGAATATGAGCCACTGGTTCTCCTTGAATAGCTATGCAATAATCTTTCCTCTGCTCCAAAAAACAGAATGGGGGAGTACTTACATGTCCTTGCTGCTGCTGCTGCTGCTGCTAAGTTGCTTCAGTCTTGTCCGACTCTGTGCGACCCCATAGACAGCAGCCTGCCAGGCTCCTCTGTCCCTGGGATTCTCCAGGCGAGAATACTGGAGTGGGTTGCCAACTGTTTCAGTAATCATAGTTCAGGTGTGATCTTGTCCTCATTATAAGGCTGCTTTGTCTAAAAAGATATTTCACTGAATTATGGAACAGAAGCCTTCTGCTTTGGCTATAAAGTAGAATTAACTTAAAGCAAAGAGGTCTATCATACTTAATGTCATCAATCATTTTCCATAGTTTTCATAATGAAAACTCATCTTAACTCCTGGTTGTTCAGTTATAAATACTAATTAATCTCTGCCCTCTCCTGTATCTAAAGATGAAGGAGACGAAGGAACGAAAGAGTTTGACTCAATATTGAAATTAAACCTGAAAAAATGAAAGAGAGCAGTAAGAAAGAATGACAAAGACACTCAATCACTCTTTAAAGGTTTAATTCTCTTTCTGAAGTGGTGGTTCCTTTATACCACTGTTTTCCTTGATATGCTTCTCCTATTTTCACTCAGGATGTAACAGAAACATAGCCTGTGTTTTTATCCTGTGTATTACAGATTATCTTGACTAGGCTGGTGCTAGTGCTAGAACTTTTTCTGAAACAAATCAGATGACACCTACCCCTATTACTCCCTTTACCTAAGAGCATAATTCTGTGCACATTGAGGCTTTCTGGTTTTGCCCAAAGGAGTGATAAGTTGGGTTTTTGTTTGTTGGGTTTTTGCTGGGGCACACAGAAGAGGAGAGAAAGTTTCAAAGAACAGAGGGAAAGGTGGAGTGTTGGTGCTCCTGCTAGCCCTTTGGATTCAAGGCTCAATATGGAAGATGGAGGCAAAAACTGAAAAAAAAATTTTTTTTTCATGAAGGACCTTCTGTGATTCTGAGCTCAAATGTTGCTCTTTAGGGCCAAATTGATAAAGTTAATATAAAGTTAGGTGAGGGTCCCAATCTCAATACCTCAAGGACTGAAAGCTCAATGGTATTTGCCCAAAGGGTATCAGCAACAGAGATAGTGATGTGGTGCCTTGTCTGGTAGGCTGGACTATAAGAATATGAATGATATCGTTACAAGCACATGTGGTAAAGCTTTCTGCAGAGGATGGCTAGAAATAACTGGAGAGTCTTTGGAAGGGGACTAAATTCCTTTGAGAGCAGGTGGGGCTTTGCAGCTGATGAAATTTGGATAGTAGCATTCATGTGATCTCATTTCACCAAATGGAAAAATCTGGCATATTTGTGTTACATAATTCTTGTTATCTAGCACTCACTTCTAATAAAAACTTGCACTTCTTAAGCTTATCTCCATCATAGAAGACTGCTACTTCTCCAGGCCTAAGCCATCATTCCCATCCCACAGTTAAAGGAATTCCACTACAGTTTCCATTGAGAATCCTTTGAGCTATCTTATCTAATGTCATATTAATGGGCTATAGTTCTTATCCTCTGTAAATTCCCAAGAGTTACTCTTTCTCAGATAGTCTCTTAAGTCAACAAGGATTCTTTTTATCTCCTGTGGTAAGCTCTAAACATATCCTTTTATAAACATTTCACACAGGGAGCCACTTGCTTTGCTCAATGACTAGTATTTCTTTTCACAAAAAACAGACATCTTCAAACCATTACTTTGCTGAAAACCCAGACTTTTGCAACTCTTAGATAAATATAACATTATTTTGTTCCTTTCCTCATTTTCTTTGAACTGTTTACTTACTGTGGAATAACAAGCATTCACTTTCCTTGCATTGCGACAGATACAGAAAAAATACAGAAAAAAAAATTCAATGAACACTAAGATTTCTAGACCATATTATCCACTGACAAAAGATTTAGCACAAATTTCTTGAAGCCTAATCCCTTGTCTTACAGCTAAGATTCAGATGAGATCCATTTAATATCCTATAATAATATAGTCAGTTATATTATAGATATTGGTATCCTGAACATATCTTTTTAGCTTTCCTCGTAGCTCAGTTGGTAAAGAATTCACCAGCAATGCAGGAGACCCAGGTTTGATCCCTGTGTGGGGAAGATACCCTGGAAAAGGAAATGGCTACCCAACCCACTCCAGTATTCTTACCTGGAAAATCCCTTGGGCAGAGGAGCCTGGCAGGCTACAGTCATGGGGTCACAGAGAGTCAGACATGACTTAGCAACTAAACCACCATGACCACGGTTCATGAGGTTCTCACAGCATGTATACTGAGATGGTTTGCCATTCCCTCTTCCAGTGGATCACATTTTGTCAGAACTCTCTGCTGTGACCTGTCCATCTTGGGCAGCCCTGCATGGCGTAGCTCATAGCTTCATTGAGTTATGCAGGCTCCTTTGCCATGCATGACAAGGCAGTGGTCCATGAAGGGGAAGAGTTATAAGCCAGAATCAAGATAGGAGGGAGAAACATCAACAACCTCAGATATGAGATGATACCACTCTAATCGCAGAAAGCAAAGAGGAACTAAAGAGCCTCTTGATGAGGGTGAAGGAGGAGAGTGAAAGAGCCAGCTTAAGACTAAATATTAAAAACTAAGATCATCGCATCCAGCCCCATCACTTCATGGCAAATAGAAGGGGGAAATGTGGAAGTAGTGACAGATTTTCTCTTCTTGGGCTCAAAAAATCACTGTAGACAGTGACTGCAGCCATGAAATCAGAAGACGATTGCTTCTTGGCAAGAAAACACTGACAAACCTAGGCAGTGTGTTAAAAAGCAGACACATTACTCTGCCGACAAAGGTCCATATAGTCAAGGCTATGGTATTCCCAGTGGTCACATACAGTTGTGAGAGCTGGACCATAAAGAAGGCAGAATGCCAAAGAATTGATGACTTCAAACTGTGGTGCTGGAGAAGACTCCCTTGGACAGCAAAGAGATCAAACCAGTCAATCTTAAGGGAGATCAACCCTGAATATTAACTGGAAGGACTGATGCTGAAGCTGAAGCACCAGTATTTTGGTCATCTGATGCGAACAGACAACTCATTGGAAAAATCCCTGGTGCTGGGAAATATTGAGGGCAGAAGGAGAAGAGAGTGTCAGAGGATGAGATGGCTGGATAGCATCACTGATGCAATGAACATGAATTTGGGCAAACTCCGGGAGATGCTGAGGGACAGGAAGGTCTGGCATGCTGCAGTCCATGGGGAGAAGAGTCAGACACACGTAGGTGACTGAGCAATGAACAACAATCCTGAACATTCCCTTCAGTCACTAAGGCTGTAAAAAAAAAAGATTGTGTCATAGATCCATTTTTATCTTTCATAGTGAAAGTATTACTTGCTCAATCATGTCCAGCTCTTTGCAACCCCATGGACTATAGCCTGCTAGGCTCCTCTGACCATGGGATTCTCCAGACAAGAATTCTGGAGTAGATAGCCATTCCCTTCTCCAAGAGATGTTCCTGACCCAGGGATTGGGCCTGGGTCTCCTGCATTGCAGGGAGATTCTTTACTATCTGAGCCACCAGGAAGCTAAGCCAAGACATAACCCAGCAAGGGGTTTAGAAACTTGTCTTTGGGGTAAACTTTCACTCTTCTTCTCAATAAGCATATAATTCCTACAAGATCCAAGTGCTCCTGTAGTCCGAATGTGTGCCATGAAAGTATTCACAAGATGATATGCCAATGATCAAGGAAATAAATAGAAATACTACTGAGGTCATATATTAGATATATCAATGGAAACATTACATAACATCCTGAGATTATCATGGAGATAGACAACTAAAAATAGTTATTTCTGTGGCCTTTGACAGCTCTAAAGGTCTATTCCCATTTGCAGTCCATCTCCTTACACACATGAGTATAGAGAAAACTGCCTCACTTTTGAGCCTCTTCAATTACTTTTCCACACATGGAGGACTCTGCCAAAACTGGCATCTTTAAATAATACAAGAGAAGGAAATGATGATGCAGAGATGGAGTCAAGTAATCACAGGTAAGAGTGGCTTAGGGTGTAGTCCCTATCGTCTGAGAGTTAACCATCAGTGAATTTTATATCCCAGTGGTACAGGTTCATCAAAGACTGAGACCTAATCATAGGGCTATAGTTGAAGTCCTTTTCTTAAAAAAACTTAACTCTTGCCTGGGGGTAATGATAGCTGTTTGATCAGTTGTACAGTTAATGTACAACAAAGTGCATATTATTCTAGCCTACCAAGATTTCAGTAAGTAATTCACTCTTTAACACAGATCAAATTGCTTTTTAGTTTTTAAAGTTTTTATCTAAGGATTGCTGAGATAACATCTACACTAAAAGGTGGCATTAAAAACATAACAGGAACTCCTGGTTTCCTGTCTAATATGTAAAGAGCTTGGGAGTCCGCATTCCATCCTGAGAAAAAGTAAAAGCTGAACAAACTGAAAAATCAACAGTTTTTCTTAGATCCACAAAAGAAGTGAGGTCACAGGGTAAAATGTTGCTCTGAAAATTGGAGAAACAGACAGGCGGATATAGAGAATCACAGTTTATCAAAGCAGAAACCTCCAGTGGAACCTGTACTGGGTACTGGGGTAAGAAAATCTGAGATGTAAATGATGAACTGCTGGAGGCTTAGTGTGGAAAATTCTGTGAGTTAAAAACTCCAGGGGAGACCCAACACTTTTGTGAGTTTTATCTCCTGGAGCCCTACCAGGTTCTTTTTTTTTTTTTTTTTTTAACTGTTTTATATGTTTTATTTATTTTATTATTATTTTTTTTTAATTTTACTTTATTTTACTTTACAATACTGTATTGGTTTCGCTATACATCCACATGAATCCGCCATGGGTGTACATGAATTCCAAATCCTGAACCCCCTCCCACCTCCTCTCCATACCATCTCTCTGGGTCATCCCAGTGCACCAGCCCCAAGCATCCTGTATCCTGCATTGAACCTAGACGGGCAATTTGTTTCTTACATGATATCATACATGTTTCAATGCCATTCTCCCAAATCACCCCACCCTCTCCCTCTCCCACAGAGTCCAAAAGTCTGTTCTATACATCCATGTCTCTTTTGCGTCTCGCATACAGGGTTATCGTTACCATCTTTCTAAATTCCATATATATGTGATAGTACGCTGTATTGGTGTTTTTCTTCCTGGCTTACTTCACTGACTGAGAGACTGAACTGAACTGAACTCTGCATATAAGTTAAATAAGCAGGGTGACAATATACAGCCTTGACATGCTCCTTTTCCTATTTGGAACCAGTCTGTTGTTCCATGTCCAGTTCTAATTGTTGCTTCCTGACCTGCATACAGATTTCTCAAGAGGCAGGTCAGGTGGTCTGGTATTCCCATCTCTTTCAGAACTTTCCACAGTTTATTGTGATCCACAAAGTCAAAGGCTTTGATGTTGTCAATAAAGCAGAAATAGATGTGTTTCTGGAACTCTCTTTCTTTTTCAATCATCCAGCAGATGTTGGCAATTTGATCTCTGGTTCCTCTGCCTTTTCTAACACCCGACCTGAACATACACCTCACCAAAAAAAAAAAAAAAAAGATATACAGATGTCAAATAAGCATATGAAAAAAATCATCCAAATTGTATATTACTTGTTATTTAGTCATTCAGTTGTGTCCGACTCTTTGTGACACCACGGACTGTGGCCCACTAGGCTCCTCTGTCTATGGGATTTCCCAGGCAAGAATATTGGAGTGGGTTGCCATTTCCTCCTCCAGGGGATCTTCCAGAGATGTGGATCAAACCCACATCTCTTGCCTTGCAGGTGGATTCTTTACCACTGAGCCACTGCAGAAGCCCCTATCACATATTTTTGCTGCTTCTAAGTCGCTTCAGTCATGTCCGACTCTGTGTGATCCCATAGATGGCAGCCTACCAGGCTCCCCCATACCTGGGATTCTCCAGGCAAGAACACTGGAGTGGGTTGCCATTTCCTTCTCCAATGCATGAAAGTGAAAAGTGAAAGTGAAGTCACTCAGTTGTCTGACTCTTATCGACCCCATGGACTGCAGCCTACCGGGCTCCTCTGCCCATGGGATTTTCCAGGCAAGAGTACTGGAATGGAATGCCATTGCCTAAGTGACTGTAAATTAAAACAACAATAAGATACCAGTACCCAGCTATTAGAATGGCCAAAAATCAGAATGCTGACAACAACAAATGCTGGTGAGGATTCAGAGCAATAGGCACTTTCATTTATTGCTGGTGGGAATGCAAAATGATACAGTCATTTTGGAAGCTAGTTTTGCAGTTTCTCACAAAATGAAATATGCTCTTAATATATGATTGAGCATTCACACTGTTTGGTATTTATCCAAATGAGCTGAAAACTTACATTTATGAAAAAACCTGCACATGAATGTTTATAGAAGCTTTATTCTATAATTCCCCAAACCTGGATGCAACCAAGATGTCCTTCAATAGCAGAATGGATAAATAAACTGTAATACATCCAGACAGTCAAATATTACTCAAAGGTAAAAAAGAGTCAAGTCATGAAAAGATATGGAGGAACTTTAAATGCATATTACTAAGCGAAAGAAGCTAATCTGTAAAGGCTACATACTATTTGATTCTAACTGTATGACATTCTAGAAAACACAAAACTATAGTCACTATAAAAATGTCAGTGGTGAGTTTCTCTGGTTGCTTGGTGGTAAAGAATCTGCCTGCCAATACAGGAGATTCAGGTTCAATCTTTGATTCAGGAAGATCCCACATGCTGCAGAACAACTAAGCCCATGCGCCACAACTATTGAACTTGTGCTCTAGAGCACAGCACTCGCAATTACTGAGTGCACATGTGGCAGCTACTGAAGCCTGAGTGCTCTAGAGCCTGTACTCAGCAACAAGAGAAGCCATTGCAACGAGAAGCCCGCAAACTGCAACAAAGAGTAGTACCCGCTCACTGAAACTAGAGAAGAGGCCCATGCAGCAACAAAGACCCAACACAGGCAAAAACAAGAATAAATAAATTAATTAATTTAAAAAATTTGTTTTAAAAAGGTCAATGGTTACCAAAGAATAAGCAGGAAAGAGAGGGATGTTCTGCTATGCAGAACACAGGATTTTCAAGACAGTGAAAATATTCTGTGTGATACTACAATACACTTGTCCAAACCCAGAGATTGTTCACTGATGGGGTATAAGAAGGAATCCATCAGAAAGGGAGGACGCTGGTTCTCTTTAAGGGCCAGTCACCCTCTCTTTTCCTCTAATAAATTTCCCTTTTCTTGCCTGACTGCCCAGCTTGCTCTCTTTTCCTCTGCACTCGTCTTACAATGTGGAGTATGTTTCCAAGTGCTTTTGGACTTGGACCATGCTTTGAATTCTTTTTCAATGATTTTCCCATGGACACTACTTGAAGGGAAGGAATCATTTACAGCCTCTCAGCCCTTTTGAAAAAAATTCGGCATCCCTGGTGGCTCAGTCAGGAAAGAATCTCCCTGCTATGCAGGAGACCAGGGTTCAATCCCTGGGTTGGGAAGTTCCCCTGGAGAAGAAAATGGCAACTCACTCCAGTATTCTTGGCTGAAGAATCCCATGGACAGAGGAACCTGGCAGACTACAGTCCATGGGGTTACAAAGAGTCAGACACAACTGAGACTAAACCAAACCCATAGAACACATAACACCATGAGTGAACCCTAAGATAACTCTGCACTTTGGATGATTATAATGTGTCACTGTAGGTTCATCGACTGTAAGAAATGTACCAGTCTGGTTCGGAATGTTCATGGTAGAGGAGGCAGTATGTGTCTGAAGGCAGAGAGTATATGGGAACTCTCTGTACTTTCAGCTCAATTGTGCTACGAACCTAAAAGAATGTGCTCTGAAAAATAAAGTCTACTTAAAGGGGGGAAACCACAATGGACATAATATTAAAAATTCAATTATTCTAACAGCATTAATAAGGTGGCATTTTTTTTCAATGGTTTACATCAGAAATTCCAGTTGCAAAACTTTTTATTTCCCTGGTATTTAAATTTGTGGGAGCCCTAACTAGGTCTATTTTTTCTCATCCTTGAATCTACTGTTAAAAACATAGGTAACCATTGGGCATGGCTATGGAATCCAGTCAGTAGCTCTAAGGAATGTAAAAATTAAAAAGGCCCAGTGTTTGTTCTCCAGGGGAAAAGTACTGACCTAATGTACTTAAACATACTTATTCATTCAACAAGTATTTATTAGGTGTCTACTGTGTGCCAAGATCTTCCCTGTAGCTCAGACTATAAAGAATCTGCCTGCAATGCAGGGGACCCATGTTCGATCCCTGGGTCGGGAAGATCCTCTGGAGAACAGAATAGCAATCTACTCCAGTATTTTTGCCTGGAGAATCCCATGGACAGAGGAGCCTGGTGGGCCACAGTCCGTGGGGCCACAAAGAGTCAGACAGGACTGAGCAACTAACACTGCTACTCCTACTATGTGCCAGGCATGTAGTGTGTGCTAAGCCTAGTCCTAAGCCCTAGGACTACTACTACTAGGCCCTAGGAATACTGTGTTAAGTTCTTGCTCTCCAGGAGCTAACAATCTACTGGGGAGACAGATAATAATCAAGTAATCATACTGCTAAGTCACTTCAGTCGTGTCCGACTCTGTGCAACCCCATAGACGGCAGCCCACCAGGCTCCGCCGTCCCTGGGATTCTTCAGGCAAGAACACTGGAGTGGGTTGCCATTTCCTTCTCCAATGCACAAAGTTGAAAAGTGAAAGTGAAGTCGCTCAGTCATGTCTGACTCTTCGCAACCCCATTGACTGCAGCCCACCAGGCTCCTCCGTCCATGGGATTTTCCCAGGCAAGAGTACTGGAGTAGGGTGCCATTGCCTTCTCCGAGTAATCATACTGCTGCTGCTGCTGCTGCTAAATCGCTTCAGTCGTGTCCAACTTTGTGCGACCCCATAAATGGCAGCCTAGAGTAATCATACTAACAAATGTCAAAAAGGAACTATAGTAAGTGCTGCAAATGCTAGTACACAGCACCAAGACACTAATTGACCTACGGAGAAGAGGGTGGCCAGGGTAGGGGGTGGTCAAAGACGATAACGCTAAGGGAGTCACTCAAAATGACATCTAAAGGATGAATAAGAGATGAGAAAGGAAGGAGCAACAAAGAAAACAAACAAATCCGAATATGCAAAGGCCACATAGCAGGAAGGAGCCTGGTGACTTGAAGAACTTAAGACAAATGTGATAGTAAGTGAGGAGAGTGAAGGGGTCTATGATGAGGTTGGAGAAATAAGTACACATGCCAGGTCATGCAGGGCCTTGTAGACTACATTAAGGCGTCTTGTTTGTGTTTGTTTTAAAAGTGATGGGAGATTTGATGCCGGATACAGGATGCTTGGAGCTGGTGCACTGGGATGACCAAGAGGGATGGTATGGGGAGGGAGGTGGGAGGGGGTTCAGGATTGGGAACACCTGTACACCCATGGCAGATTCATGTTGATGGTATGGCAAAACCAATACAGTATTGTAAAGTAAATAAATAAAATAAAATCTGAATAAATAAATAAATAAAACAAAAAAAATAAAAGTAATGAGAAGCCATAAGGCTTTTAAGCATGAGAATGACATGGCATTCCTTATGCTAAGACCATTCTGGTAGCAATAAACAGAACAGATCAGAGTGAATGTTTGTAGATGAGGAGATACCGCAGTAGTCTAGGAGAGAGGTTGATGGTTGCATGGTGAGAATGAAGATGGAAAGAAGTGAATGGATTCCCAAGATTTTAGGAAGTAAGCAATAAGCAAAAATTAAGCAAAATTTGATTCCCTTCCCAAAGGAAGTTTCAAAGTGAGGAGAGGAACCAAGTGGTATCAAAAGATCCCTAAGTACCACTGGATAGAATGAATGGTAGACCAATCAATTGAGATAGGGAAGGCTGCAAGAGGACCAGGTTTGGGGAGAAAGTTGAGTCTGAGTAGGCTTTCAGACTTCCTAGAGGACCAGTCCAGTAGGCATTTGGATATACCAGTCTGAAGGTCACACAAGAGGACTGAGCTGGAAATATAAATTGGGGATTTCATGTGTGTGCACGTGGTAATTAAGCTGTGGATGTGGGTGAGTTTGCCAGAGAGAGAGAGCATAGAGATGGGAGACAACTGAGGACCAGGCCTCAGGAAAAGTCAACATGTGTAACAAAACAGTTCAGTTCAGTCACTCAGTTGTGTCCAACTCTTTGCAACCCCATGGACTGCAGCACACCAGGTCTCCTTGCCTATCACCAACTCCTGGAGCTTGCTCAAACTCATGTCCGTAGCTTCAGTGATGCCGCTGAAATATCTCATCATTTGTCTTCCCCTTCTCCTCAATCTTTCCTATCATCATGGTCTTTTACAATGAGTCAGTTCTTCCCATTACGTGGCCAAAGTATTGGAGTTTCAGCTTCAGCATCAGTCCTGCCAATGAATATTCAGGACTGATTTCCTTTAGGGTGGATAGCTGGATCTCCTTGCAGTTCAAGGGACTCTCAAGAGTCTTCTCCAACACCACAGTTCAAAAGCATCAATTCTTTGGCACACAGCTTTCTTTATAGTCCTACTCTTGCATCCATACATGACTACTGGAAAAACCATAGCTTTGACTAGACAGACCTTTGTTGGCAATGTCTCTGCTTTTTAAAATGAAGTCTAGGTTGGTCATAGCTTTTCTTCCCAGGAGCAAGCATCTTTTAATTTCATGGCTGCGGTCACCATCTGCAATGATTTTGGAGACCCCCAAAATAAAGTCTGTCACTGTTTCCATTGTTTCCCCATCTATTTGCTGTGAAGTGATGGGACCAGATGCCATGATCTTAGTTTTCTGAATGTTGAGTTTTAATCCAACTTTTTCACTCCTCTTTCACTTTCATCAAGAGGCTCTTTAGTTCTTCACTTTCTGCCATAAAGGTGGTGTTATCTGCATATCTGAGGTTATTGATATTTCTCCTGGCAATCTTCATTCCAGCTTGTGCTTCATCCAGCCCAGCATTTCATATGACGTACTCTACACATAAGTTAAATAAG
This sequence comes from Nanger dama, assembly GCA_917880005.1. NCBI lineage: Eukaryota > Metazoa > Chordata > Mammalia > Artiodactyla > Bovidae > Nanger > Nanger dama. Next base: position 5,318,322 of record CAKJTW010000085.1, on the reverse strand, counting down.
CAGGGTGACAATATACAGCCTTGACATACTCCTTTCCCGATTTGGATCCAGTCTGTTGTTCCATGTTCAGTTCTAACTGTCGCTTCTTGACCTGCATACAGATTTCTCAGGAGGCAGGTAAGATGGTCTGATATTTCCATCTCTTTAAATATTTTCCACAGTTTGTTGTGATCTGCACAGTCAAAGGCCTTGGTGTAGTCAATAAAGGAAAAGTAGGTGTTTTTCTGGAACTCTCTTGCTTTTTCAGTGATCCAGTGGATGTTGGTAATTCGATCTCTGGTTCCTCTGCCTTTTCTACATCCAGCTGAACATCTGGAAGTTCTCGGTTCATGTACTATTGAAGCATAGCTTGGAGAATTTTGAGCACTACTTTACTAGTGTGTGAGATGAGTGCAATTGTGTGATAGTTTGAACATTCTTCGGTAATGCCTTTCTTTGGGATTGGAATGAAAACTGACCTTTTCCAGTCCTGTGGCCAATGATGAATTTTCAAAATTTGCTGTCATATTGAGTGCAGCACTTTAACAGCATTACCTTTTAGGATATGAAATAGCTCAACTAGGATTCCATCACTTCCACTAGCTTTGTTTGTAGTGATGATTCCTAAGTCCCACTTGACTTCACATTCCAGGATGTCTGGCTCTAGATGAGTGATCATACCATCATGGTTTCATGGTTATCTGAGTCATGAAGATCTTTTCTGTATAGTTCTTCTGTGTATTCTTGCCACCTCTTTTAATATCTTCTGCTTCTGTTAGGTCTATACTGTTTTTGTCCTTTATCGAGCCCATCTTTGCATGAAATGTTCCTTTGCTATCTCTGATTTTCTTGAAGAGATCTCTAGTCTTTCCCATTCTATTATTTTCCTCTATTTCTTTACATTGATCACTGAGGAAGGCTTTCTTATCTCTTCTTACTATTCTTTGGAACTTTGCATTCAAATGGGTATATCTCTCCTTTTCCCCTTTGTCTTTAGCTTCTCTTCTTTTCACAGCTATTTGTAAGGCCTGCTCAGATAACCATTTTGCCTTTTTGCATTTTTTTTTTTTCCTTAGGGATGATCTTGATCAATGCCTCGTGTACAATATCATGAGCCTCCATCCATAGTTCTTCAGGCACTCTGTCTATCAGATGTAATACCTTGAATCTATTTGTCACTTCCACTGTATAATCATAAGGGGTTTGATTTAGGCCATACCTGAATGGTCTAGTGGTGTTCTCTATTTTCTTCAATTTAAGTCTGTATTTGGCAATAAGGAGTTCATAATTTGAGCCACAGTCAGCTCCCTGTCTTGTTTTTGCTGACTGTATACAGGTTTCCCTCTTTGGCTGCAAAGAATACAGTCAATCTGATTTCGGTATTGACCATCTGGTGATGTCCATGTGTAGAATCATCTCTTGTGTTGTTGGAGGAGGGTGTTTGCTATGACGCATGTGTTTTCTTGGCAAAACTCTGTTAGCCTTCACCCTGTTTCATTTTGTACTCCAAAAGGAAAAAGTAGCTATGACAACATGTGGATTCTCTCTCACTTCTGGAAATCAAAAATCCTGAATTCTTTCTTTCACTTTGCTACTCAATCATCTTGACTACATCCAAAAAAATAACTCTTCCCCTCTTTAAATCAACATTCCCTTTCTTGAAGGAGATTGTGCTATTTTTTGTGAGGGAGTACTTTTACTTTTACCAGGTATCAGTAGGAGGATGTTAGTAAATACACTGTTAATACTTCTCAAAAAACTAGAAAAAATTTATATACTGTTGAGAATATGGTAGCAGAAGTTTAACTTGTTGAAGTATTGAGCCTTATTCATAGACACAAGGGACACACATAGAGCTACTGTACTCTTCCAAGGTTGATTCTGAGAGTGTGGGAAATGGATCGCCCCTGTACTATGGTGATCTGGAAGATGGCTGTGTCCCACACATCCAATCTTTCTCTGAGTGTAGAGCTATGTTTTCAAAGTGTTCAATGACTTTGCTTGGGGAACAAAAGAGAGAGAGAGGGAGAGAGATCCCTTGCCTTCTTTCTCAACTCTATAGTGCATATTTTTTATGCCCTTGGGAGGTAAAAGGGAGAAACAAGCTAACAGTTTGGTTGATTCAACATTCTGACCCCTGAGTCAAAAAGTTACTCAATAATCTTTTTAGCAGGCTGTGAGGAGGTGGATATTCAGAGTCAGGATTCTCCCGTTCTGATACTGACTCATACTCTGGGTTATCTTGGGGTAAACCATATCAACTCCCTCTGTTTCCATATCTGTAATACTACCTGTCCCCCCATCTCTTTGGGTTGTTATGAGAGTCTGATGAGATCACAAATCTAAAAGCATTTTGAAAATGTCAGACGTTATCAGCCCACAAGTAAGCCATCCACTGGGAAACTGGTCTGTTTTGAATAAAGCACAGCTTTGTTACACCACACATGTATCAGTTCCTGTTCTAATTGTCTTATTTCCAAATCATGTTTCCTTTGAAAATAAAGGTTTCCTAACTATTGATATATAAGCTAGCTACTTTTACCACTGCAACTAAATATCAAAATATGTAAATAAAACATTGTTATATTAATCCATGACCCAGTTTACAAATGAAACTCTAAAACAAAAAATGTAGAAGCAAGATTAGTTTTTATCATAGCATGACCTGAGCTCACTGGACTTTATGCTGTCTTGTTCCTAACTATCTCTTTGACCTCCCTATGCACTACTCCCGTCTTCCCTCACTCCTTTCCACTACTCCTTGCTTTTGGCCTTTAGCAAAGGCCTCCTCGTTGTTCCCTGAACAACCCAAGCACTGTCTTGCCCCACAGATTTCGCTTTGCTGCTACTCATGCATTTCCCTCTGACATCCCTCATTTCTTTCAGGTCTCATTGGATCCCTAACAACCCTCCCTGTGTGTGTGTGGTCAGTTGCTCAGTCATGTCCAACTCTTTGCAACCCCGTGGACTGTAGCCTGTTAGGCTCCTATGACCATGGAATTCCCCCAGGCAAGAATACTGGAGTTGGTTGCTGTTCCTTTTCCGGGGTATCTTCCCAATTTGGTTGAACTTGGGTCTCTCACATTGGAGGCAGATTCTTTATCATCTGAGCCACCAGGAAAGCCCCACTGCTGCTGGTGCTGCTAAGCCACATCATTCGTGTCCAACTCTATATGACCGTATGGATAGCAGCCCACCAGGCTCCCCCCGTCCCTGGGATTCTCCAGGCAAGAACACTGGAGTGGGTTGCCATTGCCTTCTCCAATGCATGAAAATGAAGTGAAAGTGAAGTCGCTCAGTTGTGTCTGACCCTTAGCGACCCCATGGACTGCAGCCTACCAGGCTTCCCAGTCCATGGGATTTTCCAGGCAAGAGTACTGGAGTGGGGTGCCATTGCCTTCTCCACTACCCTCCCTAAAGTAGTACATATCCCTTGCACTGGTCATCCATGTCTCTCTCTCACACCTTCCTCTTAAATTGCTTTATTATTCTTCATAGGACTTATAATCACCTGACATTCTGTATTTGTTTTTCTGTTTTTCTCACAACAAAAATATAAGTTCCATGAGAGCAGGGGCTTCTTGTCTAGTTTGTTCCACTCTTGCATCCTTAGTACTTAGAGCATATAGGCACACAATAAATAGCTGTTGAATAGAAGAGTGAAGGAACATAATCATACCACTCCTCCAGCTGGTAAAATCCTTCCCTAACACAGTACCTTGAAACCAAGAACTTAGGAAATCAGAACAAGATGCAAAGTATTAGGATGCTTCTGATGGACATGATCCTATGGCTGGTTTAGCGAAAATGTGGGAAAGAGCATCAAGATGACACATAATATATTGACCTAACTGAAGCCCTTAATGCCATTTACAGAAATGGGCTATGGAAAGTTTTGAATAAATCTGGCTGTCTTGAGAAGTCTAGCAGGCTTACAAGTTCCCTCTCACTAAAACAGCATGGTTCTGTTAGTGGGAATTGGACATAAATTTTATTTATCTTCTCAAAGAACCAGCTTTTAGTTTTGTTGATTTTTGCTATAGTCTCCTTTGTTTCTTTTTCACATATTTCTGTGTTAATTTTTATGATTTCCTTCCTTCTAATAACCCTGGGGTTCTTCATTTCTTCTTTTTTAGTTGCTTTAGGTGTAAAGGTAGGTTATTTATTTGATTTTTCTCTTGTTTCTTGAGGTAAGCTTGTATTGCTATGAACCTTCCCCTTAGGACTGCTTTTACTGAATCCCATAGGTTTTGGGTTGTCTTGTTTTCATTTTCATTTGTTTCTATGCATATTTTGATTTTTTAAAATTTCTTCTGTGATTTGTCGGTTATTCAGAAGCATGTTGTTTAGCCTCCATATGTTTGTATTTTTTAATATTTTTTTTTCTGTAGTTGGTATCTAATCTTACTGAATTCTGATCAGAAAAGATGCTTGGAATGATTTCAACTGTTTTGAATTTATCAAGGCTAGATTTATGGCCCAGGATGTGATCTAACCTGGAGAATGTTCAGTGTGCACTTGAGAAAAAGGTGAAATTCATTGTTTTGTGGTGACATGTCCTATATATATCAATTAGGTCTAACTAGTCCATTGTATCATTTAAAGTTTATGCTTCCTTGCTAATTTTCTGTTTGGTTGATTTATCCATAGGTGTGAGTGGGGGTATTAAAGTCACCCACTATTATTGTGTTACTGTTAATTTCCCCTTTCATACTTGTTAGCATTTGCCTTAGAAGTTGTGGTGGTCATATATTGGGTGCATATATACTTATAATTGCTATATCTTCTTCTTGGATTGATCCTTTGACCATTATGTGGTGTTCTTCTTTGTTTTTTGGTTGAGGCATTCAACTCATTTACATTTAAGGTAATTATTGATAAGTATAATCCCATTTCCATTTACTTCATTGTTTTGAGTTTGAGTTTATAAACCTTTTCAGTGTTTCCTGTCTGGAGAAGATCCTTTAGTATTTGTTGAAAAGCTGGTTTCGTGGTGCTGAATTCTCTCAGCTTTTGCTTGTCTGCAAAACTTTTGATTTCTCTTCCATATTTGAATGAGATTCTTCCTGGGTATAGTAATTTGGGTTGTAGGTTTTTATCTTTCATCACTTTAAGTATGTCCTGCCATTCCCTTCTGACCTGAAGAGTTTCTACTGAAAGGTCAGCTATTTCCACTCACATGCTCAGAGGTAGCCAGATCCCTAAGCAGTGAATCCAGTATCTGGAACTACTTTCTCATCCACTGGCAATGACCTAGGATGAAGTGAAACTTATTCTTTGTCTTCATCCTTTTCCTCTTCAATGCCATCTCACTTCCAACCACAATAAAGACACTTACTGATTGACTTTTGTGTGTCTGGCACTCTGCCAAGCCCTGGGATTTTTAAAACTTTTCCACATCTTACCTCCAAAGCCCAAAACTCAAAGTGGTCCCACTTGGAAACAATAGCACATCAACTGTCTTCATATTTAGAAATCAGAAACAAGGTGGCTTTTTTTTTTTTTTTTTGTGAAGGAACCAAATGGCAGGATGTTAGAATGATTAAAAGCACAAGTCCTGTCCTGTCTGGCGTCAGAATCTTCCAAATCAAATTCTTGCTCAAGTACTTCCGCAAGCTGTGTGATATTGGCATGCCGTATAACAGCTCTGTGCCTTACTTTCTTCATCAGCATAGCAGGAATAATTATAATCTATGCACCAAAGAATTGTTGTGAGGAATAAATGAGATAATTTCATATAAGGTGTTATAAACTGAGCCCAGTTTATTAAAAGTGCTTAATAAATATTAGTTATCATTATGCAAGGAACTCAAAATTTGCAGGCTACTTAGGGCCAACTTTGGCTACAAATCAAACATATTTTTGTGAAGATTGCATGGAAAGACTATTAGTTGCCTAATATCTTTTTTGTGTTAAGCCCTCACACATAGTCATCATTTTAAATGTATAACTAGGAAGTCCAGCAATACATGAGAAGTTAAATTCAGACACTGGGCATTCAAAACACCACATTTCTGTAAAAAGGAGTTAGCAAACTTTCCCTGTAAAAGGCCAGATGGGAGCTATTTTAGGCTTCACAGGACTGACGGCTTCTGTTGCAAGTACTCAACTCTGCTGCTGTGGGGAAGAACCAGTCATATACACTATGTAAATGAATGGGCATAGCTGTGTTCCAATAAAACTTTATTTCAAAAAGCCATGGATCAGATTTGGCCCACAGGTTATAGTTGGCCTATCCCTGCACCTAGTTGGCCTATCCCTGCTCCAAGTAATTATCCTAGGCTAACAGGATTCTGAGCTTCCCTGGTGCCTCAGCAGTAAAGAATATGCCTGCCAAGCTGGAGACAAGGGTTCAGTCTCTGGGTTGGGAAGATCCCCTGGTGAAGGAAATGGCAACCCACTCCAATATTCTAGCCTGAGAAAATCCATGGACCCATGGGGTCTCAAAGACTTGAACATGACTTAGCGACTGAGCAACAACAACAACAATGAGGATGCTAATGGCCACTTCAGCTGAGCAACCACAGAAAGCAAATAAATTGCAGAGGGGAATAAAGGGAGTGAGAAGAATAGAAGAAATCAGAAAACAAGCAGTGTCTCCTCGAATGATCCTCCCCCATCCTAAATGGTATTACCTTCCTTCCATGACAAGGGAACAGCATGCTCCATTCATTCTCTCCTTCATTTCATAAGTAATGGCGAAGCGCTTACCATGCCCAGCCACTGTGCTCTGACCTCTAAAGCTAAGTGAAAACCAACCTAGTCCCTACCTTCGCGACACTTACAATCTCGTCAGGTAGGAGTAGGGACCAACATCAGTCAAATAACCACACAAACAAATGGAACCTTGCCCCTGTGCTAGGTTCCTGCTAGGTCCTGCCCAAGCTTCGAAGAGGGGGTCTGCTCTAGAAATGGACCTCCAGGTGGGCTTTCCTAAGGAACATAAACCTAAAACTGGAGCTGATATTTGACAAATGAGTTTTAATTAGGGAATAGAGTGGAAGATCATTCCAAGTAAAGGGAACAGAATGGTCTTTTTGATAGTGGAATGTAGAGTGTAGTCAAGGAATGAAAATAAGGTTACTGTGACTTGAGTCCAGAGAGCCAGGTGGATTGTGGTGGAGATGGGGCTGGGAAGGGAGGCAGAGGTCAGATCATGCAGGACCAGGTAGAAGCAATCGTTTATTTATTTATTCAGCAAATATTTACTGAACACTATGTTAGACTCTGGATACTGTGGTGAATGAGAAAGGCAGACATTAAACAAACACAGAAATCTGTAATAACCAAGTTCCTTCTCCAGAAGTTCGATGCTCCAAGACTCTGTCCAATGGCCTGATAATATATATATTTTTTAATTTCCTGGTCTGCTCCCAAGTTGCAACTCCAATTTAACCAAGTGCCATGGTTAGAGATTTATGCAGATGTATTACTCACTGTATTCCTTTTTGGAATTATGAATGGATTTGATATACCATTCCCAGGGCTCTGCCTGTGAAACACTATATTTCACATCACTTCCAGGTTATAATAAAGAAGCACTGAGAGTCTCTTTTTTGGGGGTGTGAGCCTCTAGATAGATATAGTCCCCTTGTGCTGTTCATATTGACAAGTCTACATGACTAGCCATTGATGGTGCTATCATGGGCAAGACTGTGACTATAGATTAGATCTGAGTATTTGATATATAAATTCAACTGTTTAAATATGAGCTCTTCTTTTTGGTTTGATACCTGCTTCTCCTACACATTTATTCCTGTGGCAAACTCTGTCAGTACATTCTAGCTTACATTTTTAAATCTTTAAGAGAAACTTCTAGGGAAGTGCAAGCTTAACAAATATTTTTTGATGTTGATGACTGTGAAAATCTAACAAGGCTTTTAAACAATTTCAGAGTGACTTTATTACAATGATACTGTTTCACTCTTAACTCCTTGGCCTATTTTTCTATGAAAGAAGTAAATTAAAATGTCATGAAATGACTTGCTTTATATAAAGCTGGGCTGATTGCAATACAGTACGTGTTGCTAATCTAGGGAGTAAATGGATTATTGGACAATCTCCTCTCCTGTAGCAATTCTGATTCTCAAAGTATAGTTCACAGATGTTTGAGGGTTTCCATGAACCTTTGGGGGCATTAGAGAGGTCAAAATTACTTTCATAATAATACTAAAGTACGGTTTGCTTTTCCTGGTGTGTTGGCATTCGTACTGATGGTGAAAAGCAGTGGTGAGTAAAACATCTGGTGTGTTAGTGTGAATCAAGGCAGAGGTACGAAACTCTATTACTAGTCATTGTATTCTTTACCACCATCCACTTTCAGAAAAAGAAATGCCAGTTTGCTTAGGAATATATTTGATGAAGCAGTAGAAATTATAATTACTTTTCATTAAAATGTTATTTTTTAACATGTGATTCATTATTATTTTAACTTTTAAATGTCTTAGTTTTACTTTCTAATTTGATCAACATGGATAGCTATAACTTACACAACCAATACCTTTGGGGTCCTCAATAATTTCTAAGAATGTGAGAGGCTCTTCACACCAAAATATTTGAAAACTGTCGCTCTCTTAACTTGACAAGCATGACTCTTATCAAGACAAGTTTCCTCTTTTCAACTATGCGTTGTACACAAACTTTTCATATCTCCAGGTCTATCTCATCTTTATGACTTCTCAAAAATAATGACTAAGGGCTCTAAGATAGCCTTCCAAAATTCCTGAAACATTCTCCTGTGTGTTCACCCAATTTGTTTCTCCTTACTCTCTCTTAGTATGGTATTTTGGAAAGAGTGACCTGCATTTTCCAGAATATTGGTGTAGTCAGCAGTGGTAGTTGTGGTTTTTGTCTACCCCACATACTTCCCCATTGTTCTTTGCCAAATAACATCATCCCCTTCCCTTTAGAGAACCCTCTCCCCATTCCTTGTGTTCCTGGTGAAGCAGTTAATCAAGTGCTCCACTCTCAGCCCCACACTATAAGAATGGGCATGTGATCTAGGCCTGGCCCAACCATAGCACTGCATCAATGGTAATTGGTCCAAGGGATAGGGTGAATGACCAAGGCTAAGCAAATTGGAACCCTTACCCTAAATTATCTGAAGTACAGGTACTTGTTACTTTGATAATGAGCTGTTAAAGGCATATGATTGGGGCTATTACCCACAATCTTTCCCAACATATAGAAGGAATCCAAACAGAGACAAGAAGAAATAACGGTGATTAGAGAGAAATTTTTGGCAATGTTGAGCTTTTATTTCCATATCTGAGGCCTGCCTGGTTCCTGGCAACTTTTTCCCCTTCAATTCTGCCAGGTACCAGAGTTATGTGAACAAGTAAATCCACTTTTGTGTTCAAGTTACCTTTCCAGTTGAAAGGGTTTGGAATAGTACATTTGAGGACGTTACTTAATCTTCTGACTTCAGTTTCCTTATGGGAATACTGACACCCTCACCTCACAGCTTGGGAGGAATTAATGAGACAGTATTAACACACATTGAAAATTGTAAAGTATTAATCAAGTGTTAAGTATAACAGATGTCCTTTCTCTCTCTACCGTAGTAGCACAGTGGCTAGCCTTGCTGCTCCAAAACTAATTTTAGACTACTGAGTATACTCATCCCAAATCTGTGGGTCCAAGGATGGCTTTAGACATTCTTAAATTTCCTCTGGAAGCCAAGTAACGTTTAGAATCCTTTATAACACAGTAATTGTATGTAGACATGCCATCCTGCACTTAGGCTAGTTCAAGAATCTTGAGGATAGCAGGAAACTGTGACAGTTCAAGAATCTTATTAGAGGTCTGGATTAGATCTCAGAGGACTTCAGGAAGTCCAAAACAAAAACCATTGACTCTTCCTGAGTAGGCTCCCAGCTTCAAATAAAGACAGGCTAGAAAGTCTTTGGTAGAGAAGGCGATGACACCTCACTCCAGTACTCTTGCCTGGAAAATCCCATGGACGGAGGAGCCTGGTAGGCTGCAATCCACAAGGTTGCTGGGAGTCGGACAAGACTGAGCGACTTCACTTTCACTTTTCACTTTCATGCATTGGAGAAGGAAATGGCAACCCACTCCAGTGTTCTTGCCTGGAGAATCCCAGGGATGGGGGAGCCTGGTGGGCTGCCGCCTCTGGGGACCAACAGAGTTGGACACAACTGAAGCGACTTAGCAGCAGCAGCACACACACACACTGGCCCTCAAATGTCATTGGGTTTATTCCCTCTGTTAAAAATCAAATTTAGGGACATGCCTGGTGGTCCAGTGGTTAAGACTTTGCCTTCCAATGCAGGGGGTATGGGTTTAGTTCCTTGTCATGGGGCTAGGATCCCACATGCCTCATGGCCAAAAAAAAAAAAAAAATCACCCCAAACATAATACAGAAACAATACTGTAACAAATTCAATAAAGACTTTTAAAATGGTCCACATAAAAATAAATCTTTAAAAAACTTAATTTCTGAGAATTTTGGTTCACCTGTCTCAGTAGATAGCATTTCCTTTACAACCACGCAGGAATCAACTCTACAGTGCCTTGAAAATGAAGCTTGTAGTTTTACCAGATCAGACTGGAAAAAGAAAATCAGGTCAGTTCTCCATTGAGCAGGAAACTCGGTGGCCAGGTAAGGCCAGAGCCAGGTTCTAAACAGCCCCTATGACCCAAACCACCTCAGCTTTGGCCCTACAGAGTGAACAGACTGGAACAGTGAGAGCAAATCAGCCTTTCATTAGCACTGCTTTTCTGAAAATCATGTTTATTTGTTTGATATGGGGAAACAACCAGTTAATGTTCTATGCCACTTGGGTGTAGCTTTATTACTTTTTTATACTTTATTACTTTCTTTTATAATGAGACGGATTTAGCTGGCACCGGAAAACTGCAGAATCGGAAATACCAAGAAAGGGGGATGGGGGGGAGGTTGGAACAGTCAGCTGCTTCTCTGACAAAAACAAATCTCTATGTTACAAGACCCTGTTACAAGGCCATTTGGCAGACTCTGCTTCCTGACTCAACTCAGTCAGATACATCGTAGGCTCCAGGGCACTCTCAACTCACTCCTACCCCTGAAACCTGAGTTGGTCTAGTTCCATGCATGCCCTCCAAGACTACTTTTCTCATGGAAAATAGAACCAATGTTTTAGGAGACAGTATTAGGCAGCACTAGCAAACATTGCAAATATTACTGGAAACAGACACAATGATATGCTGAGGCTAGCGTACACCTTTCGCTATAACTATTTATGGCTACTTATGACTACGATTTTGACTAGGTTTTTGTTTAATGTTTCAGAAGAGGCCTAAATGGGTGTAAATATCCCTGCACAGCACAATTAATAATGCAATCTGACTCACTCAAAGGACACATCTTAGGGATATTTACACCCATTTAGGCCTCTTCTGAAACATTAAGCAGAAACCTACCACTCAACATGAATATTGGTCCAGAATAAAAATAAGATTTATTGAACAGTTATAAGAGGCTTGACATAGTCAAATACTTTACACAAATTCCCATTTAATCCTCATACGAACCCTTTGGAGGAGGCATTAATATTAACTCCACCAGTCATTCATTGGAATTTCAAAGTCTGTTGGCAGAACTTGTGCTCTTAACCACTATACTCAGTGGACCGGATCAACATTACTAAAAAAGCATGGGCTGCAGGGTAATGGTGGTTCATGGACTGCTTGCTACTCATCTGCAATAAGTCAGAAATTAAGACCTAGCTTTTATAAACAATTAGAGCAATGTGACAATAATTTTTATGTTTGTTGGACCTAATTATTAAAAATTGAGGGCTTGCATTTTCTATGTCTTTGGTTTTTATCTAATATCATTTTATAGTAATTCATTCTTATTATATTTTTATTGAGATCTAGTTGATGTGTTCTATGTTTCATGTATACAATATAGTGATTCACAATTTTTAAAGGTTATACTCCATTTATGGTTAGTACACAATATTGGCTATATTTCTTATGCTGAATATTATATCCTTGTAGCTTATTTACTTTATACTTAGTAGTTTGTGCCTCCTCTGCCCCTATACTGCCCCCCTCCCCACCCCCACTGATAACCATGAATTTGTTCTCAAAATCTGTGAGTCTGCTTCTCTTTTGTTATGTTCACTAGTTTGTTGTATTTTTAGGTTCCGCATATAAGTGATATCATACAGTATTTGTCTCTCTCTGATTTATTTCACTTAGCCTAATGCCCTCCATGTTCATCTGTGTTGTTACAAATAGAAATCTTTCATTCTTTCTTATGGCTGAGTAATATCACGTCTTCTTTATCAGTTCACCTGTTTGTTGATAGACTAATTTTCCTTTTTAAAAGCATCATTCCATGATGGATTGGAATTTTGAAAAAGAAAAAAACACTGGTCTTTCATCATAGACAGTGTGAGAAGCATATCTTCATGATGACTAGTATCAGAAAAATGGAAAGTAGAGAAGTCTAAGCTTCTTCATGAGGTTTGTGAGAGTTTTCTCACCATCCTTCTCAACTTCTCCCTGACAAATTTAATCATTGTTCTGCTGGGTTTAAGGAGAACAATCAATAACAGCTCTTTTCCTCTTCCTAGCAACTGAGACAAACACCAGAGTCAGACGGGGAGATGAAAATATCAGTTATAAAACTGGGTTGGAAGACATAGCTGAGATGTGGGACCTCAACTGTTTTTCTAATACCTCCTTCCAGCTGTGAATTAGGGATCCTGATTCATCTAGTCACTGGTTCAGGGAGATAAGCTCAGGCCTTCTCCCATAAGCTAAGAGAAGGTCACAATAAAACCCTTAAACAGAAGACATAGAAATGGCACAGCAGAGCACTCTCAGTCTTTTCTCAAAAACTCATTACTCTATCTCCTTTATACTTTAATAAGACTTTATTACACAAAAGCTCTGAGCGATCAAGCCTCGTCTCTGGCCCCAGATTGAATTCTTCTCCTCCGGGGGCCAAGAATCCCGGCGTCGTGATTCAACAGCCTTTCATCTTGGGGGCTCGTCCGGGATCCTTCAGGACAAGGTAAGGATGCTTGGAGCTCTAGTTCTTTGTTCTCTTAGCAAACATGTTTTCTGCTGTGCTTTACTAACTCTATGGTGTGCTTGTGTGAACGAATGACATGCCCTGCGTGAAGCAAGTGAGGAGCCCTGCTGTGTGGTTCCATGGTGATCTCATACAGCTCATGGCAGAAAAAAACTTTATGTCAGATAAAACTTTCTTTACTTGGTAGGGCATAAGGGAGGGTCAAGGAGGGAGACCATGGGTATCCCTCTAGTCAATGTTGGCTCAAAAAATGTGAGGTTAAGGGAACAGAGTTCCTTAACAGATGTCATTTCTGTTCAATTCAGTTGCTCAGTCCTGTCTGATTCTTTGTGACCCCATGGACTGCAGCACACCAGGCTTCCCTGTCCATCATCAACTCCTGGAGATTACTCAAACTCACGTCCATTGAGTCAGTGATGTCATCCAACCATCTCATCCTCTGTTGTCCACCTCTCCTCCCCCATTCAATCTTTCCCAGCATCAGGGTCTTTTTCAATGAGTCAGTTCTTCACATCACATGGCCAAAGTATTGGAGTTTCAGCTTTACCATCAGTCTTTCCAATGAATATTCAAGACTGATTTCCTTTAGGATGGACTGGTTGGATCTCCTTGCAGTCCAAGAGACTCTCAAGAGTCTTTTCCAACACCACAGTTCAAAAGCATCAGTACTCTGGTACTCAGCTTTCTTTACAATTTAACTCTCACATCCATACATGACTAATGGAAAAAGCATAGCTTTGACTAGACAGACCTTTGTTGGCAAAGTAATGCCTCTGCTTTTTAATATGCTATCTAGGCTGGTCATAACTTTCCTTCCAAGGAGTAAGTGTCATTTAATTTCATGGCTATAGTCACCATCTGCAGTGATTTTGGAGCCCAGAAAAATTAAGTCTGTCACTGATTCCACTGTTTCCCCATCTATTTGCCATGAAGTGATGGGACCAGATGCCATGATCTTAGTTTTCTGGATGTTGAGTTTTAAGCCAACTTTTTTACTCTCCTCTTTCATTTTCATCAAGAGGCTCTTAAGTTCTTCGCTTTCTGCCATAAGGGTGGTATCATCTGCATATCTGAGGTTATTGATATTTCTCCACACAATCTTGATTCCATCTTGTGCTTCATCCAGTCCAGCACTTCTCATGATGTACTCTGCATATAAGTTAAATAAGCAGCATGACAATATACAGCCTTGATGTACTCCTTTCCCAATTTGGAACCAGTTTGTTGCTCCATGTCCAGTTCTAACTGTTGCTTCTTGACCTGCATACAAATTTCTCAGGAGGCAGGCCAGGTGGTCTGGTGTTTCCATCCTTTTAAGAATTTTCCACAGTTTGTTGTGATCTACACAGTCAAAGGCTTTGGCATAGTCAATAAAGCAGAAGTACATGTTTTTCTGGAACTCTCTTGCTTTTTAGATGATCCAGCAGATGTTGACAATTTGATCTCTAGTTCTTCTGCCTTTTCTAAATCCAGCTTGAACATCTGGAAGGTCACGGTTCACATACTGTTGAAGTCTGGCTTGGAGAATTTTGAGCATTATTTTGTTACTGTGCCAGATAAGTGCAATTGAGTGCAGTTTGAGCATTTTTGGCATTGCCTTTCTTTGGGATTGGAATGAAAACTGACCTTTTCCAGTTTTAGCACACACCCTCTTCCAACAACACAAGACTCTACACATGGACATCACCAGATGGTCAATACCAACATCAGATTGATTATATTCTTTGCAGCCAAAGATGGAAAAGCTGTATACAGTCAGCAAAAACAAGACAGGGAGCTGACTGTGGCTCAGATCATGAACTCCTTATTGCCAAATTCAGACTGAAATTGAAGAAAGTAAGGAAAACCACTAGACCATTCAGGTATGACCTAAATCAAATCCTTTACGATTATACAGTGGAGATGACAAATGATTCAAAGGATTAGATCTGATACACAGAGTACCAGAAGAAATGGACAGAGGTTCGTGACATTGTACAGGAGGCAGTGATCAAGATCATCCCCAAGGAAAAGAAATGCAGAAAGGCAAAATGGTTGTCTGGGAGGCCTTACAAATAGCTGTGAAAAGAAGAGAAGCAAAAGGCAAAAGAGAAAAGGAAAGATTACCCATTTGAATGTGGATTTCCAAAGAATAGCAAGGAGAGATAAGAAAGCCTTTCCCAGTGATCATTGTAAAGAAATAGAGGAAAACAATAGAATAGGAAAGACTAGAGCTCTCTTCAAGAAAATTAGAGATACCAAGGGAACATTTCATGCAAAAGTGGGCACAATAAAGGACAGAAACAGTATAGACCTAACAGAAGCAGAAGATATTAAGAAGAGGTGGCAAGAATACACAGAAGAACTGTACAAAAAAGATCTTCATGACTCAGATAATCACAATGGTGTGATCACTCACCTAGAGCCAGACATCCTGGAATGTGAAGTCAGGTGGGCCTTAGGAAGTATCACTACGAACAAAGCTAGTGGAGGTGATAGAATTCCAGTTGAGCTGTTTCAAATCCTAAAAGATGTCATTTATTTACTCATTTACTGCCCATCTCTGAATATTCTACTAAAATATACTGAATCCCTTTCTATGGGATAATAACTCCCATTATTTAAACAGCTTTTGAAAGTCTATCTCTGCCAGAGAAGCCTTAGAAAAGTGTCAGTAACTTCCTATTAAATTTGCTTTGCTCAACTCTCTGGCAAATGCACTTACCTTCTTATTTACACTCAGTGAAAATATGTAACTCTTTATATTAATGTCAGGTATCAGTGTTTCAAGTTCTAAATTTGTTTACTGTATTTCTGCATCATTAGAAATTGCATAAGGGCAGAGGATCCTGACTATGCTTATTTGCTACCACTCGTGTACCAAGAGGTATTTAATGACTAGTTTGATGAGGATGCAGATGATGGTAAAGATGTCTCTCTTGGTTTGCACTGAAGTCCTGAACCTTGGGTGATAAACCAGTTTTCCCACTTCTACTCTTGTTTTCTGGTAATACCTGATTTGCAACCTTTGTCTCAGCCAAATCACTTTTCAACAACATACTAATGTTAGGGAAATTAGGTGCCTTTTATAAAATATGGGACTTAATTTCTTTTAAATTAAATTCTCTGATAGAGTAATCCTTAATGTATAGTATCTGTATTGTTGGTACTTTTACAGACCCATCACAACTCTGTGGTATGGTCAATTTCATCTTCTAATGCTTCCACTCTTCTCTCCCTCCCTGCACTCTTTGTCACTGATCCTCCTTGGTGTCTGGAGTTCTCATGGCACCTCACGTGTCACTCTCCAAGGCTGCTCTCATGGCTTTCTTCTCAGGTTTGCCCCCTCTGCCTGCATTATAGACCTTTGCATCCCATTCTTCTGTCAGTCCTCTTTAAAAGATCCTGTTGCATTTTAACATGGGCCTTCTGCAACTAACTCTTCCTTCAAAGAAGTAACATTAGCAGTGAGAATGTCATAAACTAACGCAGATTGTTAGGGGGACATCAGGGAGCAGGGAGATTTTTAATCACCCTTTAGAGCACAACATGTAGGTGGTTACCTACATGTAAGACCAAGTTTATGAATTAATATCTGTATCACTTTGTATAAGTACATAATTACACTTTAAAGGATGAGCTATATATTCACATATATGGATATGAATGCAACTTTCATAAGTGGATGTCTGTGCAACCCCTCATTAGGACATCAATAAAAACTTCTTCCTTGCTTGCCTGGTACCCCTAGTTTCTGGCAGGAAGGAAAGCACATCCATGTTGAGATCATAAAATTACTACCTTCTTAAAAAAAAAAAAAAACCTCTGCTATATATAAACTTAAATAGTTATCTGAATCGCTAAATCTTGGTACTATAAAATTGGCCAGTCTGGAATGCACTCACCACCATCTACCACTTAGCATCTTGGAAACCTCATCTTCAAGCCTCCTTTGAACTCAAAACTGGCTTGGCTTAAAGCGGATCCTCCGAATGACTCTTCATACAAAACAGCTTCCCTCACCCTTGATGAGAGTCATGGTCCTAGGAAGCTCCAGACCAGCTTGGGAGCCCAAGGAAACGAATATAGATCATTCTGTTGTTTCTGAGATTGCACCCAAGTACTGCATTCTGGACTCTTCTGTTGACTGTAGGGCTACTCCATTTCTTCTAAGGGATTCTTGCCAACAGTAGATATAATGGTCATCTGAATTAAATTCACCCCTTCCAGTCTATTTTAGTTCACTGATTCCTAAAATGTTGATATACACTCTTGCTATCTCCTGTTTCACTACTTCCAATTTGCCTTGATTCATGGACCTAACATTCCAGGTTCTCAGTGTGTGTGTGTGTGTGTGTGTGTGTGTGTGTGTCTGTGTGTCTGTGTGTCTCTATGTGTCTCTGTGTGTCTCTCAGTGTTTGTGTCACTCTCGTAGTGTGTATGTCTTTCTGAATGTGTGTGTTTCTCTAAGTGTGTGTGTGTCTCTCTCTCTGTATGTGTATGTCTCTCAGTATGTGTGTGTATGTGTCTTTCAGTGTGTGTGTATTTATGTGTCACTGTGTATGTTTCTCAGGGTTTGTGTGTCTCTCAGTGTGTGTTTTTCTCTCAGTGTGTGTTTCCTCTCTCTCAGCGTGGAAGTCTCTCTCTCAGTGTGTGTGAGTGGTGATAGCTACTAAGGTATCATGGTAGATGTTCCTAATCTCCACTTCCAACCCTTTTCATACTGTTCATGGGGTTCTCAAGGAAAGAATACTGAAGTGGTTTGCCATATCCTTCCCCAGTGGACCACGTTTTGTCAGAACTCTCCACCATGACCCATCCATCTTGGATGGCCCTATACAGCATGGCTCATAGTTGACAGTGAAAGATGAATTCCCCAGGTCAGTAGGTGTCCAATATGCTACTGGAAAAGAGTGGATAAATAACTCCAGAAAGAATGAAAAGATGGAGCCAAAGTAAAAACAACACTCAGTTGTAGATGTGACTGGTGATGGAAGTAAAGCTGAATGCTATAAAGAACAATATTGCATAGGAACCTGGAATGTTAGGTCCATGAATCAAAGCAAATTGAAAGTAGTGAAACAGGAGATGGCAAGAGTGTATATCAACATTTCAGGAATCAGTGAACTAAAATGGACTTGAAGGGGTGAATTTAATTCAGATGACCATTATATCTACTGTTGGCAAGAATCCCTTAGAAGAAATGGAGTAGCCCTACAGTCAACCAAAGAGTCCAGAATGCAGTACTTGGGTGCAATCTCAAAAACAACAGAATGATCTCTGTTCATTTCCAAGGCAAACCATTCAATATCACAGTAATCCAAGTACATGCCCCAACCACTAATGCTGAAGAAGCAGAGGTTAAACAGTTCTATGATGACCTACAAGACCTTCTAGAACTAACACCAAAAAAAGATGTCCTTTTCATCTTGGGAGATTGGAATGCAAAAGTAGGAAGTCAAGAGATATCTGGAGTAACAGGCAAGTTTGGCCTTAGAATACAAAATGAAGCAGGACATAAGGCTAACAGAGTTTTGCCAAGAGAATGCACTGGGCATAGCAAACACCCTCTTCCAACAACACAAGAGACAACTCTACACATGGACATCACCAGATGGTCAACACCAACATCAGATTGATTATATTCCTTGCAGCCAAAGATGGAAAAGCTCTATACGGTCAACAAAAACAAGACTGGAAGCTGACTGTGGCTCAGATCATGAGCTCCTTATTACCAAATTCAGACTGAAATTGAAGAAAGTAGGGAAAACCACTAAACCATTCAGGTATGACCTAAATCAAATCCCTTACGATTATACAATGGAAGTGACAAATGATTCAAGGGATTATATATGATACACTGAGTGCCTGAAGAAATGGACAGAGGTTCATGACATTGTACAGAAGGCAAGGATCAAGACCATCCCTAAGAAAAAGAAATGCAAAAAGGTAAAATGGCTGTCTGAGGAGGCCTTACAAATAGCTCTGTAAAGAAGAGAAGCGAAAAAGCAAAGGAGAAAAGGAAAGATATACCCATTTGACTGCAGAGTTCCAAAGAGTAGCAAGGAGAGATAAGAAAGCTTTCCTCAGTGATCAATGCAAAGAAATAGAGGAAGACAATAGAATAGGAAAGACTAGAGATCTCTTCAAGAAAATTAGAGATACCAAGGGAATATTTCATGCAAAGATGAGCTCAGTAAAGGACAGAAATGGTATGGACCTAACAGAAGCAGAAGATATTAAGAAGAGGTTGCAAGAATACACAGAAGAACTATACAAAAAGGACTTCATGACCTAGATAATCACAATGATGTTATCACTCACCTAGAGCTAGACATACTGAAATGTGAAGTCAAGTGGGTCTTAGAAAGCACCACTACGAACAAAGCTAGTGGAAGTGATGAAATTCCAGTTGAGCTACGTGAAGTCCTAAAAGATGATGCTGTTAAAGTGTTGCACTCAATATGACAGCAAATTTTTAAAACTCAGCATTGGCCACAGGACTGGAAAAGGTCAGTTTTTATTCTAGTCTCAAAGAAAGGTTTTCCAAAGAATGTTCAAACCACCACACAATTGCACTCATCTCACACGCTACCAAAGTAATGCTCAACATTCTCCAAGCCAGGTTCAACAATACATGAACTGAGAACTTTCAGATGTTCAAGCTGGATTTAGAAAAGGCAGAGGAATCAGAGATTAAATTGTCAACATCTGTTTTATTATTGAAAAAGCAAGAGAGTTCCAGGAAAACATCTATTTGTGCTTTAATGACTACACCAAAGCCTTTGACTGTGAGGATCACAACAAACTGTGGAAAATTCTGAAAGAGATGGGAATACCAGACTACCTTACCTGCTTCCTGAGAAATCTGTATGCAGGCCAAGAAGCAACAGTTACAATCGGACATAGAACAACAGACTGGTTCCAACTTGGGAAAGGAGTATGTCAAGGCTGTATATTGCCACCCTGCTTATTTAACTTATATGCAGAGTACATCATGCAAAATGCTGGGCTGGATGAAGCACAAGCTGGAATCAAGATTTCTGGGAGAAATATCAATAACCTCAGATATGCAGATGACATCATCCTTATGGCAAATGGTGAAGAAGATGAACTCTTGATGAAAGTGAAAGAAGAGAGTGAAAAAGTTGGCTTAAAACTCAACATTGAAGAAGCTAACATTATGGCATCTGGTCCCATCACTTCATGGCAAATAGATGGGAAAACAATGGAAACATAAACTTTATTTTCTTGGACTCCAAAAGCACTGCGGATGGTGACTGCAGCCATGAAATTAAAAGATGCTTGCTCCCTGGAAAAAAAGCTATGACCAAACTAGGCAGCATTTTTAAAAGCAGACATAACTTTGCCTACAAAGATGCATATAGTCAAAGTTATGGTTTTTCCAGTAGTCGTGTGTGGATTGAGAGTTGGACCATAAGACCATAAAGAAAGCTGAGCGCCAAAGAATTGATGCTTTTGAACTGTGGTGTTGAAGACTCTTGAGAGTCTCTTGGACTGCAAGGAGATACAATCAGTCCATCCTAAAGGAAATCAGTCCTGAATACTCATTGGCTGGACTGATGATGAAGCTGAAACTCCAATACTTTGGCCACCTGATGTGAAGAACTGACTCACTGGAAAAACCCTGATGCTGGGTCGATGAAGGCAAGAAGAGAAGGGGAAGACAAAGGATGAGATGATTGGATGCCATCACCAACTGGATGGACATGAATTTGAACAAGCTCTGGGGGTTGGTGATGGATAAGGAAGCCTGGCATGTGCATGGGGTCACAAAGAGTGAGACACAGCTGTGCGACTGAACTGAACTGAACTTCCAACCCTGTGGCCTGATACCATTTGCTACTATTTCATTTATGTTTTGTTTATGTCTATAACTCAGATGAATAGGGAAATTTATAATAGGCAAAAAAAAAAAAAAAAGATTACTGGCTGTCTCCAATGGAAACTATGCATTGTTTAGAGCAGATTCTTCTGAGTTATCTGATCCAGTCTTTCATTTTCTTGGAGCTATTTTTAAACCTCTGCAAGTTTGGAGATAACTGGTAACAATGAATAATAATCCTTGTCCACAGACATAGAAGTAAATTCTGTCTTGGGAACATTTGGTTGACATTCCTCCTCCTCCCCATCCTCCATGGAAAAAACCAGTTTCCCATCTCTTTATAAATTCATTTCAATATCATCTCTTTACTCCATATAAAGGTGTGCATCTTTGGCTACTCCTTTGAACTGGTTGTCACATCTTACCAGCTCTCTCATTAATAACAAGTTAAATAAAATTAACACATTCATTCTATACCTGTAGGAGAGTCATGATTAACATGTGTAAGCTTCTTATGGGCAGAGGATTTTCTGGATCTGGAGTGGTAATCACCTCCATTCCCTGGCTCTAGACCTGGGACAAATTACTTACCATTGTGCATCAAGACCCACCTATGGGATAGAATAAGTTTCCATGATGACTCAAAAGGTAAAGAATCTGCCTGTAGTGCAAGAGATTGAAGTCAATTTAATCTTCCCCAAACAGAATTTTCCCAGGTTCAATTTTTGGGTTGGGAAGATCCCCTGGAGAAGGGAATGACTACCCATTCCAGTATTCTTGCCTGGAGAATCCCATGGACAGAGAAAACTGGTGGGCTACAGTCCTGGGGTCCCAAAGAGCTGGACACGACTGACCGACTTTCACACACACACATGGACTAGAATAAGAATGCGTTCTCTGTCTATTCGAAGGGCTTGCTGCAAAAACAAAATGAGTCTATACATAGAAAAGAATTGTAAATCTAGAAAAGGTTCAGTGTAGAGTCTTTATCTTTTCCCTCATGTCCCAGAGTAAATGTTGCTCACACTTTAAGACTCAGCATAATTCTTGCCTGCTTTAGTCACTTTTCTCTCAATTCATACTGTATTTTTAAAGATCTATTTCTACATTTATTTTATTTTTGGCTGTGCTAGGTCTTTGTTGCTGCACTTGGCCTTTCTCTAGTTGCTGTGAGCGGGGGCTACTCTTAGCTGTGGTGCATGGGCTTCTCATTCCTGTGGCTTCTCTGTTGCTGAAGAGCACAGGCTCTAGGCACATAAGCTTCAGTAGTTGCAGAATGTGGGCTCCGTAGTTGTGGCTCTCAGGCTCTAGAGCGCAGGCTCAGTAGTTGTGGCCCATGGCTTAGTTGCTCTGTGGCATGTGGGATCTTCCTTAAACAGGGATTGACCTGTGTCCTTTCCATTGCAAGGCACCTTCTTAAGCACTGGACCACCAGAGAAGCCCTTCATATTGTATTTACATGAGGTTATATGAGCAATAGCATACCAATCATTTATTCCCCTCTAATGAGCTCGTGGAGAGGCAATGGCATGCTACTCCAGTACTCTTGCCTGGAGAATCCCATGGACGCAGGAGCCTGGTAGGCTGCAGTCCATGGGGTCGCTAAGAGTCGGGCACGACTGAGCGACTTCACTTTCACTTTTCACTTTCATGCATTGGAGAAGGAGATGGCAACCCACTCCAGGGTTCCTGCCTGGAGAATCCCAGGGACGGGGGAGCCTGGTGGGCAGCCGTCTGTGGGATCGCAGAGTCGGACAAGACTGAAGCGACTTAGCAGCAGTAGCAATGAGCTCGTGTGGGTTAATTTCATCTCATCAGGTAGACTTAAGATTGTTTAGTGCTAGGACAACACCCTAAACTAGCTTTGCATTCCCAGCTGCATCTAGCACTGTTAGATTCCTGATACAATAGATTCCTTGACTGAAATGGAATATTATTCTGATGTAAACATAGTACCTACCTTGGAGACAGTATGCAGTCAATTGAAGATGATGACGTTGAATACAATTACACCAATCACTGTCAACTAGAAATTTATACAGTAGAAAAGATGATTCAAGAATATTCTGCCTTCAGAAAAGAAGGAAGATGATAAGAAGAGCTAATTTGACTGGAAGTATTATTAAATGTTTGGCACTATTGTAAACACACCCACTTGAGCCTCACAACAACCCTATGAGGTAGGTACCCTCATTCCCCATTTTACAAAAGAGAGGAAACTGACACATGAGGAAATTAAACAACTTGACCCAAGGTCACCCAGCTCGTGAGTGAAGACTGGCTCCAGAGTCTGGACTATTAACTACTATGATAAGAAGAAGAAACATAAGATAAAAAAGAGTTTGGGGAGTCAGTGAGTTTTATCAATATATTATTTTTATATGATATATATGATAGTCTTTCGATTGTGAGAAAAAGGAATTACACTAAGAAGGCGGAAATGACGAAGAAAGAAAGACGTTAGCAAGTAAGAAAAACAGTAATGATAGTGGTCAGGTCACCTTGAGAATATATGACTTTGGGTGAGTCATTTGACTTCTTAGAGAGATTTTTGTGGGTATGACATGAGATACTTTATTCAAAGTGCATAAAGCAGTGCCTGGCACTTAGTAAGCACTCAGTAAATGGCACTGTTAAAAGTATCTTTTTTTTTTTTTAATTTGCTCATTTTTTTAAATACTTTATTCTACATTACAGTACTGTATTTGTTTTGCCATACATTGACATGAATCAGCCACAGGTGTACACGATCTCCCAATGCCAAAGCCCCCTCCCACCTCCCACCCCATATCATCTCCCCGGATCATCCTGTGCACCAGCCCCAAGCATCCTGTATCCTGTATTGAACATAGACTGGTGCTTTGTTTCTTACATGATAGTATACATGTTTCAATGCCATTCTCCCAAATCATCCCACCCTCTCCCTGAGAGTCCAAAAGTCCGTTCTATACCTCTGTGTCTCTTTTGTTGTCTCACAGAGAGGGTCATCATTACTATCTTTCTAAATTCCATATATATGTGTCAGTATACTGTATTAGTGTTTTTCTTTCTGACTTACTTCACTCTGTATAATCGGCTCCAGTTTCATCCATCTCATTAGAACTGAGTCAAATTTATCCTTTTTAAGGGCTGAGTAATACTCCATTGTGTATATGTACCACAGCTTTCTTATCCATTCATCTGCTGATGGACATCTAGGTTGTTTCCATGTCCTGGCTATTATAAACAGTGCTACAATGAACATTGGGGTACATGTGTCTCTTTCAGTTCTGGTTTCCTCGGTGTGTATGCCCAGCAGTGGGATTGCTGGGTCATAAGGCAGATCTATTTGCATTTTTTAAGGAATCTCCACACTGTTTTCCATAGTGGCTGTACTAGTTTGCATTCTCACCAGCAGTGTAAGAGGGTTCCCTTTTCTCCACATCCTCTCCAGCATTTATTGCATGTAGACTTTTGGATCACAGCCATTCTGACTGGAGTGAAATGGTACCTCATTGTGGTCTTGATTTGCATTTTTCTGATAACGAGTGATGTTGAGCATCTTTTCATGTGTTTGTTAGCCATCCATATGTCTTCTTTGGAAAAATGCCTATTTAGTTCTTTGGCCCATTTTTTGATTGGTTCGTTTATTTTTCTGGAGTTGAGCTGCATAAGTTGCTTGTATATCTTTGAGATTAGTTGTTTGTCAGTTGTTTCATTTGCTATTGTTTTCTCCCATTTAGAAGGCTGTCTTTTCACCTTGCTTATAGTTTCCTTTGTTGTGCAGAAGCTTTTAATTTTAATTAGATCCCATTTGTTTATCTTTGCTTTTATTTCCATTATACTGGGAGGTGGATCATAGAGGATCCTGCTGTGATTTATGTCGGAGAGTGTTTTGCCTATGTTTTCCTCTAGGAGTTTTATAGTTTCTGGTCTTACATTTAGATCTTTAATCCATTTTGAGTTTATTTTTGTGTATGGTGTTAGAAAGAGGTCTAGTTTCATTCTTTTACAAGTGGTTGACCAGTTTTCCCAGCACCACCTGTTAAAGAGACTGTCTTTACTCCATTGTATATTCTTGCCTCCTTTGTCGAAGATAAGGTGTCCATAGGCATGTGGGTTTATCTCAGGGCTTTCTATTTTGTTCCATTGATCTATATTTCTGTCTTTGTGCCAGTACCATACTGTCTTAATGACTGTGGCTTTGTAGTAGAGCCTGAAGTCAGGCAAGTTGATTCCTCCAGTTCCATTCTTCTTTCTCAAGACTGCTTTTGCTATTTGAGTTTTTTTGTATTTCCATACAAATATTGAGATTATTTGATCTAGTTCTGTGAAAAATACTGATGGTATAAAAATCATATGATTATCTCAATAGATGCAGAAAAAGCCTTTGACAAAATTCAACATCCATTTATGATAAAAACTCTCCAGAAAGCAGGAATAGAAGGAACATACCTCAACATAATAAAAGCTATATATGACAAACCCACAGCTAACATTATCCTCAATGGTGAAAAATTGAAAGCTTTTCCCCTAAAGTCAGGAACAAGACAAGGGTGTCCACTTTCACCACTTCTATTCAATATAGTTCTGCAAGTTTTGGCCACAGCAATCAGAGCAGAAAAAGAAACAAAAGGAATCCAAATTGGAAAAGAAGAAGTAAAACTCTCACTGTTTGCAGATGACATGATCCTCTACATAGAAAATCCTGAAGACTCGACCAGAAAACTACTAGAGCTAATCAATGAATATAGTAAAGTTGCAGGATATAAAATCAACACTCAGAAATCCCTTGCATTCCTATACACTAATAATGAGAAAGTAGAAAAAGAAGTTAAGGAAACAATTCCATTCACCATTGCAACAAAAGAATAAAATACTTAGGAATATACCTACCTAAAGAAACTAAAGACCTTTATATCGAAAACTATAAAATACTGATGAAAGAAATCAAAGAAGACACTAATAGATGGAGAAATATACCATGCTCATGGGTCGGAAGAATCAATATAGTGAAAATGAGTATAAAAGTATCTTTTAAAAGTATCATTATCTATTACTATTATTAACCACAGTAGATGAAAACAGTTTACCTTATTATTGTCAAATCTGGAAACTCACGCTACTTGTAGGCTAACAAATTAACTTGCTGCAAGTTCTTAGATGCTTGCAGAAGATAGGAGAGACTAGTGATTCGATGATATAGTATTTTACTTACACCAAGCAACATGAGCATCTGTGTATTTGCATGAGTTCCCTTTGTCCTCAGTTCCCACAGGGTTGACATGTGAGAACATAGGCAGATATTGAGCACACAATGGATGTGAACCTTGTTGAGGAATCCTGAGCTTGGGGAATTTATAGCTTGGATAGTAAGTGGTAAGCAAGCCTGCTCTTTGTCCAGGAAGAGAAGTCGCCTCATCTTGCAAGGTTGTATGCAAAAACACAATTCTGAGAAATGGCCCAAGTAAAGAGCAGTCAGGGCTTTGTGTGATTGGCTTACCCAGCAAGAGCATGAAGGAACACTCAGGGGTTATGACAGATTGTTTCTTACAATCATCATCATCATCAATTACTATTATGAATCAGGGGAAAGGAAGATGACTTCTTATCTTTTTCCCCATTTATATCTGCACACTTTTCTTACTATACCTTCTTACTTTGGGCCTTGAATTTGGTTTTTGGGGGATCATGTAATGAAATAACTCAAGTAAAAAGGAGTCCGTCTTCTTAACCTTTCCAATTTCATTGTCATGACTGTAGACTTAGGCTCCTCTGACTCTTGCTTCCTATTTTATTAATCCTTCAACCTGAGACATACAGACTTTTACTTTCGTTTCTTGCTCTGCATTAAGACACTTTGAAAGGACATTAATTTCGTGGCTCCAGAACAGGCCTGGTATCTTCTAGAATAATAGCTCATGCTGGAAATATTACTTTCTCAGCATGGACATGTATAAAGTGTTCCATTTCAAACAAGATGTGGGTTACTCCAAAACGAGCTTTCAAATGTTATGATCAGATAATCACAATGGCGTGATCACTCACCTAGAGCCAGACATCCTGGAATGTGAAGTCAAGCGGGCCTTAGGAAGCATCACTATGAACAAAGGTGGTGGAGGTGATAGAATTCCAGCTGAGCTATTTCAAATCCTGAAAGTTGATACTATGAAAGTGCTGCCCTCAATATGCCAGCAAATTTGGAAAACTCAGCAGTGGCCACAGGACTGGAAAAGGTCAGTTTTCATCCCAATCCCAAAGAAAGGCAATGCCAAAGATTGCTCAAACTGCCACATAATTGCACTCATCTCACACACTAGTAAAGTAATGCTTAAAATTTTCCAAGCCAGGCTTCACAATACGTCAACTGTGAACTTCCAGATGTTCAAGCTGGTTTTAAAAAGGCAGAGGGACCAGAGATCAAATGGCCAACATCTGTTGGATCATCAAAACAGCGAGAGACTTCCAGAAAAATATCTATATCTGCTTTATGGACTATGCCAAAGCCTTTGACTGTGTGGATCACAACAAGCTGTGGAAAATTCTAAAAGAGATGGGAATACCAGACGACCTGACAGGCCTCTTGAGAAATCTGTATGCAGGTCAGGAAGCAACAGTTAGAAATGCACATGGAACAACAGACTGGTTCCAAATAGGAAAAGGAATACGTCAAGGCTGTATATTGTCACCCTACTTATTTAACTTATATGCAGAGTACATCATGAGAAATGCTGGGCTGGGGAAGCACACGCTGGAATCAAGATTGCCAGGAGAAATATCAATAACCTCAGATATGCCGATGACACCACCCTTATGGAGAAAGTGAAGAAGAACTAAAGAGCTTCTTGATGAAAGTGAAAGAGGAGAGTGAAAAAAACTGGCTTAAAGCTCAGCATTCAGAAAACGAAGATCATGACATCTGGTTCCATCACTTCATGCAAAATAGATGGGAAAACAGTGGAAACAGTGGCTGATTTTATTTTGGGGAGCTCCAAAATCACTGCAGAAGGTGATTGTAGCCATGAAATTAAAAGATGCTTACTTCTTGGAAGGAAATTTATGACCAACCTAGATAGCATATTCAAAATCAGAGACATCACTTTGCCGACAAAGATCTGTCTAGTCAAGGCTATGGTTTTTCCAGTGATCATGCAAGGCTATGAGAGTTGGACTGTGAAGAACGCTGAGCAACAAAGCATTGATGCTTTTGAACTGTGGTGTTGGAGAAGACTCTTGAGAGTCCCTTGGACTGCAAGGAGATCCAACCAGTCCATCCTAAAGGAGGTCAGTCCTGGGAGTTCATTGGAAGGCCTGATGTTGAAGCTGAAACTCCAGTACTTTGGCCACCTCATGGGAAGAGTTGACTCATTGAGAAAGACTCTGATGCTGAGAGGGATTGGGGGCAGGAGGAGAAGGGGATGACAGAGGATGAGATGGTTGGATGGCATCACCAACTCAATGGACATGGGTCTGGGTGGACTCCGGGAGTTGGTGAAGGACAGGGAGGCCTGGCCAGCTGTGGCTCATGGGGTTGCAAAGATTTGGACATGACTGAGCGACTGAACTGAACTAATCAGGATAAATTTCACTGCTGCTGCTGCTAAGTCACATCAGTAGTGTCCGACTCTGTGCGACCCCATAGACAGCAGCCCACCAGGATCCTCCGTCCCTGAGATTCTCCAGGCAAGAACACTGGAGTGGGTTGCCATTTCCTTCTCCAGTGCATGAAAGTGAAAAGTGAAAGTGAAGTTGCTCAGTCATGTCTGACTCTTCGAGAGCCCATGGACTGTAGCCCACCAGGCTCCTCCATCCATGGGATTTTCCAGGCAAAAGTACTGGAGTGGGGTGCCATTGCCTTCTCCATAAATTTCACTGGGCTGCCTCAAATAGCCATTTGCATTTCACTGGCTAGTAAATGTGCTTATCACTATCACACTACAATATCCATTAGAAGTGCTTTTCTAAATCACAATCAAAAGTGTTAGTGGGAAAACAGAACTTAAATATTGGTCATATTAGTTTCTTAGGGATGCTGTAAAAAAAAAAAAAAAAAAAAGCAACAAACTAGAATACCTAGAAACAACAGAAACTCATTTTCTCTCAGCCCCTAGGAAAGATGATTCCTTGTCTCTTCCAGGTTCCGGTAGCCCCAGGCATTCCTTGGCTTTTAGCTTCATAACTCAAATCTTTGCCTCCATCTTCACATGGCATTCTCCCTGTGTGTCTCTGTTTTCCTCTTATAAAGACACCAGTCATGTGGAATTAAGGGTACACTCTACTCCAGTATGACCTCATATTAACTAATTATACTTGCAATGACTCTTATCCATATAAGATCATATCTGAAATACTGGGAGGTAGGATTTCAACATATCTTTTGAGGCAAACAATTCAACTCATAACATTGACTAATCTAATTCCTTCGATTTACAGATAATAAAAATGAAGCCAAGAAGGTTATAAGGCACCCATGGTCACTGCCCTTCAAATTCCAAGTATTTCTAGATTTGGGACCCTTCTCCATCTTCTGCTTTAAGAACTGTGAGAGCCTTCACACCTTGCCTAACTCCCTGGACTTGTTCTTTTTTGCTGGCTTTGAATATCTGATTCTTCCCTTTGCTGAGTCACATTCTGTTGAATGACCTTTGCCCTGATATCATCCATGCCCCAACGTGTAGGCCAAGGGAGGCAGTTTCCATGTTTCTGAATTCTCCAGGGTGAAGAGACAATAGGCTTTGGAGACCATTTGTGACTTTGCTTCAGAAACATTGAGTCAAAAAAATGAGCTTCTTGGAGAACATGTGGGCCAGTAGAAAATTAATATAGAGAGTACTCACACATGGGAGAATTTACTATTGAAAGTCCTCTTGAAATGGAAGGCAAGATGTACCTTTAAAATTTGAAATGATACAAAACAAAACTAACACTTCTGAAAAGGCCTTTTTTCCCAGACTATCACAGGGCAAGTATGAGCAAGTAAAATCTTTGGACCATTTCTCATCTTAAAGTCTTTTCCTGGCTCTAGAGATTTGCTCATGTTCCTCCAGGACTGTAAAATGCACAGGTGATTCAGAGCTTCTTTCACCAGATTAATGATTCAAAAGCCAAACCCTCTAGGTGTGCAAACTTTCCCTCAGTTTTCCTGGGGATTTTTTTTCCCTTTACTTCATGCTGAAGGTATTTATCTTATGAACTAGTTAGGAGATGTTTATCTTTTCATCTTAACTGAAAAATACCTATCTAAAGATTATACCAAGTTCATCCCTATCACTGAATGCACTTCATGGTATTGTTTTATGACACTGAAACATGTTCACACCTTAAAACCTCTCTTGCTGCATTTAGATTCTGAAAATGTCAACTGCACAAAGAAGAGAGACCTAGGGTTGATAATTAGCTGAAGTCTTCCAATTTAAAGAAAGATCATAGCACATTCAAGATTCAAGGGAATTTTTAAACAAACAAACAAAAAACACATTTCCACAGCACTCATTTTTGCCTCTGAGCTTCTCAGGTGGCTCAGTGGTAAAGAATCTGCCTGGCAAAGCAGGTTCTTTACCTGGGTCAGGAAGATCCCCTGGAGGAGGAAATGGCAACCCACTCTAGGATTCTTGCCTGGAGAACCCCAGAGGAGCCTGGCAGACTATAGTCCATGGGGTTGGAAAAAGTCAGACACAACTGAGCATGCATGCATTTTTTTACCTCTAGAATTATCACATTTCAAAATTAAGGGAAACTAGGGATGGAGGAGCCTGGTGGGCTGCCGTCTATGAGGTCCCACAGAGTCGGACACGACTGAAGCAACTTAGCAGCAGCAGCAGCAGGATTACTTAGGTCACTCCTGCTTGTTGGAATAGAATTGGTCCACCAACTGTACCATATCTGCCATTAATAATTTTGGGTTAAAAAAAAAAACAGAATGTGGCCTTCCTTCACTATCCATATTAAGCCTCCTATCAGCAGAAGCCATGCATGCATGCTAAGTTGCTTCAGTCATGTCCGACTCTTCGTGACTCCACAGACTGCAGCCCGCCAGGCTCCCCTGTCCATGGGATTCTCCAGGCAAGAATACTGGCTGGGTTGCCATGCCCTCTTCCAGGAGATCTTCCCAACCCGGCTCCCCTGTCCATGGGATTCTCCAGGCAAGAATACTGGGCTGGGTTGCCATGTCCTCTTCCAGGAGATCTTCCCAACCCAGGGATCAAACCAGTGTCTCTTACATCTCCTGCATTGGCAGGCGGTTATTAACCACTAGTGTTCTTAACCATTAGTGCCACCTGGGAAGCCCCACTGGCAGAAGCCTACCCCATTCAAAAATAGATACATGACTAATGATTGCCAGAAACTAGGGGAAGGGACGGGGAGTTGTTTAATGAGTAGGGGTTTCCCCCACCATGCAAAAGTAGAGCGTTCCGATGAAATCTTTTGTAAGCTAAAATGGCATACAGCGAAGAAGCAATTACCTAAGACGCATCTTATTGATGGACTCACAAAATAATTCAAGAAAAAGCACAGATGCCTATAGACACAGTTCAAAACTATGGCAGCTTGATGCTAAGATTCTGAGTTGTTATTCCAGGGGAAGGAGCTTGGTGGACCCCTTAGCCTGTTTGGATGCATTGCCTCTATAACGGTTGGCTGCAAAACAAACTTTGAATGCTATTTTTGTTTTTTTGTAAAACTCTAAACCCTGTTTGGATTTCTTTTGGTTAGCAAAAACATGTACTAACGTAGGCCTTTCATAAAAGCGACGTGGTGTAAAGCAATTTTTGAAAACTGGGAGATAACTCTTAAGAAGTTTCACTTTTGTGAGATGAAAAAGCTCTGGAGATCTCTTGTATAACAATGTGAACCTACTTAATGCTACTGAACTGTACACTTTAAAATGGTTAAGGTAGGGGACTTACCTGGTGGTCCAGTGGTTAGGAATTCACCCTGAAATGCAGGGGACATGGGTTCAATCCCTGCCCAGGGAACTAAGATACCACATGCTGAAGAGCAACGAAGGCTGTACACCATCACTACTGAACCTGCGTCCTCCAGAGTCCGTGTGCCTCAATAAAAAACCCTGCATGATCCAGTGAAGATCCTGCGTGCTGCAACTCAGACCCAACACACGAATCAATAAATATTCTTTTAATGGTTAAGATAGCAAGTTTTGTTATGTGTTCTTTTATCATAATTAAAAATAAAAGTAATTAATTAAAAATAGATGAGCTACTGTGATTGATACTTTTGAACTGTGGTGCTGCAGAAGACTCTTGACAGTCCCTTGGACAGCAAGCAGATAGAACCAGTCAGTCCTAAAGGAACTCAACCCTGAATATTCATTGGAAGGACTGATGCTGAAGCTGAAGTTCCAATCCTTTGGCCACCTGATGCGAAGAGCAGACTCATTGGAAAAGACCCTGATGCAGGAAAGATTGAAGGCAGGAGAAAAAGAGAGTGACAGAAGATGAGACAGTTGGATGGCATTACCGACTCAATGAACATGAGTTTGAACAAAATCTGGAATATAGTGAAGGACAGGGAAGCCTGGAGTGCTGCAGCCCATAGGGTCTCAAAGAGTCAGGTACGACTTAGCAACTGAATAACAACTGGGATTGAATAGGAGCCTGAAAGCCTCTGCTACACAAAAACCTCTCCCGAACTGCCTACTTAAGTAGTTAACACTCCACCTATCCTCAGTTAGAGTTCCTTTTTCAAGTAAAAATTTTCCTAGATAAAATCCCCATTTAAACTGCACAGAGATTTGCAAGAAGGGGAAGGAATGGTCTGTTGTTGTTTAGTCAATAAGTCATGTCCAACTCTTATGATCTCATGGAATGTTGCCCACCAGACTCCTCTGCCCATGGAATTTCCCAGACAAAAATACTAGAGTGGTTTGCCATTTCCTTCTCCAGGGGATCATCCCAAACCAGGGATTGAACCTGTATCTTCTGCACTGGCAGGTGGATTCTTTACCATTGAGCCATCGAGGAAACCCAAAGGAATGATTATATAACTGTTAAATTAGTTTATTTAAAATGCATACAAAAGAAATTAAGACATAAAGCTAGATGGCATTTGTTGGAGGGGTGGAACCTAGAAAAGTTGGAAACATAGAGTACAGTCACAGGAAGGATGAGGGAGGTGGGAGTCCCAGGAATAGGAGGCAAACTCATCAATATGAATGCCAAAAGGACCCATGAACACACCTACCATGCAATTTACCTAGCTGAACAACCAAAGTCAGGTTGATCCTGGGTCAAAACTAAGAACATGGGATGCTGACAATATAAAGGACCAGGATAAAAGCCTAGGCCTGAAAAGCAGAATCTAAGGTTATATATCCAAACAGGCCATGTCAGGTGAAGATCCCAGAAACAGATGGTAATGGCAAAGCTTGAAGTCTGAAACCAGACAAGAAAGGTCAGCAGAGCCAGATGGTGGACAGAATGAGATGCTCAGACAAGAGTGAAGGTTTAGGAAACTATGAAATTAGAATAGAGTGGATGTGGGACACAGTGGAAAGAACGGACTTGAAACTCAGCAGAGGTTACAAGGATTAGAAATCACATTAGAAGTTTTAGTGTCAAAGATTAGAAGAGGCAAGAAGTCCTGGTAACAGGGATGAACAAGTGCTTGTCACTGTCCAGTTTTTCGGAGATTTCTAACTTAACATCATTCATATTCAGGTAGGATCCAATCCTGGAAATCTTCATTGAGGCATGTAGTGAGAGCTGCTGTTTGAAACTCCCTGGCTGAGAAGTGAATGTATGGGCAAGACAAAGCATAGTTTTTGGCAGGAGTATTCAGGCACTTCAGTGCTGAAGAACCATGAAAAGGAAGGTGATTCTAAAAGCATAGGCTCTAGTTATTTACCTTTCACTGATTCTTAGACCTTGATGTCTCTCACTTGGTGCTCCTAGTAAATCTGAGAAAACCCTCCGTTTTTGTCAGCCTCCCTTAATTCATGCAGCATTTCGCACCGGTGTCTTGGATATACCAAGACAAGAGCACATGTGTGTCTAATTTGTGTCATGGACATTCTATGAGAAGTGACTTTGTAACTCTGCCTTATTAAGCTGACGTCATATATCATTTTTCTATTAAGCTTAGGTTAGTCATTCAGTTATGTTTGTTAGGTTAGTCACTCAGTTGTGTCCAACTCTTTGTGACCTCATGAACTGTAGCCAAGCCAGGCTCCTCTATCCATGGAATTCTCCAGGCAAGAAGACTGGAGCGGGTTGCCATTCCCTTCTTCATGGTCTCTTCCCAACCCAGGGCTTGAACCTGAGTCTCCTGCATTGCAGGCAGATTCTTTACCATCTGAGACACCAGGGAAGCCCTTATTAAGCTTAGAATACTGTCAAAATATGCAAGAATGAGTGAGTTAACAACATTTATTACTTCCAAGTAGTGTTACTTAAATTTTATATTGAGTTTTAAATATAATAGAAGGTTCAGCAAAATGATCTGTCTTTTTGGGTTATTTAGACCCCACCTAAGTGAACTCTGGGAGTTGGTGATGGACAGGGAGGCCTGGCCTGCTGTGATTCATGGGACTGCAAAGAGTCGAACACAACTGAGCTACTGAACTAAAGGCTCAGTCCCACCCTGGCCTCAGGGACCAAAGATGGTAGACAAAGATTTAAAGAGCCCTAGGCAAGTAGGTCTGGAACCTCAGCAGTAAGCCAGCTGCAGCTTACTATATTACTTACTTACCATGTAAGTCTATATTGGCTTCCCCTCCCTGCCAGGTGGAGGCTGGACAAACTGTAGGACAAACTGGGTGACTTGAATGGAACCAGGACAGAACACAGTTTCCCTGCAGCTATAGTGTGAAAACTATAGATTGATTATATTCTTTGCAACCAAAGATGGAGAAGCTCTACACAGTCAGCAAAAATAAGACAGGAAGCTGACTGTGGCTCAGATCATGAAATGCTTATTGCCAAATTCAAACTGAAATTGAATAAAGTAGGGAAAACCACTAGACCATTCAGGTATGACCTAAATAAAATCCCTAATGATTATATGGTGGAAGTGAGAAATAGATTTAATGGATTAGATCTGACAGAGTACCTGATGAATTATCCACGGAAGTTCATGACATTGTACAGGATCAAGGGATCAAGACCATCCCCAAGAAAAAGAAATGAAAAAAAGAAAAATGGCTGTCTGAGGAAGCCTTACAAATAGCTGAGAAAAAAGAGAAACTAAAGGCAAAGCAGAAAAGGAAAGATAAAAGCATCTGAATGCAGAGTTCCAAAGAATAGCAAGGAAAGATAAGAAAGCCTTCCTCAGTGATCAATGCAAAGAAATAGAGGAAAACAATAGAACAGGAAAGACTAGAAATCTCTTCAAGAAAATTAGAGATACCAAGGGAACATTTCATGCAAAGATGGGCTCAATAAAGGACAGAAATGGTATGGATCTAACAGAAGCAGAAGATATTAAGAAGAGGTGGCAAGAATACACAGAAGAACTATACAAAAAGATCTTCATGACCCTGATAATCACGATGGTATGATCACTCACCTAGAGCCAGACAGTCTAGAATGTGAAGTCAAGTGGGCCTTAAGAAACATGACTACTAACAAAGCTAGTGGAGGTGATGGAATTCCAGTGGAGCTATTTCAAATCCTAAAAGATGATGCTATAAAAATGCTTCACTCAATATGCCAGCAAGTTTGGAAAACTCAGCAGTGGCCACAGGACTGGAAAAGGTCAGTTTTCATTCCAATCCCAAAGAAAGGCAATGCCAAAGAATGCTCAAACTACCGCACAATTGCACTCATCTCAACATGCTAGCAAAGTAATGCTCAAAATTCTCCAAGCCAGGCTTCAACAGTACATGAACTATAAACTTCCAGATGTTCAGGCTTGTTTTAAAAGGCAGAGGAACCATAGATCAAATTGCCAACATGCACTGGATCATCAAAAAAGTAAGAGAGTTCCAGAAAAACATCTATTTCTGCTTTATTGACTATGCGAAAGCCTTTGACTGTGTGCATCACAACAAATTGTGGAAAATTCTTCAAGAGATGGGGATACCAGACCACCTGACCTGCCTCTTAGGAAACCCGTTTGCAGGTCAGGAAGCAACAGTTAGAACTGGACATGGAACAACAGACTGGTTCCAAATAGGAAAAGGAGTACTTCAAGGCTATTGTTACCCTGCTTATTTAATTTATATGTAGAGTACATCATGAGAAATGCTGGGCTGGAAGAAGCACAAGCTGGAATCAAGGTTGCTGGGAGAAATATCAATAACCTCAGATATGCAGATGACACGACTCTTATGGCAGAAAGTGAAGAAGAACTAAGAAGCCTGTTTATGAAAGTGAAAGAGGAGAGTGAAAAAGATGGCTTAAAGCTCAACATCCAGAAAACTAAGATCATGGGATCTGGTGCCATCTGTTCAGTTCAGCTCAGTTCAGTTAAGCAGTCGTGTCTGACTCTTTGCAACCCCATGAATCGCCACATGCCAGGCCTCCCTGTCCATCACCATCCCCTGGAGTTTACCCAAACTCATGTCCATTGAGTCAGTGATGCCATCCAACCATCTCATCCTCTGTCATCCTCTTCTCCTCCTGCCTCCAATCCCTCCCAGCATCAGGGTCTTTTCCAATGAGTCAGCTCTTCGCATGAGGTGGTCAAAGTATTGGAGTTTCAGCTTTAGCATGAGTCCTACCAATGAACACCGAGGACTGATCTTCTTCAGAATGGACTGGCTGGATCTCCTTGCAGTCCAAGGCACTCTCAAGAGTCTTCTCCAACACCACAGTTCAAAAGCATCAATTCTTCAGTGCTCAGCTTTCTTCACAGTCCAACTCTCACATCCATACATGACCACTGTAAAACCATAGCCTTGACTAGATGGACCTTTGTTGACTAAGTAATGTCTCTGCTTTTGAATATGCTATCTAGGTTGGTCATAACTTTCCTTCCAAGGAGTAAGTATCTTTTAATTTCCCGGCTGCAATCACCATCTGCAGTGATTTTGGAGCCCCAAAAATAAAGTCTGACACTGTTTCCACTGTTTCCCCATCTATTTCCCATGAAGTGATGGGACCAAATGCCATGATCTTAGTTTTCTGAATGTTGAGTTTTAATCCAATTTTTCACTCTCTTTCACTTTCATCAAGGGGCTTTTAATTCCTCTTCACTTTCTGCCATAAGGGTGGTGTCATCTGCATATCTGAGGTTATTGATATTTCTCCTGGCAATCTTGATTCCAACTTGTGCTTCTTCCAGTCCAGCATTTCTCATGATATACTCTGCATAATTTAAATAAGCAGGGTGACAATATACAGCCTTGACATACTCCTTTTCCTATTTGGAACCAGCCTGGTCCCGTCACTTCATGGCAAATAGATAGGGAAACAGTGACAGACTTTATTTTTTGAGGCACCAGAATCATTGCAAATGGTGACTGCAGCCATGAAATTAAAAGATGCTTGCTCCTTGCAAGAAAAGTTATGTCCAACCTAGACAGCATATTTCAAAAGCAGAGACATTACTTTGCCAACAAAGGTCCATCTGTCTAGTCAAAGCTATCTACGGTTTTTCCAGTAGTCATGTATGGATGTGAGAGTTGGACTATAAAGACAGCTGAGTGCCGAAGAATTGATGCTTTTGAACTATGGTGTTGGAGAAGACTCTTGAGAGTCCCTTGGACTGCAAGGAGATCCAATCAGTCTATCCTAAAGGAAATCAGTCCTGAATATTTATTGGAAGGACTGATGCTGAGGCTGAAACTCCAACACTTTGGCCACCTCATGTGAAGAACTGACTCATTGTAAAAGACCATGATGCTGGGAAAGATTGAATGGGGAAGGAGAGGTGGACAACAGAGGATGAGATGGCTGGATGGCATCACTGACTCAATGGACATGAGTTTAAGTAAACTCCGGGAGTTGGTGATGGACAGGGAGGCCTGCCATGCTGCAGTCCATGGGGTCGCAAAAAGTCGGACATGACTGACTGAACTGAACTGAACTGACAGTGTGAAAAGCCTGAGAACACAGGCAGGCTTTCCAGGGGTCCTGGAGGGTGCCATGAACCCAAGACAAGGCAATTTGTATAACTGCAGAGGCAGCATTCCAATCAGTTCAATAAAGAACAAGAGCTTTTAAAGAGCTAGAATCAGACTAAGGGAAAAACAAAACAAAATAAACACAAACAAATAAGAACTAAAAGAGATTTGAGTGAATAAAATGAAACATAAATACTAGAGACAAAATGAGTAGAGAAGCCTCCCCCTTCTTTTCATGTTAACACAGCACAGGCTTAAATAAATTGCTGTACAAGGTTCATATTAAGTGGCTCCAATATACGAGTCTGTCCTCTTTGCACTCAGATTTTGATTAGACTTCTGCCTTATTTCTTTTAACTTGGTCTTCATTTTGCTCCTTTATCTGGGCATACCTAATTTGGTCATCTCAGATCTCTAATTCTAGACCTGGGGCCCTGTCATTCCTGTCTCTCTGTTGTCTCTGCTTGGATTACTTGTTTCCTGATACTCATATCCTTCCCAGTGCTTTTGTTATAGCCAAATGCTTCTCTCAATGAGCTCTTCCAGGCTACTGGGGAATACACATATAGCCCCCTGTGGAGAGCCCTCTGATGCCAGCGATCTGTTTACTTATTGTTAGACTTTACCAGTGTGCTGTACACTTGTCCAGATGTCCTCTTGTTGTGCAATAAATGCTTATTGAATTTAACTTCCTGGAAACTTCCCAGATTGCCTCCCCTGCTCCAGTAGGGTGAGGTTCAAGGGTTGCCAGGCATCTGTTTTTGACAAAAACATTTCAGCATTTGAGTTTGTTGTCTGGGTTAAAAATGTCAGGCATAGGACTAGCTCTTTTTCCAATTAAATAATTCATATCATTATATTATCACAAAACCTGTATACACACAGGCAGTAAAATCTAATAAAAGCTAGAAATTGTTATCAGTGGATGTTCTATGTCTTTTCAAAATTAGGGTTTCAGATACTTATCCATTGTATCCAGTAGTTTTGCAGATACCACTTAACAACCCTATCTAGGTTATTGTTCCAGTAAATAAATTTTGCAGTAAGAGAAAAATGTAGAGAAGAAATATTGTATCTTAGAAAAGAAGTATAATGATAGGAATGCCATTAACATCAACAAAAATATACTGAGCACCTGCTTTAGTGATTTGAGCTCAGCTTTAAAGTGAATGCAATGATTACTGATATCTCTACTTCCTAAAAGGAGAAAAGAAGACTTTAGCTACTTCATTAGATGGCTTTCTTTAGAGAGAGAGAGATATAGAAAGATACATCAAGATAAGCTTGATCATGGTTATAGAAATAAAATAAGGGCCTCCTCTCAGAAAATGTAGATATACTTTTCCCTATTTCTCCCACTAAGTACAACTGAAAATCCTGAATATTCTATATAAAACAAATGTAAGAAGACTCTGAAAGGTCCGGAGAAGAAAACAAATCAGCTACGAACTTCAGGGCCCAAGGAATTACACAGTACTAATTTAGCTGGATTCTCCATTTGCTTCCCTAGTGACTTAGACGGTAATGCGTCTGCCTGCAATGCGGGAGATCCGGGTTCGATTCCTGGGTCGGGAAGATCCCCTGGAGAAGGAAATGTCAATTCACTCCAGCACTCTTGCCTGGAAAATCCCATGGACGGAGGAACCTGATAGGCTACTGTCCATGGGGTTGCAAAGAGTCGGACATGACTGAGCGACTTCACTTACACTTTCACTTTTCCATTTGCTTCAGACAGTCTAGACTTGGAGTTGAAGAAGCTGGCAACCCAGAATTACCAACAGGTGCAGGAAAAAAAAAAAAAAGTCTAACCAGTTAAGTCTGCTCTAGTTAGCCAAAGAACTGGGCCAGGGGCAATCTAGCAAGGCAGAAAATTTTTAAGCAATACCTCTCTACTGAAACAACACAGAAAACACTGTGACCCTCATTGCCACTCATGCCAGCAAATGCCAACCAGTAAGCCTATACTTACCTCCTCACCAGGATGCAATGAGGTATCTCAACATCCCAACCTAAGTGGTGTCAGAGAAAGCCAAGTAGGGAATCCAGACTTTTATCTTGGCTGGCCAGTAATAATCTCTTCTCCACCTCCAATAGTCAGTGGAAACTATCGTGGGGGAATATCCACCCTCATGTGGCAACTGCAACAAGCCCCCAGTTCAGGTGTCAACAGAGGCCACATGGGCAACCTGGACATCTACTTTTACCTGAAATTAATAAGGAGCCCTACTCCTTACCCTGTTAGAAGACTTTTAGAGAAAGTCAGCAAAAACAGGAAGTTTAAAGGAGGTGTAGTGTCTCATAATATACTATGAGTATGCTCAGGTTTTGTTCTAAAACTATTCATAATATCTAAAACCATGATGATCTCAAACTGAATAGGAATAAACAATCAATAGATGTCAACAATGAGATGAAAAGAATGTTAGAATTATCTGACAAAGAGTTTAAGGCAGCTATGATTAAAAAGAGGACTTTCCTGGTGGCTCAGTGATAAAGAATCTGCCTGCCAATACAGGAGACACAAGAGACATAGGTTCAAGCCCTGGGTTGGG
The DNA here is from genome assembly GCA_917880005.1 of Nanger dama. Classification (NCBI taxonomy): domain Eukaryota; kingdom Metazoa; phylum Chordata; class Mammalia; order Artiodactyla; family Bovidae; genus Nanger; species Nanger dama. The sequence goes on along the minus strand of CAKJTW010000085.1, from coordinate 5,277,916 downwards.
AAGATTCCCTGGAGAAAGGAATGGCAACTCACTCCAGTATTCTTGCCTGGGAAATCCCATGGACAGAAGAACCTGGATGTCTATAGTCCATGGTATCTTGAAAGAGTCTACATAACTTAAGTGACTAAAGCTACAACATTTTACTATTTTACAGTTCTTAAGATTAGAAATCCTAAATCAAGTTTGGGCTAAAGTCAAAGTGTCAACAAAGCTATATTCTTTTTGGAGCCTCCAGGGGAGAGTCTGATTCCTTGCCTTTTACTTGCCTATATTCCTTGGCTGGTGACCCCATCCTCACAATGGCACTTACTCTCATGTCTGCTTCCATCATCAAATCTCTTTGACTCTGATCTTCCTTCCTCCTTTGAAATTATGCTGCACCCACTTGAGTTGTCCAGAATAATCTCTCCATCTCAAGACCCTTAATTTAATCATATCTGCAAAGTCCCTTTTATCATGTGAGGTAACAGTCATGAGTTGAGACTTGGACATCTGCGGCAGGGCATTATTCAGTCTATCAGACTACAGTAATCAACACTGTTTGGTAGAGGGAGGGGACTTATGTACACATATGGTTAATTCATGTTGATGCATGACAGAAATCAAACAAATGTTATAAAGCAATCATCCATCAATTAAAAATAAACAAACATTAAAAAAGACTGTATGGTGAGGGGGTAGACACATAGATCAATAGAACAAAATAGAGAACCTCATTATATGCCCAACTGATTTTTGACAAAGGTGGAAAAGCAATTCAATGGAGAAAAGTTAGCCTTTTCAATAATTGGTACTGGAGAAACTGAACATCCAAAAAGGAATGAACCTCAACCTAAGTTTCATACCTTACACAAAAGTTAACTCAAGATGGACCACAGACTTAAATTTAAAATATTTTTCTAGAAGAAAAAACACAGGAGAAAATCTTCGAGACCTAAAACAAGCCAAAAGTTCTTAGATATGACACCAAAAGCATGATTCATAAAAGACAAAATTAAGTTGAGCCTCATCAAAACTAAAAACTTTTGCTCTGCAAAAGACCCTGTTGAGAGGATGAAAGAATGGTCATGGAATAGGAGAAAACAGTGCATCTGATGCAAAGAACAGACTCATTGGAAAAGACCCTGATGCTGGGAAAGATTGAAGGCAGGAGAAGGGGACAACAGAGGATGAGATGGTTGGATGACATCACCGACTTGATGGACATGAGCTTGAGCATGCCCCAGGAGTTGGTGATGGACAGGGAGGCCTGGCGTCCTGCAGTCCATGGGCTTGCAGTTAGACACAACTGAGCGACTGAACTGAACTGAATTGAACTGAGGAGAAAATATATGCAAACCACATAGGTGACAAGGACCTACCATATAGGAAACAGAAGGAACTCTCAAAACCAGACAGTAAAAAACAAAAATCCAATTCAAAACTGGGCAAAAGCCATTAGCAGATTTCACCAAAGAGGCTATAAAGATGAGAAATAGGGAAATGTAACTAAGCCATTAGCAGATTTCACCAAAGAGGATATAAAGATGAGAAATAGGGAAATGTAACTTAAAATCTAAACAAGATATCACCACACATGTATTAGATTGTTTAAAATAAAAAACAGTGACAACATTGAATGCAGGTGTGGAAGGAGAAAATATACACGTTGGTGGGAATGTCAAGTAGTAAAATCACTCTGGAAAAGAGTTGGGCAGTTTCTGATAAAACTAAACATGCAACTATGGTATGATCCAGCAATTATACTCTTGGCATTTATCTCAGATAAATGAAGGCTTACGTTCAGACAAAAACATGTAGATGAATGGTTACAGAAGCTTTATTTGTAGTGAGTCAAAACTGGAAACAATACAAATGCCTTTCAAACAGTTGAACAGTTAAACAATTAGTAGAATGTTCGTATTGTGGAATGCTACTCAAGAATGGGCTTCCCTGGTGGCTCAGGTGGTAAAGAACGCACCTGCAGTGCAGGAGATGCAGGAGACCCGGGTTTGATCCCTGGGCTGGGAAGATCCCCTGGAGAAGGGAATGGCAACCCACTCCAGTGTTCTTGCCTGGAGAAGCCCATGGATGGAATAAAAAGAAACTACCACTACACACAACTTGAATGAATCTCCAGAGATTCTGAATGAAAAAAAGCTAATCCCAAAGGTTACATACCTTTGGGTATGTAAAGGTATGATTTTATTTATATAACATTCTTGAAATGACAAAAACTCTAGAAATGCAGAGTAGTTTAGTGGTTGCCAGAGATTAAGGAGTGGGTGGGAGGCAGGAAGGAAGTGAGTGTAGCTATAAAAGGCAATGTCAGGGTAATGGAACTGTTTCATATCTTGACTATATCCGTGTCGATATCCTGCTTGTGACAGTGCTATGGTTTTGTAAAATGTTACCCTTTAGGGAACTTGGGTAGAGTACAAGAGATTTCTCTGTATTATTTCTTAGAAGTTCACGTGAATCTAAAATTATTTCAACACTAAAAGTTTTATTTAAAAATAAATGTATAATAGAGATTAGAACAGTAGGTAAAACAAGAATCCCTGAGTCTGTACTGAATTATATAACAAACAAATCTTAAAAAGAAAATAGTACTCAAAGGCTTAAAATGAAAAGTGATGATCTCTTTTCCTCCTCATCCTCTAGTCACACTTCTCAAGGATAACCACTCACAACACTATTAACTGGGTTCTTCTTATATTTACCTGCATATTTCTATACATAATCTGTAAGATTATATTGTTATTTCCTTATCACTTTTTTGCATTATCTATTGAATTTCTATTTTGTTACATGAGTGTAGCTCCCATTCTCCCAATTCATTTTTGTTAAATCAGTGGTCAGTATTTATATTATTATGATGATGAAAATATCATGTATTGTTGAAGCAAGTTTATCCTATGATTGTCTTTCCCTCTCTTGTATACCCTTCAGTTTTTCCTAGAGTTCCTGGAGCGTGTTTTTTCCCATTTCCTTTGGCTCTATTTACCTATCAAAATGCTTCATTAGATCAGTCAGATGTCTACGAAACTTTTTTTCTGGTCTCATAAGTATATCAGGTAATTTAACAGTTGCATTTCATTCTTTGACAGCTTCCTTCTCAGAGCTGGCTCTTTCCTCATTTGCCTACACTAAACAGAACAGACTGTTCCCTTGGCCTCTGGGGCACATTGTCATCTTGCGGCTCCTCTCACTACCTTACCTCGTTGCTGTCATTGTTCACTGGACTCCATGTCTTTTTTGTTTTGTTACCTCATTTTGCTGGAGATCCAAGAGTGAATGAAAGTCAGACTTTTAAGTCCTTTTACATGCTTGCATGGCTGAAAGTGACTTTAACCTCACTGGATATAGAGTTATAGGATGAAAATAATATTCCCTCAGAGATTTGAAGGTATTGCTGCATTGTATCCAGGCTTTAAATATTAATGCTGCAAAGTTCAATGCTGTTCAGTGCTGCTTTGCTCTTTGTGTGAAAAAGAGTGAAATAGGTATCTATGCATAAACTGCGGCAATTTTAAAAGCCTGAAGGAATAAATATGTATGTGTATACTAAGTCGCTTCAGTAATGGCGAATTCTTTGTGACCCCATGGACTGTAGCCCACAGGCTCCTCTGTCCATGGGATTTGCAAGGCAAGAATACTGGAGTGAGTTACAGTTTCCTCCTCCAGGGGATCTTCCTATCCCAGGGATTGAACCTGTATCTCCTGCATTGGCAGGCGGATTCTTTACTACTGAGCCACCCAGGAAGGCCTAAGAACAAATAGTGAGATTTAAATAAACCAATAACAACTAAATAATTTGAAGTTGCAATAACTTAGCAGCTAAACAACTCCCTACCAAATATACCATAGGCCCCAATTATTTTAGGTGTGGATTTTACCATAGTTGTTTATGATGGAAAGCTTGCAAAACTGATCTATGAATCAATTAGCCTTGACACCAAAACCAAGTAAGAACACTACAAGAAAAATTATAAAACAAACATCAAATATAAATGTAAAAGTGTAAAACAAAATTTTGGCAAGTTTATTTCAGCACAGTATTGAAAAAAATCATGAGCAAGTAGGATTCATTGGGAGGAGAGAGGGGGTTCAGGATGAGGAACACATGTATACCTGTGGCGGATTCATGTTGATGTATGGCAAAACCAATACAATATTGTAAAGTAATTAACCTCCAATTAAAATAAATTTATATTAAAAAAGAATGCAATAATATTTTAACATAAAAATCAAGCAACTTAATCACAACATTAATGGACAAAGGAGAGATATATAACCATTTCAATACATGTAGAAAAAATATTTGATAAAATTCAATATCTATTCATAATTTCATATCAAAACTTTTGGTACACTAAGCATGGAAGTGAACCTTAAGCTAACCTGATGCAGGATATCAATCCAAAATCTAAAGATAATATTATACTTAATGCTGAAACTTTAGAGGCCTTCACGTTAGAATAAAAAACAAGACAAGGATATCTGCTAGGATTGCTTCTATTCCACACGGTAGTGGAGGTTCAGGTGATTACAATAACATAAGCAAAAAATAAAGAATTTTTACAAAATCAAGATTTAGAAAGGGTGATACAAAACTGTTGTTTGCAGATAATATTATTGGCTACATAGAAAATCCAAGATATCTAGAGACAAACAGAATTATAAAGAGGTTGACAGATGCTGGATATGAGGTCAACATACCAAAGTTGGAAATAAAACAATAATGTATTAAAAACTAAAAGAAGAAAAGATGTGTAAGACCTTTTATGGAGAAAATTATAAAACATTAACAAAGTACATAAAGGAAGACTTGAATAAATGGAAATATATATCATGTTTATGAATGGAAAGTCTTATTATAAAGATGTCAATTCTCCCCCAAATGAATCAATAAATGCAGTGCAGTTACAATAATAATCCCAACATAGGATGACAGAAGAGCCAAGAATAACCCTAATTATACCATGTACAAAACAAATTTCAGATGGATTGAAGAACTGCATCTGAGAAACAAACCTTTAAAACTTTTAGTAGAATGTACAGGAGGATGTTCTTTAGATCTCAACAGAAAAGGATTTCCTAAACCGAACACAGGAAGACCAAACCAAAAGGAAATTCTTAATATTTTAATGAATTACATGGTAAAACTATAGACAGCAAAATACATCAAAATATAAAAAGACAGTGCACAGACTGAAGAAAATAACTGCAATGTATATAGCTAAAAGGATTCAATCTAAAATATGCATCAATCAATAAAAAGAAAACAACCCAAAAGGGGCAGGGGAGGACAGACACATAAACAGGTGATTCACAGAACTGGAAACCTAGATAGACAACATGTGAAAAATGCTCATCCTCACTAGTCACCAGAGAAATGCAAAATAAAGCAACTAGATATCGTTTAAAATCCATCAGATTGACTAAAAATTAAGAACTCAGCACCAAGTGTCAGTGGAGATACTGGGAAATGGAACTTCATACTCGACAGTGAAAATCTGTAAAATTTCTTTGGAGCCTGATTTGGTGATATCTAGTAAAGCTAAAGATGTACATCAACGAAGAGCTTGTAATTCCACTTCCTCATCTCTCATACTATGTAATTAGAGATCATCTAAAATTGACATATCAAGAAATTGAATTACGGGACTTCCCTGGTGGTCCAGTGGTTAAGAATCCGCCTTCCAATGCAGGGGACGTGGGTTTGATCCCAGGTCGGGGAACTATTAGTAAGATCCCACATGCCACAGGGCAACTAAACCCACACACCACAACTAGGAAAGCCCACACAGTGCAATGAAAGATCCTGAAGGCGGCAACTAAGACCCAATCCAGTCAAATAAATAAATGAATTAATTTTTAAAAAGAAAAAAGAAATTGAATTAAATATAAGCATAGTCTACATCCTAGGACTTCTCAAATTTTCATGTGTATACAAATTACTTATGATTCTCTTTAAAATGCAAGTTCTGATTCAGCAGGTCTGAGATGAGCTCCAAGATTCTACATTTCTAAAAAGCTCCCAGGTAGTGCCCAGGCTGCTGATAGGAAAACTTTATTTGGAGTAACAAAGAGATAAAGTGTAAGTTGCAAACTCAGATGCCTACCAAGGCCAGGGGGTTAGCAAAGGTGTGAAGCCGATTAGATAGGGATTGCAATGAACTAGCAAGTGTATACCCTGAAGAGAGGAGGCAACTGCTATTCAACTTAGGTTGCACAATACAAGTTCAGAGATCCCAATTTCTTAAGAGAGGCTGGGAAATTGGTTTTAGATGAAACCTTCCAATTTTAAAATGTTAACAACCATTTAGAGGAGAACAGAAAACACTATGGGAAGTAAACAGAATACATCTTCGGGCAGGTCTGACTTGCTGGCCTTCAGTGTGAAATCTCTCATCTAAAAATGGTAACCAATAGAGTTAAGAGGTTGAGAGTTTAAGGCAGTTAAGAGGTTGTCTTTGGTATATGAAGCTGGAATGGGGAGACAAGGAGCCAGAGACTGCTGCTTCTCATCATAAGATCTTCTATACTGTTTCGTCTGTTCCTACATGGGCATAGCTTCAATTTTTTAAAACTGTTTTTACATAAAACAGTTATGACTAAATTTATGATTGTTCCATATTTGCTTTGCCTACCTTAGCTATGATTTAGCTCAAGCTTAATCAGGAATCTATCATCTAACTATGATGTTGCTCTTAATGATCCTTCAATGATGTGGATTTCTAGGAATACAGCATAGTGAGAAGTAAAGATGACCTGAAGTGAGGGTGTAATTTTAATGAAATTGCAACAGCAGCCTTCTCTGGGGTCTTGTAATCAACCAGTAGTTCAAAAACAAAAAGCCTAGGATCCCAAGGCTGAATGGTCACAGAGGTTATCCCGTCTACCATACCACCAAGTACGTGAACTCTATAGTTTCTTAACTTATATTGTTCTACATTCCCAACTTCTCCTTTTGTGTCACATGAGATGTAGAATACTAGGTCCAGGCGTTAAACTATTTTTAATTCACAATAACTATGGAGAAGGCAATGGCACCCCCACTCCAGTACTCTTGCCTGGTAGACTGCAGTCCATGGGATCGCGAAGAGTCGGACACGACTGAGAGACTTCACTTTCACTTTTCACTTTCACGCATTGGAGAAGGAAATGGCAACCCACTCCAGTGTTCTTGCCTGGAGAATCCCAGGGACGGGGGAACCTGATGGGCTTCCGTCTATGGGGTTGCACAGAGTTGGACATGACTGAAGCGACTTAGCAGTATGGTAACAGTATGAATAATAACAATGATACCTAACATGTTTTGTCCATTTACAATACGCCAGACATTGTGCCCAATGTTTGATATGTATTATCTCATTTGATCCTGGGAAAACCAATTGATAGCTCCATATAAATGACTTGTTACTTACAAAGGGACAATATTAATGTTAGAGTGGAGAAACCTGATGGACATGACCTTCATCAAGTGATCAAAATTAACACCACAATATGGAGACAAGCTGACATCACATGCCTGCTAATACGATGCACAGAGGACGTGACATCACTTCAGTGGTACAAGTCAGTGGTATTTTTGTCCAAAACACATAATCTTAATCATGATAAAATGACAGAACAAACTGAGAGACATTCTGCAAAATAACTAGCCTGTATTTTTCAAATGTGTCAATGTCATGAAACAGAAATAAAAACTGAGGAACCATTACAGATTAAAGGAGATTAACAAAACATGACAACTGAATTTAGTATGTGATCCTGTTTTGGACCCTGAATTGGGAAAAGTAGCTAGAAAGGACAATATTCATAAAAGTGACAAATTTGAATATGTACTATGGATAACAATATTGTATCAATTTTAAATTTCTTGATTTTGATAACACAAACAGAATAATAAAATAAATGAAGTAGACTGGGTAAGATATAAACAATTGTAAGTTTGAAATTACACCAAAACAATATTTACCAAAAATGACATAGGTACTGTTACTATCCAATGCTGCCAATGAGGAGAGTGAAAATCAGAAAGCTAAGTGATTTCCACGTTTAAGTAAGAGGTAAAATCTGGATTCAAACACAAGGTTGTCTGAATCTAAAAGCCATACTCTTAGATGTTAGGGCATATTGTCTCAAATTAGCAACTTTGCTTTTGAGAACTGCTTCTAAGTCAGTGCTTTCTTTAAAGCGGTCATCTTGGAGGATTATATGCTCATTCTATTCACGCTCTTGCTGCCTACAGTCCTGTTTTTGGAAACATCATTTAAGGTCAGTTTGTTAGTCACTGATTTTTCACCTATATTTTCCATATCTCAGTGCTACTCCCCAAATGACAGTTTTGAAGGGAATATGTGAAGCACATTATGTCTGTTTTAAAAGTTGTCACATGGCTTTATAGATATTTTTCAGCTCTTCAGATCAAAATGATAATTGCTTTAAAAAGCCAGCATGGAGTGACAGGACTATTCGATGCTGAGAGAGTGGTCTTTTCAATGAATGGTGCTTGGACAGTGCAATATCCACATCCAAAAGAATGAAGGTGGACCCCTCCCCGCCACCCCCACCCGCCGACCTCACACTATATACAATCATCAACCCAAAATGGAAATACCTAAATATAAGACCAAAGGCTATAGGCACTTAGAAGAATACATAGGGGTAAGTCTTTTTGACCTTGAATTAAGCAATCATTCCTTCAGCTCAGTTCAGTTCAGTCGTTCAGTCATGTCCAACTCTTTGCGACCCCATTAATCGCAGCACGCCAGGCCTCCCTGTTCATCACCATCTCTCGGAGTTCACTCAGACTCATGTCCATCGAGTCCGTGATGCCATCCAGCCATCTCATCCTCTGTCACTCCCTTCTCCTCCTGCCCCCAATCCCTCCCAGCATCAGAGTCTTTTCCAATGAGTCAACTCTTTGCATGAGGTGGCCAAAGTACTGGAGTTTCAGCTTTAGCATCATTCCTTCCAAAGAAATCCCAGGGCTGATCTCCTTCAGAATGGACTGGTTCGATCTCCTTGCAGTCCAAGGGACTCTCAAGAGTCTTCTCCAACACCACAGTTCAAAAGCATCAATTCTTCAGTGCTCAGCCTTCTTCACAGTCCAACTCTCACATCCATACTAGACAACTGATAAGAACCTACTGTTGGAGAAGGCAGTGGCACCCCACTCCAGTACTCTTGCCTAGAAAATCCCATGGACAGAGGAGCCTGGAAGGCTGCAGTCCATGGGGTTGCTGAGGGTCAGACATGACTGAGCAACTTCCCTTTCACTTTTCACTTTCATGCATTGGAGAAGGAAATGGCAACCCCCTCCAGTGTTCTTCCCTGGAGAATCCCAGGGACGGGGGAGCCTGGTGGGCTGCCGTCTCTGGGGTCGCATAGAGTCGGACATGACTGAAGTGACTTAGCAGCAGCAGCAAGAACCTACTGTATAGGACAAGGGACTCTATTCAATACTCTGTAATGGCCTACAAGGGAAAGTGATGTGTGCAAGTCTCTCAGTTGTGTCTGATTCTTTGTGACCCCATGGACCATACAGTCCATGGACTTCTCCAGGGCAGAATACTGGAGTGGGTAGCCTTTTCCTTCTCCAGGGGATCTTCCCAACCCAGGGATTGAACCCAGGTCTCCTGCATTGCGGGTGGATTCTTTACCAGCTGAGCCACAAGGGAAGCCCCTATATGGGGAAAGAATCTAACAAAGAGTGGATATATGTATATGTATATGTATAACTGATTCACTTTGCTGTACACTGGAAACTAACACAACATTGTAGATCAACTATACTCCAATACAAAATTTTAAAAGGGTGAATTTTACAGGGAATTTTTTACCCTCAATAAAGGGTGAATCTCAATAAAGCTGCTTATTAAAAAAAAACAGACAATGTCTAAGATTTGGGCTTTTTCACTTCCCCATTGCCCATTCCTCACTTTCCCTGTTTTCTCAATTATGTTTGATTGTGTACTTTCATTCTTACTTTCCAACTTCTCTCTTGAATCTGAAGAGACCCAGTACTGGAACATTCCACCCATGATTGGTTCAGCAATGGACACACGACCCATGTCAGGCCAATTAGTAAAACTCAGCTTAGGGACTTCCGTTGCTCTAGCAGGAAAGGGAACTCCACTGCTGGATTAGGCATTGTGAGACTGAAGTTACCAGGGGTACCGTCTTCTCTAGGAAGAGCCTGAAAATAGAAACCAACCCAGAGGAAGTATCTCTGATGGTCTTGGTGAAGTAATCTGCCTGTGAACTAAGCCATGTATGAAGTTGGCTCTACACCTGTACTTATTAAGCTTATGGTAAGCTATAAATCACCTGTTTGGCTTAAGCAAATTTGGGTCTTTTGTGTGTGTGTAACTTGCAGTGAAAGAATCCCAAATGATATAGGCTGTTTTTCCTGGGGGCCAGTCCCCTTAGGATGTGATTTCAAATCATCACGTCTCATAGGACCCTGCCTGTTAGGCCTAAAATGATAGGTTCCTGCCTACCAAAGGAGGGACACCAGACAGCTCCTGTAACACAACACATATAAATTGGATTTTCACATAGCATGCAAATAAACAGGCATTAAACAGTGGTTACCAGATAACTGAAAAGTTGGAAAGGAACTGGTGGTCATATAAAGCAGAAGGATGATACTAGAATCAGGAGTTACTTGCTTCCTATCCAAAATCCAGAGAGGTTATACCACTGAAAGGAGGGCGAGCTAAGAGTGTGGAGAACTCAATAACCCGGAAAGTGAAAGTCGCTCAGTCGTGTCCAACTCTTTGCAACCTCATGGACTATATAGTCCGTGGAATTCTCCAAGTCAGAATACTGGAGTGGGTAATCTTTCCCTTCTCCAGGGGATCTTCCCAACCCAGGGATTGAATCTGGGTCTCCCACATTGCAGGCAGATTCTTTACCAGTTGAGCCACAAGAGAAGTCCAAGTATATTGGAGTGGGTAGCCTATCCCTTCTCCAACAGATCTTCCCAAGCCAGGAATCAAACCGGAGTCTCCTGCATTGCAGGTGGATTCTTTACCAACTGAGCTATCAGGGATGCCCCAATAACCTGGAGAAAGAGTAAATAAATAGGTGGGCCTCTGATAATTAAGCTAGTAGAATCCTCATGCAAGGAATGTCATTATCTATCTCTGAGAGTCAACCAGTAAAGTGTCTGTGTGTGTGTGACTTGAGGTTGGAAAACATGCAGAACTCCAGTCAAGGCAGTCACCTCCAAGAGACCAAAATGGAAGATGACTGTAAATAAGTAACCTGAAACTCAAGTATATATGCCCCTGCACCCAGCCTCATGCTGGGCACATGACAGTTTCAGTAAATATTTGTTGAATGAATGAATAAATCTATATGAGCGAAAGAGTCAGCAGACTGGAGGAAATCTACTGAGCCCGAAGCAGGCAGCCATCTCCAAGTGGTGTCCAGGGGACAGAGTATTTCACGTAGATGCACATATAGTTAGGAACATGGATGCGGCTGTGGACAGAGAAAGCAGACCTGGCTCTGTGTGCTTGGTTAACGGACATCCGCCCCTGGACTACAGGCCCTCTCTCAGTGGGGGACCCAACCTTGGACTCTACCCTGTTGAACAAGGTAAATTTCACCTACTGTGGCCTCTTGGCAGTCAGCCAGCTGGCTTTTATCTAGTGATAACCTCTGCCTTTGTCATGAGCTAGGCTAGCCTTAGCACGGTGACTACTTTAACCTTATGTACTGACCAGTGAAATACGCAACCATTGCATCAGGAAAGATGTTTAAAAAGTGGAAACCATGATAGATAATCAGTGTACATAGTTTTTCTTGTGTGATTCCTCTTTCCACAATCTTGCATTGGGAGCACGTCAATGAGGACTGGCTGAAAATATTGAACAAGAAGAGCTCTAGGCCCTTTGTGGCACCCGAGAGAAGGTTCAGTAAGCCCTTCCCCAGCTCCATCAGGGATAGCACAATCACACGGATACTGCCAGAACTCTCGTTCTAGACAGAAACACATTCAAGATAAAAAGATCAAACAAGTTTTCCATTTCTAAGCCCAGTAGGTCAATGCCAGGCCTTACTTTCCTCCGTTGTGTGGTAACACTTTCTTATCAAAGTAAAACAAAGGGGCCTCATTGAGTTCTCTGTGTCAGTAATAACTAGAGAAAGGGAGTTTGATTCCTACTTGATTTATTCTTCCTTTTTTCTTTTTGGATCAAAAGTTCAACTAAAAGTATTTGCTCAGATAGAAAGGATATTATGTAACTAGTGAGCCCATTCCAAGATTAACTTGTACATATATATAGTACAATAGGAGGACCGAAAAGGGACTAGAATTTGCAGCGGGACTTCGTTGAGAACTAGCAACTGGCTCTACAGTTATGCTCACCTATAATACATGATGAATGGATTATATGGGCTAGTGCAAGACCCAGACCTGGATTTTCAACTTGGCGAAGAATTAGAAACCCGTGAGGGAGAACTAAAGGCTAGTATCATACTGAACTGAACAGAATCTCTTCTTTTTAAAAACTTTATTTATTTTTTAATTTAAGGACAATTTCTTTACGGAATTTTGCTGTTTTCTATCAAACCAGAATCTCTTCTTTATCAAATGAGCATCACTGGATTATGTAGACTCCCTGGGTCCTTGGTGCATATACCAATTCTTCTGTGTGGGAAACTGCAACAGATCATTTCTGGGACAGCCAGGTAAGAGTCTGCTCAAAGTCGTACGCAGGGGCATCTAGGCAGGCTAATTTTGATGATGCTTTCTTTCTCTGACTTAATAGGCTCAACTCCAGCTTTCTCTGCCACGATTTGGCCTCCTAAGGCTATCTGAAGCATCAAAAGGTAACAATGCTAAGATCTATGCCTGACCATTAACCAATGTCTCTATTCCCCTTAGATGCAAATGGAAATAGTTTTATGTTGTTGTTTATGTCTTTCAGTGCTTTCCTCTACTTTCAAAGAAGATAGTGATGACTGATGAAGGTTGAAAATACCAGCCATCAGGATTTTGAGGGTGTCCAGGGTCGCCGATAAATAGCAGGAGTGAACCCTTTGTGGGAGGTTGTAGTGAAATAGCTGCCAGTGAGGCATCTGACAGCCTTACTTTGTTCACCACCTCTGTAACCAGCTCTGCTTCTAAATAGTTTCAGGTATCCTTGATTTGAGTCCCCCAGACCTGATACTTGATACTCCCCTTCCAGAAGGGCCATTTTGCTAGCCTTGATTGTTAATCTCGTTTCCCTCTTGGATGACTTCTTTTCTCTCTGTTCCAGATCAACACTTTCATTGATCCAGAAACGAAAGCAAGGCAAAGTTGGAGGGGGAAAGAAACATGGAAAAAGACATTTTAGCTCACATGGAGGCTCTGACGACCCAGGCAAACGACGCAGATTCAGCTGCTGCATACACGGGAGCCCCGCCTGCCGTTCAAATTGTACTCGAAGATGCTAATCTTGATGCAAGTAGTGGGGAAATGTGGGGCAGGAAAGCATGGGTCCAAGAGAGAGTGATGAGGTGGAAAAAATGTCCAACCTCAGTCTGTATCTGGATATGGAAGCTGAGGCCCCACAACCATGGGCAGCTCCTGATCACGCTATATGGCAGAGGGCTAACATCAGGGAACACAGAGGGAAGAAAAACAGCCGTAAAAGGAGGAATAGGAAGGAAACAAAGATGGTGTATCTTCCTTGTCCTCTGACGCTGCGGACTCGAGCATCTTCCGCAGCCCCAGTTCTGGGTCACGCTCCTGTCCTAGCGCCTCTGTTAAAGGATGATATAGAAGTCAGTGTGGAGAATGAAACCTGGGAGCAAAGGAAGAGTGGTGAGGGTAAAAGGCATCCATTCTCAATCAGTCTCGGATGGCGCCAGCTGGTGCCTTGTTGCCAAGAGGAAGTCCATCTCAGTCCTCTGCTGAGTGGGACTCTCTGGTGGACAACCAGGAGATAAAAGTAGAGCAGGGAAACAGCCATAAAGGGAGAAATAAAAGAACAAGATCATGTGTAGCCCCTGGCCCCTGACTGTACAGGCTTGGGCATCTTACATGAACCCAGGTCCATTACCCACAGCTCCTGCTGGGGCTTCAGCAGTTGCCAATGATAGAGTTAACACAGGGCTTCAAAGCAGGGATCGAAAGGAGAAAGATAAAATGTCACTGGTTACTTCTTATCAGAGTGCTCAGGCTGGCAGTCCGTGCTCAGATGTGGCATCAGGCCATGGCTCACTGGAGCAGGTTTCCTTTGCTAAAGATGGGTTGAATGTAGGGGAGAAAAGCAGGTGTACAAGGAGGGATAGAAAAGACCAAAGTGTCTTGTCTCCTTCTTGGCCTCTGACAGTCAAAGCTTGGACCTCATTCAGAGCCAAAGATGCGGTTCAGACTCTCTTGCAGGGTGAGTCTTCCATGGCAAGTGTAAGGATGAATAAGGGCCAGAAAAACTGGCCTCAAGTGGAGAATGGTAAAGAAGAAGCAAAGCCCATTCTTCCTTGCCCTGTGAGGGTCCAGGCAGATGCCTTCTTCGCAGCCAAAGCTCTGGGGCAGGATTCATTTGAGGGGACTTCTGCTCTGGAAGACCAATTTCCCAAGCTGAGTCAAGGCATGAGTGGGTCCCAGCAGGAGAGAAGAGCCAAGTGCAGGGCAGTGCAGAGATTTCTCTGGAACCTTCCCGGGACTGGAGAAATACAGAGAGATGCCCAAGGGATAAGGATTTGCAGGAGTGCGTGGAGATGAATTTTGCTAGGCAAGTCGACTGTTAATGTGGGGGAGCTCTGCTCTCAAGAGAGGATAGAAACTTTGACCCTGACCAAAACCCACACCCACAAGGGTTCTTTAGTAATGGGGAGGCAGGGACAACAGAGGGAGAGGGGTGAATATCAGATACCCTGGATGGGGAAATGGGAAGATTTTTAAGATGCAGAAGAGAAAAGAAAGGAAACTAAGAAGACTCTAGGCTTTGGAAGTGTGACCATCTATCTCTGCTCAGGAGAAAGATAGGTTTAAAATGCTACTCTGAAGAAAGAGAGGCTCGCTACACAAATGGTCTATCTTATCCTGTTATACTGTATCATCGCAGTCCTCTCTTGATGGGAGACTGCTCGCCTAAATAAGTTTTAAGTTTACAGGTGGTAGATGCTATATGACTGGCACATACAAGCTAATGTTTTAGAAAAGCAAAAGTCCTTACGCTGTCTATCCTTTTTCCTATAAGATTTTTCACATCCTTGGGAGAGGTCTATTACTTATGGCTGGGAAATGGTGTTATGACTCTAGAGTGTAAACCAAGGACAGAATGTGTATTGTATCCTAAGAACACTACTCTTGACTGGAAAATGTAACTGCATGTTGCATATTAGATTGTAAATTGCCTTCATGGTTGCAGGGAGCTCCCGGACTGGCCGGTTTACAAGCACTGAGAGCACAGACTCTAGAGTCACAATGCCTGTGTTCAAACCCCAGCTTTGACACTCACCCTCTGTGTTCCTCTGAGCAACTCACTCCTGTCTTCTGGCTCCCAGGTTCTGCTGCTATCACCTGGCGATAATAATAACCCCTGCCTTGTAGGATTGCATGAGGATTAAATGAGTTAATACATGTGAAGCCTTTAGAAGAGTACTTTGCAAATAATAAGCCGCCAAACGACATCAGCTATTATTACTTTATCTTGCAGCATTAAATTTCATGGAAGGGCCTCTCATTAGCAGGGCCTGGCCTTTAACATTATGTGTCTTACAAGTTATACAAACAGCAATGCAGATGTAAGACAGAAGATGATTCCTGCACTTAAAAATCATGGTAACAACAATTCTTAAAACCATGGACATGCTGTTTAAGGAGGAAACAAGTGATAAAATAGTAGCTATGATTTTGAAGTGATAGGATTTCAACCATGTCGAGAAAAATTGCTGCAATAAACTCTGGGAAAGAAATACACTACTATGTCAATATTGGTTATTTCTGGATGAGGGGGATCATGCGTGAGGATGTTTTTCTGTTTCTTCATTCTTTTCCATAACTCCCAAGTTTCTACATTACCATGTCTTCAGCAAATGATCAAAAAAAAAAAAAAATGAGGGGAAGAAGACTTCTCCACAGTGAACTTGTTAGAGGGGAGTCACCTGACATGAGGGGACCAGACCGTCCCCAGTGAACACTCCCCAGCCTGCAGCTCTGGAAAAGACATTCAGGTGCCTTGGACTGGGGGTGAACAGAGCAGAGACAGAAACACTGTGGGAGGCGGTGGGGGGAACTTCTGTATTTCTCAGAACAACCTGTGGGAACAAGGGAGGGGTGCTTACTCTTCTGCTGTCATCAGCCATTGCCTAAATTGGCAGGCGCTGTGCTGCTCTGGCTATATTATCGCTGCCATCTGTCACGTTTGTTGAGAACTTATCCGGAAGCTTAGCTGAACAATGTAGCTTGGTATAGGGTGAGATTAAAAAGTAAACTTGTTTTAGCCTTCTGTATAGCCTGGCTTTGGGGATCAATTTAGTTAAAATGATATCCTGGTCATTCCCCTGACAACACTGAAGGGGTAGGTATTCAAGGAAGACTCGGGAGTTGGGATCAAGTGCCCCTTTTATGCGTCCCTAATATTCTTAGCAGGGGTTTGGAAGCTTTCTGATGCCCATGCATCTTCCAGTCTTGAGGTCCAGCTACACTCTGATCCCCCTTGAAGAGGACAGTTGTACCCTCAGCTGGTCATGTGCCTTGCTGTAAAACCTATGGCCTTAACCAGAAGAGGGACCAGATGTATGGGTGTTGGACAAGTGGCCACATAGTCTTATTACCTCTCACTGTAATCTCAGGGGTGGGCTCTCTGATATACATCAAGATCAGAATATAGGGAATGAAAGACTGCCAGTGGAGCAGAGCTTTGGAAGGGCAAGACCAAAGGGCTCCATGCTTTCTCCCAGGTAAGTATTCCCGCCCAGAATCTCCCACATTAGTAGAAAATTCAATGCAGGAAAGCTAAGCAGAGCAAGGGGAGGAGCAAGGAAAAAGAACTGAGAGACTAGTTGCCCAGTTCTTGGTCTGGCTCAAGTTTGAAACTATAAAAGAGGGTAAGAGGGCTCTGAGGTTTCTTTGTTGTCCAGCTCAGCTCACCTGGGTAAGAGAATCAAAGTGAGTTTGAGGCAAAAGCCTATAACTGTGAATAAAGACTGAGTTTGCCTAATGTATTTGCTGGGTCACGTTAATCTTGGGAAACCTCAAGTATGACAGCAGGCAACTGACAAGACTCTGGTACAGTGTGATGGAGGGAATCCAAACATCTGAGAAACATAATTAGCCTTGTGGTTGTCCTTGCTTTATTCTACTGTTGCCACCTCTTGTATTTTAAAGAGGTGGGAGTCAGGAGGACTGTTCCCATTTGACAAAGGCAGCATGATGGAATCACTCAGAATAGGATGTCTTTGACCCTGAACTTTCTAGTCCCAACACATTATTTCATTTTAATTTTTTTTTAATTGAAGGATAATTGCTTTACAACAGTGTGTTGGTTTCTGCTATACATCAACATGAATTAGCCCTAGATATACATATGTCCCCTCCCTCTGGAACCTCTCTCCTACCTCCAACACATTATTTCTGTCTATTTCAAATCTAAATCCTTCTGCCTGCCTGACTTCCCTAAGAGTACTTAATATTTCTAGCCCTGTCTACTGCCGCTCCCCATAGGAACATCTACTTCAACCATGCTGGTCACATGAGTAGCCCCCAAATATGCCATGAATATCTTCACCTGCAGGCTTTTTGCAAATTCTTACCTATGCCTGGCCTTTCTCCCCTGGAATACATTCCCTGCTCTCATTTCAGAACACAGGGCTCCACTAGGCCTTCCCCTCAGCTCACTGATGCATTTTCATGGTTTTATTTGAGGCTTTCTTTTCTTTTTATTTTTAATGCCAGTGATCATTTTATTTTTATATAAATTTATTTTAATTGGAGGTTAATTACTTTACAATATTGTATCAGGTTTGCTATACATCAACATGAATCCCTGAGCCAAAGCTGCTTACTCTGTTGCTTCAAGGGTTCAGTGAAGTTTTGTAATAAGAAGTATTCCTGCAGGATACATAGTGTTCTAAAATTCAATCAGCCACTTTGGGGGAGGGGGATCATTTCTTGTATATATCAGGTGCACAAGGGACTATACGTTAATTCCACAACTAGGTAAAGAAATTGCTGAACATTATTCACTTCCTACTAGTAAAATAAATGGGCTCCCTGGGGTGGGTGTGGGGGAGCCCTGAGAAACACAATAGTTCTTTCTTGGGCCCTGCCTTAAATAACAATCCTACAGTACCCAGAGTTTGTATAGGCATTGGGACTTCTTTGGAAGGAATGATGCTAAAGCTGAAACTCCAATACTTTGGCCACCTCATGCAGAGTTGACTCATTGGAAAAGACTCTGATGCTGGGAGGGATTGGGGGCAGGAGGAGAAGGGGACGACCGAGGATGAGATGGCTGGATGGCATCACTGACTCAATGAACGTGAGTCTGAGTGAACTCCAGGAGATGGTGATGGACAGGGAGGCCTGGAGTGCTGTGATTCATGGGGTCGCAAAGAGTCGGACACAACTGAGCAACTGAACTGAACTGAACTAGCTTCCAAGAGGTTCACAGTGGCCCTAATATCAAAATATACTATCCATAGTACATGAACACATCAATGACTCATTTGTGGTGGATGTGCACTTATAGGGGCTTCCCTGGTGGCTCAGTGGTAAAAAAAATCACCTGTCAATCTAGGAGATGTGGGACATTGGACTTGGAGTTGTTTCACCAGTAGGGGTGAGGCTGCGCTCAGTCTTTTAGTCTCTTACTCCCTGTGACCAAAGGCAGCCACTTTCCAGCCAGGGAGGGGCCTTGGAAGAGAGTAAAGCTAATTGAGCCACAAAGGCCCCTCCCCTGGCCTGGAGCTCTAACCACCTCAGCTCACCAGCCTGAAGCGCTTCTGTCCCTGAAGACCCTGGTATTCTTTGAGTCCTCACATGTCTCCAGCAGTGTGAGCTCTGGAGTCTGATCATCTGAATTCAAACCCTGACTCTTCTTACTAACTTGGGTAAATTGCTAAACCCTTCTATGCCTCAATTTCTTCAACTGAAAATGAAACTAACAATAATAGTACCTACCTCTTTAGATGGTCGGGAGGATGGAGAGTGTTTATATGTGTCAAGTACATAGAGTAATGCCTGGCATGTATTTAAGTACTCAATTCATGTTGCCTACTAATATTATTCATTCTTCCCCAATGAAGAAACCAAGAGCTGAAGTATTTTGCCCTGCGGGCTTTGGTTTTCCCTACAAGCTGGTGCCAAGCTCTTCATCTTCATTTGGTTATCAAACTAGATTCCTTGGCAACCATGTTACACCTTCCCACAGCCCTCACCCCCTGCCCATCCTGACAACATATTTAACTGCTTTTTTGACACTGCCATGGGTGCATCAAAGAAACTTCAAATATTGTTTCTGCCTTCAATGAGCTCATCATTTGCCTCCGAAGAGGGGCCAAAAGGAAACTGACTTTTGCAGCATATGCACCATATCACAGTGGGCGCAGCCCAAACCCATTGGGTTTAGGCACATTCAGGGCCAGCCCCAGAACAAGCTTTTAACCCAAAGTTGGGAAAGCCATAGTAAAGCTCTGGGAGATGTCTTATAAGACATTCATGTTTTGGGGGAAAAAAAAAAAAAGAAAGGTTTGGTTTCCTGACAAGGTGAGAAAAATCTACATCTGTTAATCACCCACAATTATGCTGCATAGTGTGAGAATATCTATCTGTCATCGACCTTTCTACCTACCTGTTTCTTATTTAAACAGGGTACTGGATCCTTGAAGAGTTTCCAATCTAGCAAAAATCTTGAAATAATTTTTAAAATAATGCAACAAAAGGACAAATGTATGATTCCACTTATTTGAGCTACCTAGACTAGCTAAATTCATAGAGACAAAAAGTAAAATAATGGCTACCAGGGGCTACAGTTGTGGAATGGGGGTACAGAGTTTCAGTCTGAGAGGATGTAAAAATTCTGAAACTAGACAGTGGTGATGGTTGCAGAACAACAGGAATGCACTTAAGAATACAGAACTGTGCACCTAAAATTGCTAATATTGTAGATTTTATGACATGTGCCTTTAACAAATTGTTTAAAAATAATACAAGATGGTAAAAAAACACAAAAACTCACATGCTAAATTATGCTAACTATGCTGAAAGTTAGCATAGTTAATTTCTGGTCATACTGAGCTCAGAATAAGGAAAACTCAAAGAGGACTGGAGTAGCTCAGGAAAGTTTTCCAAAAAAGGCAAGATATGAGCCAGGTTTCGATGAAGGGGGACAATCTGAGAAATGAGAGAGTGAGAGGAAAATTGCTGCAGCAGAGGCCCAAAGACAGTGATGAATATGCCCCCCAAGGGGGCACAGTCAGCTCACAGGAAAAGATGTGTTGCTTAACAAGCAATGGGGGCTGTGGCCGCTTGAGTGGGATGAAGCCTGACCACAGAGCAACCTGAAATCCAGGCAGACACTTGAATTGGAGGCCTTGAGTATGAGACATTCATTGTAATGTTACATAATTTAACTTTTTACTACTGAAATCTGAGCGACATCTACAGTCTAATTAATTATAATGAGTCTGGTTTGCATAATATGTTGTAATTATATGAGATGTCACCATGGGGGTGGCGGGAATCAAGGTGATGGGTATTAGAGACCTCTCAGCACTCTTTTTTGCAGCTTCTTATGAGTCTATCATTATTTCAAAATCAAAAGTTAGAAAACTGAGAGGAGAGGATGGATATGACTATAAAAGTGTCACACGAGAGAGCCTTTAGTGGTCGCGGAATGGTCTGTATCTTGATTCTGTGGTAGTTGCATGAATCTGTGTGTGCGTGTGCTAAAATGGTATAGAACGAAAACACACAAACATTGCACCAATGTCAATTTTCTGGTTTTGATTCTTTACTATAGTTGCCTAAGGAAGATTGAGTGAAAGGTTTATTGAACCCCTCTGTTCTATTTTCGCAACTTCTTATAAGTCTATAATTACATCAAAATAAAAATGTTAAAATTTGCAAAATTTTATAAAGTTAGAAAATGAATGTTTGAAAAATCAACTTATCTGTGTACACATTGAATTGAAAGGCAGTAAAATGGACACAGGATGAGAAAAAGTTATTCCAAGCAGGTATTTCCTCACTTAAACATGGTTCACTCATAAAAGTGGTTGGCCCTGGGTAAACAAAATGTTCCTTTGGGTTGTTCAGTCAAGAAGAAAATTTTTTTTAGTTTATTGGATTAATGAGCCAAATGTGCTACTGAATGAGGAGGTTTCGTCTTGGGAATTTGGAGTTGAAACTTTTAGTCAGCCGTCTGGAAGTGAGTTAGGCTGTGACAGGGCAAACAGAAATCTGCTTATAAAGAAACTGTAAAAGCAATTTATAATTCATTTGCTCAGATGTTGAAAAAGAAAGCTAGAGCTTATTCTCTAAGAATAATCAATCTTAAAGGAAATCAAGCCTGAATATTCATTGGAAGGACTGATATTGAAGTTAAAGCACCAGTACTTTGATGCTGAAGCGCCAATACTTTGGCCACCTGATGCAAAGAGCCAACTCACTGAAAAAGACCCTGATACTATGAAAGATTGAGGGCAGGAGAAGAGGGTGACAGAGGATGAGATGGTTGGATTGCATGACCAACCCAAGGGAACATGAGCTTAAGCAAAGTCCAGGAGATACTGAAGGAAAGGGAAGCCTGGTCTGCTGCAGTCCATGGGGTCACAAAAAGTCAGACACGACTGAGCAACTGAACAACAACAAATTCTCTAGAAAAATAATGGAAACACTTTTACAGGTCTGTAGCCTACAAGGAAGGTGTTGAGTTTGGTACAATCTTCTGTAGCAAGTAAGTGGGCATCTGGTTGTACAATAGGCCCATCAAGTGATGGAGACTCAGAAGTCCATCATCCAAACATCATCTGCTTGTCCAATCAAGCCCACTCAGCATCCAGAGTCTACAAAAGAAAAAGCTGAATGCCAACACGCAAATTTTCTCCTTCTTTCCCTCCTGTATTTCTTTTCAGAAAACAGATGTCAGTTGGAGTGGACAGTGACTGAAAGGACAAGAGTTGGAGGGTAATCTTCCAGATTGTCACACATCCTCTCTCTGCCCCACTCCTGCAGCTGATTGAGACCTCAGATGAGGCTCTAGGAGTATATCCGGCCAGCTGGTTTCAGCTGGTTGCCTGGATACAAGCCAAAAGTGGTGTGGGAGGGTGATGAGGAGGAACTGGAATTTCTCTTCCTTGTTTTTGTCTTCCACTTTCCCTTCCTAAAGTTTGCACCCTTCCATCCCATTCAGCTTCGTGCTTCAGCATTTCTTTCTGGGGGACAAGGCTCCTGCTACTGGCTGAGTTTGTTTTCTGCTCTGCACAGTGGCTGACTTCCTTCATGTTTCCGAGGTACCTCAATTATCCTGATTGTTTCAGTTTGGGCTCCTGAATTAAACCAGCTGCTCATGAATACCCAGAGGATTTATCACTTAATAACTGAACTGCTTAGGTCATTAAGGAAAAGTAGAGAAACAGTCAAGTGATTGTTAATCTTGCAGAACATGTAACAAGGAGATGGCCATTGGCTTCCTGTTAAATCCTTTAAGGTTCCTGTCTGTGAAAGGAGGGCTTGTTTTCCCTTTTTGGCCTTGGGGGTCGGAAGCACTGTTTGGGGTGAGGTAAAGGGCATGGCAGGCTGGAGGGCGAGCAGAGACCAGGACTTCTGACAGCAAGCTGTGGACTTTTGGTTTTTGCATATCTCTTCAGGCTAGTCACCTATAAGGTGTGTTCTAAAGGCATTTGCATGATTTCCTGGGCAGTTATTTGCATTCACCTGGGTGGCGAGCTTGATGCCAGTATTTCCCTCTGCTCCTGTGTGGCTCTAGGGACAGGGCAGGGGACTCAAAACTTTAATGCCTTCCTTCATCACATCCCGAACTTTGTTCCCATTTAGCTGGATGAGGATCCTTGACCTTGACATGTGTCAGTGTTCCTATAAAACAGAATGTTTACCCCAAGGCATACGCACCAGGCCAACAAAGTCACTTTTGACTTTCAAATTGCGTGCTATGGCTGAGGGTGAGAAAGAAGGGCTATGGAAGTAGGGGAATTCCTGGAGCACGGCCTAGCCATTTACCATGTGATTTGCGCTGCTGTCAGCCTGTGTTCTTTCTTCTGCGAATGCCTACGGTGAACCAGGAGAGCTATGCAGCCCACTCAGGAGGGAGATGAGTGAGCATCAGAAAAATTCCATCTGACACTTTATGAAGGTGACCCTCTGCTGCTGCTGCTGCTGCGTCGCTTCAGTCGTGTCCGACTCTGTGTGACTCCATAGATGGCAGCCCACCAGGCTCCCCTGTCCCTGGGGTTCTCCAGGCAAGAACACTGGAGGGGGTTGCCATTGCCTTCTCCAATGCATGAAAGTGAAAGTCAAAGTGAAGTTGCTCAGTCATGTCCAATGCTTAGAGACCGCATGGACTGCAGCCCACCAGGTTCCTCCTTCCATGGGATTTTCCAGGCAAGAGTACTGGAGTGGGGTGCCATTGCCTTCTCCGAGGTGCTTCTCTAAAAGTTCCCAAATCCTGCTAGGCCATTTAGGACACACAAAAGAATCACTTGACACCATCCCAAGTCTTCCATGAATATTCACCCCTTTCATGTTGTCAGAGAATGCATCAGGACATTATCTAACTAAATTGACCAGAAAGTCATATCACTCGGTCAGTTCAGTCGCTCAGTCATGTCTGACTCTTTGCGACCCCATGAACCACAGTACGCCAGGCCCCCTATCCATCACCAACTCCCGGAGTTTACCCAAACTCATGTCCATTGAGTCAGTGATGCCATCCAGCCATCTCATCCTCTATAGTCCTAATTTCCTCCTGCCTGCAATCCCTCCCAACATTAGGGTCTTTTCCAATGAGTCAACTCTTCGCATGAGGTGGCCAAAATATTGGAGTTTCAGCTTCAACATCAGTCCTTCCAATGAACACCCAGGACTGACTTCCTTTAGGATGTACTGGTTGGATCTCCTTGCAGTTCAAGGGACTCTCAAGAGTCTTCTCCAACACCACAGTTCAAAAGCATCAGTTCTTCGGCACTCAGCTTTCTTCACAGTCCAACTCTCACATCCATAAGGACCACTGGAAAAACCATAGCCTTGACTAGATGGACCTTTGTTGACTGAGTAATGTCTCTGCTTTTGAATATGCTATCTAGGTTGGTCATAACTTTCCTTCTAAGGAGTAAGTATCTTATAATTCATGGCTGCAATTACAATCTGCAGTGATTTTGGAGCCCCCCAAAATAAAGTCTGACACTGTTTCCACTGTTTCCCCATCTGTTTCCCATGAAGTGATGGGACCAGATGCCATGATCTTAGTTTTCTGAATTTTGAGCTTTAAGCCAACTTTTTCACTCTCCTCTTTCACTTTCATCAAGAGGCTCTTTAGTTCTTCTTCACTTCCTGCCATAAGGGTGGTGTCATTGGCGTATCTGAGGTTATTGATATTTCTCCCGGCAATCTTGATTCCAGCTTGTGTTTCTTCCAGTCCAGTGTTTCTCATGATGTACTCTGCATATAAGTTAAATAAGCAGGGTGACAATATACAGCCTTGATGTACTCCTTTTCCTATTTGGAACCAGTCTGTTGTTCCATGTCCAGATCTAACTGTTGCTTCCTGACCTGCATACACATTTCTCAAGAGGCAGGTCAGGTGGTCTGGTATTCCCATCTCTTTCAGAATTTTCCACAGTTTATTGTAATCCACACAGTCAAAGGCTTTGGCATATTCAATAAAGCAGAAATAGATGTTTTTCTGGAACTCTCTTGCTTTTTCCACGATCCAGCGGATGTTGGCAATTTGATCTCTGGCTCCTCTGCCATTTCTGAAACCAGCTTGAACATCTGGATGTTCATGGTTCACGTATTACTCAAGCCTGGCTTGGAGAATTTTGAGCATTACTTTGCTAGCATGTGAGATGAGTGCAATTGTGCGGGAGTTTGAGCATTCTTTGGCATTGCCTTTCTTTGGGATTGGAATGAAAACTGACCTTTGCCAGTCCTGTGGCCACTGCTGAGCCTTCCAAATTTGCTGGCATATCAAGTGCAGCACTCTCACAGCATCATCTTTCAGGATTTGAGATAGCTCAACTGGAATTCCATCACCTCCACTAGCTTTGTTTGTAGTGCTGCTTTCTAAGGCCCACTTGACTTCACATTTCAGGATGTCTGGCTCTAGGTGAGTGATCATACCATCGTGATTATCTGGGTCAAGAAGATCTTTTTGTACAGTTCTGTGTATTCTTGCCACCTCTTCTTAATATCTTCTGCTTCTGATAGGTCCATACCATTGCTGTCCTTTATTGAACCCATCTTTGCAGGAAATATTCCCTTGGTATCTCTGATTTTCTTGTAGAGATCTCTAGTCTTTCCCATTCTGTTGTTTTCCTCTATTTCTTTGCATTAATCGCTGAGGAAGCTTTCTTATCATGAACTCCTTATTGCCAAATTCAGACTTAAATTGAAGAAAGTAGGGAAAACTACTAGGCCATTCAGGTATGACCTAAATCAAATCCCTTATGATTATACATTATAAGTGAAAGGACTAAATCTGATAGACAGAGTGCCTGATGATCTATGGACGGAGGTTCATGACATTGTACAGGAGACAGGAATCAAGACCATTCCCATGGAAAAGAAATGCAAAAAGCAAAATGACTGTCTGAGGAGGCCTTACAAACAGCTGTGAAAAGAAGTGAAAAGCAAAGGAGAAAAGGAAAGATATAAGCATCTGAATGCAGAGTTCCAAAGAATATCAAGGAGAGATAAGAAAGCCTTCCTCAGCGATCAATGCAAAGTCAGGCTATACAAAGGTCAAATCAAAACTTCCTTTTTAATCTCAACCTATACCCATGACACCACCCTTATGGCAGAAAGTGAAGAAGAACTAAAAGCCTCTTGATGACGGTGAAAGATGAGAGTGAAAAGGTTGGCTTAAAGCTCAACATTCAGAAAACTAAGATTGTGGCATCCAGTCCCATCACTTCATGTGAAATAGATGGGGAAACAGTGGCTGACTTTATTTTTCTGGGCTCCAAAATCACTGCAGATGGTGACTGCTGCCATGAAATTAAAAGAACTCCTTGGAAGGAAAGTTATGACCAAACTACACAGCATATTCAAAAGCAGAGACATTACTTTGTCAACGAAGGTCCATCTAATCAAGGCTATGGTTTTTCCAGTGGTCATGTATGGATGTGAGAGTTGGACTGTGAAGAAAGCTGAGTGCCGAAGAATTGATGCTTTTGAAGTGTGGTGTTGGAGAAGACTCTTGAGAGTCCCCTGGACTGCAAGGCGATCCAACCAGTCCATTCTAAAGGAGATCAGTCCTGGGTGTTCACTGGAAGGACTGATGTTGAAGCTGAAACTCCAATATTTTGGCCGCCTCATGAGAAGAGTTGACTCATTGGAAAAGACGTTGATGCTGGGAGTGATTGCGGGCAGGAGGAAAAGGGGACTACAGAGGATGAGATGGCTGGATGGCATCACTGATTCATTGGATATGGGTACAGGTAGACTCCAGGAGTTGGTGATGGACAGGGAGGCCTGGTGTGCTGTGGTTCATGGGGTGGCAAAGGGTCGGACACAACTGAGCGACTGAACTGAACTGATACCCATGATCTATATACTACATGGTACAGTCATGGTACAGTCAAGCTTCTGATAACCCTTCAACAAATGTAGCAGCGATAATATAGCCAGAGCAGCATGGTTCCTTCAGGATGAGGCAATGATTGGTTATAGCAGAAGAGTAAGCACTTCTCTCCCATGTTGGGTGACTGTCCTTCAGCAAGTCCAAGGCTTCTCAGGCCACTCAGATGGTAAAGAATCTGCCTGCAATGCTGGAGACCCAGGTTTGATCCCTGGGTTGGGATGATCCCCTGGAGAAGGGAATGGCAGTCTACTCCAGTATTCTTGCCTGGCAAATCCCATGGACAGAGGAGCCTTGCAGGCTACAGTCCATGGGGTTGCACAGAGTCAGACACGGCTGAGCCACTAACACACTTTCTTTCTCCTTCCCCTCTTCTTCCTCCTTCTTTCTTCCCTTAATTATTTTAATTATCATCTGATTATGTGGCAGTGTAGAAATTTGGGAGTGATAGAAAAGAATTAATAAACACAAAAACATCCCCATGCATGATCCTACCATCCAGCAATAACCAGTATTAACACAGTAGCATATTTATCTCATTTATCTCCTAATCTATATTGCTACATATTTTCTTGATATGGTTGAAATCCTGCTACTTCAAACTTATCACTGCCTTGTTATTGCCTATTTCCCCCTTAATGACTTTAGGAATTGTTACCACAATTTTAAATGGAAGCATCATCTTCTGTTTTACATATGCACTGCCATTTGTATAACTTTGGGGAGAGTAATTCTTAACCCTTTCTTTTTCAGCACTAAATTTCATAGAAAAGTCTGGTGCTGTGGTTATGTGTCCTAATAATCCCTGGGGTCTTTGCTGAATGCCAAGATTTACCTCCACCCATTTGCTGAAGCTGAGAAAACCTGATCCTGAAAATTTTTGCTGTCAACCTCATGTTTAAAGTTGAAGCATCTTTAGCTGTGTGGCTTCCACGTTCTTATGTGGCAATGCCTAATGTTATACATTCCATGCTTCTAACATGCAGCTCTGTTTCCTATATAATATGATGTCCAATTCTTCTAGGTTTGACTAGGACTTTCTGGTTTCAACATCAAAAATCCCATCCTGGACAGATCTGAACAGCAGAGAGACTGTATTTTAGCACTGAGAAGTCCAACATTCCCAGAAACCCTTCACTCCCAGGCAAACATATATATTTGGTCATTCTCTACAAGATTCCATTAGGAATTGGTTGATGGCACTCCTTTTACAAGGAGTATTTGCTTTTTAATAAAGAAATTTTCTAAATTGTGAATGAACAATCCAAAGAAATGAATGTTTAATAGTTGAATCACAGTTACTGGGAGAAGTTGGTGTGACAGAGACTTTCCTCCTTTCCCATGCCTTTCAGTTCTCATTCAGGTGACTGCATACTCTTCCAGTTCCTTCCAATAGGCAAGCTGCAGTGCTATATTACAATTGCTGTGAGTCCTTATCCCATAGGACATGGTTCTCGAGCTTAACTCAGAGTCACCCAGAGGGCTTGCTTAAAACATAGACTTCTGGGTCCCATTCCCATAATTTCTGATTCAGGTGGTCTGGGGTGGAGCCAAGAATTTGCCTTTCGGAAAGTTCTCAGGTAATGCTGATGCTGGTGGTCCTGTGATCTTACTGAGAACCACAGTATATTAATTAGCACAATCTCTGTAGACCAACTGCATTAGTTTGAATCTTTGCTTTAACAGTAATCAGTTTCACAATCTTAGCTAGTTACCTAACACCTTGTGCCTCAGTTTCCTCATTGGTAAAAGTGGAAGTAATAACAAGACCTCTTTCATTGGGTTATTTGAGGTAATGAAGCAGTACTGGGCTGTAGTGAGCTATGTATGTTTGTATCATTACCCTCAAGCTCATAAGAACTGATCTGCTATTTTTCTTCTTTAGACTTAAAGCAAGCTGCAAGCACTTTGCACTCCTACAAGCATTCCTGCCATGCCTGGCCCCTGGGTAGGATTTGCAACTTCCCTGATTCTCCCAGATGTTAAATGCCCTTCTGGAAAAGTTTGGCTGAGCTAGCATTTGATATTGTCTCTATACCCTGCAGGTTTCTAGAGAGCTTCCCAAATGTTTCCAGGAGAATGTCCATCAGTGTATCCACAAAGAAGCCTAAAGTATTTGACTAACTCATGGCCCTATAAACTCCGCAGACAAAGCCTTAGTTGTTGAGGAAGCAGACCGCTTAGTTGAAAGATACATGCAGACTTCCTTGTTTAAGGAGGGATGAGTTTATAGCAAGATGCAAATATTCAGTGTCTATATACATGTAGATATATGTGTTTTTCCCTTCTGTGTTTTGTTGTTGTTGTTCAGTTGCTAAGTTGTGTCCAGTGCTTTTGCAACCCCATGGACTGTAGTGCACCAGGCTCCTCTGTCCATGAGACTTTCCAGGCAAGAATACTGGAGTGGGTTGCCATTTCCTCCTCCAGGGGATCTTCTCGACCCAGGTTTTGAACCCATATCTCCCATGTCTCCTGCATTGGCAGACAGATTCTTTACCACTGAGCCCCAGGGAAGCCCCTATTCTCAGTTAAGAGGGGTCATTTGGCCCATTGTCCAGCAAAAGTGTCCTTCCCCAGGAGAAAGGACGCATATCTCTTCTCCCCTGTCAGAAAGTAGGCAACTGAGTTTTGTGAACACTTGAAACCCTTCCTTGACCCCCAGGAAAGATAAGCCTGTTTTCTGTTGCTAATGATTGGGACTCAAGTTTTAAAAGAGCCACTGAGGCTCATCCTGGTGGACCCTGAAGGGCTTTTGTTGGAGTCCATAAAAGAGAAGTGGATCAGCTGGGGATAACAGCCAGCCTAAGAGTGCATGGCAGATTTTAAGGGGGCAGGCACAGTCAGAGGAGACAGATATTTGCCAATTAGAATTTGGGCCTATGTTGCTGTATCTTAAGCTTTAAAAAGGAACAAGAAAAAGAAGCCTCAAATCTAGCTTTTTAAAGAAAATTTCCTTTTTGTTTTTTTCTGCTGTGCCACTTGTGGGATCTTAGTTCCTTGACCAGGCATTGAACCCTGACCACAGGGGAAATTCTGAAATCTCTTGATTTTTAAATATTGTCAACCAGTTGAAATCTTTTTAAAAAATATCATGTAAGCCAAACAAATATGTTCACAGCACATACTTGCTGCTAGCATATGACTTCCCAGTCATTACGAGAGAAAAGACACTAGGGCTTTTAGTATGGATGGCAAATGAGGTTAGCAGTAGGCAAGCAGGAGAGGCTGGCTAGGTAGAGCAAGAAGGGAACAGGAGCTCTGAGTACGATCCTTTAATGGGGATGAGCACTGCCAGCTCACTGCCACCCAAGCTACAGTGGGTAGGAATAACAACTAGCATTTGTTGGACACTTAAACTGTGCCAGGCATTGTTTTGAAAGTTTTGCTTGTATGGCTTAATTCAATCTGCACAATATCCCTGGAAGGTCGATCACATTATTAAGCCCATTTTACTTCATTTCACCTGCACCCCAGGCTTGTCCCAGTTGCCTTCACGGACCAGGAGCTTTGCCCAGTCTGGACAAAGTAGCCTACAATGCAATGCACTGCTATGGGCAGAATGCCCATTTGGTAGGTACCAGGGATATATGTGCAGCAACACCACCTTACCCTAAGAAACTTAGGATTCCTGGCTAGGCATCACAGAGGAACTCCTGAACCTGTTGGCTGAGGCCATGAACTGAGTATGCCAGAGTTTAGACGGTGGGTAGTAGCTGCATTATTCTAGTCTTATCTCCTGTTATCTTAGAAACCAGTAGCAGAATACTGAGGGAGTGACCTACAGGACACATCAGCTGTGATGGGAGAAAGAGAATGAGCTCGCTATGCCTTGGAAAGCTACTTCATACAGGACATTGTGGAGTGGGGGTGGCAATTTGGGGGGCTGGAGCAGAACATGAAGATACTGGTAACCTGGAGCAGAGAGTAGTGGAAAGGAAGGCTAGAAGGAGGCAAAGAGAAAGTTAGCCTGCTACATGACTTTTCCAAGGGCCGGCCTTGACTGGAAGCCCTTAACCTGGCTGGGAAAGAACTGCAGAAGGAAATGAGGTTAGGAAATTCAATCAGTCCAAATGTTGGACTAGGGCCCCTGGTCTCTTTGAACATTTTTTCCATTTCCTCACATAACTACAGCCACAGAAGCGGGGGAGGGATTGTGAATTTGGCCTAAGGTCATGGTTTATCATTATCTAAATATATATTTACCAAAGACTTACCAAACAGGGTTTTTTTTAAAGTTCCGGATGATGTCCTTCCTGGTATTTTCTTAGGGAAATGAGATTGTTGCTTCATCAAATGATGGGTTATTTATTGATGGAGAAAAGTAGCCAGCAAGGCCATTTCCCCATACTGCTTAGTAACTTTTAGACACACTCATAAGTCATATTTATATATTGGCTTAGCACTGCTGCCTGCTGCTAGTAATTACTAAATAACAGGAAATTCCTAAAAAGTTTTGGTATATAGAAGATATCAAAATTTTTTGACTACACAGTTTCATGTTCACTTTATTGATGTCAAAGCTGAAGTTGTGGGCTTTCCTCTCTCAGCTACTAAATATGATTACTTTGGATCCACTAGTTAGTTGGTCATTCAATAGCATCTCTTGGGCATTCTCTGCTACCATCATTGAGCCTGGTAACAAAAGCTATCACTTATTGAGTACCTGCTATTTGCCAAACATTTGGCTAAGTTGATTATCTAATTTAACTGTAATAACCACCCTCCTCAGTGAGTATTGCTACCTTCGTTGTACAAATGAAGAAACTGAGACCTAGAGGAGTTGAAGTAACTTGCCTAGGATAAATACAAGCTTAGGTCTCTGCCTTCAAAATCTGTTAAAATCTCCTAAACTACAATAACAACCACTACATCGTCTATGACAATGATTGGTTTTTATTGAATACTCTAACATTCCAAACATAGCATTAAGTGTTACATATTCGCCATCTCATTTAATTCTCAGAATGACTGTGCGCTCAACACTATTATGGTTAGCACTATTCTTCATTCCAATCCCAAAGAAAGGCGATGCCAAAGAATGCTCAAACTACCACAGAGTTACACTCATCTCACATGCTAGCAAAATAATGGTCAAAATTCTCCAAGCCAGGCTTCAACAGTATGTGAACTGTGAAATTCTAGATGTTCAAGCTGGATTTAGAAAAGACAGAGGAACCAGAGATCAAATTGCCAATATCCATTGGATCATGGAAAAAGCAAGAGAGTTCCAGAAAAACATCTACTTCTGCTTTATTGACTATGCCAAAGACTTTGACTGTGTGAATAACAACAAACTGTGGAAAATTCTGAAAGAGATGGGAATACCAGACCACCTGACAAGCCTCTTGAGAAATCTGTATGCAGGTCAAGAAGCAACAGTTAGAACTGGACATGGAACAACAGACTGGTTCCAAATTGGAAAAGGAGTACATCAAAGCTGTGTATTGTCACCCTACTTATTTAACTTTTATGCAGAGTACATCACGGGAAACGCTGGGCTGGAGGAAGCACAAGCTGGAATCAAGATTGCCGGGAGAAATATCAATAACCTCAGATATGCAGATGACATCACCCTTATGGCAGGAAGTGAAGAAGAACTAAAGGGCCTCTTGATGAAAGTGAAAGAGGAGAGTGAAAAAAGTTGGCTTAAAACTCAACATTCAGAAAACTAAGATCATGGCATTCGGTCCCATCACGTCACAACAAATAGATAGGGAAACAATGGAAACAATGACAGACTTTATTTTGGGGGGCTCCAAAATTACTGCAGATCGTGACTGCAGTCATAAAATTAAAAACGCTTACTCCTTGGAAGAAAAGCTATGACTAACCTAGACAGTGTATTTTGCCAAGCAGAGATATTACTTTGCCAACAAAGTTCTGTCTAGTCAAAGCTATGGTTTTGCCAGTAGTCATGTATGTATGTGAGAGTTGGACTATAAAGAAAGCTGAGCACCAAAGAATTGACGCTTTTGAACTGTGATGTTGGAGAAGACTCTTGAGAGTCCCTGGGACTGCAAGGAGATCCAACCAGTCCATCCTAAAGGAGATCAGTCCCGAATATTCATTGGTAGGACTGATGCTGAAGCTGATACTCCAATACTTTGGCCATGTTATGCAAAGAGCTGATTCATTGTAAAAGACCCTGATGCTGGGCAAGATTGAAGGCAGGAGGAGAAGGAGGTGACAGAGGATGAGATGGTTGGATGACATCACAGACTCTATGGACATGGGTTTTTTAGCGAGCTCCGGGAGATGGTAATGGACAGGGAAGCCGGATGCGCTGCAGTCCGTGGGGTTGCAGAGTCAGACACAACTGAGCCACTGAACTGAACTGAACTGCCCCCTATTTTGCATGTGAAGGAAATGAGGCTCAAAATGTTAATATGCCCAGATTCACACAGCTGATGAGTGAAGGAATTATGATACAAAATAGCTCCATTTAACTCCAGAAGACAACTCAAAGGTCATGACCTCCAGGAAGATTTCTGTAAACCCTCTAAAATGTTTTAGGTGTCTGTATACCATGTTCACACTGCATCTTGCTTCTTCTATCACACAGTGACTATTAATACTAGTATTTTAATCTTTCAAATGTTTCATGCAAATGTTATACAGACATTATCTCTAGACCTCACAATGGTATGGGGGAGGGGAAGCATTATTCAACTTATTATCTGGGAAACAGGTTCAGAAAAGTTAAGTAACTTGCCCAAAATCACACAGCTAGCAGAAATGGATCTGGAATCCAAATCCAAGTCTGTTGGCCTCCATTGAGTCAAAACCCATATTCTTCCTACCAAACAATGCTACCGTCCTTCATTTTTGTATTGAAATTATGTTTATGTATCTGCATGCCCCAATAAACCAGGAATCAGCACACTTCTTAGATAAAAGCTCAAGTAGTAAATATTTTAGGCTTCACGAACTGTACAGTCTCTTTCACAACTATTCAAGCCTTCTGGTTGTATCAGGAAAGCAACTATAGACCATATATAAACAAATTAGTGTGTCTGGGTTCCAATACATCTTCATGCGTGCTGAAATTTGAATTTCATACAATTTTCATGTGTCAAAAGATACATATATTCTTCTTTTAATTGTCTTTTCAACCATTTAAAACCATTCTTTGCTCACAGGCCATAAAGAAGCAGGCAGCAGGTTGAATTGCACCAATGGGCCCCAGTAATAGACTGGTAAATCCTTGAGGATAGAGGTTGGTGTTATACATCACTCTTTTCAGAATTTCACCCAGTGCCCACAGTTAGCTGAGAGGCAATCTAGAATAATGTTTGTTGAGAGGTGGATTTTAACCAGAGAACAGACTCTAGGGGCAATTTACTTTGTTTCAAATCCTGGCTTTGTCATTTTCTAACTGAGTGACATTAGACAAGTCACTGTGGGGTTACGCTCAGTTTCCTCATCTAAAAATGGATGAGGAAATCCTCACACAGGTTGTTGTGAGAATTGAATGTGTTAATAAAGCACAGTTGTATCCAGCAACCTAGCATTTATTATTAATATTATTGAAAGGAAAAAAAGACAACCCCATTCCTACCTTCAAGGAACCTATAGCCTCACCTGCCAGTTCACAAAATACAGCAGAAAGTAAGTGTGAAACCCTTTGCAAACCAGCATGATGACAATGAAAGACTTGGCAGCAAAATCCTGTTTCTGAAAACTTCCTGTCTCCTGTTTTTGGCCTGAACTCGGGTGACTGGGCTTCCCAGTTGGCACAGTGGTAAAAGAATCCGCCTGCCAATGCAGGAACCGCAGGAGACCTGGGTTTGATCCCTGAATTGGGAAGATCCCCTGAAGGAGGAAATGGCAACCCACTCCAGTATTCTTGCCTGAAAAATCCTGTAAACAGAGGACCCTGGCAAGCTACAGTCCAAAGGGTCGCAAAGAGTCAGACACGGCTGAGCATGCACCCTGTGAGCACGCACCTATGTGACTATAAGAACTCTCAGGAAGTCTTCTAACAGGGGTCCACGGAATATGTGGTTCGTTTTTCCTGCATAGTATTTTGCTGTTTGCTTTTGTCTTTGACTTTAATATATTAAGGTACAACGTGTGCAATCCACCTCGCTATGGACACTACTGCTCTCTCCTGTTTTAAACTCTCAATATCTCTGCTTAGCCCTTGAAGGTCTTTGAGTTGGAACGAGTCAGACACGACTGAACAACTAAACAAATAGTGAGTACATAGATTACTATATTTGATATCAAAATGTTGATTGTAATATTTTTCTGTTTTAAATTGCAAACTTTTAAAACCTTCTTCCAAAGAATAAAGATTAAACATGAAAAAAATGAAACAAAACCAAACGGCTGCCCAGGAGAGCAGTTTGAACAAGATCTGCCTGTGACATGAATGACAAACTTTTATTGTGTTGAACCACTAAGATGTGAGATTGTTTCTTACAGCAGCTAGAAATAATTACCTTGATTAATACATCTTGACTTCCTGGTGGCTCAGAGGTTAAAGCGTCTGCCTGCAGTGCAGGAGACCTGGGTTCAACCCCTGGGTCAGGAAGATCCCCTGGAGAAGGAAATGGCAACCCACTCCAATATTCTTGCCTGGAGAATCCCATGGACAGAGGAGCCTGGTGGGCTACAGTCCACGGGGTCGCAAAGAGTCGGACATGACTGAGCGACTTCACCTCACCTCACCTCACCTTATGTCATAGGACCTAAAGTATTATTCGCTCAGTCGTGTCCGACTTTGCGATCCCGTGGTCTATAACCTGCCAAGCTACTGTGTCGCTGAGATTCTCCAGGCACGAATACTGGAGTGGGTTGCCATTGCCTTCTCCAAAGGATGTTCCCAACCCAGGGATCGAACCTAGGTCTCCCACATTGTGGACAGATTCTTTACTAGCTTAGGCACCAGAGAAGGACCTACAGCCCTGCTAGTAACTGCCAATTTACTCATCTTTACTAGTCATTACAATGTATGCTGCAGGAGTTCTGTCTGTTTTGTTCTCTACTATTTCTCTAGCACCTAGGGTGCCTGGCACTTATTCATTACTCTATAAGTATTTGTTGAATAAAAAATGAATGAGCATCTTACTTCTTTTAAATCCCATATTTAAAGAGTAGAAGGAGCCATACCATGCCATCAAGGCCATTGTACTCAGTGCTTCCTGAGGGAGTAGCTGACTTGACCAATTGATGACATTCTAGATCACAGCTCTAGAACCAACCTTATGGGGATAATCCCATCATTTCTTATATTTCTGTTAAGCTCAGCCATTGCCAATGTAACCCTACCACCCCCACCACCCCTGTCCGAAAACGTTTTGTCAAGGTGACTGAAGACTTCCATGTTACCAAATCTAATAGGGTCCTTTTTGTTCTCATCTAATTTGATCTTTCAACAGTGTTCAATACAGTTTACTACTCCCCTCCAACTGTCTCCTCTCTAAGCCACTGTAACACTATAAATTAAAAAAAAAAAATTCTCTTGTATCTTTGACCGTTTTTTCAGTCTGTTTTGAAGTCTCCTCCCTAGCCAGTGTCAACAATTTGGAGTGCCCCAGCACCAGGTGCTTGTCTCTAGCTGCATTCTCTCCCTGAAAGTGAAAGTATTATCCAACTCTTTGTGACACCATGGATTGTAGCCTGCCAGGCTTCTCTGTCCATGGATTTCTATAGGCAAGAATACTGAAGTGGGTAGCCATTGCCTTCTCCAGGGGATCTTCCTGACCTGGGAATCAAGCCCGGGGCTCCTGCATTACAGGCAGATTCTTTACCATCTGAGCCACCAGGGAAGCCCTAAGTGATCTCTATTCCCATGGCGTTAAATATCATCTGTAGGTTGATTGCTTCCCTTCATATCCCCAACCCAAACTCTCCTCTAAATGCTAGACTCACATCACCCATTGTCTAGAGATCTACTTGGAGTTCTCCAAGGCAATTTAAGCTTCAGCTGTCCAAAAAGAGCTCTATTAGTGCCCTCTTCCCTACCCCTTCAGTATAACTGTTCCTTTCCATCTTTTCCATCTCATCAAAATAAATCACAGTCTACCAAGTTACTGAAGCCAGAAACCTGTAAATCATTCTTGATTCTGCTCTCTTCCTCACTTCAGCATCTAAGCAGCAAGTTCTATAGTTTCTAGCTCCAAAAAACACCATGTACCATTGCCCTTTATTTCCACAGTCAACTTTTTAGTCTAAACCACTATCACTTCTTGCCCGCACTACTGTAATATGCTCTTCACTGGTTATCCAACGTACACTCTCCTTCCTTCTAGTCTAGTCTCCACATATGCATCAGAATAATCTTCTAAAAGGGTTTTCCTGGGACTTTCCTAGCTGTCCAGTGATTAAGACTCCATGATGCCAGTGCAGGGCACATGGGGGTACATTTACGATGGCTGGTCAGGGAACTATAATCATACATGCCACAGGGCACAGCAAAAAGAAAAAAAAAGGTTGGGGAGCTCTCGCACTTGAAGTCCATACTCTTTCAATGGACTTCAAGTCTCTGTCAGCAATCTGGCCTTTGCCGACTCCCATCTGCTCTCTAATGCTACTAGTATAGTCTGGTGTTAGTTAGCTCAGTCGTGTCTGACTCTTTATGACTCCAGGACTATAGCTTGCCAGGCTCCTCTGTCCATGGGATTCTCCAGACAAGGAGTGGGTTGCCATTTCCTTCTCCAGGGAATCTTCCTGGGCCAGGGACTGAACCTAGGTCTCCTGCACTGCAGGTAGATTCTTTACCATCTGAGCCATCACTGTCTCCTTCAGGTGTATTAATAACGCAAGCTCTTTCCTGTCTCAGGACCCTAAAACATGCTAGGCCTTCTGCCTAGAAATCACTTTCTTTCTTCTACTCCTGGTTGTTGTTCATCAGGTTAACTCCTTAATAAAAATATCTCCATATACAAGTCTTCCTTCCCTGACCACAATTTCTAAATACACTCCCTCCTCATTCTTTACAACTGCTCTTCTGTTTTCTTCACTCACCTATCACAATTTGAGATTGCCTATTTATTGCTTATTTACTTGGTAATTGTCTATTTCCCCTCACTGTGCTTTAACTTTACAAGGGCATAGACAGCATCTGCTTTATTTATCAATGTATTACATAGCACCTAGCACAGTGCTTGGCACATAGTAGTTACTGAATACTGTGTATTGAATGAAATAGCAAGCCTTTCCGCCTAGCATGTGGGATTTGAAGAGGATGGTGAGGTGGCCGCCAATCCCATTCTAAAGTACTCTTAAGAATTTGTTGCTTTTTTGTTCCATTTATTCCCTTCTCCATTAAGGAGTTTATTTTCTGCTGCAGTTTTAAGGCCCTAGGGGACCTCCAGAGCCATTGCCAAGGTAATTTAGGGGGAAAGCCCTATATAAACATTCTCACGGACCTAGGTAGGGGGTCTGATATCCCGGTGGTTCAGTGGTTAGGACTCTGCCTCCATGCAGACTGCATGGGTTCCATCCCTGATTGGGGAAATAAGATCCCATATGCCACATGCCAAAAAATAACCTCTCTCTCTCTTCCATCTCATTCAATTTATACTAACATGTATAATCCCCATTTGAATTGATTGCCTAGACAAGGCACTAGTTGACAAACTACAGCCCACTGACCAAATCTGGCCTGCCATCTGAGAATTGTTTTTATATTTTTACATGATTTAAAAATTCAAAAGAAGAAAACTATTTCATGACATGAAAATAACATGAAACTCAGTTTACTTACTTATTGGAACACAGCCACTCCAATTTGTTTATGATTTATGTATCGCTGCTGCTGCTGCTAAGTCGCTTCAGTCGTGTCTGACGCTCTGTGACCCCATAGACGGCAGCCCACCAGGCTCCTCCATCCATGGGATTTTCCAGGCAAGAGTTGTAGAGTGGGGTGCCATTGCCTTCTCTGTATGTATTGCTAATGTCATGGTATAATAGCAGAGTTGAATAGTGGCAGCAAAGACTACATATGGCCCTCAGAGCCTAAAAGATTTAGTATTTGTTCCATCCCAGAGAAAGTATGCCAATCCTTGGGCTAATCTATTGAAAGTTCCTATTAAAATATGTTGCCTGAGCAAAGTAGCTGAGTGAGCTATTATTGATCTGCCATCAACACTCAAAGTTGGATTTGTCTATCTGATCTCTTTCAGTCACTCAGAAGGGACCAAGGAAAATGGGTTACAAATCAGAAGATTTGTTGGGGAAGAGAGTAAGACAGGTCCAAAATACGTATCCCTGACCTTCTTTGGGGACAAGAGCCTAAACATTTAAGTTGTCCCACAGTTTGAAGTCCTGAGTGGGGACCAGGAAAAGAGGACAGTGGTACCTTTGGATGAGCCTGGTGAATGGACATTGTCAGAGGTGGGGTGATGTCTGTCCTTGGACAGCGGGAGAGAGGCAAAAGAGTATCTTCTTGTCCACATCTCCTCCTCTTTGTTTGACACTGAAAGTACATAGGAGCTACAGAGAAGGTAATCCAGCAGAAGCTAAGAACCTGCCATGGAGTAGGTCAGGCTTTCCACTCAGTGGAAATTTATATCACAGTTTCCACTGTGATGAACACATGAGCTAGAGCACCATCAGCCTGGAGGGAAGAACAGGGCCAAGCTACTCCAAGGAGCACGGAGCAACAGGAAAGCCTGGAGTCCCAGCAGGCACAGGGAAGGGATAGGGCTGAAAGTCAGCAGTGCTTCATTCACTGTTTCACTCTTTGCTCTCCTTCATGCACATCCTTCAGATTTAGTTTTCCAATCACTAGGATCTAAGAAACCTCATCACTGTGAAGTCTTCTGTGACCTCTTTCCCCCAAACTCAAAACATGACAGTTGGGATTAGGGCAGGGGTTTTCTACCCTCTCCAGCTTCTTTCTTACATCAAAGGGATGTCATGCCCCTGGGCCTCAAGGGGTTTTCTCAGGAAAGTTCACTTATCTACTGGTTTAGCTGAGTATGCTACCGCCCAGGCAACTGCCTTTCATGCTCACACATTGGCCCAACTCCCTCTCCCTCCTCTACCAGGCAAATTATTCCTGCTGCTCAGCCTGAGTCATCACACAGCAAGAGCTACCACAGGGTTAGGGCCCCCCAGCATGCTGTTTTTTCACGGAGGGTGAGGACACAGGAGGGAGGGAAAGAGAGAGGGCAGAAATGGGGGAATGGAACAAGGCGAGCAGACCGCAAACTGAAGGGGTATTCTTGTTCTCCACTTCCTATTCGCATGGCAGGCCCTTTGATGTGTTAGGCAGTCTTCCCCTTGCTACTTGGTTTCACTTCCCTTGCTCTTTTGTTCTGTTTATTCCCTTCTAGGATAAGGAATTTATTCTTTGCTACAGTGTTAGGGCCCAAGGGGGCCCCAGAACCATCGCCATGGGGATTTCCGAAAAGAGCCCTGTATGAACATTCTCATGGACCTAAGTCAGTTCAGCTCAGTTCAGTCGCTCAGGTGTGTCCGACTCTTTGCGACCCCATAAACCACAGCATGCCAGGTCTCCCTGTCCATCACCCACTGCCAGAGTCTACCCAAACCCATATCCAGTGAATTGGTGATGCCATCCAACCATCTCATCCTCTGTTGTCCCCTTCTCTTCCTGTCTTCTATCTTTCCCAGCATCAGGGTCTTTTCCGATGAGTCAGCTCTTCACGTCAGGTGGCCAAAGTACTGGAGTTTCAGCTTCAGCATCAGTCCTTCCAATGAACACCCTGGATTGATCTCCTTTAGGATGGACTGTTTGGATCTCCTTGCAGTCCAAGGGACTCTCAAGAGTCTTCTCCAACATCACAGTTCAAAAGCATCAATTCTTCGATGCTCAGCTTTCTTTACAGTCCAACTCTCACATCCATACATGACCACTGGAAAAACCATAGCCTTGACTAGATGGACCTTTGTTGGCAAAGTAATGTCTCTGTTTTTCAATATGCTCTCTAGGTTGGTCATAACTTTCCTTCCAAGGAGTAAGTGTCTTTTAATTTCATGGCTACAGTCACCTTCTGCAGTGATTCTGGAGCCCAGAAAATAAAGTCAGCCACTGTTTCTCCATCTATTTGCTGCGAAGTGATGGGACCAGGTGTCATGATCTTAGTTTTCTGAATGTTGAGCTTTAAGCCAAATTTTTCACTCTCCTCTTTCACTTTCATCAAGAGGCTTTTTAGTTCCTCTTCACTTTCTGCCATAAGGGTGGTGTCATCTGCATATCTGAGGTTATTGATATTTCTCCCAGCAATCTTGATTCCAGCTTGTGCTTCCTCCAGCCTAGCATTTCTCATGATGTACTCTCCATATAAGTTAAATAAGCAGGGTGACAGTATACAGCCTTGACGTACTTCTTTTCCAATTTGGAACCAGTCTGTTGTTCCATGTCCATTTCTAACTGTTACTTCCTGACCTGCATACAGGTTTCTCAAGAGGCAGGTCAGGTGGTCTGGTATTCCCATCTCTTTAAGAATTTTCCATAGTTTATTGTGATCTACACAGTCAAAGGCTTTGGCATAGTAAATAAAGTGAAGATGGATGTTTTTTCTGGAACTCTCTTGGTTTTTGATGATCCAACAGATGTTGAGAATTTGATCTCTGGTTCCTCTGCCATTTCTAAAACCAGCTTGATCATCTGGAAGTTCACAATTCACGGACCTAAATAAGGAGAGTCTAATCCTACAAAGTTAAAGGTACTGTTGAAACATTAAACACTGTACTGAAATCCAAGGACAGCATAGAGAACTCGTGACCATAGTAAGGAAAGGGCAGGCTGAAAAACTTCTTAACCCTGGTACTAATAGTATTAATAAGTTATTATTAAAATGCTGTTTTAAGACACACTCATATAAGCACATACAGACATATATGTATATAATGTGTTTAATAACACAATAACACAACAAAATGAAGTATAATACTGTAATTAATGCCATATCCCAGTGAGAAAATAAGGGCTCTCAAATAAGGCAATGACCCCCAATGTCTCTAGGCTACTGAAACACTGAGCCAGAATTTGAGCCTAGGGTCCTGGCACTGGAGTCCATGCCCTTAACGACTAGATTGCTACTCAAAGCCATAGTGTTTAAATATAAGTGAATATTTGGACCCTAGATCTGAAAAGTCCTATGATCAATCCTTTCCTTTCAGGGTAGACATTCTGACATATAGCTTTGGGGAGAGAAAAGGAGGGAGAGAAGGAAGTAGAATATGAGATGTTCTGCACTGCCACTTGCCCCTTGCCCCCTGTCTTCATACCAAGGCATGTGCTTAGCTTTGGATGGGATTGGCAGAGTCTAGCCTGGCAAAAGCCTTTGAGTGAAACTTTCACACTGCTTGTGTTTCTTTTTGTGCCTGTATCATGGATTTGTTGCTCCTTGCCACCCACCATTTCCTCTCATATGCATGCTAAGTCACTTCAGTCATGTCCGACTCTTTCCAACCCCATGGACTATAGCCCTCTAGGCTCTCTGTCCGTGGGATTCTCCAAGAAAGAATACTGGAGTGGGTTAGCATTTCCTTCTCTAGGGGATCTTCCTGACTCAGGGATCGAACCTGTGTCTCTTATGTCTTCTGCGTTGGCAGGCAAGTTCTTTACCACTAGCGCCACCTGGGAAGCCCCCTCCTCTCATATAATAGGGTTTTATGGGGCCCCTCACACTCTCAAATGACAGCATACCCATTTTGAGCTTTAGGAGGGAGGCTTTTTGGTAAGAGAGAAAGAGGAAGTGACTCACAACTGAAATTTTCCAGCTGGTCAGAACATTCTGTCTGATGCATTCAACCACTGATAGAACAAGAAACTAGTGTATCATTCCCATCTTCAAAAATGACAGCTGCCTGGGGTAACTATCATGCTTTCCACTGACAGAGAGTTCACCATCAGAAACTTTCTGGGTTTGACTCTTAGACAAAATTGCAGTGGTATGTGCCCAGAATCACATTGTAGGTTTAAGCTGTAATGAAGAACCTTTGCTTTACCAGCAAAATCCAGGAGCTGGGTTAAATATTCAGTGACAGGTCAAGTCCTGGAACACAGCCAGTCTACTTGTTAAGAAACAATAATCATTGAACAGAGCTTCTCCAGGATGGAAAATAGATGGCTGTCCCATATTCATACAGGTTCAAGATGATAGACTGTAGTGGGATAGCCACAAGCAGGGTAGACAGAAATGTGGTCTAAAGATGTACCAAGTCATGACTTTAAAACACAGACTGCAGTGACTGGGGAACACTGCAACAGGTGGAATACTAGGTATGCCACAAGTCAGATGAGAGCTGCTGCTCTTTCTAAGTAAGGGCACTGAGAAGACCAGGGGACAAAGAGCTTCAGGCTGAAACTATAGTCCAAACGACAACCTTTACATATGGAGTATATGGAATGTGGATGATACTAATTGTCGTGGCTATAGATCTGCATGTATAACTATATAGGGGTAGAGTAGCAGCTTGTAAGACCTAACAGTGATTACTTTAAAGAGCATTAATGGTTAACATATGTAGTAATACAATTAAATTACTTAGATTAAAATGCTTACTGACCACAAGCTATAGACCTTCCCAACAGAGGGAAGTGGAAAGGAACAGAGGAAAATAACAGATGGAAATGTTACAAACCAGCAAGAAAGACTT
The DNA here is from genome assembly GCA_917880005.1 of Nanger dama. Classification (NCBI taxonomy): domain Eukaryota; kingdom Metazoa; phylum Chordata; class Mammalia; order Artiodactyla; family Bovidae; genus Nanger; species Nanger dama. The sequence goes on along the minus strand of CAKJTW010000085.1, from coordinate 5,234,579 downwards.
CTGTTCATCTTTAAAAAGAAGAGAAGGAAATAAGACAAAAAGGTGGAAACTGAGACAGTGAAGCCAGGTTCTTTCAAAATGAAGCTTTGAAAAAGATAATAACTTTAAAAAAATCTCCATTCACCTAAAATTTTCTGCAAAGAATTTTACAGGTTTATTAACTATCTGAAGAGTTGCCCAACCTTTCAAGTCTTGTGTGCCAGAGGTAACCTGGGGTTTAGAGAGCCTGTGAAACCCATGAGATTATATGCAGAACTCAGTGCATTTATGTGTATATTTAAAGATGTGTGCATATTTTTCCCTAAAGAGGGATTTTCCCCTTTTTTATATTGGCTGGGCAATGTTGACATTAGTTGATATTTAACATCAGTATAATCAAGATATACATTTCTGACTTCATGGGAGAAGGTATTTGCAAATGACATATCTGACAAGGGATTAATATTCCATAAATACCAAGAACTCATACAACACAACATGAGAAATACAAATAACTCAATAAAAAAGTGAGCAGAGGACCTGAAGAGACATAAGCACAAGATGGTGCCCAACATCACTAATCAACCGGGAAATGCCAATCAAAACCACTCTGAGATATCACCTCACATCTGTTCGAATGGCTCTTATGAAAAAGACAATAAATAACAAGTGCTGCTGAGGACGTAGCAAAAGGGAACACTTATGTACTGTTGGCAGAAATATAAATTGGTGCAGCTACTGTGGAAAGCAGTCTGGTGATTCCTCAAAACATTAAAAATAGAACTACCATACAATCCAGCAATCCATACAGTTCATCTAATCCACTTCTGAGTATTTATCCTAACAAAACAAAAACACTAATTTGAAAAGATACATGTACCCCAATGTTCATAGCAGCACTGTTTACAATAGCCAAGATATGGAAGCAGGCTAAATGTCCATCAACTGATGAATGGATAAAGATGTGTATATCATTTTGTGGGTCAATTATATTTCAAACACAAACACAAAATCTCATAGAAAGAGATGATATTTATGGTTACCTGAGGTGGGGTGGAGGAGGGGGAATTAGACAAAGGCAGTCAAAAGGTAAAAACTTCCAGTTATAAGATAAGTACTCGAGATGTAATGTACAACATGATAAATATAATTAACACTGCTGAATGTTATATATGAAAGTTGTTGAGAGCAAATCCTGAGTTCTCATCACAAGGAAAACATGTTTTTCTACTTCTTTAATGTTGTGGCTATGTGAGACAGTTGATGTTCATTGAAACTTATTGTGGTAGTGATTTCATGATTATGTAAGTCTATTCATTATGCTTAAACTTATACAGTGCTCTATGTCAATTATATCTGAATAAAACCTAAAGAAAAAAAAATACATTTCTGGACAGAGTAGTACCCATGGGGGGAAATACAGAAGATGTAGACCAAATAATTTCTAGAGTATTAGGCTGATATCTGGATCCTGTGAATCTGTGAGAATCTCACTGCTGCTAAGTCTCATCAGTCGTTTCCGACTCTGTGCGACCCCATAGACGGAAGCCCACCAGGCTCCTCTGTCCCTGGGATTCTCCAGGCAAGAACACTGGAGTGGGTTGCCATTTCCTTCTCCAATGCATGGAAGTGAAAAGTGAAAATGAAGTCACTTAGTCGTGTCCGACTCTTAGCCACCAAATGGACTGTAGCCTACAAGGCTCCTCCGTCCATGGGATTTCCCAGGCGAGAGTACTGGAGTGGGGTGCCATTATATGGTTCCATATCATATGTGGCTGGGAAAGAAAGAAGAGGAAACTACGTCTAAAAACATCTGTTAAGTGCCAGGCACCACCATTCATTTATTGAGTCAACAAATATTTATTGAGTGCTTACTGGCACAAATGGTAAAGAATTTACCTGCAATGCTGGAGACCTGGGTTTGATCCTTGGCTTGAGAAGATCCCCTGGAGAAGGGAAAGGTTACCCACTCCAGTATTCTGGCCTGGAGAATTCCATGGACTCTATAGTCCATGGGGTCACAAAGAGTCAGACACGACTGAGCGACTTTCACTTTCACTACTATATTTACATCTATATTTTCTTTCCTAAGCCCCACACTGTAAGCATCATTTCCCACACTTTATGGATGAGGAACCAAAAGTTCAGAGAGGTTAATGAATTGCTCAAGATCAAAGAGGAAATGTTAGAGTGGGGATTTAAATCCTGGCCTTCTTGGACTTAAAACCTGAGTTGCCACCCTTAATCCCAAGTGACAAACAAAAATATTGAGACCTAGAGAATCAAAATGCTTGACAGGGTGTAACAAGTAGCAAAGTGATGGGAAGAACTGAGGGCTGCCTTAGGCTTCTGTTCTCTGGGTAAGACCGTCTGAGGAGCCAGTACCTATGACCTGCCTCTGGGTCTCCGCCAAGTGACCTGGCACTGCTCAGGTTGCCTTCTCCAAAGCAGCCTTGCCCCTATGCTCTTGTTTCCAGCAGAACTGATGCTATTAGATTACAGACTTCCCTGGGTGAAGTGACAAATGGCTTTTCCAATCTGCCAGCTGCCTGACTGAATCCCCAGAGGCAGACTCTCTTCACAGGGCAAACTCTTAAAGAGTCAGCTATTGGTGACGCTATTGTTTGGCTTCACATTTTGGCCTACCACCAGCTTGCAGTGACAGAGACTGTCTTTTGGCTAGCCATTTCTGATTTGTAATTGATCAGTCTCTCCCCTTTAACTCCCTTCAGAAACCTTAGACAGTATTTGATATCTGTTTCTTAAATTAGGGCTGCTTTTTGTCCAAGTCACTCCTCCTCACACCAGATCTGTTAAAGGATGTTGTCCTTGAAGATCAAAGCTCCCATGAGTTGTTTTTTTAGGACTCGGGAACATTCATGATGAGGAAATAGAAGAAAGTGCCTCAGGGGATCCCTGAGAATATAGGAGCTATATACTGCTTCAGGGCTCCCCAGGTGGCACAGTGGTAAAGAATCTGCCTGGCAGTGCAGGGGACACAAGAGACATAAGTTCCATCCTTGGGTCAGGAAAATCCTCGAGTAGGAAATGGCTACTCACTCCATTATTCTTGCCTGGGAAATCCCGTGGACAGAGCGGCCTGGATCGAAGTCCCCTGGATCGCAAAGAGTCTGTCAAGACAGAAGGGACTGAACATGTGTGTGTGTGTGTGTGTGTGCGCCACACACACACACACACACATAAATACACTGCTTCAGCAATCACATAGATCTGTTAGACCCAACTACTGGAGGCTAATGGTCACATGCCCAAACTCACACCTACAGTTCTAATGTTTCCATGGCAACAGTGAAGGCACAAAGGCTCCTCTCTTACGTATGATAGCGGTCCCCAGATTGCCCAGTGCTAGTCCTCTGTTTGTGCAGTTCCCTGGAGTCTCCTGCTTCGGTTTTCCAAAGAAGATTCCAGGAGAATGTAGAAAGGAATTCAGGACTTTCTGTTGGTCCATTGCAGGGTGGGGTGGTGGTATGGGTTCCATCCCTGATCAGGGAACTAATATCCCACATGCTTTTCCACTCCATAATATGAAACAAAAATACTGGGGATTATTTAGCAACACCTACAGTTAGTTTGCCCAGGGCCCTGTATTTCCAAAAGACTGAGCTTGAGCTGCTTTCAGAATCACAAAGCAAATAATGAAAAAGTCAAGAATTAGGTATTTTCAAGGCTGAGGACATTATAGGCATACTTAGGAATGCAAGTGTTGACCAATTACAGTATCATTACCATCAAGGTAGCATGTTCTTTTTAACTCTAAGATTTCTCAGAATCATCATTATATTTATGGAGCCACTAGGTATACTTCATTGGAAGCTTGAATGACCCAAGTCCACCTTTTGCTACATGACAACCTTGAAAAGTACAAAATGATCTATTTTTAGAAACCACTTCTGTCCATGGGATTTTCCAGGAAAGAATACTGGAGTAGGTAGCCATTTCCTTCTCCAGGGGATCTTCCTGAGCCAGGATCGAACCTGAATCTCCTGCATTGACAGGCAGATTCTTTACCACAGAGCTACCAGGGAAGCCCCCAATTTTTTCTTTAACACCAGAGACCGTAAGTGCCTTTCAAGCAGGAAAACTTCATAGAATAGAAACGTATCCAGTTTACCTCGTCCTACTGTTTTGCCAAAAAGAAGACTTCTTTGGAAAGCCAGGGGAAAGATCAAATGCCTTCTGGGTAAAGCTCCTTTAGAAATTCATTTTTGGCCATGCTCTATACTTTTGCAAGCTCATTGTGCAATCCTGTAATTCAGGAGAGGTGGTTGTTGGAGAAATGTTGTAGGGCCTCACTTGAATGTTTATGCTGTGGGAGTTCCACTAGGTGTATCCAGCTCAAGTTCCAGGAAGGAAAGATTGGATGGAAAGATGCCATCACTCAATGAAATTCCATTAATATGACTTCAAGTTCAGAGGGAAAACTGAATCATATAATAATGAGCACTAATGGCACCCCACTCCAGTACTCTTGCCTGGAAAATCCCATGGATGGAGGAGCCTGGGGGTCACTAGAGTCGGACACGACTGAGCGACCTCACTTTCACTTTTCACTTTCCTGCATTGGAGAGGGAAATGGCAACCCACTCCAGTGTTCTTGCCTGGAGAATCCCAGGGATGGGGAAGCTTAGAGGGTTGCCGTCTCTGGGGTCGCACAGAGTCGGACACAACTGAAGTGACTTAGCAGCAGATGCTACTTCAGCCTCCTAACACTGCCAATTTTTTCTCACTTGTTAATTTTTCTGATGACTCCTTCGTGTAAGGACTAGGGAGCAGTCATAAAGAGATGTCCTTGAAAGATATACTCAGTGTGTACACATGAAATATTTCACCTTCCCTCTTCCTCCATTCGCACTTACCACATCCTCAGTTCTAAGCATAACCCAGACAGTTATGGAATAAAACCATGAGTCACCTTGAAAAGCAGTCCTTTAGAGGGTCCTTAATGAGATCTGTGGCTCAAACCAGATAGGTCATTATTTTCAGAACCATGGCTAATTTAGAAAACTTTGTTAGATCTTGTGACTCATATCTTTCTTGATAGCTCTTGAGCAGATAATACTCATGGCCTGAACCACAGAAGCTCAAGTTCATGGGGATGTCTAGGTACAAAAGAAGGCAAAGAATTCCTCCTGTTCATCATGCATTCAGTTCAGTTCGGTTGCTCAGTCGTGTCCGACTCTTTGCACCCCCATGAATCGCAGCACAGCAGGCCTCCCTGTCCATCACCAACTCCTGGAGTTCACTCATATTCACGTCCATCAAGTTAGTGATGCCATCCAGCCATCTTATCCTCGGTCGTCCTCTTTTCCTCCTGCCCCCAATCCCTCCCAGCATCAAGGTCTTTTCCAATAAGTCAACACTTCACATGAGGTGGCCAAAGTATTGGAGTTTCAGCTTTAGCATCTGTCCTTCCAATGAACTCCCAGGACTGATCTCCCTTAGGATGGACTGGTTGGATCTCCTCGCAGTCCAAGGGACTCTCAAGAGTCTTCTCCAACACCACAGTTCAAAAGCATCAATTCTTCGGTGCTCAGCTTTCTTCACAGTCCAACTCTCACATCCATACATGACCACTGGAAAAACCATAGCCTTGACTAGATGGACCTTTGTTGACTGAGTAATGTCTCTGCTTTTGAATATGCTATCTAGGTTGGTCATAACTTTCCTTCCAAGGAATAAGCGTCTTTTAACTTCATGGATGCAATCACCATCTGCAGTGATTTTGGAACCCCCAAAATAAAGTCTGACACTGTTTCCACTGTTTCCCCATCTATTTCCCATGAAGTGATCGAACCAGATGCCATGATCTTCGTTTTTTGAATGTTGAGCTTTAGGCCAAATTTTTCACTCTCCTCTTCCTCTTTTATCAAGAGGCTTTTTAGTTCCTCTTCACTTTCTGCCATAAGGGTGATATCATCTGCATATCTGAGGTTATTGATATTTCTCCTGGCAATCTTGATTCCAGCTTGTGTTTCTTCCAGCCCAGCATTTCTTATGATGTACTCTGCATAGAAGTTAAATAAGTATGGTGACAATATACAGCCTTGACGTACTCCTTTTCCTATTTGGAACCAGTCTGTTGTTCCGTGTCCATTTCTAACTGTTGCTTCCTGACCTGCATACAGGTTTCTCAGGAGGCAGGTCAGGTGGTCTGGCATTCCCATCTCTTTCAGAATTTTCCATAGTTTATTGTGATCCACACAGTCAAAGGCTTTGGCATAGTCAATAAAGCAGAAATAGATGTTTTCCTGGAACTCTTTCTGGTTCCTCTGCCTTTTCTAAAGCCAGCTTGAACATCTGGAAGTTCACGGTTCACGTATTGCTGAAGCCTGGCTTGGAGAATTTTGAGCATTACTTTGCTAGCATGTGAGATGAGTGCAATTGTGCGGGAGTTTGAGCATTCTTTGGCATTGCCTTTCTTTGGGATTGGAATGAAAACTGACCTTTGCCAGTCCTGTGGCCACTGCTGAGCCTTCCAAATTTGCTGGCATATCGAGTGCAGCACTCTCACAGCATCATCTTTCAGGATTTGAGATAGCTCAACTGGAATGCCATCACCTCCACTAGCTTTGTTTGTAGTGCTGCTTTCTAAGGCCAACTTGACTTCACATTTCAGGATGTCTGGCTCTAGGTGAGTGATCACACCATCGTGATTATCTGGGTCAAGAAGATCTTTTGTACAGTTCTTCTGTGTATTCTTGCCACCTCTTCTTAATATCTTCTGCTTCTGTTAGTTCCATACCATTTATGTCCTTTATTGAACCCATTTTTGCATGAAATGTTCCCTTGTTATCCACAAATCACTCTCTTCTCTTTGTCCAGAACAATTAGCATCTATGCCAGGATATTTCTTCATTGTCATATCACCCCCGATTCACTGTGGGCCCACATGCCCCTCCCCAGAAGGAAGTATGTTTATTCAAAGTGAATGTGGCAAATAAAGATGAAGAAGCCAAAGAAAATGAGGGGCTCTCATGGAAAATGTTGCAGGTAAAAGAGTGCTGTATGAGAGACTGGTCATGTCTCAGGTCTCAGGTGAGTCCCTGGGGTGGCTGCCAAGGGTGGATTCTTGTCTTTGCGCCAGAAAGAATTCAAGAGTGAGCCATAGTGAAGAGAAATAAGGTTTGTTCAGGGAGATACACACTCCACAGACAGAGTATGGACCATCTCAGAAGGCAAGAGAGGTGCCAGGGGATGGGGTTGTCAGTTTTTATGGGCTGGGTAATTTCATAGGGTACTGAGTGAGAGGAGCATTCCAGCTATTTTGGGAAGGGCTGGGGATTTCCAGGAATTGGGCTGCCTACACTTTTTGACCTTTGTGGTTGACCTTGGAACTGTCAAGGCACCTGTGGGTATGTCATTTAGCCTTCTGATGTGTTACAATGAGTGAATACCAAGGCTCAAGGTCTAGTGGAAGTTGACTGGTCCACCATGTTGTACCCAGTTGGTTCTAAGTAGTTTATGTTGTATCCTCAGGCTATGTCATCACTTTAAGGTTGTGTCCTGGCCCTTTCCTGTCTCAAAGGGGTATCATAGAGCAAGGGTAGGGAGGACTCAAAGAATGGGGAGGATGCCATAACCTAGCAGTTAACCTCAACTTAGCTATTAACTGGGGATTCCCTGGTGGCTCAGAGGTTAAAACGTCTGCCTCAAATGCGGGAGACCCGGGTTCGATCCCTGGGTTGGGAAGATCCCCTGGAGAAGGAAATGGCAATCCACTCCAGTATTCTTGCCTGGAGAATCCCATGGACGGAGAAGCCTAGTAGGTTACAATCCACAGCGTCGCAAAGAGTCAGACACGACTGAGTGACTTCATCATCTAGCTATTAACTGTAATGTATTTATTTATGAGCAGATGGATCTTTCTTTTTAACTCCAGTTTGGTGAAGCCTCCAGCTTCTTTGTCCACCCCCTTACTCCACTCTCACCCCACCCCTACTCCCATCCCATCAACCACCTGGTCTTTGCTACCTATTAGGAACTCCCAGAGTGCAGAGGTCAGAGCAATCACTCTATTAGCCATACCCTAGGGATGGTTTGGATCACTGCTCTTTCAGAAAGCCCTACCTAACAGAGGGGGGTGGGTTGGAAAAGAGCTACAGACGACTGTAGAAAGAGATTAAGGGCACAGGAGGGGGAGGTGTTGCCATATGGCAGAAAGGAGTCCTGATTAAAAAGATTAGCTGCCCTTCAATCAGAAAGGCTGGGTGGGAGAGATGCATTAGAAAGCTATAAAATCACAAAAAGCCTCATAGAGTGAGCAATGAATTCTGAAAGACAAAAAGGAAGAAATCCTTTCAAGTTTATGAGGTGAGTGTAAGTCGAATTGAGGGAAGTCTGATTTTACACATGGAGGAGAAAATTTAGAGAATCCATTACCGTGAGAAATGGCACAAGCTGGCAACCCCGCAAAACGCAAAGAAAGATGCACTCTTAACAAACCCGCAATGGATTATTAAAGGAAAGGCAGTAACATTAAAGAGGTCAATCTCAACCCGTCTGTGGGAGCCCCTGTAAAAGATAAGAGCCCTGGACTGAAGAAGGGGGCTGGCCTAGCCTTTTCCATTCTTTGGTTCTTAGGCAACATAGTTAAGATGGGTTTGCATTCCCAACACCTTTGGTTTCTAGATCTTTCGTCTGGAGAAGAATCAACCTACTGAAAATGATACCTTCTATATGTTTTCTAAAGATTTTCCAAATAAAATTTTGTCGTCTCAGTTCAGTTCAGTTCAATTCCGTTGCTCAGTCATGTCCGACTCCATGCAACCCCATGAATTGCAGCACGCCAGGCCCCCCTGCCCATCACCAACTCCCAGAGTTCACTCAAACTCGTGTCCATTGAGTAGGTGATTCCATCTAGCCATCTCATCCTCCATCATCCCCTTCTCCTCCTGCCTCCAATCCCTCCCAGCATCAGAGACTTTTCCAATGAGTCAACTCTTTGCATGAGGTAGCCAAAGTACTGGAGTTTCAGTTTTAGCATCAGTCCTTCCAATGAACACCCAGGAAAGATCTCCTTTAGGATGGACAGGTTGGATCTCCTTGCAGTCCAAGGGAGTTGCAAGAGTCTTCAGCAACATCACAGTTCAAAAGCATCAAATCTTCGGTGCTCAGCTTTCTTCACAGTCCAACTGTCATATCTATACATGACTACTGGAAAAACCATAGCCTTGACTAGATGGACCTTTGTTGACTAAGTAATGTCTCTGCTTTTGAATATGCTATCTAGGTTGGTCATAACTTTCCTTCCAAGGAGTAAGTGTCTTTTTAATTTCATGGATGCAATCACCATCTACAGTGATTTTGGAGCCCCCAAAATAATGTCTGACACTGTTTCCACTGTTTCCCCATCTATTTCCCATGAAGTGATGGGACCAGAGGCCATGATCTTCGTTTTCTGAATGTTGAGCTTTAAGCCAAATTTTTCACTCTCCTCTTTCACTTTCATCAAGAGGCTTTTAGTTCCTCTTCACTTTCTGCCATAAGGGTGGTGTCATCTGCATATCTGAGGTTATTGATATTTCTCCTGGCAATCTTGATTCCAGCTTGTGCTTCTTCCAGCCCAGCGTTTCTCATGATGTACTCTGCATAGAAGTTAAATAAGTAGAGTGACAATATACAGCCTTGACGTACTCCTTTTCTTATTTGGAACCAGTCTGTTGTTCTGCATCCATTTCTAACTGTTGCTTCCTGACCTGTTTATAGGTTTCTCAAGAGGCAAGTCAGTAGGTCTGGTATTCCCATCTCTTTCAGAATTTTCCGTAGTTTACTGTGATCCACACAGTCAAAGGCTTTGGCATAGTCAATAAAACAGACATAGATGTTTTTCTGGAACTGTCTTGTTTTTTCCATGATCCAGCGGATGTTGGCAATTTGATCTCTGGTTAAAAGTTGGCTTAAAGCTCAACATTCAGAAAACAAAGATCACGGCATCCGGTCCCATCACTTCATGGGAAATAGATGGGGAAACAGTGGAAACAGTGTCAGGCTTTATTTTAGGGGCTCCAAAATCACTGCAGATGGTGACTGCAGCCATGAAATTAAAAGATGCTTATTCCTTGGAAGGAAAGTTATGACCAACCTAGATAGCATATTCAAAAGCAGACACATTACTTTGCCAACAAAGGTCCGTCTAGTCAAGGCTATGTTTTTTTCTGTGGTCATGTATGGTTGTGAGAGTTGGACTGTGAAGAAGGCTGAGCGTCAAAGAATTGACGCGTTTGAACTGTGGTGTTAGAGAAGACTCTTGAGAGTACTTTGGACTGCAAGGAGATCCAACCAGTCCATTCTGAAGGAGATCAGCCCTGGGATTTCTTTGGAAGGAATGATGCTAAAGCTGAAACTCCAGTACTTTGGCCACTTCATGCGAAGAGTTGACTCATTGGAAAAGACTCTGATGCTGGGAGCGATTGCGGCAGGAGGAAGACAGAGGATGAGATGGCTGTATGGCATCACAGCTCGATGAATGTGAATCTGAGTGAACTCTCGGAGATGGTGATGGACAGGGATGCCTGGTGTACTGCGATTCATGGGGGTGCAAAGAGTCGGACACAACTGAGCGACTGAACTGAACTGAACTGAACTGAATTCATCTGCCTTTTCTAAAACCAGATTTTACATCTGGAAGTTCACGGTTCACATATTGCTGAAGCCTGGCTTGGAGAATTTTGAGCATTACTTTACTAGCATGTGAGATGAGTGCAATTGTGCAGTAGTTTGAGCATTCTTTGGCATTGCCTTTCTTTGAGATTGGAATGAAAACTGACCTTAGCCAGACCTGTGGCCACTGCTGAGTTTTCCAAATTTGTTGGCATATTGAGTGCAGCACTTTCACATCATCTTTTAGGATCTGAAACAGCTCCACTGGAATTCCATCACCTCCACTAGCTTTGTTTGTAGTGATGCTTTCTAAGGCCCACTTGACTTCATATTCCAAGATGTCTGACTCTAGGTGAGTGATCACACTATCGTGATTATCTGAGTTGTGAAGATCTTTTTGTACAGTTCTTCTGTGTGTTCTTGCCACCTCTTCTTAACATCTTCTGCTTCTGTTAGGTCCATACCATTTCTGTCCTTTATTGAGCCCATCTTAGTATGAAATGTTCCCTTGATATTTCTAATTTTCTTAAAGATATCTCTAGTCTTTCCCATTCTGTTGTTTTCCTCTATTTCTTTGCATTGATCACTGAGGAAGGCTTTCTTGTCTCTTCTTCCTATTCTTTGGAACTCTGCAGTCAGATGTTTATATCTTTCGTTTTCTCCTTGCTTTTCCTTCTCTTCTTTTCACAGCTATTTGTAAGGCCTCCCCAGACAGTCATTTTGCTTCTTTGCATTTCTTTTCCATGGGGATGGTCTTGATCCCTGTCTCCTGTACAATGTCACGAACCTCATTCCATAGTTCAACAGGCACTCTATCTATCACATCTAGGCCCTTAAATCTTTTTCTCACTTCCACTGTATAATCATAAGGGATTTGGTAGTGGTTTTCCCTACTTTCTCAAATTTCAGTCTGAATTTGGTAATAAGGAGTTCATGATCTGAGCCACAGTCAGCTCCTGGTCTTGTTTTTGTTGACTGTATAGAGCTTCTCCATCTTTGGCTGCAAAGAGCTTTTCCATCTTTGGCTGCAAGGAATATAATCAATCTGATTTCAGTGGTGACAATCTGGTGATGTCCATGTGTAGAGTCTTCTCTTGTGTTGTTGGAAGAGGATGTTTGCTATGACCAGTGCATTTTCTTGGCAAAACTCTATTAGTCTTTGCCCTGCTTCATTCCGTATTCCAAGGCCAAATTTGCCTGTTACCCAGGTGTTTCTTGACGTCCTACTTTTGCATTCCAGCCTCCTATAATGAAAAAGACATCTTTTGAGGGTGTTTGTTCTAGAAGGTCTTGTAGGTCTTCGTAGATCCATTCAACATCAGCTTCTTTATTGCACTGGTTGGGGCATAGGCTTGGATTACTGTGATATTTAATGGTTTGCCTTGGAAAGGAACAGAGATCATTCTGTCGTTTTTGAGATTGCATCCAAGTACTGCATTTTGGACTCTTTTGTTGACCATGATGGCTACTCCATTTCTTCTAAGGGATTCCTGTCCGCAGTAGTAGATGTAATGGTCATCTGAGTTAAATTCACCCATTCCAGTCCATTTTAGTTCACTGATTCCTAGAATGTCGATGTTCACTCTTGCCATTTCCTGTTTGACCACTTCCAATTTGCCTTGATTCATGGACCTAACATTCCAGGTTCCTATGCAACATTGCTCTTTAGAGGATTGGACCTTGCTTCTATCACCAGTCACATCCACAGCTGGGTATTGTTTTTGCTTTGGCTCCATCCCTTCATTCTTTCTGGAGTTATTTCTCCACTGATCTCCAGTAGCGTATGGGCACCTACCGACCTGGGGAGTTCCTCTTTCAGTATCTTATCATTTTGCCTTTTCATACTGTTCTTGGGGTTCTCAAGGCAAGACTACTGAAGTGGTTTGCCATTCCCTTTTCCAGTGGACCACATTCTGTCAGACCTCTCCACCATGATGCACGCATTTTGGGTTACCCCACGGTCATGGCTTAGTTTCATTGAGTTAGACAAGGCTGTGATCCTAGTGTGATTAGATTGACTAGTTTTCTGTGATTATTGTTTCAGTGTGTCTGCCCTCTGATGCCCTCTCGCAACACCTACCATCTTACTTGAGTTTCTCTTACCTTGTAGTTGGGGTATCTCTTTACGGCTCCTCCAGTAAAGCGCAGCCACTGCTCCTTACCTTGTACTTGGGGTAGCTCTTCCTGGCTGCCTCCCCGACCTTGGACGTGGTGTAGCTCCTCTCGGCCATTCCTGCACCATCACAGCCTGGCACTCTCAGCCACTGCCCCTGACCTCGGACGTGGGGTAACTCCTCTTGGCCGCCACCCCTCGTGCATGGGGTCCTCCAGGCTTCTGCTCCTGACTTCGGACGTGGGTAGCTCCTCTCAGCCACACTGTGTACACAGGTCGTAGCCACCCACGTGACACATATATATGGGAGAGACCTAGAAGAGCTGAGTAACTCACACAAATGGCAGAAGCCTTCACCTTAAACACCCTTCTTAGCTAAAGAGGAAGTTGAAGATGGGAAAAATCAGTTACAGGAAGTTACCACGAAAAGCAGATTTAAGTAAGTGCCTTCTCAATTGATGAGAATTTCTAGAGAGTTGGTATTCCTCACCCCCTCCCCCAAACACGGCTGTTGTTGTTTCTCAGTTGCTAAGTCGTGTCCAACTCTTTGCAAGCCCATGGCCTGCAGCACACCAGGCTTCCCTGGCCCTCACTATCTCCCTGAGTTTGCTCAAATTCATGTCCATTGAGTTGATGATGCCAGCCAACTTTCTCATCCTGTGCTGCCCCCTTCTCCCTGCTCTCAATCTTTCCCCAAACACAGAGAGTAGTCATCCTTACAAACGGAAATTTCTCTTACAAATATAAATATTTCTTTCTTAAGAACAACTCTTCCATGGTTTTCAGAGCACTTCCCAAGTCTGCTGTTTCTTGAATGTAACCTGCTTTAAGCATATTGTTCTAAACAATATGCCAAAGAGACATATTTTAGGGTGACAAAATTCTGCTCCTTTACACTGAGAAATTATAATTTTTAAAAAGAATTCCAGGAAGCCAAGAGATTTCTGAGTAATGCATAAATCATAGAAGAAAAATCTACTTTTTTCAGGACAAATGTTGCCTCTCCAGTGATGCAATAAGATCAATAAGCCATGAAGCCTTTGTTCTTCTTATGCTACTTTAAATTGTCCATATTTTCATAGTACTGTATTTATCAGAAAATATCTTCTCTGTCACCCCCAGGAACAAGTAGGAGTAGGGTCCCTCCACCCTTGGATCAACACTATTGAGGAGCTGCCCCTAGATACTTTCTCCAGGAGAGAATCCTGACTCTTCAGGAATGTCCCCAGACTTCTGGAAGCCAGCCTTCTTCCTGAGCAAGACCCTATGGGGCCTTACTGGGACAGACACCACTCTCACCCCGCCAACCCCAAGCCATATGCTCTGCTTCAGCTCTTCTCTGAAGTACCTAGATAATAGTATCTGATGCTTATTTCCTTACTATTTCAGACGCTAACACCTTCACCAAATGGGAACAATTAACTAGTACACAAGTACAGAACCCCCAGATCTGGTGCCTAAGGACTGATCATCATCAACCAATCAGAGAATTATGCACGAGCTCATGATAAACTCCGGGGGATACACCCTCCTTCACCTGACCTTTAAAAAAGCTTTGCTGAGGGACCATGTGGGCTTCCTGGTGACTCAGACAGTAAAGAACCTGCCTGCAATATAGGAGACCTGATCTTCCCTGGGTTGGGAAGATCTCCTAAAGAAGGGAATGGCTATCTACTCCAGTATTCTTGCCTGGAGAATCCCATGGGCAGAGGAGCCTGGTGGGCTACAGTCCATGGGGTCACAAAGAGTTGGACACGACTGAGTGACTAGGCTGCCATACACATATACATAAATTCCCTGGTGGTCCAGTAGTTAAGAATCTGCCTTGCAATTCAGGGGACACCAGTTTAATCCCTGGTCAGGCAACTAAGATACCACATGCCATTCAACACAACTGGAGAGTCTATGCACTACAAAGAAAGATCCCGCATGACAAAATGAAGAGCATGCATGTCACACCTAAGACCCAACACAGCCAAATAAATAAAGATATTAAAATAATATAACATTTATTTTAAAAAATAGTTTGCTGAAACCCTTCGAGGAGTTTGAGCCACCCATTTTCCTTGTATTAGAACCTTCACAGTATGCTACATTTTCCTTCACAAAAACTTGGTGTCAATAGATTGGCTTTACCACATGTGTAAAGTTTGGTTCAGTAACAGGGGCATCTTGCATTACCAATAAAGCTGTATACATTGGTAATGAAAATGCATTTCTGTTGACTTCATGTCTTCACATCTACTGCAGATATTATCCTTATCATCATCAGTAACATGGATACTTAAGTTAAAAAATAAATTATGTTTTATATATATATATAGTAGCTGTACAAAAATAGGTACACATACACACAAAAGGTACATGCATAAGACCATAAAGAAGAAAATGCCAAGTAACTATACCCTCACCCCTCCATGATCACTACCAGGTACCATGTAGCAGTTTTCATTTTTCCAAAATTACCAGCTATGCCCTTCACATTTCCTTTCCCCCATGGGGTGGAAAGCACCCTAGTAGCATCTCAATCGGATCCATATTGTAGGAACTTCTCATGAAAATGGACCCACTCAGTTTCTTAAGACTTAGTTCCATTTGTTTTGCAACTTTAATATTCTATTTGATTTTAAGCTCTCACTCCCTCTCAGTGCTCCCTGTCCTGCCTTCTTTCTGGTGCTTACACTTCCGGTATAGGGGTTAAAAGAAGAAAGAGAAACTGATCTCAGTGAGGGAGCAGTGAGCGGTGGTGTGAAGTGAGATCTTCTCTGCTCAGGAATTGAACCTGGGTAGCCAGAATGAAAACCAGGAATCCTAGCCCATTAAATACTTAATGCTGCTGCTGCTAAGTCACTTCAGTCGTGTCCAACTCTGTGCGACCCCACAGACGGCAACCCATGAGGCTCCCCCGTCCCTGGGATTCTCCAGGCAAGAACACTGGAGTGTGTTGCCATTTCCTTCTCCAATGCATGAAAGTGAAAAGTGAAAGTGAAGTCTCTCAGTCGTGTCCGACTCTTAGCAACCCCATGGACTGCGCCCTACCAGGCTCCTCCGTCCATGGGATTTTCCCAGGCAAGAGTGCTGGAGTGGGGGTGCCATTGCCTTCTCTGCAATATATATTTAATTTACCCTATTCTTATTGTTAGTTTTTATATCAAGGTTTAGATCTCAAAATATAGATGGGAGCCCAGTCATAAATATATATTAATAGTCCTGGAGCCCATTTGTTTCTTGCTTCAAGAAATGTAAACAGGGGCTGGTGATGAATGGACAGCCTGAAACTCATTGTCTTCTCACCCCAGGAGGTATGAAGCGGAGGACAGTTGTAAATGCCTAGCCTGGAGCCCATTTACCTCCTGCTTCAAAACTATTATAGTTGAGCACTTTGAATCATAGCATTTGATACCTCCCCTGAGCAATTCTGTAGTTGCTTCCCTTCTGAGGAGCTAGGTGTTGCTCACACCCACCCCCTAGACACTGATACTCCTGGCATCTTCCAACTGGTAATCCTTCTCTGCATTCCTCTGAAGCACACGCCTCTTGACTCCACAGTGTACATGTGCATGCATGTGTGTGTATGTGTGTGTGCATGTGCGTGTGTGTGCGTGTGTGTGTGTGTGTGTTGGGGGAACTGTAGCTCCCAATCTCTTCCAAGGCTCTGACCTCTTTGGAAGGAGAAATTCAAAGAGAAGTTATGTGCTCCCTTTTCACCTGGCAGTCCCATCATTCCTTGGATTCTAAAAGTCTTGACTCCTTTCCAGTGATATCAGGCCTGGTCTACAGAGCAAGACTGGTGACTAAGCAAATGTCTAAGCACTGCGGTTCTCTGAGGCCTCCCTCCAGTGTATGCTGAGCCAACTCAACCCAGCTCACACATATTGATTGGTAAATTTTCAGAAAACACTTTAGCCATTTGACATCATATTGGTAGCTTGAAATTGGCCCTGGCTGGAGTGTTTACACTCCAGAGATGCCTCCAGTGGGCTGTTAAACATTTACCAGCATACCATTGCTTCTTTTCCACCAAGGGAAGGGGAGGTGGAGATGGAGACAGTCTCTCACCATCACTGCAGTCCCCAAAAGGCAACGTCTGTTTTCCTTTCAGTCTAACTTTAAATGGGTGGAGGTGGCTGGCCTCAAGAACTAGGGCTATTAGATTGTTTTTAATGGCTACTTGCCATTTCATTGTATCATTGCACCATAATTTTTGTAATCATAAATCTTTGTGTTTGATGAAGTAAGCCTTCAATAAATGTTGGCTATTATGAAGATGATGATGATGATGACTTTTAAGTGGGGTTATCAGGCTCAGCACAGAGCAGGGTGATACCAAACAGCCCCTCCCCTTTCCTCTTTCCCATCAACACCATTAATGCTGGCAGTGAGGCTTCTTACTCCACTCTGGTCCCACTCCCAGGCAGGAAATCAAACAGTTCCTTTCTGGGAAATTTGGCCTAGGAGAAAAGACTCAGAGATATGGATATTCAATGAAATGGCCAGTTCCACTTAAGAATGGAAGATCCACCAGTCAGTTGTCCTAATACAAACACACACACACACAACACACAGCTTTTCAGTTGCCTCACTCCTAAATACAAATGAATAGTTAAAGATAATCAAACACTGAAGAAAAATCTTTAATAGAAAAAAAGAAACTAAAACAGACACTGAAAAAAGAATCTGGGAAGAAATAAAAACAGTGCAGGGAATACTTAATATTCTCAGAGAAATGCATGAATGCACTGCATACAGGAAACATTCGCTGATGGTAGAAACAGAAAGGAACATTCTGAGCATGAGAATGAGCTCTTGAAAATTCAAACTCTTAGAAGAGAATTGTTTCTAATTCAGCAGAAAGAATATACATTTAAAAAAATCTCTAGAATGCAGAAAAAAATGACTGAGAGGTAGGTAACAAAGAAAAGATAGAAGAATTAAAGAGCCATTATCCAGGAGATCCCAGACAGACAACAGAAAAAATGGAGAGGAAATAATCAAATAGAGTAAAAGAAAGTTTTTCCCCAATCAAAGGAAATGAGTTACCAACTTTAAAGGCTAAATATCTAGAATAAGACTGTAACACACATGCTGAGACATATTGTCATAAAAATTTGGACTATGAGGGAATAACCTCTCAAAAAAAAGTACCTCCCATGAACCCTTTTCAGGAAGCTATTGGAATAAGTGTTATCACCAAGACAAGGAAACAAAGGATCCAACACAAAAGACTAATGAAGAAAAGTCCCAGGGGACTTCCCTGGTAGTCTAGTGGTAAAGAATCTGCCTGCCAATACAGAGGATATGGGCTCAATCTCAGGTCTGGGAAGATTCTACATGCCTTGGCGTAACTAAGCCTGTGTGCCACAACTACTGAACCCTGCCTAGAGCCCGTGCTAGGCAGGGGCTAGCATGTGCTAGGCACGTGAAGACTTTTCTTCATTAGTCTTGTGTATTGGATCTTTTGTTTCCTTGTTTTGGTGATGCACTTATTCCAGTAAGTGCCTAGAGCCCATGCTCCCCAACAAGAGAAGTTACCATAATGAGAAGCCTCTGCACCTAGAGAAAAGCCCATACAGCAATGAAGACCCAGCACAGCCAAAAATACATAAATACATTAAAAAATTTTAATTCCAGGATGAAGATGAAAGGAGAACAGCCATATCGTAGGCTATAAACAGATAGATGGAAGGTTCTGAAAGGACATCTCCAGAAAAAAATAACCATCAGATTTTTTGATGTGTTGATCTTATTGAGAAGAGTTTTAGATCCTTTGAGGAAGTCTGAGGTTGGATTAGTAATGACACCACATAAATACTAAGCTAGTGAAAAAGGAAACCATTATCAACTCCAAGAAAAATAGGACAGTTGTGTATATGTAATGAAGGGGAAGGGTTGCAAGAGAGAATTAAAGCGTTATATTCCACATAGGAAATGAATTGATAATGCTTCAAATTGAAAAATCAAGAAATAGCAGTAAAAGCTGTAATTCAGGAATTTAGAGTTGAAAAGCAAAGGCCTAAACCAGCCACAAGACATGAGAGTGGTTTCCTCTTAGAGGATGAATACAGGAATTGGGAAGAGTAAGTGTTGCTGTTTTTTTTTTTTTTTTTTCAATATTAGGACTACTAACTGTTCAACTGTGTGCATGTATTGCTTTGATAATAATAATAACTGCTGAGAGGGGTTTTTCTGGGGTTTAAGTAATATAACCCAGATAAAGTTCTCAGCATACTACTTGCAGTGTACATGTTAACTGAAAGTCCCTGTTAAGTACAAAGTTGTTATAATATTAGCCACAGAAAGCTGTAATCAGGAAGGTCAATCAGCCATATATTGTGTTTGAAGTCATGTGACTCTTGGTCTTGCAGGCACTTGGGAATTTTAAAACTACTTCCTATCTTCTATTCACACACAAAATGGAGAGCTTTACATCTGTTATTCTCCTTCCTTGTAAGTCCATTTCCTCCATTGTTAGGAGACAAAAAAAGATACCTCTGTTTTTGTCCCTCTGACATTTAGCCTCAGAAGTGAAATGCGCTACAGCAAAATAAATAATGTGACTTTGTTCCGTAGAGCACATGAGACCTTGATTCTTTTTTTTTTTTTTTTTGAGACCTTGATTCTTTAAAGTAAACATCTCAGACCGGATGGAGTTTTCTCAAGCATTGCAAATGTGCTGGTGGCCGAAGACACAGGCTCTCCCTGGTAGCTGAGCCATCAGACCTCTGGACTCTCAGACTAAGAGAATGGAATCTGAATGAAGGGCTGGGAGTGTACCTGGGGAAGTTTTTTTCCTGAGACTTCTCTCAACTTGAAAGCGTTTAACCCTGTTTTATTTGTTGCTTAGTTGGGTGGGTTTTTTTCTTCCTTCCATTTAATGGCACACTAGAACTGTGGTCTGAGACAGTCTGATTTTGATCAAAGAGCTAGTCACATCACAGTCAGGATAACCTTTCTTACACCACACCGAGTAGAAAGTTCCTAGAATAAAGACAACATATGGGTGGTGTGATATCTGATAAAAGCCCTGACTCTGGAGTCAGATGAACCTGGGTTTATCTCAGTTTATCCGTTCACTGTCACCTTAAGCAAGTAATTTAACCTCTCTATGCCTCAGTTTTTTCAACTGGTAAATAGGAATAATAATAACATCCACTCTCTTAAGAGTCTCACGAGGACTAAGAAACAACACGTGAATCACTTCACCTCGTGCCTGGGGCATAATAAGCCCTGGAAAAATGCTAAGCAGCTGTCTATTCATCATGTCTCCTTGGGAAGTGACGCAAGTTCCTTTCCACTTGAGACATGGAAATCGAAAGGTACTTAATCAACCCTAGAGTTTCCACTTTATCATCCAACTGGAAAGACACAAAATCTGAAGGAAGCCCAAAAATGATCAAAAATACTTTTCATTTCTCCTAATCAAAGGAAAAGCGCTTTCATAATTTCGTCGATGATTTGTCACTGTATCTCTGGCGCCCACTAGTGGCAAAATGCACAAAATGTCCCCAATTGTCTCTCCAGTGCATTTTGAAAGTAACAATGCAATCTGTGAACTTTGAATTTGAAGTGGAACATAAGTCTTTAAACTGCCGTTGTGCTGTTTGTTTTTAAATTACGACTCAAATCAAGGTGCCACATATTTTAGGTGCGTTTGTCAGTAAAACTCTTGTCTGTGGATGCACTTAAAATTGGGATTCTCTCTATAGTCAGAGATGAAAATACAGGATAACCTAATGAAGAACTGACTAGGTGTCAGTAGTTACAACTTTAGAAAATGCCAAGCTTCATCAATAGGATCCACACAAGGACTGTGAAACTCAGAGTGCAGGTTGGCTCCCAAAGATCATGAGTGACTGATGCAAGAAAAGAGCATTTTATAACCTGCAATTAGGGACTTCTGAGATAAGTCATTTGAAGTGATATTAACTATAAGCAAATTATTTTTATATTTTATTTTAAAACTAAGTCACTTAGATGGGCTCTTTCTAACTGAATGCTTGACAAAGATTTCAAAGATATCAAGGCAGTATCAACTAAAACACAATCACATGTACACTATTATTAACCGAAGTATAGATTTTATTCAAATTTCACAAAATTTTATGCTTGTTTTCATACCTTATTTAAGATTGACTTTAGTTGCAACCCACTCCAGGAAATGGCAACCCACTCCAGTATTCTTGCCTGGAGAATCCCATGGACAGAGGAGCTTGGTGGGCTACAGTCCACGGGTCGCAGAGAGTCAGACATGACTGAGCGACTTCATTTAGTTGCATTGGGCAGCTTCAGCTGCATGCAACAAATTCTGATAAATTCTCTTTTCATTTTTATTTTGTTACAAGTATTTTCTAATTTTTCTTGTTATGGCTTCTAAGATACACCCATCATTTGAAGGTGGACATTTAATTTCCAAATACATGGGGTTTTTTCTTAAGTATCTTTGATATTAAATTATCATTTTGATATTAATTTCTCATTTAAATGTTTTCTTCTCTGCAATCATCTTTTGTGATTTTTCAGACTTCTAACTTTATTGAGGCTTTCAATGGTTAAGTCAAGGACCTCTCTTGGTAAATGTCACATTGCACTTGAAAATATGTGGATTATTTTTTAAAATCTTTTGATATTGCTATCTAATATAATGCTACTGTTGCTGCTGCCTCACTTCAGTTATGTCCGACTCTGTGCGACCCCATAGATGGTAGCCCACCAGGCTCCACCATCCCTGGGATTCTCTAGGCAAGAACACTGGAGTGGGTTGCCATTTCCTTCTCCAATGCATGAAAGTGAAAAGTGAAAGTGAAGTTGCTCAGCCGTGTCCGACTCTTAGCGATCCCATGGACTGCAGCCCACCAGGCTCCTCTGTCCATGGAATTTTCCAGGCAAGAGTGCTGGAGTGGGGGTGCCATTGCCTTCTCCATAATATAATGCTGCAGTGATAAAACAACAGACTTTGTATGATTTCAGTACCTTTAGACCATGACATTTTTGCACCTTGTTTTATGTCCCTGGATATGTTCCAGTGTTTCCTAGTTTATAGTCTATGGGAACTTGAATAAAATTTGTATCCTACTGTTGTATGAAAATTGTATGTCTTAATTATGTTGAACTGGTTCATGGTGCTTTTCAGGTCTATTGCATCCTTCTATTTTTCTGTATATTCATTATATTAATTTTTGAGAGTTTGACATTGAAATTCCAACTAAAAATCTTAATTAATCTATTTTTAAAATAACTAATGTATAGTGGAACTATATGTGACTTTGTTCTGTATTGTCCAAGTCTCCTATAAATGTGTTATCATAACTCTACAATTTAAGAAATAAAGAGGAAAAAAAGACAATCACATGACCTAGAGGGTGGAATGGAGGGAGTGGGAAGGAGGCTCAAGAGGGAGAGGAATATGTGTATACATATGGCTGATTCATGATGTTGTACAGAAGAAACTAACACAGCATTGTAAAGCAATTATATTCCAATTAAAAACACACACACAAAAAAGACAATCACAAAACTTTCTAATTTGGATCATCAGGCCACATCCAGTCTGAGGAAAAAGGAAAGGACATTTCTGACTCCCAAGGCTTAAGTAATTTCTTGTGTCAAAGTTCTATTAAATGTTTAATCAAAAAGAGCAACTCTAACGTTGCCTCATGTATTTCTCTATGTCTTCCTTCCAGTATTTTCCTTCTTTGTGTCTCTTGCTATTTCTGTTGCCACTCCTTTTCCTATACCTCCCTCAAATCAATTCAGCTTTATTTCATAAGAGTTGGGTTTAGGAGTTAGATTCCAAGTTTCCTGAGATACCATCCCCACACACCATTTAATGAACGTCATCACTAAATAGTATATTCCGGAAAATGTGACTAAATAACCAAAGTTGCCATGGTTTCAGAGCTTCTAGGAAGGGAGCTGCCTTTCTTGGCTTGGCTCATGAAATATGCCACCAAACACGCCCAATTTTACTTTCCCTTTGTCTGTTGGACAATGCAGCCTACAATATCCTCCCTACAGCTGCCACGCCGCCTAAGACCTCAGTCATTGTGATCTACAGTTCTGCCTATTTGTCAAGTGAATATAACGTACCCAGTAAATAGTGTCCTTGTACTCATCACTTGCTGAGCACAGAATGCAGAGGGGAGTTTTAATGAGACACAAAAGAAACATTTTAGCAGTGGTAGTTCACCTGAGAAAACCTGCAGCTAGTGAGCTGAGAAGCTTCTGTGATAGCAGTTTTTAGAACTGATTTTACCATTTGAAATATGAGCCCGCCAAAACCCTACCAAAATGTCCTACTACTCTGCCTGCCATGGATCCTAATGATGACAGACACAACTGAAAAAGGAAAAACCAACAACAGAGACAGATCCTGCTGCTAAGTCGCTTCAGTCGTGTCCGACTCTGTGCGACCCCATAGACGGCAGCCCACCAGGCTCCCCCGTCCCTGGGATTCTCCAGGCAAGAACACTGGAGTGGGTTGCCATTTCCTTCTCCAATGCATGAAAGTGAAAAGTGAAAGGGAAGTCGCTCAGTCGTGTCTGACTCTGTGCGACCTCATGGACTGCAGCCCACCAGGCTCCTCCCCCCATGGGATTCTCCAGTCAGTGCTGGAGTGGGGTGCCATTGCCTTCTCCAGAGACAGATTCTGGGTCTCCCAAAATACAACTGGAAAAAAGCTAGAGGATACAAAGGCATAAAACTTACCTGTTGTAAAAATCGAAGCTTACTCATAAAAGATAACATTGTGAGCAGAAATTGCATCTTCAGTATACGTTTTGAACCTTTGGTATCTTCACCCACGGCCAGAAAAGTGCTCAAAACCAACTCAAGAGAGAGTGGACAGGATATCTTGATTGACCCTCTCAGTTTAAGGAAAAGTAATAGCTTCTGAAATGATTGTGAAATTTGGGGGCCAGGTTCAACTCATTTCAGGCTGAGGGGTTGCCCACTTCTAGGAAATTGCTGAGGTCAGCCCACTTTCCTAGAATTCCTGCAGCACTTCAACTGCTGTTTATAACAAGGGAAAGACCCTAAAGGGCTTTCTGAACTCTCAAAGAATCAACCATGCTTAGTAGAATTTTAATGTTAAATATATTTTATTGTTTTTCTGTTCTTCTTAAGGTGCTTAAATTGGTAATTGTAACACAGGACACAAGCACTTCCAAGCTTACAAACACAGCCAGTTCCAAAAGGTTCTTAGTAAATAGTAATTTGGAATTTGGATCCCATTTTCCCAGGAATCAATGACACAAATGAAGGTTTGGTTTCAAGTTCAGCCCACAAGAGCTTATTCAACCTTCAATGTTGATGAAATGCTGGATCTTAACCAAAGAAGAAACAAAAAGTGGTTGTAGCAAAACCAATAATTACATGAGGCAGAAAGAAAACTGAATAATTATTTTGCCTTTTTTTTTTTTTTTCTCAAATGGTAATGCTTGAAGTCTAGTTACAGGAGGATAAGGAAATAGGTGGAGATTTTTGTGGAAACTTATGTGCGGAAGCTTCTGGGCTTTTAAAGGAACTGTGGTACTTGTTGGCCTTGGGGCCTTATTATGTTTTCTTGCTGTTGTTTAGTTGCTAAGTTGTGTCTGACTCTATTTGACACCATGGACTACAGCTCACGAGACTCCTCTGTCCATGGGATTTCCCAGGCAAGAATACTGGAGTGGGTTTCCTTCTCCAGGGGATCTTCGCAACCCAGGAATCGAACCTGCATCTTCTGCTTGGCAGGCAGATTCTTTACCACTTAACAACCATGGAAGCCGTTACCATGTTTTACTGTTTATCTCAGGGACTCCCCTGGGTAGTAAAGTAGTTAGGACTCCATGCTTCTACTGCAGTAGCCCCAGTTCAATCCCAGGTCAGGGAACTAAGATCCTGCAAGCCTCATGGTGCAGCTAAAAAAAAAAAAAGGCACAACAACAAAACCCTTCCTCCAGGATTTCAGAGTGAAATTCATAATACCCAAGAACTGTTGCAATTCCTTGTTTGAACAGCTGAATGAAATGACGTAAGTGAAGGTCTCTTGTACAGCACCGAACCCAGAGCCTGGACAGGTGGAAAACAATTTAATGAACACTGGGTGACTCTGAGTTATGGAACAGGTGTGAAGTCTGGATTCGGGCAGCATTTCCCAATGGGTGGTTCACAAACCTACAGTTTCAGGTCACTAAAGGCAGTAATGGCATCATTTTTAAGTTTCTATTTATAAAATCAATATTTTTAAGTGCTTAAAATTTATTGAAAAAGAGAACAGTTGAGTAACTTCTAGGGCAGAGGTGGTGAACTCACATGGCAATCAGTGAATCTTGGATGACGATGGATCAAAATCATCACTCAGCTAGTTCACCACTTAGCTACTTGGAAAATTCTGAAAGAGATGGGAATACCAGACCACCTAACCTGCCTCTTGAGAAATCTGTATGCAGGTCAGGAAGCAACAGTTAGAACTGGACATGGAACAAAAGACTCGTTCCAAATAGAAAAAGGAGTACGTCAAGGCTGTATATGGTCACCCTGCTTATTTAACTTATATGCAGAGTACATCATGAGAAACGCTGATCTGGAAGAAATACAAGCTGGAATCAAGATTGTCAGGAGAAATATCAATAACCTCAGATATGCAGATGACACCACCCTTACGACAGAAAGTGAAGAGGAGCTAAAAAGCCTCTTGATGAAAGTGAAACAGGAGAGCAAAAAAGTTGGCTTAAAGTTCAACATTCAGAAAACGAAGATCATGGCATCTAGTCCCATCACTTCTCGGGAAATAGATGGGGAAACAGTGGAAACAGTGTCAGACTTTATTTTGGGGGCTCCAAAATCACCTAGACGGTGACTGAAGCCATGGAATTAAAAGACACTCCTTGGAAGAAAAGTTATGACCAACCTAGATAGTATATTCAAAAGCAGAGACATTACTTTGCCGACTAAGTTCCATCTAGTCAAGGCTATGGTTTTTCCTGTGGTCATGTATGGATGTGAGAGTTGGACTGTGAAGAAGGCAGAGCGATGAAGATTGATGCTTTTGAACTGTGGTGTTGGAGAAAACTCTTGAGAGTCCCTTGGACTGCAAGGAGATCCAACCAGTCCATTCTGAAGGAGATCAACCATGGGATTTCTTTGGAAGGAATGATGCTAAAGCTGAAACTCCAGTACTTTGGCCATCTCATGAGAAGAGTTGACTCATTTGAAAAGACTTTGATGCTGGGAGAGATTGGAGGCAGGAGAAGGGGACGACCGAGGATGAGATAGCTGGATGGCATCACTGACTCGATGGACATGAGTCTGAGTGAACTCTGGAAGATGGTGATGGATAGGGAGGCCTGGTGTGCTGTGATTCATGGGGTCGCAAAGAGTCAGACACGACTGAGCGACTGAATTAAACTGAATTGAACTGAGTCTGTTGGTTTGATCATTATACGGTTTTAAATTGGTTTTGTTGACAGTCATGCATTGTTCCATTTCTGCCTACAGCAGACGGCTGGCTAACAGATGCAAAGCTTAAGAAAGACTGCTATTGAAATATAAGTGAATAAGAATAAAAAGGTGGGTGATCACACCATCCTGATTATCTGGGTTGTGAAGATCTTTTTGTACAGTTCTTCTGTGTATTCTTACCACCTCTTCTTAATATCTTCTGCTTCTTTTAGGTCCATACCATTTCTGTCCTTTACTGAGCCCATCTTTGCGTGAAATATTCCCTTGGTATCTCTAATTTTCTTGAAGAGATCTCTAGTCTTTCCCATTCTGTTGTTTTCTTCTATTTCTTTGCACTAATCACTGAGGAAGGCTTTCTTATCTCTCCTTCCTATTCTTTGGAACTCTGAATTCAAACAGGTATATATTTCCTTTTCTCCTTTGCTTTTCACTACATCTTCTTTTCACAGCTATTTGTAAGAACTCCTCAGACAGCCATTTTGCTTTTTTGCATTTCTTTTTCTTGGGGATGGTCTTGATCCCTGTCTCCTGTACAATGTCACAAACCTCCATCCTTCAGGCACTCTGTCGGTCAGACCAAGTCCCACAAATCTATTTCTCACTTCCACTATATAATGGTAAGGGATTTGATTTAGGTCATACTTGAATGGTCTAGTGGTTTTCCCTACTTTCTTCAATTTGAGTCTGAATTTGGCAATGAGGAGTTCATTATCCAAGCCACAGTCAGCCCCAACTACTGGTCTTGTTTTTGCTGACAGTATAGAGCTTCTCCATCTTTGGCTGAAAAGAATATAATCAATCTGATTTCACTGATAGCCATCTGGTGATGTCCATGTATAGAGTTGTCTCTTGTGTTGTTAGAAGAGGGTGTTTGCTATGACCAGTGCATTCTCTTGGCAAAACTCTATTAGCCTTTGCCCTGCTTCATTCTGTACTCCAAGGCCAAATTTGCCTGTTACTCCAGGTGTTTCTTGACTTCCTACTTTTGCATTCCAGTCCCCTATAATGAAAAAGACATCTTATTTGGGTATTAGTTCTAAAAGATCTTGTAGGCCTTCATAGAACTGCAAATTTGGAAAACTCAACAGTGGCCACAGGACTGTAAAAGGTCAGTTTTCATTCCAATCCCAAAGAAATGCAATGCCAAAGAATGCTCAAACTATCGAACAGTTGCACTCATCTCACATGCTAGTAAAGTAATGCTTAAAATTCTCCAAGCCAGGCTTCAGCAATACATGAACCATGAACTTCCAGATGTTCAGGCTTGTTTTAGAAAAGGCAGAGGAACCAGAGATCAAATTGCCAATATCCACTGGATCATGGAAAAAGCAAGAGAGTTCCAGAAAAACATCTATTTCTGCTTTATTGACTATGCCAAAGCCTTTGACTTTGTGGATCACAATAAACTGTGGAAACTTCTGAAAGAGATGGGAATACCAGACCACCTGACCTGCCTCTTGAGAAACCTATATGCAGGTAGGAAGCAACAGTTAGAACTGGACATGGAACAATAGACTGGTTCCAAATAGGAAAAGGAGTACGTCAAGGCTGTATATTGTCACCCTGCTTATTTAACTTATATGCAGAGTATATTGAGAAATGCTGGACTGGATGAAGCACAAGCTGGAATCAAGATTGTCGGGAGAAATATCAATAACCTCAGATACACAGATGACACCACCCTTATGGCAGAAAGTAAAGAAGAACTAACGAGTCTCTTGATGAAAGTGAAAGAGGAGAGTGAAAAAGTTGGCTTAAAGCTCAACATTCAGAAAACTAAGATCACAGCATTTGGTCCCATCACTTCACGGCAAATAGATGGGGAAACCTAGACAGCATATTCAAAAGCAGAGACATTACTTTGCCAACAAAGGTCCGTCTAGTCAAGGCTATGGTTTTTTCTGTGGTCATGTATGGATGAGAGAGTTGGACTGTGAAGAAAGCTGAGCACTGAAGAATTGATGCTTTTGAACTGTGGTGTTGGCGAAGCCTCCTGAGAGTCCCTTGGACTGCAAGGAGGTCCAACCAATCGATTCTGAAGGAGATCAACCCTGGGCGTTCATTGCAAAGACTGATGTTGAAGCTGAAACTCCAATACTTTGGCCACCTGATGCATAGAGCTAACTCATTTGAAAAGACCCTGATGCTGGGAAAGATTGAAGGGAGGAGGAGATGGGGACGACAGAGGATGAGATGGTTGGACTGCATCACCGACTCAATGGACATGAGTTTGAGTAAACTCCGGGAGTTCATGATGGACAGGGAGGCCTGGCATGCTGTGTTCCATGAGGTCATGAAGAGCCGGACACGACTGAGCTGAAGGATGAAAAGAGTGACAGCAGCTTTGAACATTTGTCCTTTATGGACTGAATTATGTTCCCTCCAAATTAGTATATTGAAGTCCTACCACTCAGTACTTCAGAAAGCAACTATATTTGGAGACAGGTTCTTTTCAAGTGGTAATTCAGTTAAAATGAGCCCATTCGGGTGAGCCTTAATCCAGTATGACTGATGTCCTTATAAAGAGATTAGAACACAGAATAAAGAGCATCTGAAAACACCGGTAGAAAATCATCTACGAGTCAAAGAGACAGGACTCAGAAGAAATCAACCTTGTCACAATTAGACCTTGCATTTCTAGCCCTCAGCACTGTGACATATTTCTTTTGTTTAAGCCACCTGTTACTTTGTTATGACAACCCTAGCAGACTAATGCTTTGTCTGAAGCTGCTTTTTACTGGATTCTTAAGTGACAACCTCTGATAAAAAAAAAAATGTACAGTGGTGAAAAAAATGTACATGGTAAATTAAGCTGTCAGACTTCAAAAGTCAATCACAAAATTGAATGTACAGTGACAATTATATGCAATTAGGTTCTACATTTATTGGGGAAAAACTTAAAACGTTTCCTATATTATTTATGTAGAAGGTGTGAAGAAATAGCAACACCATTTTCTTATGTCATCACTTAGTAACAAAATACTAAAATTATGTAAATAAGTAAATTTATTTTTATAGTACAAAATGTAAGAATTCCAACCATCACATTAAAACAGTTTCTATTTTTTGATGCATTGCACAGTTAAATTGCTTTCAACATTTTAATATACATTCAGTCTCCAAACAAAACACCGTAATATCTTGTTTAAATGCATTTGTCAACAAATCATGTTTCATTTTGAATAGTTTAAACAGCATGCATCACTCCTGATAAATCATTTCCTGTATTTTGGATAATATTAAATACTGTATTGAAATGTACTTTAAACTATGATCTTTGTGGTAGGAAACCTCTGAGATGGCCCGCAGTGACCCTGCCTCCTGAGATTCAGGCCCCTGAATAATCCACTCCCCTCAAATATGGTCTGTACCTAGCAACTTGCTTCTAACAAAGTATGGCAAATATGGTGGTATTTCACTTTCAAGGGTGTGCTTGCTCAACCATGTCTGACTCTTTGCAATCCTATAGACTGTAGCCCACCAGGCTCCACTGCCCATGGGATTTACCAGGCAAGAATACTGGAAGGAGTTGCCATCGCTTGTTCCAGGGGATCTTTCCCACTCAGGGATCAAATCTGCATCTTCTGTTTGACAGGAAGATTCTTTACCTCTGTGCCACATGGGAAGCCCAAGATCAGGCCACAAAAAGAATCCAACTTGTGCCCTCCTTATTCTACTCTCACTGAATCTCTCACTTTCACTTACTCACTCTGACTTGCCTTAAGAAGAGGTCCAGGCTTCCCTGGTGGTTCAGTGATAAAGGATCTGCATGCCAATGCAGAAGACATGGGTTTGACCCCTGATCCAGGAAGATTCCACATGCTTTGGAGCAACCAAGCCCGTGTGCTCCAACTACTGAGCCTGTGTTCTAGAGCCCAGGAGCCACAAGAAAAGTCACTGCAATGAGAAGCCTGCGCACTGCAACTAGAGAAAAGCCCATGCAGCAGTGAAGACCCAGCACAACCAAAAATAAATTTAGAAATAAATACAATTATTTTAAAAAATAGAAAGAAGTGGTCCACATGGCAAGGATCTGATGGTTTTGGTCAACAGTCAAAGGAACTGACCCCTTCTAACAATCACTTGAGTGACTTTGGAAGCAGACACTCCCCTTGTTGAACCTTCAAAGGAGACCACGGGCCATGGCCCATGTCTTGATGGCAGCCTTGTGAGAGACCTTGAGCCAGAGGGAACCAATAAAGCCAGGCCCAGATTCCTAACCCAGAGACACTGTGATGGATGACAATGCTGTTTTAGCTGCTAATTTGGGAGTAATTTATTTTGAAGCAATAGGTACAGTCTTCAATAGTATAATGATCAAAAATAAAAATATTTGTTCCTCAGAATCACTCTTTGCTATACATTATCGTAAGAATGAGAAAATATTTCAACAATTTCCAAAAGGGATTTAGGAGATTGTATATTGATATTAGGGCTTCCCCTGTGGGGCTAGCAGTAAAGAACCCACCTGCCAATGCAGGAGATGTAAGAGACACAGGTTCCATCCCTGGGTCCTGGGTCAAGAAGATCCTGTGGAAGAGGTCATGGCAACCCACTCCAGTATTCTTGCCTGGAGAATCCCAAGGACAGAGGAGCCTGGCAGGCTCTAGTCCATAGGGTGCAAAGAGTTGGACACAACTGAAGTGACTTATCACACACGCATATTGATATTAACATGAAAGAGGTATAGAAACTTGCAGTGGATTAAGCAATGCCTTCCTTCTCTGGAGAATCTTAGGGTTGTACTGGCCAGGAATGGTTATGATGGGAGTAATTTCCCCTGGTCCAGAGCTCTTGGGGGTGCTGATTAAAAACGCAGATTTCTGATACCTATCAGGAACTACTAGATCAAAAGATCTTAGTGGGCTGGGGTGTATAAATTTGCATTTTTATCAAGTCCCACCCCACCAAGTGAATCTAATGTGTATTGAAATGTGAGAATTATTGTTTTCCAGACAGGCTTGGCTTCTTAAGCCTAGCTCTGTGCATCAGACTCATCTTGGGAGTTTATTCAACCCTGTGTTCTTCTCAAAAGGGTCTGAGTATGGGTCAAAACTAACCAGATAGACTACAAAATCTGTCTGGTTAGTTCTGAAGGAGTTTCCCAAGGACCAGCCTGGTTAGGCTAATATTTGACACTAGGCTAGTAAATATCACTTCTTTGGCTCATGCTATCCACCTGACCTCTCCTAATACACTCATTTGGAAAACTGCTTATACTAAGTATCCCAGCTCTTATCGGTCCCAGAGGAACCCACCCACACCTCGGCCACATGCACTAGGAGAGAGAACAAGAGCCTGGCTTCTGGGGAAAGGTCCTTGAGTTACAAGTGACAAAACTCCATGATGGCTGATGAGAGTAAAGCACATAACTGAATATTCTACAAATCCCATCACAGTTCTGAAGCACCCACAACAGGTATCATGGAGCATGGGAGAAAACAAGGACCCTGTTATAAACAGTATCTGGAAATCAGTGTTCTCAGGCATGCCCTGATGAGGCTCTGGAACCAGATGATATGGCCTGTGTAGTAGTTGGCTACTGGTCTTTTCTTTCTCAGCTATATCTCAGTGAGCAGGCTGATGAGATCTATGATAGCAACAAACTCAAGCACCATTTCTGGACTTTTGCTCCAGTCAAGTCTTATGTTAAAGACTTATCATGAAGCTGCTCATTCAATACTCATGATAACCCTGTGAGTTGACTCCATCTATAGTCTCCATACATTCAGAAAACTAAGACCATGCCATCCGGCCCCATCACTTCATGGGAAATAGATGGGGAAACAGTAGAAACAGTGTCAGACTATTTTTCTGGGCTCCAAAATCACTACAGATGGTGATTGCAGCCATGAAAGTAGAAGACGCTTACTCCTTGGAAGAAAAGTTATGACCAACCTAGATAGCATATTCAAAAGTAGAGACATTACTTTGCCAACAAAGGTCCATCTAGTTCAGGCTATGGTTTTTCCAGTGGTCACGTTTGGATGTGAGAGTTGGACTGTGAAGAAAGCTGAGCACTGAAGAATTGATGCTTTTGAACTGTGGTGTTGGAGAAGACTCTTGAGAGCCCCTTGGACTGCAAGGAGATCCAACCAGTCCATCCTAAAGGAGATCAGTCCTGGGTATGCATTGGAAGGACTGATGCTGAAGCTGAAAATCCAATACTTTGGCCACCTCATGCGAAGAGTTGACTCACTGGAAAAGACTTTGATGCTGGGAGGGATTGGGGGCAGGAGGAGAAGGGGATGACAGAGGATGAGATGGCTGCATGGCATCACCAACTCAATGGACAAGAGTCTGGGTAAATTCTGGGTGTTGGTGATGCTGCAACTCATGGGGTCGCAAAGAGTCAGACACAACTGAGTGACTGAACTGAACTGAACTGATAGTCTCCATTTTATACACTAAGATTCAGAGAGGTTGAGTAGCTTCCCCCAGGTCATGAAGCTAAAAAGTGACAGAACCCACATCTTTCTGGTTCCAGAAGCTAAAACCTTAGCTGAGAATAGATTATTTGTATTTACAAGATAGTACTACTTGTCCCCTTTGGCTAAGGCCTTTACCACTGATGCTAACAGCAGCTACAGCTTGGTGGGAAGTGTTTTGCATAGTCCAGCTTCAAGGTTTCCCAGCTGGCTCTCAGCCTCCTATAAGCTCCTTTAGATAGGAGTGACTCATTCTCATAAATCTTGCCTGTTGGGACAGGATGAAAAGCTCCAGAGGAGCCTCTCAACTTTTTTGAGCCTGGGGGCTCAATGGCCCCCATCACAAGACCTGCTCCCTGGTAGGTCGGCATTCTTGAGACCCCAGGCCATTCAAGTACAATAGCAGCTGGCTCTGAGATAACCAAGAACTTGCATTCTCCATCTTGGTCAACTATTTGCTCCAGGAACAAGCTGAGACTCATAATAAGCTCTGATAGCAACTCAGGGGCCACAGCTGGCCACTGCATAGGGGCCTTAAAGAGCAGGGTGGAGGAGAAGATCTTTACTCCACAGTGTTAGTGGGCACGTAACTCATCCACTAAGAAGCTGACTCTGGTGGCTCCATCCTGGGCAGGGAAAGGAATAACCCTGCTGGGCTTGGGGATCCTACCTCATCTCTGGCCTGCCTGCGGGATCTTCTGTTGGTTGGGGTCACAAAACTAGTACTGGGTGTCCTAGATTCAAGGATCCTGTCCTGCTAGACAGCCCTAGAAGGCTCTTTGGAAAACCTCTTCTGTGACCTTTTGAAAAGCTTCTCCTACAGGCTCAGGAGGATCAAGAACTTGTCGGAGAATATTTCAGGAGTTCAGAGACCCTTACACTTGGGGAGCAACAGTGTCCACAATAAAAAAGTGAATAAAGTGTCCGCAATAGTTCACTTCCTGGGCTCTGGAAGAGAGAGGGTACAGAAGATGGCTTTAACAGGGGCTGGAGGAGAAGCCCCTCAGACTTACGGGATGCAGTAGGCTGCCCTGACCTGGGAGTTGTCTGAGACTGCATCTACCCATAACCACCTTCTTCCTAGATTCAGAAGTATGTGTGTGCTTAGTCTCTCTGTTGTCTCCCACTCTTTGTGACCCCATGGACTACAGCCTGCCAGGCTCCTCTGCCCATGGGGATTCTCCAGACAAGAATATTGGAGTGGGTTGCCATGCCCTCCACCAGGGGACCTTCCCAACCCAGGGATCGAACCCAGGTTCCCACATTGCAGGCAGATTCTTTACTATCTGAATTAGTCCCATGGGTGTAGGGGACTGGTTGACTTTTATGCAAAGCAAGAGGTTCCTGAGACTTGGAGTTAACCAGGGTCTCTCCTCTCCCTGACAAAGTTCTTAGTAATTGGTTTTGGGACCTCAGGGACTTTACAAAGAAATCATGGGGAGACTAAGGGCATCCTGGGAAGAGCACTCTGAAAATAAGATTAGGTCAAGTGTCCTAGGTCAGGGTCAAGTATCAGAGGCAAAAACTAACTTGGAGTGTCCTAGGGGTTCTTTGCAAGCTTTGAGGCATCTCAGAGAGGATATAGCTCACTTCCTGACGGTTATCTGCAGCTTCAGAGGAGGCTAGCTTTCAGTGCTTTGGGGCCTGGACACTGACCCTCAGCCCCTCATATTTCTCACACTTGATGCCCCCAAGATGCTGTCAGAGTAATGGGGAAAATCTCAGCTTATTTACCGGACAACATTTCTGAGGGAACAGCCTAGAACAGACTGCAGTAGCAACTCAGGGGATATCTACAGCCTGGGGGATGCAGGTGGGAGAAGTGAATAGCTACTATTCCCAGTGACAGCATTGCCAGCCTTTCTAGGTTGCCTTCAGATTAAGGAGGCCATAGGGAAGAGGTTGTGAGGTAGCTAGATCTTGTGCTAAACCTTAAGTAACCTGGTCCCAGTGGTCCCAGTCCAGGACTTGTTTGGGAGCAAATATCACAGACATTGAAATAAGCAAGAATTCATGCACATGTTTGTGTGTGTGTGTGTGTGTCTGCATGTATATGCTCATCTAAGCACATTACTAGTTTCTATGTCCCCAACTCAGGTGATGGTGACTATGGCAAATCTCAGTTAAAGCAACACCTTTGAGTGGATGTAAGAACCATTTCCTACCCTCTTTTAGATAAATGTTACCTACATGCAGAGTTGTAACTAAAACTCTCATGGCTAACTTGTTGCTCTAGATTTATGGGATCTGGTTAGGGGTCCTGTTAGGTCTAATTGAAGTTTTGGGGCTCCTAGGAGACCCACAGTGGTTTGCACAGACTAGATCTTTAGAAATGCCCTCATGAATGTGCTTCTGGCTCTGTAGCACTGAAGACTCGATTATTTGCACTGAATGCTCCAGTGGCGAACATGTAGCCCTTGTACTTGTCCTTTCTGTCCCAAACTTCTGGTGTTTCAGACTATTCAGTTCAGTCACTCAGTTGGGTCCAATCTCTTTGTGACCCCATGGATTGCAGCAAGCCAGTCTTCCCTGTCCTTCACCAATACCCAGAGCTTGTTCAAACCCATGTCCATCAAGCTGGTGATGCCATCCAACCATCTCATCCTCTGTCATCCCCTTTTCCTCCTACCTTCAATCTTGCCCAGCATCAGGGTCTTTTCCAGTGAGTCAGTTCTTCGCAAAAGGTGGCCCAAGTATCAGATCTTCAGCTTTAGCATCAGTCCTTCCAATGAGTATTCAGGACTGATTTCCCTTAGGATTGACTGGTTTGATCTCCTTGCAGTCCAAGGAATTCTCGAGAGTCTTCTCCAACACCACAATTCAAAAGCATCAGTCCTTCAGCGCTCAGCTTTCTTTATGGTCCAACTCGCATATCCATACATGACTAAGAAGGACTTTTATCGGCAAAGTAATATCTCTGCTTTTTAATATGCTGTCTAGGTTGGTCATAGCTTTTCTTCCAAGGAGCAAGTGTCTTTTAATTTCATGGCTACAGCCACCATCTGCAGTGATTTTGGAGCCCAAGAATATAAAGTTTGTCACTGTTTCCATCGTTTCCTCATCTACTTGCCATGAAGTGATGGGACCAGATGCCATGATCCTATTTTTTTGAATGTTGAGTTTTAAGCCAGCTTTTTCACTCTCCTCTTTCACCCCCATGAATAGGCTCTTTAGTTCCTCTTTGCTTTCTGCCATAAGGGTGGTGTCATCTACATGCCCGAGGTTATGGATATTTCTCCCAGCAATATTGATTGTAGGTTGTGCTTCATCCAGCCTGGCATTTTGCATGATATTCTCTGCATATAAGTTAAATAAGCAGGGTGACAATATATAGCCTTGACGTACTCCTGTGGTTACATAACCACTGTGGCTAATCCTGATGAAACCCGGGTGGTTAATTTATTGGATTTCATCAGAAGACATGCTCCCACCAAAGAACCCATATATAGTTGCAATTTCTACAGCAGTCCCCACAACAGTGATTCTGTCTAGCAGATCTCTGGGGAAATAGTCCCTTCCAAAATCCCCCTCCCATGCAAATGGTGAGTCTTTAGGAGAGAAATTCCATCCCTAGGTCT
The DNA here is from genome assembly GCA_917880005.1 of Nanger dama. Lineage (NCBI taxonomy): Eukaryota > Metazoa > Chordata > Mammalia > Artiodactyla > Bovidae > Nanger > Nanger dama. The sequence goes on along the minus strand of CAKJTW010000085.1, from coordinate 5,198,421 downwards.
ATTTCAGCTTTCATCAACATTACTCTTTCCAGTTTGTAAACATTTCCCCCAGATAAGTAGTCTTTAACTCATTGACTCATGATTTAAGATCTCACAGTGTAAAGTACATCTTCATCCTCTACACTGCTCCTAAACCACAGAAATGTTTAGTTGTAGTAAAGAGGAGTTACCCAGTTGTACCTTAGAGGAAAATCTGTTCTTTTCACTCTTTATAATGAACTGCTGCTGCTGCTAAGTCGCTTCAGTCATGTCCAATTCTGTGTGACCCCATAGACGGCAGCCCATTAGGTTTCCCCGTCCCTGGGATTCTCCAGGCAAGAACACTGGAGTGGGTTGCCATTTCCTTCTCCAATGCATGAAAGTGAAAAGTGAAAGTGAAGTTGCTCAGTCGTATCTGACTCCTAGCAACCCCATGGACTGCAGCCTTCCAGGCTCCTCCATACATAGGATTTTCCAGGCAAGAGTACTGGAGTGAGGTGCCATTGCCTTTTCCGTCTAATGAACTAAGACATGTATTACACAAGGAACTGGGTTAAGGTTGGTAGCAACTTAACAAAAAGATTTGCAAAACAGAAATAGTCTCACAAACATAGAAAACAAATGTATGGTTACCAAAGGGGAATGGGAAGATGGATGAATTCCGAGTTTGAAATTAATGGATACACACTACTGTGTATATTAGTAAAATAGGTAAACAACAAGGACCTACTTATAGCACAAGAAACTATATTCAATATCTTGTATTAAACTATAATAGAAAAGAATCAGAAAAGAATATTAATATATATATATGAATAACTTTGCTATACATCTGATATTAATGCAACATTGTAAATCCACTATACTTCAATTTTTTAAAAAAGAACAAACTGTGGTCTTGACATTCAAGTTGGTGTGACTTCATCACTAGGTGCAGTTATGGTATATTTCAACAAATGACAGTTCAGGGGGAGTATAGAATGAGGTAGTTTAATGGACTTGGGTATGAAATAGACATCCTGGCTCTGAAGCTTATGGTCCGTGTAATATCAACCACATCACTCCATTTGCTCATCTCTAGAATGGGCATAATAATAATTTTTATTATATAAGGTGGTTGTGAAGATTACATGAGTAAATCTTGGCAGTCAGTGTTTTATAAATATTGGTGATTCTTTTTCCTTCATTCTCTCTGACTTATAAGAGCAGTATCTGTCTTCTATTGTGCTAAGACACAGGGAATATGTGAACTGTGAACTTCCAGATGTTCAAGCTGGATTTAGAAAAGGCAGAGGAACCAGAGATCAAATTGCCAATATCCATTGGATCATGGAAAAAGCAAGAGAGTTCCAGAAACACATTTACTTCTGCTTTATTGACTATGCCAAAGCCTTTGACTGTGTGGATCATAACAAACTGTGGAAAATTCTTAAAGAGATGGAAATACCAGACCACCTGACCTGCCTCCTGAGAAATCTGTATGCAGGTCACAAAGCAACAATTAGAATTGGACATGGAACAAGAGGCTGGTTCCAAATTGGGAAAGGAGTACATCAAGGCTGTATATTGTCACTCTGCTTATTTAACTTCTATGCAGAGTACATCATGAGAAACGCTGGGCTGGAGGAAGCACAAGTTGGAATCAAGATTGCTGGGAGAAATATCAATAACCTCAGATATGCAGATGACACCACCTTTATGGCAGAAAGCGAATAGGAACTTAGGAGCCTCTTGAAAGAAAAGAGTGAAAAAGTTGGCTTAAAACTCAACATTCAGAAAACTAAGATCATGGCACCTGGTCCCATCACATTATGGCAAATAGATGGGGAAACAATGAAAACAGTGACAGACTTTATTTTGTGAGGCTCCAAAATCACTGCAGATTGTGACTACAGCCATGAAATTAAAAGACGCTTGCTCCTTGTGAGAAAAGCTATGATCAACCTAGACAGCATATTAAAAAGCAAGGACATTATTTTGCCAAAAAGGTCTGTCTAGTAAAAACTATGGTTTTTCCAGTAGTCATGTATGGATGTGAGAGTTGGATAAAGAAAGCTGAGCGCCAAAGAACTGATGCTTTTGAACTGTGGTGTTGGAGAAGACTCTTGAGAGTCCCTTGGACTGCAAGGAGATCCAACCAGTCCATCCTAAAGGAAATCAGTCCTGGGTGTTCATTGGAAGGACTGATGTTGAAGCTGAAACTGTAATACTTTGGCCACCTGATGTGAAGAACTGACTCACAGAAAAGACCCTGATACTGGAAAAGACTGAAGGTGGGAGGAGAAGGGGATGACAGAGGATGAGATGATTGGATGGCATCATCGACTCAATGGACATGAGTCTGAGTGAACTCCGGGAGTTGGTGATGGACAGGGAGGCCTGGTGTGCTGCAGTTCATGGAGTCGCAAAGAGTCGAACACGACTGAGTGACTGAACTGAACTGAACTGAAGACACAGGGAATTCTGGAAGAAATCAGGCCTGGGGAAGCTGAGGCCTCACAGAATAAACCTTTGGACACTGATTTGCCATAGGCCAAGAGAAGAAACAGTGAGTGATCTAGAGGACCAGATAGTTTAAAATATCCCCACCCTTAAAATACCAAACTTTAAGAGGCCTTCTAGAATAGCTGCAGGACACGAAAAAAGCATGTGACTGAGTCAGCTTGCTGGCCGAGTTTCATATGTCTCTTCCTCTCCACCACTCCCCATCTGACTTTGGCAAGGCCCAATCTCAAGCAAGACTGGCCTGGAGGCAGCAGGTGGTAACAAGTAACCTTTAGCCAGAGTGATCAACAAACCAGCACACCTCTCTGAAGCAAAATCAATTCCCAGATGTGCCTTTGGAAAGATGTAAGATTTGCTCACCACAAATTCTGCAAGTTTACATTGTAGGAGTGGATTTTCCAAACTTGCAACATTTTGTTTGAATAAACTTGAGTGGGAGTATGAGTCAAGAGTTTACTTTGAAATCAATAATCTCATGGACAGATGAGATTTGTCCTTTAATTGCTCAAATTTTATGCCTGATTCAATGATGACTCCATCATTCGGTCCCTGTGAGTACTTTCAACCAACTTTGGGGTTTAGCACTCTTCATTCCACTGAGATCACGTTGCCAGAATGGATGCTATCATTCAATAAGTGGAAAACAGCTGTTTCCAGGTGCTTGCTTGGCCAGGATATAAAGCAATGCTGTTGTCTGGTAAGAGGAAGTTGTTCCTTGAGGACATGTAAAAGGTGTCAGTACTGGTGAGTCATGGTATCCAAATAAAATATGCAAAAATCATATTTTACTCACGTTGTCTTCCTATAGTAGTGGTGATAGGCTAATTTGATAGCTGAAAATAAACACAGGTAGAAAACTTAACTCCTATGATAACTAATTTTCTTCCTCATGCATTTTCTATGTTCTATTTCCTCTTCTTTTGAAACAAACAAGCTCTTATCTCTTTTAACATTTTATTATTGAAAATTTCAAATATATGAAAAAGAAACTATTATTATAAACTCCAATGTACTTATCACCCATTTTTAACCATCATTACCATTTTGCCCTTCTTGTTTCATCTAGCTAACCCTCTTCCTAAATTAAATATATATATATATATATATATAGGAAAGAAAAAGTATTTAAAAGTAAATCTCGGATATTATATACATTCACTCATAAAAAATATCAGTATGTATCTTAAACAGTTTAGTTCTGGGGATGCAATGTTCAGTATGGTGACTAATAATTAACAATACAGTTGGCTTTCTGTACCCATGCATGTGGAACCCATGGATATGGAGGGCCAGCTGTAAAGACTCGAGTACCCATGTATTTTAGTATTCGAGGGGGTCCTGGAACCAATCCCCATGGATTCCAAGGAGCAACTGAACTTTATTGTATATTTGAAAGTTCCTAAGAGGTCAGATCTCAAAAATTCTCATCACAAGAAAAAAATTGTTAACTATGTGATATAACGGATGTTAAGTAGACTTACTATGGTAATCATTTTTGAATATACACATATATCAAATGATTGTTGTACATCTTAAACTTATATAGTGTTTTATGTCAATTGTATCTCAATAATATTGGAAAAGAAAACATAATCACAATATCACACCTAATATAATTAACAGTAATTTCCTAAAACCAGTTAGTACCTAGTCTAGTTTCAATTTTCCCTGATTTGCAAGCTCTAAAGCTCTATTCCAGAAGAGACATTTGAAATGAAGGGCTGGAGGCTCTGAGATGTGGCATGCTTTGCCCTAGGTCATACAGTCGGTTAATAAAAGAGCAATGACTAGAAGAATTTATGTCTCTTGATCCACTGTCCAGTGCTCTTTTACCTTCTCTGTGTTTTTCTTTTTCCCCCACTTTTTACTCTCCACTTGCCTCTGCTTATTGTCTTTCCTCACTTTTCCCCTTTCCATCTGACAAGACAGTCACCAATTTCTATTTGTGGGTGAAAAAGCAACAATAAGAAAAAGGACCATGATGTTAGAAATCATGGTTGCTGTATGTGGTTTCAACTGAAGATTTGGCAGCAAATCAATGCCAGCCCTGATTATTAATTAGCTTAGATGACTTTGGCACCCTCCCATTCATGCGTCGAAGCCAATGACATTCCAGTGTCTCTGTCTGTACGTGTTTTCTCCTCTTCTGAGCACATTCCTTCAACATTTGGATATTTGGGGACTTTGCTAATACTTGCTGAGGATTCCAGCATTTCTTGAATCAGTGGCACACCCTGGCTCATGCAAACAAGGGGAAAATTGCAAGAAATAGACCCAATGTGCTGCAAAGATGCAGAGAGGATTATCAGCTAAAGCTCCAATAGCAGCTGCCTATTAAGGATTGCTGGCGAGTGGGCAGGTGGAATGGTCAAGGGAATGGTCCAAGAAAAGCAGGACTGAACATGCCCTTGCATGAGGTCTGTGTAAAGATCAGTATAGCTAGAGCCCAGGGTCCATGTTAGAGAATTTGTGAGATTATGAGTGGACAGAGACTAGAGTGTCAGCTATGTCTGGCAGAGGAATTTGAATTTTTATGCTAACTCTAAACAAGCAAATAAGTAAATCAACAAATTACCAAGCCAATCCTTGATCAAATAGAAATGTAAAATAAAGTCCTATTAGGCCTTGGATTTCTGTATCTTTTCTTTAGACAGCTATCTCCCTGAAACATTTATAAGATTTCAGGGTTTTTGCCCTCATTGTGGTATTAACATAAAAGAAAATGCAGCTGTTGAAATCAAACCTGGACCAATTGCTTAGAAATCAGATCCACCAGGACATCTCCTCTGGAGGCAGGCCATGAGGTGTGCTCCAATCAACCTGAAGGATGACAGGTGAGATTTGTACAACACTGAATGTAGATGAGGAAGGAGGCAGATTTCCAAGCTCATTGAAAGATGAAAATTAGACAGTAACAACTTAAAGATACGCTCAAACAGTCTTGCTATCCTACAATTCCAACACCCAGCTGTTTCTCAGACCAGTTGTTTCCCACCATTGCCAGTGTAGTACTGTTTTAGTCCAGTCTGATTATAATGCATTATCAGGGGAAAACAGATGTTTATGCCATTTACCACAAGTGGTTGTTAGTCTAGTTCCTATTGGAGTCAAGAATTTAGATTTCTTGATTCTTCATTCTTTCTATTATATAATGAGTAACCTCCTTCTGCCTTAATTTCTTCATCTGTTAAGGGAGATAATGATAGTTACTTCTTCAGAGAATTTATGTGAGGCTTCAAGGAATTAAACATGTAAGCACTCAATAAATGTAATTATTTATTCACTCATTTATCCTTACACTTAACAAATATTTGTTTACTACCTACCATGTCCGTACACAAGAAGGAGGTAAGCCTTATGAGACAGTATAACAAAGACAGGCTCCTGCCTTCAAAAACTTACAAACTTATAGGGAACACAAGACATACTTCATGAATCTGTGACACAATCTGCATTAAATGAGAAAAAAAAAAAAAAAGATAGAGGCTATAGACAATCAGAAGTCATGTTGTTGTTCAGTCACCAGATCGTATCAGACTCTTTGTGATCTCATGGACTATAGCCTGCCAGGCTTCTCTGTCTTTCACTATCTCCCAGAGTTTTCTCAGACTCACGTCCACCATGTCAATGATGCCATCAACCATCTCATCCTCTGTCACTCCATTCTCCTCCTGCCCTCAATCTTTCCCAACATCAGGATCTTTTCCAATGATTCAGCTCCTCGAATCAGGTAGCCAAAGTATTGGAGCTTTGGCCCCAGCATCAGCTTCAGCATCAGTCCTTCCAATGCATATTCAGGACTGATTTCCTTTAGGATGGACTGGTTTGATCTCCTTGCTGACCAAGAGACTCTCAAGAGTCTTATCCAGTACCACAATTCAAAAGCATCGATTCTTTGGCGCTCAGCCTTCTTTATGGTCCAAATCTCCTATACATACATAACTACTGGAAAAACCATAACTTTGACTAGAAGGACCTTTTTGGCAAAGTAATGTCTCTGCTTTTTAATATGTTGTTTAGGTTTGTCAAAGCTTTTCTTCCAAGGAGCAAGCGTCTTTTAATTTCGTGGCTCCAGTCACGGTCTGCAGTGATTTTGGAGGCCAAGAAAATAGTCTGTCACTGTTTCCATTTTTTCCCCATCTATTTGCCATGAAATGATGGGATTGGAATCCATGATCTTCATTTTCTGAATGTTGAGTTTTAAGCCAGCCTTTTCACTTTCCTCTTTCACTTTCATCAAGTCTCTTTAGTTCCTCTTCATTTTCTGCCATAAGGGTGGTATCATCCGCAGAAGTCATGCTGCTGCTGCTGCTGCTGCTGCTTCTAAGTCGCTTCCAGTCATGTCTGATTCTGTGCGACCCCATAGATGGCAGCCCACCAGACTCCCCATCCCTGGGATTCTCCAAGCGAGAATACTGGAGTGGGTTGCCATTTCCTTCTCCAGTGCATGAAAGTGAAAAGTGAAAGTGAAGTAGCTCAGTCATGTCTGACTCCTAGAGACCCCATGGATTGCAGCCTACCAGGCCCTTCCATTCATGGGATTTTCCAGGCAAGAGTACTAGAGTGGGTTGTCATTGCATTCTCCGCAGAAGTCATGACTCCTAGCTAAATTTTCTTCTTCTCTAAGATGCACCAGGTGTCACCTTTTCTAAGAAGACTTCCTTCTTTGACATCTCTCTCCCTCCACCCCCTAAGCTCTTCTCCATCTTTCTCCTCTGTTCTCCCATAATATTCTAGGCATTATCCTCTCATTCATGCTCTGAACTACTGTAAATGATCTATTTCTCTGCTTCCCCTATGAGACCATGAATGTTTGAGAGCCAAAGTCATGGCTTGTTCACCTCTATATCCCTAGGACATTGCACAATGTCTAGCACACAACCGATGGTCAACTCTGTTGAATGAATAAGAATTTGCTTCCATGAAAAGTTTGCTGGAAAAAGGACCATAAAACTTGGGTTCTGGTCACAGCCCTGCTACTCACCAAAGCCTTCTTGGCTTTAGCTTCCTCATCTGTGATAGATAGCTGAGGGTTGAACCAAATGAACTTCAAGGACATTTCTAGCCATATTATTCTAAAATATTTCTTCATTTAGTGTCATGGGATATCTGGGGGTTGAGCTATGACTGTACATCTCTTCCCTACATTGAATGTGGGTTACAAGCTGTAGTGAAAGGGACTTTAACTTTTTTTCCAAAGTTCCTCCAGGCAGGGAGGGTTGGGGTGGGCAGAGAGGAGTCATCTTTCCAGAGGACAATAGCAGGAAGAAGAGATACTAGAACAATAAACATGCATTGCTTGTGGTGTGCATTTTTTTTTTTTTGAGGTATGTGAAAACATATGACTCTATTTGTAACAACGATAACAAAAAAGCAATGTGTGTCTCCATATGACCTTATTTTCCTTCCACTTTCTGTAATACAAAGACCTGTCAGTGCCCTTCCTCTGTAGGCATTTTTAGTTCAGTTGTCACCATGTTTCCCTTAGGAAAGTCATCCCGACCCTGAAAACCCACAAATCTGCCTTTGTTCCTCCCTCTGTTCTCTGCAACTTTCTTTCCTTTCTCATCTGTAATCCATGCTCTCTAGTTCAGCTTCTCACACTCTTCAATGCCCCAGAGTCTTCATTCCTGACTCTTTCACTCTTGGCTCATGAACCAACTTTCATCCATTCAATGTATTTACCCATTTAGCAGTGTTCATTAAGTATCTGCTTTTTTTAAAAAGATTGTGTTTATTTATTTATTGCTGGTTGTGCTGAGAGGGTCTTTGTTGGTGCACGTGGGCTTTCTCTAGTTGTGGCAAGCGGGGGCTACTCTTTTGTGGTACATGGGCTTCTCATTGTGGTGGCTTCTCCTGTTGCAGATCATGGACTCTAGGGCTCACGGGCTTTAGCAGTTGTGGCTTACAAACGGTAGACGGCAGGCTCAGCAGTTGTGGCACATGGGCCTAGTTGCCCCATGGCATGTGGAATCTTCCCAGACCAGGGACTGAATCCATGTCCCCTGCATGAACAGGCAGATTCTTAACCACTGGACCAACCAGGGTAGTCCCAGTACCTGCTTTTTATCTGGGTCCAGAGCTAAGGAATGGATCTCAGAAAGTTTCTTAGAGAAGGCATTTGAGTTGGATCTTGAAGGAGAATAGGAAGCATTACTCTGGGCAAAGGAACAACATGTACAAAGTCAATGGGGCATAAAACTCATAAGAAATATAAGAGCCCTATAACTTGGGGTGCCTATGGCATAGGGAAGTGGCGGTGTTAGTTGCTCAGTTGTGTCTGACTCTTGCAACTCCATGGACTCTAACCCACCATGCTAAGGGTTTGGATTTTATCAAACAGGCTATAGGGAGCCATTGAAAGTTTTTAGGTAGAAGACTAAAAATCAGATTTACATTTAGAAAAATTTATGGCAGTAGGATTAAATAAGAAATAATTAATTCCTTGGCAAGGAAGCCAACTGATAAGAGGATCGTCAGAACATTATTGCAGTATTCTAGGAGAAAGAAAAGGAGGCCTGAGCCAAAGCAGTAGTAATGGGGATGAGTAGAGATGAATGACTAGGCACATGAGTGGGATGTTTAGGAGATAGGTGAGACTTAGGAACTGATTAAATGAGAGAGATGAGGAAGGTTTCTGACTCTGTTGGTCAGCTGAATGGCAATGCTGTTTATAACAGAGGATACAGGAGAAGTCAAGGCCTGAGGGAAAATAATGAGACACATTTTGGATGTATCAGTTCTCTTTCAAATTCTGTTAGATAAACACCACCTGAAAGAAAGGTGACCACCTTCCAAGTAGTATAATGAGAAATTGCATTTTGTTTGGGTTCTGTATGGGTAACAAAATTGAAGATTAAGTTAATACCAATTACTTGATTTCTCAGTGAGAAGTCTATTGTATTTAGAGATCTTCATTAATTTAAAAAGCAATTTTAGACACCAGAGCTTTTCTAAAGTTGGAATGCACACAAGAAGAAAAAAATACATTATTGTGACCTTATTAAGTTTCTCCTGTAGAGCTTTTAGCTCAGTTGCATGAAATAAGTTTGCCAGCCCTTCACTCTTCATTATAGAGCCTTTTTTCCCAAAGACTTAAAGCCAACTCAATTAGCTATGCTGATGGAAAGAAGAATAGCACAAGTAATTGAAAACCTCAGACAATTCAAAGCTCCATGGACAACTCTTAAGAAAAATGTGGCCTCCTGTAGTTCTTTGGAACCCTGAGTTGGCCTCACTGGCAGATATAAATGGTCAGGTGGTGACCTTTATGGCAAGTTTATGTTCTAGAAAGTCTAAGTTTATAAGTAGGAGGTAAGAAAAAACAGTGGGAGGAAGTAATAACATAATAACAATAAAGTGTAAAATTAAGATATAAAGACTGTTCATCATTATTATCACACAGCTGTTGATGGGAGTTGGATTATTTGAAAGAGCAAAGGGTAAAAACTGAAATATTAATAGTAACTGAGTGACTAAGGAAAAAGGATAGATCTACAGGTTGTTTTTTTGAGTTAAATCTAGATGCAGTCTGAGGTTTTCCCATAGTTCAAAGATCTGTAGAGAAACTGGAAACAAGGACAATTATTTATTTGTATTTCAAAAAGTAAATCTAGAAGTTATACAAAACAGAAAGAGATTCACAGACTTAGAGAATGAACATATGGTTGCTGGGGGAGCCGGGAAGGATGAGAGGAAGGGGTAAAGTTATGGAGTTTGGGATGGGCATGTACACACTGCTATATTTAAAATGATAGCCAAAAAATAAATAAATAAAATAGATAGCCAACAAGGACCTAGTCCAGGTTCCCTGCTCAATGTTCTGCGGCAGCCTGGGTGGGAGGGCAGTTTGCAGGAGAATGGACACATGTATATGTATGGCTGAGTCCCTTCACTGTTCACCTGAGACTATCACAACATTGTTTGTTAACTGGCTACACCTCAATACAAAATAAAAAGTTTTAAAAATAACTTTTAAAAGAAAAAAGAACCAAAAAAAAATCTAGAAGTTTTATCTGATTTCTCATTTTCCCTTACACGCTACACTCACCAAATTAGCATATCCTGATATTTATACTTGGGGCTTCCCTTGTGGCTCAGCTGGTAAAGAATCCGCCTGCAATGTGGGAGACCTGGGTTTGAACCTTGGGTTGGAAAGATTCCCTGGAGAAGGGAAAAGCTACCCACTCCAGTATTCTGGCCTGGAGAATTCCATGGACTGTATAGTCCACGGGGTTGCAGAGAGTCATGCTCTGAATCTATCCACTCCTCTCCATCTTCTCTTAGTTCAGGCCAGCATCACATCTTGCTCGGACTCCTGCAGTTGTCTCCCTGCCTCTCCTCATAGTCCAGTTCACACATTAGTCTTCATCTGGCAGCCAACAGCATCTTTGCAAAATTCCAACCAGATCATGTTTTTTTGCCTAAAATCCTCCAATGCTTTCTCATTGAGTTTAGGAAAAAAATTCAAATTCATTAAAATGGCCAGGAAAAAAAAAGGAAAACTATGCTACCTAGTCTCTATCTACCACTTTATCTCTCATCACTCTCTTCCTCCTCTGCTAAATGACAGCCACGTGTGGTCTTCTTTCTGTTCCTCAAATAAACCAAGCTCTCCCCACTCTTAAAACCTCTGCACCTGTCATACTCTTTTTCCTCGCAAGCCGTGTCAATGACTTAGTCACTCTTTTTTTCTTCTTTTAAATGTTTTACTCTCACTTCAAAATGAGTAGCAAAGTACTGTTTCTCAAGCATTCTTGATACAATTCTTTTTAAAAATTGAGCTATAGTTCACATACCATAAAATTCGCCATTTTAAAGTATGCAGTTCCATGGTTTGTAGTATATTCATAGAGTTTTGCAACCATCACCACTACCTAATTTTATACTATTTTCATCACCCTATAAAGAAACTCTTTCACTATTAAACCCCACCTGCCATCTCCTCCCCAGCCCTGCTGCTGCTGCTGCTAAGACCTAAACCATCATTAATTTGCTGTCTCCATAAATTTGCTTATTCTAGACATTTCATATAAACAGAATCATATGATATGTGGTCTTTTCTAACTGGCTCTTTTCCACTAGCATAAAAGTTTCAGAATTTATTCATGTTATAAGAGTGCTTTGATCTTTTCAATGTTAAAATATTATTCCATTGTGGGAAAGAACCACCTTTTGTTTATTCATTCATCAGTTGAAGGACATTGGGCACTTTCTACCTTTTGGTTGTCATGAATAATGCTGCTGTGAATATCTGTGTATGAGTTTTTTTGAGGACATAAGTTTTCATTTCTATACATAGAGGAGTTACATTGCCTAGTCATGTGGCAACTCCATGTTTTGTTGACCTTCCCTGAACACTCCATCGAAAATAACCACCACACCACCATCATAGCTCTCCATTGTTTTATCACACTTTGTTTTCTACATGCCCTTGCTGCTGCTAAGTCGCTTCAGTCATGTCTCACTCTGTGCAACCCCATAGACGGCAGCCCACCAGGCTCCCCCGTCCCTGGGATTCTCCAGGCAAGAACACCAGAGTGGGTTGCCATTTCCTTCTCCAATGCATGAAAGTGAAAAGTGAAAGTAAAGTCGCTCAGTCGTGTCCGACCCTCAGTGACCCCATGGACTGTAGCCCACCAGGCTCCTCCATCCATGGGATTTCCCAGGCAAGAGTACTGGAGTGGGGTGCCATTGCCTTCTCCGACATGCCCTTACCACTGTCTAAAGAAATATTATTTGTAAGTACACTTATTTGCCAACTGTGTCTCCCCACAAGAACATCAACTCTGCAGGGACAGAGACCTTCTCAATCTTTCTCACTGCTGTTCCCTCAGCACTTAAGACAATGATCAGCATATAGTCGGAACTCCAAAAGTATTTCTTGACTACTTGAATGAATCCATGGCAGGAATGTTTGGGACTTTTTTCCTTACCACAGGGCCTATCCACAAAAATATGTCTATTTTAGTGCTTTTCTATTCCCTTAACTCTTCTTCAGTTAAAGTCAAAACACCCATTTAAATTATAGAAAGAAGTGGCAAAACGAAGAACATGTGGATAATTTGACCTAGATTTGTACCTTCTGTCTGACCCTTCACCTTTGCCCCCAAAGTTATGGAACCAGAGCCATATGCCTTAAGTAGCAACTGCCTAAGATTGCAATAAATAGGAATGTTGCAGGGAAGAAAACCTTGGTGAGTAAAATGAGTGAGATGCCCAGTGTAGCAGAACTGTAAATTGAGGGTTTCTTCTTTGAAGCATTTGTAAACTAACCTGGAATTCCTACCCTTAGATACATATTAAAACTGTCATGGCACGGTGGATATGTATCATTTAGCATTCTAATATATTACAATGAGTATATAATAAGGCGCAAGTTCTATTGGAAGTCCAATTTTCTGCCATCTTGGGCCTAGTTGATTCTAGGAAGTTTATGTCGTATCCTCAAAGGTTATGACATTCTTTTAATGGCTGTGCCCTGCCCCTCCTTCCTATCTCAGTACAGCCCAGTACACGTTCACAAAGTGAGCATACCTGTGTAAGCAGCTGTGTATCTGTAGTTCTGATTCTTAAGCTGGGTGGTGGGTACATGAGTGTTGGTTCTATTGTTTCTGCTTTTTATATGAAAGAAATATTTGATTTAAATGTTTTTCTTTAACTCCACAAGGGCCTCAAGTGTTTAGACAACTAATTCTTTAAATAACCTTCCAGTTTTAAAACATATGGAAATGCAATCAAAATAGGATCTCAGGGCAAAATGAATTAAAAACCATAACTGACATAAGTTATGTTATTTGTCATTTTATGCCATTTTAATGTGTATGATATTGAAGTGTACATAATTATAGTCACGTGTGTTAAAAAATTCAACTGAGTAGATTTGAAGATCTGTTTGGCCTTATTAGAAAATTCACAGATTGGTAGCATCTGACTTAACAATTAGAAGAAGGCTTTGAGTAGTTGTCTAAAATGGAAAGTTCTTATCAGAAGAAGGATGGGGCAAGGGAACTATTAGCAAATAAAAGAAATGATTATTTTTAGGTCAGGGCATCTTTTGGAAAGAAAGGAAACTGCAAGGGTTTTATCATGCAAATTATATCCTTTCCCCTGGGGAAAGGAGGGTGTAGAGAACCCATGTAGCAGATGACCTCATTGGTGCTAAAGAGAAAATTCCAGGCCTATTTATAAAGATTACAATTGTAGTAAAGATCCAAACTGCAATTAGATTGCATATTAAATCTTCAGATTGGTATCATGGGCTTTAGCATAAGTGATACAATTTTATACATGTGGTTTTTCTCTTTAATAATTGGATCTGCAATGAGGGAAAAAATTTTCCTTCTCCCATTTTAGATTCTTTGTTTGGCCTAATAATTAAGTTGACATTTATTTTCTTGGGCTCCAAAATCACTGTAGATGGTGACTACAGCCATGAAATTAAAAGATGCTTGCTCCTTGGAAGAAAAGTTATGACCAACCTAGACAGCATATTGAAAAGCAGAGACATTACTTTGCCAACAAAGGTCTGTCTAGTCAAAGCTATGGTTTTTCCAATAGTCATGTATGGACCATAAAGTTGGCTGACAGTTGGACCATAAAGAAGGCTAAGTGCCAAAGAACTGATGCTTTTGAACTGTGGTGTTCGAGAAGACTCTTGAGAGTCCCTTGGACTGCAAAGAGATCCAACAGTCCATCCTAAAGGAAATCAGTCCTGAATATTCATTGGAAACACTGATGCTGAAGCTGAAACTCCAATACTTTAGCCACCTCATGCGAAGAGCTGACTCATTGGAAAGGAGCCTGATGCTGGGAAAGATTGAAGGTGGGAGGAGAAGGGGATGACAGAGGATGAGATGGTTGGATGGTATCACTGACTCAATGAACATGAGTTTGAGAAAGCTCCAGAAGTTGGTGATGGACAGGAAAGCCTGGCATGCTACAGTCCATGGGGTCGCAAAGAGTCGGACACGACTGAATGACTGAACTGAACTGAACTGAGCAACTGAACTGAACTGAAGACAGATTAACAGGAGAAAAACACAAACAAAAGTTATATGACATGTATACATGGGAGAGATCTAGGAAGACCGAGTAACTTTCTGAAATAGTGGAAACCATTAGCTTAAATACTATTTCAGCTAAAGACAAAAGATATTGTAAATAGGGAGTCAGTTACGGGCAGTGACCAGGGCACTATAAACTAGTGTAAGGTTATTAAGCAAATTTAAGTTCTTACCTTCTGCATTGATAAGAATTTCTTGAGACTGAGTCACCCTTCCCTTCCTGGTACAGCAGGATGATACCCTTCCAAGTGGAGATTTCCTTACAAGTGTAAATGTCTTTTACAAGGGTTAACTTTAGTTGATTTTCAGAGATTCTTCCAAGTCTGCTGTTTCTTAAAAATAATCAGACTAAAATAATCCTTATGCCAAGAGACATTTTCGAGTGACAAATTCTGCTACCCTGGAATCCCCAGTTTGAAACATCCCCAAGAAATTTCACAGTCCAGAAGTTAAATTGCTCCATCTCACTGAACCAGTCTCTTACATCTGAGAATTCAGGATTCAGGTCTGAAACTGCAAAACTCAGATGGGACTTGAACCCACAGTCTTTTTTTTTTTTCCCTTCTCTTTTATTGAAAGATAATTGCTTTACAGAATTTTGTTATTTTCTGTTAAACTTCAACACGAATCAGCCATAGGTGTACATATATCCCCTCCTTTTTGAACCTGCCTCCCATCTCCCTTCCCATCTTACACCTCTAGGTTGATACAGATCCCTTGTTTGAGTTTCCTGAGCCATACAGCAAATTCCCTGGCTATCTATTTTACATATGGCAATGTAAGTTTCCATGTTACTCTTTACAAACATCTCACCCTCTCCTCCCCGCTCCCCCCATGTCCATAAGTCTATTCTCTATGTCTGTTTCTCCATTTCTGCCTTGTAAATAAGTTCTTCAGTACCATTCTTCTAGATTCTGTATATATGTGTTAGAATACAATATTTATCTTTCTCTTTCTGACTCACTTCACTCTGTGTAATATGTTCTAGGTTCATCCACCTCATCAGAACTGACTCAAATGTGTTCTTTTTATTCCACTGTGCATATTTACCACAACTTCTTTATCCCGTTTATCTGTCAATGGACATCTAGGTTGCTTCCAAGTTTTAGCTATTGTAAATAGTACTGAAATAAATAATGGGATACATGTGTCTTTTTCAATTTTGGCTTCCTCCGGGTAGAAGCCTAGGAGTGGGATTGCTGGGTCATATGGTGGCAGGGATCAAGACCATCTCCAAGGAAAAGAAATGCAAAAAGGCAAAATGGTTATCTGAGGAGGGCTTACAAATAGCTGTGAAAAGAAGAGAAGCTAAAGGAAAAGGAGAAAAAGAAAGGTATACCCATTTGAATGCAGCGTTTCAAAGAACAGCAGAGAGAGATAAGAAAGCCTTCCTCAGTGATCAATGCAAAGAAATAGAGGAAAACAATAGAATGGAAAAGACTAGAGATCTCTTCAAGAAAATTAGAGATACCAAGGGAACATTTCATGCAAAGTTGGGCAGGATAAAGGACAGAAATGGTATGGACCTAACAGAAGTAGAAGATATTAAGAAGAGGTGGCAAGAACACACAGAAAAGATCTTCATGACCGAGACAATCATGATGCTGTGATCACTCACCTAGAGCCAGAAACCCTGGAATATGAAGTCAAGTGAGCCTTAGGAAGCATTGTGACGAACAAAGCTAGTAGAGGTGATGGAATTCCAGTTGAGCAATTTCAAATCTTAAAAGATGCTGTTAAAGTGCTGCCCTCAATATGCCAACAAATTTGGAAAACTCAGCAGTGGCCACAGGACTGGAAAAGGTCAGTTTTCATTCCAATCCCAAAGAAAGGCAATGCCAAACAATGCTCAAACTACCACACGATTGAACTCATCTCACATGCTAGTAAAGTAATGCTCAAAATTCTCCAAGCCAGGCTTCAGCAATACGTGAACCATGAACTCTCTGATGTTCAAGCTGGTTTTAGAAAAGGTAGAGGAACCAGAGATCAAATTGTCAACATTCGCTGGATCATGGAAAAAGCAGGAGAGTTCCAGACAAACATTTATTTCTGCTTTATTGACTATGCCAAAGCCTTTGACTGTGTGGATCACAGCAAGTTGTGGAAAATTCTGAAAGAGACAGGAATACCAGACCACCTGACCTGGCTCCTGAGATCTGTATAAAGGTCAAGAAGCAACAGTTATAACTGAACATGGAACAACAGACTGATTCCAAATCGGGAAAGCAGTACTTCAAGTCTGTATATTGTCACGCTGCATATTCAACATATATGTAGATTATATAATGAGAAACACTGGGCTAGATGAAGCACAAGGCTGAATCCAAGATTGCTGGAAAAAATATCAATAACCTCAGATATGCAGATGACACCACCATCATGGCAGAAAGCAAAGAAGAAGGAAAGAGCCTCTAGATGAAAGTCAAAGAGGAGAGTGAAAAAGTTGGCTTAAAACTCAACATTCAGAAAATGAAGATCATGGCATCTGGTCCCATCACTTCACGGCAAAGAGATGAGGAAACAATGGAAACAATGAGAGACTTTATTTTTGGGGACTCCCAAATCACTGCAGATGATGACTGCAGCCATGAAATTAAAAGATGCTTGCTCCTTGGAAGAAAAGCCATGACCAACCTAGACAGCATATTAAAAAGCAGAGACATTACTTTGCCAACAAAGGTCTGTCTAGTCAAATTTATGGTTTTTCCAGTAGTCATGTATAGATGTGAGAATTGGACTATATAGAAAGCTGAGCACCAAAGAATTGACACTTTTGAACTATGGTGTTGGAGAAGCCTCTTGCAAGTCTCTTCAACTGCAAGGAGATCCAACCAGTCCATCCTAAAGGAAATCAGTCCTGAATATTCATTGGTAGGACTGATTCTGAAGCTGAAACTCCAATACTTTGGCCACCTGATGTGAAGAACTGACTCATTTGAAAAGACCCTAATACTGGGAAAGATTGAAGCAGGAGGAGAAGGGGATGACAGAGGATGAGATGTTTGGATGGCATCACTGAATCAATGGACATGAGTTTGAGTAACTCTGGGAGTTGGTGATGAACAGGGAGACCTGGGGTGCTTCAGTCCATGAGGTTGCAAAGACTAGGACATGACTGAGTGACTGAACTGAACGGAAATAATGGTGGTTTAATTGCTAGTATTTTAAGGAATCTCCATAACGTCTTCCATAGTGGCTGTATCAATTTACATTTGCATCAACAGTGCAAGAATGTTCCCTTTTCTCCACACCCTCACAAGCATTTATTGTTTGTAGACATTTTAATGATGGCCATTCTGACCAGCGTGAGGTGATATGTCATTATAGTTTTTACTTCCGTTTTTTAATGAGTGATGTCGAGCATCTTTTAATGTGTTTGTTAGTCATCTGTGTGTCTTTGGAGAAATGTCTGTTTAGGCCTTTTCCCCACTTTTTGATTGGGTTGTTTGTTTTTCTGGCATTGAGTTGTATGACCAGCTTGTATATTCTGGAAATTAATCCTTTGCCATTTGTTTCATTTGCTATTATTTTCTCCCATTCTCAGGGTTCTCTTTTCACCTTGCTTATGATTTTCTTTGCTGCAAAAAGCTTTTACATTTAATCAGGTCCCACTTGTTTACTTTTGTTTTTATTTCCATTACTCTAGGAGGTGGGTCATAGAAGATCTTGCTTTGATTTATGTCATCAAGTGTCCTGCCTATGTTTTCCTTTAAGAGTTTTATAGTTTCTGGTCTTACACTTAGGTCTTTAATCCTATTCAAGTTTATTTTTCTGTATGGTGTTAGGAAATGTTCTAATTCATTCTTTAACATGTAGCTGTCCAGTTTTCCCAGCTCCATTGACTGAAGAGGCTGTCTTTGCCCCATTGTATATTCTTGCCTACTTTGTAAAAAAATAAGGTACCCATAGGTGCATGGGTTTATTTCTGCACTTTCTATCTTGTTCCATTGGTCTATATTTCTGTTTTTGTGCCCGTACCATACTGTCTTGATGACTGTAGCTTTGTAGTATAATCTGACATCAGGAAGATTGATTCCTCCAGCTCCATTCTTCTTTCTCAGGACTGCTTTGGCTACAGAGTCTTTTGTGTTTCCATATGAATTGTGAAAATTTTTGTTCTAGTTCTGTCTAAAATGCCATTGGTAATTTGATAGGGATCACATTGAATCTGTAGATTGCATTTGGTAGTATAGTCATTTTCACAATATTGATTCTCCCTACCCAGGAACATGGAATATCTCTCCATCTGTATATCTCTCCATCTGTTTATGTTGTCTTTGATTTCTTTCATCAGTGTCTTATAATTTTCCTTGTACAGTCCTTTAGTCTCCTTAGGTAAATTTATTCCTAGATATTTAATTATTTTTGTTGCAATGGTGAATGGGATTGATGACTTAATTTTTCTTTCTGATTTTTCATTGTTAGTATATAGAAGTGCATGTGATTTCTGGGTATTGATTTTGTATCCTGCAACTTTGCTAAATTCACTGATTAGCTCTAGTAATTTTCTGATACTATCCTTAGGATTTTCTATGTACAGTATCTTGTCATCTGCAAACAGAGCTTTACTTCTTTTCTGATCTGGATTCCTTTTATTTCTTTTTCTTCTCTGATTGCTGTAGCCAGGACTTCCAAAACTATGTTGAATAATAGTGGTGAAAGTGGACACCCTTGTCTTGTTCCTGATCTTAGGAAGAATGCTTTCAGTTTTTCACCATTGAGAATAATGTTTGCTGTAGGTTTATCATATATGGCCTTTACTATGTTGAGGTAGGTTCCTTCTATGCCCATTTTGTGAAGAATTTTAATCATAAATGGGTGCTGAATTTTTTCAAAGGCTTTTTCTGCATCTATTGAGATGATCATATGATTTTTATCTTTCAATTTGTTAATACAGTGTATCACATTGATTGATTTGCATATATTGAAGAATCTTTGCAGACCTGAAATAAACCCAACTTGATCATGGTGTATGAGTTTTTGATGTGTAGCTGAATTCTGTTTGCTAAAATTTTGTTGAGCATTTTGCATCTATGTTCATCAGTGATATTGGCCTGTAGTTTTATTTTTCTGTGTTGTCTTTGTCTGGTTTTAGTATCAGGGTGATAGTGGCCTTATAGAATGAGTTGGGAAGTATCCCTTCCTCTGCAATTTTTTGAAAGACGTATAGAAGGATAGGCATTAGCTCTTCTCTAAATATTTGATAGAATTCGCCTGTGAAGCCATCTGGTGCTGGGCTTTTGTTTTTTGGTATATATATATATATATATATTTTTTTAATCACAGCTTCAATTTCAGTGCTGGTAATAGGGTTGTTCATGATTTCTATTTCTTCCTGATTCAGTCTTAGAAGACTGAACTTTTGAAGAATCTGTCCATTTCTCCCAGGTTATCCATTTTATTGCCATATAGTTGTTCATCACAGTCTCCTATAATCCTTTGTATTTCTGCATTGTCTGTTGCAACCTCTCCTTTTAATTTCTAATTTTGTTGATTTGACCCTTCTTTTTTCTTGATGAGTCTGGCTAAAGGCTTGTCCATTTTGTTTACCTTCTCAATGAACCAGCTTTTAGTTTTATTAATCTTTACTATTGTTTCTTTTATTTCTTTTTCATTTATTTCTGCCCAGATCTTTATGATTTCTTCCTTCTACTAATTTTGGGGGATTTTTGTTCTTTTTTCAGTTGTTTTAGGTGTAAAGTTATGTGGTCTGTTTGATATTTTTCTTGTTTCTTGAGGTAGGATTTTATTGCCATAAATTTCCCTCTTAGAACTGCTTTTGCTGCTTCCCATAAGTTTGAGTTGTTGTATTTTCATTTTCACTTATTTCTGGAAAATTTTTTATTTCCCTTTTCATTTCTTCAGTAACCTGTTGGTTATTTAGAAATGTGTTGTTTAATCTCGATGTGTTTGTGTTTCTTACAGATGTGGTCAGAGAAGATGTTTGATACAATTTCAGTTTTCTTAGATTTACTGAGGTTTGTTTTGTGATCCAAGATGTGCTGTAACCTGGAGAATGTTCCATGTGCACTTGAGAAGAAGATGTGTTCTTCTGCATTTGGATGGAATATCCTGAAGATATCAATGAGATCCATCTCATCTAATGTATCACTTAAGACTTGTGTTTCCTTATTAATTTTCTGTTTTGATGATCTGTCCATTGGTATGAGTGGGGTGTTAAAGTCTCCTACTATTATTGTGTTACTGTTAATTTCTCCTTTTATGTCTGTTAGTGTTTGTCTTATGTACTGAGGTGCTCCTATGTTGGTTGCATAGATATTTACAATTGTTTTGTCTTCCTCTTGGATTGATCCCTTGATCATTATGTAGTGCCTTCCTTATCTCTTGTAATCTTCTTTATTGTAAGGTCTATTTTGTCTGATTTGAGGCTTGCTACTCCAGCTTTCTTTTGCTTCCCATTTGCATGGAATGTATTTTTCCATCCTCTCATTTTCAGTCTATATATATTCTGCTCTTCAGAAGTTATTTCCACCATTTTATCTTCCAGCTCACTGATTTGTTCTTCTGCTTCAGATATTCTGCTATTGATTCCTTCTAGAGTATTTTTAAGTTCAGTAATTGTGTTGTTTGTCTCTATATGTTTGTTCTTTAATTCTTCTAGGTCTTTGTTAATTGATTCTTGCATTTTCTCCATTTTGTTTTCAAGGGTTTTGATCATCTTTAGTGTCATTATTCTGAATTATTTTTCAGATAGTTTGCCTATTTCCTCATCATTTATTTGGACTTCTTTGTTTCTAGTTTGTCCTTCATTTGTGTAGTATTTCTCTGCCTGTTCTTTTTTTTTTTTTTTAATTTATTGTGTTTGAGGTCTCCTTTCCCCAGGCTTCAAGGTTGAATTCTTTCTTCCTTTTGGTTTCTGCTCTCCTCAGGTTAATCCAGTGATTCATGTAGGATGATATTTGTGCTGAGTTTTTGTTCATTTATTGTTCCTCTGATGGGCAAGGCTGAGTGAGGTGATGATTCTGTCTGCTGATGATTTGGTTTGTACTTTTGTTTTGTTTCTTGTTTAGATGAAGTGTCCTGCACAGGGTGCTACTGATGGTTGGGTGATGCTGTGTCTTGTGTTTAAGTGGTTTCCTTTGTGTGAGTTCTCACTATTTGATACTCTCAAGGGCTAGTTCTCTGGTAGTTTAGGGTCTTGGAGTCAGTGCTCCTACTCCAAAGCCTCAAGGCTTGATCTTTGTTCAAGAATAAAGATTCCACATGTGGTTTGCTAAGAAGTCACTCTGTGGTTCTTGACCTCAGTTTCTCAGTGTTTACATTCTATGATCATTGTTCCCTCTTCTTCCACAAATGAGTCACATAGGTGACTCTAGACATTCAAACTGCTGGAGTTTCAGTTTCTTCTAAGATCACTTCCCTGATGTGTAGACCTCAAAAGAAGGAGAGGGATAACAGCCTGGAGCTGTCAGACAGAATCAGCTGAATCCACAGTCTTTTAATTGGGATCATACATCTGGTCTCAAGAATTAATGAAGTTCAGGTTCTTTATGTCACATGGCAGAAAGTATTCAGTGAGAGACATAGTGATAGGTAAGAAGCAGATTTATTTATAGAAAAACACACTCCACAGACAGTGTGAGCCGATCTCAGAAGGCAAAAGACCCTGAAATTTGGGGGAGGTTGTATTTTATGCTCTGGATAATTTCACAGACTAATGCATGGAGGGTTATTCCAACTATTTGGGGGAAGAGGCAGGGATT
Organism: Nanger dama; assembly: GCA_917880005.1. Classification (NCBI taxonomy): domain Eukaryota; kingdom Metazoa; phylum Chordata; class Mammalia; order Artiodactyla; family Bovidae; genus Nanger; species Nanger dama. The sequence goes on along the minus strand of CAKJTW010000085.1, from coordinate 5,176,145 downwards.
TCCAGGAATTGAGCCACTGCCCACTTTTTGGCCTTTCACGGTTAGTCTCAGAACTGTCATGGCACTGGTGGGTGTGTCATTTAGATGCTAATATATTACAATGAACATATAATGAGGATCAAGGTCCACCAGAAGTTGAATCTTCCACCATCTTGGATCTACTTAATTCTAACCGTTTGTGCTGTGAACCCAACAGTTATGTCATTCTTTCAAAGGCTGTGCCCTGCTCCCTTCCATCCTGTTTCAGGTCAGTTCAGCTAAACAGTTGTGTCATTTCAGAAAGTGGCTGTGTTGTAGCTGATCTCCTAAAGTTAGGCCTATATTGTGCCAGAAATCATGTATTTAATAAGGCATTTCTGTGAAAACAAAAGAAACCCAAAATTAATGGTTGGAGAAAATCATGAACCTAGTGCCTGAATCCTGAGTTGCTAGTCAAGATTTCTAGCATTAGTCTCAAAGTATCTTTAGGGAGCAAAACTTGCCATCTCAGAATATTTCTCTTTGGCATGAGGATAATTTAGGCAGATTATTTTTAAGAAACAGAAGACTCAGGACGTCTTTCTTTTTACCTCTCCCTTAGCTACCTAAAAACTTTAAGTAAAAGTCATGTTCTTGGAATAGAGCTATCACCAGAGATATCTGCAAAGAATATGGGCTAGAGATGGTGACCCTAGAGATTAGGATCCACTCTGTGTCCCATTGTCTTTGCATGGTCAAGCAAACTTTTTTTTTTTTACCAAATATTTGTTTTTCCATCTCCATGTCAATTTCCTTCTTCCCCTTTGACGTTCCCAACCCCTACCCTCAACATCCTCTTTTGTTTTTAACTGAAGAGCATATTTAAGGTGAGAGTTTCAGCCATTTTCATGCATTTCTCAGTTTTCCTGGGTCTCTCCTTTTGTACATGTTACTCAACTTTGGTTTGATTTTCTTGTGTTAGTCTGTCTCATGCAATTTAATTCTTTTAAAAAAATATTTATTTATTTTTGGCTGCATCATGTCTTAGTTGTGACACATGGGCTTCTCTCTCCAGTTGTAGCATGTAGACTCCAGAGTGCAAGGGCTCAGCATTTGTGGTGCTCAGGCTTAGCTGCCCTGCCACAATAAGGAATCTTAATTCCCCAACCAGGGATCAACCTGAGTCCCCTGCATTGCAAGGTAGATTCTTAACCACTGTACCACCAAAGAAGTCCCCATGTCAGTTTAATTCTTAGACCAACCAGAGCAATAAGCATTAATCTCCTTGTAACAGGACACAGTTGGAAGCTTGTTATATTACCAAAGCTTGACTTTAATGTCATATTTGAGACAGACAGACATAGATTCAGATATGACCAGACAGCTTAAGGAAACAAAAATTGATTTTATGAAGCTAATAAAGCCCCTTGGAGATATTGGTCTGGTACCTTGCTTACAGGGTTCCCAGTAGTCTAACCATAGCTGACTAAGGTCCGTCTAGTCAAGGCTATGGTTTTTCCAGTAGTCAAGTATGGATGTGAGAGTTGGACTGTGAAGAAGGCTGAGCGCCGAAGAATTGATGCTTTTGAACTGTGGTGTTGGAGAAGACACTTGAGAGTCCCTTGCACTGCAAGGAGATCCAACCAGTCCATTCTGAAGGAGATCAGCCCTGGGATTTCTTTGGAAGGAATGATGCTAAAGCTGAAACTCCAGTACTTTGGCCACCTCATGCGAAGAGTTGACTCATTGGAAAAGATTCTGATGGTGGGAGGGATTGGGGGCAGGAGGAGAAGGGGACGACAGAGGAAGAGATGGCTGGATGGCATCACGGACTCGATGGACGTGAGTCTGAGTGAACTCTGGGAGATGGTGATGGACAGGGAGGTCTGGCGTGCTGCGATTCATGGGGTCGCAAAGAGTCAGACATGACTGAGCGACTGAACTGAACTGAACTGAATGAGTAAAGAAGGTTGCTTCCTGGCAGATTCCTGCCTATTGAATTTGAAAGTGAAAGTCACTCAGTCATATCCTAGTCTTTGCAACTCCATGGACTATAGATTCCATGAGATTCTCTAGACCAGAATACTGGAGTGGGTAACCTTTCCCTTCTCCAGAGGATCTTCCTAACCCAGGGATCGAACCCAGGTCTCTTGCATTGCAGGTGGATTCTTTACCAGCTGAGCCATAAGAGAAGCCCAAGAATACTGGAATGGGTAGCCTATCCCTTCTCTAGAGGATCTTCTGGACCCAGGATTTGAACGAGGATCTCCTGCATTGCAGGAGATACTAACTGAGATATCACGGAAGCTCTATTGAATTTATGCAAATAAATATAGTCCATGAAAATAAGAATAGTCACTATGAGTTTCTGAATTCTGGATGGATCAGGTAGGGAGAAAAGATAAATGTTTCAATTCTGCTTGAGGTGAGGTGAGGTGAGGTGAAGTCGCTCAGTCGTGTCTGACATTTTGCAACCCCGTGGACTGTAACCTACTAGGCTTCTCTGTCCATGGGATTCTCCAGGCAAGAATACTGGAGTGGATTGCCATTTCCTTCTCCAGGGGACCTTCCCGACCCAGGGATCGAACCTGGATCTCCCGCTTTGGAGGCAGACGCTTTAACCTCTGAGCCACCAAATTCTGCTTACAGAGGTATAATTTACCAAATTGCTGTAAATCATAGATATCTTAAGCTCCCCTGATGGCTCAGTGAGTAAAGAATCTGCATGCAATGCAGGAGACATAGGAGACAGAGGTTCAATCCCTGGGTCAGGAAGTTCCCCTGGAGTAGGAAATGGCAACCACTCCAGTATTCTTTCCTGGAGAATTCCATGGACAGAGGAGCCAGGAAGGTTACAGTCCATGGGGTCACAAAGTGTTGGACATAACTAAGCGTGCACACACACACACACACACACACACACACACACACACACACACAGAGTTATCTTAAGAGGAATGGTTTCCCTATATCTGGAAAACAAAAGCTTAAAGAACCACCAATATTTCAAACAAAAAGTCATTAAAAATTATACTCATCCTCCTCAGTTTATTCAGTCCACGTAATCAATTCTTGTTGATCTTGGATCTTTTGTTAGAAGTTTTATGAAACCATCAGTTTCTCCATTATAGTTCTGTAAATTCTATGAAGCAATCAATTTCTCCATTATAGTTATGTAAATTCTTGGAATATTTTTATCAGAAATCTGTGTTCAGAATTCTTTCTATGAGTCTTGTTCAAGATGGAGCACTTTATAAAAGCATCAGAGTAAAACAATAACCATAAATGACAAAAGACTTAAAAATGACAGTGGTTAAAGATCTGATTAGACTTTGTTACAAAGCAATTAAAAAGAAAATTTGGTTATTTCCATAATATACAATTATCTTACCTGGTGGCTCAGACTGTAAAGCATCTGCCTACAATGTGGGAGATCCGGGTTCAATCCCTGGGTTGGGAAGATCTCCTGGAGAAGGCAATGGCAACCCACTCCAGTATTCTTGCCTGGAAAATCCCATGAATGGAAGAGCCTGGTAGGCTACAGTCCACAGAGTCGCAAAGATGATAACTAGAATTACAAATGATAACATTGTGTATACCAGGACATATTAAAATTAAATTTTAGGAATTTCATACAATTTCCAGAACATTTCTATTAATAACATATACCTGTACTTAGTTGCTCAGTCATGTCCTACTCTTTGCAATCTCATGCTAGGCATACAACCAAGCCTGCTAGGTTCCTCCATCCATGGGATTTTCCAGGCAAGAATACTGCAGTGTGTTGCCATTTCCTCATCCAGGATATCTTCCCAACCCAGGGACTGAACCTGCATTTCCTGTATTGGCAGGAGGATTCTTTACCATCAAGCCAATAACATAGTAAAGTGTTAGTCACTCAGTCATGTCCGACACTTTGTGACGCCATGGACTATAGCCCGCCAGGCTCCTCTGCTCATGGGATTTTCCAAGCAAGATTACTGGAGTGGGTTGCCATTTCCTTCTTCAGTGGATTTTCCCAACCTAGGGATCAAACCCGGGTCTTCCACACTGCAGGCAGATTCTTTATTGTCTGAGCCACTAGGGAAGCCTGAGCCAATAACATATACTGACACAAATATAATAAAGGAACATTTAGCATCACTTATGTGACTGTGCTTCCCATGCAATTTAACATGCTAACTAAGGTTAATTATTTAAATATCTCTCTTCCAGATATTTAAGGGGCCCCCTAAAAAATTCATGGTTAGCTAAAGATCAAAGGCACTTCGTTTAGAATTTGATTTTAGGAAGTTTGACAAAGATATCAAAAAGTTTGGACCGTTGACTAAATGGGATCATAGATAATGAAATAATGGTGGTGGTGGTTTAGTCACTAAGTCATATATGACTCATGACCCTACGGACTGTAGCCCGCCAGGCTCCTCTGTCCATGGGATTCCCCAGGCAAGAACACTGGAGTGGGTTGCCATTTCCTTCTCCAGGGGATCGTCCTGACCCAGAGATCGAACCCAGGTCTCTTGCATTGCAGACAGTCTTTACCTACTGAGCTACAAGAAAAGTCCTATGAAACAACACTCAGTTATCTATTTAACTGAGTGATAATAAAAGATTTCAAAGACAAATAAATAAGGTTACATAGTGGTGAGCAAAATCAATCAAAGACTTTATAAAGCACAGGAAATTATTTTCATAAGACACAAAATATTTGCTTTTTAGGCAGATATTACTTAAAAGGAAAAGAAAAAACCTTTCATAATTTTTTATTATCAAGAGCTGACCCATAGTACAGAAAAATGTTATCTTTTTAGTAATGAAAGAAAATTAATATTTAGTTTTATATAATTACACTATTGATTTTAAAGCTCATTTTTAAGTACACACTATAAAATATAATTTTTATTTATATATGCCTAAGAGCTCTTATCCCAGTTACAACTAAATAAATAATTTGTTCCCAGCAATTATGTTTAGACTACTCACGAAAACTTAACGAGATATTAGAGAAAGTCAGCAGTCATCTCAAACTAATTCTCTTGCTGACAAAGTTTGTATAGATAATATGAACTTATTTGATGAATAAACACAGTTGGACTAAAACTTGCATGTCTACATTACATTCTGTGTTGGTAATTCTAAAAACATTTATATTTTAATTAAACCAACAAAATTAAACTAGCTTTTATTTACCAAAGTATCCTAGATCACATGAACTTGAAAAGGGATAAGGATAATTTCTATATTTCTGAGAGTTTCAGAATACCTGATCATTACAAGAATTTGCCCCATCAAGCTAACTAGAGTTCTCTTACAAATTAATTTTGGTAACACCATTCAGAGGTAGAAAAAAACATAAAAAACCTACAGAGTCAATATATAGACACTCACAAATGTACAGACAAGCACTTAAGATTTTTCAGTTGCCCAGTTTCCCAAAACTTTTCCTTTCTTTTGATGAGAGTCATCTCCCTAAAGACTGCAGTTTAAAGAATGGTTCATAGGTCTTAGAGAAAATGGATAGGCAGGAAATCTACATCACAAAGGCACAGAGAAAGTGTCTAAGTTTTCTACAAGATAAAGTCTTGGGAATGTATTTGCCTGGAGATCTACGATAACTACTATTTGGAATAGTTTTTTTTTTTTTTTTTTTTCCTTTTTCTTAAGTGTAAGACAATTTTGTTTCTGATATCCCAATACCTAAAAGCATTCTGAGATGAATAGGGAGGTTTGGGTCTTGGTTTTAATTGTCTTTAGGGCTTTACCTCTAACCTTGCAGAGATTTGCAAGACAAAGGCATTTGCTTCCAATTCCTCAAAGAACTGGTTGCAGTCTGCATATCTAAGAGCCGACCCACCCATAAAAATCTGCTGCTGTCCAGAGGACTTGAATTCTTTGGGTGGAGGTCCAGCACATATGTGCAAAGGGCATTGCATAATAAGGGCATGTTCCCTGGTGGCTCAGAGGTTAAAGCATCTGCCTCCAATCCGGGAGACCTGGGTTTGACCCCTGGGTCAGGAAGATCCCCTGGAGAAGGAAATGGCAATCCACTCCAGTATTCTTGCCTGGAGAATCCCATGGATGGAGAAGCCTGGTAGGCTACAGTTCATGGGGTCACAAAGAGTCGGATTCGACTGAGTGACTTCACTTTCACTTTCAGAATGTAGGAGGAGTTATAAGAGACAACGAAACCTCATCACTCATTTCGGGTGCTTTTTGCTAAAAATTCCCTTCCTGGCTTTTAAAATTTTTCCAAATAAGAGTAGTAGAGTAGACTTGTTTGAGGCCCTTTAACATTGCAGGACAAGCATAAGATCTCTTTGGTGCTGATAGTGCTGTATTAAAACCTTTGTTCCAACCTCATCAATGTCTGTTTCATTCATCCCATTTCTTAATAACCATCTAAAGATTCCCTGAAGAATTGAGCACCGAAGAACTGATGCTTTTGATAACTGATGCTGAAGCTGAAACTTCAATACTTGGCCACCTGAAACAAAGAGCTGACTCACTGGAAAAGACTCTGATGCTGGGAAAGATTGAAGGCAGGGGGAGAAGGGGATGAGAGGGGGTGAGATGGTTGGATCTCATCACTGACTCAATGGACGTAAGTTTGAGCAAACTCCGGGAGTTGGTGATGGACAGGGAGGCCTGGCATGCTGCTGTCCATGGGGTCTCAAAGAGTTGGACATGACAGAGCAACTGAACTGAAAGATTACCTACTGTCAAGAGTCCTATGACCCTCTCCTTAGTCTCTCCCCATTCTCTTATTAATATGACTAATATTTTAATTAGTATATGTAAGACTCATAAGACAGAGGTGTTTTTGTCTCCACTCCCCAAGAAAACCTAAAGAAAGAAAGACTTATCTAGCTGCAAATGGGATGCAACTCATGTTTCTATCTGGTCAAATCTGGGAGCTCCCACCTGATGGCTGCCAAGACAAGTTCTTAGGACAAAAATGACACAAACAAGAAGGCAACAACTGAAAGCAAAGACCTTGCATTATCACAGGCAGTAAGAATGATGTAGTACAAAACAGCATCTCTGGTTTCCCATGAGAACATGCAACACCTCCAGTCATCGACCCACTAGTCTATGACACCAGCCAGCTGCTTCTGGACTGGGACTTCTCCCTAACTAAAGAGACAAAGATTGAGAAAACAAAGTCCTCTTATGGACAGGGATCCCATATAACAAATTCCCCTGAGAGCTAGCACATTTGGACAAGGAACAGGGCTTATCAGAACCACAGCTTATTGGGCTACCTGCCAAATACACACCGGTACATGCATCCCCTGGTTGGCAGAGACCAGAAACAATATTCTTACTGGTCATAAAGCCAAACTCTCAAGACATAGAACAAGACAAATGATACAACAGAAAGAGAGTGAGACAAAGAAAAACAGTAATCTCCTCTGAGAGGAAAGAATCAATAAAAACCAAGACTCCTTCATTTACCAAATTTTTACCAGTCACTGTGTCTAAGGAACTAGTTCTACAAGTATTTTTCTCTTACCTAAGTTTGAGGGAGGGAAAAGGATTCTTATCACTCTCACTTCCATTAGACCCTGCAGGCAGAAATCTGGGAGACTGATGTTCTGGGGAATCCTATCTTCTGCAAACTTTTTGTCAGCTTTGGAGTGGGTAGAGTTCTTCCAGTGAAATATCCTACCAGCTATGCCAACTGTAGCAGAGGAAAATTTTTCTTTCTCCTCTTCTAGGTTCTTTGGCTGGCCTAATAATTAAATTGGCATAAGATAGACTAGTAGGCGGAGAAGGCAATGGCACCCCACTCCAGTATCCTGCCTGGAAAATCCCATGGACGGAGGAGCCTGGTGGGCTGCAGTCCATGGCGTCACTGAGCGTTGGACACGACTGAGCGACTTCCCTTTCACTTTTCACTTTCATGCATTGGAGAAGGAAATGGCAACCCACTCCAGTATTCTTGCCTGGAGAATCCCAGGGACGGGGGGAGCCTGGTGGGCTGCCGTCTATGGGGTTGCGCAGAGTCGGATACGACTGAAGCGAGTTAGCAGCACAACAGCAGCAGCAGCAGACTAATAGGAGAAAAACAAAAGTTTAGGAACATGTATACAGAGGAGACTCAGGAAAACTGGGTAACTCTCAGAAGTGGGAGAAACCATCACCTTGCATCCCATCTTCGGGGAAAGATCAAAGAAGATATTAGAAATAAGGAGTTGATTATGGGCAGTTTCTAAGAAAAGCACAATGCAGTAAACAAGTGTAAGGTTGTTATGCAAATCTGAGTTGTTGCCTTCTATACAACGATAGAAGCTGGCTTAAAATTCAACATTCAGGAAACTAAGATCATGGCATCTGGTCCCATAACTTCATGGCAAATAGATAAGGAAACATGGAGACAGTGAGAGACTTTATTTTTAAGGGCTCCAAAATCACTGCAGATGGTGACATCAGCCATGAAATTAAAAGACACTTGCTCCTTAGGAAAAAAGCTATGACAAACCTAGACAGTAAAAAAGAGACAGTATTTTGCCAACAAAAGTCCATATAGTCGAAGCTATGGTTTTTTCCAGTAGTCACGTGTGAATGTGAGAGTTGGACCATAAAGAAGGCTAAGTGCCGAAGAACTGATGCTTTTGAACTGTGGTGTTGGAGAAGATTCTTGAGAGTCCCTTGGACTGCAAGGAGATCCAACCGGTCCATCCTAAAGGAAATCAATCCTGAATATTCATTGGAAGGACTGATGCTGAAGCTGAAACTCCAATACTCTGTCCACCTGATGCAAAGAGCTGACTCATTTGAAAAGACCCTGATGCTGGGCAAGATTGAAGGCAGGAGGAGAAAGAAACGACAGAGGATGAGATGGTTGAATGGCATCACCGATTCAATGGGCATGAGTTTAGGTAAATTCTGGGAGATGGTGAAGGACAGGAAAGCCTGGTGTGCTGCAGTTCATGGGGGTCACAAAGAGTCAGACATGACTTAGTAACTGAACAACAACAACAATGCAACGATAAGGGTTTCGAGAGACTTTTCATCCCTTCTTCCTAGTACACCAGGGATACACATTTACAAATGTCTAGGGAATTTCCCTGATGATTGTAGAGATTGATATGTAGAGATTTCCCTGATGATTGTAAATATCTTTCACAAAGGGAAAGTTCTCCTTGGTTTTAGAGCTTCTCCCATGTCTGCTGTTTCTTAAAAATAATCCTTATGCCAAAGAGACATATTTGGGGGTGACAAATTCTCCTCTCCTAAAGATCCAATGAGAGGAAATTTAATGTACAGGGACCCAATCCTGGCCTTTTCCTTCTGCAGATACCTCCCAGCTCAACTCTGAATTTCCACATAGGGGGTTCCATTGCCTGTTGCCAGAGAATTCCCTGTCTCTCCCACTGATAAAAAGGAAAACCACACAGGGAAAGGAGCTTGGGTTCACAGCTGTTTCAGCTTGGATGCTGCCTCCAACTGGTGGAAGATTCAGCTTTTGGCTGACAAGTTGAAGCATTCTTTTCCTGCTATTAATTGAGGCCATATGCAATTTATAAACACAGTGTGCATGTTGAAATCTGCTGTTTATAGCTTGCGTGCATTTTCCTATAAACAAAAGCCACATTTTACACAGTGGTTGAGCCCCCATTGTCATCCCTTCCAAATCCATAAAGAAGAATGAAAAACCTGGGTGAGGGCTGGGACATGAGCAAGAAGTAGGACACTGAGGCCAGAGGTGCCCCACTTTCTCCCAATCTGCCTCCCTTCCGCTTTGTCCTCTCCTGCAACCCTGTCCAGCCCATGGGACTGGCACTGCAACAGCCAGAGGGTAAAGGGGGAAATTTCAGTGGTAGCAGCACTGGCAGAGTAGGATAGGGTTCTTTTTCCTCCCTTTCTGCCCCTTGACACTGCCATCTACTACTGGGAGGGATCGGCGGGTGAGGAAGAGATGAACAGCTCTAGGAGGCAGGGGTTGATGAATAAACCCAGGCGGTTTTTCATTCTTCTTCTTCGCCTGTTGAAAGATGGTCATTGTCACTGCTGGGGTCAGGCTCTAGGCCCCGGGACTGCCATGAGGGACAAACAGAGGGGGAAGTGGGCCTCCTCCATGGTGGCAGCTCCTAGGTGGCAGGCGCTTGCGGTTAGTTATACACATACCTCAAAGAAGCTCCCTGCCTCTCTCTTCTACTTATGTGTAAAGGATGCTAAGTTTGGGACATTCCCTGTGCAGTAAAAGAGAACAGGCTACTATCACTCTAGACACAAAGGAGGTGTGAGTTTCAAACTAAATTTGGTAATAGTACTGATAACAATAAAATAGCTAGCATTTGTGGAGGAAATGCTACATGGCCGGGACTGAAACTTCCTTATCTCATTTAATCCTCACAGTACAAGCGCTATAGATACAAGCCCTGAAGTCAAACCAACCTGAGTATAAGACTTAGCCCTGCCACTTTGTCACTCCAGCACAGTGCTTGACACAGAGTAATAAGCATGTACATATGAAATAAATATGAATCAATTAACCAGTCCATTTATAGTGCTAATTCATATTCATTAATATCACAATGCATATTGGTGTTCACACACATAGTGCTATGAAAACATATTATTATCTTCATCTTATTAATGAGGAAATTGAGGTCCCGTAAGAAATTGGTGCAAGTTTACACAGCTACCAAGTGGCAGAACCTAAATTCAAAACCAACTGTCAATAAAGAGTTTCTTTTGGGATGATGAGAAAGTTATGGAAAGGGATAGTAGTGATAGTTGTACAGCATTGTGAATATGTTTAACATACTGAATTCTACACTTACAAATGGTAAAAATGGTAAATTTTATTTTATGTGCATTTTTAATTTTTTTCAGTTGCTCAGTTGTATCTGACTCTTTGCGACCCCATGGACTACAGCATGCCAGGCCTCCCTGTCCATCACCAACTCCCAGAGCCTGCTCAAACTCACGTCCATCAAGTTGGTGATGCCATCCAACCATCTCATCCTCTGTCGTCCCCTTCTCCTTCCTCCTTCAATCTTTCCTAGCACCAGGGTCTTTTCAAATGGGTCAGTTCTTTGTATCAGGTGGCCAAAGTATTGGAGTTTCAGCTTCAGCATCAGTCCTTCCAATGAATATTCAGGATTGATTTCCTTTAGGATGGACTGGTTGGATCTCCTTGCCATCCAAGACACTCTCAAGAGTCTTCCCCAACACCACAGTTCAAAAGCATCAGTTCTTCAACACTCAGCCTTCTTTATCTCTCATCCATCCATGACTACTGGAAAAACCATAGCTTTGACTAGATGGACCTTTGTCAGCAAAGTAATGTCTCTGCTTTTTAACTTTGTCATAGGTTTTCTTTTAGGTTTATCATAGCTTTTCTTCTAAGGAGCAAGTATCTTTTAATTTCAAGGCATATTTTACCACACATTAAAACAAAAAGAAAACAGCTGTCAGAAGCTAGGCTTTTAAACACTGTGTTAAATATACTGCTTCTCAATGAACATTAATTCAATGCCTATTGTTCATAAGGCCCTCCAATGTCATAGAACAAGCACTAGATTTTCAGTTAAAGACCTCTGCTGAAAACCACATCTGCTTCTTACTCACTGTGTTATCAGCGAGTGACTAAGTCTGGGTTCTCGAGCAGAAAGGGGAACCAAGTCCTGGGCAAGCCCCTCACCAACGGTTCCCAGCAGTTATAGACAGACAGGTCTCCTGTTATGCTGCTGACTGACCTTGGGGAGAGGGGGATTCAGTCAGCTTTGAGCCCCTACGAGGAAGGTAATTAAAGTTTGAGCCAGTTTACCCATTCTTCCTTATTCCTTTCACCAAAGTGAAATGTGACAGCTGGATGGGAACTTTTATAGGGAAGTGAGACAGCTACTGATACGGGAACTTGAGAAGGGCCTCCTTGGAAAGCGGAAGGAAGATGAGTTCATATTAAGATAGATCGTTTGGGGGGGAGTAAAACTAGATAAAATCAGAATTTTCACAAGCTGCAGGAAACAAAACCACACCTCAAGCAATGCTGGTAACTATTTTTCCTGCAGAAGTAGATCACTCTTTATCCAAGCTTCTTTGGAAAGAAAACCTAAGTCCCCTTCAATCTTTTGGATTCCTCTATGGTTTTGCACATACTCAGTAGAGAGAAGAAATATTCAATAAGTAGCTGAGTCCCCAGATATACCATGATGCTGTACGAGGAGACGACATAAGAGGAAATCCACCCTCCTTCCCATTTTCCAGACTACAACCTCCACACCCTTAATTTCTCTAAAGCTGTCGCTGGACTTTCCAGGATGGAGAAATATAACCAGCGGATGCTGCCCTCTATCGGAAAATTCCGCCTCCTCAGAGGCTGCACAGCCATATGTGGCTTCTAGAAAACCTTTGTGAGTTAATGGTTTGAAGCCCATGACACATGTTCTTAATAAGAACAATTCAGAGTGCCAGGTTACCAACTGAAGCGCATTCATCCTGAGAGGAGGACACGCAGAGCCCCAAGGCAGAGCAGGCCCATTACCCCCTCTACACAGGACAGAGAGTCCTGTTACAGCCTGGAGGAGAAGCACAGGGTGCATCATTTTTACTTTTCCCATCCTGGCCCCATTAACTCTGCTCAGTCTGTCCAGAGGAATCCAGGTGTGTAATAGCCCCGCAACACTGGGTGCCCATGTTCTTATTTGCTCTTTCAGCTCCACTTCAGCAGTCTTATTTACAAACATCTTGGTTCTCTGGTGGCTCAGATGGTAAAGCGTCTGCCTGCGATGCGGGAGACCTGGGTTCGATCCCTGGGTCGGGAAGATCCCCTGGAGAAGGAAACGGCAACCCACTCCAGTACTCTTGCCTGGAAAATCCCAGGGACGGAGGAGCCTGGTAGGCTACAGTCCATGGGGTCGCAAAGAGTCGGACACGACTGAGCGAGTTCACTTTCACTTTCACTTTGGTTCTCTGGAAACTAATTGACTCAGCATGTTGACTCCTGATACTGCCCCTCAGTCTCTGTCTGTTCCTATGGCCCATTTTCAAGAGTTCTTAAATCTGGATCTCAACAAGCTCTCTTCAAATTCTGTTAGTTTCCCCACAGCCTCACGCACTCACCTTCTGCCCGTCCCTTTAGACTGGGTTGACCTGCTCCCTCAGGCTGGGGATACCAGAAACCACCTATTACCCGCTGAAGGGCATTACTGCGGTGCCTTGTGCTTCAGTGTCAATCAAGGAGACTGTGGAACTCTTCTCACAATCTAGTTGACCTGCCCCCTCACCACCATTGGTGCTGCTACTCCAGAGATTTACAAGGGTGGGTTAACAAGGGTTAATCTCTGAGGTGGCAGACACAGTTATGACTGGAAACACTGGGTTTAAGAGTCCTGAGGGAATGCTGCATAAATCATATTTCTTGTTTCCTTGTTGGCAGAAAGGCCATACAGTTTTTTGCAAACAGGAATATATTGGAATTTTGTTGGAATGATGTGGCCTATGCTAGAATTTTCCAGATTTCCAAACTGCTTTAAGAAACATTCTATGGCTTCACCTGCTAAGGTATAATCAAGTCTGTAGGAAACCAGGTTAGTTTTGCTTCCTGAAGCAATAGGGGCTGCAGTTGGAGCGGAATGAACTGGCAATCCAGTTCTCCAAGGTCTCAAAGGATCAATATGCAATGAATTGCCTAGATTAGCTGAGCCTGGGAGCCCTTGGGAGCTAACAGATTCTACCTGAACTGTTAGAAGGCTGTCCCACATCTCCTGGGCACAGCAGATCCTTCTATGAGGGTCCAAGGGATAATGCAATTTATGTAGTTGGCTGCCCCCTTGTGTCCACAGAGCAGCAACAACAGCAGGAAGGGCAGCTAAGCTTCTGTTAGGAATGGCAGCAGGGCATAAAAGTGCTAGGCTAAGGTGTTGTGAGCCTGAAATTCAGCCTGTCCTCTCCTCAATGCACAGGGCTCCTTCCGCCAGGAGGCTGACCTCTTTCTCTAGTTTTTCTGCCCACAGGGTTCATTCTTTTCCAACTCTTATTTAGAAATCTCTATGTCGCCTACTTGCTTGCTTCCCTGATGGCTCAGATGGTAAAGAATCTGCCTGCAGTGCAGGAGATCCGAATTTGATCCCCAGGTTGGGAAGATCTCCTGGAGAAGGGAATAGTAACCCACTCCAGTATTCTTGCATAGGAAATCCCATGGGTAGAGGAGCCTAGCGGGCTACAGTCCCTGGAGTTGCAAAGAGTTGGACACAACTGTGCAACTGAGCTCCAACACGCAAGTGCTTCTCTGTGGTCTTTCCCCTCCAGTGAGTTGATACACATAGGTGCACATGACCTGGATGCAACTATCCTACTGAGGCCAAAGTTCAAGGGAGATGGAAATGTGAAATAGATTGAACCTGGGTCCCTGAATGACCATGTGAAGCTGAATATCCCTGCATATTTGAATTACTCGCTTTCATCATTATCTCAGAAAGAACGAAATTTCCTTAAGCCACAGAACTATTGTTGATGAATCCTTTGGTTAGAGCAGTCAAGGCGTATCCTAATTAACAAAGTGATCAATGAAAGGATCTTTGTATGAATAACTAAATGGAGAAGTAGTCATCCATCTAGATAACATTTTGGTAGATACTATTCCATCTGGCCTCAAATCAACCTGGACTAACTGACAGAACCACTTCTGGGCCATTTGGGAAAAAATGCTTAAGTGTTCAAGTGGGATTTCTTAAAAGACAAGCATGATGCCAAGCAAGGTCCTAGGCTTGGAGGCTTCCAGGATGATTAATGTTGTCTGGCAATTCTTAGTTTTCCAGAAACTATCCCAATGATTCATGCTCTGTTTCTTACCCAGAGAAATAATTCATCTTAAAAGAGGAAAACTATTTGTCTGGTGCATGTCCAGTGACCATAATCCTGCCTCCAAAAAGCCTACTCATACCCCAATCTTGATAAATCTCAATCCAGCCAGATCTATACCCTCAAAACCAAGGCCTAGTATATATGTGCATCCTGTCCAAACAGAATTCATGCATTGCAACTGCCACCTTTATGCCTGTCTCAAGGCAGTTGGTGCCAGTGTGGAAATGAGAGCCATAAGTGATCAACTCTCCCTTTGAAGTTCAGGAGCACAGCCATCAGGAGCCCAAC
This sequence comes from Nanger dama, assembly GCA_917880005.1. Taxonomy (NCBI): domain Eukaryota; kingdom Metazoa; phylum Chordata; class Mammalia; order Artiodactyla; family Bovidae; genus Nanger; species Nanger dama. The sequence continues at coordinate 5,161,082 of CAKJTW010000085.1, read as the reverse complement.
ACCCCCTGTTTTTAGATCACTTCATTTTAGGGAAGCCAAGGCAGACCCTAAAACTGAGCCCATGCCAGAAGAAGTGGATCACCTTCAAGCAGTTTTATTTTTCTATCCCATACATAGCAAGAAGACCAAGCTACCGAGAAGACCCTGCACTTGAAAAGTTAAAGAGACAGTTTAATTGAGCCCATTCTGGAAAATCCTCTGGACTGGGAACTTCATAGTCATCCATCCATCTATGAACTTCAGCCCTACCTACAAAAATATCCTGAATCCATCTGCTTTCTCCATCTTCACTCAGTTCCAAACCAAGCTACCAGAATTTCTGGTACAATGGTTGCAATAAAGAGAGAAATACTGGTCCCCCATAATGGACCTCTAACTGGTCTCCCTGCTCCCATGCTTGCCTCCACACAACCACCACGATGATGAGTTAGAAAATAAATCAGTTCGTGTGACTCCTTTCCAGTGGTTTCCACTAAGGGCTCATCCACTAAGCTCCAGAAATACTGGCTTTTTTTAAAACTGAATTTTTCATTGAGATCATTGCAAAATCACATGCAGTAGTAAAAATAATACAGAAAGATCCCTGCACACTTGGCCTGATTTCCCTCAATGGTAACACTTTGCAAAACTATAATATCACAACCAGGATATTGGTACACTGATACAATCCACTAAGATTTCCCCCATTTTACTTGTATTCATGTGTGTTAGTTACCTGTGAATGCTCATTTATCCACCATCACAGTCAAGATACGAAACAGTACCATTCCCACAATGAGGCCACGAGGATCTCTCATGTGTTGTACTTTTATAACTACGCTCGCTTCCCTCTCCGACCCACCTGCTAAATCATGGGCAACCACTAATCTGGTCTCCATTTCTCTAATTTTTGTCATTTCAAAGACATTATACAGATGGAACTGAACAGTATGTCAATTTGAGATACATTTTATTTCATTGAACATGTCTTTCTGGAGATTCATCTAGGCTGCTACATGTAACCATAATTTATTCCTTCTTATTGTTGAGTTGTTTGCCATGATATTGATGGCGCTTCTCTTTAACCATTCACCCATGAAGGGCATTTGTATTGTTCTTGAACATTCACGTACAGGTCCTATATAAATATAAGTATTCATTTCTCTGGAATAAATACTCAAAAGTATAGTTGCTAGGTCTTATTGTAAAGACATGTTTAAGTTTTTGGACATGTTTAATCATTAAAGAAGCTGCCAAATTGTTTTACAGAGTGACTGTTCCATTTTATATTCCTACCAGTAATATAATAAAATCACAACTTTTTCCATGGATTATTAGATCCTAGACAATCTGGCCTCTGCTTAGCTCAGTCTGGAAGTAGCACACATCACTTCCATTCATATCTTATTGGTGAAGAGTTAGTCATCAGTTCGGTTCAGTTCAGTCACTCAGTCAGGTCCGACTCTTTCTGACTCCATGAATCACAGCATGCCAGGCCTCCCTGTCCATCACCAACTCCCAGAGTTTACTCAGACTCGTGTCCATCGAGTCAGTGATTCCATCCAGCTATCTCATCCTCTGTTGTCCCTTCTCTTTCTGCCCCTAATCTCTCCTAGCATCAGGGTCTTTTCCAATGAGTCAACTCTTCGCATGAGGTGGCCAAAGTATTGGAGTTTCAGCTTCAGCATAAGTCCTTCCAAAAAACACCCAGGAATGATCTCCTTTAGGATGGACTGATTGCATCTCCTTGCAGTCCAAGGGACTCTCAAGAGTATTCTACAACACCACAGCTCAAAAGTATCAATTCTTCAGTGCTCAGCTTTCTTCACAGTCCAACTCTCACATCCATACATGACCACTGAAAAAACCATAACCTTGATTAGACCATAACCTTGACTAGATGGACTTTTGTTGGCAAAGTAATGTCTCTGCTTTTCAGTATGCTGTCTAGGTTGGTCATAACATTCCTTCCAAAAAGTAAGCATCTTTTAATTTCATGGCTGAAATCACAATCTGCAGTGATTTTGGAGCCCAAAAAATATAAAGTCTGACACTGTTTCCACAGTTTCCCCATCTATTTCCCATGAAGTGATGGGACCGGATGCCATGATCTTCGTTTTCTGAATGTTGAGCTTTAAGCCAACTTTTGCACTCTCCTCTTTCACTTTCATCAAGAGGCTTTTTAGCTCCTCCTCACTTTCTGCCATAAGGGTGGTATCATCTGCATATCTAAGGTTATTGATACTTTTGCAGCAATCTTGATTCCAGCTTGTGCTTCCTCCAGCCCAGCATTTCTCATGATGTACTCTGCATATAAGTTAAATAAGCAGGGTGACAATATGCAGCCTTGATGTACTCCTTTTCCTATTTGGAACCAATCTGTTGTTCCATGTCCAGGTCTAACTGTTGCTTCCTGACCTGTTTATAGGTTGCTCAAGAGGTAGGTCAAGTGGTCTTGTATTCCCATCTCTTTCAGAATTTTCCACAGCTTGTTGTGATCCACACAGTCAAAGGCTTTGGCATAGTCAATAAAGCACAAATAGATGTTTTTCTGGAACTCTCTTGCTTTTTCCATGATCCAGCGGATGTTAGCAGTTTGATCTTTGTTTCCTCTGCCTTTTCTAAAACCAGCTTGAACATCTGGAAGTTCACGGTTCATGTATTGCAAAGCCTGGCTTGGAGAATTTTGTGCATTACTTTACTAGCATGTGAGATGAGTGCAATTGTGCGGTAGTTTGAGCATTGTTTGGCATTGCCTTTCTTTGGGATTGGAATGAAAACTGACCTTTGCCAGTCCTGTAGTCACTGCTGACTTTTCCAAATTTGCTGGCATATTGAGTGCAGCACTTTGACAGCATCATCTTTCAGGATTTGAAATAGCTCAACTGGAATTCCATCACCTCCACTAGCTTTGTTTGTAGTGATGCTAAGGCCCACTTGACTTCACATTCCAGGATGTCTGGCTCTAGGTGAGTGATCACACCATCGTGATTATCTGGGTCAAGAAGATCTTTTTGTACAGTTCTCCTGTGTATTCTTGGCACCTCTTCTAAATATCTCCTGCTTCTGTTAGGTCCATACCATTTCTGTCCTTTATTGAGCCCATCTTTGCATGAAATGTTCCCTTGGTATCTCTAATTTTCTTGAAGAGATCTCTAGTCTTTCCCATTCTGTTCTTTTCCTCTATTTCTCTGCATTGATTGCTGAAGAAGGCTTTCTTATCTTTCCTTGCTATTCTTTAGAACTCTGCATTCAGATGCCTATATCTTTCGTTTTCTCCTTTGCTTTTCCTTCTCTTCTTTTCACAGCTATTTGTAAGGCCTCCCCAGACAGCCATTTTGCTTTTTGCATTTTTTTTCCATGGGGATGGTCTTGATTCCTGTCTCCTCTACAATGTCATGAACCTCCATCCATAGTTCATCAGGCACTGTATCTATCAGATGTAGGCCCTTAAATCTATTTCTCACTTCCACTGTATAAGGGATTTGATTTAGGTCAGACCTGAATGGTCTAGTGGTTTTCCCTACACTCTTCAATTTAAGACTGAATTTGGCAATTTAAGACTGAATTTGGCTGACTGAGCCACAGTCAGCTCCTAGTCTTGTTTTTGTTGACTGTATAGAGCTTCTCCATCTTTGACTACAAAGAACAGAATCAATCTGATTTCGGTGTTGACCATCTGGTGATGTCCATGTATAGTCTTCTCTTGTGTTGTTGGAGGAGGGTGTTTGCTATGACCAGTGCATTCTCTTGGCAAAACTCTGTTAGCCTTTGCCCTGCTTCATTCCATACTCCAAGGCCAAATTTGCCTGTTACTCCAGGTGTTTCTTGACATTCTACTTTTGCATTCCACTCCCTATAATGTAAAGGACATCTTTTGGGGGTGTTAATTCTAGAAGGTCTTGTAGGTCTTCATAGAACAGTTCAGCTTCAGCTTCTTCAGCATTACTGGCTGGGGCATAGGCTTGGAGTACCGTGATATTGAATGGTTTGCCTTGGAAACGAACAGAGATCATTCTGTCGTTTTTGAGATTACATCCAAGTACTGCATTTCAGACTCTTTGGTTGACCATGATAACTACTCCATTTCTTCTAAAGGATTCCTGCCCACAGTAGCAGATATAATGGTCATCTGAGTAAATTCACCCATTCCAGTCCATTTCAGTTCGCTGATTCCCAGAATGTCGACGTTCATTCACTCTTACCATCTCCACTGAGGCACTCTAATTGCAAAAGGGCTAAGGACTAGGAAAGGGAATTACTAGCTAGGCAGCCATGTCCCAGTGACAAATCTATTATCATAGAGGTAGAGGAGTAGATTTTGATGAACAGTCTCTGCCACATATGACTAAGTTCCTTTACCTTCCCTTCTTTTAATTATCATTGTCTGGAGTCTCAGATTGTACTATACCTTTTGTTTAACTATAAAATATGATTTATAAAACTCATGAGGAAAGTGATTGTTATATGTGCCCATATTTCTGCTCTAGCTGTTGTGTTGTTTTTTTTTTTCCCCCTGATGATCCAGGGGAAAACTTTTACACTTTTCTTACTGTTTAAATAAACTTCCTTTAAGCGTTATTAAGGATTGTGTCTGCTAGCAAACAATTATTTTGGTTATGTTTCATCTGTAATTGCTTTTATTTCATACTCATTCCTGAAGGATATTTTTGCAGGTATAGAATTTGCAGTTGACAATTCTTCTCTGCCAACACTTGTAAAATGCATCACTTCATTCCTGTTCTTGTGGTTTCTGATAGAAATCTGATGTAATTTGAATTGGCCTTCTATACGTAATTTATTGATTTTTTTTCCGGCTGCTCTGAAGATTTCTTCTTTGTCTTTAGTTTCAGAAGTTTAATTATGATGTGTCTTGGCATGAGTTTCTTTGGGTTTATCTTGCTTGGGGTTTCCTCAACTTCTCAAATTTGAAGGTTTGTATTATCTCTCATCAAGTTTGAGGAGTCTTTAACCATTATTCTTTCAAATGCTTTTTCAGCTCCAAAAGGAGAAAAGAGCTTCTCTCCTGTGCCTCTGATGATAAAAATGAATGTTAAATATTTTGTTATCATCTCACAAATTCACGAAGATCTCATCATTTTCAGTCTTTGTTCTGTTATTCAGAAAGGATAAATTCTATTGATCTGTTCTCAAGTTCACTGATTCTATCCTCTGTTATCTCCATTCTGCTATTGAGTCTATCCAAAGAATTTTTCATTTCTGCTATGTGCTTTTCAGTTCTATAATTTCCTTTTTTTTTTTTTTTGTAACTTCTGCTTTTTTCCTACAATTTTAACTTGTTTCAGAGGAATTTGTACTGTTGAAACATTTTTATCATGTTGCTTTCAAATCTTGGTCAGATAATTCCAACATCTGATTACTCTCAATGTTGTCAATAAATTGCCTTTCTAATTCAAGGTATGTTTTTTGGTCTTGGTATGATAGGTTATTTTCAATAGCAGCTGAACATTTTGCCTATTAGGAAACTCTGAATGCTCGTGCTTGTGAGTTGCTCAGTCATGTCAAAGTCTTGTGACCCTATGGAATGTAGTCTGCCAGGCTCTTCAGTCCATGGCATTCTCCAGGCAAGCATGCTGGAGTGAAAAAAAAAGAATACTAGAGTGAGTAGCCATTCCCTTCTCCAGGGGATCTTCTTGGCCCAGGGATCAAACCCGAGTCTCCTGCATTGCAGGTGGATTGTTTATCACTCAGCCACCTGGAAAACCTCTAGGAGACTCTAGAGATTATATAAATCCTCAAGTTTGTAAGGTAATTACCCTGTTTAGGTACTAGAATATTCTTGTGGGCTGTGATTCCAATGGTAGTTAAAGTTTCATTCTATGAAGTCAGCATCAGAAAGGTCCAGCTGAGGGAAGAAGGCATTCTCCCCATGAGCAGAGCAGCAGCAAGGAATCTAGGCATGTTGAAACAGGTGAACAGGAACATCCAAGAAAGGAGGGAAGTTAGAGAGCAAGAGAAAGACAGGCTTCTAGACTTAGAATTGAAGGCACAGGGCAAGCCAGGTAATAAGATAGGGATCCAGGTATCAGGTCTGAGCTTCGAAGGGTACTTACCTTAGGAGCAAAGCCCACGTACTGGAGACAAGGTGAAAAGTTAGCCTCTAAGCAGCTAACTAAAGCTTCTTATCCAGTGTCCCTCATCCAACAGCACTACTGATCTGGGACAGAAGCTACTAATAGGTAGGAAGTATGGAAAGATGAAGATTGTGTCTAAGCAGGGCCAAAGTGACAGTGGTTAAAACGATGGGCTCTGGAGCTAGAAAGCTCTATGTCTTATATGTTGTGTGGTCTTCAGCAAATTGCTGAGGCTCTCTGATCCCCCATTTCTACAACAAAGAAAGTAATAATAACACCTAGAGGAAGGATAGAATGAAAACTTCTATTGAAAGAATTGAGCCCAGTGCCCAGCACATGGTAAGTGTCCATCACATGGTAAGTGCCCAATAAATATGAACTAATTATCTTATCCCTTGCTTGACTCTGACCTTGAATAATGCAAGCCCCTTCTCAACAACTCCCTAATTAGTGACAGTGAAAACAGGAGCCTTCATGGTTGCTTAAAAGTTACAAAATCTCATTCTAGGGGATATGTTCATTGATATTCTTACCACCTTTTCTTACAGACAGCATCAGGGACAGAGATTTATGTAATGTGAGCAATTTAAAATAATAATTTCGGGTAAGCATACACAGAGCCAGCTTTCAATTGCTCACTCTAATGGACAATATCAGAGTCATGTGTAATCCAAAACTGCCAGATTCAAAGTCATCTCTGTTTGGCTTGGAAATGGGCTGGATGCCCTTCTTCTGCAGCACATTTGCCTTCTGGATTCTTTTCTGCTTTGGCTAATAAGAAAAGAAAGTAAATTTACATTCTTTAAGCACACTAGCTGGCAGCAAGTGAAAGTACACAAATATTCCTGGGGAAAGGATGAAGCTCAGATCAGGGTATCAGATTTTGTTGCAATGAACAAAGGATTTACTTTACGTTTGTTTAGTGGTTCTCAAAGTTCAGAGGAGATAAAAAATCACACGTGGAACTTGTTAAAAATGCACAGTCACAGCTCCAACTCTTAAAATTTTGATACAGTAGCTCTGGGTTGGGGGTGGGACTCAGAACTATGCTTTTCTTTCTTATTTATTGTGATGAAATTACAGAGCATTAGGGACTTGACTGGCTGTCCAGTGGTTAAGACTCCACATTTCCAATGCAGGGGGTGGAAGTTTGATCCTTGGCCAAGGAACTAAGATCCCACATGTCACATGGCATGATCAAAAAGAAAAGATACTTAATTTTTTAAAAGATATTTTAAATATACAACATTAAATTTACCATCTTAACAATCTTTATGTGCACAGTTCAGTAGAGTTGAATATATTCACATTGTTGTAAAATAGATTATAAGAACTTTTTCATCTTGCAAAACTGTAATTTCCATTCAACATTAATTTCCCCTCTGCTCCTTCCCCCGCCCTTGGCATCTATTTTCTGTTTTTATCTTTCTGACTACTTGAGACACTTCATGTGAGTGGAATCACACATGTATTCTTTTGTGACTGATTATTTCACTTGGCATAATGTCCTTGAGTTTCATCCATGTTGTAAATGTGACAAGATTTCCTTCCTTTTTCATGCTGAATAATATTCTATTGTATGGACATACCACATTTTCTTTATCTGCTCTTCTGTCAATGGACGTGCTTTTCTAACAAACACCTTGGGCGATTGTTAAAGCTGGACCTCATACCACAACTTGAAAATAATAATGTAGATCAGAAACTTTAAGCCTGCAAAGCCCTTTACTTAAGAATCAGGTATCATATGATCCTGCAGGGTTTTACAGGTGAGAAAGCTGAATTCCAGGGAGGAAAACTGATTTGTTCAGTGTCATAAGGCTAATGGTGGAATGGAGATGGGACCTAGGTCTCCAGCTCTTCATATAATGAACCAGACAGAGGCAATAATGGAGGCCTCTGAGGAAGAATGAAGAGAGAGAAGGCCAGACAGAGGACAGAATCATGGAACTTGGGGTGTGTCCACATTAGATGGGGTGGGAGAACACAACAAGACTAGAGAAAATGCAGGAAGTAAACTGTTGTTGCTGTTGTTACTTAAAAAAAAAAAAAAAACTTTTTATTGAGGTAGAGCTGATTAACAATGCTGTGATAGTTTCAGTTCAGTTCAGTTCAGTTGCTCAGTCATGTCCGACTCTTTGCAATCCCATGAACTGCAGCACGCCAGGCCTCCCTGTCCATCACCAACTCCCGGAGTTCACTCAGACTCATGTCCGTTGAGTCGGTGATGCCAAGTGGATGGCAAAGGTACTCAGACATACATATACGTGTATCCATTCTCCCCGAACTCCTCTCCCATCCAGGCTGCCACATAACATTGAGCAGAGGTCCCTGTGCAATACAGTAGGACCTTGTTGGTTATCCATTTTAAATATAGCAGCGTGTACATGTCAAGCCCAAACTCCCTGATTATCCCTTCCCCCTATTCTTCCCCCACCCCTGCTCTTAGCAACCATAAATTCATTCTCTAAGTCTGTGAGTAGATGAAGCAAACTTCTTGAACCTTGGCTCTTCTCTTCAGAACCTTCTAGCCCAGCGTTTCTCAAATGACCATATACCTGGGTCAGTCTGGCCATGCATTAAATTAAGTGCAAATGCAAAGACATGCTGATTTAGTGGGTCTGAGTGAGGGTTCAAATTTCTGCATTCATTTTTTTTAAGTAGGCACATAGAGTGGTTCAAATGAAAAAGTGAAAAAAATCAAATGAAAAAATCATAACTTGGAAAACTGCTTGTCTAACCTTCTAAGCTCTTGAAGGTTTGCTGCCAAGCTGTTCTAAAGAAATGTTGAAGTCGTGGATAACTCCATATTCCCCTTAGTCAATGACTTGGGACCAGCAGTGGAATCTGATAACCCATCCACTGCTAGAATGGAGTGCTTTGTCTGGATAGCAGAAACATGGCATGCTGCTTAAAGATGCAGAATTTCGAGCTGTGTTGGTCTGGGTCAAAATCCTGTCTCTGCTACTTGTTAACTAAGTCATCTCAGGCAAGTTCTACTTTATTTTCTTCTCTGAGCTTGTCTCCTCCTTTGCAAAGAAATTCACGTTCCTCTCTTCTTGCCTCATAAGATCATTTGAGATTGGTACCTAAATAGCAGTTAGTAACCACTCAAACCCAGCTTAAATTATTACTGTTTCCCGTTTGTTTAGATGGTGGATCCTTTGCTCAGGTTTAATCATTTGAAGATCCTAAGGGAGTTAAAGTGAACAACAGCACCCATTGATTGAGGACGGGGGGTCTCCCAGGACGAACAAGTTTCAGTGCTGAAAACCAAGACTGTCCAAGGGAAATTGTAATGGTCAGTCACTCTAAAAGCAAACCTTTTTTAATTTTATTTTTTGTCCGCACCATGCAGCATGTGGGATCTTAGTTCCTTGACCAGATATTGGACCCGTGTTCCCTGTACTAGAAGCAAAGAGTCTTAACCACTGGACCATCAGAGAAGCCTCTAAACATAGACACTCTTGAAGCTCTTCAAGTACTTCAGAATAATCGCTGAAAGTTATCTTAAAGTCTATATGTTGTTGCTCAGTCGCCAAGTCATATGGACTGCAGCACACCAGGCTTCCCTGTCCTTCACTGTCTTCCAGAGTTTGCTCAAACTCATGCCCATTGTGTGGCTGATGCCATCCAACCATCTCATTCTGTCACACCCCTTCTCCTCCTGCCCTCAGTCTTCCCCAGCATCAGGGTCTTTTCCAATGAATCAGCTCTTCAAATCAAGTGGCCAAAGTATTGGACCTTTAGCTTCAGCATCAATCCTTCCAATGAATGTTCAGGGTTGATTTCCTTTAGGATTGACTGGTTTGATCTCCTTGCATCCCAAGGGACTCTCAAGAGTCTTCTTCAGCACCACAATTCCAGAGCATCAATTCTTTGGCGCTCAGCCTTCTTTATGGTCCAACTCTCACATCTGTACATAATTACTGGAAAAACCATAGCTTCAACTATATATCATTTAGGTTTTCTAGGTAAAATTTCTAACTTGGGCAACTTGGAGAGAAGCGCATAGGGGGAACACACTTCTCGGCTCCCTGGAAATCCCTGTATCTGAAATGTGCCTAGCTCTACTCTACGTATTTCTTGACTAGGTGATATATTTCTTTTTAGTAAACATGTAGGCATGTGTTTTTTGTTTGTTTGTTTGTTTTTTGTTTGGCTGCATCAGATCTTCATTGTGGTGCGGGCTCTAGAGGACTTAGGCTTAGTTTCCGTGAGGCATATGGGGTCTTAGTTCTTCCACCAGGGATTGAACTCATGTTCTCTGTGTTGGAAGGTGGATTTTTAACCACTAGACCACCAGGAAAGTCCCCAGATGTGTGTTAACAGGACTTGGAGTAGTCTTACAATGATCTTTGCTCAGTCGCTCAGTGATGACCATCTCTGTGGCCCCATGGACTATAACCCACCAGGCTCCTCTGTCCATGGAATTTTCCAGGCAAGAATCCTGGAGCTGGTTGCCATTTCCTCCTCTAGGGAATATTCCTGACCTTGCTCTGACAGGCAGGTTTTTGTTTTTGTTTTGTTTTGTTTTTACCACTAGTGCCCCCTGGGAAGCCCCATAATGCCCTTTGGTAGCTCAGTGAATGTTAGTTGGATGAATAACTGGCTACCAATCAATACATCATGACTTGAGTGTTTTAGAGCCTTGATTTATGAAATTGGGAGATACAGTTTTTAAGTCATCCCCTTCCCAAACAACAATTTCCTCCCTCGCACAGCACTAATTCTCTCTTAATGTGGCCTCCCAGAATAAAGGTTTGATACAAGGCAGTCACGAGGCTTCGCAGGTAGCACTCACGGTAAAGAACCTGTATGCCAGTGCAAGAGATGTTAGAGACGTGGATTAAATCCCTGGATTGGTAAGATCCCTTGGAGCAGGAAACGGCCACTCACTCCAGGATTCTTGCCTGGAGAGTCCCATGGACAAAGGAGCCTGGTGGGTTATAGTCCATGGGGCCACAGAGATGGTCATCACCGAGCGACTGAGCAAAGATCATTGTAAGACTACTCCAAGTCCTGTTAACACACATCTGGGGACTTTCCTGGTGGTCTTTCCATAGGGTCACAAAGAGTCGGACATGACTGAAGCAACTTCACACACGTGCACGCACAAGGCAGTCACATACATTGCCCTAGTCAAAACATCCTTGGGATGACTGTAAGGAGCCTTTGTGGAGTTTCTGAATTTGGCCAAGTCATCTGAGATGCATGTATATGATATGAACACACATATATCATACATATTATTTACCTCAACAATGCCAAGTTAAAGTCATATATCACATACAGCTATGTTCCAGGTGGGACTTGACCTTTGCTGTACAAGTATTTTCGTAGGACAGTGCTTTGGACCTGTTAGAGTGGCTGAGGGTTGAAACTGGCTTTTCTCTTAAAGATCTACTGCATTTTCTCAGACTAGGATTGCCATCTTCCATTCACCACTAGATGGCCCATCAATCAAATTAAAGAAAATATCCCTTCATTTGGAAAAAGGTTTATTGAACAAGTTTCCCACAGTCATTTGAGTATCACCATCATGAATTTGAGCCATATCACAGCATACTACTATAAACTTTTAAAATATTTTTCTTTAAATTGATAATTTTTAACTTAAATATGATTATTTTAAAAGTAAACTGGGAGGTGAGGGGTAGAAAAAGAGAGATATATTTCAACACAATGGCCCCAGAGAGAAAGAGCTGCACCAAATATTAATGGGTCTGAAGTTGATGATCCAGAACTCAAGGGACTCAGATCAATAGCAGAGAGGGAGGGAGCAGATGAGAAAAAAGGAATTTCAAAACTGAGAGAAAGGGGCCTCCCTGGTGGCTTAGTGGTAAAGAATTCCCCTGCCAATGCAGAGGACATGGGTTTGAGCCCTGGACCAGGAGTATCCCACATGCTGTGGAACAGCTGGGCCCGTGCTCACCAGCTGCTGAGCCTGTGCTCCGGAGCTCGTTTGCCACAACTGCTGAAGCCCAAACATCCTGGAGCCTGCATTGTGCAATAAGAGGAGTCATCACAATAAGAAGGCAGAGCACTGCAACTAGACAGTGGCCCCTACCTGCTGCAACTAGAGAAAAGCACCCAAAGCAGTGAAGTCCCAGCACAGCCAAAAATAAAATAAATAAGGAGTGTGTACGTAAGAGGCTTCCCAGGTGGCACAGTCGTGAAGAGTCTGCCTGCCTATGCAGGAGACACAGGAGACTCGAGTTCGATCCCTGAGTCAGGAAGATCCCCTGCAGGAGGAAATGGCAACCCACTCCAGTATTCTTGCCTGGAGAATGGCATGGAAAGTGGGGCTGTTGCAAAGAGTCAGACACTACTGAGGAACTGAGCGTACACATGTAAGAGGCAGGGAGTTATAATTTAAAAAAAAAAAAAAAAACAGAGGGAAAACCAGGGCAAAAGAGGGGATAAGGAGGAGCTGAAACAAATACAGAAAAGTTGGTATAAGAAATTTATATAAGGTGAGGCTGCTGCTGCGTTTGGCAAGCCAGGGCCAAAAGAAAGGTGGAGCCTAAGGAAGAGGCCTGGCGGTGGACATTGAGGAGTACAAGGAGGTGTACCTGACACTGGGCTGCCTAGCCAGTTTCCATCCTTCCTCCTCCCTTTGGGGGAACACTGGGAAACACTGTTCAGTAACCAAGCCACAAGCTGTGGCCCAACAGACCACAAACTTGCAAATGCCTTACCTACATGTATGTTTGGAAATTCAGAATTGTTTGGATTTTAGAAAAGGTATGGCACCCCACTCCAGTTCTCTTGCCTGGAAAACCCCATGGACAAAGGAGCCTGGAAGGCTCCAGTCCATGGGGTCACTAAGAGTCGGACACGACTGAGTGACTTCACTTTCACTTTTCACTTTCATGCATTGGAGAAGGAAATGGCACCCCACTCCAGTGTTCTTGCCTGGAGAATCCCAGGGACGGGGGAGCCTGGTGGGCTGCCGTCTATGGGGTTGCACAGAGTCAGACATGACTGAAGCAACTTAGCAGCAGCAGCAGCATACAATACGTACTCAGTGCTGCACTCAATATGCCAGCAAATTTGGAAAACTCAGCAGTGGCCACAGGACTGGAAAAGGTCAGTTTTCATTCCAATCCCAAAGAAAGGAAAATGCCAAAGAATGCTCAAACTACCTCACAATTGCACTAATCTCACATGCTAGTAAAGTAATGCTCAAAATTCTCCAAGCCAGGCTTCAGCAATATGTGAACCAGGAACTTCCAGATGTTCAAGCTGGTTTTAGAAAAGGCAGAGGAACTAGAGATCAAATTGCCAACATCCGCTGGATCATGGAAAAAGCAAGAGAGTTCCAGAAAAACATCTATTTCTGCTTTATTGACTATGCCATAGCCTTTGACTGTGTGGATCACAATAAACCGTGGAAAATTCTGAAAGAGATGGGAATACCAGACCACCTGACCTTCCTCTTGAGAAATCTGTATGCAGGTCAGGAAGAAACAGTTAGAACTGGACATGGAACAACAGGCTGGTTCCAAATAGGAAAAGGAGTACGTCAAGGCTGTATATTGTCACCCTGCTTATTTAACTTATATGCATGAGAAATGCTGGACTGGAAAAAGCACAAGCTGGAATGAAGATTGCCAGGAGAAATATCAATAATCTCAGATATGCAGATGACACCACCCTTATGGCAGAAAGAGAAGAGGAACTAAAAGCCTCTTGATGAAAGTGAAAGAGGAGAGTGAAAAAGTTGGCTTAAAGCTCAACATTCAGAAAACGAAGATCATGGCATCTGGTCCCATCACTTCATGGGAAATAGATGGGGAAACAGTGGAAACAGTGTCAGACTTTATTTTGGGGGCTCCAAAATCACTGCAGATGGTGATTTCAGCCATGAAATTAAAAGACGCTTACTCCTTGGAAGAAAAGTTATGACCAGCCTAGATAGTATGTTGAAAAGCAGAGACATTATTTGCTGACTAAGGTCTGTCTAGTCAAGGCTATGGTTTTTCCAGTAGTCATGTATGGATGTGAGAGTTGGACTGTGAAGAAGGCTGAGTGCCGAAGAGTTGATGCGTTTGAACTGTGGTGTTGGAGAAGACTCTTGAGAGTCCCTTGGACTGCAAGGAGATCCAACCAGTCCATTCTGAAGGAGGTCAACCATGGGATTTCTTTGGAAGGAATGATGCTAAAGCTGAAATTCCAGTACTTTGGCCACCTCATGCAAAGAGTTGACTCATTGGAAAAGACTCTGATGCTGGGAGGGATTGTGGGCAGGAGGAGAAGGGGACGACCGAGGATGAGATGGCTGGATGGCATCACGGACTCGATGGATGTGAGTCTGAGTGAACTCTGGGAGTTGGAGATGGACAGGGAGGCCTGGCATGCTGCAATTCATGGGGTCGCAAAGAGTTGGACACTACTGAGTGAGTGAACTGAACTGTGCAAATTGCTTATGTCTAAATTTTGAATCTGGGTCATGGGTACCTGAGTGTTTGTCATATTAATTTATACCTTTTTATATATCTGAATTGTCAATTTGAGGAGGTGCAAAAGTAGACTTTAATGCAAATAACATTTTAGTAAAATAAGCCTCAGATTTTAAGAATTGGTATCATACCATCTTTTCTCTGATGGTAGTATATTTAAATTAGACATTGGTGGGATTTTCCTGGTGGTCCAGTGGCTAAGATATTCCTTGCTCCCAATATGGGGACCCTGGGTTTGCTTCCTGGTCAGAGAACAGGTTCTAGTCAGGAACTAGATCCAGTTGCCACAACTAAGATCCAGGGCAGCCAAATAAATAAATAAATACTTAAAAATAAATGAGACATTGATAACATAATTATAATGATAGCATATTTTGTATGTCACAGCAATTACCTTTTTACTTAATATTTTGAACATTTTTTTCTATTAGTATGAATATATAGTCATGTCATTCTTTACATATGATACATATTAAGTAAGAGTATGTATGCTTGGCTCTCTGTTATTCCTTTTTTTTCTTTCTTTTTTTTAAATTGAGGTAGAGTGGATTTATATAAATTTCAGGTATACAATGTAGTGATTCACAATTTTTTAATGAAAGATTGATTTTTAAAACCTTTGCATCCTATAGGCTTGTGTCTGTTCTGAGAGGGCACGTAACACAGTACTAGCTTCATAGCAGGTTCACTAAATACTTGTTGAATGGAGTCAACTTGACCTAGCCTTCTCACACTATTGTTCATTATCCTTGCCTTAGAAAAAGCAACAGATGCTCTGCTGGTTAGGGAGGTTAGTCTGGTTTCGCATACAAATAAGAAGTAAGCTGGAACAAGGACCAGCCCTAGGCAAAAGCCATTCATTCTTTCATACAATAATTCAACAAATATTTATTGAGGATCACTCTGAACCTAGCACTGTGGTAGAGGCAGGAAAGGCAGGGGGGACAACACACGAAAAATATTTCCTCTCCATGATTGAGACATTCATGGTCTAATGGAGGAGATGAGCTTCTCCCACCTTCCTGTGATTTAATGGGCTGAGTGCCACGGGAGAGGGAGTGAGGGCAATGAAGTCTCCATATGCCAGGCATATGGACACCTGTGCGTGCCTGGAGATCTTAACAGAGGAGCTGGGAGTAACGCAGTCCCCACACTGCTACCATCTAAAATGGCAATCTGCTCTCTCCGCTCCCTTGAGGACTTGGGTCTTCATGAAATTAGATTTCTGAGGTTCCTAGAGCTTCCTCTCCACCCAAGAAGGAAAAGAGTGGAAGACCATGCCTAAAGGCTTCACAGTGCTTCAGTTCAGTTCAGTTCAGTTCAGTCGCTCAGTCGTGTCCAACTCTTTGTGACCCCATGAATTGCAGCATGCCAGGCCTCCCTGTCCACCACCAACTCCCAGAGTTCACTCAGACTCACATCCATCGAGTCCGTGATGCCATCCAGCCATCTCATCCTCGGTCGTCCCCTTCTCCTCCTGCCCACAATCCCTCCCAGCATCAGAGTCTTTTCCAATGAGTCAACTCTTTGCATGAGGTGGACAAAGTACTGGAATTTCAGCTTTAGCATCATTCCTTCCAAAGAAATCCCATGGTTGACCTCCTTCAGAATGGACTGGTTGGATCTCCTTGCAGTCCAAGGGACTCTCAAGAGTCTTCTCCAACACCACAGTTCAAACGCATCAACTCTTTGGCACTCAGCCTTCTTCACAGTCCAACTCTCACATCCACACATGACCACAGGAAAAACCATAGCCTTGACTAGACGGACCTTTGTTGGCAAAGTAATGTCTCTGCTTTTCAATATGCTATCTAGGTTGTTCATAACTTTTCTTCCAAGGAGTAAGCGTCTTTTAATTTCATGGCTGAAATCACCATCTGCAGTGATTTTGGAGCCCCCAAAATAAAGTCTGACACTGTTTCCACTGTTTCCCCATCTATTTCCCATGAAGTGATGGGACCAGATGCCATGATCTTCGTTTTCTGAATGTTGAGCTTTAAGCCAACTTTTTCACTCTTTTCTCACTTTCATCAAGAGGCTTTTTAGTTCCTCTTCACTTTCTGCCATAAGGCTGCTGTCATCTGCATATCTGAGATTATTGATATTTCTCCTGGCAATCTTGATTCCAGCTTGTGTTTCTCTCAGTCCAGCGTTTCTCATGATGTATTCTGCATAGAAGTTAAATAAGCAGGTTGACAGTATACAACCTTGATGTACTCCTTTTCCTATTTGGAAGCAGCCTGTTGTTCCATGTCCAGTTCTAACTGTTGCTTCCTGAACTTCATATAGATTTCTCAAGAGGAAGGTCAGGTGGTCTGGTATTCCCATCTGTTTCACAGTCTACAGGGTCACAAAGAGTTGGACACGATCAAAGTGACCCTGTGCACATAGAGGCTAGACTTTTTTTGTCTGTGGCAGCTCTGCCTCCAGAGAGAGTTGAGTCTGAATGTAGAGCAGCTGCTTTGCTTGTGCGGACCCTGGCAGCTCCAAGTTTGGAGGAACATGGACTGCATTCACTGCAGGAGTTACGGTCCTATCAGAGTCTTTTATTGAGCCTCTTGTAGCTGGTGATCAGAATGCCTCTTTGGCCAGTCTTTCTCTACAGCTCTGCTGGTTCAGGCACTTAGAGGGTTCCCTTGCCTGGGGTCCTTCTCTGCTGTCAATGCGTCAGGCACTTAAAGGGGCACCCTGGGTGGGGTCCTCCTTTGTAGTTCAGTGCATCAGGTATTTGACGGGCCAGCCTCTCTCTTGTTGCTGGCATGTGGGGAGAGAGAGTCTATGGTGATGGCTCCATCCCCATGCATGACTCAACAGTATTGCCTGGCTTCCATGGCTGCCTGGCTTTCCTCCACAGGCATTTCCCCCACAGTCTTTTCCCTCACTTCTCCTCTATCCGTCTGTCCACAGTCAACAGCAGCCCTCACCCTAGGATCACTCCAGAGTCCCCAAACTCCAGCTCCCAGTCGCTGTGCCTTGCAGGGGACCCTCCTCCCTGTCTGGGCTATGTATGGCTGTGGCAAGGACTGTCTGATTCTCCTTCCATTTAGGCTGCCACAGATCAGCTGTTTCACTCTCAGCCTTAAATGTTTCTCCTCTGACTCAGACAGTTGCCCTGATGTGGGGATTGGATGCCTACTTCAGTTCCCCCACCTGCTGAGAGCAGGCCCAGTCCTACTAACACTCCTGTTTTTCCCTAGTTCCTTCATCCTACCAAGTTTTGCATGCTTCTGTATATTCTTTTCCTCTGGTCAGGTACTCCTGTCTGCTCTCAGCTGGTGTTCTGCATGCACTTCTGTGTCTGAAGGTGTATTCCTGATGTATCTGTGGAGAGAGATGTACTCCACGTCCACCTACTCCTCCGCCATCTTGTTCTCCTCTCAGTTAATATTCCATAAACACCTCTTTTACAGCTATTATCTCACCACTGAACCTTGAGGGAGAAACTATGTCTTACTCATCTACACATTCCCAGTGCCTGTTTGAGGGTCTATAGAATTGAAACAGGAGGGAAAGGAGTGAATAGCCTCTAAAGGAATGATATAGCCTGAGGATGTGACATAAACTGATTAGAACCAATTACGTTCAAGGTGGTGGAAGAGGCCACTTCCAGTAGACCTTGTAATATATTAGCATGCTAACTGACACACCTACAGGCGCCGTGACAATTCTGAGGCTAACCATAAAAGGCCAAAAGTGGGCGGTGGCCCAGTCCCTGAAACCCTCTCCCTTCTTATCTATCACTTCATCTCCGAATTCACCAGCAAGAGAAGGAATGAACCAATGAGTAAATGAATGTAAGTTCTAAGGAAGGGAGGGATTTTTGTCTTCTTTGTTTACTGATGTATCCCAAATGCTACATAGTCAGTGCTCAACAAGTATCTGTTGAATGTTGCAGAAGGTTTAATGAAGAAATGAACGAATACAAAGCCCACAGACCTGTAACATATGAAAATGTGCTCCACCCCAATCGTAATAAGTGTAAATTAAAACTAAAGTTGTAAGTTATTTCCTTCTTATTCAACTTGCTCAAATTCGAACACTTGACAACACTCCACTGAAAAGCAGTAGAGAAATGAACACTCATGCACTGCTGTTGGGATTACAAAATGGTCCAACCTCCAGAGAGGCCAACCGGGCAATGTGTATCAACATTTAGAAACATTTCGCCTTCTGGGGATTTATCTTACAGGTAGACTTTCACACTTGTGAAACAACTCTTGTACAGGGTTATTCCTTGTTTAGAATGGTGAAAGGTTAGAAATAGCCCAAATGTCCACAGGGAACTGGATAAACTGTGGTTCATCTGTACAATATAGTATCATGCACTTGTTTAAAAATATGATTGAGGGACTTCCGTTGTGGTCCAGTGGTTAAGAATTTACCTTACAGAAAAAAATAAAATAAAAAAGAAGAAGAAGAATTCACTTTACAATGCACGGGATACAGGTTCAATCCCTGGTTGGGGAGCTAAGATCTCACGTGCTGCAGGGCAACTAAGTCCACACTCTGCAACTACTAAGCCCACACACCACAACTAGAGAGAAGCCTGAGTGCCACAGTGAAGATCCCGCATGCCATAACTAAGACCCCATGCAGCCAAATAAATATTTTTTAAAAGATGAAGCTGTCCTGTACTGATACTAAAGAAGGAAGCTGTCTCTGTACTGATACTAAAGTATAGTTGACCTTCCACATCTGTGGATGCAGAACTCTTGGATATGGAGGCCAACTGTACTATGTCATTTTATATCATTTTATATAAGGGACTTGAGCATTCCCAGATTTTGGTATCTGTGTGGTGTTGTAGAACCAATCCTCTGTGGATACCAAGGAACTACTGTATCTTTATGATCCACTACAAATAAGAAAGCAAAGTACAGCAAATGCTATATAATACGCTACATTCATGAAAGAAAGGAGGAAAAGATGAAACACACACATATTTGCACAAATATTAGAGGTTGATAAACAAGAAGTTGATAAAAATGGCAAGAGGATTGGGCAAAGACTGGGGTAATTTAAGACAAGGTAGAAGGAGGACTTCTTAATGTATCCTTTTAAATAGGATCAATTTTTGATCCTTTATTTAACATTTTGAGTCATGTGAATGTGATACCTATTTGAAAGCATTAAATCACCTAAAAAACAGCCCTACTTTCAGCTAGTTACACATCGAGAAAGACAAACTCAGTCCCTGAAACATATTCATGTGCTTCTCCCAAAGACCTGTGCCTTCAAACAGGGACTCGAATCTGAAGCCAAAGAAATCAAATATGCATGGTGAAATTTCAGGCAACAGAGGCTTTCCACTGAGGAAGAGGGGAAGGAGAAGCACCTCAACCCCTCAATCCTATCCCCTATCGTGACTTCACACAGATCTTGCCTTTCCGAAGTGCAGCCCCTGCTCTCATCCCCAGCTCTACACTCTGCCTACACATTCAGGAAAAAGAGCCTGGAAGGTAGGCTCCTAGAATCCGGGGCTAATACCAGGCTCCTGGTTGTATATCTGCAAATGCTAGCTTTGGGTAGCATAAATGAATTTCTTTTGCTAATGGAGAATCGAGGCTTTTTGAAGAAATATATGTGGAACAGAAATATAGAAAGGTGCCCTTGACTTCCCAGAAACAGAAAAAAAAAAGATAGGAAAAAAAAAAGCTATAACCAGCCACTGATATCAAAACCTGGGCAGTTTATTTGGCACAAATCCTATGATCATGAATGTCTCAGAGCTGTAATTCTGTCTGATTACTCTGTGCTGTCAGGAGGGTGAAAAAACCCAGAAGATTAATGTTTTGTGTGGCAATAAGGTGGCAGGCTTGCAACTCTAAGCTTATCTCCCATGAATCAGAAGCAATGCTGAGAGGCTTCAAGAGACAGGGACATTTTATAATGATTTTTTTTTTTTTTTGGCAGAAAGAGACCTGTCAAGCCCAGATTCATTAGCTTCTGCTGCTGTGGGTTTCTTTAGTAGACAGGCCAAATCTCCCTGTGCACAGCTCCCTCTTCCCTTCTCCAGTGGCTTTTGTGGCAACAAGCTATGTGGGAAAGGGGATATATGGATGTGAAGGGCAGGGGACAAGGCTAACTTGGATATGAGCTCTGGTTTCCAACCTTTGTTAAAATGCAGAAGCCTCAGAAATAGCTTTCTGCATTTTAATGCAGAAAAGCTTTCAATGGGAGGTAAAGTTCAAGAGTTGCTTCTAGCTCTTTCCCAGGGCACACAGGGAAAATGTGGCCCATTTGAAACAAGAACGACTGTTCAGTTGATCTATTGACCCAAAACATTAAAGCTATAGCATGCGTGCTCAGTCATGTCTGACTCTTTGTGATCCTATGGGCTGTAGCCCACCAGGCTCCTCTGTCCATGGGGATTCTCCAGGCAAGAATACTGGAGTGGGTTGCTGTTTCCTCCTCCAGGGGATCTTCCTGACCCTGGGATCAAACTCGTGTCTCTGGCATCTCCTGCACTGGAAGGCTGGTTCTTTACCACTGAGCCACCTGGGAAGTCCATAAAACTGTATAGCATGTAGAATTTAAGTACAAACATAAATCTGCCAATTTTAATAGTGAAGTGAAACCGCTCAGTCATGTCCAACTCTTTGTAACCCCATGGAATGTAGCCTACCACCCTCTTCCATCCATAGGATTTTCCAGCCAAGAGTACTGGTGTGGGTTGCCATTTCCTTCTCCAGAGAATCTTCCCGACCCAGGGATCGAACCCAGGTCTCCCGCATTGTAGGCAGACGCTTTACCGTCTGAGTAGTACCAGCCAAAATTTGCATGTAGAGTTATACTACATATAAGCTGTGTGACTTTGGAAAAGTTACTTAACCTCTCTGAGATTCAGTCTATAAGATGAAGATAATATTATCTAACAAGGGGGTTGTAAGGATGAAATGAGATAAAGTTATGCATTATCTGCCATTAAGGCATATACCCAGGGATCAGAAGTTAACTCCAGCATTTATTAAGCATTTATTAATCTTTAGGAAGTTCCCCAATCTCTTGAAACTTCAATTTTCATATGTTTAAATAGGAAATAATAATCTTCTCAGGCCAATGAGAAAGGGCAGTAAGTCCCCTACATCTGAACATGTCACATTTGGAGAGCATATTAGTAAGTCCAATTTGTTCATAAGTGCAACAAAGTTACCCAAAGTACCCAACTAACACAATTGGCTATATAGTACTGTACTGTAATAGGTTTACAATACTTTTCACACAAGTATTACATAAAAACAAGCACAAGAATTTAAAGAAAACATTTTTCATTTTACAGCTTAGTCCCTTGGAAAATACAGTAGTACAGTACAACAGTTGGCATACAGGGGCTGGCATTGAGTGAACAAGCAAGAAGAGTTACTGATGAGGATGGAGGGGGTGGAGGATGGTGGAGTTAAAGGATCATCAGCAATAGGAGACAGAGGGCAAGCTGCAATTTCACTCACATCTGACTTTGATGGCACAGGTTCTGGTTCCTTGCTGGATTCTACCCTCTTGAAAAAATAATCCAGTCATGTCTGGGTAGTAGCCCTTTCTTTCTTGTCATAGGTGACACGGTGACATGGTGCACTGGATTGCATTCTGAATCTCTGCTGCAACCTACCTGTACCCTTCTAGGTTTGGGTCCTGTGCCTCAAAACTAACAGTGGCTCCTTAAATAAAGAAAATCTTGCCATTTCTGCGTCATGAATCTTTTTGGTTTTTCAGTTACTTCTTCCTCTTCTCTCTTCGTCCTTTCTCTCTTCCCCTCCATCTTTTCACTTCACTCCACTCTTTCAATTATTTTCACTTTCGTTCCCATCATTATCACTTGGTTCCTCTTAGCAGAACCAGCTACATCACCACTGCTTTTACATTTGCTTCCAGACATCCTGGGCTTGAAATAAAGGTACTGTACTCTATACAGTACTGTACAGTAAAGTACACAAAAGCACAACTACTCATAAGGATGCACTCACGTGACAATGTACACCAGACACGTAGACTAACAGGTGATTGGACATTTGAATGCACATTCACATCTTTGAAAGTTCACAACTCGAAGGTTCATTTATACCACTACTTGCCAGGGTCCAGCCCCGGTGGATCCAGGGTGATTCGAAGGTGGGGATGGAGTAGGCGTCCTAGGAAAAACTTATTTAATTACGGATAGAAAGGGATTAGGAATTTAGCACAGATAAAGAGGCCAAATAACTTGGTTAACACAGGGTACCAATCACCACCTACATAGGCCACAGGCGTCTTCCCATTCTCCCGAAGGAGAGGAGGCACTGAGGCCCCCCGGTCCAATCTTAGAAGCCCAGACAAAGTTAGTAGGCTTGGTAGGTCCTATGCACCAGATGGGAATTCGGCCAGAAAATAGTAAGAAAGAGAGAAAGGGGCTGAATAACTTGGCTTACTTGGGGTACCAATAAAATTCCGGACAAGGAATTTGCACCATCTGCATGGAGGGCACCCACGCTCCAGATGGGAATTCAGCCAGAAAATTGGGGAGCAGAAAGGAATGACATGAGGGAATCAGTCTTTCCGGAACTGATCCAATTTCTTTATTTTTCAGGTTTGTTTATATACCTTTTGTTACACATAAGGATGAATACAGAGTCACACGGGGGTCAGCAGACCTGACCCTTGTCACAATCAGGTGCTTCATATAAAATTTTACAAAGGTCTTATGAGTTTTTACATCATCTTCTGACCATGATGTCCGCTGACATTTTATGGCCCTTTCTGATATCGGTCAGTTAACCAGAAAGCTTATTTTTCCAAGGCACCACCCTCCAAATAAAGTTGCATTCCTATAAGGTGAGGGTGTAGTGAGTTACAATCAAGAAAGGAATTTACTTAACCTAAGGTTTAACATGATTAGTCTTAAAGGTTAATACTTATTTCTCTTATATGCTTAAAGGTTAATACTTATTTCTCCTGTATGCTAGTTATATTCATTATAAGGGCAGGGAATATGGAGATTTAGCAGCAAACATCAGTCCAACAAATGAAAACCCTTCACCAATGTTCCCTTTACAATCTATTTAGTCTTAAGATAGTGATAAGCTTACAGTTTTGCATAGCAAGGACACAGTGATTTATAACAAAGTACAGTAGTTTATAACAAAAGAGAAAATTCATTAACTCAAAAAGTCTAACATTGCTAACATCAAAACTACTATATTTCCTTTTCTATATTCCAAATACATTGATTAATATATTCCCAGGTGCCTAAGGATATGAAGGCCTGGCAGCAATCAAATGAGAAAAGCCTTATGCTAATACTCCACACTCTCTGTGCTGTTTATGGTTGAGAGGTTGTCACACAAGCTAGTCTGTCAGCAGAGAGGTTTGACCTGAGCCACCCTTGTCACACCCAAGGCAGGGAATTAGCAGTAATTGTTGGCATGACAAATGAAAAAACCCTTCACCAATATAATTCCTAATCAACCCACTAATACTATACTAATAATCTTCTAACTTCTCCAAAGAGTCTGTATTTAGAAAGTTTTAGAGCACCCCATGCCTCTCACAGCTGGGAGGCTGTAAACAATCACATGCGGCTGGACAACCTGATCAGGCAGGCTAGAGAACCTTCAGAGTTTGTAAGATGAAACACTCTTGTCACTCACAGTAATTTTTATTAACTGGGGCTGCAAGTTAACTTCTTCTCTGAGAGAAATGGTTATGGGGGAGAGCTCCCCGTAAAGTACTCTGGTTTTGGGGAAGATGCTCGGGAACAGGGGATCTCCTGAGGCTTGATCACGCCTTTGCATATGCCAAGCTTCTTTTCCTCATGACCTTTGCCATGGGTGGAGTTCCTCACACTGGCCCCCAACAACTACTTACTTTAATTACCACTAAACATAGATTAAAAACATAGCACCAGTGCCTGGCAGAGTAATCATTTAAGAAGTGAAAGCTAGTAGTAATGGTAGGAGTAGTAAGAGGAAGAGGAGGAGGCGGAGGAGGAGGAGGAAGAAGATAGAAATGTACACAAAAACCACAGGGAGAGAGATTTGACTTAGACATAAGAACTTAGCGATGCAAAGTTTTTTTACTGAAGTATATTTGATTTACAAAGTTGCAGGTGTACAGCGAAGTGATAATATATATGTATATATATATATTTCAGATTATTATCCATTATAGATTATTACAAGATATTGAATATAGTTCCCTGTGCTATACAGTAAATCCTTGTTGTTTATTGTATATAGTAGTGTGTATTTGTTAATCCCATATTCCTAATTTATTCCTCTCCCCTCTGCCTTTCCCCTTTGGTAACTGTAATTTTGTTTTCTATAGAGTGACTCTAAATTTATTCCTCCTCCCACTCCCACCACACACAAAACACATACACACTTAAAAACTCTATATGACTCCAAACTCCATAGTATCTCATACAAAGCCTTTCAAGATCTCTGTCCTCTTTGTATTTTTCCGGCTTCATCATCTTCTTATCCGTTTCCTCTGCACTGCACATCAGACAATAATTCCCATAATTCTCATGCCCTGAACATGCAAGACTATCTAGCCTGTTGTTATTATTTGTTATTTATATGAGTATGTAGGTCATTTGTTGAGCACTTGCCATATGCTAAGCATATGCTTTATTCCCAGTTGACTGTCAGCTCCGTAAGGAGCAGGGCCACCATTGTCATGGATTTACTCCTGTACCCACACTGTCCAGCGAAGTGTCTGGCTCATGGGGGCCCTCAGTAAATATTTCTTGATGCCTGAATGAATCTAGCTCTCACAACAACTCTATCAGATGCATATAGCTTATTCTCATTTTATAGATAAGAAACCAAGGCTCAGCTACATTAAATAAAACGCACTGAGACTCCAACCCAAGTTTGTCTGATTCCAGAAGTTCTCCTTGGAGCCACTCTCTTGTCCATCTCAGTCTCTCCAGTGCACATCATTAGTCCTCATGCTTTGGTTTCTCTGCTGCCAACCCTATCCTTTTCTCTCTGTCCATCCTATAAGCCCATCCTTTAAGACTCACTTCATGTCATTGTCTCTTATGATTACTCTACCTTTTATATTCCACTTTATTCTGAAAATTATTTGAGATGGCTTTCATAGTGAAAACAAGAGAACTGGGAAATGCTAAAAGCAAAGCCAAAAGAAAATTAGAATTATCAAAGGAAACAAAAACCCAGGGAGGCAAGATTCACCTAGAAAAAAAAAAAGCTCACAAAAGACTCCTCTGTTTCTGAAGATGTGGGCCACAAGTTTATTTCTAAGCTTGCTAGCAACAAAGGCAAGGATAGAAACTTGATTAGTTATAGGATTCCTAGTTTCCATAAGTTAAAAAAAAATCTACCCCTTTCATTTTAAAAAAGAAGCTCATTTTTCCCCCTCAGATATGAGAGAAACATTCTCCACGGATTCTCAAAAAAGAGATACTGTAAGATGAATTGGATGGAATTCTCCACAACACTCCTACGATGAATTTGATAGGAAACTGCTTATTTTATTAATATCCCTCATTGCAAAACAATCGCTTCCTCTGAGAAATCTTTCTTGGTTACCACCCCCAGCTTCTCAAGGCTGAAATAGGGCCCTTTTATTCCCATAACATCTTGTCTTTCCTTCAATCAAACTACATTATAATTATTTAAATATCTATATTCTTCATCAGAGTGAGAGCTTTGGGGGAATAGGTAGCATGTTTTGGTTACCCCCATAATTGTATCTCAATTTCCTTGTCTGTAAATGGCGATATTAGGAGTACCTACCTCCTGGAGTTGTTATGATGAGGAAAAGTTAATACATGTAAAATGCATAGAACAGTGCCCAGGGTGAGCACACAGATAAGTATTAACTATTATGTGCAACACCAGGCATCAGACATTCAAAATGTTGGATAAATGGATCAATGTACGAGCCTGTGAATTCTCTTTGCCTAGAGAGCTCTCAAACTATGGAAGAAGCCATTAGTCTTCTTAGGTCTCTAGGTCTCTAGGTCTCTAGTCTCTTTAGGTCTCTATTCAAAGGTCACTTTTCAGTGAGGTTCTACCTTGACCTCGCTATCTAAAATTGTAACTCACCTCAAAATATTTCCTATATCCCCTTCCTTGCTTCTTTTTTTTTTTTTCCCCCCCTGCACTTCACACTATGTAACATATTATGTTTGATTATTTACCGTGTTTATTCCTGCCCTTCCCCACTAGAATAGAAGCTCCACAAAGCCAAGGATGCTGTTTGTTTCTAGACAAGAACTTGGCAAATAGTGGATGATCAATAAATACTAATTGCAAGCACCATTATATGGAAACAAAGCAGAGTGGGGACTAGGATGAAAAAAGCAAGGTGCCCAAGGCAATATTTAAGAAAGCACTCACTCTCAGGATGGTGCACCAAGCCTGATTTTCCATAACCTTAAGAAAGTGACACCTTACAGTTTCAGCCTAGGCACCTTGCTTGTCACCCCAGTACCAGCCCTGAAAGCAGGGGATGGACCAGATGACCTAGTGGGGTTCCATCTAGTCCTGAGCAGTGGAATGAGGGCAAATGCTTACCAACCATCTCTTTGCAGGGTGACCGTGATTTATAATGTTTGCCAATTTCTGTGGTGTAAATATTCCCACATGGCCCATTTGAAGCTATCAGTGAAATGTCTCCAAACAGAGAATGGGGAAACATGCCCAATTAGCTGATGCAAGTTGACTTCTGCACACCACTGGCCAGGATTCCTGGACTTTTTATTAAGTGCAACCAAAGCCAACGTGAAGGATGGTAAAGAGACATTAAAAAGGATAAGTGGATTAGCATTACCCATCTCCACCACTAAAAAGTTGTCCAGATGTGCACATTCTGAATGGAGGACCAGTGGCCTTACTTTCAAATGATGAGGGATGAAAGCAGCAAATCTAGTGTTTTGTGTGTACATAATATGATAAAGTAAGTACCACTATTGCCCCCATTTTACAGATGAGGCAACTGGAACATAAAGAAGGTTAATAACTTGACCACAGTGGCACATCTAGGAAAAGGCAGAGCCAAGATTCAAAGAGAAGCTTGTTAGATTCCAAAATCCATGTGTTTTCTCTATGTAGCATAATATGGGGCTATGGCTTCAGAATATGGTGAGATGACCGCAGGTATATACTGAGAAGCTTCCATAGGCCCAGGCATGTATCACAGGTAAATTCCCTTCTTCCCATTTGCACGAGCTTCCACTAGCTCCAGAGGACAGTGGTTGCAGCTGTCTGGTTTTCTATATTCAGTGACAAGCACAGTGTCCAGAGCATAGACCTTATTCTATAAATAATGACTAATAATGAAAGGAATAAAAAGAAGATAGCAAGCAAATGGAGGAGAGGAAGGAACTTTTGCCCCATGGATGCTATTTGTATTTATGGATTACTTGAGAAGACTTTGGGCTTCCCTGGTGGCTCAGATGATAAAGCACCTGCCTGCCATGCAGGAGACCCAGGTTCGATCCCTGGGTTGGGAAGATCCCCTGGAGAAGGAAATGGCAACCCACTCCAGTATTCTTACCTGGAGAATCCCATGGACAAAGGACAAATAAATTTGCATAGGTAGCCCCAAGCAAATTCCTCTTTTCAACTTCTACTAATTAGATGAAGCTAAAGCGTGCAGTGGATTCTTTCTTTTGTCTTTTACCAGATTCACAAAGATGTGGAATTGAGGGGATGGATTCTGAGATTATCATTTTTGCAGATTTGCTTTCCTAATTTTTGTGGGGAATAGCAGGCAGTGCCCAGGGATGTCACTGAGTGTCACACGAAAGGGGCACAGGCTTTACAATTCCCATGACTAATCCTTAGAGGAGGCAGTCATCTCCCATAGATATTTGAATAGTGACTGAATTCAAGTTACCAGCTAAATTGCAAGACTCTTCCATTCGGGAGCCTTACCTAAACACCTTTTGTGAGATTTTTTTAAAGAGATAAAATTATCTTCAGGTTGTTCTTTTTTTTTTTTTTTTTTTTCGGTCTCTCCTTCTTATTCATGAACATATAATCAGTGCCAGGCTTGTTGCAGGGAAGAAAGTGAGCTGTGAGAGGTTGGTCACATCCCAGGTCTCAGGTGAATCCCTGGGATGGCTGCCAAGTGTAGGTTCTTGGCTTTGTGCAGGAAAGAATTCAAGAGAGCACCATAGTAAAGAGAAATAAGTTTATTCAGGGAGATACACAGTCCACAGAGTGTGGGCCATCTCAGAAGGCAAGAGGCACCAGGGTATGGTGCTGTCAGTTTTTATAGGAGTGGGTAATTTCATAGGCTAATGAGTGGGAGGAGTATTCCAGATACTTAGGGGAAATGGTGGGGATTTCCAGGAATTGGGCCACTGCCCACTTTTTGACCTTTGTGGTTGACCTTAGAAACTGTCATGCCATCTGTTGGTGTGTCATTTAGCTTGCTGATGTGTTACAATGAACTGAGGTTCAACGTCTAGTGGAAGTTGGACCTAGTCGGTTCTAACCAGTTTATGTTGTGTCTTCAAGTTATATCTGTTCTATTAAAGGTTATACTCTTCCCCCTGTCTCAAGGCCAAAGGTTACCCAAGTTTAAATATTCTGGACTGATTCAACACCTGGGGTCGTATACTGAAACAGCATCCAGGAGAGGTGGCCAGGAGACTGAGTGCATCCCAAAGACATATTTTTGCTCAGCATGCTTACTATTTCAGGATCATTTTTTGGCAATTTGAAAGTATTTATTAAAAAAACAAGGAGATTTTGCATTTTTAAAACATCAGCTCTTTTAGTTTCTCTTGAAAAATGCGGAAGCTCTGCCAACTCTAGGCACGCAGTCTGACCTGAATCCTCGCAGGGCTGGAGCTGAAGAGTGACTGCCCTGCATGACAGAGCATGCATCCCTTCTCTCACCTCTGATCCACCACTTCCTGTTCTCCGCCAGGCACAGAGGCAGGCTGTCATTTGTGCTATTTCATAATTCAGATGAGTATGCACTCTCTACTTTGCCACAAAGACTAGCGCACAACATCCACTAGATTTATTTCAGTTGCCTACCTGGCTCCTGCTATCACTAGGTCTGTGTCTCTGACCCCTACTCTAAAGACACAAGGCTGGTCTTAGACATGGACAGGGTTTGTAGCTGCCAGCACCGATCCGTGAGACAGGTTGCCAATACAAAGGCCCTATGCCTCAAAAATAGCTTTTCAGGGACCTACCTGCCTGAAATTCACACTATCATTCACTTCTTAAGTTAAAGAGCATAGCCTTCCCCTTTCAAAATGAAAGCATGTTAAGTTGGGAAGGACAGCCTATTCTGCTGGTTTCCAGGAACACGAAGGGGAGAGGGTCTGCAGCAGACGGATTTTGGAAGGGGTTTAGGATAGCGAACATTGTTCAAGTCACTTAGCTTGTCTCCAGCAAAAGGAAGAGAGAGCATGTAGAGAATAAGTCACAGCGTGAGTAAACTTTGCTGAGAGGAAGCCAAGAGGAAGGGCTCAGCAGAGCCTGAGGACACACCCAGAGTGGCAGGCGCTGGTGGCCCTGTGGGTGGAGGAGGAATGAGAGTGCAGAAAAACATCTGCCTTTTGTGGCCAGTGGGTCCTTCAGAGAAAGAATGAATTCGTTCTTTAGAAAAGATGGCTGGGTTGGCTGTAACTCACAGGTGGTGTGAAGGCTGGAGCTCTATAAACAGATCCTCTCGCAGTTACCAGAAGCTATTTTTGATCCTCGCAGCATCATATGCTGGGCAGACAGTGCCCCTGTTGGAAAGCAGAGTCAAGCGACACAGCAATTGGTAGCTCCCCTAGGGAGAGTTTCTGTTTTTTTTTTTTTTTCCATTCCTCCTCAGCACACCCTGAGCCACCCCTTTACCTTTCCCATCCTGCAAGCCTGGCATCTACTAGCAGCAACCCCTCCCCAGCTCCCTGGAGCCCAGAGTGGTCTGTGGAAAGCCAGGTGGGATCCAGTGGCCAGGCGGCTGCCCAAATTATCCTGTTCACCACTCCCAACCGGCTGGGTTCCAGGACTCTCCTGCTTCCATGGTCTCTCCCCTGTCACAGGCCTCAGTCATAGGCAGCTCTTTCTTGCTTCTCTCTCTCTCTCTCTCTTTTTTTTTTTTTTTTGACTGCACTTCCCAGCATGTGGGATTTTAGTTCCCAGACCAGTGATCAAACCCATGCCTCCTGCAGTGGAAACATGGATTCTTAATCACGGGACCACCAGGGAAGTCCCTTTCTTGCTTCTCTGACCTGGCTTTGCTATCAGGACTTCAATTAGAAGAGGCTCAGAAATTCAGGGAAATGGCAGTTTTTAATACGTGGGGAGGGAGATGACCCAGGTTGGGGGGTGGTCTTTATTTTACTGTTTGAGGAGCAGCAAGCAAAGGGGAGTGGATGCACGGCATAGAAGGGGACAGAAGAGTCAGGGGAAGGACTTGGCTTCCCTTAACATTTTACTCCTGTTCTCCTCCTCTGAGTGACTCCAGCTCTGGCCATATCCTCTGTGCCTCTTGGGGAACCCCCCAACCTCCACTTACACAACATTGTTCTGGGGCCCAGCTCTTTCCTCCAACTTGCCTCCTACTACCTGTGCCCAGGCTGCAGCGTGCTGATTTACGGATTAGTCAGATGAACACGTAACACCCACCTCCCCTCAGCCTTGGCAGCTTACATATCCATGAGAGTGACAAGAAGGGTGGAAATAATTATTATCTACTTTATTTTATATGGAAGCCAATCCTCGCAGGGCCCACACTATTCCTCTCAAGCAGTGGTTGGTACTTGGAGAGGCCGCGTGACCTTTTAGGCCACTGAGAGAGCCCGGAAAGTGGTAATTTACCAAAGTCAACCCTTGATTCCTCCTGTGATTTATCCACTTGGCGGATTAGCTGAGGATAATGCCTGTCTCTAAGCTGGTTTCCCCCTGCCTGCTAGCCTGCTTCTGAGCTGTTTTCCCCTCTGCTCCCATGACAGCTTGTGGATGTGTGCTTAAGTAATGCAAAGTTGAACATTTGCCTACGCAAAATGGAAATACAGAAGAAAATTGGATGGGGAAAAGGAGGTGCACACAATCCACTGATTCTTTCCTGTCAGCCAGAAATGATTTGGGGCCTTCAGTTAAATCCCCAAATTCTAACTGCACACTATATGCAAAAGTCTTACTTTGGTAGCTAAAGAGACAGTACCTTTATTTGTCCTACGTGGCTTCTTTTTGTTTCTTAGGGGCCCCAGAGATGCAAGAGAGTTAAATATGAATGAAAGAAGTTGACCAATAAGGCAAATTATACAGTATCATCATTATCATCATCACAAAGACAGCTAACACTTGTTTAGTTGCTAAGTCATGTCTGACTCTTTTGTAACCACATGGACTGTAGCCCATCAGGCTCCTCTGCATGTGGGATTTTCTAGGGAAGAATACTGGAGTGGGTTGCCATTTCCTTCTCCAGGAGATCTTCCTGACCCAGGGATCAAACCCATGTCTCCTGTGTCTCCTGCATTGGCAGGCAGATGGTTTACCACTGAGCCACCTGGGAAGCCCTAGCTAACACTTATTGTGTGCCAGGCACAGTTCAAATGGCTTTACGTGCATGAACTCAGCCATCACAACTGTAAACTGAGATATTATTAACCATGTTTTAGAGGAAACGAAACTGAAGTACAGACAGGTTCAGTGAACTTCCTAAGGTCATGCAGTTGGTACCGGGGCAGCCTTTATCCAGGCTCCGTGGGCTTGACACTACACTGTACCTCTCACTGCACACATTCTGCTGTTTCTCTTTTCCATTGTTACAGAACCACCCTCCAATTTAATGGCTGAGAACAACCATCATTTTCCTTGCTTGTGATTCTGTGGGTAAAGAATCCCAACACAATGGATGACTTGTCTGTGTTCCACGATCTCTGGAGCCTCAGCTGGCATGGCTAAAACAGCTGGGAACTGGTCAGGATGGCTTGACTGAGTTCCTGTATCCGGGGCCTCAATTCTCATGTCTATTGAGTTCCTGGATTCTCCTCTCCATGGCCTTTCCATGTGGCTAGCTTGAGCTTCCTCACAGCATGGTGGTCTTAGAACAATCAGACTTCTTAAATGGTAGCTGGGCTACCCAGTGGCTCAGTGGTAAAGAATCTGCCTGCAATACAGGAGATCTGGATTCAATACCTGGGTTGGGAAGATCTCCTGGAGAAGGGAATGGCTACCCACTCCAATATTCTTACCTGGAGAATCCCATGGACAGAGGAGCCTGGCTGGCTAGAGTCTATGGGATTGAAAAGAGTTGGACACGATTGAGTGACTAACACTTTCACATGGTAGCTGGCTGCCCCTGAGAAAATTCAGATGCCTTGAGGCCTTTGAAAAAGCTAGACCTAGAACCAGGCACAGTGTTGTTTAAACCACATTCTTTTAGTCAAATAAGACATGAAATCAGACCACCTGCAAGATCACCTTCACTCTGATGACTGGAATGGTGTGCTGGTCCTTGAACAGAAGTAATTATAGTGACCACCTTTAGGGACTACCCTATCTTTTATATATACATCATTTATATTATGTTTTCTATATACATGTTAATTTGTTACCTCATATGTTTATATGTATACACACAAAAATTTAATTAAAAATTGCAGATATTTTGACCAATACTCTGCATTGGTGGGCCCCACTTCAAGGTGCTTAGTGAGTACTGGAATTCATTTCCAGGCCTGGATCCCATCAAAAGTTTTAATGTCTTTTCCAGTGGCTCAGCCAACTCTCCCTGATCCCAGTGACTTAGAGGACTATGATTCTACAGCTGACCCTGGGTTCTACCTGTACAGAATCCCTTGTTTTTTTCCTAAGACAGAAAATAATGGGCTTGTCAAATGAAGTTCTATTCTGAGGCAGTAACCCATTGGGACTCACAAAGGGAAAACCAGCCAGCCTGGCAGACCTCATTACTTTAAGTAAAGCTTCAGCCGCTGAAGATTCCTGGCTGTGATGTCAAGGGAAGAGAATGGATGAGAGGAACTCAGGAAACATGAGTCTGTGATCTTGGTTCTGCTTTTCTGCCAGTGAGTAGGGAGCAGAGAAGAAGGAGGTAGCAGAAGGGTATGGAAAGTATTTGTGAGTTATATCACCTCACCACCTATAGCCCCCAAATGGACATGAATAAAGTGATACTTTATTACATCCCCTCTCCCAGAGGTGCTTTTGTTATCTCCTTTCTTCTCCTCAAAATTGGCAGGGCCTTGGCATAAAGTGTCACACGCCACTGCAATACCCAACCATTTCCCACTCTTGGCTCAGCTGGCTTCTTGTTCCTGCCACTGATAGTTCATTCATTCATGCGATATTTATTGAGGGTTATTATGTGCCAGGCAGGCTTCCCAGGGGGGCACTAATGGTTAAGAATGCCCCTGCTAATGAAGGTAGATGCCAGAGACAAGGGTTCAATCCCTGAGTCAAGAAGATCCCCTGGAGGAAGGCATGGCAACCAACTCCAGCATTCTTGCCTGGAGAATCCCAAGGACAGAGAACCCTCACCAATGGGCTACAGTCCATGGATTCGCACAGAGTCAGACACGCCTGAAGTGACTTCACCAAGCACTGCTCTAGGCACCCAAGATAGGGCAGTGAATACATAAGACCAAAATACCTGCTCTTGGGAAGCCTGCATTCTATTGAAATGAAACAGACAATAAATGAAAAAGGTAAAATGCACAATAAGTTAGGTATTGAATACTATTAGAGAAAAATGAAATAGGAAAGGGAGGTAAAGATGCTGGGATAGTTTCATGGCGGGGGTGACAATTTGAAACATATTGAACATAGGCAAGGCCTCTCTGAGAAAGTGACATCTGAGCAAAGACCAAAGAATAGACTCTAGGAAGAAAAAGAAGCAAAGAGAACAGCTAAGAGGCATGGCAGATTCGATTAGTGTTCTTAATTTTTCACTCCCTTCCTGTTATAGAATTTTTATGCATCCCCTCATCAAGTGACTTTGAAATACTTCCTTCTAGAGCAAGTAGACTATATTTTACCACCACGTTGCCTACTGAACGTGGCCACATGACTTGCGATGTCCAGTGGAACGTCAATGGATAGGATGCTAGCAGAGATTTTAAATGTGCTTGCCTGATTTAGCTTGGCCTCTTGTGCACCTGCCATCTGCTGTGAAGATATCACACCCCAGCTGACTGCTGGTCTTAGAATAAAGAGATAGATGAAGAGGATATGAACTTGACTCTCAGCCTGAAGCAGAGCCATCCCAGCCAACCCACAGATCCATGAACAAGCGAAATAAATGTTGTAAGCAATTATTATTTGGGGATTGTTTGGCAATATCATAATAGCAATAGCTGACAGATAGAGGAGTTTGTGCAATAATCCAGCTAAGAGATGATGATGCTTTAGATCAAGGTGATGATAGTGGAAATGATAGAAAATGATCAGATTCTGGATATATTTTGAAGACAGAACTGACAGTATTTGCTGATGAATTGGATGTAAGGTATGAAAGAGAAACAGCAACAGAGAGAATATTCAAGGACAACTCCAAACAATTTGGCTTGAGCAACTGTAAAGAGGGAGTTATTATTTAATAAAATGGGAAAGGCTTAAGGTGGAATAGCTTTGGAGGGAGGAGGAATATCAGAAGTTTGGCCTTGGACATGAGCTTGGCGTGCCTATCAGATAACTCATAGTTCAATGTTTCCCCAATGACTGTCCTAAGGTTTAAACTTTGAAAGAATAATGATACCTTCATCTCCCTGAATTGTTTGGAAAACTCTGAAGCCCCCCCCGCCCGCCGCCACCATTGACCCATCACTCCATTTCCCTACCTATTGGTGGTTTTGAAATTTTGCATTGAAGGAGTTTGAAGAAAGCAGTCTGTTTAAAAGGGAGCTATAGGACTCTTTTTGAAGCTGCCTTTGCAAAAAAAAAAAAAAAAGCACATGGTTTTCACTTGACTTGTGTGCTACAAAGCAATAAAAAGAGCAGTTTTTTTCTGAATATGTTTTTGTTTACACATTACTTAAGCCTGAGTAAATGTTGCTTTTCTATATCATATAATACAAACCAGGAGGATGTTCTTATGGCCAATCTCACATCACACATTAGGACAAAAACTCCCAATAGCTAAGGACCACAGGGCACCATTAATTGGAAGATCTACTTTGATCCAAGAACTGCACTGGGTGCCGAGAATGCAGTGATGCAGCAGAATGTATTACTGTCTAAATGTATTGTCACCCATGCCTGAGTGACATATATATTATATACTTGCCCATCTTGTTCAACTCAGCAGTAGTGACTATGCCATTTCCAAGCAGAAGCTTTCAGAGCTATAGCACGATAACTATGGTCTGTTTCTGTCTGCTATGGGAACATCAGTATCTCAGATAGGGGCCACTCTGTGCACCTGGGTCCCAGAGTGAAGACACATGGAGCACAGCCATTACCAACCCATGGCCAACATATAATAAAGATGAGCAAGAAATAAGTCTTTGTTTGGGGAACCGTTTGTTACTGCAGCATGTGTGTGTGTGTGTGTGTGTGTGTGTGTGTGTGTGTGTGTGTGTGTGTGTGTTAGTCGCTCAGTTGTGTCCAACTCTTTGTGACCCCATGGACTGTAGCCTGCCAGGCTCCTCTGTCCACGGGATTTTCCAGGCAAGAATACTGGAGTGAGTTGCCTTCTGCAGAGGATCGAACCCTGGTCTCTTGCATTGCAGACAGATTTTTACCATCTGAGCCACCAGAGAAGCCCTAATACACACACACACGAGATTTTAAAAATTACGAGAAAAAATGCTGTCCATAGTGGCTTGGATTATAAGAAATGGGGAGCCACTTACGTTTTAAATGTGGCATGAGGGGAGTTTAGCCTTAGTTTTAGGAAGATAAGCCATTGGGGTGGCAATGTAAATGATGGAATGGGAGGTAAGAGACTGGTGAATGGCAGCAGAAAAGAAAGGTAATT
Organism: Nanger dama; assembly: GCA_917880005.1. Taxonomy (NCBI): domain Eukaryota; kingdom Metazoa; phylum Chordata; class Mammalia; order Artiodactyla; family Bovidae; genus Nanger; species Nanger dama. The sequence continues at coordinate 5,124,643 of CAKJTW010000085.1, read as the reverse complement.
CAGAACAGCGCAGGGAAATGATGACAAGGAATAAGAATGAAGGAAGTAGCAGCAAAAATGGACTGTCTAGAGGTAAGGCCAGGGTTTCCAGCTTAGGTAAAATATAAATATGGGAATATATTTCTGTCTGCTCAGGGCTATGGATTTCTTACCTTCACCTGTTTTAAAGAACTACCAAAAGTAGAGCACTCAGGGAATTCCCTGGTAGTCTGGTGGTTAGAAACTCCACATACTTTCACTGCCAAGGGCATGAGTTCAATCCCTGGTCAGGGAACTAAGATCCCACAAGCTGCACTTAGCCTAAACTGACTATTCAGTTCAGTCGTGTCCGACTCTGCGACCCATGAATTGCAGCTCGCCAGGTCTCCCTGTCCATCACCAACTCCCGGAGTTCACTCAGACTCACGTCCATCAAGTCAGTGATGCCATCCAGCCATCTTATCCTCTGTCATCCCCTTCTCCTCCTGCCTCCAATCCTTTCCAGCATCAGAGTCTTTTCCAATGAGTCAATTCTTCACATGAGGTGGCCAAAGTACTGGAGTTTCAGCTTTAGCATCATTCCTTCCAAAGAAATCAAGTTGTAAATGGGGTGCATGTGGTCATTGCCCTCATGGGATGTACAATGTACAAAGAGATAAAGAAAGCAGTAAACAAGTAGGAAACAGAGAGAGAGGGAGGGAATTATTGTAAGGAATTGTATGTAGTGAAAATGATTACCTCTGTGTGTGTGTGTGTGTGTGTGTGTGTGTGTGTGTGTGTGTGTGTGTGTGTGGAGACTACATAGATGGTCAGGTAAGGTATGTTGCTGACCCTTGACCCACAGAGCATGAAACCAACTCTTCTTTCTTTCTCTCTTCTTCATCTTCTCCCTTTCCTCTTCTCTTATCATCCCCTAACACCAAGTCTTATCCATCTCACCTTCCTCTCCATGATGCTTTCTCCAGATTCTATCTTTCTTTTCTTACAACTCTCCACATGTATGTGCATAGACATATGTATACATATGTGTATACTCAAGTGCACTTGCACACATGGACACACACACACAGAGACAGTGCTTTGGAGACTGAACTTGATCATCATAACCCGGGAGCCCTGCTTATCCTACCAGAATTGTTGCACTGCTTTAATTACAGCCATTATTCACAACACCTCACACATTTTCTGTCTTGTTGACAGTATTTGGGAAGCAGCAGCTGCTCCTTACTTTCACATTGATTGCTACTGTTTTGCCTTGCAAAGGGATATTAAACATCACAGTTAAACACAAATCTTCTTCAAGATGGCTTCTGTTCCCAGCCATTTAGATCCCATCTCTTTCATTCAGCTGAGCTCTATAGAGCATTTTCAGATTGGCTCCTCTGCTTGACTTACTTCAAAATGTCTGGCTTTCATTTGATTCCACCTCCCTTCCAAGCACCCTAACATCTCTGCTGCCTCTGTGGCTGCCTGTCCCTCCAGTTTCCATTGGTCTGTCTCAAGATAACCTGCCTCTCCCAGGAAACATCTCTGTGGACTTTATTCATGAGTTCCACGAGGTTTTTAAGGACTTTGGAAGAAATCCATGACCCCCTCCACCAGGTCATTGCTCCTGAAACAATACAATTTGTAGTGTATTTCTTCACATTAAAGCTCCCAAGCCAAGTGGTTTGTGAAAGTGAAAGTTGCTCAGTCGTGTCCGACTATTTGCAACCCCATGGAATTCTTCTCCAGGCCAGAATACTGGAGTGGGCAACATTTCCCTTCTCCAAGGGATCTTCCTAACCCACAGATTGAAACCAGGTCTCCCACATTACAGGCAGATTTTTTACCAGCTGAGCCACAAGGGAAGCCCAATGGTTTGTACTTGAAAAAAAAAGGATCATGGACTGGGATTTTCTTGGTGGTCCAGTGGTTAAGACGCTGAGCTTGCGATGTAGGGGGCCTGGGTTCAATCCCTGGTCAGGAAACTAGATCCCACATGCCACAACTAAAGATCTCGTATGCTGCAACTAAGACACGGTGCAGTCAAAAAAGAGAGAGAGAGATCAAGGACCCCTTAACTATCTGATCAGATGTATGACTGCTATTTTAAGAAAAATGCACATACTCACAGCATTTAACATACAATTTCAGAAGATTCTTGAATTTTCTAAAGTCCATTCATGCACCACCTGTCTCAGGGGTACATGAGTCTCAAGTGAGGATAGCTGATGAGAACATCAGTCCCACCGAGAAGGGTCAGCATCTATCAGCAAGAATGGTTATAACAGGTTCTTTACAGAAGCTTTAACCAAGAGGGTAACATGAGAATGCAGGCAAAAGTATGTGACTTGAAAAGGTTGCCTAACTTCAGTTCTGCCTTTCTTCTACTCTCCGCTTTCCACCATCTGACCCATGCTCAGGCCTTTTTCTCACTACAGTCTTCTCTCAGAAGGCCTGACGCCCAAGGACAGCTCCCCAAAGCACACAGGATGGACCACCAGGCCTGAGATTTGCCATGTGCTGTGAAGTTCCAGGTCAGTTGGCAAGGCTGGCCCAAGCACCAGCACATTCCCTGAACTCATTCTTTTCATTTCCAAGATCTGTGTGTAACACAGGCTTTTGAGCCAAGGTTAACCTTACAATGTGGCAAGGACGGCAGTGGACACCAGCCTCTAGAGTTTAACCTCTGAGCACTTGTTAGCAGTTTTGGACTTCTGGCCAGGGCTGATTTTTCTCCATGGCTGGTAAACTCTGACAAATTGAAAATAATAATGCAGATGGGAAATGATGTGCTTCCTGTCCTGGAAGGCATTCTAGGATTTCCCTTGATTTTCCTAAATAAACAGGTAGCGTGTGTTTGTGTGCTTAGTCATGTCTGAATCTGCGGCCCCATGGACTGTAGCCCATCAGGCTCCACTGTCCATCGAATTTTCCAGGCAAGAATACTGGAGTGGGTTACCATTTCTTACTCCAGGAATCTTCCCAACCCAAGGATCAAACCCACATCTCGAACGCGAGTCTCTGGCATCTCCTGCAATAGACAGGCAGATTCTTTACCACTAGTGCCAGCTGGGAAGCCCCCAGGCAAATCTGGGATAAAAGGGTGGATATACAGAATTGCAGCTGAGAGGCTGAACTGAATGAAAAAAAAAATGGAGGAGTGCTTTTAGGGGACCCCATGTAAATAAAGTGTTAGAGAGTAAATATACTGTAAATAAGGCGTTAGGGAGTGTGGTTAGTGAGGCTGATTGGCTGAGAAAGGAAAATGTACAAAAGGCAGGGGATTCGGAGGTCCTAGCCCGCTGAGGACAAGCCACTTTTCCATTCTGAGATTCAGTTTCCTGGATGTCAGAATCCGGCTGACCAGTGTTCCGTTCATTTCTAACTCTGTCATGCATAACACTTCTCACCCAATCAAGCAAGTGAGGTGGTTGCCTGGATCACAATCCCCCTTCTGTTAGGGAGGAATCTTGCTGAAGTGGTTAAAAGCATGGAACCAAGGAGCAGACTGTCCAGCTTTCCCACTCTTAGCTGTGTGACTTCCAGCAAATCATCTATAACCTCTCTGAGCCTCAGTTTCTTCATCTGTAATATGGGAATCAGTGTGTCCCCTCATTTGTTTGTTGTGAGGCTTAAATGAAATAATGCACATTACTTAGATTACTGGGTAGCACATGGTAAGCACTCAGTGTGTGCTAGTCATGATTATTATTCCCTGAGAGTAACCCTTTGTATACATAAAGGTGGAATCTACCCCCGACACACACTCAGTAGCCGTACTTGTACTGACTCTGCCCTCCAGTCATCGCTGAGTAAATCTGAGACAGATCCTTGGCACAGATCTGGTCAATGGAATTTTCTCTCCGAAAACATGAAGTGTGAATGGAGCAAGTCAGAAAGGACAAGGTGCTGGAACTGAGTCACATTAATGGCAGCACTTTGTTTCCAGTTTTTAATTGGAGGATAATTGCTTTATAATGTTGTGTTAGTTTCTGCTATGAAACTATATATATGTATAGAGAGACTATATATATATATATATATATATATACATACACATATATACATATATATATATATACCCTCTTGTTGAACCTCCCTCCCATCCCCCATCCCACCCCCTCTAGGCCATCACACAGCTCCAGGCTGGGCTCCCTGTGTTATACAGCAGCTTCCCACTAGGGCTTCCCTTGTGGCTAATCTGGTAAAGAATCTGCCTAATCTGCCTGCAATGCAGGAGACCTGGGTTCGATTCCTCAGTTGGGAAGATCCCCTGAAGAAGTGAAAGGCTACCCACTCCAGTATTCTGGCCTGGAGAATCCATAGACTGTCTAGTCCATGGGATCACAAAGAGTCAGACACGACTGAGCAGCTTTCCCTTTCCCACTAGCTATCTATTTTACGCCTGATAGTGTATATATGTTAATGCTGCTATCTCAGTTTGCCCCACCCTCTTCTTCCCCTGCTGTGTCTGTAAGTCCATTCTCTATGCCCAATGGCAGAACTTTGGAGCAGACACTGAAGATATGTGTTTTTCTGAGCCCTTACGGTGCCTTTTGTTTTAATGTGGATTACTAGTGAATGTTTTAAAATCAGGGAATGTGAAATAACAACCCACAATTCTGACTTTACTGGATCTGGTGGCAATGGGCTAAATTTTTATATGGCGACAGTTGGCTAGAGGGAAGTAACAACTGCCCCAGATCACTATAGCCTACTTCAACCCTGTGTGACCCTCGGAGTTTATGATCCTTGCTCCTCCGGGGCATGCTACTGGCATGCCTTGGTTTCTGCTATTCCTGAACCTTGACTACTTCAATCTACCTTTGGTCCTATGACATACCCCAGAATCCCACGAGGCATTCCACTCAACACTTTGTCCCCCTCTGCGTGACCTGGAGTGTCTGCCTCTTGCAGCCAAAAGATAAAAGACTATCAGAATGGCTGGACTCCCATGGTAGAGTCTCTAACATGGCTGGTTCCCAAGAGCTGGCCAATTCCATGAAGCAGTCTTCAGACTTCCCTGTAGCTCTGCTAGTAAAGAATCTGTCTGCAATGCAGGAGACCTGAGTTTGATCCCTGGGTTGGGAAGATACTCTGGAGAAGGGGATGGCAACCCACTCCAGTATTCTTGCCTGGAGAATCCCATGGACAAAGGAGCCTAAGGAGCCTGGCAGACCACACTCCATGGGATCCCAAAGAGTTGGACACGACTGAGCAACTAACACTACTATATGCTTCAGACATTCTGACTGAGTTGTCTGATTTTCAAGGGTTGTAATCATGACTTTCTCCACCTGGAGTTTCTACGTACTAGGATCTAAGACAATGTATGTTCTGACCTGATTTTCCCAGATGGATCTGTTCTATTATTCCCCAAAATTAATGTTGTATTTTTCAGATTATGTGTCCTAATATGGGGGTTGAAAAGTATACTCACCATCTACTTCAGATCCTAAGATTTTTTTTTCATCATTTGAAGTAGCTCTGAAACATTAGGAGAAGGCATAATGAAACTACTTGAAATCAATTTTAAGATGTGTTAAACACTATTTAAAAGCAGTTTTCAATAAATATCTTCCCCAACATGCAAATTATTGTGTCCTCTCTGCCTAGAATGTACTGTTGTCCTTCTTCACATGCAAAAATGCCACTCAGGCTTCAAGGTGCATCTCAAAAGCTACCTTCTAGATTAAATTTCTCCCTCCCACCTACCTACCAAGGGAGACTATTCATTTTGACCACTGTGCTCCCATAGCCTCTTTTCTAAAAAAAAAAATATTTGTTTATTTATTTTTATTTTTGGCTGCTCTGGCTCTTCACTGCTGCATGCAGGCTTTTTCTAGTTTCAAAGAGTGGAGGCTACTTCTCATTGCGGTGCTCGGGCTTCTCATTGCAGTGGTTTCTCTAGTTGTGGAGCACAGCTCTCAGGCATGCCGGCTTCAGTAGTTGTGGCACACAGGCTTAATTACTCCATGGCAATCAGGGATCGAACCTGTCTTCCCTGCATTGGCAAGCAGATTCTTATCCACTGTGCCACCAGGGAAGGCCCTCCTATAGCCCTTTGAATACACTTTGAACATAGCACTACACATGGTATTACAAATATTGGCTTACTTATCTGTCTCTCATACAGACTAGTGAGAGCTCTTGTTTGTGAGCTGCTTGAGGGTAAAATTCATGTCTTGGTCATCTTTGTATCCCCAGCATCCAACTCATGGTAGATGCATCACCCATGTTTACTGTATGGATGCTTGTTGTTGAGTTAATTGAATTTAGACTAGAAAAACATCCTGAGAAAGATATTTCCATAGAGTTTACATACAGGTGATAAGCATGGATTACAAATACTGAATGACAATGAATAGCACGGTACTTCGTATCAGTTACATATGAAAACAAGAGCCATACAGCACAAATAACTTGGGGTTTTTTGAATTGTGCAGGATTGAAGAAAATGGTATAGCTGTTAGGAAGAGATAGAAAAAAATGTTGCTGCTGCTGCTGCTAAGTCACTTCAGTCGTGTCCGACTCTGTGCGACCCCTTAGACAGCAGCCCACCAGGCTCCCCCGTCCCTGGGATTCTCCAGGCAAGAACACTGGAGTGGGTTGCCATTTCCTTCTGCAATGCATGAAAGTGAAAAGTGAAAGGGAAGTCGCTCAGTCGTGTCCGACTCTTAGTGACCCCATGGACTGCAGCCCACCAGGTTCCTCCGTCCATGGAATTATGTTAACATATCAAAAATAAATATATCTCCAAAATGCAGAGTTTTGTGAAAAATGTCAATCTTTAAATTAAATAAATTTATTTATTTCTGGCTGTGCTGGATCTTCATTGCTATGCCGGCTTTTCTCTAGTTGCTTTGAGCAGGGGCTACTCTCTAGTCGAGGTGCACGGGCTTCTCTTGTTACAGAGCATGGGCTCTAGGGCGCATGTGCTTCAGTGGTTGCAGTACATAGGCTCAGTAGCTGTGGCACTTGGGCCCTAGAGCACAGACTCAATAGTTGTGGCACATGGGCTTGGTTGCTCTGTGACATGTAGGATCTTTCTGGATCAGCGATCGAACCCATGTCTCCTGCACTGGCAGGTGGATTCTTTACCAGTGAGCCACCAGGGAAGCCCCTAAAATTATTTTTTATGGAACAATACATGTGCCTTCATTTCAGGGTGACCAGTTGACAAAATTATAGGTTGCTAAAGCAATGAATATAAAAGGAAAAATCAGAAATGGAGGCAGATTTGGGCAGACCATAGAAGTTTTCTGTAAATACCTTCAGAATGGGAAAACCTAGCCCAGAGGAAGAATGGAGACATGGATAGGCTGAAAGACCTAGAGTGGCATCCTCTTTCCTGGAGCCTGGAAAATCAAAACTAAAACCTAAGTAGCTCTATGAACTAAAGCCAACTGAATAAGGCAGTCAAGGCTCTGAGAGGCATCTGTGAGTAGCTAGAGACTTCATAATTGACTCTCTGTGGAGCCTCAGAGGGCTTCTCAGGTGGCGCAGTGGTAAAAATCCACCTGCCAACGCAGGAGACTCTGGTTCGATCCCTGGGTCAGGAAGATCCCCTGCAGAAGGAAACGGCAACCCACTCCAGTACTCTTGCCTGGAAAATGTCATGGACAGAGGGGTCTGGTGGGCTACAGCCCATGGGATTGCAAAAATTTGGACACGACTGAGCAGCTGAGCATATATGCAGTCACAGAGCCACAGAATTCAGGATGACTTTGGGAGAAATCTGAACACATTGAGATATGAAAAAATATGAGAAGCCAGAAGGTGAATCTAGAGTTAAGTTTTACTTGTTGTACAAACAAGTAAAGGAATGATAAGTCCTTATATTTGATTATTTATTTGTCCAGGTTGTAGACCAAAATATGATGTCAAAACTCTTTGATTGCAAAACCAGTGTGCTGGTGATTCCTGAAGGAATATATTAATATTTGCATAAGTTGATACACATGGTAGAGATTTGGAGGTGAAGGCATCAGAAGCCTGAGGAGAGATGAGAAGAATGGAGGAAATACTACTGTACAAGTTATCAATCACTGTGATAATTTGGCAATTTACCAGAAATTTGACTAAAAGTTGCACACATTTACTATCTTATAGTTTCTGTAACTTGGGAATTTGGGTATAGCTTAAATGGAAATGGGACTTCTGTTTCAAAGTCTTTTACAATGCTGCTATGGTATTAGAAATATTGGTGTCAGCCAGGGCTCTCATTGGAAGGTTTGACTGGGAAAGGCTATAGATCCAAGTTCATGTGGCTGTTAGTGTGGTTCAGCTTCAGTTCTCTTCTCAATGTGGATTAGAGTCCCCCCTCAATTCTTTGCCAGGTGGGTCTCTCCAACAGGTTACTTGCTTCATGAAAGCATGCAAGCCATGAATGCACTAGAAAGAGTCAGTCAGCAAGACAGTGTTAAAATCTTAGGTAACATAATCAGAGAAGTGACTTCCCATCACCTTTTGCATATTCCATGGGTTAGAAGCAAGTTTTTAAGCCAGCCTACACCCAAGAGGAGGGGATTAGGCAAGGATTCACCAGGAAACAGGGATTACTAAGGGCCATTTTAGAGTCTGTCCACCACATTACTGGGTCTGTGCTTTACTGGTTCCAAAGAGATTAGTTTTGAGTTCAATTAGAACCAGGCGCTGGAAAAGCTCTGGACTTTGTATGATTCTCAGCATAAAACGTGCTACTTTCTGGCAGGTGAAAAAGTGAGTTACAAAGTTGAGGAAAGACTAGCCTCAACCCCCCATGCCCACCTCCTACCACTCTGCTGCAGACAACAGTGCCATTCAGGATGGCCATCAGCAGAGGACAGCTGTGCAGGGTCCAGAGCATTCTCGTGGGGCCAGAAGCAATAATAAGGGGCTTTGATAAGGAACCTAGAGTGAAAGAACACGAGAGAACATATTTCTAAGAATAAAGTGAAATGTTCAAGGAGAGCCACAGAAGTAACTGAGGGGGTCTTTGAGAGAAAGCTGAGTTCCTTCCTGTTCAAGTATCTCTGAAAGCCTGCATTTGGTATCATCTTGGCACTAAATGCTCACATGATCCCTTGCTCTTTCCTCTCATATCCTCTCTTTCTCCCACTTTCCTATTTCTGTTAATAGTCACTCAGGCTCAAAACTTTGGAGTAATCTTCAACTCACTTGTGTTTTCCTAGAGTCACTACTGCCAACGTGTTGATAGTTCAGGCTCTCAGTCCAATCTGGTACATCAGTTATCTCCAATATCAGTTATAATATAGGTTCAGTTGCAAGCAACAGAACATCCAAAATGACAATGTTTGTACAATGTAAACATAGGAAGTTCAGGGTTAGTGAAGTCTCCATGATCATTGGCATCCAGAGTTCTTTCACCTTGTTGTTCTGTATTTCTCAACACACATCTTCCATGCATGGGCCAATGCCACATCATGACTCAAGATGGTTGCTCCAGCGCCAGCCATCATGTCTGCATTCCTGCCAGGAGGAAGAAGGAAAGACAGAAGTATTCCCCTCTGAAGTATACCTCCTAAAAGTTGTATCCACCACCAAAACATAGCTTATAGCCCATTGGCTAGAACTTAGTCACGTAGCCACTCATAGTTCCAAGGGAGGCTAAAGATATAAGATTTATTTTGGCAGCAGTATTCCCAGTTTACAATTTTGTGCTCTATATGAAGGAAGGAGAACTGATTACAGGGGACAAGTAACAATCTCTGTCTTAGACTATCAAAATGAACTATTTCCAAACTTTCCCATTTCTAACGTAAATCTAATTTTAGAGCTAGAAGTGAGACCTTATAGATTGTGCGGCACACCTGCATTTTACAGAAGAGGAAACTTATCATCCAGAGTTGAGCTTGCAATTCGAGATTAGAACCTGACAATTTCATCTCCCTAAAGTCTCTTACAATCGTTAAAAGGAGCAAAGTATGGTGGAAAACCAGAGGCTAGGGAGTTAAGAAGGCTGAACTCATTTCAGCCATGCAATCAGCAAGTTGTGTCCCAATGGATAAGTTATTTAATTCTCTTTGTCTTAATTATATTCTCCATAAAATGAGAAGATTGGACTAGCAATCCTTTCAGTATTGTAATTCTATATGATTCTACGATATTCTGTCATCTCACTGCACCATTATTTCAATGCTAAATTTAGATATTTGAGGCTCTTCATGATCAACCCCAACCAATCATTCCAGATATGACCCCATCCTCCTCTGCACATCCCACACTCATTGTCTCCTGAACACATCCCACACTTCCATTTTGCTTTTTTGCTCATGCTGTCCCCTATGTTGTAAAGTAGCCTGCTTCACCAACCCCTATCTTTGGCTGATAATAATCTTCCCAATATGCCCATTTTTAGATAAATACATAGATACAAAAAAATTAAGCACTTACTCTGGCATAGGCCTTAGTCTGAGAGATTTAAATGTATTAACTCATCTAACACTTAAAATAAGCCTGTGACATACATGTTATCATTATTTCACCCATTCTACAGAGGAGCAAACTTAAAGCACAGGAAGTTAAGTAACTTTGTGGCACAAGCATGTTTCATCAAATCAATTTCATCTTCCGTTTCCTGGGCACACATTTTCCCATCTTTCTTTGCAATTAGGCTAAGACCATGTGGCTGGCTTCTGACCAATATAAATATGCACAGAAAAGATGTAAGCTATTTCTAGGCCTGGCTCTTAAAAAGTGAGTGAGCGAGTGAAGTCGCTCAGTTGTGTCCGACTCTGTGATCCTGGGGACTGTAGCCTACCAGGCTTCTCCTCCCATGGGATTCTCCAGGCAAGAATAATGAAGTGGGCTGCCATTTTTGGCTCTTAAAAACATCTCATAAATCCTTCCTGGTTTTTCTTTTTCTTCCCCTTCTGCAGCACCTTCAGAAACTACATGTTGATATGGTGGTATTACAAGATGGCGGAGCCTCTATCACCAAGGTCCCTTCTATCACCAACGTCCCTTCTATCACCAACGTCCCTTCTATCACCAACGTCCCTTCTATCTTGACTGGCCTCATGGCACATAGTTGTTAAAGGCAGAAGAAGAATATGAAGTCAGGCAATGTGACTCCAGAGCTCACTCTCTGTAATGCCCCCTCCTCCTACTTTTGTAACTTTTTCTATGGAATATATCAAACAGTTAAAGAAATTTAAAGAATAGTACAATGAACCAAATTTATCCATTATCCAGATTAAGACATTATCAATTTATGTTCATTCTCATTTCCTTTATGGTGCCACTCTTTTGCTATTATTTTGAAGCAAATCCCAGTTGTTATAACATTTCATCTATAATCATTTTACTGTGTATCTCTGTAACAAAAGAACTCTTTACAAAAATAGCTATGCCATCATCTCACTAAATTCCTTAATATCATTAAGAAATTCCTAAATATCATTAAATATCTAGTACATATATTATTTCTTTTGTTTTTAAAATAATTTTTTGAATCAGGAAAAATAAGATCTATATACATTGAAATTCACTGATAAGACTCTCTCTCTCTCTCTTTTTTAACATTTCCCAAACTTCTTTCTTCCCAGCTTTATTGAGATATAATTGATATATAACTGTATGAACATCAACAAAATTAAAAGGCAACCTATGGAATGGGAGAAAATATTTGAAAATCATATGTCTGAAAAAGGCTTAATATCTAAAATATATAAATAACTCAATAGCAAAAAATTTTTTTACTAAAAATGGACACAGGAAGAGAACAGACATTTTTGCAGAGAAGATATACAGATGGCCAACACGTACATGAAAAGGTGCTTAGCATCACTAATTATCAGGGAAATGAAAATCAAAACCACAATGAGATGTCACCTCACTTCTGTTCAGTTCAGTTCAGTTGCTCAGTCGTATCCGACTCTTTGCTACCCCATGAACTGCAGCACACCAGGCCTTCCTGTCCATCACCAACTCCCAGAATCCACCCAAACCCATGTCCATTGAGTCAGTGATGCCATCCAACCATCACATTCTCTGTCATTCCCTTCTTCTCCTGCCCTCAATCTTTCCCAGCATCAGTGTCTTTTCAAATGAGTCAGCTCTTTGCATCAGGTGGCCAAACTACTGGAGTTTCAGCTTCAGCATCAGTCCTTCCAATGAACACCCAGAACGTATCTGCTTTAGGATGGACTGTTTGGATCTCCTTGCAGTCCAGGGGACTCAAGAGTCTTCTCCAACACCACAGTTCAAAAGCATCAATTCTTCGGTGCTCAGCTTTCTTTACAGTCCAACTCTTACATTCATACTTGACTACTGAATAAACTGTAGCTTTGACTACATGGACCTTTGTTGGCAAAGTAATGTCTCTGCTTTTTAACATGCTGTCTAGGTTGGTCATAACTTTCCTTCCAAGGAGTAAGCGTCTTTTAATTTCATAGCTGCAGTCACCATCTGCAGTGATTTTGGAGCCCCCAAAATAAAGTCTGACACTGTTTCCACTGTTTCCCCATCTATTTCCTATGAAGTGATGGGACCAGATGCCATGATCTTAGTTTTCTGAATGTTGAGCTTTAAGCCAACTTTTTCACTCTCCTCTTTCACTTTCATCAAGACGCTTTTTAGTTCCTCTTCACTTTCTGCCATAAGGGTGGTGTCATCTGCATATCTGAGGTTATTGATATTTCTCCTGGCAATCTTCATTCCAGCCTGTGCTTCATCCAGCTCAGCATTTATCATGATGTACTATGCATACAAGTTAAATAAGCAGGGTGACAATATACAGCCTTGTCATACTCCTTTTTCCTATTTGGAACCACTCTGTTGTTCCATGTCCAGTTCTAACTGTTGCTTCTTGACCTGCATACAGGTTTCTCAAGGGGCAGGTCAGGTGGTCTGGTATTCCCATCTCTTTCAGAATTTTCCATAGTTTATTGTGATCCACACAGTCAAAGGCTTTGGCATAGTCAATAAAGCAGAAATAGATGTTTTTCTGGAGCTCTCTTGCTTTTTCTATGATCCAGCGGATGTTGGCAATTTGATCTCTGGTTCCTCTGCCTTTTCTACGATGGCTATTATCAAAAACATAAGAAATAACAAGTATTGGTGATGATATGGAAAAAGGGTACTCTCATGCACAGTTGATTAGACTGTAAACTGGTGCAGCTTTTATGGAAAATAGTATAGAGTTTCCTAAATCATTAAAAATAGATCTACCATATGATCCAGCAATTACACTTTAAGGGATTTATCCAAAGAACGTGAAACTACTAAGTTGAAAAGATATATGCACCCTTGTGTTAATTGCAGCATTATTTACAATAGCCAATATATGAAAACAATCCAAATGTCCACTGACAGATGATGCTTGATACATATATTACATTTTCATTAGAGGACTTCAGTGGCAACCCATTCTGGTACTCTTGCCTGGAAAATTCCACGGATGGAGAAACCTGGTAAGCTACTGTCCATGGGGTCTCAAAGAGTCAGACACAACTGAGAAACTTTACTTTCTTTTCTTTCTAGTTGTTCAGATGGTAAAGATTCCGCCTACAGTGCAGGAGACCTGAGTTCAATCCAGGTTCAATTCAGGAAGATCCCCTGGAGAAGGAAATGGCAACACACTCCAGTATTCGTGCCTGGTGAATTCCATAGACAAAGGAGCCGTCAGGGTTACAGCCGCAAAGAGTCGGATATGACTGAGAGACTTTCACTCACTCACTCACTCATATAACACACATATTTTAGTATATACATATATAAACACACACATACATAATGGAATTCGGCCATTAAAAAAAAAAAGTGAAATCTTCCCATTTGTGACATCATGGATGGACCTTGATGGCACTATGTTAAGTGAAACAAGCCAGACATAGAAGGACAAATACCATATGATTGCTTATATGTGGAATCTAAAAAAACAAAACAAAAAACACTGTGTAAATTTAAGGTGTACAATGTGATGATTTCACACACATATATATTGTAAAATGATTACCACAATGGAGTTAGCTAACACATCCATATTCTCTTGGCATCTTTTAAGTATATAATATGGTATTGTTAACTATAGTCACTATGTTGTGTATTAGATCTCCAAAACTTATTTATTTTCTAACTAGGTGTTTGTACCCTTTGACTAGTATATCCCCCTTTACCCCTTAACTCCTGGCATCCACCTTCCTACTTTCTGTTTCCCTGAATTTGAGTTTTATTTTTTAGATTCCACATATAAATGAGATCATATAGTATTCATCTATTTCTGTTTGACTTATTTCACTTAGCATAATGCCCTCAATGTCCATCCATGTCGTCACAAAAGACAGGATTTCCTTCTATTTGTGGCCCAATGATATTCCACTGCATATAATACGCCATATTTTCTTTATCCAGTCATCCATCAATGAACACTTTGGTTATTTTGATGTCTTGACTATTGTGAATAATGCTGCAATGAACATGGAGATAGTGATTTCATTTTCTTTGGATATATACCTAGAAGTAGGATTGCTGAATCATATGGCAATTTTTTGCGGAAACTCCATACTGCTTCCAGAGTGGTTGAACAAATTTACATCCCCACCGCCAGTGTGTTAGGGTTCCCTTTTTCCACATCCTAGCCAACATTGTTTTTTTTTGTCTTATTGATAATAACTATTCAAACAGGTGTATGGTGATATCTCATAGTATCTCTAGGCACCTCTCTTTCTTTTTCTTTATTCTTTGTAATGTATTTGTTGAAGAAAACAAGTAGTTCATCCTGTAGAATTTCCCACAGTTTTTATTAATGCCACCCTCTTGTGCTTTTTCTGACTTCCCAAGTTGGATATCAGTTCTTCCTTCTAAGAACTCTGCTCCTCACAACAATTTCTAACCCTTTAATAGCACTGATTTTTAGACTACTTGGTTTTTTAAGTATGAGTGTGTAGTTGCTCTCCTGAAAGAAGGACTAATACCCCTTCATCTCTGTGTGATCTTCCACCCTCAGCCCAAGACCCTAGACTATTCTGTAGACTAAAAACTCCATAATTTTTATCAGACTATTGTTTGATATGCTGATGTTAGGGTAGTATTTGAACTGTGTTTGGAGAGAAAGCCTTGCACAGGAAGGAAGGAAGGAAGGAAGGATTAAAATTCTAGGACTTGGAGTCAGAGATATTCACATTTGAGGCAAAATTTAACTGTTCCCTACTGAATGACTTTGGGCAAGTGATTTGACTTCTCTATATTAGTCAGATTCTTAGTTATAAGCAACAGAAACTGACCCTAGCTGATTTAAGCAGAAAATGGGTTAATTATGGTAGTTTGCAGAGTAATCGTGAGGGATGGAAAGCAAGCATTGAATAAAAAAGTCAAGCATAATATCTAAAACCACATCATGGGCCTATCTTGGTGAGAAAAATCATTGCCATCAACCACTTCAAGCACTAGCGGCCACTGTTTGTACTGTTTGAGTTCCTGGTGATTCTCCACTTCAGACAGGACTAGAAAGTATGCTGGTACTATCTAGAGACTGTTTAACAGACTACATTTAGTCTGTTAGTGTCCCAATAATCCCATCTCATTGTGATCTAATGAGTCAGAATATATCAGTTACAGAACAATTTGTCAGGTCCAGAATGAAAGTAAAAATCTTGGTTCTACCATATATCTCCTTACCAGAAGGTGGGCAGAAAAGAGCCACATGCTCCTCTAGTTCTTCAGGAAATATTTCCAAGGTTCAGTATCTTCCAAAAAGACTTTTCAGTATTAGATGCAGAGCTATGTAGCAATGCTTCCATCAGGGTTTTAATTCTTGTCACATAACTCTATACCAATTAGACCCCAGTCTCTCCAAAGCTAATCTGAAATACGAATTTGGCCTAAGAGACTAGTGATTCATAAAGCATTGTTGTGTAGTATCTCCTCCCTCATTCTAATAAGAGCTCTAAGTTAATTAATTCTTTCCTTTACTAAGCAAACTCTTCCTGAACGTCCATTATGCTCTGGACACTGTGCTAGATGTTGGAGACATGGAGTGAAGTAGATAGACATGGTACCTGCACCAATGGACCTTACATTCCAGTGAAGACAAACCAGCAAATATACGATTATGAAGGTGTATATGGTGGCTTTTAAATATGTCCACAAATTCTTTTATGCTCTTCTTTTCAAGAGGTAGAACTTAATGCCTCTCCTCTTGGGTGTGGGTTAGATTCAGTATTTCACTTCTAACAAATAGAATGCTGCAGAAAGAATGATGTGTGACTGCCAAGACTTGGCCATAGAAGCATTGCAGTTTCCTTCTGGATCACTTGCTCTGGGAGGACACAGTCAATGTTTTGTTTACAACCTCATGTGAGATCCTAAGTCATAAGCACCCACCTAAGCCACTCTTGACCCACAGACACTTAGAAACAATAAATGCTTACTGTTTTCAGGCCTCTAAGTTTTAGGGTAATTTGTTATACAACAATAGATAACTAATACAAGGTGTGTAAATACTATGAAACAGGAAGTACAGGGAACTATGAAAAGATATAGCTGCTGCACAGGATCTTAAGTTTAAAGAGTCAAATAAGTTCTTACTGAGGGATCAGTTAAACTGAGTCCTCAACAGAAAGGAGGAATTCACCAGGATACAGGAATTGATGTAAAAGGAACAATATTCTCGGTACAGAGAAACTTTCATGTGAAGGTAGAGAGGAAAAAGTAAGCCTGATGTTTTACTCCAATGGGAGTGAATAAAAATATAGAGCCAAGAAGATCAATTAGAAGACAGCTGCAGCCATTCTTATGTAAAAGGATAGTGACTTGAAATAGGGAAGTGGCACTAAACCTTTGTAAGAAGTGAATGAGTTTGAAAGTTATTGGAGAGGTAGAATCTATAGATTGCGTCTACCTTGAGGTTTTTTGGAAACAAGTTGCAGGTATTCTTTTCTGGTAATGATTTTCTCCTTGAAGAGGATGTTAGGCCACCTGTTAGGAGGGTGTGGGCTTTGAAGGGCATGGAGAAGTTTTGAAATAGCTGGAGTTGTGAGTGGTAGAATGCTGAAATTGGTAGGCAGACAGCATTGAGGACCAGTTGAGTTTAGAGCCTATGGATTTATGGAAACACCAGGGTACACAATTACTTGATTTTCTCTATGTTCAGCAGCTCAGTTATAAGAATGGGAAAAGTTACTTGAATTCACTTAAGACTAGAGGCGTTACCTGAGTAGGTAACACAGAAAGATAATAGAATAAGCATTTGAAAGTACTTACTTGAGTATAATTGGAGTGTTGAACAATGACATATAAGCTGAGTAGGGAAGGAAATGAGGACAGAAAAGAGGCTGATAGATTGAAGTATGATGCAAACTGTAATATCCCACCCAGACCATCTTTCAATGAAGGACTTGTTGTCTCAGTTCCTGAGAATGCCTTCAGCTGTGCTGCCAGAGGCTTTAGGGATTGCTTAATAGCCACAGAGAGAGAGCTTCCTTACACAAAGAAGTCATACCACTTCCCCAGTGGTCTACATTCGATGATTGACTAAGACAGGAGCATAAAGGCCTGGCCATCTTGGCTGAACTCAGAACAACACTTAAGGATTATTATAGCTTCAGAACTCCCCCTATGGGATTGACCAAGACTGTCTCTGGGCCTGTCTCTGCTTCTTTCTCTTCCTTTATACAGGTATTAATCCCAAGACCACTTCATAAACACCTTGCACACTAAACTCCCTCTAAGAGTTTGCTTCCTTAGGAATCAACCTGTGACATGGTGTTTGTGTACTGAGTCCTTTTGAGGTTGAAGGACTAGTATACTGGGAGTAACTGAGGTGGAAGGATGGGAGGGTGTGGTCACAGGGTGGAATGTCTTATGATTTCAGAGGTGGAATATTCTAGATGGTGACAAGGACACAGCTGTGGCCAAGAGAGTGAGTGGCTAGAGTGAAATGAAAGGCAGGATCATTGAGGATGTGGAAGTCACATGGGTGTGGAAGTCACCAAGAATTCACTAAGTCAATAAGTATTTTATTGAGGATCTACTGTATTAGCTATTCATTTGTGTGCAATAAATTGCTCCCAAATCTAGTGACTTAAAACAACAAACATTTCTTATCTCACAGTATCTGTGAATCAGGGCTCTTATTTGTCTCCATGGCTTCAGACAGTAAAGCCTGCCTGGAATGTAGGAAACCCAGGTTCAGTTCTGGGTCAGAAAGATCCCCTGGAGAAGGAAATGGCAACCCATTCCATATTCTTGCCTGGAGAAGCCCATGGACAGGGGAGCCTGGCAGGCTACCATCCATTGGGTCACAGAGTTGGACATGACTGAGTGACTAACACTTTCACTTCACTTCATCTAATTTGAGATAGAAGGAGACGCTATAAATTCTGAGAATTCTGAGTTGAGTGTGAGCGAGATAAGCTGCTTTTTGAAATTAATTTAGGCTTTAGGCTTCAGCCTTTGAAATTCCAGTTGGTTATTAGTCACAAATCTTCAACTTCAAATCTGCTTCCCTCCAGATGACTCAACTAGGGCAATATGCCTGGGAAAATGTTCTTTTCTGGCCTCCTACAGCAATGTCCAGAGAAACAGCAGGTCAAGGTGCACACAAGCAGGCCAAGAACCAGATCTGGCCCTGGGCTTCAAAGTTCTTTACCTTTCCCCTGGACCAGTGTTTCTCAACCTTTACTCTTTTTTTGCATTATTGCTCCACTAAGGAGCCTTTCAAGACATCTCTTTCCTAATCTCTTTCTCCCCATGAAATTTGAATGACACAGATGAAGTGTATATCTGGTTCTGCACCGTTGTGTTTTGGAGGGTCACACACCACTGTAATATCTGTCCCTAAGAAACAATATTCCCCCTGCCCCAGACATTGATAAGCCCAGGCTTCCCAGGTGGCTCAGTGGTAAAGAAACCACCTAACAATGCAGGAGACACGAGTTCAATCCCTGGGTCAGGAAGATCCCTTGGAGAAAGAAATGGAAACCCACCCCTGTATTCTTGCCTGGGAAATCCCATGGACAGAGGAGCCTGGCGGGCTATAGTCCATTGGGGCGGGGAGTGATAATCACTTCCGTTGAGAATGCATCCCCTAATGCAAAGAAGCACCTCTGATGATGAAGATTTTAGACACAAGGGAAAGTCCATTGTGAGACATTTTAAATAAGAGTTGGGAGCTGGGAGGAGTTAGTCTCCCCCTACCCACCCACATAGCCCAGACCACATCAAGCCAGGAACGTAAGGCTGCTGCAGATAGAACTGTCACTGATACTTCACAAATCAGAGGTCAAATTTGAGAATCAGTCTTTAGTGCTTGTTTATATATCCTTCATTGGGTCCACTGGAGCCTGATGGTTCTTCTTGGGACTGAGAGCTGAGTTGCGCTCCAGGATGGCAAAGTAAAGCCCATGCTGAAGGGGGACCCCGGGAAGTACTTCATTGTTCCATGAAACAAACATCCACGTGCCTCTCTCACAGCAAGACCCGGCAACGGCTGTTTGGTGGAATCTTCCGTCTTCCGTGGGTGTTCTAAGCAGTCATTGCACCCCTGCCTCCCTCCCCCCTGCTGTGGTTCTTCCAGTCATCTGCCAGGAGGAGCACGCGCAGCCCTCCAGGAGGGCTGCTTTCCCAGCTCCATAAAGACTGCTTCTTAGCTGGAAGGTAGCAGTGAGGGGTGGGATGGGGAGGCTGCCCTGGAGAGTTAGGACAGCTCCCCAGAGAGCAGCCTTTCTCTGAGCTGCACTGAGGGAGCTTGGGGGGGTGGGGGTGGGGGCAGGTGCTGTGCCTGGGCAACAGAGCCAGGGGAGATGCTGGTGCCTCCCTGCTCCTGCCCTCTGCTGCTCTCAGGCTGCCAGAAGCCAGGCAAGCTGCCATGGTCAGATGCTGTTATTACCCAGGCTTCGGTTCACCTGAGCCTCCTCTCCCCCGCTGAGCAGCAGCAGACTGTCCAGCTTCATTTCCAAGCCCATGTTTACAGTAGAGAGGGTGGAGAGATAGACTGTATCTATAAAGAGAATCATTGAAGAGCTCTTAGGCTGGACTGTTCTATTTTCTCATCTCTCAAGCAGACCCGGTCTCCCAGCATAGTCGCCAGTACAGTCTAATCTGGGAGGAAAACAAAAGCAGTGTGTTTGCCTGATTTCTCGGAGACTCCAGGAAAGCCCGTGTGTGAAGCCCACGTGATGGCCCCCAGTGCCTTGCATCCCCCTGGGCTCACTGGGAACTAAAAGAACTCCCCACCTCCACCCCCAACATAGGAAGGAATCCTCCAGCAGTTTTCCTAACTCTGACCCAGTGGGTCCCACACTTTAGTATCAGAACCACCTGGAGAGCTGGTCCAGGCAGAGGCCCCAGAGTTTCTGGCTTGGTAAATCTGGAGTGAGGCATGGGCCTTGGGATTTCTAACAAGCTCCCCGAGTCGCCCAGATGCTCAGAAGTCCAGGGCTAGAGTCTGGGAAGTCGTGCTTTAGGAGCTATTGGATGGGCTTCAGGAAATTCCAGGACCCCTGGCACTCTATGCAAATTGTGTTTGGTAATTTCATCCAGAAAAGCTCAGTCACTTCAGTCATATCCAACTCTTTTTGCCCCCATGGACTGTAGCTCGCCAGACTCTTCTGTCACAAGCATTCTCTGGGCAAGAATACCGGAGTGGGGTGCCATGCCTTCCTCCAGGGGATCTTCCTGACCCAGGAATTGAACCCATGTCTCTTATGTCTCCTGCATTGACAGGCATGTTCTTTACCACTAGTGCCATCTGGGAAGCCCTCATCCAGATAGAGGCCCACAGAATTAAAAGACACTGCTCTAAGACAGTAGTTAGAACATACAGTATACTTCATGAGAAGCAGACATTGATCAACAAAGGAGGCCACTGGGTCCCCATGGGGATGCAGCTATACGAGGAGAAAGTGCCAGGAGAGTGGCCCTCTGGCCCCTAGGGGCCAACAGCTGAGTCTTGACAACCAAGTGACTGTTTCCTCTTGGCACACTATTCTGTGAAAAAATTCAGTGTTACTCAGATCACCCTTATTCGTGGCCTATTCCAGCAACACTCAGGACTTTACTCAAGCCTGCTTTGCACAGGAGGCCCTTTCCCTTCACCAGCACCTTCTCCACTTGGAGTGAGGATGTGCTTTGTGCTTTAATAAAAGGAGAGAGAAAGAGAGAGAGAGAGAGGGAGGAGGAGAGAGGGAAAGGGAGAGAGAAATACTGAAAAGGTCATTTGTTAGCTACATATCAAAAAAGATAAAGAGCTCCAAGTGTAATCCTCTGGCCCTCTGCCTACACACACTCACATACACACACACAGTAGGATGCTGTTATAATTGACTGACCACGTGGTATAATTTAAGAGACCTCTGCACAAAAGTATCATTTTCCCCATCAGTCACTCCTCCCTTATAGCTTCATTTGAGTCTTAAATCTTGAGGGTTTTCCTCTTTCCAATTTTCCTTTCAGATTTCAAATATAGTCATCCCTTGTTATCTGAGGGGATTGGTGCTAGCCCTCCTGTGAATAGCAAAATTCTCAGATCCTCAAGACCCTCATTAAAAATTGTGCAGAATTTGCATATATGTTGTCAACCACAACAACTGTGCATATCCTCCTGTATACTTCAAATCATTTCTAGATTATTTATAGCACTCAATACAATGTAAATGCTATGTAAATAGCTGCCAGTGCACAGCAAATTCAAGCTTTTCTTTTTGGAAATTTCTGGATTTTTTTCCCAACTATTTCCCATCTGCATTTGGTAAAATCTACAGATGTGGACAGAAAGCCAACAGTGGTTCTTAACCTGGATTCATGGATGTCTTTAGGTTATGGGATGCTTAATGTGAAACCAAGTCAAGCCTGCAGGGCAACCCAGGATAGGCAGGTCATGGTGGATAGGTCTGACAGAATGTGGTCCACTGGAGAAGGGAATGGCAAGCCACTTCAGTATTCTTGCCTTGAGAAACCCATGAACAGTATGAAAAGGCAAAATGATAGGATACCAAAAGAGGAACTCCCCAGGTTATTAGGTGCCCAATATGCTACTGGAGATCAGAGGAGAAATAACTATAGAAAGAACGAAGGGATGGAGCCAAAGCAAAAACAATACCCAGTTGTGGAGGTAACTGGTGATAGAAGCAAGATTCGATGCTGTAAAGAGCAATATTGCATAGGAACCTGGAATGTCAGGTCCATGAATCAAGGCAAATTGGAAGTGGTCAAACAAGAGATGGCAAGGGTGAACATCGACATTCTAGGAATCACTGAACTAAAATGGACTGGAATGGGTGAGTTTAACTCAGATGACCATTGTATTTACTACTGAGGGCAGGAATCCCTCAGAAGAAATGCAGTAGCCATCATGGTCAACAAAAGAATCCGAAATGCAATACTTACATGCAGTCTCAAAAATGACAGAATGATCTCTGTTCATCTCCAAGCCAAATCATTCAATATCACAGTTATCCAAGTCTATGCCTCAACCAGTAATGGTGAAGAAGCTGAAGTTGAAAGGTTTTATGAAGACCTGCAAGACCTTTTAGAACTAACACCCAAAAAAAGATGTCCTTTTCATTATAGGGAACTGGAATGCAAAAGTAGGAAGTCAAGAAACACCTGGAGTAACAGGCAAATGTGGCCTTGGAATATGGAATGAAGCAGGGCAAAGACTAATAGAGTTTTGCCAAGAAAATGCACTGGTCATAGCAAACACCCTCTTCCAACAACACAAGAGAAGACTCTACACATGGACATCCTCAGATGGTCAACACTGAAATCAGATCGATTATATTCTATGCAGCCAAAGATGGAGAAGCTCTATACAGTCAACAAAAACAAGACCAGGAGCTGACTGTGGCTCAGATCATGAACTCCTTATTACCAAATTCAGAAGTAAAAATGAAGAAAGTAGGGAAAACCACTAGACCATTCAGGTATGACCTAAATCAAATCCCTTATGATTATACAGTGGAAGTGAGAAATAGATTTAAGGGCCTAGATCTGAGAGACAGAGTGCCTGATGAACTATGGAATGAAGTTCGTGATATTGTACAGGAGACAGGGATCAAGATGATTCCCATGGAAAAGAAATGCAAAAAAGCAAAATGGCTGTCTGGGGAGGCCTTACAAATAGCTGTGAAAGAAGAGAGGCAAAAAGCAAAGGAGAAAAGGAAAGATATAGGCATCTGAATGAAGAGTTCCAAAGAATAGCAAGAAGAGATAAGAAAGCCTTCTTCAGCGATCAATGCAAAGAAATAGAGGAAAACAACAGAATGGGAAAGACTAGAGATCTCTTCAAGAAAATTAGAGATACCAAGGGAACATTTCATGCAAAGATGGGCTCAATAAAGGACAGAAATGATATGGACTTAACAGAAGCAGAAGATATTAAGAAGAGGTGCCAAGAATACACAGAAGAACTGTACAAAAAAGATCTTCAAGACCCAGATAGTCATGAAGATGTGATCACTCATCTAGAGCCAGACATCTTGGAATGTGAAGTCAAGTGGGCCTTAGAAAGCATCACTATGAACAAAGCTAGTGGAGGTGATGGAATTCCAATTGAGCTGTTTCAAATCCTGAAAGATGATGCTGAGAAAGTGCTGCACTCAATATGCCAGCAAATTTGGAAAACTCAGCAGTGGCCACAGGACTGGAAAAGGTCAGTTTTCATTCCAATCCCCAAGAAAGGCAATGCCAAAGAATGCTCAAACTACCACACAATTGCACTCATCTCACATGCTAGTAAAGTAATGCTCAAAATTCTCCAAGCCAGGCTTCAGCAATACATGAACCGTGAACTCCCTGATGTTCAAGCTGGTTTTAGAAAAGGTAGAGGAACCAGAGATCAAATTGCCAACATCTGCTGGATCATGGAAAAAGCAAGAGAGTTCCAGAAAAGCATCTACTTCTGCTTTATTGACTATGCCAAAGCCTTTGACTGTGTGGATCACAATAAACTGTGGAAAATTCTGAAAGAGATGGGAATACCAGGCCACCTGACCTGCCTCTTAAGAAATCTGTATGCAGGTCAGGAAGCAACAGTTAGAACTGGACATGGAACAACAGAGTGGTTCCAAATAGGAAAAGGAGTATGACAAGGCTGTATATTGTCACCCTGCTTATTTAACTTGTATGCATCATGATAAATGCTGAGCTGGATGAAGCACAGGCTGGAATGAAGATTGCCAGGAGAAATATCAATAACCTCAGATATGCAGATGACACCACCCTTATGGCAGAAAGTGAAGAGGAACTAAAAGCCTCTTGATGAAAGTGAAAGAGGAGAGTGATAAAGTTGGCCTAAAGCTCAACATTCAGAAAACGAAGATCATGGCATCTGGTCCCATCACTTCATGGGAAATACATGGGGAAACAGTGGAAACAGTGTCAGACTTTATCTTTGGGGACTCCAGAATCACCCAGATTGTGACTGCAGCAGTGAAATTAAGAGACACTTACTCCTTGGAAGAAAAGTTATGATCACAGGACATGGAAACAACCTAGATGTCCATCAGCAGATGAATAGATAAAAAGCTGTGGTACATATACACAATGGAGTATTACTCAGCCTTTAAAAAGAATAAATTTGAATCATTTCTAATGAGATGGATGAAACTGGAGCCAATTATACAGAATGAAGTAAGCCAGAAAGAAAAACACCAATACAATATATATGGAATTTAGAAAGATAGTAATAATGACCCTGTATGTAAGACAACAAAAGAGACACAGATGTATGGAACGGACTCTTGGCCTCTGAGGGAGAGGGAGAGGGTGGGATGATTTGGGAGAATGGCATTGAAACATGTTTACTATCATGTAACAAACGAAGCGCCAGTCTGTGTTCGATACAGGATACAGGATGCTTGGGGCTGGTGCACGGGGATGATCCAGAGAGATGAAATGGGGTGGGAGGTGGGAGGGGGCTTCAGGATTGGGAGCTCGTGTACACCTGTGGCTGATTCATGGCAATGTATGGCAAAACCAATACAGTATTGTAAAGTAGAATAAAGTAAAAATAAAATTTAAAAAAAAAGAAAAATTATGATCAACCTAGATAGCATATTCAAAAGCAGAGACATTACTTTGCCAACTAAGGTCCGTCTAGTCAAGGGTATGGTTTTTCCTGTGGTCATGTATGGATGTGAGGGTTGGACTGTGAAGAAGGCTGAGCACCGAAGAATTGATGCTATTAAACTGTGTTGTTGGAGAAGACTCTTGAGAGTCCCTTGGACTGCAAGGAGATCCAACCAGTCCATTCTGAAGGAGATCAGCCCTGGGATTTCTTTGGAAGGAATGATGCTAAAGCTGAAACTCCAGTACTTTGGCCACCTCATGTGAAGAGTTGACTCATTGGAAAAGACTCTGATGGTGGGAGGGATTGGGGGCAGGAGGAGAAGGGGACGACAGAGGATGAGATGTCTGGATGGCATCACGGACTCAATGGATGTGAGTCTGAGTGAATTCTGGGAGATGGTGATGAACAGGGAGGCCTGGCGTGCTGCGATTCATGGGGTCACAGAGAGTTGGACACGACTCAGCGAGTGAACTGAACTGATCTTAGTATGTATTAAAATTATCAGAATGTGTTTACATGCAATTTCCATGTCCCAATCCATTTGCAAAGAGTCTGGTTCCTTCCCCCACCACCAGAGGTACTCAGGTATCTGCATTTTAAACAGGACTCCCAAGAGATTGTGATACATGTTGCCCTTAGGCCACACTTGAAAAAACACTAGTTTTCAGAAGGACTGTGAACTTTCTGAAGGTAAATGCAAGGTTGTGGGTATGTTATATGTGAGTATATTTCTGGGCATTGGGTACGTACCTTTAATCAGATTCTGAAAGATTTCTTGAATTGAAAAGGCAGATAGTCACTAACCAGGAAATATTTTAGCAAGGAATAGCAACAATAGGATTCAGAATAGAAGGGGTAGGGCAAGGAGGGAAGAAATGACCTTACACAGTATACAATATCAAACAGGAAAAGATCCTCAATAAAGTCACTTTGCTACTTGCTCTGACTGAGAAATTGGAGAAATTAGACATATCATGACTAAAATGAAGGATCTTTGACCTGTGGAAAAATATTTGCAATTTACATCACAAACAGTTAATTTCCTTACTGTATGAAGAGCTGCTGCAGATTAACAAAGAAAAGACTGCATACAATATTGTACATATATAATATTGTACCTATAACGTATATAGTATACCAACTATACTTCAATAAAAATAAATTAATTTAAGAAGAAAAGATCATTAAGCCAAAAGAAAAATGGGCAATGGATGGGAACAAACAGTTTACAGAAAAGGAAACACAAATGGATCTTAAACATATGAAAATATGCTCAGTGTCACTCATAATAAGAGAAATACAATGTAATATTTCAATGAGAAGACATTTTTCACCTATCAGATTGAGAGATGTGAAAAAAAAGTGACAACACACTGTGCTGATGGGTGTGTAGATTGGAAAATCGCTATGGAGGTCAATTTAGTGATATGGATAAAAGTTACAGATGCCCATACCATCTGATGGAACCATTCCACTTTTAAGAATTTATCATACAAAAATACTCCCACATGTGTAAAAATCATTCATTAGCAAAAGACTGCAGAAAACCGAAATATGTCAGTAGGAGACAGGTTACACATCAATAACTCACAGGAATCCATAAAAAAGAAGAAGAGTGTGCGCCTATAGTTGGATGGCATCACCAACTCAATGGGCATGAGTTTGAGTAAACTCTGGGAATTGGTGAAGGGCAGGGGAGGCCTGGCCTGCTGCAGTCCATGGGGCTGCAAAGAGTTGGACACGACTGAGAGACTGAACTAACTAACTGACTAAATGTGCTTATAGAAGCATCTTCAAGATGCGTAGTTCTGTGGAAAAAGCAAGATGCTGAACAATGTGTGTGATGTGTTGCCATTGTATTAATAAAAATATATGCATATGTGCTTGTATTTATCTGTACTCTTTCCTGCAGAACACATAAGGAACTCTTAACAATGGTTAGACAAAACAGGGTTTGGGGAATAAACTTCCTTTTAATTTATACTCTTGCACCTTTTGGATTATTTGCAAGTATTTTTAATTTAAAAATACATAAAAAAACTTAAAAAAATGAAACTAAAGCAGGCAAGCAGGTTCTGGTTGCACTGGAAAAGGTGTGTTGGCAGAATGAGAGGGAGGCTAGAGTGGAGACTCTCCCACTGAGAAAGCACAGCCCTTTAGGTGAGCTACTAGACCGCATCACCACAGCCTCTGGCTCACAACCAGGCTTGCTGGAGGTGCTCAAAAATTTTGACAGGTGAATAGATGGGACACATCACATTCCTCAGGAAGTTTGGTGTGTAAATAAGACTGAGAACCACTGGATCACAGGCAGGGGAGATGCTTAAGAAAGTAATGGCTAAAGACATACGCTCCCCCATGTTCATTGCAGCACTATTTACAATAGCAGGACATGGAAGCAAGCTAAACGTCCATCAACAGAGGAGTGGATGAAGAAGATGTGCTACATATACACAATGAAATATTATTCAGCCATAAAACTGGGTCATTTGTAGAGATATGGATGGACCTAGAGTCTGTCATACAGGGCAACGTCAGAAACAGAAAAACAAATATCACGAACCTACAGAAATGGTATAGACGATCTTATCTGCAAAGCAGAAATAGAGACACACACAATAGAGAAAATAAGTGTATGAATACCAAGAGGGGGGGGGAGAGGGGATAGGGTGAATTAGGAGATCGGGATTGACAGACATACACTACTGATTCTATGTATAAAATAGATAGGGCTTCCAAGGTGACTCAGTGGGTAAAGAATACGCCTGCAATGCAGGAGATGCAAGAAACCTGGGTTCAATCCCTGGGTCAGGAAGATCCCCTGGAGAAGGGCACAGCAACCCACTCCAGTACTCTTGCCTGGAGAACCCCATGGACAGTGGAGCCTGGTGGGCTACAGTCCATGGGGGTCACAGAGAGTCAGAAATGACTGAAGCAACTGAGCATGCACATAAACTAGATAACCATTGAGAACCTCCGGTATAGCACAGGAAACTCCACTCATTGCTCTGTGGTGACCTAAATGGGAAGGAAGTCTAAAAGGAGGAGATATATGTATACGTATAGCTGATTCACTTTGCTTTACAGTAGAAACTAACACAACATTGTAAAGCAACTATTCCCTGATGAAAATTCAAAATAATAAAAATATAATAAAATTTAAATAGGAAGTAGTTCTTCAACATTTCATCAACACGTTAAAATCTACCTCACCTTCAATGCCTGGTTCATAGGCTAATCCTCTAAAAGGACTTCCATGCTCTCTACCCTTTTAGACTCAAACCCCATCTCCCCCTTTAGGCCCAAACCCCATCTCCTGTGGGTTGAAGCTCATTTCCTTCCTCTGTGCTCCAGTAGCATTTCCCTTTATCTGTTTCTTCTAGGCTTTACAGTTTTGATGCTAATTTGCATATCAATAGCCCTAACCTTAATGGCTAAGACTCTCTTCCCCATCTCTGTCTGCGCCCTTCAGTGCTTGCACAGTGAGTAGAGATGATCCATAGCAAAGGGAGGGCTTCCCTGGTGGCTCAGTGGTAAAGAATCTGCCTGCAACACAGGACAAGTGGGTTTGATCCCTGGGTTGGGAAGATCCCC
The DNA here is from genome assembly GCA_917880005.1 of Nanger dama. Taxonomy (NCBI): domain Eukaryota; kingdom Metazoa; phylum Chordata; class Mammalia; order Artiodactyla; family Bovidae; genus Nanger; species Nanger dama. The sequence goes on along the minus strand of CAKJTW010000085.1, from coordinate 5,096,073 downwards.
TGGAGAAGAGAATAGCTACAGAGAAGCCTGTCCATGGGGTCGCAAAGGGTCAGACATGACTTAGCAACTAAACAACCAACAACAATGATAGTAAAGGGAACACAACCCTCCTTATAGGACACCCTGAGCAGGCATGTGCTCTCAATTATACTGCAGGACACATCAGCATGGTGGGTGATAATGGCCACAAAAATAGGCCTTAGCCAGGCCATCTTCCCAGTGAGTCACTTGATTCACTCAGATGTTTGAAGGAAAGTTTCTCACCAGCCAGCCAGGCAGTAACAGATAGGACTCAGCAAATAGTCTGAACTTCCAGATATCCTTTTCAGTTCACCAGATGTGGAGCAGAGCTGGTGCCCTTATGCTTCCCCTTGCTCCTCCCATGCCCACAGCCACCCTCATTAATCAAGCAGACTCCCTTTCCCATTGTCCCCGGATGTAGCCTCAAAATCCCTCTCAAAGGATAGAAGCTGGGATTGGCAGACAAAGCAAAACCTATTTGTCACCCCAGGCCTTGAGCAGATTCCTCCCTTCTGGGGCACAGTGCCCTGCCAGCATGACACAGAGCTCTCCCAGGGGCCTGGAGACCCAGGCATACTCTAGGTCTGCAAGTGTTATGATCAAGCCACTTGTGTACCTTGAACACTGATAAGTAAATCTACCAGTCCCGGTAGTGCTAAGCCCTGATTGGAAAGCAAGCTTGCTCTGCTGCTAATTTGGAGGCAGACAGAACTCAGTTAACTGGAATCCAGTTCATCAGACCCTCACATCACTGGAAACTTCCCTATCTTCCTCCTTTCTTCTACTCCCCAAATCAAAAAAAAAAAAAAATTATACTTTTAGGAAGTAGAAGAAATAGAAAGGAAGCAAGCTCCTATCAGGATTCCTGTTTTAATATAGCACTACCAGGGAATTCCTGGCAGTCCAGTGGTTAAGATTGCACACTTTCACTGCCAAGGGCCTGGGTTCAATCCCTGATTAGGGAACTAAGATCCTGAAAGCTACATGGTGAGGACATTAATAAATAAATACATAAATATATTAAATAGCATTACTAGAATATGTCTTTAAGTCAAGCCGCACTAGGCTTAATCATTAGCATCCGTCTCCAGCATAACTTCCACTTCCATGCCTGGATAGTAACCAGAAGTGTTGATAACTATGGCCTGTGGAAAAAAGTCAACTCAAAAGAGGCTTAGGCGATGGCTGTCCATTCATGATTTCTAGCCTTTCCTTCAGTTTAGATCAAGAGTGTGCAATCTACAGCCCAAAGGCCAAATCCAGCTCACCACCTGTTTTTATAAAGTTTTATTGGAACATATGCTTGCTTGCTCATCTATGGACTGTCTATGGCTGTGCTCACTCTATAATGGCAAAGTTAGACAACTGTGACAGAGACTGTGGCTCACAAAACCCAAAAATATTTACTATCTGACCATTTATAGAAAAAGGCTGCAGACTCCAGCCTTAGACTACTCTTGGAACTGGTAGTAAATCAGTGAGGGACACTTCCTTCTTCTTCTTCCTCTTCTCTTCTTCTGCCTTCCCTCCACTGACCACCTCAGATACACACACACACATACACACACACACTGCTGAGGGAAGCCAGTACTGGCTGGGAAAAAGAAGCAGGAGTGTAGGCAAGCAGACTAAAATGCTCCTCCTATACCTAGCCATCTCTACATGGGACACAGAGCCAGAGAACTGTGGACGGCTGTGTGTATATTTGTGGGGGTGGGGGATAAAGTCAAGTGAGAAAGCCTCATTGGAAATGGTGTTCTTTGCCCATGTAAGAGAGTGTGTGTGGTCTACGAATGAATGTCAGTAAATCTCAGTCTGAACTGGGAAAACCGCCTGCTCCCTTTCAACCCAGAGGCAACCTTTGACTGTCTAGTTACTTTCTCACTTAGGGGCTGGAGTTTGGGGATAAGGATGACGTGGGATGGGACATACAGGCAGAAGTTCTTTCAACGTTTCTTCTCTTCACTTTCCTCTCCTTCTGGCCTCCTCACCCTCTCTTTCTCAGCTAGTTTAGGCAGCAGTGTGGGGAGGCTGCTATTATGAAAACACCAATGCAGACATAACTTCTGGACCACAGATCAAAAGCTTAGCTAAGAGTGGACACAAAGACAGATTTGTCAGTTTTTCTCTTTCCCTTTCCTTTCGTTGTTCTGAATGGGCCATAGATGATCTGTTCCAATCACCAGTTTGGAAACTTCCTAAAAAGAAGAGTGGAGATGGAATGGTCTTAAGGTTGAAAACAGGGTGCTGATTTACACTCTGACTACATGGGATAACCAGATTATAATAAAACCAGGTCTATACACACTTGGACTGCAAGGAGATCCAACCAGTCCATTCTGAAGGAGATCAACCATGGGATTTCTTTGGAAGGAATGATGCTAAAGCTGAAACTCCAGTACTCTGGCCACCTGATGTGAAGAGTTGACTCATTTGAAAAGACTCTGATGCTGGGAGGGATTGGGGGCAGGAGGAGAAGGGGATGACTGAGGATGAGATGGCTGGATGGCATCACTGACTTAATGGAGGCGAGTCTGAGTGAACTCCAGGAGTTGGTGATGGACAAGGAGGCCTGGCGTGCTGTGATTCATGGGGTTGCAGAGAGTCGGACATGACTGAGTGACTGAAGTGAACTGATACACAAATATCATAGGATATCAGTTACATGTGGAATCTCAAATATTATACAAAGGAACTTATTTATAAAACAGAAATAGACTCACAAACACAGAAAATAAACTTATGATTACTGAAGGGGAAAGGGTGAGGGATAAACTAGGAGTTGGGGATTAGCAGATACACACTACTATATATAAAAGAAACAACGAGGACCTACTGTATATTAAGCATCTTGTAATAAACCATAATGGAAAAGAATATGCATATATTATAATTGAATTTGGCAACCCACTCCAGTATTCTTGCCCAGAGAATCCCATGGACAGGGCAGCTTGGCAGGCTACAGCCCACAGGGTCGCAAAGAATCAGACACAACTTAAGCAATAGCACGCATGCACATAACTGAATCACTTTGCTATACACCAGAAACTAACACAACACTGTAAATAAACTTCAATTTAAAAAAACCAGGTTTATCCAGTCAGCATGTGGGCTTTGTGAAAGTCCATTCATACATAGATTGGAACAGGCAGCGGTCCTCGGATGATAACCACCAAATGGTCAGGCTGAAGCGGAAACTTTGGCAATCATTTGCTTTGGTTTTTCAGGAAAACAGAGCTAACCTTAATCAACGAAGGCTGCTTGGAGGAAGTGATGATATAAAGGAACTTTAAGGGAAAAGTTTGATAACCTGATTTTCAAGAAGCAGAAAAAGATACTAAAGAAAAGAATGGTCTGGTTCAGAGCTTACAGAAAGCTTGAAGAGTAGGGATGGGAAGGTCTGACAGTGTTTTTAGGAAGAATACCTGAAATGAAAGAGATGCTAGGGCCAGCTCTCCAGCCCTCGATCACATTCAGTTCAGTTCAGTCGCTCAGTCATGTCTGACTCTTTGCGACCCCATGAGTCGCAGCACGCCAGGCCTCCCTGTCCATCACCAACTCCCAGAGTTCACTCAGACTCACGTCCATCTAGGCGGTTATGCCATCCAGCCATCTCATCCTCTTTTGTCCCCTTCTCCTCCTGCCCCCAATCCCTCCCACCATCAGAGTCTTTTCCAATGAGTCAACTCTTCACATGAGGTGGCCAAAGTACTGGAGTTTCAGCTTTAGCATCATTCCTTCCAAAGAAATCCCAGGGCTGATCTCCTTTAGGATGGACTGGATGAATCTCCATGCAGTCCAAGGGACTCGCAAGAGTCTTCTCCAACACCACAGTTCAAAAGCATCAATTCTTCGGCGCTCAGCCTTCTTCACAGTCCAACTCTCACATCCATACATGACCACAGGAAAAACCATAGCCTTGACTAGATGGACCTTAGTCTGCAAAGTAACGTCTCTGCTTTTGAATATGCTATCTTGGTCATAACTTTTCTTTCAAGGAGTAAGCGTCTTTTAATCTCATGGCTGCAATCACCATCTGCAGTGATTATATGATAGTAAATGCCCCCAAAGTCTGCACCCTCACTGAGTATGTCCGTGCTGTCTCTGCTTTTCTGCCTGTCAAATCCAGCTGTCAGAAATGGGACTGAGATATGTTCCTTCCAACTGAAATGTAAAGGGTTGGGAAGGGTGAATGTATTACCTCTTCCAAGGAGATTGGCATTTTGACAAAACCAACAGTTCTTAATAACAGGAATTCAAGTAGGAGCTACCCAAAATTGTTCTGAGAAGTGAATAAATTTTCTCCATCCCCTAAAGTCACAGCACTATTGCTGAAAACTCTCTGTGCTTCTGATTCATCATCCCCATCATGGACATTACAGAATTATTGGCTCCCTAGTGTTATTCTGAGGACTAAATGAGATAATTACTGTGTATAAAGTGTTTTGCACAGTGCTTGGCACATCATGGACATGAGTTTGGGTAAACTCTGGGAGTTGGTGATGGACAGGGAGGCCTGGCGTGCTGTGGTTCATGGGATCGCAAAGAGTCAGACACGACTGAAAGATTGAACTGAACTGCAGAACTCAGCAAATACTAGATCTTTATCTTGATCACATTTTCTACTCATAGTGCCAGCCCTGAAAAAAAAAAACACACACACATATTCTTACGCTGGGTGCTGTCAGCCCTATATAATTTTTATATGTAGGTTGCTCTTCCAATTGTGCCGTGAGCTAGAGAAGGTACAGAGAGGCTCCAATGATCTTGCATAACAGAATCCTAAACAGATTACCTCTTTTCAGTGGGAAAAGGTGAAGAGGATGCCATCAAACATATCATTCAAGAACATCCTAAAAGTGTGGGAAGAGTATATAGAGTATAGGTTAAGGACTCGGGACTCTGCAGACTGGGAGACCAGGGTTTGAGTCCTAGCTCTGCCACGTATTAGCTTTGTGACCCTTTGTGTGAAAAAAATGAAGACCACCCAAGTAAGAGCAAGCAAAGGCTATTCTGAACTTGCTAGAAGAGAGTCAGTCACTGTTGCTTAGGCTGAGGCAGACACTCAAAGGCAGGCAGAGGAGTGAGAAAGCTTTAGAGTGGCAAAAGGAAAGGCTTTGAGTATATGCCCTGATTGGAGGCTCTTGGCATGGGAACACTGAGAACAGGCTAGCTAGAAGCAGGGCATCCTTTGTGATTGATTAGAGGTGATATTTGCCTTTCTTTTGTTGGTCCCAAGTTGGAAGCTGGAACAAAAATTAAAGGAGCTGTCAATTACTAATCTGGTCCTGGACATTGGGGGCTGACTGTTACAGGGAACAGTGTTTGGCTGGCTGGATTATACAGGAGATAGAAGTCTGACTACGATCAATCTGACTTACAGCAGGCTGCCTTACTGGGCTTGTTATTGAAGATGAGAATTTGGTTTTCTGGGCATTTGCTGCAGGTTATGGGTCAGAGTTTTATTTTTATATATGGTATGGTCATTGTCCATTTGTATAATCTGTCTCTCATCGCTTAACTCTCTGAGCATTGGTTTTCTCAATTTAAATGGGCCATTAAAACTTTGAATTTCAGGATTAAGTGAAATTTGTCCATTAATAGTTTAGCACCAAATCTGGAACATAAGTGCCCATCTTTTTTTTTTTTTTTTTTTAATCTATTTATTTATTTTGGCTGCACTGAGTCTTCGTTGCTTTGCTTGGGCCTCCTCCATTTGAGGTGAGTGGGGGCTATTCTTCATTGTGGTACACTGGCTTCTCATTGTAGTGGCTTCTCTTCTTGCAGAGCTCAGGCTCCAGGCACATGGGTGTTAGTAGTTGCAGCACATGGGCTTGATAGTTGCAGTTCATGGACTCTGGAGCTCAGGCTCAGTAGTGGCAGACGGGCTTAGTTGCTGCAATTCATGTGGAATCTTCCCAAACCAGGGATCGAACCTGTGTCTCCTGCATTGGCAGGCAGACTCCTGTCCACCGTGCCACCAGGGAAGTCTAAGTGCTGACTGTTTTATAACTAAATCCTTACATAAGAGAATGTAATAGACTGGTCCATCTTAGAGTGGGAGGAGGGCAATGTTAGCAGGAAGAAAAGGAAACCCTAGTGAACCCTACAAAAAGCATCAAATACATAATCACCAACAATAGTAAGAGCTAACACATATCACACTTACTGTGAGCCAGACACTACTCCAAGTAGGCTACCTACACCAGCTCATTTAACTCTTATGAGGTAGATACTACTGACATTGTCATCCTCATCTGACAGAGGAGGAAACTTTAACACACAGATGTTGAGAAACTTGCCCAAGGTTACCCAACTACTGTGTGGGACCAGGTAGTCTGGTGATAAGAGTCTGTGCTTTCACCAGTTCTGCTGTTCTCACAAGATATTAAACATGCTGACATTACAAACAGCTTCAGGGAAGAAATGGATACAATTTTCAAGTATTTCTCCATAGACTAAATGAAGGGAAATCACGGGAATGTTTAGAATATCCTGAGTCTTTGAGGCTGACATCATGGAGGGCATCTCACACATGTCCCTCCAGATACCACTTGTTTAAGTCTGACCTTGATCTCAGTTGGAAGCCACTTTCTCAGGAGCTTTGTCTGAGCCTCCAGAGTATGTTAGGCCCCTTTCCAACCCTACTCCTTCCCCATTCTTATCACAATAGGTAAGGTATGTAATTATTTCTTTCATATCTGTCTTCCACACTAGACAGAATGAGCAAATGGGTCTGTTTTGCAAATCATTGTATCCCCATCACCTAGACTAGGGTCACCAAACTATGGCCTATGGGCCAAATTTAGCCCAAAGTCTGTTTTCTTTTAGTAAATTGAGATTGGCACAAAGCCACACCATTTAAATATTGTCTATGATTTCTTTCACACTAAAATGGCAGAGTGGAGTAGCTGAAAGAGACTATGTGGCCTGAAGGCCTAAAAAATGTTTAGTATGTGGCCTCTACAGCAAAATTTACCAGTCCCTGACTCTCTCATGGATATGCTAAGTTGCTTCAGTCTTGTCTGACTTTTTGTGACCCTATAGACCCTAGTCCACAAGGCTCCTCTGTCCATGGGATTCAACTCCTGGCAAGAGTACTGGAGTGTGTTGTCATGCCCTCCTCCAAGGGATCTTCCTGACCCAGAGATTGAACCTGCATCTCTAAAGTCTCCTGCGTTGGCAGGCAGGCTCTTCACCACTAAAACCACCTGGGAACCCTAGCTCATAGACACTTAACAGATATCTGTTTAAAGGATGGATATACTTACTATTTATTTATTTATTTAACACATACATTTCCATGGCACTTACTATAGTCAGACACTGTTCCAAGTGCTATACAAGTGTAACTCATTTATTCCTCATAATAATCCAATAATATCTGTAGCATCATTATTCCCATTTTACAAAGGAAGACACTCATAAACAGAGAGGCTCATATCTTGCCTCGAATTAAATAGGTTGTAGGTAGCTAGGCTAGACTCAAACCTCAGGCTTTCAGGCTCCCAACCCCAAGCTATCTACACCATGTTAACTGATCATGGATCTAGTTTTTCTGGTGTTCCAATGAGAAAACTGCTGGATGGTTTAAAGAAGGGGAAGGCTGTGGTCAAAGCAGCAAAAGGAGATAAAGCAGTCTCACTCCACACAGTCCCTAGGACTTGATTTATGACAAGGACATGCTAAAAAGAACAAATTAGCAAAGGATCTCATTTGGCTCTCACCATGGCTGACAGAAACAATACGCATTCTCTAAAAATAAGCTAGTATTATTATCACCCTACCCAGAACTAGCTAACACCACTGATTAAAGGTTTAAGAGCACTCTGAGGCTGGACCAGTTTGCTATACTCTATCACATGTCCAAACACTGCACCTCTCCCTCACTGTAGCCAACTGTCTTCAAATGTATCCCACCATAGAACAAGGCAAGAACAAATGATTGGTTTGGTGCTAATTCATCCCACTCCTGAAAAAACGAAAAGTGGGTGAACTATGTGGCCAGTGTGTTAAATATTTCCTCTTCCTGTCTCCATAGTGTCTGGCTGTATGCCAGTTGTTAGTAGTCATCAAATGAAGTTATAGCTCTAAAATACAGTGCTGGGCCACCAATAAGTCATTGCTGATGGCTTGACTTCTTTGTGGTTTACTGGAGGAAGTCAACTTGTTGACAAGGTTTGGGAGAACTTTCTTCATGTGGCTGAGGGTGAGGGGTCAGCAGAAGCAGCTAGTTAAGAAATAACAATCTGAGAGACCAAGTAAAAATTGTTCTTCTCTTCCTGGTAGGACAAGCAAGATGCCAGGATTCTACATCCATTCTGGGGGCCTGGGCTGGGAATCAGGGTTTAGTTTGGAGTTTGACCCACCTGGGGGCATCACAGCTTGAAGTCAAAGGTGACCCAAAAGCCTGTGATCAAGGGAGAAGCTGAACATTAAATCCTATCAGACAGCCCAACTGAAGAGCCAATTCCATTTGGCAGGCAAAGGGAGAGAATCTGTGCTCTTTGTTAGTGAAAACACCAGGCACAGTAGACCAGAGCAAGAGGGACTAGGACAGAGAGTCAAAAGCAGGACCTGTGGACCTTCCCTGAACTCTTGTGACAGCTTTGCAGAGACTTCTTATTGGGTGACTGGGCCTTGGCTTTGAGTAAGGATGACCATCCTACCACCAGCAAAGAGAGGCAATATAGTCAAGTGGTTAGCAGTACACTCTAGCATCAGACTGCCTGAAAGTACATCTCAGCTGTGCTGCCTGTTAGCTGTGTGGCCCATGGTTAGTCACTTCACCTACTCTAGCCTTGGCTTCCCTATCTGTGAAATAGAAATAAAAACACTTACTTAGCAGGGTTGAAAAAATAAGTAAGGTACCGTGGTAAGTGTTTAACACACATAAGCAATAAATGTTGCTTAATGTTATTTGGGGGCTTTCCAGGTAGCTCAGTGGTAAAGAATCCACCTGCCAATGCAGGAGATCCAGGTTTGATCCCTAGGTCAGGAAAATCCCCTGAAGGAGGAAATGGCTACGCACTCCAGTATACCTGCCTGGAAAATTCCACGGACAGAGGGGCCTGGTGGGCTACAGTCCACGGGGTTGCAGAGTCCAACACAACTTAGTGACTAAAATGTGTGTGTGTGTGTGTGTGTGTGTGTGTGTGTGTGTGTGTGTTTAGTTGCTCAGTCATGTCCGACTCTTTGCTACCCCATGGACTGTAGCCCACTAGGCTTCTCTGTCCATGGAATTTTCCCAGGCAAGTATAGTGGAATGAGTTGCCATGCCCTCCTCCAGGGGATCTTCCTGACCCATGGATTGAACACGGCTCTCCCGCATTACAGCCAGACTCTTTACTGACTGAGCCACCAGGAAGCCTTTTATAAACTATCTGGGATTCTCCAGGCCAGAATCCTGGAGCGGATAGCCTTTCCCTTCTCCAGGGGAACTTCCCAACTCAGGGATCGAATTCAGGTATCCCACACTGCAGGGAGATTCTTTACTGTCTCTCTCTCTCTCTCTCTCTCTCTCCATATATATATATATATATATATATATATATATACACATATATATAATTTGTAAGGCATTCCCTCGTGATCCAGTAGCTAAGACTCCACACTCTTAATGCAGGGGACCTAGGTTCGATCCCTAATCAGGAACCTAGAACCCACATGCTGCAACTAAAGATACTGCATGCCAAAGTGAAGATCAAAGATCCTAAATGCTGCAACTAAAACCTGGAGCAGCCAAATCAGTAAACATCTTTTAAAAATATATTATTTTTAAAAAGCACATCACTTTGGCTCAGACAAAGGATCAGTGTAAATCAGTTCCAGGCAAAACCTGTGTAATGTCCACTGCTGCTGCTGCTGCTAAGTCACTTCAATCGTGTCCGACTCTGTGCGACCCCACAGACGGTAGCCCATTGGGCTCCGCCATCCCTGGGATTCTCCAGGCAAGAACACTGGAGTGGGTTGCCATTTCCTTCTCCAATGCATGAAAGTGAAAAGTGAAAGTGAAGTCGCTCAGTCGTGTCTGACTCAGCGACCTCATGGACTGCAGCCCACCAGGCTCCTCCGTCCATGGGAGTTTCCAGGCAAGAGTACTGGAGTGGGGTGCTATTGCCTTCTCAGGTAACGTCCACACCCTGACTCAAAATCCACAAGCAGGCATCCTCAGTAGGAGGCAGCGGTTGACCTACTGCTGCCACTCCTGGGGCTGGCTCTGCCAAAGGCACCGCTGTGCAGGCCAACTGGCAGCAGAAGGGCAGGGCAAGTGAAATTCTTTGATCTCGTCTTCTGGAGGGGATTTTCTCTTTCCCAACCACCCTGATTCCTCCAGCCGAGCAGGTCCTGCCAGCCTGAAAGAGAAAAGCCCCATAAACAAAGGTGTTGGAGACTTAATGTTCTCCACTGTCAAGAAATACCGGGACTTCTCAAAGAAAGCTTGCTCAAACACATCACTGAACGATGTAGGAAAGTAGAAAGGTAAGATATGGATTGGGAGTTCTTAGAATTTCACTGTGAGGTGGGACTACTTGATAGAGAAATCGTTAAGGGGAAGGAAGGCCCTTGGTTACACTGCAGGCAGGCATCTTTGCCATCCTTCCTGTTTTGCAAAGTGTTTAGGCCAGTGTTATTTTTAAGTGTATTTCCCTTACCACTTACATCAAAATCTACAAGGGGGAACTAGCTAAAAATGCAGATTCTGAACCCCTGGAGTTCTGACTCATGAAGCTTAGCGTTTTTAATGAGTTTTCAAGTGGACAGTTATTCCATTATGTAATTTTTGAACAGACAACACATTTACATGGCACAAAACTTTAAAAATATAAAAAGTGTATAGAGTGAAAGTGTCTCTCCCATCCCTGTCAACAGCTGCCCAGTTCTGACCTTTCCCCACCCCTCCCTGCCATACAAACTTAGGTTACCACTGATATTCATGTCTTAAGAATCCTTTCTGAGGTTCTTTATCAGATATCAAGCAAAACAAATACGTATCTTTCACTTGCCCTCAACAAAAGTTAGCACTTTTCACATAGTGTTCTTCATCTTTAAAAATACATATAGATATACAACAAGGTCCTACTGTGTAGCACAGGGAACTATATTCAATATCTTATGATAACTTATAATGGAAAAGAATCTGAAAAAGAATATATATATTCATATTGCTGTTGTTGTTTAGTCACTAAGTTGTGTCCAACTCTTTTTGCAACCCCATGGACTGTAGCCCTCCAGGCTCCTCTGTCCATGGGATTTCCCAGGCAAGAATACTGGAGTGGGTTGCTATTTCCTTCTCCAGGAGATCTTCCCAACTCAGGGATTGAACCCACATCTCCTGCTTGGCAAGCAGATTCTTTACCACTGAGCCACCAGGGAAGCCCCATTATTCATATACATACATACATATATATATAAATCACTTTGCTGTATATCAGAAACTAACATAGTATTGTAAATCAACTGTATTTCAACAATAAAATAAAATAAATACATACATAACTTAAAAATCTTTCCACATCTGACTTCCTTACCAGTTTTCACAACTGTATACTATTCCCTTGTATGGATGGACAAGACTATTTCACCAGTCACTTTTTGAAGAACACTTGGGTTGTTTCCAATCCTTTGCAAACTAATAGAATAAACAGACATATGGAATTACCCTGTACATCCATTATCTTCAGATGTAGAATACATTTCCAAAACTAGAGTTTCTTCTCTGGCTGATTCTGATGCACAGGGGAATTTAGGAACCACTGGCTTAAGGGTTGCTGATGTGATAGGACTAATTTATCTTTGATTAAACCTTTATGTTAAAACTCAGAATGGCAGAGCTGGAGAAACTCTTAAACACCTTCCTCCTCATTTTGCAGAGGAGGAAATCAACTCTCAGGGAATCAACATGCTTGAAGTAACACAGCATGTGTAACTGCTGTGAAACTTCAAGTATGTTGGTAGCAGAGCTGAAACAGGAATGCAGGTCCCTTCACTTATAGGCCAGTGCTCTGCTTTGTTGTTGGTGTTCAGTCACTCAGTCATGTCTGACTCTTTGTGACCCCATGGACTGCAGCACACCAGGCTTCCCTGTCCTTCACCATCTCCCGGAGATTGCTCAGACGCATGTCCATTGAGTCGGTGATGCCATCCAACCATCTCATGCTCTGTCATCCCCTTTTCTTCCTGCTCTCAATCTTCCCCAGCATCAGGGGCTTTTCCAATGAGTTGGCTCTTCCCATCAGGTGGCCAGTTAATCAATAAGCAAATGTGGAGTGCTCAGTGCAGTATATGAAGGTCTCTAGCTGGAACAGATAGGAGACACAGGGGAAAGATAGTGCATCATAGCTGGTGTCTTAGAATGGCAGATTTTCAGATAACATCAGTATTAAACAAACAAGATGTCCTATAAAGTAGTATGAGACACAGACTTCTTTCCACAAAATGAAGAAAAGCCAGTGGTTCTCTATGCATCTAATTAAGTCCAAATTCTGGAAAAAGGAAAAACTTTGAGTGTCCATGCAGTTTCTATAAGGGGTTTAAATCCGTGACTTGATACTGAAGACCAAACTCCTAGAGAGATGATTTGGGGTTGGTAAATCTCCATGAAGGTGTCATTCTTATTCTGTAGATCCATTTTACAATGTATAGAAAGGCTCATCAAGGAAACCAAAATCTTCTAAACTTTTTTAAAAATTATTTCTTTCTTTTTGGCTGTGCTGGGTCTTCATTGATGTGTAGGCTTTTCTCTAGGTACAACAATCAATCAGGGGCTGATCAGTCAACCTGCTGAGCACAGGCTCTAGGTCACATAGGCTTCAGTAGCTGCAGCTCCTGGACTCTAGAGTACAGGCTCAATAGTGGAGGCGCATGGGCTTAGTTGGCCCGCTGCATGTGGGATCTTCCCAGATCAGGGATCAAACCCCTGTCTCCTGCATTGGAGGCAAATTATCTACCACTGAGCCATGAGAGAAGTTCAACCAAGGTCTTCTACAAGGAACAAGTGACCTCTCAAAGTCCTCCTACCCCAGAATCTCCTGCCCAACATTAGAGGTTTATATTTTTCAGTTATGGTCTCTATGAGATGCTTGCTGTTTCTGTCTATTTGTATTCATCATGGAGGTAAGGTGGGATGGGATGGAGTCAGTGCAAACCTTGTTGGGAATTCCCTGATGGTTCAATGGTTAGGACACAGCACTTTGCCAGCCAATGGTTCCATCCCCAGTCAGAGAAATAAGATCCCATGAGATGTGTGGTTTGGCAAAAAGAAAACCTTGTTAATCTTAAAGCTTTACAGATTGTTTTGTAGCAACTTCAACCTTTTTCTATCTTAGCCAATTAAAGGAGACGTGTGTGTGTGCACGTGCACGCACATTTCAAATCAGGCTAAATATATTCTGGGGTCTTGGACAGAGTGGCAGGACAGTTTGTCTGTTGTCCTTAGGTCTGATTTCAACATTAGAGAAGTAAGTATCCTAGTTGAAGAGCTCAGACAGGCATGGGGAGCCTGGGATTTTGAACCGCAGGGGCTGTATGCACCAGGCAGAGAAGATGCATTCTTTATCTCATTATCAGCCACTCTCCAGTCCTAATTTCAATGAGAACAAGATGATTGTTAAGTGGAGTGCTCCTCACTCCCCAGCTTAATGAACCATAGCTCTAACAGCCTCCCTTTTATGTGGTCAGCAGTCACTTGTGTCTCTTGAGAAAGGGGAGTCGGGGACAGAGCCTGTAGGAAGCAGCAGGTAAAAGCAGCTGAAGAAAGTTAAACTGTACATTTTTCAACTCTGAACCATCAATGACCTAAGACAGAACCAAGAGAGCCCAGAGCTCGGAGACCTTCAGCCACCACTCCCAAGCAAGAGCGTCAATGAGCAGGGTGTCAGTCTCACAATGTTGAGCCAAGACCAAGTGCCGAGCTCAACTGTTGAAATCATTTGACAGCCTTCGCCCAGGTCCTACAGAGGCATTCTAGACCCCGCTGCTGCTGCTGCTGCTAAGTCGCTTCAGTCGTGTCCGACTCTGTGCGACCCCAGAGACAGCAGCTCACCAGGCTTCCCCGTCCCTGGGATTCTCCAGGCAAAAACACTGGAGTGGGTTGCCACTTCCATTCTAGACCCTAGGCCTCTCTTAAAGTACAGTTCTTAGAACACATCTATGAGAATATCTGGAAAGCTGTGAAAAGAGCTTCACCTCAAGGGCTTCTGGGTTAGTGAAATGTGTGAAGATTTGGGGAAAGCCCTTTCACCATACCTTGCCCTGTGCATCTCTTCCAGCTGACTGTTCCTACATTATATTCTTTTTATATATATACAGGTAGTCTAGTTAAAAAAAATTCACCTCAGGCCACTGAGTCAGAATCTCTGGCAGTAGGACCCAAGCATCTGCATTTTCCTCACATTTACTGGGTAAGTCTGTGATACCATAAAAGACAACAACTGTTGCCCTTACTATGAGAAGGCTTTGTGAAGGGGTTCCTACTCCTTCTGCTCAAACAGGTTTCAGTGTTGTATTCATGTGCAGACTCCATGATAATGGCAGAACTTGTTAACTGAGCATTTTCTATGCCAGCTTCCATGCTAAGAGCTTTGGGTGTTACTATTGCATATATAATGCTTGCAATTACCAACTGAGGCAAGGGATATTATCTACTTCTCACAGATGAGAAGACTGAGACATAAGACATGGAAGCTAAAAGTCCCTCGACACATGATTGGATAAAGAAAAGGTGGTACAATAAACATTGGAATGCTACTTGGCCATAAAAAAGAATGAAATAATGCCATTTGTAGCAACATGGATGGACCTAGAGATTATCATGCTAATAAGTAAGTCAGAAAGAGAAATATTGTATGAAATCACTTATATGTGATCCTTATATATACTACTGCAGGCAGGAATCCCTCAGAAGAAATGGAGTAGCCATCATGGTCAACAGAAGAGTCCAAAATGCAGTACTTGCATGCAATCTCAAAAATGACAGAATGATCTCTGTTCATCTCCAAGGCAAACCATTCAATATCACAGTAATCCAAGTCTATGCCCCAATCAGTAATGATGAAGAAGCTGAAGTTGAATGGTTCTATGAAGACCTGCAAGACCTTTTAGAACTAACACCCAAAAAAGATTGCCTTTTGATTATAGGGGACTGGAATGCTAAAGTAGGAAGTCAAGAAACACCTGGAGTAACAGGCAAATTTGGCCTTGGAATACGGAATGAAGCAGGACAAAGACTAATAGAGTTCTGCCAAGAAAATGCACTGGTCATAGCAAACACCCTCTTCCAACAACACAAGAGAAGACTCTACACATGGACATCCCCAGATGGTCAATACCGAAACCAGACTGATTATATTCTTTGCAGCCAAAGATGGAGAATCTCTATACAGTCAACAAAAACAAGACCAGGAGCTGACTGTGGCTCAGATCATGAACTCCTTATTACCAAATTCAGACTCAAATTGAAGAAAGTAGGGAAAACCGCTAGACCATTCAGGTATGACCTAAATCAAATCCCTTATGATTACACAGTGGAAATGAGAAATAGTTTTAAGGGCCTAGATCTGAGAGATAGAGTGCCTGATGAACTATGGGATGAGGTTCGTGACATTGTACAGGAGACAGGGATCAAGACCATCCCCATGGAAAAGAAATGCAAAAAAGCAAAATGGCTGTCTGGGGAAGCCTTACAAATAGCTGTGAAAAGAAGAGAAGTGAAAAGGCAAAGAGAAAAGGAAAGATAAAAGCATCTGAATGAAGAGTTTCAAAGAATAGCAAGAAGAGATAAGAAAGCCTTCTTCAGTGATCAATGCAAAGAAACAGAGGAAAAGAACAGAATGGGAAAGACTAGAGATCTCTTCAAGAAAATTAGAGATACCAAAGGAACATTTCATGCAAAGATGGGCTCGATAAAGAACAGAAATGGTATGGACCTAACAGAAGCAGAAGATATTAAGAGGAGATGGCAAGAATACACAGAAGAACTGTACAAAAGGATCTTCATGACCCAGAAAATCATGATGGTGTGATCACTCATCTAGAGCCAGACATCCTGAAATGTGAAGTCAAGTGGGCGGTAGAAAGCATCACTACAAACAAAGCTAGTGGAGGTGATGGAATTCCAGTAGAGCTACTTCACATCCTGAAAGATGATGCTGAGAAAGTGCTGCACTCAATATGCCAGCAAATTTGGAAAACTCAGCAGTGGCCACAGGACTGGAAAAGGTCAGTGTTCATTCCAATCCCAAAGAAAGACAATGCCAAAGAATGCCTAAACTACCACACAATTGCACTCATCTCACATGCTAGTAAAGTAATGCTCAAAATTCTCCAAGCCAGGCTTCAGCAATACGTGAACTGGGAACTTCCTGATGTTCAAGCTGGTTTTAGAAAAGGCAGAAGAACCAGAGATCAACTTGCCATCATTCGCTGGATCACAGAAAAAGCAAGAGAGTTCCAGAAAAACATCTATTTCTGTTTTATTGACTACGCCAAAGCCTTTGACTTTGTGGATCACAATAAACTGTGGAAAATTCTGAAAGAGATGGGAATACCAGACCACCTAACCTGCCTCTTGAGAAATCTGCATGCAGGTCAGGAAGCAACAGTTAGAACTGGACATGGAACAACAGAGTGGTTCCAAATAGGAAAAGGAGTACGTCAAGGCTGTATATTGTCACCCTGCTTATTTAACTTATATGCAGAGTACATCATGAGAAATGCTGGGCTGGAAGAAACACAAGCTGGAATCAAGATTGTCGGGAGAAATATCAATAACCTCAGATATGCAGATGACACCACCCTTATGGCAGAAAGTGAAGGGGAACTAAAAAGCCTCTTGATAAAAGTGAAAGAGGAGAGTGAAAAAGTTGGCCTAAACCTCAACATTCAAAAAATGAAGATCATGGCATCTGGTCCCATCACTTCATGATAAATAGATGGGGAAACAGTGGAAACAGTTTAAGACTTTTTTGGGGGGCTCCAAAATCACTACAGATGGTGATTGAAGCCATGAAATTAAAAGATGTTTACTCCTTGGAAGAAAAGCTATGATCAACCTAGATAGTATATTGAAAAGCAGAGACATTACTTTGCCAACTAAGGTCCGTCTAGTCAAGGCTATGGTTTTTCCAATAGTCATGTATGGATGTGAGAATTGGACTGTGTAGAAGGCTAAGCACCGAAGAATTGATGCTTTTGAACTGTGGTGTTGGAGAAGACTCTTGGGAGTCCCTTGGACTGCAAGGAGATCCAACCAGTCCATTCTGAAGGAGATCAACCATGGGTGTTCTTTGGAAGGAATGATGCTGAAGCTGAAACTCCAGTGCTTTGGCCACCTCATGAGAAGAGTTGCCTCACTGGAAAAGACTCTGATGCTGGGAGGGATTGGGGGCAGGAGGAGAAGGGGCCGACCAAGGATGAGATGGCTGGATGGCATCACTGACTCGATGGACCTGAGTCTGAGTGAACTCTGGGAGTTGGTGGTGGACAGGGAGGCCTGGCATGCTGCAATTCATGGAGTCGCAAAGAGTTGGACACGGCTGAGCGACTGAACTGAACTGAAAATACTATATAAATGAACTTATTTAGAAAACAGAAACAGATTCACAGACCTACTGATCTATGGTTGCCAAGGGAGAGGGGGTGGGTGTGGGAGGGATGGATTGGGAGTTTGGGATTAGCAGATGCAAGTTATTTTTATATATATAAATCACTTTACTATACACCAAAAACTAACACAACATTATAAATCATCATTACATCAATAAAATAAATTTAATAAAATAATATCATTTCAAAAAGGGTTTCCCTGGTGGCTCAGAGGGTAAAGCGTCTGCCTGCAATGTGGGAAACCCAGGTTCCATCCCTGGGTTGGGAAGATCTCCTGGAGAAGGAAATGGCAACCCACTCCAGTATTCTTGCCTGGAGAATCCCATTGGCAGAGCAGCCTGGTAGGCTACAGTCCACGGGGTCACAAAGAGTCAGACACGACTGAGCGACTTCACTAAAAAACAAAAACAAAATCTTCAAAAAAAAAAAAAAAAAGGGAAGAAGATAGAGGCTTGAAGGCATGAAGGAAAAACAGCTAGTAAGTAACAGAGCTGGGATTCAAACCAAAGTCTACCCATCTCCAAAGGCCATGATCTGAGCCTTTACTATATCTTGTCTCAAACAATCATACTAAAGCTGGTTCTAATAGTACTCATGCCAAATCACTTCACTCATGTCCCACTCTTTGCGACCCTTTGGACTATAGCCTGCCAGGCTCCTCCTCTGTCCATGGGATTTGGGTGGCCTCCTCCAGGAGATCTTCTTGGCCCAGGATTGAACCCATGTCTCTTACATCTCCTCCACCGGCAGATGGGTTCTTTCCCACTCGCGCCACATGGGAAGCCCCTTCTAATAATACTTCAGTTCAGTCGCTCAGTCGTGTCCGACTCTTTGCGACCCCATGAATCGCAGCACACCAGGCCTCCTTGTTCATCACCATCTCCCAGAGTTCACTCAAACTCAAGCCCATCAAGTCCGTGAGGCCATCCAGCCATCTCATCCTCGGTCGTTATACTTAGCAGCTCTTAAAAGATGTCACAAAGTGATCAGATGAGGAGTCATCAGTATGATGCAGGAAGAAAGCCTCTCTGTGACATCATTTTGTCAACAGATCTTTTTTTTTTTATCTTTGGCACTCACTCCTACTTGCTGAAGGTAAAAGAGACTCATTTGCTTAACTGAATTTTCAGCATTCTGGAGACTTGATACTTGTTTGGGTTGATGCTCTGTTACAAAAGTGAGTGAATTCAGAGCCTGCTTTCCACATACCAGAAGCTTTATGGATACTTTGAACAAGCAACCCACTTCAGTATTCTTGCTTGGAGAACTCCATGGACAGAGGAGCCTGGTGGGCTGCAGTCCATGGGGTCACAAACAGTCGGACACAACTGAGTGACTAATACTTTCATTTCACTGAACGCTTGTTGTCCAACTGTCAACCTGGCCGACTCAATGTTTACTTTAGCTAAGTTCTCTAATTATCACTTTTACAAAGTCAGGGCTGGATATCTGGTTGTGTATTTATGTTGATTCCCAGGAAAAAGTGGGATGAGATAAATCATTACTATTTTAAAAATTGAGTGTCACTATTTTACAGTTCAACCAATTACTTCATAATGTTTTGCTTTTTGAAAACATCAACCACCACAGTCCGCCAGCATGCCAGCCTTCAAGGAGCTGCCACAGACCTGCTTTTAGAAACTGGCCTATCTGAAAATGAGGACAAGTTAAATGTGGGATCTTTGATAGGTTCTTTCCTCCTCTCTGCATCTCAACTGAAATAGTGGAACCTTGTATTAGATGATGTAAAGGTCCTTCTATCTTGAACCATTTAGAGCGAAACAGCCAAAGAAGCCAATCTTCCAGAAGAACTTTCACACTAGTACTCTTATTAGTTAGCTACAGGCTCAACTGCTCTAATAAGGGACTCCAAAATAATGTATTTTCAATGAGTCAGAAGTGTTTTTTTTTCACTCAGTTAATAATCCAAGGAGGTAGTCCAGGGCTAACATAGAGGTTTGGAGATGTTAAACGCACAGGCTTCTTCTATTTTGTTGCTCCCCACCTTGTTAACATTTCAGCTCATAGGAACAGAGCACATGGCCAGTGAAAGGCATATTCCATTCTTTTATTCTTCGCATGTTATTGAGACATGATTGCCATGCAGCACAGTGTAAGTTTAAGGTGTACAGCATAATGATCTGACTTACATACATCATGCAATGATCATCACATTTTCAGATTAGTGAGCATCTATCGTCTCAGATAGACGCAACATTAAAGAAATAGAAAAAGTACACTTTTTCCTTGTGATGGGAAATCTTAGGATTTACTCTTTTAACCACTTTCATAGATAACACATGGCAGTGTTAATTATCTTTATCTTGTTGTACATTATATTCTTAGTACTTATAATCTTATAACTGGAAGTTTGTACCTTTTGATTACCTTCATCCTATTCCCCCATCCCCCACCCCCCGCCCTACCTCTGATAACTACAAATCTCATCTCTTTCTCTGTGAGTTTGTTTTTCTCTTGTTTTTGAACTGTAATTGACCTACAACACTATGCTAGTTCCTGTTATACAACACAGTGATTTGGTATACACACATTTCAAATCATCATCAAGATAAGTCAAGTTACAATATGGGACCATACAAAGGTATTACATAGTTATTGACTATATTCCCCACACTGTACATTTCATACCTGTGACTCATTTTGCAACGAGAAGTTTGTATCTTTTAATCTCCCTCACCTGTGAAGAGAGGGACATATGCTTCTTTCTTTTAAGGGCACAACTCAGAAATTGCAAATATCCATTCTACTTGAGTCTGATTGACTAAGAACCCAGTCACTCGGCCACATCTAGCTGCCTGGGATGTTGGAAAATGCGATCTTTACCTTGCCTATCATATGCAGTTAAAGATCCTATTACTATTGAAAAACCATGAGGATAGATATTGTGGGGAGTTGACAAGCAGCCTCTGGCAGAGTACAATATTATGAATGAGCAACCTTGCTTATGTCTTTCCTCCAAAAGATTCCTTGTTTCACTGGCTTGCTGTGCTACTCACTGGCTTTTACCAAGCAAAGGAGTTCTTTTTGTTTTATTTTTATTGAAGTACAGTTGATTTACAACATTGTGTTAATTTCAGGTGTACATCACAGTGATTCATTTATAGACATGGACACACATATATGCTTTTTCAGATTATTTTCCTTTACAGGTTACTATAAAATATTGAGTATAGTTCCCTGTGTTGTACAGTAGGTCCCTGTTAGTTGTCTACTTTATATATAGTAGTGTATATATGTTAATTCCAAGGTCCTAATTTATCACCCTCCCCCCACCCTTCCTTTCCCATTTGGTAAACCATAAGTTTGCTTTCTGTGTCTGTGGGCCTATTTCTGTTTTGTAAATAAGTTTATTGGTATCATTGTTTTTAAGATTCCACATAAAAAATTCACATGACATTTGTCTTTCTCTTTCTGACTTACTTCACTTAATATAATAACCTCTAAGTCTATCCATGTTGCTGAAAATGGCATTATTTCATTCTTTTTTATGGCTGAGTAATTCCATCTTCTTTATCCATTCATCTGTTGATGAACATTTAGGTTGTTTCCATGTCTTGGCTATTGTACATAGTGCTGCGATGAACATTGAGGTGCATGTACCTTTTTAAACTATTGTTTTCTCAAGGTATATCCCCAGGAGTGGGATGGCAGGATCACAATATGGTAACTGTACTTTTACTTTTTTTTTTTTTTAAAGGAAACTCCATATTGTTCTCCATAGTGACTGTACCAATTTACATTCCCAACAACAGTCTCCAGCATTTGTTATTTCTAGACTTTTTCATGCTGGCCATTCTGACCAGTATCAGATGATATGTCATAGTGCTTTTTAATGATTAAGCCAGAAGGTTCTTGATGAAAGGGGTCGGACTAAGTCCTGTGGTCTGCTATGAAATGGCCATAAGTCACCTCTAGAGGGATAGACTATCTGTTCTCTAAGCTGCTATCCTCTGTAAAATCTGATTGAGCTGCTGGAGGGGGCACCAACAACTTTGAATGAATTTCATCCTTCAATTGAATTCAAACCATAGGTGTTTCTAGGGTATTAGTAAGAACTGGTTGCCATGTTCCTTTTGTTCCATTTATTTGTATCAACATACATTTTATTTATTGGTATTGGATATTATAAAGAGCGTGGGTTTTGGTATCAGATCAGTGTGGCTTTGAGGAAATTGTAACCACTCTGAGCTTTAGTTTCTTCATTTGTTAAACTGCAGTAAAGTCATCTAATTCAAGGAATGGTTGTGAGAATTATGCGAGTCAGAAACTATGAAATTACATAGAGTATAGTGCACATTAGTCACCTAATACACATTCTCTTTATTGACACCAACAACTAACATGAATGATTTACTTGTTAATTCCCTACTGTGTGTGTGCCAGGCACTGAGCTAGCTTCCACATATATAGCTGGTTCACATGTACATGTTTTAGTATCTGCGAACCACGGAAAATTTCTTTACAATTAGTTGCTTCATTCAGTCCCTGTGAATGAATGTGGGTTGCTGCTCTCACTTAATAGAAACCCTGTATATCTGGCAAAGGGCTTAGAGGAAAGGAGGGTGTCAGGAGAGAGTGACTTAATGGCCCTAACTTGGTTCTGGTTTCCATTTCCTTCTGTCTTCAATAAAACTTAATTTAATGAGTTTTCTCTGCTTTTTGATACTTTACCTGCCAACTCTGTCTGAAAACATCTGGTATCTCATAACTAAATCTTGAAATCACCCTTAACATTCTCACTCTCTGAATCATGCTACCTTTGAGACTTTGCTTGCTGGCTTCACTTCAGTTCAGTTCAGTTACTCAGTCGTGTCCAACTCTGCAACCCCATGAACCACAGCACGTCAGCCTTCCCTGTCCATCACCAACTGCCAGAGTCCACCCAAACCCATGTCCACTGTGTCAGTGATGCCATCCAACCATCTCATCCTCTGTCGTCCCCTTCTCCTCCTGCCGCCAATCCCTCCCAGCATCAGGGTCTTTTCCAATGAGTCAGCTCTCCACATCAGGTGGCCAAAGTATCGTAGTTTCAGCTACATCAGTCCCTCCAATGAACACTCAGGACTGATCTCCTTTAGATGGACTTGCTGGATCTCCTTGCAATACAAGAGACTCTCAAGAGTCTTCTCCAACACCACAGTTCAAAAGCATCACTTCTTCAGTGCTCAGCTTTCTTTATAGTCCAACTCTTCACAAACATACATGACTACTGGAAAAACCATAGCCTTGACTAGATTGACATTTGTTGGCAAAGTAATGTCTCTGATTTAGGTTGGTCATAACTTTCCTTCCAAGGAGCAAGCATCTTTTAATTTCATGGCTGCTTGCTAACTTCACTTCAGTCGTGTCCAGCTTTTTGAGATCCTATTGACTGTAGCCTGCCAGGCTCCTCTGTCCATGGAATTCTCCAGCAGGAATACTGGAGTGGGTTGCCATTTCATCCTCCAGGGGATTTTCCCAACCCAGAGATACAACCCTGTCTCTTACATCTCTTGCATTGGCAGGCAAGTTTTTACCACTAGCGCCACCTGGGAAAACTTTGAGACTAGTAGTAGTTTAAATGCCAGCCCACCTGAGTAAACGTGTGTGACCTTAACTGAGTCATTTCCGTCTTCTGAAGCTCAATTTCCTCATTTATGATATGAGTATATTAACAAAACCCACTTCATAGGTTTGTTGTGAAAACTGAATGAGACAATGCATGCAAATTGTTTAACATAGTATCTGGCTCATCAGTTCAGTTCAGTCGCTCAGTCTTGTCCGACTCTTTGCGACCCCATGAGTCACAGCACGGCAGGCCTCCCTGTCCATCACCATCTCCCAGAGTTCACTCAGACTTGCGTCCATCGAGTCAGTGATGCCATCCAGCCATCTCATCCTTGGGGGTCCCCTTCTCCTCCTGCCCGTGATCCCTCCCAGCATCAAAGTCTTTTCCAATGAGGCATCTCTTCACATGAGGTGGCCAAAGTACTGGAGCTTCAGTTTTAGCATCATTCCTTCCAAAGAAATCCCATGGTTGATCTCCTTCAGAATGGACTGGTTGGATCTCCTTGCAGTCCAAGGGACTCCCCAAGAGTCTTCTCCAACACCACAGTTCAGAAGCATCAATTCTTTGGTGCTCAGCCTTCTTCACAGTCCAACTCTCACATCCATACATGACTACTGGAAAAACCATAGCCTTGACTAGATGGACCTTATTTGGCAAAGTAATGTCTCTGCTTTTCAATATGCTATATAGGTTGGTCATAACTTTTTTTGCAAGGACTAAGCGTCTTTTAATTTCATGGCTGCAGTCACCATCTGCAGTGATTTTAGAGCCCCCCAAAAAAGTCTGATACTGTTTCCACTGTTTGCCCATCTATTTCCCATGAAGTGATGGGACCAGATGCCATGATCCTCGTTTTCTGAATGTTGAGCTTTAAGCCAACATTTTCACTCTCCTCTTTCACTTTCATCAAGAGGTTTTTTAGCTCCTCTTCACTTTCTGCCATAAGGGTGGTGTCATCTGCTTATCTGAGGTTATTGATATTTCTCCTGGCAATCTTGATTCCAGCTTGTGTTTCTTCCAGTCCAGCATTTCTCATGATGTACTCTGCATATAAGTTAAATAAGCAGGGTGACAATATACAGCCTTGACGTACTCCTTTTCCTATTTGGAACCACTCTGTTGTTCCATGTCCAGTTCTAACTGTTGCTTCCTGACCTGCATGCAGATTTCTCAAGAGGCAGGTCAGGTGGTCTGGTATTCCCATCTCTCTCAGAATTTTCCACAGTTTATTGTGATCCACACAGTTAAAAGCTTTAGCATAGTCAATAAAGCAGAAATAGATGTTTTCCTGGAACTCTCTTGCTTTTTCCATGATCCAGCGGATGTTGGCAATTTGATCTCTGGTTCCTCTGCCTTTTCTAAAACCAGCTTGATCATCAGGGAGTTCACGGTTCACGTATTGCTGAAGCCTGGCTTGGAGAATTTTGAACATTACTTTACTAGCATGTGAGATGAGTGCAATTGTGCGGTAGTTTGAGCATTCTTTGGCATTGCCTTTCCTTGGGATTGGAATGAAAACTGACCTTTTCCAGTCCTGTGGCCACTGCTGAGTTTTCCAAATTTGCTGGAATATTGAGTGTAGTACTTTCACAGCATCATCTTTCAGGATTCGAAATAACTCAACTGGAATTCCATCACTTCCACTAGCTTTGTTTGTAGTGATGCTTTCTAAGATGCTGACAGAATGTGGTCCACTGGAGAAGGGAATGGCAAACCAATTCAGTATTCTTGCCTTGAGAACCCCATGAACAGTAAGAAAAGGCAAAATGATAGGATACTGAAAGAGGAACTCCCCAGGTCAGTAGGTACCCAATATACTACTGGAGATCAGTGGAGAAATAGCTCTAGAAAGAATGAACGGATGGAGCCAAAGCAAAAACAATACCCAGCTGTGGATGTGACTGGTGATAGAAGCAAGGTCCAATGCTGTAAAGAGCAATATTGCATAGGAACCTGGAATGTCAGGTCCATGAATCAAGGCAAATTGGAAGTGGTCAAACAAGATCTGGCAAGAGTGAACGTTGACATTCTAGGAATCAGCGAACTAAAATGGACTGGAATGGGTGAATTTAACTCAGATGACCATTGTACGTACTACTGCGGGCAGGAATCCCTCAGAAGAAATGGTGTAGCCATCATGGTCAACAGAAGAGTTTGAAATGCAGTGCTTGGATGCAATCTCAAAAATGAGAGAATGATCTCTGTTCGTCTCCATGGCAAACCATTCAGTATCACAGTAATCCAAGTCTATGCCCCAACCAGTAACACTGAAGAAGCTGAAGTTGAACGGTTCTATGAAGACCTACAGGACCTTTTAGAACTAACACCCAAAAAAGATGTCCTTTTCATTATAGGGGACTGGAATGCTAAAGTAGGAAGTCAAGAAACACCTGGAGTAACAGGCAAATTTGGCCTTGGAATGCAGAATGAAGCAGGGCAAAGACTAACAGAGTTTTGCCAAGAAAATGCACTGGTCATAGCAAATACCCTCTTCCAACAACACAAGAGATAACTCTACACACAGGCATCCCCAGATGGTCAACAGCGAAACCAGATTGATTATATTCTTCGCAGCCAAAGATGGAGAATCTCTATACAGTCAACGAAAACAAGACCAGGAGCTGACTGTGGCTCAGATCATGAACTCCTTATTACAAATTCAGACTCAAATTGAAGAAAGTAGGGAAAACCGCTAGACCATTCAGGTATGACCTAAATCAAATCCCTTATGAGTATACAGTGGAAGTGAGAAATAGTTTTAAGGGCCTAGATCTGAGAGATAGAGTGCCTGATGAACTATGGGATGAGGTTCGTGACATTGTACAGGAGACAGGGATCAAGACCATCCCCATGGAAAAGAAATGCAAAAAAGCAAAATGGCTGTCTGGGGAAGCCTTACAAATAGCTGTGAAAAGAAGAGAAGCAAAAAGCAAAGGAGAAAAGGAAAGATATAAGGTTCTGAATGCAGAGTTCCAAAGAATAGCAAGAAGAGATAAGAAAGCCTTCTTCAGCAATCAACGCAAAGAAATAGAGGATAACAACAGAATGGGAAAGACTAGAGATCTCTTCAAGAAAATTAGAGATACCAAGGGAAAATTTCATGCCAAGATGGGCTCAATAAAGGACAGAAATGGTATGGACCTGACAGAAGCAAGAGATATTAGGAAGAGGTGGTAAGAATACACAGAAGAACTGTAAAAAAGATCTTCATGACCCAGATAATCACGATGGTGTGATCAGTCATCTAGAGCCAGACATCCTGGAATGTGAAGTCAAGTGGGCCTTAGAAAGCATCACTATGAACAAAGCTAGTGGAGGTGATAGAATTCCAGTTGAGTTATTTCAAATTTGGCTCATAGTAATCAATAAATGAATAAATGTTACTATTTTCATTCATGCATTAATTAATTCATTCAACTGTTGTTTATTAAGTGTTAGGAATGAGCTTGGCACTCATTCCAAAACCTTCCAATTTCTTTATTTTATTTTTTTAATATAAATTTATTTATTTTAATTGGAGGCTAATTACTTTACAATACTGTATTGGTTTTGCCATACATTGACATGAATCCGCCATGGGTGTACATGTGTTCCCCATTCTGAAGCTCACTCCCACCTCCCTTCCCATACCATCCCTCTGGGTCATCCCAGTGCACGAGCCCTGAACATCCTGTATCATGCATCGAACCTGGACTGGCAATTCATTTCACATATGATAATTGACATGTTTCAATGCCATTCTCCCAAATCATCCCACCCTCATTCTCTCCCACTGAGTCCAAAAGACTGTTCTATACATCTGTGTCTCTTTTGCGGTCTCGCATACAGGGTTATTGTTACCATCTTTCTAAATTCTATATATATGTGTTAGTATACTGTATTGGTGTTTTTCTTTCTGGCTTACTTCACTCTGTATAGTAGGCTCCAGTTTCATCCACCTCATTAGAACTGATTCAAATGTATTCTTTTTAATGGCCGAGTAATATTCCATTGTGTATATGTACCACAGCTTTCTTATCCATTTGTCTGCTGAAGGACATCTAGGTTGCTTCCATGTCCTGGCTATTATAAACAGTGCTGTGATGAACATTGGGGTACATGTGTCTCTTTCAATTCTAGTTTCCTCGGAGTCTATGCCAAGCAGTGCGATTGCTGGGTCATATGGCAATTCTATTTCCAGTTTTTAAGAAATCTCCACACTGTTCTCCATAGTGGCTGTACTAGTTTGCATTCCCACCAACAGTGTAAGAGGGTTCCCTTTTCTCCACACCCTCTCCAGCATTTATTGCTTGTAGATATTTGGATAGCAGTCATTCTGACTGGCATGAAATGGTACCTCGTTGTGGTCCAAAACCTTCCAAGTTCACTGGGAAGCCAAGACAAGATATAACCTAAGAGAACCCTGACACACTGTTGGTGGGAATGTAAGTTGGAAAACAGTAGGGAAACTCCTCAAAAATTAAAAACAGAACTACTATACAATTCAGCAATTCCACTTCTGGTTACTTATCTGAAGAAAATAATAATTAAAAAGATACATGCACCCTTCGTTCACTGTAGCATTATTTACAACAGCCAAATAAGGAACCAACCTAAGTGCCCACTGACAGATGAATGGATTAAGAAAGATTATATATAATGTAATATTACTCAGTCATAAAAAGATGAAATCTTGCCATTTGGGACAACATGTATGTTCCTTGAAGGTATTATGCTAAGTGAAGTAAGTCAAACAGAGAAAGACAAATACGATATGATTTTGTTCATATGTGGACTATATTTTTAAAAATCATAAATGAGCAAACCAAACTAAACAAAAGCAAACACATAGATACAGAGACCAGCATAATGGTAGCTAGTGGGAAAGGGTGACTATATGGTGATGGATAGAAAGTAAGCACAATGTAGTGTATACAGAAGTAGAAATATGTTGTATAGATGAAACATATACAATGTTATAAAACAACATTACGTCAGTTTAAGAAAAAGATATAACCTGTGAATGTTCAATATAAAGTGAAATGTGATCCATGACAAAATAAGACAAAGTCAGAGAAATAAGAGGTCATTGTGGCCCAAAACAGTGTTTTTTAAGCTTTCCTGGCTTGAGTTTTATTTCCATCAGACCTTAGAGCCTTTTATTGGATCAGTTTGAAAACCAGTGGATGAGGCTGAATTAGAAAATGTGGTTATATAGAAGGGAAGGGACAAGTAGTAATGGAAAAACAGCAGGCTAGAACAGGTCGTCAAGGCCTTGAATTGTTTAGACAGAGAATGTGGTCTTGATTGCTTTGGGGAAGGTCCAAATCCATGGTCTCTCTGCCATCTTTCCCCTACCGAACAATGGCAAACAGCCACTACCAATCTCTTTACTCTATAAACCCAACCTTGTGTATTGACAAGAGAAAGGGAAAACAAACCTCAATGCCCAGCCACCCAAGCTAGCAGCCCTGTGGGAAATATCTTTGAAGACAAGATCATAGTCTGGGTATCTGGAGCAAACTAGCAGGTTCTATTTACTGTATAGAAATTGCTGAACATATTTTTCTTTTCCTTAACCCTAAGTAAAGCTATCTTAGGGTTTTATGTCAGTGGGTTTGAATTTTATTAAACAAAATAGCTAGTTCCTGCTTGATGGAAGTTTGGTGGTCTTTCCAAAATTTTTTTCTACATGACTCTCCCCTTTCTTCTCTGTTTTACCAGGGTTCTTGATTGTAAGTAGAAGAAACCAATTATAGTTAAACTAATCACACCAAAAATACATATTGAAAGGATGCTGGGGCAGGAGGGGGAGCTCCCCAAATTAAGGAGAGGTTAGAGGGCCAGGGTTGGAAGATGATAGAAATCAAAAGGGTTCCAGAGGCCACCAAGAAGCAGCAACAGTACGGCTGAGATAGTGAGGCTAAGCATTGTCAAAACTATAGTGATTAGACACAAATCACCTCTGTCTCTTGATCAGTTGCTCCAGATTCTTCATTCTAGGAATGCAGGGGGAGGAGGAGAAGATCTCTATTCTTCAACTTCTCTAGTTGAGACAGGGTACGGTGTTCCACCAATATCTCACATCTTGGGAGATCCCCTTCAAATAGGAAGAGGATGAAAGGTGAACAGCAAACAAGTAAGGTAACATGCAAAGCAATGTTCTTTATCTTTTCCCACATAATGTTTTTCAAATTGCAGTTGGTAATACATTATTGGGTTGTGAGATAAATCTCATGGCTGTTGAATCACACTGACTGATTTTCAAATATCAGAAAAGTCTCATTGATATATGGCAGAAACCAGCACAATATTGTAAAGCCAAGTACAAAAGTACAAAATCGCTCAGTCATGTCCAACTCTTTGTGATCCCATGGATCCTACCAGGCTCCTCCGTCCATGGAATTTTCCAAGCAAGAGTACTGGAATGGGTTGCCATTGTAAAGCAAGTATCCTCTAATTAAAAATAAAGAAATTTTAAAAATATTAGACATGTCTTACATTTCTGAGATAAAATCTAGCTGGTCATAATGTATTATCTCCTTTTCAAATAATTGGATTCAAACTAGTGAAATTTGGTTTAGAATCTTTGCATCTAGGTTCATGAAGGGTATTGGTCTGTAGCTTTCTTGTACCTACTTTGGTAATGCTATTCTCATAAAGTAAGTTTAGAAGATTTCCATTTTTCTTCAATATTCTGGAAGAGTTTGGTAGAATTTATATTATTTCTTCTCTAAATCTGGGCCTAGAATTTCCTTGTGGGAAGGGTTTTAACCACAAATTCAATTTCTTTAATAGATACAGTGATATTCATGTTATCTATTTCTTAAGTGACTTTTCACAGAATGTGTCTTTCATCTAAGGTATGGACTTTTTAGGAATAAAGTTATTTATAACATTCCCTTACTTTCCTTTTAATATCTGTATTGACGTGAACTCTTTCAATAATTGCACATTTGTCTCATTAATTGGCAATTAATTGGTAATTTAGTGTTAGATAGCGCTTCCCTCATAGCTCAATTGGAAAAGAATCTGCCTGCAATGCAGGAGACCTGGGTTCAATTCCTGGGTCAGGAATATCCCCTGAAGAAGGAAATGACAACTCACTCCACTATTCTTGCCTGGAGAATCCCATGGACAGAGGAGTCTGGCAGGCTGCAATCCATGGGGTCGCAAGAGTTGGATAAGACTTAGCAACTAAACCACCACCAGTGTTAGATAAGAGTCCAACTTTTGCATGTGGATACCGAGTTTTCCTAGCAGCTTTTATTGAAAATGCTGCCCTTTCCCCAATGATTTGTCTTGGCAATAATCACTTGACCATATATGCAAGGATTTACTTTTGGGGTCTCTCTATTCTATTCACTTGGTCTATATGTCTGTCTTTCCAACACTTCATGGGAAATAGATGGAGAAACAGTGGAAAGAGTGTCAGACTTTATTTTTGGGGCTCCAAAATCACTGCAGATGGTGATTGCAGCCATGAAATTAAAAGACGCCTACTCCTTGAAAGAAAAGTTATGACCAACCTAGACAGCATATTCAAAAGCAGAAATATTACTTTGCTGACTAAGGTCCATTTAGTCAAGGCTATGGTTTTTCCAGTGGTCATGTATGGATGTGAGAGCTGGACTGTGAAGAAGGCTGAGCGCCAAAGAACTGATGCTTTTGAACTGTGGTGTTGGAGAAGACTCTTGAGAATCCTTTGGACTGCAAGGAGATCCAACGAGTCCATTCTAAAGGAGATCAGTCCTGTGTGTTCTTTGGAAGGAATGATGCTGAAGCTGAAACTCCAGTACTTTGGCCACCTCATGCGAAGAATTGACTCAATGGAAAAGACTCTGATGCTGGGAGGGATTGGGGGCAGGAGGAGAAGGGGACGACAGAGGATAAGATGGCTGGATGGCATCATTGACTCAATGGACGTGAGTCTGAGTGAACTCCGGGAGTTGGTGATGGACAGGGAGGCCTGGCGTGCTGCGATTCATGGGGTCTCAGAGTCGGACATGACTGAGCGACTGAACTGAATTGAACTGAACTGATGTGGTGATTAGAAGAAAAGGATATGATTATTTAGTGTTATCGGGGCAGGTTTGGCCTCTTCTATCCTCTGTTCGATAAGCATTCAAGTGTCTCTCATGGGTTTTATTCGTGTCACCCCTCACAGGTGTAATATCCTCCAACTGGCTGTTATTCCCCTAATGGATACAATATCTTGGCTCCTGACCCTGGTGGGTTTTTTTCTCCTAATTGTTATTATTGTTGTTCAAAGAATAGAATAGGAAATAACAGAGTGAATGAATGTAGAATTTCAAAGTACTGTTTCACACAAATCTTGTGTCAGAGTGTGTGTGTGTGTGTCTGTATACATGGATAGATTACAGTGTAATATGTATTTGTGATTTAAGAAGTTGGGAAGCCACTCCCTGAAAAGTCAGTATTGTGTGGTGGGAAGAGTATAGTGCTCAAAAGACCCAGTTTCTGTTCTGAGCCCTGCTCTGAGCTTGCTGGTAAGCTTGAGCAATTGCCTGCTTCTCTCTGGACCTCAGGCTCTTTTTCTAACCTGTAAGGGCATTGGACTCTCATGGTATTCCTTCCAGCTCTTCCTTGTTGCGAAAACAGTAACAACTAACCCTTAATCCACACTTACAATGTGCCAAGTACTGTTATAAATCCTTTCTGTGCATCGAGTACTTGAATTCTCACCATAGTTCTATGGCGTAGGTGATTTTACTATCATCCCTATTTTACAAATGAGGAAACTGAGAACCCAAAAAGTGAAGTGGCAGAGTAGGCATTTGTACCCAGGCTTTTGCTCTAGAAGCCATATTCATAACCAGTGCTGCTACCAGTATGCAGCTCTGAGTCAGTGGAGCTACACTGCCTTTCTGGCTCCTTTTGAAGGAGGGATGGCAGACTTTCCTGGCCACTTACTTAGTGAGTTTCCAGGAAGCTGGGGCTTAGTCATCCTTCTTTGCCAAGTTCACTTGAGCACACAGATACTGGTATGACACTTGCAGAGTTAGGTTCTGGCTTCCTTGGGTCCCTCCTACATTTCCTCTTAACTCATCAAGGGCAAAGTTTTCTAAAGACCAGATTCCCTTTGTCTCTTTCGTCCGTCACTCCCATCATTTCCCTCTCAACAGAGCTCTGTGCTATCTCTTCCTTCCCAATATTAGTTTAATAGTCTTCACATCCAAGGGCTTTTTATTCTGATAGGAGAGAAATCAGTTCTGGGTTTGTTTTTTTTTCATTATTGCTGGCCAATAATCAATATTAAATTTCCCTCTTTGGGCCATGCCATTCAAAACAAAGTCCACCACACTTTCTGCTTCTTGGTGAGTTCTAAGAATTTCTGATAGGGGCAGTGAGGAGTCTGCTTGGTTTCCTGTCCCCAAAGTTCTCCTTTTTCTATAGTTCCCCCTGGAGCCACTTGAATGCCAATCTACAGGCCCAATGAGCTCTGCCCCATCTATGGGACCCACCCTGCCCTCCAGCGATTTAAGGGTTTCTAATTCAATGCTCAGATTCAAGACAAGTCCTGCCATAACACTCTGGTGATGACTTCCATATTCAACCTGAGTTCAAGCCCCTATTTTTTTTTCTCTGTTCTGATTCTGGTCTATTGTCCCTGAGCTTCTGTTTAGGCCTTGATAATCCTCTGTAGGGCTTCTCAGGTGAAGCCAGTAGTAAAGAACCTGCCTGCCAGTGCAGGTAGACGTAAGAGATGTGGGTTCGATCCCTGAGTCAGGAAGATCGGAAATGCTAACCCATTCCAGTAATCTTGCCTGGAGAATTCCATGGACAGAGGAGCCTGGCAGGCTACAGTCCATGGGGTCACAGAGTCTGAAGTGACCTAAAGTGCAGGCATGAATCCTCTGTAACTGGAAATTTGCTCTGTTCTTTCCAGTCCTTTCCCTCCTCCCCTCTACCCCAGGAACTGGAATGCTCCAATGGTTATGGCCTTGAAATCTTGTGTCTTACTTCCCTAATGCTGCCTGATCAGCTGCATCTCTGCTTCTAGAGTTCCCAGTGCTCTGTTTAACACACCTGTCAGGAAATCCCAAGTCTTGGTAACTTGAAATTTGCTCCACATGCTGTAATTAGCCCTTCTGCCTAGACTGCATTGTATGAAAGGACAGGGGCCAAGTAGATGTTCCTATTTGCTTGAGAGAGTGTATTTACACTAGACTTTATTCAAAGTGTAGTCCCTGAAACAGCTATACCAGCAGCACCAGGATACACCACACCTTCCATGTGGAACTCTTCATTTTAAAAAAGATTGGTTCTAGGGCTATCAGCTGACCCACTAGCAATAAATCAAGTCAATGAAACAGCGTTTAAGCATCTTTTGCTCATAGGATCATTTACTCCGCTGGCGTTTTAAGCTCCATGAAGGGCAGAAAATTCATATCTCTTGTTCACTGCTGTATTTCTAGTTTTTAGAACTGTGCTTGGCAGATGGTAAGTGCTCAGTAACTGTTAAGGGAATGAACAAGTGAATGGATGAGCTGGTGAATTTTTACCAACTAGGTATCCTTGAAAATGTTAAATTCTCTGAGCCTCATCATTTTATTCATCTGTACAATAAAGATTCATATCCCTACTTCCAAGTATGAGGATCATGCATAAAAAGGGGATGTAGAGTTGTCAACATTTCTTTTGATGCAAAGGCTACTCTTCACTGAAATGTGGATCTGTTTTGTCTTGGAGTGATCAGTTCTTTGCAGCTGCTTTACCCTAAGTATTATTGAGGGCTTGTTCTGTGTGGAAGAATCTTGGAAGAGAGACTCATTCACCCAGTCACTCACTCATTTAGAAAATATTAATTGAATATTATATCAGGCTTTATTCTAAGTGCTAAGGAGAAGAGCAGTAGACAAAACAAACACTTTACTCCCAAGAAGTTTACATTGTGAAAAGACAGACATGAATCAAATAAAACTGTAATATAGCAAATGGTGATATTTGTTAAGAGGAACAATAAAGTGAGTAAGGCTTCCCTGGTGGTTCAGATGGTAAAGAATCTGCCTGCAGTGTGGGAGACCTGGGTCTCATCCCCGGGTCAGGAAGATCCCCTGGAGGAGGAAATGCAACCCACTTCAGTATTCTTGCCTGAAGAATTCCATGGACAGAGGAGCCTGGTGGGCTACAGTCCATGGGGTCACAACATGACTGAGTGACTTAACTCCAAAGTTCCTCTGAGGAGATAGCATTTGAGCAAAGATCTACAGGAAGCAAGGGGGTGATCCATGGGGATGTCCAGGGAGAAAATTTTCCAGGCAGAGGGACAGCCAGTGTAAAGGCCCCAAAGTGGGAAACCATGTAGGATGTTTAAAAAACAGCAAGGAGACCAGTGTTATTAGAGTAAAGTTGGAGAACAGTAAGAATGAGGGTTTGTAGGGGAGGAGTGCTGAATCATGTAGGGCTTTGAAAGTGAAAGTGAACTCGCTCAGTCGTGTCCGACTCTTTGCGACCCCATGGACTGTAGCCTACCAGGCTCCTCCGTCCATGGGATTTTCCAGGCAAGAGTACTGGAGTGGGGTGCCATTTCCTTCTCCAGGAGATCTTCCCAACCCAGTGATCGAACCCAGGTCTCCCACATCGCAGGCAGATGCTTTACCATCTGAGCCACCAGGGAAGACTCATGTAAGGCTTTACAGGGCATTATATGACCTTCAGCTTTTACTCTGAGTGAGACTGGAAGTCGTGGGAGAATATTCCATGAGGAATGATGTGATCTAACTTAAATTTTAAACCAGTCACTCAAGTTGTTGTGTTGAGTGAGAACAGACTTTAGGAGACTAAAGGCAGAAGCAAGGAGATGAGCTGGAAAGCAGTTGCAGTAGTTCATGTGAGAGATGATGGTGGCCAGGATTAGGGGACAGTAGTGATTGAGATGGGGAGACTGGTCAGAGTTTGAAGAAAAGTCTGGTATGTTTTTCAGATGTCTTGGTTATGGAATGTGGGAGAAGAGAAGAGTCAAGAATGATCCCAAGGTTTTTACTTCGGCAATTAGAAGGTTGGAGCTGCTATCAGTAGAGATGGGCAAGACTGGAGGAGAACCAGGTTTGTGAAAGAGGAATCAGGAATTCTGTTGGAACATGTTACATTTAAGATGGCTATTTGATCTTCAAGAGGGAATTTTGAATAGACAGTTGGGTAGATGGATCTGGAGTTGAGAGAAGTCTGAACTGGGATATACATTTGGAAATCATCAATGTATCTAGGGTAATTAAAATCATGGGACCAGATGTGATTACCTAGGGGCAGAGCATGAAAAGAAGAAATCGCCCAAGGTCTGAATTCTGGGTTATTCCAATGGTTCCAGGTCAGAACTGAGAGGAGAAATCAAAAGGCACTAGGTCAGAGTAGCCAGTGAGGTAAGTGGTGAGAGAATGGTTCCTGGAAGCCATGGGGAGACAGTATTTCAAGGAGGAGGGAGGGTTCAACTGTTTAGAATGCTGATGAAATGTCAAGCAGGATGAGGACTTAGATTTGACAACATGGAGGTTCATTAAAACCTTGAGAGAAGCTATTTCGATGGAGTGATAAACCCCTAATTGAAGATGATTTGAGAGAGAAGCAGAGAAGAATTATAGACAGTGAATATAGGCAGCTCTTTCAAGGAATTTGGTTGTAACAAAGAGAAGAGAGGTGCAGCAGAAGCTGGAGAGGGGTGTGAGTGGGGTGAATGGAGGACTTTAGTTGGTAGATACTGTAGCATGTAGAGAGGAAATTATTAATGCAAGAGAGAGGTGAGAATTCCTGAAGTGGTCTCCTTAAGTGCGTGAGAGATGAGATTAAGGGCACAAGTGGAACCAGTAAGGGAAAGAGCCAGGATTTGAACCAGCTGAACCTTACTTCAAAGCCTCTTACTCTAAACCATCACACTTCAGTGCTACCCAGACAATACCCATTGGGTACTGGAGCTTGGCTCTTTTCTTCTCATCACATGCTCAGGCCTTACTTGGGATTCAAGTCACCATTTCAACTTGCCTTTGATTAGGGAAAAAATTAAATCTCTGAAACATGATTTCAGCGTCTCTTCTGATTCCCTAAAACCCCTCCCTCCACTTTCTAATTTCGTTTGTCACTACAGGAAGGAAAGGGACTCCATAAAAGAAGCCTTCTGTATAACACTGGCTGAATGGGCAGAGAAGGCCACTTCTCTCCCTTCCATTGTTCCTCTCTCATCCTCTCCAAACCTCAAACGTTGCTCTTGAGGATGGTTATAGCAATCTAAGAAGCAATTGTCATTTTAGTAGGTGTTTTTTTCACCTGCCCAGAGGGATAGGTAAGAATCCTGGCATATGGACATGAGGAAGGTGGGAAGCAGGGAAACAGCAGAGCCACCCTATTGCAATTGTGCTCCTCTGTGCGTGTGTGGTCAGTCGCTTCAGTCTACCCGCCAGGCTCCTCTGTCCATGGGATTCTCCAGGCAAAAATTCTGGAGTGGGTAGCCATTCCCTTCTCCAGGGATTTTACCAACCCAGGGATCGAACCCACATCTCCTGCATTGTAGGCGGATTCTTTACCACTGAGTCAGCAGAGAAGCCCGGGCTTTTCTGTAGGGTTGAAAAATAGACAAGGAAGTCCCCTAAACACAGACATGCCATTTTCCCCCATCTTCCCTCCATTAGCCACAACATAGCCAGATTAACACGAGTTACTCCGTGAGCTAGGGGTAGCTGGGAAGTCTCACCCCACAAATGGAAGCTGACGCAGAGCATGAGGGGACAAAGATGAGAGCTTGATAATAATATCTGCTGAGTTTCCAGGTCAGGTGGCACTGTTTGAACATTTTAAGGCTGATTTTGAAAGGAAGGGCTTCCTTTCAGTTCAGTTCAGTCACTCAGTCGTGTCTGACTCTTTGCAACCCCATGAATTGCAGCACGCCAGGCCTCCCTGTCTATCACCAACTCCCAGAGTTCACTCAGACTCACGTCCATTGAGTCAGTGATGCCATCCAGCCATCTCATCCTTGGTCGTCCCCTTCTCCTCCTGCCCCCAATCCCTCCCACCATCAGAGTCTTTTCCAATGAGTCAACTCTTCGCATGAGGTGGCCAAAGTCCTGGAGTTTCAGCTTTAGCATCATTCCTTCCAAAGAAATCCCATGGTTGATCTCCTTCAGAATGGACTGGTTGGATCTCCTTGCAGTCCAAGGGACTCTCAAGAGTCTTCTCCAACACCACAGTTCAAAAGCATCAATTCTTCGGTGCTCAGCCTTCTTCACAGTCCAACTCTCACATCCATACATGACCACTGCAAAAACCATAGCCTTGGACGGACCTTAGTCGGCAAAGTAATGTCTCTGCTTTTGAATACGCTCTCTAGGTTGGTCATAACTTTTCTTTCAAGGAGTAAGCGTCTTTTAATCTCATGGCTGCAATCACCATCTGCAGTGATTCCTTCCTTTAGGGCTTCCCTTATAGCTCAGTAGGCAAAGAATCTGCCTGCAGTGCAGGAGTCCCGAGAACAATCCCTGGGTTGGGAAGATCTCTTGGAGAAGGAAATGGCAATCCACTCCAGTCTCATTTCATGGACAGATGAGCCTGGTGGGCTGCAGTCCATGGGGTCATAAAGAGTTGGGCACCACTGAGCGACTAACACTTTGAAAGAGAGCATGATTTTCTGGGCCAGGGGAAAAGGAACAACAGAAGGAGACAGGGTTAGGAAGAGACAGAAGATGAAAGAAGGGAGTGGGACTTCCCCGGAGGTTCAGCGACTAAGACTCTGCTCCCAATGCAGGGAGTCTGGGTTCCATCCCTGGTTGGCGAACTGGATCCTGCATGCTGCAACAAAGATCCTGTGTGCCACAACCAAAACCCAGTGCAGACAATTAAATAAAATAAAAATAAATATTTGTTAAAAAAAAAAAAAAAAAAGACGGGAGGAGCAGTGAAAGACCTTGGAGGGGGCATCAGGAGGAAAAGGAAGTGAAAACCCAGGCTTGTCCTGCTTAATGGTAGTTACTGGAAACTTTAGCCTCAGGTGCTGGCTAAAACAAAATAGTATTTCTGCCCCCTTCCATCCATGCAACTTGTATAGACTTTAATGTGAAGTGTATGACTTTGAATGTTTACATCAGAACAGGAAGAAAAACCAGAAGTCATTTTTCTGCTTTAAATCTAAGTTATTTCTCTTGTCCTCTTCCTAGGTGCGCAGAACCTTTTGACCAATTTAGTACTGACCATCCGTTTCTAAGAACCACCTTGGCCAGTCGCCATTAAAAATGCCATATATTAGGGAGCTTGTGTACAGTGCAGTTGGAGCACAGTATTATGTTATTTATTTTTTAATCTAATCCTCTGCCTTTAGATGCTAGAAATGAGAATTAGTCAGAGCCTAATCTCTCCAGGGATGTGTTCTTTCCAGGCAAGCCTGGTCTGTCTTCTATAGAAAATAGGACGAAATCCAATTTTTGGATGATGTGATGGGATGGAAAAAGAGAGACAGAGGCCAACAGGGCTGGGAGAGGATACAAATGGCCCTAGAAGACTGATAAATCTGCCCCCCACCTTTTTAAAGAAGCACCATTTGGGGAGATCTCTCCTGTTCGGGGTTGACCTGACCGTCCTAATCAGAGGATGTGGCTGCTTCAGTTATTGCAGTGAGAAAACATCACATTGAAGGTCAAAAAGAGAATAAACAACACCATGAGAAATAACCTCATTCTCTCTGTATTTTTTGGTTTTGTTTTGATTCTTTCACCTTTAATCAATTGAATGTTAATAAGGTCATGGTTTCTACACCCACAACTGGAGCTCCTTTGACCTTTGAAGGAAACAGAAGTCTTTGGATCCAATTGTTCATGGGTCTCTTTCTCTTAGGAACTCCTGACTAAATCCTATGAAGAGCTTCTTTTATTTGCTTTTTTAAAATTATACTTTATTTTGAGATAATTGTAGATTTGCATGCAGTTGTAAGAAATGATACAGAGAAAGCCCTGGTACCCTCTCCCCAGTTACGTTTGCTTTTATTTTTATTATTATTATTTTTTGCTTTTATTTTTTTAAAGCAACTTTATTGTGCTTTGATTGACTTACAAAAAACTGTACCTATTTAATGTGTGTAACTTCATGGCTTTGGAGGTATGGATATCTGGATGAAAGAATAGGGGGAGGGTTGATGAAGAAAAGAGATGAAGGTAAGGAGCAGGGTGGCCCTGAAATTAAGGTTCTGCCACAAAAGGTAGCTCCAAGCGGGGAAGCTCTGGAAAGAGGCTGGGATGCATGGAGATAAACTAAAAATGTGATTATAAAACATTCATTCTTGGAATCCCTGGTGTAGATGAGCTATTAGCATGTTAGGGCCAATCCAAGGGCAAAGTGGGGACTCCTGTCTCTTATTCCTTTGTTCTTTCTGTCTCTGTTTCCTTAGAAACAAACCCATCAATATCCGGAGAACCCTATCCAAGAAGGAATTGCTCCAAAGATATTCAGTCCCCAAGTGTTTTGAAAGCAGATGCCAGCTATGCCAAATGAGTCCTTGAAACAGCTAAATCACATCCTGATTTGAAGCAGCAAGTGAAAAGCTTACCCATCTTTAATGATAGGAGGTAGAACCAAGTGCTCAGAAGATTAAAGTATGTGATCATGAGGTCCTGGGCTCAAACCCTATGTGGCTCATTTGCTTCTCGACATCCCAGTTCCAAACAGTAGAGATTGTGCTCTTGTCCACAAATGAGTTCTCCAAACATAGACGGTCATTTTGCAGGAATGAGCCACGAGTCCTATAAAACTCTGGGCAAGAGGCAGGGTGGTGTGGAGTGTAGCTGGTCAGGATCCGCATTTAGACAGACCTGGTTTGGAAATTTGCCCTTATTTCTGCCTTATTACCAGTGGAACCTTAAGCCAATTACTTATCCTCTCTCTTTCAGAGCCTTGGTTTCCCCACAGGGTTGAGATAATTTAGCACATAATTGTTCAATAAGTGAAAGCTGTTATTATTTTTATTATCACCAATAACATTATAATTCTCAGATGTAGATTGAGATCTAAGTATAAATTTGCAAGTTGATTGCTCCTGCCGCATTTCTCCTCAAGAATTCTCAGAAGAGATGCAAATTCACCTGGCTCTGGACACTGTTTAACCTGCTCCAAGAGGGGGTGTTATTATCAGTATCCCTTAATAATTTCAGGTCAAATGAAATCAATCTTCTATTCTCAATCTGACTCTACTGCTAGAACAATAATTCAAAGCTCTTGGGTCTGTCCACAAGGGATGGAATAGCTTTATCTTCTCTGTAACGGGGAGGGAGGAAAGAGTGCCCTGACTGCTTATCTTACAAACAGAGTACCAGGTGAGGGTAGGGGACTTCCACAGAGCTGGGATGGATGCAGCAACAGCTCTCAGAATCCCCCAGGGATTCTCGAGCTAGCTTTCCAAAACTGCTTTTAGCATATTGATTTCTGACAGTGCTGCACTTCAGGAAAAGAGCAACTACACAATGCCAGCTTACCCACATCTCCAAATCAATTGCACATGTACCAGATGCTTGGTTTTCTTTCTTTCCTTTCTTCTTCCTCCCCTGCAGGAAAGTATGTGGTTTCTAATAACCCTCCTGCAATG
The DNA here is from genome assembly GCA_917880005.1 of Nanger dama. Classification (NCBI taxonomy): domain Eukaryota; kingdom Metazoa; phylum Chordata; class Mammalia; order Artiodactyla; family Bovidae; genus Nanger; species Nanger dama. Next base: position 5,055,325 of record CAKJTW010000085.1, on the reverse strand, counting down.
CTGTGGCGGGACAGGATGTCAGTTTCACCTGAGGCTACAGAAGTAAAAGGGTATTCTAGTCCACAGAAAATCGGCTCACTTGACCCACTTGGGATAGATTTGATTTCTGCTTTAGGATTAAAACACGAATATCCGGAATTGAAAAGAGGGAAAAATCCCTAAAGCAAATAGTTATTTAGTGGCTTACTTGCCAGACAGGGTGCTAGCTGCTTTCCATACATATTACATCATTGATCCTCACAACCACCCTGCAAGGTGGATACTTCGAATAGCATAACACATATGAAGAAAAAGGTTCTGAGAGGTTAAGTCATTTACCTGGAGTTGCAAAAGCTCATCACTGGCCTATATCTCTCAGATTTCACGTCTGATTTGTTTGTTTACTTGATTATTCAAATACTGATTCATGAAATAAAGCCTATACTTATTTTATGTTAATTTCAGCATCAGAGACTTAAATATTTCTTGCACTAGTTGACTTCTAAGGGCTTTCCCAGTGGTAAAGAATTCTCTTGCAATGCAGGAGACACAGGAGACGCGTTTGATCCCTGCTTCAGGAAGATAGCCGGGAGAAGGAAATGGCAACTCACTCCAGTATTCTTGCCTGGAGAATCCCATAGACAGAGGAGCTTGGTGGGCTGCAATTCTTGGGATCGCAAAGAGTCAGACGCGACTGAGTGAGTGAGCACACACGGTTGACTTCCACAAAATAATGGAGGTGTGTTTATGCATTCTAATACCTGAAATATACATTGTCTGTGAAATTTTAGCTATACAATGCTTGTTTGTACATACTATTTCACACAGAGTGGCCCTCAATACATGTTTACTAAAAAGAAGGATAATAAATGGTGTGAGGACATGCAACCAGTAGAAATCAGGAAAATGCTGGGTGTACCATCCTTCATGCACTTGGGACTAGTTTAGCCTGAAATGAATCAGCTTATATCTCTTTTCATTGGAGCAATTTCTTCATTACTGCATCATGGTATGAGTGTGTGTGTGCTAAGTCACTTCAGTAATGTCTGACTATTTTCGATACCATGGAATCTTCCTGACCCAGGTATCGAACCTGTGTCTCTTGTGTCTCCTGCATTGGCAGGTGGGTTCTCTGCCACTAGTGCCACCTGGGAAGTCTGCATCATGGTACAGAAAGAGACAAATGAGCTAGACAGGCAGGGTTCCAAACTGCAGCCCACATTTGTAAGGCCTGTTTTTTCACACCAATATTCCTGATTATTTTCAAGATCTATTAAAGCTAGGAGGAAATTTAGAGGTCAGTGACTGAAACCCTTTTGGATTCCAAGAAAGAAAGCAGATCCCCCAAGAAAAAGAGCGACTAGCTCAAGTGAATTAGATTCAACCCAGGTGTCCTGGCTGCCGCTTCTCTCTTGTGCTTTCAACTATATGACATTTCACCCAGTCAGGCTTTCCCAGATTGTGTCAAGGGCATACCGAGCAGCCCAAGTCCTGAAGAGTTCCCTGTTCTGCCCAGTATGCCACAGCAAGTTTTTGGCTCTGCCTGAGCCTGTGACATTTAACCACAGACCATTCTTGGAACCCCTGGAAAAAGACAACCACCTGACTGCTTTGTGATTTAAATAGCCAAATAATGCCAAATTGAATTTCTCATGACAGAGTAAGTGATAACTTAGGACTACAAACCAAGAAAACATTTCTCCACTGATAGCTGATTAATGGAATTAAGGGAAAGTTTAAATTTGGAAGCCTGAGGAATGATTTGTTAATTTGAACTTTTTCTTCAACTTGGCTTGGGCTGTCTAGAGATAAATAAAAGGTTTAATAATGTCAGTTCTGTTCAGTTAGTTTACCCCAAAGCAAAGACATTTTCCATGTGTTCTGTCCCTGAAGTTTTTATTTCTTTCCTTGGTGTGTACCTGATATATGTACTTCTAAGTGGCTTCCCTTGTGAAAACATGATTTTCCCATTATTTAAGATTTAATGATGGTAATAATCTTTTGAATTTATAGATCAGTGAGATTGCAGAGACACTTGGGTATATATTCTTTTTACATTTATTTTAAAAAATTGATTACTACTGTTATTTTTAGGCTACTCCTTGTGTCATGTGGGATCTTGGTTCCCCAACCATGAATTGAACCTGTGTCCCCTGCATTGGAAGCAGAGAGTCTTAGGCACTGGATTGCCAGTCCCTTCAGTTGTATATTCTTATTTGTCCTGAAGATAAACTTGTGAAACAAAGAGAGGCTGGAATTTGTACCTTTCTGTCAAATATAAGGAAATCAAAGGGTGAGGTTGGTTAGGTAACACGTCAAGGACCCAAGGCTAGAACCTGGATTGCTTTTGTCTCTGAACATAGTGTTTTTCTCAACTAGTCAGTCAGGTTTCTTATCAAGTGATCCTGTGGAGAGCAAGTGAAAATTGCTGCTAGATGGATCAAAGTAGGTAAGAAGTTAGTGAGCCAAACAACAAAGCAAACAAACAAAAAGATCTATCAGATACTCAGGAACCATATGAAAAAGTTAGTTTGATGTCTGGAGACTCCAGGAGACTTACAAATAAAGTCCAAAGATCAAAGTTCAAGGATATAGAAAGGAAACCCTTAAAATAAAGCCAGGAAATAGAACGAAAGGATTGTGATGTTCTGCCTCTCACAGCCTGATGAAAGAGCTCTGTACATTGTGAAGCTTGGAGACCCTGAATGGAGAATAAAGCTATGTCCATGTGACTAAACCCATTCAAAATAGCTGTATCATTTCTACCATGAAAAGAAGAGCTAGCATATAGCAATGGACTTAGAAAATCTGGAAATTTGGAATTGCCTACAAAAATTAAGTACCTGAACACAAGAGGCTGGCATTAGCTTGGGGGTGGAAGGATGAAGGAAGGAAAGGGAGAGTAGTTGAGTCCAATTTGTGTTATTTGGGGATCAGCCATGGGTATTCTGGGCTCAGTTCTGACAGGGAATAGAAGAAAGTACAAGGATTTTATTGAACTTTCCTAACATGAGGTTGCATCAGAAATGCCCTCCTCACCTCCCACCAAATGTTAATTATGTTCTTTGAGATCTTTCCAAAACTGGAAGGACCAGAATTCTTCCTGGGGCTCCTGGAGTCCAGAGGCCAATTTCATTGCAGCACATACCTCTGACACCAGAAAGCTGGCTTCGGCTGCTTCCCAGATTGTATGCGGTTCATATGTCTTGAACAGTTCGGTAGAAATACAACACAGGGCCCCACTGTCAATATCAGCAATGGGAACATGGCTGGGAACTATAGTGACAGATGGAGAAGGGCTTCTGATTTCCACCTGTTCACAGCTTGACAATGAAAGCCCTGAGCCCTGGTGGGTCCCAAGTGTGATTGGTTTAGCATCTTCTGTACCCTTAGTACTTATTTCCTGACATAAGAAGTGATCTGATGAACCTCACAGACAGAAGGGTAAGCAAAATAATCTAAATGCAATAAAGCACATGTTTATGATTCTACATGAATGGCATTCAAGTTTAAGCAAAACTAATCTATGATGATAGAAATCAGAACAATGGTTGCCTCTTGGGGTGGGGATTGACTGGGGGTCAGCGTATCAGGATCTACTAGTTCACTCTCAATAAAAAAGAGAACATTTTAAAAGCCATGTCTTCATGTACAGCCAGCTTATCTATCAAGAGCATCTACCTCTGCTTTCCCATGACATGACTGGCTGCCAAGCAATAGTGGGTATCAGTTCAGGCTTTAGGGTGAACAGATCTAGGGTGAAATTCAGCTTTGACACTTATAGGCAGTATGACCTGAGCCTCTATTTTCTCATCTGTAAGATGAGAATCATAACAAGAGTACCTGTCTCTCAGGGTTGTCTATTCAGTTCAGTTCAGTCGCTCAGTCGTGTCCGACTCTTTGTGACCCCATGAATTGCAGCACGCCAGGCCTCCCTGTTCATCACCATCTCTCAGAGTTCACTCAGACTCACGTCCATCAAGTTTGTGATGCCATGAGATTGTTGCTGTTGTTGTCCAGTCACTAATTGTGTCAGACTCTTTGTGACCCCATGGACTGCAGAACACCAGGGTTCCCTGTCCTTCACCATCTCCTGAAGTTTGCTCAAATTCATGTCAGTGAGATACTATATACCATTTGCTGCAGGAGGAAATGGCAACCCACTCCAGTATTCTTGCCTGGAAAATCCCATGGACAGAGGAGCCTGGCAGGCTACCGTTCATAGGGTCAGAAAGAGTCAGACACGACTTAGTTACTAAACAACAACAACATACCATTTACTGGTGTTTGATCAGTTTTAGATACTCTTGCTATAGTGACCAGACCCATAGTAGTCTGAACCCTAATTTAAAAAGAAATAAAAACTAACCCATACTAAGGACCTACTTCCAGAGCTTCTGATTGTGTTGGTCTGGGGTGGCCCCCAAGAATCAGTATGTTTAGAAAGCTACTCAGTTGATTCTAAAGTATAGCCATTACTGAACTCAAGTTCATGTGCCCAACACACAGTGAGGCCAAACAAAATGAAACATTGGGGTTTGGAGCAGAGAAAAATTTATTGCAGGGCCTAGCAAGGATAATGGGCGGCTCATGTTTTAAAAAATAAAGAAAAGCCAAACTCCTCAGTAGTTTTGGGGGAGAAGTTTTTATAGGAAAAATTTGGGATGATGGCTGCAGGGTAAATGATTTTCTTCTGACTGGTTGGTGGTGAGGTAACAGAGCACTGCTCCAGGAAATCTTGTGCTCAGCCTCAAGTTACCATCCTCCACCTGGGTGGGGGCCTTAGTTCCTGCATAAGAGCTCAAAGATATTGTTGTGTATTTCCCTTGGGGAGGAACCAGGACTCTGCCCTGCAGTTTCTTGATTGCTCCTCTTTCATTTCTGTATTACCTCCTTTCCCTGATTAGCAAATATTTGAATCTGCCCTTTGGTAAACATAAAGGTCTAGGAGGCTGAAACCTTATACCTACAAACAAGAAACAGGGGACACAGAAAGGCCTCTGTATCTGCTCAGTTTTAGCCAGAGCTGACAAGCACTGGCCTAGATTCATTCACATCTCCAGTTAAACACTACCACTTTCTCCATGAAGAAGTTACTGGCAATTCCTGCCCTAGGTGTTTTCTCTATTCTCTGAATGTTTTTAAAAATTGAGGTATACTTGTATGTGGTAAAGTGCAAAACTCGCAAGTGTGGAGGTCTATAAATGTTCACATACTTGTGCACCCATGTAACAGCACCTAGATCAAGATACAAATACTGCCTGCACTCTGGAAGACTTCTTTCACCTTTCCTGTTAGTGAGCCCCAAGAGTAACTGCTGTAGGAAAGGAAAAACAATGTTCTCTCTACCCTTCTAGGTTCTCCACTGAGACTCCCTTGTGATAAAAGACAGATTAACAGGAGAAAAACAGATGTTTCAGTTCAGTTCAGTCGCTCAGTTGTTTCCAACTCTTTGTGACCCCATGGACTGCAGCACGCCAGGCCAACCTGTCCATCACCAACTCCTGGATGTTTAATAATATGTATACCTTCTATATATGTTTGTGGACCAAACTTTGTGTCTGCTCACCCACCGCACAGTAAAGCCAATTTACTGACACCAGGTTGTGGTGAAGGCCAGTACAGCTTTTACTGCAGGTGACAAGGAAGGAGTATGGACAGCTCATGCTTAAAGACCTGAACTTCCCTAAGGCTTTCGGGGAAGGGCTTTTAAGGGAAGGATGGACTCAAGGGCAACATTTTAGGGGAGGGCTGCAGGGTGCATGACTTTCTTCTGATTGGTTGGTGGTGAGATAACAGACTGATGTTTCTGGCATCTTAATCATCCAATCTGAGGTCTACATGTTTGTGTTCAGCAAGTAGTCACCACCCTTCACCTGGGTAGGGGCATATGTCTTAGTTCCTGCAGAAAACTCAGGATATATGTCAGATTGCTATGTATATCCCTTGAGATGAAACTAGAACTTTGTTTTATTGCTAAACTATTGTCATTACAGGCTTCCCAGGTGGCGCAGTGGTAAAGAACCCGCCTGCCACTGCAGGAGATGCTGGAGATGTGGGTTTGATCCCTGGGTTGGGAAGATCCCCTGGAGGAGGAAATGGCAACCCACTCCAATATTCTTGCCTGGAAAATTCCATGGACAGAGGAGGCTGGTGAGCTATAGTCCATGGGGTTGCAAACAGTTGGACATGACTGAGCAACATTATAACACTGTCATTACTTTTCTTGTTTAACTGCTTTCCCTTTGCTTCTGCATTTCCTCGTTGAAACTTTAAGGCCCTCCTGAGTATAAACTGTTTCCATTTCAGCTTTTCTTGTTTGTTGGAAAAAGGCTTCAGCCTCTAGAACTTCCTTGAATACCAAGAAGAAGAAGAAGAAGAAGAAGAAGAAGAAGTAGTGAAGTTGCTCAGTTGTGTCTGACTCTTTGTGACTCCATGGACTATAGCCTACCAGGCTCCTCTGTCCATGGTATTTTCCAGGCAATAGTACTGGAATGGATTGCCATTTCCTTCTCCATGGGATCTTCAAAGGGCAGGTTGAAACAGTTGCTAAGCAGGGAAGCAAGAGAATGAACAAACAAAGGAGGAGCTGTCAATAAACAATAGTGCAGGTCCTGGTTCCTCCTCTAAGTACATATGTAACAATGCTGCTGCTGCTGCTGCTAAGTCGCTTCAGTCGTGTTCAACTCTGTGCGACCCCATAGACGGCAGCCCACCAGGCTCCCTCGTCCCTGGGGTTCTCCAGGCAAGAACACTGGAGTGGGTTGCCATTTCCTTCTCCAATGCATGAGAGTGAAAAGTGAAAGGGAAGTTGCTCAGTTGGGTCCAACCCCTCAGCAACCCCATGGACTGCAGCCTTCTAGGCTCCGCCGTCCATGGGATTTTCCAGGCAGGAGTACTGGAGTCGGGTGCCATTGCCTTCTCCATATGTAACAATATCTGTGAATTTTTGAACTCTTCTGTGGGAACTAAGCCTCAGTCTGTGGAGGATGGTAACTTCAGGTTGAGTACAAGATTCCTGGAGCCGCACCCTGTTACCTCACCACCAACCAATCAGAAGTAAGCCACAAACCCCATAGCCCTCACCCCAAATTTTGCCTCTAAAACTTCTCTCCAAAAATTATCAGGGAGTTGGGATGTTTTGGAGCATTAACCACCTGTTCTCCTTGCTTGGCCCTGCAATAAACCTTTCTCTTCTCCAAACGCTGACATTGCAGTTTGTTTGGCCTCAGTGTGTGCTAGGCGCAGTAACTTGTTAGTAACTACTCAAGTCTGCTCTTGGAACTCAGGGAACACCTAGGAGACTAAAGAAAGACTTACTTTTTCTACAAGTAAGAAAGGAGCATGCAGAGGGGCTTTTGTGCTGGGGAGGGCCCTACAGGGTCCTGCTCAGTTTCAATCCCATTTCTTTGACACTCCTCAACCCTGAGGGGAACAGGGGCAGGACAAGAAAGGGAATAAAGTTTTGGATAGAGAGGGTAATAATAAACTCAGTATGGAAACTCAGTTTTGGGGAAATTTGGTTTTGTATGCAGTAAATGGGAGAGATCCCAGAAAACTGAGTAACTCCCTGAAATGGCATAAATTACCACTTTAACTATCATCTTATAAAGACAAATGATATTGAGGTTGGAGGGAGCCAGTTATTCAAGATGACTAGGAAAACCACAGTAAACGAGGATAAGATTGTTCTTCAGATTTAACTTGTAGCCTTCTCCATTGATGGGGGCTTCTCCAATGGCTTTGCAGGTAAAGAATCTGCCTGCAATGCAGGAGACACAGGAGATGCAGGTTTGATCCCTGGATCGGGAAGATCCCCTGGAGGAGGAAATGACAACCCATTCCAGTATTCTTGCCTGAAAAATCCCATGGACAGAGGCACCTAGTGGGCTACGGTCCAAAGGGTCCCAAAGAATCGAACGTGACTGAGTGACTAAGTATGCACACACTTCTCCATTGATAGGAGTTACTAGAGATTGGGAGTCATCTTTCTCTTCCTTGTACAGAGAAGGAGACACCCTTACAAATGGAGGTTTCCCTTACAAATGTAAATATCTCTTACAAAAGCACAAGTTCTCCTATGTGTATTGTTTCTTAAAAATAATTGGCCTAAAATAATCCTTATGCCAACAAGGCATATTTTGGGGTGACAGATTCTGTTCCCCTTCACTACCATGCTGACTTTTTTCCCCACAGATGAATTCTGCCTGCTGTTGACTACTGAGCTCATTGACTGTGCAACTCATTTGATATATGCAAGATTTTCTCTGGTGGCAGCAGCTCTTATCTGCTTGGTTTGTATTTACACCTCCCTCCTTAATTGTTATCTAACCTTCCATTTGTTTGCCATGTCTCCCTAGCTAGATTTTAAGCTCCTTGAAGGCAGAGCTTGCCCACAAGTCTAGGATTTTCCCATACAATAGGTAATACTATAATAAGAGTTCCAGTAAATATTTGTGGAATGAATGCTAGTGTTGAATGAATGCAGGAGGGGGTGGGGGCAAGAAGAAGCAGTAAGCAGATAGTCAGATCAATACAAAGGCTTCTCTCTTCATTCTCCTCCATACGCATGCCATTTATTTTTACCGATAACACGTGTATAATATTGGGATTGTGCATTGTTTTTTGTTTGTGGGCAGTCACGCATGCATTTCACTTTCAGGTTACATCGTGAATAGGACAGGAGTGGATGCAAAGAATATGAAGTGCAAGAGGAGAAAAGGTCAGATGGCCAAGCCAATGAGCACGCTCGCACTGGCCTGTGCTGTTGAACCACAAATGCTAGCCCTCACTTTGCCATGAACTTGTGTGATCTTAGACAAGTCACCACACCTTTCTGAGCTGCTAGTTGGTGGTATGACAGAGATAATAATTTGACTCTGCATTCCATAGCAGGTCAGCTGAGTTCATAGCTGGGAAAAGTACTTTGGACAAAAGAATTTAGGGTACTGTCTCAACAGGCAGAAAGGTGGCTAGGATCACCAAGCCAGTTAGATGAGGTTTCTCCCTTAAGAATCAAACATGACTCGGATGAAATGTGGTGAGGCTGAGTTAGAAACCATTCTAGGACTTCCCTGGTGGTACAGTGGATGGAAATCAACCTGCCAATGCAGGGGACATTGGGCTTGATCCCTGGTCCAGGCAGATTCCATATGCTGTGAAGCAACTGAAGCCTGTGTGCCACAATTACTGAACCTGAATGCTGAAGCTACTGAAGCTCGTGTGCCTAGTGCCTGTCCTCCATGACAAGAGAAGCCACCACAATGAGAAGATTGTGCATTGCAATGAAGAGTAGCCTCCGATCACTGCAACTGGAGAAAATACGCATGCAACAAGGAAGACCCAGAGCACCCAAAATAAATAAAGCTAAAAAAAAAAGAGCCACTCTAGTCCACTCCTCCTCCTCTTAACCTGAGTACATGGAAGCACAGAGAGATGACTTTCCCCGAAGTCCAGGTCTCCTTTTCACCGCACTTCAAGGTTCTACCTTAAAAACCAAGTTCGTTGCTTTTCTTACTGTTCAGAGACAAGAAGCCAATGGGCTGTGCCCCAGCAAGGAAATGATCAGTACATTTGTTTGAAGCTTTTTGAGTTTCCATAATGTGACCCGCTGTTTCAGCTCAATTATTGTTTACCTTTTATCTATGGGGACAACAGACTTTCCTTTGAGGCTCAGTGGTAAAGAATCCATCTTGACTGCCAACGCAGGTGATGGGGATTCAATCTCTGGGTCAGGAAGATCCTCTGGAGGAGGAAATGGCAACCCAGTCCAGTATTCTTGCCGGGGAAATCCCATGGACAGAGCAGCCTGGCGGGCAATAGTCCATCGGGATGGCAAAAGAAACAAAACAACAGTAATAGGGACAACACTCTCCTAGTGTCTGCCTAGTGCCTACTATGTTTGCCACTCTGCTAGGTGCTGAGGAGGGTTTAGAAAAGATGAAGACCCATCCCTGCTGTCAAAGATCTGAGTGTAGGAGAGAGAACTAACAATGAGAGAACAATAGAAGGCAGTAAGTGATTCAGAATAAAATGAGTAGTGTAGGCAATAACTGCTGTTCAAGTTCACAGGAGAGAGAGCACTCTGGGAGCTGGGTGGTGGGGTTTGGGGGAAGTGCAATTTCACGAGGCTTTGAAGGCGGGATAGGATTGTTTACGCAGATGTGGGGAGGGCACTGAATGTGTGTCTGCATGGGTAGGGGGCTAGGGGGCCGCTGCATTGATGCAGAACTACATGGGGATTAGGGATAGCATTTATTGAGCACTTTTTATGCACTGGCTACACAATTCAATTCATGTAAATGTGTATAATCCTAGGAATTAGATAACAGATCACTGATAACTGTTTGGCTGAGAGAGGGAAACTGAAGTACAGAGAGGTAAATTGCCCAAGGTGACACAGCAAGTAAATGGCATAATTATTATTAGTATCCCAGAGGATGCGATGGCTGGATGGCATCACTGACTCGATGGACTGGACGTGAGTCTGAGTGAACTCCGGGAGATGGTGATGGACAGGGAGGCCTGGCGTGCTGCCATTCATGGGGTCGAAGAGTCGACTCGACTGAGGAACTGAACTGAACTGAACTGATCCCAGAGTCGTCAAAACACTTGGCTATTCTACCTTTGAAAGACAGGAATTTGTGCCTCAGGCCTGGCACTAAACATAACGATTTTGCAAACACAAGACCCTCTAGGCCGAACTCCCAAAAGAAGTTCGGTATGGATTGGTGGTTTATTTGCTAAATCGTGTCTGACTCTTGCGATCCCAAGAACTAACCTGCCAGGCTCCACTGTCCTGGGATTCTCCAAGCAAGAATACTGGAGTGGGTTGTCATTTCCTTCTCCATCTTTCCGTCCCAGGAATTCAACCTGGTCTCCTGCATTTGCAGGCAGATTCTTCACTGACTTAAGAGGGAAGATTTCTGCATGGATTAATGAAACCTTTTACTGAGTGCTATCATCTCCTTCTTACTTCCTTGAAGACAGGAACCTGAGGTCTCAGGCTGTAGTGATCACCAGAACTCCAGTTTTACCCTTAATGTTACTGTACAGAGGATTTAACAAAACACCGACAGAGAACAAGTGAGCTGCTGAATCGATCCTTGTTTGTTGTTGTTCTTTATTAATTAGCACTTTGAGAGCATCAGGCCCTAAGGTGGATGCTGTCTGTGCAAAGCTACCTGGCTCTGAGGCCAGGTGGGGGAAAACCAGACCTGGAAAGGTCGGCAGGAAAATGGCTGGCAGCCAACACCAGAAAGTATTTCCCGGGCAAGGTGCCTGTTTTTTTATTTTTTCTGGCTATTTCCCTGTTTGTGATTCTTCAATAGATATTAAACCAACACAAAGTGGATTCTGAAAAGGTCTTTTCCTGTTTCCTTGCCCAAAGAAAAGCAAATCCCAATCTATGCGTAGGAAGCAGCAGGGAAGAGGGGGCCCTGTTTCTGCCAGCAACCCTTGTCCAATTCTTGGGCCCCTCCACAGCCTGGCGGGCGTTTAAGTGGCAAGACTCTCGGCCAAGTGCAGGTTGGAAACAGCTGCTCCGTCGCAGGGCGGGAGGACGGAAAGAGGTCTGGGGAAGCTTCTTTTCCTCCATCTTTTCCTCCAGCTAGAGTATGATTGAGCTTGAAGGCGTGGCAGGAGAAAGGGGAGACGAAGAGCCTGGAGAGGGAGTGGCCGGAGGCTAGATAGAGAAACATCGGAGCACAGCAGGAGCGAGAACGGCCGGGCCAAGTAGGAAGAGCAGCCTTGTCTAGGACGGAAGTGGAGAGTAGGGCTGTGGCTACAAAGGTGGAGAAGATGCCGTCTTGGCCCTGCCCAAGTCTGCTATTTCAGGGAGGTCTGGAGGAGAGGCGAAGAGTAGGTCACACCCAGCGGACCTCCCAAAGCCCAGGGGCTTATCACTAGACAGCCTCGTCCATTCCCCCAAGAACTCAGCGAGGGCCGGCTAAGCGCCTACTAGGTGCCCAGTGTCCAAGGAAGCGCCCTGGAGAACCGAGGCGCAGGAGGCGGAGTCGGTCCAAACGGCTTCGCGGAGGAGCGAATTCCGTAGTCGGCTGTGCGGGAGGGTGGCGGTGCACGCGTGCGGGCCGGGCGAGCGCAGAACGCGAGGCAGGCCGGGGAGGAGGGAAAGGAGGCGGGGATAGAGCCCGGGGAGGGGAGGGGGAGGCCGAGGCGCCGAAAGGGGGAGTGGGAGGTGTGAAGAGTGCAGGCGGCGGAGGGGCGGGGAGGCCGGAGAGGGGAGGCGGCCGGGCGGGGTGGCCGAGGGCGTGAAGTGGGGGGGGGCGGCGAGGGGGCCGAGCCGGGCGGGAGCGGGGAGGCGGCGGCGAGGGGGAGGAGAGAGGGAGGGGGAAGAAGGAGGAAGCAAGCGCGGCTGCTGCAGGGGGGAGGAAGATAGGGAGGAGGAGCCGTGCGCGGTGGCCGTGGCGGCCGCCGGGGGAGCCGAGCGCCGGGGCGCGGGGAGCCGAGCGGGCGCCCAGTTGGGGCCGAGGGCCGACTGCCGGTGAGTGGAGCCCCGCAGGGCGCGGCGACCCGTCCCTGGGGCCGGGCGGGAGGCGCGGGAAGCTGCGGCGCCGGGGCGGAGGGAGGGGGGCAGCCGGAGCCCAGCCCCCGGCTGGCCCGGCCTCCCGCCCGCCTTTCCTCCCTCCCTCCCGGCTTCCTCCCGCCGCTGCCCGCGCAAGGGGGGCAGGTCCCGGGCGGGCCGCGGGCTGGGGAGGTGCTGCCCGGAGGGCGGGCGTCTGGGGCCGAGGGGGTGGAGCTGGGGGCTCGGGGGGTGTACCCGGGGGCGGGAGGCTGGCCCGGGACGGCTCTAAATTGGCTCGGAGGGGCCCGTCGGCGGCGAAGTTGCTCGCTGGGGGCAGAGACGGCCACGCGGTTGCAGGAGTAAGCGATCCCCCTGTGGCGAGTGCGTGAGACGAGGAGTCCGGCGTCCCCGCCAGCCCCGTCGCCCTCCCCCGCCGGTCCGGCCCCGCCAGCTCCCCTCCTGGCCGCCGCGTGTTCCCTCGCCGTCTCCCCCGGTTCGCTCCTGCCGCGTCCCCTCAGCCCCTCGCCCTGACCCTCCCGGCCTCCGACTTCCCCCGACCCCTGCTTGCTTCGCCACTGCCCTGTTCCCCTTTTCTTCCCTCGCTAGTTACCCCTCCCCGCCTCGTAATTCCCGATGCAATTGCCTCTTTGAGACCTTTTTTTTTCCTCTCCTTCCTTTTAGATTGGCCAACGGCTCGTTTCCACCCTGCCTCGTTGGTGGCCACTGGAGAAGCGCGGGGGGCTCCCCAGGCAGCCGTAGGGACAAATTAGAGCCAGCACTTGGCCCCGGGCCTCGCGTGTAGCTTCCAGTCCCCTGCTCTAGTTGCCCCGGTGTCCGGAGGGGGGTGCGGGGGGCGGGGGTGTGCCCTCCGTATATGTCCCACCACCCGGGCCACCCTCGGGGCTTGTGTTCCATCTCGCTCTCGCTTCCTGCACGGTGGTCGTGGGGAGCCACTTTGCATCATGTCCCGGTATAGCTACCAAAGTCTCCTGGACTGGCTCTATGGGGGCGTGGACCCCAGCTTTGCGGGCAATGGGGGCCCCGACTGTGCTGCCTTCCTCTCTTGGCAGCAGCGGCTGCTGGAAAGTGTGGTGGTCCTGACCCTGGCCCTGTTGGAGATCCTGGTGGCCCTGCGGCACATCCTGAGGCAGACGGAGGAGGACGGTAGGGGTGGCCGTGGCTGCCAGCCAGAGCAGGTGACCCAGCGGCCAGAGGAAGGCAAAGAGAGCCTGAGCAAGAATCTGCTCTTAGTAGCCTTGTGCCTGACCTTCGGGGTGGAGGTGGGCTTTAAGTTCGCCACCAAGACCGTCATCTACCTGCTCAACCCCTGTCACCTGGTCACCATGATGCATGTGAGTCTGTTGACTTCCCCCACCCCCTTCCCGGCAGCCTTAGCCAGCAGTCATTTGTGTGCTCAAGACACTTGGCCGCGTAGAGCACCTCACCCCTGCGGGCAGTGGGACCCTTAAAAATGATTTTCCAACGAGTGGCTGTTTGGGTGCGGATTTCAGATTTGGCTTCCTTCCACCTTTGCACAATGCGTCAGCTCTTCGGTGGTGGTGAGCCCTGGGAAAGTCAAGCACTCAGGCCAGGGGCCCCTCCCCTCCCAGGCCTACCCTGGCATTTTGCCAGCAGGAAGTCTGACCCCAGCCAGGTTCCCTTTCTGGATCACTAGAGGGGAGCCATGGGCCAACCCCCCCAACATTCCCTCTGCCACAATTTCCAGAGGCCTGGTGGCTTTCTTTCCTGGAGGTGGTCACAGAAGGTTCCGGTTTCCACTGTCATACTTGGGGGAAATACTTCTGTAGGTTTCTCTTAATGACTTTCTTTTGGGAGTTTACGGTCTTAGGGTGAGGTCTGCCTTTTGAGTTCTGAGGTGTCAGAGCAGCGCCAAACTCCAACTCACTGCACTCTGAAGCAGACCCCAGGCAGACTGGTGACCTTTTCTCTGTCTGTGGTGAGAGGGTATTTATTTCCTGCAAACCTCTCCATCTTATCACTCTCATTCTCTCTCCTGAGGTCACAGTCCAAGGGTGCCCAGAGAGCTGATTTCTTTATCTCTCATTAGCGGTGCTAAGAAAAACAAATGAGATTGAAAAGGAAAGTTGCCAGATACATAAAAATAATCTAGGTGAGCACCAACCAAGAGCGAGACTGTCTTTTTGTACTCAGCCTGTGTAGAGAGATGATCTAAAACTATAATATCACGGAAGGGTAGGAAGAGGAGAAGGGGGTGGGGTGGGGTAGGGGGCTGTCTCTGTTAGATTTCAGGCTGTGGAAAACCTGGTGTGTTTTATTCAGGGACAGTTGTGAAACCTGTCATTAGCATCTTTATTGCTTTTATATTTGTAGAAGGTTGTTTTCTCAGGAGACTCGTGACAACCTTGTGTGGGGCAGGAGGTTGAGATAATTTCTCAGTTTCACAGGCCTGGCAGGGGAACTCGGGGATGGGAGGTTGCTCGCTTGCAACCAAAGATGAATTAGCTTTCTGGGTTGGAAAGCTAACCCACCCTCTTTGGGGTTTCGGAATGCAGAGCAGTCTCTGGGAGGCTGATGCTGATCAGCATGGTGCTGCCTACTTATGCTGCAGATGCTTGCTGGCTCTGTGTTGTAGGGAGTCCTTGGATGGCAGGTTCTTGGCCTCAGTTTCCCAATCTGGAAACTGGTGAATGACCACAGACCCCTTTCAGTCTTGCAGATGTGGTAAGGAGGTGTAGACAGATTTAGAATAAAGCAGCTCTTAGTGATGGGATGGCTCTAAGCATCCAGTAGGCTTGGAGTGGGTAGCAATTTTTTAGAGGTCGTCTTGGGAAGTGATGCCATTCACAGGAAACCCAAGGGCTCCCCCAGTTAGACCTTCTGTGTAAATTTGAGCCTATCCTCTCCCCCCTCCTTTTTTTAAATGAATGAATGGGCTTTTTGTTAATGAAAGGAAACAACGCATCTCAGCCATTGCTATGTGAGGCTCTTGGGACAGGAGTGCTTTTTTTGGATGGCAGGTGGTGAGGGTCAGAGGCTGCCTCTTCGACAAAGGGGTCTTGAGGCCTCTGACAACCACATATCTCGAAGGTCAACAAAGAACTAAATTCAGCCCGATTGGGGCTGCTGCTGGGGTGATGACGTCAAACCTGGCAGCACCACGGTTTTCAGTGGAAAGGTTTTTAGAGGCTTTTAGAATACTCTGGAGGCTTCGTTCTGGCATTAATTAGTTGTGTGACTTTGGGGAAAGTACTTGTCCTGGCTCTCAGTCTGCCTGGCAGCAAAACGAGGCAGAGTTGAATTTCTAGGTCTTGACAGTCTATGTGCTGTGCTTCTTTCCTCCATAAGCAGTGCCCGGGGGTGCCACACAGAGCTATTCCAGAAATGGCTTTTGGTCTCCTTGCCAATTTCAGGTGGTCATGGTTCATCTTCTTACCCTCATCTTTCGCTCCCTGTGTCTTCCCCTAAAGTCAACCTGAGAAGGCTACCCTTAGGGATCCATCTAGATGATGTTGGCCCTCAGGGGCTGAGTGCTGCAGAGAGGTGGATGTTTGGGGAACTGGGAACTGATTCCCGTCACTGTACTTTTGCTGATGTCCCGTGCCATTACGACAGATGCAAACAGTTTTCTAACTTGGCTACAGTAATGACTAATGATAATAATTAAGTATGGTTAGTATTTGGGCTTCCCTGCTGGCTCAGACAGTAAAGAATCTGCCTGCGATGCCAGAGATATAGGTTTGATCCCTGCGTCAGGAAGATCCCTTGGAGGAGGGCATGGCAACCGACTCCAGTATTCTTGTGGGAAGAATCCCATGGACAGAGGAGCCTGGAGGGCTACAGTCTATGGGGTTGCGTGTTAGTCATGTGTTAGTCACTCAGTTGTGCCCGACTCTTTGTGATCCCATGGAGTGCAGTCCACCAGGTTCCTCTGTCCATGAGATTTTCCAGGCAAGGATACTGGAGTAGGTTGCCATTTCCTTCTCCAGGGGATCTTCCTAACCCAGGGATCGAACCCGGGTCTCCTGCACTGCAGGCAAATTCTTTACCGACTGAGTTACAAGGGAAGCCCGTCCATGGGGTTAGTATTAATAATACTTTACATCTATCTAGCTCTTAAATTTTATAAGACCCTTTCACACGCACTATCTTCTTTAGGGTTATGCTAGATAAGTTTGAGCCTGGACAGAGAGATGTTAAAATTTATCCTGTGACTGTGTGAGTTCCAAAGGGGAAGTGTTGAGTACAAATACTTAGGCGAGTGAATTAGCTGAGTTAGCCTATATCATGGCAGTAAATTCTGTGGAGTTCAGAGGTCCTGATAAGGAAAGGGAGACATGAGCTGAATTGAAAGCAGGAGCTTAGAGACATTTCTGATGTGTGTCTCTCAATAAGATGACTCAATTATAGCTTTATAGAAGGCCTTGTTCTGCAGAGGCAGTGTAAGTTTGTACTAAGGGCAGTATTACTTTTGGCCAGGAAATGGAAGCGCTGGAGGGAGAATGACTAGTCTCCTTACCTCCCATTTTTCAGGCTGTAAAATATTTACTCCCAAGGCCTTTGATACACAGACCCTCCTCATAGCCATGCTGCTTTTGGGCAACCGCCAGCTTTAGAAGCACAGGGCAGGGTACTTCTTGTGTCTGAGTTCTGTTCTTGAATAATATGCCTGCTGTCAGGTTTCTTTTTGGCCTCGTCTGTTATCTCAAGGGCCCTGGAACCTGGGACTGGTAGAGGTTTGTAGGATTAAACCAGTACCTTCTCACATCTGACTTAAGCCGGGGATGCTTGAGGGTTCTTGGAATCAGGAAGCACCAGGATTAACACACCACTGTTAAACCCCTTGCTGAATATCAATGGTGTTTACCCATTACACCAAGAAGTATTTCTTCAAGCGTGGCTAGCTAGTCCTCTGTGCATATTTTCGTAGTATGGGTGACACGGAATGAATTTACTGACTGTTTATGCTGTTTACAAAACAAAACAGAACAAAATGGAAATCACACTGCCATCAAGGTACTGGCAGGGATGGCTTTAGAACCCAGCTCTCAACAGTGGGAATTGGGGCTTTAGCAGGAAGAGATTCTCATAGCTATTTAAGTCCTAAAATCTACAGTTTCTTAGCGGAAGAGTTAAAATGCCAGACAGTTTGACTGATTGTGTCTGTAAAAACTCATGGCCTTTTATCCTTTGCATCTAGTTAGATTGTCTCTGTCTTAGGAACTTAAGGCAAAGATCGAATTTTGGATGTCTTGTCTAATTGTCCACTTCTGGTTGGTTGTGTATATGTCTGTGTCAGTATCTCCCAGTTGGGCCCTGAACTTAGTGGGGCATAACATATGCCGTTTAACCCTCCGTGTCTCTGTGCATAAGGCACTCTGGATCTCAGCTGGACATTTGCCAAATAATAATTGATGCTATTGACCAAGTCTCTGGTTTTTAGCCTTTAAGACCAAGTGAGCCCCATCCTTTTTAAGAGTTAGCATTGCTATTTTTCTGTCTTGATGATATATTAGAAGGCTGATGTCCACCAAATATGGCTAACCTGCTTTTGTCTCCCTGTTTACTTTCCTACTTCACTCTTTGCTGAAAGCACAGAATGGCACATATTCAGAATGGTCCTGAGCTTTTTGTGACACCTTTTGGAACTCACTGAAATTACATGGGTATGTTATATTTGCTCTGTGATGGATTTGTTTTAGAGAAAACCTGATAGATTTGAGAACTAGGCTTTTTGTCCCCTGCCTCCTTGATTTTCAGACCAACCACACCTCTTCATCCCCATCTGTTGTCTGGAGCACTGATAACTGCTCCTGGTTGCAATTGATGTTGGTGGGTAATGGGTACAATGAGGGATCCAGCCATCTGCTGGCTTATCAGAAGGACTGTGTCCTGTGTCATCAGTCCAGAGGGACACAAGGGGGTGATATTTATATGGGCCTCAGCAGTGAGGCATGACATTCCTTTTTAGTTTGTTTTATATTCTCTCCCAAGGAAATTTGCAGAGAATTTTTCCATCTTTCATTGTTGTAGTCTTTGACAGAGTCCCTTCCATTATAAGGGAAATGGTGTGGATTGGTGGATTAAACAACCCATAGACAGCCCTGGGATTTAAAATGATGATACCAGTTTTACTTGTCTCCTGCTAGGGAACCTGAGCAAGTTATTTAGCTTTTTCCTATCTTGATCTTCTTCATGAAATGGGCCACATGGAAACGAAGCATTTTAATCCTCTGAATAGCTCTGTGGTCACTTAAACAGACGCCAGGTACAGCTGATCAGAGCTGGCAGATGACCAATAGATTTTTTTCCTCTGATTCAGAAACTGACAAACCTCAACTTCTTTTCACCTTTCTTGATAGCTCTTAGAATCCGTTCCTCTAATTAGTTCTGTTGCTTTTCTCTGGATCTTTGCCCGCGCGTACATACCCTTCTCATACACGGTCTATAAAACTGGATACTGTGGCCAGAGGTCCAGCCCACACCCAGCAGAGAGGAAAGATTTCTTTCTCAGCCTTTTCTCACTGTGCACCTGTTAATACAATGCAGCTTGGAGCTTGCTGTTAAGTAATAGAATGCAGCAGGCTCCTACTCAGGGGGTGATCCACAGGCCCCCTGAATTTTTGTCCCTTTGCCATAGAAGTACCTCCTTCATCACTGTCTTATTGGGATCTGTCATGAATTCCTCCCCTCTGTAGATGGTCCTGAAGATTCTCTTCTGGGAAACTTGCCAGTTGACCTTGACTCCAGTTTTTCCATTCATTCCACCAATACCTCTTGTCTTCCTTTCCCAACTCTGAATATTCCTCAGACTGTTAGCCTCTTTAACATTTGCCTTTGCATGAAAAAAATTGCAAGCGTTAGTTGCTCAGTCGTGTCCTACTCTTTGTGACTCCATGGTCTGTAGCCCACCAGGTTCCTTTGTCCATGAGATTCTCCAGGCAAGAATACTGGAGTGGGTTGCCATTCCCTTCTCCAGGGAATCTTCCTGACCCAGGGATTAATCTGGGTCTCCTGCATTGTCCATTGGGTCGCAAAGAGTTGGACACGACTGATCGACTTCACTCCTGCATTGTAGGCAGATTCTTTACCATCTGAGCCACCAGAGAAGCCCATGGCTTTGTATACAAGTAGGTAGTTTGGTAAGTGTTCAACTGGGTTGTTTGATTTTACATGTTTGTTCATTCTCTACCATTAGCGTGTATACTTTTCTTTAAGGAAAGGAGTAGTATTTTTTTCCCCTCTGTAACACCCTGCAGAGCTTAATACAATACTGTATGTGCACATTAATTGCTTAATGTGTAGTGTGCCTGGATAATGCTGGCTGACTGACTGGCTGACAGAACTGACTTTTTCTTTTCTTTTTCTTTTTCCCTCCGGTGGTTCTGTCTGTGTTCCCTTGAGGTCTCATGGGCACGGTTCCTGTGTCTCCTGTGCCTATTAAGAGAAATTTCTGTCTGGGTTTTTTTTTTTTTTTTGAAATAGCCAGAAAGAAAGGTGGTTTTGCCTCCAGCTCACACATCTTTTTGTTGAATTTCCATCACAAAGAGCTGGTTATTAGGAACTGCAGCCCATTCTCTGCCCCAAGTTTCTGCTCACTTTCATTGCACTGAGGAAATTGCACTGTTGGACCTTGGTCTTAAATCCCTTTGTTTGACATCTGGAAATGTCTACTTTCTTTTCCTCCTTTAATATCAGACATTAAAAAACTGTTATTAAGCTGGTAACTCACTTTCTATCTCTCCCCTTTTATATTTTTCAATAGCTTGTTCACTGTCATCATGCTTCATTGAAATACCCTTTGCAGGAAGAGCCAGACTTCTCAACTTCTGGTCTTTAATATATTTTTTTGTTAACTTTGTTTGTGTTCAGCTTTGTGAAGTATAATTGACAAAGAAAATTGTAAGATATTTAAAGTGCACAACATGATCTGATTACGCATACATCATGAAAGGACTCCCCACCCCCAACTGAGTTCACTAACACATCCGTGATCTTTCATATCCTTTGTTAAATTGAGAGCATCTTCTGCCAGTAACTGACTCACTGGACCTGAAGTGGAGTGCAGTGCTTTTAAAATTTGCTTTGTGAAAGATTGCCTTAGAACTTTGTTCTCATGCAGATGCCTGGCTCTCCACTCAGAGTCTCAGTCAGTCTAGGTCCTATAGGGTGAGGATGGGAACCTGCATTTATTACAGTCTCCTCAGTGATTCTTCGGAGAAGGCAATGACACCCCACTCTAGTACTCTTGCCTGGAAACTCCCATGGACGGAGGAGCCTGGTAGGCTGCAATCCATGGGGTCGCTGAGTCAGACATGACTGAGCGACTTCACTTTCACTTTTCACTTTCATGCATTGGAGAAGGAAATGGCAACCCACTCCAATGTTCTTGCCTGGAGAATCTCAGGGATGGCGGAGCCCAATGGGTTGCCGTCTGTGGGGTCACACAGAGTCGGACACCACTGAAGCAACTTAGCAGCAGCAGCAGCAGTGATTCTGATGCCGGTGAGCATTAGATCCCACACTGAGAGACATTATCTAGTGGCTAAAGTATGAGGTCGAAGAAGGCAATGGCACCCCACTCCAGTACTCTTGCCTGGAAAATCCCATGGACGGAGGAGCCTGGTGGGCTGCAGTCCATGGGGTCGCAAAGAGTCTGACACAGCTGAGCGACTTCACTTTCACTTTTCACTTTCATGCATTGGAGAAGGAAATGGCAACCCACTCCAGTGTTTTTGCCTGGAGAATCCCAGGAATGGCGGAGCCTGGTGGGCTGCTGTCTCTGGGGTCACACAGAGTCGGACACAACTGAAGCGACTCAGCAGCAGCAGAGCATGAGGTGGGATGTTGCTTCAGATGCTCCTCCTGATTGGTGTGATTCTGGTGGCCTGTGGGTGGGCATTTGGTCTTCTGGTAGTACCTCGGTATTTATGTGGGTGTTAAATAAGGTGGTTGAAATTAGAGGTTGAAGACTCTGAGTTATTGTGAGGTGGATTTTAAGGTAACTTTGGTGTTCCAGTGGCCTGTTAGGTGCCTGTGGCTTTTATCAGTGGAGGATTTCAGCCAAACCTCTTTTTAATCACCTTCCAGTCCTCCTACACTCCTTTGCCATTCTTGCAGTGTTGGAGATCTTTGGAAACTAACAAGATGAAATACTGACACAAAATTATTGCATCCTAGTTTTCTATTTGCAGGACTTTAGTTTTAAATGCTCATGGAAATGTATTCACTCTTGCGTGTATTCAGCAAACATTTGTCCGGTGCCTGTTGTGTGTCAAACATTGTGCCAGGCACTGGAGATTCAAAGGTAAATAAGAAACATTCTTTCCCTTCATGTTGCCAACAGTTGAGATGAGACAGGCAAGAAAAAAAGATCAACTAAGTTACATGACGTGTATGGTAACAGGTTTGAACAAAACATAGAGGACCAGAGGGTTTTTCTTTTTCCTGATGCAATCAAGGAAAGCATACTGGAGGAGGTGACATTTGACTCACTAAGGAGACATGTTAGCTCTTTGAGAGCAGGGGTCCTTGTTTGTTTTATTTTCTATCATAGTGCCTCTCATAGGACCCACCTCATAGTAGGTGCTCAATAAACGTGTGAATGACTAGGAGGTGGCTAGGTGTTGCAGAAGGAAAGGGTTTCTTGGCATAGGAAACGATATGTGTAAAGGCACAGAGTTGCTTCCTCTTTCACAGGAAAGCTTTACAACTCTTACCTGGAGTCATTTGCATGTTATTATCAGGGACAGGTATTGTTTTTGTATTTCTCCCTTGGCAAACCACGTAAAACTTGGAATGCTCTGTTGTTTCTGGCCTGTTGATAAGACAGCTGCAGTTGCTCACAAGTCCTTGATAGGGGCTTGTGAGATAGAGCATTATGTTCTCTCTGCTGTCCCAGAGAGGGCCCATATGGTCAAGGACAGACACACAGAACACAGAGGAGAGTGAGCAGGCATTAAATGCAGGAAATGAGGTAACAGGCATTCCTCCCCCAACCAGATGATTTTTAGTGGCTCATGGGATGGCTGCTGCCCCCAGGAAGGTAGAACTGATGCAGTGTTTCGATGCTCTTCTACCTTTCTCTTCTCTATTTCTTTTCGCCTGCTTCCAAGTCTTCCCCCGTCAACCCCCCAACTCACCCCATCCAAGTTTGCCTCTTTCCAGAGTACTCAAAGCTCCAGATCAACTCCATCTAAAGGGCCTTGCTAGCCTTACTTGTGGAGAAGGCGATGGCACCCCACTCCAGTACTGTTGCCTGGAGAATCCCATGGGCGGAGAAGCCTGGTAGGCTGCAGTCCATGGGGTCGAAAAGAGTCAGACACAACTGAGTGACTTCACTTTCACTTTTCACTTTCTTGCATTGGAGAAGGAAATGGCAACCCATTCCAGTGTTCTTGCCTGGAGAATCCCAGGGACGGTGGAGCCTGGTGGGCTGCTGTCTATGGGGTCACACAGAGTTGGGCACGACCGAAGTGACTTAGCAGCAGCAGCAGCCTTACTTGATTTTTAATTGGTGGGGTGTGTCTCAGAATTTAAGCAGGTGGCCTTTCCCATGCTCCTTGCTCAGTTGTTGGCCTCCCTCCTGCTCCACCTCCCATCCTCCCCGACCCTGAGAACTGGAGTTATCGGTGTCTTGCTATCCTACTTGCTGAACGCCCAGGGTAAACAAGGTGCTCTTGAATACAGCAGTTAAATCTGAAGGCCTGGGGAGGGCTCCTCCTTTTCTGGGCACGGTCCTCTCTGTTTACTCAGCTCTTTCCCAGAGAAAGAGCTGCCAGCTAAACAGGGCATGGCTTGCGTGTCTGTCAGTGTGTGGTGTGTCAAGGGACACTGACCTGTTGCGAGCCCGAGATCCTGAAGGGCAGGGTTGAGGGGATCTTTCTGTTGGCTGCGTACCCTTAACAGTAGCTGCTGGAGCAAACGTCAGAGGGAGGCAGGCAGGGCAGGATGAGTCTGGTTGTGGGCCTGGTGGCTCTGAGGAAACGGAATAGATGGCAAGAGACCATCTTCTCTAAGACAGTCCTTAGAGAGGGTTGGACTGTTGGGCAGACCCAGTTCAAGCCGTGTCCTGTTGGTAGGAGAGTGAGAGGTGAGATTATCTGAGGAGAAAGGAAACGTGCATGACAGTTGCTCAGCCATGTCCTATGCTTTGTGACCCCATGGACTGTAGCCTGCTAAGCTCCTCTGTCTTGGGGATTCTCCTAGGCAATAATACTGGAATGGTTTGCCATTTCCTCCTCCAGAGGGTCTTCCCAACCTGGGGATTGAACCCATGTCTCTTGCATCTCCTGCATCTGCAGGCAGGTTCTTTGCCACTGTGCCACGTGGGAAGCCCCAACGAAGTGTGAGCCCATTGTAATTCCATCTCAGTTCCTCCAGTCTCCCTGTCTCCAGCACACATCAGTGGTGGTATAAACTCAGGGTGTATTTTGCCTGTGAATTGAGTCGCCTTTGCCAGTCGACCAGCTGTGTTTGCAGAAAGACTTTGTGCTAAGGCTGTTGCTAGCAAAGAGACTTTCATTCAGGTGCTGATTAAACAAGGCGCAGAGCCAGATTGCACATTAAGGCCCTTAACTACGGCTCTGGGAGCCCTGGGTAAACACTTATTAGATGTTCTGGGTAGAGTATTAGGAGAGGCTGCTGGACACGAGGGAAACTGGCTAGGAGAGACTTCTAGAAAGGGCTTTGTTCTTTTCCTAGATGCATCTGATCCAAGCTACTGGCACGTACACAGAGGGGCTAGACAGGTTTCCTCCTTGGTATTTACTTGGGAAATTCTCAATGGGACCCAGTAGGTTTGGACTGGGACACAGCAATGAATCTGGCTAAGTTAAGCTGGGCATTAGAAATGCCTCCTTTTCCTAATGCAGGTTCAGCTGAGTGGACTGAGCTTTTGGACCATATTTCCTGGGTTTGTATTTGAGCTCCATCATCATGTGATCTTGGGTGGGTAGTGTTAAAAAATTTGCCTGCCAATGCAGGAGACACGTGTTCAAATCCCTGGGTCAGGAATATCCCCTGGAGAACGAAATGGCAACCCACTCCAGTATTCTTGTTTGGAGAATTCCATGGACAGTGGACCTTGGTAGGCTACAGTCCATGGGGACGCAAAAGAGTTAGACATGACTGAGCATCCAAACAACAATGAATTGTGTGTGACCGTAGGCGTGTTACTTAACTGCTATCAACTTCACTCATCTGTAAAATGAAGATAATCACACTACCTACCTAATAGGGCTATTGTGAGGATTAAATGGAATAACTTAAATCAAGCATTTGGCAGAAATTCTGGCTCATTGTCAGCAATAAATGTTAGCAGCTTTTCATAGTACAGTCAGCCCTCCATAAATGTGTGTTCCAGTTTGCAGATTTAACCAACTACAGATTGAAAATATTAGGGAAAAAATTTCAGAAAGTTTGAAAACACAAAACTTGATTTTATTGGGCACTGGAAACTGGTTATATTGTGTTAGGTGTAAGTAATCTAGAGACAATTTGAAATATATGGGAGTATGTGCAAGGTTACATGTAAATACGACACTATTTTATACAAGGGACTTGAGCATCTGCAGAGTTTGGTATCCCTGGGGGTCCTGGAACCAGTGCCCCATGGATAGCAAGGGACAACTGTAGTAGTAATAGTACTGTATAGTACTATAGGAGTAATAGAGGGCTTCCCAGGCGGTGCTGGTGGTAAAGAACCCGCCTGCCAATGCAGGAGACATAAGAAATGCAGGTTCGATCCCTGGGTCAGGAAGATCCCCTGGAGGAGGAGGGCATGGCAGCCCACTCTAGTATGCTTGCCTGGAGAATCCCATGGACAGAGGAGCCTGGCGACTAAGCCTGAAGCGACTTAGCATGCACAGTAGTGTATAGAACTACTATATAGTGGTTCAGGTCATTCTGGGTAAAAGCTGACTGTGCACACAGTCAGTCATGTCTGACTCTTTGCAACCCTATGGACTGTAACCCGCCAGGCTCCTCTGTCAATGGGATTTCCCAGGCAGAAATACTGGAATGGGTTGCCGTTTTCTACCCCAGGGGATCTTCTGACCTAGGGATGGAACCCATGTCTCTTGTGTCACCTGCATTGGCAGAAGGGTTCTTTAGTGCCAGCTGGGAAGCTTCCCAGGTGGGGAGGAAATGTCAATTCACTCCAGTATTCTTACCAG
This sequence comes from Nanger dama, assembly GCA_917880005.1. Lineage (NCBI taxonomy): Eukaryota > Metazoa > Chordata > Mammalia > Artiodactyla > Bovidae > Nanger > Nanger dama. The sequence continues at coordinate 5,029,669 of CAKJTW010000085.1, read as the reverse complement.
GGAAAATCCCATGGACGGAGGGAAAATCCCATGACTGCTTACAGTCCACAGGGTCACAAATAATTGGACACAACGGAGCACACGTGCTCACACACACACACACACAAGCTGACTGTAGGTTGGTAATAGCCTGGGTTCAGATCCTACCACTAGCTGTGTAGCCCTTGGCAAGTTGTGTAACCTTTTGACCCCCTAGTGACCACATTTGTAAATTGGAATAATTAAACCTACCCTGCAGGGCTGTTGTAAGACAATAACGAGAAACAATGAGACAAGAATAATAAAACACTTAAGATAGTAAACAGTCAATACTTTTTTTTTGCTGTAATGTGATGTGTGATGATAATAATGAGCTTTGTTATCCTTATGGCTGCTGCTGCTGTGAGCTTGGATGCCTGATTCTGGGATAAGATGACAGAAATTAGATACAGGAAGGCAGCTCTAAGAATCTCACCCAAGAGAAACTTCGCTGGCATCTTCATTTCATGTGGTAGGCAAAAATACTGATTCCATGAAGTTGGCACCCACATAATCTCTGCAGGGCAGGGTTGCTTGATTGTTCAAGGCCTAAGGACAGCTTTGTGGGAAATTTAGAAGTTACTGTAAATCACCCAGTGTTTTCTGAAGCATTTGGAGGATGGCTGTCATTGGTGGGATGCTTGGCTGTCCAGGGAACTCTGGGCTTAATTATTGTTGCTCTTCATCAATGGACTGGCTCTCTGGTGCCAGCTGTCTTGAGATCGGTAGCCTAGGAAACCAACGAGAACATGACAGAAGCAGGAAAGGATCGGTTTGGAGGTGGGCAGAAACAGGTGCGTGGATTGAGTTTTTACTTCTTCGTTAATTTCTTTTGACTGAGGATAGTGCAACTCTCTCAATTGCTGCTTGTTTCCAGAGTTAAGTTATCAGAGGAGAAAGGCAGGTTAAACATAGACCAGTGCCTTGCCTGACATGTCTGCAAATGGATGAAAAACCAAACAAACAAACAAGACAATTCTTCGAGTATCTCCCAGGTATGGAAACCCTCTCACTTAAGACTAGCTACTCAGAACTAGAACCTCAGCAGCCAGTCTCTCTCTAAACAGAAGTCCCCTTTAATTATGCAGCCCTCTGGGGGCCAAGGCCTGGGTCTTGTGGTTTCACAGCCTTGGGGTTGGGATGCCCCCACCCCAGCAAGGCCATTGATAGGCCTTCAGGCTTATTTGCAAGCGTAGTGAGTAAATAGGCAGTTCCTTGGGGTAAGGTCAGGTTTTCTGTTAATAATCCTAGTTCCCTGGGAGGAACTGGCTTGGAGGGCATTCCTAAAACAAAGGACAACCCTGGGAAATTAAGGGAGACTGTACCCAAGGGTCCCCTTCTTACCCACACTTTTGTTGCTTGTCATTTTGCATTTGTAGAGTTTCCTTTTTTAAGTCCCAGGCACTTGAGAGAGTGCGCATGCCGGTTGCTGCACTTTATTTCCTGCCCTGCAGGAATGTTGCTCAGGGTCATGTGCATAAATACCTTATTATTGGCCAGTTGAGCTACCACTGACTGCAGGCTGCTACTTCGTCTGGGCCTTTCTCCCTGTTTCCCTGGTCCCTAGTCACAGGAGGACTCTCAAGGCCCCTGAGGAAAGGGGCTGGTTTTACCTTTGGGTTTCTCTTCCCTGTGCAGGAGCACCCTGGAGTTTGCAGTTCAGCTGTCTTCAGAATAGCCCTGCAAGCTGGCACCAGTTTCCCTTCTTTACTGGTGGGGTTTCTGACTAGTGAGCAAAGAGAACTGAGTGACCCCCAGCCCTGTGCCTGTCCTCCCCTGGCGAGGCTCTTGGCAGGGGTGGGGATGGGGTGGGGTGCCGTCTTGGGCCTCGGAGGTCAGCGGTGGCCTTTGGGCCTAGGCTGCATTCAGCTTGTGAGGTCACAAAGGCTCTGCCTGGCTGAGCAGTGTTTGGCCATACCTCACAGCTAGGGCTGTGTTTACTCAGATGGACACACATGGAATCCAGGCTGGGATCATCTTCCCAAGTTTCTTACTCCCTGCTTTGGGTCTGAACTGAAAAACAATTGTAGAGTACACTGTGGTCCGCACCTGTTTTTTTAAAATCCCCTTTCTACAGCCAGTTTGCAGTGAACTGAAGATTAATCCTGGCTCCTCCCATTTCTCTTTTATCTTTTTTCAGTTTCCTTTGGGATTGGGTTCTCACTCTTCAGTCATAAATGTCCATAGACACTAAGGACAGTTGGTGCCACTGCTCATTAGGGTCCCCCTGCCCCAGACCTCTGAAATACCATAAACCTGAAATAGGGTTATATGGGCAAAAGGGGATTAAATTTAGGAGAAAGAGCTCATCATAATATTTGGTTATCTCTGTACACTCTAAAAGTTAGGAGTAGTAGTGATGATAATACTTTTGATACAAACTATACTTTGATAATACTTTTTGATAACACTATCTGATAATATTTTTGATATAAGTGATGATAAACTAACAGTTTGAGCTGTATCTTGTTTCAGGTACTGAACTTAAGTCTACTGCCTATATATTACCTAATTTTCAGCCTTCTGCAAAAGGCCATTTTTGTTTTATCTAATTCTTTTGGGGAAGGAAATAGCAACCCACTCCACTATTCTTGCCTGAAAAATCCCATGGACAGAGAAGCCTGGTGGGCTGCAGTTAAAAGGGATCACAGAAGAGTCAGACATGACTGAGCGATTAAGCATGCAAGCATGCATTCTTCTTTCCCTTTGTTGTAGCCCATTTCTTCTTTGGTTGACTTACAGATACTGAAGAAAATATTCTAGCAACACTTTGCTGGATGGAAATGGCTGAGTGATGCCAAATCAGAGCTGAAAAAAAAAAGAACCTCAGAGATCATCTCCTCACTTGTTTTTCCAGATGAGTAGACCGAGAGCCAGAGAGGTGAAGTGACTTGCCCGAAGTCACAGAGCTCAGTGGAAGCAGAGGTGCATCTGCTGGTTCACCTGTAGTACCATTCATGGCCTCCTTCTACCTCTTACAATTCCAGCATAAAAGAAGCTGGACTTTTGTTCTTTTGTTCTTGCCCAGTAGTAGAGAAACAGAAATCTTGTGTTTTATTTTTTTGAGCATCATTGTCTATGACAGCCTTGAAAGCGAGGCTCTCAGACCTGCAGGCCACCTTTTACCTGACTGCTATAGCAACTGCTTTTCCCACGTGTTTTTCTGCGCTTGCTTCATCTCTTCCACGGAGGAAGCAGGCTGCAGTGCCACTGTTGCTTGCTGCTTGCCCTGGGCAGGTAGTCCAGGGAATGGTATATGCTCAGCGAGCCTGTATGGCAAGTCAGTGTCATCTGCTGGGAGATATTGATGGTTTTGCAATGGGACCCATTCAGTTGGGGCTGTAACTGAGGTCACCATTTCTCTCTAAGTAGAGACCTGCATCCTATCCTAGTGAACAGTTGTGTGAGGCTCCACAGCAGGTGAGTGATTTCAGAACCTCATTCTGGTAGAAGTGACAAAGGTCAAAGAGGAAAAAGGTCAAAATAATTGGCCAGCCCAGGGAAGAAGTCATTTCATCTTGGTAAACAGTGTAGAGTAATAGAAAGAGCATTGGATTAAGTATTAGCCAGACCTGGCCTTGGCTGTAGGTTTCATCCCTGACTGGTTGGCAGAACCTAGTAGTTTTGGCTAGTCAGATTGCCTCTCTGGGGCCTATCTTCTTACATAAAGTGTGGTAGTTAAGAGTCTTGGCTCTGAAGTCAGACTGGCCAGGTTCAAATCCCAGCTCTGCTACTTTCTAATTGTGTTGCTTTGGGTAAATTAATTGACATCTCTGGGTATGTTTTCGTCTTTGTAAAATGGGGATAATACCATCTGTGGTTTTCTTACAAGAATTCAGTGCATAGCTCCATATAAAGTATTTAGATCAATGTCTGGTGCATAGCAAGCACAGAGTATGTTATCTGTAATATAGGGATTCTCTTTGCCCTTTCATACCTCACAGGGTAAATGTGACAGTCAACTAAAAGAAGATTTGCAAGTGTGTCTTGTAGCTGGAAAGCACTGTCTAAATAGGAAAAATAATTTTTTGAGAGCATGAGCATTCAAAGACAAGTCTTTTCAATGGTTCCATCTAATCTAGGATTAGATATTGATGGATATTTATTTTTTAGTTTTTTTTTAAATTATGAAAGTATGATAACACCTTTACTTGACTTGGAAAATACAGAACAAGATTACATGTAGTTCCACTATATTACAAGTATTCTTTAAGTAGATAAATTAAGATTTTCAGTTGGTTTTCACATCAAACACTCAAAAAATAATAGAATGAACGTATAGGGAAGCAGAAGGATATAATAGACCTGAAAGGCATTGTGAACCAATTCAACATGATATTTTTTTGACAAGCTGGCAAAAGGAAGGATAGTAGGTTAATGTGTAAGGTTATATAAATGCTGGGTCCATCAAGCAGTGCATGTTCTGCTTTTTCCCTCCTAGTGTACTTAAGGGTGCTTAAAAGCTAAGTGAAGTGGTTGGAGGATTTGGAGTGAAAAGCAAGGATTACGATACTTTTCCCTTAGGGCCCCTATCTTAGTTAATGGCACTGCAGTCCATCAGTGACCCGGGTTAAGTCCTTTGAAACTTTGACACATTTCCACTCCTCTCTTCCACCATCAGAGTCTCTTGAGTCATTTTGATTCTGTCTTTCATTATTTCTCCCATCTATCTCTTACTTTTCTTTGATTCCTCTGCCGTAATTCACCTGGTTGTTGATCATCATCACCACTATCTGGCTTCTTACCAGCAGCCTGTTGACTGATTTTCCCTTCTCCTGGGGTCTTTCTGCTCTGTCCATCATTTATACTGCTGCCAGAAATGCTACAAGGAAAATTCATGTTGGGTCCTGCCATTCCCTTGCTTAAAAGCCCTCGGTAGCTCCCTGTTGCCTTCAGCAAGGAGCACAGACAGCTGGATAGATGCCCCTTGTGGGGCATCTGGCACTCTGGGCCAGCCTTGCTGATCAAAACACGAGCATGCTTGCTCAACATGTGTCTCCATGTAGGTTCAGAATCATCTTTAGCATAGTATTTTAGGCAGCTACTATTACTCAGCCAGAGAATGGCAGAGAGATAAGCTCTTTAGAGAAAGCCTGAGCTCCTTGTGATAAGATTTGGGACCTTCTGGAGCTTGGTTTCAACCATTCCCCAGCTTTATCCTCTAGTACATTGTTCCATTGCTCTGATCCAGCCACATGTACCATGATCTTCCACATTTCTCTGACTCTGAGTTTATACTTTGTTCACGTTGTACCCTCAGTCAGAAATACTTTCCTCTTCCTATTGAGATGCCAGTCATCATTCAAGGCTCAACACTCCCCCTTGTGAAGGTTTCTTCAAGCCTTATGCCAGATTTAGCCATTCTTGTCTATTTTAGCATTTGATTCTGCCTTGTATTACATAATTGTTTATGTTACTCCCTCACTTCTTAGTTTGTGTGTTCCCTGAATGCAAAATCTATGTTCTGGTTTTTTTTTCTTCCTTACCCTGCACGACGTCTAGTACATACTAGACTCCTAACTTTTTAAAAGCATTTAACTGAGTCTAGTCCTTTCCCTTTGTTTTTTGGATGAGGAAACCGAGGCTTAGAGGAAAAGGTCAGGAGTTCATTTTGGGGGTTTGCTGAGTCACAGATGTTGGAGATGTTGAGGCTGGAGTGAACAGCAGGCAGTTGAGATGCAGTTGGGCTGGCAAAGTGATTTAGGAGGGATTCACTTAGAGAAGATTGCAGGCGAGAAGATGCAACCATCATGCAAAACCAGAGGAGAAAGAAGAAAAGGATTCTCTGAAATTCCTGCTTTTGTGGGCAGAAGAAAAGACTCAGTGAAGCAGACACGGAAGGATGCCCAAGGCAGGAAGGAAGTTCAGGAAGCAGGTCCTCTGTGTCATGTGAGGCAAAGAGGTTGAGACCAAGGAAGGCTTGAGAAAAGGCACTTGGAATTGGTGAGTACAGGCTGGTCTGATGGCCAACGGCCCACCCACTTCTAAATAGTTGCCCTAGAAATGTTCGTGTGTGAAGAGTTGTGTGCAGGGGTGTTATGGCATCAAGAAGATTAAACAGCTCGCCAGTGGCAGAATGGCACCTCCCACCAGTGGAATGTTGTACAGCTTTTAAGAGAGAGGCTGATCTCTGTATTCCCTTTGAAAGATGGTAACAATATTTTGTTAAAAATAAAAAACAGTATGTATAATACGAACCCATGTATAAGCACCTCGTGAAAGTCTGGAAGAATGTGTACTCAGTAGTAGTGAATCCTGAGTTGTTAGGGAGAGAGGGGACACCCTCACTTTGTACTTAACACATTTTTGCATTGTTGGAATTTGGTGTAAGTAAAAATTTCTTGAGTAATGGAGAAGAAATATTTTTGAAAAAGAAAGGCAGCCTGGGAGAGCAATTTCAGTAGAAGAGAGTCATTGGATGAAGGAAGCCAACTCACGAGAGAGGATCTGGCAGCTGAGAAGACACCATGTGGGTGAGAGACTGTGCTCACAGAGCCTTTGCTGCCTCTATGGCTTGTGGGGGTGAGGCAGGGGGTACAGTTGAGACAGGGCTGCTAGAATGAGGCAGTGACCCCATGGCCAGGGTTTTCAGCTGAAAGGGATTAAGTAGAAGAGTGGCAAGGTGGCCTAGAGACAGGCAGAGGCTGATTAAGAGTGAATTAAAAGAGCAAAGCAAAGTGGCCATGTGTATATATGAGGGGGCAAGAGAGGATGGGGTTGGGGGAGAGACTGGTTGGGGGCCCAGCTGCAGACGGAGTGAATACTCTTAGCTGTCAGGAAATATCCAGATGAGGCAAAGAGTAGCATATTTGAGAAGGGCCAAATTAAACATCAGTTTGAGGAGTAGAGAAGAGAAGCTTTCCCCAAAGGATGAGATCTCAGGCCAAGTAAGCCTTCCATATAGTGATTGGGGCAGAGGCTGGACTACCTAATTGCCTTCTCTGACTGAGAATTAAGAAAGCCCCTCGTTTAAATTTTGGTGGCCAAAAACGTTTTGGCAGTGGCAAAGTTATCTTAATGGCTCAGAGAATAGTCAGGTGAGTGAGCGAAATGGAATTCCTGTGACTTCACAGGCCTCCGAGTTACCTGCTGGACCTGTCACTAAGTTTGGGACTAGAGGTGGAGATGGAGAAGGTGGAGGCCAGGAGTCCTCACCTGTGCCTGCTCCTACAGTCATTAAGGAAACATTTAAAAATCCCAGTACCTGTTTTCCCCACCCCATTCTTATCTAATTGTCTGGACTGGGGGCCTACACGTGAACATGTTTTCAGGTTCCTCAAGTGATTCTAATATGCAACTAGGATTAGAAACCACTAGTGGAGAAGACTGGACATATGTTCTGAGCCTAAACTGGCCCTCTGAAGCTTGTGCGTGTTGTGTGTATTTAACACTATTTTAATACACCTATTTCGTGTATTGTGTATTCCCAAAGCCTGTGGGCGCATTACTTGTAAAACGTGCATCCCATTGCTTGCCAGCTTCTTGCTCGCCTGTCGGGGATATCTAATAAGCTCTATGAGGTGAAATTCAGAAGTTCCTCAAGAGCAATAGTTGTACTTGCAGAGCCCCTCATAAGGGTGCCTGGCACTTCGGTATTCAATTATTGTCAGGTGAAGTGACAAGGAGCTTTGTTTCCATGTGCAACACTGCTTTTAAAAACCCAGGAATGGTAAAACCTGACATACTCACAGAGTCTGGTGGGAGAGGCTTGTGAACCACCTGGCACGTGTAAAGCATCTGATACACTGTGTGGGAATCCGTATCCCTAAGCATGTCCTATGCAATGACTCTGAGCCGTGCATCGTACTCAGGACTGGGATACACAGGGAACATCAGATACGGTTTCTGCTCCCTAGGGAGCTTATTAGCAAGGCTCGTTTGTAGTCTAATTACTACATTTTAATGTGGAGAACTTACAGCAGGAGAATGCTAGAGGTCAGAGGGCATTTGAAGTTCCTCTAGTTCAAACCCTTCATTTTGCAGCGGGGGGAAAAGAAGCCCAGCACAGGAAGCTACTTGTCCAAGGTCAGCTCAGTGGGGGATGGCAAAACCAGGGCTGGAGTGTCGGGCTGCCTCCCTCTGAGGTCTTAGTGTACTGTTCTGTTGATCAGTTGAAGGGCAAATGAACCTAATGGCCTGTGTTAAAACTTTAACAAGAATTGCAGTTTGTGCTTTATGCTCTCACTGCCTTATAGTTGAGGGAGGAGTATTTGCATTTTAGTCTTTTTTAAAAGCTTGCCTAGGGAGGGTCAGCACTGGTTACCACTGGAATTATAGCTCAGCCCTAAGGGGCTTCCCAGGTGGCTCGGTAAAGAATCCGCCTGCCGATGCAGGATACCCGGGTTGGTTCCCTTGGTTGGGAAGATCTCCTGAAGAAGGAAATGGCAACTCACTTCAGTATTCTTGCCTAGAAAATCGTGTGGACAGAGGGAGGAGCCTGGCAGACTGAATCTGTGGGATCACAAAGAGTTGGACCCAACTGAGCAACTAAATAGCAGCAGTGAGAGGCCTAAAGATGGGGAATTTTGCCTTTACTGAAACAGCCACTGACTGTAACCCCTCTGTGTCTAATTAGGGCACTTTTCTTACTGTTTCTAATGGGCTTCCCAAGCTTAGTAGGTTTATCACTTTTCTGCCTCAGTCACTCCTTTTGTGTTAAACTGTTGTGTCTTACCTTAGAGGAAGGAGGTGGCCTGGTGTTCTGTGCAGGCCTGAGAATTCACACAGTGGCGATGGGTTCCTAGTAGTGCCAGCACCAGGCTGTTTCTTCTAGCCCTGTTCCCTGCCAGTTCCCAAGCCCAAAATGCAGTTCCAAATCTGGGGCTTTCTCTGAAGAGTCAGGTGTAATTCCAGGTAGAGATTCTGGGCTGCTCTTCCCTGGGCCCCTTCTCCACACAGACAAGGTTTAGAGAGCTAACAGCTCTGCCTTCCACTGTGCCAGATTGTGGTACTAGTCATGTGCATGCCTGCTAAGTTGCTTCAGTCGTGTCTGACTCTTTGCCACCCCATGGACTGTAGCCCACCAGGCTCCTCTGTCCATGGGATTCTCCAGGCAAGAATACTGGGGTGGGTTGCCATTTCCTTCTCCAGGGGATCTTCCTGATGTAGGGATAGAACCCATGTCTCCTGCATCTCCTGCATTGGCAGAAGGGTTCTTTACCACTAATGCCACCTGCTGTTGCTGCTGTTGCTGCTGCTAGGTCACTTCAGTCATGTCTGACTCTGCCACCCCATAGACGGCAGCCCACCAGGCTCCCCCCATCCCTGGGATTCTCCAGGCAAGAACACTGGAGTGGGTTGCCATTTCCTTCTCCAATGCATGAAAGTGAAAAGTGAAAGTGAAGTCACTTAGTTGTGTCCGACTCCTAGCGACCCCATGGGCTGCAGCCTACCAGGCTCCTCCGCCCATGGGATTTCCCAGGCAAGAGTACTGGAGTGGGGTGCCATTGCCTTCTCCGCTAATACCACCTAGCAAGCCCCAATAATAGTCACAACTAATATGTATTGAATGCCCTGTGTGATCAATGCTATGATTGGCATTCCCATTTTACAGATGAAGACAATAACCTTCAGAGAGTTTTAAGTATCCTGCCCAAGGCCACATAGCTAGAAAGTGGTCAAACTGGTACAGACATATAGGTTTGGCTGACTTCAAGGCTGGTGGTGTTAACTGTTAGGCTAGTAGAGCTTGTCATTCAAAGAGATTGTGTGTGTATGTTAGTCAGTCAGTCGTATCCGACTCTTTGCCCCATGGACTATAGCCCACCAGTCTCCTTTGTCCATGGGATTCTCCAGGCAAGAATACAAAGAGATTACCAATTATATTTTTCCTATGGATGAAGAACAGTCTGCCAACTTGCAGTAAACCTATTTAAAGAATTAGAAGAGAAGAGTCCCATGTAGCAGAATTCTATTCTACCGTGGGATGAACTGTATTGGGAGACTTGCCAGTCACCAACACTGCAAAGTCAGATAGGTTACTTCCCTTCTCTGGGATTCACTTTCCACATCTGTGGAAATAGACCAGATGATATCCAAGATCCCTCCCAACTCGTACATCTGATGACACTTGGTTCATTTCTCACTTCCTGGCAGAATGGAAAAGTCAAGGAACTGGGTGATAGACAAAATGCATCGGAAGTGTAAAGGTGGGGAGAATCTCATAGTGCCTTCAGGAGCTTCCTGGATGGGTCAGTTAACCTCAAATGGCTTTACCATGCTTAGGCAGTTACACACGGGTTCTGGTTTTCCTCGGGAGTTTATAAAGAAATAGTTTCTTTTCAGGTAGCTTCTTACCCACCTCAAAAATTTAACCAGCTTTCTTAAAGTGGCAGTTACTTAATTTCAAGACTTGTTGTGGTGATAAAAGTATTTCTGAAGATCAAATAAAAACTGAAAGGGTAACAGGACACTTAAATAGGGGGCACTCATATTTTATTGCTCTGGGTTAGAATGATTAAAATGTGTGTTCTGTTTTGTAAGAGGATTTGGGGTGATGGTGGTTTTAGAAGGAAGCAATCTGAACAGCAGGTTGTATGTGCAACTTTTATTTCCCTTCAGAGTTTAAGAGCAGTTGACCCATAACTAGGTCTTGTGTAACTGACCTTTCCTTTATTTGTTTTGTTATCAAAAATCATCTTGTATTCAAGGACACTTAAAGTTAATAACCTATAAAACCTATGTGGTCCTGCAGGTAGAAGGGTAGCTTGGCTCTTAAAAAGGATTTCTATGTTATTGTTGGGGTGTTTGGGTGTGGATATTCTTGAACCTTGGATGGTACGTGTAGCAGTCCGCTTGCATCAGGAAGGGCTGTGAGGGGCTGCCCCCAAAGCCAAGCTCCTGTTACCTCTTCTGCCATTCAGCTTAGGTACTGCCATTAGGGGGAACAAAATCATTTACTTGCCGACAGGGAAGGGGAAGCCCTGATGGGTGGTTTATGATGCCCATGGGGCTTGGCATGTAGTCAGTGCAGCACAAATGTTAGTCTTTGCTCACCAGTCCCAGATTAAAGCAGCCGGGGGTATTCATCGCTTGTGGGCCATGAAATCAGTTAGCCTGGCAGTGCTGCCGTGCAGAAGGAGTTAAATAAAAATCAGGTGACATCAAAACCCAAGTGGCATGCACATCCTGTTCTTCAGCTCCCGTCCGATTTTACCTTATTCATGATCACCTGGGTCTGTGTACACTCATAGGAGTGTGTGTCCCGGTCATGACTCTCTTGGTTTTCAGAGAAGGAGAGGGTGAAATGAGGCCACATAGGGGCAGTCTTTCTGTGGGTTTTTAAAAAACAATGCTCAGTCGTGCCACGAAATGGTAGCAGCATTTTACCTGGTTATATCATGAACACACACTTGGAAACCCTGCTGGTTTGCTGATTTTTCAGTCTTCTATTCACATGATGGTCGTGTGCGTCCCCACTGGAGTTGTGCCTTCTTCTCTCAGAAGGAGAATTGACATGCATTCCTTCACACACACAGTATCCACTTCCCCCCTTTATTTCTTTCTCTTCTAGCTTGGTGCAGGGCTTTGCAGACAGATCTGGATTTGAAGCTAATTTCTGTCACTCCTGAGCTCTGTGCTTTAAGTAAGTCAGCTAATCACTGTCTCATTTGTAGAATGATGCTAAGAATTCTATCTGTCTCATTAGATTACAGAAAGAATTTAAATGAGTTAATATTGGTGAAGCCCTGAGAAAAGTGCATGGAACTTAGTAGGTGCTCAAAGAAATATTAGTTACAGTCTATCCCCTTTCCCCCAAGACGTGGAGTCAGTAACAAATAACTGGCATTAGTCTACCCTAAAGGGCTGAGGTTTGCCTTGTCTTTTGATGATGAAGAGTAACCGTCAAGAACCATCAAGAACTCTGGATCTTATCCTCACAGAAAGCTTGAAGTTGTTGACTTTAGCTGTCAGTTAAAAGAGTTGGGAAGATGGGGTGGAAATCTCCAGAGAAAAGGTGTGTGCTTTTGCTAATTGCACTGCAGACAGCAGGATGTATGAGTAATGAGCTGTATGTTTGGTGTGGGAGTTCGGTGCCAAGCCTAAGGGACAACATGGCTGAGTTTCATTGGCTCCTGTGACAGGTGGCTCCCTGGCTTTTTTACCCTTGAGATGTCAGAGTCCAATAATTTGAACCTCAGGGCTCTTGATAATAGGCCTATTAACTATTTCTTCACAGTGATAATAACAATTAGCATTTATTCAGCTTTTACTTTGTTCCAGGTACCAGTCTATTTTTTTTTCTTTATGCCTGTTCTTTGCCTTATTTTCTTTATTATTATTTTTACTTTACAATATTGTATTGGTTTTGCCATACATTGACATGAATCCGCCACGGGTGTCTATGTGTTCCCCATCCTGAACCCCCTCCCACCTCCCTCCACATCCCATCCCTCTGGGTCATCCCAGTGCACCAGCCCTGAGCACCCTGTATCATGCATCAAACCTAGACTGGCAATTCGTTTCACATATGATAATTTACATATTTCAGTGCCATTCTCCCAAGTCATCCCACTCTCCACCTCTCCCACAAAGTCCAGAAGACTGTTCTATACATCTGTGTCTCTTTTGCTGTCTCACATACAGGGTTATCGTTACCATCTTTCTAAATTCCATATATATGTGTTATTATACTGTATTGGTATTTTTCTTTCTGGCTTACTTCACTCTGTATAATAGGCTTCAGTTTCATCCACCTCATTAGAACCATCAGCAGACGAATGGATAAGAAAGCTGTGGTACATACACACAATGGGGTATTACTCAGCCATTAAAAAGAATATATTTGAATCAGGCACCGGTCTAAATGCTTTTTGCCTATTAACTCTTTTAATCCTCACAAGAACTTTAAAAAGTAGGGCACAAAATAGCTAAATTGCTAGCCAGGGTCTCACAGCTGGTAGAGGAGCTGGTTTTAGAAACTAGGTAGTCTGACACCAAACTCAGGGTCTTCATCAGCTCTCCTTTAAAGTCTCTGGTCTTTTTTTTTTTTTCCTTTTTAAATTACACACTGTAATTGTTATTTGCTGATGTCCAGAAATACAGTTGATTTTTGTTCATTTTTTGTAGCCAGGAACACTGCTAAATGCTTCAAATTAATTATAATTAATTGATCTGAGGATTCTTGTGTGTTTTCTATGTTGGTAATCATAATCTACAATAAGTGAAACCTTTGTCTCTTCCTTTGGAGTTATTTTATCTTTAATGGGCTTCCCCTGTGGCTCAGACAGTAAAGTGTCTGCCTACAATGTGGGAGACCCAGGTTTGAACCCTGGGTCGGGAAGATCCCCTGGAGAAGGAAATGGCAACCCACCCCGGCACTCTTACCTGGAAAATCCCATGGACGGAGGAGCCTGGTAGGCTACAGTCCATGGGGTCACAAAGAGTCAGACACGACTGAGCCACTTCACTTCACTTACCTTTAATACCATTTTCTTGGCTTACCATTCTGGTTGAGACCTCTAATACAGTGTTTAACAGAAGTGGCAATAATAGATACCCTTGTCTTTTTCCCTGTCTTAGAGGGTGTGCGTGTGTGCTAAGTCTCTTCAGTCGTGTCAGACTCTTTGCAACTCTATGGACCGTAGCCTGCCAGGCTCCCCTGTCCATGGGATTTCCCAGGCATAATACTGGAGTGGGTTGCTGTGCCCTCCTCCAGGGGATCTTTCCCACCCAGGGATCGAACCCAGGTTTCTTATGGTTACCTTCGTTGCAGGCAGGTTCTAGTACCATGGAAACACTGAAGTGTTTCACCATTAAGTATGGTGTTGAAAGTGAAAAGTGACAGTGTTAGTCACTCAGGTGTGTCAGATTCCTTGTGGCCCCATGGACTGTAGCCTGCCAGGCTCCTCTGTCCACGAGGTTCTCCAGGCAAGAATACTGGAGTGGGTAGCCATTCCCTTCTCCAGGGGATCTTCCCGACCCAGGCATGGAACCTGGGCAGTTTCTTTACCGTCTGTTAACTGGGTGTTAAGCTATAAATTTTTGGTGATATCTTTTATTGGACTATAGAAGTTAACATCTATTCTGAGTTTGCTAAGTTGTTTCTTGTTAGTCATAAATGGGTGTTGCTTCTTATCAAAGACTTTTTCATCTTTTAAAGTGATCATATTACTTTTGGTCTTTAATCTTTCAATGTGGTAAATCATGTTGATTTTCTAATACTAAACCAACTTTGCATTCCTGAAATGAAATGACCTTGATCACGATGCAGTATCTTTCTTGTTCCTGGATATGATTTGCTAGAATTAGATTTGGTGTTTTTACAACTGTTAGGAAAGTCTGGCTGTGGTTCCTTTCTCATACTGTCCCTGTAAAGTTTTGATATTTATTACTAGCTTCATAAAATGAGTTGGGTAATGCTTCCTCATTTTCTAAACTCTGGAATAGTTTGCAGAAGATGGGAGTTATTTGTTTCTTGAGTACTTGCTAGAACTTGCCAGTAAAACTATCAGGGTTTTGGTGTCTTCTGTGGAAAAATTTTGGACTACTGCTTCAATTTCTTTCATGATGGTAGAAATTTTCAAGTATTCTATTTCTTCTTTAATAAGTGTTAGTAATTTGTTTTCTAAGAATGTGATCATTTGGCCTTAATGCTCATACTTAGAGGTTTAAAATGGTTAATAGCCTCTTAACTATAGAAACTGCAGATATGAAAAAGGCAGCTCCCTTTTCATTGATAGTATTACTTATTTTAAAAATCAACCTCACCAGAGATTTGTAAGTTTTGTTACCTTTTCTAGGAAGCAATTTGGGCTTTATTAATCCTCTTTCCAGTATGTGAGTCTTATTTCTGCTAGTTAAAAATTGTTCTGTAAACCAGTTTAAAATGTTTTTAGTTTTATCCCTTGTTCTTTTTCTAACTTAAGTTGGATGCTTATTAACTCACTTATTTTCAGACTTTATTTGACTAAAAGTATTGAAGGCTAATACTTTTGAGCCGCGCGCTGCTTTAGCTGGATCCCACAGACTTTGGTATGCAGTATTTTGTTTGTTGTTAGTTCCAAGGACACTTGGAACTTGTTGTTAGTTTATAATTTCCATGGTGATTTCTTAACCCATGGGGTGTTTAAGATTTTTTTTTAACATTGCTAAACATTTTCTAAGTTATTTTGTTGTTGATTTCTAACTTAGAAACATTGTGATCAGAGGATGTGGTCTCTGTGGTCTGATTCTTTGAAATTTGATGCTCTGTGGCCCGGCATGAGGCCAGAGTCCACTAGATCAACCTTGTTGCTCCCGTTTGACAGCTCTACCCAGTTTTTCACTGGCTTACTCTTATCAGTTGTTGGGATAGTTAAAATTTACCACCACAAAGGTGGGCCAATCTAGTTCTTTTAGTTCTGTCAACTGTTACTTTATGTATTTTGCTGCTATGTTATTAGGCATAGTAAGTAACTTTTCCCCTTTCCTGTCCATTAATGAAATGCTCAAGATAGCTGTTCAAGACAAGTGCAACTTCGCCTGTAGGTAGATTAGTAAGGGTGACTTGGTGAAAGCAAAAGCATCCTTCTAGGGGGCTGGGTAAATTGGATTTTGAGTTCCAGGGAAGAAACACATTTAAAATCCAAATTGCACCTTCCCAGGCATAGAATTAAATTCTTGAA
Organism: Nanger dama; assembly: GCA_917880005.1. Classification (NCBI taxonomy): domain Eukaryota; kingdom Metazoa; phylum Chordata; class Mammalia; order Artiodactyla; family Bovidae; genus Nanger; species Nanger dama. The sequence goes on along the minus strand of CAKJTW010000085.1, from coordinate 5,014,046 downwards.
GCAATTTGACTTTGCCAAACAAAATTAACACCCTCATATCCTCAAGAGCCAGAGGCTTTTTGTCATCATTAAAACAGTTTTGAAAGCTGTTTTGAAATACAGTCTTGGGTTGGGCAAGAGGTTGGGAAAGAGAGCTTTATTTCTCTTGGGCCGTATAGACATTACTATTGGTTGGTCAGACAGGTTTCAGACCCTTAGGCACTCTGCTTCTTATTGCCTAGGATTTTCTGTGGGGTATGGCTCAAATCGAGTTACTTCTTTGCCTTTTAGTTTCAGTGGATGTAATTATGTGGGTCGTGCTCATTCCCCTTCCACCTGACAGAAATTGAGATAATAGTTGCATAGGGATTCTAAATAATTAATCAGCTCTTGCTCACTCTGCAGAAAGAAAATCAAGTCTGTGGGAGACAAGCACTCAGGAGGACCAAGCAACAGAAATGATGGCAACAACTACACCTTTTATTAGATTCTCAAATAGAATCAGACCACATGAAGCTGGAAGTCATACAGAGAGACAAATTACATCTGGTCACATTTGGGTGGGAATAGAACTTTTCAGCTTCAGCTCTTGAGCCTGTGTAGTTCTGTGAAATCTCATTTTCAGGCTCTGTTAGGGCAGCCCCTGGTTCTGATTATATTTCTGAAATAAGCACTCTGAGCTGGTCCTCTTCACTAATGCCTCCTTCCTTCTCAGAGAATTGTAAAGAAGGGGGAGCAGGTGAGCCAGTTAGGACCCACTCTCATTATCTTTTGATTATAGAAGTAACATATGGTCATACATAAACCAAAAAAACTTAAAAGTACAAGAATGTATAAAGAAAAGGGAAATCCATCTCCTCAACCCTATTCTTTTCCTTTTAAAGACTGTGGCTAATGTCAGATCTCTTCTCCTCACCCTCTTGATTCTTTTCCTTCTGATTTGTTTTTATTTTGATGTGAAAGAAATTCGAACCTAATGGTTATGGTGGTGGGGGAGGGTGGTTTTGGCTTCTACAGATTATGGCTGCATGAAATAAAGGTCAGGGCTTGAAAATACCAATTGTTCATTCTTATTTTAAAAGGGTAAACTGTAAGGCAGGGAATAAGATTTTAGGTACTCATATCCTAATCCAGCTGTGTTTACATGTGTTAGGGGGATGAACAGACAAGCAGTATAGTCGAAGTAAGACCATTTTTGCAAAACTGCTTTGTTAACAAGCTCTACAAATACGAGATTAGCATGAATGTTGTTGCTGACTCTGGGGGATGGTCTTGTGTGTTTATCTGAACAGTTAATATCTGTCAGTGAGCCATTGAACAAGCAACTGGCCAAATGATATCCTGTGTCTCAGATGTTCCATCTACTTGCGATTCCAAAGCTTGTTTAATTGCCCTCAGCTGCTTAATATATACCTCATCAATAGGACAGAGAAGCAGAACTTAGCCTTAGAGGATAAAGGTCAGAACAAGTGTAGCTTACTACTGATATGCCCTGTTAAATACCCCACTCGATGCAGGGAATTAAAGAAGCATATAAGAAAACAGTACCCAGTACTGCCTTAAGTACAATAGGGTGAGTGGCAGCACTCTATAAACTGTTAAGCTGGGTAATAATGCGAAGGATCGATGTCATCATTACTGGGGAGATTGGCTGTCACTCAGCGACTTAGCTGTGATATGCTTCCAGGCAATTCCACAGGGCTTTTATAAGCCCCTTTCCTGTACATGTGCTAGAAAGTGCCACAGAAATACAGTCTCCTGATGACTGTAGAAGCCAGGCAGCAAAATTTAATAAGACATTTGTCAAGAAGATGGCAGATAATGACCAATTTTCGGTAGACAGATAGTTGTCTGCAGAAACAAAGCCTGTATTGAACTATTTTGGAGTGGGAAGAAGCATTGCTATGACAACAAATTACTTATATTTGATTTAGAAGAACGAGAGGAGTGCAGCTTAATGGTTTAGAAAGCTCGTGAGAACGATTGTTGGCACTGGGTATATGTTAAAATATAAAATGTTAAGTATGATCTGTTAAATAATTGAGCACCTCACTGCATTCTGTTTCCAATATCTCCTGTGAACCAATAAAATACAACATAAATCAACTTCTAAAAAACAGCTACCAGAGTTACATGCAAATCATCTGTTTTTTTTTTAATACTTTATTCTACATTACAATACTGTATTTGTTTTGCCAAACATTGACATGAATCAGCCACAGGTGTCCACGATCTCCCAATGCCGAAGCCCCTCCCACCCCATATCATCTCCCTGAATCATCCTGTGCACCAGCCCCATGCCTCCTGTATCCTGTATTGAACATAGACTGGCACTTCGTTTCTTACAAGATAGTATACATGTTTCAATGCCATTCTTCCAAATCATCCCACCCTCTCCCTCTCCCTCAGAGTCCAAAAGTCCGTTCTGTACCTCTGTGTCTCTTTCGTTGTCTCACATAGAGGGTCATCATTACTATCTTTCTAAATTCCATATATATGTGTCAGTATACTGTATTGGTGTTTTTCTTTCTGGCTTACTTCACTCTGTATAATTGGCTCCAGTTTCATCCATCTCATTAGAACTGAGTCAAATTTATTCTCCATTGTGTATATGTACCACAGCTTTCTTACCCATTCATCTGCTGATGGACATCTAGGTTGCTTCCATGTCCTGGCTATTATAAACAGTGCTGCAATGAACATTGGGGTACATGTGTCTCTTTCAATTCTGGTTTCCTAGGTGTGTATGCCCAGCAGTGGGATTGCTGGATCATAAGGCAGTTCTATTTGCAATTTTTAAAGGAATCTCCCCACTGTTTTCCATAGTGGCTGTACTAGTTTGCTTTCCCACCAGCAGTGTAAGAGGGTTCCCTTTTCTCCACATCCTTTCCAGCATTTATTGCTTGTAGACTTTTGGATCGCAGCCATTCTGACTGGTGTGAAATGGTACCTCATTGTGGTCTTGATTTGCATTTCTCTGATAATGAGTGATGTTGAGCATCTTTTCATGTGTTTGTTAGCCATCCGTATGTCTTCTTTGGAGAAATGCCTATTTAGTTCTTTGGCCCATTTTTTGATTGGTTCGTTTATTTTTCTGGAGTTGAGCTGCATAAGTTGCGTGTATATCTTTGAGATTAGTTGTTTGTCAGTTGTTTCATTTGCTATTGTTTTCTCCCATTCAGAAGGCTGTCTTTTCACCTTGCTTATAGTTTCCTTTGTTGTGCAGAAGCTTTTAATTTTAATTAGATCCCATTTGTTTATTTTTGCTTTTATTTCCAGTATACTGGGAGGTGGATCATAGAGGATCCTGCTGTGATTTATGTCGGAGAGTGTTTTGCCTATGTTTTCCTCTAGGAGTTTTATAGTTTCTGGTCTTACATTTAGATCTTTAATCCATTTTGAGTTTATTTTTGTGTATGGTGTTAGAAAGAGGTCTAGTTTCATTCTTTTACAAGTGGTTGACCAGTTTTTCCAGCACCACCTGTTAAAGAGACTGTCTTTACTCCATTGTATATTCTTGCCTCCTTTGTCGAAGATAAGGTGTCCATATATGTGTGGGTTTATCTCAGGAAATCATGTTTCATAAAGTGCCCCAAATGAAATTCCCAGCTTTCATTTGCTGAAATGACCCCAAATATCGTGTGTTTAAAAGGAAAAAAAGAAAAAACAGCCAAAACCCAGAGACCTGTTTACTATGTTTTTATTGCATCCAGACCTGACATTATGGTAGTTTGGAGTTTCTCATTCTGTAGATGATTAATCTTTTTTATGATTGCTAGTGTGTTTACTTGAAACAAAACTTGTCTTCAGACCATTTCCATCCTTTCACTGTGTTCATTCCTGAGAGAATGAATAAACTGGTTACTGCAGTACGCCTGGGGAAGCAGACCTGAGGCAGATGGTGAGGGCTTAGAGAACCTGCAGAAAACCTGTGGACAGGAGGCTTTCTCTGACAGAAACCGTCTTTCCTCTTTCTAAGGAAAAAACCAGAAGGACCATATTCCTTGGAGATAGGATTTAGGGCCTTGACCATATTCTAAGGGTGGGTAGATCCAGTGACTCCTTAAGGGCCCCTGAGACCGAAATGTCTAAAAGTTTTTGTTTACATTTATGCCTTTTCCTGCCCGTCCCTGCCCTTTACCCAATATCATCTCCCTGTACCCTTCTAGAATATAAATGAAAAGTAAGAGACAGGAAGAAGCTTGGAAGATGAGGACTAACTTCACCAATAGAGGATTACCACCCTGAACTTTTAAACTGTCTCCCCAGGCAGAAGTCACAAATTTGCATATGGCCTCCCCTTTCCTTTGGAGGAGCAAATTTGATTGGTCATTATTACAGGAAGGAGACCATTTCATAGGATTTACTCAGAGGAGGTTTACTCATCCCACATGCTAGCAAATTAATGCTCAAAATTCTCCAAGCTAGGGTTCAACAGTATGTGAACTGTGAACTTCTAGATGTTCAAGCTGGATTTAGAAAAGGCAGAGCAACCAGAGATCAAATTGCCAACATTCGTTGGATCATCAAAAAAGCAAGAGTTCCAGAAAAACATCTGCTTTATTGACTACATCAAAGCCTTTGACTGTGTGGATGACAGCAAACTGTGGAAAATTCTGAAAGAGATGGGAATACCAGACCACCTTACCTGCCTCCTGAGAAATCTGTATGCAGATCAAGAAGCAACAGTTAGAACTGGACATGGAACAACAGACTGGTTCCAAATCATGAAAGGAGTATGTCAAGGCTGTATATTGTCACCCTGCTTATTTAACTTATATGCAGAGTACATTATGAGAAATGGCTGGGCTGGAAGAAGCACAAGCTGGAATCAAGATTGCTGGGAGAAATATCAATAACCTCAGATATGCAGATGACACCACCCTCATGGCGGAAAGCAAAGAAGAAGGAAAGAACCTCTTGATGAAAGTGAAAGAGGAGAGTGAAAAAGATGGCTTAAAACTCAACATTTAGAAAGCTAAGATCATGGCATCCGGTTCCATCACGTCATAGCAATTAGATGGGGAAACAATGGAAACAGTGAGAGACTTTATTTTCTTGGACTCCAAAATCACTGCAGATGGTGACTGCAGCCATGAAATTAAAAGATACTTGCTCCTTGGAAGAAAATCTATGTCCAGCCTAGACAGCATATTAAAAAGCAGAGGCATTACTTTGCCAAGAAAGGTCTGTCTAGTCAAGGCTATGGTTTTTCCAGTGGTCATGTATGGTTGTGAGAGTTGGACTATAAAGAAAGCTGAGTGCCAAAGAATTGATGCTGTTGAAGTGTGGTGTTGGAGAAGACTCTTCAGAGTCCCTTGGACTGCAAGAAGAACCAACCAGTCCATCCTAAAGGAAATCAGTCCTGAATATTCATTGGAAGAACTGAAGCTGAAGCTGAAACTCCAATACTTTGGCCACCTGATGCAAAGAACTGCCTCATTTAAAAAGACCCTGATGCTGGGAAAGATTAAAGGCAGAGGGAGAAGGGGACTACAGAGGATGAGATGGTTGGATGACATCACTGACTTGATGGACATGGGTTCAAGTAAGCTCTGGGATTTGGTGATGGACAGGGAAGCCTGGTGTGCTGCAGTCCATGGGGTTGTACAGAGTTGGACACAACTGAGCGACTGAGCTGAACTGAACTGAATTCACAGGAGGAAGTTTGAAAACAACAAGCCACATCTTAAGTTAATCTTCCCCTTTAAATGGGGAGTGGCCCAGAGTCACAGCCACTGATGAATCACAGACTTTGCCTGGCATTCAGTTTAAATTCCATCTTAGGTGATGTAGTGATCATGTCAGATCATGTCCTGTCTTCTTCATTAGCTTCTAGAGCCCCCAGTTACTTGCAGAATAAAATCTGAGGTTGTTAGCTTGTTCATGTGTGTGTGTGTGGTAATCATTCAGTTGTGTCTGACTCTTTGCAACAGCATGGACTGTAGACCACCAGGCTCCTCTGTCCATGGGATTCTCTGGGCAAGAATACTGGAGTGGGTAGCCATTCCCTTCTCCAGGGGATCTTTCCAACCCAGGGATTGAACCCTGGTCTCCTGCACTGCAGGCAGGTGCTTTATCATCTGAGCCACCAGGAAAGTGGCAGTACACCTTTTAGAAAACTATTGCAAAGTAATGAAAGTGAAAGTTGCTCAGTCGTGTCCAACTCTTTGTGACCCATAGACTATACAGTCCATGGGATTCTCCAGGCCAGAAAACTGGAGTGGGTAGCCTTTCCCTTCTCCAGGGGCTCTTCCCAACCCAGGTCTCCCACATTGCACGTGGATTCTTGACCAGCTGAGTCATGAGGGAAGCCCATTGCAAATTAATACCTACTTACTATGGACAATTTGAAAGGTACAAGGGTTGGTAACATTTTTATGTAAGGGCCAGATAAGTAGGTACTATTTTGTCTTTGTCACTGCTACTCAGATCTGCTATTGTAGCACAGAATCAGCCATGGACAGTGACAGAATAGAAATGAACATGTGTTTGTGTTCCAGTAAAACTTTATATACAAATCAATTAGTGGGTCAGATTTGGTTTGTGGGTCATAGTTTGGTGAGTCCTGGTATGGTGAATAAAAATCACCTGTAATCTTTTTAATAGAATGTTAATATTTTTGCTTTATTTTCTTTTTTCTATTCATATTGATTTACATGGTTGTGACTATGTATTGTATTGTAACAAACTTATACCCTGATTTTGTTTTTCATATAACATTCTCACAAACATTTTGCATGTCATTTAAAATTTGTCATAGGTGTAATTCTTAACAGCTACATAGTACTCCATTCTATAAGGTGATTATAGTTTACCTAATCATTTCCTGTTATTTTCTGTTATAAATGACTGCAAAAAAACTGCTTTGTGCATAAATCTCTATAATTTAGATTATTTTGTGTAGGTCATTTTCCTTGAAATGGAATTATCAGGTCAAGGGGAAGGAATGTTTTTAAGGAGCTTAATATGGCTTTTCAAAATCATAGTACCCATTTAATTCCCACCAGCAGTGTTGAAGAAAGCCTGTTCCATCTCGTCCTTGCCAACAGATTTTCACTAAAGCAAAATTTTTGTGAAAATGGCATCTTAATGTATTCTTTGATTATTAGAGTGCTTGGGGAAATGTTCAAAGAATTGTCTATTAGCTGTCATATTTCTTCCTTGTCTCACTCAGCCATAAATACACCCCGGCACTCATTCCCCCTTTTGCCTATGCAGTTTTCCTCTTTCATCCTTCAACCTCCTTTTCAAAATTCTACTCATCCTTGATAGCTTGATCCAGATCTGGTCTTCTCCCTTCTTCCTCCCATTCATTTGATCTCTCTGCCCCAAGGTCCTTCACTTACAGCCTTTATTCCTTTCTGCCTCCTTCCATAGTTCTCTGTGTATGGACTTTCTTCCCAGGGCAGGGACTGGGTCATGCTCTCCCTTTGGATCCCAGAACCTACCAAAGAGCTTAGTTTACAGAGGCCTAACTAGTCTATGAATCCTTTTTGAAGGGTTCCTGAGGTCTGCTGCTTGTGACTTCAATGACTACCCACCCCCCACATACACAAGAACAAGCTAACAAAAATGGGATATGGTGATTACCTGTGATTGCACAGCTCTTTGGGATTAGTGATAAGAATGCTTTCCTCATTACTCAAGATGAGCTGTATCCCTGAGTCCTATGCATTCCTTTTTTATTAAATGTGGTTCCTCAAGTTTTCCAAGAGGTGGTAAATGACAATTTTAGCATACGTTAGACTATTCCTCTCTTGCGTGTATAGTGTAGTACTCCACTAGCCAATAGAAGTTTGTGTTTTGATGGAAATGTTTTATATTTGTACTCTCCAGTGCAGTAGCCCCGAGCCATGTGGGGATAGTGACATGTAGTTACTGCAAGCGAGGAACTGACTTTTTTTTTTCATTTTATTTAATTTTAAATAGTTGGAAATAGCCATGAATAGCCATGGGCAGTAGTGGCTACCATACTGGACAGTGCAGGATCATACAGAATATTGAAAAGTACAGTCCCCATTTTTTGTATGGCTAAGAGAAGCTCAGTATTGATAATAATCTACGGTAATCTTGACATGGTGGCTACTTGGAGTTTTGGGAAGGCAGCCCAGATCCTGGTAGAACTGTGGTGAATGAAGAAGCTGTGAGTTTGGTTCCAAATGGAAAGTGCTTCTAGTGGGAACTCTGTGCTGGTCAAGGAGGGAGATGGTTGAGCAGAGGCCAAGCAGAGGCAGAGTACAGCAAGCTGGACTATCCAGAGGAGACATGTGGACTTGATATGGTCAGGAACAGGGAGCCATTAGCAATTCACGAGAAGGAGAGTGACAAGAGAGTGGTGTCACAAGGCTGTCTCCTCCAGGGGCACGCAAACTACTGGCAGGGTTAAGGAGTTATTGGTTGTTCCTTTATTGGGTAGAGCTGGGCAGTAGTGATTCACCAACTCCATCAAAACCGAGCCCCATCAGAGAATACAAATGATTTATTTTTGCATTAGCTTCCAGTTATTGTGTGCCTTCCTGTGGCTCAGAACCACACCAGCTTCGAAGGCTTGGACTTGAGAGGTGGGAGAGGCTGCCTATGTGAGGGGAGACCAGCTGTTTGGTCACGACTAGTGAGTGCCCTTTGTGGGCCTGGCACTTTAAAAGGTGTGTCTTGATGGCTTCTTGAACCTTCCAAGACAGCCTGGCAGCCCATCCATTCTGTTCCCACTGGTCCACTTCCTTGAAGGACCAGTGAAAAATTTCTCATTTTCTTTGTTAGATTTTTAGACTCATTGCTTTCTCCCTATCCAACTTTTCAATTAGGCTGAACATTTCTACTTCTTCCTTCTATCTGCTCCTTACTACCCCAACTGTGTTCCTTATTATATTGCTTATATTTTTATAACCCTGTCCTGACTTTGGCGCATGGGCTTAATAAGTGGCTGTCATTGTTCTCAAGATCAGCCTCCTTTTAGTGAAATGATGAGGCATATCCTCTTTATAAAATACTCAGGAAAATGGAACCATGTCATGGTCTCCCTTGATCTAGGTCCCTAGCGATTTAAGACCTCAGAGCTATAACTACAACTCTGTTAGAATGTGAGTTCCCACAGCCTTTATCTGTATTGTAAGGAGTTGTGTATAGTTACTTCATGATGACACAATAGAGGGTAATATAATAAAAAAAAAGAGAGGAAAGAACAGAAAAAAGCCTTCACTTCTTCTGGTGGTTTTTGCTTTCTCTTGTTTCACTGAACCTCCCTCCATACTCATCTGAGGTTACCTACTGCTTGGGCTCATAACCACATTGCCTCTGATGTGCCCCCCAAACTGATCTTTGCTACTGCTAAATGTCATCCTGTTCTTTTTTTCTTCTTGGATCCATATGGTAAAGTTTGACCCCTGGGATAAAATACCTAGGTGAGCAGCAAATTAAATGGGAAATCCTTCCATGAAACAAAATTCATTTAATAGTATTACCTTGTATGACAGATGGTAGCTAGACTTATCCTGCTGATCATTTTGTGATGTATCAAAATACTGGATCGATATGTTATCAGTTGAAACAAGCATAATATTGTAAGTCAATTGTACTTTAATTTTAAAAATGTAGGATTCAGTTCAGTCACTTGTCCGACTCTTTGCGACCCCATGAACCGCAGCATGCTAGGCCTCCCTGTCCATCACCAACTCCCGGAGTTCACTCAGACTCACGTCCATCAAGTCAGTGATGCCATCTAGCCATCTCATCCTCTGTCATCCCCTTCTCCTCCTGCCCTCAATCTTTCCCAGCATCAGGGTCTTTTCAAATGAGTCAGCTCTCCACATCAGGTGGCCAAAGTATTGGAGTTTCAGCTTCAACATCAGTCCTTCCAATGAACACCCAGGACTGATCTCCTTTAGGATGGACTGGTTGGATCTCCTTGCAGTCCAAGGGACTCTTAAGAGTCTTCTCCAATACCACAGTTCAAAAGCATCAATTCTTCAGTGCTCAGCTTTCTAACATCTATACATGACCACTGGAAAAACCATAGCTTTGACTAGACAGACGGACCTTTGTTGACAAAGTGATGTCTCTGCTTTTAATATGCTATCTAGGTTGGTCATAACTTTCCTCCCAAGGAGTAAGTGTCTTTTAATTTCATTGCTGAAGTCACCATCTGCAGTGATTTTGGAGCCCAGAAAAATAAAGTCAGCCACTATTTCCACTGTTTCCCCATCTATTTGCCATGAAGTGATGGGACCAGATGCCATGATCTTTGTTTTCTGAATGTGGAGCTTTAAGCCAACTTTTTCACTCTCCTCTTTCACTTTCATCAAGAGGCTCTTTAGTTCCTCTTTCTGCCATAAGGGTGGTGTCATCTGCATATCTGAGGTTATTGATATTTCTCTTGGCAAACTTGATTCCAGCTTGTGCTTCGTCCAGCCCAGCGTTTCTCATGATGTACTCTGAATAGAAGTTAAATAAGCAGGGTGACAATATACAGCCTTGACGTACTCCTTTTCCTATTTGAGAACCAGTCTGTTGTTCCATGTCCAGTTCTAACTGTTGCTTCCTGACCTACATATAGGTTTCTCAAGAGGCAGGTCAGGTGGTCTGATATTCCCAACTCTTTCAGAATGGATTACCTTGTAAATAAGTAATAAACATGAACAGCTTCTATCTCCTCATCCTTGTTAGGCATGTACCCTGAATGGTAAAGTTGATGTTTTTATTTCTTCAGTTTTGATTTTACTCAAAGGAAATTATCAAAATCAGATACACCCCTGACTGTACAGAAGTCCCCAAAATATTTGTTGCAAAATGATATCTAATAAGCCAGTTTGGTTGTCTGGTTACTTGATTCTGTTTTGGTGAGAATCACTGATTTTCAACAGTTAGAGGTAGGTGAGGGCTATAAGGTTCTCTCCCTATAACCAGGATATTACAGTGAAAGCAATTCAGATCAAATTCTACCACACAAACATTTATTAATCATCAGGCAGAAAACAGTCAGACCGCCTGATCTGTATGCCCAGAGACATTCCATCTCCTGTTGCCAACCACTGTCTTGTGAGAAAGTTTCCCTGGAGATAGATGTAAGAGTATTCTAGCTATAGGATTCATCGTACTTTTCTAAAGGGCACATTCAAAACCTCCATTAAGTGTCTATACATAAGATTTGTTGGGACTCCTGAACCTAGTGTGTCATTCCCAAGAGGTGAAGGTCATTGGGCTGGCCAACTCTTACGTTCAAGGTTTGCAAGTGTGGGCATGCCTAAATACTAACTGGTCCACTCATCTTGAGCACCAAGAAGTTCTCCAGTGAAATATATTCCTAATGTCCATTGCTCTAATTAACAAACCATTTGAAGGATTTCATAGAAGCATTTGAGTATAGCTTTTTATCCATTAAAAATTAAGGTATAGTTTATATTCAGTAAAATTCACCCTTTTAGGATAAGGTTTTGCAAGTTTTGACCAGTATATACCATAAACAAGGTAGAGAATGCCTTCATCACCCCCTCCCCATTTTCCCCATGACTTGCTTGAGGGATTAAAAAAGCTTTATTGAGATATCATTTATGTACCATAATGTTCACCCACTTAAAGTGTACAATTAATGATTTTTGATATATTACAGTATTTTTATATTGTGGTAAATATATATATAATGAAATTTGCCATTGTAACCATTTTGAAGTGCATAGTTCAGTGGCACTAATTATGTTCACAACGTTCTGTCACCATTGCCACTATCTAGTTACAAAACCTTTTCATCATTTCAGATATAAACTCCTTACCATTAAGCATTAAACAGGTCCCTATTTTCCCCTCCCCCAGCCCCTGTTCTATATTCTGTCTCTGTGAACATGCCTATCTTGCTACCTCATATAAGTGGAGTCATATAATGTTTGTCCTTTTATGTCTGGCTTATTTCACTTTGCACAATGTTTTTAAGGATCATGCATAATGTAACGTGTCATTCCTCTTTAAGGCTGGATGATACTCTGTTTTATGGATATACCACATTTTGTTTATTCATCTGTCTGTGGATACGTGGATTATTTCCCTTTGACTATTGTGAATAATGCTGCAATGAACTTTGACTTGCAAGTATCTGTTTAGTCTCTTTTTTAAAATTCTGTGGGGTATGTACCTAGGAGTGTAATTGCTAGATCACATGGTTATTCTATGTTTAGCTTTTTGAGGAACTGTAGAACTCTTCCATAGCAGCTGAACTATTTTGCATTCCCACCAGTGGTGTACCAAGGTCCCAATTTTTCCACCTTCTTGCTATCACTTATTTTATAATTTTAAAAATTATGGCCATCATAGTGGGTGTGAAGGGGTATCTCATTGTGGTTTTGTGTTGTATTTCCCTAATAATCAACGATATGCTCATTGGCCATTTAATGTCTTTGGAGAAATACCTGTTCAAGTTCTTTGCCCATTTTTAAAAACTGGATAGTTTGTCTTTTCCTTGCTGAGTTCTTGATTGTGGGCTTTGATTAAAGATCTCAGTTTTGAACTGAACAACATTCATTGATTTGCACTCCAGGTAAGTCATGGGAAATAGATGGGGAAACAGTGGAAACAGTGTCAGACTTTATTATTTTGGGCTCCAAAATCACTGCAGATGGTGACTGCAGCCATGAAATTAAAAGACACTTACTCCTTGGAAGAAAAGTTATGACCAACCCAGATAGCATATTCAAAAGCAGAGACATTACTTTGCCAACTAAGGTCCATCTAGTCAAGGCTATGGTTTTTCCATTGGTCATGTATGGATGTGAGAGTTGGACTGTGAAGAAAGCTGAGCGCCAAAGAATTGATGCTTTTGAACTGTGGTGTTAGAGAAGACTCTTGAGAATCCCTTGGACTGCAAGGAGATCCAACGAGTCCATTCTAGAGGAGATCAGTCCTGGGTGTTCTTTGGGAGGAATGATGCTAAAGCTCAAACTCCAGTACTCTGGCCACCTCATGCGAAGAGTTGACTCATTGGAAAAGACTCTGATGCTGGGAGGGATTGGGGGCAGGAGGAAAAGGGGACGACAGAGGATGAGATGGCTGGATGACATTACTCGATGGACGTGAGTCTGAGTGAACTCCGGGAGTTGGTGATGGATAGGGAGGCCTGGCATGCTGCGATTCATGGGGTCGCAAAGAGTCGGACATGACTGAGCGACTGAACTGAACTGAAGTTATGGTAGCTCTGGAGGAGAGAGCGGACAGAATAGGTCTCTGTTTCTGGTACCTAATAGCAGTTATCAACCTTTTTGTCCCATATGCCACCCATTATCCCTTCTTCAAAATAGCCATGAATTGTGTTAATCACCCCTTGAATGTGTATTTTCAGTTAGGGTTTTCAGATGTTAACAGTGAGGTACTGGTTAAGAACTTAAAGTCCTGATTTATAGCATTTGCCAGTTTGCATGGTCCTTTTCAAGTTACCAGTCTGCCCTCACTAAACTAACAGGGAAAGATGCACAGAATTAACTCTTGCTAGCTAGTGGTACTGGGTTTCCAGCATAGCACTAAATGTTAATTAACTGCCCTACAGTGTAGAAAACTAATAAACACACATATCACAGTGTCTATGCTGAAGGTATTTGAAATTAAATTGCAGACATTATAACTGAAATTAAATGAAAGTGATTTTTAATTACAACTCTTTCAGAATAGCTACCATTTGTTGAGTGTATCATATGCTTGACATGTTCCAAGTGTTTGGTACAGAATCATCAGTCAACAGAGAAGGAAGCTTAAAACAAGTTTGAAGTAACCTGGACTCCAGAGCCACTGTGTTTGACCTCTGTGTACACTGCCTTCTGTCATATTCCTGGGATGTACATACTGAGTGCTGACTTCAATAAACAGAGTGAATGGCTTTCTTGTAAAAGAGACACTTCTGTGGTACTCTTTCCCTTCCAGCCACTCCAGAACCTACAAATTAGAGATGCATACCAATGCCATGTTGATACTACCTACCAGTGAACTGCAGAGGGTTAAAAATATCCTTTTCCTGATTGCAAAAAAAAAGCCCCCCAAAAAGCCCCAAACAGAAAAACAAGCCCATGTTTTGTAAGAAAAATGGCAAAAAGAAAGTGAAAATCCTTCATAATCCTATCTACCAGAAAAAATCATTGACGGCTTGCATTTAATCTTTCAGATCTTTTATCTTTTTTTTTTTTTTTTTTTAAACTGGGTTGATTCCTTACAATCTGAAACTTTTCTCACTGGGCAGTAGAGTTAGATGCCAGTGCATATGGCACGACTTCATTCCTTTTAATTGCTGTATAATATCTGTGATGAGAAAGAAGCATAAGGGATTTTGAAGGGCTAATTTTCTCTTTAATTAGTTTGCATTGCAGTATAGTTGCTTTACAATGCTGTGTTAGCTTCTACTGCATAGCAAAATGAATCAGCCATACGTATACGTATGTTTGTTGTTTAGTCGCTAAGTCGTGTCTGACTCTTTTGCGATCACATGGACTGTGATGTAGCCCGACAGGCTCCTCTGTCCATGGGATTTCCCAGGCAAGAATACTGAAGTGGATTGCCATTTCCTTCTCCAACATATACATATATCCACTCCCTATACCTGCTTCCTTTTGGACTTCCCTCCCTTTTAGGTCACCATAGTACATTAAGTAGAGTTTCCCTGTCCTATACACATGTCCCCATCCGTTGTCAATTTTACACATAGTATCAATAGAATATATGTGTCAATCCCAATCTCCCAACCCCTCTTTCCCCTTGGTATCCATACTTTTGTTCTCTGTGTCTATGTCTCTATTTCTGTTTTGCATATAAGGCCATCTATACCATTTTTCTAGATTCCTCATATATATGGGTTAGTATTCGATATTTGCTTTTCTGACTGAAGGACTATTTTGAAGAAGGGATAATAGGTGACTCATGAGATAATAGGTGATTCATGGGATGAAAAGATAACTGCTATTGGGTACCAGAAACAGAGTGCCTTTCTGCCCGCTCCCTCCTCCAGAGCAACTACAACTTACCCAGAGTGATAAGATGCAACTCAATGTTACTAAGAGTTCCAGGAAAACTCTTCAATAAACGAAGCTGCTCAGGGATAATTGTGAGATAAGACTAAATATCAAAATCTTTCACAAGTCTTTAGGATTTTGCAGCTCTGATCTTTGAAACCCTATTTGGAATCTCTTAACTCCAGTAGGATTTGGTCTGAGTTTGAGAAACCTGTTTTCAAAGCAAAGCAACCTTTTAATTTCTCATCATCTCTTGCTCATTTTACAAATGGCCATCATCAGATTTCTTTGTTGTTTTTCTGACCTGTTCGTTCTCTGTTATTCTCCATGGTTGTCAGTGTTTTTGTGTTGTCCTTGGTCTAGGCACTTGTCACTAGCAAAGCTATTGACTTTAGCAGGCATGGCATTTATGATTTTTTTTTTTTACATCTGGGAATTGATGGGAGGAAATAAGGTTATGGAGGGGAAGATTTAGCCTGAAAGTGGTTAAAGTGTCTGACAGACACTATTAGGTGGCTGTCAAAATAGAATGCTTTACTCTCCAGTGTGGGAATTAAATAATCCAGGAGTGATAAGCTCTAAATTGCCATCTGTCGGTTTGTGATGCTGCTCGCTTGTTCTACTTAACACTGAACACTGACCTCACATGCTGCTTGGAGAAACTTGGAAGAAGATAAGATGCTCATACAGTGTAAAGCAAGCTGACTGAAGGACTATCAAGAGAGATGGGCTAAAGGCCAGTGGTATCCATTTATCAGGATTTGTCTAATACTTTCTTCTCCTTTCCTGTCTATCTCAGGGAGCTGACAGCACAGTGTTTTTGCCGTGTATTTATTTATTTTTTTGTTAGTTGCTCAGTCATGTCCAAATCTTTGCAACCCATGAACTATAGCCCTCCAGATTCCACCATCCATGGGATTTTCCAGGCAAGAATACTGCAATGGTTTGCCATTTCCTTCTCCAGGGGATCTTCCCTGCTCAGGGATTGAACCCTGAGTCTCCTGCATTGCAGGTGGCTCTTTATCATCTGAGCCACCAGAGAAGCCTTATTAAAGTACTAGAGTTTTTCCTCTTTAAAACATGCTTGGATTCTTTTACCAGTTTAAAAGGTCAGTTTAGTAGGCACTGAGGGCTAAAGCCTATGTTGAGATCAGATGCTATCTTTTTTTCTTAATTATGAAGGTTAAAATATGGGTCTTAGAAGCTCATGAATGGACATATTATTGACTTTCAAATTACATGCAAAGCCTCAGACTTGGGCATATATATTTTACTGTGTCTTTGGATCCATAGCACCTTCAAAGGCAAACCACTCCTGCCCGCTGTGCTTGGATGGGAGGGGGCAGTAGCCATGAACTGTGCCAGAGACTTTGCCTCCCTGCCTTAGGCTGACTGGACTGGGAGTGGCCACCTCTCCCCCAAACAGCCAGTGGGTCGCCGGGGGCGCAGTATGAGCTTGATGAGATGGGCCATTCAGTTTCCTCTCCTAGGAAATTAGAGTTGGGAAGCTGAGAGACTAAATAAGACAGTTTGCAGCTGGGACTGGAGAAGGCAATGGCAACCAACCCGGTACTCTTGCCTGGAAAATCCCATGGGCGGAGGAGCCTGGTAGGCTGCAGTCCATGAGGTCGCTATGAGTCGGACATGACTGAGTGACTTCACTTTCATGCATTGGAGAAGGAAATGGCAACCCACTCCAGTGTTCTTGCCTGGAGAATCCCAGGGACGGCGGAGCCTGGTGGGCTGCCATCTCTGGGGTTGCACAGTCGGACACGACTGAAGTGACTTAGCAGCAGCAGCTGTGACAGGAGCCAAAAAATGACAGGGAGGGGAGCAGGCATGTCAGGCCAAGTCCAAGCTGGTGATATGAAGAGAGAGAAGCCACGAGGAAACGGTAAGAGGAGGAGAGATGCCCTGAGAGACAGGGTAGCTGTTCCTCGTAAGCACCTTGGACCCAGAACCGCCTTCCAGATCCCCTAAGGCCAAGCATTATCGCACACAGATTCTCAAGGAATACCTGTTTTCTTACCATAAACCTCTATTTTTCTTGAGTCAACTTGAGTAGGACTGTTTGGTCAGACCAACACTTGCCTTTCCATTTCTTGATAATAGCGAGAAAAAAAAAAATATAAGTGTTAGTGAAGATGTAGAGAAATTGAAACACTTGTACACTGTTGATAGGAATGCAAAATGGTGCATTCCTATGGAAAACAGTATGGAGATTCCTCAAAAATAGAACTACCATATGAGACAGCAATTACATACCACTTCTGAGTATTTAGCTGAAAGAACTGAAATCGGACTTTTGAAAAGATACCTAGCCAGTGTTCTTAAAGCACTATTCAGAGTAGTGACTCAAATGCCATGCAACGATGGATGAATGGATAGAGAAAATATAAAAATGCACAGTGGAACTATTCAGTCTTAAGGAGGAAATCCTGTCATATGCCATGATATATGGGTGAACCTTGAGGATATTATGGTTAGTGGAGTAAGCCAGTCAAAGAAGGACAAATACTGCATGATTCCACTTACATGAGGTATTTAACTAGTAGACTTCATAGAATCAGAGTAGAATGATGGTTACTAGAAACTGGGAGGGAAGGGTTACCAGGGCCTGGGAAATTGCTCATCAGTGAGCATAAAGGTTCAGTTATACAAGATGAACAAGTTCTAGAGCTCTGCTGTATGACATTGTGCTATAATTGACAATACTCTATTGTACATTTAAAATTTGTTAGAGGAATAGATCTCATGTTAAATGTTCTTACCACAGTAAAATAGACCAGATCTAGGTCCACAATTGTAGATTTGGGGCTGAATCAACAATAGTTGGTTAACATTTAGGCTTTTAGGGTTAACAGGAATTGCTTAAGACTCTTCTGGGTATTATGAGGAACAGTGGAAAAAAACAGATACCTGATTATTTCTTTCAGGCTCAGTGCTTACGTTATGAGTTTTAAATCTGTGTTCCTGGCAAACAGTGAAAATGAAAAAAGGCAGGGATTCTGACTGTTCATTTATCACCTCACACCTCTCAACCAACAGGGGGCCTTCTTGATCCTATTTAACCTCTCAGTAGAACATTTGCCTTTCGTTTATTCCTCTTTCCAGTCAACTCTTGATTATCCATGTAATAGAGGGAAACATTAACGTGAGTCAGAGAAGACCGCCCTGCCTTGGCCTCTTCTCTGCCCCAGCAGCACAGAGTTCCAGAAATGGAAACCAACCATCAGGAGAGGTAAGGAGGCTGAGCAAGTTGGGGCAGGGCCAAGCAAATTAACATTGTTTCTCTTCCCACTTCTATACCTTCCTTCTAAATGGTGTCTGTTGAGTTCCTTTTCTGGTGCCAGGAGGAGATTGCTGGAAAGGCAGTGCCATCTGCTTGGATTAAAGTAAAAATATGGGATTTAAAAAAACTAAAGTATAGCTGGGGGCACACTGACTGGGATGTTGTTTTCTTCTCTTGGGTCCATTTTGCCCTCAGTCACTGTCTCACATCAGATCACCCAGCAAGTTCTGATTGGCAACTAGTATTCTCAGTTCAGGGATTCCCTGGTGGCTCAGCTGGTAAAGAATGTGCCGCAGTGCAGGAGACCTGGGTTCAATCCCTGGGTTGGGAAGATCCCCTGGAGAAAGGAATGGCTACCCACTCCAGAATTCTGGTCTGGAGAATTCAAATCCACGGGGTCGCAAAGAGTTGGACATGACTGAGCGACTTCACCTTCTCAGTTCAGGGGTGGGGACTCAGCTGGCTAGAATTTCCATAGTGGAGTTTCTCAAGGTTTGGTTTTTAAGCCATTTGCCTCAGTTACCTTTTATGCCTTTTAAAAATGTTGATTTCTGTACCCTTCCCCAGGCCTATTGAGTCCAGGTAAGGGGAGGGGAGTTGACCTGGGGATATGATTCACCCATCTCCAGGTAATATTTATGCACCCTGAACTTTGAGAATGACTGCTCCATAAAATGACCTGAGGGGGTTTGGAGGGTGGTTCTGGGAAACTACCACCACTTCCATTTCCCTTACTGTTAGACTGAATGAGTGGGTGGGGGAAGTGGGGCATTCATCCATGTGGAAGTGGGAAGAGGAAGTGTTTTTCTGAGTGCTAATAGGTAAGGATTCTCTACTGAAAGGAAATTGAAGAAAAGTGGAGACACTGACTAAACAGAATTAGATGGCACTTAGCATCTCAATATTTGTTGGATTCCTGCCTGAAGAGGCATGGACGTAGGAATGTTGTGTAGAAGTTACTAACTTGGTTTATATCCATGTTTCTTTTTAACGAGACCACCCTCTTCTCCATTTCTGCCTTGTCTTTATTTAGAGTGGAAGTAGCCAGTCATTTGCCACATATCTGGGGTTTTGTGGTAATTGAAGTATATGGATACATGGTGCCACTCAATGGTTGTACCTAAGTATAACCCTACTAATCAAAGTGAGGATATTGTGTTTATTTTAAGACAGTGGTTGTAGTGTTCAGTCTTTTTTTTTTTTGAACACTGGCTCCGTGGAGGAAAGCAAGGTCCTGTGTTTCATTGCTTTCCAAGCATTCCCCAACAACTGTTGAATGGGTTTTGTTCCAAAGGTTTCTTTGGAAATCTGTTTAGAATTCAGATTGCATTTTCCTGTGGAAGCAATATTCTTGGGGTTCTGGTTCCCAGACCAGCTGGCAAAAGCCTGTTTAATCTGGAATGGAATGGAAGTAGAGTCCCTCAGCCCCTCAGCAGGATTCCAGTGTTTTTATTATTTATTTTTGGTTGGGCTGGGTCTTCGTTGCTGTGTGTGGGCTTTCTCTAGTTGCGGTGGGGGCACTCTTTGTTGTGATGCCTGGGCTTCTCATTGCAGTGGTGTCTCTTGTTGTGGAGCATGGGTTTTAGGTGCATGGTCTTCAGCAGCTGCAACATGCAGGTTCAGTAGCTGTGGCACACGAGCTTAGTTGCTCCATGGTATGTGAAGTCTTCCCAGACCAGGGATTGAACCTATGTCCACTGCATTGGCAGGTGGACTCTTATCTACTGGATTACCAGGAAGTCTCCCTAACAGTGTTTTTATGGGAAAAAGCACCAGTTTCAGACCTGTGATCCTTGGCATATATTCACACACCCGAGTTGCACTCTCTGAGCAGAATCGTAGGGACTTGTGGGAGGGAACAATTCAAAGTCGTTCACATGGCTTCCCAGACCTTGTGTGATCTAGCTTCTGCTCACGCCTCCAGCATCGTTTCTTATGGGTTTCCCCTCGCACTCTATTCTCTAGGCAAAGGGAGCTGCTTTGGGTTCACTGAACATGTTTTAGTAACCTTTGGGCCGCTGAACCCTTACCCACACTCTTCCTCTGCAACCTCCTTCCCTCACCTGCTGCCCAGTGGTGGCTCTGTTACAGGATCTCAGAATTCTGATCATAGGTTTTAATTCATGTGTTTTATGTCACTTCTTTTCCCTCTTGCCAGACAAAATGCTCCACAGAAGCCAAGACTATGTCTTGGTTAACCCACTGTTGTTTCCCCAGCACTTAGACTGGGGTCAGTCAGGAGGTGGTTTCTTCAGAATACAGCAGGTTGAATGAATGATTTAGCCCAGGTGCTCTCAACCTTATTGTAGCTGCTGTACCCATGTTGGATGTTCATGTGCTCAACAGACTAAGCTGAGGGCAGCATAAATAAGAAGATAATATTTGGGTTGTGTAGAATTCGCAACTGCTGTATTCATAGCTCACCTCTGCCCTCCAATCCAAGAACGCATATGAAAGCATCTACATCAGCTTCAATTCCTTCTTATAATGTGGCAAAAAGTGTTTTGCAAGTGAGCTAGAGGAGGGATAAGATACAAATGAATAGATATGTAAATAATTTGCCAACTTCAGTTCAGTTCAGTCACTCAGTCGTGTCCGATTCTTTGCGACCCCATGAATCGCAGCACGCCAGGCCTCCCTGTTCATCCAACTCCCGGAGTTCACTCAGACTTACGTCCATCGAGTCAGTGATGCCATCCAGCCATCTCTTCCTCTGTCATCCCCTTCTCCTCCTGTCCCCAGTCCCTCCCAGCATCAAAGTCTTTTCCAGTGAGTCAACTCTTTGCATGAGGTGGCCAAAGTACAGGAGTTTCAGCTTTAGCATCATTCCTTCCAAAGAAATCCCATGGTTGATCTCCTTCAGAATGGACTGGTTGGATCTCCTTGCAGTCCAAGAGACTCCCAA
Organism: Nanger dama; assembly: GCA_917880005.1. Lineage (NCBI taxonomy): Eukaryota > Metazoa > Chordata > Mammalia > Artiodactyla > Bovidae > Nanger > Nanger dama. The sequence continues at coordinate 4,992,892 of CAKJTW010000085.1, read as the reverse complement.
GAGTCTTCTCCAACACCACAGTTCAAAAGCATCAATTCTTCGGTGCTCAGCCTTCTTCACAGTCCAACTCTCACATCTATACATGACCACAGGAAAAACCATAGCCTTGACTAGATGGACCTTTGTTGGCAAAGTAATGTCTCTGCTTTTGAATATGCTATCTAGGTTGGTCATAACTTTCCTTCCAAGGAGTAAGCGTCTTTTAATTTCATGGCTGCAGTCACCATCTGCAGCCAACTTCAGTACTCTATTATTCGTCATAAATCACTTGCCTCACCTCTCTTTGCCTGCTGAGACATACCCATGGGCAGCTACGTGGTTCTGAGAAGCACAGATCTGGTCCAGTGCTGATGTGGGCTTTGAGGTTGAGAAAGGGCCAGTCTTTTGCCTGAGTCCGTCCTTTAGTTAGCAGCTGTCCTGGGAATAGAATCTAAAGCCTTTGACTCCCAGGCCATTATATCTTCTTGCAGAGATATCCGTTCTATAAATAGAGTCTGCATGCATTGAAACAACTTCCCCTTCTGTGGATATTCCAGGCAGTCTCGAATCTCCTGACCAGGATCATTACTGGTGATAGACTGAGGGAAGCAGAAGGGTGAAGGAATGCAAAAAGTACATTCTCTAATTTCAGTTTGGTTTATTAATGTGAGGCCTGGGGAGAGGGCAGGGAGTCCAACTTACCCAAGGCACTGCTTATGCAATCGAGATTTAACAGATGGCTCTTTATTATGCTAGGATTGCACATCTGCACAGAGTGTAGAACATGACTGAATACTCAGTGGGTATTTCTTGATTATGCGATTTGCTGAAATCACTCTGCTAGTGTGATGATAATACCATTTAGGACTCTCTATACCATTGAGCATTTAATTGGTAAGCATGTGGTTTGATAAATGAGGTGGTGGTTGTTTCTATTATTACTATTGTTACTTTTAAGGAGCTCCTATAGAGCTAGAAGTAGCCTTTCGGCCATTTGATTTGGGGCCCTGTGTCATCTGTTAAGAATTGTATAGGGACCTTAATGCTATTTGTACTTCTGGTTATGATTCTTGTGTGTTTCTTCTGCTCAGAATAGAATTTGCCATAGGACTGAATGAAAGGAAACAGCCTAATGGGTCACACTAAGTAAACTTCACGTAAGTAAAGTTCAAAGGAATTTAGTTTTCCCATCTGCTGGTCCCTGGAGAGGAAGGGAAAGCAGGGATTTTCCAGGTGTAAGCCTGTGATCCAAGGTTGGATTCTTGTGGATGGTATGTGGCTGGTTGGAGAGGGCAGCATAGCTCATTTCCCATCTACCTTCCAGTAGGACACACTCCAGGAGTCTCCCATCAGGCTGAGTATTTCTCCCTGGTGAAGAAGACCACTAACAGGTGGCTAATTAAAAATATCATAAGCCCTAAAGCCAACCTCAGAGACTTGTGAGAGGTTAAGCCTTCTTCCACCAGGACACCCAAAGTTCTCGGAGACTGGCAGGCCAATAGCATAATGAATGTCATTCCCTACACCACTTTAAGAGAACGACTTCACTTTGACTTTCATGCATTGGAGAAGGAAATGGCAACCCACTCCAGTGTTCTTGCCTGGAGAATCCCAGGGACGGGGGAGCCTGGTGGGCTGCCATCTCTGGGGTCGCACAGAGTTGTACACGACTGAAGCGACTTAGCAGGAGCAGCAGCAGCAACATATAGTTTTGTAGTCCTTCAAATCGCCAGTATTTTGCTCCATCATGGTTTTGTTTCCATACCTCTTGTTTAATGTCACTGAATAAACTTTCATTTGTCTGTCTGACTGTCTTGACTGAGGCAAATAGAATGAGCCTAGAAGGGACATTCTTGAAGCCATGTGTCACCAAATTGTGGGCTGTTTCCCTCTGCCTCAGTTTCTCCTTGTAACGTGATAAAAAGTGTTTTGGTTTTAGGTAACAATGCAAAGCTTCCTGGAATGAACCAAATGTGGATCAAGTGTTGTAATTTGAGGCAGTTTTAAGAAAATAACCTCTTCTGGTAAAGAAAGACTCCCTTTTCCCCTTTTATTTCTTCCTCCTCTTTTTTTTTTCATTTATGCCTCATCACATTTTGTCCAATTTCAGCTCATCGCAGGCTATATTTTCTTTTTGATTTCTGCTTTCCAGAATAGCCCCTGACTGCAAAAGGGAACAAAAGGCCAACTCCTTGGCTTTCAATTTGCAGATCCCCATCCCTTTCATCCATCTCAGTGCTCCCCTAGTTGGGAACAAAACCTGAGCTCCACAGTCAGAGCACATACAGAGGAAGAACTTTTTTTTTTATTTTTCAAACTCCAAGCCCATGCGGATTTCATGTTTTCATTGTCACACTGATTCGCAATACAGGGTCAGGTGCAGGTAGGGAAGCAAGAGAGGACCTGGAGGAAAAAAATTGGTTTGCAGCCTTCGCCAAAGCAGACATTCCCATTTGGGCGTCAGAAGTTCAATTAAGAAAACGTGTTCTTAAGGGTTTCGTTTGCTAATCCAGAGCTGCTTTCCTTCTTGAGAGCTTGTGTGTCAAGGTACCCAGCCTGGAAGATGCAGCAGGAGTTTGATGTGCTGCCTGGTTGGGCACCTGCTCAGACACCTTGCCTTTTGTTCTCTAGTTCCTGTCAATTCTTCAGTGTCTACTTTTCCTCTTCTGCTTCCTTTGGTTGCAAATCACAGAAGACCTATCTCTTTGTGCTCTGAGCTTGTTGTCTTGGTTACAGACTTCTTTGGCCTGCCTTTTTTTTTTTTTTTTTTTTTTTGAGGGGAATATACTGCTTAAAGAAGACTTTTAAAAATAGCGACTGAGGGCTCTTGAAAAATACTACGGTATTCAGCAACCTGGTTGTACTCTGAAATCACCTGGAGTGCTCTGAAATGCTGCTTAGGCCCCAGGCTCAATCAGTTGAGTCAAGATTTAGGGGACTGAGCCTCAGGAATTGGGATTTTATTTTCAGTTAACTGGCTAGGAGATCCTAATGTGCATTCAGCATTTAGAACTATTGAGGTTTTTTTTCTTCTTCTTCTTAAATTGAAGTATTGTAGATTTCCAGTGTTTCTGGTGTACAGTAAAGTGATTCAGTTATACAGATTTATGTATTTTTCAGATCTTTGTGGTAGCTCAGCTGGTAATCCACCTGCAATGCAGGAGACCCTGGTTTGATTCCTGGGTTGGGAAAGACCCCCTGGAGAAGAGATAGGCTACTCACTCCAGTATTCTTGGGCTTCTCTGGTGGCTCAGACCGTAAAGAATCCGCCTGCAATGCAGGAGATCTGGGTTCAATCCCTGGATTGGGAAGATCCCCTGGAGAAGGGAATGGTAATCCACTACAGTATTCTTCCCGGGAGAATTCCATGAACAGAGGAGCCTGGTGAGCTACAGTCCACGAGGTTGGAAAGAGTTGGACATGACTGAGCAACTTTGACTTCACTCTCCATTATAGGTTATTATAAGATAGTGAATTTAGTTCCTTGTGCTATATAGTAAATCCTCGTCGGTTATCTGTTTTGTATATAGAAGTGTGTGTATTTTATTCCCAAATTCCTAATTTATTCCTTCATCACCCATTCTCCCTTCAGTTTAGTTCAGTCACTCAGTACCATCCGACTCTCTGCAACCGCATGGACTGCAGCACACCAGGGCTCCCTGTCTGTCCATCACCAACTCCTGGAGTTTACTCCAACTCATGTCCATGTCCATTGAGTTGGTAATGCCATCCAACCATCTCATCCTCTGTTGTCCCCTTCTCCTCTGCCTTCAATCTTTCCCAGCATCAGGGTCCTTTCAAATGAGTCAGTTCTTCATATCAGGTGGCCAAAGTATTGGAGTTTCAGCTTCAGCATCAGCCCTGCCAAAGAATATTCAGGACTGATTTTCTTTAGGATGTACTGATTGGATCTCCTCGCTGTCCAAGGGACTCTCAAGAGTCTTCTCCAATGCCACAGTTGAAAAGCATCAATTCTTTGGCACTCAGCTTTCTTTATAGTCCAACTCCACATCCATATATGACTATTGGAAAAACCATAGCTTTGACTAGACGGACGTTTGTTGGCAAAATAATGTCTCTGCTTTCTAATGTCTCTGGATTCCCCTTGGTATCCATAAATTTGTTTTCTGTTTGTGTATCTTTTTATATTTTATAAATAAGTTTGTTTGTATCATTAGAACCAGTGAGTTTTAACAGCAAAGCCAAACAGTTGGGTTTCGGACTGTCTTAGACAGGTGAGGAGAATATCAACTTTTCTGTACCTTAGTTTTTTCTGCTTAGAAGAGCGACCTGTAAAGCTTGAGGAGCTAAAGAGCCTAACTAACTGCCATGTCGATACTGCTACATACAAAAGAGTGGCACCTTTGCTTCAAAAAAAAAAAGTCCAATTATCCAGCTGGCTTCATGTCTGGGCCATAACAATGGCTTGAAGTAGTCTCGGGGATTAAAATAAATCTTTCCAGTTGCTTGAAGAAGGAGCTTACCTATGGGGAGGCACAGCAGTTTCACTTTCCTCACTCCAGTATTTTTCCCTGGAGAATCCCATGGACAGAGGAGCCTGACAGGTTACAGTCCGTGGGGTTGCAAAGACTCAGACATGACTGAGCAAGTAAACACCAGCAACAACATAAAGGCAGTGCCACGCCTGTGATCCAAACCTGAAACACTGCAAGAATATGCCATGTAGCAAATCAAAGGCCCCTAGTGGTCTCTCTCATCATCAGCATGTGTTTCCTTCAGATTTTATGTTTGATTGGTTGTTATTGAAAAACTCAAATAATTTGAAAGGAATAGAAGGGCATGTATAATTTCCTCCAACCCCTGACCCATAATCTGTTACTTTTTCTTCTCAGAAACAAACCAGCAGTACCAGTTTCTTGGAAATCTTGAGAGGCATTTATGCATAAACAAGGTTTGAATATTTTAAAGTGATTTTTTTTGACTAGGTAATCAGGTCTGTCCACCTACCAAGAGACATCTGTTTGTTTGATTTATTCATGCAACAAGTATCTGATGAGGATCTTGAATGTTCCAGGCATTATGTCAGTTTCTGGATCTATAACGAGGACTGGCACACAGCCACTGCCCTCCAGGACCTTTAACACAGGATGGCAACCCACTGCAGTATTCTTGCTTGGAGAATTCCATGGACAGAGGAGCCTGGCAGGCTACCCATGGGGTCGCAAAGAGTAGGACATGGCTGAGGTGACTTCGCACGTACACATGCAGTATCAAATGAGAAATGGTGACAAATGTGAAGGAAGAGAACATTTTACACGTGTCACTTGCAAAACAGTGGTTGGTAGAGTCCCCTTCCCCAGTTTTCTAATATGGAGGTGTGGATGATAGATTGGAGGCAAAGACGTAAACTGCAACCTTTATTCTTGCCGGCAGTTTTCTTCTTTCCTGCCAAAATTTTCATCTGACAAAATGTCCTGCTGAGAATTGGGGTAATCTACCAGCCAGCTTTATATTTATACGTGGTTGACAGAGTGCTGGCAGTACGCTAGGTCAGACTCTTTGTCAGACATTCTGAACTGCTTGCAGATAGGAACTGTGCCTTGTATCTCTGTGTGTGCTCCAAACCCCAGCGTGGACAAACAAATGCAGACTTTAGGTGGTAGGTCCTTTTATTACAGTCTCATTTTATACCTTAGCAGCGCTTCCAAGTGGTATGTATTCTCATTTCCATTTTTAAAGATGAGAAAACAGGTTTAATGAGGGGTGTGTGTGTGTGTGTGTGTGAGAGAGAGAGAGAGTTAGTGTAAAGTTCTCTTCTTTAAAAATACCCCTGTCTGCGCCACCACCCCCCGCCCCGCCCCTCGCTGCTGCCAAAATCCATGACCAGAGTCACATAGCTTCTGAGTGGCTGTGACCCTGATGCAGTTGGTTCCCTTCCTTCAGGAAACTGGATACCACCCAGCCCGTTCACAGATTGGCCTAGGCTCTGTTCCTTCCAAGTTGTCTGGATGAGTTTTAAGACAACCAGATTATCCATCCTATTCTGAATGTTTCTGGGATTGAGGTCAAAGTAGCAGCATTATCCTGCCCTAAATGAGTCAGAGGACGGGGACGGCCATGGCTCCCCCAATGGGTCATGTCTCTCTGTACTCACTGCCCTTCTTCCCTGCTCTCCAGCTTGCATCTTGGGCCGGGCTCTGGCCAGGGAACAGAGTTAGCTTTGCATACGTACCCTGGGGGAGCATTTCTTTGTCTGACGTGGTGTTAGGCACTATGGGGAGTGGTGGCAGATGAAGATCCTCAAAAGACAAAGCGGGAAACAAAAGGTAAGATTGGCTACAAACAAAATCTTTGGAACCAGACAGTTCTGATTCAAGGCCTGACTCTTCCTTATTTAGTTGTGTGACCTTAGGCAAGTACTTAACCTTTTCTTAGCTCAGTTTCCTCATGTTTAAACAGGTGGGGTGAGGTGAGGTGAGGAACTGCACTTACCTCACAGGATTGCTATGAGGAATACATGGATATGGGGCTGCCCAGGTGTATTAGTGCTAAAGAATCTACCTGTCAATGCAGGAGATGTGAGTTCAATCCCTGGGTTTGGAGGATCCCCTGGAGGAGGAGATGGTAACCCAATTCAGTATTCTTGCCTGAAAAATCACATGGACTGAGGAGCCTGGTGGGCTGCAGTCCATGGGGTTGCAAGAATTGGACATGACTTGGGTGAATGAGCAGGACCGTGCTTACACACACACACGAATATAGTTTTAGGCATCTAGTGAAGCACTCAGTAAAGAATCAGTTCAGTTCAGTCGTGTCCGACTCTTTGCGACTCCATGACTCCCGGAGTTCACTCAGACTCACGTCCATTGAGTCCGTGATGCCATCCAGCCATCTCATCCTCAGTCGTCCCCTTCTCCTCCTGCCCCCAATCCCTCCCAGCATCAGAGTCTTTTCCAGTGAGTCAACTCTTCGCATGAGGTGGCCAAAGTACTGGAGTTTCAGCTTCAGCATCATTCCTTCCAAAGAAATCCCAGGGCTGATCTCCTTCAGAATGGACTGGTTGGATCTCCTTGCAGTCCAAGGGACTCTCAAGAGTCTTCTCCAACACCACAGTTCAAAAGCATCAATTCTTCAGCAGTCAGCCCTGTTTACAGTCCAACTCTCACATCCATACATGACCACAGGAAAAACCACAGCCTTGACCAGACGGACCTTTGTTGGCAAAGTAATGTCTCTGCTTTTCAATATGCTCTCTAGGTTGGTCATAACTTTTCTTCCAAAGAGCAAGCATAGCTGCTGCCATTATTATTATTAATATCATTGTCATTGTCATCACTGCTACTACTATTACTAATTACAACAGAAAGGAGTGATAAGTGTATAGTACCAGTATGCGCAAATGGCTTTCAGAAAAGGAATGATCAGTTGGGATGGATGTTATGCAGGAATTCTCTGGAGGAGATAGAAGAAGTGGAATGAAATATGCCAGGAAGAGTAAATACGAAAGTGGAAGGCTGAACTAAACTGGAGTGGGGACAAAAGATGGAACAAACCCAACGTCTGGCATACTTGGACTCCAGTACTAGCTTACTTGTCTTCACAGTCTATCTTTCCAGCCATTTTTGCCTCCCTGTAGGCATGCTTTATTGCTGCTTGCTGTTGAGATGTGGTAATCAGAGGGGGACTTGTTGCCGGCTGCTCTGGCTAGGATTTAGAAGGTTTCTGTGCCATTGTGGCACAGTTGACCTGGGTCCTAAGTCTGCAACATGATTGGTAGATTTAAAGCCTGGTTTTTATCAGCTTGCCTAGGCATGTTGGTTTCATACTCCCCAACTTTACAAAAGACTGCTTGATTAACCACAAGGCAGATGAATGGATTGATGATGGGAGGGAGATCTGTATAGACACATAACACTTGTGTCTATCAGCCTGGTCATATCTTTCCTGAGTGCAAGGTTCCTGAAGCCAAATTACACAGGAGCTTATTTGATAACCTAAAATCAGAACCTAACAGAATTCAAGGATCTTATCAGAGAGACCATGTAGGTACATCACACCTTTGTATTGACAAGAACATGGGTCTTTTTCTCTTTCCACTGCTGGAAAAAACATCAGTGATGATTTTTCTCTTGTATGTTTCTGTTTTGTAATTCCATACAAACACTGTGTGTGCTAAGACCATGTTATTCTCCTGAGTTCTTTTTCATCTTCCTCATAAGATTTGAAAAATACCCACTTCTCACCAGCAATATAGTTTGAGTGATTTCTTCTGATTGAGTGCTCTTTTTGTCTTTGCTTCCAAATTCTGGATGTTTCCAAGCAGGGCCGCCACGAATGGCTATGCACTGCACAACCCTAGGAGAGGGTGCCATTCACATAGACTAGAATTGAATGGCGCCACTAGGGTTGTGCAGTGCACAACCTACACACCTGTACTCGGTGGCCCTGGCATAATGCAACGCCAGCTTGCTTCATCTCCAGAAGGTTGTCGCGAGAAGTAGAGACTAGCAGTTTGGAACCATTCTCAGGAACTTAGTAAAGGGGTCTTAAAGCTGTGAACTGCTGCTTTATCTAGGAAAGGAAGAGAGAAGTGCAGTTGTGGCTTCAAGAGGATTATCATTTGGCAGTGGGAACCGTCATGTGGAAGGACTACGTACCTTTATTCTTACAGTAAATAAAGTTTTGAAGGCCTACTGTATGTGGGTTGAAGGATGGGGAAAGATTTGCATAGGAGTGAGCATTTGAACAGAGTCTTGTATAAAACAGAATATGTATTAATAAATATGAATTGTGAGGAGAGAGTTCCAGGGAAAAAGACCAGCAAGAGGAAAGACAAACTGCATGGGGTACATAGATAGTGGTAAATAATTCAGTTTGGTTTAACAGAAAGGCTTGTGAAAAAGGATAGTGAACAATAAAGCTGGTTGGTGGGTGGAGGAAGTCAAATGAGGATGGGGAGGGAGAGGGACTGGAATGCCTGTTTAAGGAGTTGGGACTTAATTCAACAAGGAATAAGGAGCCATCTGAGGTGTTTTTTTTTTAATAGTTTGTTGAGATATACTTCATTACCATATAGTTCATCCACTTAAAGTGTTCAATCAGTGATTTTTCGTATATTCACAGATATGTGTAGCCATTTCCACAGTCAAATTAGAACATTTTCATCAACACAAAAAGAAGCTCCATACCATTTAGCTATCACTCTCCTACCTGTTCTGCCCCCATGTCTAAGCAGTGACTGCTCTGCTTTCTGCTTCTATATACTTGCCTATTCTGGACATTTCAGAGATGGAGTCATATAATATATAGTGTACTTTGGCTTCTTTTTTTTTAGTATAATGGTTTTAAAGTTCATCCATGTCATAGCATGTGTGAGAACTTCATTCCTTTCTATGGCCAAACAATATTCCATTGTATAGGTATACCGCATTTCATTTATCTGTTCGTTCATCCATTGGTGAGTATTTGCATGGTTTCCACCTTCTGGCTATTACGAGTATCGCTGTTATGAACATCCGTGTATCTATGTATAAGTTTTTTTTTCCCCAGTTTATTTGGCTAAACCAGGTCTTTGTTGCTGCATGTGGGATCTTAGTTCTCTGACCAGGAATTGAACCCAGGCCCCCTGCATTGGGAGTGCAGAGTCTTAGCCACTGGACCACCAGAGAAATTCCCATGTATACGTTTTTCTGTGAACATTTCTCTTGGGTATGTTTGTAGGAGTGGAGTTACTGGGTCCCATGATAACTCTGTGTTTAATTTTTGAGGAACTGCCAAACTGTTTTCACATATTGGGGCACCATGTTCCATCCTTACTTGCAGTGTATGAGGTTCCCAATTACTCTGCATCATCATGAATACTTGGTGATTGTCTTTTTTATTTTAGCCTTTCTCATGTGTGTGAAGTGGAATCTGTAGATTTGATTTCCGTTTCCCTAATGACTAATGATACTGAATACCTTTTCATGGGCATATTGGCCATTCATGTGTCTTCTTTGGAAGAAATGTCTATTCAAATCCTTAGCCTACTTTTGAACTTGATAGTTTGTCTTTTTATTATTAGAGTTTTGAAAGCTACTTATGTATTCTGCGTAATAGCGCCTTGTGAGAGACAAGATTTGCAAAAATTTTCTGCCATTCTTTGAGTTGTCTTTTTGCTTTCTTGATAGTATTGTTTGAAGCACAAAATATTTTAATTTTCATCAAGTCCAGTTTACCTATATTTTGTGGCTCTTGCTTTTGGTCTCACATCTAAGAATCCATTGCCAAATTGGGATCATGAAGGTTTACCATTATATTTAATTTTAAGAGTTCTGTAGTTTTTGCTTTTTTATTTAGGTCTTTGCTTGATTTTGTGTTGATTCTGTAGACGATTGTGAGGTAGGGGTCCAAAGGTCATTCTTATACATGTGGAAATCCAGTTGTCCCAGGACCATTTGTTGAAGAGACTTTTCTCATTGAATAGTATTGGTCCTCTTGTTGAAAATCAGTTGGGAGGGTTTATTTTGGGATTTGTTTGAATTCTTTCCATTAGCCTATACATCTGTCCTTATGCCAGCACCACTGTATTTTTATTACTGTTGCTTTGTAGTAAGTTTTGAAATCAGGTAGTGTGGGTCTTCCTATTTATGCTTCTTTTCAAGATTGATCTAGCTACTTGGGATACCTTGCAATTCCCTGTGAACTAGTGTTAGCTTCTCAGATTGTACAAGGATGTCAGTTGAGATTTTGCTAGAGATTGTGTTGAATGTATCATCTGAAATTCATGAAGTATATAACATGATTAGTGCTCTGTTTTTTTCTTTTAGTTTATTTTTGGCTGCACTAAGTGTTTACTGCAGCACACAGGCTCTTCCTTGCTGTGCATGGGCTTTTCTATGGCTGAGGCAAGAAGGGGCTAATTCTAGTTGTGGTGCACGGGCTTCTCATTGAAGTGGCTTCTCTTGCTGCAGAAGATTCTCTTGTTGTGGAACACAGGCTCTAGGGTGCTCAGGCTCAGTAGTTTTGTCATGTGGGCTTAGGTGGCACATGGACTTGGTTGCCCCATGGAATGTGGGATCTTGATTCCTGGACCAGGGATTAAACCCATGTCCCTAGCAGGTGGATTCCTAAGCACTAGACCACCAGGGAAGTCCTAGGGTTGTGTTTAAGAAGAGGAACCTGGCAATGCTGTATGAACTGGAGTGAAGAAGGAGACACTGGAGGCCTCGAGATCAGATAGGAAAAGGCAATGGCACCCCACTCCAGTACTCTTGCCTGGAAGATCCCATGGACGGAGGAGCCTGGTAAGCTACAGGCTGTGGGGTCGCTAAGGGTCGGGCACGACTGAGTGACATCACTTTCACTTTTCACTTTCATGCATTGGAGAAGGAAATGGCAACCCACTCCAGTGTTCTTGCCTGGAGAATCCCAGGGATGGGGGAGCCTGGTGGGCTGCCGTCTATGGGATCACACAGAGTCGGACACAACTGAAGCAACTTAGCAGCAGCAGTTGAAGAAAATGAATAGGGACTCACCCGGCTTATTTAACTTCTATGCAGAGTACATCATGAGAAATGCTGGGCTGCAAGAAGCACAAACTGGAATCAAGATTGCAGATGACACCACCCTTATGGCAGAAAGCGAAGAAGAACTAAAGAGCCTCTTGATGAAAGTGAAAGAAGAGAGTGAAAAAGTTGGCTTAAAGCTCAGCATTCAGAAAACAAAGATCATGGCATCTGGTCCCATCACTTCATGGGAAATAGATGGGGAAACAGTGGAAACAGTGTCAGACTTTATTTTTTTGGGCTCCAAAATCACTGCAGATGGTGACTGCAGTCATGAAATTAAAAGACGCTTAATACTTGGAAGGAAAGTTATGACCAACCTAGATAGCACATTGAAAAGCAGAGATATTACTTTGCCAACAAATGTCTATCTAGTCAAGGCTATGGTTTTTCCAGTGGTCATGTATGGATGTGAAAGTTGGACTGTGAAGAAAGCTGAGTGCTGAAGAATTGATGCTTTTGAAGTGTGGTGTTGGAGAAGACTCTTGAGAGTCCCTTAGACTGCAAGGAGATCCAACTAGTCCATCCTAAAGGAGATCAGTCCTGGGTGTTCATTGGAAGGACTGATGCTGAGGCTGAAACTCCAATACTTTGGCCACCTCATGCGAAAAGTTGACTCATTGGAAAAGACCCTGATGCTGGGAGGGATTGAGGTCAGGAGGAAAAGGGGATGGCAGAGGATGAGATGGCTGGATGGGATCACCGACTCAATGGACGTGAATTTGAGTGAACTCCGGGAGTTGATGATGGACCGGGAGGCCTGGCATGCTGTGATTTATGGGGTCGCAAAGAGTCAGACATGACTGAACTGAACTGAAACTAGGGAATGATAACAAGGATGGATTTGAGATATATTGAAAAGGTTAAAGTGTCAAGGTTACAAGACATGGGGAGTGACTATATATGACACCTGAGAAAGAGGGGCAGCATGAAAGATAGCTCTGGGGTTTGAAGACAGGCTAATTGATGGGATAATAGTACTTAAAAAAAAACAAAACTTTGTATTTTATTTTTATTAAAATTTTTATTGAAGTGTAGTTAATTTACAATGTTGTGTTTCTACTGTACAGCACAGCGATTCAGTTATGTAAGTGTGTGTGTGTATGTATATATATATATATATATACACACATATACACGTGTATATATATGTGTGTGTGTGTGTGTGTGTATATATATAGTTAGGTTCTTTTCCATTATAGGTTAATTTTGTTTTTAGTTGTTAAGTTATGTCCAATTCTTTGGAACCCCATGTACTTTAGCCTGCCAGGCTCCTCTATCCATGGGATTCTCCAGGCAAGAATACTGGAGTGGGTTGCCATTTCCTTTTCCAGGGTATCTTCCTGACCCAGGGATCTAACCTTCATCTCCTGCTTGGAAGGCGGATTCTCTACCACTGAGCCACGAGGGAAGCCCTTATAGGTTATTACAAGATATTGAATATAGTTCCCTGTGTTATACAGGAGAACCTTGTTTATTTTATAGGTAGTAGTGTGTAAAAAACTTTATATTTTAAAATTATTTTCAGTTTACAAAAGAGTTGTAAAGATACCGCAGAGAATTTCTGTATTCCCTTCCATCAGCTTCTCTTAATGTTAACATCTTGTATTCAGTTCAGTTTAGTTCAGTTGCTCAGTCGTGTCCGACTCTGTGACCCCATGAATTGCAGCACACCAGGCCTCCCTGTCCATCACCAATTCCGGAGTTTACTCAAACTCATGTCCATCAAATCGGTGATGCCATCCAGCCATCTCTGTCGTCCCCTTTTCCTCCTGCTCCCAATCCCTCCCAGCATCAGGGTCTTTTCCAATGAGTCAACTCTTCGCAGGAGGTGGCCAAAGTACTGGAGTTTCAGCTTTAGTGTCATTCCTTCCAAATAACACCCAGGGCTGATCTCCTCTAGAATGTACTGGTTGGATCTCCTTGCAGTCCAAGGGACTCTCAAGAGTCTTCTCCAACACCACAGTTCAAAAGCATCAATTCTTTGGCACTCAGCTTTCTTCACAGTCCAACTCTCACATCCATACATGACCACTGGAAAAACCATAGCCTTGACTAGACAGACCTTTGTAGGCAAAGTAATGTCTCTGCTTTTCAATATGCTATCTAGGTTGGTCATAACTTTTCTTCCCAGGAGTAAGCGTCTTTTAATTTCATGGCTGCAATCACCATCTGCAGTGATTTTGGAGCCCAAAAAATAAAGTCTGACACTGTTTCCACTGTTTCCCCATCTATTTCCCATGAAGTGATGGGACCAGATGCCATGATCTTTGTTTTCTGAATGCTGAGCTTTAAGCCAACTTTTTCACTCTCTTCTTTCACTTTCATCAAGAGGCTTTTTAGTTCCTCTTCGCTTTCTGCCATAAGGGTGGTGTCATCTGCATATCTGAGGTTATTGATACTTCTCCCGGCAATCTTGATTCCAGCTTGTGTTTCTTCCAGTCCAGCATTTCTCGTGACCATGGTAAAATCTTTAAAACTGAGAAATTAGCATACTTGAACTAAGCTGTAGACTTTATTCCTATTTCACCAGTTTTTCCCACAAACATCTTTTATCTGTTCTAGGATGGAATCCAGGATCCCACATTGCATTTGGTTGTTAGGTCATCTTAATCTCCTCCGTCCATGACAATTTCTCAGTCTCCATCTTTTATTACCTTGTCAATATTGAAGAGTACTGGTCACTTACTTTGTAAAGTGTTCATTTGGACTTACCTGATTTTGTTGTTGTTGATTAGATTTAAGTCATTGGGCAGAAATACCACAGAAGTGATGTCATCCCCCTCCTTGGTACATCATATCTGGGGGACATGATGATATGTGTTATTATTGGTGAAGTTATTAATTAATCTCTTCCTGTCAAATTTTTCCACCAAAAAGTTACTATTTTTCCTTTGTAATTAACAAGTACTTTCCATGCAAAAATGATAATCTTGCATTACTCGTCAACATCTACCAATGGTTCTTGCCTACACTTATTGCTGTACTGTTTACCGGATGTTAATTTTGTTTCCCTCGTGCCTTCTGCCTTTATCTGATCAGTTGGAATTCTACTATTGGAACAGCTGTCCTTGTTCTTCCACTTTTGAGGGAGCAGTTAGCAAGGGAAGAGATTAGGAAAAGAAGATGGCAAGTTCAGATTTAGGCATGAGATAACTATGTGCCATCTAGATGGAAATATCTAGAAAGCATTTATTATCTGCATCAAACAGTAGTTGAGTTTAAGATGTTCGAGGCAAGCACTGTTATTCTTTTGTATTTTAGAATGCAGAAACTGAGGTTCAGGGTGAAAACCTGAGTCATAGTGGGAAATACACCTGGCAGGGCAGCTAAGGGCCACATTGTTGAGAGCCCTGATTACCCAATAGACAACTTTGGGCTTTGTTCAGTGACTCATCTATGCCAGTTTCAAATTTGTCAAGAGGGAACAATTGATAATCCAATCCTAGCCCTCAGTCTATTATAGCAATTTGTGCAACCATAGGGAAACCATTTCATAGCCCAAATTAAATAACATCTAAGTACCTAATGAGTTGTAGAGGCCATTGGACAAAAAAGAGGTGTTATCTGGAGTTATTGGAGAAGGCTTTGTGTGGGACCTAGAAGTTGCTGTGGTCCAGGATGGAATTTGTAGTGAGTGGACAACAGAAAGGGCAGCCAAGAAGGATGATGCCATCAGTAGTTCATATTTATTTTATTGTTTACAACGTGCCAGACACTGAACTAAGTGCTTCAAACATTTAATCCCCATATCTACCTTATGAGATAGTACTGATGTAATCCCTATTTGACAGATGAGGAAACTGCACCTTTAGTGTTTCAGTATTCTCTCCTTGTAGGCAGCTGCCATGGAAGCCATATAACATATTAGCATATTATACTACAAGCAAGTGAAGAACAAGTGAATAAAACAAATGAAGAACAAGTGAAGTTAGATGAATTGGAAGTTTAATAGAAGCTTTTGCTGATGTAGCTCACAGTAGGGGTGTACTTTCTTTTGCGATCAGAATAATTATAGCTGCTATGTATTGAGTGCTGGCTATGTGCTAGACATTGTGCCAAGTGTTTTGCTTGATTTATCTCATTTGATCCTCTCCAAAACCTCATGAGACATAGATGCTATTTTTATCCCTATTTTAGAGATAAAAATTCCTCCAGTTTCTCGTTCAAGGTTACAGTGTTGGTGAGTGGCCGAAATCTATCTTAACTCTAACACCCATAATATTCACCGCTTAGCAATGCTCCCTAGTCCACTTCCATTCTTTTAATAGGGGTGAATTTGGCACTGGGACCAGGAAACTTGAGATTTACAAGCTAAGATTTCCTGGTCCCTGGCTAGTACTTGGATGTGGAAACTGCCAAATATATATGCCTTTGTGACTTTCTTTATTCTGTACCTCAGTGTTTGGTCAACCCCATTTTTCTTTGGGGATAATTCAAACAGGTTACAAACTGGTCTTTCAAGTCTAGGAACATTCTAGCTTTAAAATGCATTTGCTATGTTTTAAATCCATTGTATGTTGATTTTGAAGCCCAAGAGTTTGTCAGTAGGTGCTCTAATTTCCTTTTTGTCTAAATTCTTGAGAGAAGGCTCTTTGTCAGTTCCTTATACTGACAAAAATGATAATTTCTCAGAAAGAAATAAGCAGGAAGAGTTAATGGGAGGATAGAAGGAATCATGGGTTTCCCATGTGGCTCTATGGTAAAGAATCTGCCTGCCAGTGCAGGAGACATAGGAGACATAGGTTTGATCCCTAGGTCAAGAAGGTTCCCTGGAGGAAGAAATGGCTACCCATTCCTGTATTCTTGCCTGGAAAAGTCCATGGACAGAGGAGCCTGGCAGGCTTTAGTTCATGAGGTCCCAAAGAGTTGGACTGACTGCGTGACTAAGCATGCACACAGGGGAAATGATGCTTTCTTTTGTTATTTGAAGGGTGAATAAGAGGTAGCCAAAAGAGGAAAGATGAGAAGGCCATTCTGGAAGAGTGAGTAGGATGAACAATAATGCAATTTTTGATTTGGAGATTTAAAATTTTAAAATATTATGAAAACAATTGGTGACTCTTTTCTTAATCCCAGGATTGTAAACAACTTTCAAAGTATGGCATCAGAGACAGAAACCATGAAGGTAATATCTAATTTATATATCTAATTACATAAAGGTACAAAAACTTCCATACAAAACTGCCATAACCGGAGCTATGACAATGGCAACATGGGAAAAATATTTGCAATAAATGTCAAGTAGTCTGTATTAAATGGCATTAAAACATAGATAGCTTCTTATAACCCAATAAGAAAAAGAACATACTAGTTGAAAAATAGGCAAGGCCACAAAAGAAGAAATACGGCTGGCCAAACTCATGTTAAAAAATAGTTTAATATTTCTGGTAATCTGAGGCATGCACATTAAAGCAGTGAAGTAAGTGTGTGTGTGTGTGTGTGTGTGTGTGTGTGTGTGTGTGTGTGTGTGTGTGTGCATGCATGCATGCTCGTGCGTGTGCGTGTGTGTGTGTGTGTGTTGTAGGGGAGTAAAGTTAATTTTCACTCTGCCCTTCTAAATTCATGGCTTGAGATCCCCCTGTACTAAAAGAATAACAAGAGGAAAACAAATGGACTTTTAATAGCTTGTGTACCTCCTGTGTGTGTGGGAAAGATGCAAGAAAACTGAGTAACTCCCTGAAAAGGGCCCAAACCACCACCTTAAATACCATCTCTAGCTAAAGACAAAGGGGTGGAGGGAGCCAGTTCCTGGAGGTGACCAGGAGAGGCACAGTAACCAAGAGTAAGATTGTATGCGATTTAAGTTGCTGCCTTTTCTAGTCATAAGAGTGTCTAGAAATTCAGTCTTTCTTCTCTTGTACAGAGAAGAGACACCCTAACAAATGGAGATTTTCTTTATAATGCAAATATCTCTTATGAAAATAATCTCTTCTACTTGATTTTCAGGGCATCTCCTGTATCTGCTTTTTTTTTTTTTTTTGAAACAAGCTCAAAATAGTCTTTATGACAAAGAGACACATTTGACGGTGGCAAATTCTGCTCCCTTTTAGTGTTTTGCCTTTTAAAACTGATAATGACCTCTTGGCTGGGCTGTAGCAAAAACATATTTCTCATATGTTGCTGGCAGGAGTACAAATTCAAAGGCATTTTCTGGAAAGCAGTTTAGAATTGTAGGTTAAAAAGCCTTAAAATCCATATTCCCTTTGAGGATCTAGAAATTCTCATTCTAATGAGAGACCAAATACTAAATTACTAAATGTAGACTACTACTAATGTGGTTTAGTCACTAAGTCATGTGTGACTCTTCCGTGACCCCATGGGCTGTAGCCCACCAGGCTCCTCTTTCCATGGAATTTTCCAGGCAAGAATACTGGAGTGGGTTGCCAACTAAATGTAGGCTACTACTACAAAATGTATACTAAATAGTGAAGGACCTGACAATTTAGATATAACTTACATGTTTAACAGGAAGAGATGGGTTGAGTAAATTGTTGCATATCCATATAGTTGAATAAAATGAAGCTGTTAGAAAATGAGATTATTGAAGCCTGTTTATGAGATGGAATAGGCTCAAGATACAGTTTGGGACAGTGCCTGAAGCCAGCAAGCTGAAAAGATCAGTAGGGTGAGTAGAGAAAGCCTTGCCTGCCTTGCTAAGGAGCTTGAGCTTTTCCTGTAGTTACTGGCCAGCCATTAAAGGATTCTAAAGGAAAGATCAGAGATGCATTTTAGAGCAATCCCCCTTACCAGCAGTGTGTCTGGAGGCAAGAAACCAGTGAAAATCATTTCATCAGTCCAAGGAGAGAGAAGATGAGGCCCCAAGAGTGGGTTATGTTTATAGGCATTCCTTTAAGAACCCCCAAAGAGATGGGTGCCCTCCTAGGTGGCAGAGCCAAGAGAACTGGAGCTTGGCCTCGGAAGATTGCGTTTCAAGCCAAATGCCACTTTCTTGTCCCTCTCTCACTCTCTTTCCCTTTGATTTAGTTTTCTCATCCTTCCACTGCTTAACCTGGCTAGCCTCTCAGTTAGGATGGTCTTGGTGACTGGCCATTCTTCCCGCCTACATTTCTCATAGTACTAACACTTCTTCCTATGAACAAAAATTACCTTCTTTCAGTGTTATGACCATGAGGGGTTAATGAATGTGATATTGGGGTTGAGCAGAATTCGACAGGGAGCAGGGTATTGATGCCAGTGAACTTGGGGCTAATATGACCATGGAACAGAAACAGGAACAGGAAATGGGACAAATGATGCTGAGAGCTTGGGTGGAGAAGGTGGGAACCTGGAGCCAGAGTGTCTCAGAGGTAGAGGATCAACTGGTACAGCTGCTGGTACCTAGATTATGTGCTTAGGAAAAAAATGAAATTTTCAAGTTTCTGGGCAAGATAACAGAGAGTCACTGTCTCCTGAAGAAGCTGAGAGAGTGTGGTTTTTGAATGAAACCTGCAGGTTTTTCCAGGAAAAACCGGCCCCCAAAGACTTCAGTTCTGTAAGGATTTGAGAATCGCCAGCACCCGGTAGATCGGAGAATGAAGCTGGTTGAATGTAACGTGAGCCTGTCTTTAAGGGAATGCTGGACTCTGAAACCCTGAAACCCATCTGTGTAAATATGATTTGCTGCCCAGGCAGGTCTGTGTTTTGAGATGTCTCAGGTTATAAGGAGGAGATTGGAGGAGCTATGTTGCGGGACAGATGTGACGACCCTGGGGTGACTCCATCTGTGCTGTGGGAGTTGAGGGACACGGCGAGAGTCTAAAGAAGAGAATCTCTCATGAGGCTAGGACCATGGCAGGTGTGGGGTGAAAAGTGTTGAGAGTTTATTACGAGACCTGGGTTCTTGCCAGAAACCTCATCAGAACCTTCCCCCTGGGTTTCTCCATCTGTAAAGTGGGATTTCACAACAAAGCCCTGCTTGCCTCCCAGACAGTGGATCAATGGAAGGGCATAGTAGCATTTCTCTGTTATGCTCCCTGCTCTTTTCTTCAGATGCCTATCTGGGCAGATGGCAGCAAGAAGACAAAGTGCCACGGCGATGCTGGGCTGTACTCAGATGCCTTCTCATCTTCCTGCCCTCCTTGTTTGCACTTCCAAGCGTCCTCTCTTCCCACTCTATTTGCAGCTGAAGGGATAGTTTAGCTTTCCGTCTGCTAGGCTAAAACACATGCCAACAAAATTTGGAGGCCATTGGCAGCCAACCAAAGAAGAGAGCAGCGATATCTGGGCCAATGCTGGGGGCCTTTGGGCCTCTGAATTAACATCTTGTCTTCACTCTGATCCTTTGGTTGATGGTGATTATGGATGTGGCTCCATCATGACAAAGCAGAGAGGTTTAGTGCCATAAATCTAGGAAGTTGCCAGAGGAGACCATAAGTTTACTGGAAAAGAAATAGGATGGGGTTGGGGTCCTCTTTCAAACCTGCTTTTTGATGTTCTCCATGTATCTGATTTTAAAAGTTGCTTGGGAAAGATACCCTCTATGGGCAAGTAACTATTGGAAAACTCACTTAAGAGTCAAGACTAGATGGGCTGCCTTGAAAGAAATCAGATTCATGATTAAGTTGGGACTGAAGGCTTGCTTTCTTCAGGAGGTTTCTGGGCTTC
Organism: Nanger dama; assembly: GCA_917880005.1. Taxonomy (NCBI): domain Eukaryota; kingdom Metazoa; phylum Chordata; class Mammalia; order Artiodactyla; family Bovidae; genus Nanger; species Nanger dama. The sequence goes on along the minus strand of CAKJTW010000085.1, from coordinate 4,972,799 downwards.
CCGTAGAGGGACATCGGGGATCTGAACCAGCCAAATGGGGCAGTTACAGGAAAATTGCCCCTCCCTCCCTCAAGAATCTGCTTATCTCCTCGGATGTGTGTATAGAAAAGTTGGGGCGGGGGGCATGTTGCATTTTTTCTTCTCTGTTTTAGTGTGTTGGAAGTATCTAGGGTATTCCAGAAGCTCAGGAAGATTGCTAGCATGACTCTTAGGTGACTCCAGAAGTATTCTTTCCAAGGTGCTTGGGGGCCCCTGTCTGCTTTCTGTGTACTGTAGCTTCTGAGTGTAGCCTTTGATGGCCTGATGCTGGGTAACTGTACAGCCTCCAACTTGGTCCCTTGCCTAAGGTGAGTAACTTTGCTTCCATGTCAGTGGTAAAGAATACCAGCTTGGTTTCTTTCTCTCTTGTATTGTTCAGATGGGTAGGGTGGGGAAGTGGGGTTAAGTTCACGTTTGGGTGACGAAATTCCGAGTTGACAGTCCTTATCCCAAACCATGAAGGTTAGATGTATTTCAGAAGTCTTGAGTTTTTGGATTTTAGAAAGGCAGTACTGAGAGTGTGGAGTGTTTTACAGACACTGCCAGTGGGATCTGGGACAGCACCCCGTAATCAAAGTACATTCTTATTGTGGAAAACATATGAATACTCACCATAAATGGAATAAAGACAGTCTATAAAGAGCCTCAGCTCAGTTCAAGTCACGTCTGCTACCAAATTAGTTTATTTTTTTTTAAAACCAAACCCCACGTTCTGTTTCTTAGACCTTTTTGGATTTGGCGATTGCAAATAAAGGATTGTGGACCTGTAATTATCATTGGCTTTGTACTTTTAATCAAATTGATCTACAGGGGAAAGTAATATTCTCAATGGATTTTTTTCTTGGTGGGTTCTCTGATGAGGTATTGTGTGAGTGATGGACTCCCGGCTGTGTTCCTTTCAGGACCCTTTCTTCCCCATTCTTTCTCTTAGTCTGCAGGGATTCAGGTATCTATACTTAGAGTGATTTTCCTTAGAGTACCCTTTCCTTTTAAATGTAGATTCTGAGAGAACTGAAGAACAGAATATAAAGAAGATACTCAGGACAAAGCCAAACCGGCCCATAATGCCAATAATGTCTATTCATAAATGCTCACCACAAGAGAGGAACACATAGCAATGATTTTGTAAATCTGCACCATTAAGTCACCATAGGTGAAGTAACTCCATAAACATGAGTTTCATTCTTTGGTCAATCTTTTGTCCTGCTGAATGTCTTTGATCAAACCTTGAGTACACCTGGCTGCTTAGAATAGTTGAATCTCCTAGGGCTTTTGTTAAAATGCACAGATTCCTGGAACCCCTGACTTATGGAATCAGCATTCCTCATGGAGGGAGCCCAGGAATTTGCACATTGTACAACTGCTCTGCAGGGCTTTCTTTGTCCGCCTTGAGCAAAGTCAAATAAGGTTTGACTTGGTGCAGTCAAACTGCCACTGCTGTGGGTTTCTGAAGGCTGTAATAACCTAAGCCTAGTTCAAACCAAGGAGCATGGAACTGATGGTCTCTTAGAAGGATCAGGTTCTTTTTGTTTGGTTTGAGCAGGGAGAAAGAAGCGGAACCAACTAGTCAGGCTTTGAAACAAACCAATCAAATGTGGGGGAAGAAAAATAATTTTCCATCTACTCTTCTAGGTTCCTGGCTGAAACACCCCCTCCTCCTCCACAGTAAGATTAACAGGAAGCTAATAATAAAATAATAAAACAACGGAAGTTTAATAATATGTATACCTCCTGTATACATGGGGGAGACCCAGGAAAACGAATTCCCTGAAATGGCCCAAGCTACCACCTTAAATACCATCTCTAGCTAAAGATAAACATGTTGGGTAGTGGTTGAGAGGTAGGGGTGGAGGGAGGCCAGTTCCTGGAGGTGGCCAGGAAGAGTGCAGTAAACGAGGGTAAGGTTGTTACACAGATTTAGGTCCTTGCCTTCCCCCCTTATTGAGAGAGTATAGAGATTGAGAGTTATCCTTTTCCTAGAGGGAGACACCTGAACAAATGGAGATTTTCCATATAAATGTAAATATATTGTACAGAAAGTTAACTTCTACACAGTTTTCAGAGCTTTTCCTAGTCTGTTGTTTCTTAAAAACAGCCTAAAATAATCCTTGTGCGAAACAAACAAACTTTGGGGTAGCAAATTCAGCTCCCCTTCAAAATCAAAGGGAAATTAAGAGCCTGGGGGTGGCAAAATCAATAGGATTGCCAGATGAAAAATACAAGCTGTCCAGTTAACCTTGAATTTTGATAATGAATAATGTTTTAGCACGTGTATGTTCCATGTTCCAAGATACACTGATACTAAAACATTGTTCATTGTTTATCTGAAATTCAAATTTAACTTGGTATCCTGTGTATCAGTTTGCTAAATCTGGCAAAGTTAGTCATTGATTAACCCACCTTCCCCCATGGGAGGCAAATCGGAGGGTATTTGTGTGCTTATCCTATGCTCAGAATCCATTTTTACTTGTCCTGAGTTAAAAACTTCTTATCCTGGCTACTTGTATTATACCGAAGTTGAAGTATTGAAAAATTGAGTATTCTAGAGGTTAAAAGGAAGTGAGGCTGAAATGGCTTAAGGAAAAGCTCTCCTTTCTCCTACGCTCCAAACAGTTACTTCTTCCACTCTCCATCCATCTCTTTCCCCTTTCCCCCACCTTCCCCATCACACACACAGCCAGGATAGGCACACATAGATGCATGTACAAACACAAACATGTTTAGAAAACCACTTGCTTGTCTTTTAAAGTTTTTCATATTATATATATTTTTTTCTGTGTAAGAGTTTTGTTATTTTATTATTAGTAGCATTAGAATTAGCATTATTGAAGTAACACTGTCTCACTGTGTCCAGCATTTCTCGTGATAACCATACTTAATTTTTTTCCATTGCAGATCTTTCTCCTGGCCTGCCCTCCATGTCCAGGAGCCATCGTCATCTTCAAGTAAGGGCAAATTGTTTTTCTGTTGCTGTTGCTGAATTGCTTTGTCTGCTTGGTAAAAAGGATGGTGAACACATAGTGAACACACTGAACCTGCAATGCTTTGTGTTTGGGCTTCCCAAGAGACAAATGTCTTCAAGAGTCCAATGAAATAGGGAGATGTTATATGTAGAGATTTGGCCTTTGTGTTTTTGGTAAGCTCTGGCAGATCCCTTTTAGCGATTCCTTGTGGTGGTGGTTTATAGCCAAGACATGCTCCCTTGGAAGGTTGCCACCCTCCTAAAGTTTCTCTTGAGAGCCTGCTGGGGGCCAGACAGTCCTCTACTCACAGATCTTTGTACTGTGGTTCTCTTGTTCCACTGAGGATACTTTGAAGGCCTGTATTCTTGTGTTTTTATCTTTTGTTGCTCTTGTTGTTAAAGTGCAAATTAAAGTGAGGAGAGAAAAATATCACCTTATTACAAGTCCTGACTTTCTTTAAAATAACAAGCATCCAAAAGTCTACAAGCAATAAATGCTGGAGAGGGTGTGGAGAAAAGGGAACCCTCTTACACTGCTGGTGGGAATGCAAACTAGTACAGCCATTATGGAAAACAGTGTGGAGATTCCTTAAAAATTGCAAATAGAACTGCCTTATGACCCAGCAATCCCACTGCTGGGCATACACACCGAGGAAACCAGAATTGAAAGAGACACGTGTACCCCAATGTTCATTGCAGCGCTGTTTACAATAGCCAGGACATGGAAGCAACCTAGATGTCCATCAGCAGATGAATGGATAAGAAAGCTGTGGTTCATATACACTATGGAATACTACTCAGCCCTTAAAAAGAATAAATTCGACTCAGTTCTAATGAGATGGATGAAATTGGAACCGATTATACAGAGTGAAGTAAGCCAGAAAGAAAAACACCAATACAGTATACTGACACATATATATGGAATTTAGAAGACAGTAATGATGACCCTATATGTGAGACAACAAGAGACACAGAGGTATAGAGTGGACTTTTGGACTCTGAGGGAGAGGGAAAGGGTGGGATGGTTTGGGAGAATGGCAGTGAAGCATGTGTATTTTCCTGTAAGAAACGAAGCGCTAATCTATGTTTGGTGTAGGATGCAGGATGCATGGGGCTGATGCACAGGATGATTCAGGTAGAGGATGTGGGGTGGGAGGTGGGAGGGGGCTTCGGCATTGGGAGATTGTGTTCACCTATGGCTGATTCGTGTCAATGTATGGCAAAACAAATACAGTATTGTAATTAAAAAAAAAATAAATTTAATTTAAAAAAAAAAAAAAAATAACAAGCATCCAAATCTGTTAAAGTGTATTGCAGGCAAATCCTGTTTGTCTGAAGGCAAGTTTACTTAAATGAAATTCTCAAGAGTCCTGGAAGCCTCATGTGAACCAGGAGTTGTGACTATTTCGCTTATCAAACCTTTATTTAGAGTTGCTAATGAGAAGCTAAATCGACCCAATGAATTTCATCTCTTTCCCCCTTCCCCAGCCCCCATTTTGCAGCTGTTTCTAAGCATGGAAATGGCCCCAAACCAGAGGGAGGGGACAAAAAGTAGAGAGCCCAGCAGATCCTTGGATAATTGAGAGTGGCATAAATGACTTTCTGATTTACTAAGTCATTAAAGTGTGAGGTAGGGGAGAATATACCCCATTTGTTGCTACAAATAGCTCCTTGGAATAGCCACTTAGTCTCTTGCCTTAGGTGAATAACTTTCTGCTGGATGAGGGGTAATGGGTCTCAATTTCTTAAGTCTCTTACTTGGACAGCTCCTAAGGAGAAAGGGGGTATTTAACCCTCTTTCCTTCCCTTGATTTCCCAAAATGGGCTCAGTCTTTCAGTGCAATGTTTTAAAAGTAACATTTAGTGGTTTTTATTTCATTATTATGGGAGTTGTAGTTTTCATTATAGAAAATACAAAAACACACACAAAAAGAAAATAAACACCATCACCAATCTTACCAAGAAATTATTTTGGTTACTGCCCTCCTTTTTTTTAAACAGGCAGAGACCATAGTTTTTTTGTTTGTTTTCTCTTTTACTGTATCCTTTCTAAACTTAATTCAATTTAAATGTGTTTGTACATATAAAATACATAAATATGATTGCTGGGTTTGTTTGTTTTAGTAGTCCTCCCCTGCCCCTCATTTTCCTTGTTTGGTTTGGCCTTTGCCGTCTTTCCACATTGTTTCTGTATATTACCAAACCAGTATGTATTCTTCTCTATTTTTATTCATGCTTGTAAGTACATACCCACACACACCCACACACGCCTACCCACCCCAATAGGTTTTGGAATGTTTTGTTGTTTTTGTTCATTGTTTTACAAAAATAGAATCCTATATATACATCCTACTTATTTTCACTCAACAATATCCCATGAAAATCTATCAAAGCCTCTTCGTATAGCTCTTTGTCTTTTAAAAGGCTAGAAAATATTTTGTGGATGCACAATTTATTTAGCCATTTCCCTATTAATGAACATATACATTCTTTTTAGATGTTGGCCACTACAGTCCATGCTGAATTTAAACATCATTGTGCTTGTGCCCTTATATACTAGTGCATTCAATTTATACACATGTATACACATACAAATGTTTATTTGTAAATAAATATTTGTTACCATATCAATTTATAAAACAGGCTGTTATAATTTACTTTTTCTCTTTGTATGTAATATATGAGATTATTCTTTTTTCACATCCCTATCAGCATCAGGTTTTATGATTCTTTTATAATTTTGACAACTTACTGGATGTATTTCCTTGGCTAATAATGCATTTCAGTATTCTCTCTTTTTTTTGTCCAGTTGGATTTGCTCTTTGAATTGTCTGCTTATATTACCTACTCATCTCCTAGGGGTTGTTTATATATTTTTTTAACTTGTAAAGCCTCTTTGTATATTTTGGATATTGGCCCTCAGGCTACCATCTTTATTATAGACATATTTCCCAAATCTGTATATGTTGATTTTACTGATGGTATATTTTGCCACATAATTTTTTCTACATACTTTTTTTCATATCCAAATATGATAATGTATTTATAGCTTCTGGGTTCCCAGTCTTTATTGAGACGGTTTTCTCAAAGATGGATAACCAGTGGTAGTAGCATAATATGTTAAGTAATTCCTACTTTCCCTTGTAAATTAAACTACTATCTTTGTCATTAAACCTTTTATATACAAGGATCCATTTATGAATTCTCTTGTTTTGTTTAATCTCTGTATCTTATTTACCTTAGTCATGTTGATTAGATTAAATTAGCTTAAAAATATTTATCTTGGCTATTCATTGGCATTTTTTCTTTATATACATTTTAATATCATTTAATCAGTCCCCCAACTCCATCCTATTGTGATTCTAATTAGAACTGCATTAAATTTATATTTCAGTTTTGTAAGAATCAATTTTTAAATATATAGCTCTTTTTGTCTAAGGAATGGTTCTTTCTTTCCTCCTGTTCAGATCTTATTTTATGCCATTCTTGATACATTTATTCTAAAGAATTAAGAGCTTTTTTGTTCATTAGGAGTGCAGTATTGTCCTCCCTTCTATTCCTAAAGGCCTCTTGCTAAAATAGAAAATGTTTATTAATTAAAAAAATACTTTTCATATCTAGCTATTTTACCAAATTGTCTTGTTAGCTCCAATAACTTTTATTTTAGTTTTGTCTCTTTTTTTTCTTATCAGATTGCAGCAGATTTAATAGTGGCCCCCAAAGGTATGCCCAAGTTGTAACCCCAGAACTTGCAAAGGTGACCTTGTTTGGAAGAACTATCTTTGCACATGTAATTGAGGATTTTGAGATGAGATCACCCTGGATTTAGGGTAGGCCCTTGTGTGTTTGTTAGTGCTCAGTCATGTCAGACTTTGTGACTCCATGGATTGTAGCCCACCAGGCTCCTCTGTCCATAGAATTTTACAGACAAGAATACTGGAGTGGGTAGTTTATCTTTTCTTTCCAATGGTTATTCTAATTATTTAATTTTCTTCTATTTTTGCTAGAAACTCAAAGACAGCATTAAATAAAAATGATGCTGGTGGGCAACTTTGTCTATAACCAGTTTTAAATAGAAAAGTTGTCTGTGTTTTTCCATATTTGCTGTTGGTATTTTTAAATATTTTCCATATTTACTTTGCAATATTTTAAAAGGGAATGTTTTTGTATTTTGTCAAATGCTTTTTCAATGATTTCTGATCTTTTTTTTTTAATTTAAGTTTTTGATATAGTGAATTATGTCATTAGATATCTGGTTTTGAACAACTCTTACATTACTGAAATAATATATTATATTACTATTTTGATACGTTGCTGGATTCTATGTCAATCTTTTATTTAGAGCCTGGCCTCAATATTCATAAGTGAGATTGGAGTCGTTTTTTTTATTGGATTCTTTTCTCCAGGTTTAAGGATTAAAATTATGTAGGTTACATAAAATGAACTGCAGAATTTTGTTCTTTTCTCTGGCCTGGAATACTTTAACTACCCTTAGAAATTATGTGGGTTTTTTTTTTTTTTTTGAGATCAGATAAAACTCAACTGTAAAGCTCAAATATGAAGTCTCAGTGACTTTTTCAATTGGTAGACCTTTAATCACCTTTCCAGTGTTTTATATGGTAAATCATATATTCAAATCATTTTGGGTACATTTTGATCATTTGTATGCTCCAAAATCACTGCAGATGGTGACTGCAGCCATGAAATTAAAAGATGCTTATTCCTTGGAAGAAAAGTTATGACCAACCTAGATAGCATATTGAAAAGCAGAGATATTACTTTGCCAACAAAGGTCCATCTAGTCAAGGCTATGGTTTTTCCAGTGGTCATGTATGGATGTGAGAGTTGGACTGTGAAGAAGGCTGAGCGCCAAAGAATTGATGGTTTGAAGGGTGGTGTTGGAGAAGACTCTTAAGAGTCCCTTGGACTGCAAGGAGATCCAACCAGTCCATTCTAGAGGAGATCAGCCCTGGGTGTTCTTTGGAAGGAATGGTGCTAAAGCTGAAACTCCAGTACTTTGGCCACCTCATGCGAAGAGTTGACTCATTGGAAAAGACTCTGATGCTCGGAGGGATTGAGAGCCAGGAGGAGAAGGGGATGACCAAGGATGAGATGGCTGGATGGCATCACGGACTCGATGGACGTGAGGCTGAGTGAACTCCGGGAGTTGGTGATGCACAGGGAGGCCTGGTGTGCTGCAATTCATGGTTTCGCAAAGAGTCGGACACGACTGAGCGACTGAACTGAACTGAACTGAACTGAACTGAGGAGTTATCTATTCTACGTTTTCAAAAATATTGCCATGAATTTAGTTGAGCATATAGTTTTATACTTAAAGAGCCTTTCTCCTCATTGTAGTCATAGTTTTCTTTCTTGGGCTTAGTCTTTTCTGACTTTGTGTTCTGTCTCATATTTTATATATTACTCAGTTTAGTAAGCACTTTTATCTATTTTTGGTGGCTTTATAGAACCTGGTTTTGGATATATTTATCCTTTTTACCTTATTTTGATTTTATATATATATATATATTTTTGAGGAGGGGGCTTCCCCTTTGGCTCAGCTGGTAAAGAATCTGCCTGCAATGTGGGAGACCCGGCTTTGATTCCTGGGTTGGGAAGATGCCTGGAGAAGGGAAAGGCTACCCACTCCAGTATTCTGGCCCGGAGAATTCCATGGACTGTATATAGGGTCACAAAGAGTTGGACACAAGTGAGTGACTTTCACTTTCACTTTTCATATATATATTTACTTAATTTTCAACTTTTTATATTTATTTTCTTTTCCTGTTTTTGCCTAATCTCTCAAGATTTGTGCTTATTTTTTACTTTTTGTCTTCTTTAATCGTAGTTTTTATTCTGCTTTTTTTCACTTGATGATATCACAGGTTTTCCCCTAATATCATGTACTCATGTTGCTCATATCATTTTTAAATTAAATTTTATATTTTGAGAAACTATGTAAAATAAAATATAACAAATATCATTATGATGTAGAAGTTATAAGAAAAATATAGAGAGATCCCATATACCCTTTAATTAGTTTCCCCAGTTGTAACCTATTGCAAAACTGTGCTATGATATCACAAACATACAGTCAATACAAATAATAGTTTCATCACCATGAGGATCCCTCCTGTTGTCCTTTTAAAGCCAAATTTGTTCCCTCCCACTTGCATGTTTTCTCTGACCCCTGGCAACTCATCTGTTCCTTGGCAACTCATCTGTTCTCCATGTCTTTAAATTTGTCATTTCAAAAATGTTGATATAAATACAATCATACAGTATGTCACCTTTGGGATTAGCTTTTTTTTTTTTTTTTAAATTTAGCATAATTCCTTGGAGATTCATCCAAGTTTTTAACCATATACATAATTTTTCATGGGTACTTATTATTCCACTGTGAAAATACTACGTGCAGTGTGAAGTTGAAAATCATTGCTTTAGAAAGTAGATAGCTCTAATAGTACAGCTGTGTTTACTGTTCTTAAAGGACTTTGTCTTAAAGATCTTATCTAATCCTTCAACTAATGTCATGGGATAGGGAGTATATTTTATATACATGACAAATAAAGCAGTTGGGGCCAAGAGATTTTAAATAACTTGGCTAAGAGTACATGCTTTTAAACTGTGGTGTTGGAGAAGGAGAGTTCCTTGGACTGCAAGGAGATCCAACCAGTCCATTCTGAAGGAAATCAGTCCTGGGATTTCTTGGGAAGGAATGATGCTAAAGCTCCAGTACTTTGGCCACCTGAAAGACTGAAGGCAGGAGGAGAAGGGGACGACAGAGGATGAGACAGTTGGATGGCATTACTGACTCAATGGACATATGAGTTTGAGTAAGCTCTGGGAGGTGGTGATGGACAGGGAGACCTGGCGTGTTGCAGTTCATGGGGTCACAAAGAGTAGGACACAAGTGAGCAACTGAACTGAAGATTACATAGTGACAGAGTTGGATTCCCTTTCTTCCTCTTCGTGCTAATGCTTTTAATCGGGTTTATTGTGTGTAGTCAAGGTGGGGAATATTTAACATGGATATCTCATTTAGTCCTCCCAGCACACCTATGTAGGAGGTACAAACAGTACCCTCAGATCAAGACAACAGGCTCTGAAAGTTTATGTGATTTAAGTGGCTTGTGAGTGGTGTAGGTGGGATTTGATCCAGTATCTCTCTGACTGCAGAACCAGTGCTCCTAATCACTGCCTTATGTTGCTTAAGGGAGTATTTTCTGTTCTTCTGGTACTATTGAAAGAAAGGGTTAACAACCATGATAACATCTGATTTAAAAGTTCCTAAATTTCAGTGTACACAGGCAGGCCCTGCTGTGGATGCATTGACTAGTGCTACCTACCCACCTCTTGTTTTTTTCTAGCAGCCCTTTGCTGTGGCAGCCACACATGAGTTTGTTTCCCAGCGAAGCAGGGCCTGGCATGCTCTTCATGGAGGCATGCCCAGTCACTGCAGGAAAGGGGTATGGTGTGCCCAGCAGGCTGCAAGCACTGTGCTGTGCAGGGGCTGGCAATTCTCTTTAGGGAGGAAAGGGGCGGAACTCTCCACAGGGTTCCCGCCTGCACTTGACAAGAGGGAATGATGGTTCCCCAGTGTTCTGGCTGGGTCCCAGAGTGCTCCCTTTATGTGCCCCACAGTTGACATGTGACCTGCTTAGTCAGCTGCTTTAACTGGCTGCCCAAGGGAAAAACATGTGCCTTGAATGTGGAGCCTCCACTGCAGCAACCTTGGGCATGGTTGATGTCCATGTCCTAGAATGCCAGCCTGGCAGCATTTGGCCCCTTATCCCCCATCCCGTTCCCAGCTCTTCCATGCTGTGGATGCATGTTGTATCGAGTCTGTACAGGCAGTGTTGGTCTGAGTCTCTTGAGTCTGAGCCATTTTCTTTTTATTCATTTGGCTGTTTTGAGTGATTCTCATCTAAAGAGCTATCTACCATCTTCAACATCCAAGCCACAGAATTCTTTCTCCCACTCAAGTTTGAGTATTATATCCTTAGAGGCCATTCTGTGCTTTCTCTCCTGCTACTGACTTCAAAAAGGTACCTTTTGCAGTTACCTTTAGGGAAAATACCCTGTTGCATAATATGAATCAGCCTGCCTTTCGGGTTCTTAATAAATAAGTTTCTCTTTTGCCACCCAAAAAAGGAAAGAGAGCAGGTACTCCTCAGCTCCTCCGGTAGCTTTTCTTTTTCTTTCTTTTTGCCCCTTTCCTCATTTTTTTCTGCTTCAAATTTCATTATAGAAAATTCCAAACAGATATATGCCATGCTTATTACACATTACATATTTTAATTTGTGAAATGTCACTTTTTTGTTGTTTTTGTTTTTATATAAAATTATTTCTCCTCTTGTGGATCTGAATGAGTTGTCCATATATAAAGAGTATTAACCCTTCATCACCTTTGCAATATATGTTTTTCCCAGACTGCCTTCTAACTTGTTGACAATGCTTTTGATGTATATTCTACATTTGTATTGGTTACATTGATTGGTTTCTGCACCACCTTCAAATCGTGGTTATTTTTACCAGTGCTTTTATGCTTGAAGAGATTTACCATTCTAAGATCAGGTAGACAATCTAGCTTTTTCATCTCTTTTCAAATATTTTAGCTGTCAGTTCATCTAAAATTCATTTTGTGCATAGTATGAGGTAGGGATGTAGAATATTTTTGTCCCAATTGTCATTTATTTGAGCACTCTTTGTTGATTAACTATTTCCCTCTGGTTACTGCTGTTACATTTTTATCATACATAAATTCTTATATATGCTAGCATAGAGGAGCAAAATTTGCCACCCCGTCACTTTGGCATGAGGATTAATTTACATATGTTCTTAGTTTTATGATTAACAGAAGACTCAGAAAGTGTTTCTTTTTACCTCCTTAGCTGCCTAAAGTATAGTAAAGGGCTTATTTTTGACACAGTGCTCTCACCAGAGATAATCTACAGAGCATGAGCTAGGTGTGGTGGGGAGACTCTTGAGTTTTCTGTGTCTCATTCTATTCAGGGCCCAGCAAACATTTGTTTACCAAACATTTGTTTTCCCATCTCCATTTGACTTGCCTTTCTCCACTTTTAAGTCCCAAACCCCTACGTCTATCATCCTGTTTTGTCTTTATTTATTTTTATTGAAATATGGTTGATTTAAAATGTTAATTCCTATTGTACAGCAAAGTGATTTGGTTATATATATATATATATACACACACACACACATTCTTTTTTTAATATTCTTTTCCATTATGGTTTATCATAGGATATTTTTTAAAATTGGAGGATAATAGTTTTGCAGAGTTGTGTTTCTGCTGTGCAATGAAGTGAATTACCTATAAATACACATATGGCCCCTCCCTCTTGAGCCTTCTACCCTGCTCCCCATCTCACTCCTCTTGGTCATCACAGAGCACCAAGCTGATCGTCTTGTGTTTTACAGCACTAACTATCTGTTTTATACATGGTAGTATGTATATATTAATGCTACTCTCTCAGTTCATTCCACCCTCTCCTTCCCTTGCTGTGTTCACATATCTGTTCTCTAAGATGGTATTTACGCTGAGGGTTTCAGCTATTTTGGCAAGTTATTCAGTTCTCCTGGGTCTCTCCCTTGTATACATGTCATTAAACTTTTTATGATTTTCTCCTGTTAATTGGTCACACGTCAATTGAATTCTTAGACTAGCCAGAAGAACCCAGAAGGGCAGAGGAACATTTCTTCCTCCCTGACACCGAGGTTTATTTGGATGGCTTGTTATACTATTCCGTCAGTGTCTCTGTTGGGTTCGCCACCAATTTCAGATTCTTGTATTTGCAACAGCTAGCAGGCCAGACTTCCCAGGCCCAGACTTCACCATTCTTCCCAGACTGTTACTTTACTCACACTTTTTCATAGCTCATCTGAACCGTTTTTTCCCCTTCCAAGTGAACTTAAAATATTTTTGTCATCAGTTCCCACCCGTGGCGGATTCATGTTGCTGTATGGCAAAACCAAAACAGTATTGTTAAAAAAAAAGAAAAAAAAAATGTTTTTGTCAGACTCCTCCCCCAAATCCTGTTGTTTTGATTGGAATTACTTTAAATCTAAAATTTCATTTATGTCCTTACCATAATGAGTCTAAGAAAAGACAAGGTAGATTTCTTAATTTATTCAAGTTTTCTTGTATGTTCTTAAGAAATGTGCGCAGATTGTATATCCCACAGATTTCTTATTAATATAATTTCTGGAGAGTTTATAGTTTGTGATATGATTTATTGTATGTTCAAACTGATTGTTACTGGTGCATAGGGAAGATTCTGATTTTATGTGTATTTTATATTTGACCACCATGCTTAACTCTTCAAGTAGTTTTGCAATTACTTCACTTTGATTGTTTTGGAAATTAAGAGTATAGACTCTGGTATGATAACTTGGTCTTCTTTTAAAGAGCAAAACTTTTTTCAAGCCTGATTGTTTTAGCTAGAACTTCCTGGACAGTGTTAAATGATAGTAGTATTGGCAGGAATTCTTGCCTTGTTTCTGATTTTAATGGAAATGTTCCTAGTGTTTTCACTTTTAATTCTGATGTTGGTTATTGGTTAAAATTAAACATCCTTTATAATGTTAAAGAATTATCTTATTTTTAAATCACCATCACCTTCCCCCCCAACTATAAAATCAAGAATGGTTGTTGAATTTGGCTAATGGTTTTTGAGAATCTGTTGAGAGGTTCATTTGGTTTTCTCCTTTGATCTCCCCATTTCACGTTACATTAATAGATTTTCTAATAACTTGTCACATTTCTATGGTCAGCTTTCCATTTCCTCTGCGTACTTGGGAGAGGTTCAGATTTGGCCTCCATACTATGAATTGATAGATTTTGCTCTTTGCCATCTCCAATGTGAAGTTTAATTCTGCTGCTACAATATTTTTGTAATTCTTCCTTGGTTGCTAAACTCTCTTTTCAGTCCAGTTTTGTTATCTTTCTTTCTTGATATGTTTTATTCCAATGGCTTTCTATACCTATTTCATAGAATTCATGTTTTCTTGTATTCTCTTGAGGATGCAATTTTCTAAAATATTTCTTCTGGTTCCGACACTAAATGAAGGCTTTTGTGCTTCCTCAAACTCTTCAGAATGCTATATATTTCCCTTCTGCAGCTAGAGGTTTTCATAGGAAGCATGCAGTCTGTGGTGTATGTTGATGCATATTTGAGGGAAGATTGATTTAGGCTTTGTTAAAGATATAGATTATGTGGATTTCATTTGACTCTCCTCATATTCTCTTTGGTATTGGCTAGAACCCCTTCTCAGCCTCACTCCTGGTAGCCAGGTTGATGCACTGAGCTTCCAGCCTGTTTCCCAGTGTCTAGCAGCTTCATCTGGTGGGTTTTGCTGGACCCATATGGAATTGCTTATTCCTACTTACTAGATTCCCTGACACTCTGAACATAGAAACTGGATGAAGAACTGCAGCCTCCCATATGCATTGGTACCTGAGTTTTACTTGTGAAGTTTCCCATTTCCAGAATGCAGTGTGAAGGCACCAAAGCGATCACTTTAGCCCTTTTGGTTTATGGGAGGAGTCTCCAAATGGATATAAAGCGGCTTGGGGAGTTGTTGATTTCCCTTGCAAACGGTAGCCCTGGAGTGGAAACCTGGCTGGTTTTGCCCCAGCTGTGAGATGAACTCTCCATTGCTAAGCTGTGACGCTGACTGTGGTATAACCACTCAATGTTTTACTGTCTTATTTCAGATTTCTGCTGCAAGACTTGGCCCCAGATTGTTTTTTCCTCATTTCAGCATTAGTTTTAATGTTAATGGAGATTTCTCTCAGATAATCATAGTAGGATGCCCCTCAGTCTAAGTTTTAAGTAATTTTAGTTTTATCGTTCTCTGTATCTTGATAGGTATTTTAGTGGGGAGCTAGGAGAAGCTGTGTTAGTGGTAGTTAAGCAAATACTATTTTAAACTCTAAATCCAATGTGTGTGTGTGTGTGTAAATACTTTTAATTTTTCTAATTTTGGCCATGCCACCTAGCTTGTGGGATTTTAGTTCCCTGACCAGGGACTGAACCCATGTCCTTGGCAGTGAAAACATGGAGTCCTAACCACTGGACCACCAGGGAATTTCTTATGTTTTGGTTTAGAGCAGAGATCAGCAACCTTTTTCCGTAAAGGGCCAGATAGTAAATGTTTTGGATGTTGTATGTAATCTGATCTGATCTTTGTTTTAACTCCATAAGTATTGCTGGAGCTTGAAAGTAGCATAGACCAGTACTGTATGTATACAAATGAATTTGGCGGTGTTCTAATCAAACTTTTCAAAAACAGGAGGACCAGCTGAAAAAGTTTTGGAGATGGGTGATGATGATGGTTGTGCAACTGTGAAGGTACTTAATCCTTCTGAACTATATACTTAAAAATGGTTAAGATAGGGGCTTCCCTGGTGGCTCAGTTCAGTTCAGTTCAATCGCTCAGTCGTGTCCGACTCTTTGTGACCCCATGAATCGCAGCATGCCAGGCCTCCCTGTTCATTACCATCTCTTGGAGTTCACTCAGACTCACGTCCATCAAGTCCGTGATGCCATCCAGCCATCTCATCATCGGTCTTCCCCTTCTCCTCCTGCCCTGGTGGCTCAGTGGTAAAGAATCTGCCCACCAATGCAGGAGACTCGAGTCTGATCCCTGATATAGAAAGATCCCACATCTGTGGAGCAACTCAGCCCATTGGTCACAATTATTGAGCCTGTGCTCTAGAGCCCGGGAAAAGCAACTATTGACCCCAAGTGCCACAACTACTGAAGCTTGGTGCCCTTGAGCCTGTGCTGTGCAACAAAAGAAGCCCCTGCATTGAGAAGGCTGTGCAGTGCAATGATGAGTAGCCCCTGCTCGCTACAACTAGAGAAAACCCCACGCAACAACAAAGACCCAGCACAGCCAAAAATAAATAAATTTTAAAAATTAGCATACAAAAGAGGGAAGAAAGAGGAAATTCCATGCCTACAGTAAGAGGGGGACTTTGCTCAAAGCTTCAAGGCAGTGAGACAGATTTCTGGAGTAGCAGTTAAAAGGCATATCATAGTTAGAGGGGAGTGGAGTTCGGGAACTTCACAGTTCATCCTCGTAATAGCATCCCATGCTCTTTAGGAATAGAGATACATAGAGCTGACAGTCACACTTTTCGGCATAAGGATCAGAGCAGGGATTTTTTGTCCTTGCGAGGCTTAGGGAACCTCTGCAGCTGTCACAAGGGTTCATATCAGATGCAACTGAAAAGCCAGCCCGGCCTTTGTTCTTTGTGACTGGTCATGCTTCCTGTAGATGACCTGCTCCCTTCCCAAGGCTGGGAGATCCTGGATTTTCAGTTATTAACCACAACAGGCTCACTGGATAAAGAGAAGCAGCTGCTAGTTTGAATCAGCTGCTATGGTACCTCTTTACCAGGATCTGCCACTGGGATTTACTCGTCAGCTAGAGACCAGGGCCCTTGGCCTCTGGAAACAGTGCTGCTCTCGGGACCCCAGACCACATTTCCTTCCGTGGTGTGGACGGGCTCCTCCTCCCCAGCTCTCACCCTGGTAGCCCTCAGCTTTTCCCAGACCTGGAAAGAAAGAGCCTAAAGTTTAGCCATGCATGGCCTCCCATCTCCACAGGGGAAGCAGGTGCATCTAATGCTGTTTTTGGAGCAGAGTTAGCATACCCACATCCATTTACACGATCCTCCCCATCTAAAGAGCCTCCCTCGTGACTTAGATGGTGAAGAATCTGCCTGCAATGCAGGAGACCCAGGTTCGATTCCTGGCTCAGGAAGATCCCCTGCAGAACGAAATGGCACTCAAGTATCTTGCCTGGAGCATCCCATGGACAGAGGAGCCTGGCAGGCTACTGTCCATGGGATTGCAAAAAGTCAGACATGACTGAGTGACTAACACTAACTACTCCACCGGAAATTGACGTTGGAGGAAATCTTAAGAGGTCTCCATGGCAGCTGAGTGGTGGGGCTGGTGCCATAGGGCCACCAGTCATGGGACCTGCAGGTGTGGCCAGGAGCAGCCTTGGGCAGCGCTGGGTGGTTTGAGAGCTTCCTGGTCTCTGTTGGAATCTGTTCTCCAGGCTGAATGAAGGAAGGTGTCATCATCACTGGGTGTCAAGCGCTCCCTCCCTCTGCCCAGTCTCCATGGATTCTGCCACCATAGAGGGCTTGAGTGCTGGCAGCCTCTTAGTTTTCAGCTTCCTGTTTGGTGTCCAGGCTGCTGTTTTTTAGAAAAGGATGGAAATCTTGGTTTCACAAGGGGCTAGGAGCCCACTGGCTCCATGGTAAAGAATCCACCTGCAATGCAGGCGATGCAGGTTTGATCCCCAGGTCACGAAGTTCCCCTGGAGGAGTGCGTGACAACTCCTTCCAGTATTCTTGCCTGGAACATCCCATGGACAGAGGAACCTTGGTGGGCTGCATCCATGGGGTTGCAGAGTTGGACACGACTGAGCCGGCACACCTGCACACACAGTGCTCTACTTAGAGAAAGCAGCCTTTGGGGATGCTCCTCTCTCTGACCTGGGGTATTTTGAAGGAATAGACGAAGGAAAAGGAAACTTAACTGGCTTTGGGTTGTTATCAAGTAGCTTAGCTGCCTTGCAAACACCCACTGCTTAAGGTGCCTGGTTTTCTGATCGTGCACTCGTAAGGGTGGGAGTACTTGTGGAAGGAGTCACTGATCTGTGGACTTGGAATGGCAGAGAGCTTTTCCCCTCCCCCATCCCAGGTGAGAAAATTGCATAGCCCAGAGCTGGCCTACATCTATGCCTCAGAAAGTATAGGTTATGGGGACTTCCACCCCCAGTACTGAACCCCTTCAGTCTGTTCATTTTCATGTACACATGGGGGTAGTGGATCTTTGATGCAGGAAGAATTATTTGGTCATGAGTGTCTGCTGACTCAGTCTAGAGAGGCTTTTAAAGGAGATGAGATGAAATTTCATCTGTGCCACAGAGAGCAGGAGGGTGCATTGCTGGGTGGAGAGAGGACTGTAGGCCAGGTGTGAGCCAAGATGGGTGAGGGAAGCATGGGGGTGCATAAGGGCAATTAGGACAACCTGACATGTGATCTTGGCATTGCAAGATTGATGCCCTGTTGGCCTTGTGGCACATGATATTATGAGAGTCCAGTAGCCTCGTGATCATCTGTTTTTCTAGATCCCATTCCAATTTTTAAGCAGCAGGATTCTCCCCAGAGAGACTCCTATCTCTAGGACCGTCCTGAGTTCATGAGTTTGGCTCGGGCTGAACCT
The DNA here is from genome assembly GCA_917880005.1 of Nanger dama. Taxonomy (NCBI): domain Eukaryota; kingdom Metazoa; phylum Chordata; class Mammalia; order Artiodactyla; family Bovidae; genus Nanger; species Nanger dama. Next base: position 4,954,525 of record CAKJTW010000085.1, on the reverse strand, counting down.
GTTGTAACTGACTGGTTTCACCATCTATCTCAGCACCACCTTTCCCAGTGTGCAACAGACCAGCTGCTTCAGAACCCCCAAAGGAACAGCCTTTTGGCATCTTCACCTGGTCTAGCTTTGGACTTATTTCTGAAAAGGGTGTTTGGGAAACTGCCTCTGACCTGAGCAGCTTTCTTAAGACTCTGTTCTGGGCAAGGGAGAGGAAACCCTACATATAAATGCTGCTGATGTCAGAGGGAAAGAGATCAGGAATCTAGAAAATCCATAGTAAATAAGCAGCAATTCAAGGAGCCCAATTTCCTTTCTGATGCAGAAGCTTTTCTGGTGTCTTCTGTCCTGGGAGCCATTGCCAGGTTGCTGCCTTGCGACTATACACATTCTTTCTGAATACTCTTAATGCTCAGAAGAGCGAAGGTGCTTTCAGATTATTCACAGCCCTCCTTCCCTTCCGTACACAGCAGAAGCAGCCTTTGTCTCCATGTGTACATACTCAGTTTTGTTCTCTCCTGGGCACTTTGACTTCTACAGTCTTGGTCCATAATTTCTGATTCAGCATTTTCATTTCCCCAAATTCTCTCCTGAAAGTCTCTCTGAAGGTTTTTGGAGCAGGGACTACTTTTTTTTTGTTTGTTTGTTTTTTCTTCCTCCTTGGGCTGTTCTGCTTTCAACATGTGTTTGGGTGTATATTATTTCCTGGTAAAAACAAGACAGGATACAGATGACTTTTCCCATCTGGGGAAGCATGGAAAAGAGTTCTCAGCAGAGGAATGGGGACTAATCATTTTGGGGCCTCTCTTTACTTTGTTAGCTCACCTAGTCCTTTTGGAAGCCAAATTCAGAATCTACTCTGCTAATTACTGCACAAAGTAATTCTAGGAGGGAAAAATCATACAACATAATAGATAAGGTTTAGGTAAGCTATGTAGGGGCTGTGCAGTGGGTAATGAAAAAGTAGGGGGACTTCCCTGATGGTCCAGCAGTTAGGATTCCATGCTTCCACTGCAGGATGCCAAGGGTTCAGTCCCTGGTCTGGGAACTAAGATCCTGCATGCTGCGCAGTGCAGCAAAAACAAAAAAAAAAAAACCAAAACGAAACAACGAAAGAAAAGTAAGTAGACGTGAAGAAGACATGATTCATTCTCATAAGTAATCCATGCTCACTAGAAGGAAAACATCAAATGTTACAAAAAATAAGAATAACTGAAATTCCTCCATTAATGTGTTGGTATAGTTTCCTCCTAGTCTTCTGTGTATATATGCCTTTTTTGAAAAAAATTGAGATTAGTTTATACATGCTACTTTGTAATATATTAAAAGCTAATATGCCATGATTATTTTCCCATGTTACTAAATATTCTTCTAAACATGACTTCTAATGACTGCATAGTATTTCATCATTTGAATGGACATAATATGTATTTAAACCATGCTCTGTTATTTGACATTTGGTTTCTTGGATAGATGTGATTTGATGAAATCTTGAAGAGAGCAATGGAAGTAGATGGCTAATTGCTCTCATGTTATAGATGTGGTTCTGCTACTTCTTAAGCCTGCTGAGCAAGGCTTAAGGGCTTAGCATCTATTTCCTCCTTTGTCAAAGAAGGCCATGAATAGTAACTACTTCTTTGGTGGTGACAATTAGATGAGCGATGATCCATGTTAATCTCTTAGCATGAAACCTCACATATACTGAGTAGTCAATAGATGTTAATAACAACAGAATTATCCTTGTCCTGATGCTTTACCATATGTGTACTTACTTCACTGTTAGACTTAGGATCCCAGGGAAGGAAAAGTACACTTACACAGATAGGTAGAATTTCAGAATGAAAGCTGCCTTCAGATAAGTAACGCCTTTTATCAGGTGCCTCACAGATGCAGCCTTTGGCCAACTTCCTGAAATTAACAGGAAGAAAGGTTTTGGAGCCTCTGCAGTTGTGTGGCTCTATTTGGTTCAGAGCAAGGAAGTGGGAAACCACCAGTTGCAACCAGGAAGTTATCTTTGTGCCCACAGGTTAAGCCAGCTAAGCCTTCCTGTTGTACTTGTTTGTTTTCCTTTACTTGTTTTTTATTTTCAAACTTTTATTCTGAAAATTTTTAAACATACTGGATGGTGAACAGTATGCCAAAGATGGGTATGACCTCCACCTAGATTCAGTGATTTTGCCATGCTTGCTGATAAGCACGTTAAAAGATGCAAGATCCTAACTGCATTCCCTGCTGTGTGACAGGCCTGTGCTGTGGGGCCTCCCTCAGTGGGCAGAATGGACCCAGTGTCAAACCAAGGGCTTATGGAAACAGGTCAGAGTGTAATGACCCTAGGCTCTGGGGTGATGGAAATATGTCTATTGTTTTTAGAATACAAATTACAGAAAGCAGATCTCAACATAGTTCCTGGCTGAAGGGAAAAAAGGAGATCCAGACTTCCATCAACATGACAGTGTATAACTTCCTTCTAATATAGTCATATAATTGAATAATTTACAGCAGTGAAAAACAGACTACATGTGTCAGCACAGATAATTAGAAGAAGCCGTGTTGAATGAAATGTAATTTGCAGAAGAGGATACACCAGACACAGAGTATATCATTTATCATTTATTTAATGACTAAACATAAAATAATATGCATTGCTTGTGGATATGTACAAGTTTCATAATGTATAAAACATTGTAATGACTCCCAACACCTTCAGAATGAAGGTTCCATCTGGTTAAGGAATGGAAGCGATGGTATTCAGCAAGGTTACATGAGACTTCAACCAAACTAGTAATGTTCAAATTTGTTAAAATGAGATGCTGGACATAAAGGTTTTTATTATATTTATACCTTTCTGTTAGAAAGGTATAAATATACCTATATGTTGGAAGATTTTAGTGTTAAAACTAGAGTGAAAAAGCACTATTTAAAAGGCTTAGAATCTTGAATCACTTCGTAGTTTTAAAAGCTGAGGCTGGGAGAGTTCAGTGTTTTGCTTCTTATATATTTTTGAATTTTATTTAATTATGCCGCAGTAGGGTCGGCTTTTTGGTGTACAGTTCTGTGAGATCTTTTTCATTTTTTTATTATGATAAAATATACTTTAAATTATGTAACATCTTAACCATTTTTAACTGTGTAGTTCAGTGGCATTAAGTACATTCATGTTGTTATGCAAACACCACCACTGTCCATCTCCAGAACTCTTTCATTTGGCAAAAACTGAAACTCTGGACCTGTTAAACAATGATTCCCAATACCTCCTATCCCCAGTCCCTGGCAACCAGCATTTCTGTCTTTACAATTTTGACTACTCTAGGTAGATACCTCATGGAAGTGGAACCATACAAAATTTGTTCTTTTGTGACCAGCTTGTTCCACTTAGCATAATGTCCTCAAGGTTCATCCACGTTGTAGCATGTATCAGAATTTCTAAGACAAAATGGTCTTTCTTTGTATGTATATATCACATTTTGTTTATCTATTCACTTGGTGATGGACACTTCTTAGGTTGCTTCCATGTTTTAGCTATTGTAAATAATGCTGCAGTGAACAGAGGAATACAAATATCCCACAGAACCCCCGCGTTCAATTCTTTTGGGTATATGCCCAGAATTTAAATTGCTGGATCATGTGGTATTTCTATGTTTAATTTTTGAAAGAGCTGCCATACTCTTTTACACAGCAGCTATAATTTTATAGTCCCACCACCAGTGTATAAGAGTTCCAATTTGTCCATATCTTTGCCAACATTTGTTATTTTCTGTTTTTCATAGTAGCCATTCTAATGGTCTAAGATAATATCTTACTATGATTTTGATCTGCATTTAATTTTCTACTTTCCCTTGTGATTTCTTTGATCTGTTGATTTTTAAGAATGTATTTAATTTTTACAAATTTGTAAATTTTCACATTTTACAGTTGACTCTTCAGTAACATGGATTTGTACTTCATGGGTCCACTTATACATGGATTTTTTTCAATAAATACTATAATACTACACAATTTGTGGTTGGTTAGGTCCATGGATATGGAACTTTGGATACAGAGGGCCAACTATAGAGTTATATGCGGATTTCCATTGCATGGGGTATTGGTGCTCCTAACCCCACACCTCATTGTTCAAGGGTCACCTGTACTTCTGTTAATGATGTCTAACTTCATCCTGTTATGGTTAGGGAAGATATTTTGTATAATATCTATCTTTTAACATTTATTGAAATAGTTTGCCACCTGATCTATGGTCTGTCCTGGAAAATGACCCACATGCACTTGAGAAGAATAGAAATTTTGTTGTCAAGTAAAATAAAGCATTTGTTATGAAAAAAGTATTTTGTTATAAAACACTTTATAAAACAAAGTGTTCGTTATAAAGTATATGTTTGTTAGATCTAGTTGGTGTATTGTGTTGTTCAAGTCCTAGAATTTCTTGCTTTTCTTCTGTCTGACTGTTGAGAGTGGAGTATTGAAGTCTACAAACTCCTTTTGTAGAACTGCTTATTCCTCCTGTCTGTCTGGTCAGTTTTTGCTTCATATATTTTGATAGTCTGTTATCAGGTACATAAATGTTTGTAATTGTCATGTCTTTTGCTGTATTAAAACTTTTACTAGTAAATAATATTCTTCATCTCTTGTAAACTCTTGATTTATAGCTTTTTTGTCTGATTTTATTATAGCCACCCCTGTTCTCGTTACTATTTGCATGGAATATCTTTTTCCATCCTTTTACTTTCAACCTATTTCTATCTTTGTATTTAAAGTACATCTCTTGTAGACAGCATATAGTTAGATCATATGTTTTTTTTTTTATCCATTCCACCAATCTCTGTCTTTGAATTGGAGAGTTTAATCCATTTACATTTAAAGTTAATATTGATAAGCAGGGAGTTCTGTCACGTTGCTGTTTGTTTTCTATATACTTTATGAACTTTTGTCATGCATTTCTTTTGTTACTGTCCTCTTTTGTGTTTAGCTGATTCTTTTGGTAGTATAACAATTTAATACTTGTTTCCTTTTACATGTATTATGCAACTGTTGGGTTGGCCAAAAAGTTACTTTTGAGATTTTCAATAAGCTGCTATAGAAAAACCTGAATGAGTTTTTTTGAGACCCCAATATTTTCCTTGCAGTTATCATGAAGATTACATATAACATCCTAAATTTATTACTGTTTACACTGAATTTGTATTAGCTTAATTTCAATAATATAAAAAACTCTGCTCCTTTACACTTTAATCAGTTCAGTTCAGTCGCTTAGTCATGTCCGACTCTTTGCGACCCCATGAATCACAGCACGCCAGGCCTCCCTGTCCATCACCATCTCCCAGAGTTCACTCAGACTCACGTCCATCGAGTCAGTGATGCTATCCAGCCATCTCATTCTCTGTCATCCCCTTCTCCTCCTCCCCCAGTCCCTCCCAGCATCAGAGTCTTTTCCAATGAGGCAACTCTTCGCATGAGGTGGACAAAGTACTGGAGTTTCAGCTTCAGCATCATTCCTTCCAAAGAAATCCCAGGGCTGACCTCCTTCAGAATGGACTGGTTGGATCTCCTTGCAGTCCAAGGGACTCTCAAGAGTCTTCTCCAACACCACAGTCCAAAAGCATCAATTCTTTGGCGCTCAGCTTTCTTTATAGTCCAACTCTCACATCCATACATGACCACAGGAAAAACCATAGCCTTGACTAGATGGATCTTAGTCGGCAAAGTAATGTCTCTGCTTTTGAATATGCTATCTATGTTGGTCATAACTTTCCTTCCAAGGAGTAAGCGTCTTTTAATTTCATGGCTGCAGTCACCATCTGCAGTGATTTTGGAGCCCCCAAAATAAAGTCTGGCACTGTTTCCACTGTTTCCCCATCTATTTCCCATGAAGTGATGGGACCGGATGCCGTGATCTTCGTTTTCTGAATGTTGAGCTTTAAGCCAACTTTTTCACTCTCCTCTTTAACTTTCATCCAGAGGCTTTTTAGCTCCTCTACACTTTCTGCCATAAGGGTGGTGTCATTTGCATATCTGAGGTTATTGATACTTCTCCCGGCAATCTTGATTCCAGCTTGTTGGAGATGTCACAAAATTATATCTGTATACAAATATGCCCCCAAACTTAATCATTTTACATGCATTAGTCTCTTAAATTATATAGAAAGCAAAATGTGGAATTATAAACCAAAGTAATAGTAACACTAGCTTTTAGACTAATGTGTTTTATAGAAATGTATTACTCTCTTAAATCATGTAGATAAAATTATCCTTTCACACTGTTCTTATACTGGTTTTTATAATTGCCCATGTCTTTTCCTTTATGAAGATATTTATTTCTTCATACTGCTTTGATTTACTGTCTAATATGTTCTTTCATTTCAATCTGCAGGACTCCCTTTAGCATTTCTTGCAGGGTAGGTCAAGTCATAACAAACTCCTTCAGTGTTTGTTTTTCTGAAAAATGTCTCAATTTCCTATTTTGAAGGATAACATTGTTGGATATAGGATTCATGGTTGACAGGTGTTGGTTTTTTTTTTTTTTTACTATTTAGCACTTTGAATATGTATCACCCCATGCTTTCTGGCCTGCAAAGCTTCTGATGAAAAATCAAATTACAATATCAGTGTGGGTCTATTTCTGGGCTGTTCTGTTTTGTTGCCTGATACGGCTTTCCTTGACCAGTATTGCATTGTTTTGATTACTGTAATTTCATGCGTGCGTGTGTGTGTGTGTTAAGTTGCTCAGTCGTATCCAGCTCTTTGCGGCCCCATGGACTGCAGCCTGCCAGACTTCTCTGTCCATGGAATTCTCCAGGCAGGAATATTGGAGTGGATTGCCATTCCTTTCTCCAGAGGAACTTTGCAACCTAGGGATTGAACCCTGGTCTCCTGCATCACAGGAGATTCTTTACCATTTGAGCTATAGGGAAGTCTATAATTTTATATAGTAAGCCTTAAAATAAGGTAGCGTGATTCTTTCATCTTCTGCTTTTTCAAATATATTCTAGCTTTTCTTTCTTTGCCCTTTCATATACATTTTAGAGTAAGTCTGCTGTTTTCTACAAAATATCCTTCTATCGTTTTGATTAGAATTACATTGAATCTATTGATAATTTTGGTGAGAATTGATATCTTTTCTATGTTGAGCCTTTCAATCCTTGAATACAGTATGTCTTTATATATTTAGATCTCTGGTTTATTTAATCAGCCTTTTGTAGTTCTCAGCATATAGATTTTGCAGCCTTTTGTAGATCTTTTGTAGATTTTGCAGATCTTTTGTAGTTCTCAGCATATAGATTTTGTACATATATTGTTAGATTTATACCCAAGTATTTCAGTTTTGGAAGAGATAATGTAAATAGTATATATTTTTTAAAATTTGATTTCCAGTTTTACCCTACAGTTATGCAGAAATGTTTGTGTTGACCTTGCAATCCTTAAACTTAGCTAATTATATATTAGTTGTAGCAACTAACCTTGCTAATTATATATTAGTTTTAGGAACTTTTTGTTGATTCCTTGGGATTTTCTACACATATAATAATTCTTTGAAAACAGAGACAGTATTATTTCTTCCTTTCCAGTCTCTATTATTTTTGTTGTTTTACTGCACTGGGTAAGACTACTGGGATGATTTGAATTGGAGTGCTGCAAATGGGCATCCTTGTCTTGATCCTGATGTTAATGGGGGGAGCATTCGGTCTTTCATCATTTAGTATGATTTGGGGCATAACATTTTTTAGATGTCCTTTATCAGGTTGAGGAGTGCATGTGTGCTTAGTCATGTCCAACTTTTTGTGACCCCATGGACTGTAGCCCTGCAGGCTCCTCTATCCATGGGATTTCCCAGGCAAGAACAGTGGAGTGGGTTGACATTTCCTACTCCAGGGCATCTTCCTTACCCAGGAACTGAATCTCCTGCATAGGGAGATCTCCTTGATCTCCTGCATGGGCAGGCAGATTCTTTTACCATTGAGCCTCCCAGGAAGCCATCAGGTTGAGGAAGTTCCCTCCAATTGCTAGTTTAGTGGGTTTTTAAATCATAAATAGGTGTTAAATTTTGACACATGCCTTTTTGTATGAATTGATATGATCATATACTTTTTATTCTTTATACTGTTAATTTGGTGAAATTCATTAATTGAATTTCAGACATTGAATCAACCTTTCATGATGAGGGCAGGCCCTTATTGGTCGTGGAGTAGTGTTCTTTTATATTGCTACATTAGATTCACTACCATTTTATTGAGGATATTAGTATTTGTATTCATGAAGATTTTAGGTTATTTTAAATTTTCCTCTTTCTCCTCCTCCTCCCCCCCTCCTCCACTCAACATCCCACCTCCCCCACACCCACTCCTCTTTAGTTTTGATGGTGGTTGTTCAGTCGCCAAGTCACGGCTGACTCTTTGTGACCCCATGGACTGCAGCGAGCCAGGCTCCTCTGTCCTCTGCTATCTCCCGGAATTCACCCAAATTCTTGTTCATTGAGTTGGTGATGCTGTCTAACCATCTCATCCTCTGCTGCCCCCCTTCTCCTTTTGCTTTCATTCTCTTCCAGCATCAAGGTCTTTTCCAGTGATTAATCTCTTCACATCAGGTGGCCAAAGTATTAGAGCTTCAGCTTCAGCATTAGTTCTTCCAATGAATATTCAGGGTTGATTTTCTTTAAGATTGACTGGTTTGATCTCCTTGCAGTCCAAGGGACTCTCAAGAGTCTTCTCCTGCACCACAATTCAAAAGCATCAGTTCTTCAGCTCTAGTTTTGGGATCTGGATAATAATGACCTCGTAAAATGAGTTGAGACATACTTACTCCTTTTCAATGTTCTGAACCAGATTGTATAAATATCTGGTAGATTTGGTTACTGAAGCCATGTGAGTCTTATTCAGAATATTTTTAACTACACATTTTTTATTGAGATGTAATTGACATGTAACATTATATTCAGTTCAGTTCAGTCGCTCAGTCGTGTCTGACTCTTTGCGACCCCATGAACTGCAGCACACCAGGCATCCCTGTCCATCACCATCTCCTGGAGTTCAGTCAAACTCACGTCTATTGAGTCAGTGATGCCATCCAGCCATCTCATCCTCTGTCATCCCCTTTTTCTCCTGCCCCCAATCCTTCCCAGCATCAGAGTCTTAGTTTCCAGTATAATATATAATGGTTTAATATTTGTGTATACTGTGAAATGATCACCATAGTAAGTCTGGTTAATATCTATCACCACACATAGTTACTTTTTTTTTCTTGTGACAAGAATTTTTAAGATTTGTCCTGTTAAGCAACTTTCAAATATCCAGTGCAGTAACTATAGTCACCATGTGATGTCATGTACATTACATCACTATGACTTATCTATTTTACAACTAGAAGTTTTGACCTCCTTCACCCAGTGTGCCCATCCCACATTCCCAGCCTCTGGCAACTACCAGTCTGTTCTTCAAATCTATGAGTTTATTATTTTGTTTGTTTGTTTTTAGATTCTCCGTATAAGTGAGATCATGCAGTAATTTGTCTTTCTTTGCCTTATTTCGGTTAGCATGATGCCCTAAAGGTTCATCCATGTTGTCACAAATAGCAAGGTTTATTTTTTTGTGGCTGAATAATATTCCAGTGTGTGTGTGTACATAATTTCTTTAATAGAACTCTTCAGGTTAAACCTGTTCCATCTTTGGTGAGTTTTACTGGCTTGTGGCTTTAGAGGAAATTCTCCATTTTATCTAAGTTGTTGAATTATGTCCATAGAAATATTCATAATATATTCTTATTATCTTAATTCCTGGAGATCTGTAGTGATATCCCTTCTTTACTTCCTGATATTGATAGCTTTTGCATTCTCTTTTATCCACGTCATACTGCCTAGAGGTTTCACAATTATATTGGTTTTTCAAAGGTGAACTTTTGGTTTCATTGATTGTATTTGTTTTTATATTCATTGATTTCTGCCTTTATTATTTCATTCCTTCTGCTTGCTTTGGGGTTATTGTGCTTTTCTTTTTCTGGATTCTCAAGTTGGAATCTTGGTTTACTGCTTTGAGATCATACTTTTTCCTAAAATCAGAATTTTCAGTTATAAGCATCTTACACATTTTCACATGTTGTATTTTAATGTATTTTAATTTTTTGTTCCACTCAGAGTATTTTATAATTTCACTTGAGAATTCCTTTCTATAAATTTTCCTTTCCAGGCACTCAGAGAACTTTTATCTGTTCCATATCTTTAGATTCTTGGTTGTAATCAAGTGTTAAATTCAAATATACATCATCTCATGAATATTTTGTAATAGCTTCATTTATTATGAATAATAATATGATATTCATTTACCTTGCTTCATTAGGGATTATAATAGTTATGATGTATTGAGTTCTTGTTATATTGTCATGTATGTATGTCCTAGGTACAGTGTTGATCACTTTACATAGTCTTAACACATCTCTCAACAGTTCTTTCAATTGATGCTGTTATTAGCCCCATTTTATTACTGAGAAGACTGAATCACATATTTTTCTTTATTTTTAAAATCTTTTTTATTATTTGCTTATTCATTTGCCTGTGCCATGGGGCATGTGGGATCTTAGTTTCCCGACAAGGGCTTGAACCTGTATCCTCTGTAGTGGAAGTGCAGAGTGTTAGCCACTGGACCACCAGGGAAGTGCCTGAATCACATATCTTAAGTGGTTTGTCCAAAGTCACTCAGCCAGTAAGTAACAGAGCTGGGATTTGAATGTAGGTCAGGAAGCAACAGTTAGAACTGGACATGGAACAACCGACTGGTTCCAAATAGGAAAAGGAGTGCGTCAAGGCTGTATATTGTCACCCTGCTTATTTAACTTCTATGCAGAGTACCTCATGAGAAACGCTGGACTGGAACAAACACAAGCTGGAATCAAGATTGCCGGGAGAAATATCAATAACCTCAGATATGCAGATGACACCACCCTTATGGCAGAAAGTGAAGAGGAACTCAAAAGCCGCTTGATGAAAGTGAAAGAGGAGAGTGAAAAAGTTGGCTTAAAGCTCAACATTCAGAAAACAAAGATCATGGCATCCGGTCCATCACTTCATGGGAAATAGATGGGGAAACAGTGGAAACATTGTCAGACTTTATTTTTTGGGCTCCAAAATCACTGCAGATGGTGACTGCGGCCATGAAATTAAAAGACACGTACTCCTTGGAAGAAAGGTTATGATCAACCTAGATAGTATATTGAAAAGGAGAGACATTGCCGACTAAGGTCCGTCTAGTCAAGGCTATGGTTTTTCCAGTAGTCAAGTATGGATGTGAGAGTTGGACTATGAAGAAGGATGAGCACTGAAGAATTGATGCTTTTGAACTGTGGTATTGGAGAAGACTCTTGAGAGTCCCTTGGACTGCAAGGAGATCCAGCCAGTCCATTCTGAAGGAGATCAGCCTTGGGATTTCTTTGGAAAGAATGATGCTGAAGCTGAAACTCCAGTACTTTGTCCACCTCATGCTAAGAGCTGACTCATTGGAAAAGACTCTGATGCTGGGAGGGATTGGGGGCAGGAGGAGAAGGGGACGACAGAGAATGAGATGGCTGGATGGCATCACTGACTCGATGGACGTGAGTCTGAGTGAACTCTGGGAGTTGGTGATGGACAGGGAGGCCTGGCGAGCTGTGATTCATGGGGTCGCGAAGAGTTGGACACGACTGAGCGACTGGAACTGAACTGAACTGATGACTTCCTTGGTGGCTCAGGCGGTAAAGCATCTGCCTACAATGCAGGAGACCCGGGTTCAATCCCTGGGTCGAGAATATCTCCTGGAAAAGGAAATGGCAACCCACTCCAGTATTCTTGCCTGGAAAATCCCTTGGACGGAGGAACCTTAGAGGCTACAGTCCCTGGGGTCGCAAAGAGCCGGACATGACTGAGCAACTTCACTTTCTTTCACTTTTGATTCCAGACAAAGTTCTTAACCGTTATACTGCGTTTCCTTTAAATTTTCAATTCTTGGCTTCTTAATAAGATTGTCAGCTTTCTTTAAGACAAATATGACGTCTTAATTATATTGATCTCCTTTTCTCTGGGCTTCCTTGGTGGCTCAGCTGGTAAAGAATCTGCCTGCAATGCAGGAAACCCAGGTTCGATCTCTGGGTCAGGAAGATCCCTTGGAAAGGGAATTGCAGCCCACTCCAGTATTCTTGCCTGGGAAATCCCATGGACAGAGAGGATCCTGGTGGGCTACAGTCCATAGCGTTGCAAAGAGTCAGATAAGACTCAGCAACTAAGCACATTTCTCTAAAGCACCTGGAATGATATTAACACACAGTAGTGGACTAACGGTTGTAGCCAAAATTCAATGAAATAACTGACGTGACAGAGAATCAAACCCATAACTATTACCATTTTGCCCCAGGTTCTTACCAACTAAGATAACTTAGCATAGTATCCTACATAGAAACAGAAAAAGCTGTCAAAACATTTGTGTCAATGGTAATGGCCAAGTGTTAGAGCCAGCCAGGAGGTTTATAAGTGTGAATGACCTGGAGTCCATCTCCAATCTCTATGGTATGGTTCTGGCCTTCAATCTGTCCTTTTGCTCTCTCTTGACCTTTTGTCACACTTTGAACTTTTATAACAGTTAAGCTTTCCCCAGTGGTTCGTGATCCCTCTCCTCTTTTAATCTTGAGGTTTTTAGATGAGCTCTTCACCATTTATTTAAGAAATGTATATCTGAGTCTTAATGTATGCCATGCACTTTTTAAAAGCACTTTATATATATATCAACCACTTATAATTTTGTGAGTTGGTACTATTATTATTCCCATTGTACAGATGAGGGAACTCTCACTGGGTGTTCTTTGTTTTTTTCTGAATAATTTTGTTTATTTTATGTTTTGGCTCTGCTGGGTCTTCATTGCTGCATGGGCTTTTCTCTAGTTGCAGGCTTCTCATTGCAGTGGCTTTTCTCATTGCAAAGCACAGGCTCTAGGGTGCCCCAGTTTCCATAGTTGTGGTATGTGGGCTCAATAGTTGCGGTGCACGGGCTTAGTGGATCCAAGGCATGTGGGATATTCCCGGATCATGGATTAAACCTATGTCTCTTGCATTGGCTGGCAGATTCTTTACCACTGAGCCACCAGGGAAGCCCTCTCACTGGCTTTTCTAGTGGTTCATTTTCCATTTCCAGTATCCAGTAGGAATCTGGGAGGCAGGCTGGAGGTGGTACAAAGCAAAAACTCTGATCGGGCAATCATTTACCTGTTGGAGTGTGCCCTGGGTCTGTAAAGGGCAGTGCAGCTGGAGTAGTTGGGCCAGCTTTGCCACAGAACACATAAGGACTTCTGTTGCTCTTAGGAATGATCTTCCATGCCCCATGGTCTCTTGTCTGGCATGCACACACACACACACACACAACATTTGTAATGTTCATATGATGGATTTAAAGTGCAGGATACAGCAGCAGAAACACGGGCTGGGAACTTGATGAAATCTGAATGTGACCTCTCCCTCTGCCCCTTATTATCTATTTGATCTTGGGCAAGTCACTTAATCACTTAGTGCTTTGTTTTTCTCAGCTATGAGGTTGAACATGGTACTGATTATCATAAAAATACATGAAGATTCAATGAGATGATGCATTTGAATATTTAGTCCAGTGATTGGCACATGAAATTGCTCAATATATTGATGTATTAGATATATTTTAAATTAGTAATATTTAAATAATATAGACCTTTTTCTATATTAAAAAAGATACTTTTGGCCTGTATGTAGCTTGTGGAACTGAATTTTGAGGGCCCAGAACAAGACTTGTCTATCTAGGTTGTTTATTTTGAATTTTGATGTTGACTTTTATTTTCTTTATCTTTGGCCGTTCATGGGCCTTTGGGATCAGTTCCATCATCGTCAGGATTTAAGGTTTGGTGCCCAAGTATCTACTTGGCCTTGTGTAAATGACATTCTTTTAAGGCCAGTGGCAAAGCCTGGTACTAGAGGTCAGCTTTACCTCTACTGTCAGTGAGATTTTTTTTCTCTGCCAGAGTGAGTGTTTTTGCTGTGATTGTCACTTAGGAGTGTTGGGCACGTGTTACTTCACCCCCTTAACAGCCACAGAATAACTGTTAAGGACCCCTGCTCCAGGCATTGAAGCTTGAGCCAGAGTTTTCACCAGTCAGTTTCTGAGAGTATGAGGTTCCTCCTAGAAAGACCCTGTTTAAAAAATGTCCCAATCCAGGAGGCAGGAGTGACATTGCATTGATTTGCCTCCTCCCTTTTATGGATCAAGCAAAGCCCTCTTAAACTGTAGGACTGCTGGTCTAGCGTGGCCTAAGAGCAAGCTCCTGACAGTCATCACCTGAAAGCTCATTAAACCTGGAGCGGGGGATGAAGAAGGTGATAAGAGAGACCCTTGAAAGCAAAAGGAAGGAAAGTGGAGCACCCCTAACTCAATACTTCAGGTTATATTTGCAGTGGAGGAAGGGAGGCAGGCTCTGATGCAAGATAGTGAGATGGACATAAGAGTTCAGTGTCAGATAAACCTGGGTTTGCATTGTGACTCTACTGTCCTATGGCATTGATGAGTCACTTCACCTTTCTGAGCCTGGTTTCCTCATCCACAAAATGTGACAAATAATTGTACCCATCTCATAAAATTGCTATAAAAAATTCAGTGAGAGAGTTTACCTAAAGCAGTTACCTGATACTTGCCTGGGATATGTTAAGTGTGGATCACCATCATCTCAGCATTGCCAGCAACAAGCAGCTGAAAGAAACAGACTGGGGAAACCAAAAGCAGCCTTGGGGCTTGTGTGGTGTTCCCCTGGGGACTCCTTACAACATGGTCTCTTAGTCTTAGGCACAGGTCCGTGAGTTCCAAGAGAAGAGCTCATGTTCTTCTAGGTCCCAGTAAGGGCATAAGAGAGATCCTAGTTATCGTGAGACTGCTGTGAGTGTGCGTGTATGTATGTGTGTGTGTGTGTGAGAGAGAGAGAGTGAGCTTGAGGTCCAGAAGCCATGTTGACTCAGTGGTGGTTGTATGTGACCCATCAAATTAGCCTTTCTGCGAGAGGAACAGACTGTCACTCTTGGCTTCTCCCTCAGTCATCAGGGCCCACTTGCCTTGAATGATAAAGGAAGCTGCTTCAGCCTAGTCCCACAGCTCACACAGGTGGAGTTTGTTCCTAACCTGCTTGTTCTTGACTGATAAAGGGTTCCTAGCATGTGTTTTAACAAGTCTGGATTTGGGAAACAGGATCACTACTCAATGCTGGAGACTAGTGGTTTTCTCCTTTTATGTTTTCCTTTTTAGTCACAGAACCCCATATGTAAAGTAGATAAAAGAAAGCTTGGAAGGCTGCCACTTCTGCCCGAAGGTATTTCTAAGAAAGCAAGGGAGCCCATTTGCAAAACACTGAAGTTGTCTTCCTGGGTTGTATTTGCTGCCCTTTTCCTGCCTAGGTCTCTGTTTGGGGAGGAGGATTGGACCTGGCTGTGTAAATAAGCAACCTGGCTCTGAGAAATAGGTCTCTACTGTAATAACACAGTCGTGTAATAACACCTGGCTCCCGCAGTGCCCCTTTGTTAGGCTGCCTGAGCCACAGCAGTTGGAGCTGAGATTGGGATGGACCGAATGTTTAGGGAGCCCGGAGCTAATTATGCAATGAAGTGTTGTAACCAAAGCCTGTTCACCAAGTGTTTGGGGGATTTTGAGGTGGTGCTGGTGCTCTTCAGAACATTTCAGCGAATGCAGAATGTGCTGCTTTTAATTTATTACGCATGTGTGCCAACTCCAGTGTTCTGTTTGACTCACACAACCTCTTGTATACACGCTCTCCCATCTGGCATGGCATAACCTGACACATTTTTGTCTGCCTCTGCATCACAGTCAGAGTGTGACCTGCACTTTATCTTTTTTTCCTCTCCAGGCTACAGATGCACATGTTGAATGGAGCTCTTCTTGCTCTGCTGTTTCCTGTGGTGAATACGCGGCTGGTAAGTGGCCCCTTCTAGAAATATACCAGCAACATACAAAATAGTATTCACTCGCTCCTGTGTTATCCAGTGCTTGTCCTCATCCTTGGGTCATGTCCCCATGTGAGTTTTTATTTTTTTAATCTTTTTTATTAAAATATAGGTGATTGGGAATATTATATTAGTTTTAGATGTATAGCATAGTGATTCAATGTTTTTATAGGTTAAGCTCAATTTAAAATTATTATGAAATATTGGCTATATTCTCTGTGCTATGCAATATATCCTTTTAGCTTATTTATATTAATCATGGTAATTTCTACCTTTGACCCCTCCATGTAAGTTTTTACATATCAACACATTCAGTGTTGAGATTTGATGCAACCCTGTTTGGATGTAATGGAGCTTGATGAGGGTGAGAGTATGGTATGGAACTCTGGGGCTTTAGTAAGGGTTTAGGCCAGAAGCAGAACAGATCAGAAAAGTCTATAGAAGCTTTTGGAAGGATTTGGTGAACAGAAAGGAGGCTCCACCCATTCAACCAAGGCTTCCAGGTGTTTTAAGGGCCTCCAGTGTGGATTCAGCCACATTGGTCCAGAATAATCTACTGGGGAGCCTCAAAGGCAGCCTGCTTTGCCAGAGACGCCTTTGGGCAAGAATTAGATTTCTTCCCTGTTCCCCAAACCCACAGAGAAGTCTGGCTCACACATCTCCCCAGTGGCTAGCAAGTAGAAGCCCACTGTGGCAGGTGGCTGGGTGCTAAACCAGTAGAGAGAAGTGGGAGTGTAGGGCTTGAGTGGCCGGGCCCTGTCCTCAGACTCCCATATGTCGGACTGCAGAGGCATTAGCAGGCTGGCTGAGAAAACTCAGGGCAAGAACTCACACATGAAATAATTCCTACTGCTTTCTGTTTTCATGACTTAAATTTGCCTCATGCATTAATATCACAGTTTAAATCTCAAAATGATAATCCTTCCTCTTTGGATCAATTTACAAGGTCGTTTCAAATAATAGACTTCCCTGGTGGCTCAGATGGTAAAAGTGTCTGCCTACAATGCAGGAGACCTGGGTTTGATTCCTGGGTTGGGAAGATCCCCTGGAGGAGGAAATGGCAACCCACTCCAGTATTCTTGCCTGGAAAATTCCATGGACAGAGGAGCCTGGTAGGCTATAGTCCATGGGGTTGCAAAGAGTCGGACACGACTGAGTGAATTCACTTCAAATAACAGTTGTGGGAGGTAGCTATTAAGTTGTGTGAAGGCCGAGTATTATAGCCTCTTGTTATAGAGGAGGAAACTGACGTTCAGAGAGTCCATCAGTAGAAATTCTTTCTTCTCGTCCATCTCTCCTTTGTCCTTCCTTCCTTCCTTCCCTCCCTTGCCCCCCTTTCCGCTTCTTCCCCTCTCTAATGGCAGATTTATTATTCTACTTGTTATGACCTCCAGTACTTTCTAAATAAACGTCAAGCTTTAGTCAGCCAGCTTATCAAGAATGTCCAAGTAACTTTCCTTAACATAAAAATTTCTTTGATGAACTCTGTGTTAACTAGTGATTCCAGTCAGGCTGATAATAATCTTGTATTCCTTTTCTAAAATAGAAGCTCAGGATGGTGGCTCTATTTGCATATGTCTTGACAGTTGGCTTTGGTCTGGTTACTTGAAATGGCTGGGATCCCTCCTAGGCTACCCTGACCTTCAGGACTTTTTACTTTGCAACCCCTTATTTGAGCTCAGATTGACAAAATAAGGCACAGGAAGGCAGGCAACTCTTTAAGCCTGATGATCTAATTAGGCAGGAAGTCAATTCTGGACATTTTTTGCCCTTTCTTCCTTCTTGGCCCTTGATGCTTTTTAATCCTCTTTTTCCTCCTTAGCTATAATGAGGAAACAAGGCAAATAGAATGAGCTAATTGGTGCATATACCAGTAATACAAACGTATATACACTCATATAAAGACAGTGAGGGAGTTAGAGGAAATTTCCACAGTCAGCTAAAGGATGTGGATCATTGAATTTCCATGTGGTCTTTTGCCGTGTGCCTTATTGGCACTGGGGCTTGCAGACCAGCTGGAGAATGCCCAGCTCCAACTTCCTCCTGGTTCTTCATCTTAGAAGCTGACACCTTAGAAGAAAGAAGATTTATTCCAATGGCCCATATTACAAGTAAGTACTCTTCACCATCAGGATTCAGAGTAGGTCTCTTTTGACTTCAGATCAAGTGCCTTAAGGGCAATTTCACTTTTGTTTCTTGGAGGGAAGGAAGGGAAATGTATCATGGAACTATTATTAGATTATCAGAGAGCTGAAAGCTTGTCTGAGCTAATCTTCTAGAGGGGAAACTTGTGCTTAGTCGCGTCAGTCATATCCAGCTCTTTGCAACCCCATGGACTGTAGCCTGCCAGGCTCCTCTGTCCCTGGGGATTCTGCAAGCAAGAATACCAGAGAGGGTTGTTGCCACGCCCTCCTCCAGGGGATCTTCCCAACACAGGGATCGAACCCAGGACTCCTGCATTGCAGATGGATTCTTTACCATCTGAGCCACCAGGAAAGCCCAGAGGGGGAACTTAGATGGATAAATGACTTGCCTAAGAAGCCAAGGTGGATGCCCCTAGAACCCAGTCTCCTGACTCAGACATCAGAGCCCTTTTCCCTTGTTTGATTGACATTTAGGGTGAGTTTGAATATGAATGCTAGTGAATTAAGACGCTGGAGATGCTGCTTAGCTTCTCTCCAAGTAGAAGAGTTGGGTCGTATGCTTCTTTGATAAGTTGATGAGCACTGTAGAGCCTCTTCCCAGATGCACAAAGACAAGTTTGCATACAATTTCAGGAGGGACACAGACCACCACTTCCTGCCCCTTTCTCGCAGAAGCCCATCCATGGATTCCTTGTTGATATCCCCAGCCCCAGCTGTCAGTAAGTAGTCCATGGCTTAGAGACTAGATGAACTGCCTAGTAGCTGCTTGTATAGCCAGTGGTTTTTCAGTCTGATGGTGATGAGGTTCCTTATCTGTACCCATGACTTTGCAGAGAATGTCATCCATTTCAGGCTAAACCACCTCCTGGAAAGTGCAAGCCAAGATGTGGGAGCTAAGCAGGGTGCACATGGAACTTGGTTACATATTAGCTTTTCAGTTACAGCTCTTACCTTGCAGAGCTGTTGATCTGGTCCTCAGAATAAGGCACGGGACCCAAGCTGCATTCCCAACCCTCAAATGAGACTTTTACCCTCAAATGTCCATGACAACTTCTTATGAATATGAAGTATTCTGAGCAAGGGAGAAAAGAAACTGCACTGTGTCAGCCCCTTCTCCAACCAAAGCCTCTAGCCTGGCCTATATTTATGTTTGCAGCCATCTGTCTTCTACTAGAACAATAAGGAGATGAATGATAATGATTCTTTTCATCAAGCTCCTTTCTTCATCAAGGCTCAAAGCCTCTAGTATATTATTATCTCATTATCAAAAATTGCCCCTTATTGTGTAGCCATGTTGATTTGTTACATTAGTTCCTATTTTCCTCCTTTGCCACCCCTCCCCCTTTTACCCAGTTCCTGTTCTCTGTTAAATGTTTGTCTTGAATGTTCCTAACTCTCAGACTGAGTGGAAGAGGTTAATAATGATTTTTCCCATTCCTGGGGCAGCTGCTCCTATCCACCATCATGTTTTGGGGATGTAACTGCCGCCGGCACACCTTGTACCCATGTGTGCTTCTGGGAACACTTTGCTGTCACGGATGCAAATCGGCTTGAGAATCTTACTCTTTGCTAATTGGTACATTGAAACACGCTAATTGACCTAGAAAAGTTATTTCTGTGAGCGGCAAATTGAGCTATTTTAAAAGTTATAGTTTGGGTTTTGGACTTGAACTAGGGACAGAATGTCCCTTTGCTTTTGACAGTACTTAAAATAGAAAAAGCTTGTTTTCAAAAGAGGCCTTAGCTTTCTGAAGAATTGATTCAGCCAAAATTGTGCCTCAACCTTCTACAAAGGCCAGTGTGTTTCTGATCAGATGAATGCAAAGTGTATGGGGACATGGATGGTGTTGAGAAAGCCTGGAGTTCCAGCAAATTCTAGGGACTGGTCTAGAATAGGTCTAATTACTGCCTGTATTTTGAGATTAATCTTTGAAAGTCTTACAGAATGCCAGCCCAGCCATACCAGTCAGTCCAAATTTTAATTGAGCATGGTTTTTTTGTTAAATATTGTGCTATATGCTTCAGGAGATGCAAAAGCAACCAGAGTTCATTCCCAGCCCTCAAGGAACTTGTGGTTTAGTTAGAAGGATAAGGCACAAATGCCTTAGACTTGCAGTATTAGAGTCAAAATCACAAGCAAGGAGAATTGCAAGGCAATACAGGCTTAATCGCTAGATTGTAATTGTTCCAAGTTCTACAAAAATGGGAAGAAGATTAATATCAGCATTTATTGAGCATCTAATGTGAATGTGTGCCAGGTAATTTATGAATATTCCTATTCTCACAAGAACCTGATTTTACTTGTGAGGAAACTGAGGCTTGGAGAAGCTAAATGACTTGCTCAGAGTTACATGATTGCTTGCTAAGTCACTTCAGTCGTGTCCGACTCTGTGCGACCCCATAGATGGCAGCCCACCAGGCTCTCCTGTCCCTGGGATTCTCCAGGCAAGAACACTGGAGTGGGTTGCCATTTCCTTCTCCAATGCATGAAAGTGAAAAGTGAACATGAAGTTGCTCAGTCGTGTCCAACTCTTAGCGACCCCATGGACTGCACCCCACTAAGCTCCTCCATCCATGGGATTTGCCAGACAAGAGTACTGAAGTGGGGTGCCATTGCCTTCTCCGAGATACATAATTTGTGAGTATAAAACTAAATATAAAGACTTTGAGCTCTAATGCACTGCGTCCTGAAGAGGTCATTGGATGAAGTGGTCCAGAAATGTTCCATGTAGAAGTAAAGCCTGAACCAAGCCTTGAAGGGCTATTAGAATGTGCATGCAAATTGCAGAGGAAAGTGATAGTTCAACTAAGGGACCAGAGGTATGGAGGTAAGAAATAGTAGACTCTCCTTGAGAGTCTAAAGCGCAGGATGGAGAGTCACGAACTCCAGTTTGTATATATAGACTTTGCCACTTACTTGCCAATCACCAGAAGACATCCTGTGACACTGCTTTTGTCACGTCTTTTAGCCCTTGAGTGTTTTGATTTTATGTGTACTTCTTACCTTTTCCACCACCAGTAAGAATTCTTACAGGGAGATGGGGCTTTTCAACCACAGAATCTTTCACAAATACAAATATGTCAGCCTAGTAGAGTTGTTAAGAGTATAAACTCAGGGATCTGATTTTCCAGGTTCATACCCTGACTGTGCTGTGTGTGTATGAGAGGGAGAGAGAAAGGGAACTTGGCTGCGTTACTTAACTTGAATGGGCTTCCCACGCTCTCATCTATGATATGGAGGTGATCATAGTGCCTCCCTCCTAAAGCTGCTCTGAGGATTAAATCAGTTAATATGTGTAGAGCATGTAGCACAGCACCTGGCAGATGGGAAGTCCTCCATCAGCATTAGTTGTTAATTATTAGGCTTTGATCTTCACAGAAACCCTGTGAAAGGTGGATATTAGTGTTACTGTACCAGTTTCAATTGCCCAGTGTGCAAGAAGCCAAATGCTGAGATGCTGAGGTTTGCCAAGCGAGGAAAACCAATCTCAAATCCACCTCCCCCAGTTGAGGGGCTTAGGATATTTATGGTACAAGGAAGCAGGGTGGTCTGAGGTCTGGGGAAAGATGGCTGTGGGCAAGAAAAAGACGAAGTAATCAGCGTTCTGTGCAAGTGTAGCTGAGTTATGTACTTCTTGAGATGCATGTGGTGGTATCTACAGATAGAATAAGTGAATTAGTCCATCAACCCGAGCCTCTGTATTGCAGAGAAATTCCAGGGATCTTTTGCACACATGTCCAGTATGATGTCTTAGGTGTGATACCAGAGGGATGACAGATATTTTCCCAAGTGAATTATTTTTAAACCACTTAAAATAATGCTGTTTTCCTGATGACAGCAAAAGACATATTTAATGATGAAAACTTGTAAAATACAGGAAAGTAGAAATAAAAATTAAGTACCATCAATGCAAAAGGGTTATTTTTCAACATATTAAAAAAGAAAAACACCAAAAGCAAAAAAAAAAAAAAAAGAAAAACACCAAAAGCATGAGGCTTTTGTGCCTCTGTCCTTGAAATTGTGTAAATGTTTTCTTTACAAAATAAAGAAAATACAGAAAAAGACTGAAATAGGATCACTGAATAGCAGATGTTCATATTGTTTGCAGCGTATTCTCAAAGTCTTTTCATCTCTGTGTGGTTGTTAAGAGTTAGTATAATGTAGTGGTCAGATGGCTGACTCTGGAGTAGGCAGATCCTTGCTTTTATGGCTGGCTCGTCTCTCTTTATCTATGTGATCGTGGGTAAGTTACACACTTCGGTGACCTTGTTTTCTTATCTGTAGATGGGAGCTTGAACGAATGGAGATACGTGAGGTAAGCACTTAGTCTAGTGCCTAGCACACAGTAAGTGTTTAATAAGTGTCACATGCGCCTGTTGTTACTACTAGTCCAAATAGAAGTCGAACTGGGCTCCTGTTGGCCTGTGCTATTTGATGTTAGCCTTCAGGGCCTTGGCTCTAGCTCCCTGGTTGGGTGATGGTGATGTGAAGAGGGCTTTGTTTCTGAATTAGCTTTGTGGAGTGAGATTAAAATTCCCTGGCAGGATTTCTTTTCCACATTGACTAGCAGCGTGTGTGTGTGTTTCCCAGACAGACTGTTGGATTAGGGAACTGGCCATCTCTTTTCTCTCCTCTCTCCTGACAGGTGAATTAGGCCCACTCCTGGAGTTTCTTCCCATTTGAATGAAATGTCGATACCCCTAGGTTTTTCAGTAACACCCAAGCCCCCCGCTCTCGGGGAGAGTAGCAGCCCTGAGTGAGGATGGCAGGCAGCAGCCTCTTTGCCTCCAGTTTAATAAATAGTTCTTTGCACTAGTTCTGTTTTCCAAAAATGCGATTAGAAGGCACAGCCTCTGACTCTTCCAACCAATATTTCTCCCTTGACCTCGAGCCACTCCCCCAAGCCATGTTTCTTTTTTGTTGCTTTTTTTTTAGATCAAGCAGGCAAGATTTATTGAGCAGGTTGTAAGCAGTACAGTCTCAAGTGGTCAGCAGTGTTTCTTTGTGCAGTCAAAGCCTTATCTAGTGGGAGAGTTCCGTTTCCCCAATCTGTGTGGATCAGTGGTTCTCAGCTCTGACTGCACCCTAGAAGCAACAGAGCCCATTTCAAAATGTAAGCATTTTCCAAAAGCACCCCAGGCAATTCCAGTGTGCAGGCGGGGCAGCACTGCTTAGGGCCCTGCCTGGTCTCCTGCTGCCGCTGACCTTGGGGGCTTTGACTGAGTTTGTTTCCTTCCCATCAAACATCAGTTTCCCCATTAGTCAAATGGGCTTAGTGATACCTGCTCTGTCTACCTCCCAGATACCTTTTTGAAGAAAAGGTAGCAGATAACAAAAGATAACAGAAGAATTAGCAAAGAGCTTTGAACATTTAAAAGCACTCCTCAAAGAGGCAATGGGTCCTTGCCTCTCTCTCTCC
The DNA here is from genome assembly GCA_917880005.1 of Nanger dama. Classification (NCBI taxonomy): domain Eukaryota; kingdom Metazoa; phylum Chordata; class Mammalia; order Artiodactyla; family Bovidae; genus Nanger; species Nanger dama. The sequence continues at coordinate 4,931,003 of CAKJTW010000085.1, read as the reverse complement.
CTGTTGTCACTTTTTTGAGGGGGAGTGTTAATTGAGATAAAATCTACATAATACAAGTATATCCACTTGAAGTGTACAATTCAATGTCTAATTCAGTGTATTACAGAGTTGTACAGCCATTGCCACTATTTAATTTTAGAATATTTTCATCATTCTCCCCACCCCCCACCAAAAGCATTAGTGATGTCTCTTTACTACTCCCTCCACAGACCCTGGCAACCACTCCTCTCCTTTCTGTCCCCATGGATTTGCTTGTTCTAGATCTCATGTAAATAGAATCATATCATTTTTCTGATTGACTTATTTCACTTAGCATAGTTTTCAAGCTCATCCAGGTTGTTGCATGTATCAATACTTCACTCCTTTTTATGACTGAATAATAATATTCCTTTGTACAGTGTACCACATTTTTAAAAATGGAAGTATACTGTATCTACAATGTTGTGCCAGCTTCAAGTGTACAGCACAGTGATTCAGTTTGTCAGATTCTCTTCCCTTATAGTGGGCATTACAAAATACTGAGTATAGTTCCCTGTGCTGTATTTGTTGGTTATCTTATATTTTGTTTACCATTCACGCATTGATGGACATTTGGGTTGTTTCTACCTTTTGGCTGTTGTGAATAGTGATACTGTGAATGGTTGTGTAAAGATATCTGCTTGACTAAGCTTTTCTGTTGGCTCAGACAGTAAAGAATCTGGCTGCTATGTGGGAGACTTGGGTTCTGTTCGTGGGTTGGGAAGATCCCCCAAAGAAGGAAATGGCTACCCACTCCAGTACTCTTGCCTGAAGAATTCCATGGACAGAGGAGCCTGGTGGGGTACTATCTTGACTGCTTTGGGCTGTATACCTAGAAGTGAAATTTCTGGGTCATATGGTAACACCATATTTAAATAACCTTTTGAGGAACTGCCAGACTGCTTTCCAAAGTGGCTCCCCTGTTTTTTATTCCTACTAGCAATGTATTGAGGGTTCTGGTTTCACTGCCTCCTTGCCAACAATTTTTATTACCTGATTTTTCCCCCTTATAACCATTTGGGAGGGTATAAAATGGCATCTCCCCGTGGTTTTGATTTGTACTTCCCTGATAACTAATGATGTTGAACACCCTTTCATGTACTTATTGGCCATTTTTATGTGTTCTGAGGGGAAATGGCTTTTCAAATCCTTTCCCATGTTTAAATTGGGTTATTTGTTTTTTATTGTTCAATTGTGATAGTTCTTATGTGTTGGGATAGTAGACCTTTATCTGGTATATGACTTGAAATATTTTCTCTCATCCTTTGGGTTGTCTTTGCATTTTATTGATAGCGTCCTTTAAAATACAGAATCTTTAAACACTGATGAAGTTTACTCTCTTTAATTTGTCTTTGACTGCTTGTGCCTTTGGTATTATGTCTAAGACACTAGTATCTAATCAAGTTCAGGAGGTCTTAGGAATATCTTTTAAGAGTTTCATACTGTTAGATCTTGCATTTAGGACTTTTATATATCATGTGAAGAAGGGATCCAAATTCATTCTGTTGCATGTGGATATCCAGTTGTCCCAGCATTATTTGTTGAAAAGACTCTTCCCTGTTGAAATGTCTTGGAACCCTTATCAAAAATCAATCAAATAGGGTTTATTTCTAGACCATCAGTTTTATTCCATTAATATATATGTCTATTCTTATCCTGGCACCACACTGTCTTGATGATCACTGTAGATTTGTAGAAAGTTTTGAAAGTGAGAAGTGTGTCATTCATATTTGTTATTCTTTTTCAAGATAGTTTTGGTCATTTGGGGGCGCTTGTATTTCCATATGAATTTCAGGATCATGTTGTAATTTGTTGCAAACAGCCAACTGGAATGCTGATAGGGGTTACATTGACTATAGAGTAATTGCAGGAATATTGTCATTTTAACAAAATTAAGTCTTTCAATCTATGAACACAGGATGTCTGTCTATGTATTTAGGTCTTCTTTAATTTTTTTCAGTGACATTTTGTTAGTTTTTTGGAATATAGATTTTGCACTTTTTGGGTTAAATGTATTCCTATGTATTTTATTCTTTTTGATGGCTCTGCAAATGGAATTGTTTTCTTCATTTCATTTTCAGATTGCTCATTACAGTTCATTTTTCTGTATCTATCTTATAACCTTTCAGAACTTTTTATTACTGCTAATAACTTTGTGTGTGTGTGTGTGTGTGTGTGTGTGTGTGTGTGTGTGTGTTTTTTTAAGATTTTCTATAGATAAGATTGTGTTATCTAGGAATAGAGATAGGTTAACTTCTACTTTCCAATCTGGGTGCCTTGTATTTCTTTTTCATGGCCAATTGCCCTGGCTACAACTTCTAGTACAGTGTTATGTAGAAGTGGCGAGAGTGAATATTCTTGTCTTATTTCTTACCTTAGGGGAAAAGCATGCAGTCTTTCATCATTGAGTATGGCTTTAGCTGTGGGTTTTTCGCACATGCCCTTATCAAGTTGAGGAAGTTCCTTTAGTAACTTTTAATAAATATCTGTCCTTGGGGAACTGAGGGTAGTAAGAGTTTTTAATGTTGAGGTACTTAGTCATTAACAGTTTAGAATTGCTTATGGTGGGAAATGTCTTTCCAAGGAAGACATTGTAATGCTTCAGGGTTTAATATCATCTACACACAAATTAAAGAAAGGAATCTTAAGCATATTTAAAAGAAAAGTGAAAGCTTTTAGAGTTTCTTTTTTAAATTATTTTTTTATTGAAGGATAATTGCTTTACAGAATTTTGCTGTTTTCTGTCAAACCTCAACATGAGTCAGCCATAGGTATACATATATCCCCTCCCTTTTGAATCTCCCTCCCCATCCCATCCCTCTAGGTTGATACAGAGCCCCTGTTTGGCTTTCCTGAGCCATTCAGCAAATTCCTGTTGGCTATCTGTTTTACATATGGTAATGTAAGTTTCCATGTTACTCTTTGCTTACGTGTCACCCTCTCCTCCCCTCTCCCCATGTCTGTAAGTCTATTCTCTATGTCTGTTTCTCCATTGTTGCCCTGTAAATAAATTCTTGAGTACCGTTTTTCTAGATTCCAGATATATGCGTTACAATACGGTATTTATCTTTCTCTCTGACTCACTTCACTCTGTATAATAGGTTCTAGGTTCATCCACCTCATTAGAACTGACTCAAATACATCCCTTTTATGGCTGAGTAATATTCCATTGTGCATATGTACCACTACTTCTTTATCCGTTCATCTGTCGATGGACATCTAGGTTGCTTCCATGTTCTAGCTATTGTAAATAGTGCTGCAGTGAACGATGGGATACACGTGTCTCTTTCAATTTTGGTTTCCTTGGGGTATATGCCTAGGAATGGGATTGCTGGGTTATATGGTGGTTTTATTCCTAGTTTTTAAAGGAATTTCCATACTGTCTTCCATAGTGGCTATATCAGTTTACATTCTCACCAACAGTGCAAGAGTATTCCCTTTTCTCCACACCCTCTCCAGCATTTATTGTTTGTAGACATTTTGATGAGGGCCATTCTGACCAGTGTGAGGTAATATCTCATTGCAGTTTTGATTTCCATTTCTTTAATAAGGAGTGATGTTGAGCATCTTTTCATGTGTTTGTTAGCCATCTGTATGTCTTCTTTGGAGAAATGTCTGTTTAGGTCTTTTCCTCACTTTTTAATTGGGCTCTTTGTTTTTCTGGCATTGAGTTGTATGAGCTGCTTATATATTTTAGAAATTAATCCTTTGTCATTTGTTTCATTAGCTATTATTTTCTCCCATTCTGAAGTTTGTCTTTTCACCTTGCTTATAGTTTCCTTTGCTGTGCAAAAGCTTTTAAGTTTAATTAGGTCCCACTTGTTTACTTTTGTTTTTATTTCCATTACTCTAGCAGGTGAATCATAGACGATCTTGCTTTGATTTATGTTATTGAGTGTTCTGCCTATGTTTTCCTTTAAGAGTTTTATAGTTTCTGGTCTTACATATAGGTCTTTAATCCTATTCGAGTTTATCTTTGTGTATGGTGTTAGGAAGTGTTCTAATTCATTCTTTAACATGTAGCTGTCCAGTTTTCCCAGCTCCATTGACTGAAGAGGCTGTCTTTGCCCCATTGTATATTCTTGCCTACTTTGTCAAAAATAAGGTACCCATAGGTGCATGGGTTTATTTCTGCACTTTCTATCTTGTTCTGTTGGTCTATATTTCTGTTTTTGTGCCAATACCATACTGTCTTGATGACTGTAGCTTTGTAGTATAATCTGACATCAGGAAGGTTGATTCCTCCAGCTCCATTCTTCTTTCTCAAGATTGCTTTGGCTATTTGGGGTCTTTTGTGTTTCCATATGAATTGTGAAAATTTTTGTTCTAGTTCTGTGAAAAATGTCATTGGTAATTTGATAGGGATTGCATTGAATATGTAGATTGCATTTGGTAGTATAGTCATTTTCACAATATTGATTCTCCCTACCCAGGAACATGGAATATCTCTCCATCTGTTTATGTTGTCTTTGATTTCTTCCATTAGTGTCTTATACTTTTCTGTGTACAGTCCTTTTGTCTGCTTAGATAAGTTTATTCCTAGATATTTAATTCTTTTTGTTGCAGTGGTGAATGGAATTGATGCCTTAATTTCTCTTTCTGATTTTTCATTGTATATAGAAATGCAAGTGATTTCTGGGTATTGATTTTGTATCCTGCAGCTTTGCTAAATTCACTCATTAGCTCTAGTAATTTTCTGATACTATCTTTAGGGTTTTCTAAGTATCGTATCATGTCATCTGCAAACAGTGAGAGTTTTACTTCTTCTTTTCTGATCTGGATTCCTTTTATTTCCTTTTCTTGTCTGATTGCTTTAGCTAGGACTTCCAGAACTATGTTGAATAATAATGGCAAAAATAGATACCTTTGTCTTGTTCCTGATCTTAGGAGGAATGCTTTCAGTTTTTCACCGTCGAGAATGTTTGCTGTAGGCTTATCATATATACCCTTTACTATGTTGAAGTAGGTTCCTTCTATGCCCATTTTCTGAAGAGTTTTAATCATAAATGAGTGCTGAATTTTGTCAAAGGCTTTTTCTGCATCTATTGAGATGATCATATGATTTTTATCTTTCAATTTGTTAATATGGTATATCACATTGATTGATTCACATATATTGAAAAATCCTTGCAGACCTGGAATAAACCCAACTTGATCATGGTGTATAAGCTTTTTGATGTGTAGCTGAATTCTGTTTGCTAAAATTTTGTTGAGGAATTTTGCATCTATGTTCATTACTGATATTGGCCTATAGTTTTCTTTTTGTGTGTCATCTTTGTCTGGTTTTGGTATCAGGGTGATGGTGGCCTCATAGAATGAGTTTGGAAGTGTTCTTTCCTCTGCAGTTTTTTGAAAGAGGTTTAGAAGAAGGATAGGCATTAGCTCTCCTCTAAATGTTTGATAGACTTCCCCAGTGGCTCAGACGGTAAAAGCGTCTGCCCACAACATGGGAGACCTAGGTTCGATCCTTGGATTGGGAAGATCTCCTGGAGAAGGAAATCGCAACCTACTCCAGTATTCTTACCTGGAAAATCAAATGTTTGATAGAATTCTCCTGTGAAGCCATCTGGTACTGGGCTTTTGTTTTGGGGAAATTTTTTTTTTTTATCACAGCTTCAATTTCAGTCCTTGTAATTGGGTTGTTCATAATTTCTATTTCTTCCTGGTTCAGTCTTGAAAGATTGAACTTTTCAAAGAATCTGTCCATTCTCCCAGTTTATCCATTTTATTGCCATATAGTTGTTCATAATAGTCTCTTATAATCCTTTGTATTTCTGCATTGTCTGTTGTAACCTCTCTGTTCTCATTTCTAATTTTGTTGATTTGACTCTTCTCTTTTTTTTCTTGATGAGTCTGGCTAAAGGCTTGTACATTTTGTTTATCTTCTCAAAGAACCAGCTTTTAGTTTTATTAATCTTTACTATTATTTCTTTCATTTCTTTTTCATTTCTTTCTGCTTGGATCTTTATGATTTCTTTCCTTCTACTAATTTTGGGGTTTTTTTGTTCTTCTTTTTCCAGTTACTTTAGGTGTAAAGTTAGGTTGTCTATTCTGTTTTTCTTGTTTCTTGAGGTAGGATTTTATTGCTATAAACTTCCCTCTTAGAATTGCTTTTGCTGCATCCCATAGGTTTTGACTTGTTGAGTTTCCATTTTTATTTGTTTCTAGAAAATTTTTGGTTTCCCTTTTCATTTCTTTAGTAACCTGTTGGTTATTTAGAAATGTGTTGTTTAATCTCCATGTGTTTGTGTTTCTTACAGTTTTTTTCTTGTAATTGATATCTAGTCTCATAGCATTGTGGTTAGAGAAGATGCTTGATACAATTTCAATTTTGTTAAATTTACTGAGGTTTGATTTGTGACCCAAGATGTGCTGTATCCTGGAGAATGTTCCATGTGCACTTGAGAAGAAGGTGTATTCTGCATTTGGATGGAATGTCCTGAAAATATCAGTGAGATCCATCTCATCTAATGTATCACTTAAGACTTGTGTTTCCTTATTAATTTTGTTTTGATGATCTGTCCTTTGCTGTGAGTGGGGTATTAAAGTCTCCTACTATTATTGTGTTACTGTCAATCTCTCCTTTTATGTCTGTTAGTGTTTGTCTTAGGTATTGAGGTGCTCCTATGTTGGTTGCATAGATATTTACAATTGTTTTGTCTTCCTCTTGATTGATCCCTTGATCATTATGTGAGTGTCCTTCCTTATCCCTTGTAATCTTCTTTATTGTAAGGTCTGTTTTGTCTGATACGAGGATTGCTAGTCCAGCTTTCTTTTTACTTCTCATTTGCATGGAATGTATTTTTCCATCCTCTCACTTTCAGCCTATATATGTCTTGAGGTCTGAAGTGAGTTTCTTGTAGACAGCATATATGGGTCTTGATTTTGTATCCATTCAGCCAGTCTGTCTTTTGGTTGGAGTATTTAACCCACTTACATTTAAAATAATTATCGATATATATGTTCCTATTACCATTTTCTAATTGTTTGGGGTTGATCTTTTTTCTTCTGTTGTATTTCTTGACTATAGAAGTCCCTTTAACATTTGTTGTAAATCTGGTTTGGTGGTATTGAATTCTCTTAACTTTTGCTTGTCTGAAAAGCTTTTTATTTCTCCATCAATTTTGAATGAGATCCTTGCTGGGTACATTAATCTTGGTTGTAGATTTTTCCCTTTCAGTATTTTAAATATATCCTGCCATTCCCTTCTGGCCTGTAGAGTTTCTGCTGAAAGATGAGCTGTTGAGCAAATGGGATTTCCCTTGTATATTACTTGTCGCTTCTCCCTTGCTGCTTTTAATATTCTTTACTTGTGTATTTAGTCTTTGTTAGTTGATTAGTACTTGTGTTGGTGTGTTTCTCTTTGGTTTTATCCTGTATGGGACTCTTTGTGCCTCTTGGACTTGATTGACTGTTTCCTTTTCCATGTTGGGGAAATTTTCAACTATAATCTCTTCAAAAATTTTCTCATACCTTTTCTTTTTCTCTTCTTTGGGGACCCCTATAATTCAAATGTTGGTGCATTTGATGTTGTCCCAGAGGTCTCTGAGACTGTCCTCAGTTCTTTTCCTTCTTTTTATTTTACTCTGCTCTTCAGAAGTTATTTCCACCATTTTATCTTCCAGCTCACTGATTCATTCTTCTGCTTCAGATATTCTGCTATTGTTTCCTTCTAGAGTATTTTTAATTTTAGTAATTGTGTTGTTTGTATGTTTATTCTTTAATTCTTCTAGGTCTTTGTTAATTGATTCTTGCATTTTCTCCATTTTGTTTTCAAGGTTTTAGATCATCTTTACTATCATTATTCTGAATTATTTTTTTCAGGTAGTGTGCCTATTTCCTCTTCATTTATTTGGACTTCTGTGTTTCTAGGTTGTTCCTTCATTTGTGTAGTATTTCTCTGCATTTTCATTATTTTTTAAAACTTATTGTGTTTAAGGTCTCCTTTTCCCAGGCTTCAAGGTTGAATTCTTTCTTCCTTTTCGTTTCTGCCCTTCTTAGGTTGGTCTAGTGTTTTGTGTGAGCTTTGTATAGAGTGAGATTTGTGCTGAGTTTATTTATTTGTTTGTTCGTTTTTCTTCTGATGGGTAAGGCTGAGTGAGGTGGTAATCCTGTCTTCTGATGACTTGGTATGTATTTTTGTTTTGTTTGTTGTTTAGATGAGGCATCCTGCCCAGGGTGCTACTGTTGGTTGGGTGATGCTGGGTCTGGTACTCAAGTGGGCTCCTTTGTGTGAGCTCTGACTATTTGATACTCTCCAGGGTTAGTTCTCTGGTAGTCTACGGTCTTGGAGTCAGTCATCTCACTCCAAAGGCTCAGGGCTTGATCTCTGGTTAGGAATGACGATTCCACAGTGGTTTGTAATGGCATTAAGGGAGAGGAAAACAAATATCCCAAAAGGAGAAACCAAAGATGAACCCCAGACAAATGGCAGTTACAAAATCAGGCAAATAATAATTAAAGTAATGGAATATACACATGTACATATCCATCCATGAGCAAAGCCAAAACAGTCAACAAAAATAAAGTACAGTAGATTCATCCATGAACAAAGGAAATCAAAAATTATATTTACGAGCTGAGAACAAAACTAATTTTAGCAGAAACTGGAAAACAAAAGTAAAGCAAGGTTCCAAATGGGAATAAAGCAATGAAAACAAAACTAACAAGTATGTTGCGAGGAAAGGAAAGAAAGAAAGAATAGGTATGCAAAGTTAGAAAGAGGTAGATGGAGATTTATATACATTAAAGATTAACTGTAAGGGGAAAATAACAGTAGGAAAGGCAAACAAAGGAATAAATAAAGAAAAGTATAAGAGGTTTAAAAAAATTAAAAATTAAAATTATAAGATGAGAAAAGAGAAAAAGGAAGAAGAAAGAACAAAGGGGTGAAAAAGGAAAAGTCCATAGAACTTCAAAAGTCCAATGTAGGGGCAGACAGAGATTTATGATGACAACTGAAAATGTGAGTGAGGAAAAACAAAAAGATCAAAAGCTTAATTGGATTTCTTAGTGCCAATATAATTGAAAACTACAACGGAGGGGGAAGAAAGGAAAAAAAGAAAAAAATCCAAAAGAATCTACAGAACAAGTCAAAAATAAGAATAATAAATATTTTTCTTGAGTCACTGCTGTCAGAGTCCTTACCTTACCTCCCTAGGATGCCCTCCAATAGTGTACTGATCTCTGGACCTGCTGTGGGGGCAGCTCAGTTTCTAATCTGGTCCTACTCCTGTGTGTTCTTGCCTCCAATGTCTACAGCTATCAGAGCTAGTGCATTTTCTTTTGTGGGCACTCTCTATGGCCTTTTATATTTTCCATAGACACAGAGTCTGCTTAGTTGATCATGTAGATTTAATCTGCAGCTTGTACAGCTGGTCAGAAGGTTTTGGGTCTTCTTCCTTTGCCACCCTGCCCCTGGCTTTCAGTTGTGGTTTTATTTCCACCTCTATATGTGGGTCGTGCACTGGGGTTTGCTCCTGAGGCTACCCTGGAGGGGTTGGGTTTACCCCTGTGAAGGCTAGGTGTGGAGGTGGTGCAGCTGCTTGGGTCACTGGGGTTCTGGCAGCACCAGGTACTCGGGGATTGGAGGCTGGGGGAGTAGGAAATATAGTGCTTTAGAAATGTATGGCAACCAGTCTTGGCCAATACACTCCAGTATTCTTGCCTGGAGAAGCCCCTCTCTGACAGAGAAGTCTGGCAGGCCACAGTCTGCAGGGTTGAAAAGAGTCGGACATGATCGAAGTGACCCTGCGTGCATAAATGCAAGACTTTTTTTTCTGCCTGTGGCAGCTCTGCCCCAGTGAGAGTTGAGCTTGAGGGTGGTGCAGCTGCTTGGCTTGCGGGAACCCCGGTGGCGCCAAGTGTGCAGGGACACAGACTGCCTCCACCGCAGGAGTTATGGCCCCATCAGTCTTTTTTTGAGCCTCTTCTAGCTGGCGATTAGGAAGTCATCTTTGGCCAGTCTTTCTCTGTAGCTCTGCCCGTTCGGGCACCTAGAGGGCTCCCTTGCCTGTGGTCCTTGTCTGTTGTTCGGCTAGTCAGACACATAGAGGGTCCTCCCTAACTGTGGTCCTACTTTGTAGATTGGCGCCTGAGGCACTTAAAGGAGCACCCTGGGTGGGGCCTACTCTGTAGTTCTGTGCCTCAGGCGTTTGATGGGCTAGCTTCTCTATTGTTCAGCACTGATGCTGGCATCTGGGGAGAGAGACTATGGTGATGGCTCCACCCCCTGCGCATGACTCAGTGGTATCACCATGCTGCCACGGCTGCCTGGCTTTCCTCTCCTGGCATTTCGCACCATTGTCTCCTCCCTCACATCCCCTCCATCCGTCTCTCTGCATTCAACAGCAGTCCTTGCCCTGGGATTGCTCCCCAGCTGCTGCCCCTTCCAGGAGACCAGCATTCCTGCCCAAGGTATGTATGGCTGTGGGCAAGGACTGTCTGATTTTCATTCATTTTAGGCTGCCATAGATCAGCTGTTTCACTCTCAGCCTTAAATGTTTCTCTTCTGACTCAGACAGTTGCTCTGCTGTGGGGATCAGACCCCTGCTTCAGTTCCCCACCCGCAAAGGGCAGGTCCAGTTCTACTAACATTCCTGTTTTCTCCCCCTACTTCCTTCATCCTACTGAGTTTTGCGTGATTCTCTATATTCCTTTCCACTGGTCACATACTTCTGTCCACTCTCAGCTGGTGTTCTGCATGCACTTCTGTGTCTGAAGGTGTATTCCTGATGTATCCATGGAGAGAGATGTACGCCACGTCCACCTACTCCTCCACCATCTTGTTCTCTAGAGTTTCTTTTAAAATACAGTGATGTTGCATTGCCGTGAGGGAACTAGAGGGAATTGAAAGGCTTCAAGGCTGGTATACAGTAGGAGCTCAATAAATGTTTGCTGGATAGCTGGTATACTTAGAGGAGATGTTATTAGCTTCAACTGCCATAACAAAACTATAGACTGATTTCAACAACAAATTTCTCACCAATCTGGAGGCCTGACATCTGAGCTCACAATGTTAGCCTAGCAAGGTCAGGTTCTGTTGAGGGCTCTCTTCTTAGTTTGTGGATGGCCGCCTTGCTGAGTCCTCACAAGTTCAAGACAGAGCCCTCTTGCTCTCTAGTGTTTCTTCTGATAAGGACACTAATCCTATCTGGAGGACTCCACCCTTATGACCTCTTCTAAAACTAGCTACCTCCCAAAGGCCCTACCTCCACATACCATCACACTGGGGGTTAGGGCTTCATGAAAATTTGGTGAGGTGGGCACACAAACATGCAGTGCACAGCAGAAGGTTAGAATATTATACACACCAGGTGTGGCATTGGCAAATCTGAATTTTTAGGATTCATAACAGCAAAGGTAGGGAATGGCAGACATGGTTAGACTTTCATGAAAATAGCTACCATTTCATGGCGCTAGTGGTAAAGAATCTGCCCACCAATGCAGGAGACATAAAAGGCGCAGGTTTGATCTCTGGGTTGGGAAGACCCTCTGGAGGAGGAAATGGCAGCCCACGCCAGTACTCTTGCCTGGGAAACCCCATGGACAGAGGAGCCTGGCAGGCTACAGTCCATGGGGTCGCAAAGAGTCGGACACGACTGAGCAGAAGCACGAGGTATATGCCCAGAACAGTGCTAGATTTATTACCTCCCTCATCTCAGTTAATCCTCACAGCTGCCCTGAGATGAAACTCATCTCATTTTTATAAGGAGTAAGCTGGGATGCAAAGAGGTTAAGCAGTCTACCCAAAGGCACGGAGCTAGTGAGTGGAAAAACTTGCAAGTTAGAACCCAGGTTTCTGTTTACAAAGCCCACTCTCTCTCCACTCCACCACTGCATCTTCCTCACTATGCCCTGAGTCCTTGCAGTTCAAAATGTGTTCCACAGGCCAGCAGAATTGGCCTCCCTTGGGAACTGGTTAGAAATTCATAGCCTTGGGCCTTATCCCAGACTTACCAAATGAAACTCTGCATTCTAACAAGATCTCTTTGGATTGCTGTGTGCATGACAGTTGGAAAGGCATGGGAAGCAAGGTTGAGAGAAAGCAAAACAACCAGTATCTAGTGTAGAAAGGGGAAAAGGCAGCTCAGTGCTGCTCAATTCTTGTTCTGCTTCTGTTCTTTCCTTTAAGGAAACCTGTCTTTGAACAGGTATGGTTGGAACAGTATCTGATAAAGACGGAAGTCTTCCTAGTCAGTCATTCAGCTAATATAAATGAGGCCTACGCTGTCAGTTTAGTCAGTTCAGTCACTCAGTCATGTCCGACTCTTTGCGACCCATGAATTGCAGCACGCCAGGCCTCCCTGTTCATCACCAACTTCCAGAGTCCACCCAAACCCATGTCCATTGAGTTGGTGCTGCCATCCAACCATCTCTTCCTCTGTTGTCCCCTTTTCCTCCTGCCCTCAATCTTTCCCAGTATCAGGGTCTTTTCCAATGAGTCAACTTCGCATGAGGTGGCCAAAGTACTGGAGTTTCAGCTTTAGCATCATTCCTTCCAAAGAAATCCCAGGGCTGATCTCGTTCAGAATGGACTGGTTGGATCTCCTTGCAGTCCAAGGGACTCTCAAGAGTTTTCTCCAACACCACAGTTCAAAAGCATCAATTCTTCGGCACTCAGCCTTCTTCACAGTCCAACTCTCACATCCATACATGACCACAGGAAAAACCATAGCCTTGACTAGACGGACCTTAGTCAGCAAAGTAATGTCTCTGCTTTTGAATATGCTATCTAGGTTGGTCATAACTTTCCTTCCAAGGAGTAAGCGTCTTTTAATTTCATGGCTGCAATCACCATCTGCAGACACTGTTTCCACTTATTCTCCATCTATTCCCCATGGAGTGATGTGAACAGATTGACAAAAGTTACGATATTTTGCACTTTATGTAAGTTGAAAGTGAAAGTGTTAGTTGCTCAGTCCTGCCCAATTCTTTGTGACTCCGTGGAGTATAACCCTCCAGGCTCCTCTGTCCGTGGGATTTCTCACACAAGAATACTGCAGTGGGTTGTCTTGCCCTCCTCCAGGGGATCTTCCCAACCCAGGGATCAAACCCAAGTCTCCCGCATTGGCAGGTAGATTCTTTACTACCTGAGCCACCAGGGAAGTCCCCATGTGTAAGTTAGACTTCAAAAAAAAAAAAAAGTTAATGTTAGAACCTGAAATCCACTGCAGGTGAATGTGAAATTCTTTACCACTAGCATAAAGTGGTGCTAGTGGTAAAGAATCCACCTGCTAATGCAGGAGACACAAGAGACCTGGGTTCAATCCCAGTTTTGGGAAGATCTGGAGTAGGAAATGCCACCTGGCTCCAGTATTTCTGCCTTGGAAATGCCATGGACAGTGAAGCCTGGTGAACTACAGTCCATGGGCTCACAAACAATTGGGCACAAGTGAGCACAGGGCATAAACAGGTGAGGTACCCCAAATCAGATTGAAGAGCTATTTTGATTTTGATTTTTGAATCATTACCTATGGTAATGGGTAATACAGTTAGCTGGCTAGCGGTTTGTTGAACTAATTTACATTAAGGCACAGATGACTGACTGAAGTGTCAGATTTACTTGTGTCCCAAAGCTCAGAAGGAAAGCTATATTATATTGGGTACCAGTTTCAATGTTCAAAAAGTCCTGAAAGATAACATTAGTGGAACTGATAGGAGTAAAGGTCAAGTTCAAAAACTTGAATTAAAAAAGTAACCAGATCCTAGAACTTTAGAGATTTGATGGACCTTAGAATTTCATGTCATCCACCTATGTCATTTTACCAATAATTAAGACCAGAAAGGGTGAATAACCTGCCTAAGGTCACACAGCCAGTGAGTAGCAGCCCTAGAATCACCACTCAGGTCTGCGGCTCCCAGACTAGTGCTCTTTCCACCTCCCCTGTTGCATAAATGCTGAATGGGATGTTCTGTGTGTGGTGGGGGGCTCCCCATACCAAACAGTTTTGTAGCATCAGCTGGATGGCCTACAGTTTAATTCCTTGTGACACTCTTGGCAGATAGCATCAGATCCCAATGGTTAAGGACTGAGTCATATAAGACTCCCTCCATTTCAGGTACCTGTTACAAGTACAGGTTGTTACCTATGCTTCTGAGTGATATGCTAGAAATTAGAGGTTCCATGAACTCCCTCCTCAGGCTCCATTAACTTGCAGGTGCTGCTCACTGAACTCAGAGAATCATTTGCTTTTGTTTACCAGTTATTTGGGGCTTCCTGGTAGCTAAGTGTTAAAGAATCTGCCTGCATTGCAAGAGACATGGGTTCAGTCCCTGAGTCGGGAAGATCCCTGGAGGAGGGCATAGCAACCCACTCCAGTATTGTTGCCTGGAGAATCCCATGGACAGAGAAGCTTGCTGGGCTACAGTCCATGCAGTTGCAAATAGTTGGACACAACTTAGCAATGAAACACTACCAATCTGTTTTTTTAGGAAGTATATTTTAAAGAAAGCAGATGAACAGCTAGATGAAGAGCTATAGAGGATGGAGTCCAGAAGGGTCCCAAGCACAGACACTTCTACTTCCATGGAACTAGGGTGTACCACCCCTCCTGGCCTACAGATATATTCACCAACTGGGAAGCTTATCAACTTCCTGTTGAAGAGTTTTTATAGAGCTTAATCATTAGCCACCCTTTCCCAGAGAGCAGTGGGTGCAGCTACAAATTTCCACCCTCCTTATCACTTTCTGGGGACCAGCCCCATCCTGTGGTTATCTAGGGGCCCTCCCCTAAGTTCTCTCAGCGTAAACTTGGGTGTGCTCAAAAGGAGCTCCTCATGAATGACAAAAGACACTCCTATCACTTCAATTCAGTCACTCAGTCATGTCTGACTCCTTGTGATCCATGAACCACAGCACGCCAGGCCTCCCTGTTCATCACCAACTTCCAGAGTCCACCCAAACCCATGTCCATTGAGTCGGTGATGCCATCCAACCATCTCTTCCTCTGTTGTCCCCTTCTCCTCCTGCCCTCAATCTTTCCCAGTATCAGGGTCTTTTCCAATGAGTCAGCTCTTCGCATGAGGTGGCCAAAGTATTGGAGTTTCAGCTTCAACATCAATCCTTCCAATGAACACCTAGGACTGATCTCCTTTAGGATGGACTGGCTGGATCTCCTTGCAGTCCAAGGGACTCTAAAGAGTCTTCTCCAACACCACAGTTCAAAAGCATCAATTCTTTGGTGCTCAGCTTTCTTTATAGTCCAACTCTCACATCCATACATGACCACTGGAAAAATCATAGGCTTGACTAGGAAATGCCTAAAAGAGTTTTAGGAGTTTTGTGCCTGGAATGGGGACAAATACCAAATCTATTTCTTACTATACCACAGATGCCCTTGGGCAGCACCTGTTCTTAGGAAGGACTTCAGGGTTTACTTGAGCTACTTCATCCAGTTTCCTCATCTGTAAGACAGGAATAGTAATAGACAAATACTCCTTTGTCAGGTGGTTACTGAAAAGACGGAGAGGGAAATAGCAACCCACTCCAGTACTCTTGCCTGGAGTATCCCGTGGACAGAGGAACCTGGTGGGCTGCTGTCCATGGGGTCGGACAGAGTTGGACTTGATGGAAGTGACTTAGCACACATGCATGTGATGGAGAGGGAAATGGCAACCCATTCCAGTATTCTTGCCTGGAGAATCCCAGGGACAGAGGAGCCTAGTGGGCTGCCATCTATGGGATCACACAGAATCGGACACGACTGAAGCAGCTTAGCAGCAGCAGCAGCAGCAGTGAAAAGATGAATTTAGTTTTTTTGTTGCATAAAAGAATGAGGAAATAGAGTCCTTATGATGCCCTCCTCTTACCTCAGCATCTGGCCCTCCTATGTCCCATACACCAAAGACCTGAGTAAAATGACTAGAAACTTGAAGACAAACAGGGTTTAGTAACTCCAAGGGGAAGGTGGTTACTGCATGGGTAGCAAATGAGGAAAGTTTGATGGTGGTAGCTGAGAAATTAGGGATAGGGAAGATCTTGCTCAAGTCAGGAGGTTCTGAAGTATAGTGTACACTCATTATCAGAGAAATGCAAATCAAGACCACAATGAGGTACCATTTCACACCAGTCAGAAAGGCTGCGATCCAAAAGTCTACAAGCAATAAATGCTGGAGAGAGTGTGGAGAAAGGGGAACCATCTTACACTGCTTGTGGGAATGCAAACTAGTACAGCCACTATGGAGAACAGTGTGGAGATTCCTTAAAAAACTGGAAATAGAACTGCCTTATGACCCAGCAATCCCACTGCTGGGCATACACACCAAGAAAACCAGAATTGAAAGAGACACATGTACCCCAATGTTCATCACAGCACTATTTATAATAGCCAGGACATGGAAGCAACCTAGATGTCCATCAGCAGGCGAATGGATAAGAAAGGTATGGTACATATACACAATGGAATATTACTCAGCCATTAAAAAGAATACATTTGACTCAGTTCTAATGAGGTGGATGAAACTGGAGACGATTATACAGAGTGAAGTAAGCCAGAAAGAAAAACACCAATACAGTATACTAACACATATATATGGAATTGAGAAGGATGGTAATGATAACCCTGTATGCGAGAAAGCAAAAGACACAGACTTTTGGACTCTGTGGGAGAGGGAGAGAGTGGGATGATTTGGGAGAATGGCATTGAAACATGTATAATATGCAAGCAATGAATTGCCAGTCTAGGTTTGATGCAGGATACAGGATGCTTGGGGCTGGTGCACTGGGATGACCCAGAGAGATGGTATGGGGGAAGGTGGGAGGAGGGGTTCAGGATTGGGAACTCGTGTACACCCATGGCAGATTCATGTTGATTTATGGCAAAACCAATACAGTATTGTAAAGTAAAATAAAGTAAAAAAAAAAAAAAAAAATAACATATAGTGTACAGTATGTGTATAATTTTATATGAAAGAAAATGGAAATATATATAAAAGTTAAAAAAAAATCCATTACCCACCCAATTTCAACAAGGATCAACTCATGGCTAGTGTTGTTTTCATCAGTATACCTTACTCTATCTCAAACTGCTTCCCCACCTTCCACAAACACACATACTCTGTCTCTCTCTCTCTCATACTCATTTATCTTACCTGGATGATTTTAAAGGAAATTTCATGTAATTTTAACTGTAGATATTTCATTATACATCTTTTAATATATAAGGACTCATATATATAATCATAATGCCATTATCATATGTTATCATTATCACTAATTCCTTAATATCATGAAATACCCAGTCAGCAAAGCACAGGCTTCTTATCCAGCTAAATCAGTTCCAGTCTTGCTTCCACAACATCCTTAGGCCTTCTCTGAGCCTGTTGCATACTGTAAATGAGGGCAGTCCTAATCATTTCTAAATCTTCAATAAGGTAATGCATGTAAAGTGCTTAACCCAATGCCTGATGCACAGTAGTAAGTGCTCAATAAAGATTAGCTGTGATTATTATTTATTAATAATGTAAAATATCTAAGTTGCTATAAAGGTACCTTTAAGAATGGTTTTGACTTAGAATCAAAAAGCAGATATGGGGCCCAACCAACAGATTTTTTTGGGGGTGGGAAGGAAATGGCAGAACCAAAGGTGACTGAAAAAGCTACAAAAGAACACTGGTACAAGTTGAAGTTATAAATGATGGGGTCCTCATAATTTCCACCACCGTATATAGTTTATTACCCTTGAGATTCCAGCTCATGGCGGTAGAAGCATGTGTGCACTGAATAGCCACCCTCCTCCCCTGGAAGAGAGGCGAAGTGACCTGACATGTCGGGTCGGGCAGGCACTGCCAGCAAGAGGGGGCAAGGTCCTCAGAGTCCTCACTCAAGAAATGAAGCTCCGTGTAACTTGGGTGGTCATGGACTTCAGGCTCCACCTGGTGGGGACTGGTGCCCAAGCAATCCCTTGTCTGTCCTTAAGGTCTCGGGCCAGGAGGCGGCCTTAGCCTGACGAGTTGCTATTAGAATCATTGCCCTTTGTCAGGGGCCACCTGGCTCTCTGTTGCCAGCTCCAGGCATCAGCTGACAGCCTTTTAATAAAAATGGAGCCCAGAGGAGGGATGGTAAGGTAGCTGATTTTAACCCAAAGTGAGAGAACACCAGATGTTTCATTCTGTCTGAAGGTTGGAGGGAGGAAAAGCAATTAGCAGCTGCTACTGATTTAGCAACAGACACCTGCTAAATGAAAACCTGTATAACTGGTCAGGCTTGGCACCAGAAGCACTTATGCTGCTTCTTAGGCATTTCTGGGAGTTGTAAATTATGTCAGCCCAAAATAGGTGGGGGGTGGGGGGTGGGGGGATGTAGACAGGGGCACTAAAGAAGCAGAACATGTCCATATAGACCAGGAAGTATGTTTTTCTAAGATGACAGCCACTTAGAAATGACTATTTGGAGGGTGAATGGAGAGGAAGAGAAGGCCACGAATCTTCTAGAAGCTGCCTGGTTCCTCCCTGCTTCTGATCTGACTCACAGGTGCCCCCTGGGGGTCTGCCCCATGGGGGCAGAGGTCAGGCGACAAGGTGAGAATGCTGCGTCTCTCCCTTGCTGATCCGGGGCATGCTTCCCCACCTTCTCCAAGGACAGCGAGTATCAAAGCAGAAGGAACCCTGCACTCTTGTGTTTGCATCAGCCGCTGACCTGTGACAGGTGTACACTGTTGGCTCCAGATGCTACCAAGACGTCTTTAGCCAGGAAAGAGGTTTATCTGTGGCTTTCGGATTTCCAGAATTTGTTTCCAAGTAGACATTAACTGCTGCTCTCCACTTACATTTTGTGGAGGCACACTGAAACACAGGGCTTCCCAGGTGGTGCTAATGGTAAAGAACCCGCCTGCCAGTGCAGCAGACATAAGAGTCACAAGTTCAATCCCTGGGTCGGGAAGATCACCTGGAGAAGGGACTGGCAACCCATTCCAGTATTCTTGCTTGGAGAATCCCATGGACCGAGAAACCTGGCAGGCTGCAGTTCATAGGGTCACAAAGAGTCAGACACAACTGAAGTGACTTAGCACACACTGAAACACAACCAATGGAAACAAGAATTGATGAACAGGGCTTTAGGGATGTGTGTGTATGTGTGTGCCTGCGTGCCCATGCACATGTGTGCTGGAGGAGTGTGAGGACACATGACACGGTTCTATATGGAGTGGGTGTTCAAGATAATGACTGATGAGAAAGAAGTCCAATTTGTAGGTGATCTAGACAGTGTCAAAAGAATTGGACCACTCGCAATTGTGCCTTATATGGCATTCACTGTACATAACTGCTATTTCCTACTCTTCAAACTAGTCCAGAGGTCAGCTTCCATATGGGCCAAAGGAATGCCCCTTGTTCTGTTTTCTACTCTTGAGCAAAGTGATAGCAACTTGCCCTGTGGAGCAGGGGCCAGAGGTTTGCTGTTGGCACATGCAGGGCTAGAGCTGTCCATGAGAAAATATCATCTGGAACTTTCTTCTGGCAGGGTGTTATTGTGTGGCTAAAGACTAAACTGTTAGTTCCAAAGGTGGGACCAGAAAAAATTCTTTTTCTTTAACTGAGTAAGCTCTGAGGCAAGAAGAGTCATTCCAGAAGTATTTCAGTTTTACTTTCCCTCCCCTGCTGTGCCAGCGCAGCAGCCAGAATTGGGGGAACATCCCCCTCCCAACATACCTCCTCTGGTCAGGGACTGGACTGCATTCCCATCAATCAGCTCCAGTACCTGGGATAGAAGTGAAGTGAAGTCGCTCAGTCGTGTCTGACTCTTGGCGACCCCATAGACTGTAGCCTACCAGGTTCCTCCGTCCATGGGATTTTCCAGGCAAGAGTGCTGGAGTGAATTGCCGTTTCCTTCTCGCGACCCAAGAATCGAACCTGGGTCTCCCGCATTGCAGGCAGATGCTTTACCGTCTGCGCTACCAGGGAAGACATACATGGGATAACCACAGCACCAATATGTGTCCTGTGACACCAGGCTGCCCTAGAGAGAGATGTAGGAGCCCTGTCTATGACAGCAAAGGCAAAGTGCACTCATGATTTTATTGAAGCAGCCAGGCATTCTTACACTGAGCCCTATGTATACAAGTTATCCACCCGTTGAACTGTTAATAATTCAAACTAGCTTGTGTGTCAAAACTCAGATGACCTCTCAGCACAGAATTACTTATTTTCCCTTAAAACCCAGGACCTCTAGGGTTTTAACTAATTGGAGGAATACCTTAGATCCCTGGTGACCAAAAGGAGATGTCTTATCCCAAGGTAGTATTTACTTGGCGGGTCCAAGTCTTCAATAAGGAGTGTGTTTCTCCAGAGCCTCTTTTCATGAAGCGGGTTGGGTAGAATGTGAGCCCCCACTTACCCAAACTCCAGCGCCCACTGCTGGATGCCACTTGGTCTGCCACCACTTGATCCAGCTTATAAATCCAGGTTGGAGCATTTTGTCTTTTTTTCCCCCTCTTTCGTCTAGCCGTTTGAGGGCATTTATTGGATATTTTCTTATTCTCTTTTTCCTTTTACTGATTTAGAAGTTGTACATATTATTTCAGTTATTGGGTTTTCTTTTTAATGTTTATCCTACCAATGTTAACAAAGATATCCAGAGCTAGAATCAGTTAGACCTTTTCTCTCAAATAATACAAGGATCTTATAACATTTTTTGGTCCTAGTTTTGTTGAGATTATTCACTCATTTAAAGTGTGGAATTTAAAGTTTTTTGGCTTCCTGGTGGCTCAGATGGTAAAGCGTCTGCCTGCGATGCAGGAGACCTGGGTTCAATCCCTGGGTTGGGAAGATCTCCTGGAGAAGGAAATGGCACCCCACTCCACTACTCTTGCCTGGAAAATCCCACGGACGGAGGAGCCTGGTAGGCTACAGTCCATGGGGTCACAAAGAGTCGGACATGACTGAGCGACTTCACTTTCACTTTACTTTCAAGTATATTTACAGAATTGTGCAGCCATCACAATTAACTTTTAGTACATTTTTATCAACCCCTAAAGGAAACTGTACTATTTAGCTATCTTCTTTCTGTCTGCTTACATCCACCGCCCCTTCAACCCCCCAATCCTAAGTAACAGCTGATCTAATATCTATCTCTATAGATTGGTCTGTTCTGGACATTTCATATTAATGGAATCAAAAAATATTTATCTGTCCTTCTGTTTTTGGCTTCTTTCACTTAGCATAACGTTTTGAGATTCATCCATGTTGTAACATCTATTAATATGCCATTTCTTTATACTGGCTACTAAAATTCAATTGTATGGATATACAATACTTTTTAATCTATTTACCTGTTAATAGACGTTTGGATTGTTTCCACCTTAGAGCTGTTTTGAATAATACTGCTATGAAAATCCATATATAAATTTGTGTTGACATTTTTTTATGTGCTTATATTGTCATGTATTTTAATTCTGTATTATTTTAGCTTTTCTTTAAGATATTATGTTACATAAAAAGTTCATTCAGATTTACCTACATAATTACTACTTTGCTCGCTATTTTTTATTGCATCTCAGCCTTCCATTTGACACAACTTTGCCTTTGCTGAAATTTTATCTTTTAGAATTATCTTTAGAGATGATCTATCGAAGACAAACTCTTAGGGGTTTGTCTGTGTTTCTTTTTTTGCCTAAAAATGTTTGTTTTCCTTATTCATCCCTGAAAGAGATTTTCATGGGCTGTAGAAGTCTTGGTTCATAATTATTTTTTTCGCAGCACAATGAAGATGTAATTTTACTAAATTCTGTCTTCCAGCATTGCCTTGAAAAGTTACTGGTCAGTCCTAACTTAGACTCCTTGGAAAGTAAATCTCTTCTTTCTGATTGGTTTTAAGATTTTTGTCTTTGTTGTTCTGCAGATTTAGTAGGATTTGTTTCAATGTTGATTTGATTTGGCTTATTCTGTTTAAGGGTCTTTGAACTTTTTGAATCTATGAATACATGTTCATCAGGTTTCTGAACATCGTTAGTCATTTTGCCTTCAACTATTGCATCATCTCCTCTTTTCTTCTTCTAGGACTACATATAGAATTATGTTGGCTCCTCTTACTCTGTCTTCCACATCTCTTAATCTTTTTTGTTCCTACTTTGTACTTCTTTGTCTTAGATGCATTTTGGACAATTTCTTCAGCTCTGTATTTCACTTATCTCTTTAGTTATCTAATTAGTAACTAAACATATAAATTAAAGCTATCAAGAATTTTTAATCTCAATTATTTTTCCTTTTTCCAAATATACTAAACATAGTCTGTAACTATTCTGAGGTCTTTAAAGCTCTGTTTTTACTGGTTCTTAGCTTCTTTAGGTTTTGTTTTAAATATTACTGTTGTTTATTATTGTTCTTTATTGTACGTTACTTATTTTTAAAAAAAATTCTGTGGGGTGTGTTTTTTTTTTTTTTTTTTTTGAGTCCTGGATTTCTCTAGAGAAGATATGTCTTTGTTCTTATCAGGTGTTTGAGGCTACCAGTCTGGAATCATGCTAAACAAAACTCTCAACCTATCATTTTGGATTACCCAGGTTGTATAAATTTAGGTTGTAAACCCATGTGGTCTAGCTGTTTCCCTACTTTCTTCAATTTAAGTCTGAATTTGGTAGTCATCAGCCTAGAGTGCCAGGCTATGATGGTGCAGGAATGAAAAGCAAAGGAGAAAAGGAAAGATATAAGCATCTGAATGCAGAGTTCCAAAGAATACCAAGAAGAGATAAGAAAGCCTTCTTCAGCAATCAGTGCAAAGAAATAGAAGAAAACAACAGAATGGGAAAGACTAGAGATCTCTTCAAGAAAATCAGAGATACCAAGGGAACATTTCATGCAAAGATGGGCTCGATAAAGGACAGAAATGGTATGGAGCTAACAGAAGCAGAAGATATTAAGAAGAGGTGCCAAGAATACACGGAAGAACTGTACAAAAAAGATCTTCATGACCCAGATAATCATGATGATGTGATCACTCATCTAGAGCCAGGCATCCTGGAATGTGAAGTCAAGCAGGCCTTAGAAAGCATCACTATGAACAAAGCTAGTGGAGGAGATGGAATTCCAGTTGAGCTGTTTCAAATCCTGAAAGATGATGCTGTGAAAGTGCTGCATTCAATATGCCAGCAAATTTGGTAAACTCAGCAGTGGCCGCAGGACTGGAAAAGGTCAGTTTTCATTCCAATCCCAAGGAAAGGCAATGCCAAAGAATGCTCAAACTACCGCACAGTTGCACTCATCTCACACGCTAGTAAAGTAATGCTCTAAATTCTCCAAGCAGGCTTCAGCAATACGTGAACCGTGAACTCCCTGATGTTCAAGCTGGTTTTAGAAGAGGCAGAGGAACCAGAGATCAAATTGCCAACATCTGCTGGATCATGGAAAAAGCAAGAGAGTTCCAGAAAAGCATCTATTTCTGCTTTATTGACTATGCCAAAGCCTTTGTGTGGATCACAAAAAACTGTGGAAAATTCTGAAAGAGATGGGAATACCAGACCACCTGACCTGCCTCTTGAGAAAATCTGTATGCAGGTCAAGAAAACAGTTAGAACTGGACATGGAACAACAGACTGGTTCCAAATAGGAAAAGGAATACGTCAAGGCTGTATATTGTCACCCTGCTTATTTAACTTCTATGCAGAGTACATCATGAGAAACGCTGGACTGGAAGAAACACAACCTTGAATCAAGATTACCAGGAGAAATATCAATAACCTCAGATATGCAGATGACACCACCCTTATGGCAGAAAGTGAAGAGGAACTCAAAAGCCGCTTGATGAAAGTGAAAGAGGAGAGTGAAAAAGTTGGCTTAAAGCTCAACATTCAGAAAACGAAGATCATGGCATCCGGTCCCATCACTTCATGGGAAATAGATGGGGAAACAGTGGAAACAGTGCCAGACTTTATTTTGGGGGCTCCAAAATCACTGCAGATGGTGACTGCGGCCATGAAATTAAAAGACGCTTACTCCTGGGAAGAAAAGTTATGACCCACCTAGATAGCATATTCAAAAGCAGAGACATTACTTTGCTGACTAAGGTCCGTCTAGTCAAGGCTATGGTTTTTCTCTGGTCATGTATGGATGTGAGAGTTGGACTGTGAAGAAGGCTGAACACCAAAGAATTGATGCTTTTGAACTGTGGTGTTGGAGAGGACTCTTGAGAGTCCCTTGGACTGCAAGGAGATCCAACCAGTCCATTCTGAAGGAGATCAGCCCTGGGATTTCTTTGGAAGGAATGATGCTAAAGCTGAAACTCCAGTATTTTGGCTACCTCATGCGAAGAGTTGCCTTATTGGAAAAGACTCTGATGCTGGGAGGGATTGGGGGCAGGAGGAGAAGGGGACGACCGAGGATGAGATGGCTGGATGGCATCACGGACTCAATGGACGTGAGTCTGAGTGAATTCCAGGAGTTGGTGATGGACAGGGAGGCCTGGTATGCTGCGATTCATGGGGTCGCAAAGAGTCAGAAACGACTGAGCGACTGAACTGAAACTGAAACTGAAACCCATGTGAGGGCTGGCTTGCAGTTCCAAGATTTTAGTGAAACTAACTAGTTTCTTCCCTTATAACTCCAGCTCATCATTAAGATTTGAGACTGAATTTTCCTTACCATTATGGATGGAGTAATTTGTATTTCCAGTACACTTCTACACTGAAGTGTGGCTTTTGGGGTCATGGATCCTTTTAAGTACTAACTAGCATTTGTTATTACCAGAAGTGAAAGTTTGGGTCTTGTTTTCCAACTCTCTTATGTCTGTGTCCTTCCTGTTGGGGCAGTCAGGAGGATGTTTATCAGGAGGATGATTCATTGGTTTGACTATCTTTCTGTTTTCAGTGTTCCCCTGAAATATCTCTGTATAAGTTGATAAATACCTACTATATGTCTGTGTACTATTGTCCTAAGTTCTTTGAGGTATCTGATAGCTATTTAACCCATCAGGTAGCTAACAAAATATTACTGGCCATTAGGACTTGGAGCACTGATTTAAACCATCATTTCAGCAGAGGTTAAAGCATCTGCCTCCAATGCGGGAGACTCGGGTTCGATCCCTGGGTCGAGAAGATCCCCTGGAGAAGGAAATGGCAATCCACTCCAGTATTCTTGCCTGGAGAATCCCATGGATCGAGAAGCCTAGTAGGTTACAGTCCACGGGGTCACAGAGAGTCGGACACGACTGAGCGACTTTACCTTCAGAGCCTAGAAACCAGCATTTGGAATGAGGAAGGCATAAGTGCATGAAGGTAGGAACCATTTGTATCGTGATACAAGAGTTGATACACAGTAGGTACCTTCATATGTACTTGTTGATTGATTGATTGAATGAATGAATACATTAATGTCTAGGGGATCGTGGAGATAGATTCCAGTGTTGATTAGTTTTCATGGCAAGGTAATTAGAACATTCCAGGTCTGGGCTCAGATGGTGGGGTTGGAAGAGAAAGGATACTGTTTCAGTAGCAAGTGATCAAAACAGCATGGATTTGAGGCATTTGTAAATGAAGGACTTCCTCTGGGCTGTAAAGGGCCTCAGCACACATCAGAGTAATATAGGTCAGTAGGTAAAAACATGGACTCTGGAGTCAGATTGCCTGGCTTAAATCCAGGCTCTTTAAGTAACCTTGGGCGAATTACTTAATCTCTCTGTATCTTAATTCCTTCATGCAAAAAAGGTGGATTATAGCTCTTATCTTTAGAATTGTTGTGTTAGTTAATGCAAGTACTTAGGACAATGCCTACCAGAGAAGTCCTGTGTACCAGCCATTATTAATGATGATTACTGTTATCTTTATTGTTGTTTTGAACACTCAGTTCAGTTCAGTTTAGTCACTCAGTCCTGTCCGACTCTTTGCGACCCCATGAATCGCAGATGCCAGGCCTCCCTGTCCATTACCAACTCCTGGAATTCACTCAGACTCACATCCATCGAGTCAGTGATGCCATCCAGCCACCTCATCCTCGGTCATCCCCTTCTCCTCCTGCCCCCAATCCCTCCCACCATCAGAGTCTTTTCCAATGAGTCAACTCTTCGCATGAAGTGGCCAAAGTACTGGAGTTTCAGCTTTAGCATCATTCCTTTCAAATAAATCCCAGGGCTGATCTCCTTCAGAATGGACTGGTTGGATCTCCTTGCAGTCCAAGGGACTCTCAAGAGTCCTCTCCAACACCACAGTTCAAACGCATCAATTTTTCGGTGTTCAGCCTTCTTCACAGTCCAACTCTCACATCCATACATGACCACAGGAAAAACCATAGCCTTGACTAGAGGGACCTTTGTTAGCAAAGTAATGTCTCTGCTTTTGAATATGCTATCTAGGTTGGTCATAACTTTTCTTCCAAGGAGTAAGTGTCTTTTAATTTCATGGCTGCAGTCACCATCTGCAGTGATTTTGGAGCCCCCAAAATAAAATCTGATACTGTTTCCACTGTTTCCCCATCTTTTCCCATGAAGTGATGGGACCGGATGCCATGATCTTCATTTTCTGAATGTTGAGCTTTAAGCCAACTTTTTCACTCTCCACTTTCACTTTCATCAAGCGGCTTTTGAGTTCCTCTTCACTTTCTGCCATAAGGGTGGTGTCATCTGTATATCTGAGGTTATTGATGTTTCTCCTGGCAGTCTTGATTCCAGCTTGTGCTTCTTCCAGCCCAGCATTTCTCATGATGTGCTCTGCATAGAAGTTAAATAAGCAGGGTGATAATATACAGCCTTGACGTACTCATTTTCCTATTTGGAACCAGTCTGTTGTTCCATGTCCAGTTCTAACTGTTGCTTCCTGACCTGCATATAGCTTTCTCGAGGCAGGTCAGACGGTCTGATATTCCCATCTCTTGAAGAATTTTCCACAGTTTAATGTGATCCACACAGTCGAAGGCTTTGGCATAGTCAATAAAGCAGAAATAAATGCTTTTCTGGAACTCTCTTGCTTTTTCCATGATCCAGCGGATGTTGGCAATTTGATCTCTGGTTCTTCTACCTTTTCTAAAACCAGCGTGAACATCTGGAAGTCCACAATTCATGTATTGCTAAAGCCTGGCTAGGAGAATTTGGAGATTACTTTACTAGTGTGTGAGATGAGTGCAATTGTGTGGTAGTCTGAGCATTCTCTGATATTATCTTTCTTTGGGATTGGAATGAAAACTGACGTTTTCCAGTCCTGCAGCCACTGCTGAGTTTTCCAAATTTGCTGGCATATTGAGTGCAGCAGTTTCACAGCATCATCTTTCAGGATTTGAAGTAGCTCAACTGGAATTCCATCACCTCCACTAGCTTTGTTCATAGTGATGCTTTCTTTCTATTTTATTTATTTTTTTATTGTACTTTACAGTACTGTATTGGTTTTGCCATACATCAACATGAATCCACCATGGGTGTGTAGTGATGCTTTCTAAGGCCCACTTGACTTCATATTCCAAGATGTCTGGCTCTAGGTGAGTGATCACACCATCGTGATTATCTTGGTCTTGAAGATCTTTTTGTATAGTTCTTCTGTGTATTCCTGCCACCTCTTCTAAATATCTTCTTCTTCTGTTAGGTCCATACCATTTCTGTCCTTTATCGAGCCCATCTTTGCATGAAATGTTCCCTTGGTATCTCTAATTTTCTTGAAGAGATCTCTAGTCTTTCCCATTCTGTTCTTTTCCTCTATTTCTCTGCATTGATTGCTGAGGAAGGCTTTCTTATCTTTCCTCTATTTCTCTGCATTGATTGCTGAGGAAAGCTTTCTTATCTTTCCTTGCTATTCTTTGGAACTCTGCATTCAGATGCTTATATCTTTCCTTTTCTCCTTTGCTTTTTGCTTCTCTTTTTTCACAGCTATTTGTAAGGCCTCCTCAGACAACCATTTTGCTTTTTTGCATTTCTTTTCCATGGGGATGGTCTTGATCCCTGTCTCCTGTACAGTGTCAGGAACCTCCATCCATAGTTCATCAGGTACTCTATCAGATCTAGTCCCTTAAATCTATTTCTCACTTCCACTGTATAATCGTAAGGGATTTGATTTTGGTCATACCTGAATGTACTAGTGGTTTTCCCTACTTTCTTCAATTTCAGTCTGAATTTGGCAATAAGGAGTTCATAATCTGAGCCACAGTCAGCTCCTGGTCTTTTGTTGACTGTATAGAACTTCTTCATCTTGGCTGCAAAGAATATAATCAGTCTGATTTCAGTGGTGACCATCTGGTGATGTCCATGTGTAGAGTCTTCTCTTGTGTTGTTGGAAGAGGGTGTTAGCTATGACCAGTGCATTTTCTTGGCAAAACTCTATTAGCCTTTGCCCTGCTTCATTCCGTATTCCAAGGCCAAATTTGCCTGTTACTCCAGGTGTTTCTTAACTTCCTACTTTTGCATTTCAGTCCCCTATAATGAAAAGGACATCTTTTTGAGTGTTAGTTCTTAAAGGTCTTGTAAGTCTTCATAGAACTGTTCAACTTCAGCTTCTTCAGCGTTACTGGTTGGGGCATAGACTTGGATAACTGTGATATTGAATGGTTTGCCTTGGAAACGAATGGAGATCATTCTGTCGTTTTTGCATCCAAGAACTGTGTTTCGGACTCTTTTGTTGACCATGATGGCTACTCTATTTCTTCTAAGGGATTTCTGCCCGCAGAAGTAGATAAAATGGTCATCTGAGTTAAATTCACCCATTCCAGTCCATTTTAGTTCCTTGATTCCTAGAATGTCGACGTGCACTCTTGCCATCTCCTGTTTGACAACTTTCAACTTGCCTTGATTCATGGGCCTGACATTCCAGGTTCCTATGCAATATTGCTCTTTAAAGCATCGGACCTTGCTTCTATCACCAGTCACATCCACAACTGGGTGTTGATTTTGCTTTGGTTCCAACCCTTCATTCTTTCTGGAGTTATTTCTGCACTGTTCTCCAGTAGCATATTGGGCACCTAATGACCTGGAAAGTTCCTCTTTGGTATCCTATCATTTTGCCTTTTCATACTATTCATGGGGTTCTCAAGGCAAGAATACTGAAATGGTTTGCCATTCCCTTCTCCAGTGGACCACATTCTGTCATACCTCTCCACCATGACCCACCCGTCTTGAGTGGCCCCACAGGCATGGCTTAGTTTCATTGAGTTAGACAAGGCTGTGGTCCATGTGATCAGATTGGCTAGTTTTCTGTGATTATGGTTTCAGTGTGTCTGCCCTCTGATGCCCTCTTGCAACACCTGCCATCTTACTTGGGTTTCTCTTACCTTGGACATGGGGTATCTCTTCACGGCTGCTCCAGCAAAGCGCAGCCACTGCTGCTTTCCTTGGACGAGGGGTATCTCCTCACTGCCGCCCCTCCTGACCTTGAACGTGGAATAGCTCCTAGTTCAAGTTTGAACACTAGTTCCATCATTATCCTTATCAGTACATTTTCCTGGGAACTGCCTGTCATTTCTGGGAGAAAATATTATAAATTCACACCTGTTGTTTAGACTTTTCGAGGATAACCTACTGTAGTATTTCTCTAAGAGTAAGTTAAGCACTCCTGTATCCAGATAACCTTCGAGATCCTCACTGAAATATGAAATGTTGGGCCCCATCCCAGTGGGTCAAAAAGATTCTTTGTCTAATAGTGTGTGATGAAAATAAAGATTTTGCACATCCTCTGTGTGTCAGATTAGCCAGGAGCTACTAGTTTATTACTCTCCAGTGCTCGTAGAAAACCTGGAAGCAGTCTCGGAGCCTGGGAAGAGATTGAGAACGGGAGAATTAAACAGGAGAGAGATAGAAAGAGAAGTGAGTAGAGTCTACTCATGTCAGGAGGTGGTCTAGCACCATCTCTTGGCCTCTTCTCAAGGCCCATGCCTCAAGGGGACATGTGACATTTGCCTTCCCTTGTTAAAGAGATTCCTGAACCTGACTCCAGCTTGTAGCAGAGGTGATGGGCCTCGTTAGGAGAACATGTTGGAAGTAACAGGGTCTGGAAGCCTGCCTTAAAGTGGCTTCCTGGCCCACTGGTTGCCTTCAAGCAAGGGCCCCCAAGGAGTAGAAGGTTAACCAGACACTATGGTTGTTTGGTTGAGGGCAGTGAGTACTGGGTACTGAGTGTCCGGCTGTTTTACTGGGCTAAGAGCCAAATCTTAGATGTGTTTATCCTTTCCTTTGCTCTAGTGCTAGTCTGGGGTTGGCCTTATTTCAAGCCATCTGATGCTCGAGTCCTTTGAAGGTGCTAAATTGAGCCAGGTGGCATCACAGAGTGCTGGGGCAAATGAGGGACTGGAAGTTTAGTACCTTTACTCTCGTCCCCCAATTTACATGGCTTACATTTTCTGCGTGGAATCTGTAACCCAAGGCAGAGGAGAATGAGGCCTTGTTCCTGTCAGTGGTGCTAAAGGCCCTCTTGTGGCCCCTTGTCACATACCCCGAGCAGGAAGGCCAGCTCTGGCCCCGTCATTCTGTAGTTGTGCCTTGGCCTCTGTATACAAGCTGACCGTCTTTTGACTTGCAGCTGCCCTGCTTTCTTTGTAGACCTTTTGAACAATCTCTGTCATTAGCCTTTCTGCAGAGTTCTGTGGAGGGAGCCTTGCAAATATTTACTTTCCATCCTTGAGTAGAAAGTCAAATGACGTGTTCAGGGCTGGACTTCTAAGTCCTGAAGTACCTTCTTGTGTACTCAGTGCTACACTCCTTGTTCCACATGAAATTCGAGCTCTGGCTCAGTCTAAAGAAGTAGTAAATCGGGATTTGGGGACTTCGGAGCCCCTGGGGTCTTGGATGGCTAGTGCCTGTATTGTGGTAGCTAGGTGTTGGGTCAGGTCTTCAGGCTTCATAGTCGACCCAATTTTTTTCTATTAGGGGAACAGACTAACAGACTGGTATAGACAACAGACAACAGTGGTTCAGATCATGCATTCTGGAGCCAAGTTGCCTGGGTTCACATTCTGATTCAGCCTTGAGACCTTGGACAAGTCATTTTAATGAAACCCCTATCCTTTTTCTTTTAGACAGAACTTTGTAAAGAAATCATATTTATAATTCTCGATTCATAACAAATTTCAACATTGGTCCATACATGGCATGCTTTAATTTTATTCATAAGTATGTTTGTTTATTCATGGAGATTATTATAAACAACTGTGAAACCAACCTAATAACTTTGTTGTTGTCGTTCAGTCGCTCAGTCATGTCCGGCTCTTTGCATCCCCATGGACTGCAGCACACCACGCTTCCCTGTCCTTCACCATCTCCCAGAGCATTCTCAAACTCATGTCCATTGAGTTGGTGTTGCCATCTACCCATCTCATCCTCTGTCTTCCCCTTCTCCTCCTGTCTTCAATCTTTCCCAGCATCAGGGTATTTTCTAATGAGTTGGCTCTTCGCATCAGGTGACTAGGAACTTCAGCTTCAGCATCAGTCCTTCCAATGAATATTCACGGTTAATTTTCTTTAGGATTGATTGGTTTGATCTCCTTGCAGTCCAAGGGACCCTCAAGAGGCTTTTCCAGCACCACAGTTCAAAAGCATCAGTTCTTCAATGCTCAGCCTTCTTTATGGTCCACATCAGACCTTGAGTGTAAGGTGGAATTCCACGTGCCTGGTAGGGCCATGGGTAGCTTGTCTGTACTGGGGGTGGGAGTTGGGTCACAAGGGAAGATAAAGTGAGAACAAGGAACTTGTGACGGGGTCTAGAACATATTCAGATACTCTAAGAGAGGGGGTTCTTAAACACTGATCATCCGTAATAGCTTAATTCAGCCTCTTGGTTAAGGATTCCTGCAATAGAGAGATAAGACTATAACATGAAAGTTCTCCCTGCCTACTCCTCAGAGGTAATTGCTGCTAAGAGGTACATTACTCTTTTGACCTTTTCTTTTTTGACTTTTAAACTTTTAGCTACATGATTAATAAATGAATACATAAAAATCCAACTATACAAATATCTAGAAACCAAGTCTAAGTCTCCCCTTCCCTATGCCAGCCTGTCCTCCCCAGTCCTGTTCCCCTGCTCAATTTGGTAAATTTCATCCCAGTCCTTTTGTATTCATTGACAGACATCTGAAAGTACGAAGACTGGAATTTCCCTGGCAGTCAGTGCAGGGATTAAGACTTTGCCAATCCAATGCACAGGGTGCAGGTTTGATTTCTACTCAGGAGCCAAGATCCCACTTGCCTTACAGCCAAAAAGACCAAAACAGAAATAGTATTGTAACAGATTTAATAAAGAATTTTAAAATGGTCCACATCAAAAAAATCATAAAAGTACAAAAACTAATCAGCCCCTTTTCTTCTACAAAAAGGATCATGCTTTGTTCAATAGATTTGCTCAGTTTTGCCTATAAATGGTTATACCTCCTTTTTTTGTAAGTGGTTGCAGAGTTAGTCTTCCAGAGTATTTTTTTTTTTTTTTGATGATTCTTCTACGAGTGGACATTCAGTTAGCTTTTCTGTTATTAGATACTTCTTGTTATTACAAATAATGTTGCAATGAACATCTTTATGTATATAGCTTTGTTCATATATGCAAGTATTGTTACTTTGCCATATGATTTCATATAGATTTTTACCTTCTTTAAATTTACTTACTTAAAAAAATTTTCCCAACTTTTTATTATAAAAATTTTAAAACGTCCTGAAGAGTTGAAACAGAAAAGTATAATGAACAATGTCTATATACCGTCAAGCTAGATTCGACAGTTGCCGGTTTTCCTTATTCACTGTCTCTGTTTTTCTGTTTATGTTTGCTGAATCATTTCCCCCAGATTGTGGACATTTTGACACTTTAGTTCTAAATTCTTCAGCCTGCAGCACTGACGGAAAAAGACATTCTCTTGTATATCCACAATACCATAATCACACTCAACAAAATTATCAGCATTCTGTAATACTGCTTTGTCTAATAATCTGTTTATGTTCAAATTTCCCCAACTCACTCTAAGGATGTCTTTTTTACTTTTCTTTTAAAAATCAGGATCAAGTCGACTTTCATGTTTGGTTTTGATTGTATATCTCATCAGGTTTTGTTAATTTTACTTTTTGAAAGTCTAGGGACAGTCCCCCACCCCCCCCACCCCCCCGCCACACATCCTCTCCTTTATAACATTGACATTGTGATGAGTCTGGGCCAGTCATTTGGCCAGAATGTTCCAGATTTGGATTTGTCTGAGTGTTTGTCAGGGCACCTTGTTGTTTTTCATAGCAGCATGGTATTCTGTTCTGTGAATGCATTGTGGTTGGTTTTAGGTTGTGGGGATTCCTTTGGGGCTCTTCTAATGAGTGGTATTTAGTCCCAAGGAATTTGCAGCACCAGTAGCCACAGTTGAAGTCTGTGGTGAGTTAATGAAGAGTGTTCCAAAGCCCAGCTTGGTTGGCCAGAACATTACCAGAGGCTGCAGCCTTTTCCCTTCACGGCAGACTATTGTTTTAGTCTGTTCAGGCTCCTAAAAGAAAATGCCATGAACTGTGTGGTTTCTAAACCTCAGAAATTTCTCACGGTTCTGGAGGCTGGAAACCTGAGATCCAGGCACCAGCAGTCAAGTGGGGGACCCTCTTCTGGGGTCACAGGGTGGGAGGGGTAAGGGAGCTCTTGGCCTCTGATTTCGCCATGACCCTAATCTCCTCCTAAAGGCTCCACCTCCTAATACCATCCCATCGGACATGAATTTGAGGGAGACAGAAGCATTCAGACCATACAGTGATCCAATTTGATCCCCTGATTTCTTTGGCGAGGCTGCAGTCTGGGGCTGAGTTGAGAGCAGGGTCCTCTCTTTGTAATCACACATCCTCAGTCTGCACTTCATCAGCAGCCATGGATCCTTTGGTAACACAAGTTCCCAGCCAGGTAGGGGGACCCCTGGACCATGAGCCACCTCCACTCCCAGCATCTTTCCCCTCTTACAGCTGTTCTCACTTCAACTTGTCCTTTCCTCCTCATCTACATGTGCTCTGGGTCCCACTTCCAGTACCTGTCACCATCCAGTGCCTCCTGCCCTTCTTGCTGCCTCATCTTGCATCTCCCCACTGGCTCCTTCCCTTCATCTGTAACTATGTTCAGGTCTCTCCCAATTCTATTGCTATTCCCCTGGAGTTACGACTTCCATTTCTTGCCACCCATTCACCCTTGGAAGAATACCATGGACCAGGGATCTGTAGAGTGGGCTGCATAAGGTGTTGTATTGGGGTGTGTAAAAAGAATATCAGCATTTCTATTGCCTTTTAGGATTTCATCCTTTTTTGTGTTTGCATTTTACATACGTGTATATCATTTGCCTTTCAATTCTTCTCATCTTCTCCAGCCTCCTTGAGATCCAGACCCACATTCCCACTGATTGATGAGCATTTCCACCAGGTTTTCCTACTGGATTCACAAATTCAGCAAAGAACAAAGGTCTCACTTTGTTTTCTTATGCCTCTCCTCCTCCAACCTGCTTCCTTGATTGTAGTCCCAACTTAGAAGCCCTGACATCCCACCATCCACCTAGGCCATCAGCCTGGGAGTTCTCTTTCACCTCTCCTCTTACTCCTGTGTACCCCCATCCTTTATCAGTTATTTAGTTGTGGTGATTCAACTTCCTTACCTTCTCTCAAACCTTCCCATCCTATGTTCTCTTGCTGTCCCTGCCTCCAAGTTCGATTTTTTAAAAATATTCATTTATTTGTCTGCATTGGGTCCTATTTATGCCATGTGGGATCTTCGTTGCAGCACAAGAACTCTCTAGTTGTGGGATATGGGCTTCAGCGGTTGTGGCGCATGGGCTTAGTCGCTCCGAGGTAGGTGGGATCTTAGTTCCCCCATCAGGGATAGAACCTATGTCCCCTGCATCGCACAGCAGATTCTTAACCACTGGACCAGCAGGTAAGTCCCTCAAGCTTCATTTCAACATTGCTATTGCCAGCCGCTAGGTGTCCCTGCCTCTACCAATATCCCTTGCACATCGTACAGGACCATCCCTTCACTTTTGAAGAAAAAAATCAGACCAAATCCAGTGCTTGATCTACAGTTCCCTCCATGCTATTCTGCTGTGCTGACCTTATCCCTTTGCCTGTGACCTTTCTCAGCTAGACTGTGAGCTCCTGTAGGACAGGGACTATGTCTTCTTTGTGGCTGCATACCCAGAACTGGGCACATTACCTGCCATCTGGGAGTGTCTCAGTAAATGGTTGGCTTTTTTTTTTTCAATTGGTTGGCTGAGTGTAAGAATGGGACTGTCAGGGCTGAGAAGAGGAGAGCAGTGTTGACATTTCTTTGAGAAATAAAGAAGTCTCCAGGAGAAAGTCACTTAAAGGTGGGCCAAAAATGGATTGAGCTGGCAAGCTGAAGTTATTCTAGCAGTCATATGATGAGATAGTGATTTGTGGCTTAGGGCTGTGGGCTGGCCCAGGTTGGTCACCATCTCTTGCTGGAGGCTCTCGCCAAGGTGGAATAATGGGATGAAATGAGCTCCAGCTTTTGACCCAGAGAGACCTGGCATTAGTCTTGTGAGCCACAGTTGAGATCCTGGCTTTACCACTCACTGGCTGCATTGATGCTGAAGAGGAGGATGATAACAACAGCTAGCATTTATTGAGTACATATATATCATATTCTAGCACTGGACCAGGAGCTCTCCATGCATTATTTCACCAAATTTTATCACAACTTGATGAGGTAGGTACTGTTGTCATTCCTGGTTTACAAGATTGTGATTGGCCCAAAGGTGCATAGTAACTAAATGATGGAGCTGGAATTTCAGTCTTTTTAACATATTTTTATTTTGGCTCTGCCAGGTGTTAGTTGTGGCATGTAGGATCTTTAGCTGCGGCGTGTGGGATCTAGTTTCCTGAGCAGGGATTGAAGCCAGGCCCTCTGCATTGGGAACATGGAGTCTTAGCCTCTGGACCACCAGGGAAGTCCTAGAATTTCAGTCTTAACAGCCTGACTCTAGGCTGGAAATACTCACTTGGGAGTCATCAGTATAGAGATAAGTGTTTAGAGCCAGG
Source organism: Nanger dama (assembly GCA_917880005.1). Lineage (NCBI taxonomy): Eukaryota > Metazoa > Chordata > Mammalia > Artiodactyla > Bovidae > Nanger > Nanger dama. The sequence continues at coordinate 4,895,104 of CAKJTW010000085.1, read as the reverse complement.
AACCTGGATAATGTTATCCAGTGAGTGAGAGTAGGGAGAAAAAAAGAGCCAAGGACGTGGTTCTGGGCTGCTTCAGTATGTAGAGGAATGAGGAACATAGAGGTCATTGGTAACCTCAGTCAAAGCAATTTCGGGGGAGTGGTGGGTGTGAAAATGTGACTGGAGTGAGTGGAAGGATAATTCAGAGGAGGGGAAATGATGGCAGTGAGGAGACACAAGCCATTTGAGGAGTTTTGCTATCAAGGGAAGCAGAGATATGGGGTGACAACTGGAGGAGGCAATGGGATCAAGGTTTTGTCTTTAGTTGGAAGATTTTGTAGCTTGTTTGTTTTCTGATGGGAATGATCTAGTGAAAATGGGACAGTTGCTGGTGTGTCCTTGAGTAGGCGAGAGGGGAAAGGATCTAGTGTGAGAACCCGGGACTAGCCTTAGCCAGTAGCATGGCTGGTTACTGCAGAGCAGTGGCAGAGGAGGCAGTGATGGGATGGTATAGGGAGGAGGGTGATGTGAAGCTTGGAGCTTGTTGATGTTCTCTTCTGGCTGCTTCCTTTTCCCCAGTGAAATAGAGAGCCATGCCACTAGCTGAGAGGGCTGATGGGAAAAGGTTTGAGGAACACAGAAGTTGTAAAAATAAGGGTAGGAATCATCCAGGAGAGATGAGAGTGCATGGACTTGGGAATATAGTTGGATTATAAGGTTGCATTAAGGGTCCGCTCAAAATTTGCATTTATGAATTTTAAGAGTTAACAGCATAGCTTTACATTTTTCTCCAACCACGCTTACTTGCGTAGTAGAGGAACGTGAAGGCAGAGTTCAGTTTAACCAGGAATATGGTTTTTCAAGGCAAGTAGGGAAAAGGGTTTAGAACATATGGAAGGGAGTGATGGGCAAGTAAAGAGGTGAGGACATGAGCTTGTGAGGGCCAATAAAACAGTGGTAGGGTCAGTAGATGTAGGTTCCAGTGAAGCTGGAGGATGTGAGGGGAATGGAGTGAGTGGGGTAGACTGGTGGTGTTGGTTGGAGAGTGGAGAGCATGAGTTTACGGAAGGGCTGCAGGTGTTGGTAGTGGGGGTGTGACCATGGGAATAAGGAGCTGAGGTGAGATGGAGGTGAAAACTCGAGGGGAATGGAGGTCAAAGCATTACAGAGTGGTGTTTGCTAAATATTGAAAACAGAAATTTTGACTAAGGCAGATTGGAAAGCAGTAAGAAGAAAGGTCCGTAGGATGAGTACAGCGAAAACATTAGAGGGTGGGAGAGTCTGATGACATGAAGTTCAGACCCAGGGAGTGGTTAGGAAAGGTAGAAAGAATGTTCTGGGAGCAGAGAGTCTTCTTGGCCCAGGGTTACAAGGCGACATGGGAGGAAAAGCAGCCACCACTTGAGGGGGCTATAGGGATAGCCACGTCCTTAGAGAAGGGGCCAGGTTTTCACCAAAGAAGGTGAACTGACTGCTCAGAAAAGAGTTTGAAGATAGAGGGGCTTTGCAAATGATAGTGGGTTCCAGAGGATAGAGGGGAAGGATTTCAAGCACTGAGGAGCAGTGGAAGGTAGTCTTGGATCTGGGAATTTGTGGAAAGCCATGTGGGGATTAGAGTTCATGCATTGGCTGGTGACCTGGGAGTATTGGGCTTCTTATGGTGGCAAAAGTAATCAGGGACATAGGGCACACTGGGACGGGCTGTAGGGCACACAGGGGTGTGGGTCGTCTCCACAGCAGAGTGTGGGTGTGTGACTGTCAGGGTGGAAGGTCAGGAGGAAGGGAGGCCCCAGATCTCCATGGATGGAGCCCATGTACTTCATGTTTCAGGCAATTTGACTCCAGAAGTCTGGAGAACTTTACCTGTCTGTGCTTTTAATTCTTAAAAAAGGTGGGGGGAAGGTGTTGACTTGGACATGAGAAGGATGTTACAACCTATGTAGCTGAAAATGTTTTTATTGCCTTTGGCTTTCAACTGCAATGATAGGACATTTTGTCTAAAGCCCTGGGATTCCCCCAGCTGAAAAGGACAGGTACAGCTGATATGTACATTAGAGTGGAGCTCCAGATGTCCATTCTAGAGGACAGAGATGAATTAGCCGGATAGAACTTCTGGGGGAAGTATGACATTTCACAGATAATGTTTATCAAATGGGGAAAAAAGGGAAGCCTCCATGACAGAGTTCCCGGGCTCAGGTTCAGTGCTCTGTAAAGCAAGCTGCCTTTTTTTCTGCTCAATTGCGCTATGTCCTTTATCCCCATCGCTGCCCTGCCTCTTCTTCTTTGGATGTTATTTAACCTTTCTGTGCCTTAATTTCCTTATCTGTCTGATGGGGATGACCACAGTCCCTGCTTCACAGGAGCCTTACAATAATCAAGTGAGATAACACATGTTAAGCATTTAACACAGGGCATGGCACACAAGTACTTTCTAAATATTCTTTGTTATTAAAGGACCACTAGTAGCTAGCTTCCTGCTTGCCTTCAGCTCTCTGCTTCCTGCTGCTTTATGGTTTTCTTATGTTGCTCTCCTTCTCTTTCATCCCCTTCCATTCCTTTCCCTGGCCTTGGCTGTCAGTGGTGCCCACACCTAGTTGAACACTTTCTTTGGCCTTCTGAGGTAGAGAACTCTTGGAATAGGAGGAGAAGCAGGCAGGAAAGACACTGTTGATGGGGCAGTCTCCTGGGCAGCCCAGCTGAGATCTGTGACTGACGTGTCTCCAGAGCTCCAGTGGGAGCTGGGAGGTCTGTTGTGGGAGCTGGGAGGTCTGTTTTGGAGGCCAAGCTTGGCCATTGTGATGTGGAGCCTGTTGCCACATGGGGCAGAGCAGGCCATGAGGGTGGGGATCTTGTGAACAGGGAGGGACTGAGCCTAGTCCCCAGGTGAAGGACAATTGCTGATCCTGCTGTTCCTAATGTGCTTCTGTTGCCGCTCCACTTGTTACCAGGGTCTCCTTTCCACTGCTCATCTCCACTGCGCACCCCCGTTGCCCCGTGCATCTCCCTCGCGCTGTGTATGTCCCAGGTGTTAGCGTTTTTGTGGGAGGGAAGGAGCAGAGCGTGGGGTAGCAGTCCACAAGCTAAGGCTGGAAACTTAGAGCCAGTCCACCTGGGTTTGAATCTGGGCTGCGTCACCAAATAGTTGTGTGCCCTTGGGTAAGTTCTCTTAACTTCTCTGTGCCTCAGTTTCTCATCTCTAAAATGGAGCTAATGGGAGCAGTGCAGGTGAATTAATAGGTGAACTGATAGTGAACAAATTGCTTAATGGTCCCTGGCACACAATAGGGACTCTACAAATGTTTGTTCTAGTAAAATTGTTCAAAAATTTATTTTTACAACACTCTCATTTCAATTTTACCAGTGCCAGAAGTAGGGTAGAGAGGTTAACTGACTTGCCCAAGGCCATGGAGCTATTATTAAGTGGCAGAATCAAATCAAGAACAGGGCTTTGATGGACTCCAGAGTCTGTGCTTGTGGCCAAAGCGGTGACCTGCCTCCCGGATGTGCAGGTGGGGGAGTCTGCTTTCCAGAAGGGGTGTGAGGGAGGGAAAGTCAGAGGGCCCTGCGAGTCCAGGTGGGTAACTAACACTGGAGTCTGGGAGTTAAGCAGGGGTGCTGCCTGGAGACCTGAGACCAGGAGCTGCCTGCCCTCTGCCTGGTTTTCTGCTCCCTGCAGTGGGCGAGTAGCCTGCAGTCCCAGACCCAATTTCGGGAAGAGCTCTAGTCCCTTAGATACCTGAAGATTTGGCTTAACAGCCAGAGACTCGAGCCTTCCTGAAACTTTTGCCTGCTCTCTGTGGGACTGCAATCAAGTCAGTTAATTTATTAATAGTAGGGTGATCCCAGACCACATTGCTCTGAGGGTCCCCCGTGGACCTCTCAGGCATCCAAAGTTAGCTCCTGCTGGTGGTGCCCACTCACTGTGAAACCCCACGACCCTATTCTGCAGACCCACTGGGAACCTTGTTTCTTCTTCTGGGATTTTACATTTCCTTGAGTACAAAACAATCATCTGGGTCAGTGGGAAATTTTCCTTCTGCGTGGGTTTTATTTTCAGTAACCAGAGCCAGGGTCCACAGTCCTCCCAGCTCCCAGTCTTGGAGCTCTGCCATCTTTTGGTTTCACTCCTTGGCACAAGGCCTTGGGTTCCTGGACGTGGGGAGACCAGAATTGGGCCCTCTCATGAGCTCATAGGCTTGGTTCTGTGCTTGCTTGCAGCTGATCATTGGATTGGGTGTCCTTGTTTCCTTGGGCTTCCCCTTGGTGGGGGTGTGTGTATCTGTGTGTCTGTGTGTGTAGGGCTGTGTAAGCCCTGGAGGCCAGGCCTCTCGCCAGCAGCTGCAGTTCTTTTCCCGGAATTGAGTTAGCTGCACAGCTGTTTCCACTCTCCACCCGCTGCCAAGCGCTGAAGCACAGTCCCGTGCCAGGTTGAAAGCGCACTCCACTTTGGTAATTTAGAGCTTCCATTTTGAGTGAAATGGGAAGCAGGAGTGAATGAATGAGCGTGTTGGTTGGAAGGAGGGTGGGGATACTCTTTTTGGCAAGCCATGCCAGAATTGGCCCAGCTGCTTAGTCTTTGCCCAAAATTAGGGCTAACCCTGGACTGACCCCAAGTATCCAGTGGAGAAACTCTTTATTCTTGGATCGCGACTTAACCAGACTTGGCAATCAGTACCTTTAAATCTGGAAACTGGGAATAATAAATCCTATCCTGTATATTCTTCTTGTTCAATGAGACATAAACTTTTAAGTAGTCCACCAGCTACTCAGTAGGAGCAGGAAGTGATGTAAGGTTGTGCTTCTTCAAGTATATTCTGCAGAACACTAAGTGCTTTAAAAAAAAAAAAAAACAAATGCACTGGCTAAACAAGTTTAGGAAATGCCAAACAAACAATGTTAAGCAGTCTTCTTACTTTCAGGTCCTTAATCTACCACTAACCTACACGGTGAATTTCCAAGGGAGGAGGAGATAGATTGTGTTTAACCTTTCTTAAATTTTTAACCACAGTGTCTGAGTGGAGCATTTTTCAAGTACTATCTCTACAAAATGCACTTTGGAAGACCAGCCTAGGTCATAGGAATAGTCATTTCATTGTTTCTTCTCTTAATTGTGAATGGAGTTGAACTGGTTGAAGTGTGTGGGATTGCTAAGCTGTGGGTCCTTGAGAGGAGGGCAGGCATTCAACTCGAGAATCTCTTAGAATGAGTGCTTCCTGCTCTGAAACGCCTCTCCCTCCTGTCCTTGCAGCTCCCCTTTGAATTGGAGATTTACTACATTCAGCATGTTATGCTCTACGTGGTGCCCATCTACCTGCTCTGGAAAGGAGGTAAGGCCAGCAAACCCCATCCCTGTGCCAGCTCCACACTTAGCTTCTCTTCTTCTGTTGGCCGGGGGGGGCGGTGATGGGGGCACAGTCACAACCTCTTGGGTGTCTTATCAGAAACCTGAGGTGCTCCCTGACTAAGTCTCTGCAGTATGCTTCATGCCAGACACCAGGCAGTGGGAAAATGGGCACAGCTGAGGCTTGCAAAGAGCCTGGTGGTTTCTCATCCTTTGTGTGCATGAGCTCAGGGCCACTGACAGCCTGTCCCAGGGCCGAGGCCTTAGGCTGTTTGTCCGTGGTGGCCTTGGGCTTGCATGGACAGAGTGTGCCCACACTCTGTCACTCAGTTCTGCTCTTGCCTTCTCCCTGCCTCAGCATGCAGCAGAGGGTAGAGGGACCTTGTGCTTTTGCTCATTATATCCATCCTCTCTGAACCCGAAAAGATACCGAAAGGGGCAAGATGTCCAGGAACTTGGGATTATGGGATTAAGGGGAAAGGATGGTGAAGGAGCAGCCACCTTCAGGTAAAACAGACCATGGAAACCTTCATTGGATCAAGGGGAGAAACCACTGACCTGGTCAAGAGGCTGATCTGTTTGTGACCCCCCACCCCCACCCCCTGCTTCTTAATGTTCTGACCTTCCTGAAAGGCCCCATACCTGGAAGTCAACCTCTTCTAGTCTGAGCCACCAGCCTCTCTATCTTGGTTCCTGGGACTTTGCTGAGAGACTAACCTCACCCAGGGCAGCAGGGGTTTCGTTTCTATCACATTAAAAATTCCGTGAAGCCACATGGACCCTAAAGCCTTCTGGGAGATGATTTGGAAGTTGTGCTTCCTCTAACTCAGGAATTCTAGCAAATTTTTAAGAACTCCCAGCACAAGGGAGCCTTAAGTACCCATCAACTGGGGGTCATGTAGGAGGATGGAAACTGTTGCTTTCCGTGGAGTCAAGACTCCCTGCTTTCTGTCAATTAGGAGTCTTCTAGCTCTATTCTTTGAGGCTGTTTTTCACCTGTGCTGCCACATGGGGGCTCACATTGTCAAAGAGCACTTCTTTTTAATTTGCTCTAAACACACCCTTTTTCCTGACCGAGCTTTAAGAGACGTCTGACTTTCCATATCCAGGTGACTTACGCCATTTCTCAGGAAAGAGCTTCCTAATAATATGTAAGTCTCAAAGGTACAATCATTCTGAAGGGAACCAGACAGGAAGCTGTCCCAGGCCTCCAGACTCCCACCGCTCATGGTTCCTGAGGTGTGAGATGCAAGTTCTGACTAAATGTGCACGGATATTAGTTAAAACTATTTGTATTCTGAGGCATTATAAAAGTCTGTTGGTTGGCTGAGTCAGAGTGGTCTGATAGCAGCCTTTACCTCCCCCACCTCTTCAAAAATCCCATCTGGGAAGCTACACTTTCTAGAAGTGACTGACTCCACTGCTGCCTTCTATTGAATCTATAGCTGCACTGTTTGGGGGAACCAAGCTAAGAAAGGGATTCAAATTTATACATACACACTCTGTTAGATCCAATCTGTGCATTCACACACTGTCCCTGAGTCCTTCCCTTCTCCTCTGGCGCCTGCCCTTGAAAAGAGACTGTGATAACAACTACAGTATAACCATCGATGCCTGCTTTTCATTCAGTGTTTTCTGTGTGCAGGATGCTCTGTTAGGCATGTTTTGCGTAAAACACAAAAGCAGTGTATATATCTTTGTTAGGAAATAGTTTATTGGGGTTTTTAAGCCATAATGCTATTGCACACTTAATAGACTGCAGTATCAGTTCAGTTCAGTTGCTCAGTCCTGTCCGACTCTTTGCAATCCCATGGACTGCAGCACGCCAGGCCTCCCTGGCCATCACCAACTTCCAGAGTTTACTCAAATTCATGTCCATTGAGTCGGTGATGCCATCTACCCATCTCATCCTCTGTTGTCCCCTTCTCCTCCCGCCTTCAATCTTTCCCAGCATCAGGGTCTTTTCCAGTGAGTCAGTTCTTCTCATCAGGTGGCCAAAATATTGGAGTTTCAGCTTCAGCACAAGTCCTTCCAGTGAATATTCAGGACTGATTTCCTTTAGGATGGACAGGTTAGATCTTGCAGTCCAAGGGACTCTCAAGAGTCTTCTCCAACACCACGGTTCAAAGTCCAACTGTCACATCCATACATGACTACTGGAAAAACCATAGGTTTGACTAGATGGACCTTTCATGAGAAAGTAATGTCTCTGTTTTTGAATATGCTGTCTAGGTTGGTCATAGCTTTTCTTCCAAGAAGCAAGCGTTTTTAATTTATGGCTGCAGTCACCATCTGCAGTGATTTTGGAGCCCCCAAAATAAAGTCTGTCACTGTTTCCATTGTTTCCCCATCTATTTGCCATGAAGTGATGGGACCAGATGCCATGATCTTAGTTTTCTGAATGTTAAGTTTTAAACTAACTTTTTCACTCTCTTCTTTCACTTTGAACAAGAGGCTCTTTAGTTCTTCTTCCATATAGCATAAATGTAACCTTGATATGTGCTGAGAAACAAAAAATCCATATGACTTGCCTTATGGCAATGGTCTTGAACCAACTGCAGTAACTCTGAGGTATGCCTGTGCTTGTTCAGCACCTACTGTGTGCAGAGGATTTGTGCCAGGGAATAGGAGACAAACCAGACAGGCCCAGTCCTTCCACAAGGAGTGCCTGTTTGAGAGGACAGACACAACTGAGAGTGTCATAGGATTTCTGAAGCCTTTCTACCTTCCCTGCTTTACCATTTCTGGGTTCTTGTGTGCTCTCAGCTTCCTTTCTGGCTCTTTGCTGCCATCTGCTGTTCACTTGGGGGAAATCATGAGCATTTGGGGAAATCTGGATTTCCTGATGTTGTTTCACCTTAGGATGAGCCTGATGTAGGCCTTGCAGAGGGGCCATGGAACTGGAGTGAACAGGGGGAAGAGGATTTCCTGGAAATCAAAAAGCTGAGAGTTTGGGTCTTCTCTTCCCTAATAGAAGTCTTGTAATTTTGTAGAAATAAGTGGTTTAGAAGTTTTACCCAAGGCCAGACTAGCTCTCCTCTCCAGTACCCCCATGCCAAGGAGCCCTGTGTCCCTGAAAGGCAAGGTCCTGCTTAATGGGAATCTCTCTCTCCTCATTGCTACAGCCATTTGGCACCTTCGTAGTAAACATGACCTCTCCTGTCCACACTGTGCTTTTCTTACTCCTTCCTCTAGCCACACTCTTTGTTTCTGTTCCCTTTCCTGTCAGCTCTGAAATGTTGACCTACATGTTTTATAACCCCAGCCTCAGCTCTTCACAAAACACAGAGTCCTCCCATCTCTTGCCTGAAACCCTCTAACTGAGGCTGTTGTATCTGCCCAGCCTCATAAGCCACCCATCTCTCCACTGTCTCTTCCAGACCGTTTTTTCATCTCTGCCTTATGTGTGGGTGCTTTTTTCTTTACCATCCTCTTTACCTCTTTCTTTGATTTCCACCACCATTTGAACCTCTTGGTCACTTTCCCTGCATTCCTAGGTACCTTTGGCCCATGGCGCTCTCACTATTTTCAATACAGCTCTAGCCAGTATCCTGAGAACCTTCTGGTGAGGACTGCTCATCCCACCCCCAGCTTTTCAGTGTGTGAGCTTGTTAATTATAGTGACTTCTGTGCCCCTTTCAGGACCTTGCTTCCCCTAAAACTCTTCTGAGATCATAAGCATTATGTCCTTTTCTTTGACCCAAATTTGTGCTTCTTCCAACCTCCCCTTTTCTCCAAATCAGCTGTACCACCATGACAAGTTACTGGAACTTTCCCTTTACCAGTTCCTGAGCATGTCTCACTCCCCTTGTGCCTTGCACTCAGATTAGTGTCCAATCCCAGTGCCTACTGTTAGTCTCGTGAGAAAACTTCTCAGCTCTTTCAGACTGGGGCCAGTGAAGTCCCATGATCTCCACTATCATCGTGCTGTCAGCACCACCACTCACTCACTCTGTGTCTCTACACACTGCCCTCAGAAAGCTTGTGACAAAGCTTTGCCTCCCTCTCCAAACTTCCTGTCCAGTCTATTCAAGCTTACAGTCATTTCCACTCAGTAGAGATTCTCCCAACAAATGACTGGGGAAATAGATTTTTGGGTGGGAATTCCCTCAGCCACTTCTCTTCACTCTACCCACACCCATCCTTACGTTCCTCCCTCTGATCTTGCAGGGAGTGGTATTCCTCCTGCTCGTGGCTGTGGCCAGCCACACCCGGTTCTCGTTCCATGGCATCCCTTCCCCCTCCTCTGGAACCTCTATCCCTCAGTTGGTCACGTGTTCATCAGTGCTTGGATTTTCAGTGCTTCACTACTGGCTTTTCAGTATACTAAAGTCTTCCCTAGTCTAAAAACTTCCACACAACTTTATCTTTTATCCTCCCCTCATATCATAAAGTAGACCAAACAATATTTCCTAAATTTTATTTCTTAGGACATAATATTTTTTGCCTCATCCATGTATTCGCTTGTATTATTATGTACATAATATTAAACCTATTAATTTTTTCCTAAGATATATTTGTTTTTAAGAGAAGCTTGATACTCTGTGAAATCCTGGATTCAGTACCCTGATTATCTATTTTAACACAACTTTTAAGATTTTATTTATTCATTTTTGGCTGTGGCGAGCCTTCACTTGCTGTGCCTGGGCTTTCGCTAGTTGCAGCGTGCAGGCTTCGAGTTGAGGTGGCTTCTCTTGGTGTGGAACGTGTGCTCCAGGGTGCACAAGCTTCAGGATTTGCAGCTCATGGAGTCTTGATTGCAGGCTCAGTAGTTGCAGCGCATAGGCTTAGTTGCTCCACAGCGTGTGGAATCTTCCCAAACCAGGCGTTGACACCAGCTGCACTGGCAGCTGGATTCTTAACCACTGGACCACCAGGGAAGTCCTATTTTAATACACTTTAAATATATCACTTTTAAGTTAAATGTTTATCTATTTACCACTTGAAATCATGTCATGAATAGGACATAACTTTGAGTGACACTTGTTTACATCTGATGAGCCTTCCTCTCAGTTATTTTCATTCATCAGAACATCACCATCAGACGTCTACCTCACTGCCCACCTCTTTATGGGAACAGCTCTTCTAAAGATTTCCAACAACTATGTGACCAAATGTGGTGACCATCTCACAGGCTTTATCCTGCCTGCACTCTGCTACACTGGACAGTGTTGACCACTCCCTTTTGGAATATTCTACTCTCAGGGCTTCCAGTATCCACCCCCCCACTCCATCCCCATCTCACCATCCATGCCTTCCCAAGTCTCTTGCAGTGCTCTGTCCTCTGAGATGTTGATTTCCCCAGAGTTCTGTTCTGGGCTCACCTCTTGCTCTGCTAGTCCTGTTGTGGTCTCACATGCTTGCACAGTTTAGGTACCGGCCCGTGCTGTGATGGCCGTGAGGTCACCTTCGGCAGCCCTTAATCTTAGGAGATTCCTTTTCACGTCGTCTACTCCAGCATGTCTTCCTGAGTGTGTCAAGCACACCACAGCTTAGCACTCATCTTCCCATCAGCCCTGCTTCTCTCCCTGTGGTTTTTGACAGATGGCACCACTCAGTCACTCCAGCTAGAACCTGGGAATCATCTCTACCCCCGCATCTGTTTCATCCATGCATCTAACACATATGTCTTCATCCATTTGGATTGACACAAGCAAATACTACTGACTGAGTAGCTTACAAACAAGAGAAACTTATTGCTCACAGTTCTGGAGGCTGGGAAGTCTGAGATAAAGTCACCAGTATGCTCACCTTCTTGTGAGGCCCCTCTTCCTGGTTCACAACTGGCCCTTTCTTTTTGTGGCCTCACGGGGTGGATGGGATGAGGGATCCTTTTGGTGTGTCTTTTATAAAAGAAGGGGCCGGCTATGAGCCAGGAAGAGGGGCCTCACAAAAAGGTGGCTGTGCTGGTGATTTTATTTCAGACTTCCCAGGCTCCACCCTCATGGCTTAAGCACCTCCCAAAGGTCCCAGCCCCCAATGCCTTCACGTTGAGGGGTTGGAATTTCACCACATGAATTTTCGGTGACATAGACATTCAAGCCATAGCAGCATATTTATATCTGCCTTCTTTCTAACCAGGCTCTATGCTGGCCATTGGGATGCCCTGATGAGTGAAAATCAGACCCCATGCCACTCCTTCTCTCATAGAAGTCATAATGTTGTGGGAGGAGCCAGGTGTGAATTGAATAATCACACAAATGAATGTTTAGTTAAAATTGACCTCCGTACTCTGAAGGAAAGGGGCATGTTTTTACAAGAGCATATGGCAACCCACTCAGGTATTCTCGCCTGGAGAATCCTGGACAGAGGAGCCTAGTGGGCTACAGTCCACAGGGTCGCACAGAGTCAGACGTGACTAAGCACACACTCGTTGTACACGTGAAGCTTGTATGATACTGTAAATCAACTCTTCTTTAATAAAAGAAATAAAAGGTTACCTGACCCTTTTCAATCCGCCTTTCCAAAGCCCCTCTGTGCCAGGCGTCAGACATTGTTTCCAGCTCTTCACATAACATTAACCCATTGAATCTCCACCACAGTCCTTCGGGTAGGTGTTACTGTTAACCTCTGTTTGATGAGGTAACTGGTATTCAGATAGTAAGTAGCCGACCCAGGATTTGAACTCAACTTGTGAGGCTTTTAGACACAAGACTACTACACTCTTAATTTATTTATTCCATCTCCTCTTGGTAGACATTCAGTTTGTTTCCAGCCTCTTGCTAATATAAATAACAATGTGCCGAGTGACCTTGAACCTATAATACCATTTTCCAGGTATGCAAGGGTATCTAAAGAATAAATCCCCCTAAGTGGAACTGCTGAGTTAGAGAGTATATGTGTTTGTAAATTTGATGGATAATTCCAAACCCCCAAAAGTTCTATCAATTTAAATGTTTCTTAGCAATGTGGAAGAGTGTCTGTTTCCACACAGTCTCACCAAAGGAGTATATTTCCAAACTTTCCACTTTTTTCCCATCTGATGGGTAAAACTAATGGTATATTGATCCACTTTTAATTTGAATTTCTCTTACTTTGAGTTAGGCTGAGCCTCTTTATACATGTTTAAATTGGCATTCGATTTCCTCATCCTTGAATTGTGTGTTCCTCTCATGTGCTCATTCTTCTCTTGTTGATTTTTTTAAAAATACAAAACTGAATCCTGGGAGCTCTTTAGTCTTTTGTAATACACCTGCAGATATTTCCCCATTTTTGTCATCTGTTTTATAACTTTAAAGTGAAAGTATAGTTGCTCAGTCATTTCTGACTCTTTGTGACCCCCATGGTCTGTAGCCCACCAGGCTCCTCTGTTCATGGGGGTTCTCCAGACAAGAGTATTGGAGTGGGTTTCCATGTCCTTTTCTAGGGATCTTCCCAACCCAGGAATTGAGCCCAGATCTCTTGCATTGCAGGCAGATTCTTTACCATCTGAGCCACCAGGGTGGCTTTGCTCATGATTTATTTTTGCCATGTTCAGTTCAGTTTCAGTTCAGTCACTCAGTCGTGTCCGACTCTTTGAGACCCCATGAATCACAGCCTCCACAGGCCTCCCTGTCCATCACCAACTCTCGGAGTTCAATCAGATTCACATCCATCGAGTCAGTGATGCCATCCAGCCATCTCATCCTCTGTCGTTCCCTTCTCCTCCTGCCCCCAGTCTCTCCCAGCATCAGAGTCTTTTCCAATGAGTCAACTCTTCGCATGAGGTGGCCAGAGTACTGGAGTTTCAGCTTTAGCATCATTCCTTCCAAAGAAATCCCAGGGCTAATCTCCTTCAGAATGGATTGGTTGGATCTCCTTGCAGTCCAAGGGACTCTCAAGAGTCTTCTCCAACACCACAGTTCAAACGCATCAATTCTTCGGCGCTCAGCCTTCTTCACAGTCCAACTCTCACATCCATACATGACCACAAGAAAAACCGTAGCCTTGACTAGATGGACCTTAGTCGGCAAAGTAATGTCTCTGCTTTTGAATATGCTATCTAGGTTGGTCATAACTTTTCTTCCAAGGAGTGTCTTCTAATTTCATGGCTGCAGTCACCATCTGCAGTGATTTGGGAGCCCCCCAAAAAAAAAAAGTCTGACACTGTTTCCACTGTTTACCCATCTATTTCCCGTGAAGTCATGGGACCGGATGCCATGATCTTCATTTTCTGAATGTTGAGCTTTAAGCTAACTTTTTTGCTCTCCTCTTTCACTTTCATCAAGAGGCTTTTTAGCTCCTCTTCACTTTCTGCCATAAGGGTGGTGTCATCTGCATATCTGAGGTTATTCCTATTTCTCCCAGCAATCTTGACTCCAGCTTGTGTTTCTTTATATTTCTGTGTAATGTATCTATTATTTCATGGCTTCTGAATTTTGAGTCATGACTAGAAAGTCCTTCCTTACTCCAAGGTCATTAAAAAATATCCCTTATTTTCTTTTGCTATGTTAGTGGTTTGATTTAAGTGTCTGTTTACATGCTCATCACCCCAAGGACAGGAATTATTCTCTTGTTCTTCATATTTCTGGACTGAATGAAAGACTGTATATCCACACACTGCACATTGCCCATATTCTATTAGACATCTTACAAGCTAACATTTATTGTGCGCTTTCCATGGACTAAGCACTCGGTAAGAGTTTCATAGGATAATGTTGAGCTGATTGAATCTGCACAAGTTCACTAGACTTATGGCGTCCATGATACTGGATGCGAGGAGTGGGGGTATGGGGAGAATCACATCTTCATTTGCATTAACTCCAGCTGAAATGTAGTATTTCCTTCAGTTCTGAATCACAGCATCCCACAGTCCTTGGGTTGCATTTGCACTCCCTGGCATGTTTTCATTCATGTAAATCGGATACTTTCTGCTTGTTTCAACCACTCAGATATCTTGCAAAATCATTTGCACTTCATCATCACCTCAACATTTTTAAAAGTTTTTAAAAGTATTTTAATAACTGTATTTTGATACTGTTTTCTTTCATGACCCTGTATCTTTTTATTTTTTATACTTAGCAGCTTTATTTTGAGCCAGAGCCCCAAAGTGCCCAAGGAATTTGTGGCACCACAGAGGTTAGCACCCCTGCACTAGAGCTTAAACTGGCATTTGAAACCACCATTCCAAACCTAGTTGCTAGGTTTGGACAGACTGGGTTCAAATCCTGGTTTTGGCCCTCGGGCTAGTGCCTTCAGCCGTTTGCATATTTTCTCATTTGTAGAATGGGGATTGGTAGGTGTGTTGTGAGGGGTCAGTGCGTTCACGTATGTAAAGGTCCTGATACATGGTAAGTAGTATATTCTATTTTTCTGGTATTATTACTGCTGCTGTTATTATTTTTAACCACTTCACTGCCTCTTGTTAATTTCAAATCTTACCTTCCAAGTATACTGTGGGTTCTTGGGGTCAGGTTGTGCCTTGCTGACTTCTGAAGCTGCAACCTTACCCATGCAGAGTGTCTGTCAGTGGACTTACCTTTGCTGACACCCCTCCTTTTAGATGACTGCTTCTCCTTTGAGTCCCATGCCTCATCTGTCTCCTGGTTATCCTCCTCCTCTGGCTATTTCTCCTTGGGCTCCTTTGTCCTGCCTGTCTCAGCGATCCTGGCATTCCGTGTCTGTAGCTCTGACTGCAGGCCTGAAGAGATATCTTTGGTCAGCCTCCTCAGTTCCATGCTCCTCCTTGCAAGCTGCTTTTCTCCCTCCTCCTCTACTTCTTATCTTAGTGCCAAAGCCCAAATTCCTGCCAGCTTCCTGGATCCCCTCCTCTGCCTCACCCCCAGTACCAATCAGTTCAGAAGCTCTGAGGATCCCGGTTCTCAAAATGCTTGCACATTGGGCGTTCCTCTCAGTCCCCACCACCTGTCCTAGTGCAGGGTCTCAGCCTCCACTGCTGGGACTAGTGCTTTGTTTCTTGTCTCATCTCCCTGCCCCCCTCCCCATCACCCCTACCTCCCACCCAGTCTGCCTCCTGTCCAGTCTCCAGAATACCTTTTAAAGAAAGCAAATCTGATAAGAATTCTCTCCACTGCTTCAAATTCTCACGCAGGATAAAGACCAAACTCCTGCCTTACAGGCATTCGAGACTGTTCACAATCTGACACTTGCCTGTCTCTTTGACCTCATTTCCCACCACTTAGACTTCAGCTCCTTACTTTGAAAGCCCCACCTGCTTCCACTCTCCTCTCCCCCACCCCCCCGCCGCATATACACACCAGCTTCTCTACTTTGGCCTGGCAAAGTCTGTGTCCTCCCCTACAAATCAGCTCAAAGGAGCAACTCCTCTCTGGATCTATGTCTGACTTTCCTAGGCGACCTAAGGCACATTTTCCTGAAAGTTCCATATACTTTTAATAATTCTGTATCTAATTGTTTAATCTGTGTTTAGCCACTAGGTGGCAGTCTTGTCTTTTATCATTTCAGAAGATGAAGATAATTAAGATCATGCTTTATTTGAATTTAAATTAATTATCGCTAAATTACTAGTATTTATTATAAATAAGATGCTATAGGAGCCAGGGAGAGGATGAAGTCTTCTGAGGCCCCAAGATATTGTTCTGGTTAGCCACGGTGGGACTTGGGGGATTGAGTGCCCCTCATGGAGAGGGAACTCAGAAGGAAGGAGCATATTTTAAGGAAGAAGATGAGTTTGCTTGAGTTTAAGGTACTTCTAGGCTCACCAGACTAAGATGTCTAGGACGCAGTTGGGTGGAATATTCTGGAGTTCTTCAGGGGGTCTGGGCTGGAGGCGGACTTCAATGTCTTCGGTATCAAAGTGGTAGATGTAAACACGGAAGCAGATGAGATGATTCAGGCTGACTGTGTAGGTGGAAAAATCAGCACTTAGAAAAAGGCCTTGGGGGCATCAGCCTGCAAATAGACAGGAAGAAGAATGTAAGGAGATGGAAGGAATCGTCAGAGCAACCGGAGCAGTAGCTGGTTTTCCTGGTAGCTAAGGCAGGAGAAATTGTCATGAAAGGACTGGTAACCCCAGAGTGCCTCATTGTTTCAGAGGATTCCGGGGAAGTAAGGCCACTGGAGAAGGGATGGGAAGGAGGGCTGAAGGGCCTTGCAAAGCCAAGGGAAGCGCCCCTCTGCCCCACTTTCCCCTCTTCCCCTTCCTCTCTGCCTATGGCTGGGCACCTTTAGGTGCCAAGATGAAGGGTGGTTGTGAGAGGGCGCATGGAAGGCACCAAGAGAAAGGGAAATGGATGACTTAAAGGCGACGACAGCTGCTGAGGATGAAAGGGCTTGATGGCAGACTAAGGAGGATAATGACAAGAGGAGTAAGTGCTGCGGGGAAATGGGAGGCGGAGATAAGTCTAGATTGTTCCACTGCTGTGATAAAAGGGATATTCTCTCTCCACCCTGTTCATCATTGCAGCCACCAGCTCCAGGTGGCTCCTGAGCAGATGAAATATGGATAGTGCGGCTGAAGAGCTAGGACTGGGGAATTTCTACATTTAATAAACTTGAATTGCAGTGGAAACAGCTATTGCTACGTTGGACAGTGTAGCTTTTCTTCAACCTTCTGGTTGGTGGCCAGCACTGAGGGGGTTCCCCTGAAACATTTCCTTGTGTTCTTGCAGTACTAGTCTGTCCGGTCACCCAATTTTCTCCAGGAGGCCTCCGCATCTGGGTTGAAAGAAGGGCCTTCCAAGGAACAATGGAAATGGGCTGTTTTAATGTCAGCTGAGCAGGCACCTAGCACCTCAGTGTCAGCAGGACTGGGTGAGAGGACTTGCAGCTTTGGTGTCGACACCTCCTATGGAGCTTCCCGCTCTGGATCCTAAGAGCCAGGTCTCCTTGGGGTGGAGAGGTGGAGGGGGCCATTCTGTGTACAGGTGGCAGGCCCAGAGGGAGGTGACACTGCTGAGGCCACCATGTTGGGTTTCCCTGGGTTTCCAGCGGGATATCTTGGATGACAGCCAGCTTGAGGACCTGTGGGGCTGGTGGCACAACTCCCCGCTCTGGGAACTCCCTCTTCTCCATCCTTGTGGGGGTTCTTTGGATTGGTTCGTTGTGGCAGTTTTCATCTAAGCATGGTTTCTTAACCTGGGATCCACAAGTAGGAATTAAGCAATCCATTAACTTGGATGAGAAAAATAAACATATCTTTGTTTTCACTAACCTCCAGCAGAAACGCAGCACATGAATGTAGAAATGAGTCCTACCTGTGGCTTTGTTGTCAATAGCAATCGCAGATGGCTTCCTATCATGTTACAGTTGTGGCAGACAGCTCAGAATGCTGTTTATGCTCATCACTACTTTGAAATTATAGTAGCTGCGAGCTCTTATTATTAAACACATTAGTAAAGAAGCATAAGTACTGTATTACAAATCTGTTTAAATATTTTGATAATCATCTCTTAATGTCATTGGCTTCTTTGGTAACCCTGTGCATTTTGTTTTATGCGTGTAAAACACTGTTCTGAGAAGGGATTCGTCAGTGTCCTCATGTATCCAGCCAGGCACAGGAAAGCTAGCAAGCCCTGCCGTCAGGCTCTTTGGAAACCCCTATGTGCTTCACTAGAGGGCGCTCTTGTTTCAGACTTGGAACAGTGGACACTCGGGCTTGCACCGAAGTGACAAGGTTATTTTGAAGTCCAAGGGAATCCTATGTCCTTTGGGGACATCTCAGGCTTCCCAAGGGCTTCCCAGATGGTGCTAGTGCTAAAGAACCCACCTGTCAATACAGCAGATAGGGGATGTGGGTTTGATCCATAGGTTGGGAAGATTCCTTGGAGGAGGAAGGCCTGGCAACCCACTCCAGTATTCTTGCCTCAAGAATCCCACAGACAGAGGAGCCTGGCAGATTACAGTCCATGGGGCTCAAATAGTTGGATGTGACTGAGCACACAAACACAGGAAACTGGGATGTGAGAACTCCCATGTTGTTTGATCTGAGCTTTACACTTATCTTTTGCAAGGTGAGGATTGTAATACAGCCCCATGCTAGCTTCTAGGACAGTTAAAGCAAGAGTGCTTTGGCCTGTGATGTCCCCAGCTTTTCATACCACCCTCAGTTCCTGGTGGTGCCCTTTGTTTCTTCCTTACCCCAGGTTAGCTCACTACCCTGGTGTCTGTCTAGCTTTAGGATGCTGGGAAATTTCTCTTTCACTGGCTTCTCAGTTCCACTTGGCTGATGGGGTGAGGGGCAGGGGAAAGGCTAAGGGATTCGGGTGGATTCTGGAAGTCTCCTGAGGGGTTTTTGGGTGAGGGAAGAGCGGAGAATTTGAGAAATTGGCCCTGGGTTGAGCCCTGTGGAGGAGGGTGGGTATGTGAGTTTCTGAAGACTGTAAGACTTTCCCTGCTGAAGAGGAAGTATTTGGGGCTCAAGAGTGCTTTGTGGTAGCAGTGGATTAAGTCAAGTATTTCCTGCCTTAATTTTATCAGCTTCCAAGAAACACTGCTCCTCACATCTGACCAGACCAAGGCCCCCCACACTGGTAGTTTTCCCTAGACCTCTTGGTACGTCTTCCAGCTCCAGAATTCCTCCTAAGGCAGTGTGGTTGGAAGACTTAGCATCAGAATCACCTGATGTGCTTCTTGTTGTTGTTCAGGTGCTCAGTCGTGTCCTATTCTTTGCAACCCCATGGACTGCAGCCTGCCAGTCTCTTTTGTCCATGTGATTTCCCAGGCAAAAATACTGGAGTATTCTGTGTTGCCATGCCTTCCTCCAGGGGATCTTCCCGACCCAGGAATCGAACCCATGTCTCCTGCAGCTCCAGACTTGCAGGTGGATTCTTTACTGCTGAGACAGTGGGGGAAGCCCATGTCTCTTGCATTGTGGTCCTGGGACTAGCAGCCTAATTAGAGAATGTATTAGAAATGCAAATGCAGATTCTGGATTCTAGGCTCCATCTCAGACCTACTGAATCAGAAGGTCCTGAGTGGGACCCAGCTTAGATGCCTTCTAACAGGCCCTCCAGGGGATTCTGATACAGATGGAAGGTGTAGCCTCATTGAGTCAAATGATCCAAGAGCTGGCTTCTCCTTCTGAAAGGTTACCACAGACCCAACCAGTACTAACTGTAGAATGTGTGTGAGGCATAGTAGGGCTTGTGTTTAAATAGTACTTTTCCCCTAAAGTACCTCTGTGCTCCTTTAGCTTTTCTATCCCTACATTTTCCTGTAAGGTACAGAGAGCCTGAGATTAGATTTCCCCCAGCAGGGCTCTGAGGCTTTGAGGGGTTTTGATCCACACAGCGGGTCTCACAGCAACTGGGGAAGAACAGAAGCTGGGACCTGGGTCTGGACTCCAGTGAAGTCTTTGCCAGCTCAGGGTCCTCACCCTGCTTTTCGCAGAGGGCTGGTTTTCTGATCCTCATGGGTAAAGGTGGGTCTTTATGTGCCTTCCCCGTAGGCTAAGGCCCACTGGGCACTTGATGGTGAGGCCTAGCCTGAGTGGGCTCTCCAACCCCTCAGGATAAAAAGGTCAGCCAACTTGACCTTCCACATGGACCCCCAACTTGGGACAGTCTCCACTTCCCCCTATATTAAGCAGTCTAGAGGGTACAGTTCATTTGATCCAGTGCCCAGATGGCAGGAGTCCTTACTTGGGCCTGTACTCAATGGTCGAGGATGGGAAATCACACATCCGTGATCATCTGTCTTCTGGGTAACTATGGCAGAAGCGAAAAGTGAAGGTTCTGGGACTTCCCTGGGGGTCCAGTGGTTAAGACTCCATGCTTCCAATGCAGAGACCATGGCTTTGATCCCTGACTGGAGAACTAAGATCCCATATGGGTGTGGCCAAAAAAAAAAGAAAAAAGCAAAGAAATGAAGGTTTCTCATTTAGAGGTCAGAAAAGGTGGCATGGCATTGTTGTCAAGAACTAGACTTGTCATTTTATCCCCTATCGCCAAATCTGTACCTTCTCCGATGTTCCCCATCCCACTGAGCGGTACCACCACCCACGCCAGAAATCTAATCGTTGGCCTTTTACCACCCCCCATCACATCCAATCCAATCAATTGAATCTGATCATTTCTCAGATTCATTGCTACTACTCCTAGTTTGGGCTTCCTAGGTGGCACTAGTGGTAAAGGGCCCGCCTGCCAATACAGGAGAGGCGATTTCATCCCTGGGTCAAGAAGATCCCCTGGAGAAGGAAATGGCAACCCACTCCAGTATTCTTGCCTAGGAAATCCATGGACAGAGGAGCCTGGCAGGCTATAGTCCATAGTATTGCAAAGAGTTGGACACAACTGAAGCAACTTAGTACACAACACACCTCCTGTTTTATTTAGTTCAGATCTGATCATCCTTGACTTGGTCTATTACAGCAGCTTCAATACTGGTCTCCCTGCCTCTTATCTCACCCTATTTCAATCAGCAGCCAGATGAGGAGCCCTGTCTGTTACCATGTAAAGTATAGTCTGAGGACCAACAGCACCTGGGAGCCAGTTAGAAATGCAGTCTCCAGCCCCAACCCCAGACTGCCTCAGAGCCCACCTTTTAACTGGATCTCAAGGTGATTTATAAAGTTCAGTATATCTAATGTTGCAAAGTGGAAGCTGCTCAGTCATGTCCAACTCTTTGAGACCCCATGGACTGTATCCTGCCAGGCTCTTCTGTCCATGGGATTTTCCAGGCAAGAATACTGGAGTGGGTTGCCATTTCCTTCTCCAGTGTTGCAAAAAGACTTCTTAAAGAACTGGCCCTCGTCTCCTGTTTATGCCTCTGTCTCCACTTGATAGTCCATTGAGACTCAACGATACAAAGTTCTTGAATATACTGGGCCACTTGCCTCATTCTTTAAGCAAATAGAAGTTGAACCTCCTACTTGCTCTTAGGCACTTGTGGGGAAAAAGCAGCGAGTAAAAGGAATACATATTCTTGCTTTCACAGAGCTTACATTCTTTCGTGAGAGGAGATAGTAAAGAAATAAATGAATAGCAATAAGTAAAATATATAGCAAGTCAGATGATGTTAAGTGTATAGAGGCAGAGTTCAAGCAGGTAAGGGGCATAGTGCTGCTGAGTGGGTGGGGAAAGTGAAGGACGGCCATGCTGAGAATATGACATCTGAGCAAAGGCTTGCAGGTTTCTGGATATCTGGAAGAGTATACAAAGCAGAGAAAATAATAATGAGTGTAAAGACCCAGAGACAGGAGTCTTTCTAGAGTATTCTAGCAATAGCAAGTTGGTCAGTATGTCTAGAGCCATGTGAAGGAAGGGGAAAGTAATAGGAGAGGAAGTCAGAGAGGTGATATAGGTGAGGGACAAATCATATCTAGGGTCTCATCGACCGTTAGGAACTTGCTGTTTTCTTAGGGAAACGGGACACCATTGGAGGGTTTTGAGCAGAGGACTGACCATGATCTGAGTTCGTCTTTCAAGGCATCACCTAGTTGCTGTGCTGAAATTTGACTGTCCTGTAAGGGCACAGGGTAGAAGTAGGGAGATCTGTAAGTAATGTTTATAATAAAAGAGGAAGGAGATACCAGTGGCTTGAGCACTAACAGCAGAGGTGGAGAAAACTCATTGGGTTCCAGATACATACAGAAGGTAGAGCCAGCAGGATTTCCTGATGGATCAGATGTGGGATGTAAGAGAGAGGACTCCCAGATAACTCTAAGGTTTTTGACCTAAGTCACTTAAATAGATTGCCATTTATGCAGATAAGGAAGGCTAGGAGAAGGGGTTTTGTGCTTGTTTATTGCTTTTTTGGAGAGGTAGGAGTGCTCTTCAGTGACCTAGTGTTGTCTAGTATGCCCCAAACTTAGTAGCTTAAAACAATGACTTGTTATTTTTCACAGTTGTGTAGGTTAACTGAGTAATTGTTTGTCATGGACTTAATATGTGTGTCCAACCCTGAAATCCATATGTTGAAGTCCTAACCTCACAATCTGATGGTATTTTGGAGGTGGGAGTCTTTGGAACATAATCAGGGTTGGATGAAGTCATAGGGGTGGGCCTTTCACAATTGTGATTAGTGCCGTGATAAAGAGGCCATAGAGTTCCCTAGCTCCTTCTGCCATGTGGGAACACAGCCAGAAGTTGTCTGTCTGTGGACAGAGAAGTGGGTTCTCACCAAACAAGTCCACAGGGGCCTTGATCCTGGACCTGTCAGCCTTCAGAACTGTGAGAAATAAATGTTTAAGCCACCCAGTTTATGGTATTTTGCTATAGCTGCCTGAGCTAAAACATTTTTTTTTTTTCTACTTACTGGTCCTGCCTGGACTCGACTGGTACAGTTGGAATGGCTGGGCCTCTCTATTGATGAGGCATTTCATGACATGGGGGTCTCAGGCAGCATTCCAAGAGGGCAAGCCCCAGTGCATGAGAACTTATCAAGCCCCTGATCCCATCTTTTTGAAGTCCCATTGATCAAAGCAAGTTGCCTGGCTTAGCCAGATGGGCCATATGGCCAAATCAGTGTGGGAAAGGAATTCATAAGGGTGTGGATACTGGAAACCAGTGCTGTAACGATCTACCATAGAAGCCAAAATCAAAGGCTGGGTTTAAGAGAAAGACGCCCACTTAGATATCCAAGTGCAGATAGTGAGCAGACTGTGTGTGAGCTGTGTGAGCCTGGGGTTCAAGGCAGCGGTCCAGACTGAGAGGAAAACGTTGGAGTCAGCAGGTATTAAAGCCATGCGATTGGTTGACATAACCTAGGGAATGAAAGTCTGTAGAGAAGAGAAAAGCTCTTGAGTTCTGCAGCCTGATTCTCTCCATCATCTAGAGGTCAAGGAGCCGAGGAGGAAGCAGTGACAGAGATCGAGAGGAAGTGGGCTGTAAGGCAGGAGTAGGGGAAGCTAAGACAGCAGTATCCCAGAAGCCAAGTGAAGAATGTTGCAAGACACAGAGGGTGCCTAAGATGAGGCCTGAGAATTGGCCATTGGATTTAGCAATGGAAAGGTTATTTGTGACCTGGACAGGAGCCGTTTTGATGCAGTGGAGGTGGGGTGGCTGAGAATGGGGAGGTAGATGCGGAAGTCTGATTACCTCGGGTTGAGAGAGACCTGGAAGAGAGGGAGTGTAGCCGTGGCAGTGAAGACAAGTGCTGTCCAGTAAAAGCTTGGTAGCAACACAAGTGATAGCAAATGTCCTTGTAGTCACACTAAAGAAAGGTAAAAGAAATGGGTGAAATTAATTTTAATAATGTAACTGATTTTAACACACTATATCTAAAATATGATCCTTCCCGAATAATCTGTAAAATCATTACTGGGATATTTTACATCCTTTGAAATCCGGTAGTGTTTTTTACACTAATAGCATATCTCAGTTCAGGCTAGCCAAATCTCAAATGTTAAGTAGCCATGAATGGCAGTGGCTACCATGTCAGATGGGGCAGGTATGGAGAATTCTCTCAAGGAGTTTTGCTGTAAAGATGAGCAGAGGAATGCAATGTGCAGGGGCGAAGTGAGGTCAAGTGTGTGTGGGTTTGTTTTAGAATGGGAGCTGTTAGTTACAGTGTGTTTAGTTTATATGCTAATGGGAATAATCCAGTAGAGAGGAGGAACTCGATGAAAGAGAAAAGAGTTTTTGGGGAAATATTGAGGAGGCAAGAGCGGATGGCATTGGGATACAAAGGGAAGGCCTGCCTTGGGCAGGATCCTGGGCAGTTCATCCATGGGGATGGGGTGAAGGCACAGCACGTTGGGTACTAATGTGGCTACATGCTTAGATGCGATCATGAGTGCTTATGGGAATTTTTGTCTGATTTCTTTTTCTCAGTGAAGTAGGAATCAGAGTCCTCATCTGAGAGTGAGGATGGGATACAATATTGAAGCGAGGAGACAATATTAAATTGTGACCTGAGAGAGTGAATGGGCTGGGGAAGTGTACTCTGATTGCCTGGCAACACGAAAGATGCACTTTAGGTGTGTGATCATGAAACTGAAATGAGAACAGCCAGCACTGTTGTTTTTCTCCAGCCACATTGAACTGTATAGGTGCAAGCAGGGAAGGAGAGCAGGTTGGGACTGACTTAAGCAGGGCTGGGGTTTCTTCAAGATGAGTACAGGCATAATGAGAGTTGCCATGCCATCAAAGGTGTAGGGCAGGGATCATTCGCGTGATGGGCCATGGAAATGCAGGAGAGAAGGAACTGTGAGGGACAGCAAAAAGATGGCAGGACCCATGGACCGCAGACTCCAATGAGGCCAAAGGGGGTCAGCTGGAAAGATATAAGTGGTGGGTGGAGAGGGAATACTTGACTTAATGAGGGGCTACAGATATTCATAATTATCAGATCTCAGGCATGACCTTGAGAATGACTGGCTGAGGTAAGATGGGGACAAAATCATTGAGGAGGGGAGCTGAGAGGCGAGGGTTCCTATTAGATACGTACTGAAATGATCAAGAGCTATGGCAGTAGCGTTTTTAGAGAGAGGGGTGCTGAGCCAGGTACTAACATCCTTGAAGAATATTGAGAGCCATGGCCTGTACGTCTGTAGCAGCTGTAAAAGGGAAGGGTAGTTGGTGGGTGGTACAGTATGGTGGTTGTGGGGTTTTCGGGAAAAGGAAGGCCAATGGTCTGGAGATAACTATGCAAAGAAAGACGTTTCCCTACTCCTGCCGATGCAGGAGATGTAAGAGACTACAGTTCCATCCCTGGGTCGGAAAGATCCCCTGGAGGAGGGCAACCCACTCTAGTATTCTGGCCTGGAGAATCCCATGGGCAGAGGAGCCTGGCAGGCTACAGTCCATGGGGTCACAAAGAGTTGGACACGACTGTAGCAACTTGGCACGCACTCTTCCTGTATGAGCCCAAGGAAAAAAACCAATGACTGCTTTACAGTACTAGAGATGAAGCAGGGTCCTTGTGTCAAGTGGTAGATCATGAAAGAGCAAAAGGATGTGAAAGGGTCATTCAGAGAGTTGATTGAGACACTGGGAGTGTGGCTGATGATTTCGCTGTAACTTTGCATATCCTGTTCACTTTTCCTGGCATTCTCTTCCTTACCGTATGTACGTGGAAGCCTTTTCGTCAATCTTTTACCACTCAGCTCATGCCTTACTACTTTCCCGAAAGAGCTCCAGCAAAGATCACCAGGGATCAGCATGTTGCCAAACCCAGTGGAAATAGTTGTATTTATTGCACTCTGTAGAGAAGTGTGTTCCCAGCAGTTTTCTGTGATGATGGGAATGTTCTATCTCTTCCCTGTCCAGTATGGTAGCCACTAACCATGTGTGGTTATCAGGCACTTGAAATGTGACTGGTGCTACTGAGGTATCAGCATTCTAATTTTACTTCATCTTAGTCCATTTAAATGGAAATTGCCACATGTGGCTTGTTACAGTCTTTAATCTTGTCTTCAGTCCTGTCTTCTCATGGATCTTCTTTCTCCTGACAGAAGACGATCTTCTGTGTTCTTCTGTGATCTTCTGTGTGTTGGTGTTCTTCAGGCTCTGTCCTTGGTCCTTGAATCTCATTCTGTGTACTCTTTTCTGTTGTTCTTACACATACCCCAAGCTCTGTTTCCAGGCCATCTCCCTCTCCTGAGCTCTAGACCTGGGGTACTCTGTAGGCATTCAGTGTCAGCATGCCCCCAACCTGAGCTCTCCTCTCCCCTAAATCGATTCCTCTTGGTTCCTGAACTCATTGACCTCTAGGGGTCACCCTAGAAACCTCCTCCATGTCCAACAAATTGCCAAGTCATCCATCTGTGCAGCGGCACCCAACCTGGTCTTCAGTCTTATCCTTCTCCTGCTCGTCATCCGCACTGCTGCCAGAGCAGCCGAGCTAGCTGAAACCGAAATCTGATCTTGCATTCATTTGCCTGTTTCAAACCTTTCAGTAGCTTCTTCTTGTGTAAAGGATAAAGGCCAAGTTCCCTGGGCACAGCAGACAAAGCTCTTCCTGACCTGAGCCCTCTTGCCTCTCTCCAGTTTCATTTCTTGGCACATGTCCTCCTCCCACTTCATGCTCCAGCAACACAGACCTGCTTGGGATTCCATGCAAACAGCATGCTGTTCCATGTCTCCACGCCTTTTCCCAGGTTGTACTCACTGCCTGGAATGTTCTCCCCTTCATTTAAGCTCCTGTCCTCATCTCCTCCTTTTTCTTCAGAACTCACCCCAACTGTTATCTTCTCTAGCTCCTTTTCCTTGGGGTGCCCATTACTTAGTGGTACTGACCTTATTGGGCTTACCAGGTGGCGCTAGTGGTAAAAAGAACTCACTAGCAAGAGATGCAGGTTCGATCCCTAGACTGGGAAGATCCTTTGGAGAAGGAAATGCAACCCACTCCAGTATTCTTGCCTGCAAAATTCCATGGACAGAGGAGTCTGGGGGCTGCAAAGAGTCAGACATGACTGAACACGCACACACAAGGCACAACTTTTCACGCTGTCTCATTGCTCACAGGCCTACCTGTGCCGCTGCACGCCCACTGCCTAGCATGGAATGTGCCCAACATGTACCCAGTCCATGTTGAATGAATGGATAACATGTAAAAGTGAATGAGTTGAATGCAGTGGGAAGAAGATTGGTGAATAGGATGCTGCCATGCCCTGTCTCATCCCCCTTGGTGTAAGGCCTTCCCATCTGGGATTAGAGGATTAGAGAAAAGACCCTTGGGAGAGGCCTCTGGGGGTCTCTTGTGGCTGCTGGTGCACATTGACATCTCTCCCAGCACTCATAAAGCTTCCTTCTGGCAGAAATCGATTTCAGAAAAAGCTATTATCTTGATTTCCTCCTACCTTTAGAGCTGAAATGCTTCTATCCTCCTGGGATAAAAGATGCTAGCAGCAAATGTCACATTTATTTTTCTTAAAAGTTAAAAAAAAAAGTTTTATGTGTTTAATATTTCTGAACGTGCCTAAGTTTCTATTTTTCCCTTAAAAGAAAACTGTTTTTTCACTGAGATTTTCCCAGGGGCCACATCCAGGTGTATAAAAAAGGAATGATGTGTGTTTGCATATAATTTGCATATAGCTGTGTAGACTGGGTCATATATTCTCACGGTGCTTTCTCTTTTCTTCTTTTTTAAAAGAAATTGAATATTTGATCACCTTTGCAGTGAAACAATCCATCAGCAGTGAAAAGTCAGAGGAAACCACAATCAAAGTCCCCCTTCATAGAAAAAGCTCACCTCTTTACAAGATTTCTTGTCTTTCATTCTTTTATGAGACTTTGGATGGCTGTGGTTGCCATGATAAAAATAGCAGCTGCCATCTGTGTGCTGTGTTTACTTTTTATATTTCTTACTCCACTTAACAGCCCCGAGAGATAGACGGAAACAGGCTTAGAGGGGTGGCGCAGTTTGCCCAAGGTCACTACTCTAGGCCCTGGCAGAGGCAGGACTCAAACCCAAGGCTGTCTGACCATAAGGCCTTTGTTTTAAACCACTAAGCCACATTTCCCCTCATTGACATACTGTTTGGTTCCATCACTTACATTGCATCACGAGCCGGGGACTTTTCTGCACAGGTATATAGTTTGTCTGGTTGTCATTTGAGTAGCAGTGACTATTGCATAATATTGAGGCACCAGAGTTTACTTATCTCCCGCATTGGTTTGTTTCCAGTGTCCCAGTACAGTACATAGTGCAAGTGTAAATGTCTTTGTGTAAATACAGGCTGTTTGCTGGGTGTTTGAGGTATTCGGCAGCAGTCCTCAAAGTAACATTGTTGAGCCAAAAGGTTTAGAGTTTATAGATGCTCCAGGAAGTCTGTACCACCCTTTTCTGCAGCAGTGATGATTTTTGAGTGCCTACTGTATATCTGGTGCTGGAGGTGAAGTGGTGATTCAGAACCTGCCCGCCCCTCAGAGACCTGATAGTCTGACTTGAGATGGATTTTGTTGTTCAGCCATTCAGTCGTGTCCGACTCTGTGACCCCATGGACTGCAGCATACAGGCTTCCCTGTCCTTCATCATTTCGGAGCTTGCTCAAACTCCTGTCCACTCAATCAGTGATGCCATCCAACCATCATCCTCAGTCATCCCCTTCTCCTGCCTTCAATCTCTCCTAGCATCAGGGTCTTTTCCAGTGAGTCGGCTCTTCTCATCATGTGGCCAAAGTATTGGAGTTTCAGCTTCAGCATCAGTCCTTCCAATAAATATTCAGGATTGATTTCCTTTAGGATTGACTGGTTGGATCTCCTTGCAATCCAAGGGACTCTGAAGAGTCTTTTCCAACACCACAGTTCAAAAGCATCATTTCTTGGGTTGTCAGCCTTTAGAGATGGATGATGCAACACAGAAGGAATGGTATTCAAGTCGAGGTTTGAACTAGAGGCAGTAAGAGCACTGAGACACGTGACCCCCTGGCAGTATCTGAGTGCTCCCCCTCCCACCCCTTACCATAGAGTGGGACAGGGCCTTTAGGGGAGGACAGGGGAAGGTTGCTGAAGCGTGGCTGAGGATACTTCCCTGTCTAGTCCTTCCTGTCCCCCCTTCCCCCAGCCACCACCCACAGGGTTGTTACTACTGCCCAGATGCCACCAAGGGGAGCCAAGCAGAGGCTGGAGGGAAGGGATACCTGGGAAAACCTGCTTAGCAGGGTTCTAAGCACCTGTGGCTCCTCCAGGTTCCCTCTTCCCTTTCATGTCCTCAACAGCCAGGATGAAAACACAGGACTCAGTTCCCACTCATTCAGTAGACAGGAAAATGCACCCAGTGTAAGTGCCTTCCAAGTGCTGTGCTAGATGCTAGAACTCGGAAAGGAATCCCACTCGGTCCTCAACTCTGAGGCCCTCATCTAGATGGGTGGACAAAGAGCTGATACAGTGTGGTGTGATGGAGGTCTGGAGAGGTGGCAGTGAGGGCACTGAGTCCCTTGGCAGTGTGTCCCTTGGCACTATCTGAGAGCCCAGTACTCTGCTGTTGACATTGGCTGTGGTGCTGCCTGTCTCTTGGCCTCCAGTTTGTCCATCTATAAAGTGGATAGGTGACTCTGACGCTCGCAAAGGGCTTTCTGCCTCAGGTCCGCAGTGATCCTGCACCTTGTTCATGGAGCAAGCCTGAGCTTCTTCCCCAGAAGACCCAGGAGGCTTGGTCACCCTGTCTCTGCTCTTCCTCCTCCCCACGGTGGTATTCTGCCTCTGGCCTTCTTCCTTGCTGTGTCTATGTAGGCTCCTGTGACTTTGGTTACCGTCCTGTGCTCATGACACCTGTGGCTGGATGCTCCGTCCTGTCCTTTCCACTGAGATTGCAGTTCCATATCATAATGAAAATAATCAGCATTTGTTAAATCCCAGATATGGCACTCCAATCATGGCTTAAATGATCTTATCTACCCTGTGAAGTAGGCCACAGCACCCTATTTTGTAGATGAGTGGCTGGCGCACGACCCTGAGGTCGCTAAGCAACCAGAGCCAGGATTTGAGAACCCATGTCTGCCCAGCTCCAGTGCCCACACTGCCACCCCCATCACGCTGTATTTCCCAGAGTGCATACAGCCCAAGAGACACTTTCACTGGGGTATTTCATGGATGCCTCAACTCCAAAATGTCTAAAATTGGCCTCATTACTCCACCTTCTCTCCAAAATCTGCCTTTTCCTCTTCTCTATAATAGCAAGTGGCACCGTTAACCCGGTGTTGCCCAGCTAGAAGCCAGAGCCACTGCTGTTGCCGTTTCAAAGCCATCCATCCTCCTGCGTCTTTGGGTTCCGAAAGTACTCTCTTTCTTGGTTGCCCCGCCTATTCTAGCCCATCCCGTATGCTGAGGCCAGGGTGGTATTTTTCAAGCACACGTATGGTCAGCCTCACTTTCCTGTTCAGATACTCTCTTCTGCTTTCTGTGGCCTCTGCAGCAGAGCTGGAAGCTGGCCACCCCTGGGCTGAAAGCCGCCCAAGAAGACATGTTTTGTTGGGTCCGTTGAGCATTCTTAAAACATTTTGAATTATTTGCCAACATTTAAAAATCAGGAAATTCCGTATGAAAGTGTCCCACTTGTGGCTTTTCTTGCAAAAGTAAAAACACTGTCAGCTCTGGGCCCAGGTCTTCGTAAGGCAGGGTCTGGGTGGTGCTGAGTGGGGACTGCTCTCTTCAGAAGGGGCCTGGCCTTTCCAGTTGGCTGTTCTCCAGTATCCCTGATGGCTCATTGTCCCCAGTCGCTCCTGTGCTCCCAGTTAATTGCCTGCCTGAGGCTTCAGGCATTTAGTGTCATGACCCTGAAGCACAAAATGAAGCCCAAAGCCCTCAGCACGGCTCCTGAGGTCCTATGTGGCCCAGCTGGGAGCAGCCTAACCCTACGAACCTCTGAGGCCTATTCCTGCTCACTGCCCCATCACACTGGCCTCTCTAGTCTCGGTGCTTCCCCATAGTTCTGTGATTTGGCTCACTCCCAGAAATGTCTCGGAGAAGGCAATGGCACCCCACTCCAGTACTCTTGCCTGGAAAACCCCACGGATGGAAGAGCCTGGTGGGCTGCAGTCCATGGGGTCGCTAAGAGTCGGACATGACTGAGAGACTTCACTTTCACTTTTCACTTTCATGCATTGGAGAAGGAAATGGCAACCCACTCCAGTGTTTTTGCCTGGAGAATCCCAGGGACGGGGGAGCCTGGTGGGCTGCCATCTATGGGGTTGCACAGAGTGAGACATGACTGAAGCGACTTAGCAGCAGCAGCAGAAATGTCTGCTTTCCTAGGCCCCTCTTTTAGTCCCATTTGTCCTGTAGGACTCAGCTCTGTGCCCCCTCTGCCAAGCTGAGTTGCATCCCCCCATTATATGTGGCACAGACCTGGGTCATCGCACCAGCTTCTCACTGTTGCTAGCTTGTCTGCCGCCTCCACCAGATAGTGAATCTGAGGCAGCAGGGAACACACCTCCTTTATGTTCCTATCCCCAATGCTTAGCAGGGCTTGGAATATAATAGGTGTCTAATAACTGGTGAATAAGTGGATAGATCCATGAAAGACTGACTTGGGAAAATACTCCTCCTCCTGTTGCTGCCTACTTGCTTGAGATGAGCATTCCACGTTTCTTGGATTGCGGAGCAGTGCCCCACCCAGAGCATTCTATGAGCCATTCCTTCCTCTGCAAGGTCTAGCATATACCCAAGTCTACTGGGATGGGAGTTCTGAGTGGTGATAGAGGACAAATACATAATTTTTGCTGTTCCAGTGGGAGAGAGTTGTCTAAAGATCAGGAAATGGCATGATAACTGGATGTGGCACATTCTTTAGTTATCTGAATGATGATAATGCAATAATGACAGTACCTGACAAATACTGAGAGCTTTCATTGCACCAGATTCCATACTGAGAGCTCTCAACATATTCTTTCCTTTACTCCTCACAATTACACTTTGAAGCAGCCCCATTTTACAGACAAGTAAAGTGAGGAACATGGAGTTTAAAGAACATTTCCTGTATGATGTCAAAGTTAGCATGCTCAGCCACCATGCCACACTTCCTCAGTGATGCTTCTCTTTAGAAACATGAGGGACTGATAGGAATAAAGGTGAAAATGAAGGCTGTGAAATTATGTATACAGTAACATCCCAACCAGTAATCAGAAGGAAAAGAAACTCTCAAGGCAAAAAGAACCAAGGAGACACACTAGATTCTAGCAGTGGTCACATTCAGCTAGTAGAGTGTTGGGGGTGTGTTCTTTTCCTCCATCTCATTTCTACCTTTTTAACATTTTCAAAATTTCCTTTAGTGAGCATGTGCAGTTGTCCCTCAGTATCCAAGGGGAACTGGTTCCAGGACCCCTGCAGATATGAAAATGCAAGGATGCTCAAGCACCTCACATAAAATGGTGTAATACACTTGGCTGTCTGCATGTGCGATTGTGGAACCTGCAAGATCAACCAACCATGGACCAATCCAGTTGGTGGAACCTGGGGATGTGGAATCTGTAGATACAAAGGGCCAACCTTGTTACTATTATAACAGAAGTTAAAAAAAAAAAAAAAAAGTCCTCTCTAGAACGGCCCCAGCATTACGTGGCAGAACAGAGGTTGGGAAGAGGTGATAAGAGTCACCCAGCTAATCAGTGGGGCTGTCTATTGAGCAGCTGTCGCAGGGCAGCGGAAGTGGGTAAAACAGCAGATGACGGCTATGGCCTCAGCACCTGCACCCTCGGGGGTGAGGGAGAAGGGTCACCACCCCTGCTGTCTCACCATGTCCCTTTTTCTCCAGGTGCTTACACCCCGGAGCCCCTCAGCAGTTTCCGGTGGGCCCTTCTCTCAACTGGCCTCATGTTCTTCTACCACTTCAGCATCTTGCAGATCCTGGGCCTGGTAAGCTTGGTTCTGTCCCATTTTATCCCTTCTGTTTGGAGTTCTTCATAAATCTTGATAATCCTGGTTGGCGCTGGTATATCATTTTGTTTTGAAAATACGAGATGCCAAAGGCCACACTGTCAGATTGTTGTGTCTGAGTTGCTGATTTACAGTCCACAGCTTTGGCCTCTCCAAAGAGCTTTCTGAATCCTTCAGTAATGACTGTTTCTTTCATCCCTGGAGAGGCAAGGAGGCCCTTCACTCATGGCCAGTTGGGTCGGAAATAGTGAGCTGCACTGGACAGTGGTTTGCTGTGGCCTGTGTGGGAGGCAGGACCCTGACCCTGGCCCTGGGGGAGGCTTCTGACCTTGGGTCCATTCTAGGCCTACCACCAGGCCCAAAGCTGCGTGGCCAGTGGAAGTGTGGTGTCGGTGACCCCCATAGCCTTCTGGGATGTTCAGACCTGCCTGGAGTGTGGCTGATAGCTGGACTCAGTAGTTGAGTTATCCAGAGCCCAGGATTGCTCGGTGCCCAGGTGGTGTATCTGTCGGTGGCAAAGTGAGTAGTAGTAGGCTGGGGCTTGGGTAGGAGACCCAAGTTCAAGTCCTGGCTCTGCCACTGCTCTGGGTGTCACGTTATCCTTCAGGGCAGCGTGTTCTCCACCCATCTGTGACATGGCACAAACCCTCCACCTCTCTTGAGAGGTGGTGAGGACTTGTTTTTAAGGAGAATGGGCTTGAAGGACTTTGGAAGGCAGCTGTCGTGGCTGTCTTCGGGGCAGGAGTGGCATATCTGGTTTTGTGTGCGAGCAGCATTGAATGTACCGTTAGCCGCGTGGAGTCTTGCGGTACCTGGCTGGACTAGGGCACGCAACTGATGGCACCAGTGCCTTTGTCAACGCAGTCATTTTCTCTTCCCTACCCTGGTGTGTTGCTCTGTTCTGGTTGGCCTGGGGGTGGTTTGAGCTCCTTGCCAATAGCACGGTTGCTTCCTGTGCTCTCAGAAGGAAGCAGTATGACCATCACACCCTTACCTTCACACCTGTCTCCACTCTGACTCCTCGACTGCACAGGAGTCAGTGTCTCCATGTCACCATACATACCATGCTCAGTCTCACCTCCAGACTTCACTCAGGCTGTGCCTCCTACATGGAAGGCTCTGTTCACTCCATTCCTCATCACGACTTCCATCCATTCTTCATGAGTCCATTCAGAATGGTATGGCTTCCCTCATCAGATCTTATCTGAGGACTCTGCCGCCCCTGTTCTGTACACACCTCAGATCTTATGGTGGGCAAGAGCCAGTGAGCACCATCTGGTTTGAGGTCAGCTGTGGTAGACCAGTCATCCTAATTTGATTGGTTCCTAGTTACGCAAAGGCAGGGACCATGCAGCTGATGGCTCTCTTATCCCACAACACCTGTCCAGGTCTAGGCACATAGTAAATACTTAGGAACGTCAATGGACTCTGGGCCCAACCCAAAGGCAAGACCAGCTTTTCCACTGGATGGCCTCCTCCATCACCTCCAAAGGGCTCTAGCCATGACCCAAACTTAGGGGAGAAAGATCCCACTATGAACAGGTGGGGATTTGTCAATCCCTCCTTGTCTAGTTCCCCTTAGGTAGACATGGCTGAACTGGCAGAAGCCAGAGAAAGCCTCAGGATGGTGAACGCTCACTCTACCTCCCTTGTCCCTGCAGGTCACCGAAGTGAATTTGAACAACATGCTGTGTCCGGCCATCTCAGACCCATTCTACGGCCCCTGGTACCGCATCTGGGCCTCAGGACACCAGACTCTCATGACCATGACCCACGGGAAGCTGGTCATCCTGTTCTCATACATGGCTGGGCCCTTGTGTAAATATCTGCTGGATTTGCTCCGGCTTCCAGCCAAGAAAATAGACTGAAGGTGCTTGTGTTTTTTTTTTGTTTGTTTGTTTGTTTGTTTGTTTTGTTTTGTTTGGGGTTTTGTTTTGTTTTGTTTTCTCCCCTTGAGGAAACAAGTCCTGACTTGACTTGGAGGACACCCAGTTCTTGGTGAAATCATGGGAGAGGGCAGTAGCTCGTTGAGTGTGTTTCTTTTTCCCTCTTCTCTGCCCCTTTCTTCCAACATGTTTCCTTCCCCACCTCTTCCCCCAGGATGGCTCCTGGAGCCTGGGGTGTAGTGCTGGGGGCTCTCTCTCCCTGCTCCTTGTGGCCTTATGTGGTGAGACAGTAGTCAGTGGCTTTCACTCTGCTTGTTGGTGCTTTAACAACAGCTGGTTGAGGAGAAAGGGAACAACAAGCAGTAGTTCTTTTAGATGTGGTTGTGTTTGATTTCTCCACTGCCAGGGATCTCCAGGCTTACGCTGGGGTCCCCTTTTGTCTCCAGCACAGCCCCTGCCATAAGGGGACTGAGGCCTTGTTTCTATACCAGCGGCAAGCCAAGAGCCAAGGGATTTCCCAGCTCATGGCCAAAATAGAACTGGCCAGATTCTTCCCACTGGTGTCCTGTGACTCAAAGCAAGCAGCCAGCCAGTCACTCCCTCCAGATACTGCCAGAGGTGGGGTTTAGGGGTGCCACCATCCGAGGGGCTAGATTCCACTGAGGCCCATGAGTGCTGTTACAACAGCAAATCCAAAGGGAACTAGGTCAAAATATCCACAGCTAATACTAGTTTGGGACCTTGGGGAGATTCTACTTGAGAGCTGAGAACTGACCCATATCCCTGTCAGAAGTGAACATAGAAATTAATCAACAGAAGTGGTAACTTGGGAAAACTGTGATTTGAATCATAGGCTTGCTTTTAGTGTATCGTTGATAACAGATGACATTGTAATTTTGAGTGCCTCTTAAATGCTCTCTCTCTCTTTAAAGGCAGCTTCAGGGAAAGATGAGCTACAGTTGGGCTTTTTGGCTTTCGGGGTTTTGTTTCTTTATTTGTTTTGGGATGTTTGACTTTGGAGAATCCTTGCGTTAGGGCCTGTCTCTGGAGGACACCTGTCTGTCCATTTCGTGGTTTTACAGGATATATGAGCATCCTAGGTTTAGGAGGATGCAGGTCCTGCAGCATGGTTTCCCTAGGACTAGATGTAATCACTGCAGCCAGCATCAGAGCTGAATTGTTTGAGGCAGGGGAATGTCACATGCTCCCCACCCCTACAGCACATGTCTAGATTGAAAGGCAGGTACCAAAAAATCAGGTCCCCTTGGTTGGAGGTTCAAGTGCTCAGAGAGGAAGACCTTTGGTTGCAGGATAGCTTCAGTCATATATGGACCTCAAGAAGGGAGGTGGTAGCATTTGCTGACTCTTTGTCGGCGCTTACTAAAAAGAGATAACTTAATAACAAAAGCTAGTTCTGTGACCTCTGATTGCTCCATCCCCCACCCTGTCTCCCAGACTAGGTAACCCACTTGCCCTGGGCTCCTTCAGTATTCTAGGTGTTACTGTTTCATACCTAGATTGAGTTTCAGTGACTCAGTAGTCATTATTTTAGCAAGTGGACTTACTGGAGGCAACAGAATGGAGGAGACTCTCTTCTAGCAGGGCAAGGCCCAGGGAACCATCTATGGAGGGGCCCATCTCTTTGCAGAGGGACGCTGGCATTGATGCCATCAGTTCCCAAGGTGTGGGGTTGCAGGAGGGTGGTATGCTCTGGATTGCCACCAGAAGAGGTACCTCTTGAGTGGCTGGTTTCACCCCACCTACTGGCTGTGTGTTGGGCGTGGCTAAGGAAGCCAGGCCTCAGTGTTCCTTTGACCTCTTTACAAAATAAAAGGTTAGAGTGAGGTCATAGGAGGAGCCCCTGGGGGTCTGTCCTGTGCTGGGCTGGAATCTCTGCCTCAGCTGGGACCAGCAGCCTGGGTGGCACAGACACCGCACCACCAAGGGCACAGTGGCAGAGCGCTCTCTTCCTCCCTATCTCGGGCCTGGTGCAGGGTGCCAGTCAGCTCACGCTTTCCTCACATTGGCCTGCCTCCGAAAGCTCGTCTTTGCCCTGGCTGTGGCTCAGTGCCCCGGGCTGACTGGCACTTTGCTGCTGCTTGGCAGGAAAGAAGAGAGTGTAAGCCATGTGCCTGGCTTGGCCAGGCCGGCAGCAGGGGCACCTGTCCGGGGAAGGGGGGTGCACTGCTTCTGGGGGCCAGGTGGGCTCAGAAACACGGAGGGGAGGGGACAGAGAGCAAGCCCTGTCCACTGGGTCCACAGGGAGCCACGGGCTGCGAGGTGCTGGGGAGCAGCAGGCATCTGAACTGGACTGTATCTGACTTTTCCCTTGGGCCAGGCCCACGTGGAGAGGTGACCTGGCCCGACCCTCAGTGGCCTGCCTTGGAGGATGGCCCCCACCACCATGGGGCCAGGCTTTCCTGCGCCTCCCTGGGGCTCTCCTGTCAGTGCCAAGGAGCTTCCCCAGCCAGCCTGGCCACGTTTCCACATGCCGTTTGCCAGTGTGTGGGAGCTCCATATGTGTCTGGGAGGGTGTTTGTATAAGTGGACACTTTCTTTTACAACAGCCCTAGCAAGGGAAAAGGCGTATTCCCTCCAGCCCCTAGGTAGCCTCAGCTGAGGATCAGGGCCAATGAGAACAGTCTGTTCAGCTGGCCAACTTACGGCATCAGCTCTAAATAACAGAGAGCTGGTCCCACCTGCTTGTAGCCCCCACCCCACCCCACCTCCACCCCTTCTGTTTGGTTCTGCATACCAAAGATGATTCGGTCCATCTTCTTTCTGGAGGCCTAGTGATGTGTTTCTCTGTCAGCTTGTGAGGAAGCTATAGACTCAGTTTCCCCGACTCAACCTTCTCCCTCTCTTGGGACTGGCTTCTCAGCATTCACAGAAGCTGCGGGCAGGGTGGCCATGATGTGGAGTGGGGCGTTTGGGGCCCTTTCCCATCTGGTGCCTCAAGCCCAGCCCTCAGACCATCCCTTAGAC
Organism: Nanger dama; assembly: GCA_917880005.1. NCBI lineage: Eukaryota > Metazoa > Chordata > Mammalia > Artiodactyla > Bovidae > Nanger > Nanger dama. The sequence continues at coordinate 4,857,758 of CAKJTW010000085.1, read as the reverse complement.
TGCAGGCTCCCTCAGGGTTTTGCAGTTTGTGGTCGTTGATACTTCAGTGCACTGTTCTGTGGGGCAGACACAGCTGCACACAGCAGGTTGTCAGCATGGCACTGGGGTTCGGGGGGCTAGTGGAAGACCGTTCATCCCCCCCGACACACACACATACCTTGGCCAAAAAAGAATTCCTTGGGTTTGTAGATGTTGGTCATCTGAAGGGGAGATGGGGAGGTGGGCAAGGGGAGAAGAAGGGTATGGCCACTGTAAGACAGAATGCCAGTGCTGGTTTTGGTAAATGGGGAGCAGGCCTCAGGGAGGGCATCGGGAGCAAAGCCCCGGCCTATGAGGAGGGGCGTGCTCACTGCACAGGCTGCCCTGCCCTCTGAGGTTGGGGAGGGTCTGTAGGTGGGAATGAGCCTTCCTCTTCTGTACATACAGTGAGTCCCTCGTGCTCAGGAAAACCTAGTCGCTTATTGTTGCTCTCGTGACATTTTCTACACTGGTTAGCTACTCGGGGCACGAAACACACAAGACAGAAAAGTCATTTCAAGCCAAACTATTGTTTTGGAAACCTGCTTTCTTTTGGTGTCAGCTTTGTATTACATTTGGAAGAATGCTTCATTTCTGTTGGTGTTATTGTGGTAGAGAGACTAAGATAGCTCAGCTTGTAACTCTTTCTGCCAGGAAATTGGCACTGCCTCTGTTGCCGCCCCCACCCCCCGAGCCCTTCCTCATTCTCAAGGGGAGATTGCTATGTCCTGGGCAGACCCCCTCCCTGGCGCTTGCCCCCACAGTGACTCCCTTGGAGAACCAGTTTTTGTGAGTCCCCTAACCAGCTGCAAGATGAGTAGATGAGTACTTTCGCCAAGCTGCTTCTTGGGTGCTCTGTGCCCCTACCAGTTTGCTCACCTCTTGGGACATTTTGTAATGTTTTCTCTGTTTTGTAAAACCCTTTTGATTGTACCAAAATGGTTTCTGCAGTCACCTTTGGAAATAAATGATCATTAATTTGTGTACTTCACACTCTGAATGTTAGATTGAGGTGTTTCTGTTGTTGAAGATCCCCGAATGAAAAGGAACCCTCACCATGGCACTTACTGTTCAATGTTTCCTTCATTTACTATTATTAAAAGATTTGTGAGAACCTACGCGTCTTGGCCTTGCTTCCCAGAAGCCTCTCAGAAGGAAGGGCTCCTGCTTTGAAAAGTAGACAAAAGGGGCCATTGGCCATCCAGGCTGTGGAGGACCACCATGGGGCAGTGGGCTTGCTCAGCACAGCTCTGCCCCTGGAGTCGCATGGCTCAAGTCCTGTGGCCTTGAAGCCCCCCCACTGTCTGCTGCTACCAGGGAGCCAGGAGGCGTTATGCTCTTCACAGGGCTTGTTGGCTGGGGATATCTGCTGGCCTTGAGGGACCCTGGCCTCAAGGGACCCCACATGTGCTAGAGGACTGAACTACAGGAGGCAGCTCTCAAACCAGATGTGATCAGGCTCCCTCAGCCCAAGTTTCTCAGGGGCCAGCTCTGTTCGGCACAGGGCCAAGGCTGACACAGGTCAGACCATGCCATGTGGAGGTAATTTGCCCCTGGGGAACGGTTGGACTTGGCTTTCTAGGGCTCCCGACTGAGAACCGCGTGGTGACTATGATTAGCCGTGCCCACCTTCACACAGACACTGTACTCAGACTTTTGCTGGTGCTGCTGCTTCTACAGGGCACACAGCTAGCCACAGGGGCCTCTGGTACAAGTGGGCTTCCTTCATTGGCCAGGAGTCAGAAGCCTTGGCCTTCAGAGTGGATGGGCCCTGCCATTCTGGACCACAAAACCACAAGCTTGGGGAAGTCACTCATTTGCTTGCGACCGCAGGTTCTCTGTCAATAAAACTATAGCTACACCTGTGTGACACGCAGGGCACTAAGTCCCTTCACATGCCTTCCAGGATGTGGTCCCCTCCAAAGCACGGTGAGTGGACTGCTCGTGCTGTCCCTATGGTATAGGCAGACACTGAGAAAACTGGGACTCAGAGCTAACCAATGGAGGACCTGGCCTCGGAGCCGGTTTTGTGAGGCTGCAGAGGTTAGGTGCTCGGCACCCTGACCCCTGGGCTCTGCTGCCCATGTGGGGTGCTGGGATGACTGGGCAGACCCTCAGCAGGGGGCTCCAGGTCTGAGAGGAACGGGAGGAGAACCAGGCAGTGCTGCAGAAGGTGGACTGCGCGAGTGCTGAGGCAGGGAGTCACGCCCATCTTTTCCTCTGCTGCCAGCAGACCTGCCTGACCCTGGTGAGCCACAGGGCAGAGCTGAAAGGCCTACAAGTAAACAAGATGGTGCTGCACAGGGCCGGGCCAGGGCTGGCCCAGGGGCAGAGGCTGCCAGAAGGAGGTGAGAGGTGGTGGTCCTGCGGCCCTTCTGTGTGTCTTCCATGTCAGAAAGATGACATGGTCCACGGCGACCTCTCTCTAGGGCTCACGCATCTGCCGACGGTCTCTGTTCCAGTCTGTACACTCTCCTGCAGGCGACAGTTCCCAGTGGAGATCTGACTGCATCACTTCCCTGGGGCCTTGTAAACACCTAGGCTTCATTTCCTCACCTCCATGTCCCATGAAGACCCATCCATAGCAGACCCTTTGTTCCAGCCGCCCTGCAGTTTCCCACTTCTTTGCCTTGTTCTTTGTGCTGTCTTCTCAGCTGCCCCCATCTCCCCGCTTGTCCAAAGGTCTCAGCTCCAGTGTAGGCTCCTGCATGCAGTCTTCCATGAGCTCCAGTGAGCATGAGGTACCCTTCCACTCAGCTCCTGCAGCCCCTGGTGCTCACTCCAGGACACTGCTTTGCCTCCCCATTTTGGAATTCATTAGGGTGCTCTGTTCCTCTGTAGATGTTGAGCTCCTTGAGGGCAAGGACCTGGTCCTTGGAACATATTCTGTGAACCACACTCTTATCCCCGAGTTTTGCAAAATGGTGGGAGGTGCCATGGTTACCCGAGTGAGAAACCTTGGCCACACAAGCTATGATCCATCTCTTGAGTTCTCCTGCATGGGGCTGTGTGCCTTTGTCCTGGGTACCTCGAGCTCCAGCTGGAGGGCCCCATCTTGCTCCTGTTTAGGGGTTGCAGGTAGCCGGGATTCAGGCTGAGGAGGCAGTGTTGTGAGGCTAGAGAACAGAGACAGCATCTCTTTCGCCTGACCCTTCTCTAGATCTCTGGTTGGGGGGTGGGCCAGGCAGCAACTGCTTTTCCACAGCCCCCACAGCTGTTCATCCCCTCCAGGGTCCCCCCTTCCACTCCCTGGGGCACATAGGCAGTGTTGGTGTTTACGTGCCAAAAGCCCCACCAGCCTATGGAATGTGTCACCTCTGAGGCACAGGGAGCAGCTTGAATGGTTACAATCTGATCCCCCAGTGTGGTTTCCCCTTGTCCTGGTTTGCCAAGGCCAGCGGAGGGACAGAGACCCACAGACGTCAGGCTGACGAATGACCCCTCCCCAGCTGCACCTCTGCTCCATCCGCCAGTTCTCCCTGCTCTCTGCCACCTTCCCCTCCCCATTCCCTCGACATCCAGGGGCCTGCAAGAGGTGCTGCCCGCTTTACTGTCCCTTCAGCTGCTCCTTCCCTAGTTACCAGGAGTCCCCAGTCTCCTCATGTTTTTAGGAAGACCCAGGACTCTCCAGTATTCCGCGCCCCCCCCCCCCCGAGGCCTTCCTGTGTGGTCCAGGACATCCTCAGATTTCCAGAGTGTTGGAGCTGACGGGATGCTACTGATACAGGGGCTTGTAAATTTTCCTTCATATTAGAATCACCCAGGGAGCTTTACAAAGAATCTCAATACCCAGGCCTCAGCCCAGCTCATAATTCAAAGCAAACTTTTTGTTTGCTTCTCTTCTGACTTTAAGCTTCCGGGTTGTGAGTCAGCTCTTTGACCTGCCCATCTATACCAGTGCCATTTTTTAATGAAAATTTTAAGACATGCCAAAAGGTTATGAAGAAGACTGTCTAAATCCAACTTTGAAAAAGAATATTACCAAGAGAGTTGAAGCCCCTTAATCCCAGAGGTTCGGAGATTGTTCCTTAGAGTTTCAGGAGCTCTGGGGAGCTTTCTGAGGGGCCATCTCAGGATGAGGGCTGGGTAGCGGCAGAGTGGGTTAGGTTCCGGCCTTTCCCCTTGTTTCACCCAAAACAACTCCACGTTTATTCTGCTTTTTACACTGAGGTTCTGTAAGTAGTTTCATTGGGAAAAGGGTTTAAAAGTCACTTCGTTACACCCTCACTAGTCTGTCTTCTACCCTGTCTGAGGTAGTGGTCATCCTGTGGTCGTTGGAAGAGTCTTGTGGTGGAGCTCAGCAGATGGGGGCCGTGGTCCTGGCTCTCCATCCGCTCTTAGGTCCCAGGTCCCCTTGGCAAAGTCAGACCTCTCCGAACTCTAGGTGAGACATCAAGTGAGATAAATGAGTGTGAGAGGGCTTTATAAACTGCAGTGTCCTGTCCAGTGTAAGGGGGTCCTGTTTCCAGGCAGTATGGTTACTAGGCTTGTTCTCACAGGGCAGGAGTTGCTTGGGCTTTTGACTATATTTACCCACTGTGCTTTCTTGTGCCCTGTGTGGTTGGGGTCTGTGGGGTGTGTAAGACACTGATAACCTCAGTTTTAAGGCATTTTTTTCTGTATTTCATTGACGCTAAGACACTTTCTAAAAATAATAATTTTAATATCTCCAGATTTGGAATGCAGCTTACAGTCAGTGGCATGACAGTTTAATTGGCAGCTTTTTCAATAGTACATAAAATAGCAGCCATCTTTCAACCTGAAGTATCTTAGAGTCACTGAAATGCCATCATTGTTAACTTTTGATTCTTCTTCCTCTTCTCCATGAGAGTCACCCTCCTGGTAGAGAAGATCCATTTGGAAAAACTTCTAAACTTCAGCATATAGTCTCCTACTGACACTCCATCCTCTCTTTCTTCCCTGCCAGCATCCACCCAGGCCAGGCAAACTTTCAGCTTCTTGATCTGAGGGAGCCCCCTTTGTTGAGCTCTTGGAGCAGGTGTTTCATGGGGCGAGAGAAAGGAGATGGAGTGCACCCACATAGGGAAGCCCATTGTGCCAACTGACAGGGAGGGAGCCAGGCCAGCCACCCCCAACAGCTCTGGTTTCTTTATTTCCCAACCAGAGCCTGGCCAGACGGCTCAGCCTGCTTCCCTGGGGATCTCTGGGGCTGCTTATTGCCAGAGATGAGCAGGGGGTGAGGGTGTGTGTGCAGGGGAGAGGAGTGCAGCTTCTCCTGAACTCCCTGGCTTGATGTAAGCAGTTGTCTGGCCCGTACAGAGGTAGACAATGACTTCCTCACCTCCAGCAAGGTGGAAGAAGGGTTAGGTGGTAGGCTTTTCAAGGAAAAGCAGCACCTTGGCAGCACCTAGGGTAGCCTAAGCCACGGACATTCACTACACTTGGAAATTGCCTCCAACCTTCCCTCAGTCCTGGCAGCCACTCTAATTAAACTTGGCCCTTTTAGTCTTGAGGCCAGGCTCTTCCAGAAAGGGAAGGAGTGTCTACAGTGAGATCCAGGAATAATTGGGCACAGGAAGCAATTTTTGGACATTTCCCCCACCCCGCTGAGAGAGCTTAGCAAGACATGATCAGCCTGGATTACAGCTGCCCTCATGTAACTGGGTTAAAGTGGTGGCCTACTTAGGCCCCTCCTGCAGTGGCCTCCTTCAAAGCTGATGAGGCCGATTAGGGGGTTATTTCTGAGCCCTACTTGTGTACCTAGAAGCCTGGGGGTAGTCCTTCTTTGACAAGAAAGACAATAACTAAGGCTGGACAGCCAAAGGCAGAATCTGCCCTGCCCGTAGGAGAGCAGTGCTGTCAGACCTCATGTGTTCTTGGAAAAGCAGGAGTCTAATGACATCAAGTCTAAGTCCTTGGATTTTGAATTTCAAAAACCAAGGCAACCAATTTTCAGGGAAAGAACTTGTCCTTTGTTTTTGCCATCTTTAGACCTAGAGAGAGATGGTGGGTAGTCAAAATGAAGTCTGCAGTCATAGTCGCTAGCCTCTACTTAGTAGGTTCTGTGCATTTGAGGGAGATTGCTGTTATAATAGTAATAACTATTTCCTAGAGTAGGTGTGAAGATTGAATAGATAAGACACTTGACACAGTGCCTGGCACACTGTAAGCACTACTTCCATAAATGTTAGATGCCATTATTGCTACCATTACCGCCATGATTGCCACCACCATTCTCACCATCATCTTCATCTTCATCAAGACAGCAGGGTGAATAATAAAAAGCTGTCTCGACTCTGACAAACTCAGTTTGAATCCTGGCTCTGCCACTTTGTAGCTAGGTGCCTTTGGATAACTGGTAACTTCTTTGATCTAGATTCTGTAAAATGGGCAATTCATAAGGCTGTTTGAAAAGTGTGTAATATGGTCCTTTTTATACAGTAAGCACTTCAAAAATATTGGCTATTGTAGTTATTAAAAGGGGCTGATCAAGGTAAGTGATTACCAAGAGCTGGGGGAGGCATGAATATGTGAAGCACCGGATGTCTAGGACAGTGAATCTACTCTCTTATGATACTATAATGGTAGATATATTTGTCAAAACCTACAGAATATACAGTATCAAGAGTGAATCCTAATATAAACTCTGGACTTTGGTATCAATATAGGTTCATCAGTCAACAAATGTAGCACTGTGGTATGGGATATTGATAGTAGGAGAGGCTATGTGTGTATGAGGTGGAGGAGGTAGGGCAGGCAATATATGGGGGTTCAGTGTACTTTTGCTCTGCTTTGCTGTGAACCTAAAAACCTAAAACTGCTCTGAAATTATAGTCTATTTAAAAGGAAAACAAAGTTTATCAAACTAGATTGCTATATAAATTTAGAATGTTAATTCTATCCCCATGGTAACCACTAAGAAAATAAAAGATACAGAAAAGGAAATGGAGAGGGAATCAACATGGTACACTAGAAAAAAGTCCATCAAACATAAATGAAAACTGTATTGGAGGAGCTGAGGAAAAAGAGATGTGACATGTAGAAAACAAATAGCATAATGGCAGGGGAAAAAAAGTTCTTCATTATTAGTAATCACTTTAAATGTATGGGCTAAACTCACCAATTAAAAGACAGATATTGGCAAAATGATTTTTTTTTCTCTTTTTTGGCAAAATGAATCTTAAAAAGACATGATCTAACTATATACTGTTGAGGAGGTTCTGGCAATGAGTTGATGAGCCAACTCATTGGAAATGACTGATGCTGGGAAAGATTGAGGGCAATAAGAGAACAGAGCTGCAGAGGACGAGATGGTTAGAAAGCATCACCCACTCAATGGACATGAATTTGAACAAATTCTGGGAGATAGTGGAAGACAGAGGAGTCTGGCATGCTGCAGTCCATGGGGTCACAAAGAGTCAGACATGACTTATTGACTGAATGACATCCACTATATGCTGATTACAGGAGACTCAATTTAGATCCAGAGAGATTTAAAGTGAAAGGATGGAAAAAGATATTTAATGCACATAATAACCAAAAGAAAGTGGAGGTGGCTACAAAATATCAGGCAAAAGAAATTTTAAGTGTTAAAATTTTTACAAGAGACGTTATCCTTTTATTGATAAAAGGAATAATTCATTAAGAAGATATAACAAGTATATTCATACACACCAAACAACAGAGCTCCATAAGATATGAAGGAAAATTGGCACAACTGTCCATTTGACAGAGACAGTTCACAATAATAGGTGGAGACTACTGTATTCATTCCACTTTAAATAATAGGTAAAATTTAGACAATATATATGTAAAGAATAGAAGACTTCAACAGCACTATAAACCAATTAGACCTAAGAGACATATACAAAATACTCTACCCAGCAAGAGCAGAACGTGCATTCTTCTCAAGTGTACATGGAACATTCTCCAGGATAGATCATGTATTAGGCCATAAAGCAATTATCAGTAAATTTTAAAAGATTGGAGTTATAGAAAGTATCTTATCTGACCAAAGAGAATGAAGTTAGAAATCCAAAACAGAAGGAAAATTGATAATATTGCAAATATGTGGAAATCAAACAACACACTACAATAACCAATTATAGTTAAAAAGAAGAAATCACTAAGGAAATTAGAAAATGCTTTGGGATGAATGAAAATGGAAGTACAATATACCCAGTTTTTAAAATTTCTGCATATATTTCTTTCAATATGCTTTTTAATTTTTATTAATAATTTTATTGGAATATGGTTGATTTACAATGTTGTGTTTCAGCAGTACAGCAAAATGAGCTAGTTATGCTTAAACGTAGAATGGATATACAGAATCAATGAAATTGACAAATTTTTAGCTAGACTCATTAAGGAAAAAAGACAACTAAAATTCAAAATGAAAGCAGAGATGTTACTACCAACCTTACAAAAATTAAAAGGATTATAAGAAAATACTATAAGCAGTTGTATTCCAACAAATTAGTCTTGATGAAATGGAAAAGTTGCTAGAAACATGGAAATTACCAAAACTGACTCAAGAAGAAATATAAAGCATGAACAGATCTACAAGTAAAGAGATTAAATCAGTAATCCAAAACCTCCCCACCAAAACCCAGACTTCACTGGTGAATTATACCAAGCATTGAAAATTTAAACATTAATCCTATTCAGAATCTTTCAAAAAAATAGAAGAGGAAGGAATACTTCATAACACATTCTATAAGGCCAGCATTACCCTAATACCAAAGCAAGACAAAGAAACCACAAGAAAATCACAGACCAGTATCCTTATAATATAGATACAAAGAATCCTCCACAAAATACCAGCAAACCAAATCCAACAACACTTTGAGAGGATCATACACCATGACAAAGTGGAATTTACCCCAGGAATGTGAGAGTGGCTCAACATAAAATCAACCATGGCAGTACACTATGTAGGAAAATTAATTCAACACAGACCAACAACCTAAATATAAGAGCTAAAACTATTAGAAGAAAACAGGGCTAAATTTTTATGACCTAGGATTTGGCAATGGATTGTTAGGTTTGTCACCAAAAACAAGAGCAACAAAATTAAAAATAGATAAATTAGACTTAATAAGAATTTAAAAATTTTGTCCATCTAAGGGCCTTATTAAGAATGTGAAAAAAATTTACAGAATGGGAGAAAATATTTTCAAATCATATATCTGTAAGTGTTTAATATCCTGAATATATAACAAACTCTTAAAACTTACCAGAAAGACAACACTACTAAAAATTGGGCAAAGGACTCAAATAGACATTTCTCCAATGAAAATTACAAATGAGCAACAAGCACATGAAGAGGTGTTCAACATCACTGGTCATTAAGGAAATGCAGGTCAAAACCACAAATGAGATACTGCTTCATACACACGCGAATGGCTATCAAAAAGATAATAACAGGTATTGGTGAGGATGTGGAGAAATTGGAACCCTTCATACTGGTGGGAATGTAAAATGGTACAGTCACTATGGAAGACAGTTTGTTTCTCAAAAAGTTAAACAGAATTACCACATGATCCGGCAATTCTATCCTTAAGTATCTACCTAAGAGAAATGAAAACCTGTGTCCACACAGAAAACTTAAGACACCCATTTGTGGCAGCATTATTTGCAAATGCCAAATGATTGAAACAGCCCAAATGTCCATCAGTGGACATAGGATAAACAAATCATGGTCTATACATACAGTGAAATAGTATTCAGCCATCAAAAGGAATGAAGTACTGAAACATGCAGCAACTTGAATGAACTTTGAAAATATTATGCTAAGTAAAAGAAGTCAGTGACAAAAGGTCATGTGTTGAATGACTCCATTTATATGATATGTCCAGAATAAGCAAATTCAGAGAGACAGAAGATTAGTGGTTACTTAGGTGATGGCCAAGGAAAAAGGGAATGACTTCTTAATAGAGATGGAGTGTTTTATGGAGTGATGAAAAAATTGTAAAACCAGAGAGAGCTGGTGGTTGTACAACATTACAAAGACACTAAAACCACTGAACTGTACACTTTCAAGTGGCTCATTGTGTTTTGTGGATTTTACTTTAATTAAAAAAAAGTCAACAAAAGGAGGTGAAAAGAACGAAGTTTCTTTTAAACTCTCAAGTGCCCTGTGCACCCTGCTCGCGGGACTCACTGGATAACCTTCCCAAGAGCAAATATGTTGCCTGCGCTTTACCAGCCTAGGGCTGACGATTATCAATTTCTGTTTGACCTTCTTCAAGGCCACAGATTCTACTGGAGTGGTACAAACCAAAATGGGGAAGGAGGGGCCCAGTGAGGACCATGTACCCTGTAGGAGCAATCCCAGCCTTTTGAATGACTGGATTAACCCGGGGTTCCTCTTTTCAACCCCATCATTCATGAGTGCTATGGACCACATAGGCTAGGCAAGGTGAACAACCATGTCACTGACCACAATTCTGGGAAAGGGGCCATTGCTGACACCTATGCCAGCAGGGTGGCAATGTCTCCATGCAGAGTTCCTGGAATTCATTTGACTGTTTGAAGTAGAGAAAGTTTAGGGAAATGTTTGTGTTACACTAGTACTGTCCTTTCAACAAGATGGGGATTTCCTACTCTTTCCAATCCATGACCCCCTTTCTGGCTCTGCCAGGCTATGTGGGAGTGGAGATCCTGATTGGCCCAGCCAGCTGTCTGGCCCACCCCTGTCTCCTATGCTGAGACGCACAAATCCATTTACACATATGCTAATCTTGGATCATTCTAGAATATTGAGATGAAAATGCTAGTTGGATGAAAAGTGACAAGAGCAACTCCTAGTTTCAAATCTGCCTGGTGTTCAGGCAATGGCTGTGACTCTCCGCAGCTTCCTGTCAGTTAAGACGTGATTTAAACATTCTATTGTGTACCAGTTGTGTTTCCTGTTTTACAATATCCAAGTTTAATACTGCCTTCCTGCCCTTTCTGTGTAGCGGGTGATTCAGAAAGTGACTCTGATTTCCCTCTCTGGGTGGGTTTCCCTCACTATCTTATCTCTCCTCCTGCCCCATGAATGGATTTTTCCATTAGTTGACATGCTGGGAACTTTCTTCTGGCCACAAGGCAGCCTCATAGAGCAAACAGCCTAGTTCTCTCTCTCCTGGTCATGGGAAGGTTCTGATGCCTTCCAGAGGGCAGCTTTGCAGATAAAAAAACAAAACAAAACTTTGAGACACCAAATGCCATTCTGCTTGTACACAGACCTGTCTTATACACTCATATAATTTCTCGCCCAGCCACCTTGGCACTCCTGCTAGGGAGCAAGACAGCCTCACTATGAGACCAAAGCATGCCCTCCACTCAAGGAACCATGACAGTGCCTGGTTTCTGGGTGGTCTCTACTGTTCATACATCAGAGGGCCAAAGAAATGCCATTTTCCAACAGGGCTGCCACAACTCTCCTCTAATGCCACGGTGAGGTGGGAGCCATTTAGAGAAACCCTATAAAGCCAGCCCAGTCAATGACTTTTGCCAGCTGGAACACACTTATATGCTGCTCACAACTCTTAGCTCAGAGTGGAGTGTTAATTTGTCTTACAAAATGATACTATCTTTATTCTGTAACCAAGCACAGTGCCCTGCCTCTGGGGGACAGGCACTCAGTAAATATTGATGGATCACGTTGAGCCTGACATTTGGGAAGAAAAGGCCAATATGGAAAAGGAGATGAAATGACGCTTTGCCAAAGGCTCTCAAAATAACTGGGCATGTTGGGATGGCAGCAGTGGTTTTCAGATTGTCCCACGGGACCTGGCATTCTGTTGGAACTGATTGAAGTTTCCATAAACATTTGATTCAAAAAAGTGTGTCTTTAAATGTATAATATTGAAACACTAATACAAACTGGAAAAAAAAAACCCACTTACCTAAAACATCTATAATGTGTTGCATTCAGAATGGCAATTGAAGACCACGAGTTGGTCAGCAGGAACCATCAAGTTGACATATTATGTTCAAACCTCTGGCAAGATGCCAAACTTCTTGCAGGCCTTCCTTGTCAGGCCTGGTTCAGAAGGCTGTGACTGCACTGGGGTTTTAGAATTTAGGCCAATGTGTACTCACTTTCATAAAACTACACAATACTACCTCTTCTGTTTGCAAATCAAGACCTTGTTGCTGCTGTACAGCCAAAACAATACAAAAATCAGTGGAGCGCTGAGACTCTGTCATCTGTCACCCCAATTACAAATTTTTATAGTCACCCAAACAGCCTCGTCATTCTCATTAACTTTCTGAGTAACTGGTATACATTTGTACTTTAAAACAATGAAATACTGTTTTTAATCTCATACTTGTAACTTAATGAGGTGCCAGCTAAGATTCTGATTAAAAAGCAAAGAGGTTCTTCCAGCATGGAGGGAGACTAAAGGCTGAACTGATTACCAGCCCCTTGTGGCTTGGCTGTGTCCTTTCAGAGAGGGAGTAGGCACTCAAGGACGCTAGGGCAATTGTGAGCACAGAGGCCCGTAATGCAGATGCCACCAGTGTCCCTATCTTAGTGCATCTTACAGCTAACCTCCGTTGCTAGCCTCTGTCGAGCTAATGTGATCATCTGTCAGGATGGAAATCTGCAAGCGTAGGTCAGTGTTCATTTATGTAAAGCACATGCCTTCTACTAGCCCTCTGGGTGGGTCCATTGAAACTATTTGAGAGGCATAGTCCATATACTTGGAACATAGTAAGAAAAGGGTCATTTAAAATCATAGTGATAACTAAGTTATTGGGATGAAGAGGTAGACTGGTTTGGGTCCTAAGGCAGTTTTTTCTGATTCTTGAAAAGATTTCTTCCAACAGGCTTGGGGTTTGGAACAGGGGATTGTCTCATGGGTTAAAGGGATCAAGGAAGTCCTCTGAATGTAATAGCCAAAGCAGTGTATCCAGGGCATGCCTCAGTTGCATCCTTCCATTCAGCTGTTCCTCCAGAAGGGGAAAATCCTGGATAGACAGATGGGAAGCCATCAGAGCTTGGCCAAAACCCACACGTGTCTTAGCTCATGCGGTTAAGAGCTGCAGAAAGTGGGAGAAGCCATACTCTGAAAACGGTTGTCATTCACTGACTGGGCTCTCCTGAGCAGCAGCTCTGAATCCAGGTGTGATTTTTCCCACAGCAGACTTCCTCCCAGCTCACAGTGATGGGACCCCCTGGATATGATAGTATTTCCCATCAACAGAGAGGAACTGCCACTTTCCACAGTCGCACTTGCCCTCTGAAGCAGTGGAGCAATTTAAAAGGTGCCCAGTGGGGCATGAAGTCTAAAGAGGGGAAGTGCTGAAACTCTGGGAAGAATTTAGGTAGGTGGAGTGTGATTACTGGAGTTGAAATCGGTCCAGATCACTGAGTTAACCACTAATGCTATTAAAAGAGAATGCTGAGGCCTCATTAAATTACTTCATTCTACCTGAACCTATTAATATCATCTAAATCATTAAAAAATCCTGTGTACCATTAAACATGAATGATGAAACTGGCTCTGAGCAGATGACTGCCTTAATGGAGCACTATTCCAAACCACAATAGTCCTCTAGAGCCAAGATGGCTGTTTCTAGCCACTGTGATTGACATGAGCACATGTCATCAAATTCACACAGGGAGTGGGGCTTTGGGGCAATGAAACAGAAAATTGTCCTGCATATATTCATTAGCAATTAATCCTGAAATATGCATTATGAAACTGAGACAGCAAATGATTTAGAAAGAGCCAGAGGTATTTCAGCAATGTCCTTGATGGCCTTTCTGCAGAGGAAGAGATAAGGCAACAGCTGATAGAGACAGGACACCAGGAGATCCCTTGCTGGATGTGGGCTCCTACTGGCCCTTGGATGGCAGTAGCACTAGTTACCTTGCCTGATATGCAGATGTTTTCCCAGGCTCAAGTGGCAAATAGGGTTCATCTCATATCACTTTGGGACTGGAAAATTGGTATAAGTTTACATATGTGATGCACCCTGATAGCACTGCTACTACCTCCTACCAACTCCCAAAGGGGAAGACTCAGTAATACAGTGATCTGGAAGAAATTGGGAACAGGCTTAAGTATAGCCATGTTGCCACTGGAATTCAAGTCTGATGCTTGCCTCAGATCCATGGCCAGGGTAGGCTGCCCGATGAAGGCTAGACTGTATCAGTAAGCACACAGTTGCACTCATCTCACACGCTAGTAAAGTGATACTCAAAATTCTCCAAGAAAGGCTTCAGCAATACGTAAACTGTGAAATTCCAGATGTTCAAGCTGGTTTTAGAAAAGGCAGAGGAACCAGAGATCAAATGGCCAACATCTGCTGGATCATGGAAAAAGCAAGAGAGTTCCAGAAAAACATCTATTTCTGCTTTATTGACTATGCCAAAGCCTTTGACTGTGTGGATCACAATAAACTGTGGAAAATTCTGAAAGAGATGGGAATACCAGACCACCTGACCTGCCTCTTGAGAAACCTATATGCAGGCCAGGAAGCAACAGTTAGAACTGAACATGGAACAACAGACTTGTTCCAAATAGGAAAGGAGTACGTCAAGGCTGTATCTTGTCACCCTGCTTATTTAAGTTATATTTAGAGTACATCATGAGAAATGCTGGACTGGAAGAAACAAGCTGGAATCAAGATTGCCGGGAGAAATATCAATAACCTCAGATATGCAGATGACACCACCCTTATGGCAGAAAGTGAAGAGGAACTAAAAGCCTCTTGATGAAAGTGAAAGAGGAGAGTGAAAAAGTTGGCTTAAAGCTCAACATTCAGAAAACGAAGATCATGGCATCTGGTCCCATCACTTCATGGGAAATAGATGGGGAACAGTAGAAACAGTGTCAGACTTTATTTTTGGGGCTCCAAAATCACTGCAGGTAGTGACTGCAGCCGTGAAATTAAAAGATGCTTACTCCTTGTAAGGAAAGTTATGGCGAACCTAGATAACATATTCAAAAGCAGAGACATTACTTTGCCAACAAAGGTCTGTCTAGTCAAGGCTATGGTTTTTCCAGTAGTCATGTATGGATGTGAGAGTTGGACTGTGAAGAAAGCTGAGTGTTGAAGAATTGATGCTTTTGAACTGTGGTGTTGGGAAAGACTCTTGAGAGTCCCTTGTATTGCAAGGAGATCCAACCAGTCCATTCTAAAGGAGATCAGTCCTGGGTGTTCTTTGGAAGGAATGATGCTAAAGCTGAAACTCCAATACTTTGGACACCTCATGTGAAGAGTAGACTCATTGGGAAAGACTCAGATGCTGGGAGGGATTGGGGGCAGGAGGAGAAGGGGACGACAGAGGATGAGATGGCTGGATGGCATCACCGACTCGATGGATGTGGATTTGGGTGAACTCTGGGAGTTGGTGATGGACAGGGAGGCCTGGCATGCTGCAATTCATGGGGTCACAGAGTCGGACACGACTGAGCGACTGAACTGAACTGAATATTAGTAGGCCAGGATTTAGGGCTGGGCACAAGAATGACATAGATGACGCATATGGTAGGGAACAGCTGTAAGCAGATGAGGTTTCCCAAGTGCCAGTTTGTAAAGAAATCTTTATCTGTTCCTAAGTATATTATTTTCCAGGTGGAGCAGTGGTAAAGAATCTGCCTGCCAATGCAGGAGACACAGATTCAATCCCTGAGTTGGGCAGATCCCTGGAGGAGGAAATGGCAACCCACTCCAGTATTCTTGCCTGGAAAATTCTATGGACAGAGGAGCCTGGTGGTTACAGTCCATGGGGTCACAAAGAGTTGGATATGACTGAGCAAGCAACTGAGCCTGCACACATTATTTCAGCAGCTTCAACTGTTAGCTTTTAGTTAAGGAGTACCCACTAGGCCCAAATCCTCTGGTGAGGCAGCTTAAAGAAAGAAACCACAATGGTAATTCAGTTTTAACATTTTATTGGGTAAATGATTTTAAAGGTAATAACAATAGTGTCAAAACTACTACAATGTCTTTCCACAGCCATACCTTACAGACCCACATAAACCTTCTCATTTTTCTTTTTCTTCATTTATAATATTTTAAAGCCATACATGTCATATAAAATGCCCATTTCCAATAGTTTCTTCAAACTATTAAGCAATTAAATGTGGAAGGAAGGAGGATCTAGTTATACTTGAAGGGGTTACAGATAATTGGTGATGTCTTACTGTAATCAAAAACAGGGTACTAAGAAAGGGAGGATGAGAGAGCTACTCCAGGTAGCTTTGCTCATTACAAGTCTCACCACTGCATCACCAAGAACTCATTATGCTGGTGACTGATTCAAAGTAATTTTGGGAAACATATAAAACACTAAAATAACTTAGAAACTAGATCCAAATATTTCAAAAGTAATCAACTTTCATATACAAAAACAGTCAGAGGTGGTTACAAAAGTTTGTTTTCTCAGTGCGTCTATGTACCAGCGCAGTTACTGGGTCCAGAGCAAAATAAAAGGTTTATTTTCTTCTGAAACAGTAATAAAAAATAAGGAAAACATATCTTTGTATATAAAGGATCAATGCTGGTCTTAAGAATAATGTAATCAGAAACCCTTAAATCGAGAGGCACACAATGGGCTTCCGCTCTTAAAAAATAAAAGGAAAGTCACCAGTTTATTTCAATGGCAGAGGTGCTCACACCCCTCAAATAAACTTAATTCAATTTAACATCACTAGCAAAAATCACTTAGAAACTGTACAAAAATAAAAAAGTTAACACATTTAATCCTGCAAGGTTTTTGTAAGGACTGGAAGGCAGGCTTTTGGAGCAGCATTTGGGCATGGCTGGGGGCTTCTTTGGTTTGATCTAACACACAGAAGAGATGGGAACTATTCCAGGTGACAGTTTTCAAATTTCCTGCACATTTGAAGACATAAAAAGAGGCCAGTATACAAACTTCCGGTGTGCTGGGCATTGGGGTTGTATGCAGTGGACTGAAAATCTTATAACTGCTTTAAGAGCGCCTGGGGGGTGGGGTGGGTAAAGAGCAAGCCTTGCACTTCCTCCATCACACTGGCCTCTCATGATAGGGGAGACGGGCAGGGCAGTAGCACATTCTCCTACAGTCAGAAGGCCACTTAAGGGGAGAAGGGGGAGGGGCAATTGTTCTTTTAGAATCTGGTACCTGGCTGACCTTGTTTAACAACAAGAGAACCCTTCCAGAAATGGAAGCCTTTTGCTACATACCAAAGTAAAATACGTACTATTTTCCAAGAGGAAAAAAAAAATACCCAGTTGCATTTGAAAAACAGAAAACATAAATGGAACTAATTAACATTTAAAAGGGGGCTATGTAAACTTTGTGCTACTCAAATGAAGTTCAAGTATTCTGAGCTGTTTAGAGATCGCTGAACTTATACAATATTCTGGTGATAAGAGTGCAATTCACATTTGTGTTTCTGAACAAATAAACCACAACTGGCTAGAACACAACCTGTGCAATTAGAATCTTCTTCTGAGTTAAAAACACATGCTACATATTTCAACATGTTCAAAGTTAATTCAAACCACATATTTAACAGCTTTGTAATATACGACAAAGGTGAAAGGGTCTAGCATTTGTTTGAAGCACACCATTACAAGTTTGTATAACACCTTTTACACTACAAAATCTTTTAGTCAACAGCTACTTAGACACAAAAAAATGCACTGTGCATTAATCTGAATACAAAAGGAGACAAAACTATCCTTTTCCCCCAAGCCACGGTGGGAAATATTGCTGACCTCGTCCTCTGAAGCCTGCAGGATGGTTATTTCTTCAGTATAACATTATTACACTGGTAAGAAAATCTGTATAACATCTGCATATATCAAGAATTTTTAAAAATCTGATATGATTTTAGAGTCCGCATGACCAGTCACGTGACCTGCTCAAGATTGATTAGCACCGTTAAATACATTAATACACACATATGTATATATTGTATACACACTCACATATGCATGTAATAGATCTTTTCTTTAAAAAAAAAAACTTCTAACCATGAGCTCACCCAGGATGAGCCTGTTGAACTGATGAGATGATGGATAAGATGGTTGAATATTGGTCTATTCTGTCTCTCTTCAGTTTGCTTCTTTTTTTTTTTTTTTTTTTTTTTTTTGCAGCAGACAATATCATTCAGCTTGTGCTCTGTTTCCCTATAAGGGCAAGAAAAATTTCCATCAGGTAGCCACTTGTTTTTATACTGAAAGACTAATCTGCTCCAAAATGCTCCCAAGTAGAAATGAAAGGACTCAAAATCCCTTTCTAAAGGTCAACAGCTAGCTTTCTCTAACTAATCTCTAGGTTCAATGGAACTGGCTACCAAGGTTCCATTTCAGGCTAACAACTGGCTTCTTAGTTAAGGCATCACAACTGAAAATGGTTATTTCAACAACGGATGCTGTGGATGAAGGAATACCAAAAAAGTTCTGAGAACTCTCATCAAAAACAAAAGCAGTTGGCTTTGCTGCAAGGGCCAGCAGAAGAAATTCAGCCAATTCACCTCACAAACTAGAAAAGGGTTTTCAAATTCTGAACTAGCAGTCTGTTACTTGTCACAGCAACTACATGCATAAGCTATGCCATCTTGATATTCAGTGACATTGCGTGGTTTTAGACTATATGTTCTGCACCATACTTATATTCATCACTTGAAATCTTTGTTTCTTGTTTGAAAAAAAATGTTTACACACACACACATATATTTATATATACTCATGGGGTCGCAAAGAGTCGGACACGACTGAGCGACTGAACTGAACTACCAAAATATGAAGATAATCTTTCTCCAGAGTTATCTGTCATTTTTCCCGGGGTATACATACAGACCTCCCATTGACACGAGGAAGTTCTCCGTGTATACATCATGGGAAAACTAGCGTGCAAATACGCTGGGCTCTAGCAACTATATCATACCTAAATGCCAACTCCATTTATGCAGGGGTAACATAACATCTTCTCAATATAGTAAATGTGTTTCTATCAGAAGTATGTAGTGCAGAAAGAGATTCAAGAGATTTTATAGTATTTCTAAAACTCCAGTATTGTCCCCATGATAAACATATCTAAAATCATGACATGTATGAACTTTTGTTTCACTAGATTATCATTACCATTTCTTTAAATGGTAGCTAAAATTGTCTCTGGCCAATCATGACTTATTGAAACCTAAAGCTAACAAATTTAAATTAATATATAATAGAAATGTGTCTCTTTTGGTTATTTGCTCAAAATAATTTTTTTCACCTTAAAAAAATACTCAAGAGTAAGCAATTTGTCTTATCTGTTGTTTCACATATATAAACAATAAAATTTTATAAGAATATTTCTCTAAATTGCCTTTTTTCTAACCCTTAATTCCACTTCATTATATTCTTCTCAAAGGCACTAAATTCTGTATCTGCTCTCTTCCTGATATATGCTGCTTTTCAAAATGATTTCTGTAGCATATTTCAAAGGTAGCTTGCACTTTCTTAAAACAGTGTTTCCGTTTGTAAGTTGGTTCTATAAAGTGATGAGGCAGTTTTTCCTATGATAATTAGAACAATAGGCATAAATGATTTCTCACTCTGTGTGACAAGTCCTATCACGGACCTTCGAATATTCTACACTAGAATGAAAGTTCATATATTTTAACCATGGGAAAAACATATACTTAAGCAGTAAAGACCCATACACTAAGCTCTTATAGTAAAATGATTTTTAGACAAATTCAAAAGTATACAAATACCTGAATCTGATATGAATTACTCCCAAACATGTCTATCAAAAGTTATCTATCTGACTAAGGAAAACAGAGGAAAAACCTAAATAAAATCCTTAAAAACTGCACAATTTCTTCCATCCACAGTCAAAAGAAGGAAGAAAGAAGAAAGACAGACAGGAAGGAAGGCAAGAAGGACAGAAAGACAAACCTGACTGAAATAGCAAAGCAAAATTCTATATAATATTATAAGGAAAGAAAACTCCAAAATTTATATATGCTGCAAAAAAAAAAAAGATCTAAAATAATAAAACAGGAGGATCTTCTTAATAAATGCCACTTTCCTACCCGTTACCATGATGATCTTAGTTGACAATGTCGAAGCTTCACCATGGCAACGGAAACTATCATCATAAAATGGTACAGTAAAACAGATAGCTAGACCAAGAAGGGGTAGGGTCTCCTGGGAAGAGGTCTGCAGAGAGGCCCAGTGACTGGTTGTGCGGCTCAGTGTCAGGAATAATGGTTGTATGGTGGAAGGGGATGCCCAATGCCATTTTGGAAATGATGATGCTGGCGATGAGCAAGGTATTCAGCATAGCTCAAGGTCATCTTTTCACTACGGTACCTGAAAGACAGTCAGGGAAGAGACAAAGTTAACATCATGAAATAGGTGATGTGTGAATGTCAGAGCCAAGGGATCCTTAGAGATAATTCTTCTATATCAGGAAACAGACCTAGAGAGAAGAAGTGACTTGCCCACTGCCACACAGCTAATACATAGCAAAGGTGAGAACAACCCAGGATTCCAGAGTCTGCATCCAGGAATCTCTATTCTACTACTCCTTGTTTAGGGCTTCCTTGGAGGCTCAGATGGTAAAGAATCTGCTTGCAACGCAGGAGACCTGGATTCAGTCCCTGGGTTGAGAAGATCCCCTGGAGAAGGTATTCTTGCCTGGGAAATCCCATGGACAGAAGAGCCCGGTAGGCTATAGGCCATGGGGTCGCAAAGAGTCAGACACGACTGAGCAATGAACACTCTCACCCCCTCATTTAAATTGTTCTAGAAATTGTATTGCCCTCTCGGCTCCAGTTTGCTAACAGGAAAGAACAGAGGAAAGCCAGTCTATTACTGTCATGTATACATTTCATTCACTTGACTACTTTTTCTTCTGGGATCCTCCATCAGTCTTCTTTTACCATTCTTTTCTTCTGTCCACAGGTCTCAGGTTTTGCCATTAAGGGGAAAACAGCAGCAACACAAAACGTGTGTTATCTCAATCCTCTTTTCCCATCTTTTCTTCTTCTTCTTTTCATTGCCACACTTCTCAGAAGAGTCACGTGTTTTCTACCTCTCCATTAGGATACTTCTCACCACTCCCCTTTTGGAAGCTCTCTGTGCCTTGCATTCTATAACTTCACACTCTCCTGGTGCTCCCCTTACCTCTTGGACAGCTCCTTATCTCTCTGATCACTCATCCTACCCTTGTGCCTTGTAAGAGTTTCCTACATTTCTCCCTTCAGTTCCTTTGTCCCTATGCTCTGTCTCAGCTCGGTGAACCTTTGCCTCACAGCTTCAAGTGTGTCGTCTTTACAGATGAGCCCAAATCACCACTTCTAGCCATGAGCTCTACACATGTCCATTTTCAGTGACCTATTGGACATTTCTATACAGTTATCCCAGGAAGCACTTAAAATCCAGAATCAGTCCATAAATGGAACTCTTCTCAATGTGGTCCATGTCTTGGTCAAAGGGACTGCCTTGGCCCCTTTTATTTAGATAAAAGCTTTGACTTGTTCTTCCCTACTCCTGAATGATGACTAAGTCCTTTTATTTTTTTCCGCAATATTTTCTTTTCCTTCCTTTCATGCCATCCCATGGCCATAGCTCTTAAGGCTCCCATTTCACCTTCTTAGATTGCTGCCACATATTCTTAGGTAATAGAAATGTCTCCTAAGTTTCCTGTTTCCAATTCTAATTTTACATTTCAAATCCATCTGTTCAAAACCCGTCAGTGGCTACCATTGCCTACAGAGTCGACTTTAAACTTTCTCTCTGCCTCTGGGCCATATTCTCCCTGGTGACCTCCTTCTCTATGTACACTGATGCTCAGCTCCTTCAGCTGTGTCTTGTCTCTGCAACTCCATGGACTGTACCCTGCCAGGCTCCTCTGTCCAGGGGACTATCCCAGAAAGAACACTAGAGTAGGTTGCCATTTCCTCCTCCAGGGGATCTTCCCAACCCAGGGATCAAACCTGCATATAATACGTCTCCTGCATTGGCAGGTGGATTCTTTACCACTGCACCATTTGGGAAGCCCCTCAGAAAGTTCTCCTTAAGTTAACCCCTTTCCTCCCCCACTGTCCCCACCTGTCAAATATTCTACTCATTCTTCAATGAGTAGAATTCTTATACTCAGCCTCCGATCTACTTCCTCTTTGAAATTTTCTGTTATCCACAACCCCTTATTGGAATTCCTCTTTCCCTACTCTATGATCTCATACCATCCATCATATTTTGCCTTCTATTAATAATTATTTTTGCACATGCCCTTCTATTCTCCTAGACTATAACTCCTCAGAGCTGAGACTAGCTCATTTTTTAGACTATAGGCATTCAGTGTGGTTTTACAGAATTTAAAGAAATGGAAACAGCAACCCATTTTTCTAAAATGTTTGATACTTTCCTTTTTTTTAAGTCAGTACACCTATGAGCCCTTGCAGAAATTCATTCAGCATCTGTGAGTCTTGCTCAATTGTGTTTTTTTCAGCTAGCTTTCTGTCACTGCCAAGATTCTAAAGTGAAATTCAAATTTGAGGGCTGCTTATCAGGCTCCCAGGGTCCTGCTAAGGTATGTCAAAAGCTGACCAATAAACTCAGGTAACTTTCTTCAGTAACGTAGTCTAAAGGCTCAGAAGGCTTGCTTTAACAAAGCCAGACTAATCACACAGAGCTAAGATGGGAAGGATGGGCTCATACAGCATACAGGCTTTACTGTCGAGCAGAGTTCCATTGTATCCACCCTCAGAATGGCCCTGCCATTCATTTCACTCTGGTTCAGAAAAAGAAGCAAGTATAGTTAGAGAAAAGATTACAGAAGGTTACAGGTATGCACATCAAAATATATCAGTCAGCCCTGCACTAGACAGTGCTTTCTGTACCTGGTCAGTTTTATGGTTTTCCTGAATTCATTCGTAATCGGAGCTTTGTATCCTCCTTTTCTCAGTAAGGAGTCTATGGTCTGAATGTGGTCCCATCCTGTGGAGAGTAGACCAGATAAAATACCAGTCAAGCACATGTAATAAGCACCTTTGGTTAAATACAAAATGACTTTGTAGAGGTCAGCTATCACTGTCACCAACTGCTATCAACCCCTTTGGTCCTAAAAACAGGTACACAGAAGGGCTAAGATTTCACCCTATAAAGAAGCAGGTATACCATGGCACACCTTCAATTTTAGCTATCCCTGCTGGCTCACAACACCGGCTTCTTTATCTCAACCACATTCCAAGACACAGAGCCTAAAAGGCCAGCAGTAACTTCTCAGGGGTGTCTCAGCAAGAAACCATAAACACTGTACTCTCCTCTAATGGTGACATCTTTAAAAGGGAGGGTAAAGACTCATTGAGCCAACTCAGTAGGACATAGGCTTCCCACACTAACTCATGGTAACTGCCATTTCTAATGGTATCTTCTGGAGTCAATCATGTGTATCTGTGTGCAGCATTCAAAGGCATTTTTATGGGTTCTGACACAGGATGTACATTCATACCCCAGGCCCTCAAGCTCATGTATGCTCTACAGAGTCAACAGAACTACAGAATTAAGAAAATTTCAAAAGTAACCCCAATAAATCTTCAGAGAGCTGCTTTAAAGACTGATAACTCATGTGGGGGTTTACTATTAAATTTTTCAGTTCTATATCACATTTATATTAAACAGATACGGTGAAACCAAATTACCCGTGCTTTCTGATGAGAAGAAAAGCTCCATGAAATAAAGAAGAGATATTCATTTCAACTAACATGAAATTATAATTTAGTAGTGGCTAGAAAGGACAAGATACTACAGAGTGAAATATATTTTGTGTTACACTGGTAGTTCCTAAAGCTTTGTGCTATGTATGTAAAGTCAAAAACATTTGTTGATGAGGAACAAATAAAACATATTAGTTCATTTATTCTCAATGCTCCTAATCTTCACGGGAAACTTAACAGTCTTAATAGTAGCAGAATGAGTAATGGCAACCACCTAAGGAAGCATTTGATAATGACAATGAAGTGTGTGGCTGACCATCAAACAAAAGGCTTCTTTATTATGCCACAAGGCTATAGCACAGTGGAATATGGGAAAGTGGCACATCAAATTTACAGCAAACCATTGCCTAAAAGCCCAACTTTTACAAATCTTTCCTTTTTGAAAGTTTATTTTTTTATGTTTTTGCTGTCAAACTTTAGTACAGAGATTCAACTTCTGTGTAATTCACCAGTTTCAGACAGACATTGCAGTGGCAGTGATAGAAGAATCATTTCTTATAACTTGACAGTGATCAATTATCAGATATAACTGCAAGGTCAGATAGCACATTTTAATTTGTATATTTGTTCAAATTAGTCACCAGATGGTATAAAATAAAGTACAACAATGACCTTGCTCCTTTGCAACCTCCGGTAGATAGGTGGCGGTGCGTTTTGATCCTTTTTCATTGATGAATTCTATTCTAATGCCATGTACACCCACCTGAAAGAAATTGGCAGTTTTATTAGTACAGTCTTCTTCATAGGAAAGAAAAAGAAAAATCATAATTTAACTTTCAGAGAATGCAGTTTTTTCCCCTTTCCCCTTGCTTTTTGGAAGGACATATCTCTTCTCTTTCCAAAACACTGACTTTGGAGATTGAAGGCCAGTATCATGGCCATGGAGACTGAAAATGTTGATTTGCACATGCCCAACATGCACCAGGTTATGTATGCCATTCTCTTTGGAACTGGGACCACCACTCTGGGGCTGTGTGTAGAATAAGACCATCAATGGCAAGCGTCCTGCCCCCACCCCCAAATTGTAACTCACGCCAATAAGGAACTAGACCAAGGGAGCCGACTTCAGAGAGACAGCAATCAACCATCCTGCTTTCAGGGGCAAACACCATTTCAGACTGAGTTCCAGAACTTGTGGGGTAGCTGACTCCCTTTGCAAACTGTCTAGTCTCTTTGAAACCTTGATTAGATGTAGATAAACAAACACAGATAAGACAGAAAAATCTAACAACCAGATCCTGCAACATCACCCATTATATCTAAAAAAATGTATTATGGCTTGAAGTGTGCCTATGGCAAAGCCTGTCTATCTACAACACTGCTGCCAAATCTAAGAGCAGTAAAATTTCAAACTACCTTGAGGCGGGGCATTTTCACACAGTTTCTTATATACTAACCCAGAGACCACTATAACTTTATTATGTAAAACAGACAAACTTTTGATGATGCCCTAAAGAAGGTAGTCTCTTAAGCAAAGGGCAATTTCTTGCTACTGTTTAAAGAACATTATGTACTTTTTATTTGATTAGCATTCAATCAAAAGGAATCTGTCCTTTCTGGTCATGTCACATAGAATAGTACATAGAGCTAAAGACCATACAAAGTTGTTTATATACATCGATAATGACATTTCAAAGTATAACAAACTCCATTCTGCTTTCCCAAATGTATGGTTGCTAGAGATCAAGGGTTTCTAGGTGGAGTTTAAGGTTGTCCAGGAGGGAAGATGTTAAGACCAGGTAAACATTTTTACCAGAGAAAGAGGCTTTTTTGCAGAGCAGCTGGTTACATCCATTCATCTGTATGGATGTAAAGGCCTTTTGCTTCTTCTGCACTTAGCCTGAAATTTCTCAGTTTTTCAGGAATAAGAAGTCCTCTGGAAAAGTCATTTTGTTTTTTTCCCCAGGTCTTCACACATCCATCCATTAGAGCCTGTCAGATCTTCTGAGTTTATGTTTTTTATTAAAGCCTACCTCTGTGGCTATTTTTTCTATCTAATATCAGTATTCTTATGAATATCCTTCTGCTGAAAATGCAATCAAGGCAGCTGTTTAAAAACTAACACAGTAACGCCTCCCATCCCCTGTGGGAAATGACCATGGACAGCTGAAAAGACATATGAGTGCTTAGGTATCAGGCATTTCCAGGATAAAGGACATCTACTAATCTCCCCAGTACCTGACAAAATATTGAGACAATGACAAATTTGCAACAGTTTCTGTATACTGACTTTCTGATCAGTGACTTTGAAATTTTTTCTTTCAACAATATCAGATCCTTCATAATTTGTTTTTAAAAACATACAGTATAAATAATTTATGCTGCTATCATTCACTGAGGTGAATTCTGCATCTTCAACTCAATTTATCAAAAACCTGTCATGTTAAAATTGAAAAGAATTTTGGTATTTATTAAGGTGTCTCATCAAAACTGTGAGAGGAAGAGTGTTTCCCTCTCTGTGAGATGAGAATGTTAGATTCAATCAGTACTGTTTAATTGGTCTGGGGTGGGGCTGGGGGCTGCAAAGTTTATCAGAATTTCAAGCGGGTTTGTAGGTACAGTTTGTAAAAAGAATAACTCCCCAGGTGATTTTTATTCTGGGTTAACTAGATAACCTTTAATAATCAGTCTAGAGCCGACAAACTGGCTAAGTATTGAAAAACAAAAACGATTCAGGCAAATTGGAGGTGATTTACACATAAATCTTTTCTTCATAGAGTACATTCTGTGCTTTTCAAAAAAATTACAGAGATTTTGAAACCTAGTAATTTACAAATGAAAAGAGGTAAGACCAATTGTACGGTATGTGAATGATATCTTAATAAAGATATATATATAGATATATAGATATGAAGATGGTAAGACCAAACTGGAAGGGCATGTTGACCAAAATAAAAATTATTCATGAATAAAACTGATTTACTTTTGTATTTCGCAGAGGCCCCACCATCAAATTAAATATAAAAAAATATCAAAATTCTCCCATTTTGAATCAGTACCACATTTACAATTTTTAACTCTTTTTTGTGTTCCTATGATTCTGAACAATCAAATGCTAAGTCACTTCAGTCGTGTCCAACTCTGTGCAACCCCATAGACGACAGCCCACCAGACTCTCCTGTCCCTGGGATTCTCCAGGCAAGAACACTGGAGTGGGTTGCCATTGCCTTCTCCAATGCATGAAAGTGAAGTCACTCAGTCGTGTCCGACTCTTCGTGACCCCGTGGACTGCAGCCCACCAGGCTCCTCCATCCAGGGGATTTTCCAGGCAAGAGTACTGGAGTGGGGTGCCATCGCCTTCTCTGTGAACAATTGAAAGCCCCTGTAAACTGAACTGTAGGTATGGTGATTTTCAAGTGATTCCTTTGTGAGAAATAACTTATTTCAGATGTCAAAAATATACTCCACAGAGATATAAAGCCAAAGCCAGAGTGACTCATTGTTTTTTTCTGACTAGTAGAATCAGGAGAATGCTAATAATGTTCTGAACAGAATCAACGTATAATAGCCTTTTTTCACCTGTTGAGCAACAGCATTTTCCTTGCTCCCAGAACCACAGACACCACCAAATAGTCACACTGCACAATCAAAACAGGAGAGTGGAAAATGGCCTGCTGTGGAGAATGATCAAATCTGGCTAACCTGGGAAAATCACTGGCCTTGCAAATTAAGTCATCTCCACTGAAATGAGCACCAAAACTAATTCTGCATTGTTGGAGGGAGGCATCTGTCACAGCTGTAACTCCAAAATGTGACCCTCATGTACAATAATTGAATACTTCCTCCCTTCAACAGACTGGAGAATCCTTTGGGCCAGCAGCATCCCAGGAGACAAAGGCTCTAGCTGCAGTGATCAGCTAGATAAGAGGGCAACTGACTTAGGGGTCTTGGAGTCCTTGAAACAAACTTGCTTGAAAACACTATCACAGTAACTTTCCATTTCTTAGGATATATAGGGAGTTAGCATATGGGAAAACTATGTCACTCAACACCCTTCACCACCACCGCCCAGAAGTACAGTTAGGTGAGCAAAAACTGGAGACACACAAAATCTAGCCTTATTGGAGTCTTCAGGTCATTTTCAAAACTATTAGAAGGTCTGGGGAGAAAAATGCTTTCAAGGTCCATCAGCTGTGATAATATCCTTTTAATCAAGGCTGTACTTTTACTAAGCAAAGCTATAAATCAACTGGAATGGTAGTAAATTAAATGTAGGACTTATAGATAAGAGGATATGGAATTAAACAGAGCTGTATCTGTGTGTGCTGTGATAGAACATGAAGAGCAGTTTAACAGATTCCTATTTCATGTTAAAAAGAAAGCTATATTTATTCTGAACCTTTCCACAGCAAGTGATTTTTATTAATGCTATTATACAATCTTTTGTTTTCAATATGGCCCAGAATGATTAAATATCAAGATGAATGTTAGGACCCTAAAATATATCTTGATTATTCTGGAGTTGATTATTCAGTGTGGGGATTATGCATCCCCAACTCCCCCTGGCCTCGGCCTCATCCTCTTTCCTCTCTTATATACTTCTCTATTTATTCATTCCTCTATCAGAGAGCATGTGGGCACAGGGAAAAGAGATACATGCAAATTAATCAATTTTGCTACACAGTAAAATGGTTTGGTAGGAGAAGAGATTATAAATAATGGCTAAAATGAAGCTTCTAGACTGCAGATTTCATTTATCCTCGTTATCTCACCCCTTGTTAGAAATGTGGCTTCATTTAAAACTATTACCCCCTAATGCAGTGACTCTCAACACAGGAGCATTAAAAAAAAAGCCCCCCCCCCTCCTCATTATAATACATGGTCTATATTATGCCCTGTACAATTGCATAGTCAATGTCTAAAATACCCTATAATCCACTAGCAGCACTACAAAAGGGTCCTGCTTTTACTTGTGAGCCTAATAAGCGAGCCAACAATCCGGATATGCTGAAACAGGACAAAGAGTCATCTGGCTAAAAGCATCAGTGAGTATAAAATGTGATCTGGCTAAGTGGTGTAGGCTCCATGCAAGCCTTGGACCATTTGGGTCCACAATTACCTACACATTCTGACCCTTAAAGCTAAATCTGCCCCTGATCACATCCTGGCCAACGAAACCAATTTACTTCCTCAGGTTCATCCTGTCTTAGCAAATGTCCCTGTTAGTCCCACTCTTCCCCATTTTCAGAACCAAATGTTGGGTTCTCCCTGTAATGAATGGTATGGCCATAGCTTCACTTCACTGAATTTCAGTGGGTTCACCTTGAATAAAATAAAAATATCAGGAGGTCAAAGAATCAAAGGTTGTCTGACACAGCTTCATTGCTGATATTATTTGGCAAAATAGGCTCTGCAGTTAACAAAGCAGCCAGTCGCTGGTTATTCACATAAGACTGACCTGCCAGGCTCAGTGTGCCAGTTCCATTGAACTGAATGAAAGGACTATGTTCCTAAAGAGAGGAGCTCAGGATGTTTGCCAGACCCCCTAAGCTTTAGAGGCTAGCATCATGGGAGACACACATCAGGCTCTCTCATGGGTTCTCACAAAACAACCCATGGCACCACGGACAGAAACAAACAAACTACAGGTCTGACACAGAGTCTGGTGTTTCTGCTGTTTTTAGGATAAAGCCACAAGTGATATTTTGCCTGAAAGCACAAAATCCACAATGCATCACCTTCAACTCATAGCCTGACAGTACACCTTTTGCCCCGTCCTCAGCTCAGCCTTCTTCACACTGACTCTTACTTTCCCCAGTGAAAGCAAATTCCACATAAAAGAGGCAAATTCACCAAACTTGGTTGTCCACCAAGAATAATTCCTATTTGGGAAAGAAAAATTAGCATTTTCATTATAAGGGCTGATGACAATTTGTACTGATCGTAATGAATCATTTCCCCCAATCCTGATAATGTTGACTGCAAAAAAGTCAACTACATATTGTCCAAACCTTCCCATCAAATTCCCAAAGTTGTGATTCCACATCACTTTACTCTACCCGTCAACTTCAGAAGTTAAGTCTGAAGCTTTGAAGATGCCCATCTGATTGACAGCTAACACTTAATGGTTAACAATGAACACTTCAGTATCTGGCCAAATAATAAATTTTAAAAATAGTGTTGCTGCAATTCAGGGTTTTTCTTCTCAGTAATTTTTACTTCTGTGAACTTTAAAAATTATAAACATGGATTTTTTTAAAATTTATAAGAACAGTACATGCGTATTACAAAAATCATCCCTTTTGAAAATTATACAGGAGAAACTAAAGATGATGCGTAATCCTCGTACTATCTAGGGGCAGCTCTTGCCTTCATGAGACTTAAAAAATAACCTTCTCTTGAACCAACTGAAATGTCACCAAGGACTGTTATTAGGCTGTTTTTATCCGTTATCTGACCAGTTTCCTTAGTTGTCTTTGTAAAAATATTACAGAAGTAAACAAAAATGGTAAGTGATTGCAAAGCCTTCACTTAGGCAGAAATAACCTTTTAGTATATTCTACCTTAAAAATTCTACTGCACCCTCCACCTCAGCTGAGATGGTTTTTTCCCCTGTTGTTATTTTGTGAAAATACTTGCAAAGGTCTCCTTGATCAAAATACATATGTATCGTTCTTTTCTAAAATCCCTGCAAATTAGACATCTTTAGCTTAGAAATTTGGAGAAGGCGATGGCACCCCACTCCAGTACTCTTGCCTGGAAAATCCCATGGATGGAGGAGCCTGGTAGGTTGCAGTCCATGGGGTCACAAAGAGTCGGACACGACTGAGCGACTTCACTTTCACTTTTCACTTTCATGCACTGGAGAAGGAAATGGCAACCCACTCCAGTGTCCTTGTCTGGAGAATCCCAGGGATGGGGGAGCCTGGTGGGCTGCCGTCTATGGGGTTGCACAGAGTCAGACACGACTGAAGCGACTTAGCAGCAGCAGCTTAGAAATTAGTTCAGTCTCCATGGACCAATTCTTGGCTTTTACAGAGCTTACCAAAAGACCAATTACTGCCAATTTTGATTCATGTAGGAGACTGAGACATCTTGTCTATCAGGAACATAAAGCTGCCAATTTATTTCACAAAGGCCACTGAACAACAATCTGATAACATTTATTTTAACTAATGGCAAACACATAGCAAATGCATAGCTCTAAAATACCTGGGGCTTCCCTGGTGGCTCAGAGGGTAAAGCGTCTGCCTGCAATGCAGGAGACCTGGGTCTGATCCCTGGGTCAGGAAGATCCCCTGAAGAAGGAAATGGCAACCCACTCCAGTACTCTTGCCTGGAAAATACCTGGACTAGCTAATAATCATCTCCATGAACTTTTAAATAATTAGCTAAATTTTAAATAAAGCATAGTTAATGAAGAGGTGCTTTGAAAAGCTATAGAGCCAAACATGTTTATACATCATTTGCAATGAAAGAAACTGTTCTTACTCTAAGGTTTTGCAGGGAACAAGTGACAGCTCAGAGTGCAATTAAGGGGGGAAAAGCCCATTCTCTGTAATGATTAATTATAATGAGCATTCCTTAAAATTGAACATCCTGAAGCTTTCCAAGGAAAGCTCAGGCAACACAGGTGACCTTTAAATAAAAAGCCTGCTTTTCGTCAAAAGTTGGAAAAATGCATTCCTACCATTTTTAAAAGGGGATGAGGAAGGGAGTGAATTTACAGACAAGGAAGCTAAAGTTATAAATTTAAAAAAAAATCTAGAGATCTGTTTTAGTTTGCTTTTCAAAGGCTGAGGGAAAAACACCTCTTGAAAATGTACCTCAATATAAAAATGTTGTTTGCCTGGTAAGACACTGAGAAAAATCTTATACACATTAGAACTGTACACTGAGTACCTGACTCAGTATGGTTTTACTCAGTTTCTACAAAAGAGATTTGTTCCTAAAATGTTACATATGGCTTGAACTTAAATAAATTAATCTTAAAGTCATGAGGAAGACAGTAAAGAAACCCTATAGGGTGTCCTTCTGCAAACGAAAATATCTATTTGTAAAGTGAATAATCAGACTCTAATATATTTGCTTAATTTAGATTTATACCAATAATGTTGATTTAGAGTATGATGCAATAATAAAGTAGAAGCATTTATGGTTTAGAATTGAGTATTCTTCTTCCTAAAGAGAATTCTTTTGTGAAAAAGAAATTTAGAATGCAAAATTTTAGAAAATGGACAATCTTTCACTTTGTTGCCTACTTTAAGTTGGCAATGGCCATTTAAAAAGTTAGGGACCTTTTAAGACTTCTAAATGGCTAGCATTCATTCATTCCCTGGATGTAAAACAAAATAAGCTATTTTTAAAACCGGTATCATGGCGTCACACTCTGTCAGCATCCAGAGAGACCTTAGGAATTATCTAGTCCAACTCTTCCAACTTCCTGGTGAGGAAATGGAGGTCCAGAAAGGGCAGCAAGCTGGGTAGTGGCAGTTAGGAAGAGAACCTGAGTCCCCTCATTTCCACAATTCAGCACTCTCTTTTTATCAAATGCTAGGGATACACACACAGAGGCAACCTGTACAGGAAAAAAGTAGTTGAATGGAACTACTACAAGAAAAGGGCTGGAAGAGTTTGTGGATTTGAGGGAAGAAGCAGGAAAAAATTCCCCCACCAAACAATGCCCTGGGCAGGAAGCTGGAAGCGAATGGAGGAAGCCTGATGATAGACTACAGCAGCCCATCTCACTAACAGTATCAATAGCTAATAGAAAATTTTATGCATTAAATCACCTTCTAGAGGTTACTTTATTTTGTTCGGCTTGCTTCCTTTCTGATACGTTGAATTGTTGACTCACAGCAAATTCTTTCTAGATGGCCAGGAAGTGTGAAGCATTCCTTTCCCAATGTTCTACAGCACTTGAAAAAACATTCAAAGCAGAGCATCAGGATGGAGACTAAATTATCCTAACGATAGTGACATCTTACACAACCACCTCAAGGTCCCTGAGAAAATACTGTGAAAACATTTTCTTAGATAGATGAAGCCTATGTATTTTTTTAAAAAGGCAGAAATCTTAGGTTAGAAGAGAAACAAAACACAGTGTCTATCATAGTTGGGAAAAATAAGCAAGGGTCTGGGGTTGACGGAACATATACCACTAGAAGTTATTTCACTTGGTGACTTCATGAGTCATGCTAATCATCTGTGTATGAATGGAAACACTGTTTTCAGTGGAACATTAATAGGAGCCAGAAAAATGTAAAACCTTTAAGTGGGGAGACAGGGTGAAAAAAGAACATGAACTTCTAAAAATATATATATGCGAGATAATGATGGTAGCTGATTTATTCATCTCATCTGTTTACTCTCATGAAGGCTGCTACAAAAGTTCCCTATTATTAACTGCAACTGAACACGTCAGAAATGGAGTTGAGATCATTTAAGAGGTGTGCTTTAGAGCTTGTTTTTTAAAGTGAAGTACAGTTCTCTGGGTACTGAGAGTTCAACAAACTTGGTACTCTGGGGACAGAGTAAGACTAAGAGGGACTTGAGGTCCACCTTTATAGTGTGGGGACAGATTTTCGGGACCACATAAGAGTCATGCGGGCCAGCCCCACCCAGGACGGGTTTATTCCATGTAAGCAGTCTGCTTTAGGACCACAAGTGACAACTGTATACACAGGTGAGATGTCAGTGATTCAGGAAGCTGCATATAGCAAAAAGTACCTTATGGTTTCTGACAGTATCAGTAATTGAAATATGATATATGGGTCTACTTCAGAATACAGAAAACATGTCTTCCTCATGCCTTCAAAATGATCTTGTCTCTAAAGCAGAGATAAAAGATGCCTGACTACAATTTATAAAATATTTTGACATCTGTCAGCAAATTGCTACATCAGTTCCCCACAGGATCACTGGTAGCATACTTGCTATACAAGTTCTTCTACAAACAAAAGGCTTATTCATTTATATAGTCCTGAAAATGAGCAGCTAGTAGATGACACACCTAGAGTCACCCCTTGAGTCAAACTCCAGGGAGTATGATGTCACTGGTTTTATCTTCTTCCAGATCTTTAAAAGGAAACATGGCTCCCAAATAGTGTAACTACACAAGTTCTAGGCTCCCTATCATTTCAGAGGACTCCAACATGCTACCTGAGCTCTTTTTTTGCCCCTTTCTAAAGTGCCATGTCTGTCAGCCATCCTGCCACTCAGAACTCTAAGAGTGTTGTCAATTGAAGAATACAGAACAATGATGATAAGCTTTTGTGTTCAAACACAAGGCAGATCACTTCAGATTATCTCCCTAGAGATATAATCTTCCCCATTTAACAACCATGTTACCCTTGCAGGTAGGTATTTCAACTTACCAGTTAATTCTTACCCACCCACCCACCCCACCCCTACCACCGCCCAGATCAATCACTCCTCACTCTTCTTATACTTATCAGGGCAGTAAGTAGATCATGATGTGGGCAGTGATCAGCAATTCTCAGAAGGGAGGGAACACTATTCCAATTTGTCTTTCAAGCCTTTGGTGGCTGGTTTTGTTGTTTTTAATGACTGTGCAGATTCCTTGAAAGGCTACCTGTAGACACTTTCATTTTAGGTGTATAATTACTATTTTGAGGAAATATAACAGATAGAAGCATTACTGATCATTTTGTCAGTTCAACAGTGACTTGAAAATTAGGTACATCCACTTGTGAAACCACTTATCATGCATTCTTCACATTATCAGACAGAAGCATTCTAGCCTCTAAAAGTCTGATGTAAGTCCTATTTTTCCTACTAAATGTCTCATAAAATTAAGAGACATGTTACCAAAAGAGAGATCCCAAATAGGCTGAGTTTAAAACCTTGGCTGAAGAAGAGAGTAACTGCCAGCCCTGTGGCAGTTTACTGTTCCTGATCATTTGAAAATTAGGTGTCTATTACCACTGGTCACATCCCTCATCCTCATGACCACAGGGATGTCTTTCTTGTTGTTGAAGTTACCTAACTCTATCCCTGGGGACTTCCAGACTTTGCCTTCTTCCTGCTTTGATCTGGGCATTTTTGTCCTTTTAATTAGGAATTCTACTGCAGTAACACGCTTCACCAGCGGGGTCAACTCTCAAACTGTACTTCCACCAGAAAAGCCCTATGTTTGAGACTTCTGCTTATTAAAACATACTCATTACAGATTGATCCCTGACTTAAAAATTCTCCACTGAAATTCTAGAATCATCTCCTGTTTCCCCCTGTGGTATAAACATACATAGTACTTTGTATTACAGGTTAAAATTAGATACTTATGGTGAATAGGATATTTCATTCCTAGAAGAAAAGTTAATACTTAATTGACAGTGAAATTTCTCAAAGTGAAATGTATACCTTCCTAATATAGACTTGACTCCTCATAAAGGAACTCCACACAAAAAAATTAACATATATACAAAGATAAACTATAACCAAACGCCCTATAATCTTTTTCATATAATCTCAGTTACATAAACAAATATGTAGACTTATTGATACAAAGACACAAAAAGAATTAAGAGAAAGAATTCCAAAATATTAACAGTTATCTCAGAATGGTGTAATTCCAAATGGCTTGCAGCTCTTTCTTTACATCTTTTG
Organism: Nanger dama; assembly: GCA_917880005.1. Taxonomy (NCBI): domain Eukaryota; kingdom Metazoa; phylum Chordata; class Mammalia; order Artiodactyla; family Bovidae; genus Nanger; species Nanger dama. The sequence goes on along the minus strand of CAKJTW010000085.1, from coordinate 4,822,503 downwards.
AATTTTAAAATCTTTATTCTTTTTAGAATTACTATATTATTGTGGACAGTAGTTTAAAATATATACATATATATGCATGTGCACATGTACCTTTTATTTGATAAAATACACATAAAATTTACCATTTTATCCACTTGAGAGTGTACAAAATAGGTGGCATTAAGTAGATTTACAATGTTATACAACAATCATTACTATCCAGTTTCAGAAGTTTTTCATCACCTCCAGTGGAAACCTTGTGCCCATTAGGTAGTCATTCCCCATTCATACCCTCCCCCAAACCCCTGGCAACCACTATCTGCTGTCTATCTTCATGGATTTGCCCATTCTGGATATTTCTTATAAACAAAATCATACAGGATGTGGCCTTTGTGCCTGGCTCTTTTCACTTAGCATAATATTTCCAAGGCTCATTCCTGTTGTAGCATGTATCAGTCCTTCATTTGTTTTATGGCCGAATAATATACAATTCTATGGCTATAATGCATTTTATCCAGTCATCTGTTGAGAGATGTTTGAGTTGTTTTCCACCTTTTGGCTATTGTGAATAGTGCTGCTATGAACATTCATGCACAAGTTTTTGTTTCAACATCTGTTTTCATTTCTTTGGAGTATATACCTAGCATAGGAAGGTTATTGACATATGCTTTTTAAAAAATTTCTTTAATTCTACTTTGGCATTCTGTGTTTAAAGTAGCAATGCTTTTTTCAGAATTGTTAAGGATAATCCTTATAATACTGATTATGGTACTTTTTTTTAAAAGCCAAATCACATTCTTTTTAAAAATGTAATTTCATACTTATTCTTTGGGAACAAATTTCTCTGATGCTAAATACTTTAAACTATGATGAAGTAACTGAAAAATGACAGTCTTTTCCTCTTAGCATAGCTATTCTAACAGTACTTAAATCACTTTCAAATGCTTACATATTAAAAGTACAAAAATATATGTATATGTTTTGTTGCTTCTTTAACAGAAAAGCATCACTAAATAGACATCAATATTTAAGCTTTAAGGGCTGTATTAAATATATAATGCCAAGTAGAAGCATATAGAACCTTCTAAAAATTCAAATTGGCAGATGGTGATCAGAGAGGATGAATACACCCTAAGAGAGTACACAGTACCAATTCTTAAGTGCTTTACCTCTCACCCTCCCAACAGAAAGATAATATCTCATGAACATACAAGCCCAATAATACCTAGGTTCATTTTAGCTGTAGACACTACTCGATGTGGACTAAAGAAGATGATGGTGTGCTTACCCATACCTATTTAGCAACTGTTGGTTTTTCCCATTTTTCCTTCCCCTATAACATACACACACACATTTATGCAATAAACATTCATGTACATGTCACACGTGCACACTTCTGCATACACAAATGCACCCTTTCTGAACTATACTTCCAACTTAGTGGCTACAGGTAAAGTTAGGAATGTTTTTGTAGCCCAGTCACCCCCCTTGATCTCAGGTTTTTTCTGCTATTATCACTCCCATCCCTACCAATACACACATAGCGCCCTGTGATTCAGAAAGCAGAAATATAACTCTAGCTAGAGAAGAGGAAGCAGTACTCTTAAAACAATATGAATGAACCAAATTGTAATATTTGTTAATAAGTAAGGAATATGATTTGGGATCACTTAAAAATAAAGTACTGAGGTATTTCTATAATACTGGTAGATATCTCTTTAAGAAAAATTCAAATAGGAACAATAAAACTTATAGAAAAGGATCAACTGGAATATTTTAATTCTATAAAAGGTTTTTCACATTCCAACTTTGCCAGGATCAACACTATCAACAAATTTTACTTTTTCCTTTGCAAAAAAATCTTAAGATGGTTTCATATTCTAATAATGCTCAAAGAAAACCCTACCACAAACCCCAGAAAGGAACTGTTTCATCCTACTCTGAAGAATTTTTAAAATAGCTCTTGCATAACAACAATATTTATATCATGGAGATTTTTTCAATGAAGATTAAGAACTTTATAATAATGTCTTTTTTTCTATATGTGGAAAACTGAAACACAGTGGAGTAAATTGTCCAGGGTATCACAAGGAGTGAGGGGGAAGCCAAAAATAAAATTAACTGTCAAGAAAGTGGCCTGTCCACCGAGAAAAATATCTCAGTTACCATGAGGGATAGTCATTCTAACAAGGCAGTAGAATTAAACATGTTATATCATGATGATACTTTCAAATAATTTATGAGTATCTGTATGCACATGAATGCTCTGTGTATCACTGAATTCCCAGTGCTTCATTCTTATGCCACTTAATTTCTTTGTACTTGTGTATAACTCTTTTCTCTGCTATTAGACTATAAGATATTTATGGCAGGGACCAAATCTCAGCACTTACATGCCTGAGGCACATGCCTGGAATACAGTAAGCAGTCAGGTAATATAGGTATTTTCACGTGTAAATTTTTATAGATATACACTCAACACCACCCAACCACCAAAACAAATCATGGTGAGAATCTGAAGTTTCTTAACAACTCAACCCCATATACTAAAGAAGAACAAAAGATGATCAATATGGGCTACTATGATAACTGTAGGCCTTCCCTGGTGGCTCAGAGGTTAAAGCGTCTGCCTCCAATGCAGGAGACCTGGGTTTGATCCCTGGGTCAGGAAGATCCCCTGGAGAAGGAAATGGCAATCCACTCCAGTATTCTTGCCTGGAGAATCCCATGGACAGAGAAGCCTAGTAGGTTACAGTCCACGGGGTTGCAAAGAGTCGGACACGACTGAGCAACTTCACTTCACCTTCATGATAATTGTAATGCACAGAGATAAGGCAATGGCACCCCACTCCAGCACTCTTGCCTGGCAAGTCCCATGAACGGAGGAGCCTGGTAGGCTGCAGTCCATGGGGTAGCTAAGAGTCAGACACGGCTGAGCGACTCCCCTTCACTTTTCACTTTCATGCATTGGAGAGGAAAATGGCAACCCACTCCAGTGTTCTTGCCTGGAGAATCCCAGGGATGGGTGAGCCTGGTGGGCTGCCGTCTGTGGGGTCGTGCAGAGTCTGACACGACTGACGCGACTTAGCAGCAGCAGCAACCCTAGATATACTCTTACTTGTTAGTGTGTTCAAGTACATAGATTAAGGTAGGCAAGAATAAATTAGCATGATTTACCTGTAGTTAACCAACACCCCATTATTATCCATGAGCTGATTTCCCCAACTGGTGTATTATCCTAACCCTTTTGCTGCTTGTTACCGTGATACATCCTCTGACTACCTAACTGTTTGGTGGCAGTCATACCAGAGAGGAGAAATAAATTCTAATCAACCCTGCTTACTACTTGTTAACAGCTTTTATGAGGTGCTGTAGTGAAGATAATAGGATAAAAATGAAGAGCAAATTTAGTTTGGGGTATTTAAACAACATAAGGTACTTTGCCTTAAAAAAAAAAAAAAAAAAAAGAAAAACTCCTTCACTCACATTTCATTGATCAGCTGTGAGGTTTATTTATCCATGTTATCTCCATCTCCATTACAAAAAGTTATCTTGGGCCTAATTTTTAAACAATTACTCAGGAGTTACCTTCCTTTTTCTTTAAAAATTCTCTATTGTCTTACCTCCCAGTCCAAATAATCACAGACGTCTTGAAGTTAGTGAGCAGAGACACTGAGCAGAACAGCCGTGGCAGCTCATCCCTTGTCATTGGGGGAAAACGGCTATCTTTAAGGGCACTGTTGAAAACAAAGTGAATATTAAAACAGTCACTAGATATGAGTTCCTAGTTTCAAATGCAGACAATCATTTGAAGAAGGTAAGAATTTCTTAAAAACTCAGTAAGGTGAAAAAGGTACCAAAATCTCCAAATGCATTCAAGCGCTCCAAAGGTTTTAGAAGTTATTTTTGTTCATTCAGCAGATTATGTTTATTAGCCAATCCTGTGACCGATTCAATTGTAAAGAGTGAATGATCAATTACATTTCCTGTATAGTCATTTCCTTGTATACTTCCTTGTTACTTGTAGAATTTGACAATATTTTATTTGATTTTTGAGGAGAATAAAAACCAGAGCAGTGGAAACTTAGGGGAAGAATTCTGTATCTAGCACTGGTGGTGGTGGGGGAAATATATATATATATATATTTCATGTTGTTAAAAAGAAAGGTTCACACTACATTGGACAGTTACCATAGAACAACATATAAAAAGTTGAAAAAAAGGTAAAAATGTTATTTTCTTCAAGCAAAAGAAATCAAAGAAAATGAAAATTATCACGCAAATTATGGACTAAAAGTACAAAGATATCGGGCCTCCTCTAAAGGAGAATTCAAGATTCTACTCAAAAATTGTGAAACTTCAGAAAATAGGGCTAATCTTAGGAGATAAAATTATGATTAGGAGACCATTAATCACATCAATGGATTTCTGAGTACATCAACTCTGATTCAATCCTGTAATTAAGGGTAGTGCACCACAGTGCCAAATTCTAGAAAAACCTCACTGTAAAGGACAAAAATGTTGGAAGATCATAATTCTTCCTGCAACAGTAAAATAGACAGAAAAGACAAAGACACACACACACACAGGCACTGTGTGTTCCTGTACTTTAAAAGAAACCACTTCCTCGTCAAGAAAACAAACACACCTCTGATTGCCTCCTATATTAATGGCATTTGCGCTGATCTTCAAATGTCCTGTATAGCAGAGCCAAGCTTAGAAAATGTTTTCACAGATTAATCCTTAGAGGTTACAAACTTAGAACCTACAAACTGCTTGGGTCATAACAAAGTTCCATGACCTTTGGAAATAATTTAATTCATTTTTCAGTAACTTCCTCATTGCTGGACTTTCTCTTTTCCATTCCTTCGTTTGCATTCAGAAACTCACTCACTGTATTGTACAAATATACTCCTATGTTTGTCAAGTATTTTCGATACATTGTGGTGCTCCTTCTATCCTGCCATACAGAGGAAAATGCTTATAGAAAGAGATGTTACACAGACAACATACATGTTTTCCCCATTCAAGGAGCCAAGATTAACCAAGAAAATCAGGAAATCTGTGATAATTCATACTCTGAGAATAGCATTTCACTATTTCATAATTTAACAACATAAATTTCCTATGGTTGGCTTCTTTTGTTTTCCAACTGGCAAATAAACTTTTAAGAAATATTTTCAAGTTCTTATCCAAAGCCAACATAAAGACATATATGATGAGTGTATAACACCCCCCCAACCCCACCCAGGAGAGGAGTTGTAAAAACAGAAGAATCCCATGCATAAAAATCCAAACTTTCATACTTTCAGTTTTCCTTTTGAAAGAAAAAGAAAAAGAGAGGCTAAGAAGCCTTATACATTAGAATAACATAAAATATTTTTAGGGTTTTAGAGTTTATTGTGGTGAAATATACAAAACATAAAAATTACCATTTTAACCACTTTTAAATGTATATTTCTCTGGGCTTAAATACATTCACTTGTACAACCACCACCACCATCCATCTATCTATCTCCAGAACTTTTTCATTTTGCCCAGTTGAAACAAGGTACCCAATAAACACTAACTCCCCATTCCTCTCTCCTCCCAGCCCCTGGGAGAAATGTAATTTAAATGCACTTTTATAATTTCAAATAATTATAGTAATATAGTTGCTAATGTTTTTCCTATGAAATAGTTTTATTTACATACAATTCACATATCATAAAATTCACCATTTCAATGTACGCAATTCAATGATTTTTAGTATATTCAGAATTGTATAATCATTACCCTATCCAATTTTAAAATATTTCAACACACCACAAAGAAACCCTATACCCGTTAGGAGTCAGTCTGTATTCTTCCCTCCCCTCAGCTCTTGGCAAGCACTAATCTATTTTCTGTCTCTATGGATTTGCCTGTTCTGGACATTTTATATAAGTGGAATCACACACTATGGGACCATTTGTGTCTGGCTCCTTTCACTTGGGATAATGTTTTTTTTTTAGGTTTTATCCATTTTGCAGCATGTATCGGTATGTGTTAGTCGCTCAGTCGTGTCTGACTCTTTGCAACCCCATTGACTGTAGCCCGCCAGGCTCCTCTGTCCATGAGATTCTCCAGGCAAGAATAGTAGAGTGGATTGCCATGCCCTCCTCCAGAGGATCTTCGCAACCCAGGGATCAAACCCTTGTCTCTTATGTCTCCTGAATTGGCAGGAGGGTTCTTTACCACTAGCATCACCTTAATACGTTTTGTAAAAGCTCATCATCCTTTTAACTGCACAATAATATTCAATCCTATAGATATATCACATTTTTGTTTTCCATTTATCTGTTGAAGGACATGTGGGTTATTTCTGCTTTGGGGCCACTGTGAATAATGCTGCTGTGAATATTCATGTATGAGTTTTTGTGGAAAGTAATGTTTTCATTTTTCTTGGGTAGATACCTAGGAGATCAATTGCTGGGTCACATGGTAATTCTGTGTAACTTTTTGAGGAACCAACAAATAGTTTCCCATAGTGGCTGTACATTCCCACCAGCAATGTACAGGGTTCCAATATCCCTACATCCTCACCAACACTTCTTACTGTCTGCCTTTTTCATTATAGTACTAGGTCTCCTTTAATGAAGAGATTTTTGTATCTAGCTCTAGCTTTCATATATATTTAAAAATACACATGTTGAAGTTGCCATACAGTTAATTTCTCAACACTCTGAGGCAAGTTATTATTTTATTTCCTAGCAAACCAGTGAAAGGTATATTTTAGCTCAGTACAATTCAAACTATGTCAAATCAACAAAATTTTCAAGTGCAACTGAGGACCAGGCTAGGAAGCTTTCCTTGTGATATGGAGTCTATTGCTCACTCACCAGGGACTTAAAAAAAAAATGTTTAGACCAAAGAGTGAGTAAGAGGATGCTAGCATGGCTAATAAGATAAAATAACAATCATGCCTTGCTATATGACACTCAAAACACTGAACTAATAAAGGTATGTAAATCATGATGTAAACAGTCTGATTTTACAGAAACATTCATTCAAACAAGACTTTTAATTCTTGCATTTTTCATTGGTAACTTTTCATTAAATTCATGTGCATAGACAAATTCCAAAAGGCAGGAAGCCTTCAGTATCTCTAAATGCAAATTCCTAGGGAAAAGAACTAGCAATGAAAGCCTAGCGAGGATTTAAGGGATTATTAAAAAGATGAAAAAAATGCGGCTGGAGACTACCTCAGAGCTGCTAGACTGGGGTAGATGGCTGATAAACAAGAGGTTCGGCTTCTCTTGGCCCTGCTCCCTTTTGTATATAGAATATGCGATGTGGAAGCTGAGCCTTTAGAGACAATATGCTATGGGGAGTCAGGCAGTGACTTACTCGATCGAGGTTGACCCAGCTAGTTAGTGACACAAGTAGGGGGACAACCCAGATTCTCTGATGCAAGTTCACAATTCTTCCTAATATCCACTCCTTAGTTGCTGCTTTTGGTAGGATTATGAGGGTTTGTTTGGTTTTTTTCATTTGAAAACAAAATGCTTGCCTTACTAGGCAATTCTGATCTCATACCTGCAGTACCGCTGCCTAAACAAGATAAATAATAATTTAACAGCATTCACTAGTAGCCAAAGGGTAAATAGAGCTAGATGTCCTGTCTACTGGAAATCTGCAGGAGCAAAAGGATTTTTAAATATTAATACTGTCCATGGAAAGCATTTTATACCGAAGTAGTATGTGCCAATGTAAAGAACTGACAAAAAAAGAGATCTTGTAGTAAATTTGTATGAAGTTCTCTTTGTTACAATAGGGAGCCATTTTCTAATGTTTAAATATTGCTAGGAAAAAAAACCACTTATGTACAAAAATCTGTTGGCTGCTCCATCACCCATATGATGGATGGGTAAGGTTTAAACAACAGTTTGATTCAATACCAAATTCAAATATATTCAGTTCAAAGTGGCATCTTCCCAAGAATATATTCCACCTAATTGAGAAGCAGCATTAACATCTGTCAAAGTTAATATCTAATGTTAAATAGCACTTTAATGAAAATGAACATTAGAAAAAAAGTATTAGGAGCTTAGCTATCAAAGAATCACATGGTTTGTGACAGTACCTGGAAACTATGAGGGGAAAAACGACAGCTGAAAAGAGACAAAGCCTTAGATATGGAAAGGCTCATCACAAACAACAGAGCATGCAACAGGAATTATTTGTGAGTCTAGATAGCTAGTCATTCACTCATTCATTCATTCATTCTTTTGCTTTCTAAAACACTGATGACCATAATCAGTTAACCAGTGGAAAGATACCAAACTGAGAAAGGCTTCATATTACAAGCAATCATTTTCCAGGACAAGGAAGTAATAACCAAAATTTAAAATCCTTGTTTGGACAGGTGAAGATAAGCAACTCAAGTATACATTAATCTAAAAAAATTAAAAACAAACAAACAAACAGCTTTTTACACAAGGGGTTTCAATTATCTGGATATTCTGCTATTCCTCGTCAGAGCTTCTAGAACAGAATGGACATGTGACATGTCTAAACTCCAGGAGCTGAGAATATTAGAATCCTAAGTCCAAATCTGAAAAGTTATCTATATCCTCTCTTCCACATTAAGTATCAATTTTAGCTTCCCGTGGCCCAAAAATAAATAAATAAATAATAGGCACAAAGCAGAATGCAAAAAAGTAAGTGACTATTCATCAAACCTAAGTGTAGAGAGGAACAACAAAGGACATGGTCATGCTTAAGGAGTGAGGAAGTGAACCTCATTTTGTGAGAGTTGAGACCCATAAGAAAGGAAATTTTCAATTGTAAGCCACATGTAAACTGTTACTTAATTGGGACAAGTTTTCCCTTTTAGAGTAATGAGTACAACCTACTTGCTGCTTAATGAGCATTAACACTATAATTTATTAATTATAATATGTATTTCTAAGCATGATAGGATGGGTACTTAGCAGGGGGTGGAGGAAAGAACTAAGCCATGGAACAAAAGAAAGAAAATACGAAGGAGGAAAAGAAAACGAAAATATATAGAAATAAAAATGGAGAGGAAGAGAAAACTAGAAGCAGAAAAAGGAAGTGGGAAGCAAAGAAAGTTAAAAATGCACACACACACAGAGGGGTAGAGAGAGAATGCAAGGATGGAAGAATGGAAGGGTAGGGAGGGAGAGGGAAATCTAGAGTGGTGGGTGCTCGAGGTTTTCATGTAAGTTATTTGGCTCCTATCCTATAGGATTCACAGAGGCTTTAGTCTGTTATCACCTACTATCCTCTGAATGGCTTAAAGCTCTTGAATTGCTCTAATCTGGAATTCTTAAAAGCCTCTACTCTCTGAGATGGCCACAGCTGCCCACTAGGAAGGAAAAATACTTTCTGGGCTGCATGCTGTGATGATCAGAGCAATATTGTCAAGAATCTGCCTCCTAGCCACAAGTTCCTCACCTATATATTAGGAGACAAGGTTGTGAATTTGATTTAGTGGAGCAGAACTACAACTGGAAAATATCAAGAAAAGATATTTCTTCATATGAAGAAACAGATGGCTAAATGTTTGGTGTATGTAGCGTCCACATGATGCTTTCCCTGAACTGTTTCTGGGTTTACTTGATCCTGTTTTTAGAAACGAAGGGCTAGAAACTGGTTTTTAATTATTTTTCTGATGGAAATCTTTTAAAATATATTCTACCAGAGTATAACGGACATAATTTTCTCTGTATGACTCAGGTTCATTGTTAAGGCTCAGTATGACTTGGGCCATTCATTACTATACAGTATTGGAACAGTACTCTCAATATAGTTTTGGCAATAAAAAAAAATCTGTACGTATGGAAAACAGATTACAGTTTGACCACCAACAGATTCCATCTTGCGGAATTTGAAAACATGAGATTATCTCTACTTTGAAGAGAATGTAACACAAAAATAACCTGACATAGACTTTCAAAGTTTCAAGGGATCTGACCCCTGTGTTCTCTAAGTTTGTATACTATAAAACTGAACTACCTCTCAAATTGAATCAAATGTCAATTTTACTGCCTTTCTCGGAGAATTTAGAAAAACCTCTACAACCCTGAACAAGTATCACTTTCCCAGGGTCATCAGAAGCATTTCTCCAAGGTGTAACAACAGTTCCCCGTGACTTACCACTGATAAAAATAGCTCCCCAAAATGCAAAATTGAAGTCATCGTTAATATATGAGCCCTATTTCACAGTCCTATAGAACACAGCACAGGAGAATCGTCAAAAGCTTGGATTCTGGAATCAGACACGCCTACATTTGGATTGTGGCTCCAGTGCATGCTAGTTGTGTCACATTTGGTTAAGTCTCTTAACTTGTGCCAGCCTCCATTTCTTCTTCTATAAAATGGGGATACTAATAGTACCTACCTCACAGAGCTACTGTGACAAGTGAACAAAATAACAATACCTGCACAAATGCCTTACATACACCAGGGGCTCAGTAAGCAGTGCCCCTCCCCCGCCACCATCAAAGTTTTACTTGTTAAGTTATGCCCGCAGGGCTGCCTCCATGTCATGTTTCTGGTGACAGGAATGGAGCCTCAGGACTAAGACTGACCCTTCAACCTCATGAGAAGATCAAAGCAAATTATCTGTTCTAGGAACTGCTGTGACCATTGAAAGAAAATAATGGCTACCCTTTCAGGTTCTAGTGTTTTTGAGACTACTTCATTTTCTTTCACTTTCAAAATATTTATTAAGCATCTGCGGTATGCCTTTTATTATGTGAAGAGCCACAGAGGATTTAAGAATACTAGATTACAAAATAATACATGAACACATGTAAAAGAATTTGATAGGAAGGCTGAGAGGCAAGGTTAGGCAAGGTTAGTGTCTTTTCTGGAAGGGTCTGTTTACACTCTCTGCTACTGGTTTACTGGTTACCAAATGACCCAGAATTGCAGGTAAATTCACAGAAATTAAATGTATACACATTTTTGTTTTCTAGTGCAACATACTTCATCAAGAATTTCCATTATCCTGCAGCCATGCATTCATATGTCGCTCTGTAATGTAACTCTTAGTTTTCCTGAGCTAGGTTTTAAAAAATCTCCAGGGCAGGGACTGGCTTTTTACTTCCATACAAAAAAAATGTTTACCAAGAGATTTGATTCCCTGAACTGTGCTCAATTTATCTTCAATGGATTTAGATATGCTATTCTCTATCTTACTGGTTGTGCTCCAGCAAAATCCTTAGGAAAAAAATGTAAACACTCTCTAAGCAGCAGACACAGGATGAGAGATGAGAAGCTCCATGCTTTCCTCATCTCACCCAGTGGTCTCCAAACTGTTTTGATTGAGCATTCTTATCAGTAAAAGAAGTCTGAGCATACATCCTCAACATGTATATTTATTTACAAAGTATGTATCACAGTCACGTACAGCGAATATATCCAAAGCACAGTACAGACTTAGAATAAGTTTACTGTTGAAAACAGTGGGTATAAATACATATTTCAAATAATGTTCTTGATCATTTCTTTCCTTCTTTGGGGGCTGACATCTTGTCAGGTCCAATTAGATTATATTCATTTTCACTTGATGACTTGGCCAACCAATTTTCAAGGTGACTTGTAGAAGTGGCAGCTAGCTCCACCTTTTTCTTGTCCTTGCTTTGTGCTGATATTATTACTATTATCATCACTCCACTGTTCCTTTGCAGGAATGTTCTTTAAGCCATTTGTCTACCCTGAGTAGCTTTAACTAGCTTTAGCCAACCTATGCATAATAGTCAAATGGCTTAAGAAGATTCCTGCAAAGAAACCACAAATTGAAGATAATACTAAGAACCACACATCTACTTAACCAGGCTGGTAAACTGAAATACGCTGCAACATACTGCAAAAGTGACTGAAAGTAGTGTGCCACCATCAACTCCCAGCAAATTGTGGTTCTCAGACTTTCCTCAAGATCCCTCAATTTAGAGTATGCGACAATGACCCACTGACATAGACCAAATGGGAGCACCAGGATCAATGCATACATTAAATATGAGTGGAATGTCAGTACTTTCCTATATTTTATGTAAAAGATCATAAACAGAATTTCTAATCTTTTCTTCCCACTCCACAATGGATGGTCTGGATGTACTGCTCTTAGGAAACTGCTAATCTAAAGCTCTTAATCAAATTCTAAGAAATTGGTCCTGATGTACTTAGACATGACACTATGAGCAAAAAGAGCTTTAAATACAAAAGAGCTAATACCTATGGAGTGCCTGCTGTGTGCTAAGTGCTAGACATGGGTTATCTTGTTGAGTCCTCAAAACTCCATTTTGTAGGAGTTTTTTGCAAGGGGATGAAAGAGAAGAATGGGGTTGGAAGGAGAGAGAACATTCCAAGACAAACACATACAGCTGCTGCTTCTACTGGACAAGTGTACAGAGTTTTTGAGGAGACTGAGGTTCACTGAGTTCAGTGAGACGAAGCAACTTGCCCAAGGTCATTAAAGCAGGTAAGAGTTGAATTCTGGGCAGCCTGCCTCTACGGCTCCATTCTGTTTTCACAGCACCGCCTCTAGAATGTTAGTGAATCAACTTCAGTATATGCACATTCAATCAGTTCTAAGGAATTTTCCCCCAATTAATGAGGGTTCTCTTGGGGTTTAACTGGATGTTGTAGGTTATAAATGTGGGCAGGTTCTGCAACAAAGACAAATAGTACTTTTTAGTGAAAGTTTTGGCTTGTTTTTGCTCTTTCTTCATTTTGATCTTGGTGATTCAGAGCTGCTGTCACTGAAAAACATCTGTTTTATCTAAATTTAATAAGGCCTATTAGTGGGACACTAAGCCTTCCCTTATTCTGAAGCCTTTCCACAATTTGAAATTTAATCTACTGAAAGTCATAATAGCATTACCAAAGTACTAGTCTTGGACATATCTAGGCTGACAGGCCTGTTTCTGATTTTTTAACTTTGCTTTTCCAACATGAATGAATAAGCTCCCTCACACTCACCACAAGAGTCAGGCAATTTTTTTCCCTTCCTTCTTTCCATGGTAATCAAATCTATAAGTTGAACTCTGTGGACTGCAAAACATATGGTGTCACTCTCTCTGATGTGCTGTGTGAGGTGGGTCAGTCGTGCCTCTGGTGAGAGACTACTGGCCTTTCTTAAACTCTTGTCAGTGCCAGCTGCTGCAGGCCTGCTGAGAGCTAGCATGCTGGTTCTTACTGGATGGCCTGTCCATGATTTTCTCAGATGTCACTGACAGGCAACGAAAGGGAACAAAGGATAAAAGAATTAAGTCAGTCTTGAAGAAGAGGTACAAAATCAACTGATCAACTTAACTCAGTCCTGCTGAGGAAGAGGGAGCGAGAGACTCCAGCCCTCTCCACTGACTCAAGCGATATGTTTTTCATCTGTCTTTTCCTTCTCTTCTTACCCTCTCCCAGCTTCTGGATGTTTTCCTCTTTTTCTTCCTCTTCTTACTCTACTATGGTAAGGACGGAAAAACTGTAAAATGTCACAAGGAGATGAAAGAGAAGAATGGGGTTGAGGGAGAGAGAACATTAACACAAACACATACAGCTGCTGCTTCTACTGGACAAGTGTACAGAGCAGAATGCAAGGCAGCAGCCATTGGGTCAGGATGACCCATTCCCTTCCGTACTGGTTTTAATGTTCTGTTTCAGCCTTCAGGAAGTAGATGGGTGATGGTGACAGATAAAGGTACAACCCAGTCCACTGCCTCTTTTTCTCTGGGGTTTTGAGGTACTCTTGCCAAGGGGTTGGGGGTTGGAAAGAAAAATCAAGGATCTCAACCCTAGCAGCCTAGCTGCCTAACCACACGTTAACAGAATCACTTCCTTTGATTTGCGTACTTTCTCAAGGCATATATCTCAACAATAAAGCAAAACCACATACCTGTTTTTAAGGCCTCTGTAACTTCCCTTAACATTCATTTAAATGGAACTCTCTTTCATTTTTATCGCTATCTGATATCTTTGGGGGAAAGTTTCCTTTAAACCATTCATATCATCTTTGTTTTATATGATTCTTCATAGAATTTCCAAAGGGTCTTCACATCTTTTATCCTGACACTCAAAACAGCCTCATGAAGTTGACAAGCTAATGCTACATTATGTTAGAAACCACAATAGGTGTTCCTCTGAGAACAAGACCCCCTGTAGTCATAGAGTCACAAAATGCCAGAGCCACAAGCACTTAGAGACCATCTGGTCCACACCGTTCACTTGACATCTGGGGGAACTGGAGCAGAAAGTAATGTGCCCAAAGTCACACAGCTACTGAGTAGTGGAGTCAGGGCTTACGCTGCTGCATCTTCAAACATCCTTTGTCCCCCATCCATTCATCTTTCCAGTATTCTTTCACATATTTGTTGACCAGCTCTGGCCTAATCCACTAATATTCCAGCAAAGATGTATGGAGGAGGAAGAAGAAAGTGTTGCCAAAGACACTGAGGAATAGCTACAACAGTGAAACAGTGAGCTTCCCAAGTGCCAGGCCCCTGGGACTTGTCAGCATGCTGAAGTCACGCAGTCTAGAAACTGAGCAGATAAGGGTGGGGGAGCAGCAGAGCAACGCAGCCTTTATCACTGCCCTCTGCATTTCCAGTCCACTCCTTCCACACCTCTCTTTATTCTTATTCACTCCTAGTTAGTGGTTCTCTCCCCAGTGCAGTCCAGGCCATCCATTCCCGGCCTGGCACTTCTCTTAGCTGCTAAGCTACATAGGATTGCTCAGCAGAAAAGTTATACATTTTTAAAATAAGGCATTTCATTCCCTTTTCTCAAGCTCTCGCAACTAGAGAATCTGTCCTTGTAAATGCCACACTATGTTCTGGTAGTGTGTCTATAAATATGTCAGACTATAAAGCTGGTCAGGGCAAGATAACCTGAACACCCATCTTCCAGTAAACAGCATAACACCATGCGTGGATCCAGCATGGGAAAAATATGTGGTTCTTCATGTACTGCTAAAGTCCTTGGACTTTAATCCAACCTATCTTCCAGTGTCCTAACTTGGAACAGATTTTACTTTGTTCCTTTCAACAAATATGTTTACAGTAGGCCTAGTCAAACAGAAAAGGGTACTTTTAAACTCTTGTTTGGTTTACATCTTGATAAATCTAATTTTCAAAGGCTAATCAAAATTTTACTTGTATAGTTTCCCGTTCTATTACCATTAAAAATTACTTAACTTTCCCATTGAAAAGGTCCACTTTGATTTTTGTTTCCATGAGACAAGCACATGGGGTAATGAAATATGTTGGAAACACTTTGCAATATGCTGCTGAAATAACAACAATTGCTGATTCTGTACTGCAGTACATATTAGGAAAACCACAATAGATGCTAAAAGGAAACTGCATCATTTGGGGATAGAAAAAATGCAATGGATAAAAGCCATGCAGTTTAAATTACAGTCATGTGACAATAGCTCTGTCCCCCACAGCAGCAAAACTTGCCATGAGTAAGTGGTGGTCTTAATGATTACTGATGGAAGAGATACCTATGATCATAAACTAATTAATGCAGTAAATATTTACTGAATGCTTGCTATGTGCTGAGTGCTGAGTACAACTCTACCTATAGGGGCATAGTATGTTCAGCTGCAGTCCTGTGGAACAGTTTGCTTCACTGAAGTTTCACTATGGTACAACTGGTGTTTATATGAGCAACTCAGAGTACCTAATGATAAGTACAAGTTTCAAACTAAGTCATATTTAGAGACATAAAAAAAGAGAGAGAGGTACTTAAACTCACAGGGCCTTACTACTTTACTTTATGGATACTAGGCTCTGTCGAGAAAATCTACAAGACTAAGCAAAACCCTATAGAAACTTAAAAACTCAGTTTTTGACTATGTACACCTCTGCATGTATTCTATGTCTAATTTCATTGGACCATCAGCTCATTGAGTGCAGCAACTGTGTCCACTTCTGCTCACCATTGTATACCCAGTGACTGGCTTTCAGTAGCTAGTGAGTTTGATAGTGAAAGAAAGAATACAGGAAGGTAGTCTCATATCACCGTGTATTTAATAATATTTATTGGCAATATAATAAATTAAATGGCCCCCTGATAGTGCTTTATTAAACAGTCAACATTCCCCCATACTCTAAATAGCCTTTTATCCATCAACTGAAAAACTGTCCACTGAAGTGTGTTTTCCTTGGTTTAGTATCCATTAAATCTATTAAATGCTGCTCATTTAGAAGGTGGTAACTGGTGTTTTGAGTCTTTAGTTAGATTACTGTGCATTCACAGTGCAGCACAGTTTGGCAACATTTTTCAATCTAAAACTCATAGACTGCTATAAATAGATAATAATTACTCCCATGATAGAGTTACAGAGTTACTTTGATCTCAGTGACCTCTCCCTGCTCCGAGGAAAACACAGATGCCTTGCAACCTTGAGGAGCTCAGTGTCCTCTTAGGTTTATGTGATGATTATTACTACTATTTTTCTGTAGTTTGGAACATACAGGGGTCCATATTACTCATCTTTTTAGGCCTTTCACACCTTGTTATAAAGGAACATCTCATGAACTGGATGAATCACAAGTCAGCCAGGGCAGGCACAGAAGAAAGAAGCACAAGATAACAGTCTCTCTAAATGAACAAGGGTCTGAAAGAAATCAGACGTCAGTTCACAAATAAAAAAGTTTTCCTTAAAAAAAAAATTCTCTGCCTACTCTTCCGGTTCTCTGTGAGATTTCAGGTAAATAAGTGTCTAAAGGGAAAGGGGACTTGTTGGAAATCAACTCTCACAGGTAATGAGAATGATCTAGAGGAAAGAAGCTGACTGGAGAAGATGGATGGACCGCTGATGCCCTACTTGTGGGGCTGTCAGAATGCTCAACTGAGATGTTCTAACAACCCACTGGGCTGATGGGGGTTAAAGAATTAGTATGCATCAGCACACACACCCTCAATCACATTAGACTTTCACATTCCCAGGTCTGGTTTGCCTTTTACAAAAATAATATTGGTTTAGAATGCTGCTCAGAGCCTGCTTCACAAATCTGAGAGACCAGATTGTAGCACCTCTTTTTCCCTTGCTACTACCACAGCCTCTCCCTCCCCCATGTAACTAAAAAGCCATTTCCTAGACTTTGGTAAACAATGTGAACGAAACTGAGAGAATACTTCTGTGGACTTAACTTTCCTGGAAATAATTATCAGTGATGGAAAACAAATTTTTTGTAACAGAATAAAACGTCATTAATTTGAGCTCCACTAATTCAAAAATCTGTGCTAATTCAAACAGACCTATGCTGACAGGAAAAGAAGGGTCTGCTCCTCTAAGTAAATCAACTTTGCAATTAAGGTTGGAAGAGAAGTACAGGACTTGCTGAAAGAGAAACTATTTTCAGAACTGTAGAATTAACCATCTATAAACACTGAAACATCATAATTATACATTTTTTGTGTATATGAAAAAGCAGATCTCTTGAAGACTTTTATTTAATAATACTCAGCCCACTTGGGGTTACCTATGTCATTAAAACAAGCAAACTATTTTAAAAGAAAATCATATTCATTTTTATTGATTATACTGGACTTCCTGCAATTATTTTTAATTTGGGAGCTCTGACTTCCACTTTGGTGTTGCTAGGCTACTTGCCTACAGTCGTGGTCACCCTCAAAGACCTCTGAGTACAAGTCCTATGGGAGATCACTAATACCTGAGTCAGAAATATGGCCCAAGTCCCCGACTGAGTTCAGTCATTTACTGTCTGATCTAAAGAAGTCAGACTTTTAATACCTCAGGTTACATCTAGCTGTAAAACAGGGGGAGAAAGAACAACAACAAAAGAAAGCGTACATCCCTTAGGTTAGAGACCTACACACCAGAACAAACAAACTCAAATGCAAAGCAACAAAGTCCTGGGGAAACCTGTGTATTCAGTCATTGTGAAATAAACATCAAATGAAAGCACACCAAAGGAAGTACTCCCGAGGCTGTTACTCCTCACACCTCCATACTGGCTCTCACTTCACTAGCACAGGGCAGGCTTCCAGCTCCCTCGGTGGTCATGGCTCACTGCCTGAGAGGCCAGGTTACCTTGCCACAAGCTGAGCTCTGACCACTCTAATAATACTGTAAGCTCCTGGATTCCTACTGGTTTCCTGAAGCACAAGAAATGCAGAACTAGCATATCATGGAAGGGTACTCTACTAATTTCACTTGGGTTGAGGTGATAAGACTTCCTCTTTTCATACACAGAACTGTAAATCAGAGCACTAGGGTTAAAAAAAAAAAAAGGTTCCCAAATTTCTAGTTTCTATAGAAACTTTGAAACTACCAGAACCATGAACCGTGTTTGCTTAAGAAAATTTGGGACACTAAAATTGACAGGTGTCCCACAAGAAGAGTGAATAAAATAATCATAGGTCAGTGTTCCAATTAAAGTGAATGCTAGCCAGTACATTTTATAGGGAAAGATTCTTTGAAATGGTTTTCGGCAAGGATATCTATACTCCATTTTAAAATTTATTTTCCTCACACCCTCTCCAGCATGTGTTATTTGTAGACTTTTTAATGATGGTCATTCTGACTAGAGAGAGTGATACGTCACTGAGCCTGGCAGGCTACAGCCCATGGGGTCACAGAGAGTCAGACACAACTGAGCGACTTCACTTTCACTTTCATATATGGAATACTACTAAGCCATAAAGAGAGTGATATGCCATTTGCAGCAACATGGATGGACCTAGAGATTATCATACTAAGAAAAGTTAGACAGAGGAAGATAAATATCATATGATATCACTTATATGTGGAATCTATATAAACAACAAGGTCCTACTGTACAGCACAGGGAGCTACATTCAATATCCTGTAATAAACCACAATACACAAAAATGTGTGTGTGGATAAGTGAAACACTCTGCTGTACACCAGAAAGTAACACAATGTTGTAAATCAATGATATTTCAATGAAATAACAAAAAACATATGTCTCCTTATCTACTGGGTTAATCATCTGTGTCAGTCTCTATATCAGTGCCAAACTGAGAGGAAAAAGAGGGTCCACAGTTTCAAAAGCATCTACAACCAGACACCATAAGCTTGTGAGTCTTTTTAAATGAAAATTTTACTTTTTAAATTATGCCCAGTAGCCACGTATGGATGTGAGAGTTGGACAAGAAAGAAAGCTGAGTGCTGAAGAATTAATGCTTTTGAACTGTGGTGTTGGAGAAGACTCTTGAGAGTCCCTTGGACTGCAAGGAGATCCAACCAGTCCATCCTAAAGGAAATCAGTCCTGAATATTCATTGGAAGGACAGATGCTGAAGCTGAAACTCCAATACTTTGGCCACCTGATGCAAAGAACCGACTGACTGAAAAACACCCTGATGCTGGGAAGGATTGAAAGCAGGAGGAGAAGGGGATGACAGAGGATGAGATGGTTGGATGGCATCACCAATGCGATGGACGTGAGTTTGAGTAGGCTCTGGGAGTTGGTGATGGACAGGGAGGCCTGGTATGCTGTAGTCCATGGGTTCGCAAAGAGTCGGACATGACTGAGCGAATAGGCAACTGAAGAATAGGCAAATATTTAAGGTGGTCAGCAAACACAAGACACAAGTCAACTACTAGGCCCTAGTAAGGTAGCTGAAAGTTCTGATTTAGGAGAGTTTTTCCATGGGAGATCATAAAAGGCATAATCCATACTCAGATAAAACTAACCATTGGTGATTAATTTTCTAAAGAAAAATTAAGAAATAAATGTAGTCATAATACAGACTGGACATTTGTCTGAGATTGTTTCACTACTAAGTGCTAGACTATTACAACATATTAGCATAAAATAAATGTTCACAATCTTTTATTTGAAAATGCTTCTTTTAACAATGTGTACAACAGCAACCACCCTGTCATTTTCACTAAATTTCAGGGCTTCTTTTCCCTTTCAGAAAAGTACAAGTCAACATTTGTTTCTAAGGAATCATCTAAATAATCTTGTGGGACTAGCTGTTCATTTTTACTGCACTATATGAACATTGCTCAAACTCAGTGACCCCGGATACCTGGAAATATTATTTTCTTTGTTAATGGAAATTACTGCAATAGGGGATGGAGTCACTGACTCCAGGAAACTGCCCCCACAGGCAGCTTTGAGAGTCTAGGCCAGTCAAGGAAGCCGAAGTGTCACAGAGCACTCCCACACGCACTGGAGAAGACCCCTTGGATAGAGTTACACTAGTCTAAGAGTGTCAGAGTTAGGACATCAGTCAGCTACAATATAAAAACAATTCTTCTAAATTGGAATCATATTCACAAAACATCTGGAAAGTTCCCCAAAGGAGAAAAGATTACCAAGAAGTATTGCTAAATAGATGGAAGAGAAGATGCTGACTTTTATCATAGTACAAAAATTCAGTCAGTTTCCATTGTCCTAGACAAATCAAAAGACATGCTGTTTACATTTAAGGAAGCCTGGAATACATTTTAATTCAGCCCTGAAACCCAGACATTCTTAGGTAATAAGTACAGATATTTAAATTCCATAACAACCATTCAGTGTTTACAAACATTTATTTCTTTATAGATTTCCCATCCACAAAATGTATATTTGGTTAGAAAAGGAATTTTGAGGGTTTAACTGTACTTTAACGAATGTTACAACATCAATGTTTTTTCAAGCAAGCATAGCCTATAAAAATTATCTTTTATTTTCTAAGTTTCACTTTGTGGCATGAGCTAAAGGAAAATAATGTTATCAAGGATCCTGTTCCTCTATTTTCTTTATTATGCCTTTACATAAAATAATATATTAAATACTACTATCTAATATAATAATGCATGCATTTTCTAAAGCAAAGGAGATTAGATTAAAAAGTATAAACTTCCAGTTGCAAAATAAATGACTCATGGGAATAAAAAGTATAATGTGGGGAATACAGTCAATAATTATGTAGTATATTTGTATGGTGATGGACAGAAACTAGACTTTTTGTGGTGATCATTTTGAAATGTATAAAATATCCAGTCGCTATGTTCTACAGCAGGAATGAACATACTGTTAACTATACTTCAAAAACAAACTGATAGAAAATGAGATGAGATTTGTGGTCGCCAGAGGTGAGGGGTAGGAGGGGGAATTGGATGAAGGCAGTCAAAGGCACAAGCTTCCAGTTATAAGATAAATAAGGACCAGGGATGTAATGTGCAACATGACAAAGATAATTAACATTTCTGTATGTTGTATATGTAAGTTGTTAAAGTAAATCTTAAGAGTTCTCATCACAAGGAAAAATTTTTAAAAACTTTCCTTTTGTATCTATATGAGATGATGGATGTTTACTAAACTTACTGTGGTCATCATTCATGATGCATGTCTGTAAGTCAAGTCATGATGATGCTGTACACCTTAATCTTAAAAAGTGCTATGTGGTGATTATATCTCCAGAAGAACCAGAAGAAAATAAGAAATATGACAATGATATAAGACTATATTAAACAGTATATTTCACTCTCACTACCATATCTTGAAACAATTTTTAATCAAATATTAAGTCTTCAATGCTCAAATTCAGGAAAAAAGATAACCTAAGATTAAAGTCAAAATTACAATGACATTAAAAACAACTCTTCTATAAGCAATGTGTCAAACGTGTACCTTTTCCTACGTTGCTTATCACTTGTAATTGTGCCATCTCCCCATCATGTTAGAAAGAACCTTCAGAGCCATCGTCAACTCTTCCCTTTACCTTATTTCCCACACACAATCTCATCTTGTTCTAGTACTACCATGTTTCTGTTGTATGTCTCTTTACATCCTTTATGCTACTAATCTAGTTCAGGCCTGTAACATCTCTCATTTAGAATTTTTAAAATTAGCCTCTGCACTATTTTGTCTCTCATCTCTATCTTTACTCCATTCTATGTACAAGCAGCCAAGTTATCCCTAATGACCCTCTTACTCTGCGGAAAACTTTTCAATGGAAATTTAATGCCTTTAGAAAAAAAAATCCAACCCCAAGTCTATCATTTACTCTCCCATTGTACTCACTGGAGCTCAAGCCACACAGGGTTACTTTACTGTTCTCCCCCAAACGACATACATACTGTTCTGCCTCCTTGCATTTGGCTCAGGAAGTTTTTTTGGACACATAATGCATACAATCTCCACATCCTCACTATTGAATGTTGAAATGGAGTCTTACATGTCCGCAGACTGCTACTGCTGCTAAGTCACTTCAGTCGTGTCCAAACCTGTGTGACCCCATACACGGCAGCACACCAGGCTCCCCCGTCCCTGGGATTCTCCAGGCAAGAACACTGGAGTGGGTTGCCATTCTTCTGTAAAACCTTCTCGTTTCTCCAGCCGTAACTAATTCCTCTTACTTCCAGTAGTGTTGTTTATACATCTAAATAGAACTTAACACTTTCTTCCTTATCGTTCTTTTGTGTACCTGTCCATCTCTTTTTTTTCAGTTTCATTTCAGTTGCTCAGTCATGTCCAACTCTTTGCGATCCCATGGACTGCAGCACACCAGGATTCCCTGTCCATCACCAACCATCTTTCTTATAAGACTACAAGCTCATGGCAGGTAGATATCACATATTGTTCACCGTTGTAGCCCCACAGTACCTGGTACAGTATCGTGCTGAGTTAAGTGCTCAATAAATGTGGAATTGAACTGAATAAACCTTCTTTCTGCCTGATGTAATTAAGAAGCAAGACTATCAGGATTTATAATAAATTCTATCTTTAACTACAGCTCTGCTGTTATAATTGCTGCTTATTTAGAGAAAATACTGAATGCATCTTTCAATCAAGCTTTGAAACTATAGTAACTATTCTAAGTTTGAATTACCTTATTAAGAAAATAAGTAGAACAGTAAGAACACTGAAATCTGTAGTAAAATAATGCCAATGAAGAAAGACCTTTTACTGTAGATTCAGCTGTACAAGTTCAACCAGTAAGCTACAAAGGCAGTCTTTTTTTTTTTTTTTTTTTTAACACAGAAATTAAAAGGGCAATATGAAGCAAATTTATTAAAACTAGCAAGGAGACACTGGGTAGAGGCTGAGTTCTTAATCAGTAACTGGTCCTTCCTGCAGCTGGATTTGGATCTTCTCCCACTGAAGGGCTGAGTAGACTTGATCCCACTTAATTTCCAAGTCTGACAAAATCACAACTTGGAAGTGGTATGACTACTGGCAATTGTTAAGCACAGTAAATCCTTTCTCCTTCCATAACCCCCTCAAATGTCCTGCATTCACAGCTTTTTTTAATAATACCAGATGTTTTGTTGAAATTAACACATTCCTATCAAATGCATGTCAAAAAACTTTTTCCCCACTGCATTCTATTTAATCCCCAAACTGTTTATCTGTTACACAGACAAATAGTGCATAGTATTTATTGTAGGGGGAATGACAAGGAAAGTCAGGCTCATAGTAGGGTGGGATCCACTCCGGAGCAAATATTCCCACAGATAAATCACAGATGGGAGCCCTTAGAGGTCATATCCCTCAAGAGGACTTTTTGAACTTGCTGAACACAATGATGAAAAATGTTGTCGCAATCCCTAGCCCAAGTCATCTTCTTTGGAAAAGAGGGGGTGGGATTCAGTTTTGTCTGTTGAATTCAAGTTTTATTTCTATGTCAACAAAGCCTTTCTGTGGGGTTTCATCCATTAACAGATTCAAGCATAGTTACCTAGATACAAAAAAAAAATGGCACAATGTGAAGACATGACCTGGGATTGCTCACCTCAAACTTTCATCCCACCAAAGTGTACAGCTGTCACAGAAAGATCATTTCTGACAAACCATCACCTGCTCACTGCAACCTTTTACGACTAGAAACTACAAGTAAAACTTCACAGAAATGGCCATTTCTGAGGAATTTTTAAAAATACATGGATAGCAATGCCACTGTGAATAAAATGTCCCTCATGAAACAATTCTAGTAAGCAGCCTTGTGGCACCAAATGCTTATAAGTTGCAATTGTGCACTACAGGTAATATATAGGATGTTAAATGTCACTCCCATTTCCTTTCTGCAGGCTATTTCTGTTTCTCAATCATCTTATTTTTAGAATTAGTATATATAGGTTTTGCCATAGAGCATATTGTAAACTTTTTATTTCAGTTGTTTCACTTTATAATAGCAAAACTTAATAGCTGCAATTAGGATATTGAAATATTGTATCAACCTAAAAGTCTCCCATAAGAACTGTGTTCCCATCCTTTATTAAATGACAACAGATGCAATTATAAAGCAAATAATGCTCCTTGATTTAAAATTTTAAATAGAAAACAAAATACAGATATGCCTCACCTTAGGTTGTATCTAGGTTCATTCCTAAACATGAAAGTAAATTGCCTTTACAAAATAATTTTGTTGTCCTATGGTTTACATGTTCAGAGATGCTTTAATCTTCATTTCTCGTTTCCCTTGCATAAGCTTCTAACATTTTCTTTAATTACCTTATCCACCTATCTAAACAATTACTTCACTATACTAAGGGAACTGAATGCTTTTATTCAAACATTTATTTTGATCTATGCCTAATTCCCCACAGCTACTTAAGGGATGCAAAGATGTGAAAAATTTACCCCACATCCTGAAGGAACTACCCATCTAGGTAGGGAAGACAAGCAAGCAAGAAACTAAGGACACTGCAAGGCAAGATAAAGCAAGTCCTGTAACTGAGGCACCAAGCAGTGTGTGATGAGCACACAGCGCAGCAGCAGTAACTAGGAGGGGAGGGTTTGGGAAAAACCCTGGGCGAATCCTTTAGGAAACAGAAGACAGAATCTGCCATGGGAAACTGGAGAGCCATAAGTGTTTACTAATTTATTTGCTTTGAAATGTTTCAATTTTCCTTCTGAAAGGTTTTCTTAGTCTTGAACTTAAAAACTAAGGCAAGAGACAGAACAGCAGCAACCAACTCTGACACTGAACAATTCCTCAGAATTTCTGCTCTACTAGGCCCCCTATCACCCTTTCCTCCCACATCTTTGGCCTATAAAGTAAGCCTACCAATGACACTTAAGTGTCTTGTTTAGCCTCACTGACATCCCAAAGACAAAATACACTACTAATTTCAGGCCTGGCATCCCCAAGCCATTTACTGGTTTCTCTTCTACTGCATCATTAATTTGCCATGTTGCCTGCCATGAAGAATCTCTGGTATGGGGGGTCTTGAATATGTGAAATGACAACTTCTTATACTTGCAAAATTCTTAAAAGCTTATTAAGAAACATTTGACACGGACAATGTAACAACCAACACTGATTGTAAGCTTAGAATTAACAGGCAGTATATGAATATACATTTTGAAAAGTATCTTCCTTTACAGAAGAAAAATTTAATGTTTTTAAAAATCCTCTTCTGAAAACAGATTTCCAACAATGTATTATTTGTTTCAGAAAAAGAAAAAAAAATTAAGTGGATTAGGAGCAAAAACAGAAGATATGCACAATGCCTATGATTCTAAAGCTTTTATTACCATTTATCTCAAAATTTTAAAAAGGTAATGCACCCCTGTCTTCCAAATACTTAGATCCCTGAATTCAGCTGCACTAAAAAAAAACACAATCTGGATCATTTTATCTTTTGAAACCCTGTGATCGTAAGAAATCTAAGTCTGGTAAAACTGATAGAGTCCATGACCAAATACATACAATTCCTTTTTGAAATTCCTTTCTTATTAATATAAGAAAAATGTCAGTCATGGATATATTTGTCCTTTATTTATATAGCTGTTTCTTATTTTATAAGTTGCCCTAAGGAACTTCAAATTAGAAAAATGAAAACTACGGCAGTAAAATTGGCCCGAATCATCTTAGAAATTTGGAATTTGTTTCCTTAACTATAATTTCCAAGGAACAGACTAATTTCTTCCTTCCAAAATGTCTCCCTTTGATGGAGTGTGGAGAAGAACAAAACCAGGGCTTTTTATCTTCAGTCCCTGATGGTGAAGCCTTCCCCAAACCCTTCAAAAGTCAAAGTAGATTCCAGTGGGTTATGCCTGGCTAGAAACCTGCAGCCTGAACCAGCATTCCATGGAAACTGGCTGATGTTAAATGCAAATATTGCACAGAGGGAAATCAAAGCTTGGGTGTGTATCCCTGAGAGAATGATCCATTCTGATGGGACGATCGGAGGAGTTCAGAACACAAACTGAACTGAGAGGATGGTTGTGAAGAAAAAGAGCACATGAGGGAGACATTGCACCACAGGATTCTAAAAGGAGCGAGAACCCAGAAGTTGAGTAAGACTGCAGTGAACAGGCTGAGGGTGTAAGGGAGATTTGGGGGATACTGAGTTAAGAAACTGAGTCCCTGAATGAAAAATAATTCAGTGTTTGTTTTTCCTGTTAGCTGAGACCAGGGGGTACCAGCTGAGTTAGCAGAACAAATAGCTTTAAGAAGTTTTCATGGGAGAAGAGGGAACAGTGTCCCTGGAGGGGAGCAGTACAGCACAGTGGTTGGGAACAGACTTTGACAGGATCAGGTTAAAATTCAGGTACTGTCAAGCAGTAGCTGTCATTCAGCAAGTCACTCAGCCTATCTAAGCCTTGGTTTTCCCTAACTGTAACATAAGTGAAATACCTTCAATCTCATGCAGTTGTTGAAAAGATTAAATGAGGTGACTTATATAAAATACTTAGGACAGGTCCAGCACAGCTACAAAGATAGAAATTATTTTTGTGCTTAGGAAATATAACTAGTAGTATGTTAGAGGCATGTTTGAACATAAAGGGAAATCTAAGAGTAATTATATATATATATATATATAAACTTCATATATGCATTTACTTCAGGCTTCTCAATACTGGTATCCTGTTATACCTGTAGTTTTGGTTGAATCACTCCAAGGGCATTCTTCATTTTATGGAAACATGCCAAAAACTTGACCCAAGGCAGATAACTTGAGAATGAGACATTACATTACAAAAAAACAGGGAGCCTTGAGACTGTATGCTTAACATAAAATTAAAATAAATAAATTTACATGCTGTTATGGATACCTTCTATTGTGAAAATTGTATTGACAGTCTCTGGTGATGTTGGAAGACTTGTGTTCTAACTCTCACAGAATTTTCTGTGATAAATTGTTGTGGGTACTAAAAATTCTAGTGCCAGTTCTATCTTGGAATCTGTGGACTGTCTGGCCCAGCCAATTTCAGAATTCGAACATAGGCAGTGAGAGAAGATGCAGTGGTAGCAGCTTCAAAGGTTTCAATAAGGAGCCAATGAAAATTGTTATGAGTGGGTTGATGGGAGTCAGTTGTAAAGCTGTGTATCTTAACCACTCCTAAACTTCTAAAGATTCAGCCATTACTCAGAGGGCAAGTTTAACCACTGCTGGTTAATGTGGCTTTCTATAAAGGATAAAGTGCTAAATACAGGCAATCTTTGACTTCTGGCACTTCAACGCAAGCTATGTGGTAACTGGAATTGTGGTAGTGGCTTTAGAGGTGTTTGAGAATGAAATGACTACTTGGAGTGAGTTCCAAGTCAATGGTGAGGTTCATATAGAAGCTAGATGCCCGTTTCTTGGCAGACTTTAAGAGAGATAAAAGTACCTGATGGAGGTTGGACTAGATGACTTCTAAGGATGCCTTCCCACTCTATGGTTCCATGGCGAGCATCAGTTTAGTCACTTACAGCACTTAAGAGACTGACTTGATGTTAACCTGCTTTCTAAAGTGTACTGGGTAAAGACCCCTGTCTTCTGGCTCAGTCTAGCTCCAAGTGGCCTTAAACTACCCCCTCTCACTACCAATCAGCGTTGGCAACTCCTGCCAGCTCAAATACACTGGCAGCAAGAGAAGGTGACAAACCTAAGCTAACAGAAGCAGACAGAAAGGGTAGAGAGTAAAAATGGTTCTTAGGATCAAGGGAAGTTGCTCCAAAGTCATGAGCCTGGTTTCTGTTGATCTGCTTTGATGTGGCTTGGTAAACTACTACTGAGAGTGATTTCAAAACGGACAGACAAATATGTAAAGCTAATCATTGCAAGTCAATGTGTTCAGTGTTCTAATAGAGGCCTTAACAAAGTGCTATAAGAATACAGAGATGGGCAAACTTTACTGGGGAGTGTCTAGGAAATCTCACAGAGGAAGTAATGAGCAAGCTGAGTCTTGAAGGATGAGTAGGAGTTGACTGGCTGGAAATGGAGAGAGATGTGATTGGCAGAGAAAAAAAAAATGTTCCAAAAGCCACAGAGACATGGAAGACTACATTTGGGAAGTGGGAGTGTGCATGGCTGGATTGTGAGGTTAAGGCATCGGATGCTGTGCTTTTGAAGAAGAATGGGAATAGGAACTGAGGCAGACAAAGAACAGTGGAATGGGAATAGGAACTGAGGCAGACAAAGAACAGTGGCACTTTAGAATGTGAACTTAATTCTGAGTGAAATACAGGCTTTGGAATGACTGATTTTACTCCAGACAAGATGGGTAGGCAGAAACAGTATTTGTGTCACGGGTATAGTGTATCTTAGTCACTCAGTCATGTCCAATTCTTTGCAACCCCATGGACTGTAGCCCACCAGGCTCCTCTGTCCATGGGATTCTCCAAGCAAGAAAACTGCAGTGGGTAGCCATTCCCTTCTCCAGGGCATCTTCCCAACCTAGAGATTGAACCTGGGATCATCTCCTGTATTCCAGGCAGATTTTTTTTACCATCTGAGCCACTAACAGTAAATGAGGAGAGTTTAGTCATGCCAACGGGTGGAGTCATGCATCCATTCTGTCTGACGGGGTAAGTCTGCTGTTCTAAGCAATAACAAAAGCTATGACGAGGGACGATGCAACAGCATGGGAGGGCACAGATGCTTAGACAGCAGACACACACCTTAGTGAGCTGATGCATGAAGCACAGGAACATCTTAATACACCAGAGATGACAACTTTAAAAGGCAGTCTTTTCAAAAACTGTCTTTTAAAAAGAAGCAATTACATTTATAACATGTCTTTATAACCTTGTGAATTTAACAGTCATCCATTCACCACTGAAGTGCTTAAGAGTTGCTTCAGCTGAAATCCACTATTATCTGAGATGGCTCCCACTCCCAGCCACTACAGGAAAGAGGAACTAAGACACAATTTCTCCAAACTTCTCTGAAACCAGGGATCAAACCAGAGATCTCCCCTTTGTCCGCAGCATTTTAAGGCCCGTTGAAACCCAAACTGTGTTCTCAGTCCCACCACTACTCCTAAAACCTTTTCCAGTGTCACACTGGCTCCCTTCAAAGGGCTTTTGAAAAGAAACTAACATTTTGAACATTCTTTTTTTTTTTCTGAGAGTCAAAGCAATTATTATTGGACTTAGTATTAACTATTTCTGGGCTTCTCAGCTGGTAAAGAATCTGCCTGCAATGCAGGAGACCCCAGTTCAACTCCTGGGTTGGGAAGTTCCCATGGAGAAGGGATAGGCTACCCACTCCAGTATTCTTGGGCTACCCTGGTGGCTCAGACTGTAAAGAATCAGCCTGCAACGTGGGAGACCCTGGGTTCGATCTCTGGGTTGGGAAGAGGGTATGGCTACTCACTCCAGTATACTTGCCTGGAGAATTTCCATGGGCAGAGGAGCCTGGCAGCCTACAATCAATGGGTCACAAAGATTCAGACACAACTAAGCGAGTAAGCACACACACCTATTTCTGAGATAGTTCAGTTTGGGGTACTCCAAGTGTGGCGTGTTTCATATGCTGAGACAATGCTGAGGTTTGGGGTGTGGTACTGAATCACCCACATGTTCTTGTCTGAAGCCCCTTGGAATCCACTGCCCAGGATCTTGGGTGCAGGCTGTCAATCAGAGCAAAACAAAGTCAAGTGGCCCAAATGGGGATTGAACCTGTGACCTCATTAGCAATATCAGTCTAGCCACAGTGTATGGGTTATTTATTGCTCTTCATAATATTGCAATGCAGCTCCACTCATTTCCAAGGCTTAGCAGCCTTCTCCCTACTTAGGTAAGCGAATCAATCCACCCACCTTAGCCAAGGAGCAGTGGAAGGCCATTTTGAAGAATGATTTAGATTTAAAGCAGCTTGAAGAATTTAAGGGTGTTTCTCTTTCCTCCCATCCTTAGTGAAATGGCAGCCTTTTAAATCAGCTTTGTGGAACATATAAAGCAGTCCTAAAAGTAGTCAGGTATAGGAACAGGAAGTTGAGTTCTGGGCAATCCCTTTAATTAAAGCTTCTGAAGGATATATTTTATGGCTTTTTCTAATCTTCTCTTTCACCACTAGAAAGGACACAAGAGTTAGTACTTCAATGTATAAATTTTAAAAATGAGGCTTAAAAACAGGAGAAAACCTGCTAAACCTGATTTGAATGATGAAGCCTATGCTACTGCTAAGTCGCTTCAGTAGTGTCCAACTCTGTGCGACCCCAGAGGTGGTAGCCCACCAGGCTCCCCCTGTCCCTGGGATTCTCCAGGCAAGAACACTGTAGTTTTCATGTATTTATTTACAAAGTAGCTTCGTGGGCTGAAGTAAAATTGTGAAACTAATTTAAAATTTTTCTGAACATGAGACCGACTGTAAATCTATACTTTATGAAATCTAATGAATTTTCTTCACTTTTAAATTTTAAAAATACTGAAAAGGTACATTTGATATTAACAATGATTAGATGTACATTCTCAATAGAAGTTATTAAATACTAGTTTTCACCTTTAAAAATCCTTAGCACCTATGAAATTCTTATTCCAGTAGAATTTTTTGTTATCATTTGTTGATGTTTATTTTATTTGTTATATACTCTGGGTGTTTTAATTAATTTCATTAACAAGAAGCAGCTGAGAAAATGTAGCTATCATGCTTGCTTTTTATTTAAAAAGTGAGAGAGAATGTAAAAAAATTGGAAATTGTTTCTAAGACAAATATACACTGAAACTAACTAATTTATACACTGAAACTAACAAATGAGGGATAAATTTTAGGACTCAAGCCATGCTACCATTTATAAAAGGTAATAAAATGTAGATTATAAATTAAGATAATTAATTTTTGCATAGTGTTTTTGACAGATCTAATCTCTGTCTCAAAAAAAAACATATTTTAGCCAAGAGCCTTGCCACAGATACTTGCCAAAAATAGTCTGGCATTAACATCTCCAGAATGAGCTTCACTGACAATAAGGTATAGTCAGAAGTGACTCATGTACAGCTTTTTTTTTTTTTTCCATAAGAAAAATCAATCCCGGTGATGCTACCATGAGGAGTTGGGGAGCTTGTTTAAACTAATTATTCACAATAAGAATGATCACAAAAGAGTCTGCCCCCTGAGGGGGAAAATATAATTATGCTGCTTACAATGCTTTTTAACTCATACTGCTTTAGAAAAATGCCAGATTACAACACCAAAATATAAAAGCAAATTTGGTTTATAATGAATCTACTTACTAAGTACCTGAAAGTACCCAACCTAGCCAGGACCTTTGAAAGTAATAAACTAGGTTGTTAGCTATTTGCAGTATCTCAAAAAGCCTAATAGTAATTGAACATTTGCAACATGTAAATGAAAAAATCATCCTCTTTCTCATCACCCCCAGCCCCCACACATAAACACTCTCTCACACAAAGCAAAACACATCACCTTTCATATGGTTACCCTATTCCCTAGAAAGAATAAACCTCCCTTGCTATTTTCTCAGAATTAAGCAGTGCAACAAAGTAGTATAGTTCTGAATCAAGTTCCAGACACTGCCTGCACCTGTAATAATTATTTCATTGCCAAGCCATCTAAGTACAACCAAGTAAAGGAGAAGAAAAGAAAGATAGCCTTTTAATAAAGTGTGACAATAGGCCATATTCCTGTTTTATGAAATAAGACATCTATTAATCACTTCTATATTCTAGAAAAATTACTATCAACCTGAATTTATATAAAGAAATAGACCTACATTTCGCTGGACAATTTATTAATCAAGTTCTTAAGGAATTTTCTTTGACTGAGATGTTTATGTTCATCCATACTAATTAAAATTCTCCTTTCTATAAAACTATATAATCTAAGTACTGAAAAAGAGGAAATAAATTTGTCTTTGCTTTCTAACATGTAAAAGCCACTAATGCAACTAGCTTGATAAATGCTAGAAATTATTCTTTTTCAATAGGGATAAAGAATATTTCTACTTGACGTTTAGACCACTAATATATATACTAATTTGTGAACCTTAATTTCACCATGGATAAACTTCTATCAGTAATTCTGAGCTCTCAGTCCTGCTTCTTACTTGCTATAATCTTTCCTTCTTTTACCCAGGTCAAGGAAATAATAGTCTACTTAATAGTTCCATGTTGTAATTATCACAGTTTTCCTGCTACCTACATAGGAACTACGTATTTTTACAACTGGGAGAAATCCTCGGCCTATGTATAAGGTCTTATTTCAGTCTACAATAAATCAAAATTTTAATTCAGTTCAGTTCAGTCGCTCAGCCATGTCCGACTCTTTGCGACCCCATGAATCGCAGCACGCCAGGCCTCCTTGTCTATCACCAATTCCCAGAGTTTGCTCAGACTCACGGCCATTGAGTCAGTGATGCCATCCAGCCATCTCATCCTCTGTCGTCCCCTTCTCCTCCTGCCCTCAATCCCTCCCAGCATCTGAGTCTTTTCCAATGAGTCAACTCTTCACATGGCAGTGGCCAAAGTACTGGAGTTTCAGCTTTAGCATCATTCCTTCCAAAGAAATACTAGGTTTGATCTCCTTCAGAATGGACTGGTTGGATCTCCATACAGTCCTAGGGACTCTCAAGAGTCTTCTCCAACACCACAGTTCAAAAGCATCAATTCTTTGGCGCTCAGCTTTTTCACAGTCCAACCCTCACATTCATACATGACCACCGGAAAGACCATAGCCTTAACTAGACAGACCTTTGTTGGAAAGTAATGTCTCTGCTTTTGAATATGCTATTTGGGTTGGTCATAACTTTTCTTCCAAGGAGTAAGCATCTTTTAATTTCATGGCTGCAGTCACCACCTGCAGTGATTTTGGAGCCCCCAAAATAAAGTCTGACACCATTTCTCCTGTTTCCCCATCTATTTCCCATGAAGTGACGGGACCAGATGCCATGATCTTCGTTTTCTGAATGTTGAGTTTTAAGCCAACTTTTTTCACTTTCCTCTTTCATTTTCTTCAAGAGGATTTTTAGTTCCTCTTCACTTTCTGCCATAAGGGTGGTGTCATCTGCGTACATGAGGTTATTGATATTCCTCCCGGCAATCTTGATTCCAGCTTGTGCTTCATCCAGCCCAGCGTTTCTCATGATGTACTCTGCATATAAGTTAAATAAGCAGGGTGACAAGATACAGACTTGATGTACTCCTTTTACTATTTGGAACCAGTCTGTTGGTCCATATCCAGTTCTAACTGTTGCTTCCTGACCTGCATATAGGTTTCTCAAGAGGCAGGTCAGGTGGTCTGGTATTCCCATCTCTTTCAGAATTTTCCACAGTGTATTGTGATCCACCCAGTCAAAGGCCTTGGCACAGTCAATAAAGCAGAAATAGATGTTTTTCTGGAACTCTCTTGCTTTTTTCATGATCCAGTGGATGTTGGCAATTTGATCTCTGGTTCCTCTGCCTTTTCTAAAACCAGCTTGAACATCTGGAAGTTCACAGTTCATGTATTGCTGAAGCCTAGCTTGGAGAATTTTGAGCATTACTTTACTAGCATGTGAGATGAGTGCAATTGTGCGGTAGTTTGAGCATTCTTCAGCATTGCCTTTCTTTGGGATTGGAATGAAAACTGACCTTTTCCAGTCCTGTGGCCACTGCTGAGTTTTCCAAATTTGCTGGCATATTGAGTGCAGCACTTTCACAGCAGCATCTTTCAGGATTTGAAATAGCTCTACTGGAATGCCATCACCTCCACTAGCTTTGTTCGTAGTGACGCTTCCTAAGGCCCACTTGACTTTACATTCCAGGATGTCTGGCTCTAGATGAGTGATCACACCATTGTGATTATCTTGGTCTTGAAGATCTTTTTGTACAGTTCCTCTGTGTATTCTTGCCACCTCTTCTTAATATCTTCTGCTTCTGTTAGGTCCATACCATTTCTTTCCATTATTGAGCTCATCTTTGCATGAATGTTCCCTTGGTGTCTCTTAATTTTCTTGAAGAGATCTCTACTTTTTCCCATTCTGTTGTTTTCCTCTATTTCTTTGCACTGATCGCTGAAGAAGGCTTTCGTATCTCTTCTTGCTATTCTCTGGAACTCTGCATTCAGATGCTTATATCTTTCCTTTTCTCCTTTGCTTTTCACCTTTCTTCTTTTCACAACTATTTGCAGGGCCTCCCCAGACAGCCATTTTGCTTTTTTGCATTTCTTTTCCATGGGGATGGTCTTGTTCCCTGTCTCCTGTACAGTGTCATGAACCTCAGTCCATAATTCATCAGGCACTCTATCTATCAGATCTAGGCCCTTAAATCTATTTTTCACTTCCACTGTATAATCATAAGGGATTTGATTTAGCTCATACCTGAATGGTCTAGTGGTTTTCCCTGCTTTCTTCAATTTAAGTCTGAATTTGGCAATAAGGAGTTCATGATCTGAGCCACAATTAGCTCCTGGTCTTTTTTGTTGTTGTTGTTGACTGTATAGAGCTTCTCCATCTTTGGCTGCAAAGAATATAATCAATCTGATTTCCGGAGAACGTAAAACTAGGCTATGTCAAGTATTTTAATTTTAAAGCAGTATATTTATACATAAAAACTTAATGCAGATTAGGCATTCATTTACAAAGTACCTGGTCATTTTTCTTATACTTCGGTTTTTTTTTTTGTTTGTTTTTATTTAATTTTATTTTGTTTGCTTTCAGAATTGCACTTTTTAAATATAAATTTATTTTAATTGGAGGCTAATTACTTTACAATATTGTACTGGTTTTGCCATACATCAACATGAACCCGCCACTAGTGTACACGGTGTTCCCCATCCTGAACCCCCCTCCCACTTCCCTCCCCTACACTTAGGTTTTAGAGATTGAGAGACCACAAACAAACTAGATCACTATCTTCTATATAATGGTTAGCTTTTTAAAAGAAGAAAGGGCACTCATACAGATTTTTGCATGCCCATGTTCATGGTAGCATTATGTGCAATAGTCAAAAAGTGGAAGCCATCCAAGTTTTCATGCATGGATGAATGGACAAAATGTAGAAGATACATATAATGGAATGTTATTTAGCCTTAAAAAGGAAGTAAATTCTAACACAGGGGTGAATCATGAAAACATTATGCCAAATGAAATAAGCCAGTCATAAAAGACAAATATGGTATGCTTCCACTTACGTGAGGTACCTAGAAGAGTGAGAGTCATAGAAACAGAAAGTAGTAGAATGATGGTTGTCAAGGGCTTGGGAAGCGGGAAATGGGGAGTTAGACTTTAGTGGGTACAGAGTTTCAGTTAGGGAAGATAAAAAAGTTCTGGAGATGAATGGTGGATGGTTGCATCATCAATGTGAATGTACTTAAGGCCATAGAACTATACACTTAAATTTGAAGTAGTAAATTTCATGCTATGTATATTTTACAATAAAAAAGTATAGCTGAGTAACATGAAGAAAACTGAATAATATCTAGTCACAGATGAAAATAGTGAGTTACCAGATATCCTTTTTTTTTAAAGGACACCTATACCTGACGAGTCTTTTAATTTCACTATTTTTGGTTTTGTTCTCTCCTTCTCTTTTATTCCAAACCTACTAAGTTTATTTGATTCCATTTATAAGTTTTATGATTTATATATAAGTTTTAAGACTGAAAGACCAGACTCCAAAAATCACCAACTGTTATGTTCAAAAGAATCATATTCTTTTTGGAGTCTAACCCACAATTTACATTCAGGAAAAGAACATTATTTCATTTCATAAGATAGTATATTTTCGTAAAAAGCATTATTCTTTTATACAATATTAATCCAAGTCAATTTTCTTCTGACTAGTCTATGCAACCATGAGTTATATACTTTTTATAACCCCATCTATGGATTTTCTGAAATTTAAAATAATGTTATAAACTTCATCTTAACTGCTAACTAGAATTTTGAATAATTATTGACCCATGATTAAACAATTTATAGGAACCTGCTTTAGAGTTCATTATTTTCACCAGAAAGCTGTAAAACATACATTCTCTGAAAGTTTTATTGTATCTTATCTTAAATGTAGTCGTTAGGAGCTTGCACTTTGCAGTCAGATAGCCTAGGTTTGAATCCTGTTTCTACCACTTACTAGATGTGTGACTGGGCACATTATTTAAATTCTCTAAATCTCAGTTTCCTTGTTTTTAAAATGTGGATATTAATACCTAAGAGTTGTTGTGAGCACCATGCATATAAAGCTCCTCTGCAGTATCTGACATGTAGTTGCTGCTAAGTCACTTCAGTCGTGTCCAACTCTGTGTGACCCCATAGACGGCAGCCCACCAGGCTCCCCCATCCCTGGGATTCTCCAGGCAAGAACATTGGAGTGGGTTGCCATTTCCTTCTCCAATGCATGAAAGTGAAAAGTGAAAGGGAAGTCGTCAGTTGTATCTGACTCTTCACGACCCCCATGGACTGCAGCCCACCAGGCTCCTCTGTCCATGGGATTTTCCAGGCAAGAGTACTGGAGTGAGGTGCCATCACCTTCTCCACTGACATGTAGTAAGTTCTTAAAAAACAGGAGCTATGAATACCACTCATAACAACAGCATGTAGAAATAATAAGTGTCCTATACCACTTTTAAAAATGAAAACACAATTTTGACTCTAATATGAATCCAGAAAAAGAACAACTGTGTATTTGAGACTTGTTTTCTTTGTTCCTCTCTTCCAAATAACTTCATTCTTATTATCATATTAAGCAAAAAAAGAAATTAAGTCCAACAAAAATGAGAAGACCAGGTATGTATGTGTGTATATACATACACAAACACACATCTTTCTCTAATGTGCTGTATATGATTTCGGCAAGTTGTACAGAAACATGGGGAAAAAGTTGAAAAGTAAACAGAAGAGTAGACTGCATTTGTATATGTACAAATACAAATGTAGGCAAATTTCTAAGTTCAACTATTTGAATGATTCATTCAGAATCATATTATTGTCAGAAAAAAATATACTGTAATTCTTCTGGTAACTGCCCTAGGAGACAGATCCACAAGTTTTATCAACGTACACAAGAGAATTTCATTTTCTTTTAAGTAAAAACAAACTGCTACTACAGTTACTGCTACTAAGGATTTCTAAAGCATACAATATTTGATACTGGGATTTCTGCCATGGTTTCATTTGAAAGTACAAAGGTTTTGTATACTATCTACTTGGACACCCCAACTTTAAAGAAAACTGGAAATTTTATAATATACTTCTGTTTCTGAAAATGTGTTCCTTGGAGCACT
Organism: Nanger dama; assembly: GCA_917880005.1. NCBI lineage: Eukaryota > Metazoa > Chordata > Mammalia > Artiodactyla > Bovidae > Nanger > Nanger dama. The sequence continues at coordinate 4,785,168 of CAKJTW010000085.1, read as the reverse complement.
AATGGCATAACATAAGAGGGTGAGAGGATAAAAGGGTTCTGAGAAATCCTGCAGTGAGCTGTTTAAAGTTGTTTAACTAGTGTTCCCAAAATTTATTTGACCATAGAATTGTTTTTTCAACCAATACCAAGGAACCAGTATTCCTTATAACAACTTATTTTAGGAAATGTATAATAAATTGTCTTTCATTAGCTATTTAAAAGGTAATTTTATGCACCTGTCTGTCCCGAAAAGATAGTCACTGGCAGAATTTGCTAAAGTCCCAAAATGAACCCATGATATTTTATGTCAGGGAAGAAAATCTAACATGCCTAGATTGATATTTGTACTATCTTGTAGTTATTTCCAGAATGTGTGTTTTAACCCCTTTTCTGCCTGTTATTTATTATTTAATCAAGTCCAAACATCCTACTTCTAATACCTGTGAAAATCTAAGAATCATTGTGACTCTCCAAGCCTTTTCCTTTCTTTCTGGGCTTTGGTGTAAGCTAAGACAACCCTGTAGCTATGAGCTACATCTTCAAATATAAGAATACTTAACTCAGTTACCAGCATTTTAATAACTGGTGATATGAGCTGCATTGATGCAATTCTACAGTAAAATAATGAAGCTTCTACAACATTAATCCTGAAGCAACATAGTGACTGATTATTATTGCTACTTCATTCCCCTGACATCTCCCTAACATTCCTATAAAGTATATAAAGTACTCTAAACACTGCTTTATCTACTATAGATTGAGCAGCTTGTCCCAAGTACCAAGAGTCATCAGGGACCAATTTCCTGTTGGACAGACACCGTGCATTTTACAACTATAGAAACTGCATCAGATAATCACCCTGAAATATGAACAAAAACAGGAAATTCCTTTACTAATAGCTTATTATTTAAGGAATTTTTTCTTTTGAAATAATTTTAGAACACAATTTGCTAGAAATCTAAACTTGAACCAAAAAATCTGATGGCATGCTAGATAGCTTTTTTGTGAGTTCAGAAATTAAGAACAAAGTTTTAACAACTGTAATGAGGCATTCATTACTTTGTCCTTGTGTTGGATGAAAAAAATAAGTAAGCTACAGTTAATTCTGGGTAAAATAAGAATGTGAGTGATTATGCTGTCAGGCTATTGCATCACTTTCTTCTTAGGTTCTCCCTTCGATTCCAGAAGTACATAAAAGTGTAACAGAATGGGTGAGGCGGAATAGACATCAACAATTTTTTAAAAGCCTAACAAAGAAGACACAATGACTGTTATTATGGAAATAATACATGTAAGTAATCCATGAATATTTGGCCATTGATTTTCAAGTTATACAAAATAAGCTGATCATTGAAAGAAAAAAAAAACACTTAAAGACATTTATGGCAGAATACATGTAATCACAGTATTCTATATTATGATAATATATATCAATAACATTTTATCAGAGATATGGCAAATGGTCGAGGAGAAAAAAGTCTGACATGAAAGGAGTCAAGAATGTTGACAATTCAGGAAAGGAAAAGGAGTTAAGAATCAAGTTTAAGTTTCATAAGGTTTTTTTTTTTTTTTTTAATGTAGAAGTAGAGGTAACAAAAATTGGTCTTCACCTGGTAAGTGTGTACTCCCTGAGTCCTGAATGCAAATTCATGGCAGAAAAAGTACCTATGCATCCACGCAATCTTTTGTCTCGACCAATCTTCCATGTTACAAACAGTGGGCTGTAATGGAAGATAAAAATAGGGTAAATCAATCAATTCAATTCAAAGAAATATTTGTTGAATATTTACTATACCAAGGTTAGGTGCCTGAAATACAGACTAGATGACAGGCCCTCAGGGGCTTAGCTGCATTTAGAAACAATTATAGCTACACTGTATTAAATGTATTCTTTATGTTGTTGGTGGTTTAGTCACTAAGTGTCTTGCTCTTTTGAGATTCCATAGACTGAAGCCCACCAGGCTCCTTGGCCCATGCAATTTCCCAGGCAAGAATACTGGAGTGGGTTGCCATTTCCTTCTTCAGGGAATATTCCTGATCCAGGTATTGAACCCGCATCTCCTGTACTGCAGGTGGACTCTTTACCATCTGAGCCACCTGGGAAGCTTTGTATGTGAGAAAGTCCAATAAGTGGCTTTAACAGATTATGTTAATCCTCATCAACAACTCTAGAGGCCTGATACTATCACTAACATTTCTAATTTTACAGATGAAGCAGTACCACAGTTAATACATCAAGAAGTAGGAACTCAAACCTGGCCAGTTTTGACTACAGAGCCATTACTGCCTGCTAAGTCACTTTAGTCGTGTCCGATTCTGTGCGACCCCATAGACGGCAGCCCACCAGGCTCCCCCATCCCTGGGATTCTCCAGGCAAGAACACCAGAGTGGGTTGCCATTTCCTTCTCCAGTGCATGAAAGTGAAAAGTCAAAGTGAAGTCGCTCAGTCATGTCCGACTCTAAGCGACCCCAGGGACTGCAGCCCACCAGGCTCCTCCATCCATGGGATTTTCCAGGCAAGAGTACTGGAGTGGGGTGCCATTGCCTTCTCCTGCCTAATTCCTCATTTAAAACTCAAGTCACTGATTGATTCCTAAGTCTAGTCTAGAAAATCCAGGTAAAAAGCAACAGATTCAATAAATACTGAATGTACAGGGGTGGGGGGTGCAAAGCACTGGGAAAGGCGCTATTGGAGATACGTGCTGTTGGAGATGGTGCTATTATAGTTGCCTAAGACATAGTCTTTGCTCTCTGAGAGCCAGTATAGGAGGAAGGCTTGTTCACAGCTAACTAACACAAGGCAAAAGGAACTAAGTGCTAGAAGCCCTGTCCAAAATACCACAGTTTAAGCTACTGGGATAGAAGAAAATTTCATCAAGTGTGATCATCTTCAGCTTGGCCTAGAAGAATGAGTAGGGTTTGGAGAGGTGAAGGTCAACAGCAAATATTAACAAAGTAATACTCTGAAACCAGAAAAGTTTATTTCAATTTTTAGATAAAATTACTGCCAATAAATAAAATCTTTCAAGCATCAAATATCAAAATTTCAATTAGAATGGCAACAAGAAAATAATTCAGTTGTTTGGATTGTTGTTTTAAGAAGGGTAATACAGTTTTTTTTGAGTTCACGGTCTGCAGACTTTTTATATATTCTTTTTAAAAATTCATTTATTTTTAACTGGAGGATAATTGCCTTACAATGGATTTCTGCCATACATCAACATGAGTTGATGTTATACCATGCGGTAATACAATTTTAAATGAAATTTAATACAGTAGATGTTTGGATTCTGCAGCAAAGCACTCACAGCCTCAATTAGTGGTTAATTTTAAAACAACTCTTTTGTCAGGTTTTATGAAATAAACTAATTCATACATTTCAGAACATTTTGTAAAAAGATTAACACTCTATAGTTGGGAATGGACACTGTTAATATGAGTATTCACAGAATTTGGTATAACATAATACACTTTAGCTTTCGAAAAACTAAAATTTTATGGGATATAACATATGTCATATATTTCTTATATAATTATGTGTATTTATGTTTTATATTAATATATTTATAATTTTATATTAATATACTGGAGAACATATTATTTAATGTACTCTCTAATCAGTCATCAGCAGTTGGGGGAAAAGATATCCTATTCAAACACTTCAGTCATCCACCTCAAACATTTAAATTATGCTGTGTTCCAACAAGTAACCACAATGGCAGAGAGATTCCCAAATAAATAATCCAAACCAGGGAGCAGTACTAAGAATTACCTTCTTCTAAGAGCCAAATGCCCAGAGGCATTGAAAAAGATAACTAAGTGTAAGGCCAAGTTTTGTCAGGTATTGTTCACATGCTGGATGACCTATACTAAAGGTACTAAAATAAAAAGCAAAAGGTAAATTTTAGGGTTGTTTTTTTTTTGGTTTGTTTTCTACATCATATGTACTATATTATAATTTGATACAGGGTTCTAATGCTCCAGTTGAAATTTTTCTCTAATTGCTCTTGATTACTAGTTGATCAGGAAGATAAGTATTAGATGGGATCACTTTCTCACCAATTCTTCCATTACTTGTACAAATACTAGTATCCTAAAATTCACACATATTGTCTTTAAAAATGAATTTCATCTCTTCATTTTTCACCTTCTAACTTGGGGTCAATGTCAGTAATCATTAAGATGTCAATCCTCTCCCATAACAATGCCTATACAAAAGATCTGTATGTAAGATCCCTTGGCAGATTCAGAACAAAGTGAGTCATTCTGTACCATATATAACAATATGTCTTTAAAATTCCATGATCAGCAGATGAATGGATAAGAAAGCTGTGGTACATATACACTATGGAATACTACTCAGCCCTTAAAAAGAATAAATTTGACTCAGTTCTAATGAGATGGATGAAATTGGAACCGATTATACAGAGTGAAGTAAGCCAGAAAGAAAAACACCAATACAGTATACTGACACATATATATGGAATTTAGAAGACAGTAATGATGACCCTATATGTGAGACAACAAAGAGACACAGAGGTATAGAGTGGACTTTTGGACTCTGAGGGAGAGGGAAAGGGTGGGATGGTTTGGGAGAATGGCAATGAAACATGTATATTTTCCTGTAAGAAACAAAGCGCCAATCTATGTTCAATGTAGGATGCAGGATGCATGGGGCTGATGCACAGGATGATTCAAGTAGAGGATGTGGGGTGGGAGGTGGGAGGGGGCTTCGGCATTGGGAGATTGTGTTCCCCTATGGCTGATTCGTGTCAATGTATGGCAAAACAAATACAGTATTGTAATTAAAAAAATAAATAAATTTAATTAAAAAAGAGAAAAAAAAAGATACATGCAAAAAAAAAAAAATGAATGCCACATTTTGTAGCATTTTTTAAATTTTCATCTATTTCATAAGAGATTTTTCTTTTCCATAATTTTTAGAATAAATTACATTGATTGATTTTTAAATATTAAAAAATAATAATAAAAAAATAAAATTCCATGACGGCTTCTCAATAACACAGAACTAAGTTGTATATTCTCTTCCTCAGTGACTTAAGTGGGAAACCTAAAAGTAGGAATGAATTTATTTGCTATCATCAAAAACATGAAAGTCATTTAAAAGTACTTTTTCTTCAATCCTCTTGTTTATCCCACTAAAACAGATAAGCATACCATTTTCACTATAATCCTGTCTATGCAAGCAAATGTTCGAAATTTGTAGAGTAAATTAAAAATGAACCATTAAACGCTATATTATGAAATGTGTTGGAGGGTATTCAAGCACATAGCGGGAGAAATTATATACAGTTTCTTATTTGTTGTTGTTATTCAGTTGTCCAGTTGTGTCTGACTCTTTGCAACCCCACGAACTGCAGCATGCCAGGCTTCCCTATCCTTCACCATCTCTCAGAGCTTTCTCAAACTCATGTCAGTAGTGCCATCTAACCATCTCATTCTCTGTCGTCCCCTCTCCTCTCTTCAATCTTTCCTAACATCAGGGTCTTTACCAATAAGGTGGCTCTTCGCATCAGGTGGCCAAAGTATTGGAGCTTCATCATCCGTCCTTCCAATGAATGTTCAGGACTGATTTCCCTTAGGATTGACTGGTTGATCTCTTTGCAGTCCAAGGGACTCTCAAGAGTCTTCTCCAACACCACAGCTCAAAAGGATCAATTCTTTGGCGCTCAGCCTTCTTTATGGGCCAACTCTCACAGTTTCTTATTAGGCTATACTATGACTGATGAAGGAATGATTCACTCAGAGGGTAGAGTGCTAGAGGATAAGCTGCATTTTGCCAGGCTCTCCTGGCCTGGGAGAACAGGTGCTCCATAATAATCAAGGGAATGGAGAAGTAAAAGCACACAACACTTTCAGAGACCAAGAAGTAGTTTGATAATCCTGATAACTCATTATGGTCTCTTCTATATTTAACACTCTATGAATTTTAGGCACTGTTGAGTATATGTTCTCAAGAGCCCTCACAGAGGTAGAGCAGATGCAGAATCGCCTGTACTCTCCCCTGTTGCTTACCTGCCCCTGGCAACATCCTCTTTGGTGGGGGTGGTATTGCAGAGAAGTATCTGTATCAAAGATGGGAGGGACTGCTACTTGACAACCCCACTGTTTTTAGGACAGATGGAAGAAACCAGATCTTTAGTGGACAGAATGAAACTACTTCAAAATCTGGGACTCAAATTTCTCATTTGCAAATACTCATCCAAAGTCTTTTATAAAGAACATGTTATGTGGAAATTAAACAAACCCCAAACATCTAAAAGCAATATTTATTTAATGGGGAAAATAACTTGGGAAGTTAAGCATTTTAAAGTAGACTGAAACAGAACAAACACGATGGAGCACAAGAGATAGTATCTTATATATGTACAACTACTTTGTACAGGACAATGGCTATGGGAACATTCAATACATATTGTCTAAAAATAGCAACAAAAGTTTTTCTTTTCCTAACACACAGAGGGAAGAAATAGGCAATTTCATTCTTAAATGTGTTTTTAAAACATAATATGAGTTCCCAAAAGATATAAAACATCAGCATAATCAGAGACAGATCAAAGCAGAAAAAGGGACTTGAGTCTGTTGAGAGGAGCTGCTTACTCAATGACAGGGAAATTAAAAAAACAAACAAACACAAAAAACAGTTCATAGTCATAGTAAGACAAAGTGAATGTTTTTTAAAAATACTTTAACTATATAGTTTTAAATACTTTCACTATATGGTTTGAGGCCACCAACATACATTGAAAAAAAAAAGCTACAAACCAGAAAGGGGTTCAAAATTAAATGAAATATTAATGGAAATATTTATTTGAAAGTAACCAGGCATAGCTTTTCAAGGAATTTTCCCACTCCTGAACAGTTTGTGCCACTATGTTCTGAGAAATGTTTGGGGGAAAGTAAATGCTCTCCATTTTTCCAAGTCTGTAGAGGAAGTGGAAGTTAACCACCTAACCTAGGTAAATCCTCCCTGCCAACTGACAGACAGTACTATTACGTCAACAGTAGCTCTTAGGGAAATGCAGTTGCGTGGAATCAGCAAAAGTCCAGAATAGCAATGTAAATCTGAGAAGGATACTCCCAAGTTGCATGCCACTTCTATGCCTCTCTTCTAAGACTATTCTATTGATGTAGATCAGGATAGAGTAGAAATATATTTGTGGGAGAGGGGTACAACCATGAAAAAGGCATATTTACTTAATATATTTACCATAATATTTCCTCTGCCATACCAAGGCAAAAATAAAGGTTAAAAATATCCTTGGACATTAGCAAGCCCCTACTCTGGCAATTTACTCTTCTTTAGAATGAGATTTGTAGGTGGTAACATTAACAATACAATGTCAATCCCTATCAATATACTAATGACTACTATAGAGGTCTTCAACAAGGTTATTTATATTATAGGTAGATACAGGAAAAGAGAGAAGTTCCTCTAGCTTGGTTCTTCTGTCATCAAACAATGATTGCTTTTCAACCAAACTCAGGCTCCTCACCAACTTAGTCCACTGTATTACTCATAACATCCAACTCAACTCATTGTAATCCAACTCAACTCATCCAACTCATTGTAATTCCGCAGTACCTAGAAGCTCAGAGAATCACAGAAATGGCAGTCTTCCTTCCACAACCAGATTAAAACTTTTCATATCCTATTTCAACACAAAGAAGCTATATATTTCATTTCCAAACTGTATAAACAACAGATTCAATTTGTTAAAATGTACTCAATTATCATTAAATCTCTAAAACTTTTCATATCCTATTTCAACACAAAGAAGCTATATATTTCATTTCCAAACTGTATAAACAACAGATTCAATTTGTTAAAATGTACTCAATTATCATTAAATCTCATATTAGTCTGCTCAAGTCACCATAACAAAATACCATAAACTGAGTGGTTTAAACAACAGAAATTAATTTTCTCAAACTCTAGAGGATAGGAAGTCCAAGATAAAGGTTCCTGTAGGGTTGTTTCCGAGAGCTCTCTTCCTGGCTTGTAGATAGCTGCTTAGTCTTTGCATGGCCTTTCCTCTGAACTTCAAAATGAGAATGAGTATCCACGTGAGCTCTTTAGTATCTCTTGAAAGGACACTAATCCTATTTTATCATGGCCCCATCCTTGTGACCTCATTTAACCTTAATTATCTCGTTATAGGCTCTGACTCCAAATACAGTCCTGGGGGGTTAGGGCTTCAACTATATTTTTCAAATGTAGTCTTAGGGGGTTAGGGTTTCAATATATGGATTTTGTGGGGACACATAGCAAATCACTAACAAAAATGTTAGCACATATTTCAAAGTTTATGTAATAAGTTATCTAAGGTTATTAGGTGAAAGAGCTTTTAAGAGATTATCTATTCCCTCTTCATTTTACAGGTGAAAAGCAAAAAGCTATCTAGGTATAATGTAGGATCAACTAGTTAGTGTTAGAATCTGGCTACTTCTGCAGATTTTCTTACTACTGATTTAAAATTTTAATTAAATTTAAAACTGAGTAGCAAACCTAGATGTCTTCTAAAATACTAGCGAACAGGAAAACCCCAAAACTACTACACAGTACCACATAGGTGAACATAAGCACAGATCTCCTTTTCTCCCTCTCCTCTCAGGAGGAACAAGAGAAATTAGTTGAGAAGATACCGGGACAAACTGGAAATGTTGGATCAGCCTAGAAACACTGGACCCAATTTGCAAGCTTCTATACTATTCCCATTAGAAGCCATAGCAAAGTCTGTCATTTTACCTTCGATAGCCTACCAACACCCTTTCTCACTCCCTTGAAACCTTCATTATCTCCTATTGCCTAGCCAGCTTTCATTAAACTCAAAACTCAGGTGTTCTATCTAATATCTACAAATTTTCATCAAATCAAAATTCCTATATACCACTGGTTAACAACTGTTTAGTTAGGTACTAATCTGATTATTTAAGTAATTTGTACTACTTAATGAGACTTCTGAATGAATGAATCATTAATTAGTGAATGAAGCTTAACTCTTCCAGATAATTTGAAATTCAAATTGATAGGACTCCCCTGAAGGAAGAGGAATAGGAGGAGGTACACGGTTGAGGGGTAGAGAGAGAAGGTAATGTTCTACAGCATTTTATACATTCTCATCCACAACAATCCTTTACTGAAGATAAGGAAAATACACTAAACCACCATTACAGCCTTATACCACACTCCTCCCTCCAGGATACTTCCTGTATCCCACTGGGCTCAGGACAATAAGGAGATACTGCTTAAACAGACAGCACAGGATAGTATAGAAGGCCCTCAAACCCTGAAAGTGGGAATCAGGAATGGCCAATATTTCACTACTTTTCTCTGCCTGGTATTCCCAGAAATTCTATCATAGCAGCATTATATTCATAATGCTCATTTAACTGGCAAATGTCAGAGGAGGAGAGGCAGTCTAAAGTCTTACAGATGATTGGGAAGGTTGAGTATGTGTGTGTGTGTTACAAATTAAGGGTAATCACCACCAACACACAACCAGCCAAATCACAAGCATACTTTAAAGGATTAGCTTGCTTCTGCCAATTTTGAACTGAAAGAACCATTTTTTTTCCTTTTAGCAAGACCAAATCAACAATTTTCAGTAAACTAAAAAGCTCAGTTTCAGGCTTAATAAATTGAGATAGTCTCATTATTATTTTCATTTTTAAAGTCCCAAATTAGACGAGAATGCTATCTGCACTGGAAAACAACACTACATTTGCACATATTCTCTCTTATTAGTTTACACTGCAGTGGGAACTAAATTTAATATATGGTAGCATTTGAAAGAAGAAAATAGCTTGTATTTTTTCTCATAATAGGAACAAACCATAAATCTTTACTATCTGAAAATCTAAGTCATAAATTTTAAATGACAAATTGCTATAGATTATAAAAATAAAATAATTTCTATTTGGAATCCTATTCTGAAACCATTCGTTCAAAGAGCTTAAGGTTTGAGACTCAGCCTTAACTATGAAAATAATTAATTATTTTAATATAAAACAGACCAGGTCAAAAAAATGACCTACTGAAGTCCGAAGATTTCTAAATTCAATATAAGGAAAACTGAGAACTAGAACTAGATTCAGGGGTTTTAGAATGAATATTGATTGATATAGTAAACTTTTAAAATGCCATTAAAAACTTTTATGGAACTATGTTTTGATACTTCCATTTGTCCATTTGTACGTCAGATGCTCAGCCAGATGCTCAGGGAGTTCATTAACACTTAAAACAATGAAAACAACTAAGGTTTTTTTTATTGTTGTTGTGGTTTAGGTCTGTCCCTACATCTTACCTCCCCAGCTAATGACCTATGTTCTGCAATCCTGTCATAGGAAATAAATATGCTGACTGATTTAAACACTAGTATAAAAAAAGCTGGAAAGTTTTTCAGCTTCTTCATTCTAGATTTTTATCTTATTTCCCATTCCAAGGAGATCTCATGTAATGTACGAGCTTAGTAAGTGTGCTCAGTCCTGTCCAACTCTTTGCGACCCCAAGGACTGTAGCCTGCCAGGCTCCTCTGTCCATGGAATTTTCCAGGCAAGAATACTGGGCTGGGTTGCCATTTACTCCACCAGAGGATCTTCCCAACCCAGGGATTGAACCTGCATCTCCTGAATCTCCTGCATCGACAGGCAAATTCTTTACCACTAAGCCACCTGGGAAGCTCAGCTTAGTAAGTAAGACCAGCAATAAAACTATGATGTATTTCTTTTTCACATGTTTTCTGAGTTTAGAAAGGTAACTGTTGATTTTAAGGTCCTTGTATTGGATTACTTGCTCCTTTGGGAGAAAGGAGCTAGATAGACTCAGATTTATGGCAGGAATTCGGCAAGCCTTTCTCACGTTAGGAGGAAGAAGAAAGGCAGGATTTAGTGACAAAGCAGTCAACTGAGACCATATTTTGTATCAAGGCAGCTTATGCTGCCTTTGCTTTCTTTCTTTCCCCTTCTCTTTAACTTTCAGAAAATACTTCAACCTCTTAAGAACTTCTATCATGAAATATCCAAGGGATTATGGTTTGTTTTTTTTTTTTTAACATGGAATTGACATTCACTTCCAAAGTGCTTCTTTTTAAAAATCAACCTTATTAAAGTATATTTTGCTGATAATAAAATTAGCCTTTTTAAGTGTTAAAATTCAAAGTATTTTGACAAGTGTATATATACAGGTAACCTAAACCACAATTAAGGTATAGAACATTTCCATCGCCCCAAAGAGTTCCTCTGTGTCTCTTTGCAATCAATCCCCTCCACATACTCTTGGACCTTGGCAAATACTGACCTGCTTTTGGTCACTACAGCTTTACCTTTTCTAGAATTTCAAGTAAATGGAATCATCCAGTATGCAGTCTTTCGTGTGTAGCTTCTTTCACTTAGAACAATGCATTTGATGTTCACTCATGTTGTTTGGCCCTTTTTAAATAATATTCCACTGAGTGGTTTTGTTTATCTACTTATTCACTGATGGATATTTGGGTTGCTTCCAGTTTAGGTCTATTATAAATAAAGCTGCTATGATAATACTTGGATTTACATTTTTGTGTGAACATAACTTTTCATTCCTTTCAGGTAACTACCTACAAAGATAACTGCTGAGCATGAGTAGGTATATGCTTAACTTTGTAAGAAACTGCCAGACTATTTCCAATTGGCTGTACCAATTTCCAGTGGCTGTACCAGTTACTTTCCTACTGGTTTTGCCTAAGTGTGCAGTGACTCCATAGCCTCACCAATACTTGGTATTGTCTTAAAAAAAAAAAAAATAATGTGTAAGAATATCTCACTGTGGTTTTAATTTGCAGCTCTCTGATAACTAAGGATACTGAGCAGCTCTTTAAGTGTTTAATATTCATTCATGTTTCCTCTCTTGGAAGGTGCTTGTTCAACTCCTTTGCTCATTTTTAAATGGATTTTCTTTTTATTGAGTTTCAGGGTTTAAAAATATATTCTGAAAACCAATCTATATCACATATATGTATTGAAAATACAATTTTCTAGTCAGTGGTTTGCCTTTTCATTTTCTTAATAGTATCTTTTGAAGAATATATGTTCTTAATGAAATTTATCAATTTTTCTCTTCTGGTTTATATTTTTGTGTTCAATAAAAGAACTCTTTATCCAAAAGTTATGATTTTCCCCTATTCTCTTCCAGGGGTTTTATAATTTTAGCTTCTACATTTAGGTTTGTAATTCATTATGAATTATATATTGTATATATTCTAAGGTGAATATTGAATATTTTTAATTTTGGTGATGGATTTTTGTATCTATGTACATAAAGAACATTGGTCTGTGATTTTTTTCTTCTAATATCTGTTGGTTTTTGGCACCATGGCAATGCCAGCCTCACAGAATGAGTTGGCAAGAATTTTATCCTCTCTTTCCTACAAGTTTGGTTTATTTGTTCCTTAAATATTTGATTATATTCACCGTTAAAGTTACTGCACCCTAGATTTTAATTATGGGATGATTTTAAATTACAATTTTAATTTCTTTAATAGATATAAAGCTGTTCAGACTTTTCAAGTTCTTTTTGAGTCAGTTTTGGTAATCTATGTCTTTCATGGAATTCTTCCATTTCATCTAAGTTGTAGAATTTACTGGCATAAAATTATTCTTAATGTTCCTTTATTACCTTTTTAATGTCTCTAGGATCTGTAGTGATTTCCATTCTGTCTTTCCTGATATTGGTAATTTGCATTAATTTATATCTTTCTCTCTTTTTGTATCAATCTAGCTATCAGCTTATCAATTTTATTGATCTTTTCAAAGAGTTGGCTATTAGTTTCACTCATTTTTCTCTATGTTGGTTTTCTATTGTATTGATTTCTACTCTAACATTTTATTCCTCTTACTTGGGGTTTAATTTGCTCTTCATTTTCTTGCTTCGTAGGTCAGAATCTTAGATTATTGATTTTTAGATCTTCCTTAAAACTATACATTTCCCTCTAACCACTGTTGCATCGTACAAGTTTTAATATGTTGTGTTTTCATTACCATTCTGTTCAAATATTTTCTAGTTTCCCCATAACTTCTTCTTTGACTATGATTTACTTAGAGGTATACTATGTAATTTCCTAATATTTGAGAATTTTCCAGATAGCTTTCTGTTACTGATTTCTAATTTAATTCCATTTTGATCAGAGAACATATTTTGTATTATTTCAATTATTTATAAAATATTGAGATTTATTTTATGGGCCAGAATGTGGTCTTAGTGAATGTACCATGTGACTTTGTAAATAAGATATCTGTTGGTAGTGTTAGGTCTGGTGTTTTATAAATACCAGTTAGGTAAAGTTGGTTGGTAGTACTGGTCAGATTTTCTATCCTCTCACTGACTTTTCTATTTATTCTATTAGTTACTGAGTTAAGAGTGTTGAAATATCCAACTCTAACTGTGGTTTTGTCTATTTATCCATTCAGTTGTCTCTATTTTGATTTTGTCCATGTATTTTGAGGCTCTGTTAAGAGCCTACCCCCTTTAGGGTTGTTGCTTTCTTAATGAATTGAACACTTCATCGTCATGAAATGTGCCCCCATCCTGAAGTATAATCTCATATTAACATAGATACTCCAGCTTTCTTATGATTAGTGCTTGCATGATATATTTTTTCCCATCTTTTTATTTAGAATCTATCTGTGTCTTTATTCTTAAAGTGGGTTTCTTACAGGCAATAGTACACAGTTGGGTCTTAAATTTTTATGGTCTTTTAATTGGAAAACTACTTATATTTAATGTAGCCTTAATATTGTTGTATTCTTTATATTTGATATTTGTTCTCTGTTTCCCATCCCTTCTCTGCTCTTTTTTCTGTTTTCTTTTGGATTAAATGAGTATAGTTTAATATTCATTTTTATTGCCATTATTAACTTACTATACTTTTTTGTTGGTTATTCCAGGTTGTAAATTATGCATCTTTAATTTATCGTTATCAACCTTCAAGTAATATGACATCACTATACATATAAGAACCTGAGTCTTATACTTCCATTTCATTCCTTCCATGCCTTGGGGCTACTGTCACACCTTTTACATCTATATACATTATAAATACACATTATAATCTCTAAATAGATTATTAATTTTGCCTTCATCTGTTAACTTTTAAAAAAATTTTTAAATGAACAAAAGTCTTTCATATTCATCCCCCACTTACCATATTTATCTGGAACTCTTCATTACCTCTACAGATTCAGGTATCCATCTGGTATCATTTTCGTTCAGCCTGAAGAAATTTTTAATATTTCAGGTCTGCTGGTGACAATTTTTTGTCTGAAAAAATATATTTCTCCTTCATTTATTTTGGCTTTCATTTTTAAAAAGATTTTCACTGGAGACAGGATTTGAGGTTGACAGTACTTTTTTTCTTTAGCACTTTAAAGATGTCATGCCATTGTCTTCTCACTTGCACTGTTTCTGATGAGATGTGTATGATTTCTTATCTTTGTTCTTCCATATGTACTGTTTCTTTCCACACACCCCCCCAGCTTCTTTTTTCAATGCTCCCTCTATTCACTGGTTTTCAGGTTATCCTACTTAGGGTTCATTGAGCTTTTGGATTTGTTAATTTATATTTTCCATAATAACTGGAATTTTTGTCATTTTTTCAACTATTTTTCTGCCTATTCCTGTCTCTCCTTTCCTTCTGGGACTCCAATTACATGCATGTTAGTCTGATTGATATTGTCCCACAGTATCAACCAATGAGGCTTTCTCTTTCTTCAGTTTTTTTACATTCTCTGTTTCAGATTGGATACTTTTGTTGTTTTGTCTTCAAATGCATTAATCCTTTCTTTTGCAATTTAATCTATTAATCTCATCCAGTGAATTTGTCACTTTATATAGTATACTTTTTGGTTCCAGGAGTTCTATTTGCTTCTGTGTTAAATTTCTTTCCTCATTCCATCGATGTTTATCTTTCAATTGTTCAACACAAGTTGCTTTGAAGTCCTTGTCTGCTAATTCTGTAACTGTTATTTCTCATTCAGTTTCTACTGACTTGACTTCTTGCTTATGGGTCACATTTTAGTGCTTCTTGGAATGTCAAGTAATTTTCTGGATATTAGCTATTATAATCATTGTATTTTTGAGTGCTCTTATTTCTGAGCCACCAGGAAAGCCCTTTATTTTACTGTCTTCCTTTAAAGATTATTTAAGCTTGTTCTGTTGTGCATCTAAATGTTTTGTGGGTAATTATTTTTCAAGGTTTAATTTTTAAGTTTTGTTACTTTGGGTTCAAAGTATATTTTATTCTACGACTACATTAACGCTACTACTAAGGAATAACTCTTACGTGGTCTCTATTGAATGTTTTGAGTGTTCAACAAGGTCTCTCAATTCTTGCTGTGGGAACTGAAATCTTTCTCAGTCCTGTATGAGCTCTGGTAACTTTTCAGCTCATAGCTTCTGAGAAATAGTTTTTATCCAGCACCATGGTGTTTCTCTCAATACATTCACAGATTCATAATTCAGCCAAAGATAAAGGGGACATTTATGCAGATTTCTGGAGTTATTTCTCTGACTAGCCCTCCCTCCCCTTTCAGTACTCTGCTCCACAAATTCCTGTCACCTAGGTAGACCTCCCTGAGTTCCTAATTCAGTCTCATCAATTCAACAAGACTGCAAGTTCTGATTGAGTTCCCTCTCACAATGCTATGGTCCAGAAACTACCTACAGACAGAAAGCCAGGGTGACTGCAGGACTCGTTTTCTTTGTTCCGTTTTCTCAGGGATCACAGTCCTGTGCTACCTGTTGCCCAATGTCTGAAAACACTGTTTCATATATTTTTGTCCAGTTTCAAGTTGTTTATGGGATATATGAGGCAGAAGGGAACACGTTTTATACCAGTTACTCCTTCATGGACCACAGTGGAAGTCTCAAAGCCTTTTAACACTGAGTCACTTAAGGGTCAAACTCTGTGGTAGGTTTCACATACTAAATGTGGAAAAAGCCTTCCACAAATAGTAGACAACCACAGTAAGCAGGAAAATGGTTCAGGAAGCAGAAAGCAAAGGGACACATCTCTTCAGCTCTGACAGCTGGTGCACTTTTAGAAGAATATGAAGTGACTCAACCAATTTCAGAGGCAATGCAGTACTCAGAACCAAAAGGTTAGAGATGTCACTCTTAAAAATATCAAATCAAGAACACTAAAATCCAAAGTAATGAAATAAAAAAATCAAAGCAGTCAAGTATAAACTGAACTTGACAAAAGTGTCAGTTACCAGTCACTCTGATATTTCCTTCTTTAAGCCCATGCCAAAAATAGCTCTCTCCTCTAATTCTTTCATACAAGTTAAAACAACAACAAAAATGCAATCCAGACAACCTTATTTACAACACTTAAAAAAATCTTGAGGAAGTCATCAATAATTATGAATGATGTCTGATGTATGTATGTTTTGTTATTACTATTTTTAAAGGGTTATTTTTTCAGCTATGATGACTAAACCATCTCAGGGCTCAGTTATTTACCTCACTACAAGATAAAACTGAGGTTATCAGTCTTGGCATAAATCTTGCAATCACAATGCCACATCTATAGAAGGGCAGTCGCTTAAACACAGGAACTCCACATTAAGGAAATCAGATACACAAAATATCTCTTATGACAGAACAAACCAGAAAAAAAAAAAATTCTGCGATATGTGCCATTAAATTATCATATCCAAAATTACTTTTAAAAATTTCCCACCAACACATCAGGCAACACCATTGAAGTTCAATGTTCAAAAAGTAAACTGAACCACTAACGTGGGAGGCACAGAACAACCTAAGTTTCCAAAGAAAATTAAGATAGCAGGAAGTAAGCCAGAGAAAAACACAAAATCCCTGAATGACATTGACTGAGAAACCAAGGTAACGAGGTAGTGAAGTGAGAAGGAAAACTGCTTACCTTCTTGCTGTACACTTCTCTTTAGGCAGTCCTATATAACTGCCTACTTCAAAGTCTATAACTTTATAAACAAATGAAACAGAAGCTAAACAAAGGGACCAAACTCCCTGGGAAGATAAGAAAGAACACAGCAGCCCTACCAACAGGCACCAGTACAACAACTTCCTCTGTATATTTAAAGGTTCAAGTTTAAAAAGCCTCCAGCTGAACTGCTAGGTACACAGCCGACCACAAACTAGCTAATGGTAGTGTATAGGGTCTGGAAATGAGAGTGACCTACTCAGCTTCATCATGTCAATACAAGAAAGCAAGCTTTGCCACCTAAGGTATTGTACACGCTCATCCCTGAAAGCTATTTTTTTCCCCTATAGTCCACCTAGTCCTCTTCTTTAAAACCAGAAAGAACAGTTCCCAAACCTTTGCTTTTTAGATAAATCCCATAGATAAAAAACAATACTTTCTTTTAAACCAGGTGGCGCAATGGTAAAGAAGCCACCTTCCAATGCAGGAGACACCAGAGACGCAGGTTTCATCCCCGAGTCAGGAAGGTCCCCTGGAGGAGAAAATGGAAACCCACTCCAGTATTTTTGCCTGGAGAATCTCATGGACAGAGGAGCCTGGCGCGCTATAGTCCATGGGGTCACAAAGAGTTGGACACGACTGAGCACACACACACACACAGAGTGTTCCACTTACAGATCTGAAATGCACATATGGAACTTAATACTCAGTCCAGGGTTTCTATATAGCTATAGAACCAAAGACCAGGAAAACTGTTATTTCTCATCAGGCCTACTTCTCCAACATTTTCTTGGCATTAAACACCATACAAACACACACACACCATACAAATTTCCAGTTAAAGACACAGATGTCTGGACTCTATTGGTCTCAGCTGTATACTGCTAGATTGATGAAAAATCTTTTTATTAGAGTCTTTCAGTAACCAGCTACATGCTTTCAAACTTGCCCAGTGTCTTTCCTCATCTGACATTGTAAACGTTACACAAAAGCACCTCTTCTTAAAGGAAGTGAAACTGAGCAATGGCAAAATTATTAGCTATAAAGAGCAGTTAATCAGTTAAATCCAAATTGTTTTCCATAGGAATATATTCTGTAATATAAGACAGAACAATTGGCAAATGATTATTTTACTTATAATAAAATAGTTCTCATGTGGACTACAAAATTACATAATATACATAAGTGTAATATATATGTAATATACATAACATAATGTATTTTATATATATTATATATAACATAGTATGTATTTTACATATACATATATATGTAAGCCCAGTGCATGATTCACTAAAAGGTAGCTCTCTTTTCACCCCAAATCTGTCTGGGAAGATCAATTTGAATTAGAGAAGTCTGAATTACAGAGTTTAAAATGAGACAAATGTAGTTTTATTACTTGCAGATACACTCTCACGAACCTGCCCATCCTCTTCCTTCTCTACTAAATAGCATTTCTAGCACTTTAATAAATAATTTAATAGATGAGAATAACTGGTAATGAATACATTAACTATTTGTATATAAATAGAAGTTTTTATACCTAAAATAAAACCAACCTCCATCATTCCATCTCACATGAATGATGATCACTTTCAAATATGTAAAAAGAAAATATGATTGGAAAATTAATCAATAAGGTTTCTACTGATAAAAATATGGTAACTTTAAAAAATAATTTCAAAGCATGAAAAGAATGAGACAGATAAAAAGATCATTTTAGAAACGATCATAACATTTAAACATATTTAAACATAATATATATTTGTGTATATATACTACTAAAAATAACTTTTACTGACTGTTTTCTATGTGCCAGGACTTTCTCAAGTGTTTATATGTAATTACTCTCTAAATTCCTACTACAACCTTATGAGGTAGATATTATTATTATCCCCCATTTTACTGATAGGGAAACTGAGAAGCAGAGAGAACAATTAACCTGTCAGTGGTCACACTGCTACTAAGTAACAGGACCACAATTTGGACCCAAGCATTGTGGCTTCAGGCCAACTCTCTTCACCACATACCATGAATATATATGGGGCTTCCCAGGTGGCTCAGTGGTAAAGAATCCATCTGCCAACGCAAGAGCCACAGGAGATGCAGGTTTGATCCCTGGATCAGGAAGATCCCCTGGAGAAGGAACTGGCAACCCCCTTCAGTATTCTTGCCTGGAATATCCCATAGACAGAGGAGCCTGGCTGTCTACAGTCCATGGGGTTGCAAAGAGTCGGATACAAATGAGTGACTAAGCATGCATGAATGTATGTGCGTTGTTTGATATAAACCACCTAAAAATTAGTATTCCAACGAGGAACTGAATTATTGGCTTTAAAGAAGAACACCTAGAAATTAGAGCAAGCATAAATAAAATTGACACTATGTATATCATAAAAATTAAACAGAATATTAAAAACATAAAACTTCACTAGAAAGAAGAAATGCTCTACAAGGGAAAAGCTGGAAAAAAATTATGTCATAATAAGTATAAATGGACTGGGTATTAATAAAAAACATCCCACTGAAAGGATCAAAACACTTATATTTTGATTCACTATAAATGTAATATATGTTTACTGTAAAAATTACCACACATAATCTCACAACCCAAAGAAAATGAAAGCTTACAATGTTTTCTGACAGCCTTTTCTGTGAAAATATTTTCACATGGTTAAGATCATACTGCATGGTCAAACTGCAGTTTATTTTTCAACTAAATTGCATAAATATTTTCCTACATGGTTAAGATTCTTCAAAAATATTTTAATAGCTCTATGATATTCCATCATATGGGTGTACCATAATTTAGGTAATCATTTCTCTCTTATGAAAATTGTGGGGAACATCTCTGTGCATTAAACTTTATCCAGAGCTCAGATTTATTTTCTAAGGATAAATTTTTTTAGAAACACAACTACAGTTCAAAGTGTATGAACATTTCTGAGCTCTTGATGCATTCTACAAAATTGCTTTCCAGAAAGACAGTACCCACTAAAGGAAAAAAAAAGAAACCAAACAGACCGACTTCATTGAGTTAAAACTTCAGGAATATTTATTTACAACCAGCATTTCTGAATCATTTTAATTGGTGGCAGCTGCTTTAAATGTTCTCATTGTTAAACCGGTAAAACACCACAATGGAAACAGACTGTCTTAATTTAAGGTCAAACGGCAGTTATAGTTTAAAAATTAAACTCAAGTATATTTGGCTTCTTTCCAACTTTTAGACTCCCTGTTCTTCAAAACTTTTAAAACACTTATGTCAGAAAGAACTACAGCCTTACACCATAAAACTAGAAGCATCTGAGGAGGCTGCTTTTTATACTGTGTTTTGTTACATGTAGCATAGTTGAATCAATACTTAAAAATCCACCTATTTTCTATGTTCCTCATGTAACATACTATAAAGCAAGGCATTACACTCAAAGAATAAAAGATAAACACAACCCTAAATGTATTTGTTGCAAAATTATATTTCTCCTCTTCAGTCTCTCTTAAGTGCTTGGCTGTGTCCTTACAATCCAATTTGATCAGGGTTTCTCACAACCGTCTAAGAAAGCAAGGTTTTAGTCCAAAGAACGGAAAGGAAGGCAGGAACTGCTAAGAGCTGTCAGAGGCAACATTCCTTTTCTGACTTCTAAAGTCTTACAGGGGTCACTGATAGCTATTGCAATTTAGTAATCTCATGGTTTGAGGAAAAAAAAAAATTAAGTGCTTTCTTTCTCTTTATAGCACGTATCACTACCTATTTGTTTACTGTCTACCCACCAGATGGTGAGCTCCAAGAGCGTACATGCCTTTTGCATTGCTGTATTCCCTAGCCCCGGGCACACAGCAAAGGTTAAGTATAGGTTTGTAGAATGAATAAAATAATTTAATCTAAAAGATTGAGAATCACACTAAAAGAGCTTTGTTGTGGGTCTAGGCCCAAGAAATACTATTTTTGAATGTGTAGTGGATGTCTAACTGTGGCACACAGAATTTATATCAAAAGCATAAACACCTTTCTCAGGCCCCTAGGAACAGAGCAAAACTTTCACACTTTAGAGATATCCTTCAGGGAGATAAATGTCTCAGGGATAAAATCAGGGGGAAACCTACAAGACGTTTGGTTCTTAGAATTCTAGTCATAGAGTCAGTCATGTATCTGAACCTCAGACAGAGTTCAGATCAATGTGCTACAGCAGGATAAAAGTGCACGGGTAGAGTGAGAAGGAAAGAGAAATCAGGATGAGGCATCTGAAGACACAGGCCCAAGGCTCCACCCCACCATTCAAGTCAGAAAGCCATGAAGGAGTCATTCCATTCCCTTCATCCTCAGACACCGATATGCAAGATGTAGGCAACTGCACTGTCTGCTTGATAGGGATCCAAGAACACTAGCCATTTAGAAGATTCTGAAACTGCCAACTATTACAATGCTATATCAGTAAAGGTACAATTATTAATGTTATCATTTTTGGCCAATGAACCCTCTAATAAGTAGCCCCTCAATAACATTTCATTTCCTTCCTGGCATACCTGGCAGAAGTAGGGATACTTGAGTATCATAATTTAGTATTATAATTTCTTCTAATAAGTATTATAATTTCACAGGTGGTTCTTGAACGGATTTCATGTCTAGGGAAATGTAAGATTCTGGTGCTGATAGGTGCACCATAAGAGACTGTGCCATGCTCAATTAAGTGGTTCAGGACATTAAGAACACCAAGGAGGGAAGCGTTAACATTCAATGAGAGCATGAATGCTAAGTCATTTCAGTGGTGTCTGACTCTTTGCGACCCTATGGACTATAGCCACCAGGCTCCTGTCCGTGGGATTCTCCAGGCAAGAACACTGGACTGAGTTGCCACGCTCTCCTCCAAGTGATGTTCCTAACCGAGGGACTGAACCTGCATCTCTTATGTCTCCTGCATTGGCAGGCGGTTTCTTTACCACTAGCGCCACCTGGGAAGCCCTCAATGAGAGCAAGTGAAGTGAAGTTGCTCAGTCGTGTCCAACTCTTTGCGACCCCATGGACTGTAGCCTACCAGGCTCCACCATCCATGGGATTTTCCAGGCAAGAATACTGGAGTGGGGTGCCATTTCCTTCTCCAGGAGGTCTTCCCCCACCCAGGGATTGAACCCAGGTCTCCCACATGGTAGGCATTGTAGGCAGACACTTTACCGTCTGAGCCACCAGGGAAGATCAAATGAGAGCAAAGTATGAGTCAAATATATATATTAAGTGTTTCCATAATGCATTTTACTATCCACAGTAACTTTTTAAAAGGTGTTATTATCTGCATTTACAGATGAGAAAACTGAGGCTGAGAAGTTGCTTACTAGTATGAGGAAGACCTGACATTATCACCCATGGTTATCTGACTCCAAAGCCACACAAAAAATTTATCATCTTCAGATATGAGTGAGCTTGCATACCATTTCCCCATTTTATTTTTTATTATTTCAGTCATTCTTGTGGTTGATATTAGGGTTTACAAAAAATGACTCTATACCATCAGGACACAGATTAACAGTAAGATTCTGAATCCACAGGGAAAAGGTGACTCTCAATCTAGGTGAAGTAGTTAAATATGACTCCTACTTAGGTGGGTAGAAGAGACATCAGAGCCCATGAAGCAAACACTGGATGACTGTTTAAAAGACTTAAGTAAACTCAGGATATCCTTAGCAACCAGAAAAGTCAGTTTCCAGTATTTCCCATGTAATAAACATCCTAGGGTTCAGGGATTTATAGAGGGGTGACTAACGAAATCCGTTATCTCAAAAAGTATACCTAGGTCAAAAGAAATGCCCTCCCTGAAAATATACAGAGAAATATCTAGTAAGAGTCCCTTCACCTCTACAGGAACAGAATACTAGCAGAAATGTTTCATCAAAACACAATAAAAGTGAATATCTAGGAAATGGTTCTATAGGTGGGAGGGTTCCAAGCAAAAGCTAGTTAACTTAGGGCAGGAAAGATCCAGAGCAAAAGAATACATTATCAAACTAAAAGTCTGAGTCACCTGGAAAGCCCAAAGCAGAGGACAGCAACTTTCTTATTCTTCATGTTGATGCTGTTTACTTAACACAAATAAAATTAGTTCAGTCGTCTATTTTTCCCACTAGACTATAAGCTCTAGGAGTACAAAGGCCCTATCTGCCCCCTTTTCACTTTTATATCCCCAGTGCTTAGCATAGGGCCCAGACCACAACAAATGCTGAATAATGATCTGTATAACAATGATTCTCAAAGTGTGGTCCCTGGACCAGCAGCATTAGGATCATTTGAGAACTTGTTAGAAATTCAATTCTTAGGTCCCACCCCAGACCTACTGAATCAGACACTCCGGAAGTAGTCAGCCACCTGCATTTTCACAAGCCCTCCAGGGGATTTCCATGCATGCTCAAGTTTTAGGACACTGGGATGTAACAAGAGAACAGAAATATTCATTTTCTGCTTCAGGGAAGTATAAAGGTAAAAGTTCTTTTCTAGTATGGTATTGAAATGTCTGGCCAGGTTATCCACAATTCTGAGCCTGGTATGCACACAACTAACATTTTACCTGGAATGGAGTAAGGATTTCCAAATGCAGGCTATTTATTAAGGAAGGATCTTTTTTTTGGGGGGTGTTAGTTCTAAAAGGTCTTGTAGGTCTTCATAAAACCATTCAACTTCAGCTTCTTCAGCATTACTGGTTGGGGCATAGACTTGGATAATTGTGATACTGAATGGTTTGCCTTGGAGATGAACAGAGATCATTCTGTCGTTTTTGAGACTGCATTCAACATTCAGAAAACGAAGATCATGGCATCTGGTCCCATCACTTCATGGGAAATAGATGGGGAAACAGTGGAAACAGTGTCAGACTTTATTTTTTGGGTTCCAAAATCACTGCAGATGGTGACTGCAGCCATGAAATTAAAAGACACTTACTCCTTGGAAGAAATGTTATGACAAACCTAGATAGTATATTCAAAAGCAGAGACATTACTTTGCCGACTAAGGTCTGTCTAGTCAAGGCTATGGTTTATCCTGTGGTCATGTATGGATGTGAGAGTTGGACTGCGAAGAAGGCTGAGTGCTGAAGAATTGATGCTTTTGAACTGTGGTGTTGGAGAAGACTCTTGAGAGTTCCTTGGACTGCAAGGAGATCCAACCAGTCCATTCTGAAGGAGATCAACCCTGGGATTTCTTTGGAAAGACTAATGCTAAAGCTGAAACTCCAGTACTTTGGCCACCTCGTGAGAAGAGTTGACTCACTGGAAAAGACTCTAATGCTGGGAGGGATTGGGAGTAGGAGGAGAAGGGGACAACAGAGGATGAGATGGCTTGATGGCATCACAGACTCGATGGATGTTGAGTCTGAGTGAACTCCGGGAGATGGTGATGAACAGGGAGGCCTGGCGTGCTGTGATTCATGGGGTTGCAAAGAGTCGGGCACGACTAAGCAACTGAAATGAACTGAAGGAAAGATCTTGCACAACTTACTTAACTTAAGCATGTTTCCTTATCTGTGAGAAAAGAATAATACCAACCTCACAGTTTGGAAGGATTGAATGAGATTTTTTTTTTAATTTACATAAGTTCTAAAATATATGAAACACTCCATAAATGATAGTGGCAGCTTCTTCTTAGTGAATCTGTTGTGGAGGTCTCTCATAGAAACAGTTCTCAACCTCCAAGAAGGCCCTGGGAATATAAAGGGCATCACCTACATGCTAGGATACAAGTAGCTTTGTGAGAGTGTAAAGATACACTGCTTGCTAGACTCCTGAGCAAAGAGATGCCTAAGAAAAAAAAGAAGTGAAGTCATGAAGGGTTAAAGAGAGGAAGCAAGATGGGAATGGAAAAGAGGTTTCTTGTCATGGGTGAGAACTGCTGGCAGTGAAAATAGCAGGTTAGAAGAGCAAGGCTAGGCCATGATGGACTCTTCTCAGAAAGCAAGAAGGAAGTCCTTATATGTCTGCTGTCTATATTTTCCAAGCCAAAAATTGGTACAGTGTCTGATGAATATGAGTATACTTAGGGACACAATGGGACAAACCAAAACCAGGGCTGTCCTGGGAATTTCAGAATATATGGTTACTGTCTGGAAATGGTCTATTTTTAAAAGAAACCAACACCAGTATGGCTAAAGAACTGCACAAAGTTTCACAATACCTCCATACAGGCTCTGGTTATGACTCACCCTGAGTAATGAAGGCTGTATGGGCACATGACCCCTAAAAACTTAGAGCATTTATGAGAAGTTACTTAGGGCCATCTTCTCTTTCTTCCTTTTTCACCAGACCCTTTGGGTTTTATAAATTCACTGGCCAAAATCTGGAGACCTTAGTAAAAGATCGTCAGGCTTATCCCAAATATCTTATATTAGCTACTGTGTTTTTTCTTTTAAATACCAGCTTAAGGGTACTTTTGGACTACTTCACTGCCCTTGATGGTAAGGAGGGACAAAATGTCCTTCAATACTAAATCATGGTCAGGAATTCATAGTTTTTAAAGATCCAATAGACAGTTAAGCAGAACTTTATAACCGCTGGTTATAAAAACTGGAATGGTTAGAGAATTAATGGCCTTACTGCTAGTGATTTTGTCAATTATGAGACCTGCTACTATCAAGTCAGTCACAAGTAGGTGAGTTTGAACAATTTACCTTCCCATGCAAGTACCAGGTTTAAGGGAGAGAAAATAATTCTACCTACTAGAATTTAACAGTAGGATACCAAAAGAGTGGAATGAAGGATAAACCACCTCTTACTACTACTGTGTCAATTTTCCTTCCCGAGATGCTTTTCCCAAATAGAAATCAAAATACAGAGACACTGACTGGTGCAGCCGTCTAGTGTGACTAAGACTGAGCAGGCATTGTTTTTCAGAGGATCTTTCACTTTACGGAAATGGCTGGCCCTCCAGACCTAGTTGAGTAACAACTTTCAAATTGTTCTGGTTTCCTTTCCAACCCTGGAAAAGAGAGGCCACCTTGTCATTGTACTTGGAGAGAACGCATCGGATCAGTCAGAGTGACAGCAATTAGTGTCACTTGATCTAATTTCAATATGGAGTGGCTGACAGCTCCTCCAGTAGCCAAGGGCTCCATGTTTTCCCAGGTATCATCATTCTAGGGAAGAAATTAGTGTGTATAACTAGTGCTCAGAATTCCTCACCTCAACCATTTCTTGTATTTCAATCTTTGAATTTAGTGGTATACATGGCACCACGCAGATCAGGTTAGTGTGGGGAATACTCAGCTGTTGGAGGACTCAGACTATTATCTGGAGGGCATGCATTGTCTGGATTAAGAGAGACTACAACGAAAGCTAAGAGGTGTTCCTGGCCTCATTCTTTTTCAACAGAAAGAATGGGTTAGAGGGTCATCACCCCACAAGGATAAACAAGATTAAACTGCAGTTGAGAGGGTGAATTTAGAACAACAAATCATGGTGAAGCAGCTTCCCTACTCTGTGCTATCCACTAGAGATCAGAAATGACAAAGATCATCCTTCCTCATCAGGAGCTCATGGTCTAGTAAGTGAAGAAGAAAAACCACATAAATAAAATTTAACATAAAACAGTAAATGCTAAAATAGCTGTGAATGAGGAGTGAGGGGGCAGAATAAAAACACTTGGTGTGGGAGCTCAGGCAAGCAAGAAAGTGGATCATGACTGGGGAAAGTAGCTCAGTATCTGTGGCTTGGAGCCACCAGACAGCATAAATTGAAGATAGAACAAAAGCAAGGAGGAAGGCTAGAAAAGTTCCCAGCCAAAAAGCTGAAGGAGCACCATTGTTTTTGGACATTTTTAGGGGACAGAGGCTTTGGCAGGGTGGAGAATTCTCTCTCAGCAGAATGCCTTCTCACTCACCTGCATATACCCTTACAGAAGATATACTTTGGTGGAGAAACAGGGACAGGGCGAGGGAGCAAGTGTGTAAAACACCCAAAGAGTACATGACACCTAAGTTCTTGGCAAATAGTACTGTTCTTGACTTCTCCCACACATTCCACCAGAATTTCAAGAGTTAGATTTTGCACTCAGAAGATGAGAAAAAACAAAAACAACAGAGATCACCAAAGTATACTTGGAAGCAAAAATATAGACATTACTCAGCAGCATTTCATCGGTGTGGCTGACAGAGCTCTCTAAATCCACTGGGAAATGGCACAGTCCTTCTCTTTGGATGAATACTGGAAGCATAGCATGACCTCTAGATCACTACCCATATCATTCAGTAAAATGCTAACCTATACCATTTCTTATACTATTATCTGTACCTACTGTGTGTGTGCATACTCAATCACTTTAGTCGGGTCTGACTCTTTGCGACCCTATGGACTGTAGCCCACCAGGCTCATCTATCTATGGGATTCTCCAGCCAAGAATTCCGGATTGGGGTTGCCATGCCCTCCTCCATGGGATCGTCCCAACCCAGGGAATTGAACTCACATCTCCTCTGACTCCTGCACTGCAGGCAGGTTCTTTACTGCTGAGACACTGGGGAAGCCCTGTGTCTTCTTTCCTCATGAATTTAACTTCACAGCTAATCCTTACACAGAACAGAGTCCTCTCTGGGCTAAACTATTCCAATGTTCTCTTCAACAATGACTCTGTTTTACCTGTGAATTGATGCTTTTGAACTATGGTGTTGGAGAAAACTCGCGAAGAGTCCCTTGGACTGCAAGGATATCAAACCAGTCAATCCTAAAGGATATCAGTGCTGAATAGTCACTGAAAGGACTGATGCTGAAGCTGAAACTCTAATACTTTGGCTACCTGATGCGAAGAACTGACTCATTAGAAAAGACCCTGATGCTGGGAAAGAATGAGGGCATGAGGAGAAGGGGATGACAAAGAATGAGATGGTTGGATGGCATCACCAACTCAATGAACATGAGTTTGAGCAAGCTCTGGGAGTTGGTGATGGACAGGGACGCCTGGTGTGCTGTAGTCCATGGGGTCACAAAGAGTCGGACATGACTGAGCAACTGAAATGAACTGAACATCTCACTCTGATTCAACTGTATAACTCCTATACCAATATTTTCCTAATAGGTCAGAAAATCAAGTCAAAATGAATGAACAAATGCTTTCATTTCAAGTTTCTCCACTCTTCCCTCTCCTAATTCTATACTTCTCAAATATCCTCATTTCCTGATAGTTCCCTAAATAAAACTAAATCAACTCTGTGATCCTCACTGGTTGGAATGTCTAATGCTCTCCCCCAAATCAAATTCTAAATTCTTATCATTTGAAACATAATTCAAAATCTCCCATTAATGCTTCTCCAACAAATAAGTCCATTAATGTCAACATGACTAATATTCCTCCCCCATTTTCATGTATAATCATGAATACCCAACTCCCCATCACCCACGTGTGGCCGTTTCCCCCTCTTTCAGTTACTGGCCCGGGGTATGGCCACTCCAGTGAAGGCACTGGAGCACGGTAAGTACATATAAACAGCTCACAAAATGAGGGGAAAAGTCAAGAAAAGAAGGCAAGGAAATTACTGTTTTGCGCTATTTGCCTTAAGGTCCCTTACAGAGGCAGGGATAATGAGAGGTGATTACATATATACATGTAAAATTTCATTACATCAAGTTATAATTTGAGACATACACCATAGCCATAGAAATAGCCACCTGGTTAGTTAAATAGAAAAGATGTTTACTTATGTCCCAGTACAAGAGCAAGTTGGTAAATTATTCTATGAACTGTATAGTGAAAGTCTCCAGACTAAGATTAACATGAAATGTGTGTGTGCATAAACACACATGCTTACAAAGTAAAAATGCCCATCCTATTCATCCCTTATAAAAGAGCTTGCCAAACCATTCTTTAAACTCCTATTTGTCCACAGGCAACTGTCAAGTACATAGAGGGTATTCAAGTGGTAGTTGACAATGATCTTCAATACTAGCTGAATGAAAACCTATCCAGCCAAGTTCAGGAGGAAATGAATCTTTAATCATAAAAACACTCTAAAAAAGAATCCTGCATGTTACAGCATTCTTATAATTGTACTGGAAGATATACTGTAATTTACTTAGTATAGCCAAGAATTTATAGAACCATGATTCAGAGTTGCACACAATCTGACTTTAGCATGAAAGCTGGAAAATAAAACCTACGGGAATCAATCCAACTTGCTTTATTTCCTGGAATACAGGTAAAACTCATTATAGTTTAACATCAGGATGACAAAGCCTCAAGATAACAATGTTCTGTCTCAAAATGAATCCACAGTAGTTTGCTGATTTGGTACAAAAAATTATTTACATCAAACAATCAAGGAAAACAAATGTTTTCTTCAATTCTCTTCTAGTAACAGTCACTCCCTGTAATGAAAAAATATTTATGTGCTGCTGGCAAAGCAATCCTCACTTGTTAATTCACTGTGAACATTTTCCCCCAGTTTTACTGTATAAAAGTTCCTCAACTCTTACCTCCTTAAATATTGTACATAAGCATACGTAACTACCTAAAATGGATGTCAAATCCATTCAATGCCTATGCTATAGACTTAATCTTCAAAATCAAGTTATTCTGCTCATAGAGAGATAATTTGACCTCTGCCCACCTGTGAAAGAGAAAGTGTTAGTTGCTCAGTCATGTCTGATTCTTTGTGACCCCATGTACTGTAGCCCACCAGGCTCCTCAGTCCATGGAATTCTCCAAGCAAGAACACTGGAGTGGGTTGCCATTTCCTTCTCCAGGGGATCTTCCCAAACCAGGGATCGAACCTGGCTCTCCCTCATTGCAGGCAGACTCTTTACTGACTCAGTCACCAGGGAAGCCTACCTGTGAATGACTACAAATAGATTAACAGACCCCTTCCAAAGGCTGGCCATTCGTGGAGATGTTTTACAAGACTGAAGACCATTTTTACTTTACTTCACCACTGCCTCTCCATCTCTAACCTGCCCTTTGACTTTTAGTTCCTCATTGCTTCTCTCTTTGCTTCTATAAAAGAACCTAGCATCCAGATCCCAACAAGATGGTTACTTTGAGACATTAGTCTGTCATCTTCTCAGTCAGCTGGCTTTCCAGATAAAGCCATATTCCTTGCCTCAAAAACAACAAGAAAAAAAATCAAGTTATTCTGCAACTACTATTATCTATTTTAACTTGTGTAAGATTTATGCCAATCAGGCTATATGGTTAGCCTACTAAACTGTATTTAAGTACTGATACACTGGAAATATAAATTCTACACAATAGAAGGTGGTTTAAAAAAACAATACATTTCCATTCTTCTTTGTGTGTTTATAATAGTACTGATATGTACTGCGTATGGTTCTAATGATGTAAGTTTTAATGAAATACTTAATGCAATTAAAATTTCATAGAATATTTCTACCTTAACAATAACAAAAAGGCCAGTAGTAAAAATGGACAATTTTCATCCTAAATCAATGGCATATAAAGTTAAAACCTGATGAAACTGGGTATTTTTAAGGCACAAGATTTATGCAACTTCTCAGAATGGTACATATGAACGTAAGCATATAATACATATACATAATACATTCAGGTTCTTTGTGAATAGAGCTTTAAAATGCTTCATCTATAACAGTATATATTTCTTTAGTACACAATATGAGTTATTCCCATATTTCAATATTCAGTGGAACCAAAACCCAATAACCTGCTTACAATTTTACAAGGAGTTCAGCTATTTGATTTTGTTCCTTTCAGTAGTTGAATGCTTAGTATTTTTGAAGTTGCAGCACCCAGTGGCCCAGACGGTAAAGTGTCTGTCTACAATGTGGGAGACCTGGGTTTGATCCCTGGGTCGTGAAGTTCCCTGGAGAAGGAAATGGCAACCCACTCCAGTACTCTTGCCTGGAAAATCCCATGGACGGAGGAGCCTGGTGTCCATGAGGTCACAAAAAGTCAGACACGACTGAGTGACTTCACTTTCACTTTTTTTTGGGGGTGGGGGCTTCCCTGGTGGCTCAGAGGTTCAAGTGTCTGCCTGCAATGTGGAAGACCGAGATTTGATCCCTGAGTCGGGAAGATACCCTGGAGAAGGAAATGGTAACCCTCTCCAGTATTCTTGCCTGGAAAACCCCATGGATGGAGGAGCCTGCTAGGCTACATTCTATGGGGTCACAAAGAGTCAGACACGACTGAACAACTTCACTTTATTATTAGTTGATTGACCTCATGACACACTCTTTTTCTCTCGTACAAATATGGGATGTGTGGGCATTTTCATTCAAAATAATTTTGATTTTAAAACTTCATGACACCTCTTGAAGAATTGAGAGGCAGATTTAAAAACTCACTGTTCTTAATTTATCTGCCTTAGGAACAAATACAAACAAAAATGTACTTAGTCCTTTTATATAAAGCAATATTCTATCTGTATAGGTTAAAATGGAGTGAGAAGGGGAAAAGAAAGAAGATACAAAGACAAAGACATTAGGTCTCTGCTATCAAATGAGTTTACCGTTTAATGTGGGAGAAAGACATGCATACAAACAATAGAAAACATTCAATGACTGAGACATTAGGGAGGGGTATGGGGACATGCCAAGTCGGAAAGAAGCCAGCTTCAAAGTTTGAAATTGGAGCACTGATACCATGCTGTAGATTTTAAATTACACTCTTTTATCTTACATATGGATTCCCATTTATGTGCAAAGAGATATACATGTAGCAATGCTAAATGCAGTCACTCAGGTTGCATTTTGCTTTCCAAACCATGCACCTACCGGTCCTGCATCCACCCAGAGAGGGCACTGTTTTTCAAATTCACACAAAGACAATGTACTGCTAGCAGTGGCCCTGAAAACATAATTTTGCTTCCTGTCTTTCCCTCTGCTAGTAATGCTTCAATCTAAATGTTCATCGATAATGGACTGGTTAAATAAATCATGGTACATCCATACAACAGGATATCTTGCGGGCATTAAACAGAAACAGGCACTGGGAGTCTAGTTAATTATACAGTGGTGCTCAAATTTCTTGGTGTTAGTAATACACTGTAGTTATGGAAGATATCACCTGCAGGAGAAGCTGGGTGATGGGTAAATGGGAGCTCTCTGTACTATTTTGGTAATATCCTGTGAGTCCATAATAATTTCATAATAAAAAGCTAAAGAAAAAAAAAAATAGAACTAGGCATTCCTCAGTGTGCTGATGTAGAAGTATCTCCAAGATTGGCACTTAACTGCAAAAAAGTATAGAAGAGTATGCACAGTATGCTACCTTTTGTGCAAAACAAAGGGTATGTATATGTATACAAATGCTACTATATGTATAGATTATCTATAGAAAGATACACAAGAAACTGGTGGCAGCAGGGGAGGGGAACTGGGTAGCTGGGAGACAGGGGTAGGAGGGAGACCTTATTGTCCTTTTGTGATGTCTGAATTTCATATTATGGACACATCAGATACATGTGTGCTCAGCTGTATCTGACTCTATGCAACCCTGTAGACCATAGCCCGCCAGGCTCCTCTGTCCATGGGATTTCCCAAGCAAGAATGCTGGAGTGAGTTGCCATTTCCTCCTCGAGGGGATCTTCCTGACCCAGAGATCGAACGTATGTCTCCTGCATTTCCTGCATTTCCAGGCAGATTCTTTGCCACTGAGCCACCTGGGAAGCCCCACCATGTACACATACTACCTCTTCAAAAAAAAAAAAAAAAAAAGTTCACTCCAAGGGCACAGTCTTCCTGTCACAAGATTTTAAAGTAGTATCTTCCATCTGATATATTCCCCTACACTCAGTTTAGAAGGCCCAAGGGTTACAGGATGGGATTTAGGGACAGGTTCTTCCACTGACCTGGCACTCTGTGTCCACCTGCTAGACAGTGAGCTAGGCTCTCCAGGGAGAAGGGCCACATCAGCCGTCCCTGGCACAAAGTCTCACATATCTTGTGACACAGATTTTCTTGAATTAATCTGACCTTTTACCCTGGCCCTTCCTTTTGACCTACTCTTAAAACCCCACACCTAGAAGGATTCTTTATCACTGAGTCTGCCCCAGAAGCAAAGCTAAAAAAATTAACTTCTCCTTAGCATAAGTCATTCCCAGATCAACAACTA
Source organism: Nanger dama (assembly GCA_917880005.1). Classification (NCBI taxonomy): domain Eukaryota; kingdom Metazoa; phylum Chordata; class Mammalia; order Artiodactyla; family Bovidae; genus Nanger; species Nanger dama. The sequence goes on along the minus strand of CAKJTW010000085.1, from coordinate 4,752,181 downwards.
CTGACACCAAATGCTCAAAAAGGTGCAGGCTTATTCCAGTGAAGGCCAGAGTTTTTATGGAAACATGGGTGATTTATAACTTTCATTTTTACTTTAACATCTCTATGTCTATCAACAAGATGATTCTTCACAGTCATCTCAGCTAAAACCTGCTATCCAGGCTCATCACCCCCTAACTTCTATAGGTTTTATTTGTCCCTCTATAAGGTAAGACGTATTTGTAGTTCAGTTATCTAAGTGTATAACTTAGCTCTCTTGAAGGTGAAAGTGTTAATCGCTCAGTCGTGTCTGACTCTGTGAAACCCCATAAACTGCAGCCTTCCAGGTTCCTCTGTCCATGGGATTCTCCAGGCAGGAATACTAGAGACGATTGCTGTTCCCTTCTCCAGAGGATCTTTCCAACCCAAGGATTGAACCTGGGTCTCCTGCACTGTGGGTGGATTCTTTACCATCTTAGCCACCTGGGAAGCCAATAGCTCTCTTACTAGAGTATAAACTTCTTAAGGGCAGGGAAGCCTTATCAATCTCATTATTCCCACAGTAACTAATATCTAGGTCAGTCATCTTTGAAGACAGTTCATTTAATTAACTTTTCATAATTTGAAAATTAAATAACTTAAAAATATCATTTAATGTATTACTGAATTAATTTGCTTAAAATAACATAGAGGGTTTGTTGTAAGGTCAAATAAAAGACTTTTACAAGTGTATCTAGAAAGAAATTAGCTATCATAACATCCTTGAGAATGCTCTGACTTCATGGAGTTGAATCCAGCACTTTCTTGATCTGTATACTAGAAACATATCCTTTCTCCCTTTCTCAGTCATGTATAGTTTGCTTCTAAGCTGAAACATTACTATGAAATTGCTAAGCTACTTGCTCTTTAAACTTGGTAAACAATTGCTAAATAAGGAGACTAAGATCCCTAGGGGAGAGAGAAGAAGATGTAGTCCCTTCTGAGAGCACCCATTCACTAGCTTCCTACTTTACAAGGAATCCTGCCTTGCCTGCTGGACATCACTGATCCTGACAGCCAGCCCCCAGAAGCAGTGAAGTCCTTGTTTTCTGCTATTTGCAGCTGAGTCAAGATTTATGCAAAACTGCTCAGAGCCTTTAGTCATTTTGTCTGCCACATTACCTCCTCCTCAAATAAACAGAACTGAAAGTAAGTCAAAATTAGAGCTGATTTTCTCCCCATAGAAACAAATCACTGATATTTTAAGTTATAACGGAATTTTATTATCTGAAACTTCATTAGTCTATTCTGTAGTTCATTTGGTTAGTTAAGTTATATAAGTTTCAAAAGGTTAGGCTATATTAAAACTCTACTGTAAAGCAAGCATTAATATAAAAATTAAAAAATTATATTACAATCCTTCACACTTGTCCTTAATAGTAAGCCGTGATGAAGGCAGGAACCACATTTTACCTATCTCTGAATCTCTCACAGTGCCTTGAACATTGTAAATTCTTAAGAATATTTATTTGAATTTACTTTTTCAAGGATGCATTGAATATGCACATTGACAGATAATTCACTTTTAAACTTCAGACATTTCTATTAGAAATTATTCAACTTTTTAATTGATGTGCCATACTTACTTTAAAAAAAAAAAAATTATTCTCAACTCTCTTAAGAGACTCTACCTGAGGTAAAATCAACTTTCTGGGCAATAGATATTCACATTTTGTGATAGATGTAGCACATCCCACTGAAGGTCTCTGGGAATTAGTTCTGGAAGAAAGCTAAGCAAGCTCAGAGAGAGATTGTTAACTGTCTACAGCTACCTGAGGGCTGTCATAAAATTATTAAACATACTCATTTTAATGTTTATTTAAAAAATAAACGTATGCCATTAAGCATTTTTAGGAGAGGAGGGATATGTTGTAAAACCAATGCTTGAGTATTACAATTCTCACAATGTCAAAAATCATACATAGAAGAAATAGGCAAAGCTTAAACACTGTGGTACAGTTTTCTCATTTTAAAAACTGGAATAAAAATAAACCCATAATTCATGGGAATGTTCTGAGAAGTGATGATTATGAAGGGTTGTTTGTGTGTGTGTGTGTGTGTGTGTATTTTAGTAAGGTCTATCTAGAAGGAACCCAAAATATTGTACATAGACAATATACTTGTACTTGCTTACAGTATATAAAAGAAATTGTCAAACAGAACTTAACTTTGAAAATAATCTGTAATGGCATTCCCATCATCTAACCTGCATGTCAAAGCACTGAGATTTCTGAAACTATCAATTCCTTGCTCCAGTTTGAGTCATTTTCTTAATGGCAGCCCAGGAATTGTTTTAACATCTTAACTTAAAAATCTAGTTGCATTAATACCAACCAATGTCAATAGTATACAAAATCTCTGTCCCTCCCCATTTCCATTAAGCTATTACTGTCATTCAAATTACTTCTTTATACATGATAAGCATTTTTTACATTAACAGTTTTAGAATTACTGCTTATGCAGTTCTTTTAAATCAAACAGGAGAAGAGTTACAAAAATAACTTTACAATGACTTTTATGTTTATTTATGCAGTTATCTTTACCAATACAGTTTTTTTAATAAGCATTCAACTTACTATCTAGTGTCCTTTCAGTTCAGCCTGAAGGACTCCTTTTAGTATTTCTTGAAGAGCAAACCTATACCAACAAATTCTGTTTCTGTTTATTTTCCCTTTGTTTTCCTGATTTTTCCTTCATTTATAGTTATGGATAGTTTTGCTAGACACAGGATTCTTGGTTGACAATCCATTTTTTCAGCACTTTAAATACTTGATCCCACTCCCTTCTGGCCACCATGGTATCTAATGATAAACCAGCTAATTAATCTTATTCATTGTCTGAGGAGGTGCTACAAATAGCTGAGAAAAGAGAAGCTAAAGGCAAAGGAGAAAAGGAAATATATACCCATCTGAATGCAGAGTTCCAAAGAATAGGAAGGAGAGATTTTAAAAAAGCCTTCTTCAGTGATCAATGCAAAGAAATAGAGGAAAACTATAGCATGGGAAAGACTAGAAATCTCTTCAAGAAAATTTAGAGACACCAAGGGAACATTTCATGCAAAGATGGGCACAATTAAGGACAGAAGTTGTATGGACCTAACAGAAGCAGAAGATATTAAGAAGAGATGGCAAGAATACACAGAAGAACTGTACTAAAAAGATTTTCATGACCTAGATAACCACGATGGTGTGATCATTCACCTGGAGCCGGACATCCTTGAGTGTGAAGTCAAGTGGGCCTTAGGAAGCATCATGATGAACAAAGCTGGTGGAGGTGATGGAATCCCAGTTGAGCTCTTTCAAATCCTAAAAGATGATGCTGTGAAAGTGCTTCACTCAATATGCAAGCAAATCTGGAAAACTCATCAGTGGCCACAGGACTGGAAAAATCAGTTTTCATTCCAATCCCAAAGAAAGGCAGTGCAAAAGAATGTTCAAACTACTGCACAATTGCACTTATTTCACATGTGAGCAAAGTAATGCTCAAAATTCTCCAAGCCAGGCTTCAACAGTACGTGAACTAAGAAACTGCAGACATTCAAGCTGGATTTAGAAAAGGCAGAGGAACCAGAGGTCAAATTGCCAGCTTCTGCTGGATCACAGAAAAGGCAAGAGAGTTCCAGAAAAACATCTATTTCTGCTTTATTGACTATGCCAAAGGCTCTGACTGTGTGGATCACAACAACGTGTGGAAAATTCTTAAAGAGACAGGAGTACTAGATCATCTCAACTGCATCTTGTGAAACCTGTATGCAGTTCAAGAAGCAACAGTTAGAACTGGACATGGAACAATGGACTGGTTCCAAATTGGGAAAGGAGTATGTCAAGGCTGTGTATTGTCACCCTGCTTATTTAACTGATATGCAGAATACATCATGCGAAATGCCAGGCCAGATGAAGCACAAGATGGAATCAAGATTGCTGGGAGAAATATTAATAACCTCAACTATGCAGAGGATACCATCCTTATGGCAGAAGGTGAAGAGGAACTAAGGAGCATCTTGATGAAGGTGAAAGAGTAGAGTGAAAAAGCTGGCTTAAACTCAACATTCAAAAAACTAAGATCATGCTATCCAGTCCCATCACTTCATGGCAAGTAGTTGGGAAACAATGGAAACAGTGACATACTTTATTTTCTTGGACTCCAAAATCACTGCAGATGTTGACTGCAGCCATGAATTTAAAAGACACTTGCTCCTTGGAAGAAAAGTTATGACAAACCTAGACAACGTATTGATAAGCAGAGACATTACTTTGCCAACAAAGGTCCATCTAGTCAAGGCTATGGTTTTTCCAGTGGTCATGTATGGATGTGAGAGTTGGACTATGAAGAAAGCTGAGCACTGAAGAATTGATGCTTTTGAACTGTGATGTTGGAGAAGACTCTTGAGAGTCCCTTAGACTGCAAGGAGATACAACCAGTCCATTCTAAAGGAGATCAGTCCTGGGTGTTCTTTGGAAGGAATGATGCTAAAGCTGAAACTCCAGTACTTTGGCCACCTGATGCGAAGAGTTGACTCATTGGAAAAGACCCTGAAGCTTGGAGGGATTGGGGGCAGGAGGAGAAGGAGACGACAGAGGATGAGATGGCTGGATGGCATCACCGACTCGATGGACACTGAGTTTGAGTGAACTCCGGGAGTTGGTGACGGACAGGGAGGCCTGACGTTCTGCGATTCATGGGGTCGCAAAGAGTTGGACACGACTCAACGACTGAACTGAACAGAAGTGTATGTAATAGGTTCCTTCTTGCTGCTTCTAAGATTCTCTCAGTTTCTTTCAACAATTTAACTATCGTGTTTAGGTGTGGATCTTTCTGAATTTATCCTACTTTAATTTCCTCTTACTTTGAGTTCATTGAGCTTCTTGTATGTTCTACATTAATGTTTTCATCAAATTTTGGAGGTTTTCACCCATTGTTCCTTAAATACTCCTTCTGCTCCCCTACTTCTCATCTTGGGACCCTATTATATGTATGTTGGTACACCTGATGGTGTTTCACAGGCATCAGCACCTGCTCATTTCTTCCCCCACCCTTTTTTTTCTTCTCTTTGGGCTTCCCTGATAGCTTAGCTGGTAAAGAAACCACCTACAATGCAGGATACCTGGGTTCGATCCCTGGGTTGGGAAGATCCCCTGGAGAAGGAAAGGTTACCCAGTCCAGTATTCTGGCCTGGAGAATTCCATGGACTGTGTAGTCCATAGGGTCACAAAGAGTCGGACACGACTGAGCAACTTTCACTTTCACTTTTCTTTTTCTCAAACAGTATAATCTCAGTCTATCTTCAAGTTTGTTGATTCTTAATTCTGCCAGCTCATATCTGCTGTTGAAACTCTTTAGTAAATTTTTAAATTTTTAGTTATTAAAACTTTCAACTACAGATATTCCATATGGCTCTTCTAAAAGTAATTTCTATCTCTTTATTGATATTCTTTATTTGACAAGATATTCACAAGTTCCTTTTAATTTAGATATTATTTCCTTTGACTATATCTATAGTATTTCATTTAAAGTTTTGTTTACAAGCACGTCTGGGCTTCCTCAGGGGCAGTTTCTATCAAATGCTATCTCCCTGTATATGTGCCATACTTTCCTATTTCTCTGTTGAAAATTGGACATGTAAAATAATGTAACAACTTTAGAAATCTGATCCCCCAAGTTTTTCTTGTTTTATTGTTATTGCTGCTATTTGTTTGTTTAGTGACATTCCTGGAAGAATTCTGTTAAGTCTGTATTCCCAGTCTGTGGCCACTTGAAGTCTCTGCTCAGTTATTAATAGCTTAGGGGTCAGCTAATGATTGGAGAGAGATTTTTCTAAAATTCCTTGTACCAACAGATCTTTCACCCTTTGCAAAGGGACCCCATGCGTGTGTTGGGAAAGGCCTTCATTTGATCTGGCAGTTTATAACTCTGCCTTAGTCTTCATTTTCTGCTTCTGAAAATTTTAAGGTCAGCCAGAAGCGAGCACACAAGGCTTCCACAGGTTTTTCCTGGGCATACATCCCAGCCCTGCACACGTGTAAGGAATTGTAGATACCCAGGAATATATCAGAATTTTTTAAAGCTTCCTATCTCATCTCTAGATCCTTCTTTTGAATTTTCTGACCAGTCCCTTCTCTGTGCCTCCTGGTATCACTACCTCAGGCAGATGCAATGTTAAGCAATTTCTCTGAATGTTTTAAACAAATGCCCTGAGGATAAGACTTTTTCCACTGAGAAAGGATGAGTCAGGTCAAGTCAAGACAAGCCTTGTGAATGGGGCCTTTCCATGGAGCTGCCAGATGGGTCAAATAGTTACAGTTCTATGGGAATAGGGATATTAGAGCAAGTTAAAACACAATAAAGTTCACTATTCTTGCTGAAAATCAGCTGGTTTTAATGAATTAAAAAATGCTCCTCAGGTTGTTAGAAGCCTTTGGTTAATTTCCAGAATTCCAAAACAAGTTGATTTTTGAAAAATTTTGCCAGTGTTCATGCTGCTTTTTCATACAAGTTGATTTTCTGAGGTCCTTACTCCAATATTCCAAAATCCATTCTCTGAGTTTGAAAATCTTTCTGGAATTGGTGTTTCCCAAAAGACTGTAACTTTCAGCTCCTAAAACACTCAGCAAAGCATATGGCATTCCTAGTGATATCTACATGTACATTTCCAGGTTAAAATATTCATGAACACCTATAAAGTTAGAAGAGAGAAAATATGATCAACCTAGATTTACATTTCATTTTACCTTTGGAGACTACAAGGAAATATGGTTTTTGATAACAGACATGAAAAAAAAAGCATTTACTCTTATCAACATTTGGCTACACTTAAGTATTTTTAAAATATTGTTTCTTTTTAAAGATTCACAAATTTTAATTTTACATTATAGAACATGAGAGACTGATTTATCCAAGTCATGGTAAGACTAAAGGCACAGCATCTAATTCAATGGCTAGAGTCATAACAGATGAAAGTTTACTAAGAAAAGGTCTCAATGTATCTCTTATATGAAATGAGGAAGATAGTAATTATAAGCTCTAAATCTTGACTTTTATAAAGAATCAGAAATACTTTAAAAACTCATTTTAATAGAATGTTTGCTATTTCATCATGTACAACTATTTATTATAATGTTACCAAACCAAATTACAAGTAATGAAAGTATCTGACAACAATGGTAGCATTGTGGCGCTGTGCTTCGTTGCTCAGTCGTGTCCAACTTTTTGCGACCCTATGGACTGTAGCCCGCCAGGCTCCTCTGTCCATGGGATTCTCCAGGCAAGCATACTGGAGTGGGTTGCCATGCCCTCTTCCTGGGGATCTTCCCAACCCAGAGATCAAACCCAGGTCTCCCACATTGCAGGTGGATTATTTACCATCTGAGCCACCAGGGAAGCCAAAGAATACTAGAGTGGGTAGCCTATCTCTTCTCCAGCAGATCTTCCGGACCCTAGGGTCTCCTGCATTGCAGGCGGATTCTTTACCAGCTGAGGTACCCAGGAAGCCCAATGGTAGCATTATCATTATACAAAATTGTTATTTAGTTGCTAAGTCATGTCTAACTCTTTTGTGACTTCATGGACCCCCTGCCAGGCTCCTTTATCCATGGTCTTCCCTGGTGGCTCAGACGGAGTCAGACAAAGAATCTGCCTGCAATTTAAGAGACTCAAGTTCAATTCCTGTGTTGGGAAGATCCCCTGGAGAAGAGAATGGCTATCCACTCTAGTATTCTTGCCTGGAGAATTCTACAGTGGGTTATGGTGTATGGGGTCACAGAGCCGGACACAACTAAGCGACTAACACAATACTAAATTAGAAAATGTCAAACATATTATAAGTGGTTCATTTGGAGAGTTCTGGGGGTCCTGAATGAGTTTAATTGCATGTATGATATGAAAATAACCTGCACATACCTTGTGTGCCTATGTTGTAGGGGGTATGGTGTAGAAAATTAGAATGAACACATAAAGCTTTCCACATAACTTCCTTGCCCCTCTTAAAGTAGCACCCAAAATTGTACATGGGACTTTGGGCTTCCGGGTCATGCTGCAAGGGCAGAGAGTCACATTGGTGAAAGAAAAATGTTGAGTATCACTGACAATTTCTGAAACACAGTAACAGTGACTACAAAGTCATTAAAATCTTCTCCGAGAAAAGCAATTTAAATTGACCAAATCCTCAAAATAGAGGAATTCACTCATAAAAATCAACAATGATAAGTAGTCTTGGTGCTATTCATGATGCTATCATTCAGTTTCACTGTTCTAGTCTATTTCTAGTCTATACATATTTTTATAAACCATCATGAACATATGACAAAGGTATATAACATGGTAAGTTTTCACTATGTATCTTCACAATTCCTGGACTTAGAATCTGCAACTTTAGGAATTTATGAGCAACCATTATAGTCCTTGATTAAATAATTTTTCATTTTGCCAACACATTAATTTAAAGAATTTGAATCTTGTGTACTTTAAGGCTAATCTGTGTGAATGAGTTGCTAAGTTAGTAAGTCTATCCTATCATCCAATTATGCTTTGGATGTCTTCTTTGCATTGTAAACTACAAAATAAATCAGGAAGTTATTAAAAAATTGTTTTTTAAAAAAATGGCCCCCGAAATAAAGCAAATTTCTACTGCTGATTTTTAATATAAGGAAATGGTTTAAGAGTCATAAAGAAGTGTTGGTTGTTCGCCAGAAGATATTAATTTTGGATAAGTTAAAGACTAATGTCTTCAATTCAGCTTTGACTCAGATCTATGACATAAACAAGTCTGCCATAAAACATTTTATGAGGGAAATTACATGCTAAAATATTATTTGTGCTTTCAGGATAATTCATAATCCCTTGGGTCAGGCTTCTTCAAATCTGCCTCTCTTCATCTAAATTATATTAATGTGAGAACAGAAACATCAAGAATTTTCATAAAACAACAAAGGTATTCCTTTGGTTCATCAAATGTAGGATATTCAGTGTTTCCTGACCCTCCCAAAATACATTCTTAGGCAACAGATTAAACACTCTTGATTGCAGAAATACTAGGAAAGAAAGACACATTTATCTAAACATATGGAAACCTAGAGTGTAAAACAAAACAGTAGAAAAAAATAATAGTACCAAATAGCCTTCCAAGCACTCCAATCTTTTTTAAATTTTCATATTGATGTCTTAAAAAATTTTACTGGAGTATAATTGCTTTACAATGCGGTATTAGTTTCTCCTGTATAGCAAAGTGATTCTATTTGTTTACATAGAAAGAAAGAAAGAAAATGAAGTCACTCAGTCATGTCCGACTCTTTGCAACCCCATGGACAGTACCCTGCACCAGGCTCCTCTGTCCATGGAATTTTCTAGGCAAGAGTACTGGAGTGGGTTGCCATTTCCTTCTCCAGGGAATCTTCTCGACCCAGGGATCGAACCCAGGTCTCCCACATTGTAGACAGACGCTTTACCATCTGAGCCACCAGGGAAGTCTGTTTACATTAAGTTTACATATATCCCCTCTATCACCACAGAGCACTGAGTAGAGTTCCCCTTGATACACAATTAGCTTTTCATTAGTTATCTAGTTTATACATAGTATAAATAGTGTACATATGTCAGTTTCAATCTCCCAATTCATCCCATCCAGTACTTTCCCCTTACTCCAGTCTCCTATGAGAATGGAATCACCAGGTTAAAAGATAAGCAGGTGACTAAAGTCTGTGCCATAACTCCTTGAGAACCATAAATACATGTTCTTACCCTCCTGCATATAGCCACATGTAGCGAGGTCAGTCCCCAAATAACAAACAATATCAAATAAATCCACAAAGATCTTATGGTGTCAGTTATACACATAAGAAAAAGATATCCACTAAGGTAAAGCAGAGAAAGGAGCACAATGGAATACCTCACTTATTCTCTGCTTTTAAACTGCCTAGAAAACGTAGAAATCTTTGAGATCTGGCACTGCTCAGAATTCATCAGTCCACTTAAACAATGTTTAAGTACTCCTTTAGATATTAAATCCAGTTTGAAAAATCCTGAAAGTCATAAATTCACAACCTATTTATCACCATTACTCCACCACCTCCCCAAATTGCAAAACTAGCAGTACCAGCAAATAGCTTTCTAGATAATGCAAAATGGTTCAACACTGCTAGGATTTAAGTGGCCAAAATTGTATTATGCAGTTGCTACCAAGCCTTCAGATATTTAGGACTACTGCTTTCAAAAATGATGAAGCTCCACAGAAAAACTATGTTGAGGAAGGGAAAGAGAAGGCTCTTCCTGGATTTGGGCTTCAATTTTGGGGTATGAGAGACTGAGAATTAACAGCATTCAGATAAATACAACAATTCGGAGAGCAGGAAAGCACCACTGACCCTGCTGGGTTGGTGCAGGTTATTTAAGTTAATAAAAGGTTAATGAATGGTTATTATGGAGTGGCGAATAATTATAACTCTTCATGAAAAAGTGAACAAAAGCTTCAAGACTAAAACACTCCTTTTCTGTAAAAACTAACCTGAATTTCTCTAGGCTGAACTGAATAAAATACAGCAAAGTTTCACTTTAAAATTGGGATTTGCTTGTTCTCTTGCCACATCAAAATGGAGCCTTGGTTGTGCTCTACACCATAGAGGCCACTGCCTATTTAACATGCCTATTGCTTGAAGCCTGTGAAAAATGAAATTGGCATCTAAGTGGTTCAGCCCTGTATAAACAAAATTACCTCTCCTTCCCCTGACAAGGAAGGGCATGCACCTTTGTTAATAAAGATTTTAAGCATACTGAGGGTGATCAAGGACCTTTGTGTGATCTGTCCAAAGAAATCACGGGATTCCACTTGGCCTCCTACCCTACTGTGTGGCAGGGATCTGTGATCACCTACGTAGGCCAAAATCCATCCTTCTTCAAAAACATTTCGCTACCACTATTTTCTTTTCACATCTGGTGTTTCTTTACCTCGCTATAGTAATAGATAATTCAAGTTACAGATTATTTATAATTCAATGCTATGATGTAAGGGAGAGCTCATTTACTTATAAACATAAACTGACTACATAGAGAACACTGTTCATGAGCATTGTGCTCGTGTATTTTTTTTTTCCTTCACTTCCTGAGTATGCTGGCACAATTGTCCATGTTTATGTGGCTAAAATCTGTCAGAGACAGTCTCATAGTTTCAAAATAATCTTATATTCTGAAATATATTCTAGAGAATAAAAAAAAAGTGAGTTACTAAAATAAAATTTTACAATAATCACTGAAGAAGAATTTGGGGATTCTAAACCTGTAACCTAGTGTAATTAAAGACAAACTATCAATAAAAGACTGAGAATTTTGCTCTTTTGTCTTCAAAGGGCAGTTGTTCAGCATAAAATAAAAATATGCTGTTCTATTATAATTCAGGAAACTATTTGAGAACTTTGTTTCTAAATAATACTATAAAACCTTTAATGATTTTGCTTATATAGTTTGTGTCTTAACAGCTGTAACATTCTTGAGTAGGGCACGTTAAGAACCATAAGGAATACACCCACTAGACTAATCTAAAGCTAATTTAACAAATGACATCATTCAATAGTTAGTACACAATCCCCCTATAATTATTATAATTCCCAGTACCTACCTTATATGGGTTACATTTGCAACATCCAAGTTAAATTTTCTTCACTAATTTAGGGAGGAAAAAAATGACTTACAGCCATTTAATTCCATAATAATGAGAGTAGTTTATTTTTCAATTACATAATATTTGTAGCTATTCAGTTTTCCTAGCTTCATGTTTGAGACACTGAAGTTTGGAAGAAAAAAGAACACTGAACATAAAAGACACTCGGGCAAAGGAAGATATAACCAATGTTAATCTAACTGACTTATGCTGAATGTCTATTGATGAATGAAAGCACTTTGCATACACAGCAGACTCCTACGTGTGTTATTTCCTAGTCTCTTGTCCAGACTTCATGACATTCAAGACATTAAAGAAGCTGCTGAGGCATAATTAACTGGACAAAAGGAAAACTTTACCAAGAAAGAGGCAATTCACAAGCCATTAATAGTTTAAAATTGTCAACTGGCAGACTTTCATTTCCAAATGTTTGAATTATAGCAACAGTATCCTGATGCATCTCCTTTCTTGCTAGTATCTACCCCACTTTAATCTACCTTTGCGGCATCCATTGACTACTGTCTAGTGCTCATTTTGACCTCTGTTATCTTTAAACTGATTCTCTGTCTAGAATGCTTGATCTATCTACGACAAAGGTCTACCCAACCTGAACACTACTTTGTCCATGAAACCCTCTTACATAACCCCAGGTCACATTCATCTTTGTCCAAACTCCTCTAGACCTCATTGTTCCCATCATCCACTTGGCCATTAAGTCATATGTGACTTCATTATTTGTTTCCTGAATCTTGTCTCCTCAATATGACTGCAAGCCTTTTAAAGGCAGGACGTATGGTCTATGCCTATCTTATAGATCACCCATCCGCACCCAAAAAGGAGACTACCACAGTGTTCCACCCACAACACTTATATCACTTGTTGAATGGAAATATTAGAATTAACCATAATATGAAGAGTAGTACTAGCTTAGAATAAGAGATAAGTTTTGATGTGAAACATACTGTCTTAAGATAATGCTGGCAAATAAATCTTGAAGCTTAAACAAATACTCATTTTTAAATGACTATAAGCAAAGGGATAATCGTGGTGAAAATTCTATTTTCTCTTTTAGAAGTGCAAAGGCATCTCTAAATGAAAGAAGCTAGAAACTTCTCCAAAATCCAAATTAATGCATTATAATTCAGTGATGCTATTAAAAATGTCTGCACCTCTGCTAATGATAAAGAACCTTATATGATTGTGTGGACAACAGAGCAAATAAACAACTTTGAAAACCCCTGACTTGACCATATCCATTATTTCACAGATGCTATTAACACGTTAAGAAGTGAGCTTTCCATTAGAAACAAGTATGTACACTTATAGAAGCCATTTCAAGAAGTGCTTAAATAGTTTATACACAAACATATGGACTGAAACGCCTTACTTATAATATCCTATGAAGCAAGGTGTCTTCCAATTTTCAATCTCTCTAGAAAACACATTTTCTAAGAAACATCAGGATTAACTGTCAAAACTAATGTTCTTCTTTAATGCCTTGGTCCCACCCTCCACCTTTAAAAGTGGGTGAACAAAGGCCAAACTCCTACCTGTCACAGATGTTTTCTTATATTATTATTAGGAAATTCATTAGAAAGCCCTAAAAAATAGAAGATGAGATAATAACCCAAGAGGAAAGCTAGAAAATCAAGCTCTGTTTGAACACACAGAGTCAGTATTTGTTCTTGTTCAGTTGCTCACTCACGGCCAACTCTCTGTGACCCCACGGACTGCAGCACGCCAGGCTTCTCTGTCCTTCACCATCTCCCGGAGTTTGCTAAAACTCATGTCAACTGAGTCAGTGAAGCCATCCAACCATCTCGTACTCTGTTGTCCCCTTCTTCTCTTGCCTTCAATCTTTCCCTGCATCAGGGTCTTTTCTACTGAATCAGCTCTTCCCATCAGGTGGCCAAAGAACTGGAGCTTCAGCATCAGTCCTTCCAATGAATATTCAGGACTAATTTCCTTTAGGATAGACTGGTTTGATCTCCTTGCAGTCCAAGGGACTCTCAAGAGTCTTCCCCAACACCACAGTTCAGGAGCATCAATTCTTCAGCATCCAACCTTCTTTGCAGTCCAACTCTCACAATCATACATGACTGCTGGAAAAACCAAAGCTTTGACTAGATGGACCTTTGTTGGCAAAGTAATATCTCTGCTTTTTAATACGCTGTCTAGGTTTGTCATACCATTCTTCCAAGGAGCAAGCATCTTTCAATTTTATGGCTACAGTCACCACCTGCAGTAATTTTGGAGTCCAAAAAATAAAGCCTCTCACTGTTTCCTTTGTATCCCCCTCTATTTGCCATGAAGTGATGGGACTGGATACCATGATCTTAGTTTCTTGAATGTTCAGTTTTAAGCTAGCTTTTTCACTCTCCTCTTTCACCCTCATCAAGAGGCTCTTTAGTTCTTTGCTTTCTACCATTAGGGTGGTATCATCTGCATATCTGAGGTTATTGATATTTCGTCCAGCAATCTTGATTCCAGCTTGTGCTTCATCCCACCAGGCATTTCACATGATGTACTCTCCATATAAGTAAAATAAACTGAGTGATAATATACAGCCTTGACGTACTCCTTTCCCAATTTGGAACCAGTCCATTGCTCCATGTCCAATTCTAACTGTTGCTTCTTGACCTGCATACATGTTTCTCAGGAGGCAGGTAAGGTGATCTGGGAGTCCCATCTCTTTAAGAATTTTCCACATTTTTGTTGTGATCCACACAGCCAAAAGCTTTGGCATAGTCAATGAAGCAGAAGTAGATGTTTTTCTGGAATTCTCTTGCTTTTGCTATGACCCAACAGATGTTGGCAATTTGATCTCTGGTTCCTCTGCCTTTTCTAAATCCAGCTTGAACATCTGCAAGTTCTCAGTTCAAATACTGTTGAAGCCTGGCTTGGAGAATTTTGAGCATTACTTTCCTCACATGTGAAGTGAGTGCAATTGTGCAACAGTCTGAACATTCTTTGACATTGTCCTTCTTTGGGACTGGAATGAAAGCTGACCTTTTCCAGTTCTGTGGTCACAGCTTAGTTTTCCAAATATGCTGGCATATTGAGTGCAGCACTTTAACAGCTACTTTTAGGATTTGAAATAGCTTAGCTGGAATTTCATCACCTCTACTAGCTTTGTTCATAGTCATGCTTCCTAAGGCCCACATGACTTGAGTGATCACACCATCATCGTTATCTGGGTCATTAAGACTGGTTTTGTATAATTCTTCTGTGTACTAATAAAAGAAATGATAAATGCCAGGTAAAATACTAACTGAAATGCTACTAGCTTGAAATTTAACTTTTTTAAATGGTTATTTCTGCCTATAACGCCTTGAATCTAGTTTATTCATAATTTTCAATAAGTGTGGAAAAATAAATAATACTTCAAAGTCTAAATTAGGCTCTCCTGCATATAGGCTTCATGCATCTCTAATATGGGTTGGTAAGATGACATTTTAAAAGATTCCAACATTCCTATGAAAACTTAGTTGCTTGAGGTAGAGACACTATTACATACCTTTAAAAATGAGCTAAACATGGTGCTTATAGTTAATAGTACTATACACTTAAAAATGTGTTGACAGGATCGATCACATGTTATGTGTTTTTTATCACAATAAAAAATACTTGCTAAAATTGATATACATCTATATGATAGAAGAAGAAGTCATTAACCAAAAACAGCTGGTGCTCCAGTTATCTCTGAGAATGTAATGTACAAACTAAACTGACCATAGTGGGTCCTGTTAAAGAGACACTGGAGACAAGGTACAGTGAGCTGAGCATGCTAAGTAGGATGCCTTCATATGACTGCATTCTGTCTGCATTCAGAAATTACAGCTGGGTCTCTCCTTTCATAGTATCTGTTTCATAACCTTTGTGATGGAGAATATCTGTGAGCAAGCTATATAAAAGAAACTTCCTACATCTGAGGAGAGGCTATTAATACCTAAATACATGGGCCTAAAAATAAGACACATCTGAATACCTGAGGATTTATAACTATACTCATTGACACATTAAGGGGAAAAAAAGGATTAATGACCAGAGAGCGGCAACATTTATCCACTTGGGCTATACTTAAGCAAAGAGTCAGATAGAACCGAGTGACTAAACAAAATACTTTTTTTTTTTTTTTAAACAAAATACTTAAGCTACTTGTCTAAACTCACCCAGAGGCCTCAATCCGAGGATACAACGTGAATGATTATCAACGTGGTCTCTAGGGGGCACTCGGGGGACCCATACACAAGCTCTCTTATGTTGTTAAACATCATGCTGTGCATCTGTGGCTGGAAGCCATCATTTCTTTCTAACCAGAGTGCCACCAACCCTTGGTCCTAAAGGAGGAACACCTAGGTTTGTATCATGTAAAATATGCCTCTTGTAAGAGTCCTGCTCCAGACTCGGCACTCGGTCCCTTTATCTGCCCTCAATCCAGGTGTCACCTTATTTGACAACAATCTTATTTTTCTCCTTCCCTGATTCCCACATGCCCTCTACTCCTACCTCCAGCTCTATGTGACTCTCTTTCTCCACACAGCTTTGCTTTCAGTGTGAAAGGGTGGATTTCTGCAAAACAACTTGCTGAACAGGGCAATGGTTAGAGTTTGTGGAATGAAATATACCACAAACCACGTATCACTTCATTAGTGTCAGAGAAATAGAAAGCAGTATCATTCCTACTTGTTCTCATGGTGGCAGGGGTGGAGGAGGGGGTTGAATTGACCAGGGTGTGGGGCAGATGGATCCACGAACTGAATAAGAATTTTTAATCACTGACTGCCTGGCCCCCTATTCCTACCATCAAAGAGCTATTCCACAAAATCAAGTACCTGGCCAAGCTATTGGGAAGATTTTGTTCTTAATAGAAAAGAAGCATGAGAGTTTGTTTGTTTTAATCATGGGGAATTTGACAAAATGCATTGAGAACAATAATCTAACATGGAAAAAAGGCCAGAAGACTTCATGAAATTCTCCTTTAGTGAATAAATCAGCAACACTGTCTTCCACTTACCATCTTTTTTTAAAAAAAGTGAAAAAAGCACCCATCATCTAAACACTTACCTCACTGCTGTTCAAAATCAGGACGCAGAGAGTATTTCTCTTACTACAATAAGGTTTGTGCTTGAAGTCCAAGTTTTACCAGTTATATAACTTATTTGCACCCCAAACTACCTACACTTAACTGTGTGATTTTTAGGCTACATAAGCAATACTAATGTCACAGAGAAGAAGCATATCAATGTAACTAGCATAGGAGCATTTCTTTGAGGCAGATACAGTGTGGTGGCCTTCAGGCTGACAACACCAAAGCTGATTTTTCATAAATTCCATACTATGAGAATGACTCAAAGATCCACCAGTGCCTGAAGCAAAGCTGAGAATCTGGTGTCACCACCTTGCAGCAATCTAAGGTCTCACCATAAGAAATGTTATTAGAGTTGTGTGTGATATGCTTACAGAAAGTATATGAAATGGCAAGGCAAGCTACATAGGCAGTTAGGTCAATCTCACTACTTTCCATTACTAGAGAGCTGGTCAGCATCTTCCGGCAGGATATTGCATAATACAGTCAACTGAGCTCTCCCAGCATTGCATGTGGCTTTGGGTCACAGTGTGGATTATCTGTAAAATGAAACAGATAGGGGAAAGGCAAGAATCATCAAGACTATCACAGACCTTATTTTAAAAACTAGAATTAGTAGGCCTGTACTCAAGCAGAAGTTTTCACATTTGCCCATCCACTGAAGATTGCAAAGATCACAAAGCAATATGGCTGATCCTTTCCATTGATAATAACTCTCTTTGATCAATGAGCAAGGATGCAAAACAGATCCAGTTTGATTCTTTACTTTCTAAGCTTGAGGACACAGGACCTAGAATCTAGTACCAGACAGTACTTTCTATCCTTCAGAAATTTCCTTTCATCCAAGACGTAAAATTACAAGTTCCTGAGATGGTCCTCCACAAGGCTCTATTTTGTTGAAAGTTATGCTATGATATACACATAAGGAAATTTAGAAATCACTGACTGCTTTCAAACTGATAAGCCTGAAGACTGAGAAAATACATAAATCTACAGTAGGGAAACCCAACATTCTGTCACTATTTCCACAGACAAAGCTGAAAACTATCACTGATCTCTACCCATCTCAGCAGCTCAAAGCTGCAGAGGGGAGAAAGGGAGGTTGAAGAGATCCCAAGAGACCAACCAAATCATCACAATAGCTCTTTGCTGCTCTGTGGCTGTTAATTTAAAAAGAAATGACATTGATAACTGCCAACACCTGAAATATACATATTAAAAATCTGATTTCACCTGACCAATTATTTATTTCTAGAAGACTCTTGAGAGTCCCTTGGACTGCAAGGAGATCAAACCAGTCTATCCTAAAGGAAATCTGTCCTGAATATTGATTGGAAGGACTGATGCTGAAGCTCCAATACTTTGGCCACCTGACGCAAAGAGCTGACTCACTGACAAATATCCTCATGATGGGAAAGATTGAAGGCAGGAGGAGAAGGGGGACGAAAGAGGATGAGATGGTTGGATGGCATCACCAACTCGATGGACATGAGTCTGAGCAAGCTCCAGGAGTTGGTGATCGACAGGGAAGCCTGGCGTGCTGCAGTCCACGGAGTCACAAAGAGTCAGACACGACTGAGCGACTGAACTGATCCCCTCCCCCACCATGTTTTTTAGTGGTACCATGATTCTCCTGGTTCCTCAGATTTATGAATTCTGAATTATGTTCAAAGCCTCTCTTACATTCATCTGCCCCAGCAACGGGAATTTGGTAGACTTCCCCCCTTAATGCCTCTTTACTCACATGCAATCACCTAATTTCAGGTCCTTGTCCAAAAGCTATCTCAGCTTTCTTCATACTCAATCCAAATTCAGTCAAACCAGCATGTTTTCTACTCCTTTCTCTCAAATTAGATACAGTTGGGAATAGGTGAAAGGTGGAAGGAAGGTCCTTACACTTAAGATCAAATTTCACAGCAATTCCAACAAACTTTTCCTGAGCACAAGAATAGCTAGGCACAGAGCCAAGAAAAGAAGAGGCAATGATGGGAGCCAAAAGCAGGTGAGCTGGGATCTTTCCACACTCCTACACAAAACCTGGCCCTAGAGTGTGAGTCCCTGCATACACTGATAACTCCTTCCACTTCTTGATTTTCCAGCCTTCCTAGATTCACAAACTATGTCCCTGGGGTCCATTCCTTGTGCCCTCATCACATTAAGTCTCACTGTTCTCTCCTACCTTTAGGCTCCTCTTCCAATTCATCCTGCATTCTAGAGGACTCGTCTACGAATTCTGTTTCCTTCCTAACATGAAAAACTATAATCAGATCCAATATTTCTTATGCAGCATTCTCAGAGGGTTCCCAAGCCAAAGGGCTACTTTCCATTTCCTTGAAGTTTTATGATCTTTGAGCAAGGGAGTGGTATGGCAAATGCTGAGTGTTTAAGTTGCTGACTGAAGACAGCTGCTGGGAATCCCCAAGTGCTGTGGCAAGGGGTGTGGCGGTGACAGCAACAGGTTTGAGAACAACCAAGTAAGACTTCTAGATCTACTGTTCACAGGCTCTTACCAATAATCTCTGTGCTTCTGCCGTTTAAAAACCTGGCTCGAAAGTTGTCCTCTCCCCAGAGCCTCCTCCTTTGCCACTCCTTTACCCCATGTCATTACCACGCTCATGCACAGTATTTTTCATGCGTCTAATTCACCTATAATCATCTATATATTGCTCTGCAAGCATGTTAAGTATCATATCTTAAACAACACTGTGAGCTCTGTGAGGATAGAATTATTCTTCTGTTTCTCTAGTTTCCAACCACAGAACTCAGCAAAGTGTATATGCTAATAAGAAAAAAAAACAGGTTTCTTCCCCAGTGACATATAATTTCCACTCAGCTATTCAACACTAACATTTTTACAGGTGAGCAAGTTTGAAAGTATGGTACACTAAGAGCTGTAGAAAATACACCCACACTTGATAGAAAAGATGCCACTTATGGTTGGACCAAACATAAAATATGCCCCACCCAACCAACTACATTATTACACCATACTTTTTCCTTTGGGCACTTTTCTTTCTACTACATAAGCTTGTGGCTCATTTTTGCTCTTAGCAACACTGTAACTACAGAAGCTCAACTCTAAATAAGTTCACTGTTGGGAATCTACTCTTCCCACCTACACAACCACTGGCTTCCCACACTGTCTCCAGTGTCCTCTGAGCAACTGCCCAATTACTGATTGTGGAAAGACAGCTTACACACTGAAGGTCCATTCTTGGCAGCCCCTGGGTTTTACTGCTGGTCCTCATGCACTTAGCTTAATTGATTCAGAACAGTATCAAAAAGACATTATTACACAAGTTGAGGGAAAAAGACTATTTAAGAAAATTTAAATGTAAAAGCCCTGGTCATTGTGCTGCTTTAAAACAGGCAAGCATGTGTGACATGGAGAGAACAGAAAAACGCCTATTGAAATAGGGAACTCTGACTAATCTCATTGCACAAGTTTTAGTGTTTCACACATATACATTCTCGAAAAGATGGTCTGTTAATGGGAAGCACAACTGACTTCAAAATTATAATAAACTGCAGTAATAGGATATAGTGTTTTAACACAATTTCAAAAAATGTACAATCTTTTAAAGACAACAATGTGAATGTTAGTCTGTTTCTGAGAAACACATACTTAGAGAAAAAAACAATATATGCGTGGGCTAACAGAGCAGTTTTCTCTTTCTCAGTAGTGGTCTTTCTTCCCACTGGACTTAGAGATCCTTCTTGGTTGCTCTCGACTAACTGGGACCTGAATGCAGCACAAACACAATTCATAAGCACGAAAAATTATGAGCTAGGTTACCACTCACTTTGGCCATATGGGGGAGAAGGTAAAATAAGCATCGCGTTTTCCTTTGTAACTAAATATACCTTGCCCTACATACACCTTCATGCATGGATGTAAAAATAATTTTGCAATTTATATTTCTATATCCTACCATTTCAGTCACTGAAGGTTTTTACAGCATAAATGACAACTGGGGGCATGCCCTGCTTTCTTTTAAGATAGGACACCAGGTTGCCTTTCAATGAAAATAGACCTTGTTGAAAAACAACCCATATAATACCTCCCAAAATGCTCAACAATTTTTCAGACTATTATTTTAAAAGAACTTTACATTACGATCATTACACTAGCATAGATAAGGAAATCTGTAATGGCTTAGTAGCATCATCTAGGAGAAACACATACCTTCCGGCTATTCTGGTCAGTCTTCATCCAAAAGGGACTTAACAGAAATAGTCTGTGCTTAAAATGCTGATTTAATATCATTTTGACCTGAGCTGTATTATCAAATCATCTTTCTTACTAACATGTGATAGGATCACTACTGTTCTAATGAAACAAAGTGCCTACCTCTCATCTCCCTACAGCAACCCAATTCCTCCACCGACAAACAGTAATTTGACTACTGTGACAAGACAAGAAAAAGGTAATTGTTCAAACACCTGATGAGGGTATCTGAAAATCTGCATGTCCAAGAGTGGATTTTTAAAAAATACATTTTGTTCACTGCAATGGGGGAAAACACACTTATTGATGTTTAAAAGTAAAGTATCTTTTATGTGCTCTGGTTTATACAAAATGTAGTACTGCATTAACTTCAAAGGTGGTAAGAAGATTAAAATAAAAGTTCATGGGATGTGACATGCAACACAGTATTAAAGATATAAGATTGAACAATCCCAGTGCCTTAGCAGGATCCTTTTATGTTTCTTTGTTAATGAGGGAAATTCTTAAAATGCAATCCAACAAGCATAAGTGTGAGTAAAAAGCTTTTAAAATCTTATTACAACATGTTATTTAGTGAGCTAATCATCAAAGCATTTTTTTATGGGAACAGAAGGGGGCTTTAGTTACTAAAATCAATAAAACTCACTTAAAGATATCATATCTGAGCTGCTTTTATTCCTAAAATGTGCTCCTCACATTTAACAATTTCTGGGAAAAAAATACCTAAAATCATACCGCAGGTTTCAGGTAAGGGTTTCCTCCCCTCAATCTCACCTTGGACTGAAACCATCCCAAGAACCTCAGAGTCTTATTATGATCTTGGCAGCATTCAGTCTCCCTAGTGTAAGTTAGAAAGAGCATGATAAAGGATATTAGCATGGAAGCAGGAAGTTTTACATTGGAAGCTGACAGTGAAAGTGCCATTCCCTTACAGTTGCTTGAGTACTTTATTCAGGTCCGAACCGGGGGCTCGACGTGTGGTCCTGGGAACTGTAGCAGCAGCATCACCAGGGAGCTTGGTTGAAATGCAAATTCACGGCCCCACCCCCAGACCGACTGAATCAGAAACTCTGGGAATGGGGCCCAGCAATTTGTGTTTTAACAAGCACTACAGGAGCTTATGAAGTAAAGTTTGAGAACCACACCTCCCCAAACTTTTCCATGTGCCTAAGAGTCACCTGGGGAGGCTTGTTAAAATGCAGATTCAGATTCGGCAGGTCTGAGCCGGGGTATGTGAGCCTACATTTTGAACAAGTTCCAGGTGATGTGTCTGCAGACCACACTGCAAGTGTTTCCCCAAACCGGCTGTTTAGCAAAAATCACTCAGAAGGCTCATAAAATCCGAGTGCCCAGGAACCACCCCACACCAAATTAATCACAATCTCAGGAGAAAGGCCTAGTCGAATACAACATACTGGTCCTCCGCCTCAGCTGCATGTCAAAAATCACGTGGAGAGATTCTAAAACTCCTGATGCCCAGGCCCTATCCAAGACCAATTAAATCAGAATCTCTGGGGTTGGGACCCAGGCATCTGTCTTTTTAGTAATTCTTCAGAGATTCTCATCTGCAGCCAAAGTTGGGAAAGACAGTTCTGGAGTAGAACTGGCTCAACACCTGGCACAGTGGTTCCCTTATAACGTTCTCATCTAGAAATCCAAAGCTCTGTGAGTCGTAAAATGCATCTAAAGCCATGTTTGCTTTAAATCATGTTTTGAACCTTAGTTCTGTGGGCACATGTGGCTGTACAACTGAGACCAAGCATTCAGTCATTCATTCCTCACTCTGAACACAAATGTTACCTGTCCTTCAGTGAACAGATTTCCACTCTCCTCCCAATCCCTGGCTATGGCTACTTCTTTGCAATGAGGTAGGTACTCAAGGAAATAGCAGCAACAGTGCTGTGTTGATACAGTTGAAACAGCAGATACAGTGAAGAATCTGCATCCATACAGCCTGTTCCTATAGTGACATCCCGCCAAACCTGAAACTGATAGATCATGGAAATTTCTAATAACCTACTGGAGTGGAAGGGTCACTGATGAAACCGGAACTTCTCAGCCCATAAAAGGCAGATTTCACCAGTGACAGACATTTTGGCAGAAAGGTCCTGGGAAGGGATGAAAACGGTGTGCTTTCCCATAGGAGGATGTGCCACTGTCAAAAGCACGTCTTCCGGTGGACAGAGACAGGACCTAAACAGCACTGTTCATGACACCATGATACTAATAACTCTGGGGGTGGGGGGAGCAATGTATCTATTTATGTCTTATGGCCCCCAGCACCAAGCCACACTGACAAGTACACAATGCTATTAAATATGTAAAACAAAGAAAATGGGTGCTGGTTACTAAGGCACTGTCAAGTGATTCTAGTTATTTTACTCCCGTGATCAAACTCTGCTTTGAAGTTTTCCTAAATTTGTCCACAGTCCACCTCCAAAATGACTTTAAGATAAATAAAAATAAAGATGCACTCCTCTTTCCACTTAAGTGAACTTCCATTCTCCCCTTGGTCATGTTCAGTGTCTCTTCTAAATTTGTTGTTTGGTGGACTACATGACACAGTCAAGGGCTGCTAAATGATAATAGTTATTATTCTTTCACCATTGTTGCAACATATCCACAGTGGCCAAAGGGTGTCTTATTTTTTCTGTTTAATTCCAAGAGAAAGAAATCCAGTGGGTGGGGTATTAGAGAAATAATACTTAAATATGTGTATAAAGTAGCCACTCTTAAATTACACTTTCAAAAGCAGTTTCTGTATGAGCTGGTCAAGCTCACTTTCCTTTTAAAATTCTTCCAAACTCACTTTAAAATGTGTGAAAATAGCACCTCCTGAAAGTGTGTTCACATATGCTTTGGAGCAATGGAGCGTGAATAGTAAAACAGCCTTTGCCAAACTCATATAACTAAACAGGAGAGAATTTTTGCAGTCCCATGACTTTGCTGAGCCAACCTATGTATCATCCCCGGACTGCCTTTAATACATCATAGACATCCAAAAGAAGGCAGAAAAGTCACAAATAAGTGACTCAACCTAATAAATATTTCATAGACTTTTTCTACATGGCAGTCTTTTTCAAAATGAATTCTACTTCCTAACCAAAAAGCAAATTGGCTAAGTACAGGTGTGGGTTTAGGATTTAAGCTTTTAGAATTGAAACTATGAAAGTTATCAAGATATGTAATTTGACAAAGTGTCAGTTTCTGCTCTTTCACGCATTTCTTATGAACCAATGCCCAAAGAGGAACCAGGTCTAAGAGAAAATGCACAGACCACAGGAAAGTGGCAAAAATACAAAATGAAATACATTTCAAGTATTAAAGCCAAAGAAAAACAAAACAAATTTACAATTTCCAGGATACTTTATTGCAATTTCCACTTTACATATTAAATGAATATTTTTAGACTAGGCAGAGTGTTTATACTATCCAGTTGCAGTTAATCCCCTAATCTCACAAAATGAAAAGAAGCAGTTTTAAAAGAACATCAATTTAGGTACTTACGGTATGGGGACAAGGGGCACTTGTCTTAGCCAGAAAAAAAGGTTGATGCTGTTCAGTGTAAGTTTCACTGAAATTTTTCTCTATTATTTTTCCCATTGATGTTAAGTACTCATAAGAAAAACAATCACCCTTTTTGTCATTCTGCCCTTCCTTGGGCTTTACATTCTGTCTTGAGCATTTAACTCAAAAAGTCAGTTTACACTCAAGTGTACACATTAAAAAAGCAACACATGCCCCATCTCCCACACATCCAAATGGACAGGGATTAGAATTAACCTGGCTTTTAGCTGTAACAGTTTTATTTTAAACAATTTCAACCACACACTTGAAGGATAAAATAAAAGTACAAAACCGGAGGAAACCATATAAATTCCTACACACTTACTGTTTAACTAGTTCCCGAATTGTCAAGCCTAACATGGGTTTCTTAAAAGTGAAATCGACACAAAAGCGAGTGCACGCGTAATGTACAAACTGACAGTGGCTCTATGGGGACAGCTCTCTTTGAATGAGCTATTACCCAGACGGTGGAATTAAAAAAAAAAAAAAAAAACTCACTCTTTAAATGTGAGAGAGCCAGCGGTGCGCTTCACTAGAAACACATTTTAATGGGTAAGTTCGGATAAAAATAGGTACTAAGGGAACATATGTTTTGACAAAAAACCTCTTCCCTCCCCAGGACACAAGGAAACCCGAAGGAAAAAGATGGGTAAGCTCATAGGCTCCGGAGCTAAGTTCCATCACTGGCAGAACAGAAGTTGGATAGTTGCTAATTTTTACGCTGCAATGGGATAGTAACGCTCCATGTGCATGGTACGCGGGGCGGGAACACCGGCGGGACTTTCACTGGGGGTCAAGGAAACCCAATCCAGGAGAGGTCAACACCGTAAGGGATCCAGAGCTCCCAAACCCGGAGATGGGGAGCCGGGGTGGCGAAGGAGAGGGTCAAAACTCCTCGAAGTTATCTCAGAGAGAAAGCGAACACTTCTGGGAGTCAGCGAGCCATCTCTCGCAGCAGCACCCTCTCCGAGTGGTGGGGCGCTTGCCTCAGAGGGCAGAAAGTGCGGGGTGCCCGTACTCAGGGAGAGTGGCTCCAGGGACCCGGGGCAGCCAGAGGGGCAGGGGCAGCGGCCGGCGGGGAGGCGGACTCGTACTTTGCCTCAACTCTGAGCCCCATCCCGAGCGCAAGAGAGAGGGCGGCGGAGGGCACGGTACTCACTAGGGCTCGTTGGTGAACCGGGGGTCCGGGGCTGCTGGTATCCGTACAGGTGACAGTAGAGCACATCGAAGCAAAAGCAGCACATCTCCGCTGACACCACCATCTTCCGGGAGCCGGGCGATGAGGACGAGGCGGCGGACGACAAGGACGGCGAGGGAGAGGTGGCGGCGGCCGGGGTAGAAAGTAGGGTCCCCACTCCGCAGCTCGGAGGGGGCGACAGGGAGATCCCCCGCCGCCGCCGCCGCAGCCCTGGGGGAGAGAGGGTACAGCCGCTGCCGCTACCTCCTCCGGCTAGACCTCCTAGCCCGTTGAGCCGCGTACCGGCGCCTCCTAGTCCCAGCTCCCCGGCTCGGCACTGGCTCTCTCCGCTGCAGTGGGAGGAGGAGGAGGCGCCACCACCGCCACCCGAGCCAGAGGGGGGGCGAACTGGACAGTTTCTGCTTCTTCACCCCGCAGCAACCCGCCGCCATCTTGGAACAGTCTCCCCACGCAGCGCTTCCGACCCATAAGTGAGGCGAGCTGGCGGCGGGGGCGAGCACGCTGCGGCCCCGGCCGCCGGGGGGCGCGCCAGGGGCTCGCGGGCCACGCGCGCGCGCGCCGCTCCCTGGTCCGGCCGCCCGGCCACGCGGCCAGCCCGCGCGCGCCCCCGCCCCGGCGCGCGCCCCGCGCTTTCGCGGCTCGGCACCTCGCGCCTGTCCCGCCGGCCTCGCGCCTCCTCCTCCTCGGAGCCGAGCCTCAGCCTCGAGCCGCGCGGCCCTCCGAGGGTGAGAGACGGGAAGCCCAGTAGGAAGGAAAGAGAAGAAAGCGGAGAATGGGAGCAAAGGGAGGAAGTGGGCACCCCGGAGACGGAGGAGCGAAAGGGAAACTAATGGGAAGGAAGCGGGCAGAAACAAGAAAGTCTGAAGTAAGTATCCAAGTCCCAAAGTACGACTCAGTGACGGGCACTGCACATAGTGTTAGTGACACCTGAGCCAAATTAAGTGGAACCTGAGCCACCGGCCTCAAATACGCTAGGTTCTGAACTGCCGGCCTGTGATCAAGCAGGTGCTTGGAACTCCACACCTGAGATCGCCCCTTATGAATCAGTCGGGGAACGGGCCATACTGCAGTGACTCCATCTGAACACGCACATAATCTTTTTCCAAGATTATGGTAAAAGAGACACACTCTGTCCTTATTGACAGACATTCCATCCCAATCGACTCTATATATCCCCCATGCGTGTTCCTCAACTTTCCTTCCCTAGCCCCGTAAAGACCTTTAAAAGCAAAAAAATAAAATCCTAACCAACACCTCACTGATTCACAGATGTTCACTGTGGTCTGGAACTTGCACCAGTGGGTTATTGGGAGAGGGGATTGGCTTGGGAACAAAGCAGATTAGAAATATATCTGTAGTTAGCACAGATCTTACACATAAACAGGGCAGGTAGTATACTTATTCACAAGTTGAAAAATTTTGTTCAGGTATATAATTAGCTGCTAGTATTCTTTTAAAATTTTCTCAAAGAATGCTTGGATGGATGAGGAGGCGTTTGATTGAGTCACTCCCATTCTGGGCGCCCAAGATAATAATCAAATGTAAAATATTCGTAGAAATGAAACCTCATAGAAATAGAAAGTCTAAGCTTATTGTGTTGTGTCCCTGCCTTGCCAAAACATCTAGACAAAGCGAGGTATGTACATATTTGGAGGCATCAGAGGATTGATCGATTTTGTCACCTTTGAGCTAAATATGTGATATCTTGCAGATAGGTGAGGGCTGTTCATTTCACTCCAGGGGAAAAATAAGTCAAATTTTGTGCCTCTCTGCCTAGTATGTTTATGACACTGTTGTTATTTAGTCACTAAGTGATGTCCAACCCCATGAACTGTAGTTCACCAGGCTCCTCTGTCTTTGGGATTTCCCAGGCAAGAATACTGGAGTGGGTTGCCATTCCCTTCTCCAGGGGATCTTCCAGACTCAAGGATCAAACCCACATCTCTTGTGTCTCCTGCATTGGCAGGTGGATTCTTTACCACTGAGCTACCAGGGAACTTGTGTTGAAATCCAGGAAGTATGCTTCCCCACTCTAAAAGTTTATGAATTGAGTCAGATCTGTGCACCTAATCAGATAAATAACTACTATTTATTGAGCACTTTTTGGATGCCAAATACCATGCCTCATCTTACCCCTGCTGCTGCTGCTGCTAAGTCGCTTCAGTCGTGTCTGACTCTGTGCAACCCCATAGATGACAGCCCACCAGGCTCCCCCAACCCTGGGATTCTCGAGGCAAGAACACTGGAGTGGGCTGCCATTTCCTTCTCCAATGCATGAAAGTGAAAAGTGAAATTGAAGTCGCTCAGTGGTGTCTGACCCTCGGCGACTCCATGGACTGCAGCCTTCCAACTCTTCCGCCCATGGGATTTTCCAGGCAAGAGTACTGGAGTGGGGTGCCATTGCCTTCTCCGTCATCTTACCCCATAACCCTACAAATAATATATTATGTCATTTGATCTTCACATGAGGTTGAAGAGGTTGCTCATTTACAGATGAGGAAATTGAACCTCAGTAGTAACTTGCCCAACATCACACAACCTATAAAGTGATGGATTTTAACGTGGGCATGTCTGACTCCAAAAACCATGCTGCTGTGCTACACTGCCTCTCAGTACTGCTGCTGCTGCTGCTGCTGCTCCTGCTGCTGCTGCTGCTACTGCTAAGTCGCTTCAGTCGTGTCCGACTCTTCGCGACCCCATAGACGGCAACCTACCAGGCTCCCTCCGTCCACAGGATTTTCCAGGCAAGAGTACTGGAGTGGGGTACCATCGCCTTCTCCAGCCTCTCAGTACTAGTGCAGGATAAAAGGCTAGAGATGGATAAAAGATGGTGACATTAAGCTACAGTAGGTGGACTGGAGGTTAAATAAAAACAAGAACATTGTTTTTATGGAAAGATTAAAAAGACTGAAATATGTTAAGAAGAAAAGATGAAGACTCTCCTAAAAGAAAGATTTTATGAAACAGACACATCAATTGTCTAGGATAGTTAGACGCAACCTAAAGGCAAAAGAGGTGGTTTAACTGGTTTGTGATATGTGATCACATCCTCTCAAACCTCATCGTTGCTATTAGAACTATCCTCCTGTCTGAGGCAAAATAACAATTTGTTGTCAACCACTAGTGTAGTTTTTGAAAAAATGTATTAATTTGTCTGTGTTGCAGAAGAGAAAACAGATTTTCTTTCTTTCTTTCTTTCTTTCTTTCTTTTTTTTTTTAACTGCTTCACAACAACCAGTACCGTTAGAGTGTTTTGTTTTGTTCTTTATCCTTAACTATC
Source organism: Nanger dama (assembly GCA_917880005.1). Lineage (NCBI taxonomy): Eukaryota > Metazoa > Chordata > Mammalia > Artiodactyla > Bovidae > Nanger > Nanger dama. The sequence continues at coordinate 4,723,158 of CAKJTW010000085.1, read as the reverse complement.
AGAGCCTAGCTTTTAATTTGTTTGAAACTAGGACAAATACAACATCAGACAATAGGTACCAATTTATTCACCACTCCACTAAAAAGTGATCACTTCTAGAGTAGAAAAGCAGAGCCATTTAATGACATCACACAACAGTGTAGCACAGGAAGCAAAGTAGGATACCATGGATGTCTGCTTCTACTAGGGGAATTCAGGAAAGCAGAATGTAATCTCCCAGTTTAGAATTTGGCCAGTAGACAAGAGTCTAACACCCCTACTCTTGTGAAAATAGCAAGGAATCTTTAATAAGCACCAGTAGTCATGTCCTTAGTTCTGCATTTCATCTGAAAGACAAAGCACTATCATGGTTATCGTCCAGGCAAGGGGACTGATGCAATGGGAAACCCTAAGACAAGGACATCCCAGTTGAGTTACAAAAATAGCTTTCCGCCCAAGGATTTTAAATGCCAACCCCAAATCTTCCAAACATAAAGGAAATAGACAAACCCAAACACAATCCTTGTAGAAAAGACATAATTATCTGACCACTAGGTGTTACTATCTGAAGGACTTTGTTGAATTGGCTGGCTAAAAGGGGGGAAAACACTTCAACTTTTTTTCTCGTGCTAACTTCTCCTGATTCTGGCTTGTCTCCCATACTAGCCATGATCCTCAAGATGCTTTGCAAATCCCTTGGCAAGTGGTGGTGGTGGTGGTAATGCCTCCTTTTAGCCTTTGAGGAAATACTTCTGCACTTATTTTCTTGCAAAGTCACCACCATAGAAATAAACATATTTCATTCAAACACAAAATCCACAGATCAAATTCTGTGGGAAAAACTTTTTACATCTGCACAAAGTGCATGCTGGATGAGGAAACTGACCTTGTTTAGGATTCTCTTGACCTGAAGTATAAAGGTCAAAGTATGATAAAGCACATGTTTCTACCCGCTGCTGATACTGGAGTGAAGTGATAATATCCTCCAGAGGAAACATTAAGGTGCCTTCTGCTTTTTGTAACTGACTGTCAAGCTGGGAGCAAAAGATTCCATATTTCTTTTAAATAAAAAGAAGTAAATAGGCCATAGTTTCTTTGTTGACAAAGTACATTCAAACTGTAAGGATTTCTGCTTCCATATCTGCCTGTAAATTGCTGTTAACTAACTCTTGTCAAATGCTTTGTTACACAACTGTGACAAACTACTTGAACAAAGGTTATGCACATTAGTAACTGCAGTAAAACTGGAAATTGAATTATACCTAATAGTTGCTGATTATTTTATCATTACCTCAATTTATTCTCATGCTTATAATAGCTATTCTTCATTTCAGAAAAAAAAATAATTGTGATTTGATGAGTAGTGAACACATAAAAATGTTGCAAAATTGTTTTCTTAGATTTCTGGCAGTGTGGGTGACATGAGGAACGTTCACATAGTTCAGTGAAAAAACTTCCATTTATGCCCAAACAAGTGTTATTTTTATCCTCTGTCATCAAACTTTCTCAACTGTCATCCTTGAACAACTGCAGAATGTAGTATTATTAGCTACCACTTTGATCTAACCTTGTACACATATGACACATGGTTGTGGTGGCGGAGGTGGTGATCAGTTCCTTTTATATTTGAATGAATATGTGAATAAATACTGGAATTCTTTACCTGCTTTTCAATTCAAATGGATAAATCAGCTTTTGTTTTCTTGATTACAAGTCAGATCCTTCACTCCTGAAACCTGTCTTTATCTAATGAACACATTAATGAGACAAAGGACCATGGTCTACTTTTGACTGTTTTCTAGTTGTTTCATTTATATCTTCTATTGTCAAGCAAGCTAATCAAATGTTGTTTCACTACCTATTTCCTTGAGACAAAGTTATATCAACTCTTCAATAAGATTTAGGTATGTGAATATCTATACTGAATGTGGAAAAATTCACAAAACTAGCTAGTTGTGGGTTGGCAAGGAAAGATTTTAGAGAAGAGATGATCAAAATGAGTGTTATTTTGGGCAGTTATGGGAGTTGTAATATATTGAGAAATATCAATAACCTCAGATATGCAGATGATACCACCCTTAGTGAAGGAGCACTAAAGAGCCTCTTGATGAAAATGAAAAGGAGACTAAAAATGTTGGCTTAAAACTCAACATTCAGACAACTAAGATCATGGCATCTGGTCCCATCACTTCATGGCAAATAGATGAGGAAACAGTGGGAGACTTTATTTGGGGGTTCAAAAATCACTGCAGATGGTGACTGCAGCCATGAAATTAAAAGACCCTTACACCTTGGAAGAAAAGTTATGACCAACCCAGAGAGCACATTAAAAGCAGAGACATTACTTTGCCAACAAAGTCTGTCTGGTTAAGGCTATGGTTTTTCCAGTAGTCATGTATGGATGTGAGAGTTGGACTGTGAAGAAAGCTGAGCACCGAAGAATTGAGGCTTTTGAACTGTGGTGTTGGAGAAGACTTGAGAGCCCCTTGGACTGCAAGGAGATCCAACCAGTCCATCCTAAAGGAGATCAGTCCTGAGTGTTCATTGGAAGGACTGATGTTGAAGCTGAAACTCCAATACTTTGACCACCTGATGCAAAGAACTGACTCATTTGAAAAGACCCTGATGCTGGGAAAGATTGAAGGCAGGAGGAGAAAGGGACAACAGAGGATGAGATGGCTGGATGGTATCACCAACTCAATGGACATGGGTTTGAGTGAACTCCGTGAGTTGGTGATTGACAGGGAGGCCTGGTGTGCTGCAGTTCATGGGGTTGCCAAGAGTCAGACACGATTGAGTGAATGAACTGAATTGAACTGAACTGAACAGGAGTTGTGAGCAACCAAAATGCAAAGGTGTTTAGTTTGGAGAATCTTTACTTGACTATTTCACTCTTTTCTTTTTTCCTTAAAGATTTCATCTACTATCCTCTATGCATTTAGTGGGGTGAAGAAATGTATATACTGCAAGTGTGCCCCACCTCCAAATTTAATTTAAACATATAGTTGTTTTCCTATAATTAATCTCATCATGTTCTGGAGCACAGGTTGGGCACAGGTTGGACAGATTAAGGTTGTCAATTAAAATGTAAAACTGTGTTCTGCATTAAAACTCTCTTTTGTGCAAATATTTGATTTAAAGTTCATGGCAGTGAGTGAGTCCCATAATCTCTGCTGGATCCGATGTTGAAGTCTAGCTCATTTTGCCTCACCCTCTTCACTGTTTAAATGTCCATAATTTATGGATTAGTCTCTCACCATTGGCAATGCACTGGAGAAGGCAATAGCAACCCACTCCAGTACTCTTGCCTGGAAAATCCCATGGACAGAGGAGCCTGGTAGGCTGGAAGCCCATGGGGTCGCTAAGAGTCGGACACAACTGAGTGACTTCACTTTCATTTTTCACTTTCATGCATTGGAGAAGGAAATGGCAACCCACTCCAGTGTTCTTGCCTGGAGAATCCCAGGGATGGGTAAGCCTGGTGGGCTGCCGTCTATGGGGTCACACGGAGTCAGACACAACTGAAGCGACTTAGCAGCAGCAGCATTGGCAATGCACAATGATTTGGTCTGGAAACTCATTGGTCTGTTCACTTATGCCACAGCGACTGCCTGGCAACTATGCTGCCTCTTAATTCTCAGCTGCCTTCAGCATCCTCCACAGGTCCCCACAAGGAATTCTGGATTTCTTCCATATCACTTGACAGGCTTCTCTCTAACTAACCACCTCCCCATGTTGCCACTTCTGCTGCAGATGATTCGTGATGGCTTATGACTTTTCTAAGGGGCTTGAAATTTCCCATGCTTCACTTGCTCTGTGAGTCCCCCAAATATCTCTGATTCTTCTTTCCTTTTTTATATTAAGGTATAATTCACAAAGCATGCAGTCCACCCATTAAAATCCAATGATTTTTCATATATTCATGGAGTTGTACAATCAGCAACATAATTTTGGAATACTTTTCTAATCCCCATACCCATTAGCATTCGTTATCTATTCTCTCCACTGCCACCCACCCCCAAGCCCCTGTCAAGCAAAAACCTATTTTTTGTTTCTATAGATTTACCTGTTCTGGACGTTTCATATAAATGGAATCATATAATATTTGTCCTTTTATGTTTGTCTTATTATTCACTTAGCATCATGTTTTCAAGGTTCCTCCATGCCGTAGCATCTATCAGTACTTTATTCTTTTTTATGGCAGAATAATATTCCATTATATGGCTATACTATAGTTTATCCATTCATCAATTGATTGACATTTGGGTTGTTTCCACTTTTGATTATTACAAATAATGCTGCAATGAATATTCATGTACAAGCTTTTATGTGGATATATGTTTTCATTTGGGGGTATATACCTAGTGATGGAATTATATGCTATATACCATATGGTAACTCCATATGTAACCTTTTGAGGAACGGCCAGACTGTTTTCCAAACTGGCTGCACCATTTTCAAATTCGATCTGCAATGTGTGAGGATTCCTATTTTTCCACATTCTTTAATGCTTGTTTTTATTTTATTTTTTACTTAATGGCATTTTATTTAAAATAAGAATTTCAATATAATCAATACAAAAATTCATGTACTCATATACTTTTTTATTTTTAAAAATTATTATTGTAGCCATGCTAGTGGATGAGATGTAGTATTTCATTGTAGTTTTCATTTGCACTTCTCTAAGGACTAGCCGGAGAAGGCAATGGCACCCCCACACCAGTACTCTTGCCTGGAAAATCCCATGGATGGAGGAGCCTGGTAGGCTGCAGTCCATGGGGTCGCTAAGAGTCGGACATGACTGAGTGACTTCCTTTCACTTTTCACTTTCATGCATTGGAGAAGGAAATGGCAACCCACTCCAGTGTTCTTGCCTGAAGAATCCCAGGGACAGGGGAGCCTGGTAGGCTGTTGTCTATGGGGTTGCACAGAGTTGGACATGACTGAAGCGACTTAGCAGCAGCAGCAAGGACTAACATGTGCTTATCACCCATTTGTATATCTTTTTTAGAGAAATGTTTATTCAGATCCTCTACTCATATTTATTTAGTTAATTTATTCTTGGCCACACTGCACAGCTTTGGGGACCTCAGTTCCCTGACCAGGGATCAAACCTGTGCCTCCTGCAATGGGAGCATAGAGTTCTAACCACTGGACCACTAGGAAGTTCCCTTGCCCATTTTTTTCTGTTTAATATATTTAACCTAACTTGTATTTATTTATTTACTTTTTAAATTAAAATTTATTTATTTTTAATTGAATGTTAATTGCTTTACAGAAATTTGTTGTTTTCTGTCAAACCTCAACATGAATCAGCCATAAGTATTCATATATCCCCTCTCTCTTGAACCTCCCTCCCATCTCCCTCTCCATCCCACCCCTCTAGGTTGATATAGAGCCCTTGTTTGAGTTCCCTAAGACATACAGCAAATTCCCATTGGCCATCTATTTAACACGTGGTAATGTAAGTTTTCATGTTACTTTTTCCATTTATCTCACCCTCTCTTCCCCTCTCCCTGTGTCCATAAGTTTGTTCTCTGTTTCTCCATCACTGCCCTGCAGACAAATTATTGGGTACCATCTTTCTGGATTCCATATATGTGTGTTAGTATATGATATTTATATTTCTCTTTCTGACTTACTTCATTCTGTATAATAGGCTCTAGGTTCATCCACCTCATTTTAGACGCAAATGCATTCCTTTTTATGGCTGAGTAGTATTCCCTCATGTATAAGTACCACAGCTTCTTTATCCATTCATCTGTTGATGGACATCTAGGTTACTTCCATGTTCTAGTTATTGTAAATAGTGCTGCAATGAACAACGGGATACATGTGTCTCTTTCAATTTTGGTTTCCTCAGAATATATGCCTAGGAGTGAGATTTCTGGGTCATATGGTGGTTTTATTCCTAGCTTTTTAAGGAATCTCCATACTGTCTTCCATAGCGGCTGTATCAATTTATATTCCCACCAACAGTGCAAGAGGGTTCCCTTTTCTCCACACCCTCTCCAGCATTTATTGTTGTAAACTTTTTGATGTTCGCCATTCTGACTGGTGTGAGGTGATATCTCATTGTAGTTTTGACTTGCATTTCTCTGATAATGAGCGATGTTGAGCATCTTTTCATGTGTTTGTTGGCCATCTTTATGTCTTCTTTGGAGAAATGTCTGTTTAGGTCTTCTCCCCACTTTTTGATTGGGTTGTTTATTTTTCTGGCATTGAGTTGTATGAGCTGTTTGTATATTTTAGAAATTAATCCTTTGTCAGTTGTTTCATTTGCTGTTATTTTCTCCCATTCTGAGGGTTGTCTTTTCACCTTGTTTATAGCTTCTTTTGCTGTGCAGAAGCTTTTAAGTTTAATTAGGTCCCACTTGTTTACTTTTGTTTTTATTTCCATTACCCTAGGAGGTGGGTCAGAGAAGGCAGTGGCACCCCATTCCAGTACTCTTGCCTGGAAAATCCCGTGGACAGAGGAGCCTGGTGGGCCACAGTCCATGGGGTCGCTAAGAGTCGGACACAACTGAGCAACTTCACTTTGACTTTTCACTTTCATGCATTGGAGAAGGAAATGGCAACCCACTCCAGTGTTCTTGCCTGGAGAATCCCAGGGATTGGGGAGCCTGGTGGGCTGCCGTCTATAGGGTAGCACAGAGTCGTACACGACTGAAGCGACTTAGCAGCAGCAGCAGCAGCAGGAGGTGGGTCGTAGAAGATCTTTCCTCTGCCCATTTTTAAATTGAGTTATTTGTCTTCTTATTATTAGGTTGTAAGAATTTTTATATATTTGAGATATCAGGATATATCATTTTCAAATATTTTCTTTCAGTCTGTGTGTGTTTTTTTCATTTTCTCAGTGGTGTCCAATTTATTTGTTGCTTGTACTTTTGGTATTATATCTAAGAAAGCATTTCCAAATACAAGGTCATGAAGATTTACATCTGTGTTTACTTTTAAAAGTTTCATAGTTTTAGTTCTTATATTTCATCTTTGATTCATTATGATTTAATTTTTGTACATAGTGTGAGGAAGGGGTCCAAGTTAATTCTTTTGCATACAGATATCTAGTTGTCTCAGCCAATATTTGTTGAAGAGAGTCTTTGTTCTCCATTGAAAACAATCAAAAATAATATATAAGGTTTATTTCTGGGCCCTCAGTATTCTGTTCCACTGATGTACATACCTGTCCTTGGGTCAGCACTACACTGTCTTAATTACTGTAGCTTTGTGAAAAGTCTTGAAAAGAGGAACTCTGGATCTTCTAAATTTGTTATTCTTTTTCAAGATTATTTTGGCTCTTCTGGGAACCTCGCATTTCCATATTAATTTTGTGATCATCTTGTCAATTTCTGAAATGCAGCCAGTTGAGATTTTGATAGGCATTGCACTGAATGTAGATCACTTTGAGGTGTATTGACATCTTAACAATATTTGGTCTTCCAGTCCATCAACATGGGATTTCTCTCCATTTATTAAGATCTGCTTTAATTTCCTTCAGCAATGCTTTGTAATTTTCAGAGTATAATGTTGCATTTCTGTTGTTAACTGTATTTCTAAGTATTTTATGCTTTTGAAGTTATTGTGGTTGGAATTGTTTTATTAATTTTAGTTTTTGAATTGTACACTGTATAGAAACATAACTGACTTTTATGTATAGATCTTGTCTCCTAAAACCTAGCAGAACTGTTTATAGTAATATTTTAATTTGATTTCTTAGTGTTTTCTGTATACAAGATCAAGTCATCTGCAAATAGATATTTTTACATCTTCCTTTCCAATCTAGATGCATTTTGTTTTATTTCTTTTTCTTGCCTAATTGTTCTGGCTAAAACCTCCAGGACAATGTTAAATAAAACTGGCAAGAGAAGACATACCTGTCTTGTTCTGATCATTGCTGTTGTTGCTCAGTCACTAAGTTGTGTCTGACTCTCTGCGACCCCACAGACTGCAGCAGGCCAGGCTTCCCTGGCTTCACCATCTCCTGGAGTTAGTGCAAACACATATCCATCAAGGCTTGTCGGTTTTGCTGTTTTTCTCAAACCAGCTTTTGTAACTTTGATTTCCTCTATTGCTTTTCTACCTTCCAATTCATCTATCTCTGTTCTAATTTTTACTATTTCCTTCCCTATGTTTGCCTTGTGTGTACTTTACCTTTTATTCTAGTTTCTTCAGGTGAGAGGCTAGGGTATTGATTTGAGATATTTCTGCTTTTTAAGTAAAGGTCTTACAGCTATGAATTTCCCCCTAGGCACTGCTTTAGCTATATCCCATAATCTTTGGCATATTGTAGTTTTGCTTTTTTTTTTAATCTCAAACTTTTTCAAATTTCTTCTGTGATTTTTTTCTTTGACACAGTAGTTATTTAGGAGTGTTTTATTTAATTTCCACTTATTTGTGAATTTCTGAAATTTCTGTTATTTAGTTCTAATTTTATTCCTTTGTGGTAGAGACTATTGTATGATTTCAATCATTTTAAATGCTTCAAAGCTTATTTTATGGCCTAGCATATAGTCTTTTCTGGGGAATATTCCATGTTCACTTGAGAAGATTATATATTCTGCTGTTACTGGGTAGAATGCTCTATAGATGCATGTTTAGGTTTAGTTGGTGTATAGTGTTGTCCAAGTCTTCTATTTACTTATTAAAAAACAAGAGTGGCTCACATATAACCATAAAAAGATTTTTGGCTTGTATTCAAAGAGCCAAATGGGGAGTCATTGAAGGGTTCAGTAAGATAAATTTTGCTGCTTTGTGGAGAATTGTACTCGAAGAGAACAGAGAGGAGGAAATGAGAACAGGCAAGAAACTTCCACAATCCAGAGTAGGCCTGGACATAGGTGGTGGCAGTTATTATGAAATGAATGGATATATTCTACATAAATTTTGGAGATAAATTCAAGAAGACTTACTGATAGATATGTTGTTGAGGTGAGGAAAAAGAAGCAATTAAGAATAATGCCTAGATTTTTTTCTTTAAGTAACTGGATAAACAGTGGTGACTGAGATGGAGAAGATAGGAACACGAGCTATTTGCGAAAAATAGCAAAAGTTCTTGACATAATAAGTTTAAGGTATCCGTCAGATATCCAAATGAAGATGTCAAGTAGGTAGTCAAATATACATGTTATATACTCAGAGTAGAGTCTTGAAATAAACTTGAGAGTTATCAGCATATTTGTGGTATTCGAAGCCATGATCTCGATAAGATAACATAGAGAAAAAATACAGTGGCCCTCTGTATCCATGGCTTTTGCATCTGCAGATTCAACCAACCTCAGTTTTGATCTTCAACTGGTTGAATTCACAGATGTGAAACCTTAGGATAAGGAGGACTGGCTATATTCCTGTCCTACGCCATTTTATGTAAGACTTGCACATTTGCAGATTTTGGTATGTGTGGGGGCCTTCTGGAACAAATCCACTCTGGATATCAAGGGTTGACTGTATAAAGAAAAAAGAGAAGAAAACCCAGCAGTGAGTCCTGGGATACCACAATGTTAGGAGAAATCTGCAAAGGAGACTAAAGAAGAGCATCCAGTGAGGCAGGGGGAAAATCAGCAGCGTCATGTCACAATACTCAAAGAAGAAAATGTTTTAACTTGGAGGGAAAAGTGAACAATGTCAAATGTTGCAGAGAGCTCAAGTAAGATAAGGATAAAGTTTCTATTGTATTTGGCAAGATAGAGGTGGCTTGTTGCAATAACAGCAGTGGTTTCATTGGAGTGGAGAGGCCTGAAGCCAGATTAGAATGGGTTGAAAAGTGAATAGGGAGGCAAGGAACTCCTCATAGTGTGTATACAGATAACTCAGTTGAAACATTTAGCTCTGAAGTGCAGAGAAATGAGGGAATAGCTAGAGAGGAATACTGGGTTGAAAGAGGGCTTTTCTTTAATTATGGATAGTTTCTAGAGTTCTTATAAGTAGTTGTTATTATTATTATAAGCATTATTTCTCTAATGGTCATCATTACAAATTCTTCAGTGAAGTATACCTACAAGTAATTTTGGACTGATGATTTAATTCTGAAACACTTCTGTTCTGAACAGCACAAGTACTGAGATCGCAAAGCATTAATTATTATTTTATTCTAGTTTCATAAATAGGGAGATGGATAAGATAGAATCAGCCAGGAAAGAAGGGGGATTGAGCTGTATGAAAATGATGAACACTGGAAGAAGGCAGGCAGTAAAATGCCTGGATTTGGGGAGTGGTTGAAGTGTGATGGGGTGAGAGAAGTAGACAGTTGAGAGGCAAAGAGGAAGGATATACATTTTATAAACCAGCTTGAGGATTCCATTGAAAATGTTGATAGCATGATGTTTTTACTGCTTCAGCAAAATTTTGCTCTTCAGAATCACAACAGGGCCTAGTGATTGCTTTGGGCATAGCTTGTCTACTAGGACTGTAGTAAACATCTACTTTCAGGCCTTTAGCACAAGTAGCTGTTCATTCATTGTACAGTTCTGAGCAAGTTACTTAACTTCACTTTCCTTCTCTCTTAAATTGTGTATTAGTAGAAATATCAATAACCTCAGATATGCAGATGACACCAGCCTTATGGCACAAAGTGAAGAGGAACTAAAAAGCCTCTTGATGAAAGTGAAAGACAAGAGTGAAAAAGTTGGCTTAATGCTCAACATCCAGAAAACTAAGATCATGGCATCTGGTCCCATCACTTCATGGGAAATAGATGGGGAAGCATGGAAACAGTGTCAGACTTTTTATTTTGGGGGCTCCAAAATCACTGCAGATGGTGATTGCAGCCATGAAATTAAAAGATGCTTACTTCTTGGAAGGAAAGTTATGGCCAACCTAGATAACATATTCAAAAGCAGAGACATTACTTTGCCGACTAAAGTCCGTCTAGTCAAGGCTATGGTTTTCCAGTGGTCACGTATGGATGTGAGAGTTGGACTGTGAAGAAAACTGAGTGCTGAAGAATTGATGCTTTTGAAGTGTGGTGTTGGAGAAGACTCTTGAGAGTCCCTTGGACTGCAAGGAGATCCAACCAGTCCATTCTAGAGGAGATCAGTCCTGGGTGTTCATTGGAAGGACTGATGCTAAAGCTGAAACTCCAAGACTCAGGCCACCTCATGTGAAGAGTTGACTCATTGGAAAAGACTCTGATGCTGGGAGGGATTGGGGGCAGGACAAAGGGACGACAGAGGATGAGATGGCTGGATGGTATCACCAACTCGATGCACATGAGTTTGAGTGAACTCCGGGAGATGGTGATGGACAGGGAGGCCTGGCATGCTGCGATTCATGGGGTCGCAAAGAGTTGGAAACAACTGAGCGACTGAACTGAACTGAAGGTATTTCATAGACTTGTTGTAAGGATTAAATTTTTAAAAAGTGTGTAAAGTGCTTAGCATAGTGCCTATATTACTTAGGGCAGACAAGCACTTGTTGAGCATTTACTATGTAACAGACCCCATAACAGGGATGTAGAAATGAGTAAGGTGTTTCTAATCATGTGAGGTCTTACAATCCAATGTAGAGTCAGAGAAAGACTTCTAAACAGATAAGTAAAAGTACTCCACCTCATTCCAGCAACCCACTTACATGGCTACATGTGACATATTTTCTTCATTTACAACTGTTTCACATATGAAACCCTTAACCTTAAAATTCCACACTAACTAAAAACTCCCATGTATTCACCTCCAACTAACTCCCTTACTCCCGTTAAATAGTTCTGTGATCTCATGTCTTTGTGACCTCAGGTCTCTAGACCCATCCCTATTCTCCAATCTTCCTGCTATACCCTCCATTACCACATCTACTTCACCCCTTTTGCTGCCCACACTTTCAAGCTTCTTCAATTCCCTCTTACTTATTACCTTCAACCACATCTGCTCTGCCAACCTCTAATCTTGGATGAACTTTATCATATGTTTTCTTTCCTTCTACTTTCTTTGTGTTTATCGTGTTGTTCTTTTTCTAGATTTTTCAAATGAATGTCTAGTTTTTTCATTTTCAGGTTTTATTTCTTCTCAAATATAAACATTTCAGGCTATAGCTTTCCCTCTAAGTATTGCTTTGATTGCATCCCACAAACTTTGATAGGTAGTATTTTCATTTCAGTTGAAATCAAAGTATTTTACAATTTTCAATATTATCTCTTCTTTGACCCATGGTTTATTTAAAAGTATGTTTTATAATTTTCAAAACATGTGTGGTTTTTCTATTTATTATTTTGTTGTTGATTTCTGGCTTAATTGCTCTTATGATCATTGAATGTCATTTGTATTATTTTAATCCTTTGTTTTGTGACCCAGTACATGATCAATTTTAGTGAGTCTTCTATATGTGCTTGAAGAGAATGTGTATTCTGAAATTGTTAGGTTCAGTGTTCTATGCATTATTAGATTAATTTTGTTAATTGTGCTATTAAAATCTTTTGGATACTTACTGATTTTTTTGTTCTATTTTTTGTTTTCTACGCTAAGAGAGTTGTGTTAAAAGTTATGACTGTGAACTTGTCTATAGTATTATTGATTTTTACTTTATTTTAAGGCTGTTGTTGCTGCTAAGTCACTTCAGTCGTGTCTGACTCTGTGTGATCCCATAGACGGCAGCCCACCAGGCTCCCCTGTCCCCGGGATTCTCCAGGCAAGAACACTGGAGTGGGGTGCCATTGACTTCTCTGAAGGCTATTGTTAGGTTCATTTAAATTTAATGTTTATATATCTTCCCCTTGGATTGTATTTTTATAAAAATGACCCTCTAAATATGTAGTAGTGCTTTCTTGCCTTAAAATCTATTTCGCCTGATACTGATACAGCAGTACCAGCTTTCTGAGGGTTAGTATTTGGAGAAGGACATGGCAACCCACTCCAATGTTCTTGCCTGGAGAATCCCAGGGACGGTGGAGCCTGGTGGGCTGCCGTCTATGAGGGTGAACAGAGTCAGACACGACTGAAGTGACTTAGCAGCAGCAGCAGCAGCATTTGTGTGAAATGTCTTTTTCCATCCTTTTACTTTCAATCTTTCTATATCTTTATGTTTTACTGTAACTCTTATAAAAAGTATATTGTTGGATTTTAAAAATTTAGTCTCTTTTAAACACAAGCATTTAGTTCATTGTATTTACATAAAACTACTTATATATTTTATTTCAAATCTACCTTATTTGAACTTCCTATTTATCTTATGCACAGTGTCTTGTTTTGTTGTGTGCTTAGTGATTTTAAATTGCGATTTCCTCTTTTCTTTGGAAAGTCATCTGTGGGAATATTTTGAAGTTTAGGATAAGGATGAGTTCCTGCAAAGAGGATTTGTATTCTGCCAGGTACTTGGTGGCACTACCAATCTGGGTCTACTTTAAACTAAATTCAGAGCTTGAGGTATTTTGTAGCACCTGGGTAATGTGAATTTAGGCTGCAAATCTTTATTAGACAAGATTGTGCTTACAGCCTCTCCACTTAATGCCAAGGCTGCTTTCCTCAAAGTCCCCTTATGTTTGTATTTATTTATGTGTGTGTGGCGGCTTATTTCTGGTTCACTTGTACACTGATGCTTTAGCTCCTTGTCATTCCAATTTTATCTGGCAAGGAACCTCATTACATGTCCCACCTTGGGTAGGCTTTTGGCTTTGTGTTTTTAATATCACTTATGACTTGTTCCCTGAAGTTTAAGTTCAGTGAATGTTCTCAGAGAAGAAACTTGATCAGTCTGCAATTCTTTCAACCCATTATTATACTCTTCCAATTCCCCCACCCCATGCCCTTTATCCTTTACTCATTCCATAAGGCCAAGACATCCTACTTCACTACAAATGAAAAAAAAAAAAAAAAAGATTTTCAAAAGGGAATTCCCTCAACCCTCCTTCATTCCATTTGTAAGTGTTCTCTCTAGTCTCCCATCCTTTCCTGTTTCCTTTCTCTCTCTTGGAAGAAGGAGTGTTCTTTCCTTTCTCCTTTCCAGGTCCTATGGTCTAGAATAGTGGTATCCAAAGTAAGTACTGGACCCAAAGAAGGTGGTAGACCCCTTCCAATCCTCATACTGTTTGATATTGATCTACAACTACGTAAGCATTGAAATTGAGAGTAAGAATTTAGAAACATTTTTTAGCAATTTGATAAAGTAATTGTATATTCATTTGATCTAATAATGAGAAATTGGGGCTTATATTTTGAGTATCTGTGTTTTTCAGTGCATCTTTCTAGTAAATCATTTGTATTATATCTTACAAAAGTACCAATATGTGACATATTGGAAGTTTAAAAACTGGTCCTCCACCACAGAGAGTTTGAAACATAGTCGGCTAAAACCTATCTTGAAAAGTATTGGGCTAGAACTTATCTTCCCCTGACTTGTCTGAGACTCAACTCTGAATCAGCCCTCCCCTCTCTCAGAGCTCCACTGTCACTCACATTGGCAGTCTTACATTAAACCATCTTTCTTTGAACTTTGCCTACTGTGCTGCCATCTTATTTTTCACTTTTCATTTACTGCCAGCCTTCTTGACAGATAAACCTCTTATATACTGTTTCCTTCTTCTTATCTCTTCTTAAGTCCTCAAATCACAGCAGTCTCATTTATGCCTTCACTACTGTTTCAACAAAAGCCACTGCTGCTGCTGCTGCTGCTGCTAAGTCGCTTTAGTCGTGTCCGACTCTGTGTGACCCCATAGATGGCAGCCCACCAGGCTCCCCTGTCCCTGGGATTCTCCAGGCAAGAACACTGGAGTGGGTTGCCATTTCCTTCTCCAATGCATGAAAGTGAAAAGTGAAAGTGAAGAAGCTCAGTCGTGCCTGACTCTTAGCGACCCCATGGACTGCATCCTTCCAGCCTCCTCCATCCATGGCATTTGCCAGGCAAGAGTACTGAAGTGGGGTGCCACTACCTTCTCCAACAAAAGCCACTAGTAGCATTCTATTGCCCAATTCATAGTGGCCCTTCCTGTCCTTATTCTGTATGACCTCTGCTCTGCATTTATGACTCATGACCATCCCTTCCTTCCGGGACCTTTCTTCTGTGTCTTGAATGACAGATTACGGCTTCTCTCAGTCTCTTTTGGGGTATTTCTCCTACTCCAGCTACCTGCACCTCAGACCCCTGACAACAGCCTTTTCTTTTGCTCTACGTTTGTTATTGTCATCAGTCTGTTCAACACCTGTAGTCTGATGACTCCCAAATCTCTAACTCCATCATTGACTTCTCTAACCAAGCTGCAGGTTGATATTTCAGTTAACTTATTAAATTGTTTTACCTGGTATCCCAAAGACATGTGAAATTCAACATATCTAAAACAGAACTCCTTGTATACAACATGGCCCTCTTGGGTATTTCCTATTTTAGCTAATGTTGTCTCCATCTACTCAATTACCTAGGCCTGTGAATCATTTGTAACTCCTACTTATGTCTCACCTTTTACACTTAGTCCACCAATGTTACCTCAAATCTCTTTTCATTTCTATAGCCTTATGTCATCAGTGCTCACCAAGAGTCACTTGATTATTCTCTCTGTATCCAGTCTTACCCCCACTCTAGTCCATTCTTGGCAGCATTATCAGAAGGAGTGTTAAAAAAAAAATGCTGTCCTGTTGTTGTCACATCCTTACTTGAAGCTTTTGTTAGACTCTCATTGCCTTTAAGAAGAATCCCAAAGTCTTTAACATTGCAGAAAGGAACATTTCAGTCACACCCCAGACTAACTCCCTTGCCTTGTCTCTCACCACTATTCCCCCCACAATAATCAGTCAGATTATTGATAGTTCCCTCAGCATGCTAGGCTCTATCACTTCCCTATTTTTATTTTAGGGAGTTCTGTTCCCTTCTTTACCCATGTTATTAATTCTTTTTGGAATTTCCCTCCCTACTTCTTTTCTAGTAAACTTCAACTTATCCTTTATGTCCTGAATTAAATATTGCCTCTTCTTTCAGGCCACTCTGATATTGTAGCTCTATTGTCTTCCTCTACTTAGTTTCTACTTCTAGAGGGCAAGGGCCATCTCTCTAGGTCCCTTGGCCCCATGACTAGCATATAATGTTTCTTGAGTGAATCCAAGGAGGAAAAGAGAAACAAAAGAAGATATTCTCCATCAGTCAGCCACTCAGTTCAGTCGCTCAGTCGTGTCTGACTCTTTGTGACCCCCGGACTGCAGCATGCCAGGCTTCCCTGTCCATCACCAATGCCCAGAGCCTATTGAAACTCAGGTCCATTGCATCGGTGATGCCATCCAACCATCTCATCCTCTGTCATCCCCCTTCTTCTCCTGCCTTCAATCTTTCCCAGCATCAGGGTCTTAGTCAGTTCTTCAAATCAGGCGGCCAAAGTACTGGAGTTTCAGCTTCAGCATCAGTCCTTCCAATGAATATTCAGGACTTATTTCCTGTAGGATTGACTGGTTGGATCTCCTTGCGGTCCAAGGGACTTGAAAGAGTCTTCAACACCACAATTTGAAAGCATCAGTTCTTCGGCACTCAGCTTTCTTTATAGTCCATCTCTCACATCCATACATGTCTACAGGAAAAACCATAGCTTTGACTAGATGGACCTTTGTTGGTAAAGTAATGTCTCTGCTTTTTAATATGCTGTCTGAGTTGGTTATAGCTTTTCTTTCAAGGAGTAAGCATCTTTTAATTTCCTGGCTCCAGTCACCATCTGCAGTGATTTTGGAGTCTCAAAAACAAAATCTGTCACTGTTCCCATTGTTTTCCCATCTATTTGCCATGAAGTGATGGGACCAGATGCCATGATCTTTGTTTTCTGAATGTTGAGCTTTAAGCCAACTTTTTCACTGTCCTCTTTCACTTTTATCAAGAGGCTCTTCAGTTCTTATTCATTTTCTGCCATAACAGTGGTGTCATCTGTATATCTGAGGTTATTGATATTTCTCCCGACAATCTTGATTCCAATCTGTGCTTCATCCAGCCAGGCATTTCGCCTGATATACTCTCCATATAAGTTAAATAAGCAGGGTGACAATATACAGCCTTGATATATTCTTTTCCCAATTTGGAGCCAGTCTGTTGTTCCATATCCAGTTCTAACCGTTCCTTCTTGACCTGCATACAGACTTCTCAGGAGGCAGGTCAGGTGGTCTGGTATTCCCATCTCTTTAAGAATTTTCCACAGGTTGTTGTCCACACAGTCAAAGGCTTTGGCATAGTCAATAAAGCAGAAATAGATGTTTTTCTGGAACTCTCTTGCTTTTTCTATGGTCCAACGGATGTTGGCAATTTGATCTCTGATTCCTCTGCCTTTTCTAAATCCAGCTTAAACATTTGGAAGTTCTCAGTTCACGTACCATTGAAGCCTGACTTGGAGAATTTTGAGCATTACTTAGCTAGCATGTGAGATGAGTGCAATTGTGTGGTAGTTTGAACATTCTTTGGCATCGCCTTTCTTTGGGATTGGAATGAAAACTGATCTTTTCCAGTCCTGTGGTCAATGCTGAATTTTCCAGATTTGCTGGCATATTGAGTGCAGCACTTTCACAGCATCGTCTTTCAGGGTTTTAAGTAGCTCAACTGGAATTCCATCACCTCCACTATCTCTGTTCATAGTGATGCTTACTAAGGCCCACTTGACTTCACATTCCAGGATGTCTGGCTCTACGTGAGTGATCACACCATTGTGGTTATCTCGGTCATGAAGATCTTTTTGTATAGTTCTTCTGTGTGTTCTTGCCATCTCTTCTTAAGATCTTCTGCTTCTATTAGGTCCATACTATTTCTGTCCTGTATTGTGCTCATTTGCATGAAATATTCCCTTGGTATCTCTAATTTTCTTGGAGAGATCTCTAGTCTTTTGCATTCTATTGCTTTCCTCTATTTCTTTGCATTGATCACTGAGGAAGGCTTTCTCCTCTCTCCTTGCTATTCTTTGGAACTCTGCATTCCTTTTCTCCTTTGCCTTTAGCTTCTCTTTTCTCAGCTATTTGTAAGGCCTCATCAGACAACCATTTTGCCTTTTGCATTTCTTTTTTCTTCAGGATGGTCTTGATCACTGCCTCCTATACAATGTCACGAGCCTCCATCCATAGTTCTTCAGGCACTCTGTCTATCAGATCTAATCCCTTGAATCTGTTTGTCACTTCCATTGTATAATTGTAAAGGATTTGATTTAGGTCATACCTGAATGGTCTAGTGGTTTTCTCTACTTTCTTCAACTTAAGTCTGAATTTTGCAATAAGGATTTCATGATCTGAGCCACAGTCAGCTCCCCGGTCTTTTTTGGTTGACTGTATAGAGCTTCTCCATCTTCAGCTGCAAAGAATAGAATCAATCTGATTTTGGCATTGACTCTCTGGTGATGTCCATATGCAGAGTCGTCTCTTGTGTTGTTGGAAGAGGATATGTGCTATGACCAGTGTGTTCTCTTGGCAAAACTCTGTTCCTCTTTGCCCTACTTCATTTTGTACTCCAAGGCCAACTTGCCTGTTACTCCAAGTATCTCTTGACTTCCTATTTTTGCATTCCAGTACCTTATGATGAAAAGGACATCTTTTCTTGTGTTAGTTCTAGAGGGTCTTATAGGTCCTCATAGAATCATTCAACTTCAGCTTCTTCGAATTAGTGGTTGGGAAATAGACTTGGATTATTGTGATATTTGATGGTTTGCCTTGTAGATGAACAAAGATCGTTCTGTCATTTTGAGATTACACCCAAGTACTGCATTTTGGACTCTTTTGTTGACTATGAGGGCTACTCCATTTCTTCTAAGGGATTCTTGCCCTCAGTAATAGATATAATGGTCATCTGAATTAAATTCACTCATTCCAATCAATTTTAGTTCACCGATTCCTAAAATGTTGATGTTCACTCTTGTCATCTCTTGTTTGGCATGAAGAATAAAGAGACAGAGCCAAAGTGAAAACAATGCCCAATTGTGGATGTGACTGGTGATGGAAGTAAAGTCTGATGCTGTAAAGAACAATATTGCATAGGAATCTGGAAATGTTAGGTCCATGAGTCAAGATAAATTGGAATAGGTCACATAGGAGATGGCGAGATGGCAAGAGCAAGCAGGGAAGACCATAAAGATGCATGCCTGATCCTAATTTGACCCTCACCAGAGGGCTGGAATTTTGTCCTGTTTATTGTTGTATCCTAACATAGAGCAATACATGACTTGTAGTAGTCACTCAATAAACAGAAGTTATAGAATGCAACTGAGACTTACCAATGGCATAGGCCCCAGAGCTTAACAGTAGCCAGTTCCCAGGGGTTTCCTTAGCACAATGCTCTGATAGCACGAATAGTAGTAAGCACTCAAGATGCAATGAGTTGTGTAAGTACTTGAGACAGTTTTACACCTTCCCAAGTCATTGCCCATTTTGCCTCGTTGGATAAATTACATCACCCAAAGTTCAGCTTTCCTTATGTTTTCTCTGTTTCATCAGTTCCACAGCCCTACCCTAACTTTAAATTCCCTATTTCATTCATTTGAGAAATACCCCTTGAGCACTTACTACATGCCAGGCATTATGCTAAAAGTTAGTGACCCCTTGGAAGTTTTTATTTCGTAGGAGACAAACAGTTTCAAACAGTGATAAGCGTTAAGGGAAAAATAAGACAGGGTAACGTTATAAGGGGTTACTTCAGATTGAGTGGTCAGAGAAAGCTTCTCTAAGGATATGAAACCTTAGCTAGAGGTTGAAGATCAGCAGTTGTGGAAATAGAAGCAGCTTGCTCCATGGGAAGTGCTCAATTTTTTTCTGAAAAGCTGTGGAAACAAAATTCTCAGCAAATGGAGGACGGTAAAGCAGAGATTGGAGATTTTAAGAGAGGAAAATGAGCAAGGATGGGCAAATTGCCATCTTACTCAAATTTGTCTCATCCCTTTTGAACTATTTTTGGAGTTTGTTTCATTGTATGTAAAGGTTGGGAGGTCACTTAGAGATTACCCAGATCAGTGCTGTCCTGTATGTGGCTAAATGTCTCCCTGGTGGCACAAGATGATTTGGGATAATCACAGATGAACTTTATTTATTTTGATGTGCATTAAAAAATATATCTAAACATCCAATCTCTGAGTTCATAGTTACTGTTGCTTAAAATGAGATTAAAGGCGGTTGAGCCAAGGCAGTTCACTTTCCAGAGACCAAACTGGCTAGCCAGGAATAGATCCTGGGTAGGCTTATGGGGATGAGCCTAAGGTGGGGAAAGCTGCCACCCCTATGTTCAGGGAACGAGGAGAGCATAGCATGTCTAAACACCCTGCCTGTAATTTATGTAGTCTTTGGATGAAAACTGTGCAGATTATATACAAATGGAACATTTATTTGGCTTCTACCTTGAATACTTTCTGCAAAGAAATTATTTAGACCTTAAACATCTTAGAGACCCCAGAGGAGGGCATGGCAAACCACTCCAGTATTCTTGTCTGGAGATTCCCCATGGACAGAGGAACCTGGCTCGCTATAGTCGATAGGGTAGCAAAGAATTGGACACAACTGAACGACTAAGCACAGCACAGCACAGCACAAACATCTCAGAGACTGTCAGGGCCCCTTGGTAATCATGAGAATACCTTCACAGTTAGTCAGAACTGGATTTGAATCTCAGTTCTGCCACGTGGTTGCTGTATGACCTTGAGCAAGTCGTCTAAACCTCACTGTGCCTTAGTTTCCTCATATGCAGAGAAGAGGATTCTAAGACCTACTTCTTAGGGTTTGTTAAAAGAATTAAATGAGATAATATGCCTGGGAAGGACTTTCCCCAGTGCCTGGCAGATAGTAAGTACTCAAAATACATGATGCCTATAATTATCCAAGTTTTCTGGGGCAGTTCTTATTTCAGATTCTCTGTTCCATTTTCAGACTATGTGTTCCCATTTGAAATTCCAAACTGTGATCACTGTGCATTTCTCGTCAGCATAAGAGGGAGGCTTTGTTTTCTCAAGCACCAAGACATAAAACTGCCTCTACTCCCTACACTTGATTTGAAACCCTCGGTTCTAGTCGGAGACATCTAATTAAGATCCAAAGCAGACTTGTGCCCATGGAAAAACTGGCCAAGTGGGGCCGAGGGCAGGGAAGTGGCATGATCTTCATCCCAGAAGTACTCAGTCTATAAAGTCTGTAGCTTTCCGTAGAATACACACAATTACTGGCCAAACTAGAAGCCAGGGTAGGGGGAGTCTTTCTGCCAGGCATGATCCTTCATTTCCAGTTCTGCTTGAAGGTTTTGCTCTAACACAAAGGGGAAGTTCAGATGGTAGATGGCCTGACATTGCTAATGATCAGTCATTTTTCTAAATTATCCAAACTTCATTATAATTATATATATGCAATGCCTGTAATAAAACTGCATTGTAATTACACAGCTGTCAGCATCAGTATTCAACCTGCAGGCTACAACTGCCCTATGGCATTCATTATAATCAGGTTTTACCTGTTTACAAATAGCAAGGTGAGGAAACCCACCAAATGGGTTTTGCTCTGGAATCTATATGTCCATTAGGTTCAGCCAAAACTCATAGAAAATTATCTTTTAATATATGAATCAATATGTATGTACCCGACTATACCTTCCTTCTTCAACTCTTGAATTCTGCATAATCGTGAAAATTTGATTAGACCCATCAATTCCTTTATAGCTTCCAGAAACAGGAATGGCGATTAAGCAAAGGGCCAGCCAGGCAACTGCCTGGGGTGCCAATTTGAAAGGGGTGTTAGAAAACCTCTGGGATAAATTATAAATATGGTGCTGACCGCTTTGGGTTTCTTCCAGTTCTTTCCAAAATAATTTGTGAGAGGAAATTGGCCATCTCTCTTGCTAAGTTTGCTGGGTCCTTGAGTAAAAAAATAAAAATAAAAATAAAAGTCAAAAGCAAAAAGAGCCAGCAGTTCTTACTGGTGCCAACCATATAATTTTGTGGTGAGCACATGCAAGTTAGAGGGTGTGCCACCAACTGTGAGATTAGCAAGCTGGGAGTTGCTTAAAGTGGGCAATGCTCCACCGTGAGTGGAGATTGTGAAATACCATAATGCTTGCTACAGTGCTGTTTATCAAGAATGAGGGGTTTATTTTCTTATCTGAGTTTTAAATCCTCTAATACACTTCCCTGAAAGTTGCCTGGTTTGAAAATTGCAAAAGGAAACTTAAGACAAAACAAAAACTAAAGTAAAATAGGAAATGGTTTGTTATCAAGAAAACAAAAGCAAACAAACGATAAAGGTGGTGGGGGGATTCGAAATCTTTTAAATATAATTTTGTAACTATATCCATGTAAATTACCTCTACTGTATTCAGTTTTGAGTAACAAAACAAAACAAATGAAAGTAAGAAATGAGTAGGTTAAAATGCTAATTTAGGGTTTTACTGCAGTTGAAGTCGCTAAATCATAGTGGTTAAACTCAAAGGCTCAGGTGTCAGACTGCCTTGAGCTTAAATCCTTGCTTCCCTATTAACTGTATGACCTTGGCTAAGTCACTTAACCTTGGGCCTCACATACTGAATGGGGATCAGTATGTGATGGTGATGATGATGATGCCAGTCTCTTAGGATTAAAGGAGATAGTTCATGTGGAGTGGTTCATACCTGACGATGGTAAGTGCTCAATAAATGGCAGCTGTTATTGTGACAAGTATATGTGGTAAATTCTTTAATTTGAACATAATGCAAAAGATTTACACTTTTATTAAGAGGATCTCAGTCTCTCCCTACTCTCATTAAATAAATTTTGAGCATATATTTTTAATATATTGAAGAGGCACCAGGATGTGAGGCTGCCTGGGGCATTTATTAATACATGTCCTGGCCAGTCTTGCTGAGGAGGGCAGTTGTGTCATCATCAGAACACTAGGCTTAGACTTGGAAAATCTGGCTTCAAGTTCCATCTCTGCCACTTAACATGACCATGAACAAATCATAGAACCTCTCTGAGTTACAATTTCTTCATAAGAACATCAAGATGCCAATATATAAATAATAGATTGGTGGTGAGGATCAGAAGAGTGTATGTAAAAGCACCGGGCACCTATTAGGATCAGCAAATGTTTATTGAGTCTGAATCACAGAGAGAAAAGAATTCTATGGAAATTTTAATACCTATCTGTCATCGAGGATGATGGCTCAAGTTACTGGGCCACACTGATATCACCTTAAATTAACTTCTGCTGTTGCCAGTGAAAAGGTCAGTATTGCTCTCAAATCCGCAAATCTCTAGGACCTAATTGTGTATGCCTGCTAAGATTGTTTTTAAGCAGGGTGATAGAGTGTGCCTTAGATGGCAACGAAGTCCTTTCTAAATATACACAGTACTAAAAATGTGTTGAAATATTCCAAAGATGCTGCCGTTAATGCCAACTTCAAGAATGATGAGCCAGTTGATGGTGGCAACTATAGTAAGATCTTTCAGGGTTTTTTGTTTTGTTTTAAATCACTGGCAAGATTATAGTCCAATTTCCTCTTTATTGACTATTGAACAATATTGCCTATTGGATACTCCTAGAATCCATTTAGCGATGGTATAACCTGATTTTAGTGTACATAAAATTAGATTACGTGCAGAAATAGGAGAAGTGAACAGAAATACAATGACTCCAGGATACTCAAAGACCTTATAAAAATATTTGACAACATTAACTGACTTCAAATCTGATAGTTATAGAGTGAATTTGGCTGTCTCTGGAAGCTCCTACTCAAAGACAGCAAGGTCAGATAGATGGCATGGTAATATGTAAGAGCCTTCACAAATGGTATAAATGAACCTATTTGCAGGGAAATAAAGGATACACAGATGGAATGGACTTGTGGACACAGTGGGGGAAGGAGAGAGAGGGACAAATGGAGAAAGTAGCATCGACATATATACACTACCATGTGTAAAACAGATAGCTAGTGAGATGTTACCATATAACACAGAGAGTTCAGCCTGGTACTCTGTGATGACCTTAGAGGCGTGGGATGGGAGTAGGGGAGGGAGGCTCAAGAGGGAAGGGATATGTGTATAATTATGGCAGATTTGCGTTGTTGTACAACAGAGACCAACACACTATTGTAAAGCAATTTTCCTCCAATTAAAAAGAAGTTAAAAAAGACCAGTAGAAAATGGACATAGGATGTGAGCAGATTATTCAAAATGTCAAATGACCATACAGACTGTCATATGAAAAAGTGTCCAATCTTACTGGTTGGTATTCAAAGAAAGGGTTACTATGACAATGAGTTACTATTTTTACTAATCTATTGCTACAGATATTTTCTAATATGCTATCCCAAGAGCTTAAGAAAACAGTTACTCCTATAAATGATTGATATAAACTTTCTATCCAGCAATGTGTATATCAGTACCTGGCCTATAGCATGCTCTCAATAAATATTTCTTTAATGAATGAATGATTTTGTTGCTAGCATTGGAATATGTTTTAAAACATTCAGGAAATGTTTAACCACAAAAATTCTCCAAAACTTGGAGACAGAATTCACAGATTACTATTTGTGTGAAAAACATAGAAAACTCATGCATTTGCTTATAACTGTTTTGATGATGTGCCCTGGTAGAGTGTTCTGAATTCAAAAGAACTCCTGCTGAATCTATGTTATATCCCAGTCTGACCATCATTGGCTCCCAACCTTGTGGGAATTTATAACACACTGCTATTGTTAGCTTGATTTTATAGCATCTCCCCCTTTTCCTTAAAATACTGTATGGCATATCATTTTTAAAAATTAGAGTGCCTCATATTTAATTTTGTTTTGAGACATTTTCTGAAAACTCATGATGATCCTAGAGGGTGGCAAATTTAGGGCTGGGAATCACTGCTTTGCAGCCATCCGTATGATACTTTTCAATAGCTTTTCACTAGTTCTGTCATGTACTCCTCTCACAATGTGAACAGATCTTTTCTGTCAATAAAGAAAGCATAATTTTGTTAATGATAGGTAAGTACCTCTTATTATCTGTGTTTGGCAGGCTTCTACATATTGCTGTCTTTGGGAGCAAAACAGCTGTTTCCAGATGTCATTAAGGAAGGCGTTACCATTGACAAAGCTTTCTCACCAAGTATCTTACAACAGTTCTGTGTGCCGTCAGAGCTGCTTATACCAAAAATTCTGTGGGAGTTAAGGCCTTGTACTTTCTAATTGTTGACTGCTTTGATTGCAACCTCCTGCTCAGATATTACAGTGAGTGATATTTCCATGATTCCATCTATACACATATTCTTCTCTTATAACCACATTTCTTCAGTGTTATGACTCTTTGAACTTTGTGAATATTTGCCCAGAATTCTGACACCTCCATCAGTAGCACATAGACAGATTGGGACTGTTGAAAATTGACACAGTGTATTTTGCTTGTTCTGGAAGCATTCATTTTAATTTCTCTTTTGTGGGCTTATTTATCTAAATGTAATTATTTTGAATACAGGGCTATCACTTTTGACATTTCTCAATTATTTGGACTAGGTTCTTATTCAAAAGAGTAATTATTATGGTAGCTTCTCAACACAAAACGTTAATTATTATAGTTATTTCAGTGTTTTATCCACCAGATCAATAGTTACTTTTGTATTTAGCAAGCGTCCCAAGGTCTTTTTGAACTTACTGGTTTTCCACTCTGGTCTTCTTTTTCATTTAGTCTCTCAATATTGGAACCCATCAGGAAAAAAAAAAAATTCAAAAGCTGGTAATAGTTTGAAGACTTGTTTTTCCTTCTGACTTATCTAAAGAACTTCCTTTCTGCCCACATACTTAGCTTTCTATTCTGTCCCTACAGCTGAGAATTCAATAAGACATTCATCATCTAGGCAAACTATGAATTTGCCTTAAACTGCACATTTACACACTACATTGTTAAATACAGGCTTTGAGAAAAAAGTGCACTGCAATTGGATGCTCATGATGCTGTCCTGAGAGCAATGACTGAAGATTTTTAAAGTAAACCTCTGACACATCCATCTTATAGGTGACTGAATAGCCATTAAAAAGAATGAGGTAAATATTTACATACTCAAATGGAAAGATGTCAAAGGCATACTGATGAGGAAAATTAGAAAGTCACAGAATTTTATATATATATATATATATATATATATATATATATATAAGTGAAAGTGAAGTCGCTCAGTCGTGTCCAACTCTTCACAACCCGTGGACTGTAGCCCACCAAGCTCCTCCATCCATGGGATTCTCCAGGCAAGAATACTGGAGTGGGTTGCCATTTCCTTCTCCAAGGGATCTTCCTGACCCAGGGATTGAACCCAGGTCTCCCACACTGCAGGCAGACGCTTTAACTTCTGCACCACCAGGGAAGCCATATATATATATATATATATATATATATATGGTAGTGGTGGTAGTGGGGCTTCTCTTGTAACTCAGTTGGTAAAGAATATGCCTGCAGTGCAGGAAACTCGGGTTCAATCCCTGGTTCGGGAAGATTCCCTGGAGAAGGAAATGGCAAACCACTCCAGTATTCTTGCCTAGAGAATCCCATGGACGGAGAAGCCTGGCAGGTTGCAGTCCATGGGGTCACAAGAGTTGGACACGACTTAATGACTGAACCACCACAACCACCATACATGTGCATGCATATATTCTTATATATGTGTTCATATGTATGTATATCCGTAGAAGGCCTGGATGGATATACACCACATTGTTGGCATTGTTATTTCTGAGAGGGGAAGTTAAGTGGGTGGGTGAACGGATATAAAAGATTTTTACTTTTCACTATATACTTTTGAAAGTTTGAATTTTTATAAGTATATGCTACTTTTGTAATTTTAGAAACAATTTTTTTAAACTAAAGCTCCCTGTGGGATTTGCTTTTGCCATCCCCAGACCTGAACTATTAAATAAGCATGAGAAGTTCTGTGATAGTACCTCACTGGCCTTCAAATAGGAAAATATAAGTAAAGCAGCATAGTCAGTTGCCACTTGTTCAACAATTATTTTGTGCTAGGTATTTCACAGGAATTATCTAATTTGTTCCTTCTAATAACCATGTAAAGTAAGCTGTGTTTCCTCCTCAGAATGAGAAAACCAAGGCTCGGGGAGATGAAGTAATTTGTCAGAGGCCACATAGTTGGCAAAAGCAGTTGAGCAAGGATTTCAACTTGGATTTATCTGGCTCCTAAACCTATGTTTTTGTTTCTGAACACCACAGCCTAATTGCAAGTACATAAATAGAGTTCACTATAATTCCAGGAACTGTTCTAAGTACATTTATACACAGTAACTCATTTATTCTTCATAATAACCGTATAAGGTAGGTTTTATTATTATCACCATCATCACTGTTTGTATCACACCCATTTTTCAAATGAGGAAACTGAGACACATACAGATCGCATAACTTGCCAAATTCATAAGTGGCAGAGCAAGGATTTGAACCCAGGAAGTCCTGTCATACATACCACTACTTTTCCAGATATCATATATAAGAGAGTCCTCCATGTTTTCCCCCTATTCTCATGCTCCCGTCAAGGAGATTAAGGAAAAGATGAGATATACTGACAGAACCCAAACTTCACCAAACTATTAATAACAAAGTCGTAGCTCAAAGCCTGCTATCTTATGTTTTATAAATTAATTATTAAGTATCTGTACAGTTCTCAGTAGGCTGTATTTTAAAAACATTTCCCTGGGAAATGAGACAATCCAGAAACATTCCTCTGAAATTGAAACCCAGAATAAGGTATGGGTCTGTCCTGTAAGGCATTCTCCCCGTTTAGATAATATGAAACAGAAGAATTATGCCAAACTAGAAGAGTGAAAATACGACTGGGCCTGAGAGTTCCTTTATTGGTGATGGCCTTCCAGTTTCAAATAAATTTCACCTTATCCCTCAACCTGATAAACAGCATGTACAAAAACCCTATAGCTAACATTATACTTGATAGTGAAATACTGAAAGCTTTCCACCTAAAATCAGGAACAGGTCAAAGATGTCTACTCTCACCATTCCTATTCAACATTGTTCTAGAAGATCTTGCAGAGCAATTAGGCGGAAAAAGAAATAAAAGGCATCCAGGTTGAAAAGGAAGAAGTAAAACTTTATTTGCAGATGGCTTGATATTATATATGGAAAACCCTAAAGAATTTACAAAATAACTATTAGAGCTAGTAAAAGATTTCAGCAAAGTTGCCTGATCAACATACAAAAATCAGTTGTGTTTCAATACACTAGCAATGAACAATCTAAAGTTGAAATTAACAAAATAATTCCATTGATCACACTAACATAAAAAGGAATAGTTAGGAATAAATTTAATACAAAGAAGTACATGACTTGTACACTGAAGACTACAAAACATTATTGAAATAAATCAAAGAAAACTTAAGTAAACAGAAAGAAATCCTATATTCATGACTCAGAAGACAATATTGTTAAGATAGCAGTGCTATTCTAACTGATCTATAGAGTCAACATAATTCCTAGCAAACTCCCAGCTGGCTTCTTTGCAGAAATTGACATCATGATCCTAAAATTCATATGGAAATGCAAGAGACCCAGAATAGTCAAAACAATCTTGAGGGACTTCCCTAGGAGTCCAGCAGTTGAGACTCTGCGCTTCCAATGTAGGGGGTGCAGATTCGATCCCTGGTTGTGGAAGTAAGATCCCACATGTCGGGTAGCCGAAAAACAAAACAAATTCTGTGCCAGTGGTGATAGTAACACAACTGTAAATATACCAAAACTCATTGAATTATGCAAATAAAGCAAGTGAATTACATGGTATATAAGTTATAACTCAATAATTTTTTTAAAACTTGAAAAAGAACAAAGAGGATGCACACTTCTCAGTTTCAAAACTTGCTACAAAGCTACAGTGATCAGTGTGGTATTGGCATAAGTATAGACATGTAGATCAATGGGATACAATTTAGAATATAAAAATAAAAGTTTATGTTTGATCTTCAATAAATGTGCCAAGATATTTCTATAAAGAAGGAGGAGTATTTTCAACAAACGGTGCCCAAACAATTGGTTATCCACATACAAAAGAATGAATTTGGATGCCTACCTCACGCTATATACAAAATTAACTGAAAATAGATCAAAGATGGAATTCTCTGGTGGTCAAGTGGTTAGGACTCCATGCTTCCACTGCAGGGGGTACAGGTTCAATCCCTCGCCAGGAAACTAAGATCCCACATGCCGTGTAGTGCAGCCAAAACAAAACAAACAAAAAGAGATCAAAGACCCAAATTTAAGAGCTGATCAATAGAACTCTTAGGAAAGATGTACAACTTTATGGTCTTGAATCAGGCAATATTTCTGAAATATAACACCAGATATACAAACAACCAAAGGGAAAAAAACTGGTACGTTGACTATGCCAAAATTACAAATTTTTGTGAATCAAAGGAAATGAAAAGACAACTCACAGAATGAAGTAGGAGGAAATGTTTGCAAACTATATATCTGATAAGGGACTTGCATCCAGAATATCTAAACAACTCTTACAACTCAATAATAAAAGACAAGTAACCCAATTAAAAGGGCAGGGCAAAAAATCTGAATACACATTTCTACAAAAAGGTATACAGATGGCCAATAAGTACATAAACAGATGGTCGACATAATTAATCATTAGGGAAATACAAATCAACACCACAATGAGATACTACTTCCATTAGGATGGCTATAATCAAAAGACAGATAATAATAACATGTGTTGGCAAGGATGTGGACAAATTGGAACTCTCATACACTGCTGGTGGAATGTAAAATATGCAGCTGCTGTAGAAAGTAGTCTGGCATTTCCTCAAATGTTAAACATAGACTTGCCATATGACCCAGCAGTTCCACTCCTAGGTATGTACCCAAGAGAAATAAAAAACATGTCCACACAAAAACTTGTATGTAAGTGCTCATAACAACATTATTCAAAATAGCCAAAAAGTAGAAACAACCACAATATCTATCAACTAATGAATGGATAAACAAAAATGGCATAACCATACAATGGAATATTATTTGGCCATGAAAATTAATGAAGCACTAATATATGCTAAAACATGGGTGAACCTTGAAAATCCATTGTGCTAAATGAGAGAAGCCAGTCACAAAGGACTACTTGTTGTATGAGTCTATTTTTAAGACATGTGCTGAAGTGGGTTGCCATTTCCTTCCCTAGGGGATCTTCCCGACCCAGGATGGAACCCAGCTCTCCTACATTGCAGGCAGACTATGACTGAGCCACCAGGAAGCCCTTAAGAAATGTGCAGAACGGGCAAATTCATAAGGGCAGAAAGCAGATTGGTGGTACCTTCAGGCTGAGGGGGAGGCAGTGGTGGAAGGGCTGTGAGTTCATGGGGAGTGATTGTTAATGAGTATGGAGTTTCTTTTGAAGTGATAATGTTCTGAAATTGACTGTGATGGTTGTTCATCTTGATGAATGTACTAAAAACTATTTCATGGTACACTTTAAATGGGGGAATTATAACTCAATAAAGCTGTTATAAAAAATTCACCTTGAGTTACTTGTGCAGCTGCCAACTGTGGTTAGAAGCAGTGGTACGATCAATAAAGAGCTCCCCTAGACCTTCAGATAGCTGTCACATAAATTAATCCACCAAACAAATATTTATTGAGCACTCCCTATGTTAGGCACTGGGAATCCAACAAAGAAGACAATGAGAGAAAACTTCCATTTACATTCTAGAAGAAATAATAACAAAATCTCAAAACAATCATTAAACACGTACCACGTGTCAGACAGTTTAAAAATTTTGTATGTGAATTAGCTCACTTAATCTTCCCGTCAACTCTCTGACATAGGAGCTATTATTATCCTTATTTTGTGGATAAGAAAATTGAAGCTCAGAGAACTAACGTAACTTGACCAAGCTCACATAGTTAACAAGAGATCAGAAGTAAATGAGAATCAGTTTTACCTAGTTTTTGAGTTTTATGCCTAACTACATTACAAATTTTGCATCCTTGTATTGAAATATTGACATCTATATCTCAATGAATGTAGCATTTCTTCTTGAAGTATTATTTTTAAAAAGTATTTCTATGACTAGACAGTTGATCCTTGATTAACACAAGGCTACTTATATGTGGATTTTTTTTTCAGTAGTAAATACAACAGTACTACACGATCTGCAGTTGAATTCAAGGATGCGGAGGGTCAAGTGTCCTTCATTACTGAGAATTCTCATAGTAGGAAAATGAGAACCAAGTATAGATCTGTTACTATAGATCACATATGTATGTGAAATTTGACATTCTCTTTATTTTTGAAAAATTTAAATGAAAATTTACTTTAAAATTTTTAGATGTTTTATAGGAAACATCTAGGTTTTTGGTGGACCTCAAAGTAACATAGATGAACCTAACATATATCTATATGTTATATGTCATATATTAATACATATTAATATTATATAAAATATATTTATGTATGTGTGTATATATAATGTATATATTTGTATATCATATACCACTGTACCACCTGGGAAGCCCCAATATAATATATATTTATATAATATATATCAATATATATCAATAATTGCTATAAAATATATTAGATAGCAAACTTAAAACTGCTCTAAAATATATTTTTTAAAAATCAAGAATTTTTGAACTATAAATCATAACTTATGAAGTTGTTTCTATATATACATATATGTATATAAGGGAATAAAAAGTAACAACTTCATCAACTATGATTCTTTTTAAACTTTCTTTTGTTTTATGCTTTTATTTTGAGAATTATTTGTTTTTATTTGATTTGATTAAAGCCATTTGAGAGTTTGATTCCTTGATTTGAAATGCAAGCTCACTTATGTTCATAATCAAGGCCAGTTTTTGCCAGCTAACAATTAGCTTTGGGAACAGTTGTGTAAGCCCCAAATAATTATATTATTTGGTAATCATTCTTTGCTTCAGATATTAAATAGTATTTGATCTTTAGACATAGCATATATTTAATCCAGTCATTAAATAGAGTTGTATTTCTGAAGCATGGGATAAATTTTGTATTCTCACTGACACAATTCTCCAGTTGGTGTGTCAAGGATAATGCTTGAATAACTATAGGAAGAAAATCTTCCATGATTAATACATAAAGGACAAAATATGGTGCTTTCCCTCAGTGGTTTAAGGCATGTTTCTACATACCCACTTTGTGTGGGAGGCAGAGTGCTTGTCCTTGCCCTTCTTGAATTTTTCTCAAAGAGAGGCCCTGACCTCATGCCCCAAACTCACTTTTCAGCCCCTCACTCAGAGCAGAAGTGCTTCCCAGAGTCACTTGGACAACATTAAACATTCTGGCCTGGCCACTTGTGTCCTCACTGGAGATTTGTTTCAACAGGAGAATTGTTTCTAAGCTAAATGCAAGTATGAGCATTGCCAAAACTATTCACCATTTTATAAGAATAATATATTTCATGACATTAAGGTATTGATGAACCTATTTTTAGGGAAGGAATGCAGACTCAGATATAGAGAATGGAGGACTTGTGGACACAGTGCAGGAGGGAGAGAGTGGGACAAATGGAGAAAGTAGCGTCAACATACATACACTACCATGTGTAAAATAAATAGCTGGTGAGAAGTTGCTCTATAGCACAGGGAGCCCATCCTGAAGCTCTGTGATGACTTAGAGGAGTGGGATGGAGGGAAAGGAGGGGAGGCTCAAGAGGGAAGTAACATTATGTGTGTGTGCATGCTTCAGTTGCTTCCGACTTTTGCTATGGTATGGACTGTAGCCCACCAGGCTCCTCTGTCCATGGGGATTCTCCAGGCAAGAATACTGGAATGGGTTGCCATGCCCTTGTCCAGGGGACATATGTGTAATTATGGCTAATTTGCATTGTTGTACAGCAGAAACCAACACAACATTGTAAAACAATTTTCCCTCATTTAAAAATAAATTTTAAAAAGACTAAGGGATTTGGGGTTGGATTATCTGGATTCAAGTTTTGACTTGGCTATATATTAACTGGGTAGACATGGCAAGTTAGTCAATCTCCATTTGCCTCTGTATCCCCATCTCTACAATGGGGATATTAATAGTATATACCTCAAAAAATTAAAAAAAAAAAATTGTTGATTTTATGGAGGCTGAGAGTATTCACAGACATATTGAAATCTGGTGTGCTTAGAGTTGCTAGATCTTTCTTTGTAATTCTTTTGTAACTCTCTCTCTTTTTTAATTTTTGGCCACATCACAAAGCATAAGAGATCTTGGGTCCGTGACCAGGGATTGAACCCAAGCCCCATGCATTGGCACTGCAGAGTCTTAACCACTGGACCACCACTCTGTAATTCTTTTGAACTGAGCATGAACCTCAAATGGAACAATTTTAATTTATAGGCATATATAACTTTTTCCTTTTTTTTGCACTTTTTAGGTTTGAAAGGGACACATTGGGATGGCAGAGCAGCAGTGACTGGGGGCCATAATGCTGCTAAATTACATTCTAAAATCAAGACCGGTAATCCTAGGATTATTAATGATAAGAATCAATACTTTTAGAGCATTTACCATGGGCCAGGTCCTGTACTGAACACTTCATGTCCATTTTCTCATTTGTTCCTGAAAACCGCCAGTGAGGCCTCATTTGACAGATTAGCAAACTGAGGCTCAGAGAGATTGATTTGTTCAAGGTTATCTAGTTGGTCATTTGCAGAGCCTAGATTCATACTCAATTTTGATGGCAAAGCCATTATTATTAAAGATCAGGCTCTTCTGACTATCTACTTTGAGGATTTCATGGAGTCTACTCCAATCTGTCCTCATAATAAACTCTCATTGGGCTTTGAAAGAAGCTGAAGAATTGGGAAGAATCTTCGTGGGTCAGAAACCTAGTAAAAGCAGCCAGTGTCCTGTGAACAACGAGGTAGACCAAGCTCAGAGGGCAGGGCTCAGGAAACGGGAAGGCAGAAGTGCCCACTGGGGAACAACTAAGGGCTTCTCTGAACCCTGCTTCAGGCCCAAGGAAGAAGCCGCAACCATGGGCACTAAGTTCTGCTTGGCAAGGCCATGGTTTTACCTAGCACACTCTTCTGTAATGCTCTTTATGCCAGACACTGGTCTCCACTGCTTAGTACTTTACAAACATGAACTCGCTTAAGTCTTATAACAACTACCTGGAAATTAGTACTATTATTATCTCCATGTGATAGATGAGTAAATTGAAGTTCAATTTACAAGTTACATTGAGTAACTTGTCCAAAATCACACAGCTGGTAAGTGCCAGGGTTTGAACCTAGGCAGTCTAGATCTAATGGCTGTGTTATGTTGCCTCTCAGTAGAAATTTGATTTTTCTGCCTCTTGTGCTTGACATCCTTTTTCAACAACTCCTGGGCAAGTCTACTTTGCTGGTGAATTTCCCTTACCCTACTGGCTTTTCCACCAACCATGACTTTCAGCAGTGTCCTTTTTCATCTTTTACACTGCCTCTTTTGGCATTATTCTTGAACAACATGCTCTTGTCACCCGCCAAATAATTTTTTTATAAATGGTCCCATCTCATCTTGGAAGTGAGGATGTAAAGTGTTGCTCTATATTTTGTGAATGACGGAACCAAGGAAAGCAAATTGCCTAATATTTCTTACAACTATCTAGTGGCAAAGTGAACTAGAAAATCCAGGTTCTCTGACTCTTAATCCAGTGATCTTTTCTTTTGTACCATCAGATGTGTTTCACATATCCATTCATTTATTCATCTATTCCTCCACTTATTCATATTATAACAATGAATTAAGTACCTACTACATGCAAAGGCACTATGTGGGAAGGAAGGTAGATAAAAAAATTCTTGTTCTTAGCGTACAAATGGCTAATAAACACAGGAATAGATATTCAACATTGCTCATTATTAGAGAAATGCAACTCAAAACTGCAATGAGGTATCACCTTGCACTGGTCAGAACGGCCATCATCAAAAAAATCTACAAACAATAATACTGGAGAGGGTGTGGAGAAAACAGAACCCTCTTGCACTTGATAGGAAGGTAAATTGATAAAGCCACAGTGGAGAACAGTATGGAGATTCCTTAAAAAACTAGGGATAAAACTATAGTATGACTCAACAATCCCATTACTGTGCATATACCCTGAGGAAACCATAATTGAAAAAGACACATGTACCCCATTGTTCAGAGAAGCACTATTTACAATAGCTAGGACATGGAAGCAACCTAGATGTCCATTGATGGATGAATGGATAAAGTTGTGGTAAATACATACAATGGAATATTACATGCATGGATGCCAAGTAACTTCAGTCACGTCTGACTCTTTGAGACCCTATGGACTGTAGACGGCCAGGCTCCTCTGTCCGTGGGATTCTCCAGGCAAGAATACTGGAGTGGGCTGCCATGCTCTCCTCCAGGGGATCTTCCCAACGCAGGGGTCAAACCTGTGGCTCCTGCATTGCAGGCAGGTTCTTTATTGCTAAGCCAACAGGGAAGCCCACAATGGAATATTACTAAGTCATAAAAAGGAATGCACTTGAGTCAGGCTAAAGAGGTGGATGAACCTAGAACCTATTATGAAGAGTTAAGTAAGTCAGAAAGAGAAAAACATATCATATATTAACACATATATATGGAATCTAGAAAGATGATACTGATGAACCTATTTGCAGAGCAGTGGAAACACAGACGTAGGAAACAGACTTGTGGACACAGAGGGGAAAAGAGAGGGAGGGACGAATTGAAAGAGTAACATAGAAACATATACATTACCATATGTAAAATAAATAACCAGTGGAAATTTGCTGTATGATGCAGGGAGCTCAAACCCAGTGCTCTGTGACTACTTAGAGGGGTGGGATGAGGAGGGAGGTGAGGAGGGAGGATCTAGAGGGAGGGGACATATGTATACCTATGACAGATTTATCTTGATGTATGGCAGAAACTAACACAATTACCCAGAGGGATGGTACGGGGAGGGAAGAGGGAGGGGGTTTGGGATGGGGAACACGTGTATACCTGTGGTGGATTCATGTTGATGTATGGCAAAACCAATACAATATCGTAAAGTAATTACCCTCCAATTAAAATAAATAAATTTATATTTTAAAAAAATTTAAAAAAATCCTTACTCTTAAGGACCTGACAACACAACTGAGATAAGATCTCACCACTGAAAGTTGAATGACTGCACACAGGTACATATGCTAAGTGCCAAATGGGTGATCTACTTAGGTCATATGGGAATTTTGAGGCTGGGGATGTAGCAACAAAGACAGCTTTATCAAGAAGATGGGTCTTGGGAATTCCCTGGCAGTCCAATTGTTAGGACTCCACACTTTAGACACAAGTTCGATCCTTGGCCATGGAACTAAGATCCCACAATAAAACCATGCAAAAGTGGGTCTTGAACTTGGCATAGAAATGTGCTTAGAGAAAAGGATGGAACAAAACTTCCCAGGATGAGGGAATTGTGTGCACTAAGGCAGTGCTTCCCAACTTTTATTGTAGCACACATAGTACTTGTAAGAAAAGCATAGTATTTGTAAAGTGAATGGAGGAAGCAGTTTCAGCCCAGAGGCAAGTGACCTAGAAGTTTCAACTATACTGCACGTGAGACACCTGTAATACTCTTGGGAAGGTCTATATTAAGTTATCGGGACAAGCTATGGCCATGGTGAGTGTAAAGACTGCTGACAAGGCCAAGGAATAAATTGGAGGGACTTCACAGAATAACCATGGCAGATACTATTGGAAAGAAAGTTGTGGCCAAGTGATGAAAG
Organism: Nanger dama; assembly: GCA_917880005.1. Lineage (NCBI taxonomy): Eukaryota > Metazoa > Chordata > Mammalia > Artiodactyla > Bovidae > Nanger > Nanger dama. The sequence goes on along the minus strand of CAKJTW010000085.1, from coordinate 4,686,554 downwards.
GTCTTTGAATTTTCTTCTGTGGACCTACTAAAGGTGAAACTCACACAGTGTTTTTAAAAGATCCCACTGATATCATTACGGAGGACAGAGTAGAGGAATGGAAGGTAGTTAGAAGACAATGACTGTTGTTCATATGGGGATGATGGTGGTAACAGAGACTGAGAAAAGGGGCAGAATTGAGTTATATTTAGGAGCTAAAAGTGACAAGGCTTGATGATGGATTGCATACGGAAAGTAGGAGAAATGGAGGAGATAAGGATAAATTTTCAGGTTTCAAACTTGAACAAATACGTATGAATGGTGATGTTATTCTTTATGATGGCAACCCCAGAAGAAATGGAGGGATTTTTTGGAGGGAGGGACAGATGAGATGATGAATTTCAACTTGACATTTCGACTCAAGGAAGCCAATTAAGTGGCTATTGTAAAAGGCCAAGTGAGACAGAACGAGATCCTGGGTTAGGATGGTAGCAGTGGGAATGGAAAGTAAATGCTGGATTGAGAAACATAAAGGAAGAATTGATAGGATTTTGACATGCACTAAATCTAGAATTGATAGGTACAGGAAGGCTTTAAGCCTTGGATCTCTTCTTTTCTCTCTCCTTGGTGATGCTTCTATTTCTCATGGCTCAAAAATACCGTCTATAAGTGGGTGACTCCTAAATGTACTATCTCCAGCCTGGACCCTCCATATTTTATAACCAATTGCCTGCTTGACATGTCACCTTGGATGCCTAGTAGGCATCTTAAACTTAAAGTGAAAGTGAAGTCGCTCAGTTGTGTCCGACTCTTTGAGACCCCCATGGACTGTAGCCTGTAGCTTATCAGGCTCCTCCATCCATGGGATTTTCCAGGCAAGAGTGCTGGAGTGGATTGCCATTTCACACATCCAAAACTGAGCTCTTAATTCCCCCCTGCCTCCACCCCTACCCTGGACAATCCCACCTAAATCTGTTCGACTTATCAAATCTGCTCTTCACTGTCTTCCCCATCTCATGGGCAAATGGTAACTTCTTTCTTCCAGTCACTTGGGCTGAAGACCTTAGAATCATTCTTGATTCTTTAGTTTCTTTCACAACCCACATTTATTCTACCATCAAATCTTGTCAATCCATCTCTGAAATATACCTAGAATCCGACTACTTTCATCACCTGGTTTAAGTCACAATGATCCATATCCAGGATTATATCTCCCAACTCTTTTCCTTGCTCCTGGCTTTGCCACTGTCATCCAAGTCTATTATTCCCTTCTTGATTTGAGGGCTAGACTAATCTTATTAATATGAAAGTCAGACTATGTCACTCCTCTACTCAAAACTCCAGTGAAATTCTGTCCCACACATAATAATAGTAAAACTCCTACAATGGCCCACCGTGCTGTATACAACACATATCAATATAACTCACTCACTCACCTCCTTCAAGTGTTGGATCAAACGTCCCCTGCTTGGTGAGATCTTCTCTGACAGCCCTGGTTAAAGTTGTAATTTCCCCCTTCCCATTCTCAATCTGCCTTTCTGGCTTTCTTTTTCTTTAATCTGAGAACACTACTTGACATTATATGTTTCAGTTCAGTTCAGTCGCTCAGTCATGTCTGACTCTTTGCGACCCCCATGAAACGCAGCATGCTAGGCCTCCCTGTCCATCACCAACTCCCGGAGTCCACCCAAACCCATATCCATTGAGTCAGTGATGCCATCCAACCATCTTATCCTCTGTCATCCCCTTCTCCTCCTGCCCTCAATCTTTCCCAGCATCAGGGTCTTTTCCAATGAGTCAGCTCTTCGCATCAGGTAGCCAAAGTATTGGAGTTTCAGCTTCAACATCAGTCCTTCCAATGAACACCCAGGGCTGATCTCCTTAGGATGGACTGGCTGGATCTCCTTGCAGTCCAAGGGACTCTCAAGAGTCTTCTCCAACATCACAGTTCACAAAACATCGATTCTTCAGCACTCAGCCTTCTTTGCAGTCCAACTCTCACATCCATACATGACTACTGGAAAAACCATAGCCCTGACTAGACAGACCTTAGTCAGCAAAGTAATGTCTCTGCTTTTTAATATACTGTCTAGTTGGTCATAACTTTCCTTCCAAGGAGTAAGCGTCTTTTATTTACATTGCTGCAGTCACCAACTGCAGTGATTTTGGAGCTCAGAAAAATAAAGTCAGCCACTGTTCCAACTGTTTCCCCATCTATTTGCCTTGAAGTGATGGGACCGGATGCCATGATCTTTGTTTTCTGAATGTGGAGCTTTAAGCCAATTTTTTCACTCTCCTCTTTCACTTTCATCAAGAGGCTTTTTAGCTCCTCTTCATTTTCTGCCATAAGGGTGGTGTCATCTGCATATCTGAGGTTATTGATATTTCCCCGGCAATCTTGATTCCAGCTTGTGTTTCTTCCAGTCCAGCGTTTCTCATGATGTACTCTGCATAGAAGTTGAATAAGCAGGGTGACAAGATACAGCCTTGATGTACTCCTTTTCCTATTTGGAACTAGTCTGTTGTTCCATGTCCAGTTCTAACTATTGCTTCCTGATCTCCATATAGGTTTCTCGAGAGGCAGGTCAGGTGGTCTGGTATTCCCATCTTTTTCAGAATTTTCCACAGTTTATTGTTATCCACACAGTCAAAGGCTTTGGCATAGTCAATAAAGCAGAAATAGATGTTTTTCTGGAACTCTCTTGCTTTTTCCATGATCCACCGGATGTTGGCAATTTGATCTCTGGTTCCTCTGCCTTTTCTAAAACCAGCTTGAACGTCTGGAAGTTCACTGTTCACATATTGCTGAAGCCTGGCTTGGAGAATTTTGAGCATTACTTTACTAGCATGTGAGATGAGTGCAATTGTGTGGTAGTTTGAGCATTCTTTGGCATTGCCTTTCTTTGGGATTGGAATGAAAACTGACCTTTTCCAGTCCTGTGACCACTGCTGAGTTTACCAAATTTGCTGGCATATGGAGTACAGCACTTTCATAGCATCATCTTTCAGAATTTGAAATAGCTCAGGTGGAATTCCATCACCTCCACTATCTTTGTTCGTAGTGATGCTTCCTAAGGCCCACTTGACTTCACATTCCAGGATGTCTGGCTGTAGGTGAGTGATCACACCATCATGATTATCTGGGTCATGAAGATCTTTTTTGTACAGTTCTTCCGTGTATTCTTGCCACCTCTTCTTAATATCTTAAGCTTCTGCTAGGCCCCTACCTTTCTTTCCTTTATTGAGCCCATCTTTGCATAAAATGTTCCCCTTGGTATCTCTAATTTTCTTGAAGAGATCTCTAGTCTTTTCCATTCTATTGTTTACCTCTATTGCTTTGCATTGATCGCTGGAGAAGGCTTTCTCCTCTGTCCTTGCTATTCTTTGAACTCTGCATTCAGATGGGTATATCTTTCCTTTTCTCTTTTGCTTTTACCTCTTTTCTTTTCACAGCTATTTGTAAGGCCTCCCCAGACAGCCATTTTGCTTTTTTGCATTTTTTTTTTGCTTGGGGATGGTCTTGATTCCTGTCTCTTGTACAGTGGCATGAACCTCCATCCATAGTTCATCAGGCACTCTGTCTATCAGATCTATTCCCTTAACCTATTTCTCACTTCCACTGTATAGTCATAAAGGATTTCGTTTAGGTTATACCTGAATGGTCTAATGGTTTTCTCCAGTTTCTTCAATTTCAGTCTGAATTTGGCAATAAGGAGTTCATGATCTGAGCCACAGTCAGCTCCTGGTCTTGTTTTAAAAATTGTCCTTCCCCTTCTGCTAGAATAAGGGCCAGCAAACTTTTTTCTCTAAAAGGACAGATAGTAAATATTTTCGGCTTTGTGGGCCAGTGAGTTTCCAACACAAATACCCAACTCTGTTGTTACACAGAAATAGTCATAGATGATACATCAAGAGATGTGTGGCTGTGACTCAGTAATGCTATTTACCAAAACAGGTGATGGGCCAGAATTTGCCCATGAGCCATACAGTTGACCCCTACTAGAATGTAAGTTCCAGGAAGGCAAGGATTTTTGTTTACTGTTATATTCCCGACACCCAGAACAGTGCCTGGCATGTCATAGGCACCCAATATATTTTTGTTGAAGGAATGTATCACTCGGGGATAGGAGACTGGGGGTTGGGATAGATATCATAGACCCATTGATAGTGCAGAATGTTTAGCAACAGCTGATTTTGGCTAAGTTTCCAGCATATCAATTCTCCTTCCTCCCTTCCACTGTCATCCTTATACTACTACTTAGAGAATGTCATATGATGTAAAAGTTACATCCATTGCCTGTGCAGCACCCCTGATGTGTGAAATTTCATCTGACTTCCTTTAATGTTATAATTTGTCTATGTGATCCTCCTGACTCAGATACTCTAATAACAACAATAACTCAAGTGCTCTGTACTAAAACCAGAACACCAGAATCAGTATTTTTAATTAATTTAAGACAACTGCTATCAATAGCTTCTGTTGACAATGCTACACTTTTCAGCACTTTATCATATTTTGGAGTACTCTCTGAAGTTGAGCAACTGTTACTGTTATGATATAAATGTTATTTTCCATCCATGCATTCGGCTTGACTGGTTTGTTCTGATAAACTTCAGGTTCAAGTACTCCCAACAGTAGGGATCACATGATAAGAGACATGGTAAATGAAGTATTCACCCATCCTTACTGACTCTTCTCCCATCCTTCCCTGAATTGCTTATAGGCACTAAAGATTTCCTGGAGTTATATGTCTTCCTGTTGAAAATGTACATTCACTTATTTATTATTTCATATAGTCCTTCAGTCATTTCAAACATTTACTGAGCATTCACTTATGTATATGGTACTGTCCTAAGGGCTTTATTCATATTAACTCATTTAATTCTTATAAAACATCTAGGAGCTAGGTACCACTATTACCATTGTTTTATAGATGAGGGAATTGAGGTCCCAAGAGTTGCAGTAATTTGCTCAAGGCCCCACAGCTAGCACAAAGGGGAGCTAAGACTTAAATCCAGGCCTGCCTGACTCCAGGGTCAAGACAAACTCATATCTCTTGCATCTCCTGCATTGGCAGGTGAATTCTTTACCAGTGTGCCACCTAGGAATCCTATTTACCATATGCCATAAAGTATACAAGACATAATCTATAAGGATGAATAGGGCACAATCTCCTTGGTCTCTCAGACCTAATACTGGTTGGGGCTGTGTGGCTGGGAATGTAAGGTATCAGGTACAGAGATGAAAGAATTTTCTGTTTATAAACAGGTTGGTGAGAACGTAGACATAGCTCTATGAATTCACAGTTCTCTGAAAAATGGAGACAGAGGGATACAGATTAAAAGGGAAGAGGGCCCCCAACTCTAGAGCTCAGGAAGAAAAATACCACGCTGGAGGAGTTAAATTGATAGGAAAGTTGCCCAATGCAGAAATGGGATTGGTAGCTCACACACACACACACAAAACATGTACTGATTAGATAAGTGACCTCCCTATATGTCATTAAGAGGCAATGCTCTAAAGTGTAAACAGTGGAAAAACCCTACTGTAGCCTTGTGAATGCTATGGCTGGAAAGCCCATCAAAGCTAAGAAGGGATTTATGATATGATATGGCTAAGTAAGCTATTTAACCATTATAAAAGCAAATAAAAATAATTAGAAAGAAGTTGTTTCTTTCATGCCATGCTTGACCTGGTGATGTATTTGCTGTCTTTCTGATAGGGAATGGATGGTTGCATCAGGCTGGATAAACTATATGACTCCATCTTTTCAAAACATCCCACACTCTCTACTGACTTCTTCACTCACCAGTAACAACAGCCACCTTATACTAAATAATAAGCACTTCTTGAGAAATCTGTATGCAGGCCAGGAAGCAACAGTTAGAACTGGACATGGAACAACAGACTGGTTCCAAATAGGAAAAGGAGTGTGTCAAGGCTGTATATTGTCACCCTGCTTATTTAACTTATATGCAGAGTACATCATGAGAAATGCTGGACTGGAAGAAACACAAGCTGGAATCAAGATTGCTGGGAGAAATATCAATAACCTCAGATATGCAGATGACACCACCCTTATGGCAGAAAATGAAGAGGAGCTAAAAGCCTCTTGATGAAAGTGAAAGAGGAGAGTAAAAAAGTTGGCTTAAAGCTCCACATTCAGAAAACAAAGATCATGGCATCCGGTCCCATCACTTCATGGGAAATAGATGGGAAAACAGTGGAAACAGTGTCAGACTTTATTTTTGGGCTCCAAAATCACTGCAGATGGTGACTGCAGCCATGAAATTAAAAGACGCTTACTGCCTGTGGCTGATTCATGTCAATGTATGGCAAAACCAATAGTGTGTGTTAGTCGCTCAGTTGTGCCCAACTCTTTGCGACCACATGGACTGCAGTCCACCAGGTTCCTCTGTCCATGAGATTTTCTAGGCAAGGATACTGGAGTAGGTTGCCATATTGTAAAGTAGAATAAAGTAAAAATAAAAATAAATAAATAAATAAATAAATAAAAGACGCTTACTCCTTGGAAGAAAAGTTATGACCAACCTGAAGGTGAAGGTGAAGTCGCTCAGTCGTGTCTGACTCTTTGTGACCCCGTGGACTGTAGCCTACCAGGCTCCTCCATTCACGGGATTCTCCACGCAAGAATACTGGAGTGGGTTGCCATTTCCTTCTCCAGGGGATCTTCCTGACCCAAGGATCGAACTCAGGTTGAAACCGCATTGGAGGCAGACGCTTTAACCTCTGAGCCACCAGGGAAGCCCATGACCAACCTAGGTAGCATATTCAAAAGCAGAGACATATTTACTTTGCCAACTAAGGTCCATCTAGTCAAGGCCATGATTTTTCCAGTAGTCATGTATGGATGTGAGAGTTGAACTGTGAAGAAGGCTGAGCACCGAAGAATTGATGCTTTTGAAGTGTGGTGTTGGAGAAGACTCTTGAGAGTCCCTTGGACTGCAAGGAGATCCAACCAGTCCATTCTGAAGGAGATCATCCCTGGGATTTCTTTGGAAGGAATGATGCTAAAGCTGAAACTCCAGTACTTTGGCCACCTCATGTAAAGAGTTGACTCATTGGAAAAGACTCTGATGCTGGGAGGGATTGGGGGCAGGAGGAGAAGGGGACAACTGAGGATGAGATGGCTGGATGGCATCACTGACTCGATGGACGCGGGTCTGAGTGAATTCCAGGAGTTGGTGATGGACAGGGAGGCCTGGCGTGCTGTGATTCATGGGGTTGCAGAGAGTCAGACACAACTGAGTGACTGAACTGAACTCTAAACCGAGCACTTTATATAAATGAACTGATTTTCGCCACAGTAACCCTATGACCTCATAGGTTTCTATAGTTAGCCCTGTTTTCAGATGAGGGAACTGAGGCTCAGAGAGGTAATGTGGCTTACACAAGTCCGTAAAACTAAATGAGCAATACTAGTTTCCCATGGCTACTATACAAATTACCACAAATTTAGTGGCTTGAAACAACAGAAATGCATTCTCTCACAGTTCTGGAGGCCAAAAATCTGAGATCAAGGCATTGACAGGGCCATGCTTCCTCCAAAGTCTCTAGGGGAGATTGCATTCCTTATTTCTTCTTAGTTTCTGGTGGCTGCAGACTTAGCTTGACTTATTGGCTGCATTATTCCCACCTCTGCCTCTATCTTCACTTGACCTTCTCCCCTATGTCTCACTCTTTTCTTTCTATTTTAAGGAGTTTCATCATTGGATTTAAAGCCCACCCTAATCCAGCTGACCTCATATAGATATCCTTACCTTAATTACATCTGCAAAGACCCTTATCCCAAATAAGATCACATATTCTGAGTTTCCTATTGGACATCTTTTTGTAGAACAGCATTCAACTCACTACATGTAGCCTAGCTGGGATTCTAACCTAGATCTGGATGACTCTAAAATCTTGGCCGTTTTCACTAAACCAGGCTGCCTCCACCAAAAGGCGTTTGCTTTGCCTTTTATTTGGTTTCCTAAGTAGATTTCCTACTGGGAAGAGGATGCACTTGTTGATATAGGTTTGCTTTGTAATTAATTATCAAGATGAATTAATAAATTGACATTTTGGTTTGTAAAACATTGCTTTGTAACTTTAGATTGTGTGAAATGTGTCCCCCAGAGCTTAATCACTCCCTGGTTAAAACTGAAAAAATTGAGTTTTAGAACCTGTGAAACTGAGGATTGTATCTTGGCAAGATCCCTTCAGGGTAGAAGCATCTCACAGCCTACAATCTATGCCCATTTCTTTACCATGTAAATGACCACACTAATGAAATGCCACAAATTTCTGAGTATACAGAAGAATTTCTAATTACTTAAAAACTTCTAGGAAGAATTTTGATTCTACCTCAATGTGATGTCCCAAAAGGTTCCTCATAAGAACCTTCTATGTTTGCTCCCGAGCCTTGGCCCCCATCATCCAAACATAGGGAAGGAGATGCCTTAAAGAGTTTGTTATCACACTAAGATGAGGTTCAGTAGAAAAATAAGGATCCAGAAACAGTAGAAACTAAGTTTTAAACCCCCAACCTGCTTCCTAAATTAGTATTTCTCAAAGTATGTTCCAGGGAATATTAGTCCCTGGGGATGGACGTTGATAGTATTACAAAAGAAAGAGCCCCGTGAACAATCAAGTTGTGAACCACTGGTTTAATCAAATGTAGATTCCCAAGTACAGAAATATTCAGAGTCCTTGCTAAGTTAATAGGCAATGTGAAACTCCAAGAGAGAGATGGGGGACACATGGTTTTCAAAGTTTTGTGACTTCACTCACAGGGATGATGGTGAGGGGCTATGGTGACAGCAATAGAAACAGTTTCTTGATCTCTGCAGAGCAACTGCCCCCAGCCCTGCTAACACCTTGATTAGGAAGATAATAACCTTTGCAATGTGTTTATCAGGTTGTGATCAGTCGGTGGACCACCCATAGTGATGGACCACTGAGTATAACCAAGGGAGCTTGTTAAAAGTGCAAACTTCCTGGCCCTGGTGGCTCAGCTAGTAAAGAATCTGACTGCAGTGCAGGAGACCTGGGTTCAATGCCTGGGCTGGGAAGATCCCCTGGAGAAGGGAATGGCTCGGTTCAGTTCAGTTCAGTTGCTCAGTCATGTCTGACTCTTTGTGACCCCATGGACTGCAGCATGCCAGCCTTCCCTGTCCCTCACCAACTCCCAGAGCTTGCTTGAACTTACGTCCATTGAGTCTGTGATGCCATCCAACTATCTCATCCTCTGTCATCCCCTTCTCCTTCTGCCTTCAATCTTTCCCAGCATCAAGGTCTTTTCTAATGAGTTAGTTCTTTGCATCAGGTGGCTAAAGTGTTGCAGTTTCAGCTTAAGCATCAGTCCTTCCAATGAATATTCAGGACTTATTTCCTTTAGGATAGACTGGTTGGATGTTCTTGCAGTTCAAGGGACTCTCAAGAGTCTTCTCCAACACCACAGTTCAAAAGCATCAATTCTTCGGCACTCAGCTTTCTTTATGGTCCCACTCTCACATCCATACATGACTACTGGGAAAACCATAGCTTTGACTAGATGGACCTTTGTTGGCATGGGAATGTCTCTGTTTTTTAACATATTGTCTAGGTTGGTCATAGCTTTTCTTCCAAGGAGCAAGCATCTTTTAGTTTCATGGCTACAGTTGCCATCTGCAGTGATTTTGAAGCCCAAGAAAATAAAGTCTATCACTGTTTCCATTGTTTCTCCATCCATTTGCCATGATGTGATGGGACCAGATGCTGTGCTCTGAGTTTTTGAATGTTGATTTTTAGGCCATTTTTTTCACTCTCCTCTTTCACTTTGATCAAGAGACTCTTTGGTTCTTCTTCACTTTCTGCTATAAGGGTGGTGTCATCTGTGTATCTGAAATTGGTATTTCTCTCAGAAATCTTGATTCCAGCTTGTGCCTTATCCAGTCCAGCATTTCACATCATGTACTCTGCATATTATTCACATCATGTACTCTGCATGTTATTGGAAAAGACCCTAATGCTGGGAAACATTGAAGGCGGGAGGAGAAGGAGACGACAGAGGATGAGATGGTTGCATCACCAATGCAATCGACATGAGTTTGAGTAGGTTCCAGGAGTTGGTGATGGACAGGGAAGCCTGGCATGTTGCAGTCCATGAGGTCACAAAGAGTCAGCCACGATTAAGCGACTGAAATGAACAGAACTGAACTGACTCTGCATATAAGTTAAATAAATAATAAGTGGAGAGTTCTGACAAAATGTGGTCCACTGGAGAAGGGAATGGCAAACCACTTCAGTATTCTTGCCTTGAGAACCCCATAAACAGTATGGAAAGGGAATGGCTACCCACTCCAGTATTCTTGCCTGGAGAATTCTAAGGACAGAGGAGCCTGGCGGGCTACAGTCCATGCGGTCACAGAGTCGGACAGACTGAGCGACTAACACGCACGTGCGCACTCACACACACATGGACCAACCAGGCTTACTGAATTAGTATTTCTGAAGATAGAGTGAAGGAACCTACCTTTTAAAACAGGTAACTGGAATAATTCTGAGACACACTTAGGTTTAAGGACCATGGCATTCTGGTGAAATCGGGCTTCCACAGCAGGGAAACACAGATTCAACTCTAAATGTTCATTTACAATTTCAGCCAATAACCAATTACAATATTGCATTCTTACAGCATGATCTGTAGACTTTAATTTGTGTGACAATATCATTTTATATGGCTTGATTTAAATCAAAACAGTTATGGCAAAATTTATTAATCCTGCTCTCCTGAGACAATTTATGTAATAAATCTTGAGGAGAATACAATAACCTCTACTATCTTAACTTGATCTCTAAATGTCCCTTTCAGCTCAACATTCGATTCTATGAAGTTCCTAGGGCTTCAAATCTGTTTGTCACAAACACATCACTCTTTACAGACTAAACTTACTTCTCTTCTTCCAGGCAACAAGTTTCTGACAAACACTGGTTGCTGGTGATTTTCCTGAATTTTTTTTTTTTTTTTTAATATCAGCTACCTTCTCACCATGTTAAAATGTTCATGTCACCTTCAGTGCACTGACAGAATAATATCTCTTAAATTATTGACGAGATAACATGGGAGAGCTGCAGCTGAATGAAAATGAGGGAATCAGCTGTACTGACAATATCAGGGTTTTGAGGGGGCTGTCAGGGAACTGGCTGGAACCCCAGTCTCCAAGGGCAGGATCAGCTGCAGACAGTGAGATGGCTTGGGGGAGGGTGTGAGTTCCTGCAACACACACCTTGGAGAAAGGCTGCAGTGAGTGAAGTTTTGGCCTAAAACTCAGGTTCTAATCCCCAACATGATTCCTAACTTAGTGTTTTTCAAAGTTGTTCCACAGAATATTAGTCCTTGGGGATGGACTAATTCATATTCATCTTATGAATAAGAGTGTTACACAAGAAAGAGCCCTATGAACAGGCAAAGTTGTGAACTGCTGCATTAGTCAAATGGGGTTTCCCAACTATAGGAATATTCAGAATCCTTGATATGTTAACAGGCAATGTGGATCCCCATGAGAAGGATGGGGAACACAGGGTTTTCAAGGTTTTGTGACTTTACTTACAGGGGTGATGATGAGAGCCTAGTGGTTTTGAGGAAAACAATCGTGAGAACACTGCTTAAGGCCTCCTACTTGGTAACAGCTTTTTAGCCCTTTCATGACCAAAGTTAACAACAGTTATGTGCCGAACTGTTCTCAGTCCCCTAGTGTCGTCCTTGTCTTCTTTGTGCAGCTTAGATCCTATGTGCACCATTATATTCACTGTTTTGCACACACCCTATATCTCCCTTGCCTCTCTCCACCTCCATCTTAGTTGAGCAATAGACATCTAATCCTGGTTAAATCCAACTCTCTATCTGTTTCAAACCTGCCCCAGCAGCTGAACAAGATTAGAAAATACTTAAAACCATGCTAACTAGTCTTACTTTCAATTCATGACCATTAACCTCAAGTGGGCCCTTCATGCTACCCTCTAATTTCCCTACATTTTCTTCATTCAACCGTTCTTAAACCCTCTCTGATGGCTGTTTTGCATCTGTATGTGCCTGCTCACTCAGTTGTGTCCAACTCTTTGTGACCTCATAGATTGTAGCCTGCCAGGCTCCTCCATCCATGGGATTCTCCAGGCAAGAATACTGGAGTGGGTTGCCATTTCCTTCTCCAGGGGATCTGGATCGAATCTGCGTCTCTTGCATTTCCTGCATTGGCAGGTAGATTCTTTACCACTGAGCCACTGGGGAAGCCCAATGGCTGTTTTACACCTTCCCTATCCTCCTCCCAAACCCCTTCCCCTATCCTCATTCTCAGCTGCTGACTCTGCTTCTCATTTCACTGAGAAAATAGAAAATGTCAGAAGAGAACAAGTGCAGACTCTTACCATGGTGTCTACAAACCTACTTGTATCTCTGTCCACATACCCTGCCTTCCTGCTTGTCAACCTTGCCTTCCTGCTTGTCACTAGGAATGAACTGTCTGTAATTCCACCAATGGCTGACTCCTTCACTTGTGTACTACATCTTTCCCCTTTTGAACTTACCAAGGTCATGACTCTAGTCATTTTCTCTCCCTCTATGATATCAGCAGTTTTTCTCTAACCAAACCAACATCTCCAATGTTAAGAAACAAAACAAAACTTTTCTCTGCCTCAGCTATAGCCCCATTTTTTTTCCTCTCTCCTTAAAGCAAAACATATTTTCTCCTACTAGTCTCTCTTGAACCCTTTCCAATCAGGCTTTTGCCCCCAGCACTCCACCAGAATGATTCATGTCAAGGTCAATAGTATCTCCTCAGTGTTAAATACAATGATCCTTTTTCTGTTCTCATTTTATTTGACCCAACAGCAGCATTTGACACAGTTGATCACTCCCTTCTTGAAACAATTTGTTCACTTGGCTTCTGAGACACCACTCTATATTGGTTCTCCTCCTACTTTGCTAGCTGTTCTTTCTTAGTATCCTTTGCTGGGTTCTCCTCATCTTTCTAACCATTAGGCTGTCTAATTGGCCTCTCAACTCAAAATTCTCCAAAACCAAAATGACTATTTTCCTGTTTATCCCACAGTCTTCTTTATCCATGTTTCTAGAATTTCAGGCCAAACTTGGAGCCTTCTTTGACTCCTCCCTTTTTCTCACACCTCACATGGAATCTATCAGTGATACTGTGGGTTGAGTTAAAACACATTTAGAACCTGATCACTTCTTGCTATTTCTGCTGCTACTGCCTTATTCCCAGCCAGCATCATTTCTTATCTGGACCATCGCAAAATCCATTTTGTGTGTATGTGTGTGTGTGTGTTGGTCAGTCGTATCTGACTCTTTGTGACCTTGTGAACAGTAGCCCGCCATGTTCCTCTATTCATAGGATTTTCTAGGCAAGAATAGGAGTGGGTTGCCATTTCCTTTTTCTTCTCCAGGGGATCTTCCTGACCCAGGATTGAACCTGGGTCTCCTGCACTTCAGGCAAATTCTTTACTGTTTGAGCCACTACGGAAGTCCCAAATCTATTAAATGTGTAAATCAGATCAGGTCATGCATCTGCTTGAAGCCTGCCCATGGCTTTTATATTGTTCAAGGTAAAAGCAAAGTCTTTAGAATCACTTAGAAGATTCTACAGGAGCTGGCTTCTTCCCAGTTACCTCTCTGAACTCAACCCTACCATTCTCTCCCTTGATTACTCAGCTTCAGCCATATGGCCTGCTTGCTGTTTCTCAGACATGCCAAGATAACTCCCAGAGGGCCTTTGCTGTTCCCTTTAACTGGAATGTTCTTTCCCCACAGAGGCTTACTCACTTGCTTCCCTCAGGCCTCTGTGCAAATGATATTACCAGTGACATTTCCTCAACTATCTCATTTAAAAATTGCCATTTCTGCATGTTTTTCTATCACTTCCCATTGTTCTATTTTTCTCCACAGCACTTCTTATTTTCTGATATATTAATATTTGCTTGCTTGTTCATTGTCTCTCTCCACCACTAGAATGTAAACTTCAGGAATACAGGGACTTTATTTGTCACTGCTCTATCCCTAGTACCTACCCCAGTGCCTGGCACATGATAGATGCTCAATAAGTATCTGTGAAACAAAAAAAATGTATATCTTTCAATGGAGAAGACCCATACCTTTTATCACATTAAAAGGGGCCCGAGACCCAAAATGGTTAATAATCAATCACTATGTGTTAGTTGCTCAGTCATGTCTGACTCTTTGCAATCCATGGGCTGTAGCCTGCCAGGCTCCTCTGTCCCTGGGATTCTCCAAGCAAGAATACTGGAGTGGGTAGCCATTCCCTTCTCCAGGGGATCTTCCCAACCCAGGGATCCAACCTAGGTCTCCTGCATTACAGGCAGATTCTTTATCATCTGAGCCACCAGGTAAGCCCCAATAATCACTATCCCGAGTCTAAATCTGCCTTCCTGAAATGTATACCCATTAGGCCTAGTTCTGCTATTTGGAGCCTGGTACGAATGGGACAGGCTACAGATGTTTGCCAAGTGAATGAAAGTATAGACAAAATAAGTCTACTCCCTCTTCTCTGTGCTAGCTTTTGGGTTGGCTTGGAGAAAGTCATCATGTCCTTCTAAAGCATCTCTTCTGCAATGCAAAAACTCTTAATTTGTCATGGTTTCCAAACTTACCTGCTTTGCTCTCCCCTGGACAAGGTCTGATATAGATGTTCTCCTCCACATGTCTTCAGTGGCAAGTAGATAATTTTTAAAAACTGAGGTAGACCAGTTGTGAGACAATGGCAAGTAGTGGGATCTGTGAAGTCCATGTAGTTGTCTAAAGATATTCACATTCAAACTCAAGACAAAGTACATTTACAGGTCAATTTTGTCCCATGAGCTGACACTTTGCAAATCTATTTGGAACTCATACAGTCTGTCAACACTTCCTTCACATTTTCCTCACTCCATGACCTCACCTTTGTCCTCCCTCATAAGCCCAACTGTTTAGTCACACAAGACTATGCCCTGCTTCTCAAATACCCCTTGTGATTTCTTGCTCTTATTCCTTTACCCATATGGCGCTCTCTGCATAAAACGGCTATATGGAATAGTCCCTATTTGTCTCTCCATATCTATTTTTAAAAATAATCTTTATTTTTGAGCAGTTCTAGGCTCACAGAAAAATTGAGAGGAACATATAGAGAGTTTCTGGATATCCTCAGTGGATCCACTTTTCACCCTTCTCCATTCTTTCTGTGTACCTCTAGAGGCTGACCTTTGTGGACTGTATTAACTGAGTTTCTTCTCTGAATTCTCATTGGATATGGCCAATGGGTATCATTAACAAGGAATTGGAGGAAATTCCCTGGCAGTCCAGTGGTTAAGACTCCACGTTTTCACTTCAAGGGGCATGGGTTTGATCCCTGGTCGAGGAACTAAGACCCCACAGGATACAAAGCATGGCAAAAAACAAAACAAAACAAAACAAAATAAACCCAAGGGAGACCAGAAGGAGATTAAACTCTGAATATTTATTCTATCCCTCTCTCTGTGGAGTGGTAGCAGTTTGGTTGAGTCCTTCTAGAAGAATCTATCCTAGGCCACAGACTTTTTTGGCAGCCATCTTTTATAGCTACAGCTACTCTTTCTGGGTTCTAATAACTGCTCCTTCCTCTTGGCCCTTCAGGTATAAAGATGGTAAAGGCTCCCTGGGATGTCTCACCATCCTTTCTTGGCTTCCCTTAGCCCTGCTCACATGGTTGTAATCAGTCCCATCATTAAACTCCCCTCATGTTTCCTATTTGATTATGCTGTTTGTTCCCTACTAGACCCTTGACTGCCACCATGCCCTGGTGTCTATTCAGTGAACTCCACTTTGTCCAGGTCGCAGCTCCCTGTGAAGCTTCCCTGAGTGCCCTTCCTTCTGAGAAAGTTAGATATTTCCCAAGCTCGAGAACATTTCTTACAGCACTCTGATTATTTATGCATGTCTCTCGCATTAGATCTTGAGCTTCTTATGGCAGGGAATGAAGCTTATTCATCATTATTGTCTCAGCTCCTGGCCAAGCGCATACGTGGTACATGCTGGTTATCTTTTCTTTTGGAGAGAAAGGGGATGAAGTTGGAGAGGGAGTATTTGTTTTTCTCTTCATTCAAATTATGTATTTTTAAAAGAAATGCCTACCTATTATTTTTTAAATTATAACTAAAGGAAAAAAGAGTGAAGTAAAAGTCTATCCCTCACATCCATGCTAGAATTAATCATAGTAATGATCTATGGTGGGCATCCTCCCAGTACCTTTTCTGTGTACAAAAATGTACATATTTATATATACACAATATAGACACCCATCTGTTTCATGCTTTTTTCACTTAGCAATGCAACAGTCTGTATTCTATGTCAGCTCATATAGGTATGCAGACCTACTTCATTATTTTTTATAGCTGAATTGTATTCCATTTGAAAAATATATCATAATTTATTTAACAAATCCCATATTATTGAACAGTTAGTTATCTAATATTGGTCCCTATTAGAAGCAATGATTCTCAAAACACAAGGATACACTGGATAAAATTTAACCACAAGCTATATAGCTGAACTCAAGAAGCAAGAAAGGAAAACTTCCAGATTCCAGAAACAAAAGTAGAACTCAAAACCCTAGCAATGAACACAAATTGAAGTGTCACAACTCACAGGGATAATGGAGCCAGAAAAGCACCTTGGAGGCTGAGGTTTGGGGTCCTCTGAAGGGCTTGCAATTGACTTAGACCTGTGCTTCCTGCACAAAACAAGGAGCAGTGGAGACCTGCCTCATCTATGAATTGAAACCACCTTTGTCAATTAGGCTGCTGCTAAAGTCGCTTCAGTCGTGTCCGACTCTGTGCGACCCCAGAGACAGCAGCCCACCAGGCTTCCCCGTCCACCAGGCTTCCCCATCCCTGGGATTCTCCAGGCAAGAACACTGGAGTGGGTTGCCATTTCCTTCTCCAATGCATGAAAGTGAAAAGTGAAAGTGAAGTCGCTCAGTCATGTCTGACTCTTCACGACCCCCTGGACTGCAGCCTACCGGGCTCCTCCATCCATGGAGAGTTTCCAGGGAAGAGTATTGGAGTGGGGGTGTCATTGCCTTCTCCCCTCTCAATGCTACCTCTTCCTAAAATGGGTATGCCTAGCTGTGAAAGAACAGAAGTCTTAGGCTTTTCAGATTCTTAGGACTCCTCCTCCTCTCTCAACTCCCTCAATCAAACCAGCTGCGAAGCCCCATTCTGTCCACTTCTCTTGAATCTCAAAACCACCACTCCCCTCCTGGTTTAACTATTTCAACAATCCCTTGTCCAGCCCTCAACTGCCTCCTTTCCTCCAAGGTACTCATCGGCCAGGACTACTATTTGAAACGTAGATGTGATTCTGGCACCACAGTCCTGTCCCACTGAACCTGCTGTGCTTCTCCATTTAAATACGCTGCCTTGTCTCCCACTTCCAAGCCTGCACACACTCGGTTCCCTCCACCTGGAAAGGTTCAGGGCTTTTTCAAATATTGCTCTCGTAGGAAGCCTTCTCTGTACCCCCCATATCAGAAGAGGCACCCTTCCACATTCTCACAGCCCTCCCCAGTATTTCCCCAGCGTCAGTGTAACCGTCTACAACACTGCTGGGCCTACCAACACAGTGCCCTGGTGAAAGGAGAGCATATGTGCTTGTAAGTATCCGGTAAATGAAAGAACTCCCAACGTTCTGTGTGTCACCTACATTCCCTCTGCCCTCACCAGCATCTTGACAGGCCCATCTCAGTCTTCTCAGTCTCACAGCTTAAGCACTCTGGACTCCCTAGCCTTCCACTGCCATCGCCAACACTAGTATGTTGTCCTGTTTCGAACTGGAGGTGGTGGGTGCCTCGTCAATTAGGCAGATGCACAATAATTACAATCTTGATCAGTACACACAATGTGCCAGGTACTGTTCTATATATTTTGCCTGTATTAATTTCTTTAATCTTCACAAAACCCCATTAAGGGAGGTACTGTTATAGCCCCCATTTTACAAATAAGGGAGACAATGTTTAAGTATTAATAAATTGCTTAAGATCACACTGCTGGGAAGTATTAGGTATAAGATTCAGACCCAGGTATCCTGATTCCAGGATCCATAGTCTTTATTATGCTATACTATGTCACTACAAATAAGATGTAGGCCATCTTCCATAGGACAGGGGTGAAAATCATCTCTAAGAAGTTTGAAACATTTAAACCTGAGCTACACACTGGTATGAGACCCAAATTCATAGTAACCATGTATTTCAGAAACCCTGAGCTGAAACCTTTACATAAAAACTTTTCCAGAACTGGGAATGCCATAGAACTCTGGCAGGGGCAAGTTAAAAACTTCCCACAGGGCCACCTCTTCAACTCAGTGTAAAATCCTCACAGAATGTAGCTCCTATAGAAGATAAGCTCACATAGAAAATTATAAAGCACATGAAGAAGCCCATTACAATAAAAGTTAGTCAATATACATAAGAAACGGGAGAATTCAATTCCAAGGAATTGTGGACAATACAGCAATCCAAAAAGACTTCAAAATGTTGTCTATTTAAAGTTTTAAAGAGGAAAAAACTCCGGAATACATATATATATATATTTACATCGTATATAATATGGTATATGTTATATATGGACTTTCCTGGTGGCTCAGATGGTAAAGAATCTGCTTGCAATGTGGGAGGCCTGGGTCCGATCCCTGAGTTGGGAAGAATATATGTATATATGAGTGTGTATATATATATATATATATATATATATATATATTCCATCAAAGAATGGATAGAATATATATATATATATATATATAAGGGATATATATATAAAGGGATTCCTTGGTGGCTCAGATGGTAAAGAATCTGCCCATGATGCAGGAGACCCAGGTTCGATCCCTGGGGCGGGAAGATCCCCTGGAGAAGAAAATGGCTACCTACTCCAGTATCCTTGCCTGGAGAATTCCTTGGATAGAAGAGCCTGGCAAGTTACCATCCATGTGGTGGCAGAGTTAGACACGGCTGAGTGACTAACACTTATGAAAGAAAAGTTCTAGAAATGAAGACTATAGAAAATATGGGATGATCATTGGAAGGCATTAGTTCTCATCCCATTGAAACATTACAAATTCAACTGACAGGTTAAGCTAAAAATAAGGCATGAGTGAGGGAAGAATTAGTGAAATAAATAAAGCTGAGATATTCATAAAATATAGAACAACACTATAAAAATGCTAAACATGAAAGAGAAATTAGAAGATACAGATGATAGAATAAGAAGCTCTACATACATCTAGCAGAAATACCAAAAGAGAAAAAAGCAGGAAGAAGTAACGTTTGAAGAGAAATGGCTGTGAATTTCTCAGAACTCATAAGACACAAGTCCTCAGGTGAAAATCCTGTACCTAATCCTAAACAGAATAAATGAAGACAAATCGATAACTTCTCGATGCCTCATGATGGAACTTCAGGACATCAAGGATAAAAGGAAAATCTCAAAACTTACTAGAGACAAATAATACTGCACGGTATTTCTGTGGGATAAATTCTTAAAGGTGGAATTTCTGGAACAGAGGATAAGCACTTTGAAAAGAGATGGATGTGTTTGAAATGAATGAGTGAGTGAATTAATGAGCCAGTGGAGGCATTATTTCTCTCAATCTAGGCATGATATTTCCTTTAGAATAGCCTGAGATTGTATCTCCCAGCTATCTATCTATTTATACATTTGCAACTGCATCACTACTATTGATTTATATTGAGCAGGAGGCCAATTAAAATCCCCAGGACTTTTTCAAATGAAGGGCTGTCAAATGAGTCCTTCTCTAGCATGTACTTAGGCAATTAATTTTTAAAACTCGAATGTAGAACTATTTGGTTGCTGGTGAGATCATCGAGAGCTGGAGCCATTAAAGCAGGCTTCCTATAGGAAGTAAGACTTCAGCTAAGCAGGATTTATTTTATTTTTATTTATTTGGCTGTGCTGGGTCTTAGATGCGGCATGTGGGATTTTTAGTTGCAGCATATGGGCTCTAGCTCTCTGACCAGGAGTGAAGCTAGGATTCCTGCACTGGGAGCACAGAGTGTTAGCCACTGGGCCACCAGAGAAGTTCCCTAAGTGGGGTTTATTTTAGAGAGAAGGGACACAAGAGAGCTTCCAGGTTTGTGGGATGGAGCTAACAGGAGTTACGAGGTGCACAAAGAGGCCATAGGCTAGGAAATGAGCTTGGGGTGAATGTGTGAAAGTGGGGGGAGTAAAGAGAGTTCAAAGGCAAGGTGGGAATAGATTATGGAGGACCTAGAAAGCCAGGCAGTACGTTTGGACTTGATATCAATTGGGAGCCACTTCAGCATTTTAGAAAGGAAACTATGTCATCTGGCCAGCCAAAGAAACATGAACTCATTGTGGAAGGTGTAAGGAGACTGCGTGAAATCATTGCTAACAGGTCATCCAGACAAGTAGCCAAGCTCATGAAACAGGTCAGAGACACTGGGGTGACTTGATGTTGAACCAACAGACTAGTGGAAACTATGTGTAATCAAACTATCAGCAAGGCTGAAAGTGGTCTTAATAGCAAACTCAACATGCTTTAGAGCTGGATGCAGGAGAGCAAGAGACAGAAGTGGAGAGCGGCATAACTATAAGAATGAGCATTATTAGAAATTCTTATTCTAGTGCCGGCTCTACCTTCTGCTCATCACATGCAGATTATTTAAACACTGAGGTTAGTTTCTTCATCTGCAAATCTACTGGAATGTAAGTTCTAGACTCGGAAGTCTAGAGAGTTGTAACCAGTTCTGCTTTGCTCACCATGGTATCCCTAAGCCCTAGTACAGGGCCTGGCAGATAGTAGAGCCTCACTAAACAGTGGTTGAATAGATGAATGAATGAGCAAAGGAAGGAAGGAATGAACTAATACCTGCTCTGCCTGTTTCATGGAGTTATTGTAAGATTCAGATGAGATCAGGGATGGGAAATTATTACATGAAATCAAAACACTAAAAATGAAATTAAAACACTAAACAATCCTATGGTAAAATACTATAGCTACTACTGAGAAGTTTATTTTTTTAAATTAAATTAGAAGACTGGTTAGAGTACATAAAGGTAAAATGAATGGTGGGCTAAGGATATCAAGTTTTCTTAGCATGGAAAGTAAGAAGAATAGCAAAAATGTAAGACACACTTCAAGCGATTTTCTCAATTTAGGTAAAGAACACATCAGGATCTGTGTTCTGTCCTTTGCACTCAATGTGTTCATAGTAGGGGTAATAATGCTGTTAATTACAGTTAACATTCTTTGAGTACGTACAATGTGCTATGTCCTATCGGTCCATAAAAAAAACCCTGCAAAGAAGGTATTAGGTTGATACAAAAGTTCTAATGGTAATGTTTCCATCCTATACATTTTATTGAAGTACAGTTGACTTACAACATTGTATTAGTTTCAAGTGTACAACATAGTGATTTGATATTTTTATAGATTATTTACCATATGAAGCTATTATAATATTGTTAACAGTTATTACATTATAATAGAATATGTTCTGTGTGTTGTACATTGTGTCCCTGTGACTTATTTCTTTATAACTGGTAGTTTGTACCCCTTAGTCCATTTCACCTATTTCATCCATCCCTTTACCCTCTCCCCATTTTAGAGATGAGGAAACTGAGGTTCAGAGAGGTGAAATGACTTGCTTAGAGACATAATGAGGAGGCTGAAGAGTTAGAAATTTTATCTCAAGTCTGTTTGTCTCTGAAGCCAGTGGGAAGAAGCTGAGAGTAAACAGATTTCTTCACACCATAGGGATGTCCTCGCTAGGGGACAGAGGAATCCATCAATGGAATGGACTGCCTCCTGAGCTAATGAGTTTCTCTTCATTGGGAGCAGAATTACCACCTAATTTTCTAGGCCTAGCACAAAATGAAATAGCCATATGCCCATGAAGTAAGCTCTGACTGGAAGTCTTCAAGCACGCACGCGTGAGAGCCTCTAGACAGGGATGTTAGAGAGAAGAGTCGACAGGAGCTGAGGCGCTGGAAAAGATGACCTTAATCTGAGATTCTATTTTTCCAAATGGATTAGGGAGCTTCCTGAGGTGGTTGGCTGACATGATACCTCAAAGGCCTTCAGATGAGGGAGAATTCTGCAGGGTAATGCAGAGATCCAGGGTGCTGTGATCACCTGGGGTACCAAAAAACATGGTCTGCCCTGTCAGGAAGCACGAACATTCAAGAGAAACCAAAAAAGAAACCCTTTAAGGGATTAAGAGGCACAAACCTGTAGCCACAAAATAAATAAGCCCTGGGGATGTAACATACAGCATAAGGCACATGGGCGATAATATTGCAGTAACTTGGTACGGAGACAGATGGCTACTAGACTTATTGTGGTGATCGTTTCATAATGAACGCAAACATCAAATCACTGTGTAGTACACCTGAAACTAAGATAATAGTATACATCAACAATACTTCAATTGAAAACAAACAAACCTCTTTTAGTGGTGGTGAGACATCATAGAAAGAGTCGGATGTGGGTTCAGATTCTCGCTCTGCCACTTCCTAGCCAGTGTATGCCTTTCAACAGTTGCTTAAAACTCTGACACTGTTCTCTCACCTACAATATGACTGTAGTGTCTTCCTTGCTGGGTTGTGGTGAGATTCCATTGAGATGATTCAAGTCAAGTGCGTCTGGCATTTGATAAATCTACAATGAATATTTGTCATTATTTTTTTCTGTTACTGAAGGAGGTATGAGATTTGGTCATTTGCTTCTCCTTGAGCTCAGTAGATAAGTCTTTCAGATCCCACCTCGGGACACAGAGACTCCTTCCCACTTGGGTCTTCCTAGTCACAACCCGATCCTGGCAGTGGGCTATGGGTGAATGTAGAATAGAACTGCTAGTGGACAGTAGTAATGAACCTTCAAGGGAAATAACACTCTCAAGGTTTTCCCTCACCCTGAAGATATTCCATTACAGAAGACAGCTATTTAAACCCAATCTTGAAATCCTGCCAGGAGAATGTTTCACCTACGCCAACTTTTTACAGGATCAGTAAGAATAAAATTCACTCCTGCCAAGCAAACTATATGTGTTAACCACTTGGGAGAGGAAGAACCTTAATACCTCTCTATTTGCCTGTAAGACCTCTGTCCACCTCTTCATAATTCTTTGAAACAGCCAGCATAGCAGAGCACAGATGCCCAGAGTTTTCTAGGAACTTCATTGTGCCTTACGCGGTACAGAAAGAATAGAATGGAAACTAAGGGAACACTGCAGTAAGTCACTGAATAGCTTGGCTTCTTTTTTGTTTTTCTTTTAAACAACATCCAAAAGCAAACCATTAATCAACTGGGCAAAAGGCTAGAACTATTATATACTAATCCCCACCCTCTATGTCCATGTGCTGCAGAGTATTTTCTTACTCAGGACAGGTGGAACATTTCTTTTGCTTCTGTTTGCAAAAATGCTTTTCATCTGGCCTTGGGCTCATCTGATAACTTCCCTTTCCACTAGATTACATAAGTCATATACCATCATCAATTTTGATTTGTACAGGGAGTCTGGATTTTAATATCTACCTTCACCTCCAGTATCTCTCCATTTTGGCCCTTTAGTTCAGGAGCCTGGTTTCCTTGTGGACATTCATTTTGAAATCTGACATACTTATCCTGTTCGATTTCTTCTGCCATGGTGTGGCACAGTTCATTGGCCATAAATATGAAATATGTCCATTATGACTTATCTTTGGGAGGTAGGGGAAGCCCTTAATGTTGGAGAGAGAAACAGAGTAGGTTGTGGAAGTTCACTGAATGTTTATTTAACTGATGGCCCTACTCTTTCACATCCGTTCCCTGCCTCCCATTCCCTGGACTGCTTACTACCTTGCTGCTGCTGCTAAGTCGCTTCAGTCGTGTCCGACTCTGTGCGATCCCATAGACAGCAGCCCATCAGGCTCCCCCGTCCCTGGGATTCTTCAGGCAAGAACACTGGAGTGGGTTGCCATTTCCTTCTCCAATGCATGAAAGTGAAAAGTGAAAGGGAAGTCGCTCAGTTGTGTCCAACTCTTAGTGACCCCATGGACTGCAGCCCACCAGGCTCCTCCATCCATGGGATTTTCCAGGCAAGAGTACTGGAGTGGGGTGCCATTGCCTTCTCCGCTTACTACCTTAGCTCAGTTCTTTTTCCTTTATCCTGGATAGTGGTGAGAGCCTTCTAACCAGGTCCTTCAGGTCCAGCTTCATCCTCTTTAAATGATCCTAAACATAGCTGCCAGTCATCTCTATAAGCCTCAGCCCTTGGCTAATGATCTTTAGTGACCACCCCTTTACCTACTGGGTAACGTGCAAACTCCTCATCCTGGCACTCAAGGCTCTCCACAGAATATGTGCTCACTGATCTTCCTTTCCAGCCTTCTCTGCCCTTCCTCTTTTGCACATAGCTTTGATTTCAGCCAAATCTGACTGCTTATTGTTTCCAGAGCACACCCTCTGCTCTCCCACTTCAGTGTTTCTCCCACGCCCCTCCACCAAATTCTCTATTCACAATCTTATTCATTCTTTAGTGCCCATGTCAAATGCCTCCTACTTTATGAAGCCTTTCCAGGATCCTTCCGCTGGATGTGAACTTTCTTTTCTGTGGACTTCTACAGCATTTAGAATTTCTTCTAAGACACTCATCATATGATGCCTATTATGGTTATAGGTATTATAATAATTAGCGTTTTGAGTGCTTACTATGTGACAGATACTGTAGGCATTATATTTTAGGTATTATATATATTGTTGTTGTTCAGTTGCTAAGTTGTGTCCAACCCTCTGCAACCCCATGGACTATAGCCCACTAGGCTCCTTTGTCCTTGGGATTTCCCAGGCAAGAATATTGGAATGGGTTGCCTTTTCCTCCTCCAGGGAATCTTCCCAAACTAGGGATTGAACTAACGTCTCCTATATTGGCAGGTGGATTCTTTACCACTGTGCCACCTGGGAAGGCCATTATATATATTCAGTTCAGTTCAGTCGCTCAGTCGTGTCTGACTCTTTGCGACGCCATGAACCACAGCAGCCAGGTCTCCCTGTCCATCACCAACTCCCAGAGTCCACTCAAACCCATGTCCATTGAGTTGGTGATGCCATCCAACAATCTCATCCTCTGTCGTCCCCTTCTCCTCCTGCCCTCAATCTTTCCCATTATCAGGGTCTTTTCAAATGAGTCAGCTCTTTGCATCAGGTGGCCAAAGCACTGGAGTTTCAGCTTCAACATCAGTCCTTCCAATGAACACTCAGGGCTGATCTCCTTAGGATGGACTGGCTGGATCTCCTTACAGTCCAAGGGACTCTCAAGAGTCTTCTCCAACACCACAGTTCAAAAGCATCAATTCTTTGGTGCTCAGCTTTCTTTATAGTCCAACTCTCACATCCATACATGACCACTGGAAAAACCATAGCCTTGACTAGATGGACCTTTGTTGGCAAAGTAATGTCTCTGCCTTCTAATATGCTGTTTAGGTTGGTCATAACTTTTCTTCCAAGGAGTAAGTGTCTTTTAATTTCATGGCTGCAGTCACTATCTGCAGTGATTTTGAAGCCCCCGAAAATAAAGTCTGACACTGTTTCCCCATTTGTT
Organism: Nanger dama; assembly: GCA_917880005.1. Taxonomy (NCBI): domain Eukaryota; kingdom Metazoa; phylum Chordata; class Mammalia; order Artiodactyla; family Bovidae; genus Nanger; species Nanger dama. Next base: position 4,660,934 of record CAKJTW010000085.1, on the reverse strand, counting down.
TGCCATGAAGTGATAGGACTGGATGCCATGATATTTGTTTCCTGAATGTTGAGCTTTAAGTCAACTTTTTCACTCTCCTCTTTCACTTTCATCAAGAGGCTCTTTAGTTCTTCTTCACTTTCTGCCGTAAGGGTGGTGTCATCTGCATATCTGGGGTTATTGGTATTTCTCCTGGCAATCTTCAGCCTGTGCTTCCTCCAGCCCAGTGTTTCTCATGATGTACTCTGCATAGAAGTTGAATAAGCAGGGTGACAATATACAGCCATACAGCCTTGACGTATTCCTTTTCCTATTTGGAACCAGTCTGTTGTTTCATGTCCAGTTCTAACTGTTGCTTCCTGACCTGTTTTTCTGGAACTCTCTTCCTTTTCCATAATCCAGCAGATGTTGGCAATTTGATCTCTGGTTCCTCTGCCTTTTCTAAAACCAGCTTGAACATCTGGAAGTTCACGGTTCATGTATTCCAGAAACCTGGCTTGGAGAATTTTGAGCATTACTTTACTAGCATGTGAGATGAGTGCAATTGTGAAGTAGTTTGAACATTCTTTGGCATTGCCTTTCTTTGGGATTGGAATGAAAACTGACCATTTCAAATCCTGTGGCCACTGCTGAGTTTTCCAAATTTGCTGGCGTATGGAGTACAGCACTTTCACAGCATCGTCTTTCAGGATTTGAAATAGCCCAGGTGGAATTCCATCACCTCCACTATCTTTGTTCGTAGTGATGCTTCCTAAGGCCCATTGACTTCACATTCCAGGATGTCTGGCTGTAGGTGAGTGATCACACCATCGTGATTATCTGGGTCATGAAGATCTTTTCGTACAGTTCTTCTGTGTATTCTTGCCACCTCTTCTTAATATCTCCTGCTTCTGTAAGGTCCCTACCATTTCTGTCTTTTATTGAGCCCTTCTTATATATATTACAGGTTCTCAAATTTTTTGGCTGCAGGACCTTTAGATGATTAACAATTATTGAGGACCTCAAAGAATGTTTATTTGGTTTATATTTGTCAATGTTACCTCATTAGAAATTGAAACTGAGAAATTTTGAAAAATTGTTTATCAGTGTATTAAAAAAGTAGTAAACCCATTGCTTATGTTAATATACAAATCTTTTTAATGAGAAATGACTACATTTTCAAAAACCAAACAAATTCAGTGAGAAAAATAGCACTATTTTTCATTTTACAAATCTTTTCAACACCTGGATCAATAGAAGCTAGCTGGATTCTCATATCTGCTTTTGTATTCAATCAACAGATCATATAACACATCATATAGTCTCTGGAAAACTCCACTGTACACTTGTGAGAAGATGAGAATGCCAAAGGTAACATGCGACTGAGTATTTTTATGAAAATAGTTTTGACCTCACAGATCTCCAGGAGTTCCTGACCTTTGAGAACTGTTTGTTGTCATTAAAGAGCTAACATATATGATGTGGTTGGAATAGTGCCTGGCACATAATAAGCAGTAGATAAGTGTTTGCTATTATTATCTTCCTGATCTTTGCAGTCCTCCCCCAACATGAGGTAGGTTTCATTATCCCCATTTTGCAGGTGAGAAAACCAAGGCATAGAGAAGTTAAATAACTTTCCCAAGGTGACACAGGTAGTAACGGCAGAGGCAGAACTGGCATTTGAAGTCACTAAGTCTTTCCTCAGCACTTGGGCTCTTAAGCACTTTGCCAGACTGCCTCTTCACCTATTGAGTGAAGGAGTTCAGGGCAAAGGTGGTGTGTTTCCATATCTATATCCCAAAGATCTGATTCTGATCCACTTAACCTTGAGTAATCCTGCATTTTTGAATGGCTGTTGGAAAGCAGTCTCTAAAAGTTAAATCTTGAGAGTGATGAAACTGACCCTGAGGGTCTATGGAAGGTCAGAAAGTTAGAGGAGAAATCCATGCACTTTGGAATAAGACAGACATGGATGGTTTCCAGCATCAGTTCTCTCACTGGCTAGTTGTGTTATCTTAGTCTGGTTTTTAATCTATTTTAACGTCAGTTTTGTCTTCTGTATGGTGATAATAAACTTTCTCATAAGTTGTTATATAGATTAAATGTGATAATGTATGTAAAGCACCTGATACATAATAGATGCTAAGTAGCAGTTAACTTGCTTTATTCTTCTTTGGATCTCACTAGTATATAACCTCCAGGAAGGCAGGGATTTTTGTCTGTTTCAGTCACTGCTATATTGCCTGAGCTCACAACTGTGCCTGGTCCACAGTAGGTGCTCAATAAATGAATGGATGGTTGCCTGAGTCAGCATACCACAGAATACATAGCAGATGGCTCAATATTATGCTAAATTTATTGAATAGTAGTGCTGATTGGAGCAATTTCATTTCCATCGATAACTGCTTGTGAAGACCCCAGAGTGGAGATGATTATGTCCACAACTGCCCGTCAGCTGCCAGTTGGGTGTGCCCTGGAGGCTGCCCAATTCCCTTCTGTGAATTGTTCTCCAGGAAGACACATTGGAGTGGTCCTTAGAGACACTGACTTGGTGGCTGGGTGCTTCCCACAGCTGCCTCTGCCAATCTGCCAGAGCATCACTTTTCTTAAGAGCAAGCACAGCTTCTTTGCATCTCCTGCTCACTCTGGCTCTCTGTTCCTGTCATTTTGCTCACCACTCAGATGACATTTTGAGCCCCTCACTGGTTTTCTCTTAACAATAGGACTGCTCTTTCACAGTACTCTGTATCACACCACCCCCATGCACCTTTGAATTGTTCTCTAGTGTTGATTCTTGATTGCTTTCCATTTGTCTGAGAGCTTTCAGGGAGAGACTTTCCATGGTCTACTTTCTTAGTAAATGGTTTAGTGAGAATCTGATTTTCATCTGATGTTAATTCTCAGTTGAAACACAAAGCCAAAAAGAGGATCTGCTCTCAGCTGTTCTTTTAAATTATAAGTCACGGAAGTCTTCTGTCAGGTTACTGCCTTTCTGTCAAGAGATTCTTCACTTTTTCTTAGTGATGACTGTGACTTGAGAACTAGAGAACACTGTAGCCCATCATGGCTTTCTGCACAGTCCTCTTTTGCTCCTTTGGGTCCACTCTAGGCCTCCCTTTGAGTGACCCAACTTCCCTGGCATCCGATTGACTTATTTTGAAAATAAGTCTTGTTTCCTCAACTTCCTCTGAAATGTAACTGCTGAATTAAATAACCCCACCCCGCTGCCCCACAGCACATATATACTCTCTCTGTCACACACGTGCATGTACACATGTTTGAACATGGACACATACAGACACACTCTTGACATATTATTCTTCATTTAAATAGACTGTCTGATATTGATGAATTACAATTCAAGAATTTTGAATGCAAAATGCATGGATGGCTTTGGGTGGTCTGTGAAGCCCGTGAAACATATCCATTTGATAATTTATTGAGCATATACTATATGATAGATATTGTGGTAGATGTAGGTAAACATATATAATATATTCCTCACTCTAAGTTTGAGGATAGATTATTGTGATCCACACTTACTGATGAAGACTTTTTTTCTCAATGAAGGAACATGACTGGCCCACGATCATGCAATCAGGACCTCCCTGATGATCCAGTGATTTAGATGCCATGATTCCAATGCAAGGGGTGTGGGTTCAATCCCTGGTCTGGGAACTAAGATCCCACATGCCAGCTGGACAAGGGGCAAAAAGAAAAGAAGGAACCAAGATCATGCAATCAGCAAGTAGTAAATCTGAGTTGGAAAGCCAGGTTGATTCCTTATCATCATCAGCTTCCAGGCACAAAGGAGCAGTCGATAGCAGTCGATGTTTCAGAAGATGAGAATGGGGCAAAATAAGAAAGCTAGAATGAATAATATGACTAGAAGTATTGAAACAAACATGGGAAAGTGTAGCTCCATGTACAAGAGTAGTAAGAGTTGCTGCTGCTGCTGCTAAGTTGCTTCAGTCGTGTCCGACTCTGTGCGACCCCATAGACAGGGCCCCACTGTCTCTGGGATTCTCCAGGCGAGACCACTGGAGTGGGTTGCCATTTCCTTCGCCAATGCATGAAAGTGAAAAGCGAAAGTGAAGTCGCTCAGTCCTGCCCAACTCTAGCGACCCCGTGGACTGCAGCCTACCAGGTTCCTTTGTCCATGGGATTTTCCAGGCAAGAGTACTGGAGTGAGGTGCCATTGCCTTCTCCAAGTAAGAGTTAAGGTCGTCAAATTATGTTGGGGGCAGAACATACAAGCTTTAGAAATTTGAACTTCTTTCCACCAACCTTATGAAGCAATGACAGATTTTGGAGTCAGACAATAGTATAATCAGAGAGGTCCTTTAGGAAGATTAATCTGATTCAGGTCTGAATTCACGCCTCCTCTATGCTGTTGATAGTATTTTTTTTAGAAAAATCCTTTGCTAAGAATTATGTAGTCCATACCTGTGCTTTGGTTAGAATTCTCTCTTTGTTTTTAAACACTGTAGCAAAAATTCAGAAGGCTATGTGGGAAAACAGAGACAGAAGAAACTAACCACATGCAAACACAAGATAACTACACACAAGTCTGGGAAGAAAGAGCACAGTGGGTCATGATGAACTTTATGGAACAAAGTGTGAGTAAGCAGTGTACCAATCATAAAGGAAAGAAACAGCAACCAAAACACCACCAGCAACAAGAAGAAACAAAGGCCACCAGGGTCTGGGAGACATGTGTGAGGGTGGCAGAAATGGCACTTTTAGACTTTCTGATTCCTTTTCTTAAAAGAGCAGAAAAGAAACTACAAAGAAGGCAAGGGAGAACCAAGGAGCTGAGCGCTAGACTAAATGAGAAAAATAGAAAAGAAATAAGAAGGAAGGGTATAACCTGTAGCTAGTTTGGTATGTCAGCCCACTCAGACAACCAATGCAAGCTCACTGGCATTAGACGGCCATACTGAAGGTAGATAAGTGTCGTAAACAAATGTCCTGCTGGTAATTAGTTTGTCAATTTAGTTAGCTATCTCCTAGAGTCCTCGCTCCTCTGTATTCATTTGGTCACCAAGATGTTATATGTCCTGACTCAAGGCCCTTCTCCTGACTCCTGCTGACAGGGCCACTGTGTTAATAAATTCCATATCCTCTCTGATCTGGGCCATTAGTCTCTTCCTCCATCTAGTTCAGGCTTCAATCTATCTCAAGACTGAGCTTTCTAATACTTCCCTGCGTATCAACTTTCTGTGGTGGACCACTGCCTATGGGACACAGCAGAATTCCCTCAGTTTTGCACAATGAGTTAGTAAAGAACCAAAGGATTCCCCCAGACTAATAGATGAAGGGACAACTAAGGAGCTATGTCTGGGATGAGAAACTCTTGAAACAAGCCAATTAGCAGCTTTTCCCTCCAGATATCAGATCATCTTTCTTTCTAGTATGTGTGCATAGGGTCAGTGTGTGTTGAGTAACTTCTGCTTGCACTCAGCTTAATGGTAGGTTGGAGAAAGGTATCTGTCTGTCTGTCTCTCTCAAATGAATCTGAGGCAGATATCCTTGTTACAGTCTCCTTTCCCACCAGGGCCCATGTCCTTTCCAGAGAGTATACTCTTCCAACCTTCCTGCCCCCAAGAACTCTTATCCTTGCTTAGCAAAACTCCTTTCCGAAGCTTGGAGAAAGGAAAGCACTCTTCAAAAAATCAGGGATGAATTCAAAAGGGGGAGAATCTCCCAGTAGACAGCATATTGGAGCTCATTTTTGGTATCAGTTCTACTGTGCACAAGGCCCGTCCCACTCTGATTACTTAGCTCACTTCTCCAGTTTCATCTTCCACTTTCACTGCTGCTCCCACCCTTTCATAATCCTGACATTTTCTAGATACTAGTCATGCTGAACTTTTCAACATTCCTCAGATAAACTAGGCCTTCACAGAAGTTCATGCACATGTTGTTCCCTCCGCCCAGAACACCCTTACTCCTCTTATCTCACCAGTAAATTCCTACCCTCCTTTAAGACCCTGCACAACTATTTCATCCTGTGGGAAACCTCTCCCGACTGCCCTAGATAGAATTCATGACCTTCTCCTTTGGGTTCCCATAGCATTTTTTCCAACCCTTATTATAGCACCATACTTTTCATGGAAATGCAGTGTAATGAGTAGAAGGCTAGGCTCTGGAGGCATACTGCCTGGTTTTGAGTCCCGATGGTGCTACATATGATGCCATGTGATGTTGGGCCAATTATTTCACCTCCTTTTGTCTCACTTTCTTCACCCATAAACTGGAATAAAGGAGATAATACTTACAAAGCCCTGAGAAAAGAGCCTGTCAAATTGTAAAAGTTGGTTGTTGACATCATGTGTGAGTGTGCGTGCTATGTTGCTTCAGTCTCATCTGACTCTTTGCAACCTTATGGACTGTAGCCCACCAGGCTCCTCTGTTCATGGTGTTCTCCAGGCAGGAATACTGGAGTGGGTTGCCATGCCCTCTCCTCTAAGGGATCTCCCTGACCCAGAGATCAAATCCACATCTCTTATGTCTCCTGCATTGGCAGGAGGGTTCTTTACCACTAGCACCACCTGGGAAGCCCCAGTTGACATCATCATCTCTTCTAATGTTGTATTGTTCCTATATATATAGCATACTTGTATATATAGTATATTTTAATTATTCTACCATTCTTATAGCATTTTAAAACTTTTATGTGTTTATATCTTGACACTCAACCAGTTTATAAGTATTTTGAGGAGAGAAGACTTGTATTACCTTCTCCCCGTAGTACCTCATGTTAAGTATAACCTCATTAAATATTTGTTGGAGGCAGGATGTTGTAGTGGGAAAAGCATTAGAATCTTGACTCTGTTCTTAGTTGTTATATGATCTCAATCTCCTTGAGCCTCGGTTTCCTCATCTGTAAAATGAGGATGGTAATAAGTGTACCTACCCCACTGTTATTGTTGTTTAGTCGCCAAGTCGTCTGATTCTTTGTGACCCTATGGACGGTAGCCCACCAGACTCTGTCCATGGGATTTCCCCAGGCAAGAATACAGAGTGGGTTGCCGTTTCCTTCTGCAGGGGATCTTCCTGACCCAGGGATCAAACCACATCTCCTGCACTGGCAGATGGATGCTTCACTACTGAGCCACAAAGGAAGCCCACCTACTGCATCAGTTCAGTTCAGTGCAGGCGCTCAGTCGTGTCCGACTCTTTGCAACCCCATGAATCGCAGCACGCCAGGCCTCCCTGTCCACCACCAACTCCCGGAGTGCACTCAGACTCACGTCCATTGAGTCCGTGATGCCATCCAGCCATCTCATCCTCGGTCGTCCCCTTCTCCTCCTGCCCCCAATCCTTCCCAGCATCAGAGTCTTTCCCAGTGACTCAACTCTTCGCATGAGGTGGCCAAAGTACTGGAATTTCAGCTTTAGCATCATTCCTTCCAAAGAAATCCCAGGGCTGATCTCCTTCAGAATGGACTGGTTGGATCTCCTTGCAGGCCAAGGGACTCTCAAGAGTCTTCTCCAACACCACAGTTCAAAAGCATCAGTTCTTCGGCGCTCAGCCTTCTTCACAGTCCAACTCTCACATCCATACATGACCACAGGAAAAACCATAGCCTTGACTAGACGGACCTTAGTCGGCAAAGTAATGTCTCTGCTTTTGAATATGCTATCTAGGTTGGTCATAACTTTTCTTCCAAGGAGTAAGTGTCTTTTAATTTCATGGCTGCAGTCACTATCTGCAGTGATTTTGGAGCCCCCAAAATAAAGTCTGACACTATTTCCATTACATAGAGATGCTTTAAGGATTCAATAAGTCAGCATAGCACATGGTAAACATTCACTAAATGGTTGTTATTATCAACTTTGTATTTCCTTGCATTTATTTTTTAAAAAACTTTTAATTTTATACTGGAACACAGGCAATTAGCAATGTGATAGTTTCAGGTGAACAGCAAAGGGACTCAGCCATACATACATATATCCATTCTCTCCCAAATGCCTCTCTCATACAGGCTGTTATATAACATTGAGCAGGGTTCCCTTGCCTTTGGCTTACTAAATACTTGTGCTTGATAAACAGACCTAGCTATATGCCAGATAGGATTACTCCATATCCTCGTAGGAATCAAAAGGAGAATGTGAGTCATCCATTCTGTTTCCTGGGTCACTTTGAACTGGGGCACCATCTCACAGAAAGCAACAGACATGGCCAACTGATTCACAGTAAAGTCCTTTCTATAAGGTTCCCCTAAAACACTCCTTCTGCGATCATTGGACACAGTCTCTCCCATGCTATACACAGGTTACATACTCTTCTTATGATGGGCAGAAGAAAGAGTTATGAATCACAGCAGAGCCAGACAGTCTATACATCCATTCCTCTTGTGTTTTCTTAGGCTTGCATAGGCTTTTCCCTTTTATTTGCTAATTAACTTTCCCTCCACTCTCTTCCAGTGTAGCCCATGCCTGTGCAGGCTCTCTTCATCATGGCTCCAGCAGAATAAATGGAGAGATGACAAGCATTGACTATTTGGGTCCAATATAGCACTGCATTGAAGAATGTGACACTCTATCTAGACTGAGATGGCCTGAATCAGAGACCCACCTCCACCACTTAGTGTGAGAGCTCAGGCTACTCACTTAATGTTTGTGTAACTCCAGTTCCCCATCTGTCAAATAGGGACAATGAAAAGACTTTCCTCCTAGGGTCTTGTGAGGATTAAATGGGTTAATACATCTGGGACACTTATAAGAGTGTCACATAATAGGTGCTATATAAATATCAGCTATTATCATAATTTTAACAACTTTGAGACAAAAATGCACATACTATAAAACCATTAATTCACCCACTGAAAGTGTACAATTCTCTGATTTTCATATAGTTACAGAGCTGTGTAACCGTTACCACAATCTAACTTTGTAACCTTTTCATCACCCCAAAAGGAATCCTGTACACATTAGCAGTCATTCTCATCCCTGATTCTGTTCCTAGCCCCAAGCAATCACTAGTTTACTTTCTGTAGATTTGCCTCTTCTGGACATTTTATATAAATGGGCTCATATAATAGGTGATTTTTTTATGGCTAGATTCTCTCACTTAGCGTAATTTCGAGGTTCGTCTAAGTTATAGCATGTATCAGTACTTCATTGTTTTTTTCGTCAAATAATATTTCATTGTGTGGATATACCATATTTTGTTAATCCATTCATCATTTGATTGACATTTGGGTTCTCCACTTTTTGTTATTATGAATAATGCTGCTATCAATGTTCATTTACAAGTTTTTAAGTGATGATATGTTTTTGCTGGGTCATATGGTTTGAGGAATTGCCAAACTGTATCCCATAGCAGCTATACCATTTTGCGTTCCAGCTAGAGGTGGGAATGAGATTTATTTCTCCACATTGTCGTCACCACTTGTTATTACTTGTCTTATCTATTAAAGTCATCCTGGAAGGTGTGAAGGGGTATTTCATTGTGATTTTGATTTTCAGTTCCCTGATAGCTAATCATATTATCTCTTCAGTTGCTTATTGGCCGTTCTTTTTAAAAATATACTTTTTGTTGGCTTACAAAGTCATTTAAGTTTTATGTGTACAATATTATACTTTCACTTCTGTATACACTACAGGGTGCTCACCATCAAAGTTTTAGTTTCCATTTGTCATTCTTACATCTTCTTTGGAGAAGTGTCTATTCAAATCCTTTGCACATTTAAGATTAAGTTGTCTTCTGATTTTTTTGTCTATTTTTAAAAATTTATTATTTAATTGGAGGAAAATTGCTTTACAATGTTGTGTTGGTTTCTGCTATACAACCACACAATTCAGCCATAATTATACATATATCACCTCCCTCCTTATTGAGCTTTAATAGTTCTTTATATACAAGTCCTTTGTTATATGTAGGTTTGTATATATTTTCTCTCAAGAAAATGAAAACCATGATGTCTTTTCACTTTCTTGAAGCTATTGTTATTAAATAGAGATTTACAAGTTCACATATGATAAAGAGCACAGACTGCAGAGGAGAAGATGAGATCTAAAAAACCAGCTGAGAGATGTTCTTAGGTACACTACCCTTGTCTACTGTGCTCCTTTGAAATTAAATTCAAAGCATATTAAGCTTCTACTCTGTTCCAGGCACTGTAAGGAATAAAATCTGGACTCTATCCTCAAAGAGCTTACTAACTTAGAGGGAAGAGAAGATGCAAACTTGTGGAAACTTAAATAATTATAACATGTTTAAATAGCAGTTCAAGACCACAATAGAAAAGATGCCACAAGGCACGATGTGATTAATTGCCAAATGAATTGCATGGAAAATAATTGCTATGGGAACTCAAGGGAGAGAGAGAGAGAGAGCACTTGGGGCTGCAGTGGTCAGGGAAAACTTTAAGGAAGAGGGATATAAGTGCTCTATAATTAACTGCAGCCATGCCTGTGTAATACTAAACAAAGACTTGGGGAGAAAAAAAAAAATATTGACTCTGTTTGAAGGGAGGCATCTTAATGATTAAACTGATACCATCATTTAATTTCAACCTCAGCAAAATTCTCCACAATTTCATTTTCCCTATGAAGACTTACATGGCCTCTGTATAGTCCTGAGGTTACCAATTAGCAATATAACAAGGCTGCATCTGGCTCACAGATACATTTTGTTTGGTCCAATTAAAAAAACCTGTACAATTAACTGCAAAAAGTTGTAATGGGCAAGTTTCACATAAAATATGGATTTCTATTTCTTTGGAAAAATCAGAAGACTTGGCAACCCTGGGTCAGAGCATGTATGCTCTAGGAACATGGTTAATTTCACTCCCCATGTGTACCTGTGGACTTTTCAGTTTGAGATCTCCTAGATTCGGAGGACTTCGACTGAAAGCTATCTTAAGAGTGCATCTGCTTTTTTGTTCTCTGCCTTTGGGCATGTATGGTACCATCACTCTTAATTTACAGAATGTCAATTAAAAACCCATAGAAACTGAGACTTGCCCAAGGTCACAGAACTATTAAGTGAAAGAGGGAGAACTATAACCCACATTTTCTGCTCTTTGGATGTTCAGCTCATAGACATTTTCAATATTCTTTCAACAACATATTTTTTTCCAGTCTATATGCCTATTGCTTAGTTGCAGTCTTCTGGGACTTTCTGATCACGACTTTGTTCTGTTGGACAGTGTTTAATATGATAAATGTTTCTCTTAAACTACAATGGAACATCTCAGAGTTCAAGGGGCTCACATTATGTTCTATGAGAGCATGGAGCAGGTGATTCACATTGTTCTTAGTCACTCAGTTGTGTCCAACTCTTTGCGACTCCATGGACTGTAGCCCACCAGGCTCCTCTGTCCATGGGGATTCTCTAGGCAAGAATACTGGAGTGGGCTGCCATGCCCTTCTCTGGGGGATCTTCCCAACCCAGGGATTGAACCCAGGTCTCCTGCATTGCAGGTGGATTCTTTGCCATCTGAGCCACCAGGGAAGCCCATTTAATAGGCGCTCAGTAGACATTTGTCTCTTGTGTCTCCAGCATTGGCAGGTGTGTTCTTTACTACTACTGCCACCCTGGCTCAGGGGTAAAGAATCCTCCTGCCAATGAAGGAGACACTAGAGACACGGGTTTGATCCCTGGGTCGGGAAGATCCCCTGGAGAAGGAAATGACAACCCAATCCAGTATTCTTGCCTGGGAAATCACATGGACAGAGGAGCCATGGCATTGCAAAGAGTTGGATGCAACTTCGAGAAACAACATCAAGATATTTGTCAGTTTACTGATCAATAGGATTGTGAAGAATTCACTGTGTAACCTCCCTTCAAACCTTGGGTGTGTTAAAATGTGCTTATTGTTTACAGACAAATACGTCTGTTACCTTTAAGAAGTTTCAGCTTTGCTATGACTTGGTGGGGCAAGCTGCTTGCCATGGATAGACTGCTCAGGGTAATCTTTTCATATTTCACGCAAAACTTTTTATCCTAAACTGAATATATTTAATATTGAAGGAAGGAATGAGTAATTTGTTTGTCAAAAGAACTTTTATTTTTTATCAAGGGGAGGCGTAGGGAGGGAACTTTTATGTAGGCACATGTCCCTGGCACGTACCTTTTTTGTCTTGGCTGTTTTCTGAGTGACAAGAGGAAAAATAAAATAATAACAGATATAGGGAAATGGTTTACAGCCTTGCCTTAGAGGAGGGCTTGTTAAAACACAGATCGTTGAGCCTGCCCCAGAGTTTCTGATTCAATAGTTCTGAAGTAAGTGAGGCCCAAGAATATGCATTTCTGACAAGTTCCCAGGTGATGGTGATGACACTTACCCAGGGCCCACATTTTAAGAACCATTGCCTTAGATTAACAAGGTAGTTGTCTCAAGAGAGCAGCTAACTAGAAAAATCCAAGTAACAGAAACCAGAAGGAAAAAAAAAGACCATGGGTAGAGCTGTGATGGATGCAGTGGGGAGAGTGTGAACTGGCTAAGAAATCAGAATGGCTGGCTTCCAGTACCAGTGATACTTTCTTAAGCAGTGTCCAGACATAGTAAGTACAATTTCATTTACATGTTCTTGATTTATTTTACAAGTGTTTTTCAAATTACACACTATGGAGCACTACAAGATGTTAATAGGCATTCAATGGGATAAAAAAGATCCATAGTCAAATAAGGTTGGAAATTTTTGAGTAAAATAAAATTGAATAGGGTTCTTTTCTCCAAGTCCTCTCAGAGCCTTTCGAATGCTAAGATACACTGCAGATCTCCAAGGAAAGATAGAATATGTAGGATCTCTCAAACTTTACAAACTAAGGATCCTTTACTAATGCCTGTTTTTTTTTTTTTTTTCTTTCTGGAGAATATGGCTTGAGAAACATTCATTGGTTTACATCCAAATGCCAAAACATCTTATCAACGAATGAGGCTGCTTGTAACAATGAACACAGCATTAGAGTGGGAGTCAAAATGTCTGGGATTTTGTCCTGTTCCTGCCACTTCACTCTGCCACAAGTTGACTTGTTCCCACGATGATGGGTGTGACTGAAATTTATCATTCCCTTGCAAATGGGGGCAGCCAGTGGCCCCAAGCCAGAACAGACACTAACACACACACTCACACACACACACACACACACACACACACACACACACCGCACACACATCTTTTTTTATCGAGAATTCAACATGCCCTCAAGAATATTCGATCTTCAAAGCCAGAAGAGTAAGAAACCTTATGCTAAGAGTTTGATAGGAAGGAAGGAAAGACAGGCCATTGCATGCCATGATTCCAACTGGAATGAACAAGCTGGGAAATGTAGGCACATCCTGTGTTTATTTGATTCCTGGCTCTTAGGGAAAGTTTTGTTTCACCAAGGACACTGAGTCAGCTTGTTTGTTTACCATAGAGCATTGGAAGTGTGTCTGTCCCCCAATTAATCATTCTTTGTTGTGTTTTTTTTTTTTTTCCACTTGAACAAAATAGAAACTTAACCCAATGGAGAAACACTGCAAGTTGGATGTGGCAGGTTACTGCATTTTTACATTTATATATATATATCATGTGCCCACATTAAACAATCATTTGAAGAGCAAATGATGGGATTTAAGATTCAACCAGTGTGTGCTGTGTGCTCAGTCATGTCTGACTCTTTGAGACCTCGTGGACTGTAGTCCGAGAGGCTCCCTCTGTCCACGGGCTTATCCACGCAAGAATACTGGAGTGGGTTGCCATTTCCTTCTCCAGGGGATCTTTGTGACCCAAGGATGGAACTGGCGTCTCTTGCACCTCCTGCACTGGCAGGGAGATTCTTTACCACTAGCACCACCTGGGAAGCCCACAAGATTCAACTAATACTTGCTGAATTTCTACAAGGTACATAAATATAGGCAAAATAGGGTCCCTTATACATCTCTGTGAAAACTTTAAAAAAAAAGGGTCAATTCAGGTTAAAAATAGATGTTTATAAGTTTTCTGTTGCATTTTTATTTCAAAGTGCAAATACTATTTAATAGCATAAAATATATATTCTAATATAAGATGACCTATTTGATTGCATAGAAGAATGACAAAAACATCAGCACTCCTTTTAACTAAAGTGTTTGAAATACTGACCACGCCATCCCCTGGGTCTCCTACTCCTCTTTACCTGCCACTCATCCAGAGATGGGCCCCCAACTCAGCTCTCCCATCTCCCCAGGGGATTCCGCCTGCAAGAATTTCCCCCAGCCCTGTAGACCAGCCCCACCCAACCCCCAACCCCAGTCTGGCCTGAGCGGGCAGCAGGCGTGTCCTCCAGCAGCAGGGCTGTCAGGCAGGCGCTTTTCCTTGTCTCCTGGACGGCTCCACTGGCTCTGCCGGCCGAGCAGGGGTGGCAGCCGCCTCTCCCAGGCTGCACAGATTCATGTTGATGTATGGCAAAACCAGTGCAATATTGTAAAATAATTAACCTCCAATTAAAATAAATAAATTTAAAAAAAAAAGAAAGCCCATTCCCCATGAGAAGATGATGAGAGTCCCTAGCAGACCCAGCCAGCCCAGGCCAGGCGCCTCAGACCTCAGGCCTCTGGCTTCAGCCTTCCAGCCTCAGCTCGCTATAAAGTGCCTTCTTTGCTTCCCTTTGCACCCCACGCTCCAAAGACCTAGACCTGGAGTGGGAGACAGACCCTCCTGGTGAAAGGCTCGTCACTGCTCAGCTCTCAGGCATACCAGCCAGGTACGGCTGAGCTCCTGCAGGCCTCTGCCCACTGTGGGCCCGGTGCCCATGGCCCCAGGCCTGTGGGGCCCCCCTGGGGTGCTGCCTGCCTGCCTCTCCCAGGAGCCTCAACCCCTGTTCCCCTCACTGCCTTGGTGGTCCGTGCTGACCGAGGCAGCCCAGCCAGTGCCACCTGCTCCTGTTCCATCGCCCCGGGCCCTGGTGGCTCTGCCTCGCCTTCACCCTCCGACTGAGCATGCTCTGCTAACCCAGGTAGGTGGCAGGTGGAGGCGCCCAGCTTCAGTGGCCTCCAAGGGCAGAACACTAAGTCCACCGCGATAGGCCTGCCGCACTCACCCCAACAAAAGCAATTCCAACCTCAAGTAAATAAATAAACAAACTATTTGAGAAGTAACAACTCAGAAGTAGCTTACATATATTTTCTCTTGAAATTAAATCTCCTGTATATCTTGCAATTGGGTGAACTGAACATGCCCAAAATGTCTCAGGAGATTCCCTACTGCTATAGACCCCCAAAGCACAGGGGCTGAAAAGTAGTACAGGCTACCATACAGCACAATAGAAATGTCTCTGTTGAGTTCTTGGATCATTGTCTAGATGCTGGAGGGGTTGAGCTGTATGGACTAAATTGGTCCCTCTAACCTAGCAGTCAAACTA
Source organism: Nanger dama (assembly GCA_917880005.1). Lineage (NCBI taxonomy): Eukaryota > Metazoa > Chordata > Mammalia > Artiodactyla > Bovidae > Nanger > Nanger dama. Next base: position 4,645,634 of record CAKJTW010000085.1, on the reverse strand, counting down.
CCTTATCAGTCAAAGCAAGAAGGTGAACTTGGCTTTTCATCTAGGTTTTGACCTTTATTCAAGATAGAAGCTTCGTAAGTCTCTCTTATAAATCCTTTTTATGGACCTCTCTTTCTCATGGCTGTTGAAAGTTATTTACTCTTGAGCCAGCCTCAGTCATGAACAGCAGATGGCCACCACTCTCCTCTCTCCACATTTGTCAACTGGAACTGAGTTATTCTGAGTAGTCTCAACTTCAAAAGAAGATTGGTTCACTCTCAAGTGGGAAGTGCAGAGAATCCCCATGAAGCTCTTTCCCTTTGCCTCTTGCCTTCTATAATCTTAAGTTACTTTCTATTGATCTGCAGTTCTAAAACGTGTGCTGAAAGCTTTGCTCTTCTGGGCTACTTTTCACTGTTTCTGCCAAGCTTTTCTGGGTTTGTTTTTGTAGAATGAAATCACGTTGTTTAGTTTTTCACACATTCACACTGAGGCTGTGAATGAATGTCCACTAACTCAATTCAGAGCTACAGTTGAAAAGTGTATTAAGTGTCCATGTGACGGCCTCATGGGCCCTGGTCTGCTGAATTCATGGGCAAGTCACTGTCTCCCCTAACCACCATGTTCAGGGGCACCCTCTCAGTCTATGGCAAACATGGGTTAATCAGTGCTGACTTAGACTCAATATTTTTCTGATAAGTGGAATAGTATGATTTCTCCTCCACCTTTGATGTTTTGTGTTATACTAGCCACATTTTCCCACATCATTATTGCAGCTTGGGCTCCAACTCCATGGCAGTGGCAGAACCATGTTAGGAATGTCTTCTGCCACATTTTTCCTTTGTCCTGCCCCTTTCTTTTTCAACTTCTCATTGTTTCCATATATTCTTTCGTAACAGAGGCATCCAAGTTGTTTAGTGAGAAGCCATCTATATACACAAAGCCATAACATGTGAATGGAAAGAAAATACTCTGAACCCTCTCAGGCCAAACACCCAGATGTTGGCAAGTAGTATGTGGACCAAATAGACTAGTCATTGAACAATATCACCTCCTCCATTTTTATTCATCCATATCAGTTGACATCATGCATACCCAGCCAGTTTTTACCCATGATTTTGTCAGAGACTGAAAAAAATGTGGAAAATATTATGCTTCTCCTCTGATGAACAATTATCAACGAACTCTCTGTTCAGAAGAGCGACAGATAATGTTTCACTTAGAAAGACCAATAAAACTGAATTAAGATGAAGTTCCCTTGGGTGTATGTTTTTACATTCTTGTGAATCACAGATGAGTTTATTATGATCCATACTAGTAGGAAAGAATGACAAATGAATTCATATTGATTATTCATTTACAATAAAATGTCTAAAAATGTACAGCATCACATTAAATATCAGGCAGTTATTCATCTACTAACTCTGAATGTGAGTGGAAGGAAATGGGGTCTAAAACCTGAAATTGTAGTGGAATATTGAAGTGTTCAGCTTCCTACAAGTGTTTTAATCTGTGTTTGATCGGAAATATATAGTCAGATCATTTTGCTTGGAGTAGACAGAAGGTACCTGTGAGTTACAGCAAAGTGACCTGATTGATGTACCAAGCTATTGATTTCTGTGACCCTCAGAGAGACTGGGAGGGGCCTGAGAACCCTGGCACCTTAAAAATATAGTCTCCTATGTTTTCCATGAAATTAAAAAGGCTGGGAAGCAATGAGGAGGAACAGTAAAAAGATTTGATGTGATGTGTGTACGTGAGTGTATGTGTGAGCTGGGGTGGGGGTTATGGGTGCCTTAGAGAGCCCAGGCCTTGGTCTACCTTCTGCAACTTCTTTATGGTTGCCTGTGTTCACAGGAAACTTGCTTCCTGGATTAAGACCACATATGTGCTATTTGCACATTGCCCCTCCATTTTGGGGCCTGCCTCTGACAAAGACCACATCTCCCATGGAAACAGGGAGATGGTAGAGAGCCTAAAAGCTTGGCTTGAAGTCTACTGCCTGGGTTCAAACAGTGGTACCATCACTCACTAGCTGGATCATCTTGGGCCGGTTAACTTCCTTGAACTTTACTTCCTTGCCAATAAAAAGGGCTAAAACAGTACATAGTTCATAGTTGTGGTGAGGAATAAATGAATAAAGGCATGTAAACTGCTTATCCCAGTGCTTGATCTAGTGCCTGATCTAGATTTCTGGGAGAAATATCAATAACCTCAGATATGCAGATGACACCACCCTTATGGCAGAAAGTGAAGAAGAACTAAAGAGCCTCTTGATGAATGTGAAAGAGGAGAGTGAAAAAGTTGGCTTAAAGCTCAACATTCAGAAAACAAATATCATGGCATCCAGTCCCATCACTTCATGGCAAATAGATGGGGAAACAGTGGCTGACTTTATTTTGGGGGCTCCAAAATCACTGCAGAGAGTGACTGCAGCCATGAAATTAAAAGACACTCCTTGGAAGGAAAGTTATGACCAACCTAGACAGCATATTAGAAAGCAGAGACATTACTTTGCCAGCAAAGGTCTATCTAGTTAAGGCTGTGGTTTTTCCAGTGGTCACGTATAGATGTGAGAGTTGGACTAGAAAGAAAGCTGAGCACCAAAGAATTGATGCTTTTGAACTGTGGTGTTGGAGAAGACTCTTGAGAGTCCTTTGGATTGCAAGGAGATCCAACCAGTCCATCCCTAAAGGAAATCAGTCCTGAGTGTTCATTGAAAGGATTGGTGTTGAAGCTGAAAGGCCAATACTTTGGCCACCTGCTGCGAAGAGCTGACTCATCTGAAAAGACCCTGATGCTGGGCAAGATTGAAGGCAGGAGGAGAAGGGGACAACAGAGGATGAGATGGTTGGATGGCATCACCAACTCCATGGACATGAGTTTGTGTAAACTCCAGGAGTTGGTGATGGACAGGGAGGCCTGGCATGCTGTGGGGCGTGCTGTGGTTCATGAGGTCACAAACTGTCGGACACAACCGAGCAACTGAACTGAAATGAACTGATCTAGAGCAGGCCCACATTCACTGTTGGCTCTCATGACCAATGACTTTGTACTAGGTGTTTTATTTACATCCACAACTAGATGAGGCAGATACTACCAGTCTTTATTTCCATCTTGCAGGTGAGGAGGCTGAAGCTAAGTGAGATAAAGTCCCCCTGCCCCAAGGCAGAACAGAAACCAGGCTTCAAGCCCCTTCCTCCCTGATTTCCAGAGCCGGTGGTCTTCCCATGATGATCCTTACACTCACACTTCTAAAATTTCCTCTGCCTCATTAAAAGCACCAGCCAGGTCAAGACCCATCCTACTCCAGCATCTGTACAGTTTCCAGGTATATAGAAAATGGTAGAAGGGTTTGAAATGTGCAAAGGAAATGACTGGATATCCTCTCAGTGCAATTCTGGAGGCTTTGCTGATTGTGTAGGTCCAGTGTCTCATGGAATACAGTTGATTATTGCCATGAATATTGACCAGTTTTTCCTGTTTTAATTTCATTTGTAAATTCATTTTAGCATTCCTTCCCTGACTATAAATGTGTGCTGAGTTCTCCTTTGCACCAGTTGTGATGTCTTTTTGATTTCCTCATGAATAACTTAAACCAAGCTTTAAACATATATTTATTTAAAACAAACATACAGGGAATTCCCAGGTGGTCCAGTGGTTTGACCCTCTGCTTTCATTGCTGAGAGCGAGGATTTGATTCCTAGTCGGAGAACTAAGATCCCACAAGCTGCATGGTGGCTGCTGCTGCGGCTAAGTCGCTTCAGTCGTGCCCGACTCTGTGCGACCCCACAGACGGCAGCCCACCAGGCTCCCCGTCCCTGGGATTCTCCAGGCAAGAACACTGGAGTGGGCTGCCATTTCCTTCTCCAATGCATGAAAGTGAAATGTGAAAGTGAAGTCGCTCAGTCGTGTCCGACCCTCAGTGACCCCATGGACTGCAGTGCACCAGGCTCCTCCGTTCATGTGATTTCCAGACAAGAGGACTGGAGTAGGGTGCCATTGCCTTCTCCATGGTGGCTAAAATAATAATAATAATCAATACAAACAAACCACAGCCAAGTCACATGGCTCTTGAAAAGGGGGATTCTTCTTCTAGAAATCATCCCTGTTCTCTGCTCATCCAGCCAATGGCCTACCCTGGCCTGAGAGGAATTTACTACAAAGCTACCCTTGGAGACAGTGGGAGTCAAGGGCAAGAATGCTGGTGGAAGTGTGAGGAGACCTGCAGGCTAGCTCTTGCATGTGAGTTGGACCACAGTGTGTGATACACTTAAGCTCTCCGAGCTTGTGTCCCTTCACATGGAAAGTGGAATCTGTAAACTGTAGGTCAAGGTTGCCTCTGGGACGTTTTGCTTGGCCTTCAGGGGAGAGCAGGCCATCCCTCAGTATGTCCAGTTAGCATATGTTGAGCACCTGGGGCCTGCGTGTGATTCATTCAGCTGCGGGGGCCCACTATCCCAGGCTCATAGTCCCAGATGCTGAGTTATTGGCTGGGGTTTCTGGATCTGGAACAGTGCAGGACCAAAGAGCCTGCTCCAGTCAGGTGCAACTTCTAGGTAACTACTGGAATCTGGGGAAAGTATGTGGTCTGGAAGGCAGGGAATGTGTTGGGTTGCTTCAGGGGGGCTTTATTGGAATTAGCCTGAAACCTCTACGGTGAGCTCAGAACTGGGCTTCCTTCTTGGGTGTCCTGTAAAATCCTAGTGCCCCTCAGGCCAAAGGGTTTCTACCTCACTGGGGACCTCTGGATTCTCCCTGGTGAAAACGTGCACTGGGTGTTTTGCCTCAGGGCCCATCAAGGGGAGCCCCGAGCTCTGGATGATCAGGCTATGACTCAGAGATACTTCAACTCCTGTCCCTTCTCCGCACCTCCTACTCAGGCAGAGGATAAACTCTTTATTCTCCCGTCCTTCAGCAAGAGCAGGGCCTAGGTTTGGGAGAGCTTGCCTTGTACCTGGAACCATGTAAGCACTTTCTTCACTAACCCTCACGTGACCCTGTGAGGGAGGTGCCATTTTGTCATGATTTTACAGAAGAGGCAATGGAAGTTCAGAGCACTGAGGTGATGTACTCAAAGGTCACATTGGTAGTCAGTTTGTAGAGTCTGGATTCAAATACAGGTCTGCCTAACTTTTGAAATGCCTCACTGCTCATGTGATTTCAATGACACAATCCTGGGCAAGTGTGAGGGAGAGGGACAGGAAAGGGGGAAAGGGGCAATTTGCTTGAGACTCCAGAGTGTCCCATGGAAGCTCCAGAATCTCCTTGGAGTTAGGACTGGGTGGGGCTTTGTGAGTTTCTCAGGGCACTGGAAAGGCAGCCCACCCCAGCTTGCAGTGGTCCTCCCTAGCCATTGGCTACAACAGCACAGGTCAAAAAAGAGAGCTCCATTGCCCTTTTAGGGATCATGGAAGAATTCATCAGAAAGCACTCAGGCCTTTCATGTAGAAAGTGGCACCAGAGGCATCAGAGAAATCAGAGGCAGTTTAGAAAGAACCTAGATAGATGAAGTGGACATCTGTCACTTTTTCTGGCCACCTAATATTGAAAGCCTTTCCTCTGTATGGGACCCCTGACCTGGTCTGTTTTGTGCCTCTCGTACCTACCATTGCTGAGTCAAAACACAGGGCCTGGTAACCAGTATTACTCCATTACACATTTATTGCTTCAATAACTGGGGTCAAACTCAGGTCTGACTCTAAAACACATGCTTTAAAAATTTATTATGAAAATTTCATACAGACAGAAGTAGAATAGTGTAATACTACTATATATAAAATAGGTAAACAACAAGGACCTACTGCAATAGCACAGGGAACTATATTCAGTATCTTATCCTATAATGGAAGATAATCTGAAAAAGCATGTATGTATATGTAATTGAATCACTTTGCTGTACCCTTGAAACTAACACAACATTGTAAATTTACTCTTTGTTATTGTTGTTTAGTCACTCAGTCATGTCTGACTCTTTTGCAACCCCATGGACTGTAGCCTGCCAGGCTCCTCTGTCCATGGGATTTCCCAGGCAAGAATTTACTGGAGTGGATTGCCATTTCCTTCTTCAGGGGATCATCCCAACCCAGGGATTGAACCTGCGTCTCCTGCACTGCAGGTGGATTGTTTACTGCTGAGTCACCTGGGAAGCTACTTTAATTTTTTAAAAATTGGAGAAAGAAAAAAAAAATAGAATAGTGTGAAATCCCTGTGTACCCATTACCAGATTCAATAGCTATCAAGATTATTTTCATGTTAGTTTTATTTATCTTTTTCTTTTCTTTAAGGCCTTGCCTTAATATTTGGAAGGAAATCCCAGGTGTTATATCATTTACCTCTACATACTTCATGACACATCTAAAACAATTAGGGATATTTTCATATCCAATGACAATATTACCATTGCCCCTAACCAAACTAACAACAGCTTTAAAACCATGCTCTTGAGCACTACCGGCTAGCTTCCATTCTGCTTTCCCAGCCCCCAGTAGGAAGCATTTCTCAGGCATCTGCTCTGTTCCTCCTTGAGGCTGGAATTACAGTTTGATGTGTATTGGGTACTCACAATGTGTCCTCTTAGGTAAGCAGGGGCCTAACTGCCCTCTCTCTGACTTCTCCAAGGTCAAGCAGTCAATTAGTAGCTGATGAATGAGACTCAAGCACTGCAGCTGGGTCTATACAGCCCCATACACAGTTTGCAATGAGATGAAGCGAAGGGACCTCAGTCCTGGGGACAGTCCTGCATGGTTTCTTTTGCTGTTGAAATCCTGCCACTCAGCCTCAAGCAAGTCCTTCATCTGGAACAGTTTGATCATGACTGTTCAGGACTGCCTGATTGAGGGGCTCCACGGGGCTCCTAGGGCTGTTCTTCACTTGATTGGAATGTGTCTGCCGCCTACAGCCAGGCCTGCCACAACCTGGAACTTCTCTCCTCTTCTTTCCCTGCTCTAGAGCTGACTCAGAGGAGGGCGGGGTGATCATCATTCTTCTCTTTCTAGGCTTTGACTTGCTCTCTGCCAAAGCAGAGGACTCAGAGCATCACAGGTCAAGACAGTGCAAATTCGAGAAGCAGTTAAACTAGCTCAGCTGCTTTTCTGTTCTTGCTCCCTTCTTTTTCAGAGACTTTACTTAGGTGACCAGGCTCTCCTGAGCTTGACCTCCATTTCTAATTCCTCAAACCTCTTCCACTCCCTTTAATCTCCCACCCAGATTTCCCAGATAAGTCTCTCAGAGCATTGCATCCCAAAATGAAAATCGACTAGTGCAGAGCAAGAATCCTGGCTCTGGGCCGGTGGAGGGTTGATCAGTCTGGTCCAACTGGGACAACAGGAATGAATCACTGAGTATTTAAGGGAGAAGGAATTCAGTGCAGGGAACTGGTTACCCAGCTGCTGAGAGAGCTTCAGTGCCAAGCCAAGGACAATGAGGCTACCCAGAGATTAGCCACAGCAAGAAACTCCTACACTAGAAGTGAGGGAGCTAGGTTGCTCGGTGGAAACTGGGGCCACAAGAGAGACACAGTCACTGTGGGGGACATCACATGAGGCAGAGAGGGAAGGAGAGAAAGAGCCCAGCTTCGTTCTCCCTCCTGCTTTCCAAGTCCTATTGGTGCCTTCCATTGGCCAGACCCACCAGAACCTGGGAAACAGCCTGCAGGGGTCCACTCATCCATCTCCCCTCTCTGTCCTCTCCTGCTACAATATCAGCAGAGAAGGGAAGAGGGAGGGATGGACTGTGGGCAAACAGGCCTGGGAACAGCAAGAAACTACTGATTGGTTATATACTCCTCCTTCCGCCTCCCACCTTCAATGTGTTTGGATCCAACAGGGTCTATCTGGAAAAAGTGCTTTTACCAAAAGCCAACAAGAAAGAGGGTTGTACGTTGGAGGGTGGGAGTGGAGCTTGGACCTGCTTCGTTGACTAGCTACCTGCAAGTCTTATCCAGATTCTAGTCGATTCTCTTATTTCGCCTCCCACTGCATGCACCCTTCTGCCCTCCTCCCTACACACACATACACTCAGAGTCCAACAAAGATAGGCCACTTTGCTTTCTGGCAACGTGTGACACATTTGTTAGATCCCAGAACCATGTAAAACCAACCTTCTTGCTGGCAGGGTTTTGGCTTGGCAGCAAGGCTTTGAATTACAATGCTGTCAGGCTGGTGAACCTGCTGGCATCAGCGTCCAGAAAATATACCTCCTGATTCTCCAGGTGCTCAGCAAGTTCAAAGGTGTAGGTGAAAGGAGATGCCTGGGAGGGGCAAAAGAAAAGCACCGAACTACATGCTTTCCACCCTCTTTATCTCATTTCATCTTCACTGTCTCCCAAGGTAATTGCCCTTCTGCCTATTTTTTTTGAAAAATAAAAAAAAACTTTGGAATAATTCTAGATTTACACAACAGTTGCAAGGATAACCCAGTTTCCCCCGATGTTAACACCTTACATAACCGTCTCAGGTCTGTTTTTACAAATGACAAAATGAGGGCTCAGAGAGGTTAAGTGATTTGTCCAAGGTCACAAAGCAGAGCAAGGACATAGCAGAAGAAACAAACATAAATCCAGGTCGCTCTTATTGCCTTACACCTTTGGGTTGAATTATTTGTTTCCATCTCATTAGGTGGGAAGTCACTCTCTGATCCCAGAGCCCTTCACTTCACCTTGGAGTTGACTTGCAAACTTTATCAGAAAGTACTTCTTCCACAGAGCCACAGAATGGTAGCACTAAAGCGTATGTCTGAGGCCGTTTAATGCAGGGAAGGCAAATAAAGTTCATTTCACTTGCCAACTTTAATTGAGCAGTAGAGGCTATTTGGGATCCGGCACTGAGAATGATTCTGTTTGCTCCTCAGGAACAAGTGATGTGATTGATTATTGATGCCTGTCTTGAATGTTGATTAGGAGACCGGAGGAAGTCATGTGATGCACTAGCCACCCTTCAGCAAATCTCCTCATTTTACAGAGTGTCTGAGGTCAAGAGAGGAGACAATGTCTTTGCCTCATTAGTGGTGCAGCTCAGAACAGAACCTAGGCTCCTGACTCAGAGTCTTGGGTTCTTTCTGCTTTACAATGGACACACAGTAGCAATAATGATAACTACCACTTGATGAGTGTCTGCTCACTGCCAGGCACGAAGCACCTTTCCATTTCCATTCCTTACCTTCAGTCCTCACAACAACCCTGTGAGGGCGGTATGATGCTGCTGCTGCTGCTAAGTCACTTCAGTCGTGTCCGGCTCTGGGCGACTCCATAGATGGCAACCCACCAGGCTCCTCTGTCCCTGGGATTCTCCAGTCAAGAATACTGGAGTCGATTGCCATTTCCTTCTCCAATGTCGATTGCCATTTCCTTCTCCAATGCATGCATGCATGCTAAGTCGCTTCAGTTGTGTCCAACTCTGTGCGACCCCATGGACAGCAGCCCACCAGGCTCCTCTGTCCACGGAATTCTCTAAGTAAGAGTAATGGAGAAGAGTACTGGAGAAGCCATTTCCTTCTCCAGTGAGGGTGGTATATTTATCTCCAATGTACCTAGACTTGGGGAAGTTAAAAAAACTTGTCTAAGGCCCACAGCAAGCACGTACTAAAGCTGAAATTTAAACAGAGACCAGTCTGGCTCCAAAAGTATAAAACCTGGGTTCCAACTTCCTACAGACACAATGTTGCATTTGCCCTCACAACCTACAACAGGTGGAGATGACCCTGGCCACACTGACTTGGTTAGCACTAAACTATGCTAAAAAAAACCCCATCATTTTTGTTCTTACTAATTTTCTAAGAACATTTGCTTTCAGGCCCTTAGCTAGATGGAACTGATTTGTTTGGGCTGTTTCATGTTAGATGTGTTAAAAATTGACATGTTAGGAGAGCTGATGTGAAAGGTGACCTGGTTCCCTTGCAAATAAATGATTAATATAACCTCATTGTGTGGCGAGACTGTATTACTGATTCTCTCACTCGGGAGGCTTAGAAAAACAACAGGTCAGACAATAATATCCATGCTAGCATCAGACGATAGTGTGGGATGATCATGGATGAGTCAGGGGGTTCAGAAGATAATTAACAAAGAGGGAGCTCTATGGAGTCCAAAGAGAATTTAAAAAACGTTCCTTCTCTAACCTGACTATCTGAGATTATTATATAGCAAAGGCAATGAATAGGAGAGGGGAAGAGGTGGGTTCATTCAAGTGATTCGCTAAGACATTTTAAAGAAATTGACAGGGATCAAATTTCAAAGGGAAGACATTCAATTCAACTGACCATGTTACAGCAACTTAACAGTGATTAGGGATAGATGACATGTGGCTGTGTCAATGGCACCCCACTCCAGTACTCCTGCCTAGAAAATCCCATGGACGGAGGAGCCTGGTGGGCTGCAGTCCATGGGGTCGCTAAGAGTCGGACACGACTGAGCGACTTCCCTTTCACTTTTCACTTACATGCATTGGAGAAGGAAATGGCAACCCACTCCAGTACTCCTGCCTGGAGAATCCCAGGGATGGGGGAGCCTGGTGGGCTGCCGTCTATGGGGTCACACAGAGTCGGACACGACTGAAATAACTTAGCAGCAGCAGTGGCCTACACACTTAGGACAGCTATGACAATACTACACACCCAAGTTTTAGCAGGAGTGGAGAATTTCTTCTCTACAGATATGGATACATGTTAGAAAAATGCTTCTGTTAAACAGTATTATGTGCCACTGTATATGTATCTTGTATGCCATATATTACTGTCAATGTCAGGCTAAATTTTCAAATAGCATGGAAGTTTCTGTAATAGCAAATGCATCAATTATCCACCTGTAGTCACTTCAGTGGCCAAAATGATTCTAAATATGAGGAGTCCCTTCCTAAAGACCCCATCGGGAACTTATTTTTTATGGCTCCGGAGTCTTTTCAAAATGTTTCTTGCCCATGCCACACTGGTTGTTATAAATCTTGAATGTCATCTCTTGGCTCAAGAGTCCTCTACCCCATCTGACTCCTCCCCCAGGGTAATTTCTCACTAATCTTCACTATTCCAGTTCCATCTAAACCTGCCCTGTTCTGTTACTCAACATATGCTATTCTCTTCCCTTGGAATATACTTTTTTTTCCTGTCTGTCTAACAGCTGCTACTTGTCCTTCAAGTTCTACCTCAGCTTTCTTCTTTGGGAAGGTTTCTCAGTACCCTCAGGAGTCTCCCCAGCCCTCTTGGATCTACCACTTACATAATGTGTTCCATCAAGTGGCTGGAGTATGTTGCATCTTTGCCCACTAGAATGTGAGTCCCTTGAGAACAAGGACTGTTTTTTTTTTTTTTTTTTTTTCTTCATGTCTGACTCTCCAGGATAGAAGGAGAGGTTCAGGGCTTGCATGTTGAATGAATTAATGAAAGTCCCAATTATCTTTGAAAGGTCGGGCATGTCGAGACATGCCCCAGACAAGCCCGGACAAGTCCCGACAGTTGGCAGACGCCCAACAGGAACCGGGGGCGGACCAAACTTCCAGGGACCAAACCCCTGTAGCCTGGCCCAATCAGGTGCTGACAGGAAGCCCCTGAACACCAATCACTGCTGGAGCCTGCGCTTTTTACCTTATATGGAAGAACCTTGCTTGAATGCCAGCCCTGGCTATAAAAACCCCTTCCTCACCCCCTCATAACTTGCAGACTCCCTTCCCTTCCTCGCTTGCCCCCGGGAATTCTGCCCGAGAGCGACTGTCCAATAAAGGCTTCCATCAACGGTCCCTAGAGGTGGCTCCTTCTTACCGCGGCGTGTTCTTACAATCTTCAGAAGCTATTTCCAGGGATTTCAAATTGGGTCTCCCTTTTCTGCCAAGAGGTGATAAGAACTGGCCAGATGGATTTGATACTTGATGAGTTTCTACTAAGTACCAGGCATTGTGCTGAATATTTTACATGCACGATCTCACGTCTGAAAGAGATGTTTTTAATGTCCATCTGTATTTTACAAATGTTGTTGTTGTTCAGTTGCTAAGTCATGTCCCACTCTTTGTGACCCCATGGACTACAGCCTGCCACACTTCGCTGTCCTTCACTATGAGGAAATGTAAATTCAGAGTAGTGACTTGCCCAGGGTCATGTTGCTGGGAAGTTGCAAAGCCATGATTTGAACCTAGGCTGTTGGTGTCCAGTGCCTGCTCTCCTTTTTGTGTATGGAGGGTGGGGTCTCTTCTGGGTAATACAGTGACATAAGTCAAGCTTGTCTTTGATGTCTTCAGGCTTGTAAGGTGTCTCAGGGACTCTGTGTCACAGTGTCACCCACCCCTGTAGCCGCTACTATGGGGCCTACCAGGTAGCCCATCCCATTGGGAGCTTTGTCCTTTGCAACTCCTCTGAGACTTTGACTTCTGGGCTGTGCTAAACTTTTCCAGAGCACATGTTTACATGTTAATGCAATCTTTAACCCAGGAGCAAATGGCCCCTGTGTAAGCTGTTGTGGGGGGGGGCTCTGGTTATGGGGAGCAGGGGTACAGGTTGCTCTGGGCATCTCTTTCAACAGACACGTGGGGGCCCCTCCTACATTCTCAAGGTGCTTGGTGCCTACCTCGGAGGGCTGAGAGTTCTGGAGTCAGACCAACAAGTGTTTCAATCTGGCTCCACCATTCCAGGATGAATTGTGTCATTTGTCACAAATTACTTAACCTCATTGAGCCTCCCATTCCTCTTTTGTCACATGCATCTCATAATACTTCTCATCTCCTGGGGAGGTTGTGAGGATGGCATGAGACAGCACAGCCACTGTGTGTAGTACAAAATGTTGTTGTTGTTGTTTAGTTGCTCAGTTGTGTCCGACTCTGTGACCCTATGGGCGACCTTAGGGACTGTAGCCCGCCAGGCTCCTCTGTCCATGGAGTTTTCCAGGCAAGAATACTGGAGTGGGTTGCCATGCCCTCCTCCAGCGGATCTTCCTGACCCAGGGATTGAACCTGCATCTACTGAACTGTAGGCAGTTCTTTACCACTGAGCCACCAGGGAAGCCTGTAGTACAGAATAATCACTTGAAAAATGTGAAATCTTTCCCTGAAATCTGTTTCTACTGGCTCCCCCACCCCCGCCCCTGCCATCTAGGTTTCCCTTCCCCCATCGCTTCTTTCTTTGCTTCACCAACAGGTATCATTTTGGAAACTCTTCCCTTCCTTTCCCAGTGGCTCCCTCTGACACCCTCAACCTTTGGAACAACTAGCCGTCAGAGTTTCTGGGGCTGATCCCGTTTCTGGATATTGTCTCCTGCTGTCTTGAGTGCATGAGCTGATTTGAATTCAGAAAGCAGAGTCCATTCCTGCGAGGAGTGTCACCACAGTACATCTTACATTCAAATGGTGAAGTCTGACTTGATGGCCCCACATCGTTATCTGATGAATGTTGAGAAGGCCTCCCCCCTCCGACCCAGAGACTTCCTTCTGGCCTGTGAGTAATGCCACTATCTCTACCATCAATGGACGATCCCTTTGAGTCCAACTGCCCTGGGTGGTCTCGGGGAATGACTGGGCCAGGCAGGGTTGTTTTGTGTACGTGTGAGTGCAGATTCCTTGATCAGAGCCTTTCCTGTCAGGGGGAGGGGAGGAAAAGGTTAGAGGGAACTGACTCCCCAGGGAAGAGGAAAGCCAGGCAGGCAGGGGTAGGGCGTGGGGGTGTGAGAAATCAGCTGATAGGAGGCTGAGTCTCCGGCACAGTTTTGCCTAGGGTGGGCCCTGTATATTGCAACAGCTGTGAACTTTGGAATCACCAAGGTTGGGAAGCCAGGCCTCAGAGGGAGTGGCTGGAGGCTGAGCTCATCCTGAAATGATGTGGGCTTGGATTCCCGGAGGGCAGAGAGGGAGGACCAGGGAGGAAGTCATACTTTGGGGGTATCTAAAGACAGAAAGAGAGTCTTGGTGTCTTTCATCTCTACGTGTAGGTGACACCTGTGGATAGGTGGGTCGCAGTAGAAAATGCCCCCTGAAGGGTAGGGGGTCTCCTTTTCTGACTGCTAAGAGGAGACTTAGCAGAAGGACTGCCCCCTGTCCTTTGGAAAGGAAACAACTTCTGAGGGTGTGGCAGGGTTCACTGGGTGTTCCCCCTCAAGGGAGGTTACCCCCTAAGTGAGGGTGCTTGGCTGGGAGAGGGTAACTAGGTGTTCCTCAGCCCACAGAAGAGGGCGCTCCTGTGCCCCTCCCTGTAGGCTTTTCACTTTGTCTCTTGACATGCACCGCCATCTACCACAGCAGGTATGAACACAGCTTAAAAAGGAAGGTCAAAGATGTCCCCTCAACCCCCTTCAGTGGTTCTGCCACACCCTGTGGACCCCATTGGAGGATGCTGATTCTGAAATTTTGTGGCCTTGCCCATAGGGACCAAGGGACCAAATATTTGAAGTCATCGTAACCATAACAAAAACCATTGGCTGACCATTTGGGATGCCTTACCAGGGGCTACTTGATATATAGGCCCTGAATGTGGGCTTGACCTGAGGGATAATGAGGTTTCCCACTGCTTCACACACACTCACACACACACACACACACACACACACACACACACACACACACACACGAGTCAAGTTCCTTGAAAACATGTCCACAGTCCTGAGGCCACAGAGCACATTAGAGACACATTCTCTGCTTGCAGTCAAAAGTCTGGTCTTTTCCAGGTCCTGCTGCTAGACCTGACTCGGTGCACACAGATACACATTCCTATATCTATCCTTCCCAAACCGCAAAGCTCTGAAAACTGAGGCCCTTTTGTAAGATTAAGGTAAATTCATTTGGCAGCCAAACCTGCGCTGGTATGAGGCTATTTATAGTATTTTTCTATCACACTCTGTGTGAATATTCATGTGTTTTTGCTCCCAAAATATCAGTGTACTTGATTGCTGGATGCTGTCTCAGACCCCACTGGAAGTGGCATATACTATTCTGCTATAGGCCCCCTCTGGCTTTCTTAAAATTCAAAGCATTCCAAATTCCTTCTATTATAGAACGCACCCCACTGTCTTGTAATAATCTATTTAATGTCCCTGAACAACAACAACAACAACATTGGCCTGTGAACTTCTCCAGGACCCAGCACATGGTCCAACATGTGCTTGGGGCTCTACCAGTGTTTTAGGACTGAAGAATAAATGGCCTTTAGTGTTGAAGGAGATGCATTGTTGGGAAGTTCTTTCTTGCATCTAACCTAAAGTATCTCATGCTGCCATTCATGTACTGCATGCCATTGATAGCAAGGAAGAAACAACTGGTTAACGCCTTCATTTTTTTTTTTTCTCTCTGGGACTAAATCGTCCTTCTAATCCTAATACCTTTCACCTTTTCCCCTAGATCCTCTTTTCCAATCCCTTAATCATCTTCACGGCTATCTTCCAAAGCCTTTACAGATTCTTTCATTCTGAGATTGTGGCCTAGCGCTTAGGACCTGGCTGCAAAGAGCTCGGCCATTATACGTAATAGGTCTCCCGTTTCTATGGTGAACATTTCCAATCAGTTTCATTTGGCTGGTCTAAGAAGCTTTGCTTTTTAAAATACACTTACAGGGCAAACTCAAGGGGCCATGAATGATTTTCTCTCAAGTGTGCTAGCTAGTAAAAGGCAGGGAAAGCAGCACAATCTCACCAGAAGAAACTGTAATTACAGAAAGTTGAAAGTAACAGGTGACATATGTAATAGGAACCTGCATGCAAAAAGCACTGCTGATAATTACAGTGACCTCAACCTGCCATTTTTTACCTTGGGAGAATCAGCCTTGCTGGTACAGTGCCTTTTCTCTAACAAAGTTGCTGAAGGCCATTTCCTACCACTTATTTCCCACTAAATGCAGAGAGTGAGCCTGACTTGGGCTGGGGTGATTGCAAAACCACTGGCTTAAGTTAAACTCCTCACTAATTAAGCCTGTTAGATTTCCTGTAACTCACGATTTTTCTTGGCAGAAGGAAAAACATTTGACTCAGAGGCAAAATGTATTGTATTAATAAGCAGGAAACAACAAAATACTACACATGGTAGCATTTTCAGAAGCAGATTCTGTGATCCACATACTGTTGGAACAGCCATTATGATCTCTCCTAATAAAGCAAAGTGGGTTTTTTTTGGGGGTTGGTGGTAGAAACTACATACTATGAGGGGAGATTCAGAGAGAAATTTTTTGCCAGTCAAATTAGAAAAATCTATTCAGGTGTGCCGGTTGTTGCTCCCAACCATGAGTCAGAGCCTTTTGTGGGGTTTTGCATTTTTAGGAGGTGCTGATGGATTTTACATACAGGTCATTCTTTTTTAAAGGTCACATTACAATGTGTCTATCCTTTCTCATGTTGTTATACCTCAGGGAAGGAGATGTAGGATGCCAAGTTGCAAAGGGAGATTGTGGAGAGGAATATTGAAATTGGGTGACCGAGGGCTCTCTGACAGGGGCCTCAGTGGGGGAAGGAAGATCCTTCTGGGCCAGTAGGTGGCACCTTAAAAGCCAGATTAGCCTGGGGTGCGGGGGAGAGGTAGGAGGGGCGGGGGAGGGGAGGAGCTGTCATGGGAATGCTTTCTCTACCTGCTCATGATCTTACCAGACCTGGCTGGCTCATCCCCCGAGAATGCTAGCGCTGCAGGGAGGAGAGGGAGAACCTGCCTTCACTGCTAATGCGAGTGGCTAGGATTTTTCTCCAGAGTTTCGAGATGTCTTGGGCCAATGCATGTGATAGCCATTTTCTCTCTTTTAATGATTATAGTAAGCTGCCTTTTTCAGGAACATTAACTATGATGGAGGCTTGATGCCGAGTGCCTTACGTAAGATATCTCTTTTAATCCTCACAATAATCCTTCAAAGACGATACTGTCATTACTTTCAATTTCCACAGGGAGAAACTGGCTCAGAGAGGTTAGGCAACTTGGGCAAGGTCACACAGCTTGTAAAATGGCACAGCCAGAACTTAAACCCAGATCTGCTGGACACAAGATCTAGTCCTGAAGCATTCAGTCTAAGTCTGGCTCAGACGGTAAAGCGTCTGTCTGCAATGCAGGAGACCTGGGCTCGATCCCTGGGTTGGGAAGATTCCCTGGAGAAGGACATGGCAGCCCACTCCAGTATTCTTGCCTGGAAAATCCCATGGACCACGGAGCCTGGTAGGCTACTGTCCATGGGGTTGCAAAGAGTCGGACGTGACCGAGCCATTTCACTTTCACTTTACTTGTAAAGCCAAATAGCCACCTCAATAAGCTCAACAGTCTCCCCCCACCCCCCACCAAATAGCAGAATATTTGGGTTGCTTGATTTTGTGAGAATGTAATTTACATCAACCGGCTTCCCAGGTGGCTCAGTGGTAAAGAATTTGCCTGCCAAGCAGGAGACATGGGTTCAATCCCTGGGTCAGGAAGATCCCTTGGAGAAGGAAATGGCAATCCATTCCAGTATTCTTTTTGGGAAATCCCGTGGACTGGTGGGCTACAGTCTATGGAGTTGGAAAAGAGTCAGACACAACTTAGCAACTAAACAACAATGATTACAGCAACTGAAGGATGTTCACCTACTCTGAAAGACCTAGCTGATGGGCTTTCTATTGCTTTGTCAGAGACTGGTTCTCCCCATCCCGCAACAACTTTCCCATTGGATAGCAACCATGAAGGGAAGGCTCTAGACTGATTCCTCTACTTTCTATAGCCTGCACAGTGCCACATACATAGTACGTGCTCAATAAATATTTATCAATAAACAAATGTCTGGACGTTCCCTGCAGTGGTTTCTAGGTTCTTCAAGATCCTTTGTTAATGCTAAGCAAATAGTTAGAACCTTCAAGATGTCTGTTGCCCCGATCTCACTGCTTGTACTGAGATGACTTTTTAGTATCATCTCTGTACAGGAGCTGAACGTTCTATTTGACACATGGATGATTGATTGTCTTTTTCCCTTTTCCTCCAAAACCTCTGGCACCATGCAGACACGTTTTAGGTGATTAACCATGCAGCCAACTTCGCCAGACACTGAATCAGACAAGAAAGTGGGTGCCGTATTTTAACGATAGTTCCTAATTAATCCCGCTCCCCAGTTCTGGTCTGCTCAATGACTCCTTCTCAGATAGTGTTTGTGAGATGAAACAGGATAGAAAAAAAAAAAAAAAAAAAAAAAAACTTAAAAAGCATTCTTTTGGCCTGGGTGAAGAGAGCGCTGAAGATTTTCCCAGCTTACTGCTGCTCAGCAAATGGAACTTCAAGCCAGATGCAGACCCATCCTGCTCAGCCTCATATAAACTTCTAACTTGGTCTGGAAGATAAAGTGGAAACATGCAGAATGGGAGAAGTAGAGTCAGCAGAAGCCAGTGTGCAGTGTACTCCATGTGATTCCCAGAATAGGAACAAAAACTATCATTTTCGGGTGGATTGCTGTGTGCCAGGCAGGCTACTAAACATCTTATAAGCATTCATTTCATTTCATCTCTCAAGGACACTGTGGAGGTAGGTACTATTATTATCGCGGTTTTTCCAAATGAGCAAACTGCAGCTCAGAGAGTCTAAGTGAAGCTCCTCAAGTCCCAGAGTGGGGATGGCGGGGAACTGGGAGCTGGGGCGGGTGGGGGAGGGGGCAGGGGCTGACCTGCAGAGCTGAAGGGCGGCCATTTGCAAGTAGTGGCACTCTTGGCATGGCATAGGAGGCTCTGCTGTGGGTGCTGAGTCCAGCGGGGGCACCTGAAAGGAGTGGGAGCAACAGGTTGTAATCCAGACAAGCAGTTGCCTTCGGTGGAAGCAAACTAGCTGAACTGATCAAGAGGGCTTGAGGCTTATGAGTCCCGTCAGACAGTGGTAGCAAGGACTGGACTCCATTCCTTGGGGGCAGGGGTGAAGGGGATGAGGATTTGGGGAGAATCAGACAAAACTCTAGTTCTATGGAAACTGAGACACTTAGCCTGATGACGCGAAACTGAGCCAATACTGCCCCCTAGGGGACATTGGGGAAATGTGTGAGGTCATTTAGTGGACAACAAATGGAGATAGATGCCTCACGTCCTGCTCTGCCCAGATGCTGCGCTGTGTGTGTGCTCAGTCGTGTCTGACTCTTTGCAACCCCATGGACTGTGGCCCGCCAGGCTCCTCTGTCCATAGGATTCTCCAGGCAATAATACTGGAGTGGGTTGCTATGCCCTTCTCCAGGGGATCTTCCCAATGACCCAAGGATTGAACCCATGTCTCTTGCATCTCCTGTCTGGACAGATGGATTCTTTACCCAGGACATTCTTGCAAAATGAAGACTAGTCCAACATCCTATATGATTTTCGAATGTTTTGTTGGACTTCCGTGGAGGTGGAAACTCTTCTTATAATGATCAGAACGTGTATTGTAAATATTTTACATATATGTACAAAAAGTTTGGCTTTCCCACCTCCACACACAGTTTTAATGAATTTTGTGTAAAGAGAGGGAAGATGGAACTTTGTTTTCTCCTCCCAGAGGTTTATCCACAGTCGTTCACCATTTCAAAAATCACGTGATAACAGTAGTGATGTTGCTTTTGGAATTAGTCGTCTGTGCAACATCTCTTATCAGTTTGTGCCTGTAGCTGTTGCATTTCCTGGGGCTTCTCGATGAAGGCGCAAGTCTCTGTCTACTTCATTTAGTCTTTCACTGTCATCCTACGTAAGTATTTACATATTTAAATGAATTGTAGTTGATTATGGATTATTTTCATTTCCTCTTTGTGTGGCAGGACACTTCTTGATCTTTTGGAACTTATGTGTGTATGCAGGTTATTATAGCTATGATTTTAATTTCAGGATAGTAAAAGGGTATAATGGGCTTCCCCAGTGGCTCAGCAGGTTCCTGCTTGCAACACAGGAGACACGGGTTCAATCCCTGGGTTGGGAAGATCCCCTGGAGGAGGGCATGGCAGCCCACTCCAGTATTCTTGCCAGGAAAATCCCACGGACAGAGGAGCCTAGCGGGCTAAGGTCCATGGGGTTGTAAAGAGTCGACATGACTGAAGTGAGTGAGCAGACCACAAAGGGGTGCAACAAGAGACATTTATGATAAAAAGAGAAGTTTCGATTCTGATAAGATTGGTATTTACTGTGCTAGCCTCTTGGCTCCCCAGGGGCCAAGACCATGTCTGTTTTGGTTCAATTTGGCCTAATTAACCTAGTGCCAGGTCAGAGTAGGTGCTTAGTAAATAATGGGCAACTGAAGAATGAATAATAAATGTGGACTCAAGCCTAGAGCCAGAGTCAGGGATCTAGGGCAGCAGAGTTGGGGGATAATCGTGGCAGTAGATGGGGGCTCTTGATTACCGAAAGAGGGCAGGATGTCCGCTCTGAAAGGAGGACTCTAATTCAGAGCTTTCTCCAAAGCTAGAGTGTCCTGAGGTTAAGGAGCTGTGCGTCTTTCCATTTTATTTGCTTATTTATTTTTGGCTGTTCTGCGTCTTCATTGCTATATGAGCTTTTCTCTAGTTGTGGAGGGCTGCTCTCTAGTTGCAGTGTGCTGGCTTCTCATCGCAGTGGCTTCTCTTGTTGCTGAACACAAGCTCTAGGCACATGGGCTTCAGTAGTTTTGGCTCCTGGGCTCGAGAACACAGGCTCAGCAGTTGCGCTGCGTGCAAGGCCCAGTGCTTCTTACAGGTCTCTGGGCCTGAATCATGCTTGGGTCCAGGGACTGGGCCCAGATGGTCCCAGTGAGGGAGAGAGATGTGTTTACGCTCTTACTTTTGGTACCAACCTCAAAAGCCGTTAAGACCTCACCAATTAAAGAAGGCTATTCCCTAGCATGGCTGTACCTCTCTGCACTGTGTGACCTGGGCTGAGGTGGAGAGGACTCCAGGGAATGGGAGCCTCAAGTGCGGTCCCTAAAATACATCTATGTTCTCAGTGGGGGTCTCAGGCTGCCTTGAACTTCAGGTAGATCTAGTTCCCCATTTTCCTCTTGTTGCTCCTGTTGCTTTTCTCTTTCCTATCCCCCTTCCCCAACAATAAGCTGTGTACCTTTTCCTCTTGGCTTCTGTGCTCAAAGTCTAACCAGTGTGGGGTGGAATGCTTCAGGGCTCCTGATGAGCAAGTATCCCTGACTCTGCATGGGGTTGGGGAGGCGAAGGGGAGCATCCCTCTTAGAGATTAAAAATACAGAAATGCTGAGGGAGGTATCAAACCAGCTAACATCAGAGGATGAAGTGGCCTTGAGGTCATCTGATTCACTGGATCAGAAACCTGCCTGTACAGTGGCATCACCGGGAGTTCCGTTGACATACAGATATAGTGACCCCTAAAACTGAGATAATCTGATTCAGGATGTCTGAGTTAGGGCTTGAAATCTGCACATCAGTAAGTATCACTGGTGATTCTGATGACGAGTTTGGTGAGGGAGTCCACTCAGATTGATCTCATTTTTCTGAAAAGTACCCGAGTCCCAGAGAGGGGCAGTGACTTACCCCAGGTCACACAGCAAGTAATGGCAGAGTTGGAGCCAAAACTTGGGGTCTCTTTCCACTGTGTTGGTGGTGGGAATATCTGGAGTCAGTGTGATGGGTTGGAGTGGTCTTTGGCATGGGAAGAACCGCTTTAAATCTCACTGCAGAGGCCGGCTGCCCACCCTGCCTGTAGCTAGGGGACAGATTCGAGGCCATCAGGTTGCCTTGCATTATCGCAAGCAGTAAATTCACTGCTGAGTTTTGGAGAGAAGCAACAAAATAGCCATCAAGGTTAGTAGGATGATAAGAATGTGCTAATGTGTTTGGCTGTGTCTATCCATGGAAAGCTGAGCGAAATAATGGTGACAATTATCCACCTATTTTGTTCGAACACTTTGACCGAAAAGCTCCTGAGAACTGAGGGAAAATATGATTTAAACAAAAATGTTGCCTCATGTAGCCAGAATGACATAAGTCCCACTTCACATGTCTGTTTCCCTGGAGACCCCTTCCTGCCTGCCTGCTCGGGGGTGAGACCACGTGAACAGCCCCCGGGAAATGTGGACGGAGAAAGAAAACCCTGTGTAGGAGATAACCCGTGAAATGGAATATTAGGCCAAGTGCCGTGAAGATGTGCTCCTTGTCCTTGGAAGATTCTAGAGCTGTTCTAGCCAGGGCCCCAGAACAAACCCCAGAAGTCTCCAAATCACCAGCTTTGGCCCAATTTGAGGCAGCCCCTCAGAAGGCTCCCAGGACAGCAGCTGCTCTGTCAACCGCCGAATGGAAACAAAGCCAGATTTCTTTATTTAGAGCAGACACTTTCTATTTAAAGTGGCAAATCTATCTGTCCTCTGCCCCCAGTCCTCTGCAGCCCAAACTGCCTCACGTCAGGTAGCTAGCACAGATCAGCAGGTCGATAAGTCGCAGAGCCACTTCGGTCCGCTGTTGCATGCCTATCTCTGAGCCAGGGGGCAGGGGGCTTACTAGGAAGCGAAAGCCCTTGGCAGCAGGCAGTGAGTCCCGCCCGGTCAGGGAGGGTGGATCCAGTGCAGTGATAGATGGAGCTGCGGTGAGCTCCATCCCACATTGCTGCCATGGGAGTCAGCCACCCTTGGGACCTCACAGTCCTGCTCGAGTCTGGCACTGCTAATTTGCTATGTGACCCTGAGCAAGGCTATTCCTTTCTGTGGACCTCACTAGACCCTCCTGGGGAAGAGGACACACCGTTTAATCCATGGGGCCATTTACTGTGACAAGTGGCCTGCCACTGGAAAAAATATCAAGCTGAATTTCTGCCTCCCTCTTTGTATCTAAATAGATCGCAGCTTAGTCAAAGCTGTCGATTTTCAAAAGAGAAACCATTGAAAGACTGGAAGAAAGCATAGGAAAATAAAAAAAAATGGAGATGGGAAGTCTTTGGAAAGTAACAAAAAATCCCTAGGAGCTATAAAGAAAAAGAATGACAGATTTTCCTGGAAAAAAAAATTGAACACCTTTGCTATGGCAAAAGATATCTTATGCAAAGTTGAAAGACAAAGGACAAACCAGGATAAAGTCAAAGGCAGACAGAGGTTTATTATTCATAATGTTTCAAGAGCTCCATTATAGGATGTGTGCTCTTCTTTACATCACTCACCATGACCTGCAATTACATTATTTAATGATTTGCTTGTTATCTGTTTCCTCTACCTACGTGTTTGCTTCATGAAAGCTGGAAGCTTTGCTTATTCACTGCTATATTCCTAGTCCTAGTGTCTGGCACACAGAAGGTGCTCAATAAATACTCATTGAAAGATTGAAGGAGGGAGCTTCTATAGATCAATGAGAACATGATGAACAGTCCACTAAAAAAAATAGTCAAAGAATAATGAACAGGGAATCCACAGAGGAAACACAAATGGTTTATGCCATATGAAAAAGTTCACAACCTCATTAATAATTAAATAATAATATTGCAAATTACAACAGTGTTGAGAGAGCTGAAATGTTTCTCACCTTTCAGACTGGCAGAAATTTAAAAGGTTGCTAAAATCCAGCGTTTGTGGGGCTATGGTGAAATGGGCACACATATTCATTCTTGATGTGCATCTAAATTAGCACAATTCCTGGGGAGCAGCTTGAAATATTATTTGACCCAGCAAGAGTTCTTTTATGAGTTTAGCCGTTTGAAATACTCCATGAATAAGATCTTCATTTAAACATTATTTGTAAATAGTGAAAATTTGGAAATAACCTAAATGATGTCTGTGGAGAGCTAGTGTCATAATTTATAACTTGTAAATAATTTACAGCATGTCCAAATAGTGGCAGACTAAGCTTCATTATGCTAATGATTAAGAATTTGGGCTCTGTGGTCAGATGACCTAGGTCTGACTTCCTCCTCTAGTCCTTGTGAGCTGTGTGACCTTGCCCAAGTTCCTAAACTTCTCTGTGCCTCAATGGTCTCATCTATAGCATGGAAATGATAATAATAAAAACATTACCTCCTTCATAACATTGTGAAGAGTAAATGAGATAACCCCTATGATGGCTTATGAAATATTGTACCTGGCACAGAGCATTCAATAATTACTACCTATTATTATCATCTCTACTACTACTGTAATGATGACAGTGACAATGTAGCCATAAATAAGGACAAGTGAGATCTTTACATATTGATATCTATAGCTAGATATTTATATACAGATATAATTTATATATGATTGATGTCTCCAATATAATATTGTGATAAAAGCAAGTTGCAGGAAAATCAGTATAATAGGATCTGATTTTCGTTAAGGATATTATTTGTTATTCATAGGAAAAAATCTGGAAGGATAGACAGATTGTTAACAGTGGTTACCTCTGGGGAAAGGAATGGGGAGGTGGATTTTCACTTCAGTAATGATTAGAATTGCCTGAAACAAGCATGTGTTACTTTTATAATAAACAAAAGATGTAAAGGGAAAAAAGCTTCATTTGAAAGTCGGAGGACAGTTAATCCCACCAAGCCTCACATCCCCTCTTCCTTGGCTACAGCCCAAACGTAAGTCTCCCTGCTCATCATTTGTCCTCTCCCATACCGTCCCCATTCTGCTTTGCACTCCCGTTCCCCGCCACCCGTGACTCCTCCATCTTACTACCACTGCCCTCTCCCATTCTTCTATGTACCCTCTGGAAAGCCCACCCCACGGGAAACAATTCCCTCTTCACTCTAAATAAGCTCCGCAGAACACTGTTCTCTACCTCTGCGCCTGCAAGTGCTGAAACCTGAGTCTCCACGGAGAGGCTCACGGCTTTGCCTGCAGCGCCCTCTGGTGGACACTTCTCACACTTCTATACCACAGACACCCTAGGGCTGGGAGGTGGGGTCTGTGCTCTGGCTTCCCCTGTTTGCGTCCAGATCGTTACTCCTCCGCTTCAGCCAAGAACTCCTCCTTCTGAAGCCATCTGGCTACAGCACCCTCTTCTCTTTTCTCCTCTCCTCATCGACTCTTCTTTTTAGCCACCCATCCCCTCACCCATTCAAGGAAGAGTTCGACATCTGGCTCACTGTCTTCTTCTCCACCCCAAGTCCTGACATCATCCTGGGTGAGTTGACATCCATGATCCATGTGCAGGACACACCTCCATTCTAGCCATACCATGCTTCATCCTTCATCATCCGTCAGAATTGCTCCATCTCAGAGCCCCCATCATCTACCTCCTGCCCACCGACCTCAAAGCTCATCCCTTGCTTCAAGAGAATCTCCAGGTTCTTGATTCACTTCACTCCCCCACCCCATTAGCCCTTCTAGCTTTCCTTCCTCCTCTCTCCATCTTTGAAAATGATGATGATGTTAAAAATAATAATTGAATATGTATGTGGCAGGCACATACTAGGCATCTTACATCATTTCAGTAACCTCATGTAATTCTCACAGTAACTTTATGAGACTGGGACTGTATTTTTTTTTTTTTTAATGAGGTGACTGGGGCTCAGAGAGGTTGAGTGACTTTCCCGAAGTCCCCCAGCTAGTTCAGGACAGAGATGAGATTTGAAGCCAACTCTGTTTGCCTAACTCCTGGAATGTAGACTTCAGGATCTTGCCTATATCCTGAACTCCCTTGCCCTGTGTCTTTCTGACACATCCACTAGGCAAAAACCCAAGCCTGTATAAATTTAACTGACAGCCTCCTCCTCTGTGCTTACACCCAGATGGAGGAACACTGCTGGAGAAAATCCCATCACTTTGTTGATTAGTCCCACTTAAAACTCATAGTTTCCAACCTCAGCTGGGCCCTCGACTTGGCTTAACAATCCTTCTAAGTAATTGTCCTGACAACGGCACTTTCAAACTTTCTCCACTGCCCTTTGGAGTCAGACTGATCTGGGTTAGAATCCTGTTTTGGCCACTTTCATGCTCCATACCGTGCCAGCCTTTAAGGAAGGGTGAGGTGGAAGACAAGGGAATGAGAGGAAGAGGAAGAAACATGTCTTGAGTGTCTTCTGGGTACTGGGCACTGTGCCAGGTGCTTTGCATGCAGTATCTCATCTAGTCCTCCCAGCAGCTCCACGAGGGAGATACTATTTTTATCCTTGCTTTACAATAGAGCCTAAGGCACAGAGAGGTTAAGTCACCTACTAAGGTGACACAGAGTGTAAGTGGAGAAGCCATCTCAGTCATTTAGACCCTCCATATCTTGATCGATGACTCTGATAGCCTGCTAACCTGTCCCCCTGTTCTTCCTTAGCTCATATCCTTTCATCTAGCCTCCATTCTGTTGCTGGGACAGTCTTCCTCAGTTGTGTATATCCGACTGTGCTACTACCCTGCTTAAATTCTATCTTTCCCAAGCTTTCCCCACGGTTTTCACAATGAAACCGAAACCTTGACTCTTAATGAGTTGCCCCCCCTTCTTTTCTCGCGTCCACTGCCATCTGCCTAGGAGCCAGTCATTCTGTACTATTTTTGGCTACCTGATGACACTCTGTTTTCTCCCTAACTTCATGTCTTTGCATATGTTCTGTCTGGTCTCTCCCATCCCCACTCCCCCCTCCTCTTCCTGCCCACCTTTAATGCTTCTCTTCTGTGCAGTTCACAGCATTTATGCATTGATCACGGTGCACTCTAATTTCCTGCTGACTGGTCTGTTTCTCCCGCTAAACTGGGAGCTGCTTGAGGGTGGGGACTGTGATTGAGTCATCTCCGTCTCTGCGCTCCCAGGGCGTAGCACCAGAGCCTGGTTCAATCCAGGTTTGTCGAATGGCTGACTGACAGAATGAATGGAGTGCATGAGAGAGGCAAAAGCTCTCACTTGGAAAGTCTAGTGACATGAGCTGTGTGGCATCTGGTTCTTGGCTGAAGCTACTGCAGTTTTTCCCTATGACTACAGTGCTGTAAAAATATGTCTGCACGTGGATAAAGACTGGAAGAGAACTTTCCAAAATTAAGAGTTGTGTTAGAGTGGTGAGTTGATGGATGCTTTTTTTTTTTTTTTTCCTCCTGTTTTCAAAATGTTCTTTAGTGCTGCTTTTGGTGAGTTTTGATTCATTCTGATTCCGGTTCACACGGCCAGGAGTCTTGCCAGATTGGTTGGATTTGTTGGAATAAAATGAGAACTTTCAAGAATTTTCCGAGCTCCTTGGGTTAAGGTATTTTTCCACCCAAAGCTGGGCAGCAAACAAAGATGGCGTTTGTTTGCAGTAAAATATTCATTCCTTCAATTATTATTATTATTTTTTTTGTCCTACAAGGTGACTTCTGCAACTTTGGGTGAGGGGGTCAGGTTTACTGAATGGGGAAATGAATTGCCCATGTTCGTGGTTTGGAAATGACCAAAAAATGTTTCCCTTTTCTGGCTCTTGAAAGAAAATGTTTAGGAGTTTCATTGGCAAAACGATGAAATTGTTCCTTTACTGCGGCAGGATTTCCAAAACTACATATTGTGTGTTAACGCAGAAGAGCCAAAAAGTAATTGGGAAGTAGCACTCTCCAAGATTCAGATGATGAGCGCTCTACCTTTGCTATCTCATTTAAAAGTAGAAACAGTCTTTGCGGTGGGGACTATTAGTATCCCCACTTTAGAGGTGATGAAACTGAGGTTCAAAGAGAGTCAGTCATGAGACTGGGCTTGAAGCCGGGTTCAGCTAGTTCCACAGGTAGGCTCTAACACTTGAACACCCTCCCTCTGGGCTGATCTTGCTACAAGAGGGACAGAGATATCCATTCATTTGTATTTAACAAATAGTTGTATGGTGTTTCCATATACAAGGCACATGGCAAGTGCTTTACAAAGACTGGGCTTCCCTGGTGGCTCAGATGGTAAAGAATCTGCCTGAAATGCCTGCAATGCAGGGTTTGACTCCTGGGTCAGAAAGATCCCCTGGAGAAGGAAATAGCAACCCACACTAGTATTCCTGCCTGGAGAATCTCATGGACAGAGGACCCTGGTGGGCTACAGTCCATAGGGTCGCAAAGAATTGGACGTGACTGAGCAACTAACACAACTTACAAAGATTAGCTCACTTGACTTTTGTTGACAGCTCTGTGAGGAGGTACTGTTACTGGCACCTTGAGACAGATGAGAAAACAGAAATGCCGGGAAGTTAAATCACTTGCCTAGGGTCAGAGATAGTGTGGACAGCCATGTTCTGGTTTCACTTTGACCCTGTGCTGGGCAGCATGCTATCCCCTGGGCCCTGTCTACAAAGTTCTGGCTCAGAAACACTGAAGACATGGGCCTCTTGTAGTTTGAAAGCAGATTTGTATTTATTCTTTTTTTTTTTTTGCAGTATTATTCCTCAGTAAAGCTGTG
This sequence comes from Nanger dama, assembly GCA_917880005.1. Classification (NCBI taxonomy): domain Eukaryota; kingdom Metazoa; phylum Chordata; class Mammalia; order Artiodactyla; family Bovidae; genus Nanger; species Nanger dama. Next base: position 4,617,524 of record CAKJTW010000085.1, on the reverse strand, counting down.
TTTTCTTCCCAGGGATCTTGAAGTGGGAGGGATAAATACATACTTCTGTCCTTTTGGAGCAAGACTCACCTAGTGGCAAGGTAGCGAAATGGTTAGAGTTTTTCTGTGCCACCAGTTAAACTCTGCTTTGAAGCCCACTCTTGTGATTTCAGAAGCTAACCTCTTTGAACCTCGGTTTCACCATTTCTGCCAAAGGGGAAGGGAACTTTTTCTGACACCTTCACTTTGGTCTATTTTTCAGCGTCTCGGGGGAAGAAGGGGGTTTCCTTCTTAGACCCTGGATGGGTGAGGGACTTTTGAGGTGTCCCCTGAGGAGTCCAAGCCATCTCTTCTCATTCAGAAGAGATTTCAGGAGAACATCTTTCCAAGGCAGTTTGCTCGGAGAGCAGACAGTGGGCTCTTCCCTACCTGACTTGTTCTGCCAGGCTCGTCCCACTTCCCACCCAGCCACCCTGATTCAGTCCCCAGAACCCTGGGAGACAATGGTGGCAGCTCGGCTTGAAGGGAGGGGGAGTCGAAGGGGCAGCAAGCCCAACCCACCAGCTTGAAAGCTTCATTTGACAGGGGAGGAGGCACATCTGGTTTGGGTTTTCAATTCAATTCAACAATGATTTATTGTGGGCCTGCCAGCTGCAGAGGTTCTGGGCTAGGCTAGGCAGGGAGAGATGCAAAGATAAGTCAAATATTATCTGTGCCCTTAAAGGAGTTTTCTAGTTGTAGCAGAGCACAGACCTGAATGAGCCATGTTTATGTGATGGGTCCTGTAGTGAGGGGTTTACCTGCATACACCACATCTTTGAACCTCCCTGACAGGTTCTGTGATAGGCAGAGAGACTGTTTACTTTGTTGCACACATAAGGAAACTGGGCCTCAGAAAGGAAGTGACTGGCCAAAGGTCACACAGTTAGGAAGTGATGGAAGCGGGCCTGGAACTTACGTGAATCTGGTTCCCAAGCTCACACATTCTTAACCATGATTTCACCCTGGCTTCCCAGAGATGATGAGTAGCTCTCACTGAGCTCCGTTGACCAAATCTTGTACTGACTACAGATATTATTATTATTGGCACCTTCAATATACCCCTAAGAAAACAGATTCTTAGGGAAGTGATGGAGTTGGGCTTTGAACCTAGGTTATTCCAGTCTGCCAACCTATAGCCTGAAAGAGGTAGACACGGGCTGTCATGGGGGCTCAGGGACGAGGCAGGGATGGCATTTAGATTTGACCTTGAAGCGTGAGTTGGGGTTTTGAAAGGTAGGATTGGGAGAGAGTGCCTCATGGTCAGAAGGGATATTATGAAGAAAGAGATGAACTGTGGGGCATTTTGATCATGAAGGCTGCAGGTTCATCCAGTTTGTGGGCTGCATACCCTGGGTATAGGGGAGCAGTGGGAAGGAAACTGAATACCCTTGAGGGTATTCACATTTTGTCAAGTTGAAGTTCTTGTTTTTCAATTAAGAGCAGCTCCTCTACCCAAAAGGCTTTTCAAACGATACTATCATGTAACCAGTGAGCAACGGCACAGGAGACTCTCACTGTGTATATACTCCTGGGCTGGAGCGGGGAAGAAGACTGGGGAAAGCAACGTGGCTCCCCCAGTGTGTGCCGAGGGACCCTGTGTGGTTGGAGAGTCAAGATATGCACACCAGAAAAAGCAGCAGCCAGCCCAGGCAATTTGTGATCAGGGCCCAATGAGTCTTCCCAACTGTCAAATTTCGAATAACATGAAGGTTGGGGGAGTTGAGGATGGGGGTGGGGCAGGGGGAGCGAAAAGGAGGCTTCATGGGGAAACTGAGTTTGGGCTTTGAGAGGTATGTTAATAGGCTGGATGGAGAGGAAGGCTGGCGAACTTAAGACCAGGTAGAGCTAATAGTGTTGCTGGCATGGAGGGCTCTGTGTAGGCCTCCCTTCCTCAAACCACGGCTGCCCCCATCTCTGTCTTGACCTCCAGGAGTTTATTAGGGAAGATGGGACTGTAGTGGGTAAGGGACAACCCGTGGGGGCTGGGAAACAAGGCCGGGCACCCGATATTTCTGATCCTCTAATTTTCTACACTTAGCCTCAATTCCTGGCAGCTCCCCAGCTGCTGAATTGTGTGTGTATGTGTGAGCGGTATTTTAAATTAAGCAGTGAGTGCTTTCAGCTCATCATAAACATGCTAAAAAGCTTCAGCCACGGCCTGAGCCCACCCCCCGCCCCTTACACTCAGGCGGCAGCTGGGGCCACTCGACCCTACACTCTAATGCGTGTTGCCTATGACTCACCAACGAAAAAGACTATATGTTTCAGTCTTGCTGGGTAGCTGATTCCTAGTTGTGGTGGGAAATCTCAGTCCGATTTTGGAAGGCAGTGGGCCTCAGCCCCACCCTGCAGACTGACTATTCTACAACATATGGAGCGCCTACTGTGTGCAAGGCATTGTGGGTAAGTCTGTTAATCTCTCTGGGCTTTCCATACCCTCATTCAGAATGCATTGACTAATTCTGTCTGCTTTACCTCCCTACTGGGGCTGCATGTCTCAGCCATGCTGTTCTTTTGATTTCTGGAACATTCCCAAGGTCTTTCGCTGCCCCAGGGCCTTTGTGCATGCTATTCCTTCTGCCTGGACTGCCTTGCTCTTGCTTTTGACATGGGAGGCTTCATCTTAACCTCGGCTCAAGTGTCACCTCCTGAGATGTGCCTTCTCCAACCACCTCCAGTTAATTCCCTCCCAATATTCCTCTTATTGGCTATAGCTCCTTAATCCCACTTACCTCTCTGTATAATTCTGTTTCTGTGTATCTATTTAGAATCTGTCTTTCCTGTTGGAATATAAACTCCAGGAGGACAGGGACCTTGTCTTTATCACTTGGCAATGTGTGCTTCTCATCTAAATGGGTGCTTGGCACATAGTAGGCTGACATAAACAAAACCATCTGGGAAATATTTTCTCCCTGAGGTTTTTGCCAGACATATGGTTGCTGAGGAAAAATTCATGACAGAACTGTGTCATTCCAAATGAAAAAAAAAATCAGGCTAAAGGGAGGAGTTTGTTGAAAGCAGTTTTGTTTTAGAAACCGGTCCTTGGAGTCTCATCACCAGACACAGTCTTACGAAAGTTAAACAAAAGAAATAGAAAGCATAGGAAGGTAACTTTTTACTGGGGGCTTACTGTGTGCCAGGAGCTGTTCTAAGTGTTCTAGAGAGATTATCTCATTTAATCCTCATAATAACCCAATGATGTCAATTCTATTATTAGCCGCCCCATTTTACAGATGAGGGAGTTGGAGGCCCTGAGATGTTAAGCAAAGTGCCCAAGGTCGTGTATCTAGTGAGAGAACCAGAAGTTGAACCCAAGGCTATCTGAGGCTGGGAACTGAATCATGCATGCCCCAGTGCAGCCCCCAAGCTACCCGGCCATAGCTCTGCTCGACTATCATTCCCACTAGGCTGGGAGCTTCTCAGGTTCAAGGACTCTGTCTTCTTTATTTTTTCTTCCCCTGTGTGTAGAATAGAGCCTGTTCCAAAACAGGTACCAGTCAATATTTGTTGAGTAAATGAATAAGGGAGGTAGTGAATCCCTGTTCTTTTATTTTCTCAGGCGCAGGCTTATGGGTTCATGTTTATTTCCTGGCTTGCATTAAAATGTAGCACTGGCGACAAGGTGTGTTCTGATGTGAGAGGTCCCTCTCCCTGTGGGATACAGCGGGGGCTGGCGCTGACTGAGCAACCTCGGCAGCGTTTCTAGAGCAAGGCACTTGATTGTAAGTTTCATTTTGTCGTCCATCTAAAAAGTAGCTGGACCTGTTTAGGACTTAAACAAACTTTCAGTTTTCCAATCCGATCTCAAATCCTTTGCAGAAGGAGGCAGAATGAGGGGGAGGAGCAGGGGAGAGTTATAAATAAACAAATACCCACAAAACGGCTGGTTTTTTAAACAGAATTTGCTTCAATCAGCGCTGCGCCACATTTTCCCAACTGGCCTCCATTATGAGAACAAGTGGGAACTTTCATACTGAATGGCTTTATTTTTTTTTTCTGACCAGATGAATGGTAGAAGTTTTGGCTTGGGAGGCAAATTTCAAACCCTCGGCAAACAGTTTGCTGCCCTACTGTGCCCCGTCCATCACACACAGTACCCTTCACAGCCTACCTAGTCATCACATCTGCTGCTTCAGCCCTGCAAAATAATTGGGTCATTGTTTTATTACACCAGTGAGAGAGCTGCGAGTCTGTTAGGATTATGTCATTGACATTTGCGTGAAAAGGCAATCATGATATGCTGGTCATTTCACACAGCTGGGAATGCAACTCTGTTACTATTGTGTGAAGTTCTCATCCAACCCCTCTGATTTCGTGTCACAGCCCAACAAGTGTCAATGGATCGCCCTGATGTCTGTCACCTTCCAGGGGTTTTCTCGCCCTTCAAAAGACTAAGCAGGATCTAACTCTTTTCAGGCACTTGGACTTTTTGGCTTGTACACACGCACAGAGGGCTGAAGGTGAGAGATGCCTGCTTTTCCTGCGTGTGGAGGTGTATACTCTAGTGGCGGGATGCTGTAATACAATGTCATTTGTTCACTGACTGCTGATTGGAGCCAAGGACAGTTTTGGCCAGAGAACAAATGATGGCTAACATTGTCTGTGGGGGAGGACTATTTAGACAATTTATGACTCAGAGTTTTGTGGTGATTTCTATTGTGTGTTCCTTTCGGTAGGACCCGTGCTTTGCTTGCAGTTGTCAGTGTGCTTAAATGCGGGTCTCTGTGAGCGTCATTCAAGCCTATTTGCACTTATCAACAGGTATTAATGATGGCAGAGCATCTCAGTTACAAACAAGGAAATGGCTAGCACTGATTATAGACGTATACACAGAGCCCACATTCATGTGCCGATTCTGCTATTGCAACTCACTGATCTTTTTTCCCACTAGTGTTCTAGCTGGAGTTTTATGGTGTGTGGCCATTAATGTACTCTTCAAAGGAATCTGTTATTGACACCTGTCCATCCCTCTTCTGGTCCCTGTCCTTGCCAAGCTGGTCCTTCCCAGCCACCTCGAGGTGTGAGAGATACAGGCAGCCCAATAAGGTAGTCAGCTGAAGAGATATAGTGGCTTACATGCAAATCTCCTAATCCCCTTTGCCATGACTATAAAGAACTCAGGTTCCTAAATTTTTCTTGGCAGCTGATTCCAAGTGCCTCTGGGCGCTTTGGTATTTGTACTGTTCCTGGTTCCTGCTTTTGATCTTACACTGCAGTTTCCCTTTCTGTAAAATGGGGCTCTTGCTGCGATCAAATGAGAGAAGTTACCCAGAGCTGGCACAGTGCCCGATGGGGAGAGAGTAAGCGCTCAAGCGATAGTCCTTGCCATCTCCTTTTCCCTGTCCTGGCTTCTTCTGGTTCTGTTTGCTGTACCTCTGATATTGGCCCTGGACCACGGCCTGTTCCCTCCCCTGACTGGCAAGCCAGGTCCTCCACTCCTCAGACAATCCAAGCCCCCTTTTCTGGTGGCTTTCTGTAGTCCTTAACCTGTCGCCATGCGGCACTCAATGTAACCACGGGCAGACCTCTGCCAGCTGCTGTCATTAACCTGTTGGACTCTGGCAGGGAAGAATCAGTCTCCAGACAGGAATTTGCACGTTGGGGCCAGATACAAGACCAGGAGGCCAAGTCATATTTACTTGCCTCCACCAGTTGTGAGCCAGTCACCCATATTCTGGTTACAACCAGATGTTTCACACCCATGACTGCAATACCACCCAAACGGTTGCTAACACAGAGTGGTTTTCACCATCAGAAATGTAACCTGTGTGTCACTTCTCAAATTTCTTAAACCAGCTACCACACCTGGGTACCTTTCCTTTGAAAATGACCACCTTGTTGGGCGTCTTGTAGGAATTTTAATTTGGAAGCACTGGGAGTGCTTATGCTCTTTACAAAGGGGTGCCTGATTACTTTCATTGTCAGGGAGTTAAAATATCAGAGAAGATAATGAGATCTTCCCCACGCTCACCTGCTTTTTGGAAATGCTCTTCAGTGCCTTGGCAAACAGCCAATCCAAACACTAAAAACAAAAAAGAGAGAGAGAAAGAGAATGTAGGAATCCTGAATGCCATACTTGGTGCAAGCCCAAACAAGAAGAGGGCAGGGAGTGTGGGCACCACAGAAAGTGAAGAATAGGTAGTTTTGCATCCTAGGCTGGGAGCTGATCTCTGCCTGTACCCTCCTCGGCCTCCCATCATGTCCGGTCTCTCCTGGACTCATAAAGAGGACATGATGGTTATGTCATGACAGCAGGCTCCCCTGCCAGAGTCAGCCACTCAGCCCAAGAGGTTTTCCAGTCTTGCAGGTCACTTCAGGGCCAAGAGTAAACGGTCTATCCAGTGAGTTCTCTGCCATGATTGGGTTTCAACTGCTTAGATTTTTTTTTTTCTTTTTCGGCTTTGGCTTCAATGGTTATTGGTGTATGTGCTTCTATGCATTTGGGAGGGGCTGACATAACCAACTATTCTGTGTGTAGGTGTCAAATTTGTACTTTTCAACATTTTATCACATTCTCAGAGACCGTCTCAGTTCCTGCAACTGCAAGGTTGTGCTGTGAAACCGGCTTCTTTCTCTGCATTCACTGGGAATGGTTTATTCAGATAATGGTAAATTCCCACTGTTTCCAACATGAGATATTACATCAGAAGAGACAGGTGGTTAAATGTTTAACCAGCTTTTACTGGGAATTCTCTCTTCCTCCTTCAGATCTCTTATAGATGCTAAAAGGTGTCTGGAGTTTCTTTCATGCCATTTTATTGAAAATTCATATTCACTAATTCAAACAGATTTTTTAACTCGTTATGTGTGAGGTACTGTACTATGATATGCTTTATATCCCATATCTTATTTCATCCTCACCACAAAGCAGTAAGGGAAGTACTGTCATTATCTTAATTTGACAAACAAAGAGACAGGCTCAGGGAACATAATGCAAGATCACACAGTCTATATGTGGGGAGATGGGATTCAAACCCAGGCTTATTTGATGCAACAGCACTATACTGCCTGCACATAGCATATTTCGGGCCTCTCACAGCCCTTGAGAACAAAATGAATCCTTGACGAAAATGCCCTACTCTACATTTCGCTAATCTCTACAATTACTGCTGCTATTACTACTGCCACTGCTGCTATGGTGACTGGCGCTATTATCATTTTCCCAGCACAGGCACGTGCTTTATACCTAGCTGCCAGTTGTAGAGTTCAAGCCTAGGCTCATATGAGTCCAGTACATCCATCCCACTTTTTTAAAAATTTATTTATTTGGCCACATCAGGTCTTAATTGTGGCATACAGGATCTGCGTTGCAGTGCTCGGGCTCTCTAGTTGTGGCACATAGGCTCAGCAGTTGCAGCATGCAGGCTTGGGTGCCCCGCTGCATGTGGGATCTCAGTTACCCAACCAGGCATTGAACCCGCATCCCCTGCATTGGAAGGTGGATTCTTAACCACTGGACCGCCAAGGAAGTCCCCGCCATTCCACCTTTTGCCCTGCTTGGAATAACACCCAGAGGATGGAAGACATACACTCCTCAGGTAGGTTACTGACTGCTGGCTCAACTACCAGCATTCCCCCAATGGTCAGCGAGCATGTCAGACGAATGATATATAGCTCTTGCCCTTGAGTTGCTTGTAAGACCTTCTAGGTAGACAGATATGGGAAGCACTCATTTAAATGTATTAAATTTACTTGTGGTAGAAAATAAGCATGATCTGTAATTCGTATGCTAGACTATGTGTAAATGGGAACTGTAAAGGGCTTGAAAGAGACTGGATTAGTTTAATAGTAAGAATAAGGAACAGGAAGACTCTGAAACTAACTAGCTACCTGTGCCTTTAACCTCTCTGGGCTTCTGTTTCCCCAGCCAGGGACCCAAAATAATAGTCATAGGTACCATTTATTAGGTACTTTACTGCGCACCAGCCACCGCCCTAAGTGGTCTCCATGTGGTCTTGAAGACCATTATTCTCACGTTCCCTTCTCTGGAGCTCAGGCTCAGAGACTGTAGGCAATATGCCTTAGGTTCACGTAGCTCTTCAGTGGCTGATCGTGTCTATCTCTAGAATCATCTCAGGCCACTTACTTGCATCGCCTCCCTTACCTCCTGACTGAACTCCAAGGCAAGTGTGCTCTACTCTGTTGCCTTTAAATGAAAATTAAAATCAAGGAGAGTCTTGTTCAGTCGAGCCAAGAGGATAAACATTCGAAATAGCAATTAGTAGGTAGAAATGTTGCCAGGAAGAGCTATACAAAAGCACAGAAAGACACCCAAGGGAGTTAACAATGTCGGGGGCGCGGCGGTGGTTGCATGTTGATGTTTAATTGGATCCCTGCCAGCCCTTACCTTCCTCTTTCACCTTCCTGCTCCGTAATTTCTCAGGTTTCTCTAGAGAGCACACCCTACCTAGGGGTAGCCAGAACCACCACAGGAGGGCACCAGGCCAGGATTGGCAGGCCTAGGGCAGTCGGGTTCTGGGCTGGAAACCATAAATAACAACTTTAATGAAAGGCAGCTTTGGCCAAGAGCCCTGTCATTTCTTAAGAGATTCTGGGCCTCGTCTATGGACCTAGTTACTTGAGAAAGGCCCTGCCATAGTATACATAACAAGGATAATGATATAACAGTTGCCCTTTAGTGAGCATTTGCTATGGGCCAGGCCCTTGCTGAACACTTCCAAGACACTAACTCATTTAACCCTTAAGTAGCCCTATGAAAACAAGTGTTGTGGTTTCTCTCATTTTCCATAGGAGGCGTCAGGCTCATAGGGCTAAGTGACTTGCTCAAGTTCATAGCAAGTGGGAGCTAGAATTTGAAGCCTGCAGCATCTGGTTTGGGGGCTAGGGCTCTTAATTCCTGTATTTAATAAATGTCTGCTAAAGGAATAAACAGATGAATGAATGGACAAATGTATTAATTCATTTCACTTTACTTTAACAAACATTTATTGAGTGCTCTGTGTCAGCCCCTAGGCTGGGCATTGAGGATTCTAATGTTAAACATTTAAACACAGGCACACCCACTCCATGGCCCCTGTGCACGAGCTCACAAAAGAGCTCTCTAATGTGGCATGATTTCTTCTGGGGAAAAGTAATTCAAGTTTCTTGAACAGCACTTTTTAATGGTGCTATTAAATTTAACCCAAAGCAGGGGTTGTGCACTGGTTAGCGAAGAGTTTCAAATGAGAAAGTGTCTTTGATTAATCATCGATTCAGCCAGAGAATTGTTACTATCAGAAATGGAGCTACAACTCTGATCACATTAACTAACTCTTCTTCCATCTATCATGTCTATATGCTGTCGAACCCTCCCACGGTACAAAAATTATCTGTACTCTAATGGACAATTATCCCATCCATCATCTCCTGGTCCTGCTGATTGCTGGCACTCTACTTGCCCACAGAAGCGAGTTATAAGTAGTCACGACCGATGATGCACTGGAAAATTGCTCATTTTTACACATTTCAAATGCACGCAGAATGAATGTTTTTGCAGGCTGCCCTTTAAGCTACATTTGTTTCCCTGGTTATATAAGAGCAGGTTATGAGTTCTTTACCTGTATGTGAAATGTGGCCACTGTGAACATTTCAAAACCCCTCTAGGCAGCAACCGTATAAATATTAAAATAACGAATGAATGAAACACACCTGGGGTTATAGCAGAGGTGCACGCCCTGTACCTCAGGCTTGGGCAGCTAGTCAGTCATGTCAGGGTGATCACTGTCTTTCTTTTTCTTTTCCAGGCATTTTGAAGAGAATCCCGAGTTGATTAGGGTCGAGGTAATATCTCATGATGCTGAAAGCAGGGGTTAAGTGGACAGTGAGAAATGCCTGTTAAATTCTCTGAAACAATTACTATGAGATTTGAGGACAGAAATGCCCCACTCCCCCAGCTGCCCAACCCAAGTCTGGTAATACCTCTAACTTTTGATTGCAGTAACCAACATGCCCAGGGCAATCAGACTCACCAGTTGCCCAAGGCAAAAAGCCTAGAGTTGTTTTTCCTACATCCTTATTTCTCACCTTTATGTTCAGCCAGTCAATAAGCCCTGCCAAGCTTACTTCCTAAGCATTCCTCAAATCTGACCCATTTTCTCCATTTCTCCTGCCAGTGTTTTAGTTCATGACTTCCTCACAGTCTTCTCTTGCCTTGATTCCCTCAGCAGCTTCTTGTTTCCTCACCTCTCATTTTCCCCTCAGCGATGATTCTCCGCAAAGTGGCCTGAGCTATCTTTCCAAAAGGCAGATCAGACCATTTCCCCACCCCTCCTTCATTCAGGTGGTAAAGAATCTGACTGTGATGCGGGAGACCAGGGTTCAGTCCCTGGGTCGGGAAGATCCTCTGGAGAAGGGAATGGCAACCCACTCCAGTATTCTTGCCTGGAGAATCTCATGGACAGAGGAGCCTGGTGGGCTTCAGTCCATGGGGTCGCAAAGAGTTGTACATGACTCTTTTCTTTCCTCCACTGAAGTGTAACTCACTTTACAATACCTGAGACCAGAAGCTCTCAAAGTGTGGTCATGGGGCCAGCAGCCACAGCATCTCTGAAAACATGTTAAAGTAGGTACTTCTTAGAGACCTACTGAATGAGAAACTCGGGGTACAGCACCCCTCCACACACTTGGGTCCGACAAGCCCTCTGGGTGATTCTGATGCGTGCTCAGATTTAGACCTCCCACCCTAAAGCCCTGGTGCACAATTCTGCTTGCACATTAGTATAAACCTGGGGAGCTTTTAAACATTCCAGCACCTCACCCATGGGCTTATTAAATCTGAGTCCCTGGAAGTGGGAGCTATTCATCCGTGTTTTTAGGAGTTCCCCAGGTGATTTCAGTTTGCAGTCAAGGCTGATGACTACTGTTCTTCAAGATGAAGTCCCAACTCTTCGGTCTTGTCTCCCCACGCTCCTTCTATCTTCCTTCTAGAATCATAGGGAATCATTTACAGTTCTCTGAGGCCACAGTCTCTTACCTCTGAGCATCTGCACACATCTCCCCCCCCTTCCTGCCCCTTCTTCTCCCCCTCCCCAATGCCTTCTTGTCTACAACACAGAGATCAGAAGACACCTCTACAGAAGAGCCTTCCCTGATCCTCCCCTCCCCATCTGGGTGAGATGCCTTTCCCTGAACACCCATAGCATCCACATTACAGCACTTACCCCATCGTCTCATTATTCTTTGCTTAGTTGTCTGCTTCCTCTAGCAGCCTGAGAACAGGGACTCTCAAGGACAGTGCCTGACACATAGTAGACGTGGCATGATCCTACACATTCTATGCCCTCTTCCTGGGTTGCTTGCCTGTGCCTTGTCCATGGGGTGAATTTCTACACCACCTTCAACATACAGCTCAGATATCGCATCTTGGTAGAAATCTCTGAATCCCCTGTCTGGGTTAGGGACTTTCTCTCTGGGTTCCCACAATACTCTCGCCTTAATCTGGTCCTGGCCCTTAGCACATGGGGTGGTCATGGTCTGTTTACTTATCTGTCTCCTTGCTGGGAGCAGCTTGAAGTCAGGGGTGGGGCCATGTGCAACCCCAAATCTCAGCCCCTAGCACCGTGCCTAGCGCATCTCATGTGCTCAGTAAACATCTGGAGAATGGATAGCTGAGTAAAGTGAAGACCTTTTCCTTCTCCATGTCTGCTGTCACTATTTCTGTCCCGACCATGGTTGTTTTATTGCAATAGTCCCCTGACTAATCCTCATCTCTGCTTTCTCCAGTCCATCTGTTACCTGCCTCCCCCCGCCACCCACCCAATTCCCCACGTGGCTTTCTAAAACCACAGTCACCACATCTCTCTTGGACTCAAACACTTACAGTGATTCCTCATTGTCTGCAGAGCAGATATCAGAGTGGCATTCAAGGTCCTTCCAACAGTGCCCGTCTTCCCTGCCATACCTCTCTTCATTGCCCTATATATAGGACTGGCTATATCATTTGTGGGTGGGGTCCGGGGCAAAATGAAAATGCAGAGTCCCATTGTAAAATATTTATTCCAACGTTCGATAGCAACAGCAGCACATTCAACCAAGCATGGCGGGGGCCCTTGTGAGTGCTAGGTCCTGTGCTTGGGCACGGGGCTGCCCTTGCATGTAGCAGGTGTGCAGCCAGATGAATTCACTGTTCCCTGACCTGCCGTGTGGGCTCATTTTCTCCATAATGCTGGTCAGGCTGTTCCCATCTCCTCTACTGTTGTCACCACTCCAAAGCGCCTCTTCTCCACACATCTGCCTCTTTCCTGTCCTTTGGGGACCTCCTACCATTTCAGACCATAGTAGTTTCTACCACGCAACCTGAGAGCCATGAGTGTTTTTCTGTATGTAGTCATGTCTCTGTACTGACTTTTAAGCTACTTGAGGGCAGAGATACTCTTGTGTTCATCTTGGCAGTTTCTACAGATCTAACACAGTACTCATCTCAGTCAGTTGACTGACTCAGGGAATATATGGCCCAGCTCCAGTAACCAAGTGTGCCAAAAACATTAGACACTGAGAACCTGACTTGAGTCCCTTGTGATTAGCTGTGTAATATTGAAAGAGTCACTTCCTTCAAAGCCCTAGCTTTGTCCTCTACAAAAGATGATACTTTAATTATTTACTGCTAGTATCTTGTCCTCTGCTAATGTTTTCAAAATCCTCTTTTGTTTTTAATGCACCTAAAATTTTAAAAATACATATTTTATATCACATAATTACAGTATCTGAATCTTGAGGATCTGATTCTGTTTTTTCTGGCTTCATGGTGTGCTTTGTAATTTTGGATTATGAGTTCATGTTCAGCCAGACTCTATTGATAGGAATCTGGAATCAGATGGAAGGTGTGTTCCTCCAGTAAGAATTTGTGTTTGCTTCTTCCAGGTGCTTCAAGGCATTGTTAACCCAGCAATACTTTGAGTGAACTGTTTATTCCCAAACACAAGAGCTATGCCTTATTTGTCTATATGATCCAAGCTTAGCTTGTAGATGCTCAATGTGGATTTGTTGATTGAATGGATGAATGAATAAGACGTCTATGAGTTTTTTGGAAGCCCAATAAGAACTACAACCTCTGGTGGTAACAAAGGACAGTAGGTGCATTAAGAAAATAATTACTAACATTTATTGAGTACTTATTATGTGCCAGGTATCATTCTTAGTGCACTGTGTGTATATTCATTTGATTCTCACTATAACACTGTGAGGTAGGTGCTATTGTTGTCTTCATTTTACAGAGGAGGCTCAGACAGGCTGAATAACTTGGCCAAGGTCACACAGCTAGTGAATGGTGGAACTCAGATATGAACCCAGAGATACATCCCACCCTGGAAATACATTTAACCACCATCTTATATTGAAGGAGAGAGGAATAGTCATGACAGTAGCAGTAAGAGTAGAAAATTTCCATACTGTTGGAGGGAACTCAGGAGTCACCCAGGCCACACCAGGCATGGAGAGAAACATGGCATAATCTTGTATTGTCAGTTAACCCTTGTATGTAGGCTTCCCTGCCCCAGCTAGAATAAGAGCAGTTTGAAGGCAGGAACCATGGTTTACAACTCATTGAAATGTTTCAAAAATATTTGCTGAATGAACAAATGAATTTAAAATTCATTTAAGAGTAAACACATGAATCCTTTAAATAAAGTATATCACATGTTACATGTCAGACAAACTGGCGATAAAGATTTCACTTTACTTTAAAATTTGAAAATGCCTAGATGTGATCATAACACAGTCTGGTACAGTCACACCTTACATTTGTCTCAGTGCATGCCACTCAGGACCCTTTGAGAAAGAAGGAAGAAACCTGGATTCTGCCTTCATGGGCCCTGAGGCTGTCAGGAACCAAAGGCCACTGTATTTGTAACCCATCCCTTTGGCCGCTATCCAGATCTAGGAGGGCCTGAAGGAAAGAGGGACTTTATTTTCTCTTGTCCTTGCCAAAGCTAGGAAGGAATTTGAGTGTGAACTCTCAGTAAACATTCTGGGTCTTCCCTCCAGCACTGGTCTGATGGAATGAAATCCCCAGTCTCTACCAATCTTGGTTCAATATTTACCTGGGGGTTTGCAGTGAGCCTGGGGACAGGGTTCCAGAATGAAGAGGAATGGAGTTGGGAAATGAGGGGAGGGGTGTGTGTGTGTGTGTGTGTGTGTGTGTGTGTGTGTGTACTGTGTGAGGAATGGCAGGCGTGGGGTGGGTGGTACCAGGTTGCAAGGCAATGAGAGTGAGATCTGGACAGAGAGTGTTGGAGAAGAAATAACTCCTTAATACATACTGGTTCCCTTCCCAGGACTTCCCCTTGCTGAAACAACTTGCCTGATCCCCATGTTAGAAGCTCACTTTGAGGCAGTTAGCCGCCCAGGTTCCCAGCTTGACTTTCCTTATGGTTGTGTGTAGGGGGAGGGGGGGGTGATGATTAAGAGGGGGAAGAGAGGCTCTGGGAATAGGAGTTTGCCCCATGACTGTGCTGATATATTCATTGTCTCTATCCTGCTAGTGGACACACAGCAAGCCCTTCCCTCCCCTACTCCCTGGACAGACCAGGACTCACTGCTAGAAAACCCTTGGGGACGTCATTGCCAAAGAATGTAATACGGAGCCTGTTGGATCTGAGGAGCACGAGCAACATTCAGGCAGCGGGCAGGGTCTTGGCTGGAAAGAGATATGGAAGTTAGGCGCATGTAGATGAGAGTTGAAACTGCCCAAAGGGAGTACATAGAAAGAAAAGCAGAGGAAAGGGCTTGCGGAGGTATTATGGTCTGTGAAGTGGGAACAGGACATGTGAGTCATAGGTTTGAAGAGCCTTCGAGTATTCATCCATCCATCCATCCATTCAATGTTTACTGAGCTTTGTGCCAGATACCAAGATTGAAGAAGAAGTTGGGGATTCAAGAGGGAGAAGGGTTAAGAGGGGATCCCTGGGTGGATTCAGATGGAGAAAGGAGGGGCGGAGTTGCTGGGCTCTCTGTGCTGTGATTCATGGGGTCGCAAAGAGTTGGACACGACTGAGCGACTGAACTGCCTGACTCCTGCTAGGTCTGTTAACACAAAGCTGCATCTGCCTCCCAGCCTCCTCCCCCACCCCCCGCACCTCCTTCTGTCTAATCACCCGCACAAGCTGCATGGCGGCTTTCTACTGCCCTGTACCCCTTCCACGTTCTTTCTAGGCACTTAACTGTGGAGCCAGCAGCACCCCTACTGAGAGCTCAGGCAATCCCCAGGGGCGGGTTGGTGGGGGCGGTGCGGGGAGGGATGACAGTTTGGAAAAAAAAGAGCTGGATGGAGAAGGAGCTGTCTGTCTGTCTGTAATTAGCTCCAGCTGTGTTGCGCGGCAGCGCTGGGGGCGTCGGGAGTGTGAATGCATGCGGATGAACCCGCGTGCGTGGCTCCTCATTGCTATCACTATTTTTCACCGTCTTGTGCGCTGGCTTCAGCCTCGCAGCTCTGCAACCTCTCCTGTTCCCGAAGGTCCCAAAGGACAGAGTGTTCCACAGGCAGCACCAGCTTGAATCACTAACGCTGCTAAGCAGAAGGACAACAAATCTAGGCCCCCATATGTCCTGGATACACGAGCCCTTGCTTTCTCCCTCCACCCCCGCTTCCTGAATGTTTCCTACTGACTGAAGCCCAGCGCTTGAAATTAACAACACCTTAACTTCTGGCAAAGAGCTTTCACAGCTGGCAGGCTGTGCCTCCTCAGACAGCCAGAGGGGCAGCATTTTACAGGTGAGGACCCCGAGACCCAGGCAAGCAGGGAGATTGGCGCAGGGTCACCTGGCCAGTTAGTGGCAGAGCTATATCTGTGATGCAGGTGGCCGGTTCCCAGCAGGGTGCTGGTAAGAGGGATGGTACCGGGTGGCGCTGGCTTTGCTCTCTGTGCTCCCGAGAATCTGGAAATCATGACTCCAAGACCTGCCTCAGCAACTGATGAAATCTAGGACCTCTGAGGCTGAGTCCAGATTAAGAGCTTATTTAGAGCCTGCTGTGTGCCCACCACTGAGCCAGTGCTTATGGTGGCCTGAGACAGGGGTCCAGCATAGCCTCTGCCCTTAAAGAAATGACAACCTGAATGGAGAGACTGAGTTTAGATACTAAGTCCAAAGGAATCGCAAGGGCTTCCTTTTTTCTGCTAACTAGTCTGTTACCAGGGACCATGACTCAGAGATCTCTGCATTCACCTCCCTCCTGAGCCAGCCCTGTGGAATGATGGGTAGCAAGGGCTAAGGGGTGAAGGATAGGGAAGACGGGGGAAAAAGGAAAAACTAGAGTTCCTGCTAAGTGTCTGGCACAGTGTGCTTGATACATGTTATAAATATGTCATTTAAATGACATCTATATCTTTATACATAAACACATGCATACCTAACCTGACTCTCATCCATAGAAAGAGTTTAAGACAGTGTCTGGTAGGTATTAATAGAAAGTACCAAGAGGATGCTAACTATTCTTCCTTCATATCATTGCCATCTTCTTTATCATTATCTACATTATCTCAGTTAATCCTTCTAACTCTGGGAGGTAGCAACTATTCTTTTCATGCTGGACCTAAAAATAGGGAAGCCAAGAGTTTATTGTATTCAACCCTGGGGGCAGGTACTGAGAATGCAAATGAGAACCCAATACCTTTGTATTGGTAGCCTTTGGGGACCTCTCCATCTCGCAGAACTAATGGGGCGCACATAAATACTCATGGTCCAGCTGTGCTGTGGTCGAATGGAGCAGCATCACCCGGGCACTGATGGTAAGTGATCTGATATCCAGAAGTTAGGTGGCTTTTCAGATGAAGGACATTTGAGCTGAATTTTGAGGGATGGAGAGTTTGGCCAGGAGGAGCAGTGGAGGGAGGGGGAAGGACATTTGGGCAGAGGAAGCAGTATTTGCATGAAAGAGCCTGTTGGAGAGGGCAGCGTCAGGGTGGGGGTAGTGGTAGCAGGGGTGGTCGGGGTGGGGGTGGTGTGCGATTGGCAGCAGCAGAGGGGGCGGAAAGGTGGTTGGGAGCAGCTTATACCAGGCTTTGTTGGCCAGGCTGAGTTTTGCACCTTGTTCTGTGAGCAAAGGGGCTCAGAGAGGGTTAGACTGATTGGGACACCATCTCTAAGGCATGCAGTGGCAGGAGCTCTGGCCCAGGAGTGTGCAGTGGGAGCAGGAGGCCATTCCAGGGACATGTCACAGAAACCACAGGGCTAGTGTTGGGGAGTGTTGAAGAGAGAGAAAAGGTGACAATGACCCTGAGCTTCCAGCTCGGGCCCCTGGTATTGCTGTTAATAGAGACAGGGTTGTCAGGGGCATGAGAGGGGACAGGCAACAAGTTCAGTGGGAGTGGTAGGGTGTGGGATGCCAGTGGGACTTGGTGGGCACATCGAGCAGGAAGTAGGGTGAGAGCCGAGGGCTGAGAACCCACCAGGGTCCAAGCGGCATTAGTTGACCCTGTGGGACCGGATGGAGTATCTCTTGTCCCATTTACTCCTACAGGACAAGGGCTGGGGACAGAGCCAGGGGAGCCCCAGCGTGAAAGGAGTGTGATGGCGGGGACACTGGCCCAGGGTGAGAAGACACAGCCCCTTCTAGAAACCCCCGTCCCTTCTCCTCGAGACCAGTATCCCTTTTCAATGGCTATGCTCCTACCAGTGAAGGGAGGTGCTCTGTGTGCAGAACTCATGTCACACGGGCGCGAGCCACGGAAAGGACAATCACTTCAGCTTTTTGGTTCTTTGGTGGGGGTGTGTCTTCTGATGAAATCCAATAAATGAACCACCAGGGATTTGGGACAGAAAGGACAAGTACAAGGGCTACATGATGACAGCTGGAGCATTCAGTGCAAACAGCTGAGTCTTCAGTGCTGCGAAACTGGAAGCACATTCACGAGGGCATTTCTAAAGATCTGCTCTGTGCAAACTACCATGGGTCTCACAGGAGCCCCAGAGCTTCAATTCGACCTAGCGGGTCCCCTAACCAAATCCGATAATACCATACATCTAAAGCCCCAAGTTAGCCACGAAAGTTTCAGTTACACTCTGAATGTAAGAGACCCCAAACTGCCATCTTGACAGCTATTTGATTTATTGTTAAATTCCTGGGACCATATCAGTAGTGGTTCTGAACACTTTACTCACATGAACTCACTTATGTGTGTGTGTGTGTGTGTGTGTGTGTGTGTGTGTGTTAGTAGCTCAGTCATGTCTGACTCTTTGTGACCTCATGAACTGTAGCCCACCAGCCTCTTCTCTCCATGGAATTCTCCAGGCAGGAAGGGGGTGCCATTTCCTCAGGGGATCTTCCCAAGCCAGGGATCAAACCCACATCTCTTGCATTGCAGGTGGATTCTTTACCGTCTGAACCACTAGCGAAGTATATCTATCTATCTATCTATATATATATATATCTATATATATAGATATATATATATATAAAATCAATAGTAACAATATATATAATATTAATAGTAAAAATCATAGCATATCATGTTTCCTTAGAACTTAATGTAGGCTGAGCATGGTTCTAAGCACATTAGACGAAATAATTCCTAATTCCACATGCACAACACTGTGAGGGGGATGTTATTACTATTTCCATTTTACAGGTAAAGAAACAAATCACAGAAAGATTAAGTTGCTCAAGGTCATACAGCTTATAGGAGGCCTGGGTTGTGAGTCTAAGTCTACCAATGTGGCTTCAGCATGCTATTAACCACCCAGGCCTTTTGTGTGCAGTTGCTTCAGTTGTGTCTGACTCTTTGCGACCCTATGGACTGTAGCCCACCAGGCTCCTCTGTCCATGAGATTCTCCAGGCAAGAATACTGGAGTGGGTTTTCATGTCCTCCTCCAGGGGATCTTCCCCACCCAGGGATCGAACCTGCATCTCCTGCACTGCAGGCAGATTCTTTACCACTAGTGCCACCTGGGAAGCACCAGGCCTTCTAGAGTCTCTAGCAGCTCAGAGCACCTCTAGATAAGAGTTCTCTGTCCATTTAGCACTTCAGATTGGTAGCATCAATGATTTTGATCTGCAGTTCAGATATTTAAAAGTGCTCCGGGTCTTTGTGAAAAACAAAACAAAACAAAACAAAACGTAGGAGCTGCTGCCTGAATGAGAAGTCAGGATTCAGAAGACATTTACACATGCTCTCCTGGATAAGAGAGGCAGGATGCAGGCTGGGGCTGGTTATAGGAATCAGATTCCAGTGATCTTCCTCCTCATCCCCTGCCTTGATTTCACAAGATGGAGTGCCACGTTTCTTAAGGTGTGGCTCAAGGAACGCTTTTAAACATGCAGATTCCAAGGATGAACCCCAAACCCAGACACTCTGTATCTCTATGGAGATTATAGCTGGAATATGCATTTGAGCCAACTCCTGGACTGAAGTAGTTCCACAACCGGTCTCACTTAAGTTTCTGAGATGATGGAAGCCTGTCTGCTAATTCTACAGGTACCCAAAGTGTGCCTTTGGGGGGCTTCCTCCGCAGCCCCCCTTGCCAAGCAGAATCAGGGAGGGCTTGAATGCAGAGAGCACGCTGAGGGCATGCCTGCACAGAAAGCAGAGCTCTTTTTGCCACCACACCTCTTGAAAGAGAGTGAATCCTCAGGAGAGGGTGGGGAGGGGGAAGAGAGTAAGTGAAGGAAATCCTCTTGAAGCTGAAGCACCCTGGGGCCCAGACAAGGGGATGTCCTGAAGGGGGGAGGGAGGATGGGAGACAGGGTGTCGGGGGTGCACGCTGGTAGGGCAGCAGCCACAGGCTCAGAGAGCCACAGCGGGAGCGGCCATGGCTGGGTATTGATGCCACAGTTGCAGTCAGCTTTACAGGAACCAGAGATTTGAAATCGTAGGTGGGACTCCTTTCCTTTTGTTGAGTGCTTGGAGTGGCTCGGATGGTAAAGAATCTTCCTGCAATGCAAGAAACCTGGGTTCGATTCCTGGATCGGCAAGATCCCTTGGAGAAGGGCATGGCAACCCACTCCAGTATTCTTGCCTGGAGAATCCCCATAGACAAAAGAGCCTGGTGGGCTGCAGTCCATGAGGTTGCTAAGAGTTGGACATGACTGAGCCTCTGTACTCTCTAGGGAGCTTCACCCTTCTGGACCCCACCCTCCCAGAAAGAACTCCATCTCACCACTAGGAAAGGAGTAGCAAAGCTCAGTCTGTGGTTGAGGAAAGCCAAGAAAATGATTGCATGGATCCCTAATGCTGAATCTGTCTAGTTAGCTAGCTGGGGGATGGGGTGGATATAAAATCAGTGAGAGGAAAGGCTTGCGAATGCTCTCATCTGGTGGGACTGGGAAGCAAAGGAGAAGAGGGCTACTTCAAGGAAATGGTATCCCTGATGGTGGTAGATCTGCCCTGGACAGGACTATCTGCTGCTATAACCCATTCTCAGATGATGGTTCATATAGCAGAGAGCTGGAAATCTTAATCATGGCTGATTTTTGTGAAATATTTACTTTGTACCTGCCACTATGCTGGGCCTTACACGCACCACCTCATTTCACAACACTCTTTGATAGATCTTACTAATATTGTACCCATTTTACAGATGAGGCTGAGAGAGGTTATATGACTTGCCCAAGGCCATGCAGCTAGGGAGTGGCAGAGCCAGCATTTCAGCCCAGGTAGTCATACTCCCAACCTCTGTTTATTAGTCCCTAGGAAGGGTGTAGGGATATGGGTATGCCTTCCCCTGGGCCTGCGGTTCTGCATGGGCAACCTCTCTTTGCATCTGATAGCTTCTGGTGAACAAGGTGAGTGACTGTATCTATCATGAATTCCCTTGGGTATGAGTTTCTAATCGAAGGAACAGGTAGGGCAGAGGCTCCAAGGCTAAGTCCCTATGCGATCTGCTCCTTTGATCCACCCTCTTGGGCTGGAGAAATGCCGGGGCTGAGGGGTCCCAGAGTATTTGATCTGTTTGATTCTTTGTACCGAGGCCTCTTCACATTTTTGAGAGTCCCTAGTTCAGTGGCTCAGGCAACTGCGCCCAGGGGTGCCCATGCAGGGAACCCTTCTGTCTACTATCCCACTCTAGCAGATGAGCTCCTTCCTCTTCCCTGTCCCCAGGTTCATTAGATGCATCTTTGTCCTGTTACCAAATTCTGAGTCTCACCTTAGTAAGTTGTCTTGTACTTCACTTTTATGAGAACTTTCCCTTTTTGCCAATGGACTTTCTTGGTCCCTTTGGCCTTGACCTAGGTCCTGCTTCCAGACTCCTGCTCTGAGGTTTGTACCTACAATAATCTCATGTTCCTGCACTCTCTTCTCCCTGCTATCAGAGTTGCCATCAGGATGGGATACATCCAGGTGAGTCTTAACAGATTGACCCTCCCAAGAAGTTGGCATTTTAACTGGTGTCGAAGCCCCATGTCAAAGGAATTATGGACTTAAGAATTTTCAAGCCCTTGGGAGGGGATAGGGAGAGATTTGGAAGGGCAAGGGAATGTTTTTAATACTCCTGGAATGCCATGAAGTAGACATCAAATTCAGGCTACCACCAGGCCAGAAATTGGCATATTTTTTTAAGAATCCATCACATCGAATGAACTCCCTCCTCTCACTCACCACTCAAGGTTTTGACTAAAAAGTCTTCCAGATAATGAACTTCTATGATGCAAGCATCATTTTCTCAGAGCTCTGTTGGAAGGACTGCCAAGCTTCATGAGTTACCAAAGACCACACAAACAGTAGTAGTCTAAGCAAAGCCAAATTCCTCCCAAGACTAGTTTCTTTCTATAACCTGAGAACAAATCCAATCTCCACCCTAGACAGGGTGATTTTCCTCTTTTCATTTCTCTGGCACTGATATGAGCCCTCTTCTCCTCTAATCTTCCTCAGACTCTTAGCAGAATACAAATAAGAAGCTGCTGATTTTTCTAGGCTGAGAAATTGAAAGTAACCAGTTTTGCTTTTTCTCTGCCAAAGACAGTGTTCCTTCTGTGCTGCTATATAGGGAAAAAAGGGCAAGACCTTCTGACCTTGTTATGTTCTTATTCATGACCCATCAAGTCATTATGAAAGCTTAGAGGACACTGTTTTTAGTATGGATCCTGGTAAGTTTATCCAGATAATTTCCTATCAAAAGCATCCCTCACCGTCGCCTCCAAACATGTCCTGTCCCTTAAGAATGATTTGGTCTTGGTGTTGGGGCAGGTAACAGGGCTGGGCTCTGTCATCTGGGACTCTTTGGAGCCCTCATTTGAGCTGCTTCAGGTACTGACAAACTGGCCACAGACTATGTCCAGTGTCTCAGGGAAAGCAGTAAATAAAAGCTCCTTCTTTCCTGGGGAGCCCATGTCTATTCTGGCCTCTCCTTACATCAAACTGAGAAGATGTTGAAAAGGGCCATCTCGCTGCAGAGCAGAGAGCATGCAGTGTGGTGGCTGCGTTTCTAACTGGGCTGACTATCAGCCCAAGCCCCACTGCCCTTTTCAACACAGAGAAGTTACTAAATTCTATTTCAACTCTCCTGCTTACATCTTTCCCCATTTTAGCAATTTGCTTTGTAAAAGATGGAGAAGCCAGCAGTGACTGTACCCATAACAGTAGCTGAGGTTGCATTTAAGAAATTCAAATGCTCAGGGTGCACTTCTCCCATTAAGTCCAACTCGAGCCATTGGATGTGCACAGCACTGCTCAACAGAAGACCCCCGAAGGCTGTGTGGCATTTCTGGTATGCTGGGAGTTTGGGAAAGAACGAAAAGGCATTTTCATTTTCTGAACTCAGAAGCACTTTAGGGGTGGGGGAGGGTGTCAGGAATTCCTCCAAAGTCATGGGCCTGCCCACACCTGACTCAGATACTGATGACCTTCCCCAGGCCCTTCCCTCACCCTCCCCAAATAAAAGACAGTATGAGTGACAATGAGCCCCAGTACTTACAGGTGCAGAGGATTTTCGGACAGGAAAATGGAGAAGGCAGGTTCCTGAATGCCTGCTGAGTCAGTTGCATCAGCTTAGGAAGTGATGATTGTAAAAATAAGATGTTTGGAAAATCTTGTTGCCCTCTCCTCTTGTTTTTTCAGTCGATATCCAAACTCAGACCACCCCCTCCTCTTCCCCCAGGACATCTGTCTTTCCTGGCTGCCTGGCGCCTCCATGCCCCTTCTCGTGAGGGTGCTGGCAGCCACACTGCCTCTTGGAGCCTCTGGCCCAGCAAGGTAGTCAGGCTCCTGGGATTAGGCTGGCAAGAATGACTGTCCTCCAAACGATCAGCCCAGAGAAAGAGAGAGTGCAAGCAAACCCGAAAACAGGTCCAGGATGGAGAGCTCCTAGTGCTGAGCGTGTTTCTGGTGTATTCCGAAAGTGGCATCCACAGCAGAGAAAGTGTCCCAAAATAGCTCAGGCTGCCAATGCCTCGCTGAAACCTGAGAAAGAATTGCTGAATTCAAAGATCTGGGTCGCTGTGGGTGTGTGATCAAAGTGTGGATTTGTTGGTAGGAGGAACTTGAGCCATGAGCTTAGGAGAGACACGAGGTCACCTGGGGCATGGCCTGCCTTCTCTCTTCCAACTTGGTTAAGTGGCTGGTGGTGTCAGAAAGCTCCCCTGTGCAGAGTTAGGAGCTGGCAGGAGTTCCTGGGGACGCTGTTCTCATTCCCAGGTCTCTGATGCACCGACAGTGTGAAATAGCAGTGCTCTATTTTTTTTGCATTTCCAACATGGGAACTGATGCTGTGCAAAGGTTTCTTTAAGATGCTGCTCCATAACTGATGAAATTCCCCTTCCGGTAGATTTTTCATTTCTTTTGACCTTTGGCAAAATAAATGTCAGTGCCTAAAAAATTAACAGAGAAGGGCAAACAGTAGGGTCTCTGTGATTTTCTTGGGATTTGAGAAATCTCTCCTCCCTGGCTTCTGACTAGCTGGTGTTTATACAAGGCTGCCTATGGTACTGGGAAGACTGAGATCCACTCAGCCACATGGTCTCATTTTGATATTTGCAAGATCTTGGGACATTCTCCTTTAATCAGGTGTGTTGAAATTTTAGGATTGTCTGCAGAGAGTGTGGGTCAGTATGTGAAAAGTATAGCACACATCTCCCTTGGATCAGCCTTGGGGTTTAAAAAGAAAAAAGCAGAGCATTTGGTTTCTGGCTCTAGATCTGCCTGTCTTTTGCTGAGTGATCTGGGACAAGTCACTTCTCTTTGCTGGATCTCAGGGTAAAATGAAAACAGTAATCCCCAATTCCCAATCCAATGGAACTCTGCAACTCTCTGGACTGTAGCCCATCAGGCTCCTCTGTTGATGGAATTTTCCAGGCAAGAATACTGGAGTGGGTTGCCATGACCTCATCCATGGGATCTTCCTGACCCAGGGATCAAATTCATGTCTCTTGTGTCTCCTGCAATGGCAGGTGGGTGCTTTTCCACTAGCACCACTGGGGAAGCCCCAGTGGTATCAATAGTGAAGATTAATGCCAAGGGTCAGAAGAATGCTACTGGGGGAGGGTTTGTCTCTCTCAGTATTTGACGGCAGGCTTCAGTTCCTTAGGGGACCCTGACTGGTAGCCTGTATCAACATGCCTACAGTGAGCCCAGTGCATACCACAGCACTAGGTACTAGGGGCTTCATGCACAGTGGTCAAGGTTATGTCCAATTCCAAGCTGTAGGACTTTTGATCACTTGCTTAGTGCCCAGGAGTTCAGTTTTCCCATATGTCAAGTGAGTATACAAATTAGTAATACAGGTCTACAGTCCTTTATCTGAAACCATTGAGACTACATATGTTCTGGATTTCACGAGTTTTTTTTTTTAGGTTTTATTAAAGCAGTATGGTGTATATATACATACACACACACACACACACACACACACTACCCTTTGAGGAATCTGGGGCAAGTATTCTGTCATCAATCACACTAATATTTCTCAATGGGATAAATGAATAGCCTGGGCTTCGCTGGTGCCTCAGACAGTAAAGAATCTGCCTGCAATGCAGGAGACCCAGGTTCAGTACCTGGGTTGGGAAGATCCCTTGGAGAAGGGAATGGCAACCCACTTCAGGATTCTTGCCTGGAGAACTCCATGGACAGAGAAGCCTGGTGGACTACAGTCTATGGGGTTGCAAAAATTAGGACATGACTGACTGAGCAAATAACACACAAAACAATTCAGGCTCAGTTTGGCTACCATATGAGCTTGCCACAAAATTTCAGTTTTCAGAATCCTTTGGATGTCAGAAAACCAGGTAAGAAATTGTGGACAATGAAAGAAGCTAATGTTTCTTTGGGCTTCCTTGGTGGCTCAGCAGGAAAGAATCCACCTGTCAGTGCAGGAGACCTGGGTTCAGTCCCTGGGTTAGGAAGATCTCCTTGAGAAAGAAATGGCAACCGACTCCAGTGTTCTTGCCTGGGAAATCCCATGGACAGAGGAGCCTGGCAGGCTACAGTCCATGGGGTTACATGGGCATGACTTAGCTACTAAACAACGTTTCTTTAGTGTGTGCCATGTGCGAGGTATGGTTCTAAGTAGTTTGTACACATTAACTGATTTAGTTGGGCCAATAACCCTATGAGGTGAGCATTATTATTATCACTATCATGCCCATTTTACAGATGAAGAAACTGAGGCTCAGAGAGGTTAAATCACCTAAGCAGAGTCTGAAAGCCAGTGAGGGGCAAAACTGGGATTCTAACCCAGACAGTTCAGCCTAAGAATCTGTGCTCTTAACCATCTTCTGTACAAACTCGATGGGGTTAAAATGAGGCTTCAAAGGCCCACAGGGTGAAAAGTCAGTGGCTGGTGGATACTGAGGCAAAATGGTGAGCCAGTGGTCCATCTACAAGGAGCAGCTTACCCAGCTCCACCTGACTGTTCCCATCTCAGAACCGGGATCTGAGTTTTCTGTTTTTCCCGCATTATATAGGTGAAATCTCCTGACTTTCAAATGTTAGCAACACTTTAAAAAATGGCAAAAACATCGTAGGGGTCAAATAAAAATCCTTCTACAGGCTGAATCCAGCCCGTGGCTGCTAGTTTACAGACTCTGTGATCAGGAAATAGATGTGAAAGAGCTTTGAAAACTGAAGAACGTGTTCTAGACACAGACAGTCTCATTCTTAGGGTTAAGGTATTTTTTTTTTTTTCCTTCACTGTGTCTAGTTTTTTGAAAACTGGTATTCCTGGCCTGATGGAGATGAAAAGTAGGAATTAAACAGAGACTTCAGTGAACTTGAATGCTTCATTCCTTTGGCAGGCTGGATAAATGAGAAGCCTAGGTGTACTGGATGGGCTAAGCCTCAGAATTCCTGCCACACCCACAGGCCCCTTCTAAAGAGTTTCCATCCGCAGACCCTAGCCGAGGGAAGGAGCAGTTTCTTATGAATAGGTGGCTATGTTTGGTACCCACGTGACCCTGCTTCCCCCTGCCAATAGCCGACTTAGCCAGGAGAGGGCATCTGATCCAAGAGCAGTCACTCTATAGGCTGGCAAGTTGCCTAGGAGGGAACGTGGGATGAGAACTTTGCCCAACAAGCACAGTGGTGACTAAATTTGGACCAATGAGAGTCTCGCTTGGGGAGCTTGAATACCAGACCTAGAGTGAGCAGTTGGCAACAGGGGCAGAATACAGGCAGCAGGGCTCACAAATAAGCAGACCCAGGAGAGATGACTGAGCTTCAACCAGGCGCCAGATACTTGACACACGTTTTGTGTTGAGCACATTCAAAGATCCTGTGAAGCAGGCACCGTTATTATCCCTGTTTTACAGAAAAGACAACAGGCCAGTGCTGGGAGTTGGAATCTTGGTTTATTTGATATTAAATTCAGGATGGAGGGGATACATGTATACCTGTGGCTGATTCATATTGATGTATGGCAGAAACCATCACAATATTGTGAAGCAATTATCCTCCAATTAAAATAAATAAATAAATTAAAAATAATATCCAGGGTGTCCAGACACCTAAGCCAGCTGTTCTTAAACTCTAGAGGGTTTCAGAATCACTTGGGTCAAAATGCAGATTCCTTGGCCTCACTCCAGACCTACTGAATCTGACTCTCTGAATGTGGAGCCCCACCTCCCAACTCTGCATCTGCATTTTAACAGTCCTCACAGAGGAATGGCTGATGCAAAGGGCTTCCCAACCACACTTAGAGAAATGCAGTTTGAGGGAGTATGGCAGGTACTGTAAACTGCTCTGCCTTCACCTTCAGAAATAAGGTCAAGGTCAACAGATGAGGTCAAAGTCCCACTGACACTCTTTTGGAAATGGGGCCGATTCTACAAATATGAGGACATCAGTCTGTCCTCTCTTCTAATTCCAGAAGTATCCACTGACACCCGTTACCTGAAGAAAGATGACAGGCCTAAGATGAAGGCTCAGCACTTTGTAGAGAATAACCTACCTGTTCTTTGCAGGCAGAGCTCATAGCAGCCATACCATCGTCACTAAGCATTTTCCATGAAGAGCACACATTGCAGAGACTTCCTGTATTGGCAGCGAAGAACAGGAGAGAAAATGCCCAAAGGCAGAGACATAGATTATAAACCATGGGATTTAAAAATGTAAATCTACTTCCTAGGCCAAACATAGAGACTCTCTGCAGCACTAGAATAGTGTGTAAAAGATCCATCAGTGCTCTTCTTCACACCATTGATGAAAGGGTTGAGCAGGATGGGACCAAGGCTAGAAGCTGCCTTCTAGATTATTTTAGAACCCCAGTCTGGCTATAGTATTGAGCCAATTGAGAATTCATTTGCCTTTAGGAACTCTCCTGGGAGAGACAAGTAATAGTCTGAAGGCTGCTTGGAGTGTCTCAAGTCAGAAACTGGTTTGTGAGCCAAATGCTTAATGGCATCAGGCAAATATTCCTACAAGACAGTTGGGTGGTCCAAGGGATGGCAAAAGTCAAATGCGCTGGCCAAGTCCTGCCCAGCAGGGCTTGAATTTGCACTTGGCAAGTTATATTTCTCTCATGCTTCTTTATGTGGACACTTTATTTATATATGTTAATATCCTCACTTAGGCTAAGGTCAAACTCTGTTCTTCCCAGTTCTGGCCAGAAATATTTCCTGTCTTACAGGTATCTGATCTTATCTTTGTTGATACTTTCGCTGTGAGGGATTCCCTAAAGAAGGTCCTTGGATAAGTGCCCATCCTCCAGGAAAATTTTTGCAGTCCTCGGGTGCAGTGAGAAAGCCTGAGGACGATGTAGCCAGTGTTTTGTAAAGCAAAACCTATTTCATTGAAAGAACTGTCCTTTATTCTGAGATTGTTTGCTTCTCTTTTTTGTGTTTAAAGAAAACTCTTTCTAGGAAATGATAATTTGAGGTTGTTTTGTCTTGCTTGATCCTTTACTTGGAGAAATAAAAACCTGGCAACCTATTGTCAGTCTCCCCATATTTTTGGTTTGTGATAGCTGCCAGTCTTGGGAACCTGGTTTAATTGGTTTCAGTTCTGCTAGAACCTCTAGGTACCTTCTATCACCACTTCCATTCTAAGTACTTATAAATTACCTGCTTCATAATCTGCGGCAGAATCTCTCCAAGGATTGACATCAAGCTTACAGCTCTGGAGTTTACAGTATACTGGTCTGTAGTTTCCTTCTTTAAGAAAATTGGGATGCTGCCCATGTGCAGTCCTTTGATATCCCTCCTGTTCTCTCCAATTGCACAGGACAGCAGCTAATGCAAGGCAGTTCCGTTTGCTCTTCTTTTAATGTTTTTTTTTTTTTTCCCTATAGAGTTGGACATGCATATACATGTTGTTTGGGGAATTTGCAGCACATCCAATGAAAGTGTAATTCCCAACTAACAGTCAAATCCTTCTCTTTGGAGCTACCCAGAACACACCTACCCTCTCTTCCATATGACAGCCCTTCAGAGACTCGAAGACAGTGTGTGACTCTCCTTTGAGTTAAGAGCACCAGCTGAGTCAGACAGCCGCGAGTGACAAGCCCAGCTTCACCCCCTCTCGGCTGTGGGAGCCCAGGTGAGTTACTTGATTTTATTTTCTCTCCACTTGTTTTTTTTTTTTTAGCTGATTTATAAAATGAGGGTAAAAAACCCCACTTCATTGGTTCGTTGTGTGATAAATGATGTGATATATATAAAGAGCTTAACCCAGTGCCTGGCAGAGTGAGGATTCCGTGAATGCAAGCTCTTTGCCCCTTCAATTTATAAAGAGCCAGGTGGGCATTTTAAGCATCAGGGCTATTGGAGAAGTGGGGTGAGCAATGGGGTGAGGGAGGTGGCAGACCCTCAAGTAGATCAGGTCTTTCTCTACCCTGAGGTTGTCTCTTTTCTGTTATCCTGATGCTTGCTTGCTAGTGCCGGGGGGGTGGGGTGGGGGGTGGGGTGGGGTGGGGTGGGGGGTGAGGGGGGTGAGGCTATCATGCAGAATCTCAGGAAAAGTTTATTTTCAAGAGCTGGAGAGCCATTTGTTGGCATATTGAACTGTCTCTTGTTTATTCTTATTTCCCTGAGCAGCTAGCCCAAACTCAATTACCTTTTGTGAGGCAGCAGGCATGTGACACCTCCTACTAGCTGTATTGATCAGTGTAAACTGGGCCAGACGTGAGAGATCTGAGATGCTAGGCAGCAGTTTCTAGGCTTTTCCTTCCTTAGTAGGCCTCCCCTCTCTGTGTCTATAGAGACATTGGCACGAACAAAATGAAAATCTGGGGCCCAAATGGCCTGAGCCTGCAAGCGCTCTTGCTAGGTGGCCACCTTAGAAGACGGCTGATGATTAATGGTCACAATGAACCAGAACTTGAACTCCTTGAATGTCCAGAGTCAGAGTGGTTTTCTAACAGGAGCTCTTTGCACACCCTGGGTTTTGCAAGCAATTGCATGATATGAACTCCAAATGCCATTGCAGCTAGAAAAAGTTTGGAAGGAGACACACCCAACTGTGAACAGACAGAGGAATGGAACTTGAGGGGCTGGGGTGGGGTGGGGTAGGTGCAGGACTGGCTTTATCTGTAGGTAGGATTTCAAGTTTTTATCCTGAGAATATATTCCTAGATTACTTGTGTAATTTTTAGGCATAAATAAAAGTAGAAAAATAAGAAATTGGATTTTTAAAAAGTAATAATAAAAAATAAAAGTAAGCCATTAGAGACAGTTTTCAGAGGTCACTACTGACCAAGGATCTCAGTGATACAGGAATTAAGCCTATTGCAGGAGAAAGGTTACTTGGGTGGGGGAGATGTTGAGGCCCCTTAGAGAGAGGAGAGGAGAGGGCTAGAGATAGAACTGTAGAGGAACATACCTTTTAAAAAGAAAGAAAAGTATTTTTTTCTTCTAATACAATAATATTTATATGGACAGATGAGAGAATACAGCTAAGAAAAACAAAAGTAAAAATTCTCTTTAATCCAGTCACTCAGGAATGGTCACTGTTAACATTTTGGTATACATCTTTCTAAACTATATTTTTTTTCTATGCAAAATATATATATTTATTTTATAAAAATGAGATAATTTTCACTGGACACTGCAGATGTACAATGATTTGTATAATCATTCAGTGGATTGGGTTCTAACACTGGCATTTAGGTAATTTCCAAGATTTTATGATCATAAACAACAGTGCTTTCTAGCTATGTGACTTTGGGAAAGCTAACTAATCTCTCTGTGCCTCATCTGAAAATGAGAGTGATAATACTTACCTCATAGGGCTGCTGTGAGCAGCAAGTGAGATTTTGCATGTATAGTGCTTAGCACAGTGCCTGGCACAGTAAACATTAGCTGTTATTATTAAGTATAATAATAATAGTAATAATAATAATTGTTGTTGTTGGGTTCCCTGTGAGTACTTTTTGGTCTAGGGTTGGGGAGAGTGACTGAAAGTTTTCTCTTTGAGTAGTATACTACAGTGAGTTCTAGAGTCAAACGGAGCTGTATGGTTTTGGTCATGTCAGTTCACTTCGCCAAGACTCAGTTTTCTTATCTGTAAACTGAGAATTAAAAACACCTAGCTTACAGGATAGATGCTGGGATCAAATGAGAGAATGCATGTAAAATCCTCAGTGTAGTTCTTGGCATGTAGCAAGAATTCCAAGTCAGTTGATATTATTATTATTACTATTATTATTATCACGATGATGATTCAGCCATTAGTGGGGTAGGAAGAGCATGGTGGCACTTGGGGAGTGGTTCTAATCATATGTCTATTTACTAAGAGAGGAAATTAGTCTGATTCTGGAATCAGACTAACTTGGGCTCATATCAGGGCTTTGCCATGTGCTGGCTCTATGATACTGGTTATAATTTCTCCAAGCACCTCTCACCATTTGTAAAAGAATATATTATACATACACACATATATATATAATATATATGTTCACTGCTGAACACCTGAAATTAACATGACATTATAAATCAATTGTATTTCAATAAAAAATAAAATTGAGAAAAAGAAAATGAAGGAAAAAATTTCTAAAGCATAAAATAAATGGGAATGGCGTCAGTGCCTACCTTGCAGGTGTGGCCACGAGGTGTGAAGGATATAAAGCAAGTGTAGTGCTTAGCCTGAGTGCCCAGGTATTGTTGGGTGATAATTATCTTTGGTTGTTGGAGCATGGGGAGGTTTATAACAAGCTGAATGCCTCCCCCAGCCCCTAGATTCTGAGTCCCTGGGTACTTCAACTTCACCTAAAAGGCTTTTCTCTGTTCGGGGCTCAGGGACCATTTCTGCCCTTAGTATAGGGGTTGGAGGGCTCCTGATTCAGAAGGCTCTGGCAAACCTTTTTGTTAATTCTACCCTGATCTTGTGCCCCAGTTCTAGAAAGCAGACTAAAGTCCTGCTTCTATGAGCAAGTTCTCACCTGGTATGCTTAAGATTTGCATGCTTTTCTTGCCAGCTGTCTGGATGCCCTGGGGCCTCACTGTTGAATTCTAACCCTATGGCGGGGTAGCTGGTTGCCAGATTTCCCTCCGAGTCTCTGACACTAGGGCCAGTTGGCTTTTTAGTTGTCACCATTGCTGGGCTCTCTTAAGCCCCGTGGCCCATCCTTCCAAACCCTGGTTTACCTGCACCTGAACCCACTCTTCTGCACTGCTCCACTCAGCCTCTAGCCCTGTTCCCTCTATCCCCTGCCTGCTCTTCCACGGCCCACTGGTGGGAGCGCCTGGCTCCCATGACCCTGGTGTCCGCTCAGCCACAGAGAGAACATCTCATTTCCTGAGCCAAGACCCTTTGATCTCATCTCTTTACTTGTGTGACTCCTCTTTCCTTTGGGATGGCCAG
Source organism: Nanger dama (assembly GCA_917880005.1). Lineage (NCBI taxonomy): Eukaryota > Metazoa > Chordata > Mammalia > Artiodactyla > Bovidae > Nanger > Nanger dama. Next base: position 4,585,349 of record CAKJTW010000085.1, on the reverse strand, counting down.
AGGTGGGCAGAGTGGCCTGGTGCAGTTACTGGGGGCAAGGGGAAGAAGGGTGGAGTTGCATAGGCCAAGTGCTAAAGCGGAGCTTCTGGAGGGCTGTCAAGTGAAATGCGGCCAGAGGCAAATGTCAGAGCCTATATAGAGGCAGGAATCTGGGACCAGAGAGACAGAGCAAGCACTAGCAAGTCAGGAGCAGTGGGGCGGGTGGGCGGGTGGGCAGGCTGGCTGGCTGGCGGGCAGGAGGGGGGGCGTGGCAGGGGATAGCTAAGGGAGATTGCAGAGAACAGCTGCTGGTACTGGGTCTTACTTTAATGAACTGGCTGGGCATGGGGCATAAGTAAATTGGCCAGACCAAAACAACTAGGGGCGCAAAGGACATACTCCCTCTCTTCTCCCTGACTGGCAAGGTAAGATCTTTCCGGGTTTTGCCTGGTGGGAAACTGTGGCATGTTCAGGGATTTTTCTGAAGATGTGGTAGGTGGGGGTGGTCATCTACGGCTGCCCTTTTGACCCATCTTTCCCATTGCACCAATTATTAGAGTAACCACGGTCCTAGCATGAGGCCAGTATTTCAGATAGGGTGGATCATTATAGCACAGCAGAGAAGAGTAGGGGCCTCTGGAGTTGGGTGGGCCTGGGAATCCAAGTGACTGCAGGCAAATTATGAAACCCTCTCTGGACCTTAGTTTTCTCCTTTGTAAGATGAGGATTTTGAGGATGACTGTCACTGAGGATGACCAAAATCTCTCAGTGTTGCTGTGGGGACCAAGTAAGACAGTGCATGTAAAGTGCCCAGTAGGGTACTTGCCAGTCATCATATGCTCAAGAAATGCTGGGCATTTGGCACTTCTGTTGCTAGCATTCTTAATATTATTATGGAGGCATGCTGCACCAGATTGATGAGTTTTATGACATTGTCCTAAATGAGCAAGTGTTCCACTGGGGGCATGAGCAGGCTGAGGGGACATGTCAACATTGTGTAATGTGTGTGTTAGTTTCCAAGTTCTGTGCCAAGAATCCCCATTGGAGGCTGCTTATGGGAGTGGGCCAGAGGGCTGAGGCTCTGGGCTTATCCACTCACTCTTACCCAGTTGTCAGAGAAGCTTGAAGTTTGTACTTCCTATGGCCTGAGCTTCAAGTGAACCATGATCTAGGACATCAGAGAGATAACCAAATGTAGCCTTAGGGATGCCAAAGGCTAGGCAACCCCAAGGAGTAAGTGATAGTCAAAGACAAACAGTTTCTAGTGTTTCAATGGTCTTATTCTAACTCCAACCCCAACTAATCTGAGCACACTGGTAAAATGGGAATAATGCTACTATTGTAAGATTCCAATGTGGAATGCTTATACATCCTGGTACACTGCAGACGCTAAAGTGTACTGCCTTGAACACACTAGGTGAGCAGTAGGTGGTGGCAGTAGTGGTGATTTTTGTTATTAAAAATCAAAATGTTAACAAACAGGAATTTCAGTTTGTGGAATGCTACTCTCATTGATGAGTTAAACGCCTTCCTTTTCCTGAGGAAGACATTTAGGTCCATTAGAGTAGTAGAATGGGGATTAAAGCACTAGCAGGACTCAATGAGCTCTAGGAAGTAATAGTTATCCTGGGGCAAAGTGTGTTCTCATCCAGACCCTTGGCTGGCTTGCTAGTGCTGTGGTGGAAGAGAGCATAGCTCAGGAACCTGCACTTCTCACAATTTTCCAGAAGGTGGTGCTGCTGTTTCATTTCAACCAGGACCTCCCAGGCTCTGGGCTGCTGAAGTTGCCAGTGTTGATAGCTTTTGTAAACTGAGTGTGTACTGTGTGACTGAGCTGGTTGGTTTGAAAAGGATAGAGGTGGAAAGGATAGTTGCTCCAGCTTTGAGTTTGTTTAATGCCATACAGCTTCTTTAACCTGAGAGGCCCATCTCTGATGCCACAGAGCCAGCAAACACATAAGAGGTCTCCATCACGAATCATTTGTCTATTTCCCCATCTTTTGATATTGCCTTTTGACTGCTAAACTTGTTTCCTGCTTACAGATTTTCTTGCCACTTGGGCTTCAGCAGGACCCCTGATATAATTGCTTTAGAGGTTCTCTACACACTGTCCTTTGGCCATGGCAGATACATCAGTACCCTTAAATTCACGGCAGTTCAGCAATGTGCCCAGGGAGGAAAATGACGACAGCACAAATAGGGAGACGACCTTCTCTGGACCAATGCTACAGAACAGAGCAGAGGGCCAAATTCTGCCTTCTAGTGTCCAGCCTATGGTCTCAACTTCAGCATCAGACCCTGGAGGGATGTCCACACAGCTGATGACATCCTCAGCCTTTGACCCCATGGCCGCACCTCTAATGGGAACAGCAAGCTCTGGAGCTGTGTCCTCACCACTCCTGTCAGACTCTGGGGCACTGTCCCCATTGTTAATGCCAACTTCGGATTCAGAGGCTCTGTCCCCATTGTTAATGCCAACCTCAGACTCTGGGATGCTGTCCCCATTGCTAATGCCAGCCTCAGATTCTGGAACATTGTCTCCATTGCTGTCCACTTCAGAGTATGGATTAATGTCCCCAGGGCTGATGACGATTCCTGACTTTGGAACAATGTCCACAGCTCTAACGGCAACAACAGATTCTGAAGACATATCACCACTGGCAATGTCAGCCTCATCCTCTGAAGCAATGGCCGCACCATTGATGCTAGCCCCAGATTCTGGAGAGCTCTCCCCTCTGCTAATGCCAGATATTAACCCTGGAGAGATGTCCACACAACCAATGCCAGCTCCAAGCTTTGAAGGAATGTCACCATTGCAAATTACAGATGAAGACACTGAAGCAATGTCCAAAGTGCTAATGACTGCCCTGGTCTCTGGAGAGATCTCTTCATTGCTCATGTCAGACACCGACTCTGGAAGCGATCTCCTCACTGATAATGTCAGCCCTAACTTCTGAAGCAATGTCCACCCAACTAACGAGCACCCAAGATTCTGGGGAAGTGTCCACCCAGTTAATGTCAGGCTCAAACTCTGGAGTAGAGTCTTTACCACTAATGACAGCTCCAGGCTCCGGAGCCATATCTTCACCACTCCTGTCAGTCCCTGAGGCTGGAGAAATGCCCACCTTGTCAAAGCCAGCCCCAGATGCTGAGGCAGTGTCCCCACAGCTAATGATGGCTCTGACCTCTGGAGGGATGCCCACCCAGCTGATGCCAGCCCAAAGCTCTGGAGCTATGTCCTCACAGTTAACACAAAATCTAGATTCTCAGATTGTGTCGACTCCACCAACGAGAGCAACAGCCTCCGGGGAGATGTCTGCATCGTCAGCGAGAGCCTCAGATTCTGGAGCGAGGTCGACACTGCAAATGAGAACCCCAGCCTCTGGCAATATGTCCACGCTGCTAAATACAGTCCCAGATTCTGCAGCACTGTCCACACCACTGATGACAGCCACAACCTCTGGAACCATGTCCGCAGAGCCAGTGCCAACTGCAACCTCTAGAGGAATGTCCACACACTTAACAACGGCTCAAATTTCTGGAACCACATCCACGGGCTTTATGAAAGTCCCAGCCAGTGGGGCAAAGTCCACACCACGAATGAGAGCTCCAGCCTTGGGGGCAATGTCCATCCCACCCAGCACAGCCCCCCATCTCTGAAACAGTATCTATGCTACAAATGACCACCCCAGCCTCTGGGTCAGTATCCACACTGCAAATAAAAGCGCCTGTCTCTGGAGCAACATCTAGGTCACAAAGGAGAGCCACAGCCTCGAGAGTGACAGCTGGACCACAAATGAGAGCCCCTGGAGCCATGTCCACCCCACCGATGACAGCCAAAGCCTCTGGATCCATGTCCTCACTATTAACGAGAGACACAGCCCCAGGAGTGATGTCCGTGCCACCGATGAAAGCTACAGCCTCAGGAGCATTATCCAAGCCACTAACAACATCCAAAGCCTCAGAAGCAATGTTCATGCAGCACATGACAACCGCAGCTTCTGGAGAGATCTCCACAATGCTAATGAGAGACATAGCTTCTGGAGCCATGTCCATGCCACAGATGACAGATGCTGCCTCTGCCGGGATGTCCACACCACTAATGAGAGCCCCAGCCTCTGGAGACGTGTCCACACCACAAATGACAGCCGCAGCCCCTGGAAGCATGTCCATGCCCCTAACGAGAGCCCCGGGCCCTGGAACCATGCCCACAGTGCTAATGAGATCCACAGTCTCTGGAAAGATGCCAAGTCAGCCAATAGGCACTCAAGACTTTGGGGGGATGTCCATGTCATTCAAAAGATTCGTGACCTCTGGAGGGATGTCCACATTACAGATGCGAGCCCCAGACTCTGAAGTGATGTCCACACCAAAAATTAGAGCCCCAAGCTTTGGGGCAGTATCCACACCACTGATGAGAGCCTCAAACCCTGGAGAGGCATCCACACTTCTCACAAGAGCATCATCCTCTGGAGAAATGTCCTCAGCACTAACAAGACCCCCGACTTCTGGGGAGATAGCCACCACCCCTCTGAGAGCCCCAGCTTATGGAGCAATGTCTACTCCGCAAAGAACAGCCACAGCCTCTGGCATGATGTCTGTGCCACAAATGAGGGCTCCAATCTCTGGGCTGATGTCCACACCACTCATGAGAGCCACAGCCTCTGGAGTGATGTCCATGCCTCAGATGACAGCCGTGGCCCCTGGAGGGGTGTCCATGCCGTTGTTGAGGGCCCCAGCCTCTGGAGCAACATCTGCACCACAGATGCCCACAGCAGCATCTGCAGAGGTGTGCACGCTATCCATGCGAGCCCCCAGCTTGGGAGTGATGTCCCCGCCATTATTAAGGGCTCCAGTCTCTGGAATTATGTGCACACCCCCGAGGAGACCCTCAGTCTCTGAAGATGTGTCCACAGAGTTCATGAGAGCTCCAGCCTCTGGAAAAATGGCCACCGCACAAACCACAGCCATGGCCTCGGGAGGGATGTCCAAGCCATTCATGAGAGCCGTGGCCTCTGGAGTAACACCCATGCCACTGATGTCTGCCATGGCTTCTGGAGAGTCATCCATGCCACTAATGAAAAACCCGTCATCTGGGGCAATGTCCACACTGCAAACAAGAGTTGTGAGTTCTGGATCAACGTCCTTGCCACAAACGACATACACAACCTCAGGAAAGATGTCCACACCGCCAATGAGAGCCTCAGCTCCCGGAGCCACATCCACACCACTTATGAGAGCCTCAGCTTCTGGAGCCACATCCACACCACTTATGAGAGCCTCAGCTTCTGGAGCCACATCCACACCACTTATGAGAGCCTCAGCTTCTGGGGCCACATCCACACCACTTATGAGAGCCTCAGCTTCTGGAGCCACATCCACACCACTTATGAGAGCCTCAGCTTCTGGAGCCACATCCACACCACTTATGAGAGCCTCAGCTTCTGGAGCCACATCCACACCACTTATGAGAGCCTCAGCTTCTGGAGCCACATCCACACCACTTATGAGAGCCTCAGCTTCTGGAGCCACATCCACACCACTTATGAGAGCCTCAGCTTCTGGAGCCACATCCACACCACTTATGAGAGCCTCAGCTTCTGGAGCCACATCCACACCACTTATGAGAGCCTCAGCTTCTGGAGCCACATCCACACCACTTATGAGAGCCTCAGCTTCTGGAAAGATGTCCATGCCACTTCTGAGACCCATATCCTCTGGGGGGATGTCCATGCCACTAATGAGGGCCACAGTCCCAGCAGCCATGTCCGTATCCCAGATGGCAGCCCCAGCCCCTGGAATGATGTCCACCCTGGGAATCAAAGCCACAGATTCTGGGGAAACATCTGCCCCTTGCATCAATGTCACAGCCTCTGGATCAAAGTCCACACCACACGCAACGACCACCCCCCCCAAAACAGTAAAGCCGCCATCAGAGGAAGTCCCATCTTTTGGCATGCTGACCCCAGCACTCTGTTACCTCTTAGAAGAACAAGAAGCAGCCCGGGGTTCACGCCCTGTGGAAGAGGAGGTGGAGATTGATGAGGAGAAGCAAATGAAGGGATTTTTGAATGATTCAGAGAAAATGGCTTTTCTGGTGTCTCTTCATCTGGGGGCAGCAGAGAGGTGGTCCATCTTGCAGATGGAGGTAGGAAACCCCCTCACCAGTGAAGATAAATCTTTCCTGAGAAGATCTCAGGGCTTATATGACTCCCTGTCTGAAATTGACATCCTCAGTGCGGTTCTCTGCCATCCCAAGCAGGGTCAGAAGTCGGTCAGGCAGTATGCCACTGACTTCCTTCTCCTGGCCCGACATTTGTCTTGGTCTGATGCCATTCTGCGGACCAGGTTCCTGGAAGGACTCTCTGAAGCTATTGCCACCAAAATGGGCCGGATCTTCCTGAAGGTGGCTGGCAGCCTAAAGGAGCTGATAGATAGGTCTCTCTATACCGAGTGCCAGCTGGCCGGAGAGAAGAATTCCCGAGGCAGCTCCAGCCAGGTTCTGACATCACCCTGTAAGCGGAATAGCGAGGAGGCAATGGAGAATGAATTGAACCCCCAGCAGCAGACCGAGGAGGTAATGATGGGGAAATACACTCAAGGTTTCTGAATAGAAAATTGAAGGCATCTTGCTCCTTTGTGTAGACTAAGGAAGAGGCTGGGAGAGGCATTGAGCTCCTAGACCATAAACCCCAACCTGGGATTTCGTCAGTGGGCCTGATTAGGCCCTTATTTTGGGCATATTAACCCAAACTCCATTAACTTTGTGGAGCCTTGCCTTACCCAAGATACTCAGGGCATGGGGGTGATGAAAGGTCTAAATCTTCTGAGGGAACTGGTTGGGCTCAGTCCCAATTCGCTACTACTGATTCCAGGCCCAGTTCTAAAAGAGGGGTCATGTTTAGGAAGCTGGGTCCCACCTATAGCTGCATGTGTTGTAGACCCAGATCACTAGGGAATTTGACCAGTTTAGTCCTTGGTCACACTTTTTATACAAATAAGGTACATTGACCAAGTTCCTTGACATGCTAAGTGATTGAGATTATCCAGGTAGAACCCTACTTGTCATAGTAAGCATGGCTCTTACATTTGCTGTTTCTGTTTTTTTTTCTCACTCCCAGCACCAGCATGTTCCCAAACGCTGTTACTACCTGAAAGAGCATGAAGACCCTCAAGAGGGTCTGCACATCCACCTTCGAAAGAGCACAGGCCATCAGAAGGCCCCCACTAACAAGTAATGCTACCTGGACTCTTCTCCTGTGATGTCCAACTTGGCTGCTAACTTGAGAACTGGTTCCTAGACTCATTCCATGCAATTACATCATTAAAACTTGTGGCCTTTCCCCCTTCAGCACCCTCTCCAGGTGCATCCCACCCTATCCCCCACTTGGTTGACTTGACCTTCTCTTTCACCCCACATGCCTTTAACCTGCCCCAACAATCAGAACGTGGACTTCAAGAATGTTCAGTGTATGAAGTTCTGAACTCCCATTACCAACAAGGACAGTGCTAGTTCTTGGTCCAGGGAGAAGTCTAGGCAGGAGAAACTATGTCCTACCTCAAAAACACCTTAGAGTGTCTTGCCACATGTCATCAGGCAAACTTGAGGAAGCCCTGGTCCCATTTCACCTGGCAAGGAGCCCATAAGGAGAGTGATGCCCACTCCAATACCATCCTTTTCATCCAGTATACTTGTCCCTATATGCCCCAACTCACAGCACTTAAATTTGGTCTCCAAGGCCCTTGTCCTGTTTATAGTCTCCATCCTGAACCATTCGTTTTGACCCATAGTAATAATCTTAGTAATAGCTAATGTTTATGTACTATGTGACAGGTAGTGGGCTAAACTCTTGACAAGCACCATCTCACTACATTCTTACCATAACCTAACTTGTTCTTCTGTTTCAACTTCTGAAGTCTTGATCTATTGTCAGTGGCCATTGTCTTGTCCCTCAGTGTGAAATTTCTAGCTCTGACCTTTGGGTGACCTCCTCAGTTGTTAATTGCCCTCACTCCCCTTGGCTATTGTGCTTCGTGGCCAGCACTCTTGATAAAGATCTTGGTCTTTAAACAGGCATAGATAGAACATAATGTGAGCAGTGTTTGCCTTAATGTGGTGGGATTATGGGTGTTTTAATGTTCTTCTTTTTACTTCTCTGTACTTTCCAGATTCTCTACAGTAAGCATGTATTACATTTGTAATCGTTAAAGTAAATAAAGTTCATTTACGAAAAAAGAATTAACTGTGGCTAACAGAATTTGATTTATTGAGTCCTTCATTCAGTCAATATTTATTATCTAACATGTGTCAGCCACTGTTTTGGGGACAGACAGATAAGAACATTGATCAAACGGAAACTTCATTCCAACGGAAGAGGGAGACAGACAGTAAGTAAGAAAACACATAAGTAAGATAGGTTGAAATCGTGGTGAAGGCTATAAAGACAGGAAATAAGGATAATGGGGAATTTGATACAGAGCAAATTTGTTTATTCAATAATAGTCCATGTAATTGGGTTACTCAAAGATCTTTTAAAAGGAGTGACATGATTAGAAACACATTTTAGAAAATTAACTTGGACAGAGGAGCCTGGCAGGCTACAGTCCATGGGGTCACAAAGAGTTGGACATGACCGAGTGCCTGAGCACAGCAGCAAGCACTGCAATAGTACAGGTGACTGACTCTTCAGATGACTCAATCTAGGGTCAGGGTAGTGGGGATGAAAAGAGGCACAGAGACCAAATCTTCTCTGAGGGTTCAAGTCTGCTGCTCCGTTACCCTAAACATTGGATCTGATTCCAGGAAGAGGAAAATGATTCTCAGAAAAAGCAAAGATTAGCAGACAAATTGGCAGCCCCATGGTGACATAGAGAAGAATCTGGCTCTGTGGGCTGCCTGTGGATGCATCAATCACCAGTGCTGTTTCCTCGGGCCTGGGGGAACGGGCGGTAGGGGAGGAAGAGGGTTCAACTGGTTGGGAAACCAGAATTCTAGGTAGTGGGACTCTAGGGACCAGTTTTCCTCTCTTATCTGACCCTATTGGCTCACACCTGGTCCATTCCAGGCCAGACTGGATTTTGGATCTCCACATTCAGCCAGAGTTGCTCTTAGTTCAGGGAAAGGGCTGTTGACTTTCCTGAAAAAGAAGTTGATGATGCAGAGTCACAATTTGTGTCTGGAACCTATATAGGGAAGGCAAATGTCTTAAAAATGAAAACTTATTTTCTGATCACCATGATAATGCAGAACGATCGCAAGTCTCTGCTTCATTTTTCGCCCCAGTCATTATTTTCCCCTTGGCTTTTGCCTCTCCTGTCCTTTAGGCTAATGTCACTAGAGATAAATAGAATAAATGAAGCCTGATCATACCCTGTATAATCATAAGGGATTTGATATAGGTCATACCTGAATGATCTAGTGGTTTTCCCTACTTTCTTCAAGTCTGAATTTGGCAATAAGAAGTTCATGATCTGAGCCACAGTCAGCTCCCAGTCTTGTTTTTGTTGACTGTATAGAGCTTCTCCATCTTTGGCTGCATAGAATATAATCAGTCTGATTTCAGTATAGACCATCTGGTGATGTCCATGTGTAAAGTCTTCTCTTGTGTTGTTGGAAGAGAGTGTTTGCTATCACCAGTGCATTCTCTTGACAAAACTCTATTAGTCTTTGCCCTGCTTCATTCTGTACTCCAAGGCCAAATTTGCCTGTTACTCCAGGTGTCTCTTGACTTCCTACTTTTGCATTCCAGTCCCCTATAATGAAAAGGACATCTTTTTTGGTGTTAGTTCTAGAAGGTCTTGTAGGACTTCAGCTTCTTCAGCATTACTGGTCAGGGCATAGACTTGGATTACCATGATATTGAATGGTTTGCCTTGGAAACAAACAGAGATCATTCTGTCATTTTTGAGATTGCATCCAAGTACTGCATTTCAGACTCTTTTGTTGACTATGAGGGCTACTCCATTTCTTCTAAGGGATTCCTGCCCACAGTAGTAGATATAATGGTCATCTGAGTTAAGTTCACCCTTTCCAGTCCATCTTAGTTTGCTGATTCCTAAAATGTCTATGTTCACTCTTGCCATCTCCTGTTTGACCACTTCCAGTTTGCCTTGATTCATGGACCTAACATTTCAGATTCCTATGTGATTTTGCTCTTTACAGCATCGGACTTTGCTTCTATCACCAGTCACATCCACAACTGGGTGTTGTTTTTGCTCTGGCTCCATCCCTTCATTCTTTCTGGAGTTATTTATCCACTGATCTCCAGTGCTTATTGGGCACCTACCGACCTGGGGAGTTCATCTTTCAGTGTCCTATCTTTTTGCCTTTTCATACTGTTCATGGGGTTCTCAAGGCAAGAATACTGAAGTGGCTTGCCATTCCATTCTCCAGTGGGTCACATTTTGTCAGAACTCTCCACCATGACCTGCCCATCTTGGGCATGGCTCATAGTTTCATTGAGTTAGACAAGGCTGTGGTCCATTTGATCAGATTGGTTAGTGTCCTGTGATTGTGGTTTTCAGTCTGTCTTCCCTCTGATGGAGAAGAATAAGAGACTTATGGAAGCTTCCTGATAGGAGAGAATGACTAAGGGGGAAACTGGGTTTTGTTCTGATGGGCGGAGCCATGCTCAGTAAATCTTTAATCCAGTTTTCTGTTGATGGATGGAGCTGTGTTCCCTCCCTGTTATTTATGGCATCTGGTCCCATCACTTCATGGGAAATAGATGGGGAAACAGTGGCAGACTTTTATTTTGGGGGGCTCCAAAATTACTGCAAATGGTGATTGCAGCCATGAAATTAAAAGACACTTACTCCTCAGAAGGAAAGTTATGACCAACCTAGGTAGCATATTCAAAAGCAGAGATATTACTTTGCCAACAAAGGTCCGTCTAGTCAAGGCTTTAGTTTTTCCAGTGGTCATGTATGGATGTGAGAGTTGGACTGTGAAGAAAGCTGAGCACTGAAGAATTGATGCTTTTGAACTGTGGTGTTGGAGAAGACTCTTGAGAGTCCCTTGGACTGCAAGGAGATCCATCCAGTCCATCCTAAAGGAGATCAGTCCTGGGTGTTCATTGGAAGGACTGATGCTGAAGCTGAAACTCCAATACTTTGGCCACCTCATGTGAAGAGTTGACTCATTGGAAAAGACCCTGAAGCTTGGAGGGATGGGGGCAGGAGGAGAAGGGGACGATAGAGGATGAGATGGCTTTTTGGCATCACTGACTCGATGGACACAAGTCTGAGTGAACTCCAGGAGTTGGTGATGGATAGGGAGGCCTGGCGTGCTGATTCATGGGGTTGCAAAGAGTTGGACATGACTGAGCTACTGAACTGAACTGAACTGAACTGAAACTATGGTGGAGGTAATGAAGATAATGGCGACCTCCTTCAAAAGGCCCCATGCATGCACTGCTACACTCAGTGCCCCCAACCCTGCAGCAGGCCACCACCAACTCACACCTCTGCTGGAGACTCCTGGACACTCCCAAACAAGTCTGGGTCTGTCTCTTGTAGGGGGTCACTGCTCCTTTTTCCTGGGTCATGGTGCACATAATGTTCTGTTTGTGCCCTTCAAGAGTCTATTTCCCAGTCCTGTGTAAGTTCTGGCTGCTTTATGATGGGGTTAATGGCAACCTCCCCCAAGAGGGCTTATGCCATACCCAGGTCTGCTCACCCAGGGCCCCTGCCCCTGCAGAGTCCATTGCTGACCAAGAGTCCATTGCTACACAGGAGACACTCAAACCCAGTTCTGTCTCAGTCTCTGTGGGTCTCTGGGTCCTGGTGCACACAAGGTTTGTTTGAGCCCTCTGAATGTATCTGGTGGAGATGGGGTGTGATTCTAAATGCGAATTCGCCCTCCTGCCGTCTTGCTGGGGCTTCTCTGCCCTTGGACGTGGGATATCTCCTCAAAGTCACTCCAGCACCACCATCTTGCTGGGCTTCTCTGACCTTGGGCGTGGGGTATCTCCTCAGGGCCACTCTAGTGCCACACAGCCATGGAAAGCAGTATTGGCCAACATGCTCCTGTATTCTTGCCTGGAGAACCCTGCTCCCTGACAGAGAAGACTGGCAGGCCACAGTCTCCAGGATCGCAAAGAGTAGGACACTACCGAAGCAATCCCGCATGCAGAGGCACAAGACTTTTTTTGCCTGTGGCAGCTCTGCACCAGTGAGAGTTGAGGGTGAAGGTGGCACAGCTGCTTGGCTTGCAGGGGACCCTGGCAGCACCAAGTGTGCAGGGACACAGACTGCCTCCACCGCAGGAGTTATGGCCCCATCAGAGGCTTTTATCGAGCCTCTTGTAGCTGGCGATCAGAAGGCCTCTTTGCCAGTCTTTCTCCGTAGCTCCACCCATTCAGGCACGTAGAGGGCTTCCTTGCCTGGGGACTTTCTCTGTTGTTTGGCACATCAGGCTCATATAGGGGCCCCCCTGGCTGGAGTCCTACTCTGTAGATTGGCACATCAGGCACTTAAAGGGGCACCCTGGGTGGGGTCCTACTCTGTAGCTCAGTGCGTCAGGTGCTTGCTGGGCCAGCCTCTCTATTGTTCAGCTGCCAATGCTGGCGCTGTGGGGAGAGAGGCTATGGTGATGGCTCCTTCCCCAAACGTGACTCAGCAGTATGGCCTAGCTTGCATGGCTGCCTGGCTTTCCTCCACAGGCATTTCCCACCACAGTCTCCTCCCTCACATTCCCTGATAAGTCTCTCCACAGTTACAGCAGCCCTCACTCTGGGATTGCTCCACAATCCCCTAAACTCCAGCTCCCAGCCGCTGCACCTTCCAGGGGGTCTGCGTCCCCCGTCTTGGGTATGTGTGGTGGCAAGGACTGTCTGATTCTCATTCCATTTAGGCTGCCACAGATCAGCTGTTTCACTCTCAGCCTTAAGTGCTTCTCCTCTGACTCAGACAATTGCCCTGATGTGGGGATCGGACCCCTGCTTCAGTTCCCCCACCTGCCCAGGGCAGGCCCAGTCCTATAACACTCCTGTCTTTCCCCCAGTTCCTTCATCCTACCAAGGTTTGGGTGGGTCTATATATTGTTTTTCGCTGGTCAATGACTCCTGTCCACTCTCAGCTGGTGTTCTGCATGCACTTCTGTGTCTGAAGGTGTATTCCTGATGTATCCGTGGAGAGAGATGTACTCCACGTCCACCTATTCCTCTGCCATCTTGTTCTCCTGTATGAATTTTTTAAAAGTTTAAAAAACCAGGAAATTAGAAAATTGAAATGTGTGTGAAATTTTTGTTTTGCCAGTTCTGTACTATATGTCAGTCCTCATTTATATATTTAAATGTTTGATTAACTAGGACATGCAGAAAATATGTAAATGAACTGGGATACATGGGGAAAGTATAATAGAGGTAGTGGAGGGGTATATGAGTTTCTTCACTCTCTCTATTGCATTTCACACATAAACTGCTTCTGAAGAACCCCATAGTACACTTTGGGAGAATGAGAATAAACTGGGAAATGAAATTGCTAGGAAAATTATTTAGAATTTACCGAACTCTGTTATGACTGAGCTAGAGAAAACACTACAGCTGGGGTCAAGAGGTTGGAATTTTGTAGATCCTCCTAGCTTATCTCTCATTGTTTTGCTGAGAGTCAAATCCTTCACAGATTTCTACATCCAATAACAGTGGTACTGATAAATTCTTTTCAACTTTAAATTTTTTATGGATATATTCATGAGTTGCAATATTATATTTGTTCAGGTTTACAACATAGTGCTTCAATTGTTTTGTATATTATACTGTTTACATTTATTGCTAGATAATTGGTATATTTCTCTGTGCTGTACAGCATATCCTTGTTGCTTAAAGTTTAAAATGAATAGTTTAAAATATAATGAAATATTAAGTTCTAATGAAAACCATTGTAAATTCAAAAGGACTGAAATCACAGAGTGCTTTCTCTCTCTCCAAGGATGTAGTAACCTTGAAATCAATCAACCTTTTAAAAAGAAATAGGAGAATAGAATTATGGACAGAGGGAAAGGGAAGGAGAGGGTGAGATGCAAAGAAAGAGTACTGTGGAAATTTACATTACCATATGTAAGATAGATAGCCAATGTGAATTTGCTGTATGGCTTAGGAAACTCAAACAGGGGCTCTGTATCAACCTAGAGGGTGGGATGGGGAGGGAGTTCCAAAAGGGAGGGGATATATATATACCCTAGGCTGATTCGTGTTGAGGTTTGACAGAAAACAGCAAAATTCTGTAAAGCAATAATCCTTCAATAAAAATTAATGAATTAAGAAAATAAAAAATATCTCAAAACAAACAAAAATAAAAGGAATAGGAAAATCACCAACTAGTTTGAAATTCAGCAATATACTTATAGAAATAAAAATGTCAATGCACCAAGAAGAAAACACACGGACATTAAATTCAATAAATACTATCATAAGCAATAGCAGTCAAATACTTGAGGTAGAAGAAGTCATCTTATTTCTCTTAACTGCTGAACATCCTCTTCCTTCTTATTTTGATGCAAGGAGCTAGAGGCATGTTCCACAACAAGAAATGGATGCATGCATGTGCGCTAAGTCTCTTCAGTTGAGTCCCACTCTTTGTGGCCCACCAGGCTCCTCTGTCCCTGGGAATTATCCAGGAAAGAATACTGGAGTGGGTTTCCATGCCCTCCTCCAGGGAACCTCCTCCATCTAGGGACAGAACCTGGATCTCCTGTGTCTCCTGCATTGCAGGCAGGTTCTTTACTACCGGCACCACCCGGGAAGACCCAAGAAATGGATGTGTGCATGCTAAGCTGCTTCAGTCGTGTCTGACTCTTTGAGACCCTATGGATTGTAATCCGCTAGGCTCCTCTGTCCATGGGACTTTCCAGCAAGAATACTGGAGTGGGTTGCCATGCCTTTCTCCAGGGCATCTTCCCAATCCAGGGATTGAATCCATGGCTCTTACATTTCCCACATAAGAAGGCAGGTTCTTTACCACTAGCACCACCTGGGAAGCCCCAAGAAAGGATGCCTGTACTTAAATCGCCATGGTTAAAAGCAGGTGCTTGAATGGAAAGCATCAGGGAAACTATCACCCCATGTTCCCCCTCCATCTCTAGGCTGAGTGTCACAGGAAGGTTTTGTTCATCTCTCCTCACTCCACCATACTTTTGGCCAATTGCTTTGACTCATGGGCTACCAGTCCCTCATTGGCTGTTACTATGGAGATTGTGGCTATGTTCACTGTCACTGGACTATCCCATCACCCCTGCAATTTTGACATTCAGTCAGGATTTTTTTAAAAGCAAATGTTCTAGGTTGCAAACAAAAAATAGGATCAGAGAAATCTGGATAAGGTAATTTCAGAAGATATGGTGCTTGATTCCAGAAATTTAGAATTTTCTTGTTTTACACTGTGTTTGAGTCCTATTTTACACATGGAAGTGAACTGAGATTGAAGGAATAGAATGGGTAAATGTGGTTTTTACATCTGCTACTGTTGGTGCAGTGGTAAAGAATCTGACTGCCAGTGCAGGAGACGAAAGAGACACAGCTTCTATCCCTTGGTCAGAAAGATCCCCTGGAGTAGGAAATGACAACCTAGTTCAGTATTCTTGCTTGGAAAATTTCAAGGAGATAGGAGCCTGCCCGGCTCCTGTCCATGGGGTCAGAAGGAGTCAGTCATGACTGAGTTACTGAGTGCACACACACACACACACACACGCACACACACACATGCACACACACGTGCGCGCGCGCACACACACACACACACACACACAGAGCTCTTTGTGAGCCTGCATGCTACCTTGCTTCAGTGGTGCTCGACTCTTTGCAGACTGTAGCCCACCAGGCTCCTCTCTCCATGGGATTCTCCAGGAAAGAATACTGGAGAGGGTTTCCATGCCCTCCTCCCGGGGATCTTTATGACCCAGGAATGGAACCTGCCTCTCCAGCGACTCCTGCATTGCAGGCGGATCCCTTACTGCTGAACCACCTGGGAAGACCACACTGTTTTTTATCGGTTGCTATACCCATATAAAAATCTCTGGATGATACCTAAATATAGATGGGAGAATGAAAATAGAAAAGGCCAATGAGATTTTAGGGAAATAATTTTGACCATAAAGATCCCTAAAGTCACCAAGAAACCACGAATAGAAATAACCATCTAGGAAAGTGACGAGTTGCAATACGTTAAGAAAAAAAAGAACACGATTTTCCATTGAACAAACGACACAACCGACACATATTGAAGCAAAGGTAATGGGGTTTTTATTGTTTTCTTTGGGGTAGAAATGTTTTAAAGATTAACTGCAGGGCCTAAGGGGAGAACCCTAAGTCTGGTTTGCGATGGTCAGACAGTCCTGAGGCAGTTCATTTGTTGGTGTGGTATCCGGTGAGCGCCTTGTTGGCCTCGGACATGGCGTACTTGCCGAGCTCCCCAGGCAGCAGGAGACGCACAGCTGTCTGGATGTCTCCAGTCGTGATGGTGCAGCGCTTGTTGCAGTGGGCCAGGCGCCCGGCCTCTTCGGCAATCCGCTCGAACATGTCTTTCACAAACGAGTCCAGGATGTTCACGGACCCACGGGACAGACTCAGGTCTCTATGGGCTTGCTTCAGCACCCTCGGGAAATAGGTAGCAAAGCTTGAGAAACTGCCGGGATGGAAGTGGCGGCGGCGGCAGCGGCGGCGGCGGCCCTTGGCTGTCTTCTGCTTTGCCTTTCTTGGTTCCGCATCAAACGGCTCTGGATTGGAGGTCTCTGCTTTCACCATCTCCGTATCGGAGGGCTCAGTTTTGGAGGTGCCCGTTTCTTTGGTGACCACGTCTTCTTCAGAGTTGTCAGGGGTTGGCTCAGACATGGTAGCGCCACCACTCCCCCAGCTCAGCCGGGGAGAACAGTGAGGGCGTTGGAGGCCGTTGGCCGAATTTATAGGCCCTGCTTTCCCTGACGTCACAGACAGTGTCCATATCTGATTGGACGCAAGGCAGGGAGGCCTGTTACCATGGAAGCCCATGTCACGTGACACCAGACGTCCCACCTCCCAACTCCTGCTGCGCCCCTCCCCCACGTTTAACCCCTAGTCAGCCAAACTCCCCTGGTGGTTCCAACGGTAAAGTGTCTGTCTACAATGTGGGAGATGTGGGTTCAATCCCTGGGTCGGGAAGATTCCATGGAGAAGGAAATAGCAACCCACTCAAGTATTCTTGCCTGGAAAATCCCATGGACGGAGTAGCCTGGTGTCCATGGGGTCGCAAAGAGTTGGACACGACTGAGCAACTTCCCTTTCACTTTCAGCCAAACTCAGTGAAAGTCACCTAAGTTGAAAAATGAAATAATCAGTTAGAGCTTCCTGAGAGAGTATGACAGCCCTCCATAACTCCAGCTCTTTCAGGCATCAGAGTGACTCAGGTCACTTGGTGGACATTTTACTCCAACACAGAATCTTCTCCTGGTTGACCTACAGTGGCATGAGCAGAATGTCCTGGGTTCCTCAGCAGAGTGCTTCTGAAAATCATAGGAATTAAATGAACAGCTATTATCTCCCAAATGTATCAAAACCAATGATCAGTATGAAGAGAATGGCAAAATCCCATTCTCCAAATACAGAACACAAACAGAAATAGGAATACTTACACATACACACTAAAAATACTTAACATTTTGCAAATTATAAATTGTTTTCTTAAACCTTATTTAGGTCACCCAAATACCACACATACTGGAATTGGTTAATGATTTATGGTGGTTATTTCTCAAAAAATGATCACTCTTATTGCTGAAAAGCCACCAGGGTGAGAGAAAGTGAATACAAAAAGAGAGAAATAAAACACCTAGAAATAAAGATACCTAAGGTGGTGAAAGACCTGTGCTTAGAAAAAATAAGACCTTGATCAAAGAAAGTGAAGATAATACAAACAGAGGGAAAGGTTTACCTTGTTTATGGATTGGAAGAATTCATATTGTTAAAATAAACATGTTATTCACGGCAATCTACATACTCAATGTAATTGCTATGAAAATACCAGGGCATTTTCCACAAAACTAGAACAATTTTAAATTTTGTATGGAAAGATGAAAGACCCTGAATAGCCAAAACCATCTTAGGGAAGAAGATTAGAACTGGAGGAATCAGGTTCCCTGACTTTGAACTATATCAGAAAACTACATTAATCCAATCAGTATATCATTGGCACAAAAACAGACATGTGGAACAGAAGAGAGCCTAGAAATAAACCTATGTGCTTATGGTCAATTAATCTATAATAAAAAAGCCAAGAATATACAGTAGAGAGAAGACAATCTCTTCAATAAGTGGTACTGGGATAATTGGATAGCTACATTTTGGATAGCAAAGTAAAATGAGAACATTCTCTAACAGCATATACAAAAATAAACTCAAAATGGACTAAAGACCTAAATATAATACATATATTATGTAGGAAGTCATTTTAAGAAACAGAATCCATTAGATATTTTAAGGAGCTGTGTTTTTTTCACATTTGTAAATTCAGAAATTAAATGAACACATTAGTTATAAAAAACATTAAAAATACAAAACAATTGGGTTTTAAAGAGATAACTGGGACCTCAAAGGTCTCTGATACATAGGAAATCTAGGCTGGAGAAGGGAAAAGCAGTTTGATGTTGAAGACTGGAAGGGGGAGTAACACTAGAACTTATTCACTTCAGTTGATGATTGAGGAAATAAGAGAGCCTAGTGAGCAATGTTGTGGTTCACTGTGAAGGCAAAATAAGGGAAATGGCTTCACGGCTGAGTTAACAACTGCAAGTCTCAACTCAAGGATGATGGTGTTGATAGGATAGGCATACCTCATTCAGAAACCTTTTCAACATTGCCATTGTTTATGGATTCATTGATAAAGAGGACCCCAACACAGCATAGAAGTTTAGTGCAACAAAAATTCAGGAGAAAAACTCATTTCACACTGCCTAGAATCAGAAGTTTCTATCCTAATCCTAACTCATTCACATGATCTAATGTCATTCTTTTCCAGCCCTTATTCTCTTGTTTTTGAAGTGGAAAATCTTCATGATTTTCAGCTTAACATCATTTGGATGGTGAGGGCATTCAGTAAGAGAAGCTAAAAAGTTCATGTTGACTCCATGTCAGCCAAGGAGGGACTCAAACTGGTAACCACAGTCACTGAGCCACGCTACAGTGAGGTTATCCTGACTAAAGCAATAATGGCCTTCCTGGGGTGTTCAGGTCTGGTGACAGTAGTGTAAGAAGTATGATTATTTATCTACTTTATTGTTCATTTTATAAAACTTAAAGATCATTTAAATATTATATAAGTATTAGAAAATGGCCAAATAGTAAAGAATCCACTTGCAATGCAGGAGACTCAGGTTCAGTCCCTGGGTCCAGAAGATCTCCTGAAGTAGGCAATGGAATCCCACTCTAGTGTTCTTGCCTGGAGAATTCCATGGACAGAAGAGCGAGGCAGGCTACAGTCTATGGAGTCAAAAAGAGTCAGACACGACTGAGCGACTAATGCTTTCAACACTTTCAAGTATTCTAGAGCTCCTGTACAAAATGCTAGTGATTAGGTCAATTAAACACATTCATGTATTGTCTCATACTTGTGGAGGCTCTAAGTCCAAATCAAGGTTTCATCTGAGTTGGATCTTACACAAGGTGTGAATGCATAAGGGGCCTCCATTCCTGGCCACTTTCCTTGGCTTGTAAATAGCTGAAACCTCCCTATACCTCCCCACGTTTTCTTCCCTGTATGTATGTATCTACGTCTGATTTTACCTTTTCCAGTTCAGCTCAGTTCATTTCAGTTGCTCAGTCGTGTCCAACTCTTTGCGACCCCATGAATCACAGCACGCCAGCCTTCCCTGTCCATCACCAACTCCCAGACTCCACCCAAACCCGCGTCCATTGTGTCAGTGATGCCATCCAACCATCTCATCCTCTGTTGTCCCCTTCTCCTCCCGCCCTTAATCTTTCCCAACATCAGGGTATTTTGCAATGAGTCAGCTCACCGCATCAGGTGGCCAAAGTATTGGAGTTTCAGCTTCAACGTCAGTCCTTCCAATGAACACCCAGGACTGATCTCCTTTAAGATGGACTGGATGGATCTCCTTGCAGTCCAAGGGACTCTCAAGAGTCTTCTCCAACACCACAGTTCAAAAGCATCAATTCTTCTGTGCTCAGCTTTCTTTATGGTCCAATTCTCACATCCATACATGACCACTGCAAAAACCATAGTCTTGACTAGACGGACCTTTGTTGACAAAGTAATGTCTCTGCTTTTGAATATGCTACCTAGGTTGGTCATAACTTTCCTTCTGAGGAGCAAGAGTCTTTTAATTTCATTGCTTCAGTCACCATCTGCAGTGATTTTGGAGCCCAGAAAAGTATAGTCTGCCACTGTTTCCACTATTTCCCCATCTATTTGCCATGAAGTGATGGGACCGGATGCCATGATCTTAGTTTTCTGAATGTTGAGCTTTAAGCCAACTTTTTCACTCTCCTCTTTCACTTTCATCAAGAGGCTCTTTCCCCTTTTATATGAACATAACTCATTTGGATTAAGACCTACTCTAATGAACATATTTTAACTTGATTACTTGGTAAATACTCTATCTCCAAATATGATTACATATGAGTATGAGTGTTTATGGCACAGATACATTAATTTTAGAGGCACAAAATCAACCCATAGGAGATATGCATTTTGAACTAATTATGAGCATATCTCTTGCCTCTTCCATCTTCTTAAGAGAACACTGGTGACCACTTATGAGAAACAAGGTGGCCCCACTACAGTCATTTTCACAATTCTGTGAATGTTCAGTAATTTCATTTTAGTATTTTATTTCTTCTTCCTTCTGTGAGGGAGAAGATAATTTGTCATTCTCAATTGTTACAAAGTATTCTTTACACCTACAGTTGTAATTATTTCCTATTTTGTAGGATATAAGAGCCTGTAAAGTACACCACTCTCAGCCAAACATTGAGATAAAATCCTGATAACCTATGAAATCAAACTTTTCCTGAGCCCTTCAGGAAAGGGACAGGGTTCTACAGGACAGAAAAACAGAAGACTTTCTTTAAACTGGCAGAACCTCATGAGATAAAGAAAAAGATTTGAGGTCCTCATTTCACACCAGTCAGAATGGCTGCTATCCAAAAGTCTACAAGCAACAAATGCTGGAGAGGGTGTGGAGAAAAGGGAACCCTCTTACACTGTTGGTGAGAATGCAAACTAGTACAGCCACTATGGAGAACAGTGTGGAGGTTCCTTAAAAAGCTGAAAATAGAACTGTCATATGACCCAGCAATCCCATTGCTGGGCATACACACCGAGGAAGCCAGAATTGAACGAGACATGTGTACCTCAATGTTCATCGCAGCACTGTTTACAATAGCCAGGACATGGAAGCAACCTAGATGTCCATTGGCCAATGAATGGATAGGAAAGCTGTGGTACATATACACAATTACTCAGCCATTGAAAAGAATGCATTTGAATCAGTTCTAATGAGGTGGATGAAACTGGAGCTTATACAGAGTGAAGTAAGTCAGAACGAAAAACACCAACACAGCATACTAATGTGTATATATGGAGTTTAGAAAGATGGTAATGATGACCCTATATGCGAGACAGCAAAAGAGACACAAATGTATAGAACAGTATTTTGAACTCTGTGGGAGAAGGTGAGGGTGGGATGATTTGAGAAACTAGCATCGAAACATGTATATTATCATATGTGAAACAGATCGCCAGTCCAGGTTTGATGCATGAGACAGGGAACTTGGGGCTGGTGCACTGAGATGACCCAGAGGGATGGGATGGGGAGGGAGGAGGGAGAGGGGTTCAGGATGCTGAACACATGTACACCCATGGCTGATTCATGTCAATATATGGCAAAACGCACTGCAATATTGTAATTAGCCTCCAATTAAAATAAATAAATTAAAAAAAGAATTTGGCAATACGTCTCCTCAAGAAGTTCATTTCTTATTATTACTCTGTAATGTTGAAAATTAAAATGAAGGAATTTGAAGGGAAAACAAAAGATCTTACTCTGCAACCTAAATTAAAATCAACCATGAAATCCAGTGCATACCTTATTGTTGCAGCAATTAGAAATTGGAGTATCCACTGGAAAAAAAAATTCAGAAGTGCACAGGTGACTCCTAGGAGAAACAAGTGTGAAATTTTCAAGTTCAAAAGTGTGAACATTTCAAGTCACACTTTGAAAAGAGTGACTTCAGAAAATGCCTTAATGTCTATGTTGCTAATAGTTGCTGCTTCAAAACATCAGTTTTTCTTCCTATGAATCAGAAATGCATTACCAAGCTAAATTTAGAGAAGGCAGAGGAACCAGAGATCAAATTGCCAACATCTGCTGGATCATCAAAAAGTAAGAGAGGTCCAGAAAAATATCTAATTTTGCTTTATTGAGTATGCCAAAGACTTTGACTGTTTGGATCACAGCAGACTGTGAAGAATTCTTCAAGAGATGGAAATACCAGACCCCTTGTTTGCCTCTTGAGAAATCTGTATGCAGGTGAAGAAGCAACAGCTAGAAATGGACATGGAGCAACAAACAGATTCCAAATCGGGAAAGGAGTATATCAAGGCTGTGTATTGTCACTCTGCTTATTTAACTTATATGCAGAGTACATCATGCAAAATACTGGACTAGATGAAGCACAAGCTGGAATCAAGACTGCTGGGAGAAATATCAATGAACTCAGATATGCAGATGACACCATCCTTATGGCAGAAAACGAAAAGGAAGTAAGAGCCTCTTGATGAAAGTGAAAGAGGAGAGTGAAAAGGTTGACTTGAAACTCAACATTCAGAAAACTAAGATTATGGCATCTGGTCCCATCACTTCATGGGAAATAGATGGGGAAACAGTGGAAACAGTGGCAGATTTTATTTTATGCGACTCCAAAATCACTGCAGATGGTGATTCCAGCCATGAAATTAAAAGATGCTTACTCCTTGGAAGGAAATTTATGACCAACCTAGATAGCATATTAAAAAAGAGAGACATTACTTTGTCAAACAAAGGTCCATCTAGTCAAGGCTCTGGTTTTTCCAGTGGTCATGTATGGATGTGAGAGTTGGCCTGTGAAGAAAGCTGAGCACAGAAGAATTGATGCTTTTGAAGTATGGTGTTGGAGAAGACTCTTGAGAGTCCCTTGGACTGCAAGGAGATCCATCCAGTCCATCCTAGAGGAGATCAGTCCTGGGTGTTCATTGGAAGGACTGATGCTGAAGCTGAAACTCCAATACTTTGGCCACCTCATGTGAAGAGTTGACTCATTGGAAAAGACCCTGATGCTAGGAAGGATTGGGGGCAGGAGGAGAAGGGGATGACAGAGGATGAGATGAGTGGATAGTATCACCGACTCAATGAACATGAGTCTGAGTGAACTCCAGGAGTTGGTGATGGATAGGGAGGCCTGGCGTGCTGTGATTCATGGGGTCGCAAAGAGTTGGACATGACTGAGCTACTGAACTGAACTGAACTGAACTGAACTGAAACTATGGTGGAGGTAATGAAGATAATGGCGACCTCCTTCAAAAGGCCCCATGCATGCACTGCTACACTCAGTGCCCCCAACCCTGCAGCAGGCCACCACCAACCCACACTTCTGCTGGAGACTCCTGGACACACCCAGACAAGTCTGGGTCTGTCTCTTGTAGGGGGTCACTGCTCCTTTTTCCTGGGTCATGGTGCATACAACATTCTGTTCGTGTCCTCCAAGAGTTTATTTCCTAGTCCTGTGTAAGTTCTGGCAGCTCTATGGTGGGATTAATGGTGACCTCCTCAAAGAGGGCTTATGCCATACCGGAGTCTGCTGCACCCAGAGCACCTGCCCCTACGGCAGTTCACTGCTGACCGGTACCTCCACAGGAGATGCTCAAACACAGTTCTGTCTCAGTCTCTGTGAGGTCTCTGGGTCCTGGTGCGCACAAGGTTTGTTTGAGCTCTCTGAGCATCTCTGGTGGGAATGGGGTTTGATTCTAACCATAAACGCAAAAAAGCAAAATGGCTGTCTGAGGAGGCTTTACAAATAGCTGTGAAAAGAAGAGAAGTGAAAGGAAAAGGAGAAAAGGAAAGATACATCCATCTGAATGCAGAGTTCCAAAGAATAGCAAGGAGAGATAAGAAAGCCTCCTCAGCAATCAATGTGAAGAAACAGAGGAAAACAATAGAATGGGAAAGACTCTTCAAGAAAATTAGAGATACCAAGGAAATATTTCATGCTAAGATGGGCACAATAAAGGACAGAAATGGTATGGACTTAACAGAAGCAGAAGATATTAAGATGAAGTGGCAAGAATACTGAGAACTATATAAAAAGATCTTCATGACCCAGATAATCACGATGGTGTGATCACTCACCTAGAGCCAGACATCCTGGAATGTGAAGTCAAGTGGGCCTTAGGAAGCATCACTATGAACAAAGCTAGAGGAGGTGATGGAATTCCAGTTGAGTTATTTCAAATCCTAAAAGATGATGCTGTGAAAGTACTGCACTCAATGCCAGCAAATTTGGAAAACTCAGCAGTGACCACTGGACTGGAAAAGATCAGTTTTCATTCCAATCCCAAGAAAGGCAATGCCAAAGAATGCTCAAACTACCACACAATTGCACTCATCTCACATGCTAGTAAAGTAATGCTCAAAATTCTCCAAGTTAGGCTTCAACAGTACTTGAACCGTGACCTTCCTGATGTTCAAGCTGGTTTTAGAAAAGGCAGAGGAACCAGAGGTCAAATTGCCAACATCTGCTGGATCATCAAAAAAGCAGGAATTTCAGAAAAATATCTACTTCTGCTTTATTTATTATGCCAAAACATTTGACTGTGTGGACCACAACAAACTGTGGAAAATTCTTCAAGAGATCAGAATACCAGATCAACTGACCTGCTTGTTGAGAAATCTATATACAGGTCAGGAGGCAACAGTTAGAACAGAACATGGAACAACAGACTGCTTCCAAATCTTGAAAGGAGCACGTCAAGGCTGTATATTGTCACCCTGCATATTTAACTTCTTTGCAGAGTACATCACAAGAAATGCTGGGCTGGATGAAGCACAAGCTGGAATCAAGATTGCCAGGAGAAATATCAGTAACCTCAGATATGCTGATGACATCACCCTTCTGGCAGAAAGCGAAGAAGAACTAAAGAGTCTCTTGATGAAAGTGAAAGAGGAGGGTGAAAAAGTTGGCCTAAAACTCAACATTCAGAAAACTAAGATCATGGCATCTGGTCCCATCACTTCATGGCAAATAGATGGGGGAACAGTGACAGACTTTATTTTTGGGGGCTCCAAAATCAGTGCAGATGATGACTGGAGCCATGAAATTAAAAGATGCTTGCTCTTTGGAAGAAAAGTTATGAGCAACCTAGCCAGCATATTAAAAAGCAAAGACATTACTTTACCAACAGAAGTCCATCTAGTGAAAGCTACGGTTTTCTCAGTAGTCATGTATGGATGTGAGAGTTGGACTACAAAGAAAGCTGAGCACCAAAGAATTGATGCTTTTGAAGTATGGTGTTGGAGAAGATTCTTGTGAGTCCCTTGGACTGCAAGGAGATCCAACCAATCCATCCTAAAGGAAATCAGTCCTGAATATTCATTGGAATAACTGATGCTGAAGCTAAAACTCCAATACTTTGCCCACCTGATTCGAAGAACTGACTCATTAGAAAAGATCCTGATGCTGGGAAAGAATGAAGGTGGGAGGAGAAGGGGATGATAGAGGATGAGATGGTTGGATGGCATCACCGAGTCAGTGGACTTGAGTTTGAGTAAACTCTTGGAGTTGGTGATGTACAGGAAGGCCTGGAAGGCTGCAGTCCATGGGGTCAGAAAGGGTCAGACACGACTGAGCGACTGAACTGAGCTGAACTGAACTGATCATAACTTGCCAGAGCCCAGTCCCTTTTCCTCTCCCCCACCTCAAACTTATAAGCAGAGATGTTTAAAGAGTCACTCACCATCTACATGGATCTGGGCTATCATATGCCCAAGTACTTAAGATGATTTTGTCTGCTGTAAGATAACAGTTCAAGTTTCTCCAGGCCCCGCTGGCCCATGGGTAAACATAAAGTCCCATAAGCAGTAAAAGGGCTTCCCAGGTGGCTCAGTGGTGAAGAATCTGCCTGCCAATGCAGGAGACTTGGATTTGATCCCTGAGTTAGAAGACCCCCTGGAGGAGGGCATGGCAACCCACTCTAGCATTCTTACCTGGAGAATCCCATGGACAGAGGAGTCTGGTGGACTGTAGTCCATGGGGTTGCAAAGAGTTGGACATGACTGAGCAACTGAGCACAAGCAGTAAAAATTCACTGTCACTGATGCCTGTGCCTACCTGTGTGTTACAGAACCTCAGTTCTTTGAAGGTTTCCTCCTCTAATGTGTGGAAGAGCCTGGCAGTTTTCCCATATTCTGATAGTCCTCTCCTGTTCTTCCATTCTTACCCTACCTCGTGGACATCTGCTGCCCACATGGTCATGCCAGAGCAGCCGCTCTACCCAACCCCACCTGCTGGAGGGAGCTTCTGGCTAACGAGAATATGGAGGCTCCTGCAGGGTTGAGGTGTGGCTCATCATAATCCAAGTCCACAGATCTCTTCAAAACCATTATCTTCCAGGTGAATAGATCCTAGGGACTGCCTGCAAGCTTCCAGTTCTGGGGCCCAAGCGGAGAGCAAATGTCACCTTGGCTTGCTCCTCTACCCTTCTGCCATCCTCTCCCCAACAACCTGGCCTCTGTCTCTGCCCCTCAGAGACCAACAGTATATAGAACCTTCTCCTGAAGATCATTTCTGCTGTTAAAGTATAGGGTTGGGCTGACATTGAATGGCTATGCCTCAGACAGTTTCTAAACATTTCTGTATCCCACTTTGAGGTTGCCTGAGATCCCACGACACTGGACTAGTTTCCTCAGATCAGATATAGGTTACCTTCCCCTCACTCTTTCTAATAAGCTTGAGGCATTCTCAACCTTATTCTCCAACCAGAATATTACAGGTAAAATAACTGGCCCTACCTCAGAGCTGTAGAGAAATTTTTTCTTCTGGACATATGTTTCCTTCCTTTACACCTGGTCTGAAAACTCTGCAAATTTCAAACAGATGGGAGGGGGAAGCAATCAGTTCAATCCTTTGTGATTTAATGGGGGATTTATAGGAAAATAGACATTGTATTGTAGGAGGCTGAAATGACCACTGGAGGAGGAGACCTGACTTTGAATACCTCTGTCTCTCCCTCTAACAAACTAGGTAGTTCTAGACAGGCCTCATTACCTCTCACAGCTTCCGTTTCTTCTTCTTCAAAATGGGGTTAATCATCACCATCCTGCTAACCTCACAGCATCATGGGACAAATATTGTGAAAGTGTTTGGAAAAATCAAATGCAAGATATAAAAATATAAGATCTTTTTATTATCCTTACACCTAAGCTCAACCCTGAGGAGGTTGGGGAGTGGGTAGGATAGGACTAGTTGGGGACATACTCAGCATCTAGTCTCTTCAGAGATGCTGTCTGAACTGTGGGGAAAGATCTAAAAGTAAACCCTTGGCTGAAGACTGGCATAAGACACACTTTAGGATGTGGGGTGGGAAGTGGGAGGGGGATTCGGCATTGGGCGATTGTGTTCACCTATGGCTGATTCGTGTCAATGTATGGCAAAACAAATACAGTATTGTAATTTAAAAAATAAATAAATTTAATTATAAGAAAAAAAAGAAAAAAAATATAAAATGTAAGAAGATTTCAAAAAATAATAAAATTGTCTATTGGGAGGAAAAAAAAAAGACACACTTTAATAGTGACATCTGTGGAGCATTTATCAGGGGTCCAAATTCTGGACTACCTGCTTTATCTGTATTATCCTATGTCATCTTCAAAACAACCATGTGAAGTGGGTGCTCTCATTAGTCTTATTTTATTTTATTCTTTTACCAAGAATCTCTGGCACAAAGAGTTTGAGTAAGTGGCCCCAGGCTAAAAGGAGCAGAGCTGGGATTTGAACACATGGAGTCTGACCACAGAGCCCCACATGCGACCACTCCACTATATGGGCACGACTTCATTATTTAGAGCCAGATGGTCACTGTGAAGGCTTACCCTGTCCCAAGGGGCAATTTTGCCACCCAACAGTAGCCAACATTTGAAGTTCATAAAGTCTGAAGCCTGAGCAAAAGTGGCCCTGCTTTCTTCCTTCCCCATCTTAGATCCAGATGTGAATTCTCCCGGGGTATTTGAGAAAAGTCTTTCATATTCAAGGAAAAGAATCATTGACAGATATACTGAACTCAGGAGGTTCTGCCCAAGGGCTAGTTGCAGCCCCAAAGTAGAACAGCCTCTGTTCTGGGCTATGGTCACAGAAGGAAGGTAAGATTCTCCCTTGTGCATCACCCCATAGAGGAAAAAAAATGCATTTTGGACCCCAAGCATATATGGAAGGGTATAGGACTCTGAAAGTGGAAGGAATTTTTGTGGTTACAGCAGGAGCAGTTTTTTTTTTCTCAGCACTTATTTCTCCCTCTTTGCTGCTCCTATCTTAAGAAGAGGGGATGGGGGAAAATGGATAAGGAAGGAAGATGATCAATCATTTGGATATTCTATGTCCTTTTCTTCCAATGTCATCCTCTTCTGCCCTCTCCCACCACACCTTGGAAAGTGATCCTATTAATAGTTCTAACATTGGAATGAATGTACACATTAAAAGGCACCATTTAGTCCACCTTTCAACCCCCTTCCATAATCTGTGAAGGAGGTCAATTGTATGGTAGTGGATGGCAACTAGACTGTTGGTGGTAATCTCTTCGTAGTTCGTACAGATGTTGATTTATAATGTTATACAACTGAAACCTGTAATGTTGTACATCTGAAACTTATATAATTTTATATACCATTTTTATCTCAATTTTTAAAAGGATATATATGAATCAGAGTATATTTAAAGTAATCTTGAGGCATTGTTGATAAAAAAAGTATTCACATGGTGCACAGGATGATCCAGGGAGATGATATGGGGTGGGAGGTGGGAGGGGCTTCGGCATTGGGAGATGGTGTACACCTGTGGCTGATTCATGTCAAAGTTTGGCAAAACAAATACAGTATTGTAATGTAGAATAAAGTATTAAAAAATAAAAAAAAATTAAAAAGGCACCAGATACTTCTGGTTTAAGCAGCTGAATAGAGACAATTTGAGTGGCTTCTCCCATTGTAAACTCAAAGAAATGCTGAATAAAGTGTGGGGGTGGGAACTCACAGCTGGGCCTGAAATAAAGAAAGGGGAATCTCCAGGAGCAAATAGCAAGGAGGGATCTTAATGGCAGACCCCGTAACTTTTGAGCCCTCCAGGGGGATGTGATGGACCTAGAAGAGATATAGACTAGCTGACAATAGAATATTTATACAGCACTTGAACTTCTAATTCTATACACTGCTCAACTATCACTCAAGAGCCAGTACGAAATGTAGACATTTTCCAACAAAGACTGAGTCAATTCACCATTCACCAAGACCCTTAAAACTGGCTTGGTCTTGGAAAAGCTGGCAAGATTTAAAAAGAAAACAACTCCTACCCTTTGACAACCTTTGCTGAGAATTTTACTGGTCTGAGCATTGATGTATAAATGGGTGCTAGATAGATTAACCATGGCTTTCTTACAATATCCTCTAATATCTTTTAAAAATTTATGTATTTTTTGGTCTGAGCTTTATTGAGTTATAATTCACATACCATTTAATTCACCCATTTAAAGCATACAATTCAATTTTTTAAATATATATGCACACACACAATTGTGCAACCATAACCACAGTCTAATTTTATTTTTTACCACAATCTAGTTTAAGAACATTCTCGTCACCTCAAAAAGAAATTCTGTACCCATTAAGCAGTTACTCCTCATTCTCCCTGTCCCCCAGCTCCTGGAAACCACTAATCTACTTTCTGTCTACAGTTTTACCTATTACATGTGCCGTTTTGTGTCTGGCTTCTTTCACTTAGAATAATGTTTTCCAGATTCATCCATGTTGTCACATGTGTCAGTACTTATTTCTTTTTCTAGCTGAATAATATTCCATTGTATGGATACACAACATTTTGTTTATACATTCTTCAGTTGGTGGACAATTTGTTTCTACCTTTTGGCTATTATGAATACTGCTGCTATGAACAGTCTTGTACAAGTTTTGTGGGAATATACATTTTTATTTCTGTTGGGTACATACATAGGATTAAAATTACTGGAGCATATAATTCTATGTTTAAACATGTGAGGAAAGCCAAACTATTTTCCAAAGTGGCTGTACCATTTTACATCCCCATTAGCAGTATATGAGGAATCCAAGTTCTCCACATCCTCAACAACATTTGTTATTGTCTATTTTGATTATGGCCTTTCTAGTAGGTATCTCATTGTGATTTTGAATTGTATTTCCCTGATGGCTAAAGATACTGAGTTTCCCTCTAACATTTTTGTTACAAACTCAACTATCTTACAAGATATTACTATAAGTATTGTTAGAGACTTCACTTCTCAAGAGTATTCTGGGAGAAGCTACTGTTCCCCTTGCTCTCCAGTCTACCCTAACTATGCTATTGCCCTAAACCTTTTCAGGATTTAGGGGTGGGGTGGGATTAGAAAGGCAAATACTCATGGTCCTTCCCAGATCCATAATAGCTTTCTTTCAACTGCTGCCTTCCATAACAAAGATTATTTCAGAACAAAGATGAATATGGGGTTGTATTTTGGGGTTTTCTGGAGGCCCAGAAACCATGACTCAAAAGAAAATTCCTAGAGGAATATGACCTCTTTCCTGTGAATTCTTCCTCTTTCAATCCCAAACTAAAATAACCCAAACAGATAATTCATCTTTGTGGTCATTCATTGGGCTAAGACTCTCATTCTGATACCATTCAGAGTTTCTCCATAACCAAATTACTATCCTCTGCTGCTGCTGCTGCTAAGTTGCTTCAGTCGTGTCCGACTCTGTGCAACCCCATAGATGGCAGCCCACCAGGCTCCCCCATCCCTGAGATTCTCCATGCAAGAACACTGGAGTGGGTTGCTATTTCCTTCTCCAATGCAGGAAAGTGAAAAGTGAAAGTGAAGTCGCTCAGTTGTGTCCGACTCTTAGCGACCCCATGGACTGCAGCCCACCAGGCTCCTCTGTCCGTGGGATTTTCCAGGCAAGAGTACTGGAGTGGGGTGCCATCGCCTTCTCCATACTATCTTCTATCCTGATTTAAAAATAGGAGAGAGGGAGAGAGAGAGAGAAAGAGACAGAGAATAAAACAAAATGAAAATCTGAATTGCAATTTCAGCTATGCCAGTCTGTGACAAGTTGTGTGACCGTGGAGAAGTCACTTGATCATTCTGGGCCTCAATAACCTCATCTTTGCGATTGTTCAGTTCTCATTAGGGAACCAGACAAAATGATAACTCCCCTCCTATCTGGATGTGCTCTGGAAGTAAGAGGGTGGTCTGGGGGAGAGGACTACTGGGGCAGAAGCCCAATCTGAGCCATTGCTAGAGGGCAGCATTGTATCAGCAATTATTCTAATGACACTGGCTGAGGTGTGGTTGCCTCAGAATTCTTTAATCCAAAAATGTAGTCTTTTACTTTCCCAGAAATGGCATTCTTACAAAAGGAAGCAAATCTCTGGAAATCTGCAGAGACAGAAGAATATTAGAAAAGAAAGTCTTGCTTTCTGCAAGTTTTATTGTTAAAACAAAACAAAATAAGATTGAAAAGAAAGATTGTGTATTTTAACTTTAAATTAAACCTGTTTACTTTTGGTCTTATTTGAATACAGTTGCACAAGTATCTTTCCCTCTTCGAAGACTCCACCAGCACTACAAGGAAAGTATTCAGATTTATTTGAAACTTCTTCCAGTGGTGTGATTCATGGATTCAGTGACAGAATTTCTTAGTAGGACATCTTACTATGGCATCTCTTCCTTCCTTGGCTGATATTTATGACAACCTCCAAATGGAATACTTAGGAAATGGATTTGTTACAAAGAATCATCCACAATTTCTCCACTAAATCTTTTGATGACTTGCTACATTTTACAATGGCTAAGTTTCTGAATGTCTAGCTGACATTCCCAAATCACCTGTCTGAGGCAAAAACTATATGGCTGCAGTAACTGTTAAAACCATGTATTTCTAGCTGTGTATCCTTCAGTTAGTGTAGCTTCCTCAGTTCTCCTTTGAGTTATGTGAAGTGAAAGTCACTCAGTTGTGTCCGACTCTTTGTGACCCCATGAACTATAGAGTCCATGGCATTCTCCAGGCCAGAATACTGGAGTGGGCAGCCTTTCCCTTCCCAGGGGATCTTCCCAACCCAGGGATCCCACACTGCAAGTGGATTCTTTACCAGTTGAGCCACAAGGGAAGCCACCATGAGATCATGCTCCTCCTCTAACCTCAATATGCACACACTTTTGTCTAGGAGCATCAGGGATTGTCTCATGTGTGACATGCCCATAAAGATAGCTCTCATCATAAGGGAAAGAAGAAAATGGACACATTGCAACTCTATAGCAATGGTGGTAGATACATTTCCATTTACATGGTTACTCCAGTTATTTGATAGTAACTGCTTAGAGCATTGTTGAGAAAGATTCTTTTTTTTAGATACCACCTTTTTTATTGACATGATTCATAATGGTCAGAATCATTTGGCTTATACATCATTTTATCAGTTGGTTCTATTCTTGAGGTGCTGCATTAGTTCATTAGTTTCTTTTTCTAAGTTATTTATTTTTTAATTGGAGCTTTACAATATTGTGTTGGTTTCTGCCATATATCAACATGAATCAGCCATAGGTATAAGTATGTCTTCTCCTTCTTGACCCTCCTTCGCACCTACATTTAGAATCCATAAGAAGGAGGGAAAATGAGCAATTCGTTAGTAATGTCTGTTAAGAGAAGGGGTGAGGGCATATAAATCGAGAAAATCACCATGCTTAAGGTAATTCAAGCAAATGACTCCATGTTATTCTTAATAATGAGGAAAATAATATTTTTCATAGCAAAGTATTATATATTGGATTTTTCTGGTAGCTCAGATGGTACAGAATCTGCCTGCAATGCAGGAGACCCAGGTTTGATCCCTGGGTCATGAAGATACCTTGAAGAAGGGAATGGCAACTCACTGCAGTATTCTTGACTGGAAAATGCCATGGACAGAGCATATTATTGAAAGGTAACTGGGATATCTCAAAAACATCCAGGCTATGACTTGTCCTGGTTGAGAGGGTATAACTGATCCTCAAGAACCCTTAAAATCAGGGACTTGAATGCCACCAGTATTCTTGGTTTTTCTCTTTGCTTTTCATGTCTGCATCTCTCTGCTTATTGACTTGCTTCTTTCTTCTCTATAGGCTATCTTTTTCCACATAGTGGGTGATTTAGTCCTCTAGAGTTATCCTGTCCAGTTTGGCAGCTATCCATCACGTGTGGCTATTGAGCACTCAAAGGGTTCAGTTCAGCTCAGTTCAGTCGCTCAGTCATGTCTGACTCCTTGCAACCCCATGAACTGCAGCATGTCAGGCCTCCCTGTCCATCACCAACTGCTGGAATCTACCCAAACCCATGTCCATTGAGTCGGTGATGCCATCCAACCATCCCATCCTCTATCCTCCCCTTCTCCTGCCCTCAATCTTTCCCAGCATCAGGGTCCTTTCAAATGAGTCAGCTCTTCGCATCAGGTGGCCAAAGTATTGGAGTTTCCGCTTCAACATCAGTTCTTCCAATGAACACTCAGGACTGATCTCCTTTAGGATGGACTGGATGGATCTCCTTGCAGTCCAAGGGACTCTCAAGAGTCTTCTCCAACACCACAGTTCAAAAATATCAGTTCTTTGGTGCTCAGCTTTCTTTATAGTGTGGGTAGTCTAAATTGAGATGTGATGGTTTCTAAGTATAAAACACACAACTGGATTTTGAACACAGAGTACTAGGGGGAAAAAGAATGTAAAATATCCTAGTAATTAAAAAAATAGATCTCACGTTTAAATGATAACATATTGGATTTATTGTGTTCAATAAAATGTTATTAAAATTAATTCCACCTGTTTCCTCTCTTAATGTGGTACTTGGCTCACACCATCTTTTTTATTGGACAGCTCTGTTTTATAGCATTGCAACTTATATAGCTACTTGGGGAGTGATTAAATTCTTTGAACAAAGCACAAAAATGAGATAAAGGGTACTTACTGGTGTGGACCAGAGGTCCACCCCTAGAACATTCCTATGTGGACTGAGGGGAGTCACATGAGAACACAGCAGCTCCAGATGGGACGCAAATTTGGGGTATCCTGACAGACAATTCTCAGAAGCACAGAGGGGGCTACTGGATTAAGGAAGGAGCAGATATCTTCCAATCTGGGATCATTTTAAATGCCTTTTAATAAAAACCACCTAGTTCTCACAGTCAGTTATGTAGCAAATTCCACTGCTTCTGCCTCCATCCACTTTTCTCCCTCCCTAAGGTATCTTTCTCTTAGTTCAGTCACTGTCATTTCAACTGGGGTAAGGCTGTCACTGGCAAATGACCTTTAAATAAGCATCATATACAACCAAACACATGTTCTTTCCCTCAAGTTAAGCATTTGGGAAGATATATACTTATTTCCAAGCAAAAAGGTTTCAATTACATCCAGCTTCTGCTCATCATACATGTGACCAGGCCTAAGTCACTGAGCTTCTCTGGGACTCAGTGTGCACATCACTGAATGTTGTTGTTCAGTCACTCAGTTGTGTCCAACTCTCTGCGACACCATGGACTGCAGCATGCCAGGCTTGCCTGTCCTTCACCATCTCCTGGAGCTTGCTCAAACTCATATTCATTGAGTCGGTGATGCCATCCAATCATCTCATCCTCTGTCACCTCTCCTCCTCCTGCCCTGAACCTTTCCCAGCATCAGGGTCTTTTCTAATGAGTTGGCTGTTTGCATCACGTGGCCAAAGTATTGGAGCTTCAGCTTCAGCATCAGTCCTTCCAATGAATATTCAGGGTTGATTTCCTTTAGGATTGACAGGTTTGATCTCCTTGCTGTCCAAGGGAATGTGGACTGGTATGAACCCTACTTTCTGTGACATGTGATATACTTTTGTATATGTGGTTCATATTCAGAAATTCTAAAATGATGGCTTTTGAACCATTCTCTCCTTCTGAATGATCCTTTCCCAATATTTCCATATTATAGTCAACCACTTTGAATCCACTCTTTTTCTTACTTTTAGGAAAATGATTTATTCTTTGTTTTCACATGTACTCCAATGTTTGTGGGAGGAGGCATGAATGACAGTTTAGTTTATTCCATCAAACAGATATTTTAAAAGCAAGCAATTCACTGCTAACTGTCTAATTGCAATATAATTGACTGTTTTAAACTTTAAAACCAATTATTTGATCTGTCACCAATTTCTTCTTTCTTCAGAAGTAGTGATATACTTTGGTGATACTCAGGAAAAAAAAAAACAAACATTGTGAGACTCCTTTAATATGCAAAGTATGATTTTAGGGATTGGACTAAACTGCGAAAAACAGTGGAGCAGGACCTCCTTTAGAACTGCCTTTGTTGCAGGGACACATCCAACAAGAACTCTTCTTTCTTTGAAGATAGATTTTATTTTGGAAATGGCCAGAAATCACTGAAGATCAAGTCTTGTGAGCAAGATGTATGTTTAAGCTGGGTTATACTGCTACTGCTGCTGCTAAGTCACTTCAGTCGTGTCCGACTCTGTGCGACCCCATAGAAGGCAGCCCACCAGGCTCCCCCGTCCCTGGGATTTTCCAGGCAAGAACACTGGAATGGGTTGCCATTTCCTTCTCCAATGCATGAAAGTGAAAAGTCAAAGTGAAGTCGCTCAGTTGTGTCTGACTCTTAGCGACCCCATGGACAGCAGCCTTCCAGGCTCTTCCGCCCATGGGATTTTCCAGGCAAGAGTAAAGATGCACGGATGTAAAGCAATGATAGTAGTTTTATTATATCCTCAAGAGAGGATCCAGAAGTGTTTATTGCAGTGGCATCAATTGTTAGGCTAAGTGGGTAGTCTCCAGCACTGACTGATCCCATGTACTGTGTTCATTGGCATGTGGAGGCATTCAAGTGTTGCTTTAGGATGTACATTAAAAAACAGACTGACTACTGGGTGGTCCAAACTCTAAAATAACACCTTACATTAAAAAAAAAAAAAAACCTTTTCTTATAAAAGTTGCTTCTACTGAATGTAGCTAGAAACCTTATAGGTGGGGTAGGTATTATTCCCAACTTAGAGGTGTGGAAACTGAGACCTAGAGATGCCAAACAACCTAGTTGCGATGACAAAACTGACCAGGGGAAGAGTCTGGCTGTGATTAGACCATTTGTCTCTTAGCCTCATCTTCTTTTCTGTCTTCTTGCCATCTCCATTTCTATACATGTATATTGTGATAATGGTAATAATTATAATGATAAAACTGAGGCACACAGAAGTGAAGTGATTTGTCCAAAGTCACAGGTGGTAGTGTTAAAGCTTAGAATTGGATGTAGTAAATTCTCTTGTGGCTCAGACGGTAAAGAATTTTCCTGCAATGCAGGAGATCCAGGTTTGATCCCTGGATCAGGAAGAGCCCCTGGAGAAGGGAATGGCAATCCACTCCAGTTTTCTTACCTGGAGAATTCCCATGGAGAGAGGAGACTGGCGAGCTACAGTCCATGGGGTTGCAAACTGTTGGACACAACTGAGAGACTTTCACTTTCACTTTGAACCACTATTTCAGTCTGCTTACTGATTTAGTCTTTTCCCTAAGCAGCTCTTCCCACTTCTTTCACAGTCAAATCTTCCTAACCCCTGCCTGTCTATTAGCCCTTGCCAACATACCAAAATCCTCTATATACACCTCTTGTTCCCACCATTCTACTGACACCACTCCCTTGCATGACTTCAGGTAAGAAATCCAGTGGCAATGTGCACATATGCATAGCGTCATTTTAGAGATGGGGCATCAGACCCTGCATAGGGGAGCTGAAGCCACTGCAGCAAATGACCCTGAGAATTTCAGTAGCTTAACACAGTAGAATTTTATTTCTGACTCATGTGACAGCCCAGGGTGGGTATTCTTGGTTAGTCAGTAGCTTTCTTCCATGAGATGTTTCAGGAACCCTGGTTCCTTCCATATTGTGCCATGGCTATGTCTAGAGTCTCAGATTCCATTCCTTTGGTGAAAAGTAGTAATGTGGCCTCATCTAGATGCAAGAGGGGCAGGAAAATATGGCTCCTTATTGGTGGTTCCCTGGATACATTGTACTCTAAGGAAAGGTGAATACAAATTTTAGTGGGCCACTAGCCTTCCCTGGGCTTCCCCTGTAGCTCAGTTGGTAAAGAATCTGCCTACAGTACAGGAGACCCGGGTTTGATCCCTGTGTTGGGAAGTTCCCTTGGAGAAGGAAATGGCAACCCTCTCCAGTATCCTTGCCTGAAAAATCTCATGGACAGAGGAGCCTGGTGGGCTGCAAAGATTTGGGCATGACTGAGCGACTAACACTTACTTACTTAGCCTTCCCTGCTTCCCTCATAGCTCAGTCAGTAAAGAATCTGCCTGCAGGATATAAAATCAACACTCAGAAATCCCTTGCATTCCTATACACTAATAATGAGAAAGTAGAAAAAGAAGTCAAGGAAACAATCCCATTCACCATTGCAACGAAAAGAATAAAATACTTAGGAATATACCTACCTAAAGAAACTAAAGACCTATATATCGAAAACTATAAAACACTGATGAAAGAAATCAAAGAGGACACTAATAGATGGAGAAATATACCATGCTCATGGGTTGGAAGAATCAATATAGTGAAAATGAGTATACTACCCAAAGCAATCTACAGATTCAATGCAATTGCTATCAAGTTACCAGCAGTATTTTTCACAGAACTAGATCAAATAATCTCAAGATTTATATGGAAATACAAAAAACCTCGAATAGCCAAAGCAATCTTGAGAAAGAAGAATAGAACTGGAGGAATCAACTTGCCTGACTTCAGGCTCTACTACAAAGCCACAGTCATTAAGACAGTATGGTACTGGCACAAAGACAGAAATATAG
The DNA here is from genome assembly GCA_917880005.1 of Nanger dama. Classification (NCBI taxonomy): domain Eukaryota; kingdom Metazoa; phylum Chordata; class Mammalia; order Artiodactyla; family Bovidae; genus Nanger; species Nanger dama. Next base: position 4,547,268 of record CAKJTW010000085.1, on the reverse strand, counting down.
ATCAATGGAACAAAATAGAAAGCCCTGAGATAAACCCACACACCTATGGACACCTTATCTTCGACAAAGGAGGCAAGAATATACAATGGAGTAAAGACAGTCTCTTTAACAGGTGGTGCTGGGAAAACTGGTCAACCACTTGTAAAAGAATGAAACTAGATCTCTTTCTAACACCATACACAAAAATAAACTCAAAATGGATTAAAGATCTAAATGTAAGACCAGAAACTATAAAACTCCTAGAGAAAAACATAGGCAAAACACTCTCCGACATAAATCACAGCAGGATCCTCTATGATCCACCTCCCAATATACTGGAAATAAAAGCAAAAATAAACAAATGGGATCTAATTAAAATTAAAAGCTTCTGCACAACAAAGGAAACTATAAGCAAGGTGAAAAGACAGCCTTCTGAATGGGAGAAAACAATAGCAAATGAAACAACTGACAAACAACTAATCTCAAAGATATACAAGCAACTTATGCAGCTCAACTCCAGAAAAATAAACGAACCAATAAAAAAATGGGCCAAAGAACTAAATAGGCATTTCTCCAAGAAGACATACGGATGGCTAACAAACACATGAAAAGATGCTCAACATCACTTATTATCAGAGAAATGCAAATCAAGACCACAATGAGGTATCATTTCACACCAGTCAGAATGGCTGCGACCCAAAAATCTACAAGCGATAAATGCTGGAGAGGATGTGGAGAAAAGGGAACCCTCTTACACTGCTGGTGGGAATGCAAACTAGTACAGCCACTATGGAAAACAGTGTGGAGATTCCTTAAAAATTGCAAATAGAACTGCCTTATGACCCAGCAATCCCCTGCTGGGCATACACACTGAGGAAACCAGAACTGAAAGAGACACATGTACCCCAATGTTCATTGCAGCACTGTTTATAATAGCCAGGACATGGAAACAACCTAGACGTCCATCAGCAGATGAATGGATAAGAAAGCAGTGGTACATATACACAATGGAGTACTACTCAGCCCTTAAAAAAATAAATTTGACTCAGTTCTAATGAGATGGATGAAATTGGAGCCGATTATACAGAGTGAAGTAAGCCAGAAAGAAAAACACCAATACAGTATACTGACACATATATATGGAATTTAGAAGGATAGTATGAAGACCCTCTATGTGAGACAACAAAAGAGACTCAGAGGTATAGAACGGACTTTTGGACTCTGAGGGAGAGGGAGAGGGTGGGATGATTTGGGAGAATGGCATTGAAACATGTACACTATCTTGTAAGAATGAAGCGCCAATCTATGTTCAATACAGAATGCAGGACGCATGGGGCGGGTGCACGGGATGATTCAGGGAGAGGATGTGGGGTGGGAGGTGGGAGGGGGCTTTGGCATTGGGAGATCGTGGACACCTGTGGCTGATTCATATCAATGTATGGCAAAACAAATACAGTATTGTGGAGTGGGAGGTGGGAGGGGGCTTCGGCATTGGGAGATTGTGTTCACCTATGGCTGATTCGTGTCAAGGTATGGCAAAACAAATACAGTATTGTAATTAAAAAAATAAATAGATTTAATAAAAAAAAAAAAAAAGAATCTGCCTGCAGTGCAGCAGACCGGTACTTGATTCCTGGGTTGGGAAGATCCCCTGGAGAAGGAAATAGTAACCCAGTACAGTACTGTCACCTGGAGAATCCCATGGACAGAGGAGCCTGGTGGGCTACAGTCCAAGAGCCAGACACGACTTTGTGACTAAACCACCACCAGCCTTCCATATAACATAAGCCCAGAAATGTTGCAAAGTCAACACTGTAAATGGTGGAAAAGGGATTTGAAACCAGATCTATCTGAATCCAATTAGGCCTCTAAATTACTATACTTTCTGCCTTTTATGAAAAAGTCATTTTCTTCTTTAAAAATAAAAACTCAGCTCATCAGTCTTATAAGGCATTCAATCAGGCACTGCAAAATAGAAGTACCAGGAAATCTGATGGTAATGCCATGCTTCAAACTTTACTTTTGTATATGAGGTTCATATTCACAAATTTTAAAATGATGGCTTTTTATTCCCATCCTTTCCTTCTGAATGGTCCTTTCCCAATATTTCCATATTATAGTCAACTACTCTGAAAGAAAGTGAAGTTGCTCAGTCCTGTCCGACTCTGCGACCATGTGGACTGTAGCCCACCAGGCTCCTCTGTCCATGGGACTTTCCAAGTAAGAATACTAGAGTGGATTGTCACTTTCTTCTCCAGGGGATCTTCCCAACCCAGGGATCAAACCCAGGTCTCCCTTATTGCAAATCGAGTCTTTACCAGCTGAGCCACAAGGGAAGCCCAACTACTCTGAATCCACTATTTTTTTCTTACTTTTAGGAAAATGATTTACTCTTTGTTTTCACATGTATTCCAACAAGTTTGTGGGAGGAAGCACGAATGACAGTTTAATTTATTCAATCAGATAGATGTTTTAAAAGCAAGCAATTCAATGCTAACTGGCTAATTGCAAAATAATTAACTGACTGTTTTAAACTCTGAAACCAATTATTTGACCTGTCACCAACTTCTTCTCTCCTCAGTAGTACTTTGGGACTCTAGATCCAACTGTAGATGGAGCAAAAAGAAGTATTTGCATTTCTATGTATCCATGTCCTTCCTCTACTTATTCAAGACTCCTTTCCCAGAATCTTGGACTTAAAAAAATCCCGTGGATACATTGAAATAATTGAGATATGTGATCTTTGCTAAGAACCTTTGAGTCTACTAGTGACAGTTGAAGAAAATGTATAGGCTTTAACAAGGGATGGGGCCTAAGTGTGAGGAAAGTCAAGATCTCAGTTCCCCTTATGGCTTTCATTTAGGTGTTTATCTTCCCTCTGGAGAGATTGTTCGCTGATGAGTGAATACTGGGAAGGGCCTAACGATCAACCTTGTATAGCGAAAGGTCCTATTCTGAGTTTAAACTATGACCGTGACTAGGATTCAGATATACCATTGTATGTAAGTCTACGTTGTATGAGGGACTGGAAAATTTCCTGGGAAAGGATTCATCCCAACTGGAGAGGGGCCAGTTGTCTATCCTTAGTGTGTTACAGGAGAGCTGATACTATGAGTACTGTGATATCTGTCATTTGGCTGTGTCCCTAACTCAGCATCCATTTAACAGAGTGTAAATAAAATGAGAAAATCATTCCCTTATCTTCACCACAGAATTTCATTCAGCTTTGATGATCTGAGGACTCAAGCGGCAATCCTGGTGCGAACAGAACAGTGCCTGGCAGAGTCAACAGTGGCAGCTGATGCAGTGGTACCCAGTAAAAGCCTCTTATGGAAGAAATGGAGTCAAATCTCAGACTGGCAAAGTGAGCTGTCAGTGTCAGAAGGAATCCCCTATTTTGCTGACTGTGGTCCCTAATCCCTGCAGAGGTTTTCCCTGAGAGCTCTGGAGGATAGCTCACAGGCATGCACAAAGTTACAGTCAGAAACCATTTGGTGTCTGCAATTTTTTTCCCCTTAGCATTGCAGTAAGCTTTTGCAGACACTGCCCCAACCCCAAGTCTTGAAATGAGCACACAATTAACAACCCTGACAGAAGCAGAGGTCATTCACTGTCATTTGAATTATCATTAGGGTCTAACCCCATTAAAATGGCTATATTCTCATTATCGAAAGAGTGTGGCCATATGAATCATGTGGGAAAACTGCATTCTTTAAGCTAGAAAGATAAATGTGAGATGAAAATTGACCCAGGTAGAAATGGCTTTGCAAGTACTTGGAACTGCAGTTCTCAGGTGGAGTCCAGTGGGGACTTAATCCACAAAGAAACAGAAACCAACAAAAAACTGCTTCATGTTATTAGTTTTCAGGAGTTTTGTGGTATAGCATTCAACTTCTTGATATATTAAAACTCAGGGCACTACAGAACATCCAGTACCATCTTCACTTTGGATACCAGTAGAAGGTGTCAGGTGCATCCCTGAATGCAGTTCTTCTCTGATGAGGCCCAGTAGGCATGAACCTTTTTTTTTTTTTTTTTTCGCTGCAGTGATTTATCTCACTTGGCCTTAACTCTGAGGATTCTACTTCTATTTAACTCTGGATACTCAACTTCTAAATTTCTCTCTTTACTCAAACTGTGTCACAGCAAAAGTTTGAGCTTGATAGGAGAGTGATCTTTTTTTTTTTTTAAAACTGGGGCACAGATAACTCAAGACAGAGGAGTGTAGAAAATTTGAGAAGATGCACGTTCAAAAACAATATCAGATATCCATCCATCCATTCATTCATTGAGCAATTATTGTGAGTGACCAGTATGTATGAGGCTCTGTCCAAAGTGCTCATTGACTACATATGCAGCCAAATGCGCACCTGAGCATAAATGTGTGACAGTGTTTTCAGATACTCCAAAGACAGACAAAAAGGATTTGGGTATTTTCCTTTTGGTATATATTTCTCTTCCTCCACCTAACCCCTCCACCTTCCATGCAGAATTATTATAGGTGGTCCAGGAGAGATTCAGTTCTGGTAGGCACATGAATGGCTCCTCAAAGCTGTCTGTTTCCTACCCTCTGGAAACTGTGAATATGTTAGGTTACATGGCAAAGGAGTATTAAGATCACAAATAGAATTATTTGCTACTTAGCGGCCTTGAAATGAGGAGATTTATATGGATCATCTGGGTATGAAAATGTAACCACAAGGATATTTATATGAGAAGGAGAGAGTCAGAAGAGAGAGGACTAGAGTGATGCAGTGTGAGAAGGACTTGATCCAATGTTGCTGGCCCTGAAGATGGAGAACAGGGGCCACAAGCCAGAGAATACAGGGAACCTCAGAAACTGGATTGGCAAGGAAGCAGATGAGCCCTGGAGCCTCCAGAGAGAATGCAGTTCTGCCAATCCCTTGATTCTAGCCCAGTGAGACCCATGATGGACTTTTGACCTCCAACACTGCAAAATAACTTTGTGTTATTTTAAATCACTAAGTTGGTGATAATTTCTTACTGCAGCAATAGGAAAACTAATACACTCAGGAATTATCTAAAATTAGTAGTTCTTAACCTTGATTACATAATACAATCACTTATGAACATGAAAAGTGAAAGTGAAATCACTCAGTTGTGTCCAACTCTTTGCGACCCTGTGGACTGTAGCCCACCAGGCTCCTCCGTCCATGAGATTCTCCAGGCAAGAATACTGGAGTGGGTTGCCATTTCCTTCTCCAGGGTAATCTTCCCGACCCAGGGATCGAACCCAGATCTCCCACATTGCAGGCAGATGCTTTAACCTCTGAGCCACTGGGGAAGTCCTCTATACAATGACTTACAGAGATTTAGAAATCCTAATATTCAGGTCATGCCCTAAACCAATCAGAAATCCTGGGAGTGAGGTTCAAGCATCGATATTTTTAAAGTTCTGCAGCTGATTTCAACATAGAACAAGACTGAGCATCACTGATGTAAACAAATTTGTGTATCACTATTTTAACTCTGAAAATCTTACTTGACTGAGAACAATCTCTTTTTACCTAATTCTACCAGTTTGTTTCTCAGCAGGACAAGGAAAAGTCAAAAGAAATGAATCTCAAGGATCCCTGGGCCATGAGGCTAGATGAGAAGAGCATAACACAATTTCCCCAAGCAGCTGGAATAAAAGGTTAAACCATGGGTGCACCTTGCCTCTAGGTTCTGTTTTGGCAGATTCATTGTCCTCTGAATGGATGGATCAAACCAGTCAACCCTAAAGGAAATCAACCCTGATTTTGAAGGACTGATGCTGAAGCTGAAGCTCCGATACTTTGGCTACTTGATGCGAAGAGTCCACTTATTGGAAAAGACCCTGGTGCTGGGAAAGACTGAGGGCAAGGGGGAAAGGGGGTGACAGAGGATGAGATGGTTGGATGGCATCACCGACTCAATGGACATGAGAGTATGGACAAAATCTGGGAGATAGTGAATGACAGGGAAGCCTGGCATGCTGCAGTGCATGGGATCACAAAGAGTCAGACACGACTTAATGACTGAACAGCAACAGCAACAGTTCTCCTCTATACACCTGGATGTGTATTTATATAAAATCCCATTTGTATTTTCAGTGGTGGTGGTCGCTTCGTCACTAAGTCGTGTCCAGCTCTTGCGACCCCATAAACTGTAGGCCACCAGGCTTCTTTGTCTACGGATTTCCTAGGTAAGACTACTGCAGTGGGTTAACATTTCGTTCTCCAAGGGATCTTCCTCACAGGGATCAAACCCTGGTCTCCTGAACTGAAGGCAGTCTCCTGCATTGCAGGCGAATTCTTTACTGATTGAGCCACCTTTAGTAAGGCACTTCAAGTCACTGGAAGACAGAAACATGTTATCAAGAGCGTCTTAAAAGGTGATCTATCAAGACTTTCATGTAAGAGAGTAGAGTCAGTTGCATATTTGACCAAATAGAATTGTTACTTCCCAGATAGTAATGTGAGCCAGATTTGTGTTACTGGCACCAGAAAGCTGGAGTTTGGAGTTCAGAGCCTAGATGATGAAAAGCTTAGAGTTGCTTTCTGAAGAAAGAGGACTAAAGAACAGGATGCATATGAAATTAACTATGTCTTTAGAAAAATGAATTATATATACCCCAAATCTACTTTCTCCTATAGACTCAGGCAAAATTTCTTGTGGCAGATTGTCCATGACATATAGGTAATGTTAGTTCAGAGAGCCACATTAAATCTTTCTGTTCACTAGAGAACACACTACTTAATTGCCAATCTTCTGATGAAGACATTGTAACTTTCCAACTGTTTTCTGATCTAGCAAGGGACTGAAGGATTTATACACATTTACAGAGAGAGAAAGATGGAGAATGCAGAAAGCCTACTTTTGTACAAGAAGGTGGGATATGTACATATGATCGCCATGATACCATATTCCCTGATCCAGAGCTAACTCCAAGGGCCTGAGCAGGGAAGAAGGGCACCAAGACCAGTGGTGTGCTGGAGGTGACTTGCATCAGTTCACTAGCAGTGATTATGTATATCTCTGCCATCCAGTATCATCATGATGATAGGTCATGATGGGAATATTTTTACCACAGAAACTGGTAAATGTACAAATCTGTCTCCCACACCAAACTGCTTCCCCTAGAGAGCTGGTTAAACATCTACCAACACACTTGGACTTACAGTACAGTGAAACAGGCTGGGCTTGAGAGATATGGTTAAAGAATGTCTTGTGTATATTACCATATGTGAAATAGATGACCAGTGCAAGTTTGATGCATGAAGCACGGCATTCAAAGCTGGTGCTCTAGGGCAAACCAGAGGGATGGAGTGGGGGAGGGGGAGGTGGGAGGGGGATTGAGGATGGGGAGACACATGTAGACCCATTGCTGATTTATGTCCATGTATGGCAGAAACAACCACAATTTTGTAAAGTAATTATCCTCCAGGTAAAATTAATTAATATTTTTAAAATAGAATGAGTAATGTTTTGTTTGCAGAAGATAAGACTTCGGTGAATTAAAACTATGGGAAGAGAGCTCAGATACCTTCTTTATTTCTCTAAAGAGTAAACCAGAATCACTGTGCACATCTGTATGTGTATGTGTGTAGGTTTCATGGGAACTGGATTCAACTCAATATAAAAAGACAATTTATCAATGTTCAGTACCATTCAAAGTGAGAAAAATTTGTCTCAGGAGATAGTGAGCTTCCCCATCACTAGAAATGAGCAGAGATTTAAAAATCAGTAGGCAGACATGGAGGAATTTCAAGTACTGGACAGTAAACTGGATAAGACTATATGATCACTAATGTTTCTTCCAACTCCAGATATTTTTGATTTTTGGAAAAGTAATTTATAAATTTTGAAGAACTTAAAAAGGTCTTGCATTGCTAGGAGTTCAAAACCAGTATGAAGGCAAATCATTTGTAAGAGCTCAAAGAACACTTTTCATTTCGCTCATACTATTTCCCTCCTAATTGGCTGAATTTATTCTTCCTCAAGGCAGTAGCTTATAGGAACAGAGCATGAGGGTCTTCAAGACCCCTTTTCTACTATAGATGGACATTGTTAAAGAGAGTCATTCCTCTGATCAGTTGCCTAATTGTATCTTAGAGGAAAGTCTGAAAGTTACATAAATGTAGACACAGATATAGATTTTTTTTGTCAAGTTCCTCTGAAGGTTCAAATGCATCCCCTAAAAATGTGTCCCTAGAGTGAATTAAAAGGAGCATTTTACTCAAGCCAGGAGAAAGCATTGTCACATTAAATCAAGCAGGCATTGGAAACAACCCTACTACAGTGAGAAGAGTAGTTACATGTTTACATTGTTTGAAACTATATTCTATAAAACCATGTTGAATCAAATTATGAAAAAATAAACATAAAAAATAGGAATTTTAGTATATAGGATGTCATTTTTTTAAAAGCAGCTCCTCATGACTCTCTTTAGTTTGTAGTCTGTTTTCATTAAGCCAATCATGACCTTTAAGCCCTGAGGCATGTGCGCCAGCACTGGTTTTTCATGGTTTGGATAGTTATCAACCTGCATGGGATGTTCAAGATATTCCCAGGTAGGAAGTCAGCTAAATTTTCAAGTCCCTCTTTTTTACTCCAGTCCACTCGACTGTTGATAGAATGAAGTGAAAACTCTATGTGTGTGTATAACTAATAATGTGATATACATGGCTGTGAGTGGTATATAAGTGTAATGGGTTTGGTGATACACGGTCCTTGTTTGGAATGACATAGTTTAGGATTAAAGCAGCTATAAGAAAGCACTTTTGGATTGTTAGAGCAAGAATGTTCGCAAATCTAATCCCTAGTTCTTAATGTGACAAGAACACAAGAAAAATATTCAAGATCAACTTTTTCAGAACTCGGGAAATTAACCAGTCTTTCAACAATCCAAGAACTATTTATTCAGGAAAAATGGCTGAATCTCAGTAAGAACCATGAGCTTTATAGTATTTTAACTTGCTCTTTTCCCAGCTCAGTGGTAGCTTTAAAAACTAATAGCTTCACAATTATGGTAGTTGCAAAAACTGGCAATCTGGCAGCCACTGGAGGAGGCAAAATAGGCTTAAAAGTTCCCCATAAAGCCCTATTTTTAGAGAATTGTAATTATTATTCGAGCTGCCTGGCAGCTTTCTGGAAATTCCCACATGCAGAGCTTGACTTCATTTGACCTGACTCAAGGCTCACTCAATGTGAACAGTCTTTTCCCCCAGGCATTAAAAAAGAATCATGGGTGAAAGAAAAGTTCTGGAGTCGGGACAAATGATATGTTAGGTGGGGTGTTTATGTATGTCTTCATTTATTAGATAATATTTGTACAGCCACCCAAGTGAAATAATGGTGGTGGTGGTTTAGTTGTTAAGTTGTGTCCGACTCTTGAGACCCCATGGACTGTAGTCTACCAGGCTCCTCTGTCCATAGGATTTTCCGGTAAGAATATTGGAGTGAGTTGCCATTTTCTTCTCCAGGAGATCTTCACAACCCAGGGATTGAACCCAGGTCTATGCTGGGGTAATAGCAAGTACAAAGATCCTAAAGTAGGAGCATGCTCGGTTTCTTTCAGGAGTAGAAGATATCTTGATTACAATTTTTCTCCTCTCTGTCTTTACTTATTGGGGCTTCCCTGGTGGCATGGCAACCCACTCCAGTATTCTTGCCTGGAGAATCTCCATGGATAAAGAAGCCTGGCTGGCTACAGTCCATGGGGGTCACAAAGAGACGGACACAGCTGATTAAGCACAGCACAGCACAGCACAGCACTGGAAACTCAAATGGTAAAGAATCTGCCTGCATTGTGGGAGACCTGGGTTTGATCCCTGGGTTGGGAAGATCCCCTGGAGAAGGAAGTGGCAACCCACTCCAATATTCTTGCCTGGAGAATTCCATGAACAGGGGTCCATGGGGTTGCAGAGTCAGACACGACTGAGTGTCTAACACTTTCACTTTCACTTACTTTCATGACTTCAACTGCCATCACTACAGCACCCCTTACCAGGCCCCTGCTATAGTACGGCATCTCCATGTTCCTAAAACACTGATTCCATCAGCTTATTCCTTTGCATGAAAACTTTTATTTGATTCCTATTTACCTGCAGTAAAAGTCTAAATTCCCCGCCTAGTGTCCAACTATCTCCACCAATCTGATTTTGTGTCATATTCATCTCTTGTTCTATTTCATAAACTTCGATTCCTATCACTCCTGTAATGATTGATTTCAGTTCAGTTTATCACTCTCTCGGATGTGATTTTTTTGTCTCCCAAATTTTGAAAATTGTGGTAAAATATACATTGCATATATATATATACTTTTAACCATTCTAACCATTTAAAGTAGTTACTGATAGTAAGAACTTATTGCCTCTTTTGGTCCTCATCTCTTTCCTTACTCCCTTCTTTTGTGCTTTGCTATTTCTTTGTAATGGCACATTTTGATTCTCTTTTCATTTTCTTTTGTTTATATTCAATAGATATACTCTTTGTGGTTACCTTAGGGATTGCATATAATCACCTAAAGTTAGAGATACCTATTTTAAATTGTTAACAACTTAACTTTAATCACATACAAAAACTACTCCATTACAGCTCTGCCCTTCTCCACTTTATATTATTGGCATAAAAATTACACTTTATATATGCCAATTAACATAGATTTATCATTTTTAATGCATTTAAATCTTTAAATCTTACAGAAAATAAGAAGAGTGGAATTACAAACTAAAATTACAAAAATACTGGTTTTTATGTTTGTCCACATGCTTGCCTTTACCAAAGATCTTTATATTTTCATATGATTTCAAATTATTCTTAAGTGTTCTTTCATTTCAATTTAAAGGATTTCCTTTAACATTTCTTGCAGGACAAATCTAGTGGTAATAAACTCCTTCAGTTTTTTTTTTTTTTTTAAATCTGGGAGGGTCTTAATTTCTCTGCCTGCTTTTTTTTTTTTTTTTTCATCTGCATGGCATGCAGTATCTTAGTTCCTCAACCAGGGATCAAACCCATACCCCTGCAGTGGAAACCTGGAGTCTTAACCACTGGACTGCCAGGGAAATCCCATGTCTTCTTTTTAGAAGAAGAGTTTTGTTGGGTATGAATGCTCTGCCTGCGTGCTAAGTCTCCTCAGTCATGTCTGACTGTTTGCAATCCCATGGACTGTAGCCCGCCAGACTCCTCTGTCCACAAGATTCTCCAGGCAAGAATACTGGAGTGGAGAGCCAGGCCCTCCTCCAGGGGATCTTCCCTGCCCAGGGATTGAACCTGTGTCTCTTACGTCTCCTGCATTGGCAGGCAGGTTCTTTACCAATGGCTCCACCTGTGAAACACTGAATAGAATGCTCAGCTGACAATTTTTTTTTCCTTTCAATATTTTAAATATGTCATGTTGCTACCTTCTGCCTTCATGGTTTCTGCTGGAAAATCTACCTATACTCTTATTGAGGATCTCTTGTACTTAATAAGTCACTTTTTCTTTTGCTGCTTTTAAGATTCTCTCTTTGTCTTTTGACAATTGATTGTAAGACATTCTGGGTCTCTTTGAGTTTAGTCTTCTTGAAGTTCATTGATCTTGTATTTGGATATCCATGTCTTTCGTCAAACTTAGGAAGTTCTTCAGTTCAGTTCAGTTCAGTCGCTCAGTCGTGTCCAACTCTTTGCGACCCCATGAATCGCAGCACGCCTTAGCCATTGTGAAAGTAAAAGTGAAAGTAACTCATTCGTGTCCGACTCTTGTGACCCCATGCACTGTATAGTCCATGGAATTCTCCAGGTTAGAATACTGGAGTGGGCAGCTATTCCCTTCTCCAGGGGATCTTCCCAACCCAGGGATCGAACCCAGGTCTCCCACATGGGTCTCCCATATTGCAGGCAGATTCGTTACCAGCTGAGCCACCAGATAAGCCCAAGAATAATGGAGAGGGTAACCTATCCATTCTCCAGGGGATTTTCCTGACCCAGGAATGAACTGGAGCCACCTGCTTTGCAGGTGGATTCTTTACCAGCTGAGCTACCAGGGAAGCCCCCTCCCTTTTTTTGATTAAATTTTGTATAACACTAATGCCATCCAGCCATCTCATCCTCTGTCATCTCCTTCTCCTCCTGCCCCCAATCCCTCCCAGCATCAGGGTCTTTTCCAATGTGTCAACTCTTCGCATTAGGTGGTCAAAGTATTAGAGTTTCAGCTTCAACATCAGTCCTTCCAATCAACACCCAGGACTGATCTCCTTTAGGATGGACTGGTTGGATCTCCTTGCAGTCTAAGAGACTCTCAAGAGTCTTCTCCAACACCACACTTCAAAAGCATCAATTCTTCAGTGCTCAGCCTTCTTCACAGTCCAACTCTCACATCCATACATGACCACTGGAAAAACCATAGCCTTGACTAGACGGACCTTTGTTGGCAAAGTAATGTCTCTGCTTTTTAATATGCTGTCTAGGTTGGTCATAACTTTTCTTCCAAGGAGTAAGCGTCTTTTAATTTCCTGGCTGCAATCACCATCTGCAGTGATTTTGGAGCCCCCAAAATAAAGTCTGCCACTGTTTCCACTGTTTCCCCATCTATTTCCCATGAAGTGATGGGACCAGATGCCATGATCTTAGTTTTCTGAATGTTGAGCTTTAAGCCAACTTTTTCATTCTCCTCTTTCACTTTCATCAAGAGGCTGTTTAGTTCCTCTTCACTTTCTGCCATAAGGGTGGTGTCATCTGCATATCTGAGGTTATTGATATTTCTCCCAGCAATCTTGATTCCAGCTTGTGTTTCTTCCAGTCCAGCATTTCTAATGATGTACTCTGAATATAAGCTAAATAAGTGGGGTGACAATATACAGCCTTGACACACTCCTTTTCCTATTTGGAACCAGTCTGTTGTTCCATGTCCAGTTCTAACTGTTGCTTCCTGACCTGCATACAGGTTTCTCAAGAGACAGGTCAGGTGGTCTGGGTGAAGCTAAATGAGATCATAGGGATAGATTTCTTAAAATGAGATATGGGGAAGGGGAGAAGGCAGTTCTTTTAAGCTAAATGATCAAACATAGGCATTAAGATTAGAGGACTTGAAAACTGATTGATTATGGCACAAGAAGCTGAAGGTAAGAGTAAAAATCGACTTATTCCAAGATCAAACTTGGACCACTGGGGAGACAGTAGAAAAAGGGCATAGATTAGAGGAAATGATAATAGATAAAAGTTGGAATAAGCTTGATTTTTGAGATGACTGAGGACCACTGACATGGGTGATGTAGAACTGGTGGTTGGAGAAAGACTTTTGACTCAGAAGACTGTTGCTGAGATTTTTGATAAAGCCAGAGTTGAAAGTCATGTGCGTGGGTTATTATGGAGATAAGAAAAGCCTAGGGGCTGAGGAGGACCATGATAAGGTGATAGAAAGTTGGGAGAAGAAGAGAAGAGTGTGTAGATTCTAAGAGTAGGCAGACTGGGGACAAGAATATGGGTAGAGAAGCACTTATCTGATAGTGTAGATAAGAGCCTATCAAAGAAAGAAAACCACAAACCACAAAGAGTATATTCTTTTCCTTCAAAGTATCAATGCCCTCCAAATATTCTTTTGTGGGCACCTGGGTCTGAAGCATGGCAAGAGAAATTGAGATTCTGCTGGAAGATACAGTACCACAAGTATCTCATAAGAAGAGATCCAAATGGTATGAGGAAAAAAAATGAAATGATTATGCCCCATGAAGGAAATTCTAAAGGACAAGTCATTTTACTGGCTTTCCCCCCTATTTGTTTGCTAGTAGAATGCATCTGGTGTATTTATATTTACACGTCTTTGGTGAAGACCAGCCAAGTTGGCTGGAACAGAGATCTAATTCCTAGATCTCTTTCTTTGTCTCTCTAAGTCACTTTATTTTTTAAATCCTCTTGAAAAACTTTTCAGCAGCTTTAAAAACATGTAAAAGATTTATGGAAACTCAGGACTCAAATAGCACTAATTATGGGTCATGTACTTACCCAATGTGAAGTAAAGAGTATGTCAATGTTTCTCTTCTGTACTTCTGTTTAATGGGTTTATTATTTGTCTAAAAACTAGACTTGAGGCTGTAATATAGCATATTAGGTGTCAACTCCATAACAAATTTGTTTTCACTGAGATTCAAAACAAGTTTGTTTAGATGTTAAAAAGTAAGGTTAATTTTCCCTAGATCAGATGCATATTTTTGATGTATTTTCCACCCACAAATAATTGTCATTAAAATAGAAAAATACCCACCCAAATTAAGCAAGAAATGCATCCTTATTAATTTAAATATTTCTGGCATTGAGTCACATACCAAAATAACTCACTTTCCAGCTTTGTTGAAGGCCTTCCTTGTAAAGAGAATTTCTGTCCACATCTCCAGATAGCCATTGAAGTAACCATTTTCCACTAGTGTTATTGTTTCCCCCTCAGCTCTTTGTTGATTTGTTGCTTTACAATTGCTTTCCCCTCAGCTCCATTGGTAAGAATCTGCCTGCAATGCAGGAGACTCCGGTTCAATTCCTGGGTCGGGAAGATCCATTGGAGAAGAGATAGGCTACCCACTCCAGTATTCTTGGGCTTCCCTGGTGGCTCAGCTGGTAACAAATCCGCCTGCAATGTGGGAGACCTGGGCTTGATTCCTGGATTGGAAAGATTCCCTGGAGAAGGGAAAAAGCTACCCACTCCAGTATTCTGGCCTGGAGAATTCCACAGACTATATACTGCATAGAGTCACAAAGAGTCACACACAACTGAGTGACTTTCACTTTTCACTTTCATATAAACAGTTGAAACTAACAACCATTATAAAATCTGCTTTCAACATGGAACCATGACTGAGTTACTTTTCCTGGTCGAGGCTGAGAAACCAAGATCTAATGTCTGTTTTAGGGTTTTGTGGCCACCAGTACATTTACATATTGCTGACAAAGCCCAACAGTTTTCCCAGCCACCCAACTTCTGTGAACACCATGTTAAATATGTCACATGCCTTGCCTCGTCCTCTTGAATCATGCCAACAATCCTCTGAGATGACTATTATATCCCCATTTTGTAGGATATGCTGATCTAAGTGATTTGTCTCAAAGTCGCACAGCAAGTAAGAGACAGGAACGCAAGTTGGTCTAACCAGAAGGGCCATGCTGGTGTGTTACCTCTTCAAGTGAGGCTGTGCTCTAGACAGTCCAAATAGTTTTGAAAAGGTGAAAATAGGGTGGAGGCTGCGATGAAGACATATTAAATATTTTCTCTGTTTATGATTGAGATTAAAAGAGTCAAATTGGTTAGAAAGCTTTTATTTGATCCCCTTTGCTACTCAACTAGCAAGTATCTAGAGGTGAATGTCAGGTGAGTCAATTCAGGTCTTTATCAGAATTGCATCAAACCCTCTTCACAGTGAAATCTCCCTTGCCCACTCTATTAATAACTGCAATGTTTTCTGACCTTGAATACTCCCTATTCCTTTTCCTTGCTTTATTCTTCCCCTTAATACACACTGCCATCTAGCATACTATAACATCCACCTGTTTATTTTGTTCATTGTTTCCTCATCCATAATATTAGCTTGCCAGAGGCAAGAATTGCTCATTATGGTATTCTCAAAGTCTAAAATTGTGTCCCATACATAGTAGGCTCCTAATAAATATTTGTTGGGTGAAAAAAATTTAAATGCTCCTTGGATTCTAGAAGGATAGCTCTTTGTACAACAATATTGTACACTGGTTACTGATATTTTGATACTTATGAGTTTCTTTATAGATTTTCTGGGCTACATAATGGAGCTGGAGTAGCTCAGGTAAGGCTTCTCAGAAAGATGAATTTGAAAGTGTGTCTTTAAGAGTGAAGGACAAAGAATAGTGGATAATAAAAGAAGGACCTCCCCAAATTATAGACATACTATTCTCCAGATGGGAATGATTAGATCGGTTAAAGGGAAAAGTTCTTGTCCAATAGTAATCAGAAATTAGACTGAGAGGAAATGTAAGCCAAGAGCTCTGAAATCTAGCTAGATAAAGGCGTTTGGAGTTAATACCTTAGGGGGTGATAACTGTAGGAACACAATCCACAGATGTCAGTTTTTCTGCTGTTTATTGGCTATGTGATTTTTTCCCCCAGAATTATTGGGTTGGCTAAAATGTTTGTTTGGATTTTTCCATTACGTTAAATGGAAAAACCCGAATGAACTTATTGGCCAATGAAATACTATATTTCTATATGCTTCAGTTTTCTCATCTGTAAAATAAGGACAAAAATAGTGCAGTTCCTGCCTTGTGTTGTTGTTGTAAGAACTGAGATAACATAGAGAAAGTGCTTGACACAATTTCTGGCATACAATAAACATTCAATGAATGTTACCTATCAACATCATCATCATTTTAAGAGTCTTCTCTCATGGTTTTTTATTATGAGTATTTCACAAGTCAAAACTGTTGTGGCTTTTAGGGATCCACCAAACCAAGAGCTATGGTTGAAAATATCTATCCACAGGGCAGCAAGCATGAATCACCATCTAAATGCTGACACCAGTCACTGCAGGATGTGGTGGATTCTGGAGAGCTTCCTAGATTCTGGACAGCCTGGGACAATGGCCAGATTTGGGCAGAGGAAGGCGAACTATCTGACATTGAAAGTTTTGGCAATGAGGGTCAGTTCTATACATACACTGCTTCTACTTTTTATATAGACAAATGCCAAATGCCTGAGTATAATTCCCCATACCTAACTGTTTTAGCAATTGACCAATCAAACAAGACAGAGGCAAGGAAAACAGTGGAGTTGGTACATGAAGCCAAGGCTATCATTGCCATTTTGAGTCTCAGATACAAGATATGAAGTTTGTTGGTGACCACATATGGCAGAAAAGGAGAGGGAGTAGGAACCCAGGACAAAGTCTGTTCACTAGGACAGTGCAGGTAACCAGGGAAAGTGGGGCTGGAAAGTCAACTAGGTCGCCATGGAGTGCTGCACGTGCAGCAGGAGGGAGGCCCCAGCCCCTGGTCTGCGATATGATGCTGGAGAGAAAGCTGAGCAAAAGCAAGAGTGGCTGGAGAAGAGTATACAGGTTATCTGTGAGTATCCAAGTTAGTGCCAGTTAAACCTTGAAGGTATCATTTGGACATGTGGGATTGTTTGTGGGAAGAAAGGCATTCAAGTCAAAGGGACTAAGGCAGGCAAAGAAATGGAATTAAGAAAGCCAAGAGTGGCTGAAACGTTAAGGTAGTAGAGGTGAGTGGTATGGGACAAGGCTAGAAAGGCAAACTGGGGACATGTTGTGAATGGTCTTAAACACTAAGCTGAAGAGTTGCAGAATTAATTCAAAACAGTGAGACAATACTGAAAGTTTTAGAGCAGAGAAGAACAGGCTTAGAGATATGCCTTAGAAAGATTAATTTGTTTACAATAAGGAGGGTGGGTTTCAAGGACATTAACCTGGAGACAAGGAAACTAGTTAAAAGATAGTTGCTACTACCTCGACAGATGGTTAGTATTTGGGATTAAACTAGGGCAGTGGAAGTAGACGTGAAAGGACAAAGCAAAAGCAGTTAAATGATAAAATGGTATCTGATTGGCACTAGAATTCAAACTCCAAACCAGTAGGAGCTTTTTGTCTGTCTGGTTTATTGCTATATCCCAGGCACTTAGAATAGTCCTTGGCACATAGTAGGTGCTCAATAAACAGTTTGTGAATGATGTCTGAAATGCATATGTCTGAATGCATGTGTGCCCTCAAAATTCATGTGCTGAAATCCTAAGGTCCAAAGTGATATTATCAGGAAACGGGATCTTTGGGAGGTTCTTAGGTCATGAGAGTGGAGCCCTTATGAATGAGATTAGAGCCCTTATAAAAATACCACACAAAGGCTCCATATCCCTCTTCACCATGTGAAGGTACACTGAAAAGTCTGTTACTTGAAAGAGGATCCTCACTCAGTGATGCTGGCACCCTGGTCCTGAACACTAGAATTATGAGAAACAACTTTATGTTTTTTGTAACCTACTCCATTTCTGACACTTTGTTATAGATAATCAAAAAGACTAAGACAGATTCTATACACTGACCTGTGTGATATGTATTTGCACACTTGCCTCCTGACGCCAGCTCATCTTTCACACTAGTTTCCAGTCCTGCTTCCCACCTCACTGTTCCCAATTTCTGCTCCTCCAATCATACCCATGACCCACCATTATATATAATCTTAACATTGATAACATCTTGTGTTTAGCTTTTCTCCACTCTTCTCTTTCAAATGTTTTGGTTATATAGTCTAGATAACAAGAATGTCTATTTAGGACCCAGAAAAGACACTGAGACAGGACCACCAAAGAAAGATAGTTATTGTGTCACCTTGATCAAGTTGGGGAGAGGACAGGAGCAGATTTGAAGGGTCTATACAGTGGGAAGAAATGGGCAAGATTGTCCTTATGTTGTAACTTGGGCAACAGCTTCAATTTAATATTAAACATTAATTTAGTAAAAATTTGAATAGTGAAAGTGAAGTTGCTCAGTCGTGTCTGACTCTTTGCAACCCCATGGACTGTAGCCTACCAGGCTCTTCCCTCGATGGGATTCTCCAGGCAAGAGTACTGGAGTGGGTTGCCACTTCCTTCTCCAGGGGATCTTCCCAACCCAGGGATCAAACCCAGCTCTCCCGCATCCCAGGCAGACGCTTCAACCTCTGAGCCACCAGGGAAACAGTGAAAATTAAAAAGGAAGGCTACTTTTCTTCTTTGGATATGATTTAAAATAAGTTCAATTATTTGCATGACTTTTCAAAAATCCCACCATGTTCTGGCTTTATGATAGTATAATATAAAAACAATTTTAGATCTCAGTTTTGAAAAAGACCTGGTTTTCCAGGCAACCAAATGCAAACAAGGAGAGAGACCTGAGTGAGTTCAATTATGTTATATTTTTGAGGCCACTGAAACTCAGAGAAATGAAAGTGAATTAGCTGAAACCCAGAGAGTCAAATAAAATACTTAGCAATTGGGTATCAAGACAATTTTATGATCATGCTTGTAATTCAAGCTTTTAGTCAGGAGGAATGACAAGCAAAACTGCAAGTATCTTTGGGACTTTTCAAAAGCAGCTAGTGTTTAAGATCATACTCATACAGCGTCCTTAAGTAAGACTTCTTAGCTTGAGAAGGCTCAGGAAATGCTGAGCTTTCATTTTCTTGAGTGCTTGTTTCATAGAAAGTTTGATACACCAGAAAATAAAAACATACAATCTGGCTAGTGGGGACAATTTATTGCGCATTTTGAGAATAATGCAGCTCATCTAATTCGAACAAGACCCCTTTCAAGTATATGTCTAGCCAATTCAGTTGAGTAGTTTTTGAACTGTTCATGTACCACTTTTGTCCTATTCCCCAAACTCAAATACATTTTTTGGGGTTTTAGAAGCTGGGGTCTGACAGAGTTATGAGAAAAGTCATTAGACTTGGGCCTACTTAACACTAGGGGATGATTTGCAATTAGTGTGCTGACTTTGTGAGCATCTAATGTGAAGACAAGCAAAGCCAATAACTGGTCTCTTAAAATCTATTTGGATGCATCAGTATATCTGGGTTGATTGCCTACACTGATCAAATAAACTAGAGGACTGCCAGTTCCTTTTTTATGATCTTTCATTTGGAGGAGCCCTTTCACAAAGTGAAATCTAGTTCAGTTCAGTTCATTTCAGTTCAGTCGCTCAGTCACGTCCAATTCTTTGTGACCCCATGAATCGCAGCACACCAGGCCTCCCTGTCCATCACCAACTCCCAGAGTTCATCCAAACTCATGTGCATCGAGTCAGTGATGCCATCCAGCCATTTCATCCTCTATCATCTCCTTCTCCTCCTGCCTCCAATCCCTCCCACCATCAGAGTCTTTTCCAATGAGTCAGCTCTTCACATGAGGTGGCCAAAGTATTGGAGTTTTAGCCTCAGCATCAGTTTTTCCAATGAACACCCAGGACTGATCTCCTTTAGGATGGACTGGATGGATCTCCTTGCAGTCCTAGGGACTCTTAAGAGTCATCTCCAACACCACAGTTCAAAGGCATCAATCAGCTTTCTTCACAGTTCAACTCTCACATCCATACATGACCACTGGAAAAACATAGCCTTGACTAGACAGACCTTTGTTGGCAAAGTAATGCTTTTGAATATACTATCTAGGTTGGTCATAACTTTCTTTCCAAGGAGGAAGCGTCTTTTAATTTCATGGCTGCAATCACCATCTGCAGTGAATTTGGAGCCCCCAAAATAGTCTGACACTGTTTCCACTGTTTCCCCTTCTATTTCCCATGAAGTGATGGGACCAGATGCCACGATCTTAGTTTTTTGAATGTTGAGCTTTAAGCCAACTTTTTTACTCTTCTCTTTCATTTTCATCAAGAGGCTGTTTAGTTCCTCTTCACTTTCTGCCATAAGGGTGGTGTCATCTGTATATCTGAGATTATTGATATTTCTCCTGGCAATCTTGATTTCAGCTTGTGTTTCTTCCAGTCCAGCGTTTCTCATGATGTACTCTGCATAGAAGTTGAATAAGCAGGGTGACAATATACAGCCTTGACGTACTCCTTTTCCTATTTGGAGCCAGTCTGTTGTTCCATGTCCAGTTCTAACTGTTGCTTCCTGACCTCAAGAGGCAGGTTAGGTGATCTGGTATTCCCATCTCTCTCAGAATTTTCCACAGTTTATTGTGATCCACACAGTCAAAGGCTTTGGCATAGTCAATAAAGCAGAAGTAGATGTTTTTCTGGAACTCTCTTGCTTTTTCGATGATCCAGCAGATGTTGGCAATTTGATCTCTGGTTCCTCTGTCTTTTCTAAAACCAGCTTGAACATCTGGAAGTTCACTGTTCACATATTGCTGAAGCCTGGCTTGGAGAATTTTGAGCATTACTTTACTAGCGTGTGAGATGAGTGCAATTGTGTGGTCATTTGAGCATTCTTTGGCATTGCCTTTCTTTGGGATTGGAATGAAAACTGACCTTTTCCAGTCCTGTGGCCACTGCTGAGTTTTCCAAATTTGCTGGCATATTGAGCGCAACACTTTCCACCCACAGCATCATCTTTTAGGATTTGAAATAGCTCAACTGGAATTCCATCCCCTCCACTAGCTTTGTTTGTAGTGATGCTTCCTAAGGCCCACTTGACTTCACATTCCAGGATGTCTGGCTCTAGGTGAGTGATCACACCATCGTGATTATCTGGGTTATGAAGATTTTTTTTCATACAGTTCTTCTGTGTATTCTTGCCACCTCTTCTTAATATCTTCTGCTTCTGTTAGGTCCATACCATTTCTGCCCTTTATTGAGTACATCTTTGCATGAAATATTCCCTTGGTATGTCTAATTATCTTGAAGAGATCTCTAGTGTTTCTCATTCTATTATTTTCATCTATTTCTTTGCATTGATCACTAAGGAAGGCTTTCTTATCTTTCCTTGATATTCTTTGGAACTCTGCATTCAAATGGGTATATCTTTCCTTCTCTCTGTTGCTTTTCACTTCTCTTCTTTTCACTTTTTAAAATAGTTTGGCAGTTTCCTTTGGTGTTACACATATACTTAGTCAAGATTCAGCAATTCCATTTGGAGGTATTCACACAATAGAAATGAAAACATATGTCCACACAAAGACTTGCATACAAATATTCATACCAGCTTTATTTGTAAGAGCTAAAAGTGTGAAGCAATCTAAATGTTCATAAACTAGTTGACAGATAAACTGTGGCATAGCCATATATGGAATACTACTTGGCAGTAAAAGGAATAAATTTTTGATACTGTCAATAACATGTGTGAATTTCAAAAAACAGTAAGCTGAACAAAAGAAATCAGACACAAAAGATTACATATTGTATGCTTTCATATCTCTGTGTCAGGAAGATCCCTGGAAAAGGAAATGGCAATCCACTCTAGTATTCTTTGCTGGGAAATCCCATGGACAAAGGAAGGAGCCTGGTGAGCTACAGTCCATGGGTTGCAAAAGAGTCAGACATGACTGAGCATGCATACTCATCATATTCCAGATCAGCCAAAAGTAGTCTATAATATATGATTAATGTTAGTGGTTGCTTAATACTTGAGAGAGGTGAACTGCAAAGAAGCATGAGGGAACTTCCTGGCATGATCGAAATGTTCTATGTCTTGATTGGAGTGACCGTTACATGAATATATATATATATATTTGTCATCAAATCACACATTTAAATGGGTATATTTTATTGCATGTACTTTATTCTTCAATAAAGTCAACTTGTAAAATATGTTACTGAGCACAAGACTTTAGTAGATCCATTTAGTAAAAGACTGGGCATCTCTGAAGGGAGAATTACTGAATTGAATGAGGGATACATTCAATGAGATCTCTCAATGAGTAGATGACCGAGAATGTACTACAGAAAGTTAAAGAGAGAGAAAATATGAAAAAAATATGAAAGATAGAAAAAGAAGTTACAATATTTATTTAATAGGAGTTCCAAGAATAAAAAAAAATAAGGATAATGAGGAGAGCTGATTTTATTTTATTATTTTTTATTTGAAATATAGTTGCTTTATAATGTGTTAGTTCCAGGTGTACAGCAAAGTGATCCACATATGTTCTTTTTCAGATTTTTTTCCATTATAGGTTATATTACAAGATGTTGAATATAGTTCCCTGGGCTGTACAGTAGGTCTTTGTTGTCTATTTTATATACTATACAGTAATGTGTATCTGTTAATCCTAATTGAAGAGGCCTGGTTTTAATGGTTGAGAATTTTCCAGAATTGAACAGAGACACAAGTGAAAATGCCACTGAAACTCAAGCAGGAAAAATATAAATGAATCCATTCTCAGCCATATAGGGAACTTGAAAACATCAGAGTTGGCTATAGCAACACTTTAGGATTTTAAGTTCTTGCTGGCTCTTGTCTTGGTTGCTTTCTGACTACCTGAATCTTCTTTTTCTCTTTCCTCCTAGACAAATTGATGAGCTTGCATGGGAAATCTGAAGTGTATGGTCTCTGAGCTTCCAGGTTTTCTTTTTCTCTTAATGTTGTCATTCAGATATCTGGTGTTCCTACTCTCTCACGGGGTTAGTATTCTCATTTTACTTCTATTTGTGAAAGGAAGATCTTGGCTTTGTTAAGAGAAATTTAGGCACAGAAATAGGGAAGATTAGTTAGTTTGGACAAAAGGACCTTGCCGGAACACTGAAAGAATATTCTATAAATGGCCACCTGTTCTACATCAACACAAGATTGGCTGCTGGACTGGTGTGAATCCCTTCTTCCCTATCACATTGTAGTTTAAGTTTGAACTAGAGGAAGAGCCATGTCACGGAATCATGTCCAGTGAATTCTGTAAGAAGTTTATTTTGATTCCATCTGATCAGCACTATACAGCTGTAACAATGGTAGTGTCTTCATAATCTAGGGCTTCTAGTCAGCTCCAAGCTCTCCTTTCTGTCATAAATCCATAGCCTGAATGGCCAGGAAAAGGAGATGCAATTTAAGGATTTGGTCTTGCTTCCGATGCGCAGCTCTTGGCTGAAGGAGGAGGTTGAAAAATTGGCAGGGTAATTTTTTAAGGTTTTAAAATAACTGTGAATTTCAATTATCCAGGCTCTTTATGTAGATTTCTCCATGTCTTCATTGGCAGGCCTTGCAGTAGCTGGTGCTTTTTTTATTTTAAATCCTATTTCAGCTTTTTCTTGATTTAAAGGAGAAAGAAAAATTTCACATATTCACATCATTAGAAGTGTAACTTTTTCCCCCAGCAAAACATGAGATTGGCATGTCAGGAATGCAACTGTTTGTCTGTATCTGTGGATTCCAGCCTTTCTCACAGTCCCCTTGCTAATTGTTCTGCCAGGCGGTTTTTGACTTTTACAAAACAAACCTGACCTGTGTGTCACTGCCCTTCTTGACAAAATTCAATCTCAAAGAATAAAGTAAAGAAGGTACTCTGAAAGGATGTATGGGAGAAAGGAAGAAAAAGGAAAAGCCTAAATCAATAGAAATTGAATAAGAGGTTGGAATCTTGGGGTAAAATTACATATAACTAATTGGAATTCTTTTCTTTTCATGAGATAATAAAATTAGGCACCTTAATAACTATTCCTTGGGATTAAATGAATGGCCTGAGGATACTGAGGGGGGGTAATGAGGGGGGCTAGTCTATAGTGATTAGGGAACCCAAGACTCTTGCTCTAGTTCCAGACAAAAAATGTGACTGTATTTTCTGAATAACCAAATAGTTTACTTACTGGCAGTTTAACAAAACTGATGAGCCAATTTTAATCGGAGTGATAGAATTATTTGAGTCTGTGTGGAGAGACTGCAAATATCTAGATGAAAAACAGGGAAAACTTCAGTCATTCATATGTTTAGGCTTCCACAGTACCAAGCACAAGAAATGGGAGAACAGTTGAATAATTATTGAATTTTAGCTTTTCTAAGTTAGATGCTTCTGCAAAATCTATAAGTTGTTTAAGGGTAGTTACCATTCCTGATGCTTCTCTTTTCTCCCACGTACTGCCTACCATAGAACAGCCAAAAATAACTGCTTGATTAAATGCTGGATAGGGTATCTGTCAGTCTGTATGAAGAACTTAAGTTTATATCATTCTGCAGAACTATCTGTAGCAAAGATGTCTAAATGATTCCCAAAGCTTCCTGCTTCCATCTCATGCTGTAGGGGGTGCTGTTGGGTAATGGGCTATCCAGCCAGAGACTGCATTTCCAGCCTCAGTCATATCTAGATGGACCACATGACTGGGAACTGCACTTCCCAGCCCCATCTCACAGCTAGATGAGGACATCTCATGTTTAATTGAATTTTAGAGGAATTGCTTTGTGTCAGTTTTTAAGCCAAAGTAGTTAAGGAGCAGTGACTTTGGTCCATCTCCCTATCTACTTGCTGAATGGAGAGAGCTCCGAGGGGCCAGGGAAGGACAGAAAGATTAGATGGAAGGATCTGGATCTTTGTTGTCCATGTGAACTCTCCACAATTAGGAACACTCACATTGGACCGCGAACTGCTTTTACTGTGTTGTGTCACCAAGAATTTAGAGCTTATGTATTAGAGCAGCTAGCAATATCTTAATTCATATACTGTGAACTTTAGTATCTAAGTGCTAGAATGAGCTCTTGGAGGTCGCTACTATTGATACTGCCTGGTATCAGCAAAAAGGGTAATAGGACATTCCTGTAGGTTGCCATTGCCACAGTGCTGTCACGAGGGAGCTGTGTGGGATGTCTTCTATTTGCTCTTTCCAAATCCCCTCTCCGCCCCTTTCTTCCCTGATCTCTGCCCTCTGTAATCTGAACTGTGTGGGATTACATCAGCCAGCTCTCTTGCCCTCTGGCATCTGGCTGAGTTTGGCTAATAGGAAGCTCCCACAGGAGGTCAGAGGCAAGAAGGAGAGGGAGGTCAGAGTATTGATTCCCTTAGCTCTCTCACTGTGAGGTTTAGGTGGCTGTGTCTGTCAACCATAGGCCACTGCTCCTCTCAAGGCAGCCTTCTCTACGCCACTCTCTGCTCTGGCTTCCAGCAACCATCCTTCACTTTGAATCTTTGGGCTTAGGGCTGGTAGTAGCTTTGCTGCTACTAGCTCTGAGTGACTGTACTACCCATGACATGTCCTGTATATCCCCCCACTTTTATATAAATAGCCCCTTTTATGTGTCAGTTATGTGTCAGTTATGTCTTAATGAAGCTGGAGGAAAAAAAATAGGCCCCTTTTCAGCATTTCTTGAATTCTCCTGTTTTGAATGTGTCATCTGTTTCTTGTTGAGATCCTCCACCCCCCTCCCCGCCCAATGGTACAGGGAAGCAGAATTAGATGCTCACAAGACAATCTTCGTTAGTTAGTATGAATGGGGCCCATTGAATCCACCAATTTTTTTTTTTTTTTTCCCAATTCTGGGTATGTACACTTTTAGAAGGGCTTCTCATTTTCCCCTATAAAGGTAGCCATAGTGGCTATAGACAGTGAATTTTTACCCTATCAGTGGGATCTGAGCTCATAGCCTAAAGTAGCTGGCTATAGGTTTGATGTTTTTCAAAGTGTTATGCCTTGAATTTTGCTTTCCACTAAATCCTTGTGTTTTTAAAGGAAAGGAGCATAGTAGTTCTGAGTACTTGGCATCGATGAGGCTAGGCTTCGAGTTAGCCTTCAAGTTGTGCCCACTGATTATTAGCTATATGATTAGCTATTACCTTGGACAAGTTACTCAGTCTCTATAAGTCTGTTTCCTCAAAACGAAAATGAGAATAATAATATTATCCATCCACTTCATGTAGTCATTTTGAGGACTAAATCCCTGACTCATATTAAGTGTTCAGTAAATTTTAACCCCATATAACCAGACATGCTTGAATAAGATTGATGCTCCAAAAGATGAACCTTGCTTATCCTCTAACTTCATATACCCTGTGTATATAATGACACATATTTCAACATGAGAAACATTCATACAACTACACAAAGTCTAAAGGTATGTTTAGGAAAAGCAAAAGGCTAATTTCCTGATAGTTGACTTCTTAGAAAAAATAAAAGAAAGGAAAGAAGGAGGAAGCAAGAGACAGAGAGAGAAGCAACATCTTGAAGAGGCTTTATAGCATAGTAATTAAGAACATAAATTGAAGTAAAAATCCTGACTCTGTTACTTATCAGCAGTATGACCTTGGGCAAGTTACTTACCCTCTGTGAGTCCCAGTGTTTGCATCCGTAAAATGGAAAAAAAAAAAGATATCTGTCTCATAGGATTGTTATAATGATTAAATGCATTAACAAATGTAAAATATTTACAAGAGTGCCTGGGACACACTAAGAACTATTGAAGTGTTTATTATGTATTATTTCTTAGGGAAATTCAGAACTTAGCTATATTTCCTTATATATAATCTAGCTTTTGAATGACATATGGAAAAAGGCACTAATACCTTTCAAGTGCTTGGTGTTGTTAAAGATTTTAATCCAGCCTTGTTTTTCTTAGAATTGTTTCTTTTGTTTGGTGTATACTCCCTAGGTAACTGCACTCC
This sequence comes from Nanger dama, assembly GCA_917880005.1. NCBI lineage: Eukaryota > Metazoa > Chordata > Mammalia > Artiodactyla > Bovidae > Nanger > Nanger dama. Next base: position 4,520,294 of record CAKJTW010000085.1, on the reverse strand, counting down.
ACTTCCTTCCTCTCTACCTGGCAAATTATATTCATCATGCATGAGTGCATGCTAAGTCACTTCAGTCGTGTCTGACTCTTTGTGATCCCATGGGGTAGCCCACCAGGCTCCTCTGTCCATGGGGATTCTCCAGGCAAGAATACTGGACTGGGTTGCCACGCCCTCCTCCAGGGGATCTTCCTGACCTGGGGATTGAACCTGCATCTCTCATGTCTCCTGCATTGGCAGGCGTTTTTTTTTTTTTTTTTTTTAACCACTGAACCACCAGGGAAGCCCTATGTTCATCGTGAAGTGAAGTCGCTCAGTCGTGTCCGACTCTTTGTGACCCCATGGACTGTAGCCTACCAGGCTCCTCTGTCCATGGGATTTTCGAGGCAACAGTACTGGAGTAGATTGCCATTTCCTTCTCCAGGGGATCTTCCCAACCCACGGATTGAACCCAGGTCTCCCGCATTGTAGACAGACGCTTTACCGTCTGCCCACCTCAGTTGTTCTTTCTCCTCTGGGCTCTTACAGCACTCTGTTAATCACATTGTATGTGTAGACACTTCACCCACTAACCCAAGAGCTCTTCTCTATATCTTTGTAACTCTCAGTGGCTGGTGCATAGGCTTTCAGTAAACATTGCTTCAACTGAAACATGTATTCAGCCTCAGTCTATGCAATGACCTTGTTAATCCTCGTCACAACCAAGCAAAATAGACATTACTATCCCCACTTTATAGGTGAGAACTACAGACTATAGCAGAAAGAATTTTTGTTGTCAAAATCAACTTGCTCTTGCCACAAATTATACTTACTTCCTCTTCTAGAACAACACTTTATACATTTTTTAGCAATTGAAAGCATTCTTTCTTTTGTGCTCAAGAAAACGTGAAATTAACATATTGATCACATTTCTAGATAGAATCAAACACTTTTCTTAGATCAATCTTTTCCCCAAATGAAGGTATCAGGAACAAGACAGACATGTGTGGGTCAATTTCAGAACCTTAGTTTAAGGTTAGAAATTAGGACTCCCAATGAAGTTCCAGGAGAAATCAGTCCAGGACCCCGCCCAGTCAGGAGTCAGAGTTATTAAGCCATGATCTAAAATTTAGGCTGAGACTCCAAAGTCAGTAAAAGGGACAAAGCCAAGTGGAGACTGCCATAGAATCTGCCACCAGAACAGCCCTGAAGATGGTTATTGAATGGGTAATGATGAGAAAATTGTTCCTGACCAGTCAATCTAAAAGATAGACATGGGTCACTAAAGGGTTGAATCTCCTTGGGGAAACCAGGACACTAGCTGTGAGCTGAGGAGTATATCAAAACATATGATATACATAGTAGTATATAGAGACATATATCAACCAAGAGATAGACATTTGCCTGCTTTTTCTACCTATATGTTACAGGTCACACCCAATTCTGACGCTAAGATAATCTGACAAAGTGAAATCACAACTTTTAACGTAATTTCCATGAATGAACTAGACCACTCTTTGAGAAAAACACAGTTTGGTAATTGGCATCAAAATTGTTAATTTATCAACATTAATGTTTAAAAACTGCTTAGCCATTCAAGTTTGTTAGTTTTTTTCTTTCTTGCAGGGAGAAGAGGAAGAAGAAGAAGGAAAGGACATATGTTTTGGTTTAAGATACAGACCCTATAGTAAATTGCTGCTATTATCATTGAATACATTTTCATTTAGGTCAGTTAAATGTGGAAACAGTACTACTAGTCCAGTATCACCTAGCAAGTAGAACAGATTGAAATTGTTTCTGGTTAATTCAACCAAAATAGTTGACTATTTCTGTGGACATGGTCTTGATATAAGGAGAGCCATATTTGAATGAAACCTGGTTCATAACATATACAAGCATGACTCTAACTGTGCAAACAAATTTACAATAGGTGGAGTCTCTTTCAACTCAGGCCACATCTGCAGACATATGATTGAGCTGAGTGTGTTTGAAAGAGGCTCAGTGTTTCTAAGTTGTCTTAGCTTATTCCGATGGCCTATAAACCAAGAGAGTAGAATTTCTATTTCTCTGCCATTGAGAGGTCATGGTCCTGGGTTAATGAATTGGAGTCACTGATTTTCCATCATGTCTGATTCATGAGCTCTGTCTAGATTCTGTTTAAACCACTTCTTATTCACCAGGGAGACTGTCTTCTGCTCACACAACAAAAGAGAGAAAACTTAATGAGAACTAAGTGGAAAATGAGTTGTTTCTTCTTCAGATTCATTTTGGCTCCAGAGTGAACGCACATGCTCGAGGGTGTGTTTTTGTAAACCTTCCTTCCCCATCCTCCTAAGTTACTTAGTTGGCTTACCCCATAGTTGTGACTAAGTTGGAACAGTCCTCCTGGGTGTGCCTTTCTCATTCTGGAGAGAGTTCAGAAGAAGCAGGATCAGATCATTTTGACTTGGAGCAGACTAAAGTTGGGGTTGTTATTCCATTGTAACCCTCTGTCTTTGGGATAGCAAAACTTTTGTCTCTTAAGTGTCCTCACCTTTGAGTGTCTGTTGAAATGTCAGAAGACATAGTGTGAAACAGAAGTTTTTGTTCCCATGGGGGCTATTGTTGGATTCTACAAAATTTGGCTATGTGTCTAGGATCCAGTTGTTATTTGCAGGGCATGGTTGAGAAAAATGTCCCAATAGACTATCTTGAAGCATATGTTCATGTTGCTTCACCCGAGTAAATCTATTTTGCATTTTAAGTGTAGTTTGGAGTTGGTTTGCACACTTATTAGTTCTGGAGAGCCCTGGAAGACAAAGTGTAGCATTTGTATACTCAAGGCAATGAGTGTGCAAGAAACCCAACAGTCCAATTCAGACCTCAAGTAGATTGACTGCTAGTTCCTCCTTTACCTGCTATAGCTATGATCTGCATTTTTAAATCTCCACACAGATCTCACGGCTCTATGCCAGGGTCCTAGACACTCTCAGACTTTTTCTTGCTCAAGTTGTTTCAATAAGAAGAAGTCAGGCTTCTTTTCTCCAAGCTCCCTTGAGTTTATTTTCCTCTTTCACTTTTCTTTCGCCTATATTTTGTCCATTCCAGAATTGGCCACGTGGACAAACAGAAGATGCAGTTGTGTACTGCCTTCAGAGACATCACCAGAGAGCACCATACAAGAACTTCCACTGCTTAAACTCAGTGTCTCTTTTAAGGGTCTGTCCTGAAATCCTTTCTTTCCTTGTAGCAGCAGGACCTGAAGTATCTGTTTATTTCCCTTTCTTCCATAGCTGCCCAGCTTGTTTGCACATAAACCTTGTTGCAGAGTTGATGTTAATCACCCTGGCCTCTCACCTCTGCTGATGCTTCTAATGATAACCTTACAGGCCATTTGAGGGTCTAGAGCTGTGGTTGGCAGGTATAGTCCTCTATCCAAATCTGAGCATTCTGTAGATAAAGTTTTATTGGAACATAACCATGCCCATTGGTTTCTGTATTGGCTATGACTGCTTCTGCACTACAATGACCTCTGTGAAAAGTTTTGAGAAGAGAGTAACAAGAGACTACATGTGGGCTACAAGGCCTGAGCTATTTACTATCTGATAATTTAGAGAAAAAGTTTGCTACTTGACAGGTTTGAAGGCTAATCACTACAGGGGAACAAGCACAAATAACAAACATGGAGCCAAGTTGTAAAATTTGCAAGTTCTTATGTAATAGTTTCCGGTCAACTGTTTCTGACTCCTAAAATGGAAAACCCAAGTCCAGATGGATGGCAGGTGGTTGCTTTCAATTTTGTGGGTGGACCTTACCCTTGGCTCCATGCCTTCTTTTTCTCTTGGATGTAGGAATGGGCAAGTGGACTCAACTCTATAAAGGTCCATGTTTCTGGCGTACAGTCTCAAGATGCAATCAAGGCAAAACATGCAGATGGCTCCTTATAGAAAATAGGCAATTTGTATCTCTGGGACACCTAGACCATGTGACATTTAGGTACACTAGGTTTCTCCCTGAACGCTACACTATCTACCACCAACTCTGTCCAGAACTATATTTACAAGGGCACTCTAAGTTACTTCTTATCTTGGATTAAAATATAAATGTGCTCTGGAAAAGGATGACACACAGCTAATAAACCTTGTTTGGATTCTTTTTATTAGCTTCCTATCAGATGGCAGGACTCTGAGCATCAAAAGTTCCCTGCTTTGGAGACTGTAGTCTCCTTTTCCCAGAGTTGGGGCTACTTGACTTCCTTTTGTAGACTTAGGCTCCATCTATGCTCAAGGACCAAGCCCAGCCTTGGTCAGGAAAGATTAACAGCTTCCTACTCTGGTACTATGGGAAAGGGCATTAGATTAACCTTGTTTTAGGTGAGACCTGACTCAGTGTCCCAGCTCTAACTGCCCTGTAGCCTTATTTACTGATTATTCATTTTGTCTTGTTTAACTATCTAGTACTTCCAGTTCTACTCTGTCTATGTGCTCTTGGAACAGGAATCCTGTCATAAACCCCTAACCCAGTGGTTGGAGCCCAACATATATCCTGGATATTGATTTTCAACCTGGATTTCCAAGTGCCCCTCTCCTCTGGCGTGTGCATGCACGCTGAGTCACTTCGGTTGTGTTTGACTCTTTGCAACCCTGTGGACCATAGCCCACTAGGCTGGGATTCTCCAGGCATACTGGAGTGGGTTGCCATGCCCTCCTCCAGGGGATCTTCCCCATCCAGGGATCAAAGCCACATCTCTTATGTCTCCTGCATTGGCAGGCAGGCTCTTTACCACTAGCACCACCTTGGAAGTCCCACCTCTGGATAACCAGTTTTTAATATTCTTTCCAGCTGTGGGGCACCCATGATCTCATTTTAGATCCCCAAGTGCCTGTAACTGGGCCCTTAAACAAGTGATTACTTAGTCCCTGCAGAAGATTCTTTCTCCTATTTTTAGAGACTAACATTGATTCAATTTAGGGGTTTCCAGGTCCCTAGTGGTTACTTCTGGGCCTTCCCAAAGTGGATTAGAGCCTTAGTGGTCCAAGAACACCAACCTTGGCTGAGGAAAGATGTATCATATAGTCTATGAAAGTTCATGGAAAATTTCACTCATCTGACCTTCTTAAAGCTGACTAATCTGATTTTCATGCTATTTTTTGTTCCCCATTTACATTCCCACTATCATTTTTCTTGCTTTTCTTACTTTCTTTTTAATGTGTCTCATTTTCATATTTCTGCACCTTGCCTCTGATGGCTGAGAAAGCTGAGGAAGACTGCAGTGTGAAGGTTTACCCTCTAGAATGGCTTACCCTAGTGTGAAATGTGGGGTTTTGACTTAGTGGTCCAAGGAAGTCAAACTACAGCCCTAACCTCCCCAGCATCTTAACCATGACATCAAGGAGAGGCAGTCAGAATGGGAGACAGAATTCTGGATGGAGAAAGAGAACCCTACTTTGTCTTTTCCTGAAGTAGCATGTAGCACAATTCCTGACAGAATATTTACTCATGAAAATGTTTGTTAAATGAACAGCTGTGTGAAGTTTTTAAAATGCTGGCTTAACCCACTCATTCTGCCAACATTATCTGTGAGTTGTTAGTAGTGTCTTTTTTTTTTTTTTTTTTTGCCTCAATACTCTTGTCCAACCAAGTAATTGATCTTTATCCCTCTGTTCCTCCAATAAAGCACAGCCTGCATAATTGAAGAGCAGTTGGACTTCTCCCTAAAAAAGAAGCGTTTTAAGCAACACCAAACCTGAGAACTTTGAGGTGGGGTGACAGTTTATATTTATGGCATTCAGTAAATTTTCTTGCTTGAAAAGAACATCCCCTTCCATGAGAGACTTGGACAACAGGCGGGTGAACTGAGATTGTGGTAAGCTCAGCACTGTCTTGGGTTTCAATACAGCTTGAGTTCATAAGGCAGAGTAGGCTTGGCCTTGTCTGATGGATGAACTATACAGCAGCAGACTGATCCTCATGCCTATCAGCTACACCTAGTGGGCTGTAGCTGTGGTGCAGCCCAGAAATGGTAAAGTGTGTCTTCTTGTCTGTCCAGATCTTGTTTCAGCCAGTTTTAAGATGCAGTTAACTCTTTTATCTTCTAATTGTCCTTTGGAGCTGTCATTTTTTATAGATGAAGAAACTCGAAGAGGTAAAAGACCAGTCCATAAAGCACCCAGCTAAATGTGGAACTAAACTCTAACTTGGCTTTTCTGGTTCCCTGGTTCAGGTTTCTTTTGATGTCCCAATTCTGCTATCCTGGTGGTGGTGACATTGCTCATTCTCACTGGGCTAGATGGGCTTTATGACTGTTTCCACCAATGAGATTATATCTATTTGACATTTTAGCCATTCACTGAAAAGTAGAAAATAATAATTCATGACCCCTAGTCACTTAACTCATTATTCAACCAAAATGACTACATGTACATGTAGAAAAACAGAAGTTGTCACTCTTACTCCAAGTAGCCACTACTCCATAAATTCTCCATGTAGGGCAAATCAACTTAGCTAATTGTGTTGGAATATGATATATAAGCCAGGAAACAATCTGATCTGTTTTGCTTCTTTAAGTTTGCTTCAGAACAATTCTGAGGATTTTGCTTTCACTAAAAGACTTATTCAAGACTCTTTATTGACCTCCCACTGACACACAGATAATTAACAAATATTTATTGTTTGTTTCATCCAAGATGCTCTTATAGACACTGTGCATATGTAGAAAGATAGCATTTAGTGAGCAACATAGCATATATAGTTCCTGCTTTTAGGAACTTAGACTCCATTTAGGGAGAAAGGGCTAATACTTATGAAACAGGTACAAAATAAAATACAAGAGGTACACAGCCAAGTGCTAGCGTAGGTATTACTGATTATGAAAAGGGAGAGAGGTCCTTAGTCTGGGAACATTCAAGGAAGACTTTTCAGAAGATATGGGATTTGATCTAGACTTCAAAAACCTACTAAAGTTTTAATAGGCAAAGGAACCAGAGAAAAGTATTTCCAGGTAGAGAAACAGCATAAGAAATAGAGGAGCAAGAAGCATAGAAGTTAGGATGACAATGAAATAATCAGTATAAATGGAACAGAGAGCACTCTGGGAGGGATAAAGTTAAAGTCGCTCAGTCGTTCTGACTCTTTTCAGCCCTGTGGACTATACAGTCCATGGAATTCTCCAGGCCAGAATACTGGAGTGGGAAGCCTTTCCCTTCTCCAGGGGATCTTCCCAACCCAGAGATCAAACCCAAGTCTCCCACATTGCAGGCAGATTTTTTACCAGCTGAGCCACAAGGGAAGCCCACAGGAAAGTTCAGCCCAAACTCTCCTGCTTAGCATTCAAACCCAACATTATCTGTCCTTGTGTAATCAAGTTATAATCCAATGATTTTTCTTCTTTCCAAAGGACAGGCTAGAGGATCATTATCCCGATAAAATCTAATGTCTTAGTGGTGTCACCTTCCTCCACATCCAACTGGGACCAAAACCAATTGCATTTCAAAAATTAAGAGGTAACTCCACCAAAGCCTATTAAATCAGTGTGAGCATCCAAAAAGCAAATGTAGAACACTGCTCCTTAAATGAATGTTTTGTCCTAAAATGAGCACTGTTGTTAGGGATCATAGGGAAGGTCATGGAAACAGTTTTGGAAATGTTGGATGTTGGAATTAATTGCCTTCAGTTTCAAAAGAGCCTATTTATCCTTCTCATTTAGAGTTAAGATTTGGTGAAAGAGAAAAGTTGCTCCTAAATAATGGCAGGAAAAGACCTAATTTTTAGAGAACTGAGCTGGCTTTTGATGGAATTGATCTACATCTTGGGCAAGCTGTGTGCGGTGTGAGGTCTGAGACATCCTTTCCCCCGGTGCTCCCCTTACTGCTTCAGATTCCTCGTTAAGCCAACAGTTTGGGAGTTTTCTTCAAACAATGTATTCACAAAGCAGCCCCAACTCAGTTGCCTGGCCTTTCATCTGAAGAAGACCCATCTCACGTGTATTTGAATACATTTCCCATAATTACCCCAACAGCTGCATTTTGAGGATCTGCCTGGGAAATAACTGTAAATGGATAAAATAGTCAGCTCATCTCATCAGTGAATAATGTGCTCTCTGGTTCCACCAAATGAAAATGAACCTTTCAGATCCTTTTGTCTGGAATGATTTCCAGGGAAGCATGAGTGATTGAGACTGCTGACACTTTGCAGAACAAGCCTAGGTATCTTTGACAGTTGCTCCAAAAGGCTTGTTTTAGGACAGGCTTATATACCATCTAAAGTGCTTGATTCCACAGTTATCCAACCGTTGTTCCCTCATCCTTCTGATTACACACATCAGTGTTGTCGGTGTTTGGAAATTCCTAGCAGACAAGGAACTTGCCCTTCAGACTTCTTCTCTTCAAGAGTTCCCAAGACAAGAACAAAGAATCTTTTCTCACTGTCAAAATGGCCACAGAGTTGGTACAAGACAGATTTGGGGCAATGTGGTTGGTTCTGTCAAGCTCCCAATTCCAGATACAACTGCAGTGGGTTAGCTAAATAAGAGATGAGGTTTAAAAGAATAGTAAATGTCCAGATATTTTATTGGTTTATTTGCAAAATTCTATCCATTACCAATGAGGAAAATGGCAACATTTATTTTGTTATGTTAATAGAGGCAGATTTGGAGAGTAGTTGAGTTTTAAACAGAAGTAGTGCTTACATCCAATGGCAAAATGGTGTTCATGTATTTAGGGATAGAAATTAAGGTTACTTTTCTTCTGAAATAAGGATTCTCCACCTCTTTCAGAGGAGGAATTGTCATGACTAGAATCCCTGATTTCTTTCTTGGTATGTGCCCTGTGGGAGTATTGGAGATGTCCTGGTCAGGGTTCTTACCAAGTAGAGATTTAGGGAACAAGTCACACATGGGACAGGCCCTTGGAGAGCCCATGTCTGAAACTCTGAGGAAGTTCCCTCCTGACTGGTTGACACAATCTGGAGAGAATCCTTCTTTGGTTATGTAATCCTCATTACGAATTGTTTATCTATTCAGTTGATGCATTCATCACAGCCATTCTCTTCCATTTCTCCAATTTACTGTTAGACATTGTGGTATAGTACAGGTCCCAATTTGTTCATATCTCCCTGTTCCATGCTCTTGTATAGTCTCCTTCGGCTCTCACTCTGGGGTTGGTTGTGTGACTTGCTTTGGCCATTGGAACAAGAAGCACATGCAATGCAGGCAGAGACTTGAAAGTAGCTCACATATTGAGACTTGCCCTCCTTCACGGCTTACAGGAATCTGTAAAGGATAGCAGAAGCATATGCTTGAATGGGGAGAGATATGGGGTCCGGTCACTCTATTGCCTCTGTCAATAGTCTACCAAGTGCCAGACGTGAGTGAAGCTGTTTTAGATCACCTACCTCTTAGCTGACTCACAACCTGACCACTATTCCATAGCATAAAAGAACCTAGCGATCACCCTAGCTGGCTTAAATCAGAGGAATCATCAGGGTCAGGCACTGGGGTGAGGCAAGTAAAGTGCCTAGAGCACAAATTTTAAGTAGGCACTCACTCTCAGGATGATGCAAGTACAAAGTTGGCAATTGCACACCCCTACGAGTGGGTACCTCCTTAAATGTTGTGACCTAGGCATTTCCCTTGCTTCCCTCTAGTCCCAGCTCAGTGAACCACCCAGAGGACCCAGAATACTATGAACCAAAGAAGTAACTGCTGTTTTAAATCATTTTTGGGGTGATTTGTTACACAGCAATAGATAACTGCTATTCCCAGCGTTATTTCTCTCTCTTTCTGGGCAGAAACCACCCTGAAGGACTGATCTGCAAGTCCAATCAAGTTACTGAGTTCCTTGAGAGAAGATCTCCTGATCCAGTGGATGAACAGAAAGCTTTCCACATGAGCTATGGATTTCAAGTCATCACTTGTTCTTGGCCAATATGCCTTATTCTAAAGGTCTTTTATTTCATGGCTTATTTATAGTGTTTCAGAAACAATCATTCCAAAGCATGAATGCTTATTATGATTTTTCCCTTTACCTTCACTGTGCTCAGTCATGTCCAACTCTTTGTGACCCCATGGACTGTAGCCCACTAGGCTCTTCTGTCCATGGGATTCTCCAGGCATGTATATTGGAGTGGGTTGCCATTTCTTTCTCCAGGGGATCTTCCCGACTTAGGAATCGAACTGGGGTCTCCAGCATTACAGGTGGATTCTTTACCAGTTGAGCTACCAGGGAAGTCCCTATTCTAGAGGTTGATAGCACATTATTCTTCACAAAGCTGGTGTTCACTGACATTGCTGGCAGAGTGTAGCTGGTTCCTTTTTCTTTTTCTTCTACACATGGCTCAATCTAATGAGCCCATACTCACATCCTTGGTCTCCTCCGTAGCACTTAACCTCCTGAACAAACTTGACCCTTTTGTCTGCTTAGATACATGGTAATGACAAGGTTTTTGGCCTAGGTGAACATTTGGGTCTTGTCTGCCAACTCCATGGTCATTTTCTTATGTGAAAATAGGAGAAGCTAGATTAACATAACCCAATACCTCTTTATCCTATGAAAAAAACCCTCTTATTAAAATAACAGCATCAATTATTAACTCTAAATATTCTTTTTAAGAAAAATCAATATTAAATAATTTTTAAAAACATAAATTCTGACATATGCCTAGTTCCCTTTCTCAGAATAAAGTTCAAATAATCTATTCCAGATAGTACTTACTCTCATGGAGAATCTTCCTCACACACACCAGATGTCAGAAAGTTGAACCACAGTTACCTGTTTGTGTATTTCAAACAGTTCAAGCAACTTTCATGCTTTAACAGCTTTGCTCTGTTTGCAATTCATCAAGAGCTTTGCTTTATTTTAACTGAAGGATAACTACTTAACAGAATTTTGTGGTTTTCTGTCATACATAAACAAGAATCAGGCATAGGTACACCCATGTCCCCTCCCTCCCATCTCCCTCCCCACCCCAATCTTCTAGATTGTCAGAGAGCCCTTGTTTGAGTTCCCTGAGTCACACAGCAAATTCCCATTGGCTATCTAGTTTACATATGGCATTTTAAATTTCTATGTTACTCTCTCCATACATCTCCCCTTCTCCCTCCTTCCTTCCTCCCATGTCCATAGGTCTGTTCTCTATGTCTGTTTCTCCACTGCTGTCCTGAAAATAAATTTATCAGAGCCATCTCTTTAGATTTCATATATATGTGTTAGTATACGATATTTCAGAGAAGGCAATGGCACCCCACTCCAGTACTCTTGCCTGGAAAATCCTATGGATGGAGGAGCCTGGTAGGCTGCAGTCCATGGGGTCACAAAGAGTCCAGGACACCACTGAGTGACTTCCCTTTCACTTTCATGCATTGGAGAAGGAAATGACAACCCACTCCAGTGTTCTTGTCTGGAGAATCCCAGGGATGAGGGAACCTTGTGGGCTGCCGTCTATGGGGTCGCACAGAGTTGGACACGACTGAAGTGACTGCATACGGTATTTATATTTCTCTTTCTGACTTACTTCACTCTGTATAATAGGCTTTGGGTTCAGCCACCTCATTAGAATGGATTCAAATAAAAGCTTTGCCTTTGTTTTTAACTGTGTTAGGGAAAGTAGTGAGTAACCATATCATACTAGTTTCAGGTACTTCAATGTTTCTCAACTTTTTTAAAGGTAAGATTGTGTTCTTTTCACATAGCTCTTTCTACCTTTTCCTTTTTAGATGCTTTCTTATACCTTATAATTTTTAGATTCTAACAAAAAGACTAAAGTCAGGATCCATGACTTGACCTTTATACATGTTGAAGTGATCTCCTTCCAATCAAGCATTTTCTGGACCTAAAACAGTTGTCTTCCCCAGGCAGGACTGGGGGCTCCTCATAAATGCTCCTTGGCACTTTTGGCTCCTGATGTATATTACATTATCATACTACATTATACTATGGCCATTTACTTACATTTTCCACCAGAATGCAAGTTTTGCAAGAGTAGAAATGATATCTTAGTTTTCTGTATATTCCCAACACAGTGGCTTACATATAGTAGATGCTTAGTAAATTTGGTAGAATTATTCAGTGAATGAATGACTGAATAGGACTAAAAGCTGAAGCTGGAGAACCCCTGTGACCCTTTAAGGCATATAATGAAGAGCATGAGGGCAAAGGGCTTTGGAATCAGACTGGTTTCATTCTCTAGCTCCAAGTTATACTAGCTGTATTGTCTTAGGTTAAGTTACTTAACACCCCTGGTGACTCAATTTCTTTGTCACTTGACAGAATGCCTGGCACATGGTAAATAGGCACTCAAAAATGGTAGCTTCTCCAATTTTATACTCTTCCTCCAAAATTAAGATTAAAGAATATTCTTTTAGCTTTTTTTAAAGGATCATCTAGTAACAGATTTATGCTCTGTAATTAAAGAATAACTCTCTCTCCTAAAAAAATGGTAACCCCTCTCAAAAGTGGTAGTTGTAGAAGTAGTAATCATCAAAACCTTTGGGTTTTCCACTTGAGGTAGGCTTTCACTGTGCAGGGCCCAGGATCCCAAGGGTGCTGTGACAACAGAATAGGTCTGATATGTCATGTGAAACTAATGAAGCAATTCCCATAAAGGTTGAATTAAGTGGTGCATATATCCAGGGTTAGGTAGGTATTGCACTTAGCAGAATTGGTGGAGCCATCAAACAAGACTGCCCTTTTGTGTTATTATTATTTTTTCAATCAGCAGACCAGAACATTTTATGCTAACAGATGAGGATCACTTTGAAGTGGTTGAGTGCTGTCCTTCCAAATATTTTGGACTTCTTTTTGGGCTAATGCCTTTAGAACTGTTCTATGAGGCATATAAAAGTTGGGTTTTCATATTTTAGTTGTAGTCACACACCCTGTGCAATGACCATACATTCTGTCATTTGACATCGGGCGTCAGCACTGGCCTCTGGCTCTTATCCCACAACATAGTTTCCCAAGAGCCCAGCTTCCACTGTGACAGACCTTCTAATCAGTGGGGAGAAAGGATTCTTTCTCTTGGATTTTCACAGAATGGATTTCACTCCACTCATAGGAGTGGGAAAGTCATCTGTTGTTTCCTACTAGACCTTGGAGTATTGGGATAAAGTAATTTAAAAGTCACAAATGCCTTAAGTATTTTCACTTTAAATTTTGCTAACTAAAAAAGGTGATATTTCCTCCATATTAAATACAGATGCTAATGTTTTCTACTTAAAAATGTAATATATTCCATTGTAACAAAAAGTGAAGTAGTGTATGAGGGGAAAAATATGTTTCCTCTCTTCTTTCTCCAGTTCTGTCTTCCTAATGAAATATGTATTATCAGTTTAATGTGTGTATTTCCATACTTTTCTGTATGTAAGGCACACATAAATACATAGGCTTCTCCTCTTTTTGGGTTTGCAAAAATGAAACCACACTATATATTAATCATTATTCTTTAAAAATTTTTTTTTAATTGAAGGATAATTGCTTTACAGAATTTTGTGGTTTTCTGTCATATACTAACAAAAATCAGCCATATGTACACTCATGTCCCCTCCCTCCCAAACCTTCCTCCCAGACCACCCTCCCATCTCCATCCCCATCTCAACCTTCAGCCTATCACAGAGCCTCCATTTGAGTTCCCTGAGTCATACAGCAAATTTCTATTGGCTATCTCTTTTACACATGGTGTTGTATATTTCTATATTACTCTCTCCATAAATCTCCCCTTCTCCCTCCTCTCCTTCCCCAATCTCCATAGGTCTTTTCTCTATGTATGTTTCTCAATTAATGCCCTGAAAATAAATTTATCAGTACCATCTCTTCAGGTTGCACATATGTGTGCCAGTATACAATATTTATATTTCTCTTTCTGACTTCCTTCACTCTGTACAGTGGGCTCTAGTTTCATCCACCTCATTAGAACAGATTCAAATGCATTCCTTTTTATGGCTGAGTAGTATTCCATTGTATATATGTACCACAGCTTCTTTTTATTAAATTAATGAATTAGTTTAAATTGGAGGCTAATTTATAATGTTGTAGTGGCTTTTGTCATAATTGACATGAATCAGCCACAGGTGTATGTGTGTCCCCCATCCCACCTCCCTCCCCATCCCATCCCTCAAGGTCATCCCAGTGCACTGGCCCTGAACATCCTGCATTGAACCTGGACTGGCAATCTATTTCACATATGGTAATATACATGTTTCAATGCTATTCTCTCAAATCATCCCACCCTTGCCTTCTCCCACAGAGTCCAAATGTCTATTCTTTACATCTGTGTCACTTTTGCTGTCTTGCATATAGGGTCATCATTACCATCTTTCTAAATTCCATATATATGCGTTAGTATATTGCATTGGTGTTTTTCTTTCTGACTTACTTCACTCTGTATAATAGGCTCCAGTTTCATCCACCACATTAGAACTGCTTCAAATGCATTTTTAACAGCTGAGTAATATTCCGCTGTGTATATGTAACATAGCTTTCTTATCCAGTCATCTGCCAATGGACATCTAGGTTGCTTCCATGTCCTGGCTATTGTAAACAGTGCTGCGATGAACACTGGGGTACACGTGTCTCTTTCAATTCTGGTTTCCTTGGTGTGTATGCCCAGCAGGTATCACAGCTTATCCATCCATCTGTTGATGGACATCTAGGTTGCTTCCATGTTCTAGCTATTGTAAATAGTGCTGCAGTGAACATTGGGGTACATGTGTCTTTTTCGGTTTTCATTTCCTCAGGGTATATGCCTAGGAGTGGGATTGCTGGGTCATTGGTGGTTTTATTGCTAGCTTTTTAAGGAGTCTTCATACTGTCTTCCATAGTGGCTGTATCAGTTTACATTCCCACCAGCAGTGCAAGAGTATTTCCTTGACTTTTCTCCACACCTTCTCCAGCATTTATTGTTTGTAGACTTTTTGATGATGGCCATTCTGACTGGTGTGAGGTGGTATCTCATTGTAGTTTTGATTTGTATTTCTCTGATAAAGAGTGATGTTGAGCATCTTTTCATGTGCTTGTTAGCCATCTGTATGACCTGAAGAAATGTCTCGTCAGATCCCTTTCCCACTTTTTGATTGGGTTGTTTGCTTTTCTGTTATTGAGTTGTATAAGCTGCTTGTATATTTTGGAAATTAATTCTTTATCAGTTGTTTCCCTTGCTATTATTTTCTCCCATTCTGAGGGTTGTCTTTTCACTTTGTTTGTAGTTTCCTTTGCTGTGCAAAAGCTTTTAAGTTTAATTAGGCTCCACTTGTTTATTTTGGTTTTTATTTCCATTACTATAGGAGGTGGGTCATAGAAAATCTTGCCTTGATTTGTGCCATCGAGTGTTCTGCCAATGTTCTCCTCTGAGTTTAATAGTTTCTGGTCTTACGTTTAAGTCTTTAATCCATTTTGAGTCTATCTTTGTATATGGTGTTAAGTAGTGATCTAATTTCACTCTTTTGCATATAGCTGTCCAGTTTTCCTAGCACCACTTACTGAAGAGGCTATCTTTGCCCCATTGTATATTCTTGCCTCCTTTGTCAAAAATAAGGTACCCATAGGTGTGTGGGTTTATCTTTGGGTTCTCTATCTTGTTCCATTGGTCTATATTTACATTTTTGTGCCAGTACCATACTATCTTGATGACTGGAGCTTTGTAGTATAGTCTGAAATCAGGAAGGTTGATTCATTCAGCTCCATTCTTCTTTCTCAAGACTGCTTTGGCTATACAGGGTCTTTTGTATTTCCATATGAAGTGTGAAATTTTTTGTTCTAGTTCTGTGAAAAAAAGCCATTGGTGATTTGATAAGGATCACATTGAATCTGTAGATTGCATTTGGTAGTACAGTCATTTTCACAATATTGATTCTTCCCACCCAGGAACATGGACTATTTCTCTCCATCTGTTTATGTTGTCTTTGATATCTTTCATCAGTGTTTTATAGTTTTCTGTATACAGGTCTTTTGTTTCCTTAGGTAGGATTATTCCTAGATATTTAACTATTTTTGTTGCAATGGTGAATAGTATTGATTCCTTAATTTTTCTTTCTGATTTTTCATTGTTAGTATATAGGAATGCAAGTGATTTCTGCGTATTGACTTTGTATCCTCAGACTTAGCTGAATTTGCTGATTAGCTCTAGTAATTTTCTGATAGTTTCTTTTGGGTTTTCTATTTATAGTATCATGTCATCTGCAGTGAGAGCTTTGCTTCTTCTTTTCTGATCTGGATTCCTTTCATTTCTTTTTCTTTCCTAAATACTGTAGCTAGGACTTCCAAAACTATGTTGAATAATAGTGGTAAGAGTGGACACCCTTTTCACCATTGAGAACAATGTTTGCTGTGTGCTTTTAATAAATGTCCTTTACTATGTTGAGGTAGGTTCCTTCTATGCCCATTTTTTTGAAGCATTTTTTAAAAATCATAAATGCATGCTGGATTTTTTTCAAAGGCTTTTTCTGCATCTATTGAGATGATCATATGGTTTTTATCTTTTAAGTTGTTGATATGGTGTATCACGTTGATTGATTTGCATATATTGAAGAATCCTTGTATCCCTGGAATAAACCCAACTTGATCATGATATATGAGCTTTTTAATGTGTTGTTGGATTCTGTTTGCCAGAATTTTGTTGAGGATTTTTGCATCTATGTTCATCAGTGATATTGGCTTGTAATTTTCTTTTTTCATATTGTCTTTCCCTGATTTTGGTATCAGGGTGATTGTGGCCTCATAGAACAAGTTTGGAAGTGTTCCTTCCTCTGCAATTTTTGGAAGAGCTTCAGAAAAGTAAGCATTAGCTCTTATCTACATGTTTGATAGAATTCCCCTGTGAAGCCAGCCCTGGACTGGTCCTGGACTTTTGTTTTGGGGGAGATTTTTAATCACTGTTTCAATTTCAGTGTTTGTAATTGGGTTGTTAATAATTTCTATTTCTTCCTGGTTATTCTTTTGTAAATTTAATTTAATAAGAAAAATTTAAATAGATGTATAGTTGATTTACAATGTTGTGTTAGTTTCAGATGTACAACAGTGGTTCAGTTATATATATAATATATACATATTATCATATATATTAATACTTATGATATATGTGTATATAAAATATTGAGTATAGTTCCTCTGTGCTATGCAATAGGTCCTTGTTGTTTATCTATTTTATATATCACAATGTGTAATAAAATTTTTATATAAACTATTTTTATTTACCAACATGTCATGGAGATTACTCCAGGTCAGTATTATAGGTATAATTGATTTAAAAATACCTGAAGAATATTCTGTTAAATGGATTTACCTTAATTTAGTTTTCAATTCAGTCGCTCAGTCGTGTCTGACTATTTGCGACCCCATGAATCACAGCACGCCAAGCCTCCCTATCCATCACCAACTCCTGGAGTTCACTCAGACTCACGTCCATAGAGTCAGTGATGCCATCCAGCCATCTCATCCTCTGTTGTCCCCTTCTCCTCCTGCTCCCAATCTCTCCCAGCATCAGAGTCTTTTCCAGTGAGTCAACTCTTCGCATGAGGTGGCCAAAGTACTGGAGTTTCAGCTTTAGCATCAGTCCTTCCAAAGAAATCCCAGGGTTGATCTCCTTCAGAATGGACTGATTGGATCTCCTTGCAGTCCAAGGGACTCTCAAGAGCCTTCTCCAACACCACAGTTCAAAAGCATCAATTCTTCGGCGCTCAGCCTTCTTCACAGTCCAACTCTCACATCCATACATGACCACAGGAAAAACCATAGCCTTGACTAGACAGACCTTTGTTGGCAAAGTAATGTCTCTGTTTTTGAATATGGTGTCTAGGTTGGTCATAACTTTTCTTCCAAGGAGTAAGTGTCTTTTAATTTCATGGTTGCAATCACAATCTGCAGTGATTTTGGAGCCCCCAAAATAAAGTCTGACACTGTTTCCACTGTTTCCCCATCATTTTCTCATGAAGTGATGGGACTGGATACCATGATCTTCATTTTCTGAATGTTGAGCTTTAAGCCAACTTTTTCACTCTCCACTTTCACTTTCATCAAGAGGCTTTTAGTTCCTCTTCACTTTCTGCCATAAGGGTGGTATCATCTGCATATCTGAGGCTATTGATATTTCTCCCGGCAGTCTTGATTCCAGCTCATATTTCTTCCAGTCCAGCATTTCTTATGATGTACTCTGCATATAAGTTAAATAAGCATGTGACAAGATGCAGCCTTGATGTACTCCTTTTCCTATTTGGAACCAGTCTGTTGTTCCATGTCCAGTTCTAACTGTTGCTTCCTGACCTGCATACAGATTCTCAAAAGGCAGGTCAGGTGGTGTGGTATTCCCATCCCTTGAAGAATTTTCCACAGTTTAATGTGATCCACACAGTCAAAGGCTTTGGCATAGTCAATAAAGCAGAAGTAGATGTTTTTCTGGAACTCTCTTGCTTTTTCCATGATCCAGCGGATGTTGGCAATTTGATCTCTGGGTCCTCTGCCTTTTCTAAAACCAGCTTGAATATCAGGAAGTTCACGGTTCACGCATTGCTGAAGCCTGGCTTGGAGAATTTTGAGCATTACTTTACTAGCATGTGAGATGAGTGCAGTTGTGTGTTAGTTTGAGCATTTTTTGGCATTGCCTTTCTTTGGGATTGGAATGAAAACTGACCTTTTCCAGTCCTGTGGCCACTGCTGAGTTTTCCAAATTTGCTGGCATATTGAGTGCAGCACTTTCACAGCATCTTCTTTCAGGATTTGAAATAGCTCAACTGGAATTCCATCACCTCCACTAGCTTTGTTCGTAGTGATGCTTTCTAAGGCCCACTTGACTTCACATTCCAGGATGTCTGGCTCTAATTTAGTTTACCATCCCATTATTGATGGATATTTTGTTATTTCAATTTTTTTTGTGCTATTGGATATGTGTATATATAATGCTGTTTTACATTCCATATGTACTTATGCTTTTACGTCTACAGAATATATTTCCAAAATGAGAATGCTGAATCAAAGTGTATGTGTCTTTAAGACTTTTATAACTACTGCCAGAACAGAAAATAGCTGAAATAATTCACATTCTCACCAGCTGTGTAAGAAGGTACTCACCAATATAAAATACTAACAATCTTTTAGTTCTTCATTTTTGTAATCTGAAGGGTAAAAAGTATTTCCTTGTTATATTAATGTGAGTTACCCTGACTGTTGATAAGCTTGAGTATTTCGTATTATTAAATGGCTTTACCATTTGCATTCTGAGACACTGCTGTGTAGCAGGTAGATTTTCAGCAACAGTTCACTTGTTCATTATCTTTGTTGTTTTTCTATTGCATATGTTGTCTTTTTCATATTAGATTGTAAAAGCCTTTTAAAATATGAGGGATATCAACTCTTAATCTGTCTTACTGTTGTAAATATTTCCTCCTGCTTTGTTTATCCATTGAAAATTTTCCATTGTTTTTTTTTGCTTGTGAAATTCCTTTCAAAGGAGCTGTTTAGACATTCCTTTACTGTCAAAACACTTTCTCTGACCTTTAACCTAAATTCTTTCTGTTGCGATTCACCTGTCTTTTCCTGGGTCCTGGGCCTCAATATTGCTTTCTACAACCCTTAAGACTATCGAGCTGTGTCTATTGGAACTTTTCTATGGACTGAGTGACTAAATTGAATTGACTGACCAGTTAAGTCAAGCACCTCCTTTGACTTACTTTTTTCCCCCTCTCCATTAAAGTGACTGGTTGTTTGACTGAGCTGACCTCATTAGTCAGTCTTTTGGCATGGTACATCTGTGTGTATACACACGTGTGTGCATGCACACCCAGTGGCAGAACCACTACCCAGTGGTTTCCAATACTTCTTTCAGTTAAACTGACCCAGTTGGGTCAATTTATCTGGCATTGCAATCAGCAGCAGCCCCACAGTGGATCTATATCACTTCAGTTGCCCTGTTGGCTGGAAAGAACACAAGTTTGATTGATTCAAGTGACAATTCTGTTCTAATTCTGCCTCTGAGTGTGTGGAGCAAAGTGTGAAACAGGCCTGTGTGGTTGGTGATGTCTCATCTTTCTGGTCACCTTCCTGGCACAGTGCTGATAGTCTCTACATATTTCTCTCTCCTCCTATGGCCAAATATCTGTCTTATCTTTCAACGTGTAAGTTCTTTGTTCAGTGGTTGAAAGTAACCCTTTTCTGGGTGATTCAGGGTATTGAAAGATGAATCAGTGAGAACAAGGCAAGGTTATTCTTAAGAGGTTGGTTGCCCAGTGGTTAGGAATCCACCTTCCAATGCAGGGGATGCAGATTTGATCCTTGGTTATGGAATTAGATCCTACATGCCAGGGGAGGGGCAACTAAGTCTGCAGCTACTGAGCCTGTATGCTCTACAGCCCATGCTCCACAGCAAGAGAGCTCGTGAACTGGAAGGAAGAGCCTGCACTGCAAAGGCAGCCAAAAAATAAATAAAGAGGTTGGTGAATGGGGGAACTATTTGGTTGGCCAAAACATTGGTTCTAGTTTTTCCACAACAGCTTTCAGAAAAACCCACATGAGCTTTTTGGCCAATACAATACTTTCCCAAAATTGATTCTATGAGAGGCTGATTCTGTGGGATATAAAGAGGGTTTGTGGGCAGAAAATTTTCTGTGGCCAAATATTGCATGAAATCAGCTGGCTCAGTTTAAGAACCTTCCTGGTCATGCTCCTACTCTGTGAACTTGGGCAAGTCACTTTATCTCTTTGGGCCTTGCATTCATCATTGGTAAAATGATAATAAGCACAGCACAAAGATCATAAAAGTGTTCTATGGGTAGAATAAGCTACTATTTTACATAATGAGGTGAGGTGAGGTGAAGTCGCTCAGTCGTGTCCGACTCTTTGCGCCCCCGTGAACTGTAACCTACTAGGCTTCTCTGTCCGTGGGATTCTCCAGGCAAGAATACTAGAGTGGATTGCCATTTCCTTCTCCAAGGTACCTTCCCGACCCAGGGATCGAACCCAGGTATCCTGCATTGGAGGCAGACGCTTTAACCTCTGAGCCACCAGGGAAGCCCATTTTACATAATAAGTTATGTAAAATCCTTAGCACAGGCCTGGAACAGTATTCAATTAATGTGAACTCTTCTCATTCATAAATACTTTTTGGAAACTCTGAATTATGCAAGTTACATCTCAGAGCCTCTAGTATGTTTATGTGCTTAGTGTATCACCACAAGGAGAGTAGTAAAAGAAGAAAATGCATGTGAGATCATGGAACTCTTCTTTCTACCAACATGATTCTCAATGAACTTGTGCTTTGTGAAGGACACTTTGGGAAATACCAAGGTAGAGAAGGAAGACAGGATTTGGAGACAGAGTCCTTGGATTCCAGTTTGATTTGACAATTACTTCTATTGTTTTTGTAACTTTGGGCAAGTCACTTTATCTTTCTGGGCCACAGGTTTTCTACTTATAAAATGAGAAGCATAAAACACTTCTACATGTGTTACAAGGTACAGGGAGAGAGCTTTGTAAGCTGTATCCCACTATACTAACTCCAGGGACCAGGAGCAGGAGTAATTGCTGTGAATCCAGGTGCAGAAAGAGGTAAAGAGAGTACTCTTTGAGTGACAGTTTCAAGGGAATGACCATGAGACCTCTGGATGGCAGTGATTAGGATTAAAGCATGCACACATCAGAGCTCCCTGGAGCTTGTAGTACGATGCAGGATTTCTATGCCCCACCCAGGTCTCTAGGCCATTTTCTTACTGCAATTAATCTCCAAAATGGGTAATTTCTCTTGATCAACAGGAGAATTCTAAAGAAGTCCAGACACCCCATGATCTACTGGTCAGGTCCCTGGTTTACCGTATTTGCTGTCTGCAATGTGAATTGATAAAATCTCTGGAAATCAAATATAAGCCTAAGTCATACTAAGAGTTTAGCAACTGGAAACAGTCTTTAGTGTTTTCTCTCCAAGTATCTTTTAAAGGCAAACTTTAAGAAAGGTAATTCTTACCTGGAATAGCAGGCTGATGGGGAAGATCACCGGGGGCAGGAGAGCCTCTCCAGCACTCCTTAAGCCAGATCACAGTGGTGACTGTCTCCTTCTTCCTCAAAGTAGACAAGACACAGGCTCAACTTAGTTTTTCCTCTGTCTAGTATTTCCAGATACATGCAACCCAATGGAAAGACTGTACAAAGGAAAGTGTGTGATGACCCTTGACTGTAACATTTTGGTCAGATGTTAAGCTTCACCGCCTTGGAACCACCCATTTCCTTCATCAGTAACTTTCAGCATGTTTCTTCTAGCATCTGGTCAGATGCTTGATGAGTGTAGTTAAACGAACATTGAACTGGGAGTTGAGACCTAGAAGTCCTGTCTGTGCTGCTGACTCACTCTGTGACGTAAGGCAAACGATGACCCCTCCTTGAAACTGTTTTCTCATCTGTGGCACAAAGCATTTGAAATGGGTGATCTAAAAGTTCCCTTCCTGTTCAGCCCTACAGCTTTACTTGTTTTTCTACACCCTCAGATCAGAATCACCATCATTCCCTCTTCCTGTGTGGAACATATCCATTTATGGCTAATTGCAGGATGTTGGAGAGCTGTCCAAAAACATATGAAACATTGTAATATTGTTTGAAATTAATCAGATACAACAAAACATGCAGGTGGTTGCTCTTTCCCTTCAACTCCTAGCTCTTGGGATCTTGCCTCCTGGAAGGTGTTCACAGGCTGCAGCTGCAGAACACAGCCTGTGGGTTATTTGTAAAAGAGTAACTTCTGGCGTACTGCAGTTCATGGGGTCGCAAAGAGTCGGACATGACTCAGTGACTGAACTTCTCAACTGAACTTCTGCGAGTGGGGGTGGGGGTAGTGAGGAGAAGATCAATCACTGGGCTATTTTTTGCCTTAGTGGATAGTGGTGAGGATGTTGAGGGCTGGGGTACAGGATAGGAGTCAGAGAATCCAGACTTACAAACAGCAAGCATTGAGGTCACAGTCCTCAGTTTTTGGTCCCTCGTCTTGTCTGGGAACTGGCTTGGATTGACATAATGAAGGAGACTGTCTCATGCTATTCCACCCCAAACCTCCATATGTTTCTGAATATACTGATGCCTGAGAACACATAGACACAGAGTGGCTTGGCAGTTTTTTCATTTCTCATCAGTGCTTGAATCCCCATAGACCTCCCTGGCTATTGTGGTTTAACCAATAAGCACATTTAGTGACTTGAAGATATGTTTCTGGAGCCATAAAGAAGACATTGACTAATGGTGACTGGGAAATGTGTTCTTGTCTTATAGAATGTCCTATCAGCTAAAGGTTTACTCAGCCACATGTTGCTGTTGCTTAGGGACCTATTTGCTGCACTTCTTAATACTTCTCAACAGGTATGTACAAACACCTGGATATGAAAGAGATAAATATTTGGTCAAGGCAGGCATGACATTTGGGATTAGAGTCTTCCTAGAGTGAGCCTGGAACAATTTTGTAATGTAGTCACAATAGTCTGTAGCAGCCTCTCTCTTCACCCACCCCTTACAGGGACCCAGAGCCCTGTGCCCCTAGGTGCTCTCCCCTGCTACTCTTGGCTACACCTATTCAGGTTATTTCCATCCCTAGGAAAGGTACAGTAGACATGTATACACTATCATGTGTAAAACTATATATACCCCTCCCTTCTCCATAGTCTCCTTGTCATGATCTTGTGATTGGGAAAGAAAGGGATGTAAAACTCTGACTGAGTAGAAGAGGAAGTGGTTATTAGTGCCTGGAAGGCAGATCTTCGCTGTATGGCAGCTCTGGCCTGACCCAATTATTTTTTAGAAAGGAGTCCCTTCACCTCCACAGAATTTGTATCACAGACAACTGGACATAGGACCCTGATTTATTTATTTTTCTTACTTCTGCTTTAGAGGAATGTATAAGATTTTGTTTAGCTGACCCAGGCTCTCAGAAACAGAGGTGAATGAAAATTGAAGAGATAGCTCAAGGGAGTCCAAGAAATCAAACAAAGAAAATATCTCAGGCTTTGGAGGAAAAGCATTGGAGGAAAAAGCCAAGAAACGACCCCCTTCTCTCTTACCTTGTGGAGCAAATAGCCTCATACTGCTACAGATTGGTTGGAGGTGGTGGTCGTAGGTTTTGAGGGGGAACAGAGATAAGTACAAAACTTGACTCTATTGAGCAAGATAGCACAAGGTATGGAGCACAAGTCAGTGGAGCCATTTTTGGAGAAATAAGAGCTAGAGAATATGGCACACATGCCTTTCCCTGAAATTTCTATTTTTATTTATTTATTTTAATTAGAGGATAATTGCTTTAAAATGTTGTGTTAGTTACTCCTGTACAACAACATAAATCGTCTCTTGAGCCTCCCTCCCACCTCCCCCATCCGAACCCCTCTAGGTCATCACAGAGCGCTGAGCAGAGCTCCCTCTGTTATACAGCAGCTTCCCATTAGTTATTTATTTTAAACATGATAGTGTAATATATGTCTATGCTTGAAATTTCTATTTGAAAGTAAAAACAAAGCAAAACAAAAACAGCACTGAGTTAAGGGAGCTTGTGGAGGAAGAGATATCGTGAGGTAGATGTAGGAGGGTTTGGGAGGAGAGAAAGAGGAAATCTGAAAAAGTTGGTCCCAGATACTTTTTTCCTTTAAAATAAGAGGGAAACAATTATTTGGATTAACCTATAAAACAAAGGGAAATCTGGTCAACACTAAATTCTACTACCAAAGTGTTTGTGTCAAAGGTCTCCCTTGTCTGTGGTATAGTAACAAGGAGACCAGAGAATAAAAAAGTCCCGGGACTGTTTATTTTATTTTATTTATTTATTTTTGTTTTTAATTTATTTAATGTCATAGTAAGTAAATATATATATATATAACTTTTCATTGTTAGCATGAATTTTATCATTCTTTATATTGTGCACTGTCAATTCTCAATGCAAATATAAGACCATTTAACTTGTATGCAGAATCACTGAAATTCCCTAATTTGTATTTCATACAGGCATATGTAATTTGCTTTTAACAGATGACATGAAAAAAGTAACTAAAATGTTATTTCACTTCTTGATAAATGCAAAATATGGGCTATTCTATCTTTACCTTTGCCCCTTAACTTCCATGTTATCATTTTCAGCATAAGTTGTTGGTTAATACAGGGAATTTACACAAATAAGAAAGGACATGATGGGGTTTCTCAGTTTTTAAAGTTTCTCAGGCCATCATTGCCTTCTTTCTGAGCTGAGAGTGGAGCGGGGAGGTGGCCTTCTGGACTGTCAATACCTCCACTTACTCGGTCACAGATAGGACATGCTTGCCCTGCTGGACTCCTACCAAGCGGGTCCAGGAGCATTTCACCTGGCGGGCATGGAGAATGTCATCTGTGAACAGGGCAGCTGGAAATGGTCCGTGTGCACACTGCACGCATCTTCTATGCTCATTCTCCACTGTCTTTTCAGACTCACTGACAAAATTGAAGTATAAAGATAATGGTGTTAAGAATTAGAGGTGGTGACACCAGGGCATTACACCAAGCAGAGTTCTTCTCAGCATGGCAAGCTGTGTGATTGCACTGCCCACCCATCCATGAAGTCAGTCCTGCGTACAACAGACCGTTTATTCAGATGACACCCTAAGGTGTACACGGTTTCTCCTTAGAGTAGCAGACCTTTCAGGACATAGTCCTTAGTCAAGGGAAGCCTGAGATGAAATATCAACACTGCCTTTAGACTAGCTCCTTTATCCCAATAGGGTTTTCCATTGTTATCATCACCATCATCATCATTTTTGATTTTAAAAAGCGAAAAAGAACCTCAACAACAGAAAAAGATAATGAATCATTTGTGGAAAACATTTGCATAAAGTGGCTTTTCTTACTCGGCTGTGAAAGACCCTTCTGAGTCACTGGAGAGTCCATAATTCCAGTGTGTTACTAAAGGAGAATGTTACATGGATGTTACACACATGAGTCCTTTTCAGGACAGCTTGATGGGCAGTATCATTTCTGGGACAATAGGCTCCGACAGCTATCCTTAGAATGTAGATTTTAGAACTTAGAATAATAGGGACTGATTATTACACCTTTTGCTACCTCCACCCACCAAATGGTTTCCAAGGCATTTTCAAGAGCTTTGGCCCTGATTCAACAATCGATTTTGGCTCTGATTCAACAATCAACTTCCAGGAAAAGACTGTTGTTCAAGTATAAGGACAGGAGAGAGAGAATCCTCATCTTTGTTAAACGTCTACTTGTTATAGTCAGGTTCCCTATTTATTTATACAATGATAGAAGCTCCTACGCTAAGGAATTTCTGGTTAGCACTTGAAGGGAAGGTAGCAGACTGAAAAGACATGAGAAATGGTGTGAAGCAGTCTAAGGTTCAATTCTCAAATTTGCCCCATACAGACTGTGACTTTGGGCAAGTCACTTAATCTCTCTGAGCTTGTTTTTTTTTTATTTGTACATTCAGGCTGATAATAGCAATATATATTTAACATGGATTTTGCAAGAATTAAATGAGAAATGAATGTAAGTGTCCAGTAGCCATTAGATATAATAATTATAAAATAAATACATTCAAAAATCAATCTATGTAATCTGTCATGTCAGCAGAGTACAGAAGAAAATCATATAATCGTATCAATGCAAAAAAGCATTTGACAAAATCCATCCTTAATTCTTAGTAAAAGCTCTCAGTAAGGTAAGAATAAAAGAGAGTTGCCTCAAACTGAAAAGGAGCATATATGTGTATATGTATATATCTATATATATATAGATAGATATATATAGATATATAAAACATATGCCCAAAACTCCAGTTAATATTATACTTAATAGTAAAAATTGAATTATTTTCCCCTAAGATTGGGAACGAAGTAAAGATTTCTACACCCGTCACTCTTATTCACCGTTATAACAGAAGTACTAGCTTGTGTAACAAAACAAGGAAAAGAAATAAAAGGCATATATATTGGAAAGAAGGGGCTTCCCAGGTGGTGCAAGTGGTAAAGAACCTGCCTACCAATGCAAGAGATGTGACAGATGCAGGTTTGATCCCTGGGTCAGGAAGATCCTTTGGAGGAGGGCATAGCAACCCCTCCCAGTATTCTTGCCTGGAGAATCCCATGGACAGAGGAGCCTGGTGGCTACAGTCCACAGCGTCACAAAGAATCAGACAAGAATGAAGCAACCAAGTATGCACATAGCATGCATGGTATATATTGGGGTTTCCCAGGTGGCTCAGAGTAAAGGATCCACCTGAAATGCAGGAGACATGGGTTTGATCCCTGGGTCAGGAAGATCCCCTGGAGAAGAGCATGGCATCCCACTCCATTATTCTTGCCTGGAGAATCCCATGGACAGAGGAGCCTGGCAGGCTACAGTCCATAGGGTCACACGGAGTTGGACACACTGAAGCAAATTAGCATACACATTAGAAAGAAATAAAATTGCTTTGATTTACAGATGACAGAAGTAATCTACAAAGAACTCCTTAGAACTAATAAGTGAATTTGGCAAGATTACAGGAAACAAAATAAACACCAACAAATCAGTTGCATTTCTATATACTAATACTAACAAATTAACACAGAGAAAATGAGATTAAAAGTACAAGCTACTTACAATTATTCCAAAGAAAATGAAATACTAAGGCATAGATTTACTAAAACATGCACAGGATCTGTATGCTGAAATTATAAGACACTGATGAAAGAAAAAAGAAGACCTAAATAGATGGAGAGACACTCTGTGTTCATGGGTTGCTGCTGCTGCTGCTGCTAAGTTGCTTCAGTTGTGTCCGACTCTGTGTGATCCCACAGACGGCAGCCCACCAGGCTCCCCCGTCCCTGGGATTCTCGAGGCAAGAATACTGAAGTGGGTTGCCATTTCCTTCTCCAATGCAGGAAAGTGGAAAGTGAAAGTGAAGTTGCTCAGTTGTGTCCGACTCTTAGCGACCCCATGGACGGCAGCCTACCAGGCTCCTCCATCCACTGCGTTTTCTAGGCAAGAGAACTGGAGTGGGGGTGCCATTGTCTCCTCCGATGTTCATGGGTTAGAAGACAACAAAGTAAAAATGTCAACTTTCCTCAACTGTGTGCATAGATTAACACAATTCTTACCAAAATTCCAGCAAGAGTTTTTTTGTAGACACAGACAAATTTATCTTAAAATTTTTATGGAAAAGCATAGGCCCTAGAATAGTTAAAATAATTTTGAAAAAGACAAAAAAATGGGAGGAATTACTTTAACCAACATTAAGGCCTTCTATTTGGCTATAGTAATCAAAACAGTGTAATGTCAATACATAGATAGGTGGAATATAGATAAAAGGAACACAATAGGCAACCCACACAATTATGCTCAATATACTGTTCACAAATGTTCAAAAGCAGTTCAATGGAAGAAGGATAATCTCTTCAACAAATGGTGCCAGAGCAACTGGGCATTCAGCCCATTTCTCAAAGATCCATTTGCATGGGCTCACTTTCACTAGGACCCTAATTGTGGGAATGAAGGGGTAATTTCTTGACAGCCTGACACAAGCCTAGCCACCCTGTGAGATATAAGAGGAGAAAAAGGGAAGACTGTTTTTCCTATGCATTTTAGAGACTACATGGCTGAGGACTGCAGGGCTACACAGAACTCTTCACCACATTATTGAGTTAATGTATTCATTGCAGGTACAGTCAACTCTGTTATCCTCAGGTGAAGTTTCCAAATTACAGAAAATAATTCGACACATTAGTAGACAACAAAGCACTTCATGAGTCCTGTTTACTAGTTCCTCCCTCTTTTTAGTCCCTCGTTAGGCCTGCAATCCAGCCAAAATTATTATTTATCTCTTTCAAACCAGAGAAAATATATACTAGTAATTCTATAGGGTGAAGGAAAGAAAGAGAGCTTTTGAAGAGATCCTTGCCCCAATCAATCCAACATCTCTCTCCTTGTAACCTCAGATGCTATCAAACTTCTTGGCTGCACTGCAGGAAAGGAAATATATCTAAGTGTACAACAAATACATTTCCAAAATCACTCTGAAGCTCCTCCTCTTCCTACTCTTCCTCTCCATCTCTGTTGTCTTCACCCTAACCCAGTCACCAATCTTTATCTTACCTTGACCATTAATAGCCTCTGAACAGGTAAACTAGTACTTTGCTGAGTGCCTTTTGTTGTTGTTTAGCATTCTGATTGGAACTTTTTTATGATTGTCTAGTATTTGTGCTTTTTCAAATTGTAAAGCCCAACAAAGTATAGATAATAAGAGGTTAAGATTGAAGAAATCTTTTAAGGAATATTCTGGACAGTTAAGATGCATTGCTTATCTGTATACACATAGTTGTCATTAAGATGTTTTGTTGCATTAATAGCTGAAGCTCCCTTTTATATTTTCTGTATGCTATTCATTGGCTTAGAAATATCTGTGATTCTTGGATGGGAAAGGTTAACCTACAATTCTTTCAAAAAGTTAGTGTTTCTTATTTCTTTTTCTTTGTGACAGAGCATCTATTAAGAATACAAATGCAGAGAGGGATCCAAGATGGCATCATAGGAAGACCCTAAGCTCACCTTTTCACATGGATACATTGAATCTAACCTACTCATAGAACAATTCCTCCTAGGGAAGACATGAGGGCTGATTGAATAGCTACTATACATACAAGGATCATATAGAAATGATTAGGAAAGACAGAGATATGGTATCCATGGGAAGCTTACTCCTGCCTCAGTGACCTGCAATAAGAATAGATATTGCTGAGGGGCCTGAGTGCAGAATTGCCTGTCCTGGGACGCAGCAATAAAACCCCCAGAAGTTTAAAGGGTACCTATATTATATGGGAAAGAAGCCCATTTACTAATGCTGGCTGTTGTTTAGTTACTCAGTCATGTCTGACCCCATGGACTGCAGCACGTCAGGCTTCCCTGTTCTTCAACCATCTCCTGGAGCTTGCTCAAATTCAGGTCCAACAAGTCAGTAATGCCATCCAACCATCTCATCTTCTGTCTTCCCCTTCTCTTTCTGCCTTCAATCTTTCCTAGCATCTGGGTATTTTCTAATGAGTCAGCTCTTCACACCAGGTGGCCAAAGTATTGGAGCTTCAACTTCACCACTAGTCCTTCCAATGAATACTCAGGGTTGGTTTCCTTTAGGATTGACTGATTTGATCTCCTGGCTATCAAAGTGACTCTCAAGAGTCTTCTCCAATACCACAGTTCAAAAGCATCAATTCTTCTGTGCTCAGCCTTCTTTATACTTCAACTCTCATATCCATACATGACTAATGGAAGAACAATAGCCTTGACTAGACGGACCTTTGCCGGCAAAGTAATGTCTCTGCTTTTTAATATGCTGTCTAGGTTTGTCAAAGCTTTTCTTCCAAGGAGCAAGCATCTTTTAATTTCACGGCTGCAGTCACCATCTGCAGTGATTTTTGGAGCCAAATAAAACAAAGTCTGTCACTGTTTCCATTGTTTTCTCATCAATTTGCAATGAAGTGATGCTAGAGCTTCTGCTAAAAGGACAGGGAACTGTTGGAGTTCTCACCAAGGTTGGAGGCACTCTGCCCCCACCCCCGGACGCTCCTTCTTCCGGCTCCAGCCATTCCACCAAGGTGGTCTAACGTGCAGTGCTTCCCATGGACTTCACCTGGCGTGAATCCACTTCAGCTTCAGCCAGCTTGCCAAAGACACCAAGCTTAAACCGTCTCTACAGGAAATAGTTCCACAGAATGCCACTCCTCCAAAAAACCAGGAAAGGTAGCTATTACACCTAATTTATAGAAACAAAAACTCAAAGTAAAATAAAACGAGGAAGCAGAGGACTATGGCCCAAATGAAAGAACAAAATAAAACCATAGAGAAAAACTCCTAATGAAATGTATACTTATATTCATTTATAGCCAAGTAATTTACCTGATAGAATGCAAAGAAATGGTCATGAAATTCCTCATTGAACCAGGGTGAAGAACGAAAAAACACAGTGAGAACTTCAACAAAGACTTAGAAAATTTAAGAAAGACCGAATCAGAGCTGAAGAATATAACAATTGAAATAAAAAATACACTAGAGGGTGTCAACAGCAGATTAGATGATACAGGAGAATGGATAAATGATCTGGAAGGCAGAATAGTAGAAAATCACTCAATTAGAAGAGCAAAAAGAAGAAAGAAATTGTTTAAAATTCAAGAGAGTTTAAGCAGCCTCTGGGACAATATCAAGCATACTAACAGTTGCATTATAGGGGTCCCAGAAGGAGAAAAGAGAGAGAAAGGGGAAAAACTTATTTGAAGAAATAATGGATGAAAAACCTTCCTAACCTGGGGGAAGGAAATGGACATTCATGTCCAGGAAGCAGACTCTCAAGGAAGAAGAACCCAAGAAGATTCACATCAAGACATATTATAATTAAAGTAACAGAGTTTAAGAGAATCTTAAATGCAACAAAAGAAAAAAACTGGTCACACACAAGGAAAACCCTATATACAATCAGTTG
Source organism: Nanger dama (assembly GCA_917880005.1). Lineage (NCBI taxonomy): Eukaryota > Metazoa > Chordata > Mammalia > Artiodactyla > Bovidae > Nanger > Nanger dama. The sequence goes on along the minus strand of CAKJTW010000085.1, from coordinate 4,488,920 downwards.
ATTTTTAAAGTAGAAAGTCAGAAGAGAGTGGCAAGATGTATACAGAGGGTTGGAAGGGAAAAATTTATTCTGCTTTATTGACTATGCCAAAGCCTTTGACTGTGTGGATCACAATAAACTGTGGAAAATTCTCAAAGAGAAGGGAATACCAGACCACCTAACCTGCCTTTTGATAAATCTGTATGCAGGTCAGGAAGCAACAGTTAGAACTGGACATGGAACAACAGACTTGTTCCAAATAGGAAAAGGAGTACGTCAAGGCTGTATACTGTCACCCTGTTTATTTAACTTATATGTGAAAGGTCGGGCCAGCCGACATAAGACACATGACCAAAAAGGACATCAGGCCAACACTGGCAGTTGGCCAATGCCCAAACAGGAACCGGGAGCGGACCAGATTTCCGGGGGCCAACCCCCTGTATCCTGGCCCAATCAGGTGCCGACACCGAGCCCTTGGACACCAACCACCGCTGTAGCCTGCGCTTTTTCCCCTATATGGGGAGACCTGGCTTGAACGCCAGCCCTGGCTATAAAAACCTCGCCCCACCTTGCATACCTCGCAGACTCCCTTTGTCTCCTTGCTCACCCGCCCCCAGGAGTTCTGCCCAAGAGCAACCACCCAATAAAGGCTTTCATCAATGGTCCTTAGAGGTGGCTCTTTCTTCCCGCGGCGTTTCTTACATCTGGCGCCCAACGTGGGGCTCAAGGTGAGGGCCCCCAGCACTCGCCGTTGAGGCCCCCTCGAGCTCCACCGCCGCAGTAGCCCCCGGACCCAGGCGGCTGACCAACCTCCCGGACGGCAGGATACGGGGTAAGTCCCTTTGGCTTTGGGGCCTGCCCTCCCTGGCGACCACCTCCTAGGGCCCTGTAACGGGTGCCCACTTACTGGGCCCTCCCACAGCAGGTTCAGAACCTGCTTCCGGTTCTTGGCTCGTGAGGGAGACGTCCCAAGCAGCTGAGTAAACCTCTGGCTTAAGCCTTCCTCGGTCCCCAGCTCGTGAGGGAGATGTCCCAAATGGCTGCAGGGATCCCTGGCCTCTTCTGAGGCCCCACGCCGGCTCCCTGACACGCCCAAAGACGTTCGGACATGGCAGGGGTCGCCTCCACGCCACGTGGTCGCCATGGGATTGACAGCCTCCAAACCCAATCCCCAATACTCCACTCCCTTAGAGTGCTTGCTGGCTACCCTGCGGACCCTAAGACTAAAGGGATACATCCACCCCAAACAGCTCACTTTTCTGTGTTCACAGGCCTGGCCTCAGTATTCCCTAGATAATGGCTCACAATGGCCAGCCACAGGGACATTAGACTTTAACGTCCTCCATGATTTAGATAATTACTGCCGGAGAACGGGAAAATGGTCTGAGGTCCCCTATGTTCAGGCTTTTGGGGCATTGCACTCTCACCCTCCCTGTGCACCACGTGCGCTCCCAGCCAAATCCTACTCACCATGGCTCCCCCGACTCCACCTTCCTCGGCCAAGCCAATTCCTCCTGTCTCTGAGTCCTCTGCTTTCTCTGTTCCCCCAGAAGATCTGGTGGCCCCTCCTCCCTACACCTCCTCCATGGCTCCCACTCCTTCTGCTCCGGTCCCTCCACTCCACCCCTCCTACCTTCGCCCCCGAGACTCCACCACAGGCCCCAGATCCTCCGGCTCTAAACCCTATCTTGTTTCCTCCTCTTCCTTCCGTCACTCCCTCCCCCTCTCCAGTCAGCTCTCACACTCGCTCCCACAGTAACCTGCTGGAGGCCCCTCCTTCCGCTCTTCCTTCCTCAACCCTGGCTTCATTATTTCCCTTGCGGCAGGTAGCCAGAGCTGAGGGCCTAGCCCTAGTCCATGTCCCTTTTTCTCTCCAAGACTTAGCACAGATAGAGGCCAAACTGGGTTCCTTCTCCTCCAACCTCACCCAGTACATCAAGCAGTTTACTAGTCTGACCCGTGCCTATGCCTTGACATGGCAGGACATATATGTCATCCTCGGGTCTACCACCACCCCTGACGAGAGACAGGCCATTTGGATGGCAGCCAAAGCCCAGGCCGATCAATGACACTATGCCAACCCCTCTCCCGAGCGCCCCCGGAGGCTCAAGCAGTTCCTGACACCAACCCTGATTGGAATTACCAGGAAGGGGGTGGCGGCCAGCTGCGGGTATGCTATATGATAGAGTGTATCCTTGATGGGATGGAAGTGTCCTCTCATAAGATTGTAAACCTCCTCAGGCTAAATGAGGTGACCCAGGGGCCCGACGAAAACCCAGCCATGTTCCTTAATCGGCTGACTGAGGCCCTTGTCCAATACACCAGGCTGTCCCCTGAGTCCCCCATCGGGGTGGCCACCTTGGCCAATCGTTTTATCTTCCAGTCTGCCCTCGATATCTGAAAAAAGTTGGCCAAGGCCGAGGACGGCCCCCAGACCCCCATCCGAGACCTGGTGAAAATGGCCTTTAAAGTCTACAATGCCCGGGAGGAAACTGCTGAGGCTAGCCGAAAGGCAAGGCTCAAGCAGAAGGCCGAATTTCAGGCAAGCCTCCTAAACCAGCAGACCCAGGCCTTGGTAGCGGCCCTGCGGCTGGCAGTGGGCTCGGGGCCCCAGAAACCTCCTCCGGGGCCTGCTTCAAGTGCGGCCAAGAAGGACACTGGGCCAGGATGTGCCCCAATCCACGGCCTCCTTCCAAGCCGTGCCTGTTGTGCAAACAACGAGGACATTGGGCTAGTGACTGTCCCCAGGCCTCTCGGGCCCCGACCTCTAGGGGCGGGGGCCAGAGCGCCCCAGGGAGACTTCCCGCCCTCCTCCGGCCTTGGAGCTGCTGAGTTTCAATAATGACTGATGCCGCCCAGACTCGGGGACCCCGATAACCCAAGCCGAGCCCAGGGTAACACTCCAGGTAGCGAGTAAGTCCATCAATTTTCTGGTTGATATGGGGGCTACCTATTCGGTCCTTCCCTCTTTCGAGGGCACTCTACGTCCTTCTCAGGTTTCGGTTATGGGCATTGACGGCCAACCCTCGTGTCCACTCCAAACTCAACGACTATCCTGTCAATTAGATTCCTGCCCATTTACCCACTCCTTTTTGGTAATCCCTTCCTGCCCTACTCTTCTCTTGGGAAGAGATATACTTGCTAAGCTAAAAGCCACTCTTCACCTAACTCCAGGATCAGCTCCCACGTCAGGGGCCTTCTTAATGCTACTTGCTGACCCTCCAACCTCTTCCGTTAGTCCTGAGGTCTGGGACACCTGAGTCCCAGTGGTGGCTCGGCACCACTCTCCGGTTCTCATCCGGCTAAGGGACCCCACCTGTTTCCCAGCCCAGCCCCAGTTTTCTTTGTCTACTCACAACCTCAGGGGCTAAAGCCCATCGACAGTCTCATGGGGCAGGGTCTCCTGATCCCCACGACTTCCCCTGCAACACGCCCATCCTCCCTGTCCGGAAGGCTACAGGAGACTACCGACTGGTGCAGGATCTCCGCCTGATCAACGCGGCGGTGGTCCCTGCCCATCCACTTGTCCCTAACCCCTACACCCTCCTTTCTTCCATACCTCCCCAGACCTCTCATTTCATCGTTATTGACCTCAAGGATGCCTTTTTCACCATCGCACTCCACCCCGACTGCCAATTCCTCTTTGCTTTTACCTGGACTGACCCCGACACCCAGCTGACCACACAACTCACATGGACCGTACTCCCTCAGGGGTTCAGAGACAGTCCCCACTACTTTGGGCAGGCTCTGTCCCGAGACCTGGCCAGGTGCTCACTTTGCCCTAGCACCCTCCTCCAATACGTAGACGACTTGCTCCTTTGCAGCCCCTCGGAAGAGACCTCCTGACAACATACTGCCACTCTTCTTAATTTCCTTGGTTCCCAGGGGTACAGAGCCTCACAATCTAAAGCTCAACTGACTCAGACCTCTGTTGTTTATCTAGGCCTCCAAATCACCCCTACCACTAAAGCCCTGACAGTGGATCAGTGTAGCCTCCTCCGGTCCATCTGCCCTCCAGCCAACGGAGACCAGATATTGTCCTTTTTAGGACTGACTGGATTCTTCCGATACTGGGTCCCAAACTACGCCACCCTGGCCAAACCCCTATATGCCGCTGCTAAAGAGACTCCCACAGGGCCGCTGTCTTCCCCCACCGAAGTGACTCAGGCCTTCCATGCTTTACGCTCAACCCTATTGGCTGCACCCCCTCTCTTTCTCCCAAGTCCCAACTATCCGCACCATCTATATACTGATGAAAGGGGAGGGATAGCCTTCGGAGCCTTAGTGCAATCAATTGGCTCCGAACTGCTGCCTATTGCTTACATATCCAAACAACTTGACCCCATAGCCAGGGGTCAAGGTTCCCCTGCCTGCAGGCATTAGCTGCGGCAACAACATTGTACGCTGATGCTAAAAAGCTGATTCATGGCCAACCCCTGACCATTTTCTCATCTCACCGTCTTGGCGATCTTTTAGCCTCTAAATTCCTTTCTGACCTCAGTGAGTCTAGGCTCCAGCAATTTCACCTGGTATTTCTGGACAATCCTCAGGTTTCCGTGGGCCACTCTCCACAATTAAACCCACTTTCCTCACTACCCTCACTCCCTCTCTCCTCAGAACCCCCAGCCCACTCGTGCTCAGAGGTCCTCGAGTCCATTATGCAACCACCCCACAACCTGTTCTCCAAACCTCTACCAAATCCAGAGCTAACTTTGTTCGTCGATGGGAGCTCGAAGTGAGACTGCAATGGAAACTGAAGGGCGGCTTATGCTGTGGTAACCACCCGGGAAGTCCTGGAGGCTCAGCCCTTGCCGCCCGGGACGACCTCTCAGAAGGCTGAACTAACAGCCCTAACTAGAGCCTTACACCTAGCAAAAGGAAAAAGGACCAATATTTACACAGACTCCAAGTATGCCTTCTTGATTGCCCATTCTCACGCGGCAATCTGGAAAGAACGGGGCTTCCTGACCACTAAAGGATCCCCCATCTGTAATGCCCCTCACATTACTCGACTGTTAGATGCCTTACCCCTGCCCAAAGAGGTTGCTATCATACACTGCAAGGGACACCAAAGTACTCATGACTCTGTCGCTTTGGGTAATAACATGGCCGACCAAGTGGCCCGACAAATTGCCTTACAACAGGCCCCCCGAGCCCTTGCTGGCTTTGAGATCCGCCTTCAGTCCCGAATACTCCGACAAAGAGGCCAAAGCCTTGCTGGCACAGGAGGGGGCTCAGAGACACCCGTCGGGATGGATACTGCTCCATGGCAAACCGGTGCTCCCTGAACGCCAGGCAAAAGACATCATATCCCAAATCCACGACACCTTGCACATTGGACCAAGGGCACTCCTCTCCTTTCTCAGCCCCATCTTTGCCCCTTGGCACCTCAGACAGACCATATATGATGTTCATCGCTCCTGTTTGACGTGCGCTTCCACCTCACCCCAGGGAGGACTTAGACCCCCACAAACAACTCATCAACTTAGGGGACACTTGCCTGGGCAAGATTGGCAGATAGACTTCACCCACATGCCCAGACATTGGAGCCACCGCTATCTGCTGGTCTTGGTGGACACTTTTTCAGGATGGGTCGAGGCCTTCCCCACCGCCCGAGAGATGGCAGCGGCAGTGGTGGAGGTCTTGACGACCCATCTCATTCCCAGATTTGGGCTGTCAAACTCTCTCCAGTCTGACAATGGGCCTGCATTCATCTCACAGATCTCCCAGCAGGTGGCTATGGCCCTGGGCATCACCTGGCATCTCCACATACCCTATCGGCCTCAATCGTCCAGGCAAAGTAGAGCGGGTAAACGGCATCATCAAGACGCACTTGACCAAGCTTACCTCGGAACTGCGACTGTCCTGGGTCGACCTCCTTCCTCTGGCGCTCACTCGTACTCGCACCACACCACACTCAAAAACAGGTTTGACCCCCCTTTGAACTGCTTTACGGAAGGCCCTACCTCCTGACCCACCTCCCGGAGGGAGAGGCTCCCCACTGGCAGGGTACCTCCCCCTCTTCTCCCTCCTACGATCCTTGCTGAGAGAACACACTGACCGAGCCTTGCCACAACTGACAGACGGCGAGAGGCTGATTTGGCCTCTGGCCCCGGGAGATCAGGTACTGCTAAAAGCCCTCAGTCCCCACCCACTACAGCCTCGCTGGACGGGACCCCATATGGTAATCCTCACCACTCCTACGGCAGCCAAACTTCTGGGACACAAGCCCTGGTACCACCTGACCCGACTCAAACTCGCACCCCGGGTCTCCCTGAAGGGGGGATCTTACCGCTCCATCCTAACTGGGCCCACCAAACTAACCATTACCCAAACCCCTCTTTCGCCGATCTCAGAGTAATCAAGGCACCGCCTCCCACCAGGAACAAACACGTCCCCATCCGATGTTTGCCTGGTACCATCCGCTGTGGCTGCTGGCAATCACAGTTCTGGCCATACTCTTTGCCATTGGATTGGCAGCCACATCTCCCCAAGACTGGTCATTTGCACTTCGGCTGTCGCTGGCCCTTGCTTACCTAGCCATCTGCTCCCTACTCCTGGGGTGCTATTCCCTCGGGGGCACCTTGACAGCTTCAACCCTGACAGGACCCCAGAGCCACTCGTACCGCCCCACTCCTGCAGGGCCTACTGAGCCGATCCTCACCCGGAACCCCTGCTCCTGATCCCACAATGCAGCGAGGAACCCAACGCGGGTTACAAATAATAGTGTGGGCGGCCTTGGGAGTGCTTTGGGCCCTGGAGGGGGGTAACTGCTCTAGTTCTCACCAGCCTCTCAGAATCACCTGGAAGCTCCAAAACGGGTTAACACGGGAGGTACTCAACTCGACCACAGGAATTCACCCCCAAACACTTGGTGGCCAGATCTGTACTTTGACCTTAAAACGGTGGTGGATGTACCCTGGGCAAGGGGTCTCCTTCGGCACTACGGGTTCTGGGCATGTCCTGGCCATCAAAGAAATAACTGGAAGACTTGTGGGGGTTTGCAACATTACTTCTGTCGGTCCTGGAGTTGTGTTACCTCCAATGATGGAAATTGGCGTTAGAAGGTAAGAAACCGAGACTTGCTTAATTTCTCGTTTTCACAACCCTGGAGATCTAATTGGGACCGTATGAACATCAGTAACCATGCACAAGTTAGGGTAAGGTTCAATCAAGAGGCAGCTATAAGAGAGAGGTCTTGGGTTTCTGGTCTGGCCTGGGGGATACTAACAAGTACCCAGTGGAATGGCCCATATTTTGCAGGAATTCTGATTATTAGCCAAACAATAGAACCTCTACAGACACATGCTGTGGGCCCCAATCCGGCCCTGGGGGCATGCCGCTGCACCCCTTAATCTCCACCAGCAGCCCCTACCCCCAGACGCAGGGCCCTCAGGCCCCACAAAAAACCAAGACCCCCTGTGGTCCTTGATGAAAGGGACCTATGGTGCCCTAAACCATTCCAACCCTAACGCGACCCAATCCTGTTGGCTTTGTTATTCTCTTCATCCTCCCTTTTACGAGGCCATAGGCTTAAATGCTTCCTACAATCTGTCAGCCAGCCCTAACCCGCCCCAGTGCCAGTGGGGGAACCGCAAAGTGGGCCTAACCATGCCAGAGGTGTGGGGACAAGGAACCTGCCTAGGGGCCGTCCCACCTGAAAAGACAATCCTGTGCACTCAGAATGCCAGTCTCACTAGACTAGACACGACAAGGTGGGTAATATCCGAAGCTGGGGGCTGGTGGGTTTGTTCACACACTGGGTTGACACCCTGCATACACCTTGCCGTCTTCAATCAGAGCAGGGAATTTTGCGTTCTGGTAGCAGTGATGCCTAAAATTATCTATCATTCTGAAGAAGTTCTATACAATTTTTGGGGTAAGGGTACCTCACCTGCCTGGGAAAAGAGGGAGCCAGTCACAGCAGTCACTCTGGCAACACTGTTTGTCCTGGGAGCAGTGGGGACGGGCGCTGGGATTGCATCACTGTCCATGCAAAACCAGGGTTTGACCTCCCTAAGAGTTGCCATTGATGAAGATATTGCCTGGATAGAAAAATCTATGATGGCCCTGGAAAAATCTCTAACTTTTCTGTCAGAGGTAGTGCTACAAAACAGGCGAGGACTAGACCTGGTTTTTCTACAACAAGGGGGCCTCTGTGCAGCCCTCAAGGAGGAATGTTGCTTTTACGCTGACCATACTGGGGTGGTAAGGGAATCCATGGCCAAGGTAAGAGAGGGACTCGAATGCAGAAAGAGAGAACGGGAGGCACAGCAGGGCTGGTTCGAGTCCTGGCTCCAGAGCTCCCCCTGGCTGACGACTCTACTATCCTCCCTAATGGGACCACTCATCATCCTCCTGCTGCTCCTGACTTTCGAGCCCTGTATCCTAAATAAGTTTTTGGCCTTTATCAAACAACGGCTCAACACGTTCCAGCTGATGGTGCTGCGACAGCAGTACCAAGGGCTTCCGACAAACGACTTGTGACCAACCTAACGGACGACCGCCCCCTGTCATCCCGGCCACACCCTACCCCTCGTCGCCCCCGTTCAGCAGGAAGTAGCCAGAGAGAATTGGCGCCCCTTGTCCTATATCAAAAGGCCGGGATGAAAGGTCGGGCCAGCCGACATAAGACACATGGCCAAAAGGACATCAGGCCAACACCAGCAGTTGGCCAACGCCCAAACAGGAACCGGGAGTGGACCAGATTTCCGGGGGCCAACCCCTGTATCCTGGCCCAATCAGGTGCCGACACTGAGCCCTTGGACACCATCCACCGCTGTAGCCCGCGCTTTTTCCCCTATATGGGGAGACCTGGCTTGAACGCCAGCCCTGGCTATAAAAACCTCGCCCCACCTTGCATACCTCACAGACTCCCTTTGTCTCCTTGCTCACCCGCCCCCGGAGTTCTGCCCGAGAGCGACCACCCAATAAAGGCTTTCATCAACGGTCCCTAGAGGTGGCTTTTTCTTCCAGCGGCGTTTTCTTACAATATGTAGAGTACATCATGAGAAACGCTGGACTGGAAGAAACACAAGCTGGAATCAAGATTGCTGGGAGAAATATCAATAACCTCAGATATCAGATATGGAGATGACACCACCCTTATGGCAGAAAGTGAAGAAGAACTAAAGAGCCTCTTGATGAAAGTGAAAGAGGAAAGCGAAAAAGTTGACTTCAAGCTCAACATTCAGAAAACGAAGATCATGGCATCTGGTCCCATCACTTCATGGGAAATAGATGGGGAAACAGTGGAAACAGTGTCAGAGTTTATTTTGGGGGGCTCCAAAATCACTGCTGACAGTGACTGCAGCCATGAAATTAAAAGACGCTTAGTCCTTGGAAGAAAAGTTATGACCAACCTAGATAGTATATCAAAAGCAGAGACATTACTTTGCTGACTAAGGTCCATCTAGTAAAGGCTGTGGTTTTTCCTGTGGTCATGTATGGATGTGAGAGCTGGACTGTGAAGAAGGCTGAGCGCTGAAGAATTGATGCTATTGAACTGTGGTGTTGGAGAAGACTCTTGAGAGTCCCTTGGACTGCAAGGAGATCCAATCAGTCCATCCTAAAGGAGATCAGCCCAGGGATTTCTTTGGAAGGAATGATGCTAAAGCTGAAGCTCCAGTACTTTGGCCACCTTATGCAAAGAGTTGACTCATTGGAAAAGACTCTGATGCTGGGAGGGATTGGGGGCAGGAGGAGAAGGGGACGACAGAAGATGAGATGGCTAGATGGTATCACAGACTCGATGGGCGTGAGTCTGAGTGAACTCCGGGAGATGGTGATGGACAGGGAGGGCTGGCGTGCTGCGATTCATGGGGTCGCGAAGAGTCGGACACGACTGAGCGACTGAACTGAACTGAACTGATAATACTTTTCCCATCCAGGTTATCATTCAGTATTGAAAGAGAGGTAAAGATTTTTCCAGGTAAGAAAAACTAAAAGAGTTTATCACCATTAAACTGACCTTACAAGAAATGTCAAAGGGTAGTTAAATGGAAAAGAAAAGCCTACAACTAGAAATAAGAAAATATATGAAAGAAAAATCCCACTGGTAAAGGCAAATATATAGTAAAGTGGATCATCCACCTAAGAGCTAGTACAAAGCTACTAGTAAAGCAGCGTGATCAACCATAGCCGCAGTAAGTAGTTAAGTGATAAAAAAAAAAAAAAAAGATGTAAAATATGATGTCAAAAAAAAGTGGATGGGGAGAGTAAGCATACTAATTATCAAGCATAGTAACACTTGCATTATAAGGGTCCCAGAAGGAGAAAAAGAAAGAGAAAGGGGCAAAAAACTTGCTTGTGAATTTAGAATGCCTTCAAACTTACGCAGTGTGGGAGACCTGAGTTCGATCCCTGGGTTGGGAAGATCCCTTGGAGAAGGGAAAGGCTACCCACTCCAGTATTCTGTCTTGAAGAATTCTATGGACTGTATAGTCCACGGGGTCACAAAGAGTTGGACAGGACTGAGCAACTTTCACTTTCAAACTTAAGTTACTTTCAGCTTAAATTTATTAACCTTATGGTAACTAACAAACCAAAAATCTCTAGTGGATATACAAAAAGTAAAAAGAAAAGAATCCAAATATAACACTAAAGGAATCCATCAAACCACAAGGGAAAAAGTCAAAAGATGAAAACAGGAACAGAGACGAACTACAAAAACAACCAGAAAACAATAAACAAAATGGCAATGAGTATACATCATGCTGGTTTTAGAAAAGGCAGAGGAACCAGAGGTCAAATTGCCAACATCTGCTGGATCATCGAAAAAGCAAGAGAGTTCTAGAAAAACATCTATTTTTGCTTTATTGACTATGCCAAAGCCTTTGACTGTGTGGATCACAATAAACTGTGGAAAATTCTGAAAGAGATGGGAATACCAGACCACCTGACCTGCCTCTTGAGAAATCTGTATGCAAGTTGGGAAGCAGCAGTTCAAACTGGACATGGAACAACAGACTGGTTCCAAATAGAAAAAGGAGTACGTCAAGGCTGTATATTGTCACCCTGCTTATTTAACTTATATGCAGAGTACATCATGAGAAACACTGGGCTGGAGGAAGCACAAGCTGGAATCAAGATTGCCAGGGGAAATATCAATAACCTCATACATGCAGATGACACCACCCTTATGGCAGAAAGTGAAGAGGAACTAAAGAGTCTATTGATGAAAGTGAAAGAGAATAAAAATGTTGGCTTAAAACTCAACATTCAGAAAACTAAGATCATGGCATCTGATTCCATTACTTTATGGCAAATAGATGGGGAAACAGTGACAGACTTTAATTTGGGGGCTCCAAAATCACTGCAGATGGTGACTGGAGCCAAGAAATTGAAAGATGCTTACTCCTTGGAAGAAAAGCTATGACCAACCTAGACAGCATATTAAAAAGTAGAGGCATTACCTTGCCAAGAAAGGTCCATCTAGTCTAGGCTGTGGTTTTCCCCGTAGCCATGTATGGATGTGAGAGTTGGACTATAAAGAAAGCTGAGCACTGAAGAATTGATGCTTTTGAACTGTGGTGTTGGAGAGTTCCTTGGACTACAAGGAGATCAAACCAGTCAATCCTAAAGGAAATCAACCCTGAATATTCGTTGGAAGGACTGATGTTGAAGCTGAAACTCCAATACTTTGGCCACCTGATGTGAAGAACTGACTCATTGGAAAAGACCCTGATGCTGGGAAAGATTTTAAGGCAGGAGGAGAAGGAGACAACAGAGGATGAGATGGTTGGATGGCATCACCAACTCAATGGACATGATTTTGAGTAAACTCTGGGAGTTGGTGATGGACAGGAAAGCCTGGCATGCTGCAGTCCATGGGGTCGCAAAGAGTTGGACACGACTGAATGACTGAACTGATACTGATATACCTGTCAATAATTACTTTAAATGAAAATGGATTAAATGCTCCAATAAAAATACATAGAGTGGGGAATGAATAAATAAACAAGACTCGTCTATCTGCTGCCTACAAGAAACTCTCCACAGATCTGAAGATACACAGACTGAAAGTGAAGGGATAGAAAGAGGTACTTCATGCAAAAGAAAAGAGTTGGGGTAGCAATATGCATAACAGACAGAATGAATTTTAAAATGAAGACTGTAACAAAAGGCATAAAAGGCCATTATATAATGATAAAGGAGTCAGTTCAATAAGAGGATATAATATTTATAAACATTTATATACCCAACATAAGACCACCTAAATATGTAAAGCAAATATTAAGAGACAAAAGGGAGAAATAAACAGCAATGCAATAGTATCAGGGGACTTTAATCACTTACATCAATGAACAGACTATCTAGAGACAAAATTAATAAGGAAATATTGGCTTTGAATGACATATTAGACCAGATGAACTAATGTTATATATAGAACATTTCATCCCAAAGTAGCAGGATATACATTCTTTACAAGTGCACATGGAACATTTTCTAAGATAGATTACATGTAAGACTACAAAACAAGTCCCAAGAAATTTAAGAAGACTGAAATTATATTAAGCATCTTTTCCAACTGAAATGGTATGAAACTTGGAAGAAGAAATTTGGAAAAAGCACCAACATGTGGAGGCTAAACAACATATTTCTAAATGTTTAAACAATGAGTAATCAAAGAAATCAAAGAGGAAATAAAAATTACCTTGAGGCAAATGAAAATGGAAATAGAATGCAGCAAAATCTATGGGATGCAGCAAAAGCAGTTCATAGTGATTCAGGCCTATATCAAGAAGTAAAAACAATCTCAAATAATCTAAATGTACATTGAAAGGAAATAGAAAAGGAAGAACAAGCAAAGCTCAAAATTAGTAGAAGGAGGGAAATAATAAAGATCAGAGTGGAAACAGAGACTAAAAAGAGATGGATCAATGAAATTAATAGCTACTTCTTTGAAAAGATAAACAAGTGGACAAACCTTAACCAGACTCATTAAGAGAAAAAGAGAGAGAAAGCGCAAATTAGTAAAAATCAAAAATGAAACAAGTGAAATTACAACCAACACCACAGGAATACAAAAAATTATAAGAGGATACTGTGCATAATTGTATGCTGCCAAATTAGAAAATATAGAAGAAAAAGATAAATTCCTAGAAACATGCAAACTTCTAAGACTGAATCATGAAGAAACAGAAAATCTCAATACCAATTACTAGTAATAAAATTGAGTCAAACAAACAAACAAACAAACAAAACAACCCAAAAGTCCAGCTCCAGGTGACTTCACAGGTGAAATCTATCAAACATTTAAAGAAGAATTAATACCTATCTTTCTCAAATTATTCCAAAAATAGAAGATGAAGGAACACATCCAAACTTGTTTTATGAGACCAGCATTACTGTGATCTCAAAATTGGACACCACAAAAAGAGAAAATTAAAGGTCAATATCATAAATATTAACATAATATTAACATAAATACAAAATACAAAAATCCTCAACAAAATATTAACAAACCACATTAAACAATACATTAGAAGGGTCATACACCATGATCAAGTGGGATTCATTCCAAGGATGCAAGGATGGTTTAACATCTATAAATCAATTGATGTGATACACTACATTAACAAAAGGATAAAAATCATTTGAAGATCTCAATAGATGCAGGAAAATCATTTGATAATATTCCACATCCATTTATGACAAAAACTCAGAACAAAGTGGGTATAGAGAGAACATGCTGTGCAGTGTTAAGTCACTCAGTCATGTCTGACTCTTTGTGACCCCATGGACTGTAGCCCGCCAGACACCTCTGTCCATGGGGTTTCTCCAGGCAGGAATACTGGAGTGGGTCGCCATGCCCTCCTTCAGGGGATCTTTCCAACCCAGGGATAAAACCCAAGAGTGGGAACATACCTTAGTGTAATAAAGACCATGTATGACAAAGCCACAGCTAACATCATAATCAATAATGAAAAGCTGAAAGCTTTTCTTATAGATCAGGAATAAGACAGCTATGTCTGGTCTCACCTCTTCTATTCAACATAGTATTAGTCCTATCCACAGAAACCAGATAATAAAAAGAAGTAAAAGACATCCAATTTCAAAAGGAAGAAGTAAAACTGTCACTACTTGAAGATAACATCATATTATATATGAAAACCCCAAAGACTCCAACAAAAAACTATTAGAACTGATGACTCAGTAAAGTTATAGTATACAAAATTAATATACATAAAGCAATTGCATTTCTATGTACTAATAATAGAGAAATAGAAAGAGAAATGAAAAAATCCCATTTAAATTGCATAAAAAAGAATGAAATAATTTAAACCAAGGAGGTTGAAAGACATGTACTGTAAAAACTATAAGATATATACTACCCATTATGGCTTTTAAATATCATTTTCCTGTTGAGTTATCCACTATTGAGCAGATTGAGCTAAAAGTCAGTGTAATCTATCCTGGTACCTTTAATAATTCATTAATCCCATAATCAGACAAGGGTACCAGTAGCCATCAGCAGAAACCTGATTGATTGGCAGGTCAGATTCTGCTAATTGATGTTTTCTAGGAGAAATTTCTCCAGGTCCTTGGAGATGACTCTGGGGAATCAGATTGATTTTCTCCCTCATTTAGATGAGAACACCATCTAATCCCAGGTGCAGATTCCGAGAGTTGGCTCTGGGCAAGCCTGTTGTTGGGATTTCCTCTAGGCTGATTTCTTCTGCCTCCTGGGATGCAAATCATTTCCTTACCCCAAGTACCTGGTGTCCTTCTGCTGTCGCCCTTAATTGCTTTCTCCAGTTGATACCCTAAGTCCTGGACTTCTCCCTGGCATTCATTATGACTTTCTGGACTAGGTTTGAGACCAAGGGCAACTCATGACCTTTTGCATTATCTTTAAACTGCAATGGACACATGGAGAAAGTGTTATATAGTATGTAAAAGAGCCTAACATAGTACCTGGTATATACTAGGTATTAAATAAAATATCAGGGTTGTGCTCCCTGCTTCTGATAATATTAGCCTGCTGTAGGACAACTACTCTGAATACTATATTAATTTGGTATAGTTTAGTGTGCTCTCTAATCTGAGGCTTTTTCTCTTTGGCAACCAATGACTTCTGGTAGTCTTTATTGTTTTAACTCCATGGCAGGAATCTTCAATAGTGGATTCTGAAACAGTAGCCAAATAGTTGGCAGTGAATAGTCTCATAACCACTACCTAGATTTTTGTGTTCAGAGAGTACCTATTATGTAATGTATTTGAGGTTTAGCATATATTTTTGTGTCTTCACTGGTAGACTATATATTTTTCAATCACATTTGGTGTCCCTCCCTGTACCTATAGAAAGATGATATTTTTCTCTACCTATAGAAAGATGATATTTTTCCACCCTTCTAAAATCAGGCTGTGACATATGACTTGCTTTGGCCAGTGAAATATGAATAGAAGTGGCATGTGTCATTTCTAGGCAGAAGCTGAAAGAACAAGTGCTTGCCTTCCCGCTTTCCCTTTTCCTTATGATGTGTTACCTGGCAACATCCATATGGCTCCTTACCTATTAGCCAGGATCCTAAAGTGAGGACTACTAATATCTACTTAAGAATAGAGCTCTCCACACTGCCCTCCCACCAGCCTATTTTGGACATATAGTATGAGCAAGAAATACATGTTTATTATAAGTCACTAGAATTTTGAGATTGCTCCTTATTGCA
This sequence comes from Nanger dama, assembly GCA_917880005.1. Lineage (NCBI taxonomy): Eukaryota > Metazoa > Chordata > Mammalia > Artiodactyla > Bovidae > Nanger > Nanger dama. The sequence continues at coordinate 4,473,267 of CAKJTW010000085.1, read as the reverse complement.
GCATAACCTAGCTTATACTAGCTTGTATAACATTCAAAGATGTCAGAAGAGTGAGTATAAACAAGTCATTTGCCGTTGGTCCATGACAAATGTTGCTTGAACTTGGACTGAGGAACCAACTTCTTGCTACAATTCTAGTATAAATATTGAAAAGGCCAGGTGTTAGAGGTGGCCCTTTTAAAGACAAAGCCTGTTCTGTGACTTAGCACTTTGGCCTCTCTCCCTGCATAATGAAGTAGAACCTCTAGGCAGTCCCAGAGGTCCCAGTTCAATGGTTGTCATGACTTTATAGAAAGCATATTATAAATCTTCACTTTCTCTCATCATAAACCAGTGTGAGAGTGGGCATCTGTGCTGCAAGTGGAATTTTCTGCTTTTAGTGACTTGACACTTTGGCTCTTTTGTTACAAACCCAGTTTTAATTTTCTTAACATAGTCCAGGCACAGCGCATAAACCTCTGAACCCTGGGGAGGCCTATATGATAAGTTCCATTAGGATACTAAGCTTTTGGTGTTTTTTTCCTTTGCTTGAATTGATTGCAAGTGTTCCAACAAGTAGCCAGGTGGTTTCCTTGTCTGGGCAGCTCAGGGGCAAGGGGGAAAACAAGGTGTCGGAGCACACAGAGTAATTGGTGAACTCGAGGAAGGTGTGTTAGTGACCAGATGGGTGGAAACAAGTCACTGACTTTCAGTGCTTTTTCTAGCTTTCAACTTTGGTATTTTTAGAGTCCTTTGTGTCCAGAAAATTGCAAGTGAAAATCAAGTAAATATTCAATAAATATTCAATAGGCATTTGTCTTCTTTAATAAAAATTACTTGATCTCTCAACCGTTAGCAATTCACACAGTTGACTTCTCCCCCGAAACATCCTCTTCTTTTGGCTTCTATGACACTTGTTGTATCTCCCTAGTTCCTCATTTATCTCTTTTGCTGGACCTCTACTTCTGCTAGTCACTAAATATCGGTATTCACCATGGCTCTGTCTTAGCACCTATTCTTATTCTACACACTATTCCTGAGAAATTTCACCTATTTCCTGTACTTCAGCAGCCATCTCTATATCAACTAAATTTTCTTTCTAGAACATTATATTTATACATTCAAATGCTACTGAACATCTTTATTTGGATGTCCCATGGGTATCTGAAAATCAGCACGTCCAAAGGACCATATGATCTCTTACCGCCTATACTTCCCTTATATGTTCTTTATATTAATGAAGGTACCATTGTCTACCAAGCTGTGCAAACAAGAAACATAAATGTTATTCAAGATCACTCCCTCTCCCTCATCATATATAGCAAATACTTATGTAATGATGATTTCTGAATCTCTCAATGTCTATGTTCCCATTGGTTTATAACATCCAGATGGAGGTTCCATCAGCATCTTAAAATCAACATTTTCCAAATATAATTCACTACCTTGTTTACATCATTTGCTTTATTTCATAATGCATAAACATCATCCTCACCACGCCATGTCATGTGATTTTATGCCTCCATGAATTTACTTGTGCTGCTCCCTGTGCCTAAAGTTCTCTCCTTTTCTCTATCTGGAAATTTCCTATTAATCCTTCAAAGTTCAGCAATAATGCCACCTTCTCTGTGAAGCCTTTCATAGCCTCATTTGGAATAAATTTTGTATTCATCTATATTACCGTAGCATCTATCTATATCTGTCCCAAAATACTTAGTATGCTATAACACATTTATTTTTCATGTTTTTCTCTTTATTAGACTTTAACCTTCTTGGTAACAAGGACAATGTTAAAACCCCATGAACAGTATGAAAAGGCAAAATGATAGGATACTGAAAGAGGAACTCCCCAGGTCAGTAGGTACCCAATATGCTACTGGAGATCAGTGGAAAAATAACTTCAGAATGAATGAAGGGATGGAGCCAAAGCAAAACCAATACCCAGTTGTGGATGTGACTAGTGATAGAAGCAAGGTCCGATGCTGTAAAGAGGAATATTGCATAGGAACCTGGAATGTCAGATCCATGAATCAAGGCAAATTGGAAGTGGTCAAACAGGAGATGGCAAGAGTGAACGTCGACATTCTAGGAATCAGCGAACTAAAATGGGCTGGAATGGGTGAACTTAACTCAGATGACCATTATATCTACTACTGTGGGCAGGAATCCCTTAGAAGGAATGGAGTAGCTGTCATGGTCAACAAAAGAGTCCGAAATGCAGTACTTGGATGCAATCTCAAAAACGACAGAATGATCTCTGTTGGTTTCCAAGGCAAACCATTCAATATCACACTAATCCAAGTCTATGCCCTGACTAGTAATGCTGAAGAAGCTGAGTTGAACGGTTCTATGAAGACCTCCAAGATCTTTTAGAACTAACACCCAAAAAGATGTCCTTTTCATTATAGGGGACTGGAACACAAAAGTATGAAGTCCAAGAAACACCTGGGTAACAGGCAAATTTGGCCTGGAATATGGAATGAAGCAGGGCAAAGGCTAATAGAGTTTTGCCAAGAGAACACACTGGTCATAGCAAACACCCTCTTCCAACAACATAAGAGAAGACTCTACACATGGACATCACCAGATGGTCAACACCGAAATCAGACTGATTATATTCTTTGCAGCCAAAGATGGAGAAGCTCTACACAGTCAGTGAAAACAAGACTGGGAGCTGACTGTGGCTCAGATCATGAATTCATTATTGCTAAATTAAGACTTAAATGGAAGAAAGTAGGGAAAACCACTAGACCATTCAGGTATGACCTAAATCAAATCCCTTATGATTATACAGTGGAAGTGAGAAATAGATTTAAGTGACTAGATCTGATAGATAGAGTGCCTGATGAACTATGGACAGAGGTTCGTGACATTGTACAGGCAACAAGGATCAAGACCATCTCCATGGAAAAGAAATGCAAAAAGAAAAATGGCTGTCTGAGAAGGCCTTACAAATAGCTGTGAAAAGAAGAGAAGTGAAAAGCCAAGGAGAAAAGGAAAGATATAAGCATCTGAATGCAGAGTTCAAAAGAATAGCAAGGAGATAAGAAAGCCTTCCTCAGTGATCAATGCAAAGAAATAGAGGAAAACAACAGAATGGGAAAGACTAGAGATCTCTCCAAGAAAATTAGAGATACTAAGGGAACATTTCATGCAAAGATGCACTTGATAAAGGACAGAAATGGTCTGGACCTAACAAGCAGAAGATATTAAGAAGAGGTGGCAAGAATACACAGAAGAACTGTACAAAAAGATCTTCACAACCCAGATAATCACGATGGTGTGATCACTCACCTACAGCCAGACATCCTGGAATGTGAAGTCAAGTGGGCCTTAGAAAGCATCACTATGAACAAAGCTAGTGGAGGTGATGGAATTCCAGTGGAGCTGTTTCAAATCCTGAAAGATGATGCTATGAAAGTGCTGCACTCAATATGCCAGCAAATTTGGAAAACTCAGCAGTGGCCACAGGACTGGGAAAGGTCAGTTTTCATTCCAATCCCAAAGAAAGGCAATGCCAAAGAATGCTCAAACTACTGCCCGATTGCACTCATCTCACACTCTAGTAAAGTAGTGCTCAAAATTCTGCAAGCCAGGCTTCAGCAATACGTGAACCATGAACTTCCAGATGTTCAAGTTGGCTTTAGAAAAGGCAGAGGAACCAGAGATCAAATTGCCGACATCTGCTGGATCATCAAAAAAGCAAGAGAGTTCCAGAAAAACATCTATTTCTGCTTTATTGACTATGCCAAAGCCTTTGACTGTGTGGATCACAATAAACTGTGGAAAATTCTGAAAGAGATGGGAATAGTAGACCACTTTACCTGCGTCTTGAGAAATCTGTATGCAGGTCAGGAAGCAACAGTTAGACCTGGACGTGGAACAACAGACTGGTTCCAAATAGGAAAAGAAGTATGTCAAGGCTGTATATTGTCACCCTGCTTATTTAACTTATATGCAGAGTACATCATGAGAAATGCTGGACTGGAAGAAGCACAAGCTGGAATCAAGATTTCCAGGAGAAATATCAATAACCTCAGATATGCAGATGACACCACCCTTATGGCAGAAAGTGAAGAGGAAGTAAAAAGCCTTTTGATGAAAGTGAAAGAGGAGAGTGAAAAAGTTGGCTTAAAGCTCAACATTCAGAAAACGAAGATCATGGCATCTGGTCCCATCACTTCATGGGAAATAGATGGAGAAACAGTGGAAACGGTGTCAGACGTCATTTTTCTGGGCTCCAAAATCACTGCAGATGGTGACTGCAGCCATGAAATTAAAAGACACTTATTCCTTGGCAGGAAAGTTATGAGCAACCTAGACAGCATATTTAAAAGCAGAGACATTACTTTGCCAACAAAAATCCGTCTTGTTGAGGCTATGGTTTTTCCAGTGGTCATGTTTGGATGTGAAATTTGGACTGTGAAGAAAGCTGAGCACTGAAGCATTGATGCTTTTGAACTATGGTGTTGGAGAAGACTTTTGTGAGTCCCTTGGACTGCAAGGAGATCCAACTAGTCCATTCTAAAGGAGATTAGTCTTGGGTGTTCATTGGAAGGACTGATGCTGAAGCTGAAACTCCAGTACTTTGGCCACCTCATGCGAAGAGTTGACTCATTAGAAAAGACTCTGATGCTGGGAGGGATTGGGGGCAGGAGGAGAAGGGGACGACCAAGGATGAGATGGCTGGATGGCATCACCTTCTCAATGCACATGAGCTTGGGTGAACTCTGGGAGTTGGTGATGGACAGGGAGGCCTGGAGTGCTGCCATTCACGGTGTCACAAAGAATCGGACACGACTGAGTGACTGAACTGAAGTGAACTTTTAAGGACAATGCTTTATTAATCTTTGTTCCCTGGGCACCTAATACTGTGCTTGACACAAAGGAGGCCCTTAATTCATGTCTTTGAAATCAGAAAATGAGTTAAGCTATATTTACTTATATCCACATTTTCAGAGGAATATGAAAAAGACTAGGGATTAATTAGTCTTAAATAGAGATGTTTAAGAATAATTTTATACATTTTAAATTCCTTACATTTATAGAGTCTTTTAAACCATCAAACAATATCAAGCACATTATACAGTCCTCAAAAAACTTGGGAGGTGGGTAGGGGTAAGATTGGGGTTCTTATCCTCTTATGGAAGACACAAAATAAAATCCTAAAAGGCATCCTGTTGGGTGATTGTGGAGATGTGACTAGAACCTAGAGTTCTACTTAGTCCCATGGTCTTGAAATGTTAATGTGAGGATGATAAGCTTGTTCTTCAGTTCTACAATGGTCTAAACTAGAGCAAACAGGCTTCATTACTGTAAAGAGAGACATTTAATTGAATGAGAAACTAGATGAAGCTACTAGGAGAGATTGTAGTTCTAGATCCTTGAAAAATTTGAAAACCCATTCATCGCCATCAGTCTCTGATGATAATAGCTACTATTTTACTATTAGAAGGGGAGCAGGAGCTACTATTATCCTATTAGGAGGAGAAGGGGATGACAGAGGATGAGATGGTTGGATGACATCACTGACTTGATGGACATGAGTTTGAGCAAGCTTCAGGAGTTGGTGATGAGCAGGGAAGCCTGGTGTGCTGCAGTCCATGGCGTTGCAAAGAGTTGAACACGACTGAGCAACTGAACTGAACTATTATACTATTGCTTATACTATTGCAGTGCAGGAGACCTGAGTTCCATTCCTGAGTCAGAAAGATCCCCTAGAGAAGGGCATGGCAAACCACTCCAGTATTCTTGCCTGGAGAATTCCATAGATAGAGGAGCCTGGAGGGGGCTTGCAAAGAGTCAGACACGACTGAGCGACAAATGCTTTCACTATTATACTACGTGCCAGGCACTGTGTAGGTACTAACTTATTTAATTCTCACAGCAACCCTATGAGGCATCTTCATTTACAAAATAAGAAAATGAGGCTCAAGGAAGTTAAGCAAATTGTCTAAGGTCACACAACTGGAATTTAGCTGAGCTGGAATTCTAAGCCTATCCAGTTCTTAAAGCCTTTAATTTTTTTCTTCTGCATTTTAAAAATATTTTTAAACAAATAAGCTTTATTTTTTTGAGTATTTTTAGGTTCACAGCAAAATTGAGTGTTAAATACAGAGTTCCCATTTACCCTCTTCCCCCACACATGCACACAGCCTCTCCCACTATCAAATCTTTCACCACAGTGATACATTTATTACAGCTGATGACCCTACTTTGACACTTCATTATCACCCAAAGTCCTATAGTTTACATTCAGGTTTGCTCTGTGTTGTACATTCTATAGGTTTTGACAAATATATAATGACATGAACCCACTATTCCAGTATTTTACCGAGTAGTTTCACTGTCTTAAAAATACTTTGTGTTCCATTGATTCACCCTTTCCTTTCTTAACCACTGGCAACCATTGGTTCTTTTATTGTTTCCATGTGTATGTGTGTGAAGTCACTCAGTTGTGTCCGACTCTTTGTGACCTTGTGGACTGTAGCCGGCCCGGCTCTTCTGTCCATGGGATTCTCCAGGCAAGAATACTGGAGTGGGTTGCCATTTCCATTGTTTCCATAGTTTTTCCATTGTTTCCATAGTTTTGCCTTTTCCAGAATGTCATATAGTTGCAATCATACAGTATGTAGCCTTTTCAGATTGGCTTCTTTCACTTAGTAATATGCACTTGAGGTTCATCCATGTCTTCTCACAGCTGGAAAACTCATTTCTTTTTAGTGCTGAATAATACTCCCTTGTCTGGGTTGTACCACAGTTTATCTACTCATCTACTGAAGGACATCTTGGTGGCCTCCAGGTTTAGGCGGTTATAAATAAAGATGCTATAAGCATCTGTGTGTAGGCTTTTGTGTGAACATAAACTTTCATTTCATTTGGGTAAATGTCAAGTAGAGTGACTGCTGGATCATATGGTGAGAGTATGTTTAGCTTTATAAGAAACTGTCAAACTGTCTTTCAAAGTAGCTGTATTTCTTCCAGCAAAGAGTTCCCGTTGATCCACATTGCTGCTAGCATTTAGTGTTGTCTCAGTGTTTTGTATTTTGGACATTCTAATAGGCCAAAATCTCTCTGTATCTCACTGCTGTTTTAATTTGCAATTCTGTATTGACATATGATGCTGAGCGTCTTTTCATACACTTATTCATCACCACTCTACTTTGTTGAAATGTCTGTTTAGATCCTTCATCCATTTTTTAAATTGGGTTGTTGCTTTCTTATCATTGAGTTTTAGGAGGTCTTTGTATATTTTAGATAACAGTCCTTTATCAGATAGGTATTTTAGAAATATCTTCTCCAAGTCTATGTTTTGTCTTCTCATTCTCCTAAGCTTACAGTTTTTAGCAGCAGGACAAGAGAAAAACTTTAAAGTATACAGAGTAATATAATATTTATGTATGTACCATGCAGAATTTACAAATTTATACTTTGTGTCATATTTCTCTCATATCTTGATGTACATTAAGCAAATATTACTTAAAAAGTTGATGTTGCATTTTTTTCTCTTTTCTCTGTAATCCTCTCCCTTTCTAAATGCAACCACTATCTTAGCTCTGGTGTGAGCTTAGAAAATCAAGGTTTCTCACTCTGATTTTCTACATGTACTACAATGCACTTGTATCCACAAATAATATGCAATCTTATATTGTGGATTTAATTTTTTGTTGTGTAAGTTAAATACCCCAAAATGGCAGGAGAGAACTCTTGGACTCCATCCACTCTACTCCAAAACAAAACAAAAACTCATGAGCTAGCAAAAATGGTCAGAATCAATTTTTCTAAACTCTGTAATCTGATCAAAAACTCACAATCAGGGGAGAGCTTAAGAAAGAAGGAAGCTGCTGAATTGTAGTATTTCAAATTGCCTGCCTATTATTCCTCTTTCTGGAGTGTATCAGCAGCCATGAAGATGTCAGCCCACACTCCTGTATCAGTTTGTTCATACCAGAGAGAGCAATACAGACCTTATTCTCAAAGAACTGTGGTTGTTTCTTGTGACATGATTCAAGGCTTCTTCAAAGAAAAGTGCAAGGGCTTATCTTGTTTCATTGAGTTGGAGCATTCTCAGGACTGGGACAGTTTTGGGGCTGGCATTTGCTGAAAGAATTTACAAGAAAAAAATATTGAAACATCCTGGGACAGGAGAGAACAGTTTGCTCAAGTAATAGACCAAAAAGACTGGGAAAGGTAATATGTAGGGGTAAAAGGGGTTTTTAAATCTTCCATGTAGGGTGGAGAATCAAGAGGACTATGTGCAAGCCCAGGACTGGATGCCTGCTCATAAGGCCTGAGAAGGGTCTAAACTTTCACCTCCTTGTGAGCAGGAAGTCAAGACTAAGGCAGAGTTCTAAACAATCTGGTTAAGTATTGAAAGAATGCTTCAAGGCAGAACCAATGTGCAGAGACTAGGGGAGCAGTATTTTCCTTTTCTTTTTTCCTTACTCCAGGCATTTAAGAAAATTCTGTCAAAACACTAGCTAATCACTAAGCTAACAGAACACAGACTTCAGTGGTCTTGAACAATAAAATATTTAGATTTTATAAAAATAGTTTAGTAAAGACACTAAACAAACAATAACAATCAAAAATAATATATAGCGAGCAGCAGCAACAAATCCCAAATAGAGAGGGAGAGTCTCATTTCCAGAATTTGATTTCTAGAGTTGCCACATCATAATATTAACATTTTCTAAGTTTTAACAAAAACTGTGAGGCACACACAAAATAAGAAAGTACGACCATTCACAGGAAAATAAGAAACTAATAGAAAATCTTCCATTGTAGGCTCAGGCAATGGACTTAATAGACAAAAACTTTAAATCAACTGTCTTAAGTATGCTCAAAGAGATTAAGGAAATAATTGGAAAAGGAAACCAAGAGAACAATGTCTCACAAAAGAGAATGTCAATAAAGACATAGAACTCATTTAAAATAAACAAATACAAAGTTTAGAGCTGAAAACCACAATAAAAGACAGGAAAAATTATTAGAGGGGTTGAACATCAGACTTGAAGATGCAGAAGAAAGAATTGGCTAAGTTGAAGAAGACCAATTGAGATTATCCAACATGAGGAAAATAATTAAAAAAAGTTAACAGAGCCTAAGTGAACTGTGGCACTCCAAAAAGTATACCAATATATGCAAAGTTTGAAACTCTAGAAGGAGAGGAGAGAAATGGGCAGAAAGAATATCTGAAAAATAATGGCCAATACCTTCCCAAATTTGATACATCAAGCTACATATATAGGAAATTCAATGAACTCCAAGCAGGATAAACTCAGAGATCCACACTAAGGCACATTATACTCAAACAGTCAAAAGACAATGATGAAGACAGAATTTTGAAAAGAGCAAGAGAGAACAATTCTACTAATCATACATAAGGGATTCTTAATACAGTTAATTGCTGATTTCTCTTCAAAAGTTATAGAGGCCAGAAGTTGATGGGACATTTATGGTGCTGGAAGAAAAAGAAATCTGTCAGTCAAAAATTTACATCTGACAAAAAACAATGCTTCAAAAATGGAGAAATTAAGATATTCCTGGAAAAACAAAGGCTAGGAGAGTTTGTTACTGATATAGTCCTGTCCTACAAGAAAGTCTAAAGGGAATACTTCAGATTGAAATGAAAGGACATTAGACTTCAAAGCTATATGAAGAAATAAAAAGCAACTGCAAAATAGCCACATAGGTACATAGAAAAGCCATTATTATTATATTTCTGGTTTATAGTTTATCTTGTTTTCCTACAGAATTTACAGTGCAAATGTATTAGAAAATTGTTGCAAATCTATGTTAATGGGTACACAATACATAAAGATGTAGGTTGAAAATGGGAGAAGGCAATGGCAACCCACTCCAGTACTCTTGCCTGGAAAATCCCATGGACAGAGGAGCCTGGTAGGCTGCAGTCCATGGGATGGCTAAGAGTCCAGGACACAACTGAGCGACTTCACTTTCACTTTTCACATTCCTGCATTGGAGAAGGAAATGGCAACCCACTCCAGTGTTCTTGCCTGGAGAATCCCAGGGACGGGGGAGCCTGGTGGGCTGCCGTCTGTGGGGTTGCACAGAGACGGACACGACTGAAGCGACTTAGCAGCAGCAGCAGCAGTTTGAAAATAGCATAAATGGGGGTTGAGATGTAAAGGAGCAGAACATTTGTGTATGTTTGCATACTATTGAAATCAAGTTGGTATTGAATCAAACTTGATTGTTATAGTGCTATCAGTTGAAATGCTGATAATAGCCGCTGTGTGTGTATTAGTTGCTCAGTCATGTCTGACTCTTTGTGACCCCATGGACTGTTGCCCGCCAAGCTCCTCTGTCAATGGAATTCTCCAGGCAAGAATACTGGAGTGGGTTGCCATACCCTTCTCCAGGGGACCTTCCCGAACCCAAGTCTCCTTCTTTGCAAGCAGATTCTTTCCGTCTGAGCCATCAGGGAAGCCCAATAATAATCACTAAAAATAACTAAAAAATATACTGGAAAAAATTGAGAAGGAAATAAAAAGACTGCTGGAAAAAATCAATCACTAAAGAAGGCATTAAGGAAAAATTGAGGGGGAAAGACATGAAATATAGAAAACAAATAGTAATATAGTAGAACTAAGTCCCTTCATGTTAGTAGCTAATTTGAATGTGAATGGCGCAAATTTTCTAATTATTAGACAGGTGGATAGAGAGGATTAAAACACATGATCAAACTAATACACTGTTTATCAAGCTCACTTTTCATCTCAAGAAACAAATAAGTTGAAAGAGAAAATATGGAAAAAGATATTTTATGCAAATAGTAACCAAAAGGATATTGTAGTGGTTATACTAATATCAGATAAAATAGATTTAAAAACAAAAAATGTTACAAAAAACGAAAAGATGGTTATATATTGAAAAGAGTGTCAATCCTTCTAAAAGATTTAAACATTATAAACATATGTGTAACTAATGACAAAGTCTCAAAATATGTGAAAAACTAACAAAATTGGAGGGAGAAATGGACAGTTCCATAATAACTGGAGACTTCTGTCTCAGTAGGTAACTTAAGCAATGGGAAAGAACTACAGAGAAGATAAGTAAAGCAATAGGAGATTTAAAGAAAACACCTAGTGTACATCAACCAGACCTAACAAACATTTATAGACCATTCCATTCAACAATAGTAGAATACACATTTCTCAAGTGCACATGTGGTATTCTTCAGCAGATATCATATGTTAGGCTACAAAACAAGTCTTAAATAAGTTCAAAAAGATTGAAATCATACAAAGTACTTACTCTGACCATAGTGGAATGAAATTTGACATTAAAAAAAAAAGAAGAAAAGCTGGAAATTTTTTCAAATATGTAGAAAATTAACAGCCCAATTTTAATCAGTCAATGAGTCAATGAAGAGATTACAAGTGAAATTAAAAAGTCCTTAAGATGAATGAAAATAAAAATAAAACATACCAAACCTAACATGCTGCAATGAAAGTCATGCTTAGAGGTAAATTTACACATATAAATGCATATATTTAAAAAGAATAAAAACAATAAAGATCTCAAGTCAATAACCTAACTATATAACTTAAAGAACTAGGAGAAGAGTGACCTAATCTCAAAGAGGGCAGAAGGAAGGAAATGCTAAAAATTAGAAGAGAAGTAAACAAAATAGAGAATAGGAAAACAAACCAGAGAACCAACCAAAAGTTGGTTCTTTGAAAATATAAACAAAATTGATAAACCTTTTGCTAGAATGAGTAAGAAAAAATAAGAAAACTAATGACTAATATCAGAAACTTACCTGCACTACTAATATCAGAAATGAAAATGAAATGGGAGACAAAATTACGGGCCTTACAAAAATTTTAAAAATGATTATAAGACAATATTATGCACAAATACATGTTAGCAAATGAAGTGGATTAGAGGAAATGGACAAATTATTAGAAACACAAAACTTCCAAACTCCATGCCAGAAAAAATAGAAAATATGAGCAGACATATAATAGGTAGAAGGATTGAATCAATAATTTAAAACCTCCCTAGAAAGAAAAGCCTAGAACCACTTGGCTTCACTAATGAATTCTGTCAATCTTTTAAAGAAAAAATTAACACCAGTCACTCTCAAAACTTTCCAAAAATAGAATAGGGAGTGCCAAATAACTCATTTATGAAGCCAGCATTAGCTTGATATCAAAATCAGATAAAGATATCACAAGAAAAGAAAATTACAGATCAATATCCTTTATGAATATGGGTGCAAAAATCTGCAATGAAGTACTAGCAAACCGAATCTAGCATCCTATGAAGAAAACTATTCATTAACATTGAGTGAAATATATCCAAGGAAGGTAAAAGTGGTTCAGAAAAAAACCACTTTTTCAGAAAAAAAAAAATGGTTCAAGAAAAAAAAGTCAATGTAATATACCTCTCATGGTGGAGAGGTCTGACAGAATGTGGTCCACTGGAGAAGGGAATGCCAAGCCACTTCAGTATTCTTGCCTTGAAAACCCCATGAACAGTATGAAAAGGTAAAATGATAAGATACTGAAAGAGGAACTCCTCAGGTCGGTAGGTGCCCAATATGCTACTGGTGACCAGTGGAAAAATAACTCCAGAAAAAACGAAGGGATGGAGCCAAAGCAAAACCAATACCCAGTTGTGGATGTGACTGGTGATAGAAGCAAGGTGTGATGCTGTAAAGAGCAATATTGCAAAGGAACCTGGAATGTCAGGTCTATGAATCAAGGCAAATAGGAAGAGGTCAAACAGGAGATGGCAAGAGTGAACGTCAACATTCTAGGAATCAGCGAACTAAAATGGACTGGAATGGGTGAACTTAACTCAGATGACCATTATATCTACTACTCTGGGCAGGAATAGCTTAGAAGAAATGGAATAGGCATCATGGTCAACAAAAAAGAGTCCAAAATGCAGTACTTGGATGCAATCTCAAAAATGACAGAATGATCTCTGTTCGTTTCAAGGCAAACCATTCATCACAGTAATCCAAGTCTATGCCCCAACCAGTAATATTGAAAAATCTCAAGTTGAATGGTTCTATGAAGACCTCCAAGATCTTTTAGAACTAACACCCCAAAATGATGTCCTTTTCATTATAGGGGACTGGAATGCAAAAGTAGGAAGTCCAAGAAACACCTGGGTAACAGACAAATTTGGCCTTGGAATACGGAATGAAGCAGGGTAAAGACTAATAGAGTTTTGCAAAGAAAATACTGGTCATAGCAAACACTCTCTTCCAGCAACACAAGAGAAGACTCTACATATGGACATCACCAGATGGTCAACACAGAAATCAGATTGATTATATTCTTTGCAGCCAAAGATGGAGAAGCTCTATACAGTCAACAAAAAAAGACCAGGAGCTGACTGTGGCTCAGATCATGAATTCCTTATTGCTAAATTAAGACTTAAATGGAAGAAAGTAGGGAAAACCACTAGACCATTCAAGTCTGACCTAAATCAAATCTCTTATGGACTTCGCTGGTGGCTCAGAGGTTAAAGTACGTGCCTTCGATGCAGGAGACCCGGGGTTCGATCCCTGGGTCAGGAAGATCCCCTGGAGAAGGGAAATGGCAATCCACTCCAGTATTCTTGCCTGGAGAATCCCATGGACAGAGAAGCCTAGTAGGTTATAGTCGCAAAGAGTCGGACACGACTGAGCGACTTCACCTCACTATGATTACACAGTGGAAGTGAGAAATAGATTTAAGGGCCTAGATCTGATAGATAGAGTGCCTGGTGAACTATGGACAGAGGTTCGTGACATGGTACAGGAGACAGGGATCAAGACCATCCCCATGGAAAAGAAATGCAATAAAGCAAAATAGCTGTCTGAGAAGGCCTTACAGATAGCTGTGAAAAGAAGAGATGCGAAAAGCAGAGGAGAAAAGGAAAGATATAAGCATCTGAATGCAGAGTTCCAAAGAATAGCAAGGAGAGATATAAGAAAGCCTTCCTCAGTGATCAATGCAAAGAAATAGAGGAAAAGAACAGAATGGGAAAGACTAGAGATTGCTCCAAGAAAATTAGAGATACCAAGGGAACATTTCATGCAAAGATGGGCTTGATAAAGGACAGAAATGGTATGGGCCTGACAGAAGCACAAGATATTAAGAAGAGGTGGCAAGAATACACAGAAGTACTGTACAAAAAGATCTTCATGACCAAGATAATCACGATGATGTGATCACTCACCTACAGCCAGACATCTTGGAATGTGAAGTCAAGTGGGCCTTAGAAAGCATCACTACGAACAAAGCTAGTGGAGGGGATGGAATTCCAGTTGAGCTATTTCAAATCCTGAAAGATGATGCTATGAAAGTGCTGCACTCAATATGCCAGCAAATTTGGAAAACTCAGCAGTGGCCACAGGACTGGAAAAGGTCAGTTTTCACTCCAGTCCCAAAGAAAGGCAATGCCAAAGAATGCTCAAATGACCACACAGTTGCACTCATCTCACACGCTAGTAAAGTAATTCTCAAGATTCTCCAAGCCAAGCTTCAGCAACACGTGAACTGTGAACTCCCAGATGTTCAAGTTGGCTTTAGAAAAGGCAGAGGAACCAGAGATCAAATTGCCAACATCCGCTGGATCATGGAAAAAGCAAGACCATGGAAAAAGCAAGAAAGTTCAAGAAAAACATCTATTTCTGCTTTACTGACTATGCCAAAGCCTTTGACTGTGTGGATCACAATAAACTGTGGAAAATTCTGAAAGAGATGGGGGATACCAGACCTCCTGATCTGTCTCTTGAGAATCTGTATGCAGGTCAGGAAGCAGCACTTCGAACTGGACATGGAACAACAGACTGGTTCCAAATAGGAAAAGGAGTACCTCAAGACTGTATATTGTCACCCTGCTTATTTAACTTCTATGCAGAGTACATCATGAGAAACGCTGGACTGGAAGAAACATGAGCTGGAATCAAGATTGTCGGGAGAAATATCAATAACCTCAGAGATGCAGATGACACCACCCTTATGGCAGAAAGTGAAGAGGAAGTAAAAAGCCTTTTGATGAAAGCGAAAGAGGAAAGTGAAAAAGTTGGCTTAAAGCTAAACATTCAGAAAATGAAGATCATGGCATCCGGTCCCATCACTTCATGGGAAATAGATGGGGAAACAGTGGAAACAGTGTCAGACTTTATTTTTGGGGGCTCCAAAATCACTGCAGATGGTGACTGCAGCCATGAAATTAGAAGACGCTTACTCCTTGGAAGAAAAGTTATGACCAACCTAGACAGCATGTTGAAAAGCAGGACATTACTTTGCCAATCAAGGTCTGTCTAGTCAAGGCTATGGTTTTTCCAGTGGTCATGTATGGATGTGAGAATTGGACTGTAAAGAAATCTGAGCGACAAAGAATTGGTGCTTTTGAGCTGTGGTGTTGGAGAAGACTCTTGAGAGTCCCTTGGACTGCAAGGAGATCCAACCAGTCCACCCTAAAGGAGATCAGCCCTGGGATTTCTTTGGAAGGAATGATGCTGAAGCTGCAACTCCAGTATTTTGGCCACCTCATGAGAAGAGTTGACTCATTGGAAAAGACTCTGATGCTGGGAGAAATTGGGGGCAGGAGAAGAAGGGGACAACAGAGGATGAGATGGTTGGATGGCATCACTGACTTGATGGACAGGAGTCTGAGTGAACTCCAGGAGCTGGTGATGGACAGTGAGGCCTGGCTTGCTGTGATTCATCGGGTCTCAGAGAGTCAGACATGACTGAGTGACTGAACTAACTGAACTAATATACTGTATTAATAGAATAAAGGGGAGAAACTGCAAATTCTCATTTTCATTGATGCAGAAAAAGCATTTGACAGAATCCAGAACCCATTCATTGTAGAAACACTAAAAACTTATGATAAAAAGAAACTTCCTCAATCTGATGAAGGACATTTATGAAAATTGCACATCTAACATCATACTCATGCTTTTGAACTCTGGTGTTGGAGAAGACTCTTGAGAATTCCTTGGACTGCAAGGAGATCCAACCAATCCATTCTAAAGGAAATCAACCTTGAATATACATTGGAAGCACTGATGCTGAAGCTAAAGTTCCAATACTTTGGCCACCTGCTGCAAAGAGCTAACTCATTAGAAAAGACCCTGATGCTGGGAAAGATTGAAGGCAGGAGGAGAAGGGGATGACAGGATGAGCTGGTTGGATGGCATCACCAACTCAATGGACATTATTTTGAGCAAGCTTTGGAAAATGGTGAAGGACAGGGAAGCCTGCCATGCTCCAGTCAATGGGGTCACTAAGAGTCAGACACGACTGAGTGACTGAGCAACATCATACTCAATAGGGAAAGAATGAAAGCTTTTTCCTAAAGATCTGTATGTAGCTTTGCCATATGGGTCAGTGTTCTTTACGTATCTATTTATTAACTCAATTTTATTGTTTCATTCATATCTTATGTATTCCTAGTAAATTTGTCTACTCATCCATCCATTCCTCAATCAGATATGTTAAAATATCTCACTATGACTATGGATTTGATTATCCTTCATTTTAACTCTGTCAACTTTCACTTTTTATATATTTGAAGCTATATTTTTACACACATACAATTTTTAAGTAGATGCCCATTTATTAATCATTGTAATGTGTCTCTTTGTCTTTATTAATGCCTTCAACCTTCAGTTCCATTTTGCCCATTCTATCTTTTCCACCTTATTTTTCTTTTAAATGATTTCATTCATTTTATCTTAAGTATGGTTTCTATAGACAGTATATGGCTGAATTTTTAATATTTAGTCTGAGTGTCTGTTTTCAAATAGGTGTTTCTAACCCATTTACATTTATTGTGACTATTGATATATTATTATAATTTTTGATAAGTTATTGTTATTTTTTCCCTTTTCTTATCATGTCACATTGTCTAGGGGCATGGATTTTTTCCAGAGTGCATTTTTTTCCACCTATGACTTGAGGCAGGGACCACATAATTGTTGTCTTCAGGCCATTTATTAGATTTTTTTCAAAGAAAATAGCCTTTTCATTTCTCTGCTTTCCTTCTTCACCAGGTATACCAGTTTTAACTCTGACACACATGGAACTTGCAGCCTTGAGTCTAATTCTATTAAAATTCTAAATCTTAAGAACTATATCTGATTCACCTATCCCTTTGAGCCACAAGTCTTTAAATCTTACTCAACACTTTGGGTATTTTCTTTGTTTTTGGCACCTGGATATCTCTTTTCTTCCTTTCAAGATCAAGTCTACATTTACACTTTAAAATATGGCACTTTTACACATCTGGAATGTATGAGTTTGTGGTGTGTGTGTGTGTGTGTATGTTCGTGGGATGTTGGATTAATTCCTACATTAACCTAGGCTTTGATGTTGTCTAAAAAGAAGCCTGTGCTTTTAACTACTAGGCTCTACTGCCTCCCAGTGTTGTTTTTCCCCTAGGCTGTCAGTATTACCCTTGATGCTTCTGTGCATTTTATAAATAAGGAGACAGAATTTATGACATGCACTTTCTTTATACAATATAAATAGACATATCTGTCACAGTTGAGTTTATCAAGCACAAAAAACAAGTTAGCAAATTAATTATCCTTTGTTTACCTTCTACATGAACCAAGTATTCCCTTCATTAGCTAACAGTTTAGCTTTGACTCAGGACCTTAATAAATGAAAGCCTTATTAGCCTGATTACTTTGTGTACCACATTTCACTGTACACCAGGGAACCAACTTCAGAAAGATAGTTCCTTCTTGTGAAAGCAAGGTCTAAAGTTTAATGAAGAAACTAAAAATTGGCTCATGGAACTGAGGTGTAGGCTGACTGTTTCTTTCCCATTGCACACATTCTGCTTTGACTAATATATTTAGAAGATTGAAGATCAACACCTGTTCCCCCAGTAGTTCTCTCTTGTACAGTGACATTTGCCTCACCCAGTATAAATACCCAGGGTGATTAAGCTGTCAGATATCATGGGACTTTTTCAGGGGTGAGGACAGTGAATCACTCCTGGAATTTCTCACTGATGGCCCCCCAGATGTCTGCCATCCACCTTACCTGTTATTTCATTGCCCACTTCTTAAAATTAAGCCAGAGTCTCCAAATGTTGTGGCATTTGAGGATTCTCTATCCTCAAATTGAGGGCTAGATGATCTATTACTAACAGCCCTCCCAATTCTGGCATTTTATGGGCTCAAATTTCATTGCCAACTACCATGATTGAGAACAGATATCACATGACATTAAGTTTGTGCTTTAGAAAGTGTCAATGCTCATGTTTATTGCTAAAATAGGACTTAACACAAAGCTATTTGTAGTAGAGAACTCTCCAGAGTCCCAGAGATTTTCTAACAATGGGGAAAAAGGGAAGAAAACTAACACTTATTGAGTTATCACATAGCATGTACTATTTCAGTTAAAACTTACTGCCTATGAAGAAGGTTCTATTTCACCCATTTTATAAGAAGTTAGAGAGAATTTAATCAACTTGTTCAACATTGCATACATAATGATTAGTGGAAGTGAGATTTAAATACAAGTTGTAGTTTCAACGTCTTTCCACAACTCATGCTTCCTGTCTATCCATCAATTTAATCATTTATCATGTATTTATTGAGTACCTATTATGTGCCAGATAGGCACCATGAATATAGTAGAGAATAAGACAAGGTTCTTGCTCTTCATCAGAGTTCATTTACAGCATGAAATTATTTTGAATACAATAGATCACAAGAAAATGACCATCCCCATGGCTACAGAAACATTCAAAACAAATGACTTGATTGCAAAGATCCTGGAGGGCCATGGTGAGATTTGGTTAACACTGGTCAGAAGAGGGACCAATTTTGATCCGATCACCCCCAAAACACCCTGTCACATTTGACCAAAACAGATGTCAAGTGGTATGAAGGGAACTTAATCCTTCTTATGTATGCAAGCCTCTGGAAAAAAAATCAACTCTCTCTCTCTATATATATATATAATTCACCCATTTTAAGTATGTAATCCAATGGTTTTTAGTATATTTACAGAATTACACAGCTATCACCACAATCTAATTTTAGAACACTTTCATCACCTCAAAAAGAAATCACATAAACATTACCAATCATCTCCCATTCCTTCTGTCCCTCCCTCTCTGCTCCAGCCTCAGGAAACCACTAATCTACTTTCTGTCTCTATGGATTTTCCTACTTGGGACATTTCACATAAATGGAGTTATGTAATATATGATGCTTTATGACTGGCTTCTTTTACTTAGTAAAATGTTTTCAAGGTTTATCCATGTTTTACTGTATCAGTATTTCATTCTGTTCTTTGGACAAATAAAATACTATTGTTAGGTTATACTACATTTTATTTATTCATTCATTAGTTGACTGACATTTGGTTGTTTACACCTAGTAAAATGCTCCTGTCAATATTTGTGTACAAGTTTTGTTTCAGTTCAGTTCAGTTCAGTTGCTCAGTCGAGTCCGACTTTTGCGACCCCATCAATCGCAGCACGCCAGGCCTCCCTGTTCATTACCATCTCTTGGAGTTCACTCAGACTCATGTGCATCGAGTCTGTGATGCCAACCAGCCATCTCATCCACGGTCGTCCTCTTCTCCTCCTGCCCCCAATCCCTCCCAGCATCAGAGTCTTTTCCAATGAGTCAACTCTTCGCATGAGGTGGCCAAAGTACTGGAGTTTCAGCTTCAGCATCATTCCTTCCAAAGAAATCCCAGGGCTGATCTCCTTCAGAATGGACTGGTGGGATCTCCTTGCAGTCCAAGGGACTCTCAAGAGTCTTCTCCAACACCACAGTTCAAAAGCATCAATTCGTCAATGCTCAGCCTTCTTCACAGTCCAACTCTCAGTCCATACATGACCACAGGAAAAACCATAGCCTTGACTAGACGGACCTTAGTCGGCAAAGTAATGTCTCTGCTTTTGAATATACTATCTAGGTTGGTCATAACTTTTCTTCCAAGGAGTAAGCGTCTTCTAATTTCATGGCTGCAATCACCATCTGCAGTGATTTTGGAGCCCAAGAAAATGAAGTCTGACACTGTTTCCACCGTTTCCCCATCTATTTCCCATGAAGTGATGGGACCGGATGCCATGATCTTCGTTTTCTGAATGTTGAGCTTTAAGCGAACTTTTTCACTCTCCACTTTCACTTTCATCAAGAGGCTTTTTAGCTCCTCTTCACTTTCTGCCATAAGGGTGGTGTCATCTGCATGTGTGAGGTTATTGATATTTCTCCAGGCAATCTTGATTCCAGCTTGTGTTTCCTCCAGTCCAGTGTTTCTCATGATGTAATCTGCATAGAAGTTAAATAAGCAGGGTGACAAGATATAACCTTGATGTACTCCTTTTCCTATTTGAAACCAGTCTGTTGTTTCATGCCCAGTTCTAACTGTTGCTTCCTGACTTGCATACAGATTTCTCAAGAGGCAAGTTAGGTGGTCTGGTATTCCCATCTCTTTCAGAAATTTCCACAGTTCATTGTGATCCACACAGTCAAAAGCTTTGGCATAGTCAATAAAGCAGAAATAGATATTTTTCTGGAACTCTCTTGCTTTTTCCATGATCCAACGGATGTTGGCAATTTGATCTCTGGTTCCTCTGCGTTTTCTAAAACCAGCTTGACTATTAGGGAGTTCATGGTTCATGTATTGCTGAAGCCTGGCTTGCAGAATTTTGAGCATTACTTTACTAGCGTGTGAGATGAGTGCAATTGTGTGGTCATTTGAGCATTCTTTGGCATTGCCTTTCTTTGGAATTGGAATGAAAACTGACCTTTTCCAGTCCTGTGGCCACTGCTAAGTTTTCCAAATTTGCTGGCATATTGAGTGCAGCACTTTCATAGCATCATCTTTCAGGATTTGAAACCTCAACAAAGTTGTTTGAGACTTTCCTCAGTCATCCTCTTGAGTCTGAATACAGTCTCATTGTTTGCCTGAACGACTCATCTCAGAAGGAGCTTGGACTCTTAACAATGATGAAAGACAAGAGACTTAATCCACAAGGGATTTAAGTGACTCAACTATAGTGGTTGTACTTTGTGTTTAGAAAGAAATGATTTAAATTTTAGGTCAAGAATGGCAGTGGTAAGAAGATACCCCTCGTCCAAGGTAAGGAGCAATGGCTGTGCTTTGCTGGAGCAGCCATGAAGAGATACCCCACGCCCAAGGTAAGAGAAACCCAAGTAAGATGGTAGGTGTTGCAAGAGGGCATCAGAGGGCAGACACACTGAAACCATACTCACAGAAAACTAGTCAGTCTAATCACACTAGGACCACAGCCTTGTCTAACTCACTGAAACCAAGCCATGCCTGTGGGGCAACCCAAGATGGGCGGGTCATGGTGGAGAGGTCTGACAGATTGTGGTCCACTGGAGAAGAGAATGGCAAACCACTTCAGTATTCTTGCCTTGAGAAACCCATGGGCAGTATGAAAAGACAAAATAATAGGATACCAAAAGAGGAACTCACCAGGTCAGTAGGTGCCCAATATACTACTGGAGATCAGTGGAGAAATAACTCCAGAAAGAATGAAGGGATGGAGCCAAAGCAAAAACAATACCCAGCTGTGGATGTGACTGGTGATAGAAGCAAGATCTGATGCTGTATAGAACAATATTGCATAGGAACCTGGAATGTCAGGTCCATGAATCAAGGCAAATTGGAAGTAGTCAAACAAGAGATGGCAAGGGTGAACGTCGACATTCTTGGAATCAGCAAACTAAAATAGACTGGAATGGGTGAATTTAACTCAGATGACCATGATATCTACTACTGTGGTCAGGAATCCCTCAGAAGAAATGAAGTAGCCATTATGGTTAACAAAAGAGTCCAAAATGCAGTACTTGGATGCAATCTCAAAAACGACAGAATGATCTCTGTTCTGTTCATTTCCAAGGCAAACTATTCAATATCACAGTTATCCAAGTCTATGCCCTGACCAGTAATGCTGAAGAAGCTGAAGTTGAATGGTTTTATGAAGACCTACAAGACCTTTTTAGAACTAACACCCCAAAAAGATGTCCTTTTCATTATAGGGGACTGGAATGCTAAAGTAGGAAGTCAAGAAACACCTGGAGTAACAGGCAAATTTGGCCTTGGAATGCGGAATGAAGCAGGGCAAAGACTAATAGAGTTTTGCCAAGAAAATGCACTGGTCATAGCAAACACCCTCTTCCAACAACACAAGAGAAGACTCTACACATGGACAGCACCAGATGGTCAACACCGAAATCAGATTGATTGTATTCTTTGCAGCCAAAGATGGAGAAGCTCTGTACAGTCAACAAAAACAAGACCAGGAGCTGACTGTGGTTCAGATCATGAACTCCTTATTACCAAATTCAGACTTAAATTGAAGAAAGTAGGGAAAACTGCTAGACCATTCAGGTATGACCTAAATCAAATCCCTTATGATTATACAGTGGAAGTGAGAAATAGATTTAAGGGCCTAGATCTGATAGATAGAGTGCCTGATGAACTATGGAATGAGGTTCTTGACATTGTACAGGAGACAGGCATCAAGACCATCCCCATGGAAAAGAAATGCAAAAGAAAAATGGCTGTCTGAGGAGGCCTTACAAATAGCTGTGAAAAGAAGAGAGGCAAAAAGCAAAAGAGAAAAGGAAAGATATAAGCATCTGAATGCAGAGTTCCAAAGAATAGCAAGAAGAGATAAGAAAGCCTTTTTCAGTGATCAATGCAAAGAAATAGAAGAAAAGAACAGAATGGGAAAGACTAGAGATCTCTTCAAGAAAATTAGAGATACCAAGGGAACACTTTATGCAAAGATGGGCTCGATAAAGGACAGAAATGGTCTGGACCTAAGAGAAACAGAAGGTATTAAGAAGAGGTGGCAAGAGTACACAGAAGAACTGTACAAGAAGATATTCACGACCCAGATAATCTTGATGATGTGATCAGTAATCTAGAGCCAGACATCTTGGAATGTGAAGTCAAGTGGGCCTTAGAAAGCATCACTATGAACAAAGCTAGTGGAGGTGATGGAATTCCAGTGGAGCTGTTTCAAATCCTGAAAGATGATGCTGTGAAAGTTTTGTTTAGGCATCCATTTTCAGTTCTTTTGAGTATATGTTAGGAGTGGAATTGCTGAGTTCTATGGTAATTTTTGGGCTTCCCCAGTAGCTCAGCAGTGAAGAATCTGCCTGTAATACAGGAGACCCAGGTTCGATCCCTGGGTCGGGAAGACTCCTTGGGGAAGCACATGGCTACCTTCTCCACAATTCTTGCCTGGAGAATCCCATGGACAGAGGATACTGGCGGGCATAGTCCATAGGATCACAAAGAGTCAGACAAGACTGAAGCGACTGAGCACACACTCACACATGGTAATTTTTAATGCTTAAAATATTGAGGAACTAACAAAAAATTTTTAACAGGGGCTGTGTCATTTTACATTCCCATCAACAATGTATGAAAGTTCCTGTTTCCCTGAATCCCTGTCAGTGTTTTAAAAACCTCTTTAAGGTAGACCAGGTAGTACTTTGATATTCATATGTGAGAGTTATACTATGAAGAAAGCTGAGTGCCAAAGAATTGATGCTTTTGAACTGTGTGGTGTTAGAGAAGACTCTTGAGAATCCCTTAGACTGCAAGAAGATCAAACCAATCAATCCTAAAGGAAATCAGTCCTGAGTATTCATTGAAGGACTGACGCTGAAGCTGCAACTCCAATACTTTGGCCACCTGATGCTAAGAACTGACTTATTGGTAAAGACCCTGAGGCTGGGAAAATTGAAGGCAGGAGGAGAAGGGGACAACAGAGGATGAGATGGTTGGATGTTATCAGCAACTCAATGGACATGAGTTTGAGCAAGCTCCAGGAGTTGGTGATAGACAGGGAGGCCTGGTGTGCTGCGGTCAGTGGGGTCACAAAAAGTCAGACATGACTGAGCAACTGAACTGATTAATATTAATAATAACAATATTAATAGCCAACCTTTACTTTGTGTCAGGTACTTTCCTAAGCACTTTACATAAATTAACTCATTGAATCTTCATGAGAACCTTAATGTACATGTACTGTCTTTTCAGATGAGGCACAGAGAAGATTCAATGATTCAATATTAAATTTCCCAAGTTCACAAAACTAAAATGTTTCAGGGCCAATATTTGAATTTAGGAAGTCTGACTTTTAAAATCTGTGCTTTTGACAAATAAGTAATACTGTTTCTCTAACAAAAATACTCACATTCTAAGTGTTTTATACACATTTTCTCATCTCACCTCACAAAATGCTATTGTATCACCACCATCCTATACATGAAGTGTCTACATCATAGAGGGGGTTACTCAAGGTCACGTGGCTTTTGTGTGTGAAACGAAGATGCAAACCCAGGTCAGCCATGTTTAGCCCTTCTGCTCTTTGGAACAAGGCTAGAGCTCAAACAGTTTCAGTGGCAAGAATGGAAGGGAAAAAAAATACCTATCAGCAGTTCCCACTATTAGGGGTAAAAACTACATGAAACAGAATCACTTCAATCCTACTGAATTTTCAGTGAGACCTGTTTGCAAATATTTGCAACTAAAAAGTGAATGGAAAATTAGCTGAGAGGTTCAGGTGAAACTCTGTGACATGGAGACCTTTTGTGGTAAGGAAGAAGAACATTGTTCAAATAAGAATGCATTGCCACTGGATTGTCATGAACAGTTACCACTGGTGACAAAGGAGAAGCACCAGCTATCTTTTAGAATGGTTTTCAATTACACTTTTCTTTTAAAAAAGTTAACAGTTTCATATTTAGTTTTTTGTCTTTCCAGGTAAGAAATTAGTGGCAAACTCCTTGGATTAAGGTACTTATTTTGATGAATGAAGGGTGGGGGATGTCTTGGTGAGGAAAAATTTGGAAAAAATGCGAAATACCTGTAACTCTAGCTGTGAGCTAGAACTTAAAAGCCTCAGTAGTGTTGACTGCTTTATCGAGTTGACAAAGGTTGTATGGTGGTGAGGATTATAGCCTATCGTCCTTCTGAGTTCTATTCTGGACCCTGCCGCTTGCCTCACATGTAAGTTTAATCAGATTACTTAACTTCTCTCTCCCTTGCTTTCCCCACCTGTGAAATGGGCACCATAGCCCCTATCACATAGAATTATGAAGAGGATTAAATGGGTTAATATATGTAAAATGCTTAGAACAGTTTCAGGCATACAGTAAGATCTCATTAAGTGTTTTTGTTTAGTTTTTACTTGCTAAGTCATGTCTGATTCTTTTGCAACCCATGGACTGTAGCCCGCCAGGCTCCTCTGTCCATGAGACTTCCCAGGCAAGAAAAATGGAGTGGGTTGCCATTTCTTTCTTCACATTAAGTGTTTATTGCTTATATAAGAGTGATAATAATAATAATTACAATTGTTGTATGTTGACAGGAAAAGGTAATATCATAAACCTTAAAATGTAAAAACCCTGAGATCTCAGTTTTAGAAGATTATCCTAGATAAATAACTGCATATTCAATTGCATGTATGTTCACCACAAACATATTTATGTAGTGGAAACCTGGAAATCCTCTATTAATAATGTAGACCTTAGTGCCTTAAGAAATAATCTTCACAAGATATTTTCAGTTCAGTTCAGTCGCTCAGTTGTGTCCGACTCTTTGCGACCCCATGAATCGCAGCACGCCAGGCCTCGCTGTACATCACCATCTCTCGGAGTTCACTGAGACTCACGTCCATCGAGTCCATGATGCCATCCAGCCATCTCATCCTCGGTCATCCCCAATCCCTCCCACCATCAGAGTCTTTCCAATGAGTCAACTCTTCGCATGAGGTGGACAAAGTACTGGAATTTCAGCTTTAGCATCATTCCTTCCAAAGAAATCCCAGGGTTGATCTTCAGAATGGACTGGTTGCATCTCCTTGCAGTCCAAGGGAATCTCAAGAGTCTTCTCCAACACCACAGCTCAAAAGCATCAATTCTTCGGTGCTCAGCCTTCTTCAAAGTCCAACTCTCACATCCATACATGACCACAGGAAAAACCATAGACTTGACCAGATGGACCTTAGTCGGCAATGTAATGTCTCTTCTTTTGAATATGCTATCTAGGTTGGTCATAACTTTTCTTCCAAGGAGTAAGCGTCTTCTAATTTCATGGCTGCAGTCACCATCTGCAGTGATTTTGGAGCCCAAAAACTAAAGTCTGACACTGTTTCCACTGTTTCCCCATCTATTTCCCATGAAGTGATGGGACCAGAATGCCATGATCTTCATTTTCTGAATGTTGGGCTTTAAGCCAACATTTTTACTCTCCTCTTTCACCTTCATCAAGAGGCCCTTTAGCTCCTCTTCACTTTCTGCCATAAGGGTGGTGTCATCTGCATATCTGAGGTTATTCCTATTTCTCCAGGCAATCTTGATTCCAGCTTGTGTTTCTTCCAGTCCAGCATTTCTCATGATGTACTCTGCATAGAAGTTAAATAAGCAGGGTGACAATATACAGCCTTGACGTACTCCCTTTCCTGTTTGGAACCAGTCCGTTGTTCCTTGTCCAGTTCTAACTGTTGCTTCCTGACCTGCATACAGATTTCTCAAGAGGCAGGTTAGGTGGTCTGGTATTCCCATCTCTTTCAGAATTTTCCACAGTTTATTGTGATCCACATAGTCAAAGGCTTTGGCATAGACAATAAAGCAGAAATAGATGTTTTTCTGGAACTCTCTTGCTTTTTTGATGATCCAGCAGATGTTGGCAATTTGATCTCTGGTTCTTCTGCCTTTTCTAAAACCAGCTTGAACATCAGGAAGTTCACGGTTCATGTATTGCTGAAGCCTGGCTTGGAGAATTTTGAGCATTACTTTACTAGCGTGTGAGATGAGTGCAATTGTGTGGTAGTTTGAGCATTCTTTGGCATTGCCTTTCTTTGGAATTGGAATGAACACTGACCTTTTCCAGTCCTGTGGCCACTGTTGAATTTTCCAAATTTGCTGGCATATTGAGTGCAGCACTTTCATAGCATCATCTTTCAGGATTTGAAACAGCTCCACTGGAAACCCATCACCTCCACTAGCTTTGTTCGTAGTGATGCTTTCTAAGGCCCACTTGACTTCACATTCCAGGATGTCTGGCTCAAGATGAGTGATCCCATCATCATGATTATCTGATTCTTGAAGATCTTTTTTGTACAGTTCTTCCGTGTATTCTTGCCACTTCTTCTTAATATCTTCTGCTTCTGTTAGGTCCAGACCATTTCCGTCCTTTATCGAGCTCATCTGCATGAAATGTTCCCTTGATATCTCTAATTTTCTTGAAGAGATCTCCAGTCTTTCCCATTCTGTTCTTTTCCTCTATTTCTTTGCACCGATTGCTGAAGAAGGCTTTCTTATCTCTTCTTGCTATTCTTTGGAACTCTGCATTCAGATGCTTATATCTTTCCTTTTCTCCTTTGCTTTTCGCCTCTCTTCTTTTCACAGCTATTTGTAAGGCTTTCCCAGACAGCCATTTTGCTTTTTTGCATTTCTTTTCCATGGGGATGGTCTTGATCCCTGTCTCCTGTACAATGTCACGAACCTCATTCTGTAGTTCACCAGGCACTCTATCTATCAGATCTAGGCCCTTAAATCTATTTCTCACTTCCACTGTATAATCATAAGGGATTTGATTTAGGTCGTACGTGAATGGTCTAGCGGTTTTCCCTACTTTCTTCAATTTAAGTCTGAATTTGGTAATAAGGAGTTCATGATCTGAACCACAGTCAGCTCCTGGTCTTGTTTTTGTTGACTGTACAGAGCTTCTCCATCTTTGGCTGCAAAGAATACAATCAATCTGATTTCGGTGTTGACCATCTGGTGCTGTCCATGTGTAGAGTCTTCTCTTGTGTTGTTGGAAGAGGGTGTTTGCTATGACCAGTGCATTTTCTTGGCAAAACTCTATTAGTCTTTGCCCTGCTTCATTCCGCATTCCAAGGCCAAATTTGCCTGTTACTCTAGGTGTTTCTTGACTTCCTACTTTAGCATTCCAGTCCCCTATAATGAAAAGGACATCTTTTGGGGTGTTAGTTCTAAAAGGTCTTAAATAATCAGTCCATAAAATAGTACATTATAAATCTTTATTTTGAAAAATATGTATATACACATGCTTGGAGAAAAGTCTGAATATCAATACATTAAACAGTAGCTATCCTTGGGTGGTTGGCCATTTCTGTGTCCTCCTGGCTATTTATACTTTACTCATTTTTTCCTCAATGAACAGGTATCTCTATAACTTTAAACAACCATCTTAAAAATTTGAAGTCTGCAGTGTCTGACATGCCTCACCCAGCCATGGGTTTGGACAGTTAATAGATGCAGCCCAGGCTGCACAGGAGGTACTTTACATTCTCCACAGCCATGGGGAACAGAATCTCAATGAGAACATCAAGGTCTGGCTTCTGCGGCCCCTTGCTGTGTCAGTTCCCCCTAGAAGTTGCTGTGGATTTGCATAAGTTAAATGCCCACTGGATAGCTGCCATTGTCTTGAAAAGTGGAATGTGATAGGCATGGGGAGAGGGAAGAAAAGGGGAAATTCGCTTTTGTTTCATGGCACCCTCTTCTTGTTAATTCTCATTCAAGACTGTTTTAACTGCAACTCAGTTGTGGTTTGGTAATTTCCATGTTTTCTTTTCTTTTTCTTTCTTTTTTTTAAAACGGGGAAAACAATGTGAGCAGCATTTTCTTTCGTGAGAGGCACTCCTTAAGGAAGAGATCTTGTACAGCCAGATCACATGCCATGGGATGTGCATGGGCTTAGAATCATAGAATTTTCAAAAAGAGGTGCCATGGGGACTGTCAGTCCAGTGCTGCCTGCAACAAACTCATGTCCATGGTGACCTTACAAGAAACAAAAGGCTCGTGTTCTTTTTGTATTTTGTATCATGAAAGCAATCCTGCTTTTTAAAATATTTTCTCTTTGTAATTTTTAACAATTCATAAATAATTTTTAAACTTGAACTGCATATGATAAGAGTGCTTTTTAAGAGATTCTGATTTTGATATTCTACCAGGGGTTGGGGAAAGATGGGTTTGTCCACAATGCCCTCATACATAGTAAGAATCATCGGTTTAAGCCAAGCCTCCCTCCGCATAGCCATCTCTCTCTTTCATTCTGTTATTATTGAGTCACTACCATGTTCCAGGGAATGTGCAAGGTCATGTTATATACCTTCTTGTGAAAAGAGAAGCTCCACAGATTTCATGAATAAGTCTGTGGTTCAGTATGAATTAGATTCATTCATCCATCCTTCTATCCATCCATTGAACAAGTATTTATTGATCATCCATTACATCCCAGGCAATGGTCTAGATTCTGCAGGTAATGATAGTGAGCTGCAACTTACATTCTAGTGGGGAGAGAGGCAATAAATAAATAATATAAAGTCAGGCAATGGTAAGTGCCATGAAGAAAAGAAAGGATATGGGAGTGCTGTTTTAGATGGGATGGTCAGGGAAGGCTTCTTTGAGGAGATGACATTTGAGCAGATAGTTGAGTGGAAGAGACTAGGGCATGATCACAGGTATTCCCAGGGTTGAAATCTGTTTTAAACAGTTATCTACTGTCTATTTCCAGCATCTCCTGAGAGCATGTTAGAAATGCAGAATCTCAGGCCCCACTGCAGACCTACAGCACCAGAATCTGCAGCTTAACAGGATCTGCTGGTGATTCACATGTGCATTACAGCTTGAGAAGCACTGGTCCAAATGACATTCAAGACCAAAAGACTGATCTTTAATGGTAGCATTCTGGGAGCTATTTGGGGGCTGTGAGAGGCCCTTCTTGGTATCCTTCAAATCATACCATGTAGACTGTTACTTTCTCCACGAACAAAGCTGATTTTTTCAAGTGAAGTGTCTGATGGCGCATCTTTTAAGGCACAGCTCAAGCGTTCTTTTCTCAGCATAACCTTTCCTGACCCACCTATCCCACCATGCACATCCTCAGGGAGCTAAACACTTCTCCCTTTGTCCTCTTCTCAACTCTGATTTCTATGTTATGTTGCCAAAACACATACAGGACAGTTGGAATGTATACCCAGCAACTCGGATGTGCAAAAGTGTTCTCTAGAATTGAACTAAACTAACCCCCAGGAATTTCCCATCCTGCTGGGTAGTGGGGGAGGAAATGCAGACACTCAATTCATGGTGCCAATGGAAAGAGATCTGCCTCTTTGGATAAATGCTGAGGTTTGCATGTTTTAACTTCTTTTCCCCTCCCCTTACGTGGGAGCTGTCTAGGAGCTGTCAGTTTGGAGACAGTAGAGCCTTGGATCTGTCTGTGCTCATTCTCCTGATTGCTCACTATTTTCTGCTAAGGAGTGGCTGGCCTGCATGTTGAAGTGCAGTGGGTCCCTTCTGGTCTTTTAAGGACCCATTGGTTGCACCTGTTGTTGGGAGCCATAGTCCTAGCTATTTTTTTTTTTTTCTGGTTGCAAAGCTCCCCCCTCCCCCAAATTTTATATCCTCTTCATTCTAAACAACAGGTCTCTGGTGGCCCACTGGTCCTCTCTACCCCTTTCATTTTAGATTTTCTGCATGCCAGGCCAGTTGTGAAGAAACAGAAGTGCTACATTAGATTCATAAGCTTTGAGATCTCCCCACCCCATCACCTGGATGTCAGATTGTTCCAGCAACAAAGTGAATGCAGGTTTTCTCTAAGGAGGCTTCATATCTTCCCCATTCTGTTTCGGGCTAGGAAGAGCCCTCAGTTTTGGTAGTGTCTACCAGGCTCCTCTGTTATCTGTCTGCTTGCTCCTCTCCTTGATGGGAGCATTTTTTATATCCTAGACTGAGTTTGTTTTACTCATGGCCCATGATAAAACCCCATGTTTTGCTTTGAATATATAAAAGGAGCTTCTGGTGTTTGAAAATGCTTTCTTCTCTGAAGCCTCATTTCTGTGACTTTTAATTTTTAATTGAATTTTTATTTTATATTGGAGTATAGTTGATTTAGGGCTTCCCTCATAGCTCAGTCAATAAAGAATTGAGACTCAGGTTCAATTCCTAGGTTGGGAAGATCCTCTGAAGAAGGAAATGGCAACCCACTCCAGTATTCTTGCCTGGAGAATCCCATGGACAAAGGGGCCTGGTGGGCTACAGTCCATGGGTTTGTAAGAGTCAGACGTGACTTAGCAACTAAATAGCTGATTTACAATATTATGTTAATTTCAGATGTACAGGAAAGTAATTCAGTGATACATATACAAATATCCATTATTTTTCAGATTCTTTCCCCATGTAGGTTATTATAGAATATTGAGTAGAGTTCTCTGTACTATACAGTAGGCCCTTATTGATTATCTATTTTGTGTATCATAGTGTGTTTATATGTTAATCTTAAACTCCTAATTTGCCTCTCTCCCACCTCTCTCCTTTGGTAACCCTAAATTTGTTTTTGAAATCTGTGAGTCTGCTTCTGTTTTGTAAATAAGTTCATTTGTAACGTTTTTTAGATTCCACATATAAATGGTATCTTATGATATTTGTCTTTTTCTGTCTGACTTCACTTAGTATGATGATCTCTAGGCTCATCCATTTTTCTGCAAATAACATTCTTTCATTTTTTTCAATAGCTGGTAATATTCCATTTTATATATATATACCACATCTTTTTTTTTATCCACTACTCTGTCAATGGACATTTAGGTTGTAAAGAGAACTGTTGTCTAACAAAGTTCTTAAACATTTTCTCACATGGTGGCCTTCTATAGCAATCTGATGGTGCCTAAGTGTTCCCTTCTCAGAATAATATGTTTAAATAGGGTAAATAAATTACACAGGATTACCAAAGAAGTCAACTATATTGAAATGTAGTTATAAAATATTAGAAAATCATGATAGAATGGTATTTGTGCTTTTTATCAATGCATTAAACAATAAGATCTAATTACAGGTCTAGAAACCACCACAACTTTGAAGTCATGATGAGGGAAAATATATCTTTGAGCTAGCTACAGCAATATTAATTTGACATGAGAATGTCATTTCTGTTGATGACAATGTCAGAGATGTGGCTAAAATTACTGTGGTTTGTTGCTTACTGTCAACATGGAAGTAAATGTTGATTTTTGGTGAGAGATGAATGAAAGTTAAGATGCATTTTGTCCTTTGTGTAGTTTTCTTAACTGTGAATCCCATGTTTTTTTTTTTAATAAAAATATACATACAACTCAGATATAGACTAAAAAAATAAATAAAATAAAATAAAATGTAATCTGACAGCCAAAGATCAGCAATGACTTCCAGTACTATTGTAGCTGCATCCACTCTCCCATGAAGAATGGAAATCTGCAGATTTGGTGAACCCCAGGGAAAGATTTACAGGGAAAGAAAGATCCATTCACATGATAGTTTAAAAGTGCTTATAGCCATTACATTATTTATTGGCACTGATTTGTTTTCTTATCTGTCTCCTTCATTAGACAGGACACTAGTCCTTGAGGATAGGGATTGTGTCATCTTTGTCTCTTAGGAGCCAGCCTGATACATGGCAGGAGGTCAATAACTGTCTAATATATGAATGAACAAATAAACCAGCTTTGTCAGCAAATCGGCAGGACCTAGCAGCATGTTGAGCCATTCATTATTTACCATTCAGCTCCTCTTCACAATCCAGTTGCTGCAAGCTCACCATCAAAGTCTTTCTCCCTCATCTCAATTCCGATGCACTCCAATCTTCAGCTTTTAGACCCCCTTCCCTTCAAGATACATACACAAGCACACACACACACACCCCCCACACACACACACCCACACACACACACACAACATAAGAGGATGAATCACTTAACCAATATCAACCACCCCCAAAACACTGGTATTTCCTATCCATTCAATACATGATTATGATGCTGTTACTGTGTGCCAAGCTCAGAATACAGAGCTGAGGATACAGAGGCAAGTAAGCCAGACATGGTCCACACTCCTCCATCTTGGAGTTTACAGTCAATGGCAATGACATTTGGATTGTATTCTGTACCTCTTTGGCTTCATGGAGTGTCCTCAGAGGATGATACTGGGAGACAAAACTGTCAGAGGTCTAGGTCCCCTTCCCTACCTCATCCAGAGTAGCTGCACGTTTTGTCTATTTTATATAATGAGTTTCATTTTTTGAAAGAGTTTCATAGCTAAGAAATGTTTGAAAACCACTGCCCTAGTGGAAGACCTTGGCACTAGCAGAGACTTGAGGCTCAATCTCTGAAAAGCTATCTTCTTGAAATGATAAAGGAAGAGTTTGTGGTTTACAGAACTTAACCCAAACAAAGAAAAGCTCCTCTCATCCTAAAAGTCTTCAGGGAAGGAGATTCTAGAAGACAATGTTCCTGTCCCCTTGGATATGTAGGCATCAGAATCTATCTGCCCTTGACAAGGGTAGAAGAAAGGGCTAAAAGGAGAGCAACTGTATGGTCTCTGTCTCTAGCTGTGGGCCCCAGCCACAGGACCTGCAGGAAGGAGATGTGGATTTTGCAGAGAATAGAATTTCCAGAGTGGTCATGCCACAGACGCCAAGCTGATGCCTTCTTCCTGGCACCCCTCTTCACTTCTCTGCCTTTACAAGTGAGACGGCAGAAAGAATCAGGAATGCAACCTCACTAAGGCCAAAATGTGGTTAATTCCACTGATGGCTGGAAGTCAAGACCAAAAATTTTAATGCAGGATGGTGTCCTTTTGAGACTGTCTTATTTAGATGGGGAGTACAAATTGGCAGAAAAAAAAAAAAAAGGAGCCTGTGGAGACTGTGTTTGAAAACATATGAGGCACGTGGTGGGAAAACTTTTTCTCCGAGAGCTGCCTTCTTAAAGCCTGCATTACTTCATTTGTTCTTAAGGGCAAATGTGGAAACAAAGAATCTGAATTTGACTGGTTAAGCAACTGCCTTCTTCCATGACCATCTCACCCTAAGCCTTGGAAAAAGTCAGACAGCGATGGTGGCCCAGTCTGAGTGGTCAGGGATAAATATGGGTAAGGATATAATAGGACTGAGGCACAATGGTTAGCACATAGTAGAAAAAGAAGTAATTGCTTGCTCATTCATTCAGCTGTTTCCTGAGAATCAATTATGTGTCAGGTACTGTGTAAGGTGCTGGAAATAAAAGACATGGGAATAGTCTACCTTGTTGGAGCATGGAAAAGTTATCATAGCTCTGTAAATTTTAGCTTGTTCATTTATAGTCAGGTTTATCTGAGTAGCTCCCTCATGGGATTGTTAACAAGTTAACAACCTGAGTTAAAGCCCAGGTATGCTTGACTGAAATATTTTACAGATTTTATATGAAGAATAGATTTTCTCTACACACTTATCAGCTTAAACATGGACAGTAGCTCACCGTGCATTGGAGAAGACTCTTGGGATTCCCATGGACTGCAAGGAGATCAGCCAGTCAACCTAAAGGAAATCAGCCCTGAATATTCATTGGAGGGACTGATGCTGAAGCTGAAGCTCCAATACTTTGGCCACCTGATGCAAAGAACTGACTCATTGGAAAAGACCCTGATGCTGGGAAACATTGAAGGCAGAAGGAGAAGGGGATGAAAGAGGATGAGATGGTTGGACAACATCACTGACTTGATAGACTTGAGTTTGAGCAAGCTGGATATGACTGAGTGACTGAACTGAACTGTAGCTCACCAGGCTTCTCTGTCCATGGGATTCTCCAGGCAATACTGGCATGGGTTGCCATTCTCTTCTCCAGAGGATCTTCCTGAGCTTAGGATCAAACCTGGGTGTCCTGCATTGCAGATGGATTCTTTACATCTGAGCCACCAATAAGTCATATAATAAATATTCCAGGAAAAACATGAATATGAGGAAATGAGGCAGGAGATGCCCAGGGATTATTACTATGGCTATAGAATCTCTCCATAAGGATTTGCCTCTAGATATCAACCTATGAATGTGGTCAGATTGTGGCCAGGGATTTACTGCTCCAGTTTGTTAGCGGGCCTGAATTTCACAATTCCAGCTGCTTTCTGAACTGATGAAATTCCAGCAGTTAGTTGTTTCCTAATTGATTTTGATGCTCATGACCATCGTGTCTATACAAATACTCATATCCTGGCTCCATCCAGAAACTACAACATCAGTGGTATTTTTCTCTCAAGAATAGGGATCTTTTGTCCCTAAGGTTTGTGGGTCCTTGTTTAGTTGGAGTCTGCCCAGTGAGTGTCTCTGTTTTAGTACTCTTACCTGCCCCGTTGAACTCCAGGCATTGCCAGGCAACTTGGTTTGACCAATGAAGTTCGAACGTGTCACATTCAGATGGAGGTTTTAACAACCAGTGTGAGGTTTGCCATATTCCTTTTCCCTCTGCTACATCAACTGCAGTGTTCCAGTTAGTGGCTGATCTATTAGCCCAGACCCTGGAGTGAAGATAATATGGACTAGAGGTTCAACCAAGCCGTGATATACACATAGTATGAGTGGAAAATAGTCCTTTGTGGTCACAAGTAGAGATTTTGGAATTATTTGTTACTGCAACATAACCTCACCTATTCTGACTGATATAACAAGTGCTGAGTAAATGTTAATTCTTCTTCTTAAGCAGAATCTCCCTCTTTCTCATTTTACATGAAATCCCAATTCATCATGATAGTAAAAATTATCACCTGGTAATTCAACTGGTTGCTTTATCTCTACCAATAGTTTTCTGCTTATTAATGAAGCCCATTTTTCAATTAAAGTTCTATATAGGACTTCAATATATAAAGCAGATAAAAGCAATAGTTTATTAATATAGATTTGA
This sequence comes from Nanger dama, assembly GCA_917880005.1. Classification (NCBI taxonomy): domain Eukaryota; kingdom Metazoa; phylum Chordata; class Mammalia; order Artiodactyla; family Bovidae; genus Nanger; species Nanger dama. The sequence goes on along the minus strand of CAKJTW010000085.1, from coordinate 4,437,573 downwards.
TAACCCAAATGTGCTAAGTCATTTCAGTCATGTCTAACTCTTAGTGACTCTATGGACCATAGCCTGCCAGGCTCCTGTGTCCATGAGATTCTCCAGACAAGAATACTGAAGTGTATTGCCATGCCCTCCTCCAGTGGATCTTCCCAACCCAAGCATCGAAACCACATCTCTTACGTTTCCTGCATTGGCAGGTGGGTTCTTTACCACTAACACCACCTGGGAAGCTTAATAACCCAAATACATATTCACTGATTATAAAGAAAAAGTAATAAATATGACTTTTGATAAATACAAACATTTGAAATAGGAAATTATGATGCAGTTGTATCAATTTTTTTCATACAAATGAATTTGGTTGTACAGTAGTAAGAATATTCTGACCCTTTAAGATGAATATTTGCAAATGGTAGTTTGTATTCCCTCATTCAAAAGCATGCTATGTATTTATACTCTTTGATTAAATTGGATGGTAAATGAAGTCTATTTTGAGCTCTGCACAAAAATGAATCTACCCAGCAGTTCATGTTAAGGCACTATTGGTCTCAAGGTCTTAACATTTAGTGCATATAACATTTTTAATGTGTGCATTGTTTTTCGTTAGTTTTTAGATATAAATTTTAAGCTGTTCATAAATATCTTTGAATGATATTCAGATTGATTTTAGAATTCTTGGGTTATTTATTCAGAATCCTTGGAAGGAATAAAAAATATTTACCTGTTAATCAGTTCAGTTCAGTCACTCAGTCATGTCTGACTCTGTGACCCCGTGGACTGCAGCACGCCAGGCTTCCCTGTCCATCACCAACTCCTGGAGCTTGCTCAAACTTATATCCATTGAGTCAGTGATGCCATCCAACTATCTCATCATCTGTCGTCCCCTCTCCTCCTGCCTTTAATCTTTCCCAGCATCAGGGTCTTTTCCAGTGAGTCAGTTCTTTGCATCAGGTGGCCAAAGTATTGGAGCTTCAGCTTCAGCATCAGTCCTTCCAATGAATATTCAGGGCTGATTTCCTTTAGGATTGACTGGTTTGATTGTCTTGCAGTCCAAGGGACTCTCGAGAGTCTTCTCCAACACCAGTTCAAAAGCATCAATTTTTGGTGCTTAGGTTTCTTTATGGTCCAGTTCTCACATCAATACATAACTACTGGAAAAACTATAGCTTTGACTAGATGGACCTTTGTTGGCAAAGTAATATCTCTGCTTTTTAATGTGCTGTCAAGGTTGGTAATAGCTTTTCTTACCTATTAATAAATACATCAGTATTTTCCAAGCATCACTCATTTATTGGGTTGGACAAAAAGTTCGCTTGGATTTTTCCATACCATTTTGCAGAAAAGCCCAAATGATCTTTTTGGCCAACCAATTATACACCACCTTCTCTATTTTTGCTATATCCATAAATCACTTCTCCTATTATTTACTTAATATCTTTCATGAAATTGACTCACTTTTTAAAAAGCATGGTCTCATCTTAAGCAATAATATTTCTGAAATAAAGAGTCTGATATAATGTTTTCATTTTTCAAACATATACAAGAAAATATACAAATTTGAAATAAGTGAGTCTGTTTACCAGCTTTCATGTTGCATTAGCTATTGACAATAAATACTACACTTACAGAAATACTAACCACAATCTAAAGCAATTTGATTGTGTTCTTTCCATATGATTTTGTGATAATTTTTAAAAATAATTCTGAATTATTCTGATTTACATTTTGATGTATTATCACATACAAACAACCTGTTATATTTCATTTGAAATTTTCCTGAAAAAGAATTAGAGTGCAGAACCAATTTTCATCAGAGTGTAAAAAGAACCAGGGAAACAGATTTTGTGTGTGGAATGGAGCATGATAATTGTTAGGGTAACAGAAGGATGCCTACTAATATTTAGGCTACACATCTAAAAGAAATTCACAAACAAAGTGTGTAGTAGCAGTAAAGGACTTAATCTAAGAAAGTAAACATGTCTGTAAGAATTTTTACTATAGTTTTTTTTTTTTTTTCAGACTAGCCACAATGCACAGATTCCATGTGTAGATAAAAGAGTTGCATTGGTTCCTTGGGTATTTAAGGACAGTAACATTAGATACTTTTGAAATAGAGGATGCAATGAATAGAGTTCAAAAGTAGAAAGTATCTCTGTTACAAATTGACTTCACTGATGATATGTAATGATGATGCTTCAAGACATTTTTGCTTGCTTCAAACCCTGACCATTAACAGTATTGAAGGGCAGCTCTATAAAGAGGGCAAATGTGAACACACTGAGAAACAGAAAATCTCTGGGAAATGTTCTGAGAGAAAATAAAAACAAACAAAATGGTCCACATTAATGTCCAAACTGGCAAGTTTCGCACTGAGTCCTCCACAGTAGAAACTCATAAACATCAGATGCTCTTTTGTCCAGCTCTATAACAGGGCAACAGCAGGAAACACTTGGGAAATAACTTGGAAATCCATGGGTTGGCTAGCTTTTTGATTACCTTCTTTTGCACTGCAAGACAGCCTGGCTTTGACTCCACCATCTGGAAGTCTCCTGCCACATGTGATACTTGATGGAATGACACTGCAATCTTTTAGTGTTTTGCTCACTGGGTCTTCTAGGAGGGGACTTTGTTTTTCTACATGTGCCTTTCTTATATAGAGTGGATTTCCATGAACATTGGCCTAAGAGGTCAGCAGAACAGTATTAAATCTCTTATACATAGCACCAGGAGAATGAACTAATACCATTTGAAACTGTGTAAAATTGGAATCAGCCTAAGAAATTATTGATTGGTGAATAGATAAATAAAGTGTGGTGTATTCTTACAATGAAGTGAAAGTGTTAGTTGCTCAACCGTGTCCGACTCTTTGCAACCCCGTGGACTGTAGCCCGCCAGGCTCCTCTGTCTATAGAATTCTGTAGGGCAGAATACTGGAGAGGGTAGCCATTCCCTTCTCCAGGGGAACTTCCCAACCCAGGGATTGAACCTGGGTCTCCCGCATTGCAGGCAGATTCTTTACCCTCTGAGCCACCAAAGAAGCCCAATGGAAGAATATAAATAGTGCAAGTGAATGAACTTGCAGGACATGCATCAACTATGGATTCAACTTGAAAAAATTATCATATTATATCTTTGATACAAAAGATATCAACATGCAAAGCAATGTTATATATTGTTTAAGAATATGTTCATAAAAATACATTCATAGGTAGTAAAAGTACAAAGAAAGAACACATCATCTTCAAGATAAAGATTATTTTGGGGAAGAAAGGGAAGAAAATGAGATCCAGGAAGAGTATACAAAGGGCTTTGAATAGATCTATAATATTTTGTTTATTAAACTAGGTAGTGAGTAAATAGGGAGTTCATTATATTTTCTATACTTTAAAAAAAATTTTTAAATTGTATTATTATTTTTATTCTACATTACAATACTGTATTTGTTTTGCCATACATTGACATGAATCAGCCACAGGTGTACACGATCTCCCAATGCCAAAGCCTCCTCCCACCTCCCACCCCATATCATCTCCCTGGATCCTCCCGTGCACCAGCCTCAAGCATCTTGTATCCTGTATTGAACATAGACTGGCGCTTCGTTTCTTACATGATAGTATGCATGATTCAATGCCATTCTCTCGAATCATCCCACCCTCTCCCTCTCCCTCAGAGGCCAAAAGTCCGTTCTATACCTCTGTGTCTCTTTTGTTGTCTCACATAGAGACAACACATGACTCTCACATAGAGGGTCATCATTACTATCTTTCTAAATTCCATATATATGTGTCAGTATACTGTATTGGTGTTTTTCTTTCTGGCTTACTTCACTCTGTATAATCGGCTCCAGTTTCATCCATCTCATTAGAACTGAGTCAAATTTATTCTTTTTAAGGGCTGAGTAATACTCCATTGTGTATATGTACCACAGCTTTCTTATCCATTCATCTGCTGATGGACATCTAGGTTGTTTCCAAGTCCTGGCTATTATAAACAGTGCTGCAATGAACATTGGGGTACATGTGTCTCTTTCGATTCTGGTTTCCTCGGTGTGTATGCCCAGCAGGGGACTGCTGGGTCATAAGGCAGTTCTATTTGCAATTTTTTAAGGAATCTCCACACTGTTTTCCATAGTGGAGAGTCAATATAGTGAAAATGAGTATACTACCCAAAGCAATCTACAGATTTATTTTCTATACTTTTAAAAATACATCTAATGTTTTCATAAACAAAAACCATCTTTCATGTATGCTCATTGCAACAGGATGTCTGAGAGATCCACCAGGGTCTAAGGATCATTCATGTGAGCTTAACTGTTCTATGTACTTAGAGCTGGAAAACTATGCCAATAACCTTGTGCAGATCCCAGAAAAGACAGGCCATTTGGTGCTGCTTTCTCAAAAGTGGGCTTTGGACTGTAACTTTCTGGGAGATGGAAGCCATCAAAATGGACTAAGCAGTCACCTGGCAGGGCCCCGTGAGGGATAAGACCTGAGATATGCTGGTTGGCTTAGAGAGGACAGAGAGAATTCTAGAGCACTGACCAGTAGATTTTTTTAAAAAATGAGAGTTCAGTTCAGTCGCTCAGTCGTGTTCGACTCTTCGCGACCCCATGAATCGCAGCACTCCAGGCCTCCCTGTCCATCACCAACTCCCAGAGTTCACTCAGACTCACGTCCTTCGAGTCCGTGATGCCATCCAGCCATCTCATCCTCTGTTGTCCCCTTCTCCTCCTGCCCCCAGTCCCTCCAATCATCAGAGTCTTTTCCAATGTGTCAACTTTTCACATGATGTGGCCAAAACACTGGAGTTTCAGCTTTAGCATCATTCCTTCCAAAGAAATCCCAGGGCTGATCTCCTTCAGAATGGACTGGTTGCATCTCCTTGCAGTCCAAGGGACTCTTAAGAGTCTTCTCCAACACTACACTTCAAAAGCATCAATTCTTCGGTGCTCAGCCTTCTTCACAGTCCAACTCTCACATCCATACATGACCACAGGAAAAACCATAGCCTTGACTAGACGGACCTTAGTAGGCAAAGTAATGTCTCTGCTTTTGAATATACTATCTAGGTTGGTCATAACTTTTCTTCCAAGGAGTAAGCGTCTTCTAATTTCATGGCTGCAATCACCATCTGCAGTGATTTTGGAGCCTCAGAAAATAAAATCTGACACTGTTTCCACTGTTTCTCCATCTACTTCCCATGAAGTTATGGGACTGGATGCCATGATCTTCATTTTCTGAATTTTGAGCTTTAAGCCAACTTTTTCACTCTCCTCTTTCACTTTCATCAAGAGACTTTTTAGGTCCTCTTCACTTTCTGCCCTAAGGGTGGTGTCATCTGCATATCTGAGGTTATTCCTATTTCTCCAGGCAATCTTGATTCCAGCTTGTGTTTCTTCCAGTCCAGCATTTCTCATGATGTACTCTGCATAGAAGTTAAATAAGCAGGGTGACAATATACAGCCTTGACGTACTCCTTTTCCTATTTGGAACCAGTCTGTTGTTCCATGTCCAGTTCTAACTGTTGCTTCCTGACTTGCATACAGATTTCTCAAGAGGCAAGTTAGGTGGTCTGGTATTCTTGTCTCTTTCAGAATTTTCCACAGTTTATTGTGATCCACACAGTCAAAGGCTTTGGCATAGTCAATAAAGCAGAAATAGATGTTTTTCTGGAACTCTCTTGCTTTTTCCATGATCCAGCAGATGTTGGCAATTTGATCTCTGGTTCCTCTGCCTTTTCTAAAACCAGCTTGAACATCAGGAAGTTCATGGTTCATGTATTGCTGAAGCTTGGCTTGGAGAATTTTGAGCATTACTTTACTAGCATGTGAGATGAGTGCAGTTGTGTGGTAGTTTGAGCATTCTTTGGCATTGCTTTTTTGGGGATTGGAATGAACACTGACCTTTTCCAGTCCTGTGGCCACTGCTGAGTTTTCCAAATTTGCTGGCATATTGAGTGCAACACTTTCACAGCATCATATATAGGCTTATCATATATAGCCTTTACTATGGTGAATTATATTCCTTCTATATCAATTTTTGAAGAGTTTTAATCATAAATGGATGCTGAATTTTTTCAAAGACTTTTCCTGCATCTATTGAGATGATCATATAGTTTTTATCTTTCAATTTGTTACTATGGTATATCACACTGATTGATTTGCCTATACTGAAGAATTCTTGCATTCCTGGAATAAACCCAACTTGATAATGTTGTATGAGGTTTCTCATGTGTTGCTAAATTCTGTTTGCTAAAATTTTGTTGAGGATTTTTGCGTCTATGTTCATTAGTGATATTGGCCTGTAGTTTTCTTTTTTTGTGTTGCCTTTGTCTGGTTTTGGTATCAGGATGATGGTGGCTTCATGGAATGAGTTTGGAAGTGTTCCTTCCTCTGCAATTTTTGAAAGAGTTTTAGAAGGATAGGCATTAGCTCTTCTCTAAATGTTTGATAGAATTCTCCTGTGAAGCCATCTGGTGCTGGGCTTTCGTCTTTTGGGAGATTTTTGATCACAGCTTCAATTTCAGTGCTTGTAATTGGGTTGTTCATAATTTCTATTTCTTCCTGGTCCAGTCTTGGAAGATCGAACTTTTCAAAGAATCTGTCCATTTCTTCCAGGTTATCCATTTTATTGCCATATAGTTTCTCATAATAGTCTCTTATAATCCTTTGTATTTCTGCATTGTCTGTTGTAACCTCTACTTTTTCATTTCTAATTTTGTTGATTTGATTCTTCTCTCTTTTTTTTCTTGATGAGTCTGGCTAAAGGTGTGTCTATTTTGTTTATCTACTCAAAGAACCAGCTTTTAGTTTTATTAATCTTTACTATTGTTTCTTTCATTTCTTTTTCATTTATTTCTGTTCTGACCTTTATGATTTTTTTTCCTTCTACTAATTTTGGTTTTTTTGTTCTTCTTTTTCAGTTGTTTTATGTGTAAAGTTAAGTTGTCTATTTGATGTTTTTCTTTTTTCTTGAGGTAGGATTGTATTGCTATAAACTTCCCTCTTAGAACTGCTTTTGCTGCATCCCATAGCCTTTGAGTTGTCCTGTTTCCATTGTCATTTGTTTCTAGAAATTTTTATTATTAAAATAAAATTTTATTATTAAAATAAAAATTTTTATTTCCCTTTTGATTTCTTTAGTAACCTGTTGGTTATTTAGAAATGTTGCTTAATCGCCATATGTTTGTGTTTCTTACAGTTTTTTTCTTGTAATTGATATTTAGTCTCACAGCATTGCTGTCAGAGAAGATGCTTGATATGATTTCAATTTTCTTAAATTTACTGAGGTTTGATTTGTGACTCAAGATGTGGTCTATCCTGGAGAATGTTCCATGTGCACTTGAGAAGAAGGTGTATTCTTCTGTATTTGGATGGAATGTCCTGAAGATATCAATGAGATCCATCTCATCTAATGTATTATTTAAGACTTGTGTTTCTTTATTAACTTTCTGTTTTGATGATCTGTCCATTGGTGTGAGTGGGGTGTTAAAGTCTGCTACTATTATTGTAGGAGACTTGTATTATTGTCAATTTCTCCTTACATGTCTGTTAGTGTTTGTCTTATGTATTGAGGTGCTCCTATGTTGGATGCAGTTCTTACATCTTTGTCTTGGACTGATCCCTTGATCATTATGTTGTGTTTTTCCTTATCTCTTGTAATCCTTTTTTAAAAATCTATTTTGTCTGATATGAGGATTGCTACTCCAGCTTTCTTTTGCTTCCCATTTGCATAGAATGTATTTTTACATCCTCTCACTTTCAGTCTATATGTTTCTTTAGGTCTGAAATGGGTTTCTTCTAGACAGTATATATATGTTTTTGTATCCATCCAACCAATCTGTGTCTTTTGGTTGAAGAATTTAATCCATTTACATTTAAAGTAATTATTGATATATATGTTCCTACTGCCAATTTTTAAAATGTTTGTGGTTGACTTTGTAGATCTTTTTTTCTTCTTTTGTATTTCTTGACTATGTAAGTTCCTTTAACATTTGTTGTAAAGCTGGTTTGATGGTACTGAATTCTCTTAACTTTTGCTTGTCTGAAAAATTTTTTGTTTCTCCATCAATTTTGAATGAAGTCCTTGCCAGGTACAGTAATCTTGATTGTAGATTTTTCCCTTTCAGTACTTTAAATTCCCTTATGGCCTGTAGAGTTTCTGCTGAAAGATCAGCTGTTAAGCATATGGAGTTTCCCTTGTATGTTGCTTGTCTCCTGTCCCTTGCTGCTCTTAATATTCTTTCTTTGTGTTTAGTTTTTGTTAGTTTGATTAGTGTGTGTCTTGGTATGTTTCTCCTTGGGTTTATCCTGTATGGGACTCTGTGCCTCTTGGACCTGATTGAATATTTCCTTTTCCATTTTGCAAAAATTTTCAATTATAATCTCTTCAAAAAATTTCTCATGTCCTTCCTTTTTCTCTTCTGGAACCCCTATAATTCAAATGTTGATGTGTTCGATGTTGTCCCAGAGGTCTCTGAGACTATCCTCAGCTCTTTTCATTCTTTTTACTTTATTCTGCTCTTCAGAAGTTATTTCCACCATTTTATCTTCCAGCTCACTGATTCATTCTTCTGCTTCAGATATTCTGCTATTGATTCCTTCTAGAGTATTTTTAATTTCACTAACTGTGTTGCTTGTCTCTGTATGTTTATTGTTTAATTCTTCTAGGCCTTTGTTAATTGATTCTTGGATTTTCTCCACTTTGTTTTCAAGGTTTTTGATCATCTTTACTCTCATTATTCTAAATTCTTTTCCAGGTACTTTGCCTATTTCCTCTTCATTTATTTGAACTCTGTGTTTCTAGTCTGTTCTTTCATTTGTGTAGAAATTCTCTGCCTTTTCATTATTTTTTTTTAACTTATTATGTTTGAGGTCTCCTTTTCCCAAGCTTCAAGGTTGAATTCTTTCTTCTTTTGGTTTCTTCCCTATTAAGGTTGGTCCAGTAGTTTGTGTAAGCTTGTACAGGTGGGATTTGTGCTGAGTTTTTGTTTGTTTTTCCTCTGAAGGGCAAGGCTGAGTGAGATGGTAATCCTGTCTACTTTTGACTGGGTTTGTATTTTTGTTTTGTTTGTTGTTTAGATGAGGCATCCTGCACAGTTGGGTGATGCTGGGTCTTGTATTCAAGTGGTTTCTTTCGTGTGAGTTCTCACTGTTTGATACTCCCTAGGGTTAGTTCTCTGGTAGTCTAGGGTCTCGGAGTCAGTGCTCTCACTCCAAAGGCTCAGGGCTTGATCTCTGATCAGAAACAAAGATTCCAGAAGTGGTTTGTTATGGCATTAAGTGAGATTAAAACAAACACCCAAAAACAGGAAACCAAAGAAGAATTCCAGACAAGTAGCAGTTACAAAATCAGGCTAATAATAATTAAAATAGTAGAATGTACACACACACACACACACACACACATATATACCCATGAGCCAGTCAAAACAGTCCAACAAAAATAAAAATAAAATACAGTTGATCGACCTGGTGAACAAAGGAAATCAAAAATCATATTTACCAGTTAAGAACAAAACTAACTAAAGCACAAACTGGAAAACAAAATTAAAGCAAAGTGCCAATTGGGGAATAAAGCAATGAAAATAAAACTAACAAATATGTTGAGAGGAAAGGAGAGAAAGAAAAGAAAGAATAAATATGCAAAGTTAAAGAGGTAGATAAAGAAGATTTATATACATCAAAGATTAACTGCAAGGGGGAAAGAGCAGTAGAAAAAGAAAATAAGGGGATAAATGTAGAAAAAATAATAAGTTTAAAAAATTTAAAATTTAAAAAGAGAAAAGAAAAAAAAAATCAAAGGAAAACTCCACAGAACTGCAAAAGCCCAAGGTAGAGGCAGAGGCTTATAACAACAATAAAAAATGTGACTGAGTAAAAGAAAAAAGCTCAAAAGCTTAATTGGATTTCTTAGTGCCAATAAAGTCAACAACTGCAACAGAAGGGGATAAAAGGAAAAGAAAACCCAAAAGAATCTTCAGACCAAGTCAAAAAATAAGAATAATAAATGTTTTTCTTGAGTCACTGCTGTCAGAGTCCTTTCCCTCACTGGGAGTCACAGTCCATCTTACCTTCCTAGGATGCCCTCCAACACTGTGTTGATCTCTTGGCCTGCTGTGGGGGCAGCTCAGATTCTAGTTTGGTCCTACTCCTATGTGTTCTTGCCTCCAATGTCCACAGCTATCAGATCGACTGAGTCTTCTTTTGTGAGAGCTCTCAGTGGCCTTTTATATATTCCTTAGATACAGAGTCTGCTTAGTTGATCATGTGGATTTAATCTGAAGCTTGTACAGCTGGTGGGAAGGTTTTGGGTCCTCTTCCTTAGACTCACTTCCCCTGGGTTTCAATTGTGGTTTTATTCCTACCTCTGCATGAGGCTCATCCACCGGGGTTTGCTCCTGAGGCTGCCCTGGAGGACTTGGGTTTGCCCTTTGGGTTTGCCTCCACACCTCCAGGTGTAGCTATTTGGGTCGCAAGGGTTCTGGCAGCACCAGGTATTCAGGGGAGTTGGCGGCTAGGGAAGCAGGAAATATAGTGATCTAGCAGAGTATGGCAACAAGTATTGGCCAATATGCTCCAGTATTCTTGCTTGGAGAATCCCCCTCTCTAACAGAGAAGCCTGGCCGGCCATAGTCTGCAGAGTCACAAAGACTTGTACACGATGGAAGTGACCCCACATGCATAGACACAAGATTTATTTTTTGCCTGTGGCAGCTCTGCCCCAGTGAGAATTGAGCGTAAAGGTGGTGCAGCTGCTTGGCTTGTGGGGACCCTGGTGACACCAAGTGTGCAGGGACACGGGTTGTCTCTGCCACAAGAGTTATGGCCCTATCAGAGTCTTTTTTTTGAGCATGTTGTAGCTGGCAATCAGAAGGCCTCTTTGGCCAGTCTTTCTCCGTACTTCTGCCTCTTCAGGCACTTAGAGGGCTCCCTTGCTTGGGGTCCTTCTCTGTTGTTCTGGTGCATCAGGCACATAGAGGGGGCCCCCTGGCTAGGGTCATACTCTGTATATCAGGGCATCAGGCACTTGAAGGGGCACCCTGGGTGGGGTCCTACTCTTTAGTTCAGTGCGTCAGGCATTTGATGGGCCAGCCTCTATTTTTCAGCTGCCGATGCTGGCATGTGAGGAGAGAGAAGCTATGGTGATGGCTCCACACTCTACGTGTGACTCAGCAGTATTGCCTTGCTTCCATGTCTGCCTGGCTTTCCTCCACTGGCATTTCCCTCCATGATCTCCTCCCTTACACCCCCTCAATCCCTCTCTTCACAGTCAACAGCAGCCCTCATCCTGGAGTTGCTCCCCAATCCCTAAACTCCAGCTTCCAGCCACTGTGCCTTCCAGGGGACCAGCGTTCCTGTCTGGGGTATGTATGGCTGTGGCAAGGACTCTCTGATTTTCATTCCATTTAGGCTGCCACAGATCAGCTGTTTCACTCTCAGCCTTAAATGTTTCTCCTCCGACTCTGACAATTGCCCCGCTGAGGGGATCGGACCCCTGCAGGTCCAGTCCTACTAACACTCCTGCTTTCCCCTGTAGTTCCTTTGTCCTACTGAGTTTTGCATGGGTCTATATATTCCTTTCCACTGGTCAGGTACTCCTGTCCACTCTCAGCTGGTGTTCTGCATGCACTTCTGTGTCTGAAGGTGTATTCCTGATGTATCCATGAAGAGAGATGTACTCCATGGCCACCTACTCCTCTGCCATCTTCGTATGCTCTCCCCTCATTTGACTTTTAAAGGAATGTCTTGGTTCCTGTTAACTGGTCTGATCCAGGGTTAGCAGATCTGACTTTTTGTGTTAATAGCTATTTTAACAGGTCTGAGATGATATCTCATTGTGGTTTTGACTTGCTTTGCGATGTTGAGCACCTTTACATGTACTTGTTGGCCATTGAATATCTTCTTTGGAAAAATGTCTATTCAAGTCCTTTGCCCACTTTTAATTGGATTTTTTGGCTTTTTGCTATTGAACTGTATCTGGTCTTTATATATTTTGTCTATTAACACCTTAGCATATATGTGATTTGCAATCAAAACCACAATCAAGTATCATCTCACACCAGTCAGAATGGCCATCATCAAAAAGTCTACAAACAATAAATGCTGGAGAGGGTGTGGAGAAAACCTTCTTACACTGTTAGTGGGAATGCAAACTGGTACAGCCATTATGGAGAACGATGCAGAGATTCCTTAAAAAACTGGAAATAGAATTGCTATATGACCTAACAATCGCACTGTTGGGCATACACACCAAGGAAACCAGAATTGAAAGAGGCACATGTACCCCAATGTTCATTGCAGCACTGTTTACAATAGCTAGGACATGGAAGCAACCTAGATGTCCATCAGCAGACAAATGGATAAGAAAGTTGTGTTACATACAAACAATGGAATACTACTCAGCTATAAAAAAGAACACATTTGAGTCAGTTCTAATGAGGTGAATGAACCTGGAACCTATTATACAGAGTGAAGTAAGTCAGAAAGAGAAACACCAGTATAGTACATTAATACACATATATGGAATTTAGAAAGACAGTAATGATGATCCTATATGCAAGGCAGCAAAAGAGACACAGATGTAAAGAACAGACTTTTGAACTATATGGGAGAAGGCAAGGGTGTAATGATTTGAGAGAATAGCATTGAAACATATATATTACCATATGTAAAATAGGTGACCAGTGCAAGTTTGATGCACGAAGCACGGCACTCAAAACGGGTGCTCTGAGACAACTCAGAGGGATGGGATGGGGAGGAGGTTGGAGTAGGGTTCAGCATGAGGGGACACATGTACCCTTGTGGCTAATTTATGTCAATGTATGGCAAAAACCACCACAATTTTGTAAAGTAATCATCTTCCAATTAAAATAAATAAATTAATTTTAAAAATATGTGATTTGCAAATATTTTCTCTCACTCCTTGGGTTGACTTTTCATTTTGTTGATCATTTCTTTTGCTATGCAGCTTTTTAGTTTGATGTAGTTCCGCTTGTTTATTTTTGCTTTTGCTTTAATCATCATATTAAAAATATCATTGCCAAGACCAATGTCAAGGAGATTTTCTCCATGTTTTCTTCCAGGAGTTTTATTGTTTCATGTCATACATTTAAGTCTTTAATATATTTCAAGTTAATTTTTGTGAGTAGTGCAAGAGAAGGATCTACTTTCATTCTTTTGCATGTGAGTATCCATTTTTCCCAACACTACTTATTAAGAAGAGATTGTCTTTATTCCATTGAGTATTCTTGACTCCCTTGTTAAATATTAGTTGACAGTATATTCATGAATTTATTTCTGGGCTCTTAATTCTATTGCATAGGTCTAAGTGTAAATATCTTAGCTAAAAGCTTGAACTCTGAACACTGTTGGATAGTAATCATACAACAGTGAATTTGAAAGTGGATCTTTCCCCACCTGAACCTTGAGATGACTGCAATTCCTACTAGCACCTTGATTGCAGCCTCAGGAGAGAACTTTAACCAGAACCACACAGATAAGATTCTCTCTTGGATTTCTAACCCCCAGCAGTTATAAGGTAATAAGTTTGTTGCTTACAGCCATAAAGCTTTGAGGTAATTTGTTATCTAATTACTAATTCAGGGGTTGAACAAGTAAGGATTTATAGGCAACAATAAGGACAAATTCTCTAGATATGAGGTTATAGATACTGCCTCTTGTTTGGTAGGAAAGATACAAACTTGGCTGATAGTAGGATGGGAGTATCATCAGCCTTCTGACTCCATTTGACTTTAGGTTGATGCTATAAATGTTCATAGTATCACTAGGAAGTAATAGGGTCAAGAGGAGCTAGCTTCAGGCTCTGGAAGTTTGGAATTAGTGTGTTGGGTTTTGGGGGGCAGCAGAATCACTGACTCAATGGACATGAATTCAAGCAAACTCCAGGAGATAGTGAAGAGTAAGGAAGCCTGATGTGCTGCAGTCCATGGGGTCACAAAGAGTCAGACCTAACTGACCAACTGAACAACAACAAATATTATTTTCTAAGTTCTCAGTCTTCTAAACTATTAATATTCCTTCTGGATAGTCCTCAAGACTTTGTAGATTACTTCATCAGATAAGGCAGACATAGCATCATGTCAATAATGATCATTTTATTTCCTTTGGTTTCAGTTAAATAGAATGATTGATTTAACAAAAATTATGAGCCATTAATAAAGCTTTTATATGAAGTCTCTTCTTATAGCTGTATAAATCTACATCTAATATCAAAATTGCTGATTTTTCAGGCCATTTTGAGGTAATTCAAGTCTTTTGGTCACAGAGCAGATGGAAATCAAGTCACAGTACATGCAAATAACTGCAAAAGGACACGGGCTGCAACCATAACTATACAGCAGGGGCCAAGATCTCTGACGCCCTAACCAGAGCATTGTTCTTTAGATTTTTATCATTATTATCTTTGCCGCTTCTAAATTCTTTACTCAAGAGTTTATCTTTTATCAAAAGCACATATAACACAAATACAAAATTACCCATTAAAATGATTTTTTAATGCTTTCTCTCAAAGCAATCTATAGCTTCAGTGCAATCCCCCATTTTTTTTTTTTTGCTGCGAAATAGAGAAATTCATCCTAAAATTTATTTGGAGTCTCAAGAGACTCCAGTCAAAATATATTGAAAAAGAACACAGTTGGATGTCCTATACTTCCTTATTTCAAAGTTTGTTACAAAATAGTGCGGTACTGGTACAAAAAAAAGATGTATTAAACAATGGCATATTATAGAGAACCCCAAAATAAACCCTAGTATTTATGATCAAATGATATTTGACAAAGGTGCTGAGACCATTTAATGGAGAAAGGACAATCTCTTTAACTAGTGGTGCTAGGAAAACTGGATACTCATATGCAAAATAATGAAGATGGAGTCTTACCACATAAAATATACAAAAATTAAGTTAAAATAGATAAAAGACCTAACATACGAGCTAAAAATATAAAGGTCTTGGAAGAAAACATGAGAAGCTTCATGACATTGGATTCGGCAATATTTTCTTAAATATAGCAGCAAAAGCACAGGAAACAAATAAAAAATGAATTTGACTTCATCAAAATCAAAATTTTTTTTTACTATATAGAAAAAGTGAAAGGGCAGCCCATGAAATAGAAAATATTTGCAAGCCATATATCTGATAAAGGGTTCAGAATAGATAAAGATCTCCTACAACTTAACAACAAAAACAACCCATTTCAAAAATGAGCAAAGAATTACAATGGATATTTCTCTAAAGAAGTTATAAAATGGCCAATGAACACATGAAAAGTTGCACAATGCCCCTGATTATTAGAGTAATGGAAACTAAATCATGACTTTCCACTTCACACTGATTAGAGTGGTTCTTTAAAAAGAAAGAAAAATAGAAAAAAAAAACAGGTGTTGGCAAGTATGTGAAGAAATTGGAACAATTGTGCCTTGCTGATAGGGATACAAAATGGTATAGTCATTGTGGAAAAATAGTATAGTGGCTCCTCAAAAAACTTAAATCTAGAATTACCATATGATTACACTTCTAAGTATATACCTAAAATAATTGAAGGCAAAGACTCGGACAGATATTTGTACATTAATGTTCTTAGCAGCATTATTCACAATAGCCAAAATGTGGAAGCTGCCTAAATGTCCATCAATAGGTGAATGGCTAGACAAAATGTAGTATATACATACAATGAAGTATTATTCAATCTTAAAAAGGAATGAAAGTCTGATAATGCTACAACATGGATGAACCTTGAACACATTTTGTAAGTGAAATAAACCAAGCACCAGAAAACAAATGTGTGATTTCACTTTTATAGGATTCCTGCTGCTGCTGCTAAGTCGCTTCAGTTGTGTCCTAGAATAGTCAAATTCATAGAGATAGAAAGTAGAATACTGGGTGCCAGGGGCTAGTTCAGTTCAGTTCAGTCGCTCAGTCGTGTCCGACTCTATGCAACTCCATGAATCACAGCATGCCAGGCCTCCCTGTCCACCACCAACTCCCGGAGGTCACTCACATTCACGTCTATCGAGTCAATGATGCCATCCAGCCATCTCATCCTCTGTCGTCCCCTTCCAAACCCTCCCAACGTCAAAGTCTTTTCCAATGAGTCAACTCTTCGCATGAGGTGGCCAGGGGCTAGGGGGAGGGATAATGAGGAGTTATTGTTTAATGGATACAGAGTTTCAGTTTAGGATGATGAAGTCATTCTGGAGATGGCTATTGGTGATGGTTCCATAGCAATGTGAATGTACTTAATGCCACTCAACTGTGCATTTAAAATGCTTAAAATGGTAAATTTTATGTTATATATCTTTCTACCACAATAATAAAAAAAAAAATTTAAAAATGCTTTCGGTCTCCAAAAATGTTTCCCAGCCTGCTACATTTACATTGGCTTCATCTCAATTTCCCACTGCCCAGGATTAAGCAGTCTTCCTCCAAATCCCCCACCCCTGGCCCAAATCAGCTAAATTGCCATGACACCAACACACTGGAAATAATTTCTTTGTTGGGCTAAGTTTCCCAGAGATTGGAATGTCCCTAGTGATGCCACTGTGAATCAGACAGAGCTCTGTAGTTGTTCTGCAGGCCAAATAAATCCTCAGTATCCCTGGACAAATCTCCCTTGTCCCTACATACATTTTGTTCCCCATGAAAATATCCATTATTACTATTTATGTGGCATTTTAAAATTTATATTCTCCCTTCTCACATGAACTTACATTTGATAAATCCATCTTGACTTATTCAAATTCTCATAGCTACTAAGTGGTAGAACTGGGTTCTACCAGTTCTTGAACCCACACCTCTCTCATGAGACTCCTCTCTTTGACTTACAGGCATGTGGCAACATGGTCAAAACTGAGTTCATCAGCTCTTCCTCCAACCCACTCTCCTCTTGTGTTTCCCATCTTAGTGAATGGCACCGCCATTCTGTCCAAGTCATATTGATATCTTCCTTTACCTCACCCCACAGTCAATCTGACTGAAGTCTGTGAGTTCTATGTCCTAAGCAATTTTAAAAAATGTATTTAAAAATACAACCCCACTGTCACCTCCCTAGTCCATTTCACCATTTTCTCTCATCTGGACTCCTGCATCTGGACTTCCTAAATGAGCTCCTTGCCTCAGCCTTGCCTCTTTACAATGTGAGTATCCAGAGCAATCTTTCTCAAATCAAGTTTGATTGTGATTCATCTGGACTTTTTGTTCATTTTTGTTATTGCTGGCAGCGAAGCCTTTTAAAAAAGAAATATTGATGCACAGGATGATTCAAGTAGAGGATGTGGGGTGGGAGGTGGGAGGGGGCTTCGGCATTGGGAGATTGTGTTCACCTATGGCTGATTCGTGTCAATGTATGGCAAAACAAATACAGTATTGTAATTAAAAAAATAAATAAATTTAATAATAAAAAATAAAAAAATAAAACTAAAAAAAAAATAAAAAGAAATATTTAAATAAGCCCATATGTTTGTGTGTGTGTGTGTGTGTGTGTGTGTGTGTGTGTGTATCTTATTAAAATGAAGGTCAAAGGTCTGGATCCCAGAATATTTTATGTCTCTTACCTTCCCTGAGGCACCAAGAATTCTGCTGAGAAGGAGATAACAACAACAAAGCTGCTAATTCTAC
Source organism: Nanger dama (assembly GCA_917880005.1). Taxonomy (NCBI): domain Eukaryota; kingdom Metazoa; phylum Chordata; class Mammalia; order Artiodactyla; family Bovidae; genus Nanger; species Nanger dama. Next base: position 4,419,946 of record CAKJTW010000085.1, on the reverse strand, counting down.
AGAATAAAGTTCATCAGATGAAGTCATTGTTTACCTAGTCAGTGACAACTAGTCATTGTCTAGTTTCAGTCCTCATTCCCGCTACTCTTTCCTTATGTATTAGTTAGGATAAGTTTGGTTATGTGGCAGTAAAAAACCCCAACTGTTAATGGTATAAAATAACAAAAGTTTCTCTTCTCACTCATGCTACTTATCTGCTGCAAGTCATTAGGGCCTTTGTTGCAAGTCCTCAGGGTCTCTGTTCCACTTCATCTTTTATTCTGGGACAAAGGCTGATGAAGACTCCACCACCTGGAGCATTGCCTGTCACCATGGAAGAGGGAAGATAGCCTGGTGCCTCTTACTCTGGCAATAAAGTGCTCAGCCTGGAAATGGCAGGCATCACTTCTGCTTACAATTCATTGGCAATCCCTGGACACAAGGAGGGCTAGGAAGTGCTTTCTTACCGTGTACTCATGACAGTAGGGTAGGATACAACTGTATTATTTGGCAAAAAGCTCCAATGTCTATCACACCTTCATACTCTTACTTTAAGTCACAGTGGGATAATTTGTTTTTAGAATGTGCACACGTTGTTCTTTTCACCTCCTCCCTCAATACTTCTGGGAAGATTCAACTTGATTTGTAGTTTCAGTTGAAGCAATATGCCTCTGGGGAGTCATCTTTCTGTCTTATCTGCTTCTGTTTCTCCCTTCCCAGTCCAGGTCAAGTGCCCTTTGGTTGTGCTCTCCAACACTCCTTGTTTCCTTCCAGCATAAATTTTATCATATTCTCTGAATGTGATTGCTTATATAATGTTTCTCTTTTACCCACAAAACTGTATTCCCTGGTGTCAAGGACTGTATCCCCAGTGCCTAGACGCTTTCTGGCACATTGTAGGTTCACAATAAAGGTGAAATAAATTAATGTTTAGAGCTTTATCTCCTTGATCCTAAGCCTTTGCCTATTTGTCACATCAAGCTGCATGGGTCAGAGGAGGAGATGAAGCCGAAATCTGCTTTCCACTCTGAGCTGAGAGAATCTGGAACAGGCCTAGAAAGTAAGAGTACGTCATTTGAAACTTGAGCTTCATTAATGAGCTATTCCTGGGACACGTACTTTCTTGGGTGTGTTAACTGGGGTTAATGAGGAAAAAAATGGCTATTCAGACAATTCTATGTTCACTAAGTGAAGAGTACCATGGAATTTAGACTTTTTCCACAACAGGCTCTGTTAAGGAGTTTCTAGTAGGCAAATGATACATGATTTGGGGGTAGAGTTGAAGCTGATGTGCTGAACTCTTGTTTGGGTTTTAATGTTTTCTTTGCAAATTAAACATTAGACATCCTGAATGTGCTTGCTCTTAGCTCGGGATACGGGTGTGTAGCTCAGGTCATTTGTTTGAAAATATTTACTAGAACTTGATTGGTCTCTTTAGTAACAAAGAGCTCATCTCCAAGGGCAGCACTTAGGTAAAATCTTTGAAAAAGTGCTCAAGCTCATTGGTAATTACAGAAAAACAAGTTTAACTAAGCAGCTCTCAGACTGGCAAAAATTTAAAAGGTGATAATGTGCTGATGAAGATATGGGGATATAAGAACCTTTACATCCTGCATAATGTAGATTGATTTGGCTATTCTGGAGAACAATTTGGCACTACTCCACTTGCTCCATGAATTATTTATTGAGCACGATCCCTGAGTCAAGCACTGTTCCAGGTTCTTGGGATATTAGCAGTGAACAAAACTGACAAAATCTATTAAAATTTTATGATATTATTTATTATAATAAGATAAAATAATACATACATTTAATTTATTAGATAGTTGCAAGTGCTAAGTAGAGAAGTTAAAGCAGGAAAGAAGGATACGAAGTGCTACATGGGGTTGAAATCGAAGAAAAAGTGGCCAATAAAGGCCTCATTGGTTTGGGGGATTCTATAGCTAACTGAGTCATATTATATACCAGTTCAGTTCAGTTCAGTCACGAACCGCAGCACACCAGGCCTCCCTGTCCATCACCATCACCAACTCCCGGAGTTCATTCAGATTCATGTCCATCGAGTCAGTGATGCCATCCAGCCATCTCATCCTTGGTCATCCCCTTCTCCTCCTGCTCCCAATCCCTCCCAGCATCACAGTCTTTTCCAATGAGTCAACTCTTCTCATGAGGTGGCCAAAATACTGGACTTTCAGCTTTAGCATCATTCCTTCCAAAGAAACCCCAGGGCTGATCTCCTTCAGAATGGACTGGTTGGATCTCCTTGCAGTCCAAGGGACTCTCAAGAGTCTTTTCCAACACCACAGTTCAAAAGCATCAATTCTTTGGTGCTCAGCCTTCTTCACAGTTCAACTCTCACATCCATACATGACTACTGCATGTATAGTATTACCCAGAAATTATGCTTCTGAATATATATATATATATATATATATATATATATATATATGAATATCCCCACACAAATCCATAGTGGGATATATATGAAGATGTTTGTGGAAGTGTTATTTGTGATGGTGGAAGTTTAGCAGAATCCTGATGGAAGCCCTTGACTGAGAGAGTGGCTAGGTAGAATATGGTGGAGGCATGCCATGGAGTATTATGCAACAGTTTAAGTAACAGGATGAATACACATGGCAACATGCATGCATGCATGCTAAGTCACTTCGGTTGTGTCCAACTCTTTGTGACCCTATGGATGGGGACCCTCCAGGCTTCTCTGTTCATGGGATTCTCCAGGCAAGAATACTGGAGTGGGTTGCCGGGCATGCCCTCCTCCAAGGACACAAATATTGATCTAAAACACGATACTGAACGATACTGAATGAAAAAAAGTAAGAAACAGGATGAGATATGTAACATAGAACCACTTATGTATATTAAGATCCATGCACAGAATACATAGTTTGAAAGAACACATTCAAACAAAAAGGTTACATGTTAAACACGTTAGAATGGCTATGGGGATGAGGAGAAAAAGGAAATGGAAATGGGAATGGATTATAGGGTTTAAAAATAAGATAAAGTGAACATAACAACACATTGATTTGGTGTTTAGAAAACCTAGGTTTCTGCAACCTGAGAGTCAAGTGTCTAATTCACTTGCCTCATCTGAGCTTTCATTTCCTCAGCTATATGGGAATACTATTACCAGTCTAAGTTAACTTTCAGGATTGTCGCAAGATTAGTTTGTTAATGGACAGAAAGGGACTTAAGTTTAGAGTGAACAAACACACTTACCTAACACAAACAATAATGATTGTTGCACAGAACGAGCATTTGCTATTTGCTTTCCTACCTGGCATTTCTACTTTGTTCCTTCCCACCAATTCTGATTCCTATTTGGGGATACATGTAGTTTTGAGGCAGCTGACTCTAAGGTGGAACACATGGCTGTTATAAGCAGTGGCTCATTCCATCCCCTGGTCACAGTGATTAATTTGGGATGGACATTTGACCCAAGCTATTGAAATCCAATAGAATCTGAAGACTTTGAGAATACTGGGTATCTTCCTTGTTTGACATGGGGTAGTATGTGGCTCTGGAAGTAGCCGCTTGGGCATGAAACTTCTTAAAATACTGCAAAGCACAAAGAAAAATGGGTGGTTCCTGAGGTTGGATTGATACATATCTCTATACCAGATGGAAATGTTCTCCAGAAAGAGCCCTGAAATGGATTGTTCAAGGTTTTCAGCAGTTCCACACTGCAAATGATGTCAGCTGCTCCTACTTTGAATGAGGAAAAAAAAGATATCCACTTTCCAACATTTGTTTGCTGATCTGTTGTTGACAAGAGAAAGAATCCTGGAAATAAAATTGTTGCAGGTGCCTGATGATTCCAATCCTTTCACCACATGTGATGAAATGGAGACCTTGGTTTGTGAAGGATGTCCCTCTAGAGGATCGTGGACTTCAGAATTGAACTCCACCAGGGAGCACGAGGAGCCTCAGTCCAGAGTGCCTTTTGCTCAGCACAGCTCTTTAGATTCTCAAGGCTGAGTCTGCAGAGCAAATGCTGTTGAAATGATACAGCAGCCAAAATGCTAACAAAGAGTGTTACATTCATCATCCAAACTGCTTCTTCCCTTCAGTGGCCTTGCCTTCTAGATAGAGGACTTTAACACCTCCTGGAGAAGGCAATGGCACCCCACTCCAGTACTCTTGCCTGGAAAATCCCAAGGACGGAGGAGCCTGGTAGGCTGGAGTCCATGGGGTCGCTGAGAGTTGGACACGACTCAGTGACTTCACTTTCACTTTTCACTTTCATGCACTGGAGAAGGAAATGGCAAGTCACTCCAGTGTTCTTGCCTGGAGAATCCCAGGGATGGGGGAGCCTGGTGGGCTGCCGTCTCTAGGGTCGCTCAGAGTTGGACACGACTGAAGCGACTTAGAAGCAGCAGCAGCAAACATTCTTTGTACAGTTGGTTTCTCAGATTTGGGGTAGCCAGGCAGGAAAAGGGAAGAATAAGCCTCCAGAATGGTAGCTCTTGCTTGTCACACATATCATCAGACTTGTCCAGGAGGCCTATTGTGCTTACTGGGCATTATGGAGAATATGGAAGTTTGAGACCTGGGTCATACACTTATTCAACAGAGTGCTTAGTTAGCAAGACAGGAAATACAGAATCACTCACTAATCATGCTCCTTCTAAAAACACAGATTTTTTTTTTTTTGCCTAATTTACTCCTAACTTATCCTCAGCTCAAATATCACTTCCTCAGAGATGCTTTCTCTGGTCAAATCCCTATAATACAAACTCTCATGAAAGTGAAAAGTGAAAGTCGCTCAGTTGTGTTCAACTCTTTGCAACCCCGTGTACTATACAGTCCATAGAATTCTCCAGACCAGAATACTGGAGTGGATAGCCTTTCCCTTCTCCAGGGGATCTTCCCAACCCAGGGATGGAACCCAGGTCTCCCACATTGCAGGCGGATTCTTTACCAGCTGAGCCACAAAAGAAGCCCACTAGCTCTCAGAGCTGGATATAAATTTCCTTTGTCACACCAATTACACTTACATTTTACAATTACTTGTTTTTACATTTGCTTTTTTAGATTTAATTCAGTCTCTCTCACTAGAATCTAAGTTCCTTAAGGGCAGAGATGGTCTAAGTCTTGGTTGCTTAACAAACACATATGAAACTTTGACAATATGTCAGGCAATTCTCTTGATAGTTTACAAATATTAATTTACTTAATTCTCATATTAACTCCATGAAGCATTGTTATTTTTATACATACAGAGGAAACTGAGATCCAGAGATGCAGCCAAGCTTGTCAAAGCTCAGAAAACTAAGAAATGCACAGAGCAAGGATTCAAACCTAGGGAAGCAGGTTCTGGAGTCAGTGTTGTTAACCATTATACTATAGCTATTTTGCTCATTTCCAGTACTTAGTGCAATGCTTGACTCATATAGCTTGATGAACATTTGTTGGATGAATCAATATATCTTGTCCTTTGTAGTCCTAAGTCAGGTACCCACCAAAATTGGCCTAATAATCACATGTTGATCTACAACTCATATATATTAAACCTACATTTCACTTATGACAAGATCTTTGTGACTTTTGACATTCTTTTAAGTTAAAAATTTTTTTTTCTTCCTTAAATTTTATTAATTTAAAGGCCTGATTCTCAAGACTTCAAGATCAGATTGAATTATATCACCAGCTTTCTTGGATCTTCAGTTTGCAGATACAGACTGTGGGAATTCTCAGTCTCCATAATTTTTTTGTTGCAATCTTTTAAAACTAATTTGAGTCTCCATAATTTCATGATCCAATTTCTCATGAGCCAATTCCACAATTTTATGACCCAATAATTCCATACGCCTCATAATTTCATGAGCCAATTCTAGGGGGATCAGGTATCCAATTCCAGGACTCAGGTATCCAACCTGGGTCTCCTGCATTGCAGGCAGATTCTTTACCATCTGAGACACCAGGGAAGCTCAGTTCTTCCAAATAAATATATATTATTTTATATAATAAAGGCCTATCTATCATCTCTATATCCTATTGGTTCTACTTCTCTAGAGAAGCCTGACTAATACATCAATTATATGCTGTCTATATGAAACTCATTTTAAGTATAAAGACACACATAGGTTAAAGAGTTAGAGGATGGGGAATGGTATGCCATAAAAACGCTAAAGAAAAGAAAGCTGGAATAGCTATATTAATATCAGATAAAGTAGACTTCAGAGCAGGGAATATTACCAGAGATACTGAAAGACATTCCATAATTATAAAAGAGTCAATTCTCCCTAAATATATTAAAATTTAAAATATGTATGCATCTAACAACAGAGCTTCAAATATCTGAGCAAAAATTGATAGAAGTAATGAGAAAAGATGAACCAACAATTATTGTTGGAGATTTCAGTGCTCTTCTGTCAGCAACAGACAGAACAAGTATATAGACAACCATTAAAGACATAGAAGACCAGAATAATGTTGTCAACAACTTGACCTAATCTCCATTTATAAAACAGTTTACCCAACAACAGGGCAATAAACATTCTTTTCAAATGCAGAAAGAACATACACCTAAAGAGAGCAAATTCTGGGCTACAACACACACCTTAAGACCAAGACCACAATGAGGTATCATTTCACACCAATCAGAATGGCTGCGATCCAAAAGTCTACAAGCAATAAATGCTGGAGAGGGTGTGGAGAAAAGGGAACCCTCTTACACTGCTGGTGGGAATGCAAACTAGTACAGCCATTATGGAAAACAGTGTGGAGATTCCTTAAAAATTGCAAATAGAACTGCCTTATGACCCAGCAATCCCACTGCTGGGCATACACACTGAGGAAACCAGAATTGAAAGAGACACATGTACCCCAATGTTCATTGCAATGCTGTTTATAATAGCCAGGACATGGAAGCAACCTAGATGTCCATCAGCAGATGATTGGATAAGAAAGCTGTGGTACATATACACTATGGAATACTACTCAGCCCTTAAAAAGAATAAATTTGACTCAGTTCTAATGAGATGGATGAAATTGGAACCGATTATACAGAGTGAAGTAAGCCAGAAAGAAAAACACCGATACAGTATACTGACACATATATATGGAATTTAGAAGACAGTAATGATGACCCTATATGTGAGACAACAAGAGACACAGAGGTATAGAGTGGACTTTTGGACTCTGAGGGAGAGGGAAAGGGTGGGATGGTATGGGAGAATGGCAGTGAAGCATGTGTATTTTCCTGTAAGAAACGAAGCGCTAATCTATGTTTGGTGTAGGATGCAGGATGCATGGGGCTGATGCACAGGATGATTCAGGTAGAGGATGTGGGGTGGGAGGTGGGAGGGGGCTTCGGTATTGGGCGATTGTGTTCACCTATGGCTGATTCGTGTCAATGTATGGCAAAACAAATACAATATTGTAATTAAAAAAATAAATAAATTTAATTAAAAAAAAAGAATAGAAATAATGCAATGATCCTAACAAGACCAATCTAAAATTCAATACAAAGATATCTGGAAAATCTCCAAATATTTGGCTCAGATGGTAAAGCGGCTGACTGCAATGCGGAAGACCCGGGTTCCATCCCTGGGTTGGGAAGATCCCCTGGAGAAGGAAATGGTAACCCACTCCAGTACTCTTGCCTGGAAAATTCCATGGACTGAGGAGCCTGGTAGGCTACAGTCCATGGGGTCACAGAGAGTCGGACACGACTGAGCGACTTCACTTCACTTCTACATAACCCATGGGTCAAAGAGATAGATTCTAGGAACAATTTTTTAAATATTCTGAATTGAATGAAAGAAAATAAAACACATCATGGCACAGTTGTGGGATGCAATTAGAGCAACACTTAGACGGAAATTTGTAGCAATTAATGCTTATATTAGAAATAGATCAGATCTAAAATCAGTAATCTAAATTTCTTCTTTGTGGAACTAGACAAAGAAGAGCAAATTAAACCAAAACAAGCAGAAGGAAATAATGAAAACAAGAGTTTAAATCAGTGAAATTAAAACTAGAAAAGCAAGAAAAAAATCAGTGAAGCCAATAGTTGGTTCTTTTAAAAGATCAGTAAAATTGACAAAACTCTGTACAGGCTGACCAATACCAAAGAAGATATAAATTACCAATATCAGCAATGAGAGAGTGGATATCACTACAGAACCCACAGACATGAAACAGAGATAAAGGAATCCCACAAAGAACTCTACCCATAATTCTGTGATATAGAGATAATGGATCCTGAAGGGTTCTATTTGCATTAAATTATTGAGTATACAGTTAAGAGTCATGAAGAGTCAGACACGACTTGGCGAATGAAAACAACAACATACAGTTAAGGGTGGATAGACGAGGGTGGCCATAGATAATTTATTAGAAAGAATTACACTACAGGGGTGGCAGCTCTAAGTCCTTCTGCTATTGATAGATATATCACTCAAGAACTGACATTTTCCTAACTAGCAGGGCATGTGTGCTTGCTAGGTCACTTCAGTCATGTCCGACTCTGTGGTCCTATGGACTGTAGCCACCAGGCTCCTCTGTCCATTGGATTCTCCAGGCAAGAACACTGGAGTGGGTTGCCGTGCCCTCCTCCAGAGTATCTTCCCTCCTAACTAGTAGATTGCATGAAACTAATGTCCTAGTACAATGAATGCTAGAAATGGGCTCTTCTTTGTAGAGTGAAAGATATTCAATATATGTGGATTAGCTATAGTAAATTGAAGACACTCTCTATCTTTGCACAAACAAAATATAAGAATCCACCAGGGCTTTTACCCTATCAAAACCTCTATAGGCTGACATGAATGACTTGATCTCAAATGGGTCCTGTGCTCAGCCATTAATCGAGGAGGATTTCTAACTGCATGATGTCAGCTAGAGGATATGTTCTGTGTCTTTCAAAAGGACGTTCTTAGAGCACTTGAAAGGACAGAGATCTGGGTCTTCATCTAGTTTATGGAACAGGTTTCATGATGTGTTGGGCATAGTGTGCTAATAAATAATGTCTTTGTTAGTGTGCTAATAAATAATGTCTTTATGAGGCAGAGGTTTATCTAAGCCCTTATTTTATTATAATCCTGTATGGAGAGCAAAGAGGAGTAATTAAACTTCCCTGCATCATACTTCTTTGCTGACCATTATTATCCATTATTATTTACCATATAATAGTTGTACATTAACAAGTGATGTAGGACACTCTGCATTAACTAGGTAGAATACTAACCATTTTGTGTTCATGAACTCATTTATTTCTCAAAGCAATGTTACGAGACAGAAGCAAATGATATGATAAAACAGTAAGATGAGATTCAGAAAGATGAAATTATTTACCTAAGCAATTGGCTCCAGAGGTTAAAGCGTCTGCCTCCAATGTGGGAGACCCAGGTTCGATCCCTGGGTCGGGAAGATCCCCTGGAGAAGGAAATGGTAACCCACTCCAGTATTCTTGCCTGGAGAATCCCATGGACAGAGAAGCCTGGTAGGCTACAGTCCACGGGGTCGCAAAGAGTTGGACACAACTGAGCGACTTCACTTCACTTCACTTCACTTCACTTCAAGCAAGTCTAGGGACCAGGCTCTCTGATTTTAGTGCTAGTGTTTTAAGCTCTTCATTCCCTTTCACCACCTGATTTTTTTATCATCATCTTTTAAGAATATACAGAATCAGCTAAATGATATCAGTAGAAGTCAGCCTTCTATAGAGCTGAGGACAGTTTAAATTCATAGGTTCTGGGTATTAGAGATACAAGCGGCTCAGATATGAGAAGGTTAATATGACAACTATATTGACCTCAATTTTCCTGATGACACTTGTGGTTGAGTTTTTTCCAAGATAACACCTTTACTGAAACATAATTCACATACCATAAAATTCACCCTTTTAAAGTATACAATTAAATAATTTCTAGTGTATCCTGAGTTGTGTGGCTCTTGTCTATTAGCTCTGTTTGGGGAATTTAATATTTTGGTGTTTGTGAAAATAGTTAAACTTTGACTGATAGCCTATTGTTTGGCCATCTTTGCTCCCAAAAGTCAAACCTTGAGTGTTCCACCAGGTTCCTCAAGCATTGGTCTTTGTGGAAATCACCCAAATGAGCATTTAGGGTGACTTCCTGAAATATGAGCATTTAAAATTCTTTTTCTTTTGTAAGCTATTAACTAGACTTATCCAGACCTCCGGCGGAAAATACATCTGTGAGGTAGATGGGAGAAGCACCACCCCACCCTACTGGCACTTGGTATGAAACTTTCAAAGTGGTTAAACTTACTGTTTCAATCATTTCTTCTGGTTCAGACATTGGTTCTTAATCTGAGGCCAAAACTGTTAACTGAACCAGGGAGTTATCATGATGGACCTGCAAATCTACCTGTGGACTAGGCATTGTTTTTATTTTAGATAAATATGTCTTACACATATATTTACTACTTACTTATAAACCATGCAGGTTTGCTGTTGTGATTAATCAAGCATGTGCATGCGTGTATGCTCAGCGGCTTCAGTTGTGCCCCACTCTGTCTGACGCTATGGACTGTAGCCCGCGAGGCTCCTCCGTCCATGGCATTCTCCAGGCAAGAATACTGGAGCGAGTTGCCATGCCCTTCTCCAGGGCATCTTCCCGAGCCAGGGATTGAAACTGTGTCTCCCACACTGCAGGTGAACTCTTTACCACTGAGCCACCGGGGAAGCCCTAATCAAGCACAAAAACTTTCTAAACATGTAGCTGAATTCCTAGTAACTTTTCATTATAGAGTTTCTCAATCAGCAGATATGAAAGCACAACTACCATCATGGGATAATCAGAGACTTTTGAGTCACAAAAGAAGTCATGTGAACTCGAAAGAGTTGAGGAATGACCAAGTTAAATAATGACCCTACTTCAATGGGTACCAAATTTTCATTTAGTAGGGCATCAACTTATCTGCAGTCATTAATACAGTAGTGTGAATTCATTGGATTGTTTCAGAGTAGGCAACTAAACAATTCTACCCTGGAAGCAGGGAGGGGACCAAAAATGGCCCCAAGCAATTCTAGTGTGCTAAAAAGGTCAGCTTTTCAGGAGCCATATGTGCTTGAGGAAATTTAGTCTTTTTGTATTTATGACAGTAACTTTGATGGATTATTGTTTGGCTGGTATAACTCCAAATGTTCTCCAGCTTCTTCCAGTGTTGGAAGACACACAGATGGAAACAAGAGAATGCTGAGCACCAAGGGTGGATGCTAAAAGGGAGGAGGGAGCCGTGACCAAGACCAAATCTGCCCACTTAGTTTGTTGGAAGGGCAAGGAGAGAGTGGTGTCTACCCTGAAACTTTTGCAGGCTACCTGAGACTTCTTTTGAGCTTCTTTCCATTTTCTTTCACAATCTCCTTCCCCTATACTTGTTTGCAAATCTTTCCCATCCCATCCAACCCAGAGTCCCACTTTCTATCCAAAGCTATTTAATCAGCTCAAACTGTCTTGTGTTTTTCTGGAGGGGTTCCTTCTTCAGCATTGCCAGAATGTCTCAATATTCTTGGAGTGTGTCCTCAGTTTTCCAAAACTTCGGGGCGTCCCATAGCCACAGCTCTGACTTCAAATACACACTGACCTTTTCCTTTCAACCAAACATCCTCCTCCTCCCCCAATTGCATCAGAACTTCCTCAAGCCTGTTGTCCTGCTCCAGGCATCCCTCTGCCTGTGGCTTGGGGTTAATATCTGTCCTTTCCAATCCCACCCCATGTGATCGTGTCTTTGTTTCAGATCCAGGAGAGTAATCATACTCAGGCTGGGTCTCCACTAGCCAAAGCAAAAGAGACATTTGGGGAAACAATTGGTCAGTCCCTGCAGAAGGGTTTTTGGGTTGACTGACAGCCAACTGATTGCCTCAATTCTCCTTTCACATCAATAAACTTGGAGCCATAAATGGTACTTTCATTGGCATTAGCAAAGCAAGTGTACAATGATGTTAGTTGCTTGAGAGGAGACCATATCCCAAGAGGTACTCCAGAGAACTTATTTTCTTAGAATTGCAGAGTAAAAGGCTCCTGAGAACTGGATTGAAAACTTTGTGTCTGCCTTACTCCAACCTCTGTCTGACTGCCACCTAGTGGCATGGGAAGGTGGGGGTGGGGTTGGAAGTAGGAGTGGTCCATGGGGTGCAGTCAATAAGTGGGTGTGTTGTCTGGAGAATTGGAAAATAAAAATAGAATTGACTAAAAATAAGACTTGTTATCACTGTGCACCAGCAATCCTAAATAGTGTCAGGGATAAAATACTTCACACTTTGGTATGTCACTTCCCCCACTCCAGAACCTAAGCAGTCCCCTTCTCCTCCGTGGAGAGGTGTACTTAATGCTGACTTTTCAGATAATACTTCAGATTTACATCTATTCCTTTCAAAATCTCCCTGTCTTGTGTTCCATCCCTCTAGGGCTCTGTGATCTATTTTCCTTGGTGGAATTTCTTTCTAGGGGAGGACTTGCAGTGGCCATCCCACTCTCCCTACTGTAAGGAGCACCTACATTGTAAGAGGAGTCACCACAAGAATCAATGCTCAAGTCTAATGCTTGTTGAAATTCTTTGAAAGCAGTGAAACCTTGTTTGCAAATGAAAACGGTGTGTAACTCCAACACCTATGTCTTTACTAAGCTTGTCTTTTAATGTCATTTCTTCTTTGCTCCTCCATGATGAGGACAAACCACCATGACCTGCACTCTCATAGCGTGCCTTGGACTGATTCTTTCATCCCACCCACCACACTTGGAATTACGTGTACAGTGCCTGTATTCTCTGGTAGACTGCAACCTCGGTGTGTGCAAATGCCAGGTTTCTTTTGTTCACTGTTGAGAGCTCAGAAACAAGCAAGCATATGACCTGGTCTTCTGCAGAGTCTTAGACATGAGGTGACTATCTTGATTGCTGGACTGAAAATGGCCAAAGGCCCTTCTGCAGTGTTTCATCAGGCAGACACTCAGACAGGAAAGGTAGGAATGGCTTGCTCATTTGGTGCTGTCTACTTCCTCCAGCCCCCCAAAATATCAGCCCCCACACCCAACACACAACCCCTTGTTCCTATGGCTTCTGTGGCTAAAAAGTTTTCAGCCACTCCAACCCTCTGCCTGTCATTTTGTAATGGGAGAAATTCATTTTGAGGGTAATAAAGGGTAATAAATTCTTCAAAACTGCAAAGGTATCTGAGGATTAAGCAGTTCTCCTTCACTTCACTGAATCTGCTTTCTTCTGAAGGCCCAGGCAGCTGTTCTGAAGGAACTCAGGTTCTGCTTTTTGAGTGAGGTCATTAATGGTGGAACCCAAAGTTGCTTTGAGGAGCAAGGTAAGCCTGGGATGGGACGGTGGAATGTGAAGAGGGGATAACAGCACAGGGACCCAGAAAGAGAGGAGGCTGGCAAGCACAACCTTCTCCTTCTTTGAGATTTTGCCTGGAGCCTGTTCTTCACCCCTTTCTCATCTGCCCTGCCCCAAAGAGTGAAAGGAAACTCCCCACTTGCTCTTCTCTCATACCCCCTGCCCTTGCCCCTAGGACTGAGCTTAAGCAGGTACTAAGTACTGCTCTATATAATTTGGCTCCATTCAAGGTTCAAGAGGCTTGTGTTGACTGGCCTGGAGATATGAGCATCAAACAGAATGATGTTTCTAAAAGAAAATGCATGTTGGAGTCTAATTTTGGGGTCAATATTTCATTCTTAGATAGGGGACTGCTTATAATTGGAGCTGATTTGGAACTCCTCTTGTCTACGTTAACTTGAAGCAAGACTTTGGGTCTGTTGTACTGTTTATTTTGTGAAGGTTTCATATATACCATGTGGGAGCCTATTCACAGAGAGAGAGTTTTGTTAAGTTCAGTTCAGTCGCTCAGTCATGTCCGACTCTTTGCAACCCCATGAATTGCAGCACACCAGGCCTCTCTGTCCATCACCAACTGCTGGAGTTCACTCAGACTCACGCCCATCGAGTTGGTGATGCCATTCAGCCATCTCATCCTCTGTCGTCCCCTTCTCCTCCTTCCCCCAATCCCTCCCAGCATCAGAGTCTTTTCCAATGAGTCAACTCTTCATATGAGGTGGCCAAAGTACTAGAGTTTCAGCTTTAGCATCATTCCTTCCAATGAACTCCCAGGACTGATATCCTTTAGGATGGACTGGTTGGATCTTCTTGCAGTCCAAGGGACTCTCAAGAATCTTCTCCAACACCACAGTTCAAAAGCATTATTTCTTTGGTGTTCAGCTTTCTTTATAGTCCAACTCTCATATCGATATGTGTCTACTGGAAAAATCATAGCTTTGACTAGACAGACATTTGTGGGCAAAATAATGTCTCTGCTTTTTAATATGCTGTCTATGTTGGTCATAACTTTTCTTCCAAGGAGCAAGCATCTTTTAATTTCATGACTCCAGTCACCTTCTTCAGTCATTTTGGAGCCCCCAAAATGGAATCTGTCACTGTTTCCACTGTTTCCCCATCTACTTGCCATGAAGTGATGGGACCAGATGCCATGATTTTCGTTGTCTGAATGTTGAGTTTCAGGCCAACTTTTCCACTCTCCTCTTTCACTTTCATCAAGAGGCTCTTTAGTTCTTTGCTTTCTGCCATAAGGGTGGTGTCATCTGCATATCTGAGGTTATTGATATTTCTCCCGGCAATCTTGATTCCAGTTTGTGCTTCATCCAGTCCAGCATTTCTCATGATGTACTGTGCATATAAGTTAAATAAGCAGGGTTACAATACACAGCCTTGACGTACTCCTTTTGAGATTTGGAACCAGTCTGTTGTTCAATGTCCAGTTCTAACTGTTGCCTCCTGACCTGTATACAAATTTCTCAAGAGGCAGGTCAGCTGGTCTGGTATTCCACTCTCAGAATTTTCCACAGTTTGTTGTGATTCACACTGTCAAAGGCTTTGGCATACTCAATAAAGCAGAAGTAAATATTTTTCTGAAACTTTCTTGCTTTTCTATGATCCAGCAGATGTTGGCAATTTGATCTCTGGTTTCTCTGCCTTTTCTAAAAACAGCTTGAACATCTAAAAGTTCATGGTTCATGTCCTGTTGAAGCCTGGCTTAGAGAATTTTGAGCATTACCTTGCTAGCATGTGAGATGAGTGGAATTGTGCGGTAGTTTGAGCATTCCTTGGCATTGCTTTTCTTTGGGATTGGGATGAAAACTGACTTTTTCCAGTAGTGTGGCCATTGCTGAGTTTTCCAAATTTGCTGGCATATTGAGTACAGCACTTTCACAGCATCATCTTTTAGGATTTGAAACAGCTCAGGTGGAATTACATCACCTCCACTAGCTTTGTTCATAGTGATGCTTCCTACGGCCCACTTGATTTTTGCATTCCAGGATGTCTGGCTCTATGTTGGTGATCACACCATCGTGTTTATCTGGGTCATGAATATCTTTTTTTGTATAGTTCTTCTGTGTATTTTTGCCACCTCTTCTTAATATCTTCTGCTTCTGTTAGGTCCATACCATTTCTGTCCTTTATCGTGCCCATCTTTGCAAGAAATATTCCCTTGGTGTCTCTAATTTTCTTGAAGAGATCTCTATACTTTCCCATTCTATTGTTTTCCTCTATTTCTTTGCACTGATCACTGAGGAAGTCTTTCTTATCTCTCCTTGCTATTCTTTGGAACTTTGCATTCAAATGAGTATAGTTTTCCTTTTCTCCTTTGCCTTTTGCTTCTCTTCTATTCACAACTATTTGTAAGGCCTCCTCAGACAACCATTTTGCCTTTTTGCATTTCTTTTTCTTGGGGATGGTCTTGATCCCTGTCCCCTGTCCAATGTCACTAACCTCCGTCCATAGTTCTTCAGGCACTCTATCAGATCTAGTCCCTTAAATCTATTTCTCATTTCTACTGTATAATCATGAGGGATTTGAATTAGGTCATACCTGAATGGTCTAGTGGTTTTCCTACTTTCTTCAATTTAAGTCTGAATTTGTCAATATGGAGTTCATGGTCTGTGCCACAGTCAGCTTCTGGTCTTGTTTTCACTGACTGTATAGAGCTGCTCCATCTTTGGCTGCAGAAAATATAATCAATTTGATTTTGGTATTGATTATCTGGTGATGTCCATGTGTAGAGTCTTGTGTTCTTAGAAGAGGGTGTTTGCTCTGACCAGGGCATTCTCTTGGCAAAACTCTATTAGCCTTTGCCCTGCTTCCTTCTGTACTCTAAGGACAAATTTGCCTGTTACTGCAGGTGTTTCTTGACTTCCTATATTTGCATTCCAGTCCCCTATAATGAAAAGGACATCTTTTTTGGGTGTTAGTTCTAGAAGATGTTATAGATCTTCATAAAACCATTCAACTTCAGCTTTGAATTAGTGGTTGGGGAATAGACTTGGATTACTGTGATATTCAATGGTTTGCCTTGTAGACGAACAGAGATCATTCTGTCATTTTTGAGATTATACCCAAGTAGTGCATTTTGGACTCTTTTGTTGACTATGAGGGCTACTCCATTTCTTCTAAGGGATTCTTGGCCACAATAGTAGATATAATGGTCATCTGCATTAAATTCACCCATTCCAGTCCATTTTAGTTAGCTGATTCCTAAAACGTTGATGTTCACTCTTGCCATCTCCTGTTTGACCACTTCAAATTTTCCTTGATTCATGGACCTAACATTCCAGGTTCCTATGTAATGTTGCTCTTTACAGCATTGGACTTTACTTCCATCATTTTCCTTAGGTACAGAGAAAATGTCCTGAAGGCTGGCCTTGCCCTTGGATATTTAATCTCCAGACTGCTTTCTTTCCCAACTGGAGAAAGCATCTCATCACATTGACTATTCACTTGGAAAATATTTATTGAATGTCTTGAAGTGCTGGGCACTGGGTCCCTACCCTCTTGGAGTTCTCCAGACTCATCAGGGAGACTGCGGCTGGGCAAATGCTTCACATTTTAACACATGAAAGCATGTAAAAGGTGAAGGCACTCACTGTCCTTATCTCTAAAATAAGGTCAGTAATAGGAACTATCATATAAGGCTGTGCTGAGGATTAACTGGGAAAACATGCATGTCAATTGATGACTACTGTTGCTGGCAAGTGTTTTGGTTGTTATTTCTTAGGGCAAAAATCATCTGTGCCTGAAAGAGGTGGACAAGATAGGAGATGAGCAATAGGAGTTTTAAAAAATGAGTAGGTGTTTGTGAAGTAGAAGCATCAGAGGATGAATGTTCCAGGCAAATGGAGCTGTGTGCAAAGACACAGAAATAGTAAGGACCCAGTAAGTATCTGGAAAATGGAGTTGGCATGTTGGAGGATAGAGTACATAGGGAGAAATGGAAAATGGTGGTAAACTACCATGGGGCAGGCAAGGCTCCAGGGAGGAGGTGACATTTGGACTGGGTCTTGAAGGATGACTAGGAGTTTTCCAGGAAAAGAAGAAGAAAGAATATACTAGTGGTGGGAACACATACACAAAGGCACAAGGTTGTAAATGTATATGAACTATTTGGGAGACTGCATGTTATGGCCAGGGCTCTGCATTCAAGGACTTCTCTCTTTTGCTTAGAGGATTCAGAGATATCAGACCTTATTTGGCAGATTGGTGGGATGGGCCCCCTGAAGTCAGTTTGCATGAGGGATTCATTGGGGAATAAAAGTAGTGCATGCACACCAACGGAAAGAGGGATGAGGGGAACAGACTCACATCTGCCTTACAGGCTTACACAGGCAGACCTCAGAGACACTGCAAGTTCAGTTCCAGACTACCACAGCAAAGCAAATATGCAAATAAAGCAAAGCACACTAATTGTTTTGGTCCCAGAGTACACATAAAAGATATGTTTACACTCTAGTGTATTCTCTTAAGTGTGCAACAGCATTATGTCTAAAAAAAAAAACAATGTGCATACCTTAATTTTTAAAAAGGCCTTATTGGTAAAAACGTCTAACGACCATCTGAGCCTTTGGTGAGTTGTAACCATTTTACAATGGGCTTCCCTGGTGGCACACTGGTAAAGAATCCACCTGCCTGTGCAGGTGATACAGCAGAGATGTGGGTTCCATCCCTGGGTCAGGAAGATACCCTAGAGAAAGAAATGGCAACCCACTCCAGTATTCTTGCCTGTGAAATCTCATGGACAGAAAAGCCTGACAGGATACAGTGCACAATTCGAACACAACTGAGTGCACACACACGCAATCTTTTACAATGGTAACATCAAAGATCACTGACCGCAGATCACCATCACAAATGTAAGAATAATGAAATGGCTTGAAATATCGTGGCAATTACCAAAATGTGACTCAAAGGCAAGGCATGAACAAATGCTGTTGGAAAAATGGCACTGAGAGACATGCTGGAGGCAGGGTGGCCACAAACCTTTAATTTATAAAGTATGCCATGGCCTTGGAGCCTGATAGAATGAGGGTGCCTGTATTCAGCAGAAACTCTCCATATGGGCAACTGAGCCCTGAGGAAAGCTGAAAGTAGAAACTAAAGGGCTTGTTAAAGGCTTGTTTCCTTAAAAACTCCAGGAGACTCAAGCACAAGCAGACTGTGGTTTAGTCCACACAATGCATACGCACCAACTCGGTGTAAACTGTTTTAGCATAAGGTGACAAGGTATAACAGTGCAGGAGGAGGGAGGAGGGCCTTCTCCCCACTTGTGCACAGGATACTGTGGCACTGTAGAACACTGAGGGCTCCTCCAGGCCAGCAGAAGGCACACCCACCTGTAATGTTACAGCTGGTGGCCATGGCGAATGTTAGGACAGATGTGCTTATGGAGGCAGTAGACAGTCATCTTTTTTCTAGCAGTGCCCCTTACAGAGGAGCGCCAAAGCAAGAAAAAACTTAAAGGGTGGGTAATGTGGTGGCAGGCAGGACTTGTCCTTGAACCCATATGAGAGGATCTTAGGAGATTCCTGGGACTCCCTTGGAGGAGGGGAGTAAAAACTGCAGGAAGGAAAAGACCCTACAAGAGGAAGGTAAGGGCAAAAGGCAATAAACATGGGCTATATTTAGGGGATCAAATGGGTAGGACTTGGTGAAATTTGGATGTGGGTGATCAGGGAAATGATAGCATGCCAAGTGAGGCCAAAGTGTCTGGTTTATGTGGTTCCCCCAATGGATGCATTTATTGGGATTTACAGCCCGTCATTCCAGAAGAAAGTATGCCAGGTATAAAGTGGTAGCAAGCTAAGAGAGATGATGGGAACTAGGTGTAGCTAATTCATAGTAAGGGGTTGGAAACCAAAGGACAAAAATTTGTCTGGATTGTGGGCAAGGGCTCTGTGTGGGGTTGTGGCTTCTCATGCAACCCAAACAGCAAGTTAACCTGACTTTCCCATCACTTTCCATCTCTTCTTCTCTATAGGATCCCTCCCTTCAATATTCAGACATGGCCAAACATCTCCCATGTTTAAGATAAAAAATTTCCCTTGACCTCATATCCTTCTTCTGCTACTCCTTTTACCTTCTGATGGGTCAGTGAGTTAAAAAAAAAAAAAATCTGCTTGCAATGCAGAAAACACAGGTTCAATCCATTTCAGGAACATCCTCTGGAGGAGGGCATGGCAACCTACTCCAATATTCTTGCTTGGAAAATCCAACGGAATGAGGAGCCTGGCCAGCTACTGCCCATAGGGTTGGAAAGAGTCAGACACAACTGAGCGACTAAACACAGCATACCAAGAGTTGCCTCAAGCTGCTGCCTCCAATCGCTTATCTCCCTACTCACTTCTGGCCTCTACTCCTATCACTTCCCCAGTATTTCGCCACCACTGACCTCTGTGTTGCCAACACCAGTGTGTCCTTTACTGTTGCTGTTGTTCAGTCACTAAGTCATGTCCAACTCTTTTCGATCCCATGGACTGCAGCACACCGGGCTCCTCTGTCCTCCACTATCTCCTGGAGCTTACTCAAATTCATGTCCATTGATGCTATCTAACCATGTCACACATAGCCTTTTAAGGGGCTTCCCCAATAGATCAGAGGGTAAGGGATCCGCCTGCAATGCAGGAGACACAGGAGATGAGGGTTCAATCCCTGGGTTGGGAAGATCCTCTGGAGAAGGAAATGGCAACCCACTCAAGTGTTCTTGCCTGGAAAATTTCAAGGGCAGAGAAGCTGGTAGGCTACAGCCCAAAGAGTTGCGAAGAGTCAGACAGGACTGAGCAACTAAACAGTCTCCTTTTCAGACCTTACATAATTTGACATTGCAGATCTCTTGTATTTTGACTACTGTGATAGCACTAATTTAGCTGGTATTAAGAGTTTGAGGGATCGAAATAAGTGACGATACTTTTACTTTGTTACCTATGCAAATTTGCCACTGAGCAGCAGACCAAAATTGAGGCCCTCTTGAAAACCATGTCAATGGCCTTCTGTCCCCAGGCTCTTAAATGTCTTGCCCTAAATAGAAGCCATAAATCAATGGCCATTTTCAGTGCCATGCCATTTTTGAACATTCATGGCCATGAGTAAATGCTCACTATGCACCAGACACTAGTTTAATCACCTAACATGAACTGACGGAATTAAATTTCACTTCAAGATTGCAGGCAAAGGTCAACGGTACCACTATCATCCCCATTTTATAGCTGGGGTGACTGACACAGCTGCTAAGTGTGGAACTGGCATGAAAAACCCAGGTCATCTGACTGCAAAGTTCTCACTCCTAACCATGAGGCTGTAGTGTGAGAGGGTTGTCAGGCTGAGTGTGCAAAAGCCAGGCCCTTCCATCACCAGCTACCCAGCCCAAGGTCCGTGCTGCCTAGAGTCAATCAGTCACATGACATTCCTGCACAGGATTTTTCCAAATGAACTTTTTATTAATTTAGAAATCCAGAAATACAGTGACTACATAAATAAGTACCCTATTTAGGTACATGTCCTGTGAGAAGAGTGAAAGGGTAATACTGTTATGTTATTCTTAGTTGTTTACATGAGTTAACTAGAAAATGGCTACAGCTGCTAAGTGGTACTTATGGGCTTTGCTTGTTCCAAGTGTTTATGGTACAAATAAATACACAAGAAGAACCACATCCATTCCTCTCTACTAAGTACAGG
The DNA here is from genome assembly GCA_917880005.1 of Nanger dama. Taxonomy (NCBI): domain Eukaryota; kingdom Metazoa; phylum Chordata; class Mammalia; order Artiodactyla; family Bovidae; genus Nanger; species Nanger dama. Next base: position 4,398,952 of record CAKJTW010000085.1, on the reverse strand, counting down.
CGGCTCGGCCTCTTCTCTCTCTCTGCAACACCGAACATTGGAGGGTTTCTATGTTGGCCTCGCCCAGCACCCCAGCTCCTGCTTCACACTGCGCCTGGCCAAGGTGTGTCCCGGCCCCTGCGGGCAACAGTCTATCTAGGGAAGCTCCCTGCGTGTTCCCTTCAGGTTGAGCTTTCAGAGAACACCTGGGTTGGAAGGTTTGGGGACTGAGTCATCAGAAGGGGAATCACCACTGACTCAGGATCCAACGACTTGTTTCCACGCTATGGAAATACTGCCACCTCTGGGTGGGAGACAGCAGCTGTTTAATGTTCAACCCCCACCCCCACCACTGATACTCTGGATGTCTTCCTTCCTTCCCCTCCCCTCCTCAAGAACAATGTGTCTGAGAGGCTGGTCCCCTGAAGGCCTGGCCACCAGGCCTCTGTGTCTCGGTGATGAGAACAGACTCCTTTATGCCAGGTTGCCATAAAGACTGGACCTTTACATTTTTCCCTATTGGTGTCAAATAACAAAAAAATGTTCATCTTACTTATGGTCACAGAGTAGGAAAAATGGGATTTCTCGGTCCTTAATATATAAGTATTTACTAGAGTTCATCTAGGCCCTCCCCCGCCCCCTCGAGGAGATTAATCTAGAAAGTAGGTTTGAGATTCCTACTGTGGAGAATTTATAGTTTTCCCTCAGAATGGATCACTTGGGCTCTGGTATTAGGCTGCAAAGAGACATTTTTGGAGCAGCCCTCATTGGGATCCATGATTCAGGTTCATGCTTGGTGCATGAGAGGAGAACAGTAGGAAGGCTTAGGATAAGGGTTGTTATCAGAATCCCCATTTCCCCCAGTGAGTGATAATTCTCCTAACTGAAGCTTGGGAGGACGGAGTCCCTTTTGCCAAGTGAAAACCAACTCCTGTAATTGGAGAAGAGAAACTGCCCTTTTAAGAAGCTTCTAGAATTTCATCATTTAACTAAAATTTTTGGACTAGAGAACTATGACTTCAGGACAGTAAGTGAGGATTGAGCTGTTAATTGGTGAGTTTTGTTGACTTGAAAACACATGGCTGACCTTGCTGACTTCTAGCAACTCTTTCCTTAAATATTTTCTTTTATGTAGACTCAGTTTCTAAAAGTTTTACTCAATTCTAACTTCTTTATGGAGGTTTAGGGAGAAAAGAGAAGTGGTGTCATAAGGTAAAAGTCCTTTTCCACCTCAGAGTGAAGGCAGCCATGAAATGGTGTTTTTATTCTTTCCCAGAATCGGTGCCATCAACAACCACATCACAGAGCCAAGGGAAGAGCCTTCTACTCACAACTCCTTATTTATCCTCCTGGGCGCCAACTGCCTCCAAGTTCTCTGAGAGTCAGGCAAAGGGAAGAAGGGGGTAGCCTACACTAGTCTTTCCTCAGAATGAAGGCGTAGTTCAGTATGTGTGTGCGCGCATGCACACGTACGTGTATGTGTACCTCTGTGTGTGTGAATATAGCAAGTTTTTTTTTTTTTAAACACAAGACATTCTAAATTTTAAAGAGAAGAATTTCATACTAATATTTTCTCTGTACTAAAGAACTCCTACTAAGCAATTCCCTTCTCTTTCTTTCACTAGAATAACTTTCTAGAGGTTTTGTTTACTCTTTAACCTGTAAAGAAATGTGATTCTCCCAGACACTAGAGCAGTGTTGTGGCATCCTAGCCCTCTTCCTCCCACAGAGAATTCAAAACTCTTCTAGTCTTTTTGGAGGAGATGTTTAAGGGCTGACATACCACTCCAATAAAGGAGCAAGTTATGCTGTGCATGGCATGAATAATTGACTGCATTTGAGTTTGGGGTTTTAAGACACTGTTGACTTAAGCAAAGTAAGCCTGCAGTCCAGCTGCAGCTTGAGTTTTCTTGCTTTACTCTATCCAATACTGTCTGTCTTATCTAACAGTGGCCCTTTTCAGACCTTTCCAGGTACAACACTTTGACCAAATCTTCAAGCTCCGTTCGGCACACACGACTTGAACACATCTGGCTGATCTGGGCTTCTCCTTCAGTGAAGATCTTCCACTGGCCTAAAGGGAAACACAAAGTGGCCCAGAGATGTGAGAGGGGGCAGAGCCAATGAGGAGCAGAACTGACACACCCAAGCCTTTCCTGAATGCTCACGGATCTGCCAGGGGAGCTCAAAGACAGACGTCATGAACTTTCAGCAAAACAGACCTTTCCTGAAACACTTTCCTGGGGACAGATGTGGAACATAGGTCACAGGGTCTTCATTTCAACACACAGCATTTGTCAGAATCCCAAAAGTAAAACCTAAGTGTTATTCTTGGGATTTTTACAGTCTACTTAGTTAGCATTTAGGACTTACTTCACTATCAGGTCGTTAGCTCTTAGGTGGCAGTAGGTCAAATAAGGCACTTTGGGGACCTGTACCTGGTGCATTCCTGGGGCTTGGCTTACTCTCTGAGGCCTGAATATTAGTTTGGGTTACTTGATTGTTTACTGCTTATTTCTTTATTCCTGCCAACCTTTGTCAAAAACTCTCCCCTCTCAGTTCCAGTGAAGTGGATGAACCTAGAGCCTGTTATACAAAGTGATGTAAGTCAGAAAGAGAAAAACAAATATCGTACATATATACAGTCTAGAAAGATGGTACTGATGAACCTATTTGCAAGGAAGGAATGGAGATGCAGATGGAACAGACTTGTGGACACAGTGACTGGAGAGAGTGGGACAAATGGAGAAAGTAGCATTGACATATATACACTAAGATGTATAAAATACATAGCTGGTGAGAAGTTGCTGTATAACACAGGGAGCCCATCCTGGTGCTCTGCGATGACCTAGGGGGTGGGAACGGGGGGGAAGGGAGGGAGGCTCAAGAGGGAGGAGACTTATGTATAATTATGACTGATTTGCATTGTTGTACGGCAGAAACCATCACAACATTGTAAAGCAATTTTCCTCCAAGTAAAAATACATTAAATTAAAATAAAGGCACTCTAGATATATTTAAATGGATACTAAATGCTAAGAATGAGAACATAAAAGCTTGAAGGCCCTTCGCAAAGAACTAGTAAAATAGTGCTTGCTTTGTCTATTGATATATTTTAGACTGAGTCAATCTTTTTAAATTGACTTGTCATTAAACTTGATTAGTATATACAAAACAACAACAACAACAACAACAACAACTCTCCCCTCTACAACAACAACAATAACTTTCCCCTCTACTTTGTCTTATGCCCACATGCTGAGAGTTCCAGTATCACATCTACCAGGGGACCCCTCTCTGCTCTGGGTGAACACAACTGCATCCCTCCTGCTTCCTGTCATCTTTATTCTGGTCCCCTTCCAGTCCCTGTTTTCTCCTCCCTCCCCCAGAACTGTCCACATTTCCAATGAATCCCTACCAACTTCTCTATCCTCCCTCCAGTCATGCTAACTGAGCAAGTGGTTTTGAGCGTGTACCGTGTGCTGAGTGCTGGAAACCACCGGATGTTTCTGAACCATCCCTTTTCTAATTTTCCTGGTCCCTCCGTGGCATGATTTTCCTTTCCCTGCTATTGCTCCGGCAAATTGGCTTCCTAACAAAATGCTCACCTGCATACCCTCTTCAGTCTTCCTTTCATCTCCATAATGTTGCCACTTGGAGAACCTATTGTCCAAGGTCAGCAAGCTCGTCTTAATCCAGAACTGACATTGAACCTCTTTTCTTTCTCTCACCACAGGAGATCATGTCCCCCCATCCTTACAGCCTCCCATCTTGCTGCTTCTCTCTCACTTGGATTCTTCACTTCTCTCTAGTCTCTCAGAATTAAGGGGAGATGGGTTATGTAAGAAAGCAGCTTCCATCGAAGCCCTGCAGTGTGGCAGGATCTGACAGGCACATTATACACAGGGTCAGGCTTGCACTTCTCTGTCCCCAGGTGACTCTGCACGATCATCTCATCACTCACCGCCTTCAGCTGCACACAGAGGAACACATCATCTACCTCCATTATACACCCCCAATGCTAACTGTGATGGGAAGAGTTTACTCAAATCATCTTCCAAGTGCCCCAGTGCCTAGCACAATGCCTGGCTCACAGTATGAACAAAAATATGCTCTCTGAAATTAACTGGTAATTTCAAAAGTCACATTATTGATCGTAGGATCCTAGATTCTGCCTCCTTTATTCCCTACTCATAGGAACTTCCAATTCCATTTGAATTCTCCTACCGCCCAGTTAGTTGTCTACTCATCTCCTGAAGAATAAACACTTGACCTTACCAATCCTATGTCCAGCTGCCTACTGGATAACTCTGCTCAGATGGACTTCAAACATGTTCCAAATAAAACTCATTTTTTTCACCAATTCTCATTCTCCAGTTTCCTACCGGTGAATGGCATTACTCTTCACTCAATCTATAAAGTTGCTAATTTGGAGTCATTCTAAACTCATTTCTCTCTTTGCTCCTGATCTTGATGGTGTAACTTCCGCCCCTCACAGGGACACCTCCTCCTCTGTCTAAGTGACTTGATACAGTCTAACAGCTTCCTATAGACATCACCAGCTCTCTCACTAGAAACCCACTTTCCACTCCGTATAGCAAGTACCACTTTCTAAAATCCAGATATGAATACATATTTCACTTGCTTAAAAACCCCCACTGGAGTTCTCTGGTCTGGAGATCAAGTACAACTTCTTAGTGTGGCATATATCAATTTGCCAGCAAAGATCCATCTAGTCAAAGCTATGGTTTTTCCAGTAGTCATGTATGGATGTGAGAGCTGGACCATAAAGAAGGCTGAGCACCAAAGAATTAACGCTTTTGAACTGTGGTGCTGGAAAAGACTCTTGACAGTCCCTTGGACTCTAAGGAGATAAAACCAGTCAATCCTAAAGGAAATCAATCCTTATTTATTGAAAGGACTGATGGTGAAGCTGAAGCTCCAATCCTGTGGCCCCCTGCTGTGAAGAGCTGAGTCATTGGAAAAGACCCTGATGCTGGGAAAGACTGAGGGCAGGAGAAGGGGGCGACAGAGGATGAAATGGTTGGGTGGCATCACTGACTCAATGGCCATGAATCTAAGCAAGGAAAGACAAGGAAGCCTGGCGTCCTGCAGTCAATGGGTTCATGAAGAGTCGGATGTGACTGAGCGATGGAATAACAACTGGCTTCTTTAGAATATGGCTTCTCAAAGTCATACATGCTTAATAAATGCATCTGAGAGCCAAGAAACATCTTTCCAAGGCACCATCTTCATGCACTTGATATACTGTGTATAAGTTTGCAGCAACTACCCACGCTCCTTGCCTGCTATCTCAACTTCTCACTGGCTTCTTCCAGGCCCTCTACTTCCTGCCTCCAACTTGTCTCACCTTTCTGTGCAACCTATGTGGCCTTTGTGATTCTTTGTCACCCACACCCACATTTCTTGTTTGCTCCTGTCTGAGTCTTCTCTTAGGATGTACCCTCTCCTTGGACTGATTTCCTGACCTGTTGTCCAATCACACCCTTCTCTTTCAAAACCCACCTCCTCCCTGACTAAGCCCACGTGGTTCTCATCTCATTGTTTTTCGCAGATTCCCCTGAACACTTAGGTATTTAACTCTTCAGAAGTATACTAATTCATAATGAACACACTTTCATGTTCTGTCTCACCCATTAGAATTCCCAGTGAATAGAAATTCTGTGCCTTTTATTCCTTTAGAAGTCCTCTCATCCCCTCCCCCCACCTCGCTCCCTCCCGCGGTGCCTAGCAGGATTTTGTCCCAGGTCCACCTAGCCTAGAAAGCCTAGGAAGAGTTGCTAGTAGGCTTGAGTGCTTTTAAAGAAACATGACCACCCAGGGCAGTTACAAGGAGTCAAACAGAACTTTGAGACAATCCAAGAATCGATATGCAGTCATCTTCTCTCTGTCTCTCTCAGCCCCACCAGTGAGGTCATAGCTTTCCAGATGTGAGATCTCCACATCTGGATAGATCAGAACTCGGAACCTCTAAAGACTCTGGGTTTCATTACCCAGAGGAGAGACAGAGAATAGTCTCTCTAAAGTTGATGTGGAGCATTGCTCCTGTTCAGTGAGAACACAGCTGGTACTTCAGTTGGGGAGACAAGACGTGGAAAACTAGATGTGTTTTCCAAGGAGGAGAGAAGACAGTTGTCACTTACTCAGCGTTGTCCTGGTCACCAGCTTGAAGTGATGGAGTTCCTCAAACATCCTCTTAGAGATCTTCTCAATATGGAAGTGCTGGAGGATGCCTGGGGCCAAGCAAAAATCGGGCAGATGGTCAGGTGCTGTCTGGAACCAGCAACACTGTTTTCTGCTTGAGCTAAGCATATCATCTCATTACTGGGGCTTAGGAGTCTCGAGCTGGACTGTGTAATGTGCTTAACCAGGAACTTGGTTGACTCGAGGGTTATAATCGACTGCTTTTGTTTTCTTGGCTCACTGACCTTTCCCCTGGTTCTCCAGAGGATGGAGATAAGGGAGACAGAGCTGCTGATCGTGGGACCCATTCCTGGGGAAAGCTACGGGGAATCAAGCATGGGTGCTGGTTGGAGTTTCTGTAGCCAAAGGCAGTATTAGACATTCTGCCCTTGTCCCCAGTCTAAGTTGGCTATGTTCCTGCCAAGCCACTGGGATGTTCCCCTGGCTCAGCAGTGACAACTTGAAGCGGGCTTTGCACATCGGTCATTTGTGTAAATGGAGAAGTCATCCCACTTTCTAAACTCCCCAGAAAGCATATTTTCCTTTGGGAAACAATCATAGCTCCTTTTGCTTTCCCTTATAAAAATGGGCAGAGTGAAAATAACCGGGTTCCCACAGTCTCAACCTTGCCCAAATAGCTTTCATCAGAATAACATGTGAACAACAGAAAACTGCCTTGCATTTAAGGAGCAATGTTACCAGCCCACTTAAATAATCCTCCAGAAGTCTACAGGAAGCAGCGGACATGGAACCTGGGTTTTCCTCTGTCCAGCATGCACAGATCTTTGATGACCCAGTGTTGTGTACAACAGGCTCTTAGAGGAGATAGTAACCAGCTGAAAAGCATCCACACCCCTCTGTGGGGCAAAGCCAACAGAACAGTGCTTAGTCCTGGTGACTAAGGAGCTAAGGAGTTAAGAGATGGCAAACCAACATTCCTAGGTCAAAAGCGAAAATAAACAGTGCTGAGCCTTATATGTGTGTTCTAGCATATTTTTAAAGGGGTACAGAGAAGTTCCTGTTCTTTTGAGAAAGAAAGGAGACAAAAAATGTCCATATATACTAGTGCAGTTGTTTCTCAAAGATGGGTCCAAGTCCTGCCTTTAGCAGCATCATCTGACTATTTGTTAGAAACACAAGTGTTTAGATACTCCCCTTGGCTGACTGCACTCAAATATCTTGGATGGGGCAAGGTAGCTGTGTCTCACCCTAGCACCTTGTGTGATGCTAAAACTTACTTGAGTTTGAGCACTCTCAAGCCTTAGGTGGGATCCAGTTGCAAAAGGATGTGCACTATTTCCAAACTGAAATGTCACCTCTACACTTGGATTCCTTGAAAACTTGACCAGACTAGATCAGCCTTAGTTTTTTAGCTATGGGATGATTTGAATAGATGTAGGTTCACAATGAACAAAATGTAGCTTGCTTGGGTATTCAATGGGAGTAATCAGGAAAGGAATGGGACCTCATGCCTGGGATTGTCCCTCCTGTGAGACTATATTTTCTTGAGGCAAGAGGTCTCAGTATGATTTGAAACTCTGCTTGGCACTGAATGAACGCATTTTCCTGTTTGTTGAACTTCATCTTGGAAACAATAGTAGATTACATTTGGGAAGTTTACAGTCCCGGCTGTACACCAGAATCACCTGTGGAGCTTTCTGAACAAACCCTTAAGCCCAAGCCCCACTCCTGGAAAATTAGTCAGGCTCTCTGTGGGTAGGATCAGGCATTTGGTATATAAAAACGTTCCCAGATGAGTCTGATGTGCAGCCAGGGTTAAGAACCACTCCTCCAGCCTTGGTTGTGTGAGAAAGACAACAGACCCCTATGGTCAATACTTACTTTTTAGCCCAGGTCACAGTTAAAGGGCACAGTAGCAACTGTGTGAGTCATGTGTTCATTTCTAAGCAAATGGGAAATCTGACTGAAACAGGGGAACAGGTTGAAGAAAAATGAAGATGACTCTTCTCCTCCTTCCCTGTGTCCCCCCTTACAAAAAAAATAAAATAAAATAACAAGAGATTAATGTCGTCTGGCTCACCTTTTCGAATGGTCCAAACATGGACCTCTACCTGAGGCGGTCTCTCTGTCTCCAATGCTATTTTTCTGGTGGTCTCCCCGTCCTCCATGAACACAGACTCATATACGGGCATTGTTTCTTCTCCACAAAAGTAGCCTTTGCTGTCAAAGCTTTGGCCCGGAAGTTCTTCTGGAATCAGGAAGTGAGTAGAGATTTGTCATGGTTTTCCAAAAGTCAAAGCAAACCTCTGCATTTATGTAGTCTCAGCATTCACAGCGCTGCACAAGCATCAAAAGTGGACAATCTACAAGGACATTCCTACAGAGATAGAAATCCCACCAACATTTCACTGCCCCTGTAACAGTCACCAGATCACAAAGAGCACATGACCTTTAAGTCCATGTGATGACAGAACACTGGCCCCAAACCCACCATGGATCCACCATCACTTGAAAAGTGGAGCTTCACAAAGAGGAAGAATGTGACCAGATACAAAGATGCTGGGCACTTAAGGGAACAGAGGATTTTCCATGCTGGGTCAGGATCATGGTTGGCCTAGCTCAGTGTTGCCAACAGAGACCCAAGGAATGGGCTGATGGAAGGCCTCAGTTAACTTCCATAACATCATTTAGGTATACTTAGAAAACATTTATGACACTCATTTATGTGCATATACTTGCCCAAAGGATCTATCCAAATTGGGCTGACATTTCTGAATGCTCTTTGGTTTGTTTTCAAGGGGAATGCTAATACCGGATCAACACCAGTGCCAAAACCTAGATGTCAGATTAGTCATATGTACACTATGCCAAATGAACGGTTGGAAGACACAAAAAATTGGTCAAATACCTCAACTATGGATCATTTAAAGTATACAATAAATTGCTGGATTTCAACTTCCAGGCATAGGGATACCAGCCCCCTTACTCCTCCTGCTCTACGCTCCTCTTTCCTCAGCCCCCTACCAAAAGAAGTTGCCCTTGTTTGGTTATCAGTGAGTTAAGTTCTTACTGGCCTTGTAATGAACATCCTCTTCAGCTGTGTATTTAAAGCGTAATGCTCAAATCAGGAACAACAAAGAAAAGCTGAGGACACCCTGACAGATTTTGAATATGTGCAGATACCATCTGTAAGAATATCTGATGAAAGCACTGGGTGTTGAGTGCTTTGGACCCATGACTTTAATTAGGGGGATTCACTCTTACCCAGTCAGATGCATCCGGACTAGAGTTTGTATTCAAATTGCTATTCCATGTCTCCTGCTGACCTGATTACCTCTCTCATTCCCACCACCATTTGGGCACTAGAAGGACAAAATCCTAGTCTTCTCTGGGTGATTTCAGGTTGTATTACACAATTTGCAGATTATCCTAGAGTCAAGCTTACTTTCCCCTTTTGTCTTTCTTTTCAGTAATTTAAGTACTTGGTGGGTTGGTCTTTTTGGTGAAATGCTAGGTAATTAAGGGATGTGTGCTAGCACTTTCCAAATGAGTGGAGGGGGAAGAGGTCACGGAGTATACAGGAACCTCTGTGTATTAATTACCAGCGTCAGAATGAGAGTCTGGTTCATGTGTTAAATCCTGCTCACCAGCTATAGTTATAACTGCAATAAGAAATCCATGAAGGGACTTCAAGTACCTATAATATGCTAAAAATTTCTCCCAGTGTCCTAAAAAGTCAGCCTGTCCCACAACCCCTCCTCCAAGAGCTTAATTTACTCACTACAAGGGATTGACAAACAACAAAATCCATTAGTGACTCATCCAGGCTGGCACGTGAAAATATTAAGAGTAAATAAACAGAGTGTGTCTTTTGAACTACTCCCCGGCAACCTCTTCATTCCACACCCTTCACTTCAAGGTGCTTCCTGATCACTGCGTGTTCACCTACTTTATTTCCTTCCAGGGAAGCATGACATGTCTGAAGTCATTTCTGGCCATTACCACTTTGCATGAGAATGTTCATGTCCTGAGTTCTCCAGAACTAAGAAACTGAGAAACCATTCCTTACGGAAGTGGGGATGACTGACACAGGAGATGTATCAGTATTATTCCAGCCTGAGAAACAAGCTTAACCTTTTCCTGCTGTAACCCAAAAGGAATGTGTCATTATGGGAATTCTGGGTATTGGGGTGGTATGGTGGGGTTGAGAGTGAGTTGGGGAAACTTCAGGCAGTAGAAGTCCAACACAACTCCAAGATATGGCCACTGATAAATAAAGCAAGGCCAGCCTCCGCGAGAGCAAAGACGAGAGAGAGAGAGAGGTGAAACTCACATCCTACATTTTGGCCTTGCTTTGTTACTGGAGGGCTCTGCAATCGTTTGTTCTAAGAAAATTTTTGACTGAATCATTTGCAAATTTTCTCTCTTTTCTGTTCTCAGCATGAATAACTGAATTTACTCTTCTTTCTTCTGTCAATCTCTTCCCTGCTCACTCCTTTATTCCTTTTCTTCTGTGTTCTGTGTCATTGTCTAAGAGGCTGAGGATGTCATGACCTTCCCTTTTTCACCCCTTCACATCATTCAGGACTCACACTCCTCAGCATCATTCTTCATAGAAGCTGACCCTTACCAGTTTTTTGAAAATGCTCCACCCTGCCGGTCCCCTTCACCTGATCTCTGTGTTTTTTTTTTTTCTTCCCAGTACTCAGCACCACAGAAAATTACCTTATTGTTTTGTGTTCATTGTCTTTCTTCTCCTGCCAGGATGTAAGGAGCATTGCTGGCAAGTAGCCTGCATCTGTCTGCTTTATCTCCCTATTCTTAGTGCCTGGAACCATGTCTTGCACACAGTAGGCACAGAATATGTGTTTCCAGATTGCATGCTGCATGAACAAGTGCATGCCCCTTGAGGCTCTGCAGTCACCTCCGTGGCTAGCATCTCTTGGAGGGAAACATGACTATCAGAGGAAACTTACAATTCACAGACACCTGTGTGTGGCCTACTGAGGGCAGGTGACCGAATGGGACAAGACACTCTCTCCTCCATGTTGCCCAGTAAGTCTGCCATCTCTACATGTCTGAGCAGTGCGGGAAAGTGGGAAAAGCCACTCTTCCAGAGAAACAGGTTTAGTCAATGAGACTCTTTAAGATATTGCCAATTGGGATTCTGAGAGCAGTTTTAAAAAATAAAAGCCTTTATTTATTTTTCTAGTTATAAAAGTCATACACATTTACTGCTTAAAATTTAGAAAATGCAGATAAACAAAAAGAAGAAAAGAATTGCCCATCATCCAGTCACCCTAAGATGGCCACTGCTACATTCTGCCATATGTCCTTCCAGTTTCTTTTTTTTTTTTTTTGGTCTAAGCATATTGTCAATGCTATTCATAAACACAAGTAGTGGGATCATAACTACATATTCTTTTGTAGCTTGTTCTTTGTACTTAATAGATGTATTGCAAGCATATTTCTGTGCCATTAAATCTTGTTCTATGGTGATTTTTAATGGCTGTATAATACACCACAGTGCAGATGTACCGCAATTTATTTAACCATTTCCATACTGGTGGACTTTCAGGTTGTCTCTAATATTTCACTATGGTAAACAGCACTGCAGTAAAAATACTTGTTTGTATATATCTGTATGTCTCTGATCACTTTCTTTGGATTTCTAGTAGCACTGCTTAGCCAGAGTGTAAGGTGGGACACATGTACACCCATGGCTGATTCATGTTGATGTATGGCAAAACCCATCACAATATTGTAAAGTAATTAGCCTCCAATTAAAATAAATAATTTTTTAAAGAAAAAGATAAGCATAAGATTTGAATAAATGCCACTAATCTGAAAGGCAACATTTGTTCTGTGTCCTGTGCTCACACCCTTTTGTCTCTTCCCCTCTTATTTGAATCACCTACACCCATCCAATCCTAACCATACAAAGAAATGGGATTAGTTTGAAGGTGTGAGATTGAAATTGGAATATTATATAGCGGGAGGGTAGTCTAGGTAACTATTAATTTGTATCTGAAATTATCTTGTTCTATTACTTTTACGATTCTAGGTGTTACACCCTTGACAGGAGAGAACACGGTATTGGTGGACCTACTTCTAAGTGACACTAAAAGGCCTGGGGGTTCCAGTGAGATCGTAAACTTGGAAGTTATAAGGTCATCGTGGCTGGGTGGCCGCCATGTTCATATCCACAGAATATGCTCTCTCCCTGTCCCTACTAAATATCGCTCATCATCAACCTTAATGCCCCAGTCCTCCACTTCATATCAGATAGCTCCTGGCCTTCCTACCCATATGTTGCCCCCTGTTTACTTTGGAAGATGAAGGTTGTTACATTAAGAAAGATTTTATTTGTGCTATAAATCAGTGCTTCTCAAACTTTAATGTGCATTGGAATCACCTGGGCAAACCTTATTAAAATGCAGTTGGTCTGAGGTGGGACTTGAGAATCTGCCTTTCTAACTAGCTCCCAGGCACTGCTGGTCCAGAAACCATACTTTGATTAGCAAGACCATAAACCAACCTGAGCCTCCAGCAGTGGTTCCCAAAGTTGTCTGCAAATTACAGACAAGAAGGCCTGGGGGTCTTCTAAAATTCCAAATCCCAGGCTACACCTCAAATGACTTAAATCATAATAGCTGGGGATGAGACATAGGTATTTTTAGAAGCTCTTTGGGGGATTCCAATGTGCAGAGAAGTCTGGGAACCACTGGCCAACATGAAGATGCTCGAAATACATATATACATTGACTAAGTCCATGTTTACCTGCTACTCATGAGGAACTGCCTAAACTGAATAAATGATTTAACTCTTTGCCTACATTTTAAAACATTTGTTCTTTTTTTTTTTATGTTTACAATAATGCTTTGCAGGTAAACATAAGAAATGATAAATTCATGTGCCTGGAAGTGACTAATTCATTCAGTCCTAGAATGTTAGAGCTGGAAAAGCCATAAGAAATCTATTCTAACTCTCTCATTTTATAGAGAAAGAAACTGAGGCTCAGAGAGGTGAAGTGACTCATTCTAGGTCACACAGGAAAGCAGTGACAGAGCCAGGGCCAGAATGCTTGGTTACCAATCCAGTACTCTGTCAACCCCAATACTATGGACTGTGTTTTTCTCTAGCTCATGTGTCAAAACCACCATTTAACTAATTGATTGCCTTTATTAAAACAAACAAACAAACAAACAAACAAACATGTCACATCTTCTACTGGCCTGGAAAAAACAATGGGCTGGAAGCGACCTGGGTTCCAAGCCTTGGTTTTATTATCTATTTCTGTGACTCTGGGCAAGTCACTTAACTTTATGCACCTTAATTTTCTTTTATTTCATAGATAAATGATAATATTATAGAATTTTAGTATTGTAAGGAAGCTTGGATATCAACCGATCTGGCACATTTCCAAAGTCACACATCAGCTTATGAGCAGAACCCGCTCTCCTTCCACTGTACCTCACCCATTTCTAATCCTGTCTGCAAGAGAAAATGGAGGTGACTGTGCTTTGACAAGTTAAATGGTGTTATTAACGAAGGAGGCTATTGTCCTTCCTAATAATCACAACAACCTAAGTTCTCTAGGATTTAGAAAAGCAAAGTTTAAGTTCAGTCCTTACGGCTACATGAGTTCAGAGGTGTGGTAGACACAAGCAAATCCCCAGCCAATTTCTGGTAAGTCAGTGTCTTCCAAGCAACCACCTTATCAGCCCTTCAAAAGGGGAGTGAATGTAGCTCCTTATTAGCTATTAGTAGAGCTATTACTGTTACAAATACATGGCAGGTTTCTGATGCTCAAAGAACATTGAAGATGACTATGTGGGGAATCTTGGTCAACCAAAGGCAGGGCTTCCAACCAACGCACCTTTTGCCTTTTACCTGGACACACCTTGCAGCACTTTCCGTCTATTTTTGAGGATACTTGCAGGGGTATCGATTGGGGCAGTGGATTTTCTTGCACTCTTGCTTGGTGACATTACAAGTGCACAGCACACACTCCACAATGCCAAATGCCCGGAGGTTTGGGTGCCAGGACTCGCCATGGGAATAGGTCTTTCCATTGGAAACACACACTGGAAGAGAACATAGGACTGGAAATTAAAGGCTAGGAAGCTGAAATGGGCCCCTGTACTCAGAGCCCAAGCCCTGAACCCCTTAAGACATCAAGCATCCTCCATTCTTGTCGTAGCCATAGAGATAGGTTCACAGAGCAGCTTCTGCAACCAAAAAGAGCGTAGGCCTTGTTACACTGTCAGCAATTATTCCAGATCTTCAACAGGCCTTTGGATGCTCACAAGGGCCTGACACACAGAAGGCCATCAATAAATATATTCTAAATGGAGGAATGAATGGATGTATGAAAGCAGAGTTCTGTGTGTCCTGGGTGTCTGATAAAGAACCTCGGCTAGAATGATGCATTCAGACCTGCAGTTCCATAGAGGATTGGGATGGCCCAAGTGGATGTGCTTCTAGACATGAAAATCTCCCAGGAAGGTTTGTTGCCCAGGGAGGCTAGAAGCAAACACTACTGCTCTTCTCAAAGTGCCAAGTTTTTCCAGATCCTGAGGCAAATCCTTTCAGGTCAAATGCTATGAGGATCTGATCTAGTAACACAGGTGGGTATGGAGATTATTAGTGCTAGCTTATTCTCTGACATGGGAAAGAAAGTGTTGAGACAAGATTGAGATGGAAAGGACCTACCCCTCCTGGGTAAATGGTGGAAGGTAGCCTTTTTTGCCTCTAATCTTCTGGTAATATCCCATCTCTTCATAGTGGCTGTAGAGATTTGGCTTCATAGTGGCTGTAGAGATTTGAATTACTGCCTGCCCTTCAGCTACCCTTTGGTGGTCTTACATTTATTGAGTGGAAGAGACGTCACCAGCTCCAAGTTTTTTTTTGGGAGAGGGGGTGGTGGAGCTTGCAAGAACAAACATTTGGGCTGCAGGCCGTGGGAGTCTATGAAGGGAAAGGGTCAGAGGAATAACCTTCAGTGCAAACCAATCAAAAACACATCTGACTCCCTAAGGTAAGGCACAGAGCTATGCTCTGGTGTAAGACCTGCCCATGCTGCAAACAGGGAGGTCTAAGAATGAGTTCTCTCCTTTTGGAAAGTGCCGAGACATTCTGGAGATTTCCAGCCATGACGGGGACTGGGTGTGTTTCTCATTATTCCCATCATCTCATCATACCCGGGGAGACCTGTAGGCACTGAAATCAACAACATCTCTAGGGTGGGTCCTATCACTTAAGGAGGGGCAAGGGTGGGAGAAGGAGCCCCACTTGGGGCGTTTCTAGGAACTGCCTGATTTGGCTGCAAGACAGTGGCCTCAGAAGGATGACTCACTGGGCTATTTCTTTCTCTTCAAGTCCACTGGGTCACATTAGGAAATATGGACGATGTTAGCTGCCTTTTCTTATCCTCTGTAAGAGCTGCTCTAGTACTAGGCACTCTAACAGGTCAATCTATGTAAAGATTTCAAAGACCCTAAACCAGAGAGGAACCAAATGACAGAAAGATAAAGTGAGGATGGAATCACAGGACAAGATGGACCAGATGTGTTGTTCTCTCTCCCGCCCATCCCTCTTCTCTCTCCTCGCCAGACAGTGGCATTCCCTTCTGGACAATGTGATCACGTGGGTGCAGACTCTGCTTCAAGAAAACTTAGGCTGGACTCAAGAATGATGGGGTCTTATTGTTTCTCCTCTTGGGGTCTAGCAAGGGACAGAGGAGATGTATCTCAGAGGAGTATGCTGTCAGCAGGAGGGATAGAAGCACAGCAGGCAGGACCATTGGACTAGGGGAATCATCCAGACTAGGTGAGCGCCTGCACTCTGAAGGGTAATACAGTGAGATCTATTCTCTAGGGTAAAACGCAGCCTTCTCCTCACCAGCAAATTCTCAAGATGATTCTGAGTCATCCAGCTGGGGCGTTGGGAGTTGGAGGTGGGCACAAGTGACTCTCCAGTGAACTATAATAGAAAACGGTCAGGGAGAGAATGGAATGGCTGAGTCCAAATAAATGGGGGTAACGAATAAATGTAAACCAGCTGGGCATTTTGTAGGACATGGAGAAATGAAGGGATGAGCCTCTGCCCTGAAAATGAAGAGGTCTGTGGAAATTATGGGATTTAGGATTTTTCAAAGTCCATTTCCCCTCATTTTTTTTTTTAAGACTTTGAAATTCTTTCAGAGCAAATGGAATCTATTCAAGGCAATTTAAGATTAAAAATCAAACTGCATCTTTACCTAAACTCTCCCTTTAGTAAATTCATATCAGAATGCCTTGGAATTTCAAAATAATAAATTTCAAATCAAACCCAGATCAATAGTAAATATTTCCAATTCTGCTAATACATCACCATTTTTTATTAAGAGTTTTATTTTGAATGTTCTTCTTTTAAGCCTCTTAGTTTCAAAAGCAATTAATTTTTAAAAAATCTGTAATCTGAAATTTACATCTAACTAGTAACAGATGTGATCAATTAGCTTTGGCCTGACTTGCTTTGTTGAGATTTATAGTAGGGGTTCTTTTAACGGATTGTTTTTCACCCATGTTATTCAATCATTCGGTTTAATAATTTATTACTTTTAACCCAGAGAACTGCCTTTGATTTGTTTTTCTTTTAAAGGAAACAAAACACGTTTGTGGTTTCATAATAAGGAACCAGCTGAGCTTCTGCTCTGATGAGCTGGTTGACAGGATGCCTAGAAAAGTAAGAAGTAGTCAATTATTTGATTGAATTTCTCCCCCACCCCACTACTGGTGGGGTAGAGAAGTGTGGTGCAGGGTCTCGGTGGAGAACTATGTGCAGGAGGGAATGGGGCCGTGAATTCGTGTGGGTACCTGCTGTAGTTAGCTGGTCATCCGAGTGGGCTACATGGTGGTACTAACCTAATCAGTCTGCCTGTGGCTCAGCCAGGAGGTTTCTGGATTTCTCACTGGATTACTCATTTCTAAGCATAATCTCCTCCTATGAATTAGAATCCCTGCGTATGGAGCCTGGAATAAGTACCTTCCACAAGAATCCCAGGAGAAGCTGGGGCAACAAGGGGTAAGAACTGCTATTTCTAAGGTTCGGATGAGAAATTTAGAAGCGTTTAGAGCTGAGTACCTTTGAAGATTGGGTGTCCGGCTGGAAAACAAACCACCTTTCATCTTGTTAAAGCCCCAGTGAACTTTCCCAAATGACTTTCAACCCCCAGGGGCAAGGGATAAAATGCTGGATGGTGCGTTAGATTCACTGCTTTCTCACCTTTTGTCCTTAAGTAAGGACAGATGTGCCTGAAATATAAACTATGGCCTTTGGACTGACAGTCCCCTGGAGCTGCTCGTCCACGCTGGCATGGTAGATTGGATGGTAAGTGATCCATGTGATAATGTCTGATATGCAGGGGATAAAGGGTCCTTTCCCAGCTCCAGCCCTCCAAAGGCTGAGGCCGCTGAGGCCCCGACTGGGTGTGGTACCAAAGAAGTCTGTCCCTTACCTTGTCCATGCTTGTGTTTGTTATTGATAACGATCTGCACGATGGTCCCCGAGGCTTGCTGGGAATCCATGAGTGCTCCCCGGTGACTTCTGGCTCCGGGAAGCGGGCAGACCTCCAGCCTGTCGGCTTGGTGGAGGATCATAGTGTGAGCGGTGATAAGAATGCCTCTGTGAAATGACAAAGGACAAACTCAGCCCCCTCCGATTCTGCCCCATGAGGAGACCAAGATGGATCTAGCTACCTTACAGGCTGTTTGATGAGTTTGATGAGCTCTAATCTTAACTCCATGTCCACCCAAACCCAGTCGAGAAACTGGGTGTGTAGGACCAACAACACAGGTAGCATGCTGAGGTGTCTCTCTCCTGGTAGGAGACTGGACTAGATTGCCAGCAAGAAAATAATCGCCCAGGGTAAAGTATCTTTCCTGTTTCCAAGAATCTCACCTTTGGGTTTAAGAAGTTAGATTGTTGCCTGCAATACAAGGCAGAGTGTGATAGAGGCCAAAGGAGAAGGATAAAATGCTGTGCAAATTAAGACCAAGACAGAGCTTGTAGTCAGGGAGAGTTTGCGACCTGGGCCATGAAGGGTAAGTGGACTTTTACAGGTAGACTTGGTGAGGAATATTTTAGGCAGAGATTTCCAAGTTGAGAAGGTATAGTAGAGAACATAGAATCCATAAAAGGGAAGAGTTGGAGGATAACATTCCAAAAAGTGGGTTAGAGCCGGATCATGGAGGACTTGAAATGATAGGCTAAGGGGTGAGGACTTTATTTGGTTGGCAATAGAGGTGAGAGTATAGAAGTCTTTCAGGGGATTTTTTTTTTTTTTTAAGTATGGGGAAAAAAAAAAAAGGCTGTGTTTCAAAACACTGAGTCCTGATAATGTGCAGGGTGAACTGGATAGGAAGAAGAGGCAGGAGACAAGTCTCATCTGGATAAGAGGTACTGACATGCAGGCTGCTGCTGCTGCTAAGTCACTTCAGTCATGTCCGACTCTGTGTGACCCCATAGATGACATGCAGGCAGATGTAGGCAATGAGATGAGGTCACAGAGCAGGGCACAGATACCTCAGACGTTTTATGGACAGAAGCATTGATTGTGTAGGATGATACTAGAATGTCAGCTCCAGAAGCGAAGACTTTGCTGTATCTACCACTGTATCTCCAGTGCCTTAACATCGTCTCCATCCTCTAGAAGGTGCTCATCAAAGCCTTGTTGAATGGATCAAGGAAAGCCACAGTCCCTCATGAAAGCTTAGAGTCTTGTTGTACAGATGACTCCATCACTGCTCTTTCAGCAAGGATTCAAGACACATGATGAGTCCATATTCTGCTATGCACCTCTCATCCAGGAGATGAAGTAGAATAGGGGTAGAAGAGAATGAAATGGACAGAGGCTACAACCTTAAGGCTTAAAACCAAATAATAGTGTGTTTTAGGGGTAACTGTCAGAGGTAAGAGAAGGGGATCCCCTGAAAGAACCAGGCAATTAAAAAGGAAGATCCTTATATTCAATGACAGAAATAGCAGGGAACATTGAGATGGTAGTTATGGGGTCCCCTGACCCCACCATCCCATAAAACATTTATTATAGTTATGCTCTATAGATACATATGTAGAAAATTTAGCTTTGGGAATTATTATTACTCCCTGGTTAGGGGGTGGGAAGGCCTTGGTGGGAGAAGGAGAGAGTGAATAGGAGCTGGAGTAAGAGAAAGAGAACATTAATTATATATCTAAGAAAAGCCCATCCTGGTACATTGCTATAAAAACTCACACAATAAGAATTTACATCAATTTATTATCATGCACACAGACAGTATTCTCAGTGCAAATATTTTTCATTCCCACAATGGCTCATATGTCTATTTCTGCCACAATCAACTCACATTCCACAAAGGCCATTACAGACTGTTCTGTCCTTTCTAGAGTTTGGTACAGTTTTGCCAAAGGAATACAGTTGCCAATAAGAGGACAGTTTGGCTGGTGGGTGTCCTACTGATTCCAAAAGGAGGGGGTTCGATGGGGCTAGAATTTGAGAGAAGATTGCTGCAAGTACAAGGAGTTCTCTGATTCATGCGGGCAAACACAAAATGAAAAGCTCGGTACCAGGGACTCAGAGCCTGGACATATGATAAGGGTAGAAAAATGATTCATGACACACACACACACAAAAAACCTCAGGGGTTTTGATCAGAGGCCAGCCCAGCCCTCTCCAAACCTCATCTCATTTAAGACTTGTTTTACAGAGAAACTGAGGCCAAGAAGAAGAGGGGCTTAATTTGGGGTGAGAGTGAAGGGCGAGTTTTGGGAGATGGCGGAAGAGTGGGAGAGCAGGGCAGGAGACAGGAAGGCTAACAGGAGGGGGGCGTGAGAGAGATCATATCTGGTTAAGCTCGGGAGTCCACAAATATTTGCTTAAAAGCTGCTGCAAAGAAAAATTCTCTCCTAGACAGAAGTCTGCTACAGCATTCACAACCACACAACCACTGGTCTCCACCTTGGCTGCACAGAGAATCACCTGGGGAGCCGTAAAAATAGGTGATCCCACCCCCACGGATTCCGATTGAATTGGTCTGGGGTAAGGCCTGGGCAACGAGATTTTCAGGGAACCATGTGAAGCCCAGGTTGAGAATCACTGACATAAAGGATCTTCTGTTTTGGCCGCAGGGTAGGGGGTGGTGATGTGTGATTTTGATTTAGGAGTAATGGCTCTTTAAGAGTCGTTCCCTTAAACAAAGGAAAGAGGCTTACCAGAGGCCTGTCTGACCTTGGAACTTACCAGGAAGGAGAAAGAGGCATTAACTCCTTGGAGTTGTAAGTGAAATGGGAGCTTATCTTTAAAACCAGCCTTGAATAATAGGCTGCTTGAGGAAGCAGGTCAAAACCAGTTAGGTAGAAAGGATCACATAGCGAGGCTTTGTTTTCTTCTGCTCAATATTTTGGTATTATTTGATTTACTGACTTGCAGGACTGACAAATATCTCAGGCTTCTGAGCTGGCTGTTACACAATTCTTTCCGGGTGTTGGAAAAATCCCCTGCCATGGTAGAAGCTACCCGGGAATTTCTTCTTGGCTTGTTCCAGTGTCTAAGATATATGGGCATTTTTTGGCAGAGACAGGAAGACATGAAAGTGTAGAAATGGCCTGGAAAATGCCTTCCTGTTTCTGTGTCTGTGCTACAGTTTTGCAAGTACACTCACTGTGTGTGCTAAAGAATTTGCCTGCAGGTTCGATCCCTGGGTCAGGAAGATCCCTTGGAGGAGGATACAGCAACCCACTCCAGTATTTTTGCCTAGAGAATCCTGAAGCAACTTAGCATGAAAATGCAGGAAATGGCAACCCACTCTTGGGGTATTCTTGCCTGGGAAATTCTATGGACAGAGGAGCCTGGCAGGTTACAGTCCATGGAACCACAAAGAATCAGACACGACTGAGGATGCATGCAGATGCACCATTGGGGAAACTGCTTTTACGAAGGAGTCATCACTGAATCACAGGTTCTCCTACTTGTGCATTTTGTAAAACTTGGTAAACTGAGGGTTTTCAGCCCACTTGGCAAAATAAGCCAATCAGCTCTGTTTCTGTTGACCCAAGGTTGTGATGGTTCCCTGGGAATAGGAACAGTCTACTAAAGAGCACCATCTACTGAATCAGAAATATGTTGTTGGGACTTCCCTGACAGTCCAGTGGTTAGGACTCCAAGCTTCCAATGCAAGGGGCATGGGTTCCATGCCTTGTCAGAGAACTAAGATCCTACAAGCCACACAGTGCAATGCCAAAGAAAAACAAAAACAAAACAAAACACAAAGAAGGAAATGTGTTGCTATGGTTGCCCTTCTTTCCCTCCCATGGGCCTGCAAAGGGTATTCAGAAGGGATTCTCTTACCTTCTAATAAGTTTGAAGAATTTCTCTCTGATTTGGGAGAAACTCCTATGGTCCACCCTCCACCCTCCATCTTTACAACATACACACATACATTTCACTCCACCTTCCATGCCCATTCATTCAATACATATTTATTGGGTGCCTACTATGTGCCAGGTACATACTTTTCTGTTACTACATATGCTATTTATTATTTAAATCATATCCCACAATATCTATCCCTTGTAGAACAAAGGAAAATATTTATTTATAATAAAGTGGAATCATCTGGACGTTCTGGCCTACCAGGCCCAAATATTTGTTTCTAAAGAAAAGTCTTGACCTCCTTTGAAAATTTATAACTCTTTCAAGGTCCTGCCTTCTATATCTGACCTTTTTGCTATGGGAAGTATCAGATTAAGTACAGTCCTGTGACTAGCAGTTTAGGAAGAACAATGAAATGAGGCTGAAATACAATGATGGAGACAGGGCTAGCCTGTGATGAAGTCAAGAAGAAATGAAAATTAATGGCATTACCAGCAAAACCACTGAGTGGGCCACAGTGCTTAGTCTTGGGGGCTAAGGCACCCAGCTTAAGGTGACTGAGACCTAAATTTGGCTTAGAATGGCATCTGGTTGGCAGTGACTAACTTAGCCACTCTCAATTTCATACCATGATAAAAAAAAAAATTGGGGCTGAGAAAAAGTGAAGTTCACAACACAGAACAGGGAGACTGATATCCTCTCCTATCAGGATCTGGAAGGAATCTCACTTAGTATAAAGCTGGTATATCACTGGATGGAGAAAATTCTTCCTTGGGGTCTATAGGAACCTTCAAGCTGAAAAGCCCACTCTCTCTTGCAGGAGTGCTGTTTTTTCGAGACATCCAGAGTATTCTCCACTCCACCCACAAATCCTTCTCCACTCATTGGGAAACAGGAGTGTCTTGAAAAGAATATGATTAGGCAATAAAACAAATGCAAATCCTTTAATCTCACTGCTGAGGGCGTTGGCAAGCTGGGGACATGAAGTCAGAAGTGGCACATGTGGTGGCCTTAGCCACACTGAGATGTTGTGTTGGTACTCATTATTTTATTAGGTCCTGGATCAACACCTTCTCTGTACCCTCATGATTCTTGGGCCTGACCTATAATTCCTTACCTTATATACAATGTCTGTTGAGAACTAATTCCTAAAGTTTTCAAAATCATTTAAATTTATTACAAAACTAATTCATGCTCATTGAAATACATCAAATAATACAGAAGATACAACACAAAGGTGGCGCTAGTGTTAAAGAACCCACCTGCCAATGAAGGAGACCTAAGAGGCACTGGTTCGATCCCTGCATTGGGAAGAGCCCCTGGAGGAGGGCATGGCAACCCACTCCAGTATCCTCGCCTCAAGAATCCCAAGGACAGAGAAGCCTGGTGGGCTATAGTCCATGGAGTCTCAAAGAGGTGGACACACTGAAATGACTGAGCATAGAGCACACATGCACCTTTCCTCCTGCCCACTTGCACCCCTTTGAGAATATCACTCTTAACACCTTGGTATATGATCTTCTAGATTTTTAGTATGCATTTACATATGTGCACAGACAATTTTTACAGAAGTAAATGAGAGTATACATTGTATCCTGAATGTTGTTTGTTTTCAGACTATATCTTGGCACTCCCTCCACTTTAATGCATTTTGATGTTCAGTACCACATTCTTTTCAACAAATGTATGATGTCCCATGCTGCTGCTGCTGCTAAGTCGCTTCAGTCATGTCCGACTCTGTGCGACCCCATAGACGGCAGCCCACCAGGCTCCCCTATCCCTGGGATTCTCCAGGCAAGAACTGGAGTGGGTTGCCATTTCCTTCTCCAATGCATGAAAGTGAAAAGTGAAAGTGAAGTTGCTCAGCAGTGTCTGACTCTTAGCGACCCCATGGACGGCAGCCTACCAGGCTCCTCCATCCATGGGATTTTCCAGGCAAGAGTACTGAAGTGGGGGTGCCATCGCTTTCTCCATGATGTCCCATAGGCTAGGTTTATTTAACCAAGCCCCTAGAGATAGCCTGTAGGTTGTCTCCTTTTGTCTTGCTTTTATGTAAATAATTCTACATTGACTGCTCTGTTTACTTCTATTGTGGGCTTCCCAGGTGGCGCTAGCAGTAAAGAATCCGCCTGCCAATGCAGAAGACATAAGAGATGTGGGTTTGATCCCTGGGTCAGGGAAGATCCCCTCTGGAGGAGGAAATCGCAAGCCACTCCAGTATTCTTTCCTGGGAAATCCCATGAACAGAGGAGCCTGGTGGGCTACAGTCCATGGGGCCGCAGAGTCAGATACAACTGAAGCGACTGAGGACACATACCTCTATTGTACAAGGGTATGATGAATGCCCATTTATGTACAATGAATGCCTTGGTTCATTTTGTACTGTGTACATTTTTTATTAAATTAAATATTCTTTAAATTCTATAATGCTTTACCATTTTCAAAAGTTGCATACTCGTGATTTCATACAATCCCATATGGACTCTCTCTATATAAAGTCCCAAAATATGATAGATCATTCGAACTGGACCATCTCCTTTTCTGATTTTTAGAGAATTGGAGTGTCACTGTACTTAAACATATATTTATTGGAGGGTTTCTCTCTTGTTAATTATTTCAAAATATAAAGGAATAAGAGATGCTACGACTATACATAGAGAGAGATGACCACTCCTAAGAGTTATTCTGAGATTAGCACCAAGAGGGGAAATGCGAAGATGCTGCAGGTAGAGAAAGGGAATCTGGCTGCTACCCTTCCCCTCTTCCAGCTGTATGACTGAGAGCCTACGACTTAGGGAAGGGTTTATGTGAACATGTCCAAGGTACCTATGCCCAAAGGATGGGCTGACCTACCTTGCAATCCCACAGAAGGTCCTCATTGTTGAGCTAGGGGTAGTGATTTGCCTTCCTTACAGAAGACAAATATTTGGCAAGTCATCCCGAAAGGATGACTTCTAATTTAGATGAAGAGTGCCTAAAGGCTGGGCTATGATTTTTTTGTATTCATGTCCTGGCCTTGGTTACCAATTACACAACACACTTAAATGGTTCCAGGTTGGTGATGATGGCATTCAAATTTCTGAGGACAGGGATGAAAAATGGTGTTAGAGATAGGTCCTTTTCTTTTGCTGGGACAGTAGCTATGGAGGGAGGGCAGTCTGGCCTGATGCTGTGAAGTCTTGAATTATTTGAGCTATTCACACTTACTGCTTCTCTGTTGGCAGGTTGCCTGAAGATATCACCATCAGAATGTTCCCACGACAATTCTCCATCCCCTGTTTGTTAAAAAGAAATAAAGAATCATATATACATAGAAGGGAAAAATATCATCCTTGTGACCCAGTAACCCTTTGGGTTCTATGATCCCAAAGTTCTTTAGACATTGTAGCCATCGTGGCTGTTCTTTGAACAGCAATGCTGAAAGACCTGCCAGGGTGTGCCTCATTTTTCAAGACAACTTCAAAGAAAGTTGCCACTTTCTAAAATAGACCATCCAGCAATATTATACAGAATTTGGAAAATGAAAGGGAAAATCATCACTTTCCACTGTAATATAGCCATCATTGTCACTTCTGCTTATTTTATTCCAAAAACAGTTAAGTATTTTACAGGTCATATTCAACTTGTGTTTAAACTATCCTTAAAGAATGAGAGTTTTGTGAATTTGGTCTGTCATGATTTGTTAAATTCACCATTATGTCTCTAAGAAAGTATAACTTAATCTGAAAGTTAATGTAGAACTTGCTATGGTCGGAGTGTTTACACAACCCATATCTTCTATTTTTGCCTGAGACACCCTTTTCTGGGTCTCCACAACCCAAGTTTTGAACAGTGAACCCTTATCATTTTATTTCCTTCTAGACTAATTGCTTTTAGGATAAAGATTCTACTTTCAGCCTTGAGAAAGGCAAATGCACAACAGATATGGATATTCCTCAACTAATTAAATATAAAAAATAAGAGAATAGTCTCCAAAAATATTGTCTTGTGTTATCTATGTCCAAATATGCAGATGGGAAGAGCTTAGAGATATTTGCATCACTCTAAATGAGTACTATTTGTGTGTGTGTGTGTGTGTGTGTGTGTGTGTGTGAGAGAGAGAGAGAGAGAGAGAGAGAGAGAGAGAGGAGAGAGAGAGGGAGAGAGAGAGAGAGAGAGAGAGAGAGAGAACCTGGTTGAAAATAAACCCAATATCTATTCAATCATATATCTCATGGGATAAAAAGGAATACAAAAATATAAACATTAAGAATTTTCTATTCTAATTAATCTCCCAAACTTTCGAAACCTAACTCTAATGAGTAACATGTTACTGGTTCAAGTACTTTTACTGGTTGAGGGCTGGAAAAAGACCTCAAAATTCATTTGATACCAATATTATCATTGAGCAGCAACAAACCAAAGCATGGCTTTAACCCTCCATGATTCAAAGATCATCTCTTGGAAAAAAATTATGAATGTTGAAGACCTAACTGTGATTTTTAGGTTTATCTTCCTAAAACACTACTTTGACTATATAATGGTATTGTTTTCTGATCAAAAAAAAAATTCTCAGTAGGTTCCCATGTAAGACTCTCTATAATCAGCCCCTACCTCATCTTTACTGAGCATCTACCTCCTATCCAACTATCTTAGCTACTCTACAATGAAATCCCTTTGACCTCCTTACTCTTACAGTGAACCTGTGGCTCCCATTCTTGCTTCCATGGTTCTGCTCATGTTATTCTTCTGAAATTACCTTCCCATCTCCCACACCTCAGAACTCCTGTATGACTATGAAAAACATTCAGTTTTTCCTCTTCTACAAAGCCTTCTTCCAGTACCCTTACATATTTCTTATTGCCTAAAGGGGAGAAGGCAATGGCACCCCACCCAGTACTCTTGCCTGGAAAATCCCATGGGTGGAGGAGCCTGGTGGGCTGCTGTCCATGGGGTCACTAAGAGTTGGACATGACCGAGCGACTTCACTTTCACTTTTACTTGCATGCATTGGAGAAGGAAATGGCAACCCACTCCAGTGTTCTTGCCTAGAGAATCCCAGGGATGGGGGAGCCTGGTGGGTTGCCGTCTCTGGGGTTGCACAGAGTCAAACACTACTGAAGTGACTTAGCAGCAAAGGACTTAGGTCCTTATAGTCAAAACTGTGGTTTTTCTAGTAGTTATGTACAGATGTGAGAGTCGGGCAATAAAGAAGGCTGAGTGCCAAAGAATCGGTATTTTCGAATTGTGATGCTGGAGAAGCCTCTTGAGAGTCCCTTGGACTGCAAGGAGATCCAAATCAGTCAATTCCAAAGGACATCAGTCCTGAATATTCATTGAAGGACAGATGCTGAAGCTGAAGCTCCAGTACTTTGGCCACCTGATGTGAAGTGCCAACTAATTGGAAAAGACCTTGATCCTGGGAAAGACTGAAGGCAAAAGGAGTAGAGGGTGGCACAGGATGAGATGGTTAGATAGCATTACCAACTCAATGGGCATGAACTTGAGCAAACTCCAGGAGATAGTGGAGGACGGGGAAGTCTGGCATGCTGTAGTCCATGGGGCTGCACAGAGTCAGACATGACTTAGCGACTGCACAATAAAGGACTTAGCATCCTGTAGCCTTAGAGATGTATAGGACTTAATCTATTTTTAAATTTTGTCCAAAAGTTCCATTTAACAAGTGGAGAAACCAAGGCTCAGAGAGGGCAAGGAGCCATTCACTCACATAATCAGTTGACGAGAGCTAACACCCTGAATTCCAGATTTTCCTGCTCCCAAATAAGTGTATTCATTCTATAAGGACCTGTCCTGTTTATTATTCATGGATGTATCACCATGATCTATAACAGTACCTGATACATAATAGTCACTCAATAAATACTCATCAAATGATGGAATTAGGAGATCTTCTCTGACCACCTATTTAAAATTTCAAATACCCTCTGAGACTTCTTACCACCATCTTTGACTTCCCATTCTAAGACTCAAGAGTATTTTGTGGTATATTTATTTTATTTCTTGTCTGCTTCCTCCCACTTAAAATCTCCTATGAGAACAAGGGTTTTTGTCTATCATGTTCCCTGATGTAACCAACCCCAGCACCTAGACCAGGGCTGGCCATGTAGTTAGTACTTACTCAATTTCTTGAATGAATAAATACTAAAACACTTTACAATATTTTCTGCTGTTAAATGTTTCCTGAGCCTGCTTCGTTTCCCTAAAGAGAATGCAAATCCCTAAAGAGACCATGTCTTAGACCTCCCTCTGTGTTGCCTACATCACTGGTTCTCAAAGTGTGGTCTCCAGATCAGCAACATCAGCATAAACTGGAAACTTGTTAGAAATGCAAAATTTTGGATCCCACCCCATACCTAGTAAGTCAGAAGCTCTGGGGTGGGGGGTCAGTGATCTGGCACGTATCAGATGCTCAGTTTATGCACTGAATTGAACTTCAAACATACAGAATTAAGTGTTTAGCCAATAGCATACTTATCTCTTCCTGGTTATTCCATGTCTGAGTAAAGATGGCAGACAAAGACCACATGCAGACTCTTTGGAAACCATAACTAACCTTGTAAAAGTGAAGATGTTTTCATCTTTGTTTATATCAAAAAATAATGCCTAAGTCACAATGGCCATCATTAAAAAGTCTACAAATATTAAATGTTGGAGAGGATGTGGAGAAAAGGGAACCCTCTTATACAGTTGATGGGAATGTAAATTGGTGCAGCCACTATAAAAACCAGTATGGAGGTTCCTCAAAAACTAAAAATATAATTGCCTTATGATCCAGCAATCTTACTCCTGGGCATTTACCTAGATAAAGTGATAATTTGAGAATATACATGAAACCCTATGTTCATAGCAGCACTATTTACAATAGTCAAGACATGGAAACAATCTAAATGTCCATCAACAGATGAATGGATAAAGAAGATGAGGTACACATATACAGTGGAATATTACTTAGTCATAAAATAAGAATGAAATCATGCCACTTGTGGCAACATGGATGGACCTAGAGATTATCAGACTAAGCAAAATAAGTCAGAAAGAGGAAGACAGATACCATATGATATCACTGTTATGTGGAATATAAAATGCAACACAAATAAACATATTTATGAAACAGAAATAGATTCACAGACAGGGAACAGACTTGTGGTTGCCAAGGCGGAGGGGGCTAGGGGACAGAAAGATTGGGATTTTGAGATTAGCAGATACAAACAGTATATATAGGGTAGATAAACAAAAAAGTTCTACTGTATATCATGGGGTGCTATATCCAATATCTTAAGATAAACCATGAAAAGAATGTGAAAAGGAATATGTGCTGTGCTGTGCTTCGTTGCTCAGCCATGTCCGACTCTGTGACCCTATGGACTGTAGCCTGCCAGACCTCTCTGTCCATGGGATTCTCCAGGCAAGAATACTGGAATGGGTTCCTCTTCCTGTGGATCTTCCAAACCCAGGGATTGAACCCAGGTCTCCTGCAATGCAGGTGGATTCTTTACCATCTGAGCCATGACCATAACTGAATCACTTTGCTGTATAGCAGAAATTAGCACAACATTGTAAATCAACTGTAAATCACCTTCAATAACATTTTTAAAAAAAAAAAAGTAACTCCCCAAAGTCAGTTAACATATATTGAATGCTTCTTGGGTAGAGAACTTGATACTAAGTCAAAAGGAGAAGGGATATCGGGGCTGGACCCTTCCCTTAAGACATTTACAACCTGTTTGGAGGTGACAAGTAACCAATATGGAAATCAGATGAACCTAAACACACAAACAGAGTAACAACTGGAAAGGCAGATGGAATATATATGCTTAGGAGATATCAACTGTGTGGAGTGAACAGTCAGCTGTAATCATGGAAACCATCCCCAAAGAATTGTTAAGTCATGTTTTTAGAAGTAGATATTGTGGGGTATAAGGGGCTTCCCTGGTGGCTTAGAAGTAAAGAATCCACCTGCAATGCAGGGTTCAATCCCTGGGTCGGGAAGATCCCCTGGAGAAGGAAAAGGCAACTCACTCCAGTATTCTTAGCTGGGAATCCCATGGACAGAGGAGCCCGGCAGGCTACAGTCCATGGGGTCACAAAAGAGTCGGACATGACTGAGCAACTAAACACAACAACTGCATGTTATAAACAGACAGTCACATGGGCAGAAGGGATCACCAACTGGAGGAAATGGCATTTGCAAAGGACTGGAGTTTTGGAAATAGAAAGTCACATAGTGGACACAACAAGCAAGGTGTGGCTTGAGTGGAAGCTTCAGAAGTGAAACGAGAAATAGGGCTGGGAGAGAGAGAAAAAAAGGAGGGAGAGAGGGGGATGGGTTGTTGAGATAACAGAGTTGTAAATAATTCTCGTGAAACTTCAAAAGAGACTAAAGCATTCACATTTGATCATGTGACCAATTTTTATGTAGAGGTGCCTATGGTAAAAGTAATATTTGTGGAAGCTTATCCTGGCAAGGGGGTGTTGACCGGTTGGGAAGCAATTAGAATATGGGAGGCCAACTAGGAGGCTGTTGTATTAATATGTAATAGGTCATGAGAATTGAGAAAACAGCAAAGAAGGGGTGAATCATACTACTGCAGATAACATGTAAATGATAAGACCCTGAGGGAAGATTTGATAATGGAAGAGGAAGGCAAAGGAGAAAGTATAAAATGACTCTGGGGTTGCAAGTCAGGAGAGCTGGGGTATGACACTGATCTTGACAGTGACTGAGTGGGGATGCACTTGGATTTACTTGTTACATTTTGGCTGGCAGTGCTGGGTCAAAGTCATGTCCTGAGCCAAATGGAAATATGGGACCAGAGAGAAGATTTGAAACCAGGAAAGATTTGCCAGCAAAATGGCGAAACAAAATGTAAATGCTGTAGTAGGTGGTTTCAAGCCGAACTGAAGCAGCCAAAAGAGAACAAATTACAAAAGAAAAATGAGAGAGTAGCTCTCCTCATCATATGCCCTTTTAAATGCAGATTTAATGATTGGTATTGACATGAAATGTTTATTCAGTATGACCTTCTAAGAAGTTCAAGTTTTTATACTTAGACCCTAGAGTCTTAAAAAGGCTTTTAAAGAGTGTCTTTAAATACTTAATAGTCCAGACAGAATCTTAAAGCAATATAGAAGCATACAGTCCCTGTTAAATAAGCAGAGAGGCAAGATGGCAAAGCAATGAAGACAAGTCAATTATCATGCAGACTATTAAATATGCTGTAATACAAGTTCAGATGGATGTGGCATAACCACCGAAGTATTTGCAGACAGTTATAGGTACCTAAATTTGAATGATTTCTCTTCATTTAAAACTACTGGAGCCATTACTTGTGCGTGTGTGTGTGTGTGTGTGTGTGTGTGTGTGTGTGTGTGTGTGTCATGTCTGTATTCTCAACTAGGAACTACAAACTACTGGTATTTTTGTTGCCTTTGAGCTTTCAAAATCTTCAAAATTGCATTTTCTATGCTAGAATGCTCTACTGTTGCTGCTGTTTAGTCGCTCAGTCATGTCCGACTCTTTTGCAACCCCATGGACTGAAGCCCACTAGGCTACTCTATCCATAGGATTCTCCAGGTCAACAACACTGGAGTGGGTTGCCATTCCTTTCTCCAAGCAATCTTCCTAACCCAGGAATCAACCCTCATCTCCCTACTTTATCACTGAGCTACTTGGGAAGGCCAGAATGTTCTATAAGTAGCCCTAAAAGGTTTCAATATTTTAATTATTCTATATATAAAACAAAGCTAAATAGTTAAATTTGAATTATCTTCTTAGATGTTCACATCAGTGGTGTTTTAGACTGGGGTGGGGTCTATCTAGAGAGCTGAAAATAGGTTTGTCCATTTACAATCTTAAATATTTCACCTTAGATGTATCTAAGAGACAAGGACATAAAAGAAAAAAAGTAGGCACCAAAGCCCCCAAAACCTATTCCTTTGCCTTTTTCCTTAATTCACTGGACAAATTATCTTGAGTAAGAGGAAGCTTCTTTTTCAGCCAAGGCTTAAAAAAAAACAACAACAGTGATTCTAATGGAGACAGATGGATCCTAGTTAATTCCGAGAAGCACCAAGATGTAATTTTAACCAATTTTTAAAACCAAAATGAAAAACAACTCTAGTGTACTGTATGTCAAACAATATTCATTTAACCTTAAAAGCCACATGTGTTGTTTATTCAAACCTCAATTATACTCTGAGTGGTACCCTATGGAGATGGAATGGCTTGGCTTTCTGGTAATGAGAGAAATGGAGAACAAGCATTTGAAAAATGGTCAAGAGCTAGGCTAAAATTCAGACTGTTTATAACTCCCATTGCTCCTATTAATCTCTGATTGGTCAGAGCAGGTCACAGAAGTAAACCTTGTCTTCTCAAAAGGACTAAGTGTACAATGAGATTATGAGATACCCATGAAGATAAACCTCAGACAGCAAAACTACGCCAGCATGTGGCCACTTCTGAACCACACTCATCACAAATAGGGTGCCCATAGATTCTCATTTATCTGGGACAGCTCAGTTTTATGTCTGTTTTGCTGGCAGGCATAATTGTTAAGATTGCTTCTTTCACTTTCAAAAGTGTCTTGGTTGGGATGATAAATTCCATGGTTACTCTAATCATAAGGCAAATAGAAATTGTAAATGAATTTCCAAGATGAGGGGAAATGATCTCCATGACAAGGAAAACTGATCTCTGTATTTTCCGAGGAACACGTTGAAATCAGCAGAATCAAGGCAATAACTAAGGGTTTTTGAGGAAAAGTGGGAGTAAGTAGAGGAAAAAAACTGATCGTGAAATCTCCAGGTAACTATGTACCAGGTTCCCTGGTGGGCAACTTTATAGCCAGTGCTCAGCACCCAAGCTGGAGATGAAAAAGAGAATGGAAGAAGAAGACTTGGTTGGGGAGGGAGGTGGGGAGCGACTGCCAAATATCTAATTCTATAAATTCGTTGGTGAGGGAGCAAGTGTGCTCTAGTATCTCATAACGTGGACAGTCATTTTTTAAAAACTTATTTTGTATTGGGGGTATAGCCCATTAACAAACAATGGTGTGACAGTTTCAGATGAACAGTGAAGGGACTCAGCCATACATATACATATATCCATTCTCCCCCAAACCCCACTACCATCCAGGCTGAGACATAACATTGAGCAGAGTTCCCTGTACTATACAGTAGGTCCTTGTTGGTTATCCATTTTAAATAAAGCAGTGTGCACACGCCCATCCTAAACTCCTTAACCATCTCTTCCCCCTACCCTTCCCTGCTGGGAAGCATAAGCTCATTCTCTACGTCTGTGAGTCTGTTTCTGTTTTGTAAATGAGTTCATTTGTATCATTTCTTTTTAGATTCCACATATGAGGGATGTCATATATCCTTCTTTGACTTACTTCACTCAGTATGACAATCTCTAAGTCCATCAATGTTGCATCAAATGGCATTATTTCATTCTTTGTAATGGCTGAGTAATATTCCACTGTATAGTATATGTACATCTTCTTTATCCATTACTCCAGGACAGTCCTTTTTTTTTTTTTTTTTTTAAGAAAATACCTTGCTGTCAAATAAAGCACTTAATTGTTTGAGCTGTCAATTTTAAGCTCTTAGCATTTTAAACAAAATACCTGCTTGAGAAATACTAAGACACAGACAAGGAGGGAACTCCTGCCATCAGTGGCAAGCCAAATCAGAAGGGGAGTACAAAAGTATTATCCGGAAAAATCAGAAATGTCTGTTTTTTTTTTTTTTTAATGTACCGTGAGAATGTGCATGTGTTTGCAGGAAGGCATCATAAAAGAGGGAATAATGAAACTTAGTTAGACATGGCCCATGACCCACATTCTGCTCTTTCAATGGAGATGTGATTAAACAGATCAACGTTTATGGTTAGAAATGGGGTCTTTACATCCCAGGGTAGTCCCACTCTTCTGGAAGTGTTAGTATATCTGGCCCTTGGGAGCAGAGAAATCATGAAGGCTGCTCCTCCCAGTAGCCTGAGACTTAAGAGTCCCTGAAGTTGCTTCACACCCTCAACCTGAGAGGCAGTATAGTAATAATAGCAAAGAAAACAGCCTGGAGTCAGACCACCTGGTCCAAATCCTGACTCTGCCCCTTCTCACCTGTGTGACTTTGAGCACATGAATGAACCCATCTGTGCTTCAGTTTCCTTCTTTATAAAATGTAGACAATAATACCTACCCATATGGTTGTGAGGATGAAGTGAATTAGTATATGCAAAGAGATTAGGACAGTGCCTAGCACACTGTGTTATATGTGTTAGCTATTATCCACCCTCCCTCTTCTTCCTATCCTTTCCCTCCATTTCTTCTTTCTTCTTCTCAAGAGTAGCCCAAACGTGGGGAAAATCCAACTTAAGGAACCTTCACAAGTGTGCTTCCCAGTGGCTCAGAGGGTAAAGAATCCACCTACGATGCAGGAGACACAGGAGACGTGGGTTTGATCCTTGGGTCAGGAAGATTCCCTGGAGGGAAAGCATGGCTACCCACTCTAGTATTATTGCCTGGAGAATCCCATGGACAGAGGAGCCTGGGGGCTACAGTCTATGGGGTTGCAAAGAGTCAGACATGACTGAGTGACTGAGCACACACGCACAAGTGTGCAATACATTTAACAAAAGAAAGCACCTCTATTTTTTAAAAAATGAAGCCTAACAGAGAAAATTTATGTCCACACATAGAAAGGGAATAATTTCATTTCTAAAGCCAGAGTCCTGGAGACACCAAAAATAAAAATGGCTGCAGACAGATTCCTTCAGCTCATTCCTTCTAAACTAATGATTAGATTCTCTCATCATTATGCTAGTACCTTCTCCCTTTTCATTTTTATTTAGAAAAGGAGTCTGCATTTTAATTAAACCTCTTTTTCTCTCTTTGCTTAAAGTAATGCATGAGAGGACAGATGACTGCTCCTATGGGAGGCAGTGCAAATTACATAGTCATAAAGTTGAGTGGCAAAAATTCAAGTACCCAAATAGAGTCCTGTGCTACCACCTTCAAAAATGGAAAATAAGCAGGATGGAAGAAGGAAACTTAGTGATCTACCATTGTTTACTGCTTGGTCAACCTGGAAATGAAAGCAGTTTAGGGTCCTCCTTCTTTCCATGAATACCACTTTGGCTTCCTGGCCCCATCCAAAGAGGACCGGACTACCCAGTGGGAGCAGAAGACGTGGGTCTGATTTTAATAGCCAAAAACAAGGGAAAAAGCGGATGGCGCCATTCCACCGATTAGCTTAAACCACCTGGATAATTATATCAAACATTTACTTTGCCTGGGCCATGGAGAACTGGACTTCAGAAATTCTTACAGTTACAGTGTAGGTAGTGTTCGAATATGATTCCTCTGCCTAACATCACTCATCTTTCTGATGTTTCTTTTCCTCTGTTTATAGTGTCAGTTAACAAATCAGATTAACTTTCATAAACGTTGAAGTTTAAGTGTTCATGAAGTCTATTCTAATGAGAGTAATGGGCATAACCAGTAATGTGTTTCTGAGCAGTCATGGTATATCCCTTGAAGTAGTCAGAAGGACAAGGCTGAAAGAAGAGTGGCTTTAACCACCCATGAAGAAATAATTGCTCTGAAATGCTTCACTGGGAATTTCTTATTTTTATTGTAGAACCAGACTCATAATACACATGAAAAATCCTCCAGCCCAGCAACGGGATGGGACATTATTGACCTTGACAGGATACCCCAGATGGCCAATTAGGAATCATCACTATTAATTTGTTAAACTCAATATGAAAGTCAGTGCTGTCCCATCCACTGTCTGAGGGCTTTCTGTCTGAAGGAAACATTCTAGACATAAAAGACATGCCAAGAAGGAACATGACGACTTCAGAGGACTGGGAGCCCTGGGATTGTCAGCAAGGATGTGAAGTGGAATTCTGATCACAGGGGATGGAAACAGAACAAAAACCACCTGAAAGTTTCCATGGAAGAAGAGAGCTTCCAGTTGGTGTTTAGAAGAGGAGCAGTAGACAAGGATAGAAAATCTCTAAGATAGTCCCATGTTCATGAACATGAATGATTCACTTTTGAAAAGGAATTGCTAGTGGTGGTGGTCAAACTCTTCTACAGCTATGAAAAGATCAAGTGTTTCAATACATTTTGAAGTTTAGGCAAGAACATACAATCTCAAAAATTATTGAGTTATTTTTTAATTTTTTTAAAGCAGTGTTTTGCATTAGCAATGTTTCCTTCCTACCATTATGACCAGGAGATGGGAGTGTTTCTGCAGAAAATGTGGGCAAAAGAAAATGAGATCCTGACTGATATGTAAGGATCTATATTTAGAGTTGTTATTTTCTCTCATTTCCTTTGATTTTGAAAACTTTGAAAATTTTGGTAGATTTTTATGATGTTAAAAAAACAAAATAGCTCACATATCACTTCCCTCAAGATCTCTGGGTTCAGCAAAGATGGTGTCTGAGGTGTAATTTTGCTGCTTTTTGGAAATGGAAATGAAGAGTCTTAGGTAAAATGGCAGATGTCTTGAACACTGACAAATTGCTTTTAAACAATTGGTTCCAGTTTCAGTTACCATGAAGGAGTTAGCAAAAATATCTCAATTTCACAAAAAGAGATTCAATTTTCACCTGGGCTAACTGGAGATGTGTTGGATAAATGAGCTTGGGTTGAGTAAGTTGTAAGGTCAGTCATTTCTCCTGCCTCCCTAGGCAGGACTACACTTTGAGTGCTTGCCAAAAGCTTTACATAACTTGGCTCTCTTTCCTCTTAGCAAATCCATCATAAGTTATATGCTTAGTATTATGCTAGGGGCAAAAGAGGAAGATGGTCCTTTCCTCATAGAACTTTCTAGTTGAGGAGCCAAGACTCATAAAACAGTGAATATAATAATGTGAAAATGTCAAAGTGTTAGTCACTCAGTCGTGTCCAACTCTTTGTGACTCCATAGACTATAGCCCACCAGGCTCCTCTGTCCATGGAATTCTCCAGGCACGAATACTGGAGTGGGTTTCCATTTCCTTCTCCAGGGGATCTTCCTGTTCAGGGATCAAACCTGGGTCTCCTGCTGCTCCTACAACCTGACCAAGCCCTGGAAGTGGTCAAAGAAGGAGACCAATGAGGACTAGAATGATCAGGTAAGGCTATTTAAATGAGATGCATGCAGCACTATTTACTGTAGCCAGAACACAGAAGAAACCTAGATGTCTATCAATAGGTGAATGAATAAAGAAGATGTGGTACAGATATACAATGGAATATTACTCAGCCATAAAAAGAAATGAATTTCAGTCAGTTCTAGTGAGATGGATGAACCTAGACCCTGTTATACAGAGTGAAATAAGTTAGAAAGAGAAAAATAAATATCATATATTAATGCATATATACAGAATCTAGAAAAATAGTATTGATGCAGGGAAGGAATGGAGACACAGATGTACAGAACAGACTTGTGGCCGTAAGTCCCCCCACACAAGAGGGGGAGGGAGAGAGTGGGATGAATGGATAAAGTAGAATCAACATATATACACTGTCATATCATGTATAAAATGCATAGCTGGTGAGAAGTTGCTGTATAACACAGGGAGCCCATCCTGGTGCTCTGTGATGACCTAGAGGGTGTGGGAGGAGGAAAGGGAAGCTCAAGAGAGAAGGGGCATATGTATAATTATGGCCCATTCACGTTGTTGTATGGCAGAAACAAATACAACATTGTAAAAATTAAAATAATAATAATAAAAGAGCCACAACTTTAGCTAGAGTCTTAAAAGATGGGCAGGATCCTAATTGATGAAAGAGGGGTAGGAAACTCTTCCCAGCTTGTGGGGAGTAAGAGTTAAGAGAGGCACATAACAGGAGGTAGGGTCAAGACGGCAGCAGAGGAAGATCCTGAACTCACCTCCCATGGGCTTACCAGAACTTCAGCTACTTACAGAGCAACCACCTCTGAGAGTGATCTGAAGACTAGCAGAAGATATTTTCCACAACTGAAGATATGAACAAGGAACCATGATGAGACAGGTAAGGGGGTGGAGACTTCCATCTAGTCAGGACCCACACTCCTGGCAAGGTGAGAGGGATATAAACATGAATGTCCTCCCCGAGGAGCGAGGGGGTCCAAGCTCCACACTGGAGCCCAGGAGTTGTGCAACAGGAAGAAGAGCAAAACAGCTGGTTTTGAAAACCAGTGGGGTTTACATTCAGGAGAGCTGGAGGGCTGAAGGTGTCTTCAAAAACTTATCCACTCTGAGAGTAGCAGAGAGGCAGGAGGCAACTGGGACTCTGGTGGGAACACAGATGCTGGTGGCAGCCATTTCTGTAAACTCACTCTACTGTGCTGACACTGGCACTGGTTAGGCACCATTCTGGAATCCTCCCTCTAGCCTATTACCACTGGGGACTGCCCAATCTACCAGTGTACCCATAGCAGTCGTAAGCCACCAGGTCCCACAACCAGCCATGCCTGTGGCCTGCCCTACCCACGAGTGTACCCACAGCATTAAACTCAAAATGTGTTAAATACTTAAATATAAGACCTGATACCATAAAACTTGTAGAAGAAAACATAGGCAGCATAGCTGTTTGACATTAGTTTTAGCAATATTTTTGGATCAGTCTCATTAGGCAAGGGGCTTCCTGGTGGGGTATGAGTGAAATAGGCAAAGGGAATGAAGGGGTATAAACTTTCAGTTACAGAATAAGTCACAGAGATATAATGTACCACATATGGAATATAGTCAATAATATTGTAATAACTTTGCATGGTGATAGATGGTTACTGTTTTGGTGATCAATGCATAATATATATGAATGTTGAACACTTAGAAACAAATATATTATTGCATATAAAAAGAGAGGCATATAACAGGGCTGAAGGTGGGGAGGACATGGCATATTATAAAAAGAGAAGTGCCAGTCTAGAGGAGAAAGTGTGTGTGTTGGTGTTGGAGAAATAAAGATGGGTAGGAGAAGGCACTGGCGACCCACTCCAGTACTCTTGCCTGGAAAATCCCATGGACAGAGGAGCCTGGTGGGCTGCAGTCCATGGGGTCGCTAAGAGTCGGACACGACTGAGCGACTTCAATTTCACTTTGCACTTTCCTGCACTGGAGAAGGAAATAGCAACCCACTCCAGTGTTCTTGCATGGAGAATCTCAGGGATGGGGCAGCCTGGTGGGCTGCCGTCTGTGGGGTTGCACAGAGTCGGACAAAACTGAAGTGACTTAGCAGCAGTAGCAGCAGCAGTGAGTTAAGGAAGAGTCCGACTGTTTGACAGAGGACCTTTAAAGATAAGCTGCAGAATTCAGATTAGATAATATGGTAAGAAATGGTAAACATGGAACCACATGATCAAGTAATTCCTTAAGAAGTGAAGTCTGAACTTGAGTACCCGCAGCAGGTACAATACAAGGACAGTATAGATACTTCTATAAAATCGGGTAAATAGGATGGCTGGTTTCATGGTGGGATCAGAAGTAATGGATTCTAGGATGCTAGGATTGCCGCCAGTTATACCCAGAATTTTGAGTCAATTCATCCAAACCCTGGGGGTACAGAGAGCCAAGAGGAATATGCTGTGAGTTGAGGCCAGAGAGATGGTCTTGAGACTTCCTTCACCTCCCTGAATAGATCAGCCTCTGTCAATTATTGGCTTTTATAACACCTTTCCTTCATAGCATGTGGTGTGATTATGATTTCATATTTACTTGTCTCAATATTTGATACATGTCTATAATCCTCATTAAATTCTACAAGGGCTGATTCCATGCCTGTTTTGTTCACCATGGTATCTCCAGTACCCACACAGTGCCAGGTACTTCAGTTCAGTTCAGTCGCTCAGTTGTGTCCAACTCCTTGCGACCCCATGAATTGCAGCACGCCAGGCTTCCCTGTCCATCACCAACTCCCGGAGTTCACTTGGACTCGCGCCCATTGAGTCAGTGATGCCATCCAGCCATCTCATCCTCTGTCATCCCCTTCTCCTCCTGCCCCCAATCCCTCCCAGCATCAGAGTCTTTTCCAATGAGTCAACTCTTCAACATGAGGTGGCCAAAGTACTGGAGTTTCAGCTTCAGCATCATTCCTTCCAAAGAAATCCCAGGGTTGATCTCCTTCAGAATGGACTGGTTGCAGCTCCTTGCAGTCCAAGGGACTCTCAAGAGTCTTCTCCAACACCACACTTCAAAAGCATCAATTCTTCGACGCTCAGCCTTCTTCACAGTCCAACTCGCACATCCATACATGACCACAGGAAAAACCATAGCCTTGACTAGACGAACCTTAGTCGGCAAAGTCATGTCTCTGCTTTTGAATATGCTATCTAGGTTGGTCATAACTTTTCTTTCAAGGAGTAAGTGTCTTCCTAATTTCATGGCTGCAGTCACCATCTGCAGTGATTTTGGAGCCCCAAAGAATAAAGTCTGACACTGTTTCCACTGTTTCTCCATCTATTTCCCATGAAGTGATGGGACCAGATGCCATGATCTTCGTTTTCTGAATGTTGAGCTTTAAGCCAACTTTTTCACTCTTGTCTTTTACTTTCATCAAGAGGCTTTTAGTTCCTCCTCATTTTCTGCCATAAGAGTGGTGTCATCTGCATATCGGAGGTTACTGATATTTCTCCTGGCAATCTTGATTCCCAGCTTGTGTTTCTTCCAGTCCAGCGTTTCTCATGATGTACTCTGCATAGAAGTTAAATAAGCAGGGTGACAATATACAGCCTTGACGTACTCTTTTTCCTATTTGGAACCAGTCTGTTGTTCCATGTCCAGTTCTAACTGTTGCTTCCTGACCTGCATACAGATTCCTCAAGAGGCAGGTTAGGTGGTCTGGTATTCCCATCTCTTTCAGAATTTTCCACAGTTTATTGTGATCCACACAGTCAAAGGCTTTGGCATAGTCAATAAAGCAGAAATAGATGTTTTTCTGGAACTCTCTTGCTTTTTCCATGATCCAGCAGATGTTGGCAATTTGATCTCTGGTTCCTCTGCCTTTTCTAAAACCAGCTTGAACATCAGAAGTTCATGGTTCACGTATTACTGAAGACTAGCTTGGAGAATTTTGAGCATTACTTTACTAGCGTGTGAGATGACTGCAATTGTGCAGTCATTTGAGCATTCTTTGGCATTGCCTTTCTTTGGGATTGGAATGAAAACTGACCTTTCCCAGTCCTGTGGCCACTGCTGAGTTTTCCAAATTTGCTGGCATATTGAGTGCAGCACTTTAACAGCATCATTCTTCAGGATTTGAAATAGCTCTACTGGAATTCCATCACCTCCACTAGCTTTGTTCGTAGTGATGCTTTCTAAGGCCCACCTGACTCCACATTCCAAGATGTCTGGTTTTAGATGAGTGATCACACCATCGTGCTTATCTGGGTTGTGAAGATCCTTTTGTACAGTTCTGTGTATTCTTGCAATCTCTTCTTAATATCTTCTGCTTCTGTTAGGTCCATACCATTTCTGTCCTTTATCGAGCCCATCTTTGCA
This sequence comes from Nanger dama, assembly GCA_917880005.1. Lineage (NCBI taxonomy): Eukaryota > Metazoa > Chordata > Mammalia > Artiodactyla > Bovidae > Nanger > Nanger dama. Next base: position 4,357,918 of record CAKJTW010000085.1, on the reverse strand, counting down.
TGAAATGTCCCCTTGGTATCTCTAATTTTCTTGAAGAGATCTCTAGTCTTTCCCATTCTGTTGTTTTTCTCTGTTCCCATTCTGTTGTTTTCCTCTATTTCTTTGCATTGATCACTGAAGAAGGCTTTCTTATCTCTTCTTGCTATTCTTTGGAACTCTGCATTCAAATGCTTGTATCTTTCCTTTTCTCCTTGGCTTTTCGCTTCTCTTCTTTTCACAGCTATTTGTAAGGCTTCCCCAGACAGCCATTTTGCTTTTTTTTGCATTTCTTTTCCATGGGGATGGTCTTGATCCCTGTCTCCTGTACAATGTCATGAACCTCATTCCATAGTTCATCAGGCACTCTATCCCATCTATCTATCAGCCCTTAAATCTATTTCTCACTTCTACTGTATAATCATAAGGGATTTGATTTAGGCCATACCTGAATGGTCTAGCAGTTTTCCCTGCTTTCTTCAATTTCAGTCTAAATTTGGTAATAAGGAGTTCATGATCTGAGCCACAGTCAACTCCTGGTCTTGTTTTTGTTGACTGTATAGAGCTTCTCCATCTTTTGCTGCAGATAATATAATCAATCTGATTTCAGTATTGACCACGTGGTGATATCCACGTGTAGAGTCTTCTCTTGTGTTGTTGGAAGAGGGTGTTTGCTATGACCAGTACATTATCTTGGCAAAACTCTATTAGTCTTTGCCCTGCTTCATTCTGCATTCCAAGGCCAAATTTGCCTGTTACTCCAGGTGTTTCCTGACTTCCTACTTTTGCATTCCAGTCCCCTATAATGAAAAGGACATCTTTTTTGGGTGTTATTTCTAGCCAGGTATTTAGTGGCTGGCTAACATTTAACATTTAACATTTGCAAAACAAATGTTTCTTGAATAAAAGAAGGTAGATATTTATACTTGGGCTACTCTCAGCCTAGAAAGGGGCTTCCCAAGTAGTGCTAATGGTAAAGAGCCTGCCTGCCAGTGCAGGAGACATGAGACGTGGGTTTGATCCCTGGGTCTGGAAGATCCCCTTGGAGGAGGGCACAGCAATCCACTCCAGTATTCTTGCCTGGAGTATCCCATGGACAGAGAAGCCTGGTGGGCTGCAGTCCATAGGGTCACACAGAGTCAGACATGACTGAAGCAACTTAGCATGCATACACACAAGTGCTACGTATGTACACCACCTACCAAATGCAGGCTTGGCTCTCAAAATGCCGATAGCTTACCCAAATATGTCTCCCCTGCTTAATGTCCAAGAACAAAGCCTTCTCCTTTACTTTGGCAAGATAGGCAGAAGACAGGAAGCAGAAATGATAAATGGTGGTAAGAAGCTGGGACTGGGTTTGGATTAAAGGCCTGCCTGCCCAGAATGTGGCCACAGTACAATCTCTGAAGAGTTTTTTTTTTTTCTCTTTTCTGCTGACAAAGTTTTTCTTAAGGTTCCAGTGGCTGTGTGCACTATACTTCCAGTCTAGAGAGGTTTGCTGAAGTGCCAGCAATGACACACCCTGCCTACACTCTCCTGACTGTCCTAGCCTCAAAGACAAGTCTAAACAACTGAGACTGGAGTTGAGATTCAATTCATGGCTAAGATTGCTGTCTGACCCAGGAAGAAAGGCACACATTAGTGTTTGGTGACAGTGCAGAGACTATTTCAATGGGGTCTTTTATATTAAGGTTTGCAAGTTCAGCGCTCAAAAGGTTATTTCTTCTGCAGTATTTTGCCTGCAATTAGGGCAGCCAACATAGAAGAGAAATGTGTCTGGGTTCCCTGCTGAATGAGTAATATGCTTACACAAGGTATACCTTTGTAAAAACATCATTTCAACAGAAAAAAAAATAACTAGGTGCTTCAAAAATTAGAACTTCAAAGGAGATTCAATCACATTATATACAACTGAAAGATGTAAAGACATTAAAGACAGAGAAAAAGCATCAATTTTATGAAAGTGAAAGATTTAGTCTTGAGAGGGGAAGATGAAAGAGATGGTTTATTTAGGCTGGAGAAGAGATGGCAAAGAGAGAACTTCATGAATTGTCAAGTGTGTGAAGGGGCAGTACACGATCAGTAACAACTAGCTTTTATCCGTTGCTTCTGAGGACATAACAAAAGAAAAGAAATTTAAATCGTGACAAGAAAACCATTGAGAAGATAGTTAATCCCAGGATCTGTTGCTATGAGAAGGACTAGAAATAAACTTCTGTATATGTAAATTAAGGAAATAAAAAGGCAAGACTATCGGAGATAGCTAAGGTGGAATTCTACTTAATCCCAGGGTAATAAATATAGTCATAATGCACTCACACTTCACTTATTAAGCAATAACTCTTTGTTCGACTTTCTCTTAGCCTTCTGTCATCTCAGTTAATTTTTACAGCCTTTCTGTTGGTTGTAGATATTATAATTAGCATTTACACAGCTGAGAGATTCCAGGTCCTGAATGGTTGTGTCTTGCCTAAGATAAAATTACTAGTTGACTGTAGCTCTGCCAGGTCAAAACTATGTCCTCTGGCTTCAGAGTCTATCTGTATTGCACTCTATTGCCTCTTGGATGCAATAATACATCTTTTTGCACTTTCCTTTATCAATTGTTCTTCAGTTTAGATTTCAAATTAGTTTCCCCAAACAAAATCACCTTAACCTAACAACTGGATTATAGCAATTAGCTGGTTATATTAGCAACCATGTGTACACCTCTGCTAAAAATGGACTCTCTTGGGTGTGCAGAAAAGGGGACCTTTGTGTACTATGGATGGAAATGCAAATTGTACAACCACCATGGAAAATAGTAGGGAGGTTCCTTAAAAAATATAAAAGTAGAGCTGCCATATGATCTAGAAATTCCATTCCCAGGCATATATCCAGAAAAGAGAAAAACTCTAATTGGAAAAGATGCATACACCCCAATGTACATAGCAGCACTCTTTATACTAGCCAAGACATGGAAGCAACCCAAGTGCCCATTGACAGATGATTGGTTTAAGAATATGTGATATATATACATATGTATGTATATATACATACATATATAATAGAATATTACTCAGCCATGAGAAAGAATAAAACATTGCCATTTGCAGCAATGTAGATGGACCTAGAGATTATCATATTAAATGAAGTCCAACAAAGACAAATATTATGTGGTATTACTTATACATGGAACCTAAAAATACAAATGAATCTATATACAAAACAGAAACAGACTCAAACACATAGAAAACAAACTTATAGTTACCAAAGGGGAAAGGGGTAGGGAAGGGATAAATTAAGAGTATGGGATTAACAGATACAAACTAGTATACATAGAGTAGATAAGAAACAAGAGTTTACTACATAGCATAGGAAACTATATTCAGTATCTTTAATAACAACCTATGATGGAAAATAATCTGAAAATTACACACACACATCAGTCAGTTCAGTTCACACACATATATATAATTAACTGGATCATTTTATTGTACATCTGAAACTAACACAATACTGTAAATAAACTTCAGTTTTAAAAAATGGATTCTCTTCTCTTTGGAGTGGACTCAAGCTGGGATGAAGATGGGAAAGGAGAAGGAACAAAAGAGTCTTTCCTGGCTGAAAGTTCATAGCTGTACTGAGAGACAGTACACACACTGTGAGAAACAGGTATGGAAAGATCCAGCGCCTTATTGAAGCATACATTAAATTAGGCTGCAACTAAATTCATGCTGACCGGTAAAGGCTGATGCAAAGAGCACAGTAAAAAAGATGGGCCTGTATGAAGACAAAGAATAAGGTTATTTCTTTCTAAAAGAAATATTAGTTATAGTGTGCTGAAGTAAGGTAGGGAATAAAAACAATATGAGGGATCAGCTAATTTCCTATTGACCGTGAATGAATGTAAAGCCAGTACTATCACCACAGTCAGTCAGTAATTCAGAGGAAGAAAAAACAAAAACAATATCTTGTTTTTGTTGTTGTTGTTTAGTTGTTAAGTCATGTCTGACTCTTTGCGACCCCATGGACTGTAGCCCACCAGGCTCCTCTGTCTAGGGATTTCCCAGGCAAGAATACTGGAGTGGGTTGCCATTTCCTTTTCCAGGGAATCTTCCCAACCCAGGGATCGAGCCTGCATCTCCTTCATCAACAGACAAGATTCTTTATCACTGAGTCACCAGGGAAGCACATCTTATTTTAGTAGCATCTAATTCCAACCATGATTAACTTTCTGGCAATATTTCCAAGCTAGTGTGTGTTCATTCAAACAATACCTACTCTGTGCTTAGCACAGTGGGGTAAAAAGATGAGCCCAAAATAGTTACTGCCTTGAAGAACACATATTGGTAGGAATGATAAGACATGGGCACATATAATAAAAGACAAAAGGTGCTAAGGTTATAAATGCCAATGGAGAAGCACAGGTGAGGTCCTGAAAAGTCCTAGAGAGGAGGGAGTTTAGACCTAATTTATAGGATTAAAAAAAAAAATCATGGAGGAGGTAGCATTTGAGCCAGCCTCTGAAGGAGAAGCAGGATTTAGGGGTGGAGAAACTGGAATGAAAGTGGGAAGGCAAAGAAGAGAGAAAGACCCTCCCAGTAGTATTTATCCAAATCAAAACCACAGTGAAGTATCACCTCACATGTGTCAAAATGGCCATCATCAAGAAGGTCTAATAAATGTTGGAGAGTGCCAAGAAAAGGGAATGCCCCTACACTGTTGGTGGGAATGTAAATTGGTACAGCCACTGGAGAGAACAGTATGAAGGTTCCTTAAAAAACCAGAAATAGAGTTATAAGATCCACCAATCCCACTCCTGGGCATATATCCAGAAAATAGAAAAACTCTATTTCCAAAAGATATATGCACCCCAATGTTTACAGCAGTACTGTTTATAAGAGCCAAGACATGGAAGCAATCCAAATATCCATCAGTCGAGGAATGGATAAAGAAGATGTGGGACATATATACAATGGAATATTAGTCATAAAAAAGAATGAAATAATGCTGTTGCCAGCAACATGGATGGACCTAGAGATTATCATCTATGAGTGAAGTAAGTCAGACAGAGAAAGACAAATATGATGTTGCTTATATGCATAATCTTAAAAAAATGATACAAATGAACTATTTACAAAACAGAAACAAACTCAGTGAACAAACTTATGGTCACTGGGGTGAGGGGGAGGATGGGGGAATGAATAGATTAGAAGTTTTTGACCGACATGACAACACTGCTATGTTTAAAATGGATAACCGAAAGGACTACTGCGTAGCACAGGGAGCTCTGCTCAACGCTCCATAATGATCTAAATGGGAAAAGAATTTGAAAAAGAATAGATACACGTATAACTTAATGTCTTTGCTGTATACCTGAAACTAACACAACACTGTTAATCAACTCTACCCCAATATAAAATAAAAAATTAAATAAAACAAAATAAACAAAAAAGACAAATGTGACCTGAGGACTACCTATGTTAGCATCTGAGGAGGCTGCATTTGAGCTAGGGTTTCAAGAGTAGGCAGGTTTTTCACAGGTGTAATCCGAGGGAAAGGATTTTCTAGAGACAGGTAATATTCTCTCCTTTCAAGTCTTACTGTACATGTTGTATAGATATAACTAAGGAAGCCATTTTGTCACCTTTTCTTCCCAGCCTTATCGTGAAATGGCTGCTGCTCATTCACCCAAAACTGGCTTACCATATGGCTGGGATTAGATGCTCTGACCGATCAGAGACTGACATTGGTTACTCTTCTATTGGTTTTACTAATGTTTCAAACTTTTAAGATGCTCAATTTAAGTGCGCCAAATTCAGATGTAAAACCACCATTTCAGGCCACCCCCAGTCATCTACATTGTTGTAGGATGGTTTCTCAAAGCAAAAGTCTATGGACCACCTGCATCAGAATGGATGATGAGGCCAGTTTAAAAGCACATCCCAGGGCCCCTCCCCAAGGCCACCAAAACAGAATCTCTGTGGTTGAATTGGTAAAATTCAACAATTTCTCCAGTAATTCTAAGCACACTGAAGTTCAAAAGATATTGAGGGGCTGAGGAGAGAGCAAAGGCACAAAAGTGAGAGAACATAAGAACAATGTGGGAAGAACCAGAGGTGCAAGAATGCAAGCATGTGGACCTATAAAGGTAACTCGGAAGACCTTCACTGTCAGAGCCAGGGGTGGACACATTCTACAGGCACCAGGGAGCCATTCCTTTCAGTGGCAGAGTGGGGTGGTTAGGAGCCTAGAGTCCAGAGCCAGACTTCCACGGTTCAGATCTTAGCTCTTTGACTCACTAGCTCTATAACCTTGAACAAGGATCTTAACTTCTTTCTGCCTCAGTTTCATCATTTGTAAATTGAGGTTAATAATCATAACCTCCCTCCACCTGGGGGTTGTCATGAGATTAAATGAGTTCATATCTGTAAAATGCATAGAACTGTGAGTGGCACTGAGTAAGTACAATGTGTGTCAGCATAAAGACTTCTGAGTAGGGGTATAACATAGTTAAGGCTCTCTCTTTGGAAGATTAAGCTGGCAGTAATGTATGGGAAGGCTTACTGATAGCTCAGCTGGTAAGGAATCCTCCTGCAATTCAGGAGACTCCGGTTCAATTCCTGGGTTGGGAAGATACACTGGAGAAGGGATAGGCTACCCACTCCAGTATTCGTGGGCTACCCTGGTGGCTCAGCTGGTAAAGAATCCACCTGCAATGCGGGAGACCTGGGTTTGATCCCTGGTTTGGACAGATCCCATGGAGAAGGGAAAAGTTACCCACTCCAGCATTCTGGGCTGGAGAATTCCATGGACTGTATAGTCCATGGGGTTGCAAAGAGTCAGACATGACTGAGTGACTTTCACTTTCAATGTATGGGAGTCAACCACCCATTTGCTACTAGCAAATCCTATCATATTTTCCCTCTATTTCAGTGGCTCTCAACCTTGGCTGCACATTGGAATCACCTCCTTCATCCCCCTTTCCCCTTACCAAGGTAATTCCAATATGTACCCACAGCCAAGAACCAGTGTTCTAAATATACTGTCATCCTTTGGTATCCTGAGGACATTGGTTCTAAAGGACCCTTGCAGATACCAAAATGCAAGGATTCTCAAGTCCCTTATATAAAAGTGGCATAGTACTTGCATATAGCCTATACACACACTCCAATACACTTTAAATCATCTCTAGATTACTTATAATACCTAAGTATTAGAAGTCGGGAATACAATGTAAATGCCATGTAAATGGTTGGCAGCCCACAGCAAATTCAAGTTTTGCTTTTGGAACTTTCTGGATTTATTTTTCTCCAATATGTTCAGACCATGGTTAGTTACATCTGAGGACTCAGCACTTGCTGTATTTCAAATTTGTTCAGTATTCGTTACTGAGTCCTACTTTATGGAAGACAGTGTCCTAGGTCCTTTTCCTGCATTATCTCATTTAAGCTTAACAACATTTTGGAGGTTGGTGGTAACATAATCCTCAGTGTAAAGACTTCTAGAAAGGTGAGTACATACATGGCTCATGATCACCCAGCTTGAAAGTAGCAGGACTGGGATTAGAATCAAGGCAGCCTGGATCCAGAAGACCCCAGTCTGAACCACTTCTCTATGCTGTGTCCTCCACCCTGAATCTTTGCCTCTCATACCAGAGAGACTGCTACATCCATCCTCTTGGTCTCTCTACCTGTTTTCTTTCCTCCCTCCAATCTAGTCTGGACACAATAACCAGTGAGATCCTGTTAGACATCAACTGGATCACATCACATCTGCACAACCTTCTAGTGACTTTCCAATGCACTTCAAAATGGAAATCCAAACTTGTTGCCATGGCCTTGAAGGTCCTGCATCATCTGATTCCTGTTCACCTCTCCAGTCTCACCAAATGTCAGTTATGACCACAATCACTATATTCCTGCCACACTGGCCCCAAGCTCCTTGAATGCTCTAAGCTCTTCCTTGCCTGGTCCTTTGAACTTTCTATTCTTTCTGCTTGGTATACTCTTCCTCCAGGACCTTTGCTTGGATGACTCCTTTTCATCTTTCAAGTCTGAGCTTAAATGTCATCTCAGAGAAGCCTTTCCAACAACTCAACTAAATGCCGTCACCTCTTATTTTCTATCTCAATCCCTTGTTTATTTACTTTACAGTACATACTTTGTTTATATTTGGATATTTGCTTGTTTGTTTATCGTCTTCTCTGGTAAAATGTGGGTTCCACAAGGGGAAAAGAACATACCCTGGCTGCTATGTATGCCACATATGGTTATATAGGTTGTGTCTTGAATAAGGGTGCCTCAGCTAAGGAGGTATATTCACAAGGATTTTCTGGCAAATGGCAATTCAAGCATCTTAAGTAAGGTGATCCTTTCTGTAATTCACATGAAGATGCCATACAGTCTAGCAGCACCCTGTATGACTATTATGTTCACCATTATGTATCCAGCTTCTAGCACAGTGCCGAGCATATAGTAGATGTTCAATGAGCATGTTAACTGGATTGAAGGGAAGAAGACAAAATTAGGAGGGAAAGTGGGAAAAGGGGGGATATAAAGGACTGCTGATAGATTTGGTAATCTGAGAAGAGGTAATAAAGGAGAAATTAAAGGTAATGCTGTTTGATCTTGGAAACCTAAAGAATAAAAAGAGTACCATCGTCAAAGAAATGAAACTCAAAGAAGAAAAAACTGGCCTTGAGAAGATGACAATTACAGTTTGAATATAATTTGAGAAGATGATGCCTTCCATTTTGCTGTTATTGAGTTTGTCAGCATTTTACTGTGGGATTTTAAAAATACCCCTACCTTTGCCCAGCATAATCTTCAAAATGGTCACATCAGTGCTTTGGAAGGCCAAGTCTTCCTGTTAAGGCTGTGTATGGAAAAGCCCTATGTTTTACAATACAATAACGGAGGGGCCAAGCTAGATGAATCTCACCCCTCTCCCCCTGCTGTGCTGCAGTGCAGTTTCTTTTGGGCAGTGACCCTTAAAAGCAATGCTTTTATTTTTTCCTTTTGTGATTGAAAGCACTCTTAAAATTTAAGGCTAGCATAGAAAATTCCCTTTGCTAGAACACTGGACAGGTATTTCCCTCTTCTAAATCCTGCTACTCAGGATGGTAGTACCTGGGGTCTTGGAATACAGGATACCTACCTCTGCATACCCGGCAACAGGAATCTGGAACAGAGACTGGGAAAGCACAGGTTAACTTGGGGCAAGTCTTGAGACCACAGTACACATTGCCCTCCTGCTGGGGAGAAACAGAATTAAGGTCAGAAGGAGCTGAAGTACATGTAAAGGCTTTAGCTCAGTACCTGGGATGAGTAGGGGTTCAAACATAATACATCCTTTCTCCCTGCTCTTCTGCAGTCAGTCCTAGGCACTTCTTAAATTTTATGATGTGTTTATTTGTTTCCTCATTTATTATTTCTCCATGCCAGAGACTAAGTCACAGAAGAGATGGTGATCCTCATCAGGCACCCTGGTCTAAGACAGAACAAAGTATCAGGTTCTATCCATTACATTCTCTGGGCTGCACAATTAGATGGTGATGTAATCAGTATACCTTATTCATGAAGTATACAATTCTTTTGACAAGTAATGTCACAGGAATCATTATAATCAAGCATTTTTCGATATATTTTTCTTTGAAGGGCAAAGAACTATCTCGTTAACAGAATATTTCAGAGATGGGAACCAAGAGACACCACATTTTCTTGTGAATTGGACAGATACTGCTAGATAGTGCCAGTGGCTTTTCCACCCATAGTACTTCCAAGGCATCAAATAACTGAGTTCTTCAGATGAAGGCTCTGGTGGTATAATGATTGTGAGCAGAAGTACAGATCAAGATCATCAGCTCATCTTTGTCCTAAAGTTTTAAGACAAGGATATGGCTGGGTCCAACCTTTTCAACAGAGATTATCAGGGTTGATGAAAGTAAGGAAGACTTACGATTTAGATGTGCATCATCCTCTTTCAATCAAGTACCCTACAGTGTAGGCTCAAACTAAAGGTATGTGTATGGAAGAGCTCTTATGTGGGTAGAAGACATTGAAATACAGGGTCTTACCGAGCAGCTGCACTGGGTGCACTGGTTGGGTTGCCGGTTCTGAAAGAGCCCTTCAGCCATGAACAGCTCACCGTGTTGGTAAGTGGTCCCGTTGTACTCACACGGACTTGCTGGTCATTTTATTGTTCACTGGGGGTAAGGAGTCTTCTGGGACAGGGTGGAAAAAAACCACACCAAGTACTGGCATCATTGCAAAGAATTTCACAAATCCCCAAACAAACAGCAGGTGGGGCTGTACCACACAGAGGGAGTTAAAAATAGTCCCTGATTCAGGGCTGATGACTCCGATAATATTAAAGCAGCCAGACAGGAATAACAACTAACATGACCAACCATCCAACCCTTCACTTGTTTGGCATTTATTGAGCACCTACTATGTGGATGTCCCTGGTGGCTCAAGGTTAAAGCGTCTGCCTCGGATGCAGGAGACCCAGGTTCAATCCCTGGGTTGGGAAGATCCCCTGGAGAAGGGAAATGGTAACCCACTCCAGTATTCTTGCCTGGAGAATCCCATGGACGGAGAAGCCTGGTAGGCTACAGTCCATGTGGTCGCAAAGAGTCAGATACGACTAAGCAACTTCACTATGTACCAGACACTGTAATAGGACTAGGCAGAGATTAGCGATAAAAGACAAGGCTCCTGCCATGATGGAGCTACCAGTCTTAGACAAAGAAGGTATTAACTTGTCTTGAGGGAGGGAGTCTTTTCAGATCAGGGAACCACCTATTATAACTACCCTGGTAACTTTACCGTCTCCCACGTTTTATTACACTTGGCATGTGCTTGTTCCAGCCTCTGCAGTCTGCTTGTTTTCAATCCCTCCACCAAGATGGCCCCTTCCTCCTCTTCTTTTCCATCTACTGAAGTCTTGTCTGATTTTGAAGGAACAGCAAAAGTTCCCTTTTCTTGAACAAGTGCCCAGATTAAACTAATCATCAGTGTACAGATTAACAATAGATACAAGCAGAGCTTGAAAAGTACTTGCTGTGGGATAGTGGGGGAAGAGAAATAAGGAGAGTTGTGTGTTTCCTGACAAGGAAGCTTAAAGAGTTAGAGACCATCCTGGGACCCTCCCTACACTGTTGGTGGGAATGTAAATTGGTACACCCACTATGGAGAACAGTATGGAGGTTCCTTAAAAACTAAAAATAGAGTTGTCATATGATCCAGCAATCCCACTCCTGGGCATATTGCCAGAGAAAACTATAATTCAAAAGAACATTGTACTCCAATATTCATAGCAGCACTATTTACAATAGCCAAGACATGCAGGTAACATAAATGTCCATCAACATAAATAAGATAAATAGGATGTGGTACTGAGTAAGCCAAAAGTTCATTTGGGTTAAAGTAAAAATAAAGACACATTTTCATTTTTACTAAGAACTGCATTGAAAAAGTATTTACTAACCTAAAGAACTTTTTTGGCCAACACAATATGCAATGGAATATTACTAATCCATAATAAAAGAATGAAATATTGCCATTTGCAGCAACATGGGTGCAGTGAAGTAAGTCAGGAAGAGAAGAGCAAATACTGTATGCTATCACTTATATGTGAAATAAAAAGTGAATTTATATACAAACAGAAACACACTCACAGACATAGAAAATGAACTTACAGTTACCAAAGAGAAAAGGGAGAGGCAGAAAGGGATCAATTAGGAGTATGGGATTAATAGATACCAACTAATATACACGAAGTAAATAAGCAACAAGGATTTACTATATAATACAAGGAACTGTGTTCAATGTCTTATAATACCCTGTAGTGGAAAACAACCTTAAAAATATATGTATAACTGAATCAATTTTCTGTATACCTGAAAAAAACACAATACAGTAAATTATAATTCAATAAAATGATTTTTCAAGAGACCATTCTTTCTTTCCCATGACTCAGAACTATAATGAAAATGAGTCCATTTTATGCGGGGTGTGGTAAATGATACCTCAATATAACTTAAAAAATTGTTCTCAGAATGTAGTTAAAAATTACAAGGACTAATAATAATATCCATCATCATCATAAAATAAGAGTTAACATTTATCAAGCCCCAAATAATATGCTAGGCTTTACATCATTGGTTATTAATAAGAACATTCTGATGTAGATATTAAAGTATGCCCATTTTGCTGATGAGGAAACTAAGGCTTAAGAAATGAATTGACTCCCAAGGTCATACATCTTGTTAATGGTAGCACCAGGACCTGACTGATTCAAGAATCTTACCTCCTAGGGTGCCAATCACTTCAAACCTGTCACAAGGAAAGGACCATTTAATTTAAAACTCAAACCACAGAACATGAAAGCGGTGTTGTCCCTGTAGAATGTATGGCCTCAAATACCCAGAAAACATCCCACTTTCATTGGCTTCAGTGATTAGAGTAACTAACTCAATTCTATACTTCGCTATATAAGTTGATCTAACTTCAATTTCTGAGTAAATCTCTCCTTTGTTGTTAAGTACTTATTAAATACCCCTTACAGGATACAAAGACAGTTCCTTCATTTTGTTTTAAAAGAAAAAGTTTTAAATCTAAGCGAGAGTCTAACTCATACCTTTGGCCTGGGCTGACTCCCTATTCCTGCCCAGAGTACACACACAAACAGACAGCTGCAGCTGGCATACATGAGACCCAGTGGAGAGAGTACAGGAGCAGGCCATTTGCCCCCTGGGCCCTAATAATACCAAGTCTCTGTATTTTGTGGTGAAGGAAAACTAGGGTGACCTATAAAATAATATTCACCATGACTTACAGAAGCTGGTGAGTATTTGCAATACTGAAAGAAATAAAAGTTTGAATTTTTTTTTTTTTTTTGCCTCAAAAGAATGTGGGCTGAGTTCTGAACTGTGTCTTCCACTGAGGAATCAGTGAGAAGGCAACTGTGTAGGGTGAGGTTTTCCAGCAAGCCTTGACCTTCAGAGTCTTTCTTGTAACAGTCTTCAGAGAAATCCTGCATGGAGTCTATGAATCTACTCAACAGGAGATGGGGAGAAAGCAAAAACGAGGAAGACAAAATAGATTCAAAGAAAAAGAAACCAATTGTGGTGATGCTTAATGCTAGTTTTACACAATAAATTTATCTTAACAACTTCTCATTTTTTATGATTTCCATTCCTCTAATATCCCTAACAGAATGGGGGAGTGAGAATTATGAAAATGAGGCTACTGATACTTCAAAAGATTTGGCCCATGTCACACTGCTATTAATAGAAGAGACAACAAGGAAATATAGTTTTCATGTCTTGAATTTGTGCTCTTTTCACACTATGTGTGTTAAAACTGGGGAGCAGAAAGGAAATGAAATCAGTCCCTGGAAGAGCTATCTACACTTTCAGGTTTATTGCAGCACTATTCATAATAGCCAAGATAGGGAGACAGCCTAAGGGTGTCCATCCTATACCCCATATCCTTGGATGAACGGATAAAGAAATTGTAGTGCATATATATGTGTCTGTGTGCAAGTTACCTCAGTCACATCCAACTCTTTGCAACCCCATAGACTGTAGTCTGCCAGGCTCTTCTGTCCATGGGATTCTCCAGGCAAGAATACTGGAGTACATTGCTATTTCCTATTTACATATATTTATTTCTTATATATATATATATATACATATATATATCTCCTGTATATATACATGCATATATATATATATACATACACACATACACATTTCCTATACATGTATATAGATATAGATATACATACACACACAAGGAATATTATTCAGCCTTAAAAAGAAGATCCTGCCATTTGTAACAACATGGTTGAACGTGGAGGACATCCTACTAAGTAAGCCAGTTACAGAATGAAAAAAATGACATAATCTCACTTATATGTGAAATCTTATAAATAAATAGAAGCAGAGATTAGAATGGTGGTTACCAGGGGCAGGGAGGTGTGAGAAATGGGGAGATACTGGTCACAGGGTACAAAATTGTAGGCATGTAGGATAAGTCCAGACATCTAAAGTACAGCATGTTGGCTATAATTAATAATACTGTATTGTATACTGAAAATTTGCTAAGAAAGTAGATTTCAGATGCTCTCATCAAAAAATAAATGAGATGATGTTCATTAGCTTAACTGTGGTAACCATTTCAACATGTCTATCAGATCAGCATGCTGTAACCTTAAAATACATTTGATTTTTAGTAAAGGAATTTTTAAAAACCTAGGGGGTGGCAGGATCATTGAGTCATAATCCAGTCTTGGGCACCACTTCCCATAACCTTGCACATGTCACTTTACCTCTTTGGGGCTCAACTTTTCTATCTAAGAATATGGAACTCCAATTTCTCCTGGCATTTCTGAAGGCCGACACGGCATGCAAGGAACTGCAAACGCAAGAACAACCACCTTGGACTGTACATTCTACCTTTTAGATTTTCCAAGGTGGTTGGGCTTCTACCCAGCTATCCTTAGAATGCATCCTGTGTTCCTGGCCAAAAACTGGCAGGAAATTAGTCTGAAGCAAGACTGGCTTCAGGGCCCCTCAGGGGAATGCTCCATCAGAAGTGACCAGGCTCCATGGCTTCTAGCCTCCCATTTCCAGTTAAACTGCACACAGCACTCTGGGGAGGAGTGGAAGAAGGATACTGCCAGGTATGCAGACAAGCATTCAGCCATCTGATTACAGTTGTGTTGCAAAAGAGGGATGATCTATGAAAGCAGAACTCTGACTTCTGTGGTGCTCTGAAAACATCCCCTTATATTCAGTGTTTCTAACCACCTTTTCTTTCACTGATGCCTAAAATGCCATCATTAGAAGTCCATTCTTTTGGATTAAGTGACTGTCTATTGCCATGTGTGCGTGCTAAGTCACTTTAGTCACATTCAACTCTTTGCAACCCCAAGGACTGTAGCCAGCGAGGCTCCTCTTTCCATGGCATTCTCCAATCAAGAACACTGGATTGGGTTGCCATGCCCTCATCCAGAGGATCTTCCTGACCCAGGAATTGAACTCACATCTCTTATGTCTCCTGCATTGGCAGACAGGCTCTTTACCACTAGCGCCACCTGGGAAGCCCTGTCTATTGCCAATCAGGTATTATAATCCCAAAACTTCTCTGAGAGGATACACATTGTCAGTAATATCTTAGTGTGAATAACCTGATGACATGTTTTTTTTTCCCCCCTTCAGAGTGACTGGTAATTTTTACTAAGAAGTCTGTGGTCCTTTCCCATGTCCTCTGGTACAGCATTCTCTCCCCTCTCGGCACTGCCCCTCTTCCCATCCTCTGAAACCAAACGTCTTCATGCTGGTGGCTCTCTTCTCCACTCTCCCCACCCTCAAATTTCTACTTCCTTAGCAGGCCAGTTCTTGGCTAGTCAGAAAGGCCTCTTGTAAGTAAGTCAGGAGATAAATCAGCTCTCAGTGTTTATGAAAAAAATGCAAACCTCTCCAGAGCTCCCAGCCATGATCGCTAATCTCCTCGACTCTGAGCCCTCCCCTTTTTGCCATTGCTATTGTTACTCTGGTTCCTATTTTATTTTTGATGGCTGATCCTGAAGACAGTGTTTCTAGTCTGGTTCTGTCTCATTCTAGTGGTGTAGTTCCAGCACATCCACAGGCCATTTTGGAGGTGGTGGTGGAAAGGGGAATATGGAGATGAAGGTAAAGGGCTTGAAATGTTATGGTCCCTTTAATTCTCTTGAGACACAAGCACACATACAAACACATATACACAATGGAATTCTATGCAGCCATAAAAAATAATGAAATCTTGCCATTTGCAACAACATAAATGGACCTTGAGGACATTATGCTAAATGAAATAAGCCAGACAGAGAAAGACAAATACCATATGATCTCATTTATACATGGAATCTAAAAAATAAACCCCAAGCCTGTAGATACAGAAAACAGATTGGTGGTTGCCAAAGGCAGGGGGTTAGGGGGATGGGTGAAATGGGTAAAGGAGGTTCAAAGGACTTATAAAATAAAAAATTGATGGGGATGGGATGTACATGATGGTGAGTATAGTTATTAAGAGTGTATTACTTTGTCAACAAAGGTCCATCTAGTCAAGGCTATGGTTTTTCCAGTGGTCATGTATGGGTATGAGAGTTGGACTATAAAGAAAGCTGAGCACTGAAGAATTGATGCTTTTGAACTGTGGTGTTGAAGAAGACTCTTGAGAGTCTTCTTGGACTGCAAGGAGATTCAACCAGTCCGTTCTAAAGGAGATCAGTCCTGGGTGTTCATTGGAAGGACTGATGCTGAAGTGGAAACTCCAATCCTTGGCCACCTGATGCGAAGAACTGATTCATTTGAAAAGACCCTGATGCTGGGAAAGATTGAGGGCAGGAGGAGAAGGAGACGACAGAGGATGAGATGGTTGGATGGCATCACTGACTCAATGGACATGGGCTTGGGTGGACTCCGGGAATTGATGATGGACAGGGGAGGCCTGGCGTGCTGTGGTTCATGGGGTTGCAAAGAGTCGGACATGACTGAGTGACTGAACTGAACTGAACTGTATATTTTAAGGTTGCTAAGAGAATAAATCTTAAAAGTCCTCAACATAAGAAAAAAATTTTTATATATAAATTTTAAAATATATAGATGTTAACTAAACTTACTGAGTTGATCATTTTTGAAATATAAACAGATATTGAATCATTATGTTGCACACCTGAAACAAATATGTCACACATCAATGAAAAAAAAAACTACACTAAATTATCAGATTTGCAAAAATTCAAAAGTTTGATTAATAAACTCTCTCAGTAAAGCTGTGGAGAATTCATACAAGTACTATGGAGGCTATTTAGCAATATCATTCAGTTTTAAAATATACATATTTTTCACCGAGCAATCCTACTTTTAAGAATTCACACTATAGATATACTCACACATGTGTGAAAAATCTAAGTTATTCATTGCGCCATCGTTTGTGATGGCAAAAGATTGGAAACAACTTCTGTGTCCATCAGTAGACATCTGGTTAAATACATAATGGCTGATTAATACAATGAATAGTATGCCGCTATATAACATAATGAATATGCTTTCTATGTGCTAATACAAAAATAGATTATTAAATGAAAAAACTGAAAAGTGGAAAATGATTCAGATAATACACTGTTTTATGTAAAAGAATATATTTTTGAAAGAGTTTATATTCATATTTGCTTATATTTTCATAAAGAAAATCTGGAAGGATACATAGGAAAATACTAAAAGTTATAAGGGGGGGCCTACGTTTTGGGGGAAGGGTAAGAATTGGATGGATTGTGGGACAGGAGTGAATTAGACATCTTACTGAATACTTTTACACATACCTCTGTGAACATAAGAACCTCCCTGGTAGCTCAGCTGGTAAAGAATCTGCCTGCAATGCAGGAGATCCTGGTTCGATTTCTGGGTTGGGAAGGTCCCCTGGAGAAGGGATAGGCTACCCACTTTAGTAGTTGGCTTAGGCTTCCCTGGTGGCTCAGGTGGTAAAGAATCTGCCTGCAATGGGGGAGACTTGGGTTTGATCCCTGGGTTGGGAAGATCCCCTGGAGGAGGGCATGGCAGCCCACTCCAGTATTCCTGGTTGGAAAATCCCCATGGACAGAGGAGCCTGGTAGGCTATAGTCCATGGAGTCACAAAGAGTCAGACACAACTGAGCAACTAAGCAGCACAGCTATGAACGTAAACACATATGATCATATATACACATATATACCTAAGCATGTACATTCTTAAATGATACAAATGTATTTTGCATTGAAAAACTAAATTTGAAGAGTTTATACTTAAAAAAATTCTAATTCAAGGCCAGGGGCTAGACTTGATGACCATTTTGGGTCCCTTCCAATATAGAGAACAAATGGATGGATATCAGGAGGGTAAGTAAGAAGGGAGGTGGGATGAACTGGGAGATTGGGATGGACATATATATGTCATGATGTACAAAACAGGTAACTGATGAGAACATGCTGTATAGCACAGGGAACTCTATACCCTGTGGTGACCTAAATGAGAAGGAAATTCAAAAAGAGGGGATATACGCATACACAGACTTCTCCCATGGCTCAGTGTTAAAGAATTCGCCTGAAATGCAGGAGACACAGGAGATGCAGGTTCAATTCCTGGGTTGCGAAGATTCCTTGGAGGAGGGCATGGCATTCCACTTCAGTATTCTTGCTGGAGGATCCAATGGACAGAGGAGCCTGGCAGGCTACAGTTCTTCAGGTCGAAAAGAGTCAGACACAACTGAAGCAACTTAGTCCTCACGCACTAATGCATATGCACACCATGTGGCTGATTCACTTTGTTGTACAGTACAAACTAGCTGCAAAGCAACTATACTCCAGTCAAAACTTTTTTTAAAAATAAATAAACCAAGAGAACATATGGCAAAATTAAAAAGAAGCAACCATAGAAAATCAATCCTACAGACCTGGTCATAGAAACCCAACTCAATTCCTACTACTGAGACAGACTTTAGCTAGGACTCCATGTTCCCAGTGTGACTACAATGAGGCGGCTGTCTCCTATGGACACTATTTAGCCCCTTTGGGGAGAGTGGGGGCTATTACATTGCTTTCTGAAACAGATAGTTTTAAATAAGGGTGCTGATGGGAAATCTCCTGTGCTTCTCCATGGAGCACTGCTGTAGTGGAGGGAAGAACAGCCGGGCCCTCATCCTGCTGAGGCTAGGCCAGAGCCAACTGCGGGGATGTGACTCATCTTGCACAATTAGTACATCCCAAGCAGTGGTTGTCTATAGCTCCCTTCCAAAAGGAACTTGCTCACCCTCTGAGGCCATGGGCACGCAGGTGAGTTTTTCCTTGGGAGGTTCACTGAAATCAAAGGTATTGCTTCAAACAGGTCCATCAGCTAAAGCCTACCATTTAGATTTCTTCCTTTCAGCGCTCCAAACATTATCACTTCTTTTGCCCTGGGCTGCTCAAAGTGGCTACTTATCAAGACCTGTTGTCCTTAGGCAGAGGACTATGATTTTAAGATCTTCGCCAAAATCTCCCCCTCCATAAAAACTTAACTGTTCTGTGTCCTATCACATTGAGGCCTTGCTGGGGGTAGGAGAAGGTTAGCACTTATTGACTAATTCATACCACAGTGCCAATGGAAGACAACACTGGAAAATAGGAAATAGGTTATTTTATTTCATTTTTGGCCCTGTGGCATACGAAATGTTAGTTGTCCCACTAGGGATCGAACCCATACCCCCTGCAGTGGAAGTAGAGAGTCTTAACTGGACTGCCAGGGAAATCCTGAAAATAGGTTCTTTTTCTAGATAATTAAATTGTACCTTGGGCCCTTGCTGCTTTATTTATAATGAGGCTATAGAGGACAGGGTAAGTAATGTGAAACATTCCAGAATTTAAGGCTCAATGTGGGGGCAATCTCTGAAAACACAGCCTCTGAGAGCTGTCCAGTGTCCAAACTGCTCAAATTCCATCTCCACTACTAGTTACCACTTAATAGCTGAGAAAATCATTTAACATTCTTGGGCCTCAGTTCACCCATCTATATAATGGGGCTGATAATACCCATCTCATAGGTTGTTGTAAAGATGAAATGAGGTAAGACACATAATGTGCCCAGCATAGTACCAGGTGCATACAGGTGCTCATTGAATGCTGTTATTGTTATATTACTATTATCTGTAATGATATGGTTTCTGGAAGGCAGAAAGCAGGTTGGGAATGGAAACGATAAGGGGCTGCCTAGACCTTACAGTGCCTGTTATAGACTGAATGTTTGTCCTTTTCACCAAATCTCTATGTTGGAAACATAATCCCCAATGTGAGGTGAGGTCTGTGGGAGTTGGGGCCGTCATGAATGGGATTGTGCCCTTATAAGAGACAATGGGAAGATGATCTCTGCTCTCAGCTATGAGAGTACAGGATGAAGATGACTATCTCTGAACCACGAACTGATCTCTCAACAGATTTGCTGGCACCTTGACTTTCCAGCCCCTTAAACTGTGAGAAATAAACATTTGCTGTTTAAGCCATTAGTCTCTGATATTTTTATTACAGCAGCCCAAACTATGATGACTGTCTTTCACTGCCCTGTAGGACTTCTCAAATATTGCCAGATTCTGAGTGGTGACTAGAACCACTTGTTATCATGTTCACTAAGAATCTTTCTATGCCTCAGCTTCCAACCAACTCATCTGCCCTCCCCGCCCCTCCCCCATTTCAGTGGGAAGCCCACCAGGAGAGGCTTCTTTAGCTGAGTACCTGAGTTATGGCCAGAGCCATCTATCAAACTCAGAGTCTCTGTGTTGGATTTTCTGAGGGTTTCAGAGAGGTGGGTTTATGGGTCAGAAGTGTCACCAGTGTGTCTGTGATTTAGCGGTCCCGAAGGGAGAAGAAACCAATTCTCCCCTTACATTTGGGCCATCATTCCCAGGCTCCTCTCCTGCTGCACACTAAACAAAAGCCACTGTTGATTGGTTTGATTTTCATCTTTGTTCTGGTTCAGTAACTGAGCTGTTCTTTGGGAAGTAGTTCATATTTTTCCGTTCAGAATGCCTCCCCTTTCAACCTTCATCCATTTTGCTTCTGTCCACTCTCCATGGCCCAGCTCTAGTCTCATCTCTTCAGGGAAGCCTTGTCTAAGTATTACTAATACTTTTGCATTCAAAAGTCTCTTTGGAGGAAAGAAAAAGACTAGTAGAGCAGATAGCTCCTGCTACGGTAGAGCTTCCAAAGGTGGCATCACTGTGTCCTTAACCTCTCTTCTTCTTTTCTGCTTTGCCAGAATGCTCGATACGGCCCAACTTCAAGCACTAGTTAGGGTAGGGCCCTGACTTTCCCAAAGGCTTAATAAGTTCATGGTAATGAATACTGAAGATTGGAACAACCAATAAAGAGCAAGGTGGTAGTGGTGGGGAGAACAAAGACCACAGGGAGACACCACTTTGCACCCTCCAGGATGGTTATAATAAAAAAGAGAATAATAAATTGTTAGCAATGGTGTGGAGAAAAATGGAAATTTTGTACTACTGGTGGGAATGTAAAAATGTCAAGTGGTACAGCTGCTGTGCCAAAAAAGCTTGGCAGTTCCTCCAAAGTTAAACCTAGAGTTACCATATGAACCAGTAATCCCACTTCTAGGTATAAACTGAAGAGAACTGAAGGGAGGGATTCAAACAGATCCCTGTACATGAACGTTTAGAGCAGCATTATTCACAATAGTCGAAAGGTGGAAACTGCCCAGTGTCCATTAATGGACGAATTGATAAACAAAATGTGGTGTATCATACAATGACATATATTTCAGTTAGAATGGATGAACCTTGAAAACATTATGCTTAGTAAAAGAAGCCAGACACAAAGGTCACATACTGTATGATTTCATATTTATGAAGTATCCACAGTAGGCAAATCCACAGAGAAAGAAAGAAGCTCAGTGCATGCCAGGAGCTGAGGGGAGGGGAAAATGGACTGCTGACTGCTAGCGGGTATGGGACTTCCTTTTGGGGATGATGAAAATATTCTGGAATTAGATAGTGGCAGTGGTTGCAATATCTTGTAAATACACTAAAACCAACTTAACTGTACTCTTTAAAAGGGTAAATAGTATGTGAATTATATCTCAGATAAAGCTTTTTCCCCAAACCCTAAAAGATGAAACTTCCTACAATGCAGACACAAAGGCTGAGTATCAACACTAGGCAATCCTGGACAAAATGAAGATGTTGTATATCCTGGTGACAGGGAGGCAGGTCAAGAATAGCAAAAGTAAATGAAAAAGCCAAGGGAGAAGCTCAAGGGGTCGTGGGGGTGGATCCCCAGTTATCATCTTGTCCACAGGTTATCTGCCTTGGGAGATGCGGTAGGTCTGCCAGACAGCTGAGCTAAAGCAGGGGGCCCATGCGAGTAGGGCTTTCCCATTTGGAATCTTCAAGGAGACTCATTAGCACAACCAGTGGCCTCCCTACTCCGACCCCCAGGGCAATCCTCATGGGGTCCCGGGCCAGGAAATTCCTACAGCAGATTCAGCAGATCACTCTGCAGCTATACAGACAGACACAACACTCTGTCCCAACCAAGAAGGTGTTGAGTGAGAGGAAACAGTCATCTGCCCGTCTCCCTTTTCATCCGGAACCCATCTGCGAGCTGGTTTTCATCCCACTGCCATTCACGTTTCAGCTCCTGTCAGTAGCTGACCCTGCCTGAAAACGCTGTCTTGTCAGAAAGATGCAGAGGAGGAGGGCTGGAGGAAAGGTTTTGTGCAAGAGGTGAGCCTGCCTCTGGGAGGCAAGCAGGGTGCTGGCAGGCTGGGCACTCCATCTGGGAAAGAAGTAGAGCACAGGTGTTCTTGGCTGGGTTGGACCACTGACTGGCTGTGTGATGGGACCACTGTCACTTTGCATCTCTAGGCCTCAGTTCCTAAAGAGCTTTCTGCATTTGTGAGTATGTATGTGTCGGTTGGGGTTAGTCGTTTCACTTGCTTCTACTTCACAGGAACAGAGGAGAAGCAAACCACATTCTACTTTTTGAAAAGGCTTAGGGAGAAAAGGGCTTCCCTTGTAGCTCAGTTGGTAAAGAATCTGCCTGCTGTGCAGGAGACTCGGGTTCGATTCCTGGGTTGGGAAGATCCCCTGGAGAAGGAAATGGATACCCACTCCAGTATCCTTGCCTGGAAAATCCATGGGGTTGCAAAGAGTCGGGCACGACTGAGCAACTAACACTTACTAGGGAGAAAAGAAGCTACATGCAACATGGATTATCTCCAGGTTACCAAGGGCAGTCCATCTGAAGGCAAAAAGATGAGTAACTGAGTCTGTTCCAGCAGTCTGGTGTCCAGAGCTTAAACACCCCATGAGAGTTCTGCCAACCCAGGAGAGACCCCTCGGCTTGTGATTTGCTGCCTCTCAGGTAGGAGTTCTAGCTTCACTGTGTCAGTCACCTGCCTGTGGGCAAGCACTTGGAGCTAAAGCTGGATATGGAGCAGCATCACGGCATGGCCTAGCCAGGGTGATAAAGCACATCTTGGAGATGCTTCCCCTTGGCTAAAGAACACTCTACCTCAGACCAGCCAGTCCTGACCCCCACAGTGTTTCTTGCCAGCTCTTCCCTAACTCATGCTAGACCCAACCACTGCCACTGATTGTCCTCTGCCTCTTCAAATCCTACCCAGCCCTCACCATCTGTCAAACAGACTCTGATTTCCAGCAGCAACTCTACTGGTCTGCCTGTCTGTACCCTACAGTCTAGCACTTGCTAACAAGTGGACTGCTTGCTGAGTGATGACCAAATGCAAAGGAGGCAGGGCTTCTCTCTTGACTGGTCTATCTCTAGCACTGGTCTCTAGCACTGGAACAAAGGCACAAACATCCAAATAGTGACATGTGTTTGAATGTTGAGGGTCTATTACTAATTTTGTTAAGTGGTAAGTGTATACCTCCAGGGGTGAGGTGGTTTTTAAGTCTTAAGAGACTTGGAGATAAATAAATAGGACTATAGAGAATGATTCTGAAGTGAGTTGAGCATCTGAGGGTACATGCTGCCTACAGACCATTCTGTAGGTACCATTAGATACTCCAAGCATTCCATGACCCAAAAGAGCTGACCCCCCACCTCCATTTTTAATACAAAGCAAGGAGCCTGTGGGTTTCACCTCAGGGCTAGGCACGTTCATTTTCAGCTGTTTGCTGAGGGCTGTTACTGGTGAAATTGTCCTATAATCGAATCTGTTTGCTGAGGGCTGTTACTGGAAACTCTATGCTCTTTCCTGTCAAACTATCTTCTTCCACTTTACTGAACAGCTTTATCGTCAGCTCCATTATTCAGCCCATGGACGATTTCAATCTCATTACCCTTTTAGGGTTTCCCATGTATTGCTCCAAGAGGAAACTGGAAATGGCCTTCTCTCTTCAGAGATGGAAATGAGACCTAGAGCCTTCAAGGGGACACCATTATTTAGTGCCAAAGCCAGGATTCAAACTTAGGTTTCCTAATTTTACACAGAGCCACAAAACCTGAGAGCAAGAGAAGCCTGCTAAGATAGAGTCAAACGACTGAGGAAGAAGATAAAACACAAATCCCTTTGTTTTCAGGGACTAATTATCGAATGTTCATCTGAACTTGGGTGTGTAGCCCAACACAAAGAATCCCTTTGCAGTGGATCTGATAGGTTCCTCTTTTTCTTTTGCTAATGATATGATGGTTTTTTTTTTTTAATTTTTAAATTATCCAATGCTGTAATAAGTGGACTTGCAGTTGAGATGAAAATGTTAAATCAGCTCTTCTGCTAATTGTTAATGACAAGTTTTGTGGTAACATGCGTGTCACTCACTGTCTTCCTCTTCTCCCTAAATAAATTAAGAATGAATTTTACTGTTACTTGGTTAGCTCTAAACTTTGGGAACCAGGCTTTTTTTTTTTTTTTGAAGGTCAATGACCCTTTGAAATGGACAAATTAGTCAGTACCCTCAAGCAGCATTTACAGAAACAATGTGAGGCATCTGGTCGAGACAGCGGGGAGTGCGGTCAAGCATTCCTTTGTATTGCCGACACCAGCATTTCCCCAAGTCTGCTGTGCAGAGCACTACTAGTCCACAAGATGCTCTGTGAAAACAAAATTCTGTGCTTCAGATATAGTTGGGAAAAGATCCATAGTCTGCTCACAATATCCTTCTCGGTGTGTTAAAGATGATCTCAGAAATCCCAGAGTAAAGAAACCCGTTTAACTAGAACCCAGCATTTTCTCCAACTGACTTTCCTGAGCCACTAGACCTCTTTTTTTCTCATATGTTGTTTTTGAGTCGCTAAGTCCTGTCCGACTCTTTCCGACCCCATGGGTTGTAGCCCGTCAGGCTCCTCTGTTCATGGGATTCCCCAGGCAAGAATACTGGAGCAGGTTGCCATGCCCTCCTCCAGGGGATCTTCCTGACCAAAGGATTAAATCCATGTCTTCTGCATCTCCTGCCTTGCAGGTGGATTCTTTACCACTGAGCCACCTGGGAAGGCCTTCTCATCTGTTTAAGAGCTATGAACATCCCAGGAACACCCTTTGGGAAGTCCTGCCCTACACCACATAGAGTAGCTAGATATTTTGAGGATGTGGATGCTTGCCATCTCATGGACACTCTAAAGTACTGAATTGAGACCTGGCTGCCACTTCTGGTCATTCAACCTTCAGCTGAGACCTAGCTGAATGTTTATCCAACCCAGCTACATAGCATCTCCTGAATCTTTTCTTTCTTTCTTTCATGTGCAACCTCTGCAAAGCAAGAGAAAACACCCCCTGTGAAATACTCTAGAGCACTATTAATGAAACATACAGTCTGGCCCTTGCAACTACAGCCCAGTGACATTAGGCACTGGACAAAGAAGTCCAGCAGTGGAGTTTGGATTGTTCCTGTACACGATGAGAAGCCAGTAAAGTGATCTGAGCAATGCAGTTATTTGATGGAGATTTACATTTCTGGAAGACTGTGCTGGGATGATTGGAGAGGCTGTGGGCTTGAAGGGAGGACTTATCAGGAGGCTAGTGAAAGAGCCTATTGCTATCACATTACAGACTAAAGGAAGAAAAGAGGCATTCAGTACTTGAGGATTAATTGAGAAAACTTATCCCCAAACACGCTTTTTGTTGTGTTTGGAAAAGTGTTAGCAGCAGGCTTCAGAAACTGGTCCCTGGAGGCCACTGGCAGAGGCTACAGGGGAGGCGGTGGCAGATGAAGCCTCAGGGCTGCTGGAACAGTCCAACACTGTTGGGAAGACGCAGTCCACCTCCTCCTGGAGACCCGAGGAGGCAGCACATCTTCCATATCACCAAACTACTAGGGGAAAGTAGAAAGTATCCTGTTTTCTCCCTCCTAGGAAATCCTTTAAGAACTGAAGCCAAAGTTCCTGCCAGGCAAAGAGGAACAAGGTGAGCGTACATAATGTAGAGAACAAAAGGACATGTTAGATTTAAAAGGACTCCATCGCTGATTGCCATGAGGTGGTGACTGTCCCTCGGAAAATGGAAGCATGAATACTAAAGACATGTCACCGATGCATGCAAATCTCCAGTTTGAAAGTGGGATTCTTCTTCTGGCAGCCAGGCATTCATACAATGGTCCCTCTCCTCATTATAAAGTTATTAGAGGGGAAGGTGATAGAAGAGGTCAAAGATTAAGTAAGTACACAAGGTTTGTTAACGTCTTTGGATTTGCCAACGCTAGAAAAAGCAGAATGAGGCTCAGTCACAGCTTTGGACCAGTAATTCTCAAAAACAGGACCTCAGTTCTCAAGTGGACCATGCTCTCTGGTGGGAGCAATTTTCAAGCTCCCCTCATCGACCCATCCTGGATTGAGAATCACTGAGCAGAGTGAGAAATGTCACTGATGGGAGTGAGGCACAGGCAGACAATCTAGAGGCAGAAAAGAATTGAGATCCAAAGTCACAGAAACTGCAGTAGCAGCATCAATAACACTAGCGACTGATCATTACTGACTCATGTTTATGTTGTATATTCATGTTCGTTAGCTCTTTTCTCCTCCCATAGCCACCTTTCGAGGTAGACATTGTTATTATCTCCCTTTACAGATGAGGAAACTAAGATTAGGAAGTGATCAAACCAGAACTGGAGACAAGGTCTCAGGCCCAAGACGTGGAGCTCCAGGGCACTGCTCCCAAGATCTAGGTTGCCTTATCTGAATCTACAGCTGGGATAAAATAGCCCCCAACACTAAATCTTTTTTGTCATTCTAATTGCTTTTCCTAAGTTCTTCTCACTGTTGCCTCTGAAAAAAAACCACTCTCTGTCCATCACACATACAGGCACAGAGAAGATCTAAAAAAGAAGGTAGTGGATCGAAAGGAAGTACCTCAACTCATGTTACCCTCAAATGGTTGGGGAGAATGAGAGAAAGGGTGGGGGACGAAGCTATAACACTGGGTTGTGCCTTCCTGAGAATGGGAGAGAGAAGGGATGTTTTAAACACTGCAGATTACCTTATTAGTTACTCAGCCAAAGAGATCATCTTGGAACAGAACAATTCCCTCTACAGAACTACAAATGGTGTTGGATGGTCAGCTTCTCTTCTCACAGATCACCAACACTCTACTCAGATGTTGTATGGGAACCAGCAGCATTAGTGTCACCTGAGAACTAGTTAGAAATGCAGAATTTCAGACCACCTCCCCCATCCAGATCTTCTGAATCAGCATCTGCAAATTCCCAGGGCTTCGTGTGAACATTCAAGTTTGAGAAGCACCACTGCTTTAGGGCTTCTGGTTGTAGAGCTCATTTCTTCAGAACCTTCTATAGCCCTAGAACTGAGTTGGCTTCTCAAAGGTTAATGGGTCTTGAAAAGGCTTTTTACTCCAGTTCTGGCTGTATGTGAACAGTGTTTGTTCCACACTGCCTCAGTCTATGTCCCATGGGGGTACAAATGCAAATGATCTTATAACTGTTTCCTACCAACCATAATCTTTGTCTACAAGAAATGTTGAAATACATATAACTCAAGATGAGGATCCTGGGAAGTGAAGGTATGTATGCAAATACTGTGGGACAATGGCAGTGGTTCTCAATTGAGGTTGATGTTCCCCCAAGGGACGTTTGGCAATGTTGGGGGACAATTTTCGTTGTCACGAGTTGGGGAGGGTGGTCTTGCATGGAGCAGACCCTTCCCTCCCCACAGCATTGCCCTTGTTGTGTTTAGCCACTGAGATGTTGGGATTGTCAGAGCAATTAGCTTATCCTAATTATTCCATCTTTACTCCCTCCCCTGAAATCATTTGCTGTAAGTTTCAAGGTAGCCCATGTTGCTGCTGCTGCTAAGTCGCTTCAGTCGTGTCCGACTCTGTGCGACCCCATAGACGGCAGCCCACCAGACTCCTCATCCCTGGGATTCTCCAGGCAAGTACACTGGAGTGGGCTGCCATTTCCTTCTCCAGTGCATGAAAGGTAGCCCATAATAATGCATTAATATCCCCTGATACCACTTCTTACCATTCATTCTCCCTCTTCCATCTTGACAACCGCTCTCCATAGCCTGAAGGGCAGAAAATGCCCAGAGTCAATATGCAGAGAACTTCCGCTTGGATTCAAATTCCCATTGTGTGTGTGTGTTAGTTGCTTAGTCATGTCTGACTCTTTGAGACCCCCTAGACCCCATAGCCCACTAGGTTCCTCTGTCTATGGAATTCACCAGACAAGAATACAGGAGTGGGTTTCCATTTCCTTCTCCAGGGAATTCTTCCTGACCCAGGGATTGAACCCAGGTCTCCTGAATTGGAGAGAGAATCTTTACCATCTGAGCTATAAGGAAATTCCTATATTCCCTATATTTAGGGAATCCTATAATTCCCATTAAGTAAAGTAAAATCAAACCCAGAGGAATGAGAAGCCCAATTGTTCTCAAGCCTGTTGCCCAAGGACAATCAATCCTTTGACACAGTGGCCTGAAGAAATTGGCTGGGAGGTCTGACTTCATGTTCACGGCTGGTCGCCACAACATTTAAAGGAATGATTACTATCCCAGTCCTTTAGTTCCTAAGCTATCTCTTCATGTGTCAATGCCAATGACCAGCAAGACTGAGGGGAAACCAGGCAGGGTTGGGAAAACAGACCTTAGGCCAGATCACCTAAGGGCTAGGCAAGGAAGGACATGAAGAAGAAACTGGGGAAGCAGTTCCTAGAGTGTATGGTAGACATTAGGGCTGGTTATCAATATTCCACCTCTATTCCTGCTGAGCACACAGCAGCACTGTATTTCCCAGTCCCCCAGAAGTCAAAGTGTGGCCACATGACTTGCTCCAGGCAATGGCACATGAACAGAAGTAATCGTGTCACTTCTGGGCAGAAGTACATAAAAGGCAGGACACAACTTGCTCTGTTCCTGTCCCATGCCACTGGCACTAATCTCCGTATGGCAAGGCTCCGTCAGTCAGGGTCCCCGGATGAGAATGATATGTGCTGAGCTGAGACAGACATGCAGTGTGAGCGGGAATAAACCTTTGTTGGTTCAAGCCACTGAGATTTGTAGGTTGTGACTGCATCATAATTTAGCCTATTCTGATTGTTATAGTGTATCCAACATCTGACCAAGAACAGATTTTCATATTCGAATTGGGAAAGATGAAAAATACTCTTGATTTTTTTTTTTTATCTCTTCCTCCAACGAATTGAGGATAAAACAGTGGTCCCTTCCTTGTAGTCCCTTGAACAGCTGAAACCAGGTCTCCCTGACTAATTGGACTTAGTCCATTGTGTCTAGAGCAGGGGTCTTGGGTCAAATTAGATCTGCAGTTTGTCTTGTAAATAAAGTTTTAGTGGACCATGCCCATTCATTTACATAGTCTGTGCCTGCTTTCATACTACAGAAGAGTTGTTGCAACACAGACTGTAGGTCTGCAAAGCTAAAATATTTACTATCTGATTCTTTGCAGAAAAAAAAAAAAAATCCTGACCCCTGGTCTGTTGCTGCTGCTAAGTCGCTTCAGCCATGTCCAACTCTGTGTGACCCCATAGATGGTAGCCTACCAGGCTCTTCTGTCCCTAGGATTCTCCAGGCAAGAATAGTGGAGTGGGTTGCCACTTCCTTCTCAATGCATGTATGCATACTAAGTCACTTCAGTCATGTCCAACTCTGTGCGACCCTATGGACAGCAGCCCACCAGGCTCCTCTGTCCATGGGATTGTCTAGGCAAGAATACTGGAGTGGGTTGCCACTTCCTTCTCCAGACCCCTGGTCTAGAGGATGTCAAATGGAAACGGATCCATGGAGGATCTGGAAAAGAAATCCAACATGCACTGCCACTGGGAGTAAAGAATATATACTCTTGGTAGCTATATAGCTGAAAGCACACACAGATCAAGAGTTGGTACTGGCAGGATTTTACTGAGTGCTTCAGGCCTTTGTGGAGACAGAGAAGCAAAGGGAGCCCTGATACAAATGACTTCCAATAAGCACATCTTTACAGCTCTGTTGTTTAGCAGCCCCTCTCCCTCAGCATCGAGATGGGGACAGGATCAGAACAAAGGCTATACACGGTATACATCAGGATTAGTGAACCCGACAGTCCTCAGGATGACTCAGTGGAAAGCTGCTTAAGAGCTGGCTCAAAATGATTCACTGCCTGGAGATTCCATGGCAAGTGAGATTCTTAGGCTAAACTGGGCGGTACGGTTTGTCCACCTCCCTGAATCCAGCAGCACAGGGTGAGCAGGCTGGCCCAAAGTGAAGGAGCAGACTCTTGGAGGGGCTGATGAGGGTCTCAGCCTGGTGGATGCAGCCTCCACTGTGGCCACTGGCTGCCCTCTGGGGGTGGGGGTGTATATGGTGTGGCTGGAATGCTAGGAATTCTGGGCTGGCTTAGCAAGCACTCCAACTGGCTTAGTGTTCTTTCTACATGCTCCAAAGACTTTCTCCAGTGTCCTTGGCATCCAATAACTATACTTGGGCTTAAGATTTTAGGGCTGGGCGGGTCCCTTGGATGCCTTCTATCTCAGCACTGGATCACTCCTTCTTTAGGTGGTACCAGCAAACATGCTGGCCATTTCACTGCAGATGGGACACGGGCCATTTGCTCTCTTCCTTGGCCTGTCTCTTGGAAATGTTGCCTGGAGGAGCCAGCTTCTTGGCTGAAGCTCAGCACTGGGTAGCTATGAACAGGTTTTGCCTTAGTTCAGCTAGTGCCGAGTTATTGTTGGTGGCTCTGGGTTGGGGGCAAAGGCCTGGGCTGGGAAACAGGGAGAGAAGAAGCGAGTTGAATGGATACTGTGCTTGGACCTATGAGTTGAATAGTCTTCCTTGTCAGCAGCTGATTGGGAAGTTAGTTTGGATGGGGTGCCTTCTCTCCATTCTAATGTGACCAGTGAGCTACAGAACCCAAGTCCTACTTATGGAACCTTTCATTCTTAGGTGATTGTGTTTGGCCAGAAGAAAAGTAGAGAACCGGGGGAGTCATGCCTGAAGTTCCTGGTTACCATGAAGTCTAGAGAATTCAGAATGCAGATGGGGCCTGGGTCACAAGAGCTACAGCATTTCATCAGCTTGCCAGGCAGCTTTAAGAAGGTTCTCTAGTCTACGCTTGAACACCTGCACAGGCCAGGGCCACATCTGCAGAACATAGGCCCCTTCTCCCTCAGCTGAGACATCATGAGCACTGGCTAACTCAAATACACTAACTGAGACCAACATATTTTCTAGGAAAATATAACATAAAATACAATACATAACAGGAAAGACTTAGAGGATTAATTCATTCCACAAATATTTGTCCAGAGCCTACACTGTGCCTTGGCACATTAGGAGATTAAGATACTCCAGTCGTTATTGTTCAGTCGCCCAGGCAAGTCCGACTCTTTGCAACCCTGTGGACTGCAGCATGCCAGGCCTACCTGTCCATCACCATCTCCCAAAGTTTGGCCAAGGTCATGTCCACTGCATCAGTGATGCCATCCAGCCATCTCATCCTCTGATGCCATCTTCTGCCCTCAATATTCCCTAACATCAGGGACTTTTCCAATGAGTCAGCTGTTCACATCAGATGACCAAAATACTGGAGCTTTAGCTTCAGCATCAGTCCTTCCAATGAATATTCAGGGTTGATTTCCCTCAATACTGACTAGTTTGATCTTCTTGCTGTCCAAGGAACTCTCAGGAGCCTTCCCCAGTACAGTTCAAAAGGCATCAATTCTTTGGCGTCCTGTCTTCTTTATGGTCCAATTCTCACAACGATATGTGACCACTGGGAAGACCATAACCTTGACTATATAGACCTTTGTCAGCAGAGCAATGTCTCTGCTTTTCAACACACTGTCTAGGTTTGCCATAGCTTTCCTGCCAATAAATAAACGTCTTCTGATTTCATGGTTGCAGTCACCATCCGCAGTGATTTTAGAGCACAAGAAGAGGAAATCTGTCACTACTTCCACCTTTTCCCCTTCTATTTGCCATGAAGTAATGGGGCCGGATGCCATGATCTTAGTTTTATTAATAGTTAGTTTTAAGCCTGCTCTTTCACTCTCCTCCTTCACCCTCATCAAGAGGCTTTTTAGTTCTTCACTTTCTGCCATTAGAGTGGTGAGTGGTATCATCTACATATCTGAGGTTGTTGATGATTCTCCTGCCTATCTTAATTTCAGCTTGTAACTCATCCAGCCCAGCATTTCTCCTGATGTACTCAGCATATAGATTAAATAAACAGAATGACAGCAGACAGCCCTGTCATACTCCTTTCTCAATCTTGAACCAACCAGTTGTTCCATACAGAGTTCTAACTGTTGCTTCTTGACCCACATACAGGTTTCTCGGGAGACAGGTAAGATGGTCTGGTATTCCTATTGCTTTAAGAGCTTTCCACAGTTTACTATGATCCACACAGTCAAAGGCTTTGGTGTAGTAGATGAAACAGAGGTAAATGTTTTTCTGGAATTCTCTAGCTTTCTCTACAATCTAGTGAATGTTGGGAATTTGAGCTCTGGTGCCTCGTCTTTTCTAAACCCAGCTTGGACATCTGGAAGCTCTTGGTTCATATAATGCTGAAGCCTAGCATCAAAGATTTTAAGCATGACCTTACTAGCATGGGAGATGAATACAACTGTCCAGTGGTTAACACATTCTTTAGTACTCCTCCTCTTGGGAATTGGGATGAGGATTGACCTTTTCCAGATACTCCAGATTATTTTCAAATATCAGCAGATTCATCTCAGTTATAAGCAGTGAAGTAAGTGGAAAGGAAGAGGACATTTGTTCTTTTGAAATTTCTCTGCCAGGGAGATGGGGCCGAAAAACAGTCCATGCAGCAGGGCTCCAGGCACCCCTGGTCAAAAGGAGAGCTGTGGTTACAGCTAAGTTTTACAGTCTTTCTTAGTGTTCCAATTTGTCAAATGTGAGGGGGAGGGGGCTGGAAATAAAAATTCTTCAAGATATGATTTTCTATGGTCACAGAATATGATTCCTGCCCTTAAGAGATTTAGGAAGGTACAAACTTAAATTCAGCGCAGCAGAAAAGTAACGTGTAAATAGTCCAGCGTCATGCCATCTACTACAGAAGCCACTGGTTACACGTGTCTACTGATATTTCAACTCACTGACATTAAATAAAATGTAAAAGGCAATTCCTCAGTCATAGCAGTCACATTGCAAGTGTCCAACAACCAAATGTGCCACTGGCTGCCTTATTGGACAGTGCAAATGTAGAGTATTTCCATCACCGCAACAAGTTCTATTTAACAGCACTGATATAGACAACATGCCCCAAGAATGTTGCAGAGAACACAAAACTTCTCCTCCATGCCTCCTAGGTCTAGGCTCCTCACAGCTGTCCAGCTGTGACCAATGCTGACCTTCCCAGACAGCAGGCAACTCTGCTTTGGCCTGCTCAGGGAGCTCAGCCAGTCTACACACTCTTACTGACTGCTCCTTTGATCTTTCCCCAGGGCCTTTGTGAAAGTCAGAGCTTCCTGGTCCTTTCATGAAAAATTCCCTTTTAAACAAACCTATGAATAATCTAGATAATTCTGCAATGCATGCATCTTTTAGAGCTCCCTGGGCTCTTTGCCCAAGAGGTATGGTATGCAAAATCTAACAGAGACCAGGGTGATTGATCAGTGAAAGTCAGTATTGTATGTATGAGTCGGGAGAAGCAAGCACGGCCAGCACAGAGGAGAAAGTCCTTACATGCTCCCTCCACAGCACTATTAATAACATGAAAAAACAATTATCCAATTTAATCCCAAAGACTGATTTCAAATCAAAACACAGCAAATAAAGGAAAGCAAAACAAAAGAACAGCGAGACAGGCATATGGGCTCTCCAGGGTTGCTCCAGCTCGTGGGATGGGTATGGGTGTGCTGAGTGAGTGTGGTGGAGTGTGTGCGTGGGGGTCATGGGGGTGTGAGTGGGAGTGTAGGAAGGCTTGGAGGCAGGGTGGGTTGAGGGCTAGGCGAACGTGCTCTGACTCAGAGGATTCTCCCCTTGCTTCTCTCAGCGGGGAGAGAGGAGAATTTCACTTGTGTCAAACAACCTCATGCCCAATTCCTCTGAAAGGGGGCAGGGAGGACAGTGTCATAACACAGAGTGTTAATGGTTGCTATTTTAACAATCTAAACTCACTACCCCCAGGGCGCCAGGAGAAACTAAACAGTCTTAACTGCAAAGGGTGCAATTTAAAAAAAAAAAAAACCAAATAAATAGCTGAAGGCACACTCACACTGAACTTGTGCCCAATTTGGTGTCAATCAACAAGTTTCCACTGAACGCTGGACAAGCCACCCCTCCTCTTCCCAAAAGAACACAGAAAACAATGGAAGTTCAGTTTCAGGGCAGCTGGATGATTTTATGGATTTTGTGCTTCCCAGTTTTTTTCCTCACTTTTCTCCTTTCTTCTCCAGCGAAGTTTTTCTTCCCTCATCCAGCCCCCCCTCCCAAGATCATTTCTTTCGAATGCATCTCCCTGGCTCTGGCCCTCAGTGCTATGCTGCTTCTATTTTGTGTTCCCACACAGGAGGCCAGACCTGCTGACCCGGGCCTCCAGAAAGGGCTGCCCCATCTGTACAACAAGAGTGTCCCACCTGCCATGTGCCCCTAAGTGGAGACCGAAAAAGCAAACCCAAATGGACACCAAATTATGGCTCCACTTGCCAAAATTCACATTTTGATAAGCCATATGCTGAAAAATTCTATTCTTCTGGGCTTAAGATGTGGTCTAGGCACACATACTTGAAACTAGCCAAAGATGGTCACTAAGTCTTAGTATAAAATCCTCATCTCCATCCTGGCCAGCAGGTACCCCCTTCCCCAGACTGGACCCTGGGCCTGGATTCTGAAATAATGATGAAAGCATTAGTTGCTCTGTCATGTCTGACTCTTTGAGACCCCATGGACCGTAGCCCACCAGGCTCCTCTGTCCATTAAGTTCTCCAAGCAAGAATACTGGAGTGGGTAGTCATTCTCTTCTCCAGGGGATCCTCCTGATCCAGGGTCTGAACCTGGGTCTCCTGCATTGCAGGTGGATTCTTTACCATCTCAGCCACCAGGGAAGCCCAAAATAATGATGAGAGCTTGCATTTACAGAGGGCTTCCTAGGGGTTGGGTCCTGTGGTAAGCACCTTACCCGTACTAATTCATTTTATTCTCACAGCAGTCCTTGAGGCAGGAACTATTAATATTGCCTCACCTACACGCTCCCAGACAGACACAATCTCACCTACTCAGACAGGCACCTCAAACACGCTCACACTGGCATTGCAATCTATTTGCTTCACAACATTTTGCTGGTTTCTGCCATATATCAACATGAATTAGCCACAGGTATCCATGCGTCTCCTGCCTGTTGAACCTCCCTCCCCTCTCCCTGACATCCCACCCCTCTAGGTTGTCACAGAACACTGTCTTAATGCAGGTTGAGCTCCCTGCATCATACAGAAAATTCCTACTGGCTATTTATTTTACATACGGTAATGTATATGTTCCTATGCCACTCTCTCGATTAGTTCCACCCTCTTCCTCTCACAGTGTCCAAGTGCGTGTACACTGAACGAAGCCTCCATGCTGTCTGTTTAGCATTGAGTTCTTCATAGTCTCCCCACCAAAGACTCTCCACTGACATCTAGAATGCCATTGGTTGTTGAGCATTCACCTTATCTATTGATAAAGAGAGAAGCCCCCTGGAAGGGCTAACTCAGTCTCCTCCCCATCAGGTGACAGTGACAATGGGAGAGCTCAGTGGCTGGGAAAGAGGGGAGGCTGTGGGATCTGAGAGAGAGGAAAGGGGGTGCACAAAGATGTCTAGGGGTGAACACAAGTGTCACCACCCCATGTTTGCAGTGGGCTGGATGTACAGAGTAATGTTAAACTCTTGGGCATACGAAATCCTTTGAGATTAGGCCTTCATCAACCTGACCTTTCCAACCTCTTCTCTCCTGCGTGGTCCACACTCACTCCAGTCACACCAGCCCCTCATGGCCCTGGGCATACCTCCCCTTTCCCCTTCTCCAGCTGGCAAAGTCCTATTCATCTCTGAGAACCCACCCTGATGTCAAATGTGGACTCCTCTCTGAGGCACCTAGCTTCTGTAGAGTCTCTCTCTCTCTCCCATCTCTGCCTGCTGGGCCTCTGTCCACACCTCTACCAGGGTACTCACCACATTATGATGTCATGATCTCATTATGCCTGTCCTGCTAGACTATGAGCTCTCTGAGGCAGAGACTCTGAAACCTCAGGACCATACATGGGACCTGGCTGCAAGCTTGTACTCAGTGAATACTTCTGAAGTGAATGAATGAGTACATGAATGAATGAATGAGTGGACGTGCACAATCAACTCTGGTTGGGAGATTCCCTTTCCTGGGTTCCTCTTGGTGAGTCTGTGCAATGTTTCTCAAAAGGGTCACCACTGGAATCTGGAGTAGAACACATCTTCACTGCATTGTGTTTCTTTGTTTTTGTTTAGGTGCTAAATCATGTCCAACTCTTTTGTGACCCTATGGATTATAGCCTGCCAGGCTCTACTGTCCATGGGATTTCCCAGGAAGGAATACTGGAGTGGGTTGCCATTTTCTTCTCCAGGGAATTTTCCTGACCCAGAGATCAAACCTATGTCTCCTGCATTAGTAGGCAGAGTCTTTACCACTGAGCCACGTGGGAAGCCACTCAGGAAACATTGTGTTCCTACCCCATGTGAAACATTGAGTATTCCTGGTTCCCATCCACTAAGTGCCAAGGACATTCCCAAATCAGTGCAATGACCAAAACATTTTCCCGACATTTCCAAAGCCTTAGGAGAAATGGTGGGGAGGAGGCGGTGGTGATCTTCTCTGGTTGGGAAACAGCACTATAGCCATCATTTCTT
This sequence comes from Nanger dama, assembly GCA_917880005.1. NCBI lineage: Eukaryota > Metazoa > Chordata > Mammalia > Artiodactyla > Bovidae > Nanger > Nanger dama. Next base: position 4,321,103 of record CAKJTW010000085.1, on the reverse strand, counting down.
CCCCTGATTCCAGTGGTCTGAGAGGCCCCCTGCAGGAGGGTCAGGCTTTTTCCCTGCATGAGGTACTGGATGACAGGTTCCAATCAAAATGTTAGTAAGAAAGTCAGGCGTGAAGCAGTCCTGGCCTGCTAACAGGAATCATGGCAGGCTAACTAGCACACAACAATACAAAGAATCCCACTCAACATTTTTATGACTGGGGGCAGTGGGAAGGGTAAGGCCTCGCCTCCAAAAATCTCTATGAAGCTTTCAAGGCAGCCCAGAGATTATGACCTTGTCTCTGAGTGCATTCACAGCATCACCCCCATGTTTCTGCCAAGAGATCGCTCTGCTTTGAAACATCAGCATCACTGGGCATCGCCCTCACTCAGTGCACCTCTGAAAATCTAATCAGAAAGAAAATAGAAAAGAAAGGCACAAGTGATGCCATTTATTTTATCCTTCTGCCTGACATGCACTGAACTTGTCACCTGTTTCCTTTAGACCCCTCTCCCCACACACAACTTTTCCTTGAGGCTGGAGACATATGGTCTGTGCCTGAGCACCCGGCAGCTGTCACTGGGTTCTATGGGAACAAGTACTGAGTTTCAGGCTTTGCCCTCATTTTCTCTTAGTGATACAATCTGGGGACTGGGGATTTATGTTCTTTCTCTCCTCTGTTATACACTGCAATTTCTTTAGACTTTTCAAAGCAATTTCCCACATCAACTTGGTCTTCACAGTTAATGCCAACCTTCAGAAAAGGTAGAAATCATCACACTCATTTTATAAGTTGAGAAAACAGGCACAAAGATGCTAGCCGGCTCTGTGAAAGTCCCATGGGAAACTGGGGAAACAGCAGGGTTAGAGCCCATGTCTTTTCTGGCTCTGTGCCTTCCTCACCACCACTCTGTCTTGATAGTACAACACACCCTCACCTGCGGGGAGGGAATGCATACCCAAGGACTGGAGCTCTCTCCATCTCATCCTGATTCTGGATGCCAAATGGGCCCTCTGGTCAGTAATACAGACCTGAGGCCAGATGGCTTCATTCAGATGCCAACACACTCTGCAGCCTGGAAGTCAAAGCTCCACAAATGCCCCCAAATGCCTTCTTATTAGTTCCAAGAGCATAACTGGAGAACAGAGAGCATACCCTTCTCCAGGCTTTGGTATTGCTCTGAAAGTGAAAGTCACTTAGTCGTGTCTGACCCTTTGTGACTCCATGGACTATACAGTCCATGGAATTCTCCAGGTCAGAGTACTGGAGTGGGTAGCCTTTTCCTCTTCCAGAGGATCTTCCCAACCCAGAGATCGAACCCACATCTCCCTCATTGCAAACGGATTCTTTACCAGCTGAGCCACAAAGGAAGCCCTTGGTATTGTTCGGCCTCATGTAAAAACAAACAAAACCCAGACCAGATGAAACCAAACACCCAAAAGGCTAAAATAATATCATGCATGCATGCATGCTAAGTTGCTTCAGTCGTGTACTCTTGCTCAACCCCATGAACTATAGCCCATAAGGCTCCTCTGTCCATGGGATTTTCCAGGCAAGAATACTGGAGTGGATTGCCATTTCCTTCTCCACAGGATATTCCTGACCTAAGGATTGAACCCACATCTCTTACATCTCCTGCACTGGCAGGCGGATTCTTTACCACTAGTGCCACTTCAGAAGCCCAAAATAATATCAACAAGTAAACAAAAATAATCCAACTCTTTGTGACCCCATGGTCTGCAGCCTGTCACGCTCCTCTGCCCATGGTGGTTCAGCAGCAAAGCAATTTGCCTGCAATGCAGGAGACGTGTGTTGAGTCCCTGGGTTGGGAAGATCCCCCGAAGAAGAGCATGGCAACCCACTCCAGTATTCCTGCCAGGAAAATCCCAGGGATAGAGGAGCCTGGTGGGCTACAGTCAGCAGCATCTCAAAAGAGTAGGACATGACTGAAGCAACGGAGCACCGCATCAAACAAAAATAGTAGTCTCAAAACAGCTGTATGCATATACACAGTCTTCTAGTCATCTTTTGCCTCCAATCATAACTACCCAAAACAAAAGACAGTGTAGTGTCATTTAAATATATGCTATGCTGGGAAATACAATTGACACACCTAAAACATAAATGTACAGTTGAACTGATGATTAGCAAGCAAACATCCCTGTAACTACCACACAGATCAAGAAAGACAGCAATGCCAACACCCCAGAAGGCTCCATCCTTCTCCACTGGACATAACCACCATCCTGACTTTTGGGACAATTGTTGCCTGTTTTCATTATAGTTGTATTACATTTATGCACCTCCCTCTACAATATAGCTTAGTTTTGTCTATTTCGACCCTCATGTTAATTGAATTGCATTATGTGTATTTGTGCACGTAGGTGCATCTTCCTCTTACTCAGCAGTAGGCTTGAGATATAATATATTGACTTTCAAAAACTTCTGCTCCCCCTCAACCTAGTTCTCTGTGACAACCTTGAAGGGTGGGAGGGAGGTTCAGGAGGGAGGGAATATGTGTATACCTATGGCTGATTCATGTTGATGTATGGCAAAAAGCAACACAAAATTATAAAGCAATTATCCTTCAATTAAAAATAAATATTAAAAAGACTTCTGCTCACCTTATTTGCGCCTGGAAGTACTTCCTTGTACCTAACTTTTTTCGCTGAAGCTCACTTTTGCCCACTGTTCCCCTTTGGAAATGGAAGGAGAAAGCTGATCAGCATGCTCTGAAATCCATTTATCTTTCTGAAGTTTGTTTGAAGTCCCTTTGATCTTCCTTTCACCAGGCTCAGTAATTTCACTTTCTTTTCAACATTGCCTCATAGGTTTCATACTCTAGTTAATCCCTTAGTAATCTTTCTAATAAAACCATACCAAATAGCTCCAGACATGATTGCCCTCAAAAAGCAATCTGAGAGGAGGCCAGGTAAAGGGAAACAGGGAAACAGTTCTACCCCTAAGGACTTCTCCAAAAGATAACAAAACCTGCTGGAAATCAGCTCGTAATACATGATGCTCTGTGAAATTCCCTGGGAAACATTAATAAGGAATATGTCTGTCTTTCAAAACCCAGCATTTCACACAGTTATCACTGGGACTTATCGCTTGTCATGTCTGTCACTGTCAAAGATGATGTGGTCTCCTTCATCCTATGAAAAATATGCTCAGAAAACCAACATTTGCTAGATTCTTCACCAGTCTCTTCTCACATTTCTTTTCCATTGTCATTTCCATTTAAAAAGAGACATGGTACACCATGCATGAACCTGGAAGACATTCTGCTAAGTGAAATGAGCCAGGCACAAAATAAATATACTGCATGATACACAGAAAAACACACATACACATGATACACAGAAATATACTGCATGATTCCACTACTATGAGATGCCTAGAGGAGTCAGTTCACAGACACAGAGAGTGGAAAGGTGGTGGCCAGGAGCTGGAGGAGGGGAAATGGGGAGTGGTTTATAGGAATAGAATTTCAGTTTGGGAAGCTGAAAAAATTCCCAATATGGATGGTGGTGAGGGTTACACAATATAAGTGCATTTATTGGCACAGAACTATACAATTGAAAGTGATTAAAATTGGAAATTTTGTTACAATATATGTATACTTTATTCCATAAAAATTTTCAAAAATAAAAAGACTTTTAAAGAGAGGGAAGGAAGAGGGAGTAAGGGAAATAGAGAAACAAAGTGAGGAAGAAAGCAAGCCACATTTCCCTGCTCCTTCTGCTCCCTAACCCTAATCCTCCATTTTTCACCTATTAAAATAATGAAGGAATACAGCTTATAAAAGGTAGGGTGGTGAGTGTGGACTCTGATTTGACCTTAGATCCCTGAGGGCATGATCTCATAAATGTGAAGACATCAAAGCTGCATGAATTTGCTAAAGGAGAGAAAAACTAAACTTGCAGGGACACTTACCTTATCTCTCTGTTTTAAAAAAATCTCTACTCCCAAGTTTGATGTCGTTCTCTTTCTACTCAATTAAAAAAAAATATCCAAACAACCTTCTTTGTCCCCCTCCTGCAGACAACTTGGATTTATCCATTTCTTTTAAAGGTACCATATATATACTTCATAACCTCTCTCCATTTCAGGGAGTGCAGCCCTAAAAAAATATTACCCTGTTTTAGCAGCCACACACCTATTGCTGGATCACTTCCCACTCTCTGGGTCTTAGCATGTATGTGGTGAAGACAAGAGACAACACATCAAGATATTTCTAAAACAGACTACATTTATGGCGAAAAAAATGGAGCCCTGTGAGGAGGTGGATTTTGGAACAGATTTCAATAACTGACACCCTCAGTCCGCCAGTTTCTAAAATCACTTTGAGGGAATAGCTGACAGTGTAAAAATCTAGATACAAAAATCAAGAGGAAAATCACTCTAATAAAGACCGCTATTTATCTTAGTGGCTGCAAATAATCTGGTAAAATTTTGGATTATAGTCATTTTGCATCCACAACCCTGAAGTGAAACCCTTTGGCTCTAGGCGACAGATAGCAAGGATATTCGGTTACTTCTGTAACATATTGGTTTTAAGTTAACACCACCAAAGTGAAAAGCTTGAGAGCTGGCAACTCATTCTAGAAATCACTGTGCCTTCTGCCACAAATAAAGAACTTATCTCTGACAATACAGAGAGGCTTGTTCTCCACAGGACTATACAAAAGGTAAAGCCTGATGGGAAGAACTGACTCATTTGAAAAGACCCTGATGCTGGGAAAGATTGAAGGTGGGAGGAGAAGGGGACAACAGAGGATGAGATGGTTGGAGGGCATCACTGACTCAATGGACATGATTTGAGTAAACTCCGGGAGTTGATGATGGACAGGGAGGCCTGGCGTGCAGCAGTCCATGGTGTCACAAAGAATCCGACATGACTGAGTGACTGAACTGAACTGAAAGCCTAATTTCCTTGGTTCATTCCTTCATATCTCCCCCACCTCATCCAACCCCCCGCCACATCTGCCCAGCTCCTGCCCCTGTGGTTAGTGGCTTCAGGATCCTCACCACCACCACTCACTACCATCAGATTCTGTTTTCTAAATCTTGTGTGCTGGTCAAATGAAAAATGATTAATAAGACACACAGACTTAGGGAATGAACTTACAGTTGCCGAAGGAAAAGATAGTATGGGAGTTTGGGATGGACATGTACACACTGCTATATTTAAAATGAACAGGGATCTCTGCTCAATGTTATGTGGCAGCCTGGATGGGAGGGGAGAATCAGTCAGTTCAGTTCAGTTGCTCAGTCGTGGGGGAGAATGGTTACATGTATACTTATGGCTGAGTCCTTTCACTGTTCACCTGAAACTATTACAATATTGTTAATCAGCTATACCCCAATATAAAAATAATAAGTTTAAAAAAATGATTAATAAGAGTTATCACCTCCAAAGAGAGATGAATTTATCAGGAATCAAAGTCTGAAATAAAAAGATGAAGCTTTAAGAATAACAGCATTTCAGGTACCAGGTAACTTAGCAGGGAAGAAGGGTGGAAGAGGAGGAGTCTGACACAATGCTAGCTGGACAGGTCATAGGAAATGCAGGTAAGCATCTCCTGTTCTGCTTATTCAGAAAGCAGGCCCTAATCTCTGGATCAGCCCTGCAACCAGGAAGAAATCTCCCTAAACGACAATTTACTAATCCTTTCCTTAAAATACCCTAGATGTGACTCTTATTTCAAACTAAGTTGAAAACAGACTAAGCTGAAAACACTGATTTTATTTCAAACTATGTTGATTGCTTTTCCCTTTGAGAGTTTCATTTGTTTATCAGCAGAAATTCCTGGGCTAATTCCGAGAAATGCCATTCATTTCTCGCCAACAAGTCATGGACAGTGGGTGGGGTAAAGGGGTGAGCTCCCCACGGAGGGTCCTTCTTTCTGGACCTGACAGCCAGGGGCTCTGAATGTGGACGATGGCAAAAGAGAAAAGTGTTGGGTGGGAACTCTGAGTAGGGAGGCCAGCCAGAGGGAACAGTGAGTACATGTCACTGCAGGGTTGATCCGAGAGGAGGGTCACACAGGCAAAGTATGTTTCCGGTGTGCTTGTGCTCCCCATTACCAGGGAAACAATGTTGTCAAGTTGCCCACGGCCCTCTGCAGATGTGCAGGGGCCTCTACTCTAAGATCTTGCCCAGGACTGGTCTCTGAAGACTGTGCTCCTGAACTCCTTTATCAAGCTTTCCCCTGGGCCCTATTACCCTATGTCATCCACCATTCAAGTACTTGTTTAAAATGCAGAATACCCTCAACAGTCCAGACGAATCAGAAATTTTAGTGTAGGGCAGTCTGCATTTTATGAAATACCTTTAAGCACGCTAAAGTTTGGGTAACATGAATTTGAGGTCCTGTTCTAAAACAGCTTGCTACTCAAATGAACTTCTCCAAACTAAGATACTATATTTACCAATAAGTGTTAGTTGCTCAGTCATGTCCAATTCCTTTGTGACCCCATGGACCATAACCCACCACGCTCCTCTGTCCATGGAATTCTCAATAGCTTTTTGCTACAAATAGCTTCTAGAAATGGAATGGCACAATCTAAAGACTTCCTAAAACATATACTAAAGAACACTAATCTTTCAAAATGCTCTACAAAAAAAAAAAAAAGGTCCCAGGAATTCTGTGGAGGTCCACTGGTTAGGACTCCACAGTTCTACTGTGGTGGCACGAGTTCAATCCCTGGTTGGGGAATTAAGATCCCACAAGCCATGTGGCACACACAGCCAAAAATAAGTTCCATGGCTGAATAAGTTTGGAAAACACTGCATCCCATACTCTCACTTATAGATTCATAATGCATATTAATATTTTAAAGTCTCTGAGAAGTCCTGTATTAAAAGAAACCTATCTTTAAAAAATAGAAACCTATTTATCTTTCTCTAATCCAGAAACTCTCGAGTTTATTTGACCATATAAATGTTTTTTCTAGTTAACCCTATCATTATCCCATAAAATTATGTTCCCTGCAGCAAACTTTGGGAAACAGTGTCTTAACCCAGAAGAGTGATTGTAATGGTGGAGGTTTTTAAAAATATAACAAGCACATGGAAGATTTTATTTCAGACAAATGGGGCTTTTCAGTATTCCTCAATAATGCACCAACTTCACCTCTGTGTGGGGCCAGTTTTGATTAACATCCATAGAAAGAAAGAGAAGAGCTGTGCTCTACCAGGACAGAAAGCCATACCTGTCCTAAATGTCTTGTTCTTACATGGCATATTTTGCGAAGTCGCTCAGTTGTGTCCGACTCTTTGCGACCCTATGGACTGTAGCCTACCAGGCTCCTCTGTCCATGGGATTTTCTAGGCAGAGTACTGGAATGGGTTGCCATTTCCTTCTCCAGGGGCACAAGGGCTCCTCAAATACAAATAGGAAATCATATGCTTTTTAAAAAAGCAACTAAATCCCCAGGGTTTACTAGATACAAAGATCACCTGACCTGGCAGAAGGCAAGCTAAGTGCCACTTTCCTGGAGAAGTTTTAGCCCTTTATACTCTGCAGTGTTCAAGGAACAAGTGTATGAGGAAAATAATGGAAATAAAGTATGGAAGACAGTGAAAGAGGTCTAAGAGGTAACAGGGCAGTCAGTATAGATATGAAGGGCTTACTGATCAATAGTGAATATCTCTGTGGCCACGTCTCAACAATCAGTATAAGAATGCTAACAATGATAATAACAATAACAATAGTAAAGTATAGCCTCTGCTGTCCCAGAGATCAACATTCCAGAATCCTCAAGCTTTTGGATAGCTCTGGACTCAGAAAGAGTTTTGTTAAAAATATACCAATCTTTTGAGAATTATCTGGCAGTCCAGTGGTTAGGACTTGGTGCTTTCACTGCCAAGGGCCTGGGTTCACTCCCTGGTCAGGGAATGAAGATCCTCAACACCATAAAAAACAAATCTTTTGTATGAAAAGAAATGACCCTTGATTGATCATCTTGTATACTATGACTTTTGTAGTTCTCTTACTGAAGAAAAATAATATGCTAATTAGCTGTTACTATGTAAAAAGAGTTGATCTTTTTAAATCAAACCCAGGAGGCAAGTGAATAGAGAATTCAGAAAAGAGCAAAAGGAGCAAGAAGAGCACAATGGTGATCAAACATGGATGATGGCAACAGCAGCAATCAGCAGCAAACATGAGGTGGCAGCAGAGATGAATCATAAAAAAATGAGATGGTTTTAAATTTTGGAAGCGATTCCTCAATAAGTTAAACACAGAATTACCCTGTGACTTAGAAATCCCACTTTTAGGTATATACTCAAAATAATAGAAAACATATGCTACACAAAAACTTACACCTGAATGTTCATAGCACTATTAACAATAGCCAGAAAGTAAAAACAACTCAAATGTCTATCAACTGATGAATGTATAAGTGAAATGTGGTATATCCATACAATGAAATATTACTCAATCACTAAAAGGAATAAATGCTACAACATGGATAAATCTTAAAACATTATGCTAAGTGAAAGAAAGCAGATGCAAAAGGTCACATATTTTATGGTTTCATTTATATGAAATGTCCAGAATAATAAAATCCATGGAAACAGAAAGCAAATCAGTGGTTGCCAGGAGCTAAGGCAGGAAGGTAATGGGGAATGACTATTTAATGGGCACAGAGTTTCCTTTTTTGAGGTGTTAAAAAATTTCAGGAACTAGGCTAGTGGTGATGTTGCACAACATTGTCAATGTTCTTAATGTCACGAATTACACACTGCAAAGTCATAAATTTTATGTTACGTGTACTTAACCACAACAACAAAAAATAGATACATCTCCCTCTTGAACTTTTGCCCTTAAAAAAAAAAATAAACAATTGGAGGGAGCTAAAAAGACTTGTCTACTTGATTGCTGAAACACTGGAAGTCACAGACATGGAAACAGACATAGTCCTACAATTAGACTCCTCTTTTATACAAACATACAAGAATACAAAGTGCAGACAGGGCAGTGATTATAGACCAAAAGAAAAGATTCAGAGTGGCTGAGTGATTTGCAACCCTCACTCTAAACTGTCCAAGGCCAAATGCCACATAGCTACCTCCTATCTTACATAGTTTGTTTCTGCTAGAGTATAGACTTGTGTATTCCAAACATGTTCATATGTAACTGGTAAATAAGAAAATGATATTGATATAAAATAGAAATTGCAAAAAAAAGGAAATTGCATTAGTCCAGACATGATTTTTCCTAGCAAATTCGTATTTTGCACCATCAAAAGATGCCAAGTATACACTAACACAACTGAAATTCTGCAGACCACGAAAGGACACAGTACTCTATCCTATTGCTATTCACCACACATTTTTCCTCTTGGCTTGGTTTGGCCATATGCTTGGTCTTCCAAATGCTTATCACATGATTCTGATCTTGGACATTTTTCTCTTGTCTCTATAACTCAATGGCTTCAACCCTTTCTTATACCTCCTTCCTTCAAGCTAAAGTCACCATTTTAAAGGATGAAGTCTCTACTTACTGTAACATTTTTTAAATTAGAAATCTAAGATGCCTTTTAAACCACACTAGTATTTTATTAGTATAGTTGTTTTATTAGTATTCTAGTTACAAAGTTGCACAAGTTCAGAATTGTCTGCTCTAATTTTGTTTTTTCCTTAAGCCCTTTTATTTTTCAGTGTACAGTTTTGCAGAATGGGAGGATTTTCAGAACAGCACTTATTGCATTATAGCAGAAATGCCTATATTCACTAACTAGCTCTCCTGTTGAGAGAGAAATGGCATAGGACTTCCAGCATCTCCTTATGGGAGCACAGGGCATTTGTGGAAAGGGTGTTTCCTTAACCTAACTGGAATGTGAAAGACTGGGGTGAGGAGTGCCTCCCTTGGCAAAACCACACTGTCACTCTCTTACTATAACCATATCATAGAATTAAACCTCTTCACATCTAGCCTAAAGGAAACACTAGATTAAGTCTCTGGTAACAGATCAAGTCAGATATTTTGGCAAATTTATAACAGCTCTTTAATGACCCGGGAATGTTGGATGGACTACTTCAAATGGAACCAAAATGTATCCATTCTGCATAACAAATTCTTAATGGAATGACTGATTAAGAAAATTGTTACATAATTTCATGATTTAGGCTTCTAATCACTACAAAAGTCATTTCTTGGTGATAAAATTTTATATGAAGAACAGAAGGAAACAAGTCATATTCTTTCTCTCCCCCCTTCCCCCTTTACCATTCAACTCCCTTCAAAATAGAAGATATGAAATTCCATTCCAACAAATCTCTCATTAGGGATAATAGATTGACTCCTGCTTAGAGACTGGGATGAATTTAATGACCTTTCTGACTCCAGTACAGTCTTGACTTTCTTATTAAGAATGCTCTACCCTTCTTGTACTACCAGCCACTTTGGCCCCAGTAGAGCCCTGTAGTATGTGATCAAGACTTAACCTCTACCATGGAGACCAAGGGAAGTGCTACAGAAAAAGTTTTCACTTGCTTTTCATGAGAATTGATTTAGATTGCTCTTTGGTAATTCTGGAAAAGCAGTCTGCATACACTGATTTCCATGGTTCAGCAGGAGCTACATGAGATAAGCTCAAATGCAGGTGAGAACCTTGGAAATTTCAAGGGTAAGAAGCTTAGAAAGCAAGAGCCATGGGATACACAGAAACAGACAGGAGGGTAAAGTCTCCTCTGTCTCCTCCAGTGGAAGATGGGCTCTAGGCATGGCAGGTAGGACCTTCCCACCAACTCCATCACTACCCAGTAAACACTCCCTGAAGTTGATATGCCTGTAAGATTGCATATAAAACCTTGGATATATGGCTCCCTTATTTGATTTCCCTTTTTGATACAGAACTTGCTCATTACCTTGGCTTTGAATATTCTATTTTTCAGTGAAGATGTTTTCATCACAGTGCTTTCCATTGGGTTAAGACACAAAACTAGAGCACCTTCCTTTCACCAAACATTCCTGTGGCCCTGAAGGCATGAGTTTCCTCATGCCTAATAATAATTGGGGTGGAAGGAATACAGAGAAGTCATCACATCCATTGCCCTGTCTCATAGCAAAACTATGCCAACTCTATCTCAGATGGATGGATATCTTTTTATTTCCAGAAACATGCAGTAAAGAGACTAAAATTCTCCTTAGTCATTTATTCTAGGATTTAAAAATCACTGCGTCCCAAAGTTCTTTCTTTTATCAAGCTCCATTCTTCTCTGCTATAGTTTAAACCTGTTTATTCTTATTTTATCTTCAACAGAAAGAAAGAATTGCTGATTTGCATTCCAGGTCATTATGGCAGAGAGAGCGCATGAGAAAATGCTCTGCTATTTTCCAAACAAAGAAGAGTAAGAGATGAAATATAAAAGTAAAAATAAATAAACAAAACTTTAAAACTGCAAAATCATCCCCAGAAACAAAAGGAACCTCTATTAAATAAAACATAGGCAAAAGGAAAGTACAGCAATAAATGAGGGCCAACATGATATGATCCACTGGCCATTTGAACCAGATATAGATAGCTATATCCAGGCAGCTGGGCAAGAACTATGGCCTACAAATGGCTTCCTGTTTAAGTCTGAGGACTTAAACACTCTTCACATGTAAACATGGGCTGACATAGTTTGCCCACCTAGGTTCATTCTCTTGCATGGGCTGACTGCCCAAGAAAGGCAGCTGCAGCTGAGGTCCCAATCCAAGGAGTAGCCCTGCACAAGAAAACAGAGGTAGAATCAGACTATCCAGACATGATGGAGTCCAAGGTGGGACAACAACATATGACCTGGTTTAATCATGAGAAACGCTGGGCTGTAAGAAGCACAAGCTGGAATCAAGACTGCCGGGAGAAATATCAATAACCTCAGATGTGCAGATGACACCACCCTTATGGCAGAAAGTGAAGAGGAACTAAAAAGCCTCTTGATGAAAGTGAAAGAGGAGAGTGAAAAAGTTGGCTTAAACCTCAACATTCAGAAAACGAAGATCATGGCATTCTGGTCCCATCACTTCATGGGAAATAGATGGGGAAACAGTGGAAACAGTGTCAGACTATTTTTTGGGCTCCAAAATCACTGCAGATGGTGACTGCAGCCATGAAATTAGAAGATGCTTACTCTTTGGAAGAAAAGTTTTGACCAAACTAGATAGCATATTCAAAAGCAGAGACATTACTTTGCCAACAAAGGTCTGTCTAGTCAAGGATATGGCTTTCCCAGTGGTCATGTATGGGTATGAGAGTTGGACTGTGAAGAAGGCTGAGTGCCGAAGAACTGATGCTTTTGAACTGTGGTGTTGGAGAAGACTCTTGAGAGTCCCTTGGACTGCAAGGAGATCCAACCAGTCCATTCTGAAGGAGATCAGCCCTGGGATTTCTTTGGAAGGAATGATGCTAAAGCTGAAACTCCAGTACTTTGCCACCTCATGCAAAGAGTTGACTCACTGGAAAAGACTCTGATGCTGGGAGAGATTGGAGGCAGGAGGAGAAGGGGACGACCAAGGATGAGATGGCTGGATGGCATTACTGACTCGATGGACGTGAGTCTGGGTGAACTCCGGGAGATGGTGATGGACAGGGAGGCCTGGCGTGCTGCAATTCATGGGGTCGCAAAGAGTCAGACACAACTGAGTGACTGAACTGAACTGAACTGAAGCTACAAGGCCTGAAAAGGAAGAACTTATGCAAGAGAAAACCCATGGATGATGAGCTTTTAGACAAAAATTTTAGAAAACAAGGGGAACTTTAGAGCTAAGGAAAGCTATCAAGAAATCTAACAAAAGTGAGATTCACACCTGAAAATATGCATATTTAAACAACCAGAAATAGACTTTAAATATTTAAATACCTTACAGCAATAAATAAGAGAACAAGACCTCAAGAAACAATAACAGAGGTTTAGAAAATGGCAATATGTAGATATTTTTTACGTATAATTAAAAAATGGGTGGAAATACAGTTTGTAAAAATAAAACAACAAGACCCAACAGACAGCCTAAATAGCAGGCATGAAAAAGCTGGAGAAACAATTCATGAATTGGAAGGCCAAGTTGAAGTTATATATCATTACAGAGAGTATACCAATATATCATTAGGGGAAAAAATAAAAGAGACATTAAGAGACACAGAGCTTAAATTAAATGAAATGCAATGAAATACACCAAAGACAAGGCTAAGAATGAAAAAAATAGAAGAAAATATGGTTTCACAAAAATAATGACTTGAAATTGAAGAAAAATGTGAGTCTATTGGCTGGACAAAATCAAGTGCTAAGCAGGCTAAATAAAAATAAAGCATACATCAAAACACCTCCTTGTTTGCATCAAAGGAAAGAGAAAATCTTAAAAGCTAGAAGAAGACAGATTATGTATAAAAGAATTATAATCAAATCAGACTTCTTATCCACAAACAAAGGAAGTCATGAAACTATTTATTAATGTCTTCAAAGGGCTGAGGGAAAATAAACATGAATCTATAATTTTATACCCAGCCAAATTATCACTCAAGAATGAGGGCAAAATAAAGACATTTTTGTATATAAGGATTAGGGAATTTTAGGACCACTACCTACAGAAAGAACTGCTAAAGGTTACAGTTAGAAAAAAATGAACTCACAAGGAAGTGACCTGTAAGAACAAGAAGGCAAAGAAAATGAACAGCTGCTTCTATCTTTTAAGTCTTAAAGATGATGATGTTTGTTTCTCTCCATTTTCTCATTTCTGGGACTTATGATCTTAATTATTTTAATAATCTGTTTTTCTCTTAAAGAACTGCTAGCTTATACTTTCCCTTTTTCTTAGGACTTGCTTCCATTTATGCATGGGATAGATGACAGCCATCTTCCACTCTGTGAATTTCCACTCTATGCTCTGTGTCTGGGCCCTGCCGAATTTCCTTCCTAGGGAAGAATAATTTCTCCACAGCCATTTAGATCTATTTCTATGACATTAGACCACTTTTAGACACTTCTGGGATAAGATTTTATAAGGCTATTTGACAGGCAACCTGGCAGATGAAAAAAAAAAAAAAGAATCCTCCCATGCTATACCCTTGTAATCCAGTTTAAACAGAAGAAGCAAATGTTGTTGTTGTTCAGTTGTAAGTCATGTCCAACTCTTTTACAACCCCATGGACTGTAGCCCACCAGGTTCCTTTGTCCATGGGATTTCCCAGGCAAGAATACTGGTGTGGGTTGCCATTTCCTTCTCCAGGGGATCTTCCTGACTCAAGGATCGAACTCAGGTCTCCAGCATTGCAGGCAGATTCTTTACCACAGAGCCAACAGGGAAGCCCAAGAAGCAAATATACACATGCAAAAATAGTAAACCTCTCTTAGGGATTTATTTCAAGAATAACTTTAAGATTGATCACATGCCAAGTCAGTCTCTCATATATTAAAGCATATACTACTGCAACCAATACTAAGAATAATAAACCTGTGACATGGCATGATCTTTTGACATCTAGAAAGAATCCTAGATGTTCATCAGAGTGTATTTATCAAGGTGCATGCGTGCTAAGTTGCTTCAGTCGTGTCCAGTTCTTTGAGACCCCATGGACTGCAGCCCGCTAGGTTCCTCTGTCCATGGGATTCTCCAGGCAAGAATACTGGAGTGGGTTTCCATGCCCTCCTCCAAAGGATCTTCCTGACCCACGGACTGAACCCACATCTCTTGTGATTCCTGCACTGCAGGTGGATTCTTTACTGCTGAGCCACTGTGGAAGCCCATTTATCAAGGTAAGAAAGCATAAGTTATAAAAGTGGTGACAAAAAGGGTTTGGGTCTCCATTGGATGAAAAGGGTCTCCATTCAACAAAATTTCTGTTTCAGTTAACTGAGTTGTCACTGAACCTCATTCCTGGCCTCAGTCCTACCATTTCTTCCCTGACACTTTTGTTTCTCTCTTATAAGTTCTGGAAGTTCCTCACTACTTGAAAAAAACCACCATGTATGACAGAGACTAATGGTTCTTCATGTTTTTTATGGTTATGTACACCCCTTTAGGAATACCAATAAACCTATGTATCTTCTCTAAAGGAATTTACACATTTACATTGTTACACCAAAAACTGCCAACAATTTAAAAAGGTTTACTAACCCCTCAAAGTCCACCCATGGACCCCAACTCTGTCCTTGAGGGAAACAGTCAACTTATAGGACTACAAAGCTTCTACTGCCCAGGTGCTAAGATGATCACTTAGCTTTTCTTAGGATTGCTGGCGGGCCCACAGGCATTTTCTGAATCATTCCATGCTTGTACTCCTCCGGTGTGGGAGCCTGGTGTCAGTCAGATATGAACAAAGTATCACTGAGGGAGCCCCTGCCTCAGACAAACACCCTAGCTGCCAACCAGGAAGGTAGATGTCTTAATAGCCTTGTGAAAAAGTATCTGCCTGCTGTTCCCTTAGTGCTGCTCTGAACAATATATACATAATAACTGTACAGTCTGGAGGAGGTGACCATTCAGCCAGAAAGCAGCTTTATACTGACATAAACCTCATTGGTTCAGCTCCTTTGATTTATGAACAGCCCCTCCTCAATTAGAAGCTATGCTCAAATGCAATTCCAGCACTAATTGCGTAGGACACGTGCCTCCATGTTACAACTCTCCTGGTGTCTGCTGCCCATGGCAGGAAGAGGCTGTTTATCACAGAAAAATCTCTGGGCCAAAATTCTTTTCCCTCAATTGATAGGCACCTTCAAATGATTAAAAGCCCAATGAAAACCTGTTACTGTGTACCAAATAACTTATTAGAGCCTAGAATGTGCCCCAATTGGGCTATAAACAGTATTTAGGGGCTGGTGCAGGCTGCCTGAAAATGTCCTATTGTTATTCCTGTCTGGAAGTTTCTGCTTCTGGGGAATTAGGGAGAAGGGGTGGGTTGGGTGGAAGAAAGAGGAAGGAAAACCACAGTTGGGAAAGGAAGAGGTGAACTGGTTTACCTGGGCAGCGAGGGCAGCAAAGATGAGGAACGTGCACAGGAGACAGGCAATGAAGGCTTGGACATCTGACTCTGCTGCAAAGCACATTCCCATTCTGAAAGAGAGAGGCAACAATGACAACAAAATAAATGTCTTTCAGAGGTCACTGGGATCATGCCAATTTGGGAAACAGTCATTCAGGGACTCACTCAGTGAATAACACATTACCGAGAAACTGAATGAAATCAGCATTTTATTTCTTTTTTTCTGATAAGTTTATTGGAGTATTTTTCTAAGAATTACTACTACCCCAGTTTACAAAGCCTCCTGCAATTACTGGGAAGCTTCTTCTGACTTGGCTCTGTGATGTTTCTAACATTCCCTAGCTCTGCACATCTCTTCCCAGAGCCTAGTCGGATTTCATAATCACCTGCCCAATGCCGTGGAAGGAAGGGATAATGAGTGATGGGTTCCTTGAGCTGTTACCCACCCCTAGGCAAGGAGAGAGCCCTAGCACATGGATTTTGGAGTCCATATAACTCTGCCTTGATCCAGTAAGCTGAGTCCTTCTTCTCCTCACTTCTTTTGCAAGTTAAAATTTTTCTGAGAGGAAGCTAGAGTTTGGAATTGAGCTGATTAGCTAGTATGACTAGGGAGGGGGTGACTGGGTCCTTGTCTGGTTTACACTGACAAGATCCCTAGCTCTGACAGCTTTTAGCCATTGCTAGAACAAAGGAAGTCCTTGGAAACCAATTTTGCATTAACCTTTTCCATCCATAACTCATTTGAAGCAAGGGTTATATCCGTCAGGCTCTGGTGAGGGAAGAGGGTGATGAAGACAATGGAGGGAGAAGATGCCTAGCACTGGAGCCATTGGCATTGGGATTATATTAACATTTTCACTGCCCTGCAGAGAGCAAACTCTCAGTCTCCAAGGGTTAGCTGTCCATTTCCAATGCATTGGGTCAAGAATCTGACGTAATCACACCATACCAGGCATTTACTCAGTCTCTAGATACTCTATTTAATAACTGCTTTAGCCATTTAAAGATGCAGGCTTCTTTTATCCAAATTTGAATAACTTTACCACAACTCTTTTTCTTTTCTTGCATACTTCCTAGAATACATTTTTGGAGCACTACACTTGGAAACACCACGGAGCCTCCTTATATGTCACACTCCTCAGAGCCAGGTGGTATCATCTTGAAGTAAGATCACCAGAGCACATCAGAAACTACTCCACCTGCCTGAGGTCAAACTGATTCCTTCTTAATGCTTTACATTGGTTTCTGTTCTAGAAGTGAAGAAGTGAAGTGAAGTCGCTCAGGCTCGTCCGACTCTTTGTGACCTGTGGACTGTAGCCCACCGGGCTCCTCCGTCCATGGGATTCTCCAGGCAAGAATACTGGAGTGGGGTTGCCATTTCCTTCTCCAGGGCATCTTCCCGATCCAGGGATCGAACCCAGGTCTCTCGCATTTCAGGCAGATGCTTTAACCTCTGAGCCACCAATAATAAAAATAATAACCATAATGATGGTAATGTTACAGCAGTTAGCATTTCTCAAATATTGACTATGACCAAGCATTGTTTTAATGCACTGACTGAGGCAGATTAGGAAATTTAACCCTTGTCATAATCCTATGAAATAGGTAATACCACTATATCATTTTAAAGAAGAAACTGAAGGAATCTCAGAGAGGTTAAATAACTTGCTTAACATAATACGGCTCAGAAGTGGCAGAGCCAGGGTTGGAAACTTGGTCTGTCTTGATTCTAGAGCCCTGCAGTTTCTTAAGACTACCTGATGTTGCCTAAAGGTTAGGTTTCCACATGCTCAAAATTCTGAAAGCCCAATTTTCTGTTCAAATGGCAAAAGAATCAGGCTTGCAAGTGAGGACTCCTGGGCACTAGTGAGGGGTTTCAGTTGTTCCATGAGGTCTCAAGTGAAAAGCAGGTCTTGAAAATTCTTTCTAATATGTTCACAATTCTCAATTCTCAAGGCCGAGTATAAGGTCTCTTTTCCCAGTTGGCCTAGTACATTGGTTCTCCACCAGGAACCACTTTGCTCTCCAAGTAACCTTGGGCATGTCCTGAGATATTTTTGGTTGCCGCAACTGGGGTGGATGCTACTGGCTTCTAGTGGATAGAGGCCAGGGGTGCTGTTAAATATTTCACAATACACAGGACAGCTCCCCACAACAAGAAATTATCTGTCCCTAAATATCAAGAGTGTAGAGGCTGAGAAACCCTGGCTTAGCATATGACAGAAGAGGCTTGTTCAGAAAGATGGACTGTAGCTGTGGTCCTGGGTCACGGCCATGGGACTACCTGCTTTGTCTACTGCAAAGCTATCCAAATGCCTCTTTGAGTGACTGGACAGGAGCCAAGGCAAATCCAAGAGGACTCTAATCCTCACCAGGTACAGGCCAAGGTTTCAACACCTCAATCCTATTAGTAATTATAGTCATTCACTGAAACCACATAAAATATACTCTTCCAGTGAACCAGTTTATAATCTGTCCTAATCTCCTAGCTAATGGCCAGTGTTGAAAATGATATTAAAAAACAATGTTGTCTTATGATCCAGGCATTATATTGAGCTTTTTCCTGCACTCTACTTTTTTCATGTCCTACATCATTCGGCTAAGAGACCACTTAAGTATCTACAGCAAATACTTAGTGAGATCCCATGAAAATCAAGCCAAAAAGCAATAGAAGAAAAAGACAGGAGATGTGTATTTTTCCTTGCAATCTGCCTCCTAACTTCTTTTAGGTTTTTAATTACTCATGCTCCCAGGACATCTCGGCACTTGACAGCATGTCTGCCTGCTGAAGAGCAAAGCAGAAATCACATGCCATTGGGGACTGTACCTCAGAGCAGATACAGTTGACGCAGTAAACCAACCCATAAGGTTCCAGGTAAGGATGCCATCTCTCACCCACTCTGTACTTCTTGTCTTGAAACACACAATATGTCTCTGAATCTGTGAGGAAGGAGATGGAGAATATGCTGGTTAGAAAACATAGCCCAATCACAAAATCGAGAGCAATCACAGGTTCCATCCATTTTAGTGTACATCAAGGAAAGAGGCATAGACGATATTTACAGAACCCATACAACAGGCTCAACAGGCTGTTTACAGAACCCCTCAACAGGCTGTTTTATATGCTTTCCTTATTTGATTTTACAATGACCCAGTAAGGTTGGCATTGATGATCAAATTGAAATGAAAAGACAGATAAGCAAGAAACAGGGAAACGATATTTCCAACATATTAAGTATTAATATAAATACAGTATTAATATCTGGAATATTTTCTTTCTTAAATATAAATTTATTTAATTGGAGGCTAATTACAATATTGTATTGGTTTTGCCATACATTGACATGAATCCGCCACATGTATACACCTGTTCCCTATCCTGAAACCCCCTCCCACCTCCCTCCCCATACCATCCCTCTGGGTCATCCCAGTGCACCAACCCCAAGCATCCTGTATCATGCACCGAACCTGGACTGGTGATTCATTTCATATATGATAATATACAGGTTTCAATGCCATTCTCCCAAATCATCCCACCCTTGCACTGTCCCAGAGTCCAAAAGACTGTTCTATACATCTGTGTCTCTTTTGCTGTCCCGCATACAGGGTTATCATTACCATCTTTCTAAATTCCATATATATGTGTTAGTATACTGTATTGGTGTTTTTCTTTCTGGCTTACTTCACTCTGTATAATAGGCTCCAGTTTCATCCAGCTCATCAGAACTGATTCAAATGTGTTCTTTTTAATGGCTGAGTAATATTCCATTGTGTATATGTACCACTGCTTTCTTATCCATTCATCTGCTGATGGACATCTAGGTCGCTTCCATGTCCTGACTACTGTAAACAGTGCTGCGATGAACACTGGGGTACACGTGTCTCTTTCAACTCTGGTTTCCTCAGTGTGTATGCCCAGTAGTGGGATTGCTGGGTCATAAGGCATTTCTATTTCCAGTCTTTTAAGGAATCTCCACACTGTTCTCCATACTGGCTGAACTAGTTTGCATTCCCACCAACAGTGTAAGAGGATTCCCTTTTCTCCACACCCTCTCCAGCATTTATTGCTTGTAGACTTTTGGATAGTAGCCATTCTGACTGGCCTGAAATGGTACCTCATTGTGGTTTTGATTTGCATTTCTCTGATAATGAGTGATGTTGAGCATCTTTTCATGTGTTTGTTAGCCATCTGTATATCTTCTTTGGAGAAATGTCTGTTTAGTTCTTTGGCCCATTTTTTGATTGGGGCATTTATTTTTCTGGAATTGAGCTGCAGGAGTTGCTTGTATATTTTTGAGATTAGTTCTTTGTCAGTTGCTTCATTTGCTATTATTTTCTCCCATTCTGAAGGCTGTCTTTCCACCTTGCTTATGGTTTCCTTAGTGGTGCAGAAGCTTTTAATTTTAATTAGGTCCTATTTGTTTATTTTTGCTTTTATCTCCAGTATTCTGGGAGGTGGGTCATAGAGGACCCTGCTGTGATTTCTGTCGGAGAGTGTTTTGCTTATGTTCTCCTCTAGGAGTTGTATAGTTTCTGGTCTGACATTTAGATCTTTAATCCATTTTGAGTTTATTTTTGTGTATGGTGTTAGAAAGTGTTCTGCTGCTGCTGCTGCTAAGTTGCTTCAGTCGTGTCCGACTCTGTGTGACCCCATAGATGGCAGCCCACAAGGCTCCCCCATCCCTGGGATTCTCCAGGCAAGAACACTGGAGTGGGTTGCCATTTTGTTCTCCAATGCATGAAAGTGAAAAGTGAAAGTGAAGTCACTCAGTCGTGTTCAACTCTTAGCAAGCCCGTGGACTGCAGCCTACTAGGCTCCTCCACCCATAGGATTTTCCAGGCAAGAGTACTGGAGTGGGATGCCATTGCCTTCTCCAGAAAGTGTTCTACCTGTTCTACTTTCATTCTTTTACAAGTTGTTGACCAGTTTTCCCAGCACCACTTGTTAAAGAGATTATCTTTTCTCCATTGTATATTCTTGCCTCCTTGTCAAAGATAAGGTGTCCATGGGTGCATGGATTTATCTCTGGGCTTTCTTTTTTTTCCCATAGGTCTATATTTCTATCTTTGTGCCAGTACCATACTGTCTTGATGACTGTGGCTTTGTAGTAGAGCCTGAAGTCAGGCAGGTTGATTCCTCCAGTTCCATTCTTCTTTCTCAAGATTGCTTTGGCTATTCCAGGTTTTTGTATTTCTATACAAATTGTGAAATTATTTGTTCTAGCTCCGTGAAAAATACCATTGGTAGTTTGAAAGAGATTGCATTGAATCTATAGATTGCTTTGGGTAGTACACTCATTTTCACCATATTGATTCTTCCAATCCATTAATGTGGTATATTTTTCCACCTATTAGTGTCCTCTTTGATTTCTTTCACCAGTGTTTTAAGTTTTCTATATATAGGTCTTTTGTTTCTTTAGGTAGATATATTCCTAAGTATTTTATTCTTTTCGTTGCAATGGTGAATGGAATTGTTTCCTTGATTTCTCTATTTTCTCATTGTTAGTGTATAGGAATGCAAGGGATTTCTGTGTGTTGATTTTATAGCCTGCCAATTTACTATATTCATTGATTAGTTCTAGTAATTTTTTGGTGGAGTCTTTAGGGTTTTCTATGTAGAGGACCATATCATCTACACACAGTGAGAGTTTTACTTCTTTTCCAATTTGGATTCCTTTTATTTCTTTTTGTGCTCTGATTGCTGTGGCCAAAACTTCCAAAACTATGTTGAACAGTAGTGGTGAGAGTGGACACCCTTGTCTTGTTACTGACTTTAGGGGAAATGCTTTCAATTTTTCAACATTGAGGATAATGTTTGTTCTGGGTTTGTCATACACAGCTTTTATTATGTTGAGGTATGTTCCTTCGATTCCTGCTTTCTGGAGGGTTTTTATCATAAATGGATGTTGAATTTTGTCAAAGGCTTTCTCTGCATCTATTGAGATAATCATATAGCTTTTATTTTTCAATTTGTTAATGTGGTATATTACATTGATTGATTTGTGGATATTGAAGAATCCTTGCATCCCTGGGATAAAGCCCGCCTGGTCATGGTATATGATCTTTCTAATGTGCTGTTGGATTCTGACTGCTAGAATTTTGTTAAGGATTTTTGCATCTATGTTCATCAGTGATAATGGCCTGTAGTTTTCTTTTTTGGAGAAGGCAATGGCACCCAACTCTAGTACTCTTGCCTGGAAAATCCCATGGATGGAGGAACCTGGTAGGCTGTGGTCCATGGGGTCGCTAAGAGTTGGACAAGACTGAGCGACTTCACTTTCACTTTTCTCTTTCATCCATTGGAGAGGAAATGGCAACCCACTCCAGTGTTCTTGCCTGGAGAATCCCAGGGACAGGGGAGCCTGGTGGGCTGCTGTCTATGGGGTTGCACAGAGTTGGGCATGACTGAAGTGACTTAGCAGCAGCAGCAGTTTTTTTTTTGTGGCATCTTTGTCAGGTTTTGGTACTAGGGTGATGGTGGCCTCATAGAATGAATTTGGAAGTTTACCTTCCTCTGCAATTTTCTGGAAGAGTTTGAGTAGGATAGATTTTAGCTCTTCTCTCAATTTTTGGTAGAATTCAGCTGTGAAGCCATCTGGACCTGGGCTTTTGTTTGCTAGAAGATTTCTGATTACAGTTTCAATTTCATTGCTTGTGATGGGTCTGTTAAGATTTTCTATTTCTTCCTGGTTCAGTTTGGGAAAGTTGTACTTTTCTAAGAATTTGCCCATTTCTTCCACGTTGTCCATTTTACTGGCATATAATTGCTGATAGTAGTCTCTTATGATCCTTTGTATTTCTGTGGTTGTCTGTTGTGATCTCTCCATTTTCATTTCTAATTTTATTGATTTGATTTTTCTCCCGTTGTTTCTTGATGAGTCTGGCTAATGGTTTGTCAATTTTATTTATCCTTTCAAAGAACCAGCTTTTTGCTTTGTTGATTTTTGCTATGGTCTCTTTTGTTTCTTTTGCATTTATTTCTGCCCTACTTTTAAAGATTTCTTTCTTTCTATTAACCCTGGGGTTCTTCATTTCTTCCTTTTCTAGTTGCTTTAGGTGTCAGTTCAGTTCAGTCCAGTCACTTCGTCATGTCCAAATCTTCGCGACCCCATGAATCGCAGCATGCCAGGCCTCCCTGTCCATCACCATCTCCCAGAGTTCACTCAGATTCACGTCCATCGAGTCAGTGATGCCATCCAGCCATCTCATCCTTTGTCGTCCCCTTCTCCTCCTGCCCCCAATCCTTCCCAGCATCAGAGTCTTTTCCAATGAGTCAACTCTTTGCTTTAGGTGTAGAATTAGGTTATTTATTTGACTTTTTTCTTGTTTCTTGAGGTATTCCTGTATTACTATGAACCTTCCCCTTAGCACTGCTTTTACAGTGTCCCACAGGTTTGGGGTTGTTGTGTTTTCATTTTCATTCATTTCTATGCATATTTTGATTTTTAAAAATTTCTTTTTGTGATTTGTTGGTTATTCAGCAGCGTGTTGTTCAGCCTCCATATGTTGGAATTTTTAATAGTTTTTCTCCTGTAAATGAGATCTAATCTTACTGCATTATGGTCAGAAAAGATGCTTGGAATAATTTCAGTTTTTTTAATTTACCACGAGTAGATTTATGGCCCAGGATGTGATCTCTCCTGGAGAAGGTTCCATGTGTGCTTGAGAAAAAGGTGAAATTCATTGTTTTGGGGTGAAATTCCTATAGATATCAATTATGTCTAATGGGTCTATTGTATCATTTAAGTTTATATTTCCTTGTTAATTTTCTGTTTAGTTGATCTATCCATAGTTGTGAGTTGGGTATTAAAGTCTCCCACTATTATTGTGTTATTGTTAATTTCCCCTTTCATACTTGTTAGCACTTGTCTTACATATTGCAGTGCTCCTATGTTGGGTGCATATATATTTATAATTGTTATATCTTCTTCTTGGATTGATTCTTTGATCATTACGGAGTGTCCTTCTTTTTCTCTTTTCACAGTCTTTGTTTTAAAGTCTATTTCATCTGATATGAGTACTGCTACTCCTGCTTTCTTTTGGTCTCTATTTGCATGGACTATCTTTTTTCCAGCCCTTCACTTTCAGTCTGTATGTGTCCCTTGTTTTGAGCTGCATCTCTTGTAGACAACATATATATAGGGGTCTTGTTTCCGTACAAATTCAGCCAGTCTTTGTCTTTTGGTTGGGGCATTCAATCCATTTACATTTAAGGTAGTTACTGATAAGTATGATCCCGTTGCCATTTACTTTATTGTTTTGGGTTCGAGTTGATACACCCTTTCTGTGTTTCCTGTCTAGAGAAGATCTTTTAGCATTTGTTGGAGAGCTGGTTTGGTGGTGCTGAATTCTCTCAGCTTTTGCTTATCTGTAAAGCTTTTGATTTCTCCTTCATCTTTGAATGAGATCCTTGCTGGGTACAGTGATCTGGGCTGTAGGTTATTTTCTTTCATCACTTTAAGTATGTCCTGCCATTCCCTCCTGGCCTGAAGAGTTTCTATTGAAAGATCAGCTGTTATCCTTATGGGAATACCCTTGTGTGTTATTTGTTGTTTTTCCCTTGTTGCTTTTAACATTTGTTCTTTGTGTTTGATCTTCGTTAATTTGATTAATATGTATCTTGGGGTGTTTCGCCTTGGGTTTATCCTGTTTGGGACTCTTTGGGTTTCTTGGACTTGGGTTATTATTTCATTCCCCATTTTAGGGAAGTTTTCAACTATTATCTCCTCAAGTATTTTCTCATGGTCTTTTGTCGTCTTCTTCTGGGACTCCTATGATTTGAATGTTGAGGCACTTAACATTGTCCCAGAGGTCTCTGAGATTGTCCTCATTTCTTTTAATTCATTTTCCCTTTTTCCTCTGTTTCATTTATTTCTACCATTCTATCTTCTACCTCACTTATCTTATCTTCTGCCTCTGTTATTCTACTGTTGGTTCCCTCCAGAGTGTTTTTGATCTCATTTATTACATTATTCATTATATATTGACTATTTTTTTATTTCTTCTAGGTCCTTGTTAAACCTTTCTTGCATTTTCTCAGTCCTTGTCTCTAGGCTGTTTATCTGTGATTCCATTTTGTTTTCAAGATTTTGGATCATTTTCACTATCACTATTTGGAATTCTTTATTAGGTAGATTCCCTATCTCTTCCTCTTTTGTTTGGTTTGGTGGGCATTTATCCTGTTCCTTTACCTGCTGAGTATTTCTCTGCCTTTTCATCTTGTTTACATTGCTGTGTTTGGAGTGGCCTTTCCGTCTTCTGGCAGTTTGTGATTCTCTTTATTGTGGAGTTTCCTCGCTGTGGGTGCAGTTGGATGGGTGGCTTGTCAAGGTTTCCTGGCTAGGTAAGCTTGTGTTGGTGTTCTGGTGGGTGGAGCTAGATTTCTTCTCTCTGGAGTGCAATGAAGTATCCAGTAGTGAATTATTAGATGTCAATGGGTTTAGAGTGACTTTGGGCAGCCTGTATACTGAAGCTCGGGGCTATGTTCCTGTGCTTCTGGAGAATTTGCGTGGTATGTCTTCCTCTGGAATTTGTTGGCCCTTGGGTGGTGCTTGGTTTCAGTGTAGGTATGAAGGCATTTGATGAGCTCCTATCAAGTAATGTTCCCTGGAGTCAGGAGTTCTCTGGTGTTCTCAGGATTTGGACTTAAACCTCCTGCCTCTGGTTTTCAGTCTTATTCTTACAGTATCCTCGACTTCTTCATCTCCTTTTGAAGACAATGGGCTGCTTTTCTGGGTGCCTGATGTCTTCTGCTAGCATTCAGAAGTTGTTTTGTGGAATTTACTCAGCGTTCAAATGTTCTTTTGATGAATTTGTGGGGGAGAAAGTGGTCTCCCTCATTTTATTCCTCTGCCGTCTTAGGACCGCCTCCCTGGAGTATGTTTAAATCATTAAATCAGTAAATAAAGTACCAATCAATCCAACAGAAAAGTCATCTAAGGCCATAAGTAGCAATTTAGAGAAGAAATGAGATGAGGCAATAAATCAGAAAAACTGTTCAACTTCATTAGTAATCAGAGATTCAAACTAAAACTAGACTGAGATAAATGCCTCAAGTTGCTTACTGCCTCAAAGACCCTCTGTGATTCTTTCCAGCTTCTCACAAGATAAATTCCAATTTACTTTTCAAATCTTTATTTCCAACTTCTTCAGGACGATGAACTGGGAATCAGAAAACCTGGGTCTGAATCCTAATTAGCTTTAGTTGTGTAGCATTGAGCAAATCATTTAACTCAGTCAATTTCAATTTTCAATGTCTATGAAATATGGATTACATATTTCTAAGCAAATGTGTGAAAATTAGATAAAGCTCTTTGTCAATTATATGTGCTTAGGTGCTCAGTTGTGTCCAACTCTTTGTGATCCCATGGACTGTAGGCTGCCAGGCTTCTCTGTCCATGGAATTCTCCAGGCAAGAATACTGGAGTAGGTCACCATTTCCTTCTCCAGAGAAGGAAATTGTAAAGTCAATTATAAAGTGCTACAAAATGTAGAGTAATATTTTATAATAATTGATTATTTTCTAATCAGTGTAGAAAACTGGAAAACACACAAAAACATAGGAAAAAAACCATAAAAGTATATGGGAAAAAAAGAAACATTCCATACACACAATTCAAGCCCAAGAAGAAACCACTTTTAATATGCTGGTAATCCCATGGACAGGCTTCCCTGGTGGTTCAGCATAAAAGAATCCGACTGCCAGTGTTTGAGACATGGATTCTATCTCTGGGTCAGGAAGATGCCCTGGAGAAGGAAATTGCAACCCATGCCAGTATTCTGCCTGGGAAATCCCACAGACAGAGGAGCCTGGCAGGCTACAGTCCATGGGCTGCAAAACAGTCAGACATGACTGAGTGACTAAACAATAACAAAATTAATAAACAGCCTGTCACTGAAGGGAAATTTGAAAGTATTTTGTACTAAAAGAAAATGAAACATAGCATATCAAAATTAGTGAGATTCAACTAATGAAGTACTTAAAGAGAAATTTATAAGTACGTACAGTTGAAATTGGTGGCTCAGACGGTAAAGCGTCTGCCTACAGTGTGGGAGACCTGGGTTCAGTCCCTGAGTCAGGAAGATCCTCTGGAGAAGGAAATGGCAACCCAGTCCAGTACTCTTGCTTGGAAAATCCCATGGATGGAGGAGCATAGTAGGCTACAATCCATGGGGTTGCAAAGAGTCAGACACAACTGAGCGATTTCACTTCACACTTTAGTTCTTCACAGTATAAAAGGGGGACAGTCTCAAATCAATGCCTTATGAAACTAGAAAAAGTGGGATAAAATAAACCAAAAGAAAATAGAAGGAATGTATAAGAAAAAGCAGAAGTCAGTGAAATTAAAGACAAAAATCAATGAAACCAAAACCTGGTTTTCTATGACAATCAGTAAAATTGATAAACTTCTAACAAGACTGACAAAGATAGAAGATGCAAATTACTAATATAGGGACAAAAGAGAAGTCTTCATTATAGATTCTACAGATATCAAAATAATAAAAGGGAGATATTATGAATAACTTTACACCAGTTAGCTTAATATCTTAGATGAGATGGATGAATTATTTGAAAGACACAATTACCAAAGCTTACTCAAGGAAAGATGAATAATCTGAAGAGTTCTACATCTTCTAAAGAAAGGCAAAAAAAAAAAAAAAAAAAAGCAGCATGACCAAAATGATTTTGAAAGAGAAAGATGTTGGAAGATATACACTATGTGATTTCAAGGCAATATAAACATATAGTTTTAAAGTCAGTGTGGTGTTGGAAAAAGGTTAGATAAATATGCCAATGGAATAGAATGAAGAGTCAACAAACAGAGAAGGGACTCACATTTATGGGTCTATTGATTTACAACAAAGATGCAAAGGCCATTCAATGGAGAAAAAATAGCCTTTCAACAAATGCTGCTGGACTATTTGGAAAATCATATGCAAAACATAAAATAATAAGAACTTCATATCTCATTAATTTTGTGGTTGAAAGTGAAATCGCTCAGTCATGTCTGACTCTTTGTGATCCCATGGACTGTAGTCTACCAGGCTTCTCTGTCCATGGGCTTTTCCTGGCAAGAGTACTGGAGTGTGTTGCCATTTCCTTCTCCAGGGGATCTTCCTGACTCGGGTAATGAACCCAGGTCTCCTGCATTGCAGGCAGATGCTTTACCCTCTGAGCCACCAGGGAAGCCCTTATATCTCATGCAATCTACAAAAATTAACTCAAGATGTATCATCAGTTCAGTTCAGTTGCTCAGTCGTGTCCGACTCTTTGTGACCCCATGAATCGCAGCACAACAGGCCTCCCTGTTCATCACCATCTCCCGGAGTTCACTCAGACTCACGTTGATTGAGTCCGTGATGCCATCCAGCCATCTCATCCTTGGTCGTCCCCTTCTTCTCCTGCCCCTAATCCTTCCCAGCATCAGAGTCTTTTCCAATGAGTCAACTCTTCGCATGAGGTGGCCAAAATACTGGAGTTTCAGCTTTAGCATCATTCCTCCCAAAGAAATCCCAGGGCTGATCTCCTTCAGAATGGACTGGTTGGATCTCCTTGCAGTCCAAGGGACTCTCAAGAGTCTTCTCCAACACCAAAATTCAAAAGCATCAATTCTTCGGTGCTCAGCCTTCTTCACAGTCCAACTCTCACATCCATACATGACCACAGGAAAAACCATAGCCTTGACTAGACGGACCTTAGTCGGCAAAGTAATGTCTCTGCTTTTGAATATATTACCTAGGTTGGTCATAACTTTTCTTCCAAGAAGTGTCTTTTAATTTCATGGCTGCAGTCACCATCTGCAGTGATTTTGAAGCCCCCAAAATAAAGTCTGACACTATTTCCACTGTTTCCCCATC
Source organism: Nanger dama (assembly GCA_917880005.1). Lineage (NCBI taxonomy): Eukaryota > Metazoa > Chordata > Mammalia > Artiodactyla > Bovidae > Nanger > Nanger dama. The sequence continues at coordinate 4,292,287 of CAKJTW010000085.1, read as the reverse complement.
TATTTCCCATGAAGTGATGGGACCGGATGCCCTGATCTTAGTATACTTTAATGTAAACCCCAATACTTTAAAACTTCTAAAAGAAAATACAGCAGACTATAGTTGTGATCTTAGGTTAGGTGAAGAGTTCTTAGATATGACACCAAAAGTACAATTGATAAAAGAAATTTTGTAAAATAGGAATTCATCAAAATTAAGAACGTCTGCTTTTGAAAAATATTAAGAGAATAAAAAGGAAAGCCACTAACTAGAAGAAATTATTTGCAAATCACATTACTGATAAAGGACTTTTATCCAGGATACACAGTTTCCCGGGTGGAGCAGTGGTAAAGAATCCACCTGCCAATGCAGGAGACGTAAGAGACGTGGGTTTGATCTCTGGGTTGGGAAGAACCCCTGGAGGAGGAAATGGCAACCCACTCCAGTATTCTTGCCTGGGAGTCCCATGGCCAGAGGAGCTTAGTGGGCTACAGTCCCTGGAGTCGCAAAGAGTCAGACATGAGTGGGTGACTGAGCACAAGCACATTCAGAAAATATAAAGAAATCTCAAAACTTAAGAATAAGGAAACCAACAACTCAATTAAAAAATGGGATTAAAATTTGAATAGACACTTCACCAAGGAAGGTTCACAAACGTCACACACATCATTTGTCATCAGGGAAATGAAAAATTGAAACCATGAGGACATATCATGAAAATTGAAACCATGAGGACTGACTTATTAGAATGGATAAATGCAAATAATCTGAATATACTAAGTGCTGGTGAGGAAATGAAGCAACTGTAGCTCTCCTTATACAATACGGTTGTAAAACAACTTGGCACTTTCTTCTAAAGTTAAATACACCCTTAACTATACCACTTAGCAATCCCACACCTAGGTATTTTTCCAACTAAAACAAAACATATATTCAAACCAAAATCTGTACTATATATTTAAAATGGATTTATTCAGTCTGAAAAACCTGAGAGCAACATAAACGTCCTTCAACTGATGAATTTTAAAACATGCAAATAAAAGAATATTATTCAGCAATATACAGAAATGAAAGAGTGATACAGACAAACATGGATGACTCTCAAAGGCATTATGCTAGACGAAAAAAGCCATATTCAAAGTCAACATACTGTATGTGTGTTGGTCGCTCATTTGTGTCCGACTCTGCAACCCTGTGAACTGTAGCCCACCAGGCCTCTCTGTCCATGAGGATTATCCAGGCAAGAATACTGGAGTGGACTGCCATGCCTTCCTCCAGGGGATCTTCCCAACCCAGGGATTGAACCCAGGTCTCCCAAATTACATGCAGATTCTTTGTCATCTAAGCCACCAGGGAAGCCCTACATACTGCATGATTACAATTAATTATTTTTAATCTGGACAAGGGACAGAAAAAGATCAATAGTTGCCAAGGACTAGGGTGGGAGAAGGATTTTACTATAAAGGGATACAGAGTAAATTTTGAGAGTGATGGAGCTTGTATCTTGATTATGGTGGTACCATTAGTCAAAATTCACAAAACTGTACTCTCTGGGTTGGGAAGATCCCCTGGAGGAGGATGAAAAAAGGGTGAGTTGTTAAATTTTATTTATTTTTTTAACTTGTACAATTGAGATAAAATTAACATAGAACATTGTACTAGTGTTAGGTGTATTTAAAAGGGTGATTTTGCTGCATGTGAATTGTACTATAATAAGACAATTAAAAAGAAACATATAGAGTAAAGAAAAATCATACAAAATTCTACCACCAGAAGACAACCACTTTAAAAAAAAATTGCATTTACTTATTTATTCATTTTATTTTTTGGCTGTGCTGGGTCTTTATTGCTGTGCATGGGCTTTCTCCAGTTGCAATGAGCACTGGCTACTCTCTTCTTTTGGAGCATGGGCTCTAGGGTGTGCTGGCTCAGTAGTTAAGACATGTGGACCTAATTGCCCCACAGCATGTGGGATCTTCCTGGACCAAGGGTCGAACCCATGTCTCCTGAACTTCAAGGCAGATTCTTAACCACTGGTCTACCAGGAAAGCCCATAAAACAACCACTTTTGATGTTCTGGTAATAGTCCTCTAATCTTTATTTTCTTGTTTTTAAATTAATAGACTTTATTTCTTAGAGCAGTTTTAGGTTCATCAAAAACTAAGTAGAAAGTACATAAAGTGCTCATATTTCCCCTCTTCACATCACCCCCACTTTTTCCTGGCATTAACATCTTGCATTAGTGTCATACATTTGTCAAAATTAATGAACTGATACTTGATATATTAACTACATAGTTTACATGAGAACATATTCTGTATAGTTCTATGTGTTATGACAAATGTATAAATGACATATCTGCCATTACAGTATCATATAGAACAGTTTCACTGCCCTAAATATGCCCATACTCTGCCTATTCATCTTTCCCTGCCTCCATTCCCACAATTCCTAAAAACCACTGACTTTCTACTGTCTCTATAGTTTGTCTTTTCCAAGATGTCATATAGTTGGAACCATAGGGTATGCAGACTTTTAGACTGGCTTCTTTCACCTAGCAATATACATTTAAGATTCCTCTAAGTTTTTTCAAGGCTTGACAGTTCATTTATCATTGAATAATATACCACTGTATGGATGTACAGCTTGTTTATCAACTCACCTGTTAAAGGACATATTGCTTCTGTGCTTAGTCACTCAGCCATGACTGTCTGACGCTTTGTGACACTGTGGATTATAGCCTGCCAGGCTCCTCTGTCCATGGCCAGGCAAGAATACTGGAGTGGGTTGCCATGCCCTTCTCCAGGGGACCTTCCCAACCCAGGGACTGAACCCAGGTCTCCTGCATTGCAGGCAGATTCTTTATCGTTTGAGCCACCAGAGAAGGACAACTTGGTTGCTTCCAATTTTTGAAAATGAAATGAATTGAAAATTCATTTGCATGATACCTGGAAGTACGATTGCTGGGTTTTAGAGTAAGTCTATGTCTAGTTCTTTAAGGAACTGCCAAACTATCTTCCAAAGTGACTATACTATCTTGCATTCCCATCAGTAATGAATGAAAGTTCCTACTGCTCCACATTCTTATCAGTATGTTGTTTGTATTTTGGGTATTAGCCATTCTAACAGGTGTGTAGTGGTATCTCATTTGTTGTTTTAATTTCCAATTCCCTAATGATATTCAATATTGAGCATCTTTTCATATACTTATTTGCCACCTATGTATCTTCTTTGGTGCACTTTCTGTTTAGTTCTTTTGCCCATTTATTAATTAGGTTGTTTATTTTCTTACTGTTGAGCTTTAACAGTTATTTGTATATTTCAATACAAGTCCTCTATCAGACATGCATTTTGCAAATATTTTCCCTTCAGTCTGTGGCTTGTCCTTTTACTCTCTTAACAGTATTTTTTGCATAGCAAAATTTATTACTTGTAATGAAATTCAATTCATCAACTTTTTTTTTGCATGGAGCGTACTTTTGGTGTATCTGAAAACTCATTACTAAACCTAAGGTCACCTAGATTTTTCTCCTTTGTTATCTTCTGGAAGTTTTATAGTTTTGCATTTTACATTTAGATCTATAATCCATTTTGTAAGTTTTTTTAACGGTCATTTTTTTACATGGAGATGTCTAGTTGTTTCAGTACCATTTGTTGAAAAGATTATCCTTTTTCCAATGAATTGTCCTTGCTCCTTTTGTCAAAGATCAGTTGACTATATTGTGTGGTCTATTTCTGGGCATTCTATTATGCTGCACTGATCCATTTGTCTATTCTTTCAACAACATCACATTATGTTAAGTACTATAGCTTTCTTTATAGCAAGTCTTGAAGTTGGGTAGCATCGGTTCTCTAACTTTGTTGAGCTTCTTCAATATTGTGTTGGCAATTCTGATTCAGACCTTTCCATATAAACTTTAGAGTTAACTTTGTTAATTCCCACAAGGTAAGTTCAGCTCAGTTCAGTTCAGTCACTCAGTCCTGTCCCACTCTTTGAGACCCCATGGAAGGCAGCATGCTAGGCCTCCCTGTCCATCACCAGCTCCCAGAGTTTACTCAAACCCATGTCAACTGAGTCGGTGATGCCATCCAACCATCTCATCCTCTCCCATCCACTTCTCCTCCTGCCCTCACTCTTTCCCAGCATCAGGGTCTTTTCTAATGAGTCAGTTCTTTGCATCAGGTGGCCAAAGTATTGGAGTTTCAGCTTCAGCATCAGTCCTTCTAATAAATGTTCAGGACTGATTCCTTTAGGATGGATTGGTTGGATTTCCTTGCAGTTCAAGGGACTCTCAAGAGTCTTCTCCAACACCACAGTTTAAGAGCATCAGGTCTTTGGTGTTCAGCTTTCTTTATAGTCCAACTCTCACATCCCTATATGACTACTAGAAAAACCATAGCTTTGACTAGACGGACCTTTGTTGGCAAAATAAAGTCTCTGCTTTTAAAGATGCTGTCTAGGTTCATCATAACTTTTCTTCCAAGGACCAAGTGTTTTTAATTTCATGGCTGCAGTCACCATCTTCAGTGATTTTGGAGCCCCCAAAAATAAAGTCCGTCATTGTTTCCACTGTTTCCCCATCAATTTGCCATGAAGCGATGGGACCAGATACCACGATCTTCGTTTTCTGAATGTTGAGTTTTAAGCCAACTTTTTCACTCTCCTCTTTCACTTTCTTCAAGAGGCTCTTTAGTTCACTTTCTGCCATAAGGGTGGTGTCATTTGCATATCTGAGGTTATTGATATTCTCCTGGCAATCTTGACTCCAGCTTGTACTTCATCCATCCCAGCATTTCTCATGAGGTACTTTGCATATAAATTAAATAAGCAGGGTGACAATATACAGCCTTGATGTACTCCTTTCCTGATTTGGAACCAGTCTGTTGTTCCATGTCCAGTTCTAACTGTTGCTTCCTGACCTGCATACAGATTTCTCAGGAGGCAGGTAAGGTGGTCTGGTATTCCCATCTCTTTCAGAATTTTCCATAGTTTATTGTGATCCACACAGTCAAAGGCTTTGGCATAGTCAATAAAGCAGAAATAGATGTTTTTCTGGAACTCTCTTGCTTTTTCCATGATCCAACAGATGTTGACAATTTGATCTCTGGTTCCTCTGCCTTTTCTAAATCCAGCTTGAACATCTGGAAGTTCACAGTTCATATACTGCTAAAGCCTGGCTTGGAGAATTTTGAACATTACTTTGCTAGCGGGTGAGATGAGTGCAATTGTGTGGTAGTTTGAGCATTCTTTGGCATTGCCTTTCTTTGGAATTGGAATGAAAACTGACCTTTTTCCAGTCCTGTGGCCACTGCTGAGTTTTCCAAATTTGCTGGCATATTGAGTGCAGCACTTTCACAGTATTATCTTTTAGGATTTGAAATAGTTAACTGGAATTCCATCACCTCCACTAGCCTTGTTCATAATGATGCCTCTTAAGGCCCACTTGACTTCACATTCCTGGATGTCCACAGGGTAAACTGCTTGGATTTTGAATGGTATTGAATCTATAGATCAAGTCATGAACTACTAGGATCTTAATATTGGGTCTTTCTGTCCATGAACATGGAGTCTCTTTCCAGTTATTTGATATCTTTCCTGAGTTTTATAGTTTTCCTCATATTGGCTCAGATGGTAAAGCATCTGCCTGCGATGTGGGAGACCTGGGTTCGATCCCTGAGTTGGGAAGATCTCCTGGAGAAGGAAACGGCAACCCATTCCAGTACTCTTGCCTGGAAAATCCCACGGACGGAGGAGCCTGGTAGGCTACAGTCCATGGGGTCGCAAAGAGTTGGACATAACTGAGTGACTTCACTTTCATTTTCATATAGATTTTATATACATTTTTGCTAAATTTATATCTAAGTATTTCATTTTCTGGTGCTAACGTAAATGGTATTGTGTTTTTAATTATAGATTCCAATTGTTCATTAATGGTACATAGGAAAGCAATTGACTTTCATATATTAACCTTATATTCTTAAACCTTACTCTAATGGCTCATTAATTTTAGGAGAGCTTTTTTTTTTTGGTTGATTTTTTGGAATTTTAGAATAATCATGTCATCTGCTAGCAAAGGTAGTTTTATTTCTTCCTTCCAAATATGTATGCACTTTATTTCCATTTCCCATCTTACTGCATTAGTTAGGACTTCCAATACAACACTGAGTAGGACTGGTGAGAAACAACACCACTGCCTTGATCTTAGGCCAAAACATTTAGCTTCTCTCTGTTAAGTATTGTATTAGTGGTAATGTTTTTTTTAAATAGATGTTCTTTATGAAGTTGAAGAAGTCTTCCCTCTATTCTCATTCACTGTATGGTGTTCACTTTTGTCAAGTGATTTTTCTGCATGTATTGATATAATCGAGTAGTTTTTCTTTTTAGCCTATTGATGTGATAGATCATATTAATTGATTTTTGGATGATGAAATAACCTGGAAAAAATCCCACTTGACTGGATTTTTCCTACATTGCTAGATTCAATTTGCTAATATTTTGTTGAGGATTTTTGCATGGGAGATATTAATCTGTAGTTCCTTTCTTACAATGTCTTTGTCTGGTTTTTGGTGTTAGGGTAATATTGGTCTTATAGAATGAATTAGGGAGTGCTCTCTCTCTCTGCTTACATCTTCTGAAACTGATTGTAGACTGGTATTATGTCCTCAAATGTTTGGGAGAATTCACCAGTTTATTATCTGGGAATGGTGCTTTCTGTTTTGAAAGAGTATTAATTTCTGTAACAGACATAAGCCTATTCAGATTGTCTATTTTGTTTTATGTGAGTTTTGATTGGTTGTATTTTCCCAGATATTGGTAAGGTATTCCCTAAGTTATCATATTATTGGCATGGAATTGTGCATATTTTATGACAGTTTTGGTGGTAGTGATGGCCTTTTTTTCATTTCTGAAATTAGTAATCTGTGTCTTCTTTTTTAGTTAATCTGACTAGAGTTTTATCTATTTTATTGATCTTTTCAAAGAACCAGACTTTGGTTTCATTGGTTTTCCTCTTTGTTTTCCTGGTATAACTTTCATTGATTTCTGCTTTAATATTTTAAGATTTCTTTTCTTCTGTGTACTTTGGGTTTGATTTTCTCTTCTTTTTCTAGTTTCCTAAAGTGGAAGCTGAGACTATTCATATCAGGTCTTTTTTCTAATATATTAATTCTATGTTATAAATTTCCCTCTAAGCACTGCTTAGAATTTTTATAAATTATATTTTTATTTTCATATAATCCAAAATATGTTTAAACTTTTACTTGAGACTTCTTTGGCCTATGTGCTATTTGGAAGTATATTGTTTAATCTCTAAATATTTTTATATTTTTACAGGTATCTTTCAGCTATTGATTTTTAGTCTAATTTCACTATGTTCTGAGAGCATACTGATATAATTTATATTCTTATAAGTTTTGTTAAGATCTGTTTTATGACCCATGAATGTGGTCCATCTTGGTGAATGTTCCATTGAGCTGGAGAAGAATGTATATTCTGTTGTTGTTGGATGAAATACTCTGCAGATGACAATTAGATCCCGTTGACTGATGGTGCAGTTCAGTTCAACTATACCATTATTAACTTTCTGCCTGCTAAACTGTTAATTACTAATAGAGGGGTTTTAAACTCTCGAATTAAAATAGTGCACTTGTCTGTGTCTTCTTGCAGTACTATACATTTTTGCAGCATGTATTTTGATGCTTTGTTAGGTATACACATAATTTTCCTTGCTCTGAAGTCTCCTTTGTCTAAAACTAATATAGTTACTCCCACTTTCATCTGATTAGTGTGTTAGCATGTTGTATCTTTTTCCATCCCTTTACTTTTTAAATTTGTTTATTTTTAATTGGAGGATATTTTTGGCATCCTTTTACTTTTAATCTATATATATCTTTACATTTAAAGATTGTAGATAACATATAGTTAGGTCTTATTTTTCTTATAATCCACTTGGATAGTCTGTCTTTTAATTAGTGTATATAGACCATTCACATTTAAAGTGATTATTGATACAGCTGGGTTAATACTGACAATATCTGTAATTATTTTCTATTCATTTTCCTTGATATTTTCCTTATATGTGTGTATTTCACTCTTCCTCCACTTTCTATGGCTTTATTTGAGCATTTCCTATTCTATTTTATCTCTTTCTTAGTATATCAATTTTACTCATCTTTTTAGTTAGTAGTAGTCATAGAGTTTACAATACACATTTACACAAATCAAAATCCACTTTGAAATGACACTATACTGCTTCACAGGCACTGCAAGTACTTTGTAATAGAGCACATCCTTTATAAAATCACTGTCATTCACTTTACTTTTCCATAAACTATAATTATTCAGTACACTGTTGCTATTATTATTTTGAACAAACTTTATTCTGTTAGGTTAAGAATAAAAAAATAAAAGATTTCACTTTACCTTCATTTATTCCTTCTTTAACACTCTTCCCTTCTTTATACATATCTGAGTTTCTGACATTATTTTCATTTTACTTAAAGAATTTATTTTAACATTTCTTGTGAGGCAAGTCAATTGGTGAAAAATTCCTTCAATTTCTGTTTGAGAAAATATTTCTCATTCACTTTTGAAGCATAGTTTTGCTGGATACAGAATTGTAGGTTGATGGATTTTTTTCTTTCAACAATTTAAGTGCTTCATTCCACTCTCTTACTGCTTGTATGGTTTCTGAAGAGAAATCATATGCAATTCTTATCCTCATTCCTCTATATGTAATGTATTTTTCCTCTTTCAAGATGTTCTCTTTGCCTTTGGTTTTCTGCAGTTTAAATATGATATGGTTAGGTATAAATTTTCTCACATGTATCTTGCTTTGTGTTCTCTTGGCTTCTTGGATTTGTGCTTTGGTGTTTGCCATTGCTTTTGGAAAATTCTCAGCCATTATTATTTCTCTCATTATTTCTTTTTCCTTTCTCTCATCTCCTTCTGTCACTCTTACTACATACATGTTACACTTCTTGTAATTTTCCCACAGTTCTTGAATATTCTATTGAATTTGATCACATTTTCAGTTTGGGACACTTCTCTTGGCATACTATATTTATTTATTTATGGCTGTGCTAGGTCTCCGTTGCTGCCTGGGCTTTTTTCTAGCTGTGACAAGCAGGGAGCTACTCTTTGTTGCAATACGTGCTCTTCTCATTGCTGCAGCTTCTCGTGCTCTTCTCATTGCTGCGGCTTCTCACGCTGCAGAGCATGGGCCCTAGGGCATGCGGGCTTCAATAGCTGTGGCATATGGGCTCAGCAGCTGCAGTTTCCAGGCTCTGAACAGAGGCTTGATAGTTGTGACACATGGGCTTAGTTGCTTGCTCTGCAGCATTTTCCCAGATGCTGGAAAAAAATCTGTGGGATTTTCTCAGATCAAGAATCAAATTTGTGTCTCCTCAATTGGCAGGCAGATTCTTTAGCACTGAGCCACCAGGGAAGCCCTTTGCCATATCTTTAGATGACTTACTCTTTCTTCAGTCATGTCCAGTGTGCTGATGCATACATCAAAAGCATTCTTCATTTTTGTTACCGTGTTTTCAATTTCTCACATTTCCTTTTGATTCTTATTTTTCATCTCTCTTTACATTGCCCATATATGCTTACATTTTGCCTCCTTTTTTCATTAGAGTTCTCAACACATTAATCTTATTTATTTTAAATTCCAAGACTGATAATTTCAAAATATCTGCCATATCTGAGCCTGGTTCTGATGTGTGATGTGTCTCTTCAGATTGATTTTTTTTTTTTTCCCTCCTCTCCTTAGCATGCACAGTAACTTTTTGTTGAAACTCAGACATGATGTACTGAGTAAAAGTAACTGAGGTAAATGGAGCCTTAGTGTGAGGTCTTACGTTAATGTATCTAGGAATTAGGCTAGTTTTACTGGTTTTTTGTAGCCATGGTGTCAGACACTAAAATCTGCCTAGTGTCTTTATCCTCTGCATTGTTATCAGGTTTCCCTAGATTTTTCTTCTTAAACAGTGTCTAAGGCTTGCAGGTCTCTCAATCTCCTGTTATTATACAGGATCCCAATTGATGTGTAGCAAATTGTAGGGGAAGGAGAAATGTTATATAATCATATAATTAGCTCTCAGTTCTTAGTGATCCATGTCCCTGAACTGTGACCTTCAAAAGCACTAATTAACTTTGCTCCTGCCCACCAGTGTAGGTGAGACAGGAAAGCTAGTGGAGTTGGGCATATATTCCTTCTCCAGGGTGGTTCCATTCCACTGTAGCCCACCAGGCTCCTCTGTCCATGGAATTCTCCAGGAAAGAATACTGGAGTGGGTTGCCATTTCCTTCTCCAGGGGATCTTCCTGACCCAGGGATCGAACCCACGTCTCTGGCATTGCAGGCAGACTCTTTACTGACTGTGCCACTAGTGAAGACGTTCCAGGGTGGATAGACCCTGATAAACCCAGATTAGCTAGTCTAAGATAAAATCATTTCCCTTGGTTTTTCCAGTAGTCATGTATGGATGTGAGAGTTGGGCTATAAAGAAAGCTGAGTGCTGAAGAATTTATGCTTTTGAACTGTGGTGTTGGAGAAGACTCTTGAGAGTCCCTTGGACTGCAAGGAGATCCAACCAGTCCATTCTGAAGGAGATCAGCCCTGGGATTTCTTTGGGAGGAATGATGCTAAAGCTGAAACTCCAGTACTTTGGCCACCTCATGCGAAGAGTTGACTCATTTGAAAAGACCCTGATGCTGGGAAAGAGTGAGGGCAGGAGGAGAAGGAGATGGGAGAGGATGAGATGATTGGATGGCATCACTGACTCAATGGACATGGGCTTAAGTAAACTCTGGGAGTTGGTGATGGACAGGGAGGCCTGGCGTGCTGCAGTTCATGGGGTTGCAAAGAGTCAGACATGACTGAGCAAATGAACTGAACTGAACTGTACTGATTCCAGGCCTTAGTTAATGAGAATAAAGAACTCTAGGCTTATTTAAAATGGTTACTTTCCCCCTCCTCCACCTATTAACAATTATAAATTTTTCACCAAACCTGAGAACCTGGTGGGGATCCTAAAGGTAAAAACTCACAAAAAGGAGTTTTTTTCTCTCAAGCTAGAACATGCTCCTTCTCCAGCAATTAGTCGATTACCCGTTAAGTGCTCCAACCAGGATCCAGCCGTGGTGATTGTATTCGCCTGTTTTTCCAGTTTACAAAGTAAAAACCACAAGGCAGTTTGCCCTGTGACCTCAGTTTTCTGTGATTTTAAGAGGTCTTGCTGATTTTCATTTCCTTAAGCTTTTGTTCTTGTGACAAGAGGAGTGACAACTTCTAAACTCTTTCCATGTCAAGAAACTAGAAGCTCTTTCTAGTCTCTCTTCTGTGCATAAAGGTATATGAAGTTTTCTATTTATATAATTAACAACATATACAATATACATTTTATAAACTGCTTTGAAAGTTAACACATTGTGTACATTGTTGTGCCATTAAATATTCCCCCTATACCACATGCCTAGTGACATGATTTTTCATTAACACAATTGAAACATAATTTCTTAATCAATCCCCTATTTGAGGGTTCAAATTGTATCCTTTTCTTTGATTAAAAAAAAATTCCATGATAAATATCCCTGTATATAGGGGCTTCCCTGGCTGTGCAGTAGTTAAGACTGTGCTTCTACTGCAGGAGGCAGTCGAAGATCCATGGTCGAGAAACTAAGATTCCATATGCCTCTAGGTGTGGCCAAAAATAAACAAAAAATAAATATCCTTACATGTACACTAATGTATGTAATACTGGTTATTTTCTAAATATAAATTCTTAGAGGTAGATTTATTGAGTCAAATGTAATGAATGCTCTTAAATTCCTTATCTATATTGTCAAGCTGCATTCCAGAAAAGCCTCACTAATTTACTTTCTAATTGCAGTATGTGAAAATGTTCAACATTGGATATTTTAATTGCTTAAAACTTCATAAATTTGGTGAGGGAAAATGGAAACAATACTTTTTTCTTTATCAGTAACTTAATTTCTCCTTTTATGATATTACCATTATTATTGTTAATATTATTATATTAAGCTACATTCTGAACTAAATGTAAGTGCTCAAGACCATTTATTGATTAAAAGAACTCAGAGAAATCAAAATTACTTTGTAGGCAAATGTTGTATATTTTTCACCCAAGTCTCAGGAATACAATTTTATTGGTAAATAGACAAATTAGACCTCTGCTCCATAGTGTTATAGAATGAAGTAGGAAATATTTTTAACAATCCCCTCATGTTTAATCGAGGAGAGACAAATCATGAATTTCCCAACATAAACATAAATGAGGCACCTTTTGCAAAGTTCCACATACTGGTGAGAAGAGAATGACTGTTTCTCTAAAATAAATTTGATAAATTAATAACCTTTAAAACACCTAAGTTATTTGCATTTCATATAAACAATTTACCTAGACATTTCAGAAAAATCTGAGTATACACTTAGAAGCAAATCCATGAAGGAGGCTATTTAGGTGGTATTATTAGGCTGGCATAAATTGCCTTGGGCTTCCCTGGTGGCTCAAAGGTTAAAGCGTATGCCTGCAATGTGGGAGATGTGGGTTGGATCCCTGGGTCAGGAAGATCCCCTGGAGAAGGAAATGGCAACCCACTCCAGTATTCTTGCCTGGAGAATCCCATGGATGGAAGAGCCTGGTGGGCTACTGTCCACGGGGTTGCAAAGAGTCAGACACGACTTCGCTTTCACTTTCACTTTGTAATGGTTCTTCCCGGCTGCCACTGGCCTGGGACGTGGGGTAGCTCCACCCAGCCGCCACCCTGATGCAGAGGAAACACCCTGCTTCTGAGGTCAGAGGCGCCGGGGGAGACACTGCACGTCCGAGGTCAGGGGCAGCCAGAAGAAGCCACCTTGCGTTCGAGGCCAGGGGTGGTGACCTGAGGAGCCACCACGAGCCCAAGGCCAGGGGTGGCAGCTGGGAGGAGCCACCCACACCAGAGGCCGGTGCTGGCAGCCAGAAGGAGCAATCCCATCAGTGGTGGCTGTGCAGGCGCAGGAGGGCCTAGAGGAGCTATCCCACACTGAAGGTCAGGAATGGCGGCAGTAAGGAGATACCCTCGTGTAAGGTAAAAGAAACCCAAGTAGGATGGTAAGTGTTTCAAGAGGGCATCAGAGGGCAGACACACTGAAACCATACTCACAGAAAACTAGTCAATCTAATCACACTAAGACTACAGCCTTCTCTAACTCAGTGAAACCAAGCCATGCCTGTGGGGCAACCCAAGACGGGCGGGTCAGGGTGGAGAGGGCTGACAGAACTGGTCCACTGGAAAAAGGAATGGTAAGCCACTTCAGTATTCTTGCCTTGAGAACCCCATGAACAGTATGAAAAGGCAAAATGATAGGATACCAAAAGAGGAACCTCCAGGTCATTAGGTGCCCAATATGCTACTGGAGATCAGTGGAGAATAACTCCAGAAAGAATGAAGGGATGGACCCAAAGCAAAAACCAAGTTGTGCATGTGACTGGTGATAGAAGCAAGATCCGATGCTGTAAAGAGCAATATTGCATACGAACCTGGAATGTCAGGTCCATGAATCAAGGCAAATTGGAAGTGGTCAAACAAGAGATGGCAAGGGTGAACGTCGACATTCTAGGAATCAGCAAACTAAAATGGACTGGAATGGGTGAATTTAACTCAGATGACCATTATATCTACTACTGCGGGAAGGAATCCCTCAGAAGAAATGGAGTAGACATCATGGTCAACAAGAGAGTCCGAAATGCAGTACTTGGATGCAATCTCAAAAATGACAGAATGATCTCTGTTCCTTTCCAAGGCAAACCATTCAATATCACAGTTATTCAAGTCTATGCCCCAACCAGTAATGCTGAAGAAGCTGAAGTTGAAAGGTTTTATGAAGACCCACAAGAACTTTTAGAACTAACACCCCAAAAAGATGTCCTTTTCATTATAGGGGACTGGAATGCTAAAGTAACACTTGGAGTAACAGGCAAATTTGGCCTTGGAATGCAGAATGAAGCAGGGCAAAGACTAATAGAGTTTTGCCAAGAAAATGCACTGGTCATAGCAAACACCCTCTTCTAACAACACAAGAGAAGACTCTATACATGGACATCACAAGACAGTCACCACCGAAATCAGATTGATTATATTCTATGCAGCCAAAGATGGAGAAGCTCTATACAGTCAACAAAAACAAGACCAGGAGCTGACTGTGGCTTGGATCATGAACTCCTTATTACCAAATTCAGACTTAAATTGAAGAAAGTAGGGAAAACCGCTAGACCATTCAGGTATGACCTAAATCAAATCCCTTATGATTATACAGTGGAAGTCAGTAATAGATTTAAGGGCCTAGATCTGATAGAGTGCCTGATGAACTATGGAATGAGGTTTGTGACATTGTACAGGAGACAGGGATGAAGACCATCCCCATGGCAAAGAAATGCGAAAAATCAAAATGGCTGTCTGGGGAGGCCTTACAAATAGCTGTGAAAAGAAGAGAGGTGAAAAGCAAAGGAGAAAAGGAAAGATATAGCATCTGAATGCAGAGTTCCAAAGATAAGTAAGAAGAGATTAAGAAAGCCTTCTTCAGGCATCAATGCAAAGAAATAGAGGAAAAGAACAGAATGGGAAAGACTAGAGATGTCTTCAAGAAAATTAGAGATACCAAGGGAACATTTCATGCCAAGATGGGCTCGATAAAGGACAGAAATGGTCTGGACCTAAGAGAAGCAGAAGATATTAAGAAGAGGTGGCAGGAATACACAGACAAACTGTACAAAAAATATCTTCATGACCCAGATAATCATGATGATGTGATCACTCATCTAGAGCCAGACATCTTGGAATGTGAAGTCAAGTGGGCCTTAGAAAGCATCACTACGAACAAAGCTAGTGGAGGTGATGGAATTCCAGTGGAGCTGTTTCAAATCCTGAAAGATGATGCTGTGAAAGTGCTGCACTCAATATGCCAGCAAATTTGGAAAACTCAGCAGTGGCCACAGGGCTGGAAAAAGGTCAGTTTTCATTCCAATTCCAAAGAAAGGCAATGCCAATTAATGCTCAAACTACTGCACAATTGCACTCATCTCACATGCTAGTAAAGTAATGCTCAAAATGCTCCAAGCCAGGCTTCAGCAATACGTGAACCATGAACTCCCTGATGTTGAAGCTGGTTTTAGAAAAGGCAGAGGAACCAGAGATCAAATTGCCAACATCCAGTGGATCATGGAAAAAGCAAGAGAGTTCCAGAAAAACATCTATTTCTGCTTTATTGACTATGTCAAAGTCTTTGACTGTGTGTGTGGATCACAATAAACTGTGGAAAATTCTGAAAGAGATGGGAATACCAGACCACCTAACCTGCCTCTTGAGAAATCTGTATGCAGGTCAGGAAGCAACAGTTAGAACTGGACATGGAACAACAGACTTGTTCCAAATAGGAAAAAGAGTATGTCAAGGCTGTATATTGTCACCCTGCTTATTTAACTTCTATGCAGAGTACATCATGAGAAACGCTGGACTGGAAGAAACACAAGCTGGAATCAAGATTGCCGGGAGAAATATCAATAACCTCAGATATGCAGATGACACCACCCTTATGGCAGAAGAACTAAAAAGCCTTTTAATGAAAGTGAAAGAGCAGAGTGAAAAAGTTGGCTTAAAGCTCAACATTCAGAAAACGAAGATGATGGCACCCGGTCCCATCACTACATGGGAAATAGATGTGGAAACAGTGTCAGACTTTATTTTTTTGGGCTCCAAAATCACTGCAGATGGTGACTGTAGCCATGAAATTAGAGGACGCTTGCTCCTTGGAAGTGAAGTTATGACCTACCTAGATAGTATATTCAAAAGCAGAGACATTACTTTGCCGACTAAGGTCCATCTAGTCAAGGCTACGGTTTTTCCTGTAGTCATGTTAAGGATGTGAGAGTTGGACTGTGAAGAAAGCTGAGCACTGAAGAATTGATGCTTTTGAACTGTGGTGTTGGAGAAGACAATTGAGAGTCCCTTGGACTGCAAGGAGATCCAACCAGTCCATTCTGAAGGAGATCAGCCCTGGGATTTCTTTGGAAGGAATGATGCTAAAGCTGAAACTCCAGTACTTTGGCCACCTCATGCGAAGAGTTGACTCATTGGAAAAGACTCTGATGCTGGGAGGGATTGGGGGCAGGAGGAGAAGGGGACGACCGAGGATTAGATGGCTGGATGGCATCACGGACTCGATGGACGTGAGTCTGAGTGAACTCCGAGAGATGGTGATGAACAGGGAGGCCTGGCGTGCTGCGATTCATTAGGTTGCAAAGAGTCAGACACGACTGAGTGACTGAACTGAACTGAACTGTATTATTCTTCAGTTGTTAATACTTGGAATGAGGTAAGCTGGAAATTACTTTGTTGATTTAAATTCACATTGCAAAATAAGATGGAACCTGTGTATTATATATTTGATTCTGGGTTATTTTGCTAGAAATAATCAGCTCACTCAGAGGCTGACATGAGATCTACCTACCTATAATATGAAACTGGATGAACTTTCATTATTAGCAATATGATCTGCATGGTTGGGTGATTTATTCCTTTCTGGATGATAAAGAGATCAGATATTAAAGATAAAGACCCACCTCTGAAAGACTAAGCAAGCACCAAAATAAGGCAAGCTATCAAAATGTGGGATTCATGTGCATTTACATATTTTAAAAACTCATTTCCAAACTGCTCTGATTCTAACTTAAAGGCAAGTCAATTTCCAAAGGAATGGTATACACCAACGCCACAAGGAGGGTATTCTTTATCTACAGCTGTTAAGCAAGTTGCTATCACCTCTCTAAAATATCTTTAAGATAGATTTCTTCACAGAAGCTCTTAAATGGATCCTTTCAGTATATCTGAGCTCACCACTATTCATGATAACCACTGATGATCCAAATAACTTGTTTCAGCCAACAGATTCTGTTTGCCCCAAATTCAGCCTCTAGACAGAGTATTGTTAGACAATGTGTGAAACTGATTGATCTGAATTTGGCTGCTCCAAATTTGGCTCAAGGCTAAGGAGGTAGAAGATAAAGGTAAAAAGGGCCAAGAAATCAGGTTCTGACGAACACTGAGCCAGATGAGCATGATGATAACAGCAATAAGAAAAATAACAAAATTTGTTGAACATGTCTTATAAGCTAAGGGTTTTACATCCATGAATTCGATAAATTCTTACCACAACCCTACAAGCTAGACCCCATTATTAGCGCCATTTTAGAGAGGAGGAATCTGAGGCACAGGGAGGTTTGGTAACTTGCCTAAGCTGACATGAGTAGTCAAGGTATGGAGCTGGGACTCAAATCTAAGAAGGCTGGCCTCAGAACCAAGGACTGAAACCACTGTAGCGTTTTGCCTGTCCTGCTACCTGAGTGTAAAGTGCATGTCACCCACTTTTAGAACTTAAAAATAAAGGGCTTCCACACATTCTTGCCTAACTTTTTCTCAAACCACCCTTCCCACCCTACTTGGAAACACAGCTTTGCTCACCTTTTAAAGAATCAGGTGTTGTCTGTAGTTAAGCCAAGTCATACTCAAATGACTATAGGAAATGATACAACTGGAACACTTCATTTTGCATTTTTTGGTATTTATCTCAAGGACAAATTATAGAGTATGAAATAGTGCCTATGCTTCCAAGAGCTATGAAATAGAGTTGGGAAGAGAAGAGTAACCCAGCCTAAAGTTCTTTTTCATTCTCTTTATACCCGTCAGCATTTTTCTCACAATACATGGCATTTACCTCATATTACAATACTAGGTCAAGGTCTAAGTTGCTTCAGTCGTGTCCGACTCTGTGCGACCCCGTGGACTATATCCCGCCAGGCTCCCCTGTCCTTGGGATTCTCCAGGCAAGAATACTGGGGTGGGTTGCCATGCTCTCCTCCAGGGGATCTTCCCGACCCAGGGATTGAACCTACGTCTCTTATGTCTCCTGCATTGGCAGGCGGGTTCTTTACCACTAGCGCCATACTAGTGTCTTACAAACTATGCATCTTGAGGATGAAAACACCTTACTCAAAAACTAACTATGCATCAAAACCTGACCATAAGTGCAAACATAGTGGTCTTCATCAAGTACTCTGGTCCTATTACCTCAGCAACATGGGATTTGGCTAATTATGTTCCAAAGAGAAATCCACAAATTCCTGGAAGGAGCAAATTCAGGAACTGGAGGCAGAGAAAGGAGCTAAACAGTAATATCACTCGTGCTATAAAACAACACTTCTGCAATTACTGACACTGATTTCAACTACATAAGTAAACACTTTTATCTTTTTTAAAACCATAATCTGTAAGACATGTTTTACCATGGTTGTCCAAGATTGGGTGCTTAGCCGAATTACAGCTGATTTCTCCATGAGTTCATGGAACAATGCTCTATTTTCAGAAACTATGATAAAGTCAATTTCAGCACATTATTGTAAGTCTGAACTTTAAAAACTTTCATGAGTGACACAGCAACACTGACCACACCTCAAGTTCCAGTATATCATCTTGGACAAGAAGCACAAGTGAGTTGATTTCATTGCAACAGTGAAACCTCACCAACTTGAAGGAGATGCAGGCAAGCAAAGTAAACTTATCACTTGCCAGTACCTGAGTGATACCATCTGGAGACTTCAAGTGCTCAGTCTCTCAGTCATGTCCAACTCTCTGTGACTCCATGGACTGTAGCCTGCCGAGTTCCTTTGTCCACGGGATTTCCCAGGCAAGAATACTGGAGTGGGTTGCCACATTCCATCTCCAAAGGATCTTCCCAACCCAGGGATTGAATCCTTGTCTCCTGTGGCTCCTGCACTGGCAAATTCTTTACCACTGAGCCACCTGGGAAGTCTAGAGACTTCATGCCTTCCCATTGACTCATGGTTTCTGTTGAGTAGAACTCAGTCCCAAGGGAATTTCAATGAACATTTGAGATGGATCTTCAGTCTGTATCATCATAGCTATTTTTCAAATGGGTTCATGTGGCCCTAGTTAAAAGTGGTAATCCCTGCTACTTTAAGGGCCTCTGTTAACAGAAACAATGACAAAAAGTAAACAATAAAGACGTGCTTCTATGCCATCAATGTTTTCCCCAATGACTACTGTCTAGCACCCATCACCAGGTCAAAAGTTCAATAACTTCATCACCAGTATAAAGGCAAGAAAACATTCCCATGAACAGTTTTCGATAAGAGCTATTACTGTAGACACATCATCATGTTAAGTACTACAATAATATTTATTTTATTATAACACATATAGTCAATGGAAAGGGAGAGATGAATCTTTGCTGTTCACTATATGAGAGGACAAATCAAGTAAACAAATTCCTTTTTGAGTATTTTTTAAAGGCTAGTATAATAGTCAAGGAAAAATTAAAAGCAAAGATACTTCTCTTCTGACATTTATTTAACTTGAAGCACGGTGAAGGGCATGATGTAGCAGTCACTACAGGAAAAAAAATGTCCTATTTCTGTGGAAATTGGGTTTCTAGAACTGAAGTCTCACTCAGAATTACTCAGGGCTTTAAGACTTCATTTTCAGGCTACTGAAGCCAGTGAAAGTGGAAAGCCAAGGAAAACTCAAGTTCTTCACGTTTGAGTATATAGGTTATTTGTCTTTATCTGGTAGTTAATTATCTTATTCCTACTTGTTGGATCATTTGTCCAAAATTAATTCAACTCAATATATATTGAGTGGCCTATGCACAGCCTGGGCTTCCCACTACCTGCCTTTTCTACTAGCAGCTGAGTAAACTCATTGAGAAGAAAAGGTCCATATTTCGAAGAGGTTTGAGAGTTGAGCAAGCCGACATCATTGGCTAAGTTGAGAAATGAAGATTTTCCATGAAATTTCAATTGATTGTGCCCTTCTATCTCCCATTAACATGGATAACTGAGACGTGATGGTATTCTCAAGGCCATGGGAGATACTTTTACAGAAAGGCTGCTCAACTGGTGAAACCTGATCTGAGTAATTTTTCTGGCTAAAATCATCTCTTACTTGTCATCTGGCATAGGACTTTGGGCAAAAATCAAAGCTCTTGTCTGAAAAAAACAAATTGTTCTTTCTATCAGCACCTCAGCTGCACAAATCTCTGCTAAAGGAGGTTTACTTACTATTTGGTCTAGAATTTAAGTTGTGCTCTTGAACTTTTCACAACAGAATCAACTTTGTGTGCCCTATAACTGGTATCTCACATATCCAGTTTTCACTTCAGAAAACATAGGCTAAATCCCCACTACAGGTGCACTTAGAGAATCCATGATGAATCAGTGCTTCATTTAGAAAAAATTTTAATAGGAGGATAATTGCTTTAAAATGCTGTGTTGATTTTGCCATTAACCAATGTGAATCAGCCATAAATATACATACATCCCCCTCCTCTTGAGCCTCCCTCCCACCCCTCTAAGTTGTCACAGAGCACTGGGTTGAGCTCCACATGTTATACAGCAACTTCCAACTAGCTAGCTTATTTTGTATATGGTAATGTATATATTTCAACAGTATTTTATCAATGCATTCAACCCTCTCTTTCCCCTGCTGTGTCCACAAGTATGTTCTGTAAGTCTGCGTCTCTATTCCTGCCCTGCAAATAGGTTAATCAGTACTATATAGTAGATTCTATACATATGTATTAATATGTGATATTTCTTTTTCTATTTCTGACTTACTTCACTCTGTGTAACAGGCTCTAGTTTCATCCACCTCACTAGAACTGAATCAAGCTTGCTCCTGTTTATGTCTAATATTCCACTGCACATATGTACCACAACTTCTTTATCCATTCATCTGTCAATGTGCATTTAGGTTGATTCCATGTCCTGGCAATTGTAAATAGTGCTGCAGTGAACATTGGGGTACATGTGTCTTTTTGTTTTTGGTTTTTTTCAGAGTAAACTTTCTTTATTTTTATTATTGGAATATAGTTGCTTTACAATGTTGTACTAGTTTCTGCTATACAGTAATACATATACATATATCCCCTCTTCCTTGAATTTCTTCCCCATTTAGGTCATTACAGAGCATTGAGTAGATTTCTCTATGTCATACAGTCTGTTCTCATTAGTTTTCTGTTTTATACACAGTAGTGTATCTATGTCAGCTTTCAAAGGCTTTGCTTGATCTATAAATTTAATTTTAAAATTGAGACTTAAAAAATTTCAGGTCACTGATTTCCTACTTGAATCATCTAAAGACACTGATATAAAACTGGCATCTAAAGACATTACTATACAACTGATATTAAACTGTTTACCAGGTTTATTTTCATGTAAAGAATCAACAGTGGAGATGTTATTTCAATTTCTGTTCAAAGATAAGAAATTCTGAAATTAAAAATGAATACAATTGTATTGGGAGAGCACTCATTTGATCTAAATGCAGTCATGAAAATATATTCACAGAGATGTGAGTGTATTTTCTGTAGCAAAATGCGTAAAATTCTTATTTTGAGTTGTGGCCTTTAAGAACTATTTCTTTGAATTATGGCTCATGCAGCTCAATATCAGAAAAACAAATAAGCCAATCAAAAATGGGCAGAAAACCTAAACACATACTTCTCCAAAGAAGACACCCAGATAGCCAAATAAACACATGGAAAAATGCTTAACACTGCTCATTATTAAAGAAATGCAGATCAAAACTACAGTGATGTATCATCTCACTCCAATCAGAATGGCCATCATAAAAAAAAAATCTATAAACAATAAATGCTGCAGAGGATGTGGAGGAAAGGGAGCCCTCCTGTACTGTAGGTGGTAATGTAAACTGGCACAGCCACTATGGACAACAGTATAGAGATTCTTCTCAAAACATTAGGAATAAACTACCATATGACCCAGTAATCCCACTACTGGGCACATACCCTGCCTGAGTGCTTCATTTTTATAACATAATATATATGTGTTGTTGTTGTCATTTAGCTGCTAAGTCACGACCAACTCTTTTGTGACCACCATAGACTGTAGCCCGCCAGGCTCCTCTATACATGGGATTTCCCAGGCAAGAATACTGGGGTGGGTTGCTATTTCTTTTTCCAAGGGATCTTCCCAACCCAGGGATCGAGCCTGGGTCTCTGGCATTGCAGGCAGATTCTTTACCATCTGAGCCATCATGGAAGCCCACACATATGTGTGTGTGTGTGTGTGTGTGTGTGTGTAGTTGCACAGAAAAAAAGACTCTAAGTCTATATACCAATTAACCATGATTAACATGCAGATGTGTCCACCCTTATGGCAGAAAGTGAAGAGGAACTAAAAGCCTCTTGAAGAAACTGAAAGAGGAGAGTGAAAAAGTTGGCTTAAAGCTCACCATTCAGAAAACAAAGATCATGGCATCTGGTCCCATCACGCCATGGGAAATAGATGGGGAAACAGTGGAAACAGTGTCAGACGTTATTTTGAGGGGCTCCAAAATCACTGCAGATGATGATTGCAGCCATGAAATTAAAAGACGCTTACTCCTTGGAAGAAAAGTTATGACCAACCTAGAAAGCATATTCAAAAGCAGAGACATTACTTTGCCGACTAAGTTCCGTCTAGTCAAGGTTATGGTTTTTCCAGTAGTCATGTATAGATGCGAGAGTTGGACTGTGAAGAAGGCTGAGCACCGAAGAATTGATGCTTTTGAACTGTGGTGTTGGAGGAGACTCTTAAGAGTCCCTTGGACTGCAAGGAGATCCAACCAGTCCATTCTGAAGGAGATCAGCCCTGGGATTTCTTTGGAAGGAATGATGCTAAAGCTGAAACTCCAGTACTTTGGCCACCTCATGCGAAGAGTTGACTCATTGGAAAAGACTCTGATGCTGGGAGGGATTGGGGGCAGGAAGAGAAGGGGACGACAGAGGATGAGATGGCTGGATGGCATCACCGACTTGACAGACATGAGTTTGAGTGAACTCCGGGAGTTGGTGAAGGACAGGGAGGCCTGGTATGCTGTGACTCATGGTTTCACAAAGAGTCAGACATGACTGAGTGACTGAACTGAACTGAAGTGAACATAAATGTTGAGATTACCAATGACTTTTGTTTCTCTAATACTTTTATTTTCTTCTGAATGTTGAAAAATGGCATTTATTTTTTAATCAAAAAAATCATGTTGATGTAAACTTTGCTTAGGGCATCTGATAATTGACAATGCAGTCTACTAGACATATTAAACAACCATATGTATAACATTTCCATGTTCTAGCCTTCAATTAGCTAATATCATTCAAAGTTAAACTATCTGGATTACATTAACTTAGCACTTATTAAAAAAAAACTAATATTGAGATATAATTTAATGTTTGCCCTATTCCTTTACAGAGGGTTAATAGAGAAATGCCAAATACGATTCTTCTTTCTTCTATGAAACCAAGATTACAGTTGGTGTCTGTGTACCACCCAAAATGTACTTTATGCAAACATCCCATCATTAATACCATTTGACTAAGTGGGAGGTAGGTGAAACTGTACTTTTCTCTTGCCAGCCAATGGAAAGCTTCTCTTTTATCTTTTCAGGAACCATACATCAACTTAGAAACGTGAATACTGTAATGTACCAACCTTTGTGCATGCTCAGTCATTCAGTTGTATCTGACTCTCTGAGACCACATGAACTATAGTCCCTCTGTCCATGGAATTTTCCAGGCAAGAACACTGGAATGGTTTGCCATTTTGTTGACCAGGGGATCTTCCTGACCTAGGGATGGAATCTGCATTTCTTGCATCTCCTGCATTGACAGGTGGATTCTTTACCACTGAGCCACCTGGGAAGCCCCATGATGCCAAATCAGGTGTTAGAAATATCTACCCTTTCTCCTTTGGTCAGATGGCCTCCATTTTTTGTTTCAGCTTTTAAAAAGTTATCTTGCAACTATTCTTTCCTATATGCTGTGATGTGCTGGGCTTAGTCACTCAGCGGTGTTCGACTCTTTGTGACCCCATGGACTGTTGCCTGCCAGATGCCTTTGTCCATGGGGATTCTCCAGGCAAGAATATTGGAGTAGGTTCCCATGCCCTCCTCCAGGGGATCTTCCCAACCCAGGGATTGAAGCCAGGTCTCTCACACTGCAGGTGGATTCTTTCCCATCTGAGTTAACAGGAAGCCCAAGAATACTGGAGTTTGTAGCTTATCACTTCCCCAGGGGATCTTCCTGACCCAGGAATCAAACCAGGGTCTCCTGCTTTGCAGGTAGGTTCCTTACCAGCTGATCTACCAGGGAATCCCATTCTTTCATATAGGACCTATATCTAATCTTTTTAGAAATAGCAGGCTATAAATCTTAAATGAGTAAAACATCTTTTGCAAAGACCTTTGTGACAATGATAAAAGTCCTGGTGTGCTCCAAATATCTAAAGACAGAGCCTTGGTTTCCCTGATGGCTCAGACAGTAACGAATGTGCCTGCAATTCAGGAGACAGGTTCGATCCCTGGGTCAGGAAGATCCCTTGGAGGAGGAAATGGCAACCCACTCCAGTATTCTTGCCTGGAGAATCCCATGGACAGAAGAGCCTGGCAGACTACAGTCTATGGGGTCGCAAAGAGTTGGACATGACTGAGCGACTAACACTTTCATCTTCATTTTTCTGGTTTCTCTTGCCCTCCCCTCGCACAACCCCTTATTCTCCCATCCTTTAGTTTGCTGTCCAGAAGGGAAGACTTCCTCTCAGAGAGTACAGCATCTTTAGTTCAGAGAGAGCGTGAATAATTCAACCAACACCACACAGTGAGCAATAGAACTGACCAGAAGCCAGGTCTCCTGACTTAGAGCACAGTTCACTCTCCATTAGACTATGAGGGCATCCCAATCCTACTGATAAGTCAGGGGAAATCTAAGAAGCATAGACATAAAGGCACATATTTTTTAACCTTCCTCACAAATTTCCTTTGGCTTAGCTTATTTAGGTTCCAGAATAACTTTAGTCCTAGACTCGGTCTTTTAACTCCCAAATAGTATACTGCCTGTCTTTGGAATTTTAATTACAAAGTTCTTTATCCATTTACTCAGATCATCTCACATGTTGAGTGGCTGCCATGTGCAAAGCTGTGCATGCCATGCAAAGTCACTTCAGTTGTGTCCAGCTCTTTGGGACCCCATGGACTGTAGCCTGTCAGGATCCTCTGTCCATGGGATTCGCCAGGAAGAATACAGGAGTAGGTTGCGATTTCCTTCTCCACATGTGCAAAGCACTGGGCTTCTATTCAAGAGAAGGCACTGCCTTCCTCAAAGAACTGCTAGACACAAACTGGTGTTGTGAACAGAACAGCAGATCTGGAGACCTGGGTGTTCATTCTGGTGCTGCCCTGGATTTGCTGTCCAGCTTTGTACAAAGTCACTCGACCCCACTCAGTTTCAAGTTTCTCATCTGAAAATTAAGGTGATAATATCATTTGGCCTGTAAGAGAGTTACTCTAACTGCTGTGTGTGCATATGTTAGTCACTCAGTCGTGTCTGACTCTGCAACCCCATGGACTGTAGCTTGCCAGGTTCCCCTGTCCATGGAATTCTCCAAGCAAGAATACTGAGTGGGCTGACATTCCCTTCTCCAGGGAATCTTCCTTACCCGAGGATCAAGCCCGGGTCTCCTGCACTAGAGGCAGATTCTTTACTGTCTGAGCCACCAGGGAAGCTACCACTCATTAAACACTGTGTGCCAGCCACTGTCACAAAGCCCTCTGTGTGCACAATATCATCAAGTCTTTAGATGACCATGTTTACAATCAATACACTAGTATTTCCCCTACTGTACTGATAAGAGCACTAAAGCTGGAGAGATTAAGCAACTTCCCCAAGGTAAGTAAGAAAGCTGTGGATCTGGGGCTTGGATCAAAGCGGACTCCAGAGTTTCCATAGCCAACACCACTGGTCCCTCCCAACATAAAAAATAATTAAGAATATACCTTGAAAGGCATTAAGCTAATTTTAAAGCATTCTCATTTACTCTACTTCTACCTACCTGAACTTCTAAGATGTGAATAGGTCTATTCTTCTGCTCATTTCTTTGCATTGTCAAATAATCACCTCGAATGTCCAAGTGATAACCTGGAGGTAGAGGACTCAAGCCCTTCTGTTTGACTTTCACAATGAAGAGGCTCTGGGTAGGCTCCATAAGACCATGCTTCCTTGTGTCTCAAAATTTCACTATCTTCTTCCTTTTCTTCAATCTTTTGGGGACTCATCCTTCCTGGGAAGTTCAGAGGCCCACTTTCAGCCAGATACAAATGTTAGAAGCTTTTCTCCAAAGGAGAAAAATGAGCGAGAATCTAGTCCCTTGGAAGATCCAGCTAACCCACCTTATAAAGCAGGCACAGAAGCCATGAAATGAACCAACCATTTCTCTCCCAAGGACTTTCGCCAGCCTTGGCACAGGCTGGTTCATTTGAAATACATAATTAAATATTCTTAACAACTCAATTCTTCCACCTCACTTTGATCAATAGTTCATTACCTAAGTCAGATGTGCCAAAAGAGGCAAACTCTTCAGCTCTTTTGACCTGTATTTGCATGAATATTATGCACTGAATGTTACACTTCTTTGAACTTCAAAAGAACTTCCTGGCCTCTTTTGACTACAACTTTAACAATTGAGCATAATAGAGTTACAGAAAGACATTTTCCAAGCTAAAGATCTCCAACCTCGCTGCTTTTGGACAGTAATAAACTTTTATGTAAGCCATAAATGGCTCATTCATCCACTGTGATGGCACTGTCCATATTTCCTGGGTTTCTGAGCTGGTTTTCCCTCCTGTGAGAGCAAGGTAACTCTGGCTAATTAGCTACTAGCAAGTGGCAGCACCCACTTCTACTTTTCCTTGTGCAAATAGCTTTCTGCTATGAAAGCATTTCCTCCAGACCTCCTCAGATTCTACACCAGTTGAGTGAGTGTCTTTGACCATAATAGCATCGCCCTTCATTCCATCCTGATGCCTAAAATGGGACAGCAAACAGGCTACAGAGCATCTGCCTTGACCAACATGCTTATACTCAAACCAGCCCATGAATGAGAAAAAACCTTGGCTTCCTTGGATAAAACAGTATCAGGCAGCAAGGAGCGACATGAAACTTTATGATCCTTACACATTTCATGAAGTTTTTCTGTTATTTTTTCCCCTCATTTTGCTTCTTCCATTCCCATACCTACTCTTCTCTAGAACTCAACAGCACAATATGGCATTCCTGATTTCCTTTTACTTCAAAGGACCTTTTCCTGTTGTCAAAGTAATATTTGCCAATTGTGAAATCTTTGGAATAAATAGAAGTATAAAAATGAACAAAAATGAGAGTCATGAAACTACTACCCAGAGATAAAAAATTAGTTCCCTCTTGCGCACCATGTGTGTGCCTGCATGCTCAGTTGTGTCTGACTCTTTGTGACCCCATCGACTGTAGTCTGCCAGGCTGGCTCCTCTGTCCATGGGATTTTCCAGGCAAGAATACTGGAATGGGGTTGCCATGCCCTTCTCCAGGGGATATTCCCGACCCAGGGATCGAACCTTTTTCTCCTTCATTGGCAGGTGGATTCTTTACCATTGAGCCACCTGGGAAGCCCCACTGCACACCAACCATGAATATAAATTTCAGACAGAAGTGAGAACTATGGGTAAAACCCCAAATTCTGGAAGCAGTAGATAAAAATATAAGCATATGGAGTAGGAAAGATCTTCCTAGGAATAAGAAGAAATCCACAAACCATAAAGGAAATAAATGACAGATCTGACTACACAAACTTTTAAAACTTCCATATGGGAAAATATGGCTTATACAAAGTTTGAATGAAATGGCAGACTGGGAAAACAATATGTGAAATACAAAAGGTCAATAATAACCTTTGAAATAACAAAATGTTAATAAATAAGTTTTTGCAAATCAATAAGACAAGCAACCCAACTGAAAAACAGCCAATTCACTGGAGAAATACAATTGAATTAAAAGTAATTGAAAATATACTCCATTAGCAGGGAAATGTCACAGCACAACTGAAACATGATTTTCTCTAGTAAACTGGCCCATGAATACAGCAATTAATAATACTTTTAGTGACAGAATTAGAAATGGACATGCATACATACATGGTGCAAGTATAAACTGATACTTTTTTGGAAGGACAATTTGACAGTTTTTGCCAAGATTAAAACTGAACATACACTTTGACCTGACAATTACTCACAAATACTTGCTTAAGTGCTTTCAGGCATTCAATTAATGGCTTACTTATAGAAATAACAAAAACTGGAAACAATCTAAATATCTACAAATAGGGACTATCTAAACAAGCCATGGCACACTCATATAGCCGGGTACTATGTAGGCATTAGAATGAATATGGTACTGTTACACCAAAATGTTCTGACATGGAAGGATGTCCTGGATACACTGCTGAATAAAGCAAGTTATAAGGAAAAAATATATATATAATATCCAATTTTCGTAAAAGAAAAAAATCCCTATAGATATGTATGTTTTGATAACACAGAGAGAAAACAGCATGGAAGAAACAGAAAACTATTATAAATAGAAAACCATTATTAATAGTAACAGTCATCCCTGAGGTGTGGGAATGGGAGTTGAGAGAAACAGGTTCTTTATGAAGTTCAGATACTTTCACATCATTTTATACAGTGAGTAGTATTCATTTCATAATTTAAGACATTTCAAAATAAGCTAATATAAGCATTTTCCAGGGCTATCATTTTCAATAAGGAGTGTTTGGTAGCATGAGAGTACAAGGATCATTTATGCAACCATATCCGACTGCTTCTAATGTCTTGTAGAGCTGCAATATAAATCTCTGTGCATGCAGTGTGTGTGTGTGTGTGTGTGTGTGTGTGTGTGTGTGTGTTTGCCAAGGCAACATACCTAAGGCATAGACTTTTAGAGTTTCCTTTTAGTGGAGATAACTTTGCACATATCTTTGAGACAGTTAGCTTGGGTCAGGCCCCAAAGAATGATGCTGAGGGCTCATTTAGGGAATGACGATGACCTAAGCCTCATTATCTAACTATAGGCTGGCAACATTAGCCCAAAACTGGTCCCTTAGGCCATCCGTTACATAATCATTTTGACACCAGTTGAATATCCAAAGGGCTTGGGACAGACTCACAGGCAGTAGGAAATGTTAGAGAGTGATGGGCTGGAGTCTGTCAATCATTTCTCAATCACATTTTTTCTTTGGTTTGTCAGTTAAGCTCTAATTGTCTATTTATATGGACAATACTACTCAATTCTTCATTAATATGGAAGGCTTCCCAGAGAAGATGGTCTCCTAAGAGTTGCAAGCTTCCCCATGCTGCCACAAGGCCATAAGGGAAGTTTCTCCCTAAGAAACAAAGGAGTTTCAAGTCCAGCTGCTTGTGAGCTTAGCTGAGAATGGACTGGACTTTTCTCTCACATCCACTGAAACCAAGGCAAACTTCTGGAAGCCGAGGGTTCTGAGGTGGATTACGTACTCAAGCAGGAGAAGAAGGTCGGTTGAGGACTACAAGAGAAGAGGCTGATTTAAGCTCTCTTGCTCCTACTGTGTCCTGCTCAAACTTCCGTTTCTGTGTCTCGATCATATGAGAGATCACCATGGATCACTCATGTTTAAAAGCCTAATCAAAAGCCCCATTTCTCTCAGGAAGGAGACTCACTTTACTATGAAAGCCACAGTGAAACAGAAAGACAGGTAACAGTGGAACAGATTCGGCACTGTTCTCCCTAACAGACTGCCTCATGCCCAATATATTTAACTTAAGCTGATAAAGGAGATATGTGTTGAAGTGATGGGCTTCAGATGCTGTTTCAGCTCCTACCAGGCATATTTACACAGTTCCTTCTCATGAATAAGTTCAGTGGAGCAGAGAATGCCCCATCTTGGACCAGTTCCACTTTGTGCTTCTTTTGATGCAGCCAAAAAGGGAACTAGAGAGAGGGCTCTTCCTTCAAATGCAGAACCAGGGTCCACCTTGGAGGTGGCTGCAAATGGCCCAAAGAAGGCGAGGCTCACAGTGGGCAAAGCCAGGCAGACAGCTCCTAACAAGAGCAGAGATGTCAATGGCTATTCAGAAATCTCCCAAATGTGGCCGCAAGGAGGGTTAATTACCCCCTTTTCCTGCCACTCGGCTTTCTCCAATGTGTCAGCCCATGACACGGATCGCTGACTTTCTAGAAATATTCCCTGGCTTTGCAGGGACGTTCCGTTCAACAAATGGCATCCAATTTGCTCACGGTCCCTGGAATCTCAATTTCCTCAAAGGATTTTTCATCTCAATCCAGTTTGTGTGAAGGTTTTTTCCTTCTTCATTTTTCGGCAGAGCGAATAGGCAGAGCCTGCTTTACTTTTTTTTTTTTTTCTTTTTCTTTTCTGTGTTATTCTTTTTCATAAAGTGAAAACCTTTGCAGAAGAGTCTGAAATTTGGGAAAAATCCAGCTCATCTGTCAGATATTTCTAGAATTACATAAAATGGAATGAGATTTGTACAGTTTAGAACAGGAAACGGAAAATAACTAATGTGTCATGTGTTCTATGAGATGAAAACTATATGATAATCAGAAAAACAGCCCCAAATTCATTGGCCTGATTCACAGCTCTCCTCCTTTTATCAACTCACGCATAAAGCAATAACATTCACTTTCTTATATTCGTGGCAGGGCCACATTTGGGCTAACTCGCAATCTCTTCAGATTATAAGCACATTCTCAAAGAAATGACAAGGAAGTATCCTGTTTTTTAAAAACTCAAGACACTTACTTTTTACTTGCTCTGTTCTGCTTCCTTCTAGGAAAAGAAAGAACAGCAACAAGGAGAAGATGTATCTCATGCCTCCCATGCCGCCCATCTTCCACTTTTTTCTCATTCCGGCCAGTGCAAAAGGCAACTTGAAACTTTGAGGGCTCAGTGTTCTCAAGCTGTTGGGAAGAAAGCAGACAAAAAGACTTAGAACAGATCTACTGGAACTGATGGAGACCTCTTATCTCAAGCTTCTAACCTGCTGGGGGGTGGGAAGGGCTGAGGGAATTTACATAAGTGTAATAAGCACTGTTTTCCTGCAAAGAAAGAGAACTTGCCTCTCCTGCCTGGCAAAGACTGTGGGGGAAAATTTAAGTGGACGAACATACATTCCTATCAAACGCTAAGGCTAAATCCTTACATGCAAGTTAAAGGAAAGAAAAAAATCAATTTTGAAATCCTCATTTCTAAGGGAATTAAAGTTGATTTCTCAAGAGATTTTCTTTGGGAGCAAAGGGAAACTGGAGTTTGCAAAATGGTCATTTTGGCAAACAAGATAAAAATAATAGGCAGTGACCCAAACAATTTCTGAAATGAAAGTCAACTGATCTTAGCTTCAAGACTACCATTATTTTTAATCCTTCAGGGATGGGGCAAGTGTTGATGAGTGTTTCGCTTGTGTCTCTTATGCGATCTATAAGGATTTTCAGTTTGGCTACTTACGTTGGAAAAGACAGATGTGACTAGCAAATGGATGTCATGTAAGCACCTGAATGGTTCAGACATATTCCTCTCACATCAAGTCCCTTGTGAAATGGAAATTTTAAATGGACCATTTAAGGAATATTGGGCAAACGTTAGTAGGTAATATGTTCACATTGCATCACCATGCAGAAGACCACCCCCAAAGCACCCCATTCTTAAAAATAGAACTGCATTTCCAGTCTCAGGAGTGGAAAGCTTTTTGAGGCTTAGAACACAGAAGGTTTGCTATAGATTATATCCAGCCACAGGTCATTTCCATCAACTTTAGGGCTGGCAAAACTCTTCCAATAGCAGATTTGAAAATATTTAAATAATTCAAGAAACACCATATTTCAGTCTGGGATTAACATTGGATGCGAAGTGAGTTCAACAATCTTTTCAGCAGGTCCAACTTAAATATTGAGTATAGAGAGCTGGATGGAATACAAGATGATCATTCTGGAGAACTGAATTGTCTTTGGGCCATGATGTGAATGCCACCACTCTTACTTTAAATATTATGAAGTTGGCCAGATAATTTAAAAGTCATGGTTTCAAATTAAGAGTATGTAACCAAAACAGAACTGGTCATAGAGAATAATTTATGCTATCAGCCAGGATTTGCAGCACTGGTTTGCCTCTCTACCTCCTTCCTGTTCCTTAAATGATGACTAAATTTTCCTGGGATACATGTTCATAGCCTTCAAAAGACCTGGGTTCTGATGACCAGGTCCCTTCTGGGAGCTTCTGGCCCTCCTTTAATCACTCAGAATGTCCAGCTCTGTCCTCTGAGAGTTACCAGGTTCCCTCGAAGCAAATCATTTCCATGAACAGCTTTAACACAGCAACTCACCCCAGTGAGGTTCTTCCCAAGCCTTCTTTAATAAGCTTATCCTCCAAGCCTCCAAAGGAGAAAGATTTTTTTAAAACCACTGAAATCCAATTTATCATAATCACATATGGTTCTCAGGGGGCATTTTTGAAGCCATGGTTTTCGGGTCTCCCCATGCAAGAACCAACTGGATTGTTTTTCTTGTACAATGGTTGGGTGATTTGGTGAACAGTAGCATTGCCTCATAACTCAAGCTGGCAAGAAAACGGCTCTTAGGTTTTTTTTTTTTTTCTTTTCTTGGGTCTCAACTAATGGTATGAGCAAAGAGAAAAGTTGGTGACTAGAGAGCAATTAATCTCTTTTGGCGTTCCTGTCATCTGTGTGGCCTCCCTGGCTGGGATAAAGAACATCAGAAAAGGAATCTCTTTATAAATAATCACTTTTGATTTACAAGATCCTGAAGTCCTGCCTTTATGTTCTGTATGGAGCTATAAACCTAGAAGAGTTCCCACCCCAGGTCTCTGTTCAATTTCTCTTTATCCCTTTAACGTTTTCTTTTGGGGGAGGAGAACGGTTCAAGACATTTGTTGGGGCTGCAGCAATAAACACGAGTGAGCATTGCTCAGCAAACATGCCGACTCTTACACTTGCAAAGAGCCAAACTGTCCTTAATTTTTCAAATTATACTTTGACCCAGTTAACTGGAGTTATTTCGGCATTAACTCTCTGTCTGCTTCACACAGGCCGTTGTGCCATTGAACTTGCACTGGCTCTTTTACAGGTTACTTAGAAATGTAGCCATTGACATATTTGGGGAAAGCCAGGCCCCAACAAGAAAACAACAAAGAAAACAAAAATTCTGAGACCAACGCTGCTGAGCTGGGGAGGGTGAGTGGGCTTATAGGAGTCTAAGAAACATGTAAGACTCTAAAGAAATGTACCCATTAAGGTGCCTTCATGAAACAAGCATTCCCCAAGTTCATTTGCAACGAGCAAGGGAACCAAGGGCTCCTTGCCTGGCTGTGACTGCAAGGGATCTGGGCGGCCAAGTGTCAAGGCTCGGTCCGTTCTCAGAAGAGGTCTCCTGGGTAGAATAGAATCAGAGACAGTCCCAAAGGAAGGCTAAAGGATGGGCAGCTCAGCCAGCTCTTCATGCCCCACAGTGCTCCTTTAATCCTTCCTAGAGGCTTCACTATCCTTGTAATCTTACATTCACTATTGTCTGTGGGACAGCCCCCAGGGTAACAATTCTCTTTTGGACAAACAGTCAGAAGACACTGGAGTCGCAGGCCAGAGTCCATCAGCTAAAATCCTCTCCCCAGTCTACCACCCAACAAGAAAAGCTCCATTCCTTGGCAGTGGGCTGGCCCTGCAAAATGGCAGCTTCAGGCCAGGGTGTCTCTGGTCTGAGTTGAGATGCCTCCATCTCTGCTCTGAGGGAAAACAATACCTGGAGTTTGCTTGGCAAAACACCATGCTATCTATCATTTCCTTTTGATTCCCCACAACTCCACCTTCAAAATGGGCATCCTGGAGCCCAGAGAACTCAATGTCCATTCTTATAAAGTTAGTGGCAGGGCTGGCAGGAACTAGAAGCCAGGCTTTCCAGGCCCTGAGTTCTGGCAATACCGCGTTACACCCCGAGCTTAGCGGCTCCAAATCTGACCCCAGTGGTCTGGGCCAGAAAGTGAAGTAGATGTCCACAAAGAGGACAGAGGAGCCTCCAGCCCCTTCTGCCTGTTTGGTTAACTTGAGCACCTCGGAACCACCTAATGGTCCAGGGCACTTTGGCAAGCAAGCAAAAAGACTCAGGCGATCACTAAGGGGACCGCAGAACCTGTTAGATGGCTACCCAAGGGGCCTCCCCGCAGCTCCAGAGCCTGGAACTACGTAGGCCAAGAGGGAGTAGGAGTTCGAATCCGGAGGGAGCCGACCCCCACCAACCCACCCATCCACGTATCTTGGTGCAGCGCCCTGGGCCTCACCTCCAGCCGGGCCTCGGGCAGCTGGAACAGGGAGCCGGCTGCGGTAGCAGGTTTGGGGAAGTTTGGGGTGCTCTGGGGGAAGACGGCCCACCTGTGCAAAGGCTGGAAAGGAAGAGAGGGAAAGCAGGCGCTGGGCACCGCTCACTGACCTGGCCACTGGCCTCCTCCGTGGTCCACGCGTGCAGCCGCTCCGAGCTCCCCGGGGCGCTCCTCCGAGGTCTGGGATTCGCAGGTTGTGGCGAGAGCTAGAGTGCGTGCGAGGGGGGAGGGGGGGACTCGAAAGTGGGTGGGAGGAAAACATCACCGCCCTCACACCACGAGGGAGCAGCACTTCACTCGGCTCCCAGGGGCAGAGCCAAGGCGCGGGTGCGGCGGCCCGGGGCCACCTGCCCGCCCGCCGCCCGCTCCCCACTTGGCCCGCGAGGCCAGCGGCTCGGCGCGGGCGGGAAGTCCGCGACCACGCAGCCGCTGCAAGCCCGCACCCCCTTGCCTCCCCGACACGGCCGCTTTCTCCCCTATCCCCTGACCCGAAAGTTAAGAAATCGGGAGAAAGTGTGAGGCTCAGCCGGCGACTTTCCCATCACGCAGCGCCCCCCACCTCCCCCGCTCCTCTGGCTAAGCGAGCTTTGGGGTCTTAAAGGGACCGCACATCTCCTCCGGCCCCTCCTCCCGCTCCGCGCTGGAGGCGCCTAGGAGCTCCCCCGCCGCTTGCTCAGGGCCTGATGACACCGGCTACCCTCCGACTTCCCTGCTGGAAGCCCTCAGCCCCTCTCCTCTGGCACCACGGCCAGACCACGGGACGCGGGATGAATTGGCCTTGAAACTGATGCCCTATAGCAGGCTGCTGATCATTTCGGGGTGTATCCCAAATCCACATCGCGGCTCCTAAAGTAACAAAACGTTGGTGCCCTTCAAGGCAGGATGGCGATGAGTGTGGTCTGCAGAGGGACAGGAGATGACTTAGAAATCTGCTTTCGTCCACCAAGATATTTCCTAAGACCCAGGGAAAGAGTCTCCAGTAACTGTTAGCTGTCTTGAAGAAAACTTGGGAGTGGCTCACCAAGAACCCATCCATGAAATCACAGTATCACTGCTGACCCTTTGGTGAATCCGAAATGGACTAGTCCAAATTTGAGTTTATTCCATGAGCAAGAGTTACAAATTATCAAAATTCTCTAAGGGCCCGAAAGCGGTGCCTTGACAGACAGTATCCATTTATATTTTGAGCTCCTAAATTTAAAAGAGAGCTGCAGGATTTTTTCAAGGTGGAACTGTCTTATATTGATACTCTTAACATCAGCATGCCACTTTATGGCTTACAGAGTACTTTTCTATGCATCATCATTACTTTTAAAACTCTCACAAGAAACCGAATGATCTGTCCGTGGCCTCAAGTGTTGGAGTTGGCCAGGAACTTCTGGACCATTCATCTCAACCTCTTCCTGTCACAGAAGAAACTGATGGAGGAGGGAGCGGGAGACATGATGTATGGAAGGCCGCTCTAGATAGATTTGACCTTCCAGTTAAGATTTCCTGACTTTCAACCCACTGCTCTCTGGCTGTTATTGCCAGTCTATAGATGAGGAAACGGATGCTCAGAGCAATTCTGCTTGCCAAAACCATATCATATATCACGAAGAGAGAACAAAGGAGAATGAAGACAAAAATAATTGTCCCTGGAAGTTAACTCTTTTTCTTTCTTTCTTCACAAGTGTTAATATCATCCAACTAGCCCTGAATTGCTGGGGATGTTTATTTCAGTGCTAACAAAGAAAACTTGGCCCTTTCTGAAATGTTGCCTTCGGGGCCCAAAATGTCTAGCTCCATCCTGCCACCTAGGTAGCCATACATTACCACATGCATTCAACTTGTGCTGTACTGTGTTAGTTTGAACTTGCTGATTTGTTGCCTCATGACCATTCTCATCCCATTTGAGGCACTGATGTTTTGTCTCACTGCACTGAGTTCCTCAAGGCCAAGGACTGGTTGTTTAATTTCCTTTGTATCTGCATCCCCCAACCCCCATCATCACTCCCAATGTGCTTAGAGAGTATTCAGGAAAATGGGTGTCAGGGAACAGAGAGGGACAAGCATAGATCCCAGTATTAAAAATCAGTAGACTCACTGAGATTTAAAAACTCATCTATTTGGCTATAACTACTGGCTCCCCTTGCTTGATGTAGTATTCTGATTACTCCATAACAAACCATCCCCAAACCTAGTGGCTTAAAGACTTCCAATGATTTATTATGATCAAATGGTTCTTTTCAACTGGGCAGCTTTTGCTCAGGATATCTTGTACACTTGACAACTGTATAAGGGGGTGCTGGAATGCTCTGAAAGGTTCTTCATTAGTGTAAATGCTGGTGGTCCCTATATTCATTCCAGTCTTGATTTCTGAATTGGGAACTCCAACGTGGGTCTTAACCTAGACTTCGTACCAGGTCTTTTTCAAGCTAAACTGATGATTATCTCTATGCTTTCTTTTTCTCTATTTATTAAATGGGGAATCAAGCATAGATCATCTCATAGTCATTCTTAAGAAGTTCTACTTTGAGATAATCATAGATTTATATGCAATTATAAGAAATAATTCGCAGGGATCTCAAATACCTTTCACTCCGATGATAACATCATGTATATCTATAGTTGTTGTTTAGTCACTGTCGTGTCCTACTCTTTTGTGACCCCATGGACTGTATGTAGCTCACCAGGTTCCTCTGTCAATGAGATTTCCCAGGCGAGAATACTGGAGTGGGTTGCCATTTCCTCCTCCAGGGGATCTTCCCAACCCAGGAATCGAATCCATGTCTCCTGCATTGGCAGGTGGATTCTTTACCACAGGGCCACCTGGCAGAACATATCTATAGCACAATATTACAAACGGGAAATTGACATCAATACCATCTGTCCACCTTATTCCAATTTCAACAGTTCTATATGCACCCATCTGCCTGTGTGTCTAGCTGTATGAAATGTTATCACGTGTAGGTTGATGTGATCACCACCATAGTCAAGATACTAAACAGTGCCAACCCCACAAGGGTCTCCACTGCTACTCATCTTCTCTCCCTCTCTTCCTGACAACCACTAAACTGTTCTCCATCTCTGTAATTTTGTCATTTAAGAATATTACATGGAATCATACATAGGTTACCTTTGGAAGCTGGCTTTTTCCACTCAACATAATTCTCTGGAGATCTATTAAAGTTGTTCCAGTATCAAGAGTTTGTTCTTTTACTGCTGAGTAGTATTCCATGGTATGGAGGTATCACAGCTTGTTTGACCATTCATATTTTGCAGGATATCTGGATTGATTCCAAATTTTGGCAATTACAAATAAAGGGGCTGTGAACATTTGTCTACAGATTTTGCATAACCTAAATTTTCATGTCCCCTGAATAAATGCCCAATAGTCCAGTTCCTGGATTGCATGGCAAATGCGTGTTTAGTTTTGTAAGGACTGTCATATGCTTTTATAGAGAGCCTACACTATTCATATTCCCACCAGAAGTGAATGAGAGATCCAGTTTCTCTACATCCTTGTCAGCATTTGTTGTTGTCATTATTTTTCATTTTAGCCATTCTGATGGGAGTACAGTGATATATCATTGTGGTTTTAAATTGTGTTTCCCTAATGCCTAATGATAGCTACTATATTTTCATGTGCATATTGAACATCTGTATATCCTTTTCAGTGAAATGTTTCTTCATATATCTTGGCATCTTCTGATTGACTAGTTTCTTACAGTCAAATTTTAAGAGTTCTTTATTTAGGTACTGATCCTTTGTTGCATACATGGCTTGCAAATATTTTCACCCAGATTGCATCCTCTTCCCCTAAGCATTTATAGAACAAACATTTTTAATTTTGATGAGGTCCAATTAGTCAGTTTTTCCTCTTATAGATTGTGTTTTGACAATAAGTCTAAGAATGCTTTGTTTCAGTTCAGTTCAGTTAAGTTATTCAGTCCTGACTGACTCTTTGTGACCCCATGGGCTGCAGCACACTAGGCCTCCCTGTCCATCACCAGCTCCTGGAGTTTACTGAAACTCATGTCCACTGAGTCAGTGATGTCATCCAACCATCTCACCCCATGTTGTCCCCTTTTCCCAGCATCAGGGTCTTTTCCAATGAGTTAGCTCTTTGCATCAGGTGGCCAAAATATTGTCGTTTCAGCTTCAGCATCAGTCCCACCAATGAATATTCTGGACTGATTTCCTTTAGGATGGACTGGTTGGATCTCCTTGCAGTCCAAAGGACTCTCAAGAGTCTTCTCCAACAACACAGTTCAAAAGCTTCAATTCTTCGGTGCTCAGCTTTCTTTATAGTCCAACTCTCACATCCATACATGACTACTGGAAAAACCGTAGCCTTGACTAGACAGACCTATGTTGGAAAAGTAATGTCTCTGCTTTTTAATATGCTGTCTAGGTTCATCATAACTTTTCTTCCAAGGAGCAAATGTCTTTTAATTTCATGTCTGTAGTCACCATCTGCAGTGATTTTGGAGCCAAAAAAATAGTCTGTCACTGTTTCCACTGTTTCTCCATCAATTTACTGTGAAGTGATGGGACCAGATACTATGATCTTAGTTTTCTGCATGTTGAATTTTAAGCCAACTTTTTCACTCTCCTCTTTCACTTTCATCAAGAGGCTCTTTAGTTCTTCTTCACTTTCTGCTATAAGGATGGTGTCATGTGCATATCTGAGGTTATTGATATTTCTCCCGGCAATCTTGATTCCAGCTTGTGCTTCATCCAACCCAGCATTTCTCATGATGTACTCTGCATATAAGTTATGCTTTGTTTAGCCCTAGGTCAATTTTCCCCCTAAATTTTATAGTATTGTAGTTTTAAGTTTTACATTTAAATCTGTGATTCATTGAGTTAATTTTTATATAAGGTATTAGACTGAGGTTCACTTTTTGCCTGTGGATGTCCTTTTTCTCCAGTATCATTTTAAAAATAACTATCTTTCCTCCACTGAACTGCCTTTACACCTTGGTCAAACATCAGTTGGGTATAGTATGCATCCATTTCTAGTTTGTCTCTTTCCTTATATCAATTTCTACGTCTATCCTTCTATCAATAGCATCCAGTTTTTATTGTTATAGACATATAGTAAGATTAATATCAAGTAGAGTGGTTCCCCCACTTTATTCTTCTTTTTCAAGATCGTTTTAATTATTCTGGGTCCCATACCTTTCTGTATAAATTTTAGAATAAGCTCATCTATGTCTACAAAAAACCTTTCTCAGATTTGGCTAGGAATTGCATTAAACCTGTAGATCAATTTAGGAAGAACTGACAGTTTTCATGTGTCTTGTCTTCCGATCCATGAATAAAATATGTTTCTCCATTTCTGTGGTCTTTCTTGATTTCATATATCAATGCTTTTTATATTTCAGCATATAGATCTGGTACACATTTTGTTAGATTCATACCTACATATTTTATTTTCTTTGGAGCAATTTCAAATGTTATTGTGGCTTTAATTTTGATTTCCAGTGTTCACTTCTAGTATATATAAGTGCAATTGATTGTTGTGTGCTAATCTTGTATAAAGTATACTGTAGAACACATAGTCATTTTATCTTTTCCCAGCTTTATTGCAATTTCCTTGACCTAGAACATTGTGTAAGTCTAAGATGTACAACGTGATGATCGAACATATGTATATATTATGAAATGATTGCCACAATAATGTTCGTTAACATATTCATCACCTCACATTGCCTCACATAATTACATTTTTTGGGTCTATGGTGAGAACATTTTTAAGATCTAGACTCGTAGCAACTTTTCAGTATATAACAGGGTCATATTATATATTTAATTATATGCTAACTGTAGTCACCATGCTGTGCCTTAGAGTCTCAGAACTTATTTATTTTATAACTAGAAGCTTGTACCCTGTGACCAACATCTCCCAACTTCCCTCATCTTGCAGCTCTTGGCAGTCACCATTTTACTGTTTCAAAGTTTGGCTTAAAAAAATATTTATTTGGCTGCACTATGTCTCAGTTGTGGCACTGGAATCTTCATTCCCTCATGTACGATCTTTGTTGTTGCATGTGGGATCTAGTTCCCTGACCAGGGATCGAACCTGGGCCGCCTGCATTGGGAGCCAAGAGTCTTAGCCACTGGACCACCAGGGAAGTCCCAAAGTTTGGCTTTTTTTTCTTTAAAGATACCACAGATAAATGAGATCATACAGTATATGTCTTTTTCTGTCTGATTTATTTCACTTAGCATAATGCCTTCAAGGTCAATGTTGTCAAAAGTGGAAGAAGTGAATGTAAAAATGGAAGCATTATGGAATGATTAATACTGATCAATGTTCTAAGAATATAGATTTTAGCATTTTAAATCCTTCTTATCCTATCTGAACCTGGAAAATCTGGTTATTTGAATAACTTTCAAAAACTAGCAGGGCACATAGAGATTAAGGAGAAGTGTATTATGGCATGGGGCTTCCCAGGTGGCACAGTGAAGAATCAGCCTGCTGAGGCAGGAGACACAAGAGACGCAGGTTTGATCTCTGGGTTGGGAAGACTCCCTGGAGAAGGAAATGGCAACCCATTCCAATATTCTTGCCTGGAAAATTTCATAGACAGAGGAGCCTGACAGGCTATAATCCAAGGGATCACAAAGGGTTGGACACGGCTGAGTGACTGAGCACAGCATACAGCAAATTATGGCATATGTTTACTTCTTTATACAGATAATCAGACCAACATAAAGTTTGTATTAATCAAATACTTGATTCAGTATCTAGAAGATGACCTTTGAGGACCCTTAAGCTGCATTTACTACGACCTCATTTATCACTCGTATGTATGCATGTTTGTTACTGAATTTTTGTCCTTGTTATATTTTCTTTTGGGGCTTCCCTGGAGGCTCAGGGGTTTAAGCGTCTGCCTGCAATGTGGGATACCTAGGTTCGATCCCCGGGTCGGGAAGATCCCCTGGCGAAGGAAATGGCAACCCACTCCAGTATTCTTGCTGGAGAATCCCATAAATGGAGGAACCTGAAGGGCTACAGGGTTGCAAAGAGTCGAACATGACTGAGCGACTTCACTTTACTTCAGTCATTTCTAAAAGTGCTAGAACACAGAAATGGCTGTCAATAGTGTGGTTCACCTAATATTTCCATCTTTCTTTCTTTAAGGTTCATGTAGAACCTTACCCTCACCTCTTACTATGAGCACCACCATCTGATTTGCTTTGTTGTTCAGTCACTAAGTTGTGTCCAACTCTTTGCGACTGTAGCATGCCAAGCTTCCCTGTCCTTCACTATCTCCTGGAATTTACTCAAACTCATGCCCACTGAGTTGATAATGCTATCTAACCATCTCATCCTCTGCTGCCCCCTTCTCCTTTTGCCTTCAATCTTTCCCAGCTTCAGAGTCTCTTCCAATGAGTTGGCTCTTCGTATCAGGTAGCCAAAGGACTGGAGCTTCAGCATCAGTTCTTCCAATGAATATTCAGGGTTGATTTCCTTTAGGATTGACTGGTTTGATCTCCTTGCAGTCCAAGGGACTCTCAAGAGTCTTCTCAAGCACAATTCAAAAGCATCAGTTATTTAGACCTTCTTTATGGTCCAACTCTCACCATCCATACATGACTACAGGGAAAACCACAGCTTGTTTGGTCATTGAAA
Organism: Nanger dama; assembly: GCA_917880005.1. NCBI lineage: Eukaryota > Metazoa > Chordata > Mammalia > Artiodactyla > Bovidae > Nanger > Nanger dama. The sequence continues at coordinate 4,250,368 of CAKJTW010000085.1, read as the reverse complement.
TCTTAGAAGAAGTGATGTGTGGGAATAAAGAGTTAGTGCATGATTTGTCCCATTCCCTTCCAACTACCATAGGGATCATGAATGCATATTTTGAAATGAAGCCTGAGTTTCAGAGTGACTAAGATCATGATGATGTGATCACTAACCTAGAGCCAGACATCTTAGAATGTGAAGTCAAGTGGGCCTTAGAAAGTATCACTACGAACAAAGCTAGTGGAGGTGATGGAATTCCAGTGGAGCTGTTTCAAATCCTGAAAGATGATGCTGTGAAAGTGCTGCACTCAATATGCCAGCAAATCTGGAAAACTCAGCAGTGGCCACAGGAGTGGAAAAGGTCAGTTTTCATTCCAATCCCAAAGAAAGGCAATGCCAAAGAATGCTCAAACTACCACACAATTGCACTCATCTCACACGCTAGTAAAGTAATGCTCAAAATGCTCCAAGCCAGGCTTCAGCAATACGTGAACCGTGAACCCTCTGATGTTCAAGCTGGTTTTAGAAAAGGCAGAGGAACCAGAGATCAAATTGCCAACATCCGGTGTACCATGGAAAAAGCAAGAGAGTTCCAGAAAAAACATCTATTTCTGCTTTATTGACTATGCCAAATCCTTTGACTGTGTGGATCACAATAAACTGTGGAAAATTCTTCAAGAGATGGGAATACCAGACCACCTAACCTGCCTCTTGAGACATCTGTATGCAGGTCAGGAAGCAACAGTTAGAACTGGACATGGAACAACAGACTGGTTCCAAATAGGAAAAAGAGTATGTCAAGGCTGTATATTGTCACTCTGCTTATTTAACTTCTATGCAGAGTACATCATGAGAAACGCTGGGCTGGAAGAAACACAAGCTGGAGTCAAGATTGCCTGGAGAAATATCAATAACCTCAGATATGCAGATGACACCATCCTTATGGCAGAAAGTGAGGAGGAACTAAAAAGCCTCTTGATGAAAGTGAAAGAGGAGAGTGAAAAAGTTGGCTTAAAGCTCAACATTCAGAAAACAAAGATCATGGCATCCAGTCCCATCACCTCATGGGAAATAGATGGGGAAACAGTGGAAACAGTGTCAGACTTTATTTTTGGGGGCTCCAAAATCACTGCAGATGGTGACTGCAGCCACGAAATTAGAAGACGCTTACTCTTTGGAAGTAAAGTTATGACCAACCTAGATAGTATATTCAAAAGCAGAGACATTACTTCGCTGACTAAAGCCCGTCAAGGCTATGGTTTTTCCTGTGGTCATGTATGGATATGAGAGCTGGACTGTGAAGAAGGCTGAGCGCCGAAGAATTGATGCTTTTGAAGTGTGGTGTTGGAGAAGACTCTTGAGAGTCCCTTGGACTGCAAGGAGATCCAACCAGTCCATTCTGAAGGAGACCAACCCTGGGATTTCTTTGGAAGGAATGATGCTGAAGCTGAAACTCCAGTACTTTGGCCACCTCATGCAAAGAGTTGCCTCATTGGAAAAGACTCTGATGCTGGGAGGGATTGGGGGCAAAAGGAGAAGGGGATGACTGAGGATGAGATAGCTGGATGGCATCATGGACTCGATGGACATGAGTCTGAGTGAACTCCGAGAGATGGTAATGAACAGGGAGGCCTGGCGTGCTGCGATTCATGGGATCGCAAAGAGTCGGACACAACTGAGCGACTGAACTGAACTGAAGATGAGCGAAGATCCCAGCAGAATTATTTTGTAAATCAAAAGTGTGTGATACATAGAACTTTGTGCAGCACAGCTTCTGAGATTTGGAAGGTGCTTCTGTTTGCAGCATAATCTGCCCAATTCTGACTGATACCACCAGTAAAAACAATTCTGCTTCCTAGAAGTAAACAGCAGCTTATAGAATCTTGGAAACAGTTAATAGAAGTCGTTATTTTTGGTTCCGTGTGTTCCTTTTAGTAAGCTGTCATTTTCCATTTATGCCTTTCAGTTAATGTATCAAACAAAAATTACCCAAGGAGTTTTTTGATTTGTGCTTTGTGTTATACCTGAATAGCATTTTATAGAAATGATTTTCCTTTTAACTGACTTTAAGAGAATTGTGGGAGAATTTTACATCATTCTCTTCCCAAAGAAGCACATCTCCATATGTATCATAAAGCTACTGAAAAAGCAAGATTTGATTTATAGGAAATTTCAGGAACATATGTATTTTAAGCTCATCACATTGTGTAGGATTATAGTAAATATGTAAAAGATGAAAGGGAGTGTATTCCTTGATTCAAAATTATAACATGCCCACAATCACCGTGAGTGAGTCAAATGGGTAGAACATAAAATACATTCACTTCTGGTAGAGGATTCTTCACGTAGTTTAATTACATTTTCAAGCAGTCTCACAAAGGTATGTGAACTTTGTTCACTAGGGACATCATAAAAACAAACTGAAGATCTAGTGTGTGCAAGTGTTATACTGTGTATAGAAAAATGCAATCTGGTGGAATAAAAATTGCCTCCCTAGTAGCTTTATTGCTATAAAGCACTTAATCACTTTAAACTGTCTTTGCTTAAATAGCTTACGATAGGATCTCAAGGTACCCACAGTTCTTTAGAAGTGCCATGAACTGCTCACAGTATTTATTACAAAGCTAGGGAGCAGAAAGTCAAGTTGCTCAGTCGTGTCCAACTCTTTTGCGACCCCATGGACTGTAGCCTACGAGGTTCCTCCATCCATGGAATTTTCCAGGGAAGAATAAAATGATCCACTATTATTCTTCAGTAGAACCCACAGAAGTGACTGTTTCACTGTCTTTGGTGCTCTCCATGTTAAGTCACTTCAGTCATGTCCGACTCTTTGTGACCCCGTGGACTGTAGCCCACCAGGATCTTCTGTCCATGGAATTCTCCAGGCAAGATTACTGGAGTGAGTTGCCATCCCCTTCTCCAGGACATCTTTGCATGGTTTTAGAATCAAGCATTTCTGAGTCTGAGGCCCAACAAGTCACGTAACTTTTCTGAGTCTGTTTCCTTTTATGTAAAAAGAAGATGGGAACATTGCTGCTATGCAGGTTCAGTGGCCTAATGTATGAGGAGGGCCTGGCACAATGCCTTACATAATGCCTGTTAGTTCTTTCCATCCCCACTTTTCCTCCCTGCCCCCATTCCTTAGGCCAAATGTGAAAGCTATTCCACACTAAGTAAAGTCCTTTATTAGCTACTTAAGATTTAGTTCCCTGTCTGTGGAAGAGAGTGGGGATAAAAGCAGGAAGAATACACCAATAATTAGTCCAATTTCCCACCTTCTTCTTATAGGCAGGGAGTGAGTTGGGGAGTAGAATGCCAACATGCCTTCAAGTGGAATAGTCAAGTGACATGCCAAAATGGAAGTCACTCTGTCCTCACACACAGGTGCATCAGCACTGGGTATCATCCTGGTGCTGGGAGAACATCATAAAATATTCGATGCAGATTTGAGCCTAACATCTTTTCTCCAGCTTCATGGCACATGGACTAGAAAACAAGACACAAGCCAGAGTAGAATCATGAGAAGCCACCTGGATATCCTCACATCCAAATTCCCTGTTCTTCCAGTTCTCAAGGAAAGAAAATTTGTTTCTCATTACGAAATGATGCTGACAACTCAGCATCAGTTATAACCCAGGGAATAAGAGCAGGAAACAGAGGATCTAGAGAGCAAAGATGGCAAAATGCTGACCCAAGGGCTGACGAGAGCCTGCACACATGTTTTGCTTGGACTGAACAAGGATTTTTTTTTCAAAATTTGAATTGGTTCCAAACAATCTTTAGTGTTTATTATTAGGATATTTCACATAAAACCTTGATCTCAACTTCCTTTGAAAAATTAGAATTGCTGGCAACTACGGGCCGATATCTCTGCCTAGTTACATGCTCTGGAACAGAGGAGTAGCTGCTACTTTCACATAGCATATGTGCTCATCAATTGCCACAGTCTCTAACTATCTCTATTGTGTCCCTTTTGTTACCTTCAGGCCTGCTTTATTCATTCAGATTACTTTTCTAGTCTCTAGCGCCATTTGGGTTTTTAAAATTTTCTTTATTTATTTTTGGCTGCTTTGGGTCTTTATTGTTGCATGGGCTTCCTCTAGTTGCAGTGAGTGGGGGCTACTCGTCTTTGCAGGCTGCAGGCTTCTCATTGCAGTGGCTTCTGTCTTGATGTGGAGCACGGGCTCTAGGGCACGTGGGCTTCAGTATTTGTGGCACACGGGCTTAGTTGCTCTACAGCATGTGGCCTCTTCCCAGACCAGGGATCAAACCTGTGTCTCCTGCATTGGCAGGCGGTTTCTTAACCAATGGGCCATCAGGGAAGGCCAACAGTCATACGAACTTGAACCATGGTGTACAGTGATAACTGTTTAACAAGTGACTCTCTAGGGAGAAAAACTGACGATTTCTGATTTCCGTTATATAAATATCCCCAATGTGGTTGATTTCAAACTACCAATGTGTTGTCATTTAACACAGAGTGGTTAAGAGATGCACACAATTGCCCCTCCCAAGCTGATAGGAGCTGGCATCAGAACACCACTGGCTCTAACTCACTCAAAAAACTTCAGCAAAATCAGTGGGATGACCAGGATGTGAGCTAGGAATTCTTATTCACAGGCTAAGAGTCAGAAATCAACCAGAAACAGTCAGATTCAACACCTGACAAGGAACCCATCATTAAGTCAACATTACTTCCTTGTTCCCTACCTCTTTGTAAAAATCCTTCAGGCAAATTATCCAGTTTGGGAGCATGGGTAATATGCAAGGGAGGTGTAGACTGTGAAGGGTTGGCACTAGCTTGATGAGGTCAGATGACAAAACACAGGTCCCACTGACAGTGCCGCTGAGTCGTTCTTTTCAGCTGAATATTACATTGCTTTCTCCTTATGAGAAGGGGACTAAGAGAGGGGACCAAGGAGGGCAGTGAGCTACCCATTTAGAAGCCAGGTTGGCAGTGAAATGGAAATAAGCTGTGTATTACATCCAGAAACCTCTTCTCATACCAGAACTGCAGGGCTGCTGACCTCAAATGCAGAGGGCAAAGACCACAAGTAGGAACATTCTCACACCCCATGCTGGAAAATGACTGAGTGTGCATAGAACAGTATTCTAGAAGGTAAAAACTCTACACACCTTCAAGACAACTTAATCCAAATCTGATTAACATACACGTGGAGAAACTGAGGCCCAGGGAGGAGGCAGAGAGTGGGTAGGTGGATCAGCTGGATCTGGAAGCCTGGTTTTCTGGCAACCAGGCTCAGACCTTCTTTTTCTACCAAACACTGTCTCTCAAGGAGTTAAAAAGTGAAAGATTCAGTCCACAAATGGGTGGTGTTGCCAAACCAGCAACATGAATAATATTTTTTGACTGAATCAACTGTCTGTTTAGGCATCATGTAGACATAGTCAAACACTCATCTCCAGTTTTCCCTGTGTTTGGATGGTTTTTAAAACCTAGCAGAGAAGCTGCACGTCCAGGGAGTTTTGCCAAGAAAATCTGAAAATCTAAACAGCCACTCTCACATTGGCCTTATAACCAAGTGTCCAAGTCTTTTTTTTTTTTTCCTTTTTCATATTAGAGAAAATATGTTCTTGCTACAAGGGAAGAACCATCAGAACCTGGATGGATCCTTAAACTGAGATCAGGATTCTGGGCTCCAGTCCTGACTTTGCTTTGCATGGGTCATATCCTGACCTTCCTGTGGACCTCAGTTTCCCCATCTGTTTCTTCAAGCTCTTTGATTGTAAAATCATATTCTGGGTGCCCAGTCACTCAGCCTGTTGGCCTCTTCCAGCCTGTGTTTCTTGGCCACAGAGCATTCTAGAAGCCAAGTGCCAGAGATATGGCTGAGCCTCTGAAATTTTGCTTGTTGGGATTATTCTCCACAGCAGCTAATTTATACAGACAGGCCCCAAATATCTGTACTCATGACAGACCTCTCCTCTCACTGCCTTTGGATTTTCCTGGTAACCTCTCAGTCATAAAAGCTGCCTGTAATCGAAAATAAAATTCTCCAAGAATCATATCTTTAAAATTAAAAAAGCCTAAACCCAAATGAACCTTTTACTAGATTGTGGGCTCCAGTGCTTATTCCTCAGGGGAGTCTTGTGAAATCAGAGACAAAAACTTGAGAACAATCAGACCAAGAGAAATGTCAAGTGAAGGTTTGGGTTTATTTAATTTTAGTGTTTTCAAATCCACCCTGAGTTGGGAGGGAGGGTGGAAAAACACAGAGAAACCCCCCCTCCCAGCTGCAAAGCCCACGTGCTCAGCCATGCTTTTCTGTCATTTAGATTTCAGCTTTCCCCAATATTAATGGAACTTAAGCCAAACAAGAGTTCCTTTTATTCCTTTTACCCTCTGCTCCGTGCTTGCTAAGTCCTGTGCAAACTTGCCACAGTTCCTAAGCACACGGCTGTGAAATTATCAAGGCTGGACGAATGCCAGTACAAACCAATTTATTGGGGTCCTGAAATTAACTAAAACCTAGAAAGCCTGATTAATTGTGGCACAGCACAGCGAGGAGCATTCAGGGCAGGGGAAGGGGGCAGCAGGCCAGAGCACACGCAGGGCCTCTGTCCTGCCCCTTGATTTACACGACACATAAAGAAGAGCTCCTTCTGTGCACAGGGTTGTGCTGCTCTTACTACTTATTCATCCCTAACCAAAATGTCACTGAGTCCAGCAGGGAAAATGGGAGTCAGTGTGTCTTAGCTACCTATGGAATCAGCCAATCCCATAATGGTCGTGCTTGGGATTAATTTAATTTAATTTGGGCTTCAGGCCCCCATTTGGAGAGTCCTCTTGGAGAGCCAGTGCTACTGTGGTTTCTTGGGACACCTTACCACATACGAGGAGGAATAGAGTGACTCTAGGTTAAATTGTTGGGGTCAAAAAGATATTGGGGATTTCTCTGGTGGTCCAGTGGCTAAGACTCCCCACTCCCAACGTGGGGATGGGCTGGTTCGATCCCTGGTCAGGGGACTAGATCCTCCATGCCACAACTAAGAGTTTCCATGGTGCAACTAGAGACCCCGCATGCCACAGCTAGGGATCCCTCATGTCACAACTAAGACCAGTGCAGCCAAATAAATATTAAAAATAAGAAGATATTGGTGTTCCCCACAGACCAGTACCTTCTCAGTTCCTATTCAAAACCATGCCAGACCAATCCACTGCAAAAAAACACTCCTCGTCTCCTGGGGTGGGGTCAGGGAAGAGTTAAAAGTTAGGCATTAGCAGATACAAACTACTATAAATCAAATAGATAAACATCAATGTCCTACTGTATAGCATAGTGAACTATATTCAATATCTTGTAATAAAGTACAATGGGAATGAATCTGTATATATGTACATATATAATAAACGTATATGTAACTGAATCACTTTGCTGTACACCAGAAACTAACACAGTATTGTAAATCAACTATATTACATAAAACATAATAAAAATAAAATAAAAACATAAAAATAAAAGTCTATGGTGGGAATGTAAATTGATATAGCCACTACAAAAACAGTATGGAGATTACTTAAAAGCTAAGAATAAACTACCATATGACCCAGCAATCCCACTACTGGGCGTATACCCTCAGAAAACCATAATTCAAAAAGCACATGTACTCCAATGTTCACTGCAGCACTGTTCACAATAGCCAGAACACGAAGGCAAGCTAGATGTCCATCAATAGATCAAAGAAGTTATGGTGCATATATACAATGGAATATTACTCAGCCATAAAAAGAAACGAATTTGGGTCAGTTGTAGTGAGGTGGATGTACCTAGAGCCTGTTATACAGAGTGAATTCAGCAAGAGAAAAACAAATATCATATGTTAACACACACATGTATATATGGAATCTAGAAAAATGGTACTGATGAACTTATCTGCAGGGAAAAATTGAGATGACATGTAGAAAACAGACATGTAGACACAGTGGGGAAAGGAGAGGGTGGGACGAACTGAGAAAGTAGTATTACCATACATACATCACCAAATGTCAAATAGCTAGCTAGTGGGAAGCTGCTATATATTAATAGCACAGGGAGCCCAGCCTGGTGCTCTGTGACAACCTAGTGTGGGGGTGGAATAGGGGAGTGGGAGGGAGGTTCAAGAAGGAGGGGATGTATCTATCTATCTATCTATCTATCTATCTATCTATCTATCTATCTATCTAGTTATGACTGATTCGTGTGGTAGTATGTCAGAAACCAACACAACACTGTAAAGCAATTATCCTCCAGTTAAAAAAAAAAAAAGACTCCTTGTTTAAAAGTATTAAGTACAATGTCTAAAGACTCCTGAAGTGTTTCCCAGTCAACATCTTTGAAGGCAGAGACAGTGGCAGCAAGGAGACTTCACAAGCTTGGGAATGAGGCATGGCTATAAAACGCTCAGTTATCAGCAGGTAGGTGGCTCAGATCATGAACTCCTTATTACCAAATTCAGATATAAATTGAAGAAAGTAGGGAAAACTGCTAGACCATTCAGCTATGACCTAAATCAAATCCCTTATGATTATACAGTGGAAGTGAGAAATAGATTTAAGGGCCTAGATCTGATAGATAGAGTGCCTGATGAACTATGGAATGAGGTTCCTGACATTGTACGGGAGACAGGGATCAAGACCATCCCCATAGAAAAGAAATGCAAAAAGCAAAATGGCTGTCTGAGGAGGACTTACAAATAGCTGTGAAAAGAAGAGAGGTGAAAAGCAAAGGAGAAAAGGAAAGATATAACATCTGAATGCAGAGTTCCAAAGAATAGCAAGAAGGGATAAGAAAGCCTTCTTCAGGCATCAATGCAAAGAAATAGAGGAAAAGAACAGAATGGGAAAGACTAGAGATGTCTTCAAGAAAATTAGAGATATCAAGGGAACATTTCATGCAAATATGGGCTCGATAAAGGACAGAAATGGTATGGACCTAACAGAAACAGAAGATATTAAGAAGAGATAGCAAGATTACACAGAAGAACTGTATAGAAAAGATCTTCACGACCCAGATAATCATGATGATGTGATCACTAATCTAGAGCCAGACATCTTGGAATGTGAAGTCAAGTGGGCCTTAGAAAGCATCACTACAAACAAAGCTAGTGGAGGTGATGGAATTCCAGTGGAGCTGTTTCAAATCCTGAAAGATGATGCTGTGAAAGTGCTGCACTCAATATGCCAGCAAATATGGAAAACTCAGCAGTGGCCACAGGACTGGAAAAGGTCAGTTTTCATTCCAATTCCAAAGAAAGGCAATGCCAATTAATGCTCAAACTACCGCACAATTGCACTCATCTCACATGCTAGTAAAGTAGTGCTCAAATGCTCCAAGCCAGGCTTCAGCAATACGTAAACCGTGAACACCCTGATGTTGAAGCTGGTTTTAGAAAAGGCAGAGGAACCAGAGATCAAATTGCCAACATCCGGTGGATCATGGAAAAAGCAAGAGAGTTCCAGAAAAACATCTATTTCTGCTTTATTGACTATGCCAAATCCTTTGACTGTGTGGATCACAATAAACTGTGGAAAATTCTTCAAGAGAGGGGAATACCAGACCACCTAACCTGCCTCTTGAGACATCTGTATGCAGGTCAGGAAGCAACAGTTAGAACTGGACATGGAACAACAGACTGGTTCCAAATAGGAAAAAGAGTATGTCAAGGCTGTATATTGTCACCCTGCTTATTTAACTTCTATGCAGAGTACATCATGAGAAACGCTGGACTGGAAGAAACACAACTGGAATCAAGATTGCTGGGAGAAATATCAATAACCTCAGATATGCAGATGACACCACCCTTATGGCAGAAAGTGAAGAGGAGCTAGAAAGCCTCTTGATGAGTGAAAGAAGAGAGTGAAAAAGTTGGCCTAAAGCTCAACATTCAGAAAACGAACATCATGGCATCCGGTCCCATCACTTCATGGGAAATAGATGGGGAAACAGTGGGAACAGTGTCAGAGTTTATTTTGGGGGCTCCAAAATCACTGCAGATGGTGACTGTAGCCACGAAATTAGAAGACGCTTACTCCTTGGAAGAAAAGTTATGACCAACTTAGCATATTCAAAAGCAGAGACATGACTTTGCCGACTAAAGTCCATCTAGTCAAGGCTCTGGTTTTTCCTGTGGTCATGTATGGATGTGAGAGTTGGACTGTGAAGAAGGCTGAGCGCCGAAGAATTAATGCTTTTGAACTGTGGTGTTGGAGAAGACTCTTGAGAGTCCCTTGGACTGCAGGGAGATCCAACTAGTCCATCCTGAAGGAGATCAACCCAGGGATTTCTTTGGAAGGAATGATGCTAAAGCTGAAACTCCAGTACTTTGGCCACCTCATGCGAAGAGTTGACTCATTGGAAAAGACTCTGATGCTTGGAGGGACTGGGGGCAGGAGGAGAAGGGGACGACCGAGGATGAGATGGCTGGATGGCATCACCCACTCAATGGAAATGAGTCTGAGTGAACTCCGGGAGATGGTAATGAACAGGGAGGCCTGGTGGCATCCTTCGATTTATGGGGTTGCAGAGTCGGACACAACTGAGTGACTGAACTGAACTGAACTGAGGGGGTTTCCACTTCTGCTCAGCTGTCTTAGAACCCCAGCATGGGCATAGTTGTCTAATATGGAAGCTTCCAGAGTGCCTGACCCACTCTCACTCGTTTTCTTTGTCAGCTCCACATTCAGGCTGACTAAGCAATATGCTCCTATGTAGTTGTACCCTTGTTATAACACTTCCTAGATGCTGGGTATAGTGCAGCTATCTCAGGCTTCCCCAGATGTCCCCTGAAGACTCCACTGCTTCTGCCCCTCTTCTGGGATCCTTGAGCATTCTATACAATCCATAGCAAAAGGGTAAATGGCTGGCATAGCAGAAGGCCTCTGGTATCCTGTATCCATGGTCCTCCAGCATCTTTTCTGGTTGGTTGTTGCCCAAGCTGGACCAGAAGGTAAGCATTTTGAAATTACTTGGTCCCATCACTTCATGGCAAATAGATGGGGAAACAGTGGAAACAGTGACAGACTTTATTTTCTTGGGCTCCGAAATCACTGTGGATGATAAATGCAACCATGAAATTAAAAGATGCTTACTCCTCGGAAGAAAAGCCATGACAAACCTAAGCAGCATAATAAAAAGCAGAGACATTACTTTGCTGACAAATGTCCCTATAGTCAAAGCTATGGTTTTTCCAGTAGTCATATATGGATGTGAGAGTTGGACCATGAAGAAGGCTGAACAAGAACAATTAATGCTTTTGAACTGTGGTGTTGGAGAAGACTCTTGAGAGCCCCTTGGACTGCAAGGAGATCAAACCAATTGATCCTAAAGGAAATCAGTCCTGAACATTCTTTAGAAGGACTGATGCTGAAGCTGAAGCTCCCATCCCTTTGCCACCCTGATGCAAAGAATTGACTCACTGGAAAAGACCCTGATGCCAGGAAAGATTGAAGGCAGGAGGAGAAGGGGAAGACAGAGGATGAGATCGTTGGATGGCATCACTGACTCAATGGGCATGAATTTGAACAAACTCCAAGAGATGGTAAATGACAGGGAAGCCTGGTGTGCTGCAGTCCATGGGGTTGCAAAGAGTCAGACACGACTTTAGCAAATGAACAACAACAACTAAGTATATTACAAATTGATACCTTCATTGCTGGTGGTGATGAGGAAACATACTGAGGAAAGCCCCTCAGGATCTTCATGAGAAAGACACCAAGAATCCGTTTCATTCCTCAGGGCAGCCCTGAAGCCATGAGCACTGGCTTTGCCACCAGCTCCCTGGGTAGAGAGCATGGCATCTAGTACAAGTGAGTATGCAGGAAGTGTGCATGGTAGCAGGTAATTCCAGCTGCTGAGGAAGCTGCTCTTGCCACTCTCCTCAACCATGATTTTCCTTAAGGGTAAGCCAGCTTTGGGGGACTGAAATACATCCCAGACAGGAATCACCTGGGCTTTTGACTGAGGCCAGAATGGGGAAAGGATGGGTGGAAGGACATAAAGGACCAAAGTGACCTAGTCATGATGCTGTCAAATTATGTAAGTGCCTTGGGGTAAAATGTCTTACGGACCCACATCAGAAGACCAGAACTAGTCCTGGTTCTGTCATTAGCTGTCTGCTTCAGACATGTCCCTTCATCTCTCTGGGTCTTGGCTTCTTCATCTATATCATCAAAGGACTGAGTTAAATGATCTCTGGGGTTTCTTCTGGCTTTAAATTCTATGGATTAATTATCATAATTAATAATTGGGACACTCAGTCGTGTCCAAATCTTTGTGACCCCATGGACTGTAGCTTGCCAAGCTTCTTTATGCATGGACTCCTCCAGGCAAGAATACTGGAGTGGGTTGCCATTCCCTTCACCAGGGGATCTTCCAAATCCAGGGATAGAACCCAGGTGTCCCACATTGCAGGCAGGTCACATAGGTATAGCAGGAAGTATAACAAGGACTCAAACTCACAGCTGCTGAATCTAAGACCCATGCTCTAACCTCCTCACTTTCCCTCAGCTATGGCTCCATGTGTCCAAGACTGCTCCATGTGTCTACACACGTCTTGGTTTGCACGACTGCCTCTATTTTTCTTTTCCTTACACCACCTGATAGTGAATTCTCTGGTTCTCCTATCCCAAGATTCCTCACTCACCACCTCCCCATCTTCCTGGTGTTTCACAGGAAAATAAATAGAATATGCAGGAAGCCAAAATCATACATTGGCTCCTAAAAATAAATAGACCCACCTTCTTTCTTTTTTAAAAAATATAAATTTATTTATTTTAATTGGAGGTTAATTACTTTACAATATTGTATTGGTTTTGCCATGCATCAATATGAATCCGCCCAAGGTATACACATCTTCCCCATCCTGAACCCCTCTCCCACCTCCCTCCCCAAACCATCCCGCTTGGTTATCCCAGTGCACCTGCCCCAAGCATCCAGTATCATGCATCAAACCTGACTGGTGATTCATTTCATATATGATATTATACATGTTTCAATGCCATTCTCCCAAATCATCCCACCCTCGACCTCTCCCACAGAGTCCAAAAGACTGTTCTATACATCTATGTCTCTTTGCTGTCTCGCATACAGGGTTGTCATTACCATCTTTCTAAATTCCATATATATGCGTTAGTATACTGTATTGGTGTTTTTCTTTCTGGCTTACTTCACTCTGTATAATCAGCTCCAGTTTCATCCACCTCATTAGAACTGATGCAAATGCACTCTTTTTAATGGCTGAGTAATACTCCATTGTGTATATGTACCACTGCTTTCTTATCCATTCATCTGCTGATGCTCTCAGTTAACTTCAGTTCAGTTCATTCGCTCAGTAGTGTCCGACTCTTTCCCACCCCATGAATCGCAGCACGCCAGGCCTCCTTGTTCATTACCATCTCTCGGAGTTCACTCAGACTCACGTCCATCGAGTCCATGATGCCATCCAGCCATCTCATCCTTGGTCGTCCCCTTCTCCTTTTGCCCCCAATCCCTCCAAGCATCAGAGTCTTTTCCAATGAGGCAACTCTTCACATGAGGTGGCCAAAGTACTGGAGTTTCAGCTTTAGCATCATTCCTTCCAAAGAAATCCCAGGGCTGATCTCCTTCAGAATGGACTGGTTGGATCTCCTTGCAGTCCAAGGGACTCTCAAGAGTCTTCTCCAACACCACACTTCAAAAGCATCAATTCTTTGGGCGCTCAGCCTTCTTCACAGTCCAACTCTCACATCCATACATGACCACAGGAAAAACCATAGCCTTGACTAGACGGACCTTAGTCGCCAAAGTAATGTCTCTGCTTTTGAATATGCTGTCTAAGTTGGTCATAACTTTTCTTCCAAGGAGTAAACGTCTTCTAATTTCATGGCTGCAGTCACCATCTGCAGTGATTTTGGAGCCCCCCAAAATAAAGTCTGACACTGTTTCCACTGTTTCCCCATCTATTTCCCTTGAAGTGATGGGACCAGAATGCCATGATCTTCGTTTTCTGAATGTTGAGCTTTAAGCCAACTTTTTCACTTTCCTCTTTCACTTTCATCAAGAAGCTTATTATCTCCTCTTCACTTTCTGCCATAAGGGTGGTATCATCTGCATATCTGAGGTTATTGATATTTCTCCTGGCAATCTTGATTCCAGCTTGTGTTTCTTCTAGTCCAGCATTTCTCATGATGTACTCTGCATATACTTTAAATAAGCAGGGTGACAGTATACAGCCTTGACGTACTCCTTTTCCTATTTGGAACCAGTCTGTTGTTCCATGTCCAGTTCTAACTGTTGCTTCCTGACCTGCATACAGATTTCTCAAAGGCAGGTTAGGTGGTCTGGTATTCCCACCTCTTTCAGAATTTTCCATAGTTTATTGTGATCCACACAGTCAAAGGCTTTGGCATAGTCAATAAAGCAGAAATAGATGTTTTTCTGGAACTCTCTTGCTTTTTCCATGATCCAGCAGATGTTGGCAATTTGATCTCTGGTTCCTCTGCCTTTTCTAAAACCAGCTTGAGCATCAGGGAGTTCACCGTTCATGTATTGCTGAATATTGACTCCAAATATGCCTTTTTGATTACACATTCACATTCAGCTATTTGGAGAGAAAGAGGATTCCTCACCACCAAGGGATCACCCATCTCTAATGCCCCTCTAATTACCAAGCTTCTGGAGGCCATCTCACAGCCCACTCAGGCCTCAGTCATCAGGCAAGGTGGAACGGGCCAATGGCATCCTCAAGGCTCATCTGATCAGGTTAACAGGAAATCTCCGTCTCTCCGTCTCTCCTGGGTCGATCTCCTGTCAGCAGCCCTGACCCACATATGGACAACTCCTCATGCTAAGACAGGTTTGACACCTTTTAAACTGCTGTACGGTAGGCAATATCTACTGACCAACCTTCCAGATCCCCCAGTCCCTCCCTCTGGGGACTTACTTGCCCTACTTCACCCCTCCTAAGGTACCTACTCAGAGAACACGCTGACTGTGTCCTCCCTCAACCGGTCGGAGACCATAACCAGAAGATCCTGCCCCCCGCTTTGGCACCAGGAGATCAGGTTCTCCTAAAAAATCTGACACCCTAACCCCTTCAGCCCCGGTGGACAGGGCCTTTCACGGTGGTCCTCACCACCCCTACAGCAGCCAAACTGTGGGGACACGCGTCCTGGTACCACATCACAGGGCTTAAGCGGGCTCCACTACACAGCCTGCCTCCTCCCAAGCCCTTGGAGACATACACCTCTAAAATCTCCAGACCTATCAAGATCACCATTACTAAGACACCCTTGCCTCCCACCAGTGACTAACTTGTCCCATCCAATGCTTGTCTGGCATCATCAGCTGTGGCTGTTGCCAATCGCAGCTTTGACCTTACTCTTTGCCATTGGACTGGCTGTCATTGCTCCCCAGGACTGGCCACTTGCACTCTGACTTTCACTGGCCCTTGCTTACCTTGCCATCTGTTCCCTACTCCTGGGGTGCTATTTCCTTGGGGCACCCTGACCTTGCCATATGACTCTCACCCTAGCCTGCCTTGAAAACTTTATCTTGGCCCTACTACAGGACCTTTGGCTAGCCATTCCGATCACAGACTGTGACTCTTTCAGGTAATTTTTGATCTACATTTACAGGGGACCTTCCTCTTTTTTTTTTTTTTTTTTTACGGAATTTCTCTTTATCACTCTCCTTCTAGTATTATAGTTAAACATGTTCTTGCCACTATTCCTCCTGGCCATGATAATACTAGCTGGACAACCTACGCCCTGCCCCCAGGGCTGTACAGAACAAAGCCGCAGGTGAACTGGGTTCACAGCCTACACTTATGTCCACTGAGAATGTTATGCTCCACCTGCTCAGTCTTGCTTTTACTATAAGCTCTCCGCAGACCTCAGTGGAGACCTGGACAAGGTGGCAGTCTCCTGATGGCATTACAGACCCAGATAACCTCTCTGGCAGGAGTAGCTCTCCAAAATCGAAGGGTCCTAGACCTACTTATGGCCAAGAAACGGGGAACCTGTCAGTTCTTAGGGGAAGACTGTTGTTTCTTCATTAATGCCTTGGAGATAGTTCAGAACAAGGTCCAAGAGTTGAAAAAAACAACCAAAAACCATCAGACTTAGGCCGAGTCAGGCAGTTCCAACTTTTGGGATGGTGGAAGTCATCTTGGGCAAAATGGCTTCTCCCGCTTCTCAGACCCCCTCACCGCCTTGTTCCTCATCCTGTCGATAAGACATTGTTTTTTTCAGATCATCCTCCAGAGGGTCAGGGACCTGACCCAGACGGCTACTGGACGGATGCTAATGGTGGCCGCATATTCCAAACTCCTGTCCAGAGACCCTGAGGCCCCCTAAAGGTCACCAGGATCCGGCCACGACCCTCAGCCCCAACGCCCCAGTTCAGCAGGAAGTAGCCAGAAGTGATAACAGCACCTCTTATCCTATCAAAAGGGTCAGGAATGTAAGGTCGGACCCCAGGGGCCATGATGGGCCACCACTCCTCTCCCTAATAAAGAAGGTCCCTAATAAAACTCCTGGATCCTGGGGAACAATGACAGCACACTTTGCCAGTTGCCATGACGAGCCGCCCCTCATCTCCCCCCCCGGCAGGGGAAGTCCCTAACGGAGGGAGACTCCCAGATCCCAGGGACCAATGACAGCACACTTCACCACTAAAGCCGCCCCACCCCAGCCGCATAGAAAGACCTATCAGCCCGCGCCACCATGAACAAGCAACCTATCCAAACCCCCATCCACTAACACGGCCATCCTCCACAGCATGCATATATAAACAAACTCCTAGCAAGGTCCGGCGCATGGACTTCCTGGACCTGCCTCCTTCGGGTCTGGGAACCCCGCCTGGGAGCGCTTCGTCATTAAAACCTGTTAGATTTTTTTTTTGGTGTACTGGTCGTCTTTACCTAACACCATGGACTCCTCCAGGCAAGAATACTGGAGTGGGTTGCCATTCCCTTCTCCAGGGGATCATCCAAATCCAGGGATAGAACCCAGGTGTCCCATATTGCAGGCAGATTCTTTACCATCTGAGCCACCAGGGAAGCCTAATCAGAAGCCTACCTTCCATTTATCAGGTACTCACTGTGTCTTGGGTGTGATGCTAAGCATTGGCTGGCCAAATCTTATGGAAAAACCCGAAGGAACATTTTGGCCAGCCCAATACTTTTCCATGTGTTCTTTTGAATGTATTCAAACTGCATTTTGAATGACTTACATGGATTCATGGGCTTCCCAGGTGGTGCTAGTGGTAAAGAACTTGCCTGCAAGTGCAGGAGACATGAGACGTGGGTTCAGTCCCTAGGCTGGGAAGATCTCCTAGAGGAGGGCACGGCAACCCACACCAGTATTCTTGCCTGGAGAATCCCTACGGACAGAGGAGCCTGGCAGGCTACAGTCCATGCAGTCACAAAGACTCGGACATGACTGAAGCGACTTAGCCTCTGCTGCACATGGATTCATGTATGTGTATTCTAAATGGCCTCAAAACAACCCTATGAGGGAAGTATTACTGTTGTCATCTGATTGTTTACAAATCTGGAAGGTCACATAGGTATAGCAGGAAGTATAACAAGGACTCAAACTCACGACTGCTGAATCTAAGACCCATGCTCTAACCTCCTCACTTTCCCTCAGCTGTGGCTCCATGTGTCCAAGACTGCAGTCTATGTGTCTATACATGTCTTGGTTTGCACCACTGCCTCTATTTTTCAATTCCTTACACTCCTTGATAGTGAATTCTCTGGTTCTCCTATCCCAAGATTCCTCACTCACCACTTCCTCATCTTCCTGGTGTTTCACAGGCAAAAAACAGAATATACAGGAAGCCAAAAATCATACATTGGCTCCTAAAAATAAATAGAACCCATCTTCTCTCTTTTAAAAAAATATAAATTCATTTGTTTTAATTGAGGCTTTAAGCTTTTTCACTCTCTTCTCTCACTTTCACAAGAGGCTTTTTTTCCTCACTTTCTGCCATAGGGGTCATCTGCATATGACACCATCCTTATGGCAGAAAGTGAAGAGGAACTAAAAAGCCTCTTGATGAAAGTGAAAGTGGAGAGGAAAAAGTTGGCTTAAAGCTCAACATTCAGAAAACGAAGATCATGGCATCCAGTCCCATCACTTCATGGGAAATAGATGGGGAAACAGTGTCAGACTTTATTTTCTGGGGTCCAAAATCACTGCAGATGGTGACTGCAGCCATGAAATTAAAAGATGCTTACTCCTTGAAAGAAAAGTTATGACCAACCTAGATAGAATATTCAAAAGCAGAGACATTACTCTGCCAATTAAGGTCCGTCTAGTCAAGGCTATGGTTTTTCCTGTGGTCATGTATGGATGTGAGACTTGGACTGTGAAGAAGGCTGAGCCCCGAAGCATTGATGCTTTTGAACTGTGGTGTTGGAGAAGACTCTTGAGAGTCCCTTGGACTGCAAGGAGATCCAACCAGTCCATTCTGAAGGAGATCAGTCCTGGGATTTCTTTGGAAGAAATGATGCTAAAGCTGAAATTCCAGTACTTTGGCCCCCTCATGTGAAGAGTTGCCTCATTGGAAAAGACTCTGATGCTGGGAGGGATTGGGGGCAGTAGGAGAAGGGAATGACAGAGGATGAGATGGCTGGATGGCATCACTGACGTGAAGGACGTGAGTCTGAGTGAACTCTGGGAGTTGGCGATGGACAGGGAGGCCTGGTGTTCTGCAATTCATGGGGTCACAAAGAGTCGGACATGACTGAGTGACTGAACTGAATTACTTTACAATATTGTATTGGTTTTGCCATACATCAACATGAATCCGCCCATGGGTATACATGTGTTCCCCATCATGAACACCCCTCCTATGTCCCTCCCCGTACCATCCCTCTGGGTCATCCCATTGCAACAGCCCCAAGCATCCAGTATCATGCATCGAATCTGGACTTGTGATTCATTTCTTATATGATATTATACATGTTTCAATGCCATTCTCCCAAATCATCCCACCCTTTCCCTCTCCCTCTCCCACAGAGTCCAAAAGACTAAAGACTGTTCTATAAATCTGTGTCTCTTTTGCTGTCTCACATACAGGGTTATCATTACCATCTTTCTAAATTCCATATATATGCATTAGTATACTATATTGGTGTTTTACTTTTGGCTTACTTCACTCTGTATAATCGGCTCCAGTTTCATCCACCTCATTAGAACTGATTCAAATGTATTCTTTTTAGTGGCTGAGTAATACTCCATTGTGTATATGTACCACTGCTTTCTTATCCATTCATCTGCTAATGGACATCTAGGTTGCTTCCATGTCCTGGATATTATAAACAGTGTTGCAATGAACATTGGGGTACACGTGTCTCTTTCAATTCTGGTTTCCTCGATGTGTATGCCCAGTAGTGGGGTTGCTGGGTCATAAGGCATTTCTATTTCCAGTCTTTTAAGGAATTTCCACACTGTTCTCCGTAGGGGCTGTACTAGTTTGCATTCCCACCAACACCCTCTCCACACCCTCTCCAGCTATAGACTTTTCATAGCAGCCATTCTGACTGGCCTGAAATAGTACTTCATTGTGGTTTTGATTTGCATTTCTCTGATAATGAGTGATGTTGAGCATCTTTTCATGTGTTTGTTAGCCATCTGTATGTCTTCTTTGGAGAA
The DNA here is from genome assembly GCA_917880005.1 of Nanger dama. Taxonomy (NCBI): domain Eukaryota; kingdom Metazoa; phylum Chordata; class Mammalia; order Artiodactyla; family Bovidae; genus Nanger; species Nanger dama. Next base: position 4,230,756 of record CAKJTW010000085.1, on the reverse strand, counting down.
ATGTCTTTTTAGTTCTTTGGCCCATTTTCTGATTGGGTCATTTATTTTTCTAGAATTGAGCTGCAGGAGTTGCTTGTATATTTTAAAGATTAATTCTTTGTCAGTTGCTTCATTTGCTATTATTTTCTTCCATTCTGAAGTCTGTCTTTCCACCTTGTTTATAGTTTCCTTTGTTGTGTAGAAGGTTTTAATTTTAATTAGGTCCCATTTGCTTATTTTTGCTTTTATTTCCATTATTCTGGGAGGTGGGTCATAGAGGATCCTGCTGTGATTTATGTCGGAGAGGGTTTTGCCTATGTTTCCTCTAGGAGTTGTATAGTTTCTGGTCTTACGTTTAGATCTTTAATCCATTTTGAGTTTATTTTTGTGTATGGTGTTGGAAAGTGATCTAGTTTCATTCTTCTACAAGTGGTTGACCAGTTTTCCCAGCACCACTTGTTAAAAAGATTGTCTTTTCTCCATTGTATTTTCTTGCCTCCTTTGTCAAAGATAGGTGTCCACAGGTACATGGATTTATCTCTGGGCTTTCTATTTTGTTCCACTGGTCTATATTTCTGTCTTTGTGCCAGTACCATACTGTCTTGATGACTGTGGCTTTGTAGTAGAGCCTGAAGTCAGGCAGATTGATTCCTCCAGTTTCATTCTTCTTTCTCAAGATTGCTTTGGGTATTCCAGGTTTTCTGTATTTCCATACAAATTGTGGAATTATTTGTTCTAGCTCTGTGAAAAATACCACTGGTAGCTTGATAGGGATTGCATTGAATCTATAGATTGCTTTGGGTAGTATACTCATTTTCACTATATTGATTTTCCTGATCCATGAACATGGTATATTTCTCCACCTATTAGTGTCCTCTTTGATTTCTTTCACCAGTGTTTTATAGTTTTCTATATATAGGGCTTTTATTTCTGTAGGTAGATAAATTCCTAAGTATTTTATTCTTTTCATTGCAATGGTGAATGGAATTGTTTCCTTAATATCTCTTTCTATTTTCTCATTGTTAGTGTATAGGAATGCAAGGGATTTCTGTTGATTTTATATCCTGCAACTTTACTATATTCATTGATTAGTTCTAGTAATTTTTTGGTGGAGTCTTTAGGGTTTTCTATGTAGAGAATCATGTCATCTGCAAACAGTGAAAGCTTTACTTCTTCTTTTCCAATTTGGATTTCTTTTATTTCTTTTTGTGCTCTGATTGCTGTGGCCAAAACTTCCAAAACTACATTGAATAGTAGGGATGAGAGTGGGCACCCTTGTCTTGTTCTTGAGTTTAGGGGAAATGCTTTCAATTTTTCACCATTGAGGATAATGTTTGTTCTGGGTTTGTCATATATAGCTTTTATTATGTTGAGAAATGTTCCTTCTATTCCTGCTTTCTGGAGAGTTTCTTTATCATAAATGGATGTTGAATTTTGTCAAAGGCTTTCTCTGCATCTATTGAGATAATCATATGGCTTTTATTTTTCAGTTTGTTAATGTGGTGTATTACATTGATTGACTTCCAGATATTGAAGAATCCTTGCATCCCTGGGATAAAGCCCACTTGGTCATGGTGTATGATCTTTTTAATGTGTTGTTGGATTCTGATTGCTAGAATTTTGTTAAGGATTTTTGCATCTATGTTCATCAGTGATATTGGCCTGTAGTTTTCTTTTTTGTGTCATCTTGTCAGGTTTTGGTATTAGGGTGATGGTGGCCTCATAGAATGAGTTTGGAAGTTTACCTTCCTCTGCAATTTTCTGGAAGAGTTTGAGTAGGATAGGTGTTAGCTCTTCTCTAAAATTTTGGTAGAATTCAGCTGTGAAGCCATCTGGACCTGGGCTTTTGTTTGCTGGAAGACTTCTGATTACAGTTTCAATTCCCTTGCTTGTGATGTGTCTAAATTTTCTATTTCTCCCTGGTTTAGTTTTGGAAAATTGTACTTTTATAAGAACTTGTCCGTTTCTTCCACATTGTCCATTTTATTAGCATATAATTGCTGATAGTAATCTCTTATGATCTTTTGTATTTCTGTGTTGTCTGTTGTGATCTCTGCATTTTCATTTCTAATTTTATTGATTTGATTTTTTCTTCCTTTGTATCTTGATGAGTCTGGATAATGGTTTATCAATTTTATTTATACTCTCAAAGAACCAGCTTTTGGCTTTGTTGATTTTTGCTATGGTCTCTTTTGTTTCTTTTGCATTTATTTCTGCCCTAATTTTAAGGATTTCTTTCCTTCTACTAACTCTGGGATTCTTCATTACTTCCTTTTCTAGTTGCTTTAGGTGTAGAGTTAGGTTATTTCTTTGGCTTTTTTCTTGTTTCTTGAGGTATACCTGTATTGCTATGAACCTTGCCCTTAGCACTGCTTTTACAGTGTCCCCACAGGTTTGGGGTTGTTGTGTTTTCATTTTCATTCATTTCTATGCATATTTTGATTTCTTTTTTGATTTCTTCTGTGATTTGTTGGTTATTCAGCAGCATGTTGTCCAGCCTCCATATGTTGGAATTTTTAATAGTTTTTCTCCTGTAATTGATATCTAATCTTACTGCACTGTGGTCAGAAAAGATGCTTGGAATGATATCAATTATTTTGAATTTACCAAGGCTAGATTTATGACCCCAGTGTGATTTATCCTGGAGAAGGTTCCGTGTGCGCTTGAGAAAAAGGTAAAATTCATTGTTTTGGGGTGAAATGTCCTATAGATATCAATTACGTCTAACGGATATATCTTATCATTTAAAGTTTGTGTTTCCTTGTTAATATTCTGATTAGTTAATCTATCTATAGGTGTGAGTTGGGTATTAAAGTCTCCCACTATTTTTGTGTTACTGTTAATTTCCCCTTTCATACTTGTTAGCATTTGTCTTACATATTGTGGTGCTACAACGTTCAGTTCAGTTCAGTCGCTCAGTCGTGTCTAACTCTTTGTGACCCCATGAATCACAGCACTCCAGGCCTCCCTGTCCATCCCTAACTCCCAGAGTTCACTCAGACTCCACTTTCACTGAGTCTGTGATGCCATCCGGCATCTCATCCTCTGTCGTTCCCTTCTCCTTCTGCCCCCAATCCCTCCCAGCATCAAAGTCTTTTCCAATGAGTCATCTCATTGCATGAGGTGGCCAAAGTACTGCAGTTTCAGCTTCAGCATCATTCCTCCCAAAGAAACCCCAGGGCTGATCTCCTTCAGAATGGACTGACTGGATCTCCTTGCAGTCCAAGGGATGACTCTCAAGAGTCTTCTCCAACACCACAGTTCAAAAGCATCAATTCTTCGGGGCTCAGCCTTCTTCACAGTCCAACTCTCACATCCATACATGACCACTGGGAAAGCCATAGCCTTGACTAGATGGACATTAGTCGGCAAACATATGTCTCTGCTTTTGAATATTCTATCTAGTTTGGTCATAACTTTTCTTTCAAGGAGTAAGGGTCTTCTAATTTCATGGCTGCAGTTACCATCTGAAGTGATTTTGGAGCCCCCAAAATAAAGTCTGACACTGTTTCCACTGTTTCTCCATCTATTTCTCATGAAGTGATGGGACCGGATGCCATGAGCTTTAAGCCATTTTTTTCACTCTCCACTTTCACTTTCATCAAGAAGCTTTTTAATTTCTTCTTCACTTTCTTCCGTAAGGATGGTGTCATCTGCATATCTGAGGTTATTTCTCCTGGCAATCTTGATTCCAGCTTGTGCTTCTTCCAGCCCAGCGTTTCTCATGATGTACTCTGCATAGAAGTTAAATAAGCAGGGTAACAATAATACAGCCTTGACGTACTCCTTTTCCTATTTGGAGCCAGTCTGTTGTTCCATGTCCAGTTCTAACTTTTGCTTCCTGACTTGTTGGGTGCATATATAGTTATAAGTGTTATAGCTTCTTCTTGGATTGATATTTTTATCATTATGGAGTGTCCTTCTTTGTCTCTTTTCACAGCCTTTTTTTTTTTTTTAAAATACTTTATTCTACATTACAATACTGTATTTCTTTTGCCATACATTGACATGAATCAGCCACAGGTGTCCACGATCTCCCAGTGAAAAAGCCCCTCCTACCTCCCGCCCCACATCCTCTCCCTGAATCATCCCGTGCACCAGCCCCATGCGTCCTGCATCCTGTATTGAACATAGACTGGAGCTTCATTCTTACAAGATAGTATACGTGTTTCATTGCCGTTCTCCCAAATCATCCCACCCTTTTATCTTATATGAGTGTTGCTACTCCTGCTTTCTTTTGGTCTCTACGTGAAATATCTTTTTCTAGCCATACACTTTCAGTCTGTATGTGTCCCTTGTTTTGAGCTGGGTCTCTTGTAGGCAACATATATGGGGTCTTGTTTTTGTATCCATTCAGCCAGTCGTTGTCTTTTGGTTGGGGCATTCAACCCATTTACATTTAAGGTAATTATCGATAAGTATGACCCCACTGCCATTTACTTTATTATTTGGGCTTCAAGTTTATACACCCTTTCTGTGTTTCCTGTCTAGAGAAGATCCTTTAGCATTTGTTGGAGTTCTGGTTTGGTGGTGCTGAATTCTCTCAGCTTTTGCTTGTCTGTAAAGCTTTTGATTTCTCCTTCATCTTTTTTTTTTTTCTGTACCTGCATACTTGTTTATTTATTTTACATACATAAATAAGTTACATATAAAACATAGTCAAAACCAGAAATTTTAAAAAATGAGATGAACTATAAATATCTCAGGTCCTTGCTGGGTACAGTAATCTGGGCTGTAGGTTATTCTCTTTCATCACTTTAAGTATGTCCTGCCGTTCCCTCCTGGCCTGAAGAGTTTCTATTGAAAGATCAGCTGCTATCCTTATGGAAATCCCCTTGTGTGTTATTTGTTGTTTTTCCCTTGCTGCTTTTAACATTTGTTCTTTGTGTTTGATCTCTGTTAAGTTGATTAATATGTCTTGGGGTGTTTTGCCTTGGGTTTATCCTGTTTGGGATTCTCTGGGTTACTTGGACTTGGTGATTATTCCCTTCCCCATTTTAGGAAGTTTTCAACTATTATCTCCTCAAGTATTTTCTCATGGTCTTTCTTTTTGTCTTCTTCTTCTGGGACTCCTATGATTCGAATGTTGGGGCATTTAACATGGTCTTGGAGGTCTCTGAAATTGTTCTCATTTCTTTTAATTCATTTTTCTATTTTCCTCTTTGATTCATTTATTTCTACTATTCTATCTTCTATTTCACTAATCCTATCTTCTGCCTCCATTATTCTACTATTTGTTCCTCCAGAGGGCTTCTGATCTCATTTATTGCATTATTCATTATATATTGACCCTTTTAATTTTTTCTAGGTCCTTGTTAAACCTTTCTTGCATCTTCTCAATCCTTGTCTCCAGGCTACTTATCTGTGATTCTATTTTGATTTCAAGATTTTGGATCATTTTCATGATCATTATTTGGAATTCTTTATCAGTTTGATTCCCTATCTCTTCCTCTTCTGTTTGGTTTGGTGGCCATTTATCCTGTTCCTTTACCTGCTGGGTATTCCTCTGTCTCTTCATCTTGTTTATATGCTGTGTTTGGGGTGGCCTTTCTGTATTCTGGCAGTTTGTGGCATTCTCTTTATTGTGGGTGCAGTTGTATGGGTGGCTTGTCAAGGTTTCCTGGTTAGGGAAGCTTGTTTCCGGTGTTTTGGTGGGTGGAGCTGGATTTCTTCTCTCTGGAGTGCATTGAACTGTCCAGTAATGAGTTATGAGATGTCAGTGGGTTTGGAGTGACTTTGGGCAGCCTGTATATTGAAGCTCAGGGCTGTGTTCTTGTGTTGCTTGAGAATTTGCATGGTATGTCTTGCTCTGGAACTTGTTGGCCCTTGGGTGGTATTGTTTTCAGTGTAGGTATGGAGGCTTTTGATGAGCTCCTGTCCATTAATGTTCCCTGGAGTCAGGAGTTCTCTGGTGTTCTCAGAATTTGGACTTAAGCCTCCTGCTTCTGGTTCTCAGCCTTATTTTTACAGGAGTCTCAAGACTTCTCCATCTATACAGCACCGTTGATAAAACATCTCCTTTTGAAGGCAATGGGCTGCTTTTCTGGGTGCCTGATGTCCTCTCCTGGCATTTACAAGTTGTTCTGTAAAATTTACTCAGCGTTTAAATGTTCTTTTGATGAATTTGTTGGGGAGAAAGTGGTCTCTCCATCCTATTCCTCTGCCATCTTATGACTGACCGCTTCCCACCTTCTCTCTTTAGAGGTTGGATTAGAAGAAGAGGGATGTCTGATTATATTAATGACCCAGAAACCATTCTCAAGCAGAGACAGTCAAACCAGTAATATTTAGAAAAATAACCAAAATATGACTGCATTTAGCTCTGCAGTGGAACTCTGCTACTTGTTCATGGTTAAATATTAATATCTCAGCTGTTTCTAGCCATCTGATTCACAGGTTATAGATCTGGATAAATGACCTTCCGCAAACTCAATTTGGCTGTCTGCTTCTTAGAAGAAAAAAAGAGTTATCTTCATATTAAGCGTTAGTGAAACCAGGGGTTTTTAGCTGTATCTAGTGCATTCCAAGTCCAAAGAAGCCTATATGAAATTTAAGTTCTAGATGGTTGGAGCTAAAAGGAACATATAGATTTCACCTCTTTCCCTTGTATTGTAGATGAGGTACTGGAGACCCAGAGAAGGAAATAGACCCATCCAAATTCACACAGTTGAGCTACTGGCAGAGTCAGACCTTGACCTGGATTGCAGCCATCACCCTTATTTTAAATTAAATTATTTTTATTTCTAAATTAATTTTTATTAGAGTATAGTAACTTTACCACCGTTGTTTTATATGAATGAGGCTGAGGCCCAGAGATTTGTCAAAGGTCACAAGGCCAGAGATGGTAAAAAGGCTGGGTTGATATATATGCTCTGCCTCCATAGCTCACATTCCCAAGTAGCCAAAGGAATTGATTAGATAGCTTTTACATGCATGGTTTCTTATTTTTTTTTAAATGTTTATTTATTTATTTATTAAAAAAATTAAATTTATTTATTTTTTTAATTACAATACTGTATTTGTTTTGCCATACATTGACACGAATCAGCCATAGGTGAACACAATCTCCCAATGCCGAAGCCCCCTCCCACCTCCCACCCCACATCCTCTACTTGAATCATCCTGTGCATCAGCCCCATGCATCGTGCATCCTACATTGAACATAGATTGGCGCTTTTTCTTATCTCAGGTCACAAGCTCAATCGTGTGAAAGTGAAAGTGAAGGGAAGCCTGGCAGGCTACAGTCCATGGGGTCTCAAAAAGTCAGATACGACTGAGCGACTGAACTGAACTGCACTGAGATGAGCCGTGTGGCCTTCCTCCCATCGTATCCCTGCTTCCCCTTGCCATTCTCACCTGGTGTGACCATGATCCTGAATCCCATGCTCATTATGTTTTTGCTTTTGTGTTGATTTAACTTTAATACATCTACATGTTCAAAAGCATCAGTTCTTTAGAGCTCAGCTTTCTTTAGGGTCCAACTGTCACATCCATACATGACTACTGGAAACTTCCAATGTCAATACAAAGCTTATTCTTTGTATTGGAAAAGCCATAGATTTGACTATATGAATCTTTGTCAGCAGAGTGATAATATATACGGATTAATTTCAGTTACTACACCCTTTAAAAGTACAGTGTTTTAAACACTTTATATTATTATATTTTAAGACACTTTTTATTTTGGAATAATTTTATATTTGCATAAGTGCTGCAAAGACAACACAGTGAGTTCCCATATAGCTTTCACTCAAGTTTCCACTAATGCCAGTATCTTACACAACTATAGCACATTCTCCAAAATGAAGAGATTAATGTTATTCGTATATTACTATTAAATAAACTTCAGCATTTATTCATATTTCATCAGTTTTTCAACTAATAGCCTTTTTCAGTTCCAGGCATCCATCCAGGATACATCACAATTAACCAATACAGTATTGTAAAGTAAAATAAAATAAAAAATATATATATATTAAAATGTCCTTTCAGGATCGAACAAATTAAAAATTTTGTAATACCCACCACAAAGATATATGTGTATCTAACACTCAATAAATATTTATTGTAAGTTAAAAAAAAATAAATAAATGGAAAGAACCAACCAATTAGAGAAACAGTTGAGAGAAGGTGCTTCTTTTCTAAAGCAAATTATTCATTGGATTTTGCAGTTGTGTGTGTTTCTCAGGGAATGACAGTAAGGAAGAGTGGGTGGTGGGAGGTTGGGAATAATTAACTAATTGATTAATTAAAGGAGGCTTTTTTTTTCCATTTTTTTTTAGGAGCCACAGATGTTATCGAGAGTTCAGAAGAATATAAAGAGCCCCCAAATGAATCCAAATTGCCCCTGACTCTCAGACCACCCATCCTCATTTCTGCCTACCCTGACTCTACCACCATACCAGTTAACAATATTTTGTTGACACCAAAAACAGTTCTTTGGGGGAATTTCCTGGTGGTCCACTGGCTAGGACTCCACACTCTCTCTTCCAAGGGCCTGGGTTCAGGGGACGAAAATTCTACAAGTGGTGCAGGAAAAAAAAAAAAATTCTTTTGTTGGACTATCTCCATGTTATCTTAGCAGGTAAATAACTATCAGGAAATCTCCATCTCAGTGGCCAAGTGAGAGAGAGAAAAAATCACCATGAACTCAAGAGTAGGAAACAAAAATATATGAATCTTCCTATCTGTAACGCCCAGATTAGTTGTTTGGTTGCTCAGTCCTGTCCGACTCTTTGCGATCCCGTGGGCTGCAGCAGGCTGGACTTCCCTGTCCTCCACTATCTCCCAGAGTTTGCTCAAGTTCATGTCCATTGAGTTAGTGATGCTATCCTGACACCCCGATTAGACCCCAATGCAAAGTTTCTTCTTTCCTCCCTCCCTCTCTCACCTACCTTCCTTTCTTTCCCTCCTTTCCTCCTTCCCTTCCTTCTGTTCTTTTTCTCTTTTTCCTTTTCTTCCATCTCTCATTTTTTCCCTTGCTCTCCCTTTCTATCTTTGTGCCTTTAGAGGAGACATTTAACAAGTCCAATAATCTTCTACAGTTTTGTCAGAAGGACTTTTTCCCTGAGGATCAACGTGCAGGCCAAGCTCAGGAAAATGTGTAATCATGGTGTAAGTGATTTAGAGGAAATTTTGGACCATCAGTTAGTAAATTTGGGTTTCAGTCTAAACACTGTTACTTGACACATATGTGACTTTCTAGAATTCACTCACTGGCTTCTCTGCCTCCATTTCATCATCTATGAAATGGGAGAGTTTTACTTAACTTTATTCATCTCAAGGAATTGCTTTGAGAAGCAAATGAGACAATGCATGTGAAGATTCCTTTGGGGGCAAAGGGACAAAAAAGCTATTTTAGGCCAGCTACGCTTATTAATAAGAATAAGAAGGTGATTGTGTGCCAATCAGACTGAGCTGATTCTCCATCACGCTTTGTTCTCAAAGCTGAATGTTGGCATTCTTGGTTTCATTCAAAAATGTCTCAAGCTTTCTGTGTTGCTAGTGCGAAGATGAAAAATTGATTGTGACCTGTTAAGATTTTAGATGTTTCCATTTCCAAGACAAGGCATCAGATGTAAAAATGAAAAGAAGAGAAAGACAAATTTAGGCTTTGTCTTCCCATCACCCAAGGAATTGGCTGAGAAGTGAAAAATTAAATCAAATACATGCTTTGACTATGTGTAACCAAGCAAATCAGAGAAAGCAATGGCAACCCACTCCAGTGTTCTTGCCTGGAGAATCCCATGGACGGAGGAGCCTGGTGGGCTGCCATCTATGGGGTTGCACAGAGTTGGACACGACTGGAGTGACTTAGCAGCAGCAGCAGCAACCAAGCAAATAGCTCTAAGTGACTTTTTTATTGTATTGACTAGATCTTCTGGTTTTTGGAGGTCATAAGAGCCTATTTATGTATCAATTCTGTATTAACAAAGCCAAGGAGATTGCACCACTAAGAATTCCCACAGAAAATGGACTCCCCCATCTTCCATTCACAGAATATATTTGATGTGAGATAGATTTCAGTTGATATGAAAATAACTCTAATTACAGTAAATTGTTTGGTCTTTATTCTGTACTTCTTATCTCCTTTCCTGAAATGTTAATGCTTTGACCCATTTTTCAGCTGCTTCAGAAGCATAAATAAAAACGCTGATTATCCTCACTGATTTCCTATCCCCCAGTGCTCCTGAAAGGTACATTTTGTGTCTGTGTTACAGCTCATAAGTGCAAAACAAAAATAAAATTGTTGCTGATGGGCTCTAGATATGTGATAATAAGCAGATCATCTTGACTCAAATTTGAATTCCTTCATACATTAAATAATATTATGCATTATCTAATATTTATTAGGCAGTTCAGTTCAGTTCAGTTCAGTTCAGTCACTCAGTCGTGTCTGACTCTTTGCGACCCCATGAATCACAGTACGCCAGGCCTCCTCTCTCATCACCATCTCCCAGAGTTCACTCAGACTCACGTTCATCGAGTCTGTGATGCCATCCAGCCATCTCATCCTCTGTCGTCCCCTTCTCCTCCTGCCCCCAATCCTTCCCAGCATCAGAGTCTTTTCCAATGAGTCAACTCTTCACATGAGGTGGCCAAAGTATTGGAGTTTCAGCTTTAGCAACATTCCTTCTAAAGAAATCCCAGGGCTGATCTCCTTCAGAATGGACTGATTGGATCTCCTTGCAGTCCAAGGGACTCTAAGAGTCTTTTCCAACACCACAGTTCAAAAGCATCAATTCTCAGCCTTCTTCACAGTCCAACTCTCATATCCATACATGACCACAGGAAAAACCAGTAGGGTTCAAAATAAATGCATATGTGCTAGAATGATGGTTATGGAATAATTATAATTATGATAGTAAAAAACACCATCATTGAGTTAAGTATGTTTGATTTCATTTACTCTCACAACACCACCTCTTTTTCTTTTTGACTACGTTGCTCAGCCTGTGGGATCTTAGTTTACTGACCAGGGACCTAACTCACACCCCATGCATGGAAGCACAGACTCTTAATCACTGGGAGGCTAGGGAATTCCCAACACTCCCCTTTTTATCCCCATTTTACAGATAAGGAAATTAAGTTTCAAATGGGTTAAGTAATAGCTCAATCAAGGTCATATAATGAGAAAGCTAAGATTTGAACTGAGATCACAGTGGCTAAAGTTCTTACTTTGTTTACTACTTCCTGCTGCTGCTGCTGAGTCACTTCAGTCGTGTCCGACTCTGTGCGATCCCAGAGACGGCAGCCCACCAGGCTCCCCTGTCCCTGGGATTCTCCAGGCAAGAACACTGGAGTGGGTTGCCATTTCCTTCTCCAGTGCATGAAAGTTAAAGGTTAAAGTGAAGTCGCTCAGTCGTGTCCGACTCTTAGTGACCCTGTGGACTGCAGCCCACCAGGCTCCCTCTGTACATAGGATTTTCCAAGCAAGAGTACTGGAATGGGGGTGCCATTGCCTTCTCCTAGAGCAGGCCTAAATGGGGCCAAAATCTCAAGAACTCAGGACAGGAGATAAGAGTTACTCATTTAAGAGAACTATAATTATGATGGAGGTAGCTGTGCCTCTGTGAGGGGAGAAGGAGGGCCACAGTCTCCACATTCATCAGGGGCTGCTGTGATCCATTCTTATGAAAATCCCACGGTCAGGTGAACCCACCAGGCACACATCTCTACTGATTCCCATCACTGCCCAAAGTGGTCAGCTCCACTGATTCTTTCTCAGCTCCACAATGCACTGACTGTACTCCAGATCCAAAGAAAACAAAGAGCCAGTACTTCAAAAGGCAGCAGGAACTGAACTGCATACTTCTAATGGGTAAATTTTGTGGTATTTGAAAAATAAAAAAGAAGACTGCAGGGGAGGGCCAATGATTTCTTCACTTCTTCACTCACTCATTCAAGACCATTATTCCCCTAACCGATTCCTTTAAGCCGCTTGGCTATATCACTTTCTTCATTGCTGTCATCTACTCCCAGCTCTACTCAGTCCTCAGAGGCCTTTACAGCTCATGTTCACCTAACTCAGGTCACTCGGACCCAATTGAACAAATTCTGTACATAGGAAAGGACAGCTCAGAGTACCAGCTGAACTTTTATTTCTAATTAGGAATATAAGCTCTGAAACTTCAGATCTGATTTGTCCCCAATTTGACACTTTCTTGATAATGCAAACCTTGTACAAGTTACTTAACCTCTTTGAGCCTCAGTCTGTTGAAAATGGAAATACCACTACTCACTGTGAAGATGAAATATAGAAAGTCAAAGAACTTGGCTTCTGATACCTAGCTCCAGTTAGGTCAGATGTTCGTTCAACCTGGACATCTAAATTAGGACTCATATGGACCTAATTAAACTTAAAAGTTTTTGCACAGAAAAGGAAACCATAAACAAGATGAAAAGACAACCCTCAGAATAAGAGAAAATAACTGCAAATGAAGCAACTGACAAAGCACTAATCTCCAAAATATACAAACAGCTCATGCAGCTCAACATCAGAAAAACAAACAACCCAACTAAAAGTGGGCAAAAGACCTAAGCAGACACTTCTCCAAAGAAGACATCCAGATGGCTAACAAACAGATGAAAAGATGCTCAACACCACTTACTATTAGAGAAAGGCAAATCAAAACTACAGTGCACTATCACCTCACACAGGTCTGAATGGCCATCATCAAACAATCTACAGATAATAAGTGCTGGAGAGGATGTGGAGAAAAGGGAACCTTCTTGCACTGTTAGTGGGAATGTAAGTTGATATAGCCACTATAGAGAACAGAATAGAGATTTCTTTATAAACTAGGAATAAAACTACCATATAACCCAGCAATCCCACTACTGCACATATACCTTGAGGAAACCATAATTGAAAAAGACACATGTACCAATGTTCATTGCAGCACTATTTACAGTAGCTAGGACATGGAAGTAACCTAGACGTCTATCGACAGATGAATGGATAAGGAAGTTGTGGTATATATATATACAATGGAATATTACTCAGCAATAAAAAGAAATGAATTTGAGTCAATTTTAGTGAGGTGGATGAACCTAGAGCTTGTTATACCAAGTGGAGTAAGTCAGAAAGAGAAAAATTACCAAGTGAAGTAAGTCAGAAAGAGAAAAATATTGTATATTAACACACACACACACACACACACACACACACATATATATGGAATCTAGAAAAATGGTACTAATGAACCTATTTGCAGGGCAGCAGTGGTGCAATATACTGTATTAGAATACCTTCTAGAGATGGTAAAACATAATATATTAGATCAAGCAGAGAGGGAGATAGGAAATGTATATGATAATGGCAGGGGTGGGGTTTGCAATCTTAGGATAACCATATTGAGAAGATGACATTTGAACAGGTCAAGAAAGTGAGCCATGTGGATATCTAGAAGAGTGTTCCAAGCAGGAGTAGCAAATTCAAAGGTCCTAAGGTGAGACAGTGCCTGGTATGGTCAAGGAACAGCAAGGAGACTGGTGTGGCTGGAGAAGACAAGAGTGAGGGGGAAAGTGGTAGCAAGATGAGGTCATAGAGGGAACAGGGCCAGATCACAGAGGGCTTTGAAAATCATACTCAGAATGTTGATTTTAACTATGAGAGCAATGTTGAACTGTTAGAGGATTTTGAGCAGAGGAGTGTCATCTGATTTGTGTTCTCACTGAATCATTATGCCTCCTATGTTGAGAATATACTTATGGTGGACAGGGCTGAAGCAAGAACATCAGTTAGAAGCCTACTGTAATAATCCATGAGAGAGATGATGGTGACTTGGGCCAGGGTGGCAGAATATGGTAAGAAGTGCTCAGATTCCCAATCAGTTTTGAAGGTAGAGCTGAAAAAATTTTCTGATAGATCAGATGCTAGGGTTACCCCCAAGGTTTTGGATCTTACCAGAAGGAATAAAGAGTTGCCATTTACTGAGATGTGAATTTACTGAGATGTGAAAGAGTAGGTTTGGGGGAGGAAGATCATGAACTGCATTTAGACAAATGAAGTTTAAAATACTTAACTGACATCTAAGTGTAGATGTCACATAGGTAGTTGGAGTCAGTGCTGTATTGATGATATATAAAATTAACACCCTGAATGAGATCCTCTAAGGGACAAGTGTAGATGGAGAGAAGAGTTACCACAACTGAGCCCTGAGCACTCCAACATTTAGAGGACAGGAAGATGAGGAGAATTCAACAAAGGACACTGAGAAGTGGCCACTGAAGTAAGGGGATATAGAAGTGAGTATAGCATCCTTCAAGCTAAGTGAGGAAAGCATTTCAAGGAAGAGTGAGTGACCATTTATGAAAAAGTGTACTGAGGGGTCAAGCAAGATGAGAACTGGGAAATAAGCCTTGGATTTAATAATATAGATGAGTGACATCATCAGTGGGTGACCTTGATCAGAGCAGTTTTAGAGAAGTAGAGGGAGTCAATGCATTGTTAAAATAGAAGAAAGGAAGTGGGAGTCTGAGAGTAGAGACAACCCTTTCCAAGGAGTTTTTCTATAAGGGGGAAAATAGAGCCATAGCTGGAGGGGGGAGTGGAGTCATAAAATATTCAGGGCACTGTTAAGGAGGAAAAGTGAGTTGCAGAATAACAGTAATTGCTAGCATTAACTGAGGGGTAAATGTATGTTAGACATTGTCCCAAGTACTTTCTTACTATCAGGAGTGCTGAGGTCAAAGGGTGATTTGCACTATTAAATAGGCTGAGTGTGATAAGAGCAGAGTGAGAGATGGGGAATGTAGTGGGATATAAGGGCTGCAGTAGGGCCTATCACCCTAGCAAGTATTATTACCATCACTGCATCCCTGCCTATGAGGTAGGCAGTATCATTACTCTTACTTTGCAGATGATAAAATGGAGGCAAAGAATATTTGAGGACATTCTCTAATGATGTATAAGAGGTAAGTGCTAAAATGGGGATTTGAATTCAGGCAGGTTGACACTAGAACCTATGCTTTTAACTTTCCTATGATACCACTTACATCATTTACACAAGTAAGCCCCCAATTTTTATATTAGTATATATTCATATGTATCTTACTTCACAGAGAAAGATTTGGAGGGATATGTATCAAACTGGTAATGGTGGTTATCTTGGACTATGGAACTGAGATGAGACAGGCCAAGAGGGACATCATTCATTCTGTATTATGATTTGAAAAGTTAGTAAAGAGAATAATGAATATAGCCATGTATTATATCTGTAATTTAAAATAGTTTTTGGAGAAACTAATAGGTTCTACTTCTGGTAATGACCAACTAAATGCCTATTGGACCAACCCTCCTGAAGATAAAAATATAAACTCTGGACAAAATTTGAAAAACAACTCCATCAAGCAACTAAAATGCAACAGAAAGTGAATAGATTCTGGTGAGTCAATACTTGGTCAAAGAAAATGACAAAGGATGTTTCCTTTTTTTACAATTTCTGGCTGAGGGCAGGCCCTCATCCTTGCCATATTGAGTCAACTAATACTCTGATACAAAACTAGAAGGTTTTCAGAACTGAGGAACCACAAGGTAGAGTTCGGGGCAACCACAGATGCTAGAAAGTACAGGACAACTCTCAGAAAGGAAAGTTGAAAAGAGAAGGTGCAAATTCTGTGTATAAATTCTTCTGTTGACTTTTGAACTTTAGAGGTACAGCATGGACTCCAATAAGTTCAGCTCAGGATAAAGAACGGATCTGAGATTAAGCTGCCACTTAGGAGTCAGAGTTTGTTGTTAAAGTCCAGCCAATACCAATGCCTGTTAGAATAAAAACATCAATAGTCTTCAAGGAAATATAACATTAAACAGAGTTCCCACAATCTAATATTCATGAAACCCAAGTTACAATCTGAAACTGTGTGATAGATGCAGTATCAGGAAAATATGACCCATTCTCTTGAGAAAAAACCTTCAGTGAAGACCAAATCTGAAATGACTCATGTCAAATTAGTAAGCAGGGCTTTTTTTATTTTTATTTTTTCTTGTCTTTCTTGTTTCTTTTTTAATTATTATTATTTTTAATACTTTATTCTATATTACCAATCAAAAAATGGGCCAAAGAACTAAATAGGCATTTTTCCAAAGAAGACATATGGATGGCTAACAAACACATGAAAAGATGCTCAACATCACTCATTATCAGAGAAATGCAAATCAAGACCACAATGAGGTACCATTTCACACCAGTCAGAATGGCTGGGATCCAAAAGTCTACAAGCAATAAATGCTGGGGAGGATGTGGGGAAAAGGGAACCCTCTTACACTGCTGGTGGGAATGCAAACTAGTACAGCCATTATGGAAAACATTGTGGAGATTCCTTAAAAATTGCAAATAGGGCTTTTTAAAAAAATTTAAATTTATTTATTTTCATTGGAGGCTAATTACTTTACAAATATTGTATTGGTTTTGCCATACATCCACATGAATCCGCCACGGGTGTACACGTGTTCCCCCATCCTGAATCCCCCTCCCGCCTCCCTCCCCATACCATCCCTCTGGGTCATCCCAGTGCACCAGCCCCAAGCATCCTGTATCCTACATAGAACCTAGACTGGCGATTCATTTCTTTTATGATATTATACATGTTTCAATGCCATTCTCCCAAATCATCCCACTGTCTCCCTCTCCCACAGAGTCCAAAAGACTGTTCTAAGCAGCTATTGTAACTATGCTCAATGAAGGAAAACATGCCTAAAATGAATGCCAAGATTGGGAATTTCAACAGAGAAATAGAAACTATAAATTA
This sequence comes from Nanger dama, assembly GCA_917880005.1. Classification (NCBI taxonomy): domain Eukaryota; kingdom Metazoa; phylum Chordata; class Mammalia; order Artiodactyla; family Bovidae; genus Nanger; species Nanger dama. The sequence continues at coordinate 4,214,022 of CAKJTW010000085.1, read as the reverse complement.
AATTCTTTAAACTAAAAAATACAATATCGAAGACATTTTATAAAATAGTAAAGGGACTCAAGAGTAGAGTGCAGGTGATAAAGGAAAGAATTGGTGAATTTGAAGATCGACCCATAGAAATTATCCAGTCTGAATAAAAAATAAAAAAAAAAGGAAAATAAAATCCCATAAACTAATACATAACCTCAAGGGTCAGTGAGGCAATATCAAAAGATCCTTCCTTTCAGAAGGAAAGGAGAGGCAGAGTGAAGCAGGGGAAAAGCTTCTTTGAAGAACAAAGGGCTGAAAATATCTCAAATTTAGTGAAGGATATACATTCACAGATTCAGGAACTTCAGTAAACCCAAGAAGGATATATACAAAGAAAGCCATTCCTAGGAAAATCATAGTCAAACTGATTGATCAAAGATAAAGAGAAAAATCTTGAAAACAGGCAAAGAAAATGATGCATTATATAGGGGACTAGTGATTCAATAATCTAGAAATGATCTATATGTTGGAATTAGCAGGAAAAAATGGAGTGAAGAAGACAGTTGAATAATATCTTTAGAGTATTAAAAGGGAAAAAAATTCTTAACCTAGAGTTATATATCCAGAGAAATTATCCATCAAGAATAAAAGTAGAATGAAAATAGTTTTACACAGAAGAAAACTAAGATTTTGTGTCCAGCAAATTTGTACTACAAAAAATGATAAAAGGAGTTCTTCAGGTTGAGGGAAATGATACCATATAAAAACTGGAATCTTCAGGAAGAAATGAACAATTTCAGAAATGGTAAATATCTAGTAAATGTGAAAACTATTTCCCTTTTAGTTTCTTAAAAACATATAGCTGTTTAAAGCAAAGACAATGTTGTGTTGGATGCAAAATGTATGAAGATGAAAAGAATGTCTATATGTGTAAAGTTACTTTGCTGTACAGCAGGGATTGGCACAGCATTGAAAATATACTATATTTCAATTAAAAAATATTTTAAATGTATGGGGGTGTAATGTATGACAACTAGAGCACACAGATGGGAACTGAGGTAAATTGACTTAAATAGCTACAATGGTTCTATATTTTATGTGAAAAGACAAAAGATTAACTATAAGTAGACAATGAAAAATTAAGGGAAACTGGATATCCAAACAGAAAAAAAAGTAGACCTCCATCCCTATCTCAAGTCATATTCAAAAATGTATATGAGTAGGTACATATACTTAATGTAAAAACTTAATCCATAAATCTTTTAGAAGAAAACACAGAAGTGTACCTCTATGACCTGGGGATAGGCAACATTTTTTAGATAGGACACAAAGAGCAATAATCATACAATTTAAAAATCAATAAATTAAACTTCATCAAAATTAAAAGACACCATTAAGAAAATACATATAAGCTGCATGTGTGTGTGCATGTTAAGTCGCTTCAGTCGTGTCTACTGTTTGCAACTCTGAGGACTCTAACCTGTCAAGCTCCTCTGTCCATGGAATTCTCCAGGCGAGAATACTGAGTGGGTTACCATTTCCTTCTCCAGGGGATATTCCCAACTCAGGGAATGAACCCATGTCTTCTGTGGCTGCTGCATTGCAAATGGATTCTTTACCACCAAGCCGCCAAGGAAGCCCATAAGCCACATACTAGGAGAAAATATTTACAATGTATCTGGTAAAGGACTGATATCTGGGATATATAAAGATGAATAATCTAATAAAATGGGCAAAATATTTGAACAGACTCTTCACAAAATAAGATATGTGAATGGCCAATAAACACATGAATATGTAATCCACATCATCAGTCATTAGGAAATCACTTACTAAAATAACAATGAAAAAACAAATAAAACCACAATACCACTACACATCCACAAGAATGGCTAAAATTAAATAGACTGACAACACCAAAATTTGACAAGAATTTGGAGCCACTGGAATTTGCATACATTTTTGGTGGGAATGTAAAATGGTAGAATCGCTTTGGAAAAGTAGTTTGCAGTTTCTTATAAAACTAAATGTACAGCAACCATAATACTGAAAAATTATACTCCTCAGTATTTTCAGAGGAGAAATGAAATCATTAGTCCACACAAAACCTGTATATGAATGGTCATAGCATCTTTATTCATAATACCTCCAAACTGGAAATAATTCACGGGTCCAGTAGTAGGTGAAAACTGGTATAGTCATACAATGGAATATTACTCAGCATAAAAAGGAATGAATTGCTGATACACACAACAGCATGGGTAAAACTTTAAAATATTATGCAGAATGAAGAATCCTAGCACAAAAAAGAATAAACTTCATGGCTCTATTTAAAGTTCTAGAATAGGCAAAGTTAATCTATGATAAAAATACAAACAAAATGCAGCCAGGGATAAGAGGAGGAACCGAATGCAGAGGGGCATGAGGAACTTTCTGAAGTTTTGGTAACGTTCTATATCTTGAAAGAGGTCCAGGTTACATGTGTATTAATTTTTCATTTCTCACTGGTGGTTTAATGAAGACATATGCATCTCATTTTTATGTAACTTTAATTTAAAAAAATGTACCCTAAACCAATGCTGAGCTCTAGTTCATGATAGGTATGCTGAAGTTTTTAGGAAGAAGTGTATCGTCATCTGTAACTTACTTTGACATGCATCAAATAATAAGGGTGATAAATGGATAGAGGGATCAAGAGATGAAGTGTGTGATAATACAATATAAACTGTAGAATATAGGTGTTTGGTATATAGGTGTTTACTGTGAAATTCTTTCAACTTCTTTGCTTTTAAATATTAATAAAATATTAGAGACAAAATAATGGTGGTTATGATTTATCCAGGTGTCCCTCATCTCCGCACATCTCTCCCTCTGTCTGATTTCTTAATGCTCACCCATATTTAGGATCTGAATTGCCCTCTCTTATTTTATTCCTAGCTTATGACTTGTACCCTCACACTTCTTACTCCCCAGTGTTGCCCATAATTCACATCTCCCTCACTAACTCCGTTTCAGAATATCCGCAGATAAGGGATGTGATCAACTTATCCACTGGACCCTTCCAAGGGCCCTACCCCATCGGATGGAACCTCCCAGCTCAGGCTCCAATAGTGCTCCTTGGCTCCCACTGAAAAGGATTAGCTTGCAGAGATACAAGCTCACAGAGCAGAGGAAATTGCAATGGACACACAAAAGCATCCATCTTGGCCTGTACAGTTGAAGATGGCCTTGTGTGGCGCTTTTGTTCTACCTTATATCTAGATCAAGCATTTTCCCTCAGTTTATTTCAGAGACTGTACAGAAATCAGGGTCCAGGTAGTGTCCACAGGGCCCTCCCATGAAGTTCAGAGATCTTACAGATCCAACAGGCTTGATCACTGGTTCTCATCTTTATGTTCCTGAGTGATGGTTGTGAGTCAAGCTTAAAAGGAAATAAGTCTCCAAAACCTCCAGAACTGGATGCCAGAATATCTAGTCCAGTGGTTCTCACCCTTCAGTTCAGTTCAGGTCAGTTCAGTCGCTCAGTCATGTCTCTTTGTGACCCCAAGGACTATAGCATGCCAGGCCTCCCTGTCCATCACCAACTCCCAGAGTTTACTCAAACTCATGTGCATTGAGTCTGTGATGCCATCCAGCCATCTCATCCTCTGCCATCCCTCTCTCCTCCCACCTTAAATCTTTCCCAGCATCAGGGTCTTTTCAGATGAGTCAGTTCTTCGCATCAGGTGGCCAAAATATTGGAGTTTCAGCTTCAGCATCAGTCCTTCTAATGAATATTCAGGACTGATTTTCTTTAGGATGGACTGGTTGGATCTCCATGCAGTCCAAGGGACTCTCAAGAGTCTTCTCCAACACCACAGTTCAAAAGCATCAATTCTTTGGCACTCAGCTTTCTTAAGAGTCCAGCTCTCACATCCATACATGACTACTGGAAAAACCATAGTTTTGACTAGATGGACCTTTGTTGGCCAAGTAATGTCTCTGCATTTTAATATGCTGTCTAGGTTCATCATAGCTTTTCTTCCAAAGCACAAGTCTTTTAATTTCATGGCTGCAGTCAGTCACCATCCTCAGTGATTTTGGAGCCCCTCAAAATAAAGTCTGTCACTGTGTCCACTGTTTCCCCATCTATTTGCCATGAAGTGTGGGACCAGATGCCATGATCTTAGTTTTCTGAATGTTGAGTTTTTTTTTTTCTCTTTAGGGTGTTACCTTGCAATTTCAACAGAACTTTATTAAAATATATTTTATTTTATCAAGATACTTGTTCCATTTATTTTTTAATGTATAAAAGTTTTACAAAATTATTTTGTATTCATAAATACAAAAATTTATGTCTTCATCAATTCAAAAAATTTAAAGAAATTTATGTATTCATCAATGCATAAAATACATAAAAATTTATGTATTCATAAATGCATAAAATTTAAAGAATATGGACCTGGAAAGGAACAGGTCTGAGTTTGAATACTGTTGCTATCACTTACTAGTTTGAATCACCCAAGTTCACAACTTCAGTTTCTTTATCTGAATGGTGAGTTTTAAGCCAACTTTTTCACTCTCCTCTTTCACTTTCATCAAGAAGCTCTTTAGTTCTTCTTCACTTTCTGCTGTAAGGGTGGTATCATCTGCATATCTGAGGTTACTGATATTTCTCCCAGCAATCTTGATTCCAGCTTGTGGTTCATCCAGTCTAGCATTTCTCATGATGTACTCTGCATATAAGTTAAATAAGTAGGGTGACAATATATAGCCTTGATGTACTCCTTTCATGATTTGGAACCAATCTGTTACTCCATGTCCATCCAGTTCTAACTGTTCCTTCTTGACCTGCATAAAGATTTCTTAGGAGGCAGGTAAGGTGGCCTGGTATTCCTATCTCTTTCAGAATTTTCCAGTTTATTGTGATCCACACAGTCAAAGGCTTTGGCATAGTCAATAAAACAGAAGTAGATGATTTTCTGGAACTCTCATTGCTTTTTCAATGATCGAACGGATGTTGGCAATTTGATCCCTGGTTCCTCTGCCTTTTCTAAATCCAGCTTTAACATCTGGAAGTTTACTGTTCACGTACTGTTGATGCCTGGCTTGGAGAATTTTGAGCATTACTTTGATAGCATGTGAGATGAGTGCAATTGTACAGTAGTTTGGGGAAGGCAATGACACCTCACTCCAATACTGTTGCCTGGAGAATCCCAGGAACAGGGGAACCTGGTGGGCTGCCGTCTATGGGGTTGCACAGAGTCGGACACGACTGTAGCGACTTAGCAGCAGCAGTGCAGTAGTTTGAGCATTCTTTGGCATTGCCTTTCTTTGGGATTGGAATGAAAACTGACCTTTTCCAGTCGTGTGGCCACTGCTGAGTTTTCCAAATTTGCTGGCCTATTGAGTGCAGCAGTTTAACAGCATCAACTTTTAGGATTTGAAATAGCTCAACTGGAATTCCATCACCTCCACTAGCTTTGTTTGTAGTGATGCTTCCTAAGGCCCATTTCACTTTGCATTCCAGGATGTCTGGCTCTAGGTGAGTGATCACACCATCTTGATTAACTGGGTCATGAAGATATTTTTTGTATAGTTCTTCTGTGTATTCTTGCCACCTCTTCTTAATATCTTCTGCTTCTGTTAGGCTACACATTAAAATTACCTGGGCACTGATGTTTCTAAGGCTCCCTAAATGATTCTAGTGTGCAGGGCAAACGAGTTGGATTATCTCACTGGGATTAACTGGTATAGCCATACCCACTGTGAAGATACTGAGAAATACTTTCAATGAAATTAGTAAATGCCCCAAGACTTGAGTGCCTTGGACACCTTATCTCTTCCACTCCAGAGCCCCCAGACATTCCCACAATCAGTTATTAAATGGTTAATGCCTGTTCACCAAGAGTCCTTCAGAACCCTGCTTCAGCATTTAGCCAGATTTCGTTCTAAATAGTCAGTGCCCAGTACTGCACCCATTATTAAATACTTCAAATGCCACTTCTGTATCCATTGCTGAGAACCACTGATCTGGTCAGTTCAGACAAGCATCTGAATCTTTTATCTGTACCACACTAAATAACTAGTCTGACTACATTGCTACCTTTGTCCATGCATATAACCAGGCTTATGATTTTAAGCAAGTCATTTCCTCACCCTGAATTCCATCTGAAAAATAATAGGGTTTAACTAGTTCGTCTTGAAGCACGCTTCAGACTCTGAATTGTAAGGCACTGTGGTTCTGTGAATCACAAATTCAGCAAAGCTAAAAGCATCTCCAAGAGAAGTGAAAGCCAAATTGATTTAACCTCCTGCACACTGACCCAAACCAGCCAAAGAAAACTCAGAGTGCATGCTAACTGTATATTGCTCTTCTTAGGAGACACAAATCTTTCTTAAAGCTGCACACCTCCCCCAACCCACCAAGTAATGGCTTGGAACTTGAAGCCTGGAAATGAATTCTTCCCAGCTTGAGACAAAGATGAAAATATTGTTAGAGCTAATTATGAGTTATCCAATCTGCTTTTAAAGTATGGTCCCAAAGCTTCCACTTGCAGCTTCTTGCAGTAGTGCCCTGCACAGAGGGTGACATACTACAAGAAGACATAATCTGTTTTACTTGTTCCATGTTTATTTGCCATCCATTTCATTGAGTAACCCCTTTGTGGATTACAGGGAAGCGAAGAAGTCAGTTGGTTTTTATTGATCCCTCCAGAAATTTAAACAGCTTCAAACTGTCCTCCCCCAGTCTATGCCTCTTTTGGCCCAGCGTGCCTTTGATTTTACAATCTCATCACAACCCTCAGTGCTGTGGCTTTTCAAGCACAGCTCACGTTTTCACTTGATCTTTTGCAAGGCAATGTTGCCAAGTGGTAAGTGGAACCGTGTTTACAATAATCGGAAGTGAGATGGTGAGTTGGCAGTTATGTAGTTCATACAATCCTTGTGAATGGCCTGAACTATCCAGATCACTTGTCTATACTGAAAAATAAACAGTGTAGTTGCCAAATCATTTCATTTCATGTAGTGGAGTAGAATTTATCATCTTGCTAATATCTCTGAAATGTATATCTATAATACTGATCTATTATCCTGAGTGACACCAATATCTTTCAAGTGGTAAGCTTTGAGACTGTTACCCTGGGAAAGTTCAATGCAAAACTCAGAGCCCACACCTCCATCTCCATTCCAATTGCTCTAGCCCAAAGCACCAAACACTCCCCTGGTATTGATTATTCCCCATTTCTCCTAAGCCAGACACCAACAACCAAAGATGAGACTTAGCAGTTCAAGGAAACAGGTGATCTTTTACCCAGTCAGACCAGAGAAGACTGCAGTGAAATGGAAGGAAGGGACTAGACACACATATTAACCGAAAGTCTGATTAGCCTGGGCTGCTTCTTAGCCAACATTTGTGAGGAGCTGCCCAGATTGGTCTGTGACCCACTTCCCTTTGCATCATCTTGAGACTCTACCATCTTCCTGAGATGAAAGCCCTCCCACAATATGCATTTGGAATTTTCATAGTGTGCCCTTTACAAAGATCACATGTAACAGAGTCACATGAAATACTATGTAAAATGCAGATCTCTGATGCTATCATCACCAATAGATACAAATTAAAATTGTAAAACCATTGCTATTTCTTTTGATAAAATGACTTCATTTGCCTGAATGCTTATTTGCTCAATTAGCAAATGGAGCAATTGTTTCCTACTTTACAGAGCTGCTTAGAGAGCATTTTCATTTACACAGTCTGTCACCATCTTCATTTTCAGCTCAAAGTATCTAAACTTAGAGGCATCTTTCACTCTAAATTGTTTCCCCACATCAGATTCTCCACATATATTAGTGGTACCATCATAACCTCCAGGATCCCAGAATCAAACCTCAAAGTCCACAGCAACAAATTAGGAAGAATCCATTGTTTGTTTCTGTTTTTTTTTTTTTTTTTTGTTGTTGTTGTTGTTGCTGTTTTTTGTGGTTGGTTTTTCTTCCCCCAGAGGAGGGAGAGAGTGGTAGATCAAAGCTTGCTTTGTTATCATGCATAGACATTATCACAGCACAATCTCCAAGCCCTCATCAGGCATGCACTCTTAGATGGAAATATGAAAGATCTGCAGAAATTCTGTTGTGAGACTCAAAACGCCTTATAAGATACCAGTTGGGGCAGGGCAAGTCCCAAACAACTCCAACATGCCTGCTAGGTCTGACTCTGTGTAACCCCATGGACTATAGCCCACAAGGCTCCTCTGTCATTGGACTTTCCAGGCAAGAATCCAGGAGTAGGTTGCCATGCCCTCCTCCAGGGGATCTTCCCAGTTCAGGGATCAAACGCATGATTCATGTCTGCTGAACTGTCAGGTGGATTCTTTACCACTAGCACCACCTGGGAAGACCCAGACAACTCCCACTCGGGCTCACTTTTACCTAGATCCATGAAATTTCTTTTCCTATTTGGAGTCCCAGAGACCATTGGATATACAACTGAAGTTTCTTTGCTGATATCAAAATAAGAAGGCCCCCCACCTTCATTATCTGGCAAGTGCCCTTCACTATTACTAATCAACAGCTTACATGTATGGAGCAATTCTATGTGCCAGATACTGTCCTGACGACTTTATAAGGTTTTATAACCAATAGTACAGCATCGGGATTCAGACCCAGACAATGTGGTTGCAGTGTCCATGCTCTTAACCATCACACTGTCTTCTAACCACTGGCAGTCTTCAGCACCTAGACTGTGTGTGAAGCTGAAAGCCGTCTGCCCCAAATTATCATCAAATCCTCCTTCTTCTGTCATCTCTGCCCAAATGATGAGGACACGCTACTAGGGATTTGGTAAAGCCCTTAAAAAGCCCACTGCAGCTACATACATATGTAGTAAAAGAACAAAGAAATTCATGGAAAGATAATCATCAGATTTGGGATAGAAGTAACCTCTGGAGGAAGAGAAGGGGGTGTGATTGGAAAAGGTCCACTGGGAGCTTCAACTACATTGATAATATTTAATTTCTTAAGCTGGTTTGTGGTTAAACAAGAAAGTACATGCACCTTTTTACATCTTAAATATTTCACAATACATATTTTAAAGGGACTCCTAGGGGGACTTTCCTGGCTGTGCTTCCGCTGTAAGGGGCATGGGTTTGATTCCTGGTCAGGGAACTAAGATTCCACCTGCCAAATGGCATGGCTGATAAATAAATAAATAATTTTTGAATTAAAAAAAAAATAGTACTCCTAGGGATTGTTCTATCTTAAAAAGAGGGAGAGAGATCAGCCTGTAGCACTGTGCTTACTGTACTAAGGTCTGAAGAATCTAGAAGTGGGAGTGTATCATTTTTACTCATAAGGGAGAATCCTTCAATTTATAGTCTTTATTTCCTCTTGGCTATTCTAAATCTCTTTCAAGGTCTGGCAGTGAGAAGTACCCTAATATTATGTATACACATATCCCCAAATTCTGAAACTTCATATTTCTAAACAATATGGGCCTAACAGAAGCAGAAGATATTAAGAGGTGGCAAGAATACACAGAAGAGTTATATAAAAGAGATCTTCATGACCCAGATAACCATGATGGTGTGATCACTCATCTTGACCCAGCCATCCTGGAGTGTGAAGTCAAGCGGGCCTTAGGAAGCATCACTACAAAGTTAGTGATGGTAATGGAACTCCAGCTGAGTTATTTCAAATCCTAAAAGATGATGCTATTAAAGTGCTGCACTCAGTAAGCCAGCAAATTTGGAAAACTCAGCAGTGTCCACGGGCCTGGAAAAGGTCAGTTTTCATTCTAATCCCAAAGAAGGGCAATGCCAAAGAATGCTCAAACTACCACACAATTGCACTCATCTCACATGCTAGTAAAGTAATGCTCAAAATTCTCCAAGCCAAGCTTCAACAGTACATGAACTGAGAACTTTCAGACATTCAAGGTGGATTTAGAAAAGGCAGATGAACCAGAGATCAAATTGCCAACATCTGTTGGATCATAGAAAAAGCAAGAGAATTCCAGAAATATATCTATTTTTACTTCATTGACTATGCTAAAGCCCTTGTGTAGATCATGACAAACTGTGGAAAATTCTGAAAGAGATGGGAATACCAGACCACCTGACCTGCCTCTTGAGAAATCTTTATGCAGGTCAGAAGCAACAGTTAGAACTGGACATGGAACAACTGACTAGTTCCAAATTGGGGAAGGAGTATGTCAAGGCTGTACATTGTCACTCTGCTTTAACATATATGCAGAGTACATCATGAGAAATACCAGGCTGGATGAAGCACAAGCTGGAATCAAGATTGCTGGGAGAAATAGCAGTAATTTCCAATATGCAGATGACATCACCCTTATGGTAGAAAGTGAAGAGGAACTGAAGAGCCTCTCGATGAAGGTGAAAGAAGAGAGTGAAAAAACTGGCTTAAAACTCAACATTCAGAAAACTAAGATCATGGCATCCTGTCCCCTTCATGGCAAACAGATAGGGAAACAATGGAAACAGTGAAAGAGTTCATTTCTTTGGGCTCCAAAATCACTGAGGATGGTGATTGCAGCCAAGAAATTAAAAGATGCTTTTTCCTTGAAAGAAAAGATATGACGAACCTACACAGCATATTAAAAAGCAGAGACACTACTTTGCTGACAAAGGTCTATATACTCAAAGCTATGGTTTTTCCAGTAGTCATGTATGGATATGAGAGGTGGCCCATAAAGAAATCTGAGTGCCAAAGATATGATGCTTTTGAACCGTGGTATTGGAGAAGACTTTTGAGAGTCCTTGGACTGCAAGGAGATAAAACCAGTCAATCCTAAAGGAAATCAACCCTGAATAATCATTGGAAGGACTGGTGCTGAAATTGAAGCTCCAATCCTTTTGTCACCTGATGAGAAAAGCTGACTCATTGGAAAAGACGCTGATGCTGGGAAAGATTGAAGGCTGGAGGAGAAGGGGACAGCAGAGGATGAGATGGTTGGATGGCATCACTGACTCAATGGATATGATTTGAGCAAGCTCTGGAAGACAGTGAAGGACAGGGAAGCCTGGTACGGTGTAGTCCATGGAGCTGCAAATAGTCAGACACGACTGAGTGACTGAACAGCATATTTCTAAACCTATGAGGAATTGGGGCCTGTATATATTGGGAGGTGGGGGTACAAGGTAGAGAGCCAGACAGAAGGTAAGGAAGGAAGAAAGACCGAAAGACTTAAATAAGCTCCAAAGATGAAGGGGAGTAAAAAGAATGAAAGGAAATAAGAGCAGAAAATAAGGAGAATGATAAAGCTTAGAAACATACATAAACATAAATGGACAGAGAGACAAGGAGAGAGAAAACAAGAAATGATATAAGGAAAAGGAAAGAAGGGAGGCTGAAAAAGAAGTGAAGAAGATGCAAATAAGAGCAGAAAGATAATATGTTAAAAAAAAAAAAAAACACTAATTGAGGGCCTACTGTGTCCATCTAGTCAAGGGTATGGTTTTTCCAGTGGTCATGTATGGATGTGAGAGTTGGATTGTGAAGAAGGCTGAGCGCCGAAGAATTGATGCTTTTGAACTGTGGTGTTGGAGAAAACTCTCGAGAGTCCCTCGGACTGCAAGGAGATCCAACCAGTCCATTCTAAAGGAGATCAGTCCTGGGTCTTCTTTGGAAGGAATGATGCTAAAGCTGAAACTCCAGTACTTTGGCCATCTCATGCAAAGAGTTGACTCATTGGAAAAGACTCTGATGCTGGGAGGGACTGGGGGCAGGAGGAGAAGGGCATGACAGAAGATGAGATGGCTGGATGGCATCACTGACTCGATGGACATGAATTTGAGTGAACTCTGGGAGTTGGTGATGGACAGGGAGGCCTGGCATGCCGCAATTCATGGGGCCGCAAAAGTCGGACATGACTAAACGACTGAACTGAACTGATCTGAACTGTATTCCAGACACTATGCTGAGTTCTTAATAAGCATTTTCTCATGTGGGCACCCTCTTCCCCCACTAATAAACCCAAGAGATAGGCATTAATAGGCCTAAATTCTACAGACGACAAAAGTGAGCTTCAGAGAAACTGAGAGACTTGTCCTAGGTCACACGGCTTAATAAAACGCAGTTTTGACCCCAGATCTGAGTAACCTTAAGGGTTGGGAACTTAACCAGTTGTCTTACTACCTCCCAACAGAAGCCATGAGAAGGAAGAAGAAAAGATGTTGGAGAAAGGAACTGAAATCCTCATATGTACAGGGGACCATCAGGGAACAAACAGATGCTCAGGAGGCTGGCTGGGCCTGTGGGCTCTGAAGAGTGTTTGCCTTGTTAAAGGCAGCCGGACTCAGCTCCAGCTGATGGTCACCTTGTAGTAATGTGGGCCAGGTTTACCACATTCTCTGTTTTTCAAGTAAAGTTCTAAATCCATATTATTTTTAAAGAAAATCTCATGATTATTTAACGTTGGAAAAAAAAATACTAGGAAAAGTAAACCACCCTGTGGGCCAAATAAAGCCCAATTATGGGCTGAATTTGGCTCACCAGTCACCAGTTTGCAACCTCTGGATGAAGAATGGCACTTAAAAAGAAAGGAAGAAGAGAGAAACAAAGAATCAGAGAACGAGAAAGAGAGGAAAGGAGACATTAAACAATAAAAGACATCGGGACTTCCTTGGCAGTGGTTCGGATTCAGGCACTTTCACTGCTGAAGGCCTGAATTCAGTCCCTGGTGCGGGAACTAAGAACCTGAAACCTAGCCATCCCCCCCCCCCCAAAAAAAAGTCAGAAAAGAGTGAAGGATCAAATAAAGGGCAATACAAGAGGGAAGGAGGAGGGCTTGTGAGAAGTCCAAGAGGAACTAAGAGGAAGAACAGGGATGAGAAGAGAAGAAAGGCCCATCGAGGAGGGTAGCCCTCACCCAGCAATTCTGGGAGGACCCAGTTGGTGCAGGGAGAGGTGGGGGTGGGAGACAGGAGACAACCCTGTCTTGGGATTGCTCTCCCATTGAAAGGTGGAGCTGGACACAAGATGGCAGCAGCTGCAGCAGCAGTTACAGGTCAGGGTGAGGCTTCTCAGGGCTGTCTCTGGGGCTGGACAGAAGGCTGAGTGGCACCCTCTGCTGGTTGGCACTGCCCAGCCTATCAGAGAGCTTCCGAGGCTGAGGCCAGCTTAGAGCTGCAAGGAATGGGCCAGCCTCAGTCTGCACACACCCTTTCCTGGCATAAGCAGGGAGCTTGTGCAATAGAGCAGTAGCCATGGTAACCCTGTATGCCGCTACCCTGTTTGGATTCACAGAAGGGAGCTGAATTTTGCATCAGGACCGCCACATTCAGAAAAGATGGATCCAGTCTGTCCCAGCGCCTGGGATCCCTCCCTCTGGAAATCCCAGGCAAAACATGGAGAGAGGAATATTGGACAGAAGAAATTCTACAGTCTCTAAGCTTTCCCTTTCCCTGTGCCTCACATTACTCCACCAGGGGGCTTTATTGACTAAAACACTTACTAGACCTCAAAGGTAATGCCTGCATCAAACTCCAACATTTATCTTAATGCCCTACACTTCCCCTAATGATAGGTTTTAGTATCAGCTGGGGCCTCTCAGCAAGCCAAACTCACAATGGCAATTTCCAGATACTAAGAATCTTCATACATGTATATGTGCTCAGTCTCTCAGTCTTGTCTGACTCTTTGCGATCCCGTGGACTGTAGCCCATCAGGCTCCTCTGCCCATGGAGTTTTCCAGGTAAGAATTCTGAAGTGGGTTGCCATTTCCTACTCCAGGGGATCTTCCCAACCCAGGAATCAAACCCATATCTCCTGTGTCTGCTGCATTGGCAGGCAGATTCTCTAACCACAAGCGCCATCTGGGAAACCCCCTCTTCATGCATAACATATTCTAAATACCAAACCTGTTGCTCAAATTGGGCTATATTTTCAATGTTTACATAGCACATGATTAAACTTTAAACTAGAAAAATATATACACATCCATTTGTTTCTATCTGCTCACTAAGAGTTAATAATTAATGTATCTTTTGACTGATGCAAAAGTTTGGAATCTTTGCAGCTAAATAATGTCATGGGATATTTAATATAATAGTGACTATTATGCCAATTAGGGGTTTGGCTGATGACCATGAATAACTCATAAGCTATAACACAGTTCTAATTTAAATGTTCCATGGCAGATGGCAATGTTCTACAATAGTATTTTGCTAATCACATCTTAATTGCCAGATTTATTTTTAAAATTAATTCACAGTGCAGTGCAGCTAGTGGACCAGGAGATGAGACAAAAGTTTAAAGATATATGCTGTAGTCCATGGGGTCACAAAGAGTTGGACATGCCTTAACAACTGAATAACAAATATGATGAATATCTTCTTTTGTCACATGACTGAACACTGTATATTGAGAAATTCACTCAGGGATAACTTCAAAAATCTAAAGTTGAAGATGTTTGTGAATTCATTGCCCAGGTTAAATGCCCTCCTTCCTTGTTCCCCATCTCCATCCTTTTGAGGGGATTAACTACTTTTAACACATTATTGGCCAGGGATTTTTGCAGAAACTAATGCCTGTAGCGTTAATACATCTCAAGTCAATAATGTGTTAATAGTGGACTCTTGGAAGTAAAATACTTCAAACATCTTGATTGGGGGCATTTTGGACATTAGAATGGAGTTATGGGTTTTGAGATTTAATGCCCTTCAAATGACATCACAACATGACTCACTGTTTTTACCTACTGTCCAAATCTGAATTGAGGTGGCAGCATGATAGGGGGCCTGATTCTTTTAATGATCTTTTTAAAAAAAAATTATGAAATAATAGTAGTTTTTAAAATGAACTCCTAGATACAAAGAACATAGGTGGTTGCCAGAAGCAAGAAGTGAGGGGTGGGAAAAATGGGTAAAGATGATTAAAAACAACAAACTTCCAATAAATAAGTCCTGAGGATGTAATGTACAGCATGGTAGCTGTATTGCACACTTGAAAGTTGCTAAGAGAGTAGATTTTAAAAGCTTTCATCACAAGAAAATTTTTGTGACTATGTATGACAATGGATGTTAACTAGACATTGTGGTGATCATTTTGCAATATATGCAAGTATCAAATCATTATATTGCACATCTGAAACTAATATAATGTTATATGTCAATTATACCTCAATTTAAATATAAATACAGACTGGAAAAAATTACAAAATATGTCAAACATGCTGTTACAAATAACCTACCAATTTAGCAGCTTAAAAAAACCATGATTTTATGCTCATGGAATCAACAGGTCAGGAATTTAGAAAGGGCACTACAGGGAAAGCTTTCTGTGCTCCACATGTAGAAAACTTGAAGGCTGAGAGTGACTTGATGGCCAGGGGCTGGAATCATCTAAAATCCTATTCACTCACATGCCTGGTGCCTGGGCTGGGAGGACTCAAAGATTAAAAGTGCCAACCAAAGTGCTTACCTGTGTCTTGTCCACATGACTGGCTACTACACTGTACAGTGACTTCAAGGAAGTCAGACTTCTTATATGGTGACTCAGGGCTCCAAGAGTAAGTGTTCCAGCAAGCAAAGTGGAAATTAAGGGACCTTTTGATCTAGCCTCAGGACTCACATTTCTGATCTAGCCTCAGGACTCACATAGAGGACTCACAACAACCTGTGGGGTACAAAGAGTTTGCATCAATCCAAGAGTCCTAAAAATCTATATAGAATCACAAAAGACCTCAAATAGCCAAAGTGACCTTGAGAATGAAGAACAGAGTTGGAGGCATCACACATCCTGTCTTCAAACTATATTACAAGGCCACAGTAATCAAAAGAGTATGGTTCTGGCACAAAAAGAGACACATAGACCAATGAACAGAATAAAGAGCCCAGAAATAAAATGATACATATATGGTCAATTAATCACTAAAGCTGAAGCTCTAATACTTTGGGAAGTGCTGACTCATTGGAAAAGACCATCATGATGGGAAAGACTGAGGGCAGGAGGAGAAGAGGTAACAGAGAAGGGGTAATTGAGTCACCGGCTCAATAGACATGAGTTTGAGCAAGCTTCAGGAGATAGTGAAGGACAGGAAAGCCTGGTGTACTGCAGTCCATGGGGGTCACAAAGAGTCGGACATGACTTAGCAACTGAATGACAACAACAGCAAAATGTTTGACAAGGTGCCCAATAACACATGATGGGGAAAGAGTAGTCTCTGCAATAAATGTTACTGGGAAAACTGTATATCCACATGCAAAATAATGAAACTGGACTCCTATTTTACACCACTCATGAAAATTAACTTGAAGTGGATTAAAGACTTGCATATAAGACCTGAAACTATAAAATGTCTAGAAGAAAATACAAGGGAAAAAGCTCCTTGACTGGTCTTGATAATCATTTTTGGATATGACACCAAAGCAGAGACAATAAAATAAAAAACAGACTAGTGAGACTACATCAAAATAATTAGGCTCTACACAGCAGAAGGAAACAATCAACAGACTGAAGAAGAAATCTATGGGAGAAAATATTTCCAAACTATGTATCTGATAGGAGGATATAAGGAACTTACAACAAAATAGCAAAATCATCATCAAGTAACTAAATGGGCAGAGAATCCAAAGAGATTTTCTTAAAGAAGACATACAAATGGCCTATCAGCACACAAAAAGGTGCTCAACATCACTAATCATCAGAGAAATGCAAATCAATCACCTAACACCTCACACTTTACACTGAAAAAAAAAAAAAAAAAACAGAGTTGGCAAAGATGTGGAGAAAAGGAAACCGAATCCCCCTCAGCCCATGCACTTATGGGGGGGATATAATATAGTGCACCCTCCGGAAAAAAAAAAAGAACGCCCCCAAAAAATTAAAAAAAAAAAAATTAAAATATCAACCAACACCCCCATTTGGGGGTTTTTTAAGAAAAAAAAAAAAAAAAATTATAAAAAAAAAATAACCCCAAAAAAATTTAAAAAAAAAAAAGAGAAATTGTAAAAGAAAAAAAAACACCCCACCTTTTTGCACCATTATTTTTTTTAGGTAAAAATGGGAAACGCCCCCCCCACAGATGAATGGGTAAAGAAACCACCCCCCCCGGTACTCTTGCCTGGGAAATCCCATGGACAGGGAAGTCTGGTGGGCTACAGTCCATGGGGTTGCAAAGAGTAAAACATGACTGAGCAACTGAGCACATCTACTATATACCAAGCCAGACATGGCCCCTTGCCTTATCCATATAACTTATAATCTAGTGCGAGTCAGGTCATAACAATAACAGAGATTATAGAAAGGACTGTGAAACAAATATATATAGCTCATGTCTTAAAGAAGTCAGGAAAACAGAGAACACAGTCAATATTTGAACCCAGCTGGCCTAATTCTAGAATCTACATGCTCTTGTACTATACAGATTCATATTTTTCTTTTCAATCTTGAGTTCATTTTATGTTTTATTTTTATTTTATTATTTTTAATTGTTTTTGCCACACCCCACAACATGTGGGATCTCGTTTCCTGACCAGGGATTCAACCCACATCCCCTACACTGGAAGGCAGAGTCTTAACCACTGGACTGCTAAGGAAGTCCCCAAATTCATATTTTTGAGTTTGGTTTAGGATTGAAACCTAATAAATCTAAGTCTGTGGCACATGATATCTTTTCTTCTGACCACTATCCTGTATGGCCTCCCCTTTGCCTTCATTTATTTTTCTTTCCAGCATTCATTGCTTCATGCTTATTTATTTTGCTTCTTGCCTTGGATTTTCCTGGTAGAACTCTCTTGGCAGTAGGCAGTCTTGTCACAGAGAGGTTCTATAAAGCAGACATGTTCAGACTATCTTTAATAAAATAAAGTGGCCTCCCCCACCACAATGAACAATGTTGAGCATATATTGAAACCTCAAATGTCCCCAAATCTGAATTCATCCATCCTGTGTCATAAAGGCATAAGACTGCTTTTATCACGCTGTAAAATAATAGTTGAATGATTTTCTTGGCAACTCTAAAGGCTGGGAGAGGGAAATCAAGTGGTTTGGGCCCTTTGGGGATATAATTAGATCTTCCAGGACTATTTGACTAGGTTATGCTGCCCGCGGCCATGGGAGGAAAGAAAAGGTTGATATTTTCACCCACGTTGAACTCAAGCATGTGACGCACATGTCTGTGAGATTCCCCGTTATATGCCAGTCTGGGGCTGCACTTTTATTACAATCAGGTTGTGCCTTTCTCTGGCAATTTAATTTTATGTCATCGAAATGGTCGGTCTTAATGAAAACATCAGACTTTTTTTTACGTTTAGAAATAATGACACAGGAAATGAGTTGGGTGCCCTATGTGGCAAAACAAATAAATTAGAACAAAATCCAGCTATGAAATTCTTTCTTTCCTGGTCTCAGTTCTGCACCTGCTCAGTGCCTGGTTTCAGGGGCTTAATGAGAAAGAAAGGCCGAGGTCCTGACTTCTCTTTTGGGAATGACCAGGCTTATTTGATTTTGTTAACAGTTTTTAAAACTTGAGATATAATTCACATATCATAACATGGACTCCTTTTAAAGTATACAATTTAGTGGTTTTGAGCATATTCACGGACTTGTGATAACATCACCACTATCTAATTTCAGACCACTTTCACCACCCAGAAAGCAAGCCCCATACCCACCAGCAGTCACACTCCACTCTCACCTACCACCCACCCCTGGTGGCATGCTTTCTGTTTCTGTAGATTGGCCTCTTATGGATGTTTCATATACTGAAACCAGGTCTCTTTGCATCTTTCCCTTTCTCTCTCTCTTGACTCCCTGCAAAGTCAGACTCCTGGATTGCTATGATGGTTTCTAGGGCGGGGCTGAATCTGTCTGAAACAGGTTTGCTTTTCTTGTTTTCTCCACCCAGTTCGCCCATCTGCCTTTTCTTATTCTCTCCTCCCTTCATTTAAACCTGCTTAATTTTTTTTATTTATTTATTTATTTTTTTGGCCCACGGCTTGCAGGATCTTAGTTCCCCAATGAAGGGATTGAATCTGAGACCTTGCCACTGAAAGCGTGGACTCCTAACCGATGGACCATGAGGGAATACCCCAAACCTACTCTCATTTAATCCATTCTCCAATATTGATTGGACACCAGGTACAACTGTAATGTATAAAACTGAGTACTTAAGAGGAGTCAAGAAAACTGTCCTAATAGCTTTAATTGCATTAACTCTTTTGATTCAACAACCAAATGAAATCAGTATTATTATTATCATTCTCATTAGTCCCATCTTATGGATGGTTAAACTGGGGTGTGGAAAGAACCAGGGACCTAGAGGCAGCGAGTCAGTGCCAGAGCTGGGATGTGCACAGCAGGAGGGGGCACGAGGTGGGGTGATCAACAAAGACCTGGCTCCTGACCTCACAGAGTTGGGAGAGGAAATACATCACACACACACACACACACACACACACACACACACACACCACACCCCGTGCACACGCGCAGGCACATTATTGAAGCAATAGTATAATATGGTGGTTTTCAAGTGTTAGTGTGCCTCGGAATCACCTGGAGGCTTGTGGAAACAGAAGTGGCCAGGCCCACTCTCCGGAGTTCCTGCTTCAGGTTTGATGCCACTGGGCCCAGGCCCTCCCCAGAGGACCACTGTCTGGGAGCAGAGCTGTCAGAGTTAAGCATCAGGAAATGCAGCCGCTCCGAGTACAAGCAGGCACATTTAGAAAAAGCAGGAACTCTGACTGGATGTTTGTGTGGCACCATGAGTTACCTGAACATGCTGGCAAAGGGAAGAAAGACCTCAGCTCAGGCAGATTAGATCCCTCCCCTCTTACAAGTCTCCTGTGTGTCCCGGCCTCCTGCTCCTCGCATGTCAAGTTTAAGCTGCACCCGAGGTCCCTCACAATATGGCTCCCACTGGCCTCCCCAGCCTCACAGTCCTGAACACTTCTCAGTCCCTTTACAGTCTAACAATCCCAAGTGGCTCTGGGTTAGTAGCCTTCCATGGTGGTTCATGTCCTGCTGTTGTTTCCTCAGGCTGAAATATCCTCGCTCATATCTCCCTCTCACTCAGGGCCTCCTGGCTCTACCAGGCCCTGGCATTAACTAACCAATGACCTTGAGCAAGTTGGTTACCTTCTCCGTGCCTCAGTGTCCTCATCTGTGAATGGGGGTGATAATAGGGCTATTGTAAAAATGAAATAAGGTAATGCTTATAAAACATTCAGTACAGAGCCTCAGTCAGTTCACCTCAGTTGCTCAGTTGTGTCCGACTCTTTGCCACCCCATGGATTGCAGCAGGACAGGCCTCCCTGTCCATCACAAACTCCCAGAGCTTAGTCAAATTCATGTCCATTGATTCGGTGATGCCATCCAACCATCTCATCATCTGTCGTCCCCTTCTCCTCCCACCTTCAATCTTTCCCAGCATCAGGGTCTTTTCCAATGAGTCAGCTCTTTGCATCAGGTGGCAAAAGTATTGGAGTTTCAGCTTCAACATCAGTCCTTTCAATGAATATTCGGGACTGATTTCCTTTAGGATGGACTGGTTGGATCTCCTTGCAGTCCACGGGACTCTCAAGAGTCTTCTCCAACACCACAGCAAAAGCATCAATTCTTCGAGTGCTCAGCTTTCTTTAGAATTCAACTCTCACATCCATACATGACTACTAGAAAAACCATAGCCTTGACTAGACGGACCTTTGTTGGCAAAGTAATGTCTCTGCTTTCTAATATGCTATCTTGGTTGGTCATAACTTTCCTTCCAAGCAGTAAGCATCTTTTAATTTCATGGCTGCAGTCACCATTTGCAGTGATTTTGGAGACCCCCAAAATAGTCTGTCACTGTTTCCACTGTTTCCCCATCTATTTGCTATGAAGTGATGGGACCGGATAACATGATCTTAGTTTTCTTAATGTTGAACTAAATGAAAGCAAAAACAACACCCGGTTGTGGATGTGACTGGTGATGGAAGCAAAGATCGAATGCTGTAAAGAGCAATGTTGCATAGAAACCTGGAATGTTAGGTCCATGAATCCAGGCAAATTGGAAGTGGTTAAACAGGAGATGACAAGAGTGAACATCAACATTTTAGGAATCAGTGAACTAAAATGGAGTGGAATGGGTGGATTTAACTCAGATGACCATTATATCTACTACTGTGGGCAAGAATCCCTTAGAAGAAATGGAGTAGCCATCATAGTCAACAAAAGAGTCCGAAAATGCAGTATTTGGATGCAGTCTCAAAAACGACAGAATGATCTGTTTCCAAGGCAAACCATCCAATATCACAGTAACCCAAGTCTATGCCCTGACCAGTAATGCTGAAGAAGCTGAAGTTGAATGGTTCTATGAAGACCTAAAGACCTTCTAGAACTAACAATCCCCAAAACATGTGCTTTTCATTATAGGGGTCTGGAATGCAAAAGTAGGAAGTCAAGAAACACCTTGAGTAACAGGCAAATTTGGCCATGGAGTACAGAATGAAGCAGGGCAAAGGCTAATAGAGTTTTGCCAAGAGAACACACTGATCATAGCAAACACCCTCTTCCAACAACACAAGAGAAGACTCTACACATGGTCATCACCAGATGGTCAATACCAAAATCAGACTGATTATATTCTTTGCAGCCAAAAGTGGAGAGGCTCTATACACTCAGCAAAAACAAGACCAGGAGCTGACTATGGCTCAGATCATGAACTCCTTATTGCCAAATTCAGACTTAAATTGAAGAAAATAGGGAAAACCACTAGACCACTCAGGTATGACCTAATTCAAATCCCTCATGATTATACAGTGGAAGTGAGAAATAGATTTAAGGGACTAGATCTGATAGAGTGCCTGATGAACTATGGATGGAGGTTCGTGACATTGTACAGGAGACAGGGATCCAGACCATCCCCAAGAAAAAGAAATCTATAAAAGCAAAATGGCTGTCTGGGGAGGCCTTACAAATAGCTGTGAATAGAAGAGAAGTGAAAGGGAAAGGGGAAATTCCCAGGAAAGATATACCTATTTGAGTTCAGAGTTCCAAAGAATAGCAAGGAGAGAAAAGAAAGCCTTCCTCAGTGATCAATGCACAGAAATAGAGGAAAACTATAGAATGGGAAAGACTAGAGATCTCTTCAAGAAAATTAGAGATACCAAGGGAATATTTCATGCAAAGATGGGCTCAATAAAGGGCAGAAATGGTAGGGACCTAACAGAAGCAGAAGATATTAAGAAGAGGTGGCAAGAATACACAGAAGAACTATTCAAAAAGATCTTCACTACTCAGATAATCAAGATGGTGTGAGCACTCACCTAGAGCCAGGCATCCTGGAATGTGAAGTCAAGTGGGCCTTAGGAAGCATCACTATGAACAAAGCTAGTGGAGGTGATGGAATTCCAGTTGAGCTATTTCAAATCCTAAAAGATGATGCTGTGAAAGTGCTGCACTCAATATGCCAGCAAATTTGGAAAACTCAGCAGTGGCCACAGGACTGGAAAAGGTCAGTTTTCATTCCAATTCCAAAGAAAGGCAATGCCAAAGAATGCTCAAACTACCTGCACAATTGCACTCATCTCACATGCTAGTAGAGTAATGCTCAAAACTCTCCAAGCCAGGCTTCAACAATATGTGAACCATGAACCAGATGTTCAAGCTGGTTTTAGAAAAGGCAGAGGAACCAGAGATCAAATTGCCAACATCTGCTGGATCACTGAAAAAGCAAGAGAGTTCCAGAAAAACATCTATTTCTGCTTTATTGACTATGCCAAAGCCTTTGACTGTGTGGATCACAATAAACTGTGGAACATTCTGAAAGAGATGGGGATACCAGACCACCTGACCTGTCTCTTGAGAAACCTGTATGCAGGTCAGGAAGCAACAGTTGGAACTGGACATGGAACAACAGACTGGTTCCAAATAGGAAAAGGAGTACATCAAGGCTGTATATTGTCACCCTGCTTATTTAACTTATATGCAGAATACCTCATGAGAAAGGCTGGGCTGGATGAAGCACAAGCTGGAATCAAGATTGCCAGGAGAAATATTAATAACTTCAGATTCGCAGATGACGCCACCCTCATGGGCCTCTTGAGCCTGTTGATGAAAGTGAGAGGAGAGTGAAAATATTGGCTTAAAGCTCAACATTCAGAAAACTAAGATCATTGCATCCAGTCCCATCACTTCATGGCAAATAAATGGGGAAACAGTGGAAACAGTACAGAGCCTTTGCATATTCAAACACATTATGTGTTTTCACTACTCTATTATTATTATCCATTTCACTTAACCCATCTTGGGCAATTGCTGTGTCAGAATGTCCTCCTTGTCACTCTCAGCCCATGCCTACTGACATTATTTGTGATTCTCTCTCTTTCCTATACTTCCTCTGTACTTAATTCATGCTTCAATTCAAATTCCTGCTCCATGACTTGTTGGCTGTGTGATCCTGAGCAAGTCACTTAACCTCTCTGAACCTAGGTTTCCTCATCTGTAAAATGAGAATAATAATAGCCTCAAAGTATCCATCACCTAGATTACTGCATATATGAAAGAAGGCAATGCATGAAGCAGCTCTTAGCACAGTGCTCAGTACTTAGTAGAGGCTGAATAAATGTTTGCCAAAGTTATTTTGAGTTGCACCATGGCATTGTGAGAAATGAAGAGATTGTGCCTTCTCAAGGTAAGATTGTGATGCTCTTATCTCAAGAGGTAGTTGGGAAGAGCACACGGTTTTATGTATCAGTTCCTGGTTGTGATATCATTATGGCATTCACTTCACTTCTACCTACCCTGCACCTCATTCCATATTCTCTTATTGTGCCCACTAGCTCCCACCTGCTTCCTCAGCACACACCATACTGTCGCAAGCTTCCTGCTCAGTCTGTTTCCTCTGTCCCAAATCCCCTTCCCCACATTCTTCCCTGGCTATTAACTGCCCTTTCTTTACAATGCAGTTTTCAGTGTCACCTGTTCCAGAAGGACTTCCCTGAGCCTCCAGATTGATGTGGGTACCACATCTCTGCTTACTCCATCACAGTGCTTCTGATACTATCATAGAAATTTTATTTCAGGGATCAATGTCCCCAATGAGACGGTGACTTTCTTCCTTTTTCTCCCCCACTGCACCATGCAGCTTGTGGGATCATAGTTCCCCCAACCAGGGATCGAACCCAGGCCCCTCGGTAGTGAAGGCACTTGCGACATAGTATGTGCTCAATGAGTATTTGTACTAAAACAGAGGAGACCCAGCTGTACCAGATTACTGTTCAAATGTCAACAAGTTGCCAAAAGCAAGTTACCTTTCCAGAAACTGCAGCATGGAAAACATGTGGGCATTCTTCTAGTGGCAGGAGAGATGGTTCATTTGACCTGTGACTCATGAAAAACTGGCATTAAACAAAGCTGGATTTTTCTGTCATTCAAAGGCTGGAGAACTCTGCCATCTAGTGGTGGACTTCAGAGCTGCTGGAGCTTTGTAGTTCTCAATGGGGGTGCGAAGGCTGCACCTACACAAAGCAGGATGGACGGCCCATTTCTCTGAATAAGGCAGATATGTAACATGCATTTTCACCTGAGATGGCTTGTTAATTGAGAAAAATAAAGGTGTGAGTATCTCAGGAGTCACCAAGTCCTATAAAGGTGGCTGGCTGCTGATAGGGTAGGGATTTAGGAGTCCAGATGGAACCTCTTTGGTCCCATTGCCATATTCTGTGTCAGATAATGTACATTATTTTTTCAAATGGAAAGTATGGTTGGCACAGAGCTACTCTCGGGCCTTATAGAATCTGATTGGATACAAGAAGCAATTAAGGAATCAGACACCATTCAACTTGACTCAGATCAGTTGATATGTGAGTGTCAGGCAAACATGTTCTGGTGGTTTACTTGCTAAGTTGTGTCCAACTCTTTTGTGACCCCACGGACTGCAGCCCATCAGGCTCATCTGTCCATGGGATTTCCCAGGCAAGAATACTGAAGTGGGTTGCCGTTTCCTTCTCCAGGGGATCTTCCCGACCCAGGGATGGAACCTGCGTCTCTTGCATCTCCTGCATTGGCAGGTGGATTCTTTCTCATTGAGCCACAAGGGAAGCCTCCAAGCAAACATGCCCAGATGTATACAAGAGTATTTGCCATCCTCCTGAGGCTCTCTGTACTTTTTCTAGGAACCCTCAAAGAGTTTGGAATATATTGCCCTTAGAATCATTCTGAGTCCATTCTAACACTGATAAGAAGCATGACAGATAATCTACCACATACCCAGCAACTGAATGCACACTGCATTTGAAGCCAAACAGATTTGGGTTCCGACTGCTGCTCCATCACTTGCCAGCTGTGTGACTTTGGCCAATTACTTTCCCTCTCTGTGTCTCTGTTTCTTCGTTTGCAAAATAAAAGTGCAAATCAGCCTGACCTCATTTGGTTTTTGTGAGGATTAAGTGAGATATACATACAAAGAATTTGAAACAGCTTTGGGCACTTTAGTAAGTGCTTGCCTTTTAAACAAATAATTTGCTATCCTGAAAACAATGAATCAAGGAAACAAGGAAAGTCATGGACAATGTAATATATCTAATATATACACAATTTTATGTATTTATGTGTGTGTGTCAGAGAGAGAGAGACACAGAGGGAAACACATAGAGACAGACAGACAGAAAGGCCTAACTGCTGTGTTAAGGAGAAATAAAAGGAAAATGTTTGTAATTAATCCATCTGTAAAGGTTCGGGCTGCACCACATTAGAAGATCTAAGGAAATAGGCAGAAACTTGCACCTTTGTGTAGAAACCCCATAGGTGCAAATTATGCTACAAATACAGACCTTTACAGGGCATTGCATTAGTGACTCCCTTACCATGAGCAGCATCACTGTCAGCAACTTGATCTTCAAAAATGGTAAACAATGCTTGGGAGAGTTCTGAACTAAACAAAATTCACTTTTCTTTCCATTTACACAGTAGTTGTATTCCTGGAAATTTCAAGCAAATACTCAAACCATGCAAAAATCTTTAATGTGTAAAGCAGAGTTATGATCTAGGCACAGATCATTATAAATAGATTTTTTTCATCTATGTGAATAACTGGGTCGGGGCAGGTGGCATTCAAAAGTTAGGCAGAATCCAGGGCATTCTTCACTATGTAGGACTGTCCAGCAATGTTGGGGACATCCAGCCTCTGTCCACGAAATGCTAGTATGTGGAACCAATCTCTACACACTCACATGCGCGCAGAGCATGGAATTCAAGAATCCCTTGACACAAAATTTCAAGGTAGAAACTGAGTCACAGCCCTGCTATTCATGACAGGGTGAGACTAGGAGACAGGAATCTGGGGATGGAGACTCAGTGTTGGATGGGAAATGAAAAAGGGTCTCATACGCTGTAGAGTCAGTTGAGTCGTGTGTCTGGGTGAAGCATGCACGGGAAGAGGGTAGAGTGTGGCCTTGAGGGGGATGGGGTGGTGAGAAGGCAGTTAACTAAACACTGAAGATTAAAGAAAGGCGGAGAGTCATGGAAAGGTTGGCAGCCAGGGTCAGCGCCCAAGCCCAAATTAAAGTTCTAGAAAGGCAGCAAATCAGGAGGCATGAAGACAGACAATAATCAGGGTTGAAACAGCAGGCAGAACAAGGAAGGGGGCCTGAGCATAGGCTGATTGCCTTCCATCCAACCAGTTAAAAGCCCAGACATGTAGTCAGAAGGACCTGGGTTCAAATCCGACCCTGCTGCTCACTCTGTGACTTTGGGAAAGTTTCTTCAGGTCTCAGAACCTCACATTCCCTCCTCAGTAAAGTGCGCACAGTGATCAGTGTCTGCCTGCTCCCCCCATGATGCCTGCGCCATGGATGCCTGCTGTTACAACTGCCTCCCCTGCCCACCTGCTCTTCCTTCTGAACCCGCGTCTCAGTGAGTGGCCCACCCCCCTCCCCCCCACATTCAGGCCAGATGATCCTTGAAGGAGCCTCTACTTCCTCATGCCTCACAATACTGCTGATTTTTCCTTGGAAATTCCTCTTGTATCTGCTGCCTCTCCTTCTTCCCCATGTGTGCTAAGTCCCTTTAGTCCTATCCGACTCTTCTGTGACCCTATGGACTGTATCCTGCCAGGCTCCTCTGTCCACGGGGATTCTCCAGGCAAGAATACTGGAGTGGGTTGCCATTTTCTTCTCCAGGGGATCTTCCCAGCCCAGGGATAGAACTTGTGTCTCCTGAGGCTCCTGTTTGCAGGCAGATTCTTTACTGCTGTTCCAACTGTAAAGTGAAAATACCTCCTGCCATATTAATCAGCAAGAAATGTCACAGCCATTGGCGATTTCTGGCCTCCAAGTGTGAATGAGGGTTCCCCAAATTGCAATCCACTGGATGCTGCCGCCCCCACCATGATTGCTGAGGAGCTGGGGGAATGCAAGAAGCAAGGTGAACAAGGAAACAGGATGGCCCCAGAAGGCTGAGGTGCATATGAAAGGAGTGAATTCAGGGAGCCCAGAGGCTTGCATCTTCCCACACACAGAACAATAAATTCCTTCCCTTGATACCTGATCTTTGAAGATCAGACTGCCTGCTCCCCTTGTTGCAAACTTGTATATAGCCTGACTTCCCCTCCTGCAAACTCCTCTGAGCAGTTTTGTCAGAGCTACTGAGATGCTGTCTCCCAGGCTTGGAGTCCTAAACATTCCCACCAAATAAAATAACTCTCTACTTTCAGGTTGTGACTGTATTTTTTAGTCGACAGTTTTACTGCCAGGAAAATAATGGCCAGATATGATTGCCAGTTCAGCCCATCACCACCACTCACCTGTGGTTGGATCCCATCCTGGGAGCTTGGCTACACCTGGTGGAGGGGAGGGACTACCAGTTCTCCTGGAGGAAGAGGGACTACCAGTTCTTCCTTAGGACTGAGTCTTGGTGGGGAGAGGCAGGACAATTATTCAGAATGGTTGGGAATAAATAAAACGCAAGGGGGCGCTGTGGACTAGAACTTAAAGGGGAAGCCAAGGGTATTGTCAGAAGAGTGGCACAGAATAGTGAATGAGCCCTCAGAATGTGGAGCCAGGCTTCTTGGGTCTGAATTCTGATTCTGTCTCTTCCTAGCTGTTGAACCTCAGGTGATTGATTTTACCTCTCTGTGCCTCAGTTTCCTCACCTCTAAAATGGAAATTAAAACATTACTTCTGTCAGAGATTTGTGGTAAAGATAAAATGATTTATTATATGTAAAGGGCTAAGAAAGGTGCCTGGCACACAGTCATTGCGAAAAATATTTGTTAAAATATTTTAAAATTTTAGGGACTTCTCTGGTGGTCCAGTAGATAAGAATCTGCCTGCCAGTGCAGGAGACGTGGGTTCGATCCCTGGTCTGGGAAGATTCTACTTGCCACAGAGCAAATAAGCTTGTGCACCACAACTACTGAGCCTGCACACCTAGAGCCTATGATCTGCAATAAGGGAGGAAACTATAATGAAAAGCACGTGCACCACAATAAACAGTGGCCCCTGCTTGCTGCAACTAGAGAAAGCCCACATGTAGCAAAGAAGACCCAGCACTACCAACATTCGAATTATAGGGGTCCCAGAAGAAGAGAAAAAGAAAGGGGTATGAGAAAATTTTTGAAGAGATTATAGCGATCTTTCTCTTCCTTCAGACTTTGAACATAAGATTCATGTGGGGTTTGATGCAGTCACTGGGGAACTAATTGTAAGTTATCTTCTTATTTTGTTTCATAACGCATGAAACATTTTTTTTTCTTTGTGAAAATAGGTTTCAAAGAAGAATTGCCATGTCCCAAAATGTCAGACTTGATGTCTTTGGTGATTTCAAGGAAGATGGACTTTGCCTAGACTATCACAGAAGGAACTAGAGTGGCAAGAGAATTGGCAAAATTATTTTGTTCATCATGGCAAAAATGTCTAATTGTGGTTAGCCTTCAACTTAATTCAGTTCAGTTCAGTCACTCAGTCATGTCCAACTCTTTGCGACCCCACAGACTGCAGCACACCAGGCCTCCCTGTCCATCACCAACTCCCGGAGTTTACTCAAACTCATGTCCATTGACTCCGTGATGCCATCTAACCATTTCATCCTCTGCATCCCCTTCTCCTTCCACCTTCAATCCTTCCCAGCATCAGGGTCTTTTCTAATGAGTCAGCTCTTCACATCAAGTGACCAAAGGATTGGAGTTTCAGCTTCAGCATCAGTCCTTCCAATGAACATTCAGGGCTGATTTCCTTTAGGATGGACTGGTTAGATCTCCTTGCAGTCCAAGGGACTCTCAAGTGTCTTCTCCAACACCACAGTTCAAAAGCATCAATTCTTTGGCACTCAGCTTTCTTTATAGTCCAACTGTCACAACCATACATGACTACCATACATAGCTTTGACTAGACGGACCTTTGTTGGCAAAGTAATGTCTCTGCTTTTTAATATGTTGTCTAGGTTGGTCATAACTTTCCTTCCAAGGAGTAAGCGTCTTTTAATTTCATGGCTGCAGTCACCATTTGCAGTGATTTTGGAGTTCCCCAAAATGAAGTCTGACACTGTTTCCACTGTTTCCCCATCTATTTGCCATGAAGTGATGGGAAGAGATGCAATGATCTTAGTTTTCTGAATGTTGAGTTTTAAGCCAACTTTTTCACTCTCCTCTTACCATGGCACAGGGAACGGAGTCCAGATAGACTCAACTTGAGATTGTTCTTTATCACGTGACTATTTCCTTTTCCACGTTGGGGAAATTTTCAAAATGTTGGTGCATGTAATATTGTCCCAGAGATCTCTGAGGTCTATCCTCAGTTATTTTCTTTCTTTTTACTTTATTCTGTTCTTCAGCAGTTATTTCCACCATTTTATCTTCCAGCTCACTGATCCATTCTTCTGCTTCAGATATTCTGCTATTGAATATCTGAATATCTAAAGTATTTTTAATTTCAGTAATTGTTTTGTTCTCTGTATGTTTAACTTTAATTCTTCTAGGTCTTTGTTAATTGATTCTTGCATTTTCTCTATCCTGTTTTCAAGGTTTTTGATCATCTTTACTATCATTATTCTGAATTCTTTTTCAGGTAGCTTGCCCATTTCTTCTTCATTTATTTGGACTTTGGGGGTTTTTTTTTTTTTTTTTTTTTTTTTTATTTTTTTTTTTTTTTTTATTTTTATATTTTTTTTTTTTTTTTTTTTTTTTTTTTTTTTTTTTTTTTTTTTTTTTTTTTTTTTTATTTTTTTTTTTTTGTTTTTTTTTGATATGAATCAGCCATAGGGGGAAGCGATCTCCACAATCCCAGACCCCCCCCCCCCACCACCCCCCCCCCCCCCCCCCACCATCCCGTCCGTCCCCCCCCCCCCCCCCCTCCACCACAGAACAAGGGGGGGGGCGCGCCCCTTTCACAAGGAAATATATATTTTTTTTTTTTTTTCTCTCCCCCCCCACCCCCCCTTCCCCTTTCCCCCCGCACCGAAACCCCCCCCTATTCTTTTCGTCTGTTTTTGTTCTCGCTTGGGGGGGGTCCTTTATTGTTCTTAAATTCAATATATATATGTCAGTATACTGTATTGGTGTTTTTCTTTCTGGCTTACTTCACTCTGTATAATCGGTTCCAATTCCATCCATCTCATTAGAACTGAGTCAAATTTATTCTTTTTAAGGGCTGAGTAGTATTCCATAGTGTATATGAACCACAGCTTTCTTATCCATTCATCTGCTGATGGACATCTAGGTTGCTTCTATGACCTGGCTATTATAAACAGCGCTGCAATGAACATTGGGGTACATGTGTCTCTTTCACTTCTGGTTTCCTCAGTGTGTATGCCCAGCAGTGGGATTGCTGGGTCATAAGGCAGTTCTATTTGCAATTTTTAAGGAATCTCCACACTGTTTTCCATAATGGCTGTACTAGTTTGCATTCCCACCAGCAGTGTAAGAGGGTTCCCTTTTCTCCACATCCTCTCCAGCATTTATTGCTTGTAGATTTTTGGATCGCAGCTATTCTGACTGGTGTGAAATGGTACCTCATTGTGGTCTTGATTTGCATTTCTCTGATAATGAGTGATGTTGAGCATCTTTTCATGTGTTTGTTAGCCATCCGTATGTCTTCTTTGGAGAAATGCCTATTTAGTTCTTCGGCCCATTTTTTTATTGGATCATTTATTTTTCTGGAGTTGAGCTGCATAAGTTGCTTATATATCTTAGAGATTAGTTATTTGTCAGTTGTTTCATTTGCTATTGTTTTCTCCCATTCAGAAGGCTGTCTTTTCACCTTGCTTATAGTTTCCTTTGTTGTGCAGAAGCTTTTAATTTTAATTAGATCCCATTTGTTTATCTTTGCTTTTATTTCAGTATACTGGGAGTTGGATCATAGAGGATCCTGCTGTGATTTATGTCGGAGAGTGTTTTGCCTATGTTCTCCTCTAGGAGTTTTATAGTTTCTGGTCTTACATTTAGATCTTTAATCCATTTTGAGTTTATTTTTGTGTATGGTGTTAGAGAGGGGTCTAGTTTCATTCTTTTACAAGTGGTTGACCAGTTTTCCCAGCACCACCTGTTAAAGAGACTATCTTTACTCCATTGTATATTCTTGCCTCCTTTGTCGAAGATAAGGTGTCCATAGGTGTGTGGGTTAATCTCAGGGCTTTTGATTTTGTTCCATTGATCTATATTTCTGTCTTTGTGCCAGTACCATACTGTCTTAATGACTGTGGCTTTGTAGTAGAGCCTGAAGTCAGGCAAGTTGATTCCTCCAGTTCCATTTTTCTTTCTCAAGATTGCTTTGGCTATTCGAGGTTTTTTGTATTTCCATACAAATCTTGAGATTATTTGATCTAGTTCTGTGAAAAATACTGCTGGTAGCTTGATAGGAATTGCATTGAATCTGTAGATTGCTTTGGGTAGTATACTCATTTTCACTATATTGATTCTTACAAGCCCTGAGCATGGTATATTCCTCCATCTATTAGTGTCCTCTTTGATTTCTTTCATCAGTGTTTTATAGTTTTCGATATATAGGTCTTTAGTTTCTTTAGGTAGGAATATTCCTAAGTATTTTATTCTTTTCGTTGCAATGGTGAATGGAATTGTTTCCTTGACTTCTTTTTCTACTTTCTCATTATTAGTGTATAGGAATGCAAGGGATTTCTGAGTGTTGATTTTATATCCTGCAACTTTACTATATTCACTGATTAGCTCTAGTAGTTTTCTGGTCGAGTCTTTAGGATTTTCTATGTAGAGGATCATGTCATCTGCAAACAGTGAGAGTTTTACTTCTTCTTTTCCAATTTGGATTCCTTGTATTTCTTTTTCTGCTCTGATTGCTGTGGCCAAAACTTCCAGTACGATGTTGAAGAGTAATGGTGAAAGTGGACACCCTTGTCTTGTTCCTGACTTTAGGGGAAATGGTTTCAATTTTTCGCCATTGAGGATAATGTGAGCTGTGGGTTTATCATATATAGCTTTTATTATGTTGAGGTATGTTCCTTCCAGTCGTGCTTTCTGGAGAGTTTTTATCATAAATGGATGCTGAATTTTGTCAAAGGCTTTTTCTGCATCTACTGAGATAATCATATGATTTTTATTTCTGAGTTTGTTAATGTGATGAATTACATTGATTGACTTGCGGATATTGAAGAATCCTTGCATCCCTGGGATAAAGCCCACTTGGTCATGGTGTATGATCTTTTTAATGTGTTGCTGGATTCTGATTGCTAGGATTTTGTTGAGGATTTTTGCATCTATGTTCATCAGTGATATTGGCCTGTAGTTTTCTTTTTTTGTGGTGTCTTTGTCAGGTTTTGGTATTAGGGTGATGGAGGCCTCATAGAATGAGTTTGGAAGTTTACCTTCCTCTGCAATTTTCTGGAATAGTTTCAGTAAGATAGGTGTTAGCTCTTCTCGGAATTTTTGGTAGAATTCAGCTGTGAAGCCGTCTGGGCCTGGGCTTTTGTTTGCTGGAAGATTTCTGATTACAGTTTCAATTTCCTTGCTTGTGATGGGTCTGTTAAGATTTTCTATTTCTTCCTGGTTCAGTCTTGGAAAATTGTACTTTTCTAAGAATTTGTCCATTTCTTCCAAGTTGTCCATTTTATTGGCATATAATTGCTGATAGTAGTCTCTTATGATTCTTTGTATTTCTGAGTTGTCTGTCGTGATCTCTCCATTTTCGTTTCTAATTTTGTTGATTTGATTTTTTTCTCTTTGTTTCTTGATGAGTCTGGCTAATGGTTTGTCAATTTTATTTATCCTTTCAAAGAACCAGCTTTTGCTTTGTTGATTTTTGCTATGGTCTCTTTTGTTTCTTTTGCATTTATTTCTGCCCTAATTTTTAGGATTTCTTTCCTTCTACTAACTCTGGGGTTCTCTATTTCTTCCTTTTCTAGTTGCTTTAGGTGTAGAGTTAGGTTATTTATTTGACTTTTTTCTTGTTTCTTGAGGTATGCCTGTATTGCTATGAACTTTCCTCTTAGGACTGCTTTTATAGTGTCCCAAAGGTTCTGTGTAGTTGTGTTTTCATTTTCATATGTTTCGATGCATATTTTGATTTCTTCTGTGATTTGTTAATTATTCAGTAGGGTGTTGTTCAGCCTCCATATGTTGGAATTTTTAATAGTTTTTCTCCTGTAATTGAGATCTAACGTTAGTGCATTATGGTCAGAGAAGATGCTTGGAATAATTTCCATTTTTTTGAATTTATCAAGGTTAGATTTATGACCCAGGATGTGATCTATTCTGGAGAGGGTTCCGTGTGCACTTGAGTAAAAGGTGAAATTCATTGTTTTGGGGTGAAATTTCCTATAGATATCAATTAGGTCTAACTGGCCTATTGTATCATTTAACGTTTGCATTTCTTTGTTAATTTTCTGTTTAGTTGATCTGTCCATAGGTGTGAGTGGGGTATTAAAGTCTCCCACTATTATTGTGTTATTATTAATTTCCCCTTTCATGCTTGTTAGCAATTGTCTTACATATTGCGTTGCTCCTATGTTGGGTGCATATATATTTATAATTGTTATATCTTCTTCTTGGATCGATCCTTTAATCATTATGTAGTGGCCTTCTTTGTCCCTCTTCACAGCCTTTGTTTTAAAGTCTATTTTATCGGATATGAGTATTGCTACTCCTGCTTTCTTTTGGTCTCTATTTGCATGGAATATCTTTTTCCAGCCCTTCACTTTTAGTCTGTATGTGTCCGTTGTTTTGAGGTGGGTCTCTTGTAAGCAGCATATATAGGGATTTGTTTTTGTATCCATTCAGCCAGTCTTTTGCCTTTTGGTTGGGGCATTCAACCCATTTACATTTAAGGTAATTATTGATAAGTATGCTCCTGTTGCCATTTACTTTATTGTTTTGGGTTCGGGTTTATACGTCCTTTTTGTGTTTCCTTTCTAAAGTCTATCCTTTAGTATTTGTTGGAGAGCTGGTTTGGTGGTGCTGAATTCTCTCAGCTTTTGCTTGTCTGGAAAGCTTTTGATTTCTCCATCATATTTGAATGAGATCCTTGCTGGGTACAGTAGTCTTGGCTGTAGGTTATTATCTTTCATCACTTTAAGTATGTCTTGCCATTCCCTCCTGGCCTCAAGAGTTTCTATTGAAAGTTCTGCAGTTATTCTTATGGGGATCTCCTTGTGTGTTATTGTGTTGTTTTCCCTTGCTGCTTTTAATATTTGTTCTTTGTGTTTGGTCTTTGTTAGTTTGATTAAAATATGTCTTGGGGTGTTTCACCTTGGGTTTATCCTGTTTGGCACTCTCTGGGTTTCTTGGACTTGGGTGATTATTTCCTTCCCCATTTTAGGGAAGTTTTCAACGATTATCTCCTCAAGTATTTTCTCATGGTCTTTCTTTTTGTCTTCTTCTTCTGGGACTCCTATAATTCCGATATTTGGAGCGTTTCATATCGTCTTGGAGGTCTCTGAGGTTGTCCTCATTTCTTTTAATTCACCTTTCTTTTTCCCTCACTGATTCATTTATTTCTACCATTCTATCTTCTATTTCACTAATCCTATCTTCTGCCTCCGATATTCTACTATTTGTAGCCTCCAGAGTGTTTCTGATCTCATTTATTGCATTATTCATTATATGTTGACTCTTTTTATTTCTTCAAGGTCCTTGTTAAACCTTTCTTGCATCTTCTCAATCCTTGACCCCAGGCTATTTATCTGTGCTTCCAGTTTGATTTCAAGATTTTGGATCATTTTCACTATCAGTATTCAGAATTCTTTCTCAGGTAGATTCTCTATCTCTTCCTCTTTTGTTTGGTTTGGTGGGCATGTCTCCTGTTCCTTTACCTGCTGGGTATTCCTCTGTCTCTTCATCCTGGTTATATTGCTGCGTTTGGGGTGGCTTTTCCATATTCTGGGAATTTGTGGAGTTCTCTTTATTACAGAGTTTCCTCTCTGTGTTTGGGGTTATATCAGTGGCTTGTCAAAGTTTCTTGATCAGGGAGGCTTATGTTGGAGTTCTGGTGGGTGGATCTGGATTTCCTCTCTCTGGAGTGCTGTGATGTGTGAACTAATGGGTTATGCGACGTCAGTGGTTTTGGAGTATTTTGAGTTGCCTGTGTGTTGAAGCTCAGGGGCTTGTTCTTGTGTTGCTGGAGAATTTGCGTGGTATGTCTTGCTCTGGAGCTTGTTGGCCCTTAGGCAGTGCTCAATTTTAGTATGGGTATGAAGGCGTTTGATGAGCTCTAATTGGATAATGTACCTTGTATTCAGGAATTCTTTGATGATCTCAGGATTTGGAATTACACCTTCTCATTGTGGTTTTCAGATTTATTTTTAGAATAGGCTCATGATTTCTCCGTCTATTCAGCACTAATGTTAAAACATCTAGGTTAATGATGATAGGTTTCTCCACCTTGAGGGTCGTCCCTAGAGGATCGGTGAGTTACTTGGAGGAGAGAAGTGGGAGGGAGTAGTTAGAGGTGAGTGGAATGGGATGAGGTGGAATCATAAGAGGGAAAAGCAAGTTAGCCTGTAACCACTTTCTTGTGTGTGCTCTGAAGTCTGGACCGCTCAGAGTTGGTCACAGAGTTATACATGGAAGAGGAGAGGAAAGAAGTAGATAGAGATGGACAGGAGGATAAAAGAGGGAGATGGGAAGGAGGGATACAGATACGGTCAGTGACCAGTTCCCTTAGAGTTCTCCTCCTTCTGGACGCACAGAGGTTCATAGGGTTGGGTAGAGAGGGGAGGGGGAGGGGAGGAGACAAAAGCCACCTGGTGGCGAAAGGGAGATTCAGAGTTGGAGAGAGTGGTCAAGCCAGTAGTCTTGCACTCATGTAAAACTGGGTACTGAGGATTAGGTTTTTAAAAAGTACAAAATTGGCAACCAATACCAAAATGCCAAGATTACAAATCTGGAGTATAAATTGGATTTTCAAAGATAGATTATTGAAGAGAAGATGAAGAAGTAGAGAGAAATTTAAAAAAAAATAGAGAAAAAAAAGAAAAAAGAAAAAAAAAGTAAAATATAATAAAAGACTCCAGAATTATTAAAAGACAACTTCCTTCACCGATAAGACTATATCGGCGTTTGCTTAAACAATAGGGTGTTTTTTTTTTAAAGTAATATTAGGTTCTAAAAATAATAACTAGAAATATAGAATACTTAAAAATTTAAGGAAGTTTAGGAAAAAAAAGGATGAAAAAGAAAAGGATAAACAAATTTAAAAAGGAAAAAAATTTTTAAAGAAAGAGAACAAAATTCTAAAAAAAAAAAAAAATCACGCTTCCACATCATCCCCCAAAAAAAAAAAAAATTTTACGGCGTATCTGGCGCTTTCTCTGTCATTGAGGGCTGTGTGGGGTCACTACCAAGGCAGTTCCCTCTGTTTGACTTCCTCTGTTTGCTGGTCTCTTCCATGTCTGATTTCTGTCTTGCCACAAGGAGGGTGGTGATGAGCTCTGCACTGGGCTTGCCCCTTCCCAATCCGTGGGATAACCGTGTGGGGCCTGGCCTATGTTTCATGCGATTCCCTGGTTTAAGCCGCTCAGGATTGGCGCTCAGTAAGTCCCCTCCGGGTGCTGGGTTTGGTTCCAAGTCCAAGTGGCTAGGGAGTTTGGCGCGGACTATTGTTGCAGAAGTCTCAATAAAGAGCTTGCTTGCAATTTGGTAGGTAATGTCTCTCTTGAGCTGCGTCTGCCCTCTTCCAGCGCTTCAGGCTCTGGCTGCCCATCGCTGGTGGGGGATGGTCTGCAGCCGGCTATTTCCGATCCGTTCTTTGTTCTGTGCGCGGGCCTGTCAGTGTCTTATGTTCGAGCGTTTCGCGTGTTAGTTACCCCCAGTCTGGTTTGTTGGTCGGGATAAATTGTTCTATGCACGCGCGGACCCGATTCTGGCCCTGTTACGCCCCGATTCTCGAGAAAAGCCCTGCAGCCTACGTCTCCCGCGGCCCAATTCTTAGAAAGCACTGTCGCGGGTGCGCTCCTCCCTGCCCAACCCCCCACTGCTGTCGGACGCAGGCGTTTGCGCTGCTTGTCCGCTGGGGGTTATAATGTTGAATTCATAATCTGTTGGTTTTAATTATTTATTTATTCTTCCTTCCTGTTATGTTGCCCTCTGTGCTTCCAGGGCTTGCCCCATGCACAGCTGTGAAAAGTTCCCCAATTTTAGGGAACCTCTCTTTTAAGAGTCTCTTCCTGGGACGGGATTCCCTTCCCGTGCCGGGGTTCCCCCCCTACCTCCTTTGTCTATAACTTCGTTCTTTAAAATAATATAAAGTATTTCCTACCTGGCTTTGAAGCCAATGATCTGCTTTGCTGGATGCCTGATGTCCTCTGCCAGCAGTCAGAAGTTATTTTGTGGAATTTGCTCAGTGTTGAAATGTTCTTTTGATGAGGTAGAGGGAGAAAGTGTTCTCCCCATCCTATTCCTCCGCCATCTTTTTCCAATCCCCTCATTATGTTTTTAAACTTATTGTGATTGAGGTCTCCTTTTCCCAGGCTTCAGGGTTGAATTCTTTCTACCTTTTGGTTTCTGCCCTCTAAAGGTTGGTCCAGTGGTATGTGTAAGCTTCGTTTAGGGTGAGATTTGTGCTGAGTATTTTTTTTTTTTTTTTCTGGATGGGCAAGGCTGAGTGAGGTGGTAATCATGTCTGCTGATGACTGGGTTTGTATTTTTGTCTTATTTGTTGTTTGGATGAGGTGTCCTGTGCAGAGTGCTACTGGTATTTGGGGGATGCTGGGTCTTATACTCAATGGTTTCATTTGTGGGAGTTCTCACAATTTGGTACTCCCCTAGGGTTAGGAGTTCTCTGGTAGTCTAGGGTCTTGGAGTCAGTGCTCCCATTCCAAAGGTCAGGGCTTGATCTCTGGCCAGAAATAGAATTCCACAGGTAGTTTGTTATGGCATTAAAAGAGATTTAAGAGAGGCAGAAAAAGATGGCAGAGGAATAGGACAGGGAGACCACTTTCTCCCTCACTACTTCATCAAAAGAACATTTCAACGCTGAGTAAATTCCACAAAACAACGTCTGAATGCTGGCAGAAGACATCAGGCATCCAGCAAAGCAGATCATTGGCTTCAAAAACAGGTAGGAATAAATATAAAAGACAAAAAAAAAAAAAGACAAAGGAGGTAGGGGAGGGAGCCCTGTCCTGGGAAGGGAATGCCATCCCGGGAAGACACTCTTAAAAGAGAGGTTT
Organism: Nanger dama; assembly: GCA_917880005.1. Taxonomy (NCBI): domain Eukaryota; kingdom Metazoa; phylum Chordata; class Mammalia; order Artiodactyla; family Bovidae; genus Nanger; species Nanger dama. The sequence continues at coordinate 4,175,499 of CAKJTW010000085.1, read as the reverse complement.
CCAAACATCAGGAAACATTCTTGCAGCCAAGTCTGTGGCGAGCCTTGGAAGCACAGAGGGCACAATAACAAGAAGGACAAATAAATAATTATAACCAACAGATTACAGACCCAACAGTAAATCCCCCAGCGGATAAGCAGTGCAAATGCCTGCATCCAACATTAGAAAGTGGGGATTGGGCAGGGAGGAGCGGGAGGCGCAAGCAACAGTGCTTTCTAAGAATCGGGCTGCAGGAGATGCAGGCTGCAGGGGCTTCTCGAGAATCGGGTCATAACACCCCGTGCGTGGCCAGAACGAACTAACTTGGGCTAGCAAACCAGACTGTGGGATAGCTACCATGCAAAACGCTCGAACATAAGACACCGACAGGACCGCACACAGAACAAAGGACGGATCGGAAATAGCTGGCTGCAGACCATCCCCCTCCCGGTGACAGGTAGCCAGAGCTTTAAGTGCTGGAAGGGGGCAATCGCAGCTCAAGAGAGACATTACCTACCAAATTGCAAGCACGTTTCTTTGCTAACTAAGACTTCTGGGGGCTCTGGACAGTCATCATCTGTCTGAGAAGGAGCCCCAGCAGTACTCTCAGAAAACTGAGCAGCACGGAAAGGCCAGAATTTTGCAGCAATTGCGCACACCAAAATCCCTAGCTACTTGGACCTGGGAAGGGCACAAAGTGCAGGCCCAGCCAAATCTGCACCTCAGAGGGCTTCCTGAGCGCCGAGCCTGAGTGGCTTAGACCGGGGAGGTGCATGAAGCCTAGGGCAGCCCTCAGACGGTTATCCGCGGGCAACATAGAGCCTGAGTGGTGTGCACGGTGAGCAGGGGGCAAGCCCATGTAGAGTGCATCACTGCCCTCCCTGTGTCAAGATGGAAATCAGACACAGAAGAGACCAGCAAACAGAGGAAGTCAAACAAAGGGAACTGCATTGGTAGCGACCCCACAGAGCCCACAACGCCAGAGAAAGGGCCAGATATACCTTTACTACATTTATGATCAATTTTTAGTTTTTTGGGTGGGGGATTGATATGGAAATGTTATTTTTCTTTCCTTCTTTTTTAAATTATTTTTAAATTTTTAATAAAACTTTTTCTTTCTTCTTTTCTTTTTCATCTTCCTTTTTTAAACTTTCTTAAAATTTTAAGTCCTGTATATCTCTATTTATTATTTTTATAACGTATTATTTCTTAAAAAAAAAAAACCCTATTTTTAAAGCAAACGCCATATATAGTCTTTTTGTGGTGGAGGTTGTTATCCTTTAATAATTCTGGTAGCTTTTTTTTCCTCCTTCTTCTTTTCTTTACTATTTTATTTTTGAAAATCCAATCTCTACTCCAGATTTTTAATCTTTGCATTTTGGTATTTATTGCCAATTTTGTACATTTAAAAACCTAATCTTCAGTTACCCAATTTTACATGAGAGTGAGATTACTGGCTTGACCACTCTCTCCTCCTTTGGACTCTCCTTTTTCTCCACCAGGTGGCCTCTGTCTCCTCCCTCCCCCCCTTCTCTACCCAACTCTGTGAATCTCTGTGTGTTCCAGAAGGTGGAGAACACTCAGGGAACTGGTTACTGGCCGGATCTGTCTCCCTCCTTTTCATCTCCCTCTTTTATCCCCCTGGCCACCTCTGTCTACTTCCTCCCTCTCCTCTTTCCTGTATAACTCTGTGAACACCTCTGAGAGGTCCAGACTGTGGAGCACACACACAAGAAAGTGGTTAGGGGCTAGCTTGCTCTCTCCTCTTTTGATACCACCTCATCTCATTCCACTCATCTCTAACTAACCCCTCCCTCTTCTCTCCTCCAAGTAACTCAGTGATCCTCTAGGGGTGACCCTCAGGGGGAGAAACCTATCATCTTTAACCTAGATATTTTAACATCAGTGCTGTATACATGGAGAAGTCATGAGGCCATTGTAAAAATAAATCTGAAAACCAGAATCAGCAGGCTTAAGTCCAAGTCCTGATATCATCAGAGGATTCCTGATACAGGGAACATTATCCAATAAGAACGCATCAAACACCTTCATACCCACACTGAAACTGAGCACCACCCAAGGGCCAACAAGCTCCAGAGCAAGACATACCACGTAAATTCTCCAGCAATGCAAGAACAAGCCCCTGAGCTTCAATATACAGGCAGCTCAAAATACTACAAAATCATTGACATCTCATAACCCGTTACTGGACACTTCACAGCACTCCAGAGAGAAGAAATCCAGGTCCACCCACCAGAACTCCAACACAAGCCTCCCTGATCAAGAAACCTTGACAAGCCACTGATACAACCCCACACAAAGTGAGGAAGCTCAATGATAAAGAGAACTCCACAAATTCCCAGAATATAGAAAGGCCACACCAAACGCAGCAATATAACCAAGATGAAGAGACAGAGGAATACCCAGCAGGTAAAGGAGCAGGAGAAATGCCCACCAAACCAAACAAAGAGGAAGAGATAGGGAATCTACCTGAGAAAGAATTCCAAATATTGATAGTGAAAAGATCCAAAATATTGAAATCAAAATGGAATCACAGATAAATAGCCTGGAGTCAAGGATTGAGAAGATGCAAGAAAGGTTTAACAAGGACCTAGAAGAAATAAAAAAGAGTCAACATATAATGAATAATGCAATAAATGAGATCAGAAACACTCTGGAGGCAACAAATAGTAGAATAACAGAAGCAGAAGATAGGATTAGTGAAATAGAAGATAGAATGGTAGAAATAAATGAATCAGTGAGGGAAAAAGAAAGACGAATTAAAAGAAATGAGGACAACCTCAGAGACCTCTAGGACAATATGAAACGGTTCAACATTCGAATTATAGGAGTCCCAGAAGAAGAAGACAAAAAGAAAGACCATGAGAAAATACTTGAGGAGATAATCATTGAAAACTTCCCTAAAATGGGGAAGGAAATAATCACCCAAGCACAAGAAACCCAGAGAGTGCCAAACAGGATAAACCCAAGGCAGAAACACCCCAAGACATATACTAATCAAATTAACAAAGACCAAACACAAAGAACAAATATTAAAAGCAGCAAGGGAAAAACAACAAATAACACACAAGGGGATCCCCATACAAATAACTGCAGATCTTTCAATAGAAACTCTTCAGGCCAGGAGGGAATGGCAAGACATACTTAAAGTGATGAAAGATAATAACCTACAGCCAAGACTACTGTACCCAGCAAGGATCTCATTCAAATATGAAGGAGAAATCAAAAGCTTTACAGACAAGCAAAAGCTGAGAGAATTCAGCACCATCAAGCCAGCTCTCCAACAAATGCTAAAGGATAGACTTTAGACAGGAAACACAAAAGGGTGTATAAACCCGAACTCAAAACCATAAAGTAAGTGGCAACAGGAGCATACTTATCAATAATTACCTTAAATGTAAATAGGTTGAATGCCCCAACCAAAAGGCAAAGACTGGCTGAATGGATACAAAAACAAGATCCCTATATATGCTGCCTACAAGAGACCCACCTCAAAACAACGGACACATACAGACTGAAATGAAGGGCTGGAAAAAGATATTCCATGCAAATAGAGACCAAAAGAAAGCAGGAGTAGCAATACTCATATCCGATAAAATAGACTTTAAAACAAAGGCTGTGAAAAGAGACAAAAAGGCCACTACATAATGATTAAAGGATCAATCCAAGAAGAAGATATAACAATTATAAATATCTATGCACCCAACGTAGGAGCACTGGAATATGTAAGACAGATGCTAACAAGCATGAAAGGGAAATTAATAATAACACAATAACAGTGGGAGACTTTAATAACCCACTCACACCTACGGACAGATCAACTAAACAGAAAATTAACAAAGAAACGCAAACTTTAAATGATACAATAGACCAGTTAGACCTAATTGATATCTATAGGACATTTCACCCCAAAACAATGAATTTCACCTTTTTCTCAAGTGCACACAGAACCTTTTCCAGGATAGATCACATCCTGGGTCATAAATCTAACTTTGATAAATACAAAAAAAAAATCAACCCACAAAATTATTCCAAGCATCTTCTCTGACCATAATGCACTAAGGTTAGATATCAATTACAGGAGAAAAACTATTAAAAATTCCAACATTTGGAGGCAGAACAACACCCTTCTGATTAATCAACAAATCACAGAAGAAATCAAAAAGAAATCAAAATATGCATAGAAATGGATGAAAATGAAAACACATCTACACAAAACCTGTGGGACACTATAAAAGCAGTGCTAAGAGGAAAGTTCATAGCAATACAGGCATACCACAAGAAACCAGAAAAAGACAAATAAATAACCTAACTCTACACCTTTAAAGCCACTAGAAAAGGAAGAAATAGAGAACCCCAGAGTTAGTAGAAGGAAAGAAATCCTAAAAATTAGGGCAGAAATAAATGCAAAAGAAACAAAGAGACCATAGCAAAAATCATCAAAGCCAAAAGCTGGTTCTTTGAAAGGATAAATAAAGTTGACAAACCACTAGCCAGACACATCAAGAAACAAAGACAAAAAAATCAAATCAATAAAATTAGAAATGAAAATGGAGAGATCAGGACAGACAACACAGAAATACAAAGAATCATAAGAGACTACTATCAGCAATTATATGCCAATAAAATGGACAACTTGGAAGAAATGGACAAAGTCTTAGAAAAGTACAATTTTCCAAGACTGAACCAGGAAGAAATAGAATATCTTAACAGACCCATCACAAGCATGGAAATTGAAACTGTAATCAGAAATCTTCCAGCAAACAAAAGCCCAGGCCCAGACGGCTTTACAGCTGAATTCTACCAAAAATTTCGAGAAGAGCTAACACCTATCTTACTGAAACTATTCCAGAAAATTGCCAAGGAAGGTAAACTTCCAAACTCATTCTATGAGGCCACAATCACCCTAATACCAAAACCTGACAAAGACACCACAGAAAAAGAAAACTACAGGCCAATATCACTGATGAACATAGATGCAAAAATCCTTAACAAAATTCTAGCAATCAGAATCCAGCAACACATTAAAAGGTCATACACCATGACCAAGTGGGCTTTATCCCAGGGATGCAAGGATTCTTCAATATCTGCAAATCAATCAATGTAATTCACCACATTAACAAATTCAAAAATAAAAGCCATATGATTATGTCAATAGATGCAGATAAGGCATCTACAAAATTCAACATCCATTTATGATAAACTCTCCAGAAAGCAGGAATAGAAGGAACTTACCTCAACATAATAAAAGCTATATATGACAAACCCACAGCAAACATTATCCTCAATGGTGAAAAATTGAAAGCATTTTCCCTAAAGTCAGGAACAAGACAAGGGTGCCCACTTTCACCACTACTATTCAATATAGTTCTGGAAGTTTTGGCCACAGCAATCAGAGCAGAAAAAGAAATACAAGGAATCCAAAGTGGAATAGAAGAATTAAAACTCTCACTCTTTGCAGATGACCTGATCCTCTACATAGAAAATCCTAAAGATTCCACCAGAAAACTACTAGAGCTAATCAATGAATATAGTAAATTTGCAGGATATAAAATCAACACTCAGAAATCCCTTGCATTCCTATACACTAACAATGAGAAAGTAGAAAAAGAAGTCAAGGAAACAATTCCATTCACCATTGCAACGAAAAGAATAAAATACTTAGGAATATACCTACCTAAAGAAACTAAAGACCTATATATCGAAAACTATAAAATACTGATGAAAGAAATCAAAGAGGACACTAATAGATGGAGAAATATATCATGTTCATGGATCGGAAGAGTCAATATAGTGAAAATGAGTATACTACCCAAAGCAATCTACAGATTCAATGCAATCTCTATCAAGCTACCAGCAGTATTTTCCCACAGAACTAGAACAAATAATCTTAAGATTTGTATGGAAATGCAAAAAACCTCGAATAGCAAAAGCAATCTTGAGAAAGAAGAATGGAACTGGAGGAATCAACTTGCCTGACTTCAGGCTCTACTACAAAGCCACAGTCATTAAGACAGCATGGTACTGGCATAAAGACAGAAATATAGATCAATGGAACAAAATAGAAAGCCCTGAGATAAACCCACACACCTATAGACACCTTATCTTCGACAAAGGAGGCAAGAATATCCAATGGACTAAAGACAATCTCTTTAACAAGTGGTGCTGGGAAAACTGTTCAACCACTTGTAAAAAGAATGAAACTAGATCACTTTCTAACACCACACACAGAAATAAACTCAAAATGGATTAACGATCTAAACATAAGACCAGAAACTATAAAACTCCTAGAGGAGAACATAAGCAAAACACTCTCCAACATAAATCACAGCAGGACCCTCTATGATCCACCTCCCAGTATACTGGAAATAAAACCAAAAATAAACAAATGGGGTCTAATTAAAATTAAAAGCTTCTGCACAATAAAGGAAACTATAAGCAAGGTGAAAAGACAGCCTTCTGAATGGGAGAAAACAATAGCCAATGAAGCAACTGACAAACAACTCATCTCAAAAATATACAAGCAATTTATGCAGCTCAACTCCAGAAAAATAAACGATCCAATCAAAATATGGGCCAAAGAACTAAATAGGCATTTCTCCAAAGAAGACATACAGATGGCTAACAAACACATGAAAAGATGCTCAACATCACTCAGTATCAGAGAAATGCAAATCAAGACCACAATGAGGTACCATTTCACACCAGTCAGAACAGCTGCGATCCAAAAGTCTACAAGCAATTAATGCTGGAGAAGATGTGGAGAAAAGGGAACCCTCTTACACTGTTGGTGGGAATACAAACTAGTACAGCCATTATGGAAAACAGTGTGGAGATTCCTTAAAAAATTGGAAATGGAACTGCCTCATGACCCAGCAATCCCACTGCTGGAGGAAAGAGAACTGAAAGAGACACATGTACCCCAATGTTCATTGCAGCACTGTTTATAATAGCCAGGACATGGAAACAACCTAGATGTCCATCAGCAGATGAATGGATAAGAAAGCAGTGGTACATATACACAATGGAATATTACTCAGCCATTAAAAAGAACACATTTGAATCAGTTCTGATGAGCTGGATGAAACTGGAGCCGATTATACAGAGTGAAGTAAGCCAGAACGAAAAACACCAATACAGTATACTGACACATATATATGGAATTTAGAAAGATAGTAGTGATTACCCTGTATGTGAGACAACAAAAGAGACACAGAGGTATAGAACGGACTTTGGCCTCTGAGGGAGAGGGGGGGGTGGGATGATTTGGAAGAATGGCATGGAAACATATATACTATCCTGTAAGAAACGAAGCGCTAGTCTATGTTCAATACAGGATACAGGATGCTTGGGACTGGTGCATGGGATGATCCAGAGAGATGATATGGGGTGAGAGGTTGGAGGAGGCTTCGGCATTGGGAGATTGTGTACACCTGTGGCTGATTCATGTCAGTGTATGGCAAAAGCAATACTGTATTATAATGTAGAATAAAGTATTAAAAAAAGAGAATCTAAACAAGTATCCAAAAATGAGAAATGAATTATGAACCCCAGACAAATGGCAGTTACAAAATTAGGCAAGTAATAATTAAAATAATGAAAATATATACATATACACCCATAGACAAAATCAAAACAGTCCAACAAAAATAAAGTACAATAGATTGACCTGGTGAACAAAGGAAACAAAAAATGATATCCACCATTTAAGAACAAAACTAACTAAAGCACAAACTGGAAAACAAAACTAAAGCAAGGTGCCAAGTGGGGAATAAAGCAATGAAAGCAAAACTAATGAATATGGTGAGGAAAAAGAAAGGAAAGAGAAAGAATAGAAATGCAAAGTTAAATAAAGGTAAATAAAGAAGATATATATATGTTAAAGATTAACTGCAAGGGGAAAAGAACAGTAGGAAAAACAAACAAAGGAATAAATGTAGAAGAAATAATAGTTTTTTTTTTTTTAAAAAAAAGAAGAATAAAGGAAAAGAAAACTCCACAGAACTGCAAAAGGCCAATGTAGATGCAGAGGTTTATAACAGCAATAAAAAGTGTAATTGAAAAAAAAAAAAAAAACCTCAAAAGCTTAACTAGATTTCATAGTACTAATAAAACCGACAACTATAACAGAAAACAGAAATAGAAAAAAAGAAAAGAAAAAGAAAAGAAAAAATTCAAAAGAAACTACAGAACAAGTCAAAATAGAAGAATAATAAATGTTTTTCTTGAGTCACTGCTGTCAGTGTCCTTTCCCTCGCTGGGAGTCACAGTTCACCTCACCTCCGCAGGTTGCCCTCCAACACTGTGTTGGTCTCTGGGCCTGCTATAAGGGCAGCTTAGACTCTAATCTGGTCCTACTCCTGGGTCTGCTTGTCTCCAATGTCCACAGCTATCAGAACCAGCACATTTTCTTATGTGTGAGCTCTCAGTGTCCTTTTATATATTCCGTAGACACAGGATCTGCCTAGTTGATTGTATGGACTTAATCTGCAGCTTGTACAGCTGGTGGGATGGTTTTGGGTCTTCCTTAGCCACACTACCCTGGGTTTCAAAATCGTCCACTGGGCTTTATTCCTGAGGCTGCCCTGGAGGACTTGGGTCTGCCCCAGTGAGGGCCAGGTATGGAGGTGGTGCAGCTGCTTGAGTCACAGGGTTTCTGGGAGCACCAGGTACTCAGGGAGTTGGCAGCTAGGACAGCAGGAGATATATTGGTGTAGAAGGCTATGGGGAACCAGTATTGGCCAATACACTCCTGTATTCTTGCCTGGAGAACCCCACTGACAGAGAAACCTGGCAGGCCACAGTCCACAGGGTCTCAAAGAGGTGGACACAACCAAAGTTGCACCTTGTGCATAGATGCAGAGCCTGTGGAAACTCTGCCCCAGTGAGGGTTGAGCATGAAGGTGATGCAGCTGCTTGGGTCACAGGGACCCTGATGGCACCAAATGTGCAGGGTCACAGACTGCCTCAGCCACAGGAGTTATGGCCCTATCAGAGTGTGTTTTGTTTGTTTGTTTTTGAGCCTCTAGTAGCTAGCAATCAGAAAGCCTCTTTGTCTAGTCTTTCTCCATAGCTCTGCCGATTCAGGTATTTAGAGGGTTCCCTTGTCTGGGGTCCTACTCTGTGGATCAGCACTGTCAGGCAATTAAAGGGGTACCCTGAGTGGGGTACTACTCTGTAGTTCAATGGGTGATGGGCCAGCCTCACTATTGTTCAGCTGAACAATAGGAATTCTCATTGTTAACGGGGATGCAAAATGGTACAATCATTTCGGAAGCAAAGCCTTACATAGCTAAACACCGTCATACCCTGCTGCTGCTGCTGCTGCTGCTGCTGTTGCTGCTGCTGCTAAGTCGCTTCAGCTGTGTCCGACTCAGTGCGACCCCATGGACGGCCCACCAGGTCTCCCGTCCCTATGATCTAGCAATTTTGCCCCTAGATATTTCACCAAATGATTTGAAAACTAATGCCTACACAAAAACATGCACATGAATTTTTATAACAGCTTAATTCATACTCCCTCTCACACACACAGACACACATACAAATTGGAGGCAACCAAAATGTCCTTTACTAGATGAATGGATAAACAAACTATGGTACATCAATGTAACAGAATATTATCCAAGAATAAAAAGAAAAGGGTTATCAAATCACAAAAAGAAATGTATGACACTTAATGATGTTATTAAGTATAATAAGCTAGTCTGTATGGATGTGAGAGTTATACTGTGAAGAAGGCTGAGTGGTGAAGAACTGATGCTTTTGAACTGCGGTGTTGGAGAAGACTCTTGAGAGTCCCTTGGATTACAAGGAGATGCAACCAGTCCATTCTGAAGGAGATCAGTGCTGGTATTTCTTTGGAAGGAATGATGCTAAAGCTGAAACTCCAGTACTTTGGACACCTCATGCGAAGTGTTGACTCATTGGAAAGACGCTGATGCTGGGAAGGATTGGGGGCAGGAGGAGAAGGGGACGACAGAGGATGAGATGGCTGGACGGCATCACTGACTTGATGGACGTGAGTCTGGGTGAACTCCAGGAGTTGGTGATGGACAGGGAGACCTGGCGTGCTGCGATTCATGGGGTCGCAAAGAGTTGGACACAACTGAGCGACTGAAATGAACTGAACTGAACTGAAGCTAGTCTGTGAAAGGTTATACACTGTGAAAAGGAAAGTTGCTCAGTTGTGTCAGACTCTTTGTGACTCCATAGACTATACAGTCCATGGAATTCTCCAGGCCAGAATACTGGAGTGGCTAGCCTTTCCCTTCTCCAGGGAATCTTCCCAAGCCAGGGATCAAATGCAAGTCTCTCAGTCTGGAGAAGGTTATACACTGCATGATACCAATTATACCACATTCTGAAAAAGGTAAAACAGTAGAGCAAATAAAAAATATCAGATGCTTTTTTTTCCTTTTGCTTCAAAATACTTTTACTAGTTTGGATACAGTTTGTCAACTTTCAACTACTCCTCTTCTGCTTCAAAGTGAAAATCCACTTCATCGGGGTCTCCGGTGCCCCATACCTCATATATTGTAATGTTACTCTGTGTATCAGCTGGAACCTTGATATTGGGGCACTGGCATTTATCACTGGTTGCCGCAGTGAGTTTCAGATTCCGCAACCTGGACACAAATTTCACAAGTTTCGTCTAAACTTGGCTTTGTAGGGGGAAGCCTGTATCTTCTTCCTTCCTGGAGGGCCAGATGAACAGCCCTGACGGCCAGGAGGAGTGCACACGTTAAGTTTGTCATCGCCTCCAGGAAACTTCAGGATCACCAACAACATGAGGAAGATTAACAGCCAATGCGACTTGCTCCCAAACCAGCCTGGGGCATGCTCTGGTTGATTCTGCCGAATTTGGAAGTGCCTTCCGCTGGGCACCATCACTAGGAGTGCTTCGGCTTCATTTCTCAGAACATAAAACACATAGAGAAAGACAAACGTGACAAAGTTAGGCCCCCAAAATAACCATATTACCCAACACATCATGAGCTGAGATGAAGTGGCTCCTGGTGCCCTGGTCTGCGCTGGCACCTGGAGACTGAGGACCAGGCAGGGCTGGGCCCTTGGTGACGTTACAAAGGGCTCGGCTCCCACTAGAACCCATGTGCCATGGTATGACTTCAGAGCAGAGGGTAAGGAGGCCTACAGGGGTCAAGTGGGAGTAGGGCTTAAAGGGACATGGCAACATTTCCAGTGGGCAATTGAAAAGGAGGTGAGGAGTGACAGAGTGCCATCTCCATGCCAGTGTATTCTTTCTGAACCTGGTGTTCTACTGGGAGGGTGGGTCCATCTTCTATTTTTATTTTTCCAATTGTTGAATCCAGTCACTGTGGTGAGCAGAGCAGACCCAGGGGCATGTGACCCTGTGGAGCACAGAGCCAAGTGGGAAAGAAATGTATTAAACCAGAGGCCACAAACTAGGAGCCACTGATGTTTTGTGCGGCCTGCCACTGTTCTTAAAAATGATTGTGCTCAGTGCTAAGTCCTGTCTGACTCTTTGCCACCCCATGGGCTGTAGCCTGCCAGGTTCCTCTGGAGAAGGAAAGTCAGGGCATGATGCAGTAGGGGTGGGCAATGGGGTAGATACTCTCTGAGATCCCTCCCAGATCAAAGGTTCTATGATCCTGCATGGCAGTTTCCCAGAGGGCAGCCATGCACCTCCCAGGCAACAAGCAGTGGAGGTGGCATGTCTCTGGGGAATTGCTGAGTTGGCAAAACTACACTAGCTCTGATGCAGTGTGAATGAGCACGTGCTGGCTGCACTCCTCCTCCCCGTCTGTGCATGTCTAACCGCCACATGGGTTTGAAGGTGACCTTGCTCTGCAGGTGTGGCTTGAGAGCTGTGTTCCTTCCTTCCTTCTCTAGGAAGACGGCCCTTCTTTGTGCTGTGTGAGTTGAAGACCGGCATCCATGTGTATGGCTGCAGCACTTGGCATTTTGCCTTTCTGTCTAGGCTGGTGGTTTTCACACTTGAGTGTGTATCAGGGTCACCTAGAGGGCTTGCAAAGTCCCATTTTGCTGGATCTCAGTCCCCAGTCAGTCCTGGGTGAGACTTGAAGACTGGCACTTCTGCAGGTCTCTGGGCAACAGTGAGAACCACCCTGCAGACAATGGCTTCACTCCCAAAGACGTGGCTTCCCTCTGACTGCTGTGCACTGAACCTGAGGGCCCAGTGGGAGTGGAGAGGCAGCAAGAGCACCGAACTGGAGCCTGAATACAAAGGTTCTATACTGCACCTGTGCTCTAGTGAGCTGTGTGACCTTAGGCAAGCCTCAGCACCTCTCTGTGCCTGTAGCTGCCTCACAGGCACAAGGACGTGATGAAGTTGGTGACTGCTACTCTGGGTGTTTCTGAAATTCAGAGTTGGTCTGTCACTCTTGTCCCCAGCCTAGTCTTCCCAATTGGGAAGCCCACAGCCCCCCACCCCCAAGCATCCAAGTGCCCACTTCTGTCCACAGTCACCCTCAGCTGGAGTGGTCCACTTGCTTGGGGGTCTCCTACAGCCAGCCCTGTGTATGGAGCCCAAAGGGTGAAACTGGTGTCTCCCTCTTAGAGATCCACATCTACCACTTGGGGGTATGTGTGTCTTGCATGTGCTATTTCAAATGCCTTTTAGCACACAGATAAGGATACAGAATCCTAGAGCTAGTCTCCTGCCAGTAAATTCTGATGCTAATGACTTACTCTGTTACCTTGGGTAAGTTAGTTCACATCGCTGAGCCTCACATACCTGACTTTAAAATGGAGAAACAGTACCTACTTCATGGGATTGCTGTGAGGACTAAATGAGATCATGTATTCAAGGCCTTTAACCTGGCACATAGTAAGTGCTTAACATCGCAGTTTTGTTTCTCAAAAAGAAGCTATTGGCTCTCTTTATAACACTAGACATTAACATTATAAGATTAAACAATGGAAACAATGAGAGACTTTATTTTCTTGGGCTCCAAAATCACAGCAGATGGTGACTGCAGCCTTGAAATTAAAAGATGTTTGCTCCTTGGAAGAAAAGTTATGACCAACCTAGACAGCATATTAAAAAGCAGAGACATTACTTTGCCAACAAAGGTCCATCTAGTCAAAGCTATGGTTTTTCAGTAGTCATGTATGGATGTGAGAGCTGGGCTATAAAGAAATCTGAGCACCAAAGAGCTGTTGCTTTTGGACTGTGATGTTGGAGAAGACTCTTGAGAGTCCTTGGGACTGCAAGGAGATCCAACCAGTCCATCCTAAAGGAAATCAATCCTGAATATTTATTGGAAGGACTGATGTTGAAGCTGAAACTCCAATACTTTGGCCACCTAATGCGAGGAACTGACTCATTAGAAAAGACCCTGATGCTGGGAAAGACTGAAGGCGGGAGGAGAAGGTAACGACAGAGGATGAGATGGTTGGATGGCATCACTGACTCAATGGACATGATTTGAATAAACTCCAGAAGTTGGTGATGGACAGGGAGGCCTGCTGTGCTGCAGTCTTTTGGGTTGCAAAGAGTCGGACACGACTGAGCAAGTGAACTGAACTGAACTCAGTGACTTCAGAAGGGCCACCAAACTCATGGGAGACACTATGGCATAATTACACTCATACTCTTGGGGAGATGATCCATTATAGTATTTTCTACTTCCGTTGCTTATACTGTTGCCTTTCAACTTTGTATCTTCAGTCTGGACCTATTCTGTCAACAACAGACAGGATAAACCCATTCTCAGATCTCAGCTCTGCCACTTAGTAGCAGTGCAACCTTGGCTAATATGCCCCGAGCCTCAATTTCTTGCATGACTCATAGGGCTGATGTAAGAACTTCAATGTGATAATCTGTGCAAAGCCCTTAGTATAGTTCTTGCCATATAGATAGTAGAATTAACAAATAAAATGAATACTTATGAAATATTTTCTAAAATGCATATTTGAAAATAAGATGAATTCTTCAGCCATGTTTGGTTGAGGCTAGACATGGCATCTTCAGATGTAAAAACAGCAAGATCTCAGAATCAGCAAAGGAATAACAGATTCTTTGGGGCTATGAGGTATCTCATAGGGGACTTGGAGTCTTGTCCATATTCTCAGTTTAGACACTCCTCTACATGATCTCTAGAAGAAGAAATGAGTCTCCCTCTGACTCCAGCTATGTCTGAAGCTATTCACCTCCACACTCCTGCACATCTTGACTCAGCTCACCCATGACTCTTTGCCATATTGACCATTCTGTCTCAAGAGACTCTCTAAGAAGGATATCTGAGGTTATTGATATTTCTCCCGGCAATCTTGATTTCAGCTTGTGCTTCATCCAGCCCAGCATTTCTCATGATATACTCTGCATGTAAGTTAAATAAGCAGGGTGACAATATACACCTTGACGTAGTCCTTTTCCTATTTGAAACCAGTCTGTTGTTCCATGCCCGGTTCTAACTGTTGAATCCTGATCTGCATACAGGTTTCTCAAGAGGCTGGTCAGGTGGTCTGGTATTCTAATCTGTTGAAGAATTTTCCACAGTTTGTTGTGATCCACACAAAGACTTTGGAAAGGTCAATAAAACAGAAGTAGATGTTTTTCTGGAACTCTCTTACTTTTTTGATGATCCATCAGATGTTGACAATTTGATCTCTGGTTCCTCTGCCTTTTCTAAATCCAACTTGAACATCTGGAAGTTCACCATTCACATACTGTTGAAGCCTGGCTTGGAGAATTTTGAGCATTACTCTACTAGCATGTGAGATGAGTGCAATTGTGCGGTAGTTTGAGCATTCTTTGGCATTGCCTTTCTTTGGGATTGGAATGAAAGCTGACCTTTTCCAGTTTTGTGGCCACTGCTGAGTTTTCCAAATTTGCTGGCATGTTGAGTGCAGTACTTTCACAGCATCATCTTTTAGGATTTGAAATAGCTCAACTGGAATTCCATCACATCCAGTAGCTTTGCTTGCAGTGATGCTTCCTAATGCCCACCTGACTTTACATTCCAGGATTTCTGGCTCTAGATGAGTGATCACACCATTGTGATTATCTGGGACATGAAGATCTTTTTTATATAGTTTTCAGTATTCTTGCCAATTCATCTTAATATCTTCTGCTTCTGTTAGGTCTCTACCACTTCTGTCCTTTATTGTGCCCATCTTTGCAGGAAATAGTCCCTTGGTATCTCTAATTTTCTTGAAGAGTCTTTCCCATTCTGTTCTTTTCCTCTATTTCTTTGCATTGATCACTGAGAAAGGCTTTGTTATCTCTACTTGCTATTCTTTGGAACTCTGCATTCAAATGGGTATAACTTATCTTTTCTCCTTTGCCTTTCACTTCTATGCTTTTCACAGCTATTTGTACGGCCTCCTCAGACAACCATTTTGCCTTTCTTTCTCTGGGGATGGTCTTGATATCTGCCTCCTGTACAATGTCACAAACCTCCGTCCATAGTTCTTCAGGCACTCTGTCTATCAGATTTAGTCCCTTCAATCTATTTCTCACTTTCACTGTATAAAAATAAGGGATGTTATTTAGATCATACCTTAATGGTCTAGTGGTTTCACTTACTTTTTGAATTTAAGTCTGAATTTGGCAATAAGGAGTTCAGTATCTGAGCCATAGTCAGCTCCTTGTCTTGTTTTTGTTGACTATATAGAGCTTCTCCATCTTTGGCTGCGAAGAATATATTCAGTCTGATTTTTGTATTGACCATCTGGTGATGTCCATGTGTAGAGTCTTCTCTTGTGTTGTTGGAAGAGGGTGTTTGCCATGACCAGTGCATTCTCGTGGCAGAACTCTATTAGCCTTTGCCCTGCTTCATTCTGTACTCCAAGGCCAAATTTGCCTGTTACTCCAGGTGTTTCCTGAATTCTGACTTTTGCATTCCAGTCCCCTAAAATGAAAAGGACATCTTTTTGGGTGGTTAGTTCTAGAAGGTCTTGTGGGTCTTCATAGAACCATTCAACTTCAGCTTCTTCAGCATTACTGGTCAGGGCATAGACTTGGATTACTCTGATATTGGATGGTGTGCCTTGGAAACGAACAGAGATCATTCTGTCCTTTTTGAGACTGCATCCAATGCAGTCTGAAACTGCGTTTCTGACTCTTGTTTACTATGATGGCTACTCCATTTCTTCTAAGGGATTCTTGCCCACGGTAGTAGATATAATGGTCATCTGAGTTAAATCCACCCATCCTAGTCCATTTTAGTTCACTGATTCCTAAAATGTCGATGTCCACTCTTGCCATCTCCTGTTTGATCACTTCCAATTTGCCTTGATTCGTGGACCTAGCATTCCAAGTTCCTATGCAATATTGATCTTTACAGCACTGGACTTTCCTTCCATCACCAGTCACATCCACAGCTGGGTGGTGTTGTTTCTTTGGCTCCATCTCTTCATTCTTTCTGGAGTTATTTCTCCACTGATCTCCAGTAGCGTTTGGGCACCTGGGGAGTTCACCATTCAGTGTCCTGTCTTTTTGCCTTTTCATACTGTTCATGCAGTTCTCATGGCAAGAATACTGAAGTGGTTTGCCATTCCCTTCTCCAGTGGACCGCATTTATAAATATATTCCTAAAGAAACCAATCAACTTCAGTTTCATGGATAATGCCATTCATGAGGTGTGCATATATCATTGGAATATTACTTATGTCAAAGGGAATCATCAAATAATTTAATTACCTGGGTCGCAAAGAGTCAGACACGACTGAGCGACTGAACTGAACTGAACTGAAGAAAGTCTGAAATTCTACTTTTATTCATTTCCTCTTTCTTTTAGATGGTATTGTGTGCTTCCCACTAGATTTAGGATTATGAATACCCAATCCATTAAGTTAATCTGAAACTGTGATATGCAGCAAAAAAGGTTGTGATCCTCTATTATCATTGTTTTGATAGTCTAAGCATTCTGACACATCCTCAGCTTTATTTTCTTCTTTTTCATAAAATACTAGGATCTGGGGAGGGTAGGTTAGAGAGCCACATTCAGAGGTTTACTTTAAACATTGAGAGACTTATGGTTTCTTGAATGCCATTCTACCTTAGAAAGGCTGGGAAACTATAAATCAGAAAAGTACATACACCCCAATGTTCATAGAAGTACTATTTGCAATAGTCAAGACATGGAAGCAACCTAGATGTCCATCAACAGAGGAATGGATAAAGAAGCTGTGGTATATATATATATATATATAATGTAATACTACTTAGTAATAAAAAAGAAGAGAATTGTGCCATTTGCAGAGATGTGGATGGACCTAGAGACTGTCATCCAAAGTGAAGTAAGTCAGAAAGAGAAAAACAAATGTATATTCACACATATATGTGAAATCTAGACAAATGGTACAGATGAACTTATTTGCAAAGCAGAAACAGAGATACAGACACAAAAAATGTACAGATACCAAGGGGAGAGAAGGATGGAATGGGTTGGGAAATTAGGCCTGCTGTACATATACTACTACGTATAAAATAGGTAACTAATGAGAACCTACTGTATAACACAGAGAACGTTATTCAGTGCTCTATAGCTACCTACATGGGAAGGAAATCCACAAAAGAGGGGATATATGTATACGCACAACTGATTCATTTTTCTGTAGAGTAGAAACTCACACAACATTGTAAAGCAACTATACTCCAATAAAAATTAATTAAAAACAAATAAATGTGACTTCTGCAAGAAAGAAATGGCTGGGTATAGTATCTTATCTCCAGACAGAGGGAAGAGCTGTCATGACAAGCAGAGGACACTTCCTTCCTCACCCTGAGACAGTCAGGAACATAAAAGGCCAAAGCAGACAATTCAAACATATGGGGTGCAATGTAGGAGGTCAAGTTAAGAAAGTAAGTATGGATTTCAATCACAAAGGGTAAGAACAGAATCCAAATCAGGAAATAGTGTCCAAGTCAGAATGGTATGACTTGAACCAAATATAATGTCCAACCCAAGTCCGCCAAGTATCACCATCTAGGTCTGTCACATCTTCTCTCCAGCCGTTAGCCATCTGGGAAAGAATACTAGACCCAATGGTAAATGTACAGTATGGAAGAAAGAGCATAAAAACTCACCATCCATTCCAGCAGTGTATGGGAACTCATTAAGTTCTTCCACTGGAGCACACACCAAGACTGTTGCTTTCAAGAATCGTTTGTTAATAAGGTAGTGAGGGTGGAAAAATGGAAATCACAACGAGGGTATCTAATGATGTCCAAGGATCACTGAATGTCATCGCTAGACAAGAAAGGACCAAGAACCTTCCATTATTCAATGTATTTATACTCCCACCTTGTCAATCTCTTGAAACTATATAAGTAAACACAAATAATACATTTTGTTAAGGACTTTGATAAAGAATGCCGATATGAAGTTCTGAGGATTGGGATGAGGTGGACCCAGAGGAGGAAGTCATCACTTCTCCTTTGGGAAGACAACAGCTTCACTGAGTCTTGAACTGAGTTTTGAAAACCAAATATGTCCTGCAGGTGAAAGCATTAGTTGCTCAGTCGTGTACAACTTTTTGTGACGCTATGAACTGTAGCCTGCCAGGCTCCTCTGTCCATTGAATTCTCCAGGCAAGAATACTGGAGTGGGTTGCCATGCCCTCCTCCAAGGGAAGAGGGATCAAATCCTGTATCCAGGGATCAAACCCGGGTCTCCTGCATTGCAGGCAGATTCTTTACCATCTGAGCCACCAGGGAAGCAATATGAGTAAAGATGAGATGGCATGGCATATGAGGGGAGCTGTGAGGAGCTTAGAAGGGTTTGAGGGGCTGGAGATTGAGTTCAGACCACATGGCATCCTTTTGACCTGCAGCTTATAACCCATTACTGTTTTTGTGAGGTTGATTTGGTGAGTCATGAACAACATCTTATTGAATGATATGGACTATAGTAGAACAGTGAAAAAAATTTGTTATTATATGCATGTTTATAGCAGTGGGTATTAGGCTACCACATAAAACATATTTTGTACTGTGGGTCACAGTCAAAAAGGTTTGAAATCCACTGCCACAAAGGTACTTGTCAATCTTGGTGACATGTTTGGACACTTTTCCTGTAGGCCATGGCAACCTCTTGAGGGATTTTAAGCAAGGTAGTGACATGATCCAATTTGTGTTTCATCAGAAAGTTTAACCACCTTAGATCAAATTCACCATGGAAAAGGTATTAGAATCCAATTAAGTATATATTGACAGCTGATCTTTTCAAAATTAAATGTTCAGGCTAATTTAATCTGCTAATTTAATCTTTAAGAAAGACAATTCAAATTTGTACACATTCCTTTATTTGAAAAATATGTCTGGAGGCATATCATGTGTCAGGCACTGTGCTAGACATGGAGGATACAATATAATCATGAACAAATAGCACAGGGAGCCCAGCCTGGCACTCTGTGATGACCTAGGGGGTGGGATGGGGAGATGGGAAGGAGGAGGCTCAAGAGTGAGGATGTAAATATATATAATTATGACTGATTTGCATTGTTGTATGGCAGAAACCAACACAATATTGTAAAGCAATTTTCCTCCAATTAAAAATAAAATTTTAAAAATCAGCACCATCACCTCCTTTGCAGTGTTCAGGCTAGTGAAAGAGACAGGAAATAAACCAAATCTGAATGAATGTGGTAAGTGCTGCAGGGAGAAGTCCAGGATGCTATGAGAGAGAAGAGTAGAGTGGAGATATAGGAAAAGAATAGCGATTTAAGCCATCCAGTCACAGATGGGCTCTCTGAGGAAGTAATCTTTAAGCTGAGCCCTTAAGGATGAGTAGGAGTGAGAAGCATGGGGGAAAAGAGGGTCTCAGGAAGAGGACACCCAGTGCAAAGGCCTGGAGGCAAGAAAAGAGCTGGGCATGTTAAAAAAAAGGAACCTTGGGCTGGAGCACAATGATCAAAGAGAAAGAGTAGCACTGGATGAGACAGGCGATACAAGGAGGGCCAGGGAAGGCCATTGTGCGAGGTTTGAAGCAGGGGAAAGGCCAGATAAAACCCAGAAGGACTGGCTTGCATTCAGACACTTGTCAGGGCTTTTGGCATAGGCAGGCTGGGAGGAGTTAAAGGGACTGATGTGTAATGGGCACCACTTTTTCTCTACAGGCTTCTACTGCAGGTGGAATGAGCCATTGCTCCCTCAGAATTTGCCTAGTGGAAAGCTTTAAAGTGCTTGGGAGGATCCAGAGATTAGGATGTACCTCTGCAAACTGTAAAGGCATGCTGTGTACTGCACAATGCCAGGGGCACCATTTAGCACTTTCCTACAGCTTTTCTTGAACCCAGAACCTTTTGCTTAATAAACACCTTTCTCAACTCAGATTGTTGACCCTTTGTCCACTTGCTAGCAGCAGAGCAATACTTGGTGGATATGTATAGAGGAGGTTTGCTTGAACTAGAAGAACTTGGACTTGACCATCTCTGTCCCCTCAGTCTCAAATGGTAATCCTCCAGATTCTAAAACAATTGAATAGAGAATAGGGTGTAGTCCATTCAAATTCCTTCCTTGTGTTTGGTACTATTTGGCATTCTTCTTCTACCAGTGATTTATAAGGTGACAGTTGTTTTTTGTTTGTTTAAGAGAAGTTCCTAGCTCCTATAAGGATTATCTGTCTCCAGTGAAAGTGGAATAGTAGCAGTGAAACCTGGTTACTAAGAAAGCATGTTTTGAGGGATGAGCTACAGTGATTTGAGTACATCTCTGTTGTGGTGATTTAAGTAAACATTTCTCAAAAAAAGGTAAACAATGGCCAAGAAACAGATGAAAAGATGCTCAGTAGCTTTAGTTCTTAGGAAACTGAAAATCCCTATTGCAAATTGCAAAAGGTATTAATACAATAAGATGCCATTTCACACCCGGTCAGTTCAGTTCAGTTCAGTTCAGTCGCTCAGTCGTGTCTGACTCTTTTCGACCCCATGGACTACAGCACGCCAGGTCTCCCTGTCCATCACCAACTCCCAGAGTTTACTCTAACTCATGCCCATTGAGTCGGTGATGCCACCCAACCATCTCATCCTCTATCATCCCTTTCTCCTCCCACTTTCAACCTTTCCCAGCATCAGGGTCTTTTCTAACGAGTCAGTTCTTCGCATCAGGTGGCCAAAGTATAGGAGTTTCAGCTTCAATATCAGTCCTTCCAACAAATATTCAGGACTGATGTCCTTTAGGATGGACTGGTGGGATCTCCTTGCAGTCCAAGGGACTATCAAGAGTCTTCTCCAACACACCCACTAAGTGGTTATAATGAAAAAGTAGAAAACAAGAAGTGCTGATGAGGATGTGGAAAACTTGGAACCCTCATTCTTTGCTGGTGGGAGTATAAAATGGTACAGCCACTGTGGAAATAGTTTGATTTCTTGCAATACTAAACATGGAATTATCATAAAGTAAGTAAGTGAATGTGTTAGTTGCTCAATAGTGTCTGACTCTTTGCAGCTCCACAGACTGTAGTCTGCCAGTCTCCTCTGTCCATGGAATTCTCCAGGCAAGAATACTGGAGTGGGTAGCCATTCCCTTTTCCAAGGGATCTTCCCAACCCAGGGTTTGAACCCAGGCCTCCTTCATTGCAGGTAGATTCTTTACCACCTGAGCCACTAGGGAAGTCCAACAGTAGGGAAACAAGCTAAATGACTAGTAAGACCCTGAGTGACTTATATGCATTGGTTCATATAAGTTTCAGAACATTATGAAAGAGGTACAACTATTATCATCATTCCCATTTTATAGAGGGAGATTGAAGCAGAAACTGTCATGTAATTAATGAGAGGCAGAGTCAGGATTCAAACTCTAGTCTAATGGACCCCAAATTTCTGTGCTTAATCATCCAGGTGTATAGTACCAGTTGCCCACATTCTTACAGAAAGCCTAGGTGTTTAGTTAAGAGAAGGATATTGGTACATAGGGGCCTGGGTTCCAAAAGCAAATCTGTTTTCATATGGATAAATTGTTTCCCAGGTCTGTCAGCATGGAGGAAAAAAACACACACAACCTAAAAGTTGAGAATTATGTTTTATTTGACAGGCTTTCTGAGGACAACAAGCCTGGGAAGCAGCCTCTCAGATCGCTCTGAAGCACTGCTCCAAACAGGTGAGTGAGGAGCCAGGATATTTAGGAGTTTTTGCAACAAAAACCAGATAGTCAGAGCATCAAAAATTACCACTAATGAAAGAAAATCAGACGTCTCAAGTTAATGGATTAATCACTTTTCTATGTATGGGAAGATGCAAGAGTATTGGCTCACTGAAGTTGCTCCTTTGACTATGCCCCTCAGCTATCTAGGGCCAGTATCCTGTTCTTTCCCATCCTGAGTGCCCTCTGGGTGAACCATTGGTAGTGGATGAGTGGTTTCCATCCTGAGTTCCCTCAGGCTCAATTCAGGGAGGAGGAATGGCATTGGCTGATGGCTTGATGGCCACATCCTTTGTTTGCTGAGAAAGTGGGCAATACTTTTCATCACAAGGCCTAGGAGAGACAGATACTATAGAGCCTAGGAGAAGGGTGGACCTCATACAGGGAAGAAAATGTGTTTGCAGAAACTGGCCTAAATTTGTGGCCTTCTAGCACCACCAAACCCTGAAAGACCAATGGGAAAGGTGGAAAGTGGGTAAAATGTAGTTTTTATTGTTGGTCCTGTTAGGTAGGTAGAACAGGGAAAAGGAGTCCAAAATGGTGGTGGCTACAGACAAGGAAGGGAAAAGCTTGGGAAAATGAAACAAAAGAAGGTCTGAGGACTGAAGTGAGGACCTCAGGTAAAACAAACAACACTCCTGGCTGGCCCAATTTACATAGGACAGGCCCAAGGAGAGATAAACATATAAATAGAGAAGCCAGAGCCAGCTCTCACTCTCTCCCATGCTCTGGGGCGCTCTTCTCATATCTTTAGATCGACGTGCCCTCATGCCTCGAAGATGGATTTTCCTGCTATCTTCTAAATAAAATAGAGCTGTAACACTGAGCTCTAATACTGATTTGTTTAAGAGGTATAACACGGTTCGTTTGAGACCTGAGAGCTATAACATGGTCTATCCAAGACCTGGGAGCTGTGACTCGCCGAGGGGGGCTTTAATGTCCGTCACTCCAAATCATTGTTGTGATGAGACAAAGAATTGAGGAACATACACTTGCGTGACATCTATGGTGCCGTGACTCGGATATAACCTGGCTAAAACAATCTCCGTGTGGAAGAGGCCAAGCACAGCCGGAGCCCAACTCAGCGAAGCTCCCACGATAGAGGCGGAACGTGAAGAAAATCCAGCGCAGGGAAAGGCCTATCATGCTGGAAACCAGGACAGAGGAAAGCCCACGCGGCCCAGTCTCAGATCCCAGAAGACCTCCAGTTAAGGTAAGAGATCCTCACTCCTCTGGCTGGAGGGACATGCCTAACGAAATCTTAATTCCTTTACAATCTCTCGTTTCTTGTTTCCTCGGACCTCCCATGAACAGGCGGGTGGCAGGGGTCACAATTGAGGGACTCTGGAGAGGCTACTCCTCAGCATGTCCCAAAGGCACTGTCTGCTGAACCCTAGTAGATGTTACACAAGCCGGTGGGGGTTCTTCTGTCCTTTCTCTTTTCTGTGCCAAGGATCAGACCAAGGAAACTGTGAGCACCGGTCAGATATTTAACAAATTTTCTGGCGGGCTATGAAGGGGATTCCTTAGCACTTTTTCCCCACTGCTTTTTCCTCCTGTCCTTCAGCTCTCTCCTGGGACTCAAGCCCAGCCAAAACTAATAAAGTTCAGGCTCTGAGGTCACATTACAAAAATTCATTGAGAGTCAAAGTGATAGATAAGAGGTAGACTTGTTAAGATTCAGAGAAAAGCACTGTACTCTACAGAGTACTGGTTATTGAATGTGGCCTGGCTAGGTTTTGCAAGAGGGGTGAATTCATATGCTAATGAGTGGGAGGATCATCCCAGCCACTGGGGAACCACTCACTCCTCCATCTCTTTCACAGTGGCTTGGAGCTGTCCTGCCACCTCTGGGTGTGTCTGTTGGCTTATAGATTTGAGATTAAGTTTTACTTGAATTTGACTTGTCATCTTAGACTCAATTGATTTTAACTGGTTTACATTATACCCTTGTGCTATGTCATTCTTTCAAAGGTTGTGCTCTGCCCCCTTCCCTCCTGTTTCATGCTCTTTTCCTGAGCCCCATCCAGACCCACAAGATTGCCTCTACAATCTTCTGGAAAGACAACCAGAAAATATCTGGCCTTGGGAGGGAAATAATCTATAATATCCAATCCCCTAATCCTACCTACTACTGGTCACACTGGAGATCTTGGGGATGCCCAAGCTCCAGTCCGGGGATCCCAGGTCATCACGCCTTGACCTGCCTAGGGATCTGGTCCTCGAAAGGTTGTCACTCCTCAACCTGCTCAGGGATCCGCCAGTCCCAGGGGTCCCAGGAGGTCATCACGCCTCGACCTGCCCAGGGACCCAGTTCTCAGGAGGCCGTCATGCCTTGGCCTTGCCAGGGGATTCCATCTCTAGGAGGCTGTCAAGCCTCAGCCTGCCTAGGGATCTGCACCCTGACCCGGGGATGCCTGGCTCTCAGGTTGCAACAGTACTAGATAGGATGAGCTTATATCATGTCTATTCCTGTCCACGGTGGGCAAACTAGCAATGAGTTACAAACCACTTAATTCTACCCAGCACTGGTCACGCTGGAGACCTTGGGGACGCCCAAGCTCAGTCCAGGTGTCCCAGGAGGTCATCATGCCTCGACCTGCCCAGGGACCCAATTATTGGGAGGCCATCATGCCTTGGCCTGCCTGGAGATCTTCACCCTGACCCGGGGACGCCTGGCTCTCAGGTTGTAACAGTTCTGGGTAAAATAAGCTTCAAAAGACTCACCCCTAAGGAAGTCCACCCATAAAAATCGAAAGAGGTCTTTTCTTTTCTCCCTGTCATGACTGTCTTTCAGATGGGAGATGACCAATCCACTTCCCGGCAGACGCCCTTGAGATGCATCCTTGATAACTGGAAGCTGTTCGACCCTCTAGCTCTAAGGAAAAATCACTTGAAGTTCTTTTGTGCCACTGCATGGCCACAGTATCCACTAGGGGACGAAGAATGCTGGCCCAAGGATGGGACTTTAAATTACAATACCATCCTCCAATTAGAATTATTCTGTAAAAGACAAGGGAAATGGACAGAGATCCCCTATGTCCAGATTTTCTTCTGACTAAGAGATATAAAGAAACTCTGTCTTAAGTATGGGATTGTTGTACACCCTAAAAGTGAGCCCATTAGGCAAATGGTGTTAGGCACAGGCAACCAAAAAAGGAACCCCCTCATGAAAGCTCACCTCCCACAGCTCCCGAGTCACCTGGTGCTCCTTCCTTATATCCAAACGTGCCCCCATACCCGGGAGCATCTTCTCCACAAAAGCCAGCACGAGTATGTCCCTTAGTTGAAACTGGAGGAGAATTCAGACCAACCTGGGTCCATAAGCCCTTCTCCCTCTTAGAACTAAGACAGATCAAACAAGACCTGGGAAGCTATACAGATGACCCAGGCAAATATATAGATACATCCCAACATATTACCTTGGCCTTTGATTTGACGTAGAAAGACATCATGGTCATATTTAGTCAAACTTTATTTGACCCTGAACATACTAGGGTCTTAAAGGAGGCCTGGAGGTATGCAACAGGGCTTCACATGTCCAGTGATAGATACCCAGTAGGGGAAACTGCAGTCCCCTTCTCTGATCTTAATTGGAATTATAATGACTCTGAGCACATCTGGGAAAGAGATCATTTTCTAATCTGTGTGAAGGCAGGACTGAAAGCAGCCCAGCAAAAAGTAATTAGCTATGCCCGGGTCTCAGCAATAACTCAGGAGCCCAATGAGAAACCCGTTGCCTTTCTGAAAAGGCTAAAAGAGGCCCTCCAAAAGTTTACCAATCTGGACTTAGACTCTTACGATGGACAAGTAATTTTAAAGGACAAATTCCTGTTCCAATGTGCATCAGATATCAGAATTAAGTTACAACAGCTACAACAGCAGGACCCTGCTGCCTCTTTAGATGAGATGGTCCAGACAGCCACCAATACCTTTTATAACAGAGAACAGGAGAAGGAGGCCAAGGCCCAGGAGAAGGAGAAAAAGAAAGAGACAACGCATGCCCAGATGCTGGCTGCCCTCTAGAAAAGCCCTATGGCAAACCCCGAGTCCTTGAAGGACAAGGCATGAGACAAATGCCTGATCTGTAGACAGGTGGGGCATTGGGCCAAAGAGTGTCCAAACCGTGACAAGTCTCCTAGAACAGCTTGCCAAAAAATGCCATCAACTGGGACATTGGGCGGCACTCTGCCCTCGGGACCCAAGAGCCTCAAGGTCAAGTGCCAAGCCTACCCTCACGATGGTTCAAGAGGACTGAAGCAGCCCCGCTCCAGCCAGCCCACCTGTCACAGATAACCATCATGAGGTTGGAGCCAAGGGTGCAACTGGATGTGGCAGGTAGGTCTGAGAATTTTTGGTTGACACAGGAGCTACCTACTCTGTCTTGATTTCCTACTCTGGACCCTTCTCCTCCCAAACCTGTACCATTTTGGGTGTTACAGGAAAAGCAACTGCTGAAAGATTCACCTGAGCACTTCTTTGTTGCTGGGATGGACAAATATTTTCCCACCAGTTTCTAGTGGTCTCTGAGTATTCTACTTCCTTATTGGGAAGAGATATACTCACTGAACTGGGAGCCACCCTTGTGATGGGAAGTTTTTCAGCCCCTAGAGCCTTGCAGCTCCTGGTTACTACTGAAGAACCCATTGCACCTTCAATAGAGAAGGACCAAAAACTACGAGAAGACAAAATTAACCCCAGGTATGGGACCAGGGGATTCCTGGACGAGCCCACCAAGCTAAACCAGTCATAATTGTCCTCCAAGATCCCACTCGGCTTCCTAACCGGAAACAATAACCTCTCAAAAGAGAGGCTTGAGAGGGGCTATGGCCTTTAATAAATAAATTCCTTGCTTGTGGGCTATTGGTCCCCACCAGTTCACCATGTAACACCCCAATCCTCTCAGTAAAGAAAAAGATGGAACCTGGTGCATGGTTCAAGATCTCCAGATCATAAATGAAGCTGTAGTCCCCCTCCATCCCACAGTACCCAACCCTTATGTAATCTTGGGAGAAATCCCACCCAGTGCCAAATGGTTTACAGTCTTGGATCTCAAAGATGCATTTTTTTGCATACCACTGGCTAAAGTATCCCAATATATTTTTGCCATTGAGTGGGAGGCCCCAGGAGAAAAACACCAACAGATGACTTGGACAGTATTACCTCAGGGGTTCAGGGATAGCCCCCACCTATTTGGACAAGCCCTTAGCTGGGATCTCCTAGATCTGGACCTGGGACCTAATGGGAAAATATTGCAATATGTAGATGACCTACTAATCTGCTCTCCAGATGAGAAAAGTGCTCAACGACATGCAATACAGTTTCTAAACTTCTTGGCAGAAAGAGTATATAAGGTGTCCCATGCTAAGGCACAGATGATCGAGACAAAGTTACTTACCTGGGAGTTCAGATTACACACGGGTCCAGGAGGCTGTCCTCTGATTGGGTACAAGGAATCCTTCAGTTGCCCTCCCCCACAACTCGAAAACAATTGCGAGCTTTCCTGGGGCTAACTGGATATTGTAGAATCTGGATAACCAACTATGGTCTAATTGCCCAGCCCTTATATGAAAACTTAAAGGAATGAGATGATTCAATCCCACTGAGGGGAACTCCTCAAAAGAAGGCAGAGGCTACACTAAAACAGGCCTTAACTCAGGCACCTGTTTTGAGGTTGCCAGACCCAGAAAAAGCATTGCAACTTTATGTCCATGAAAGAGAGGGAATAGCCTTGGGAGTGTTAACTCAAAGGTTGGGATTTGAGCTCCAGCCTGTAGCTTACTTATCCAAAAAGCTCGATCCAACTACCCGAGGTTGGCCCCCTGTCTTCGAAATCTTGCAGCTCGATAAATGTAAGCAGGAAGAGGAAAAAAGATGGTGGAGGAATAGGACGGGGAGAATACTTTCTCCCTCACTACTTCATCAAAAGAACATTTCAACGCTGAGTAAATTCCACAAAACAACTTCTGATTGCTGGCAGAGGACATCAGGCATCCAGCAAAGCAGATCATTGGCTTCAAAAACAGGTAAGAATAAATATAAAAGATGAAAAAGAGACAAAGGAGGTAGGGAGGGAGCCCCGTCCCAGGAAGGGAATCCCATCCCAGGAAGAGATCTTAAAAAGAGAGGTTTCCAAACATCAGGAAACATTCGCACAGCCGTGTCTGTGGCAAGCCCCTGAAGCACAGAGGGCAACATAACAGGAAGGAAAAATAAATAAATAATTAAAACCAATAGATTATGAGTTCAACAGTAAAACCCCCAGCGGATAAGCAGCGCAAACGCCTGCATCCGACAGTAGCAAGTGGGGGCTGGGCAGGGAGGAGCGCGAGGCACCAGCGACAATGCTTTCTAAGAATTGGGCCACGGGAGATGTAGGGTGCAGGGCTTTTCTCGGGAATCGGGTCGTGGCGTGCCTGGAATTGGGTCCGTGCGTGGCTAGAATAAACTATCTTGGACTAGCAAACCAGACTATGGGATAGCTAACACACGAAATGCTAGAACATAAGACACCGACAGGCCCGCACACAGAACAAAGGATGGATTGGAAATAGCCGGTTGCAGACCATCCCCCTCCAGTGACAGGCAGACAGAGCCTTAAGTGCTGGAAGGGGGCAATCACAGCTCAAGAGAGACATTACCTACCAAATTGCAAGCAAGTTTCTTTGCTAATTAAGACTTCTGGGGGGCTCTGGACAGTCATCATCTGCCTGAAAAGGAGCCCCAGTGGTACTCCCAGAAAATTGAGCAGCACGGAAAGGCCAGAAATCGCAGCAATTGTGCTCGCCAAACTCCCTAGCTACTCGGAACTGGGAAGGGCACAAAGCGCAGGCTCAACCAAATCTGCGCTGCGGAGGGCTTCCTGAGCACTGAGCCTGAGTGGCTTAGACCGGGGAGGTGCATGAAGCCTAGGGCAGGCCTCAGAAGGTTATCTACGAGCAGGGGCAAGCCCAGTGCAGAGTGCATCACCACCTTCCCTGTGTCAAGATGGAAATCAGACACGGAAGAGACCAGCAAACAGAAGAAGTCAAACAGAGGGAACTGCTGCCTTGGTAGCGACCCCACACAGCCCACAATGCAAGAGAAAGTGCCAGATATACCTTTACTACTTTTATGATCAAATTTATTATTTTGGGGCGGGGTTAATGTGGAAGCGTGATTTTGATTTTATTTTTTTAAGAATTTTTTTTGAAAAAAATTTTTTCTTCTTCTTTTCTTTTTCATCTTTTATTCTAAACTTTCTTAAATTTTTAAGTCCTCTATATCTCTATTTATTATTTTTATAACCTATTATTACTTTTACAAAAAACCCCCCTATTTTTAAAGCAAACACCATATATAGTCTTTTTGGTGGTGGAAGTTGTTGTCTTTTAATAATTCTGGAGTCCTTTATTTTTTAAATTTTTTCCCTTCTTCTTTTCTTTAATATTTTATTTTTGAAAGTCCAATCTCTACTCCAGATTTTTAATCTTTGCATTTTGGAATTTATTGCCAATTTTGTACATTTAAAAACCTAATCTTCAGTACCCAATTTTACATGAGTGTGAGATTACTGGCTTTACCACTCTCTCCTCCTTTGGACTCTCTTTTTTCTCCACCAGGGGACCTCTGTCTCCTTCCTCCCCCCTCCTCTTCTCTACCCAACTCTATGAATCTCTGTGTGTTCCAGAAGGTGGAGAACACTCAGGGAACTGGTTACTGGCTGGACCTGTCTCCCTCCTTTTCATCTCCCTCTTTTATCCTCCTGGCCACCTCTGTATACTTCCTCCCTCTCCTCTTCCATGTATAACTCTGTGACCACCTCTGAGAGGTCCAGACTTTGGAACGCACACAAGAAAGTGGTTACGGGCTAGCTTGCTCTCTCTTCTTTTGATTCCACCTCATCCCATTCCACTCACCTCTAACTACTCCCTCCCTCTTCTCTCCTCCAAGTAACTCAGTGATCCTCTAGGGGTGACCCTCAAGGGGGAGAAACCTATCATCTTTAACCTAGATGTTTTACATTAGTGCTGTATACATGGAGAAGTCATGAGGCTATTGTAAAAATAAATCTGAAAACCAGAATCAGGAGGCTTAAGTCCAAATCCTGAGATCATCAGAGAATTCCTGAATACAGGGAATATAATCCAATAGGAGCTCATCAAACGCCTTAATACCTACACTAAAATTGAGCACCAACCAAGGGCCAACAAGTTCCACAGCAAGAAATGCCATGCAAATTCTCCAGCAACACAAGAACAAGCCCCTGAGCTTCAATATACAGGCAGCTCAAAATACTACAAAACCATTGATGTCTCATAACCCGTTACTAGACACTTCACAGCACTCCAGAGAGAAGAAATCCAGCTCCACCCACCAGAACTGCATCACAAGCCTCCCTGATCAAGAAATGTTGACAGCCAGTGATACAACCCCACACAAAGTGAGGAAGCTCAATGATAAAGAGAACTTCACAAATTCCCAGAATATAGAAAGGCCAACCCAAACGCAGCAATATAACCAAGATGAAGAGACAGAGGAATACCCAGCAGGTAAAGGAGCAGGAGAAATGCCCACCAAACCAAACAAAAGAGGAAGAGATAGGGAATCTACCTGAGAAAGAATTCCAAATATTGATAGTGAAAATGATCCAAAATCTTGAAATCAAAATGGAATCACAGAAAAATAGCCTGGAGTCAAGGATTGAGAAGATGCAAGAAAGGTTTAACAAGGACCTAGAAGATATAAAAAAGAGTCAACATTTAATGAATAATGCAATAAACGAGATCAGAAACACTCTGGAGGCAACAAATAGTAGAATAACAGAGGCAGAAGATAGGATTAGTGAAATAGAAGATAGAATGGTAGAAATAAATGAATCAGTGAGGGAAAAAGAAAGACGAATTAAAAGAAATGAGGACAACCTCAGAGACCTCCAGGACAATATGAAACGCTCCAACATTCGAATTATAGGAGTCCCAGAAGAAGAAGACAAAAAGAAAGACCATGAGAAAATACTTGAGGAGATAATCATTGAAAACTTCCCTAAATGGGGAAGGAAATAATCACCCAAGCACAAGAAACCCAGAGAGTGCCAAACAGGATAAACCCAAGGCGAGCAACCTCAAGACATACATTAATCAAATTAACAAAGACCAAACACAAAGAACAAATATTAAAAGCAGCAAGGGAAAAACAACAAATAACACACAAGGGGATCCCCATACAAATAACTGCAGATCTTTCAACAGAAACTCTTCAGGCCAGGAGGGAATGGCAAGACATACTTAAAGTGATGAAAGATAATAACCTACAGCCAAGACTACTGTACCCAGCAAGGATCTCATTCAAATATGAAGGGGAAATCAAAAGCTTTACAGACAAGCAAAAGCTGAGAGAATTCAGCACCACCAAACCAGCTCTCCAACAAATGCTAAAGGATAGACTTTAGACAGGAAACACAAAAAGGGCATATAAACCCGAACCCAAAACCATAAAGTAAATGGCAACAGGAGCATACTTATCAATAATTACCTTAAATGTAAATGGGTTGAATGCCCCAACCAAAAGGCAAAGACTGGCTGAATGGATACAAAAACAAGATCCCTATATATGCTGCCTACAAGAGACCCACCTCAAAACAACGGACACATACAGACTGAAATGAAGGGCTGGAAAAAGATATTCCATGCAAATAGAGACCAAAAGAAAGCAGGAGTAGCAATACTCATATCCGATAAAATAGACTTTAAAACAAAGGCTGTGAAAAGAGACAAAGAAGGCCACTACATAATGATTAAAGGATCAATCCAAGAAGAAGATATAACAATTATAAATATCTATGCACCCAACATAGGAGCACTGGAATATGTAAGACAGATGCTAACAAGCATGAAAGGGGAAATTAATAATAACACAATAACAGTGGGAGACTTTAATACCCCACTCACACCTATGGACAGATCAACTAAACAGAAAATTAACAAAGAAACGCAAACTTTAAATGATACAATAGACCAGTTAGACCTAATTGATATCTATAGGACATTTCACCCCCAAACAATGAATTTCACCTTTTTCTCAAGTGCACAGGGAACGTTTTCCAGGATAAGTCACATCCTGGGTCGTAAATCTAACCTTGATAAATTCAAAAAAATCAAAATTATTCCAAGCATCTTCTCTGACCATAATGCACTAAGGTTAGATCTCAATTACAGGAGAAAAACTATTAAAAATTCCAACATTTGGAGGCGGAACAACACCCTTCTGAATAATCAACAAATCACAGAGGAAATAAAAAAGAAATCAAAATATGCATAGAAACGAATGAAAATGAAAACACAACTACACAAAACCTGTGGGACACTATAAAAACACTGCTAAGAGGAAAGTTTATAGCAATACAGGCATACCTCAAGAAACCAGAAAAAGACAAATAAATAACCTAACACTACACCTAAAGCCACTAGAAAAGGAAGAAATAGAAAACCCCAGAGTTAGTAGAAGGAAAGAAATCCTAAAAATTACTGCAGAAATAAATGCCAAAGAAATAAAGAGGCCACAGCAAAAATCATCAAAGCAAAAAGCTGGTTCTTTGAAAGGATAAATAAAGTTGACAAACCACTAGCCAGACACATCAAGAAACAAAGACAAAAAAATCAAATCAATAAAATTAGAAATGAAAATGGAGAGATCAGGACAGACAACACAGAAATACAAAGAATCATAAGAAACTACTATCAGCAATTATATGCCAATAAAATGGACAACTTGGAAGAAATGGACAAATTCTTAGAAAAGTACAATTTTCCAAGACTGAACCAGGAAGAAATAGAATATCTTAACAGACCCATCACAAGCATGGAAATTGAAACTGTAATCAGAAATCTTCCAGCAAACAAAAGCCCAGGCCCAGACGGCTTTACAGCTGAATTCTACCAAAAATTTCGAGAAGAGCTAACACCTATCTTACTGAAACTATTCCAGAAAATTGCCAAGGAAGGTAAACTTCCAAACTCATTCTATGAGGCCACAATCACCCTAATACCAAAACCTGACAAAGACACCACAGAAAAAGAAAACTACAGGCCAATATCACTGATGAACATAGATGCAAAAATCCTTAACAAAATTCTAGCAATCAGAATCCAGCAACACATTAAAAAGATCATACACCATGACCAAGTGGGCTTTATCCCAGGGATGCAAGGATTCTTCAATATCTGCAAATCAATCAATGTAATTCACCACATTAACAAATTGAAAAATAAAAGCCATATGATTATGTCAATAGATGCAGAGAAGGCATCTACAAAATTCAACATCCATTTATGATAAAAACTCTCCAGAAAGCAGGAATAGAAGGAACTTACCTCAACGTAATAAAAGCTATATATGACAAACCCACAGCTAACATTATCCTCAATGGTGAAAAATTGAAAGCATTTTCCCTAAAGTCAGGAACAAGACAAGGGTGCACACTTTCACCACTACTATTCAATATAGTTCTGGAAGTTTTGGCCACAGCAATCAGAGCAGAAAAAGAAATACAAGGAATCCAAATTGGAAAAGAAGAAGTAAAACTCTCACTCTTTGCAGATGACATGATCCTCTATATAGAAAATCCTAAAGAATCGACCAGAAAACTACTAGAGCTAATCAACGAATATAGTAAAATTGCAGGATACAAAATCAACACAGAAATCCCTTGCATTCCTATACACTAATAATGAGAAAGTAGAAAAAGAAGTTAAGGAAACAATTCCATTCACCATTGCAACGAAAAGAATAAAATACTTAGGAATATACCTACCTAAATAAACTAAAGACCTATATATAGGAAACTATAAAACACTGGTGAAAGAAATCAAAGAGGACACTAATAGATGGACAAATATACCATGTTCATGGATCGGAAGAGTCAATATAGTGAAAATGAGTATACTACCCAAAGCAATTTACAGATTCAATGCAATTCCTATCAAGTTACCAGCAGTATTTTTCACAGAACTAGATCAAATAATCTCAAGATTTGTATGGAAATAAAAAACCTCGAATAGCAAAAGCAATCTTGAGAAAGAAGAATGCAACTGGAGGAATCAACTTGCCTGACTTCAAGCTCTACTACAAAGCCACAGTCATTAAGACAGTATGGTACTGGCACAAAGACAGAAATATAGATCAATGGAACAAAATAGAAAGCCCTGAGATAAATCCACACAGCTATGGACACCTTATCTTTGACAAAGGAGGCAGTAATATACAATGGAGTAAAGACAGTCTCTTTAACAGGTGGTGCTGGGAAAACTGGTCACCCACTTGTAAAAGAATGAAACTAGATCTCTTTCTTATACCACACACAAAAATAAACTCAAAATGGATTAAAGATCTAAATGTAAGACCAGAAACTATAAAACTCCTAGAGGGGAACATAGGCAAAACACTCTCCGACATAAATCACAGCAGGATCCTCTATGATCCACCTCCCAGTATACTGGAAATAAAAGCAAAAATAAACAAATGGGATCTAATTAAAATTAAAAGCTTCTGCACAACAAAGGAAACTATAAGCAAGGTGAAAAGACAGCCTTCTGAATGGGAGAAAACAATAGCAAATGAAACAACTGACAAACAACTAATCTCAAAGATATATACAAGCAACTTATGCAGCTCAACTCCAGAAAAATAAATGATCTAATAAAAAATGGGACAAAGAATTAAATAGGCATTTCTCCAAAGAAGACATAGGGATGGCTAACAAACACATGAAAAGATGCTCAACATCACTCAGTATCAGAGAAATGCAAATCAAGACCACAATGAGGTACCATTTCACACCAGTCAGAATGGCTGGGATCCAAAAGTCTACATGCAATAAATGCTGGAGAGGATGTGGAGAAAATGGAACCCTCTTACACTGTTGGTGGGAATGCAAACTAGTACAGCCACTATGGAAAACAGTGTGGAGATTCCTTAAAAAACTGCAAATAGAACTGCCTTATGACCCAGCAATCCCTCTGCTGGGCATACACACTGAGGAAACCAGAAGTGAAAGAGACACATGTACCCCAATGTTCATTGCAGCATTGTTTATAATAGCCAGGACATGGAAACAACCTAGATGTCCATCAGCAGATGAATGGATAAGAAAGCTGTGGTACATATACACAATGGAGTATTACTCAGCCCTTAAAAAGAATAAATTTGACTCAGTTCTAATGAGATGGATGAAACTGGAGCCGATTATACAGAGTGAAATAAGCCAGAAAGCAAAACACCAGTACAGTATACTGACACATATATATGGAATTTAGAAAGATAGTAATGATGACCCTGTATGTGAGACAACGAAATAGACAGAAAGGTATATAATGGACTTCTGGACTCTGAGGGAGAGGGAGAGGTTGGGATGATTTGGGAGAGTGGCATTGAAATAAGTATACTATCATATAAGAATCGAAGTGCCAGTCTATGTTCAATACAGGATACAGGATACTTGGGGCTGGTGCACGGGATGATCCAGGGAGATGATATGGGGTGGGAGGTGGGAGGGGCTTTGACATTGGGAGATCGTGTACACCTGTGGCTGATTCATGTCAATGTATGTCAAAACAAATACAGTATTGTAATGTAGAATAAAGTATTAAAAAATAAGCAAAAAAATGTATTAGAGAAAATTCAACTCCCATTGTTGATTAAAAAAAATCTCTCATCCAATTGTAAACAGAAGTAAACTTCAAAAATAAATCTAGAGCTAAAAAAAAAAAGAAAGAAATCTTGCAGCTCTTGCAATCATGATAGAAGATGCTTTAAAACTCTCCTTTAGGGGCAAACTATTTTTACCACCCACTATGTAAAACAACTCCTAAACGGGAGAGGCCATTTATGGATGTCTTATCAAAGAATCCTCATGTATCAGGTAATGCTGATGGAAAATCCATGCCTCACTATATCCCCTTGTGCGGTTCTTAACCCAGCCAGCCTCCTGCCTACCCCTGAAGGCTCTCTCCCCTTTCACTCTTGTCTAGAAACCTTAGACCACTGGACAAAACCCCAAGAAGGATTGTCAGAAGATCCTCTGACCAATCCTGGGGAAATCTGGTACACCGATGGGAGCAGCTTTGTCTTGGACGGAAAAAGAAGAGTCAGGTATGCAGTTGTCTCCAATTTTGAGACCATAGAGGCTAAGCCTCTGCCACCAGGTACTTCAGCCCAATTAGCTGAGCTCATAGCCCTGACTCGAGCTTTAGAGCTGGGAAAAGGAAAAAGAATAGCCATTTACACTGATTCCAAGTATGCCTTTCTGGTGCTACATGCACATGTGGCTATTTGGAAAGAAAGGGGCCACTTGACCACCCAAGGGTCCCCAGTCAAATATGGGGATCAAATTCTTCGACTCTTGGAGGCAGTCCATCTGCCCACCGAGGTTTCAGTCTCCCACTGTAAAGGACACCAAAAAGGGAACACAGAAGTGGCACGAGGGAGTCAAGCTGCTGATCAGGCAGCTAGGAGAGCAACATTACAGAACCATGACCTAATAGGGATTGCCACCTTAGTTCCACAGACTAATTTGCCAGAAACTCCTTCATATACTGAAGGTGAGACTCTTAAAGCTAAGAGCGAGGGCTTTCAGTAAGATCATATGGGGTGGTTCCAAAAGGATGAACTCCTTTTTCTGCCTGGAAACCTCCAATGGAAGTTGATTAACTCCTTACATGCCACTACTCATTTAGGAGAAAAGACCCTTCAAAGATTATTAGAGAGGTCCTTCATAGGAACAGGCTTCCAAACAACTATAAGACAGGTGGTGTCTTCTTGTCCCACTTGCCAATTAAACAACCCCCAAGGAGCTCGAAACCCCAGCTGGCCCAGCCCATCCAATGACATGGGACCTACCCAGGAGAGGACTGGCAGATGGACTTCACCCAGATGCCAGTTTCTCAAGGGTACAAATACCTATTAGTCATGATAGATACATTCACAGGATGGATTGAAGGCTTTCCCACCAGGACTGAAATGGCTGAGGAGGTGGTAAAAAAAAAAAAAAACAAACTGATCCATGAAATCATTCCAAGATTTGGTCTGCCCAGGTCATTACAAAGGGACAATGGGACATCATTTATTTCTAAGGTCACCCAAGGGGTCTCGAAAGCATTGGGCATTACTTATTATCTCCATTGTGCCTGGAGGCCTCAATCTTTGGGAAAAGTAAAAAGAGCCAATCAATTCTTAAAATCAGCAATAAAAATGATAACCCAGGAGACCTCCCTGGGATGAAAGGAGGCTTTACCGATAGCTCTCCTCCACACTCTCATTGCCCCTAAGGAACAGCTTGGTCTTGGTCCTTATGAAATGCTATATGGGAGACCTTTCATTTATGTCAATGACCTCTTCCTAGATCCAGAGGCTCAGACCCTCCAGTCTTATACCAAGGCCATTGGGCAATTCCAACAGGATATACGCTTGTGGGGTATAAACCAGGACCCAAAAGATTGTAAGGAGTCACCACTATATGCTCCAGGGACTCAAGTCCTAATTAAAGTCTGGAAAGATGGGTCCCCAAAAGCTCAACTCCAGCCCACATGAAAGGGCCCCTACCCTGTAATACTTTTACCCCCACAGCAATCAAGGTACAAGAACATGACTCCTGGATTCACTACTCACGAGTCAAGCCGTGGAAGAAAACAGAAGAGGACACTCAATATACCTGTGAGCCCCTGGGAGATCTCAGATACCTATTCAGGACTACCAATGAGTGCCATTCTAATGAACACCCCTAAAATCTAGTTTCTGGGGATAATAAGATTTCTCAAGATAGCTCTAAAGAGCCAACACAGCTTGACAGAGATTATACTCCAAAACAGACAGGAGATAGATCTTCTGATCCCTGAACAAGGAAGGACTTGAGCCATCCTGGCGATGTAAATTTAAAACTGACTAATGCCCCTACTAGTCCTTGTTATGCTATATTGATGACGCTTATGATTATTCCATGTACTGTCAATTGTCTAACCTGTCTGCCCAGGTCAACAAGCTACAACATACAGTGCCAGTTCAACAAAGATGTAAAACTACAGCCGACCACAGAAAATATCACTCACCCTTAAATCGATACTGCTATAAGGACTCTGAGGCTTGAGACTAGCAAGAGGGCCCAATACCCCTCGCCACCCCAGTTCAGCAGGAAGTAGCCAGGAAGACCTCGACTCCCTATTCCCAAAGAATTGGGCCTCCCATCTCTTGAGGGGGAATGTTAGGTAGGTAGAACAGGGAAAAGGAGTCCAAAATGGCGGTGGCTACAGACAAGGAAGGGAAAAGCCTGCGAAAATGAGACAAAAGAAGGTCCGAGGACCAGAGTGAGGACCTCAGGTAAAACAATCCTAAAAAATATTTCAAAGTTATTATCATTCAGGGCAGGCTTCCCAGGTGGCGCAGTGGTAAACAATCTGCCTGCCAAGGCAGGAGATGGGGCTTCAATCCCTGGGTCAGGAAGATCCCCTGAAGGGAAATGGCAGCCCTGCTCCAGTATTCTAGCCTGGAGAATGCCATAGACAGAGAAGCCTGGCAGGCTCAGTATGCAAGAGCCCATACTCTTGCATCTTCCCATACGTAGAAAAGCGATTAATTCATTAACTTGAGATGTCTGATTTTCTTTCATTAGTGGTAACAGGGACGCAAGGAGTTGAACATGACTGAGTAACTGAGCACACACACATCATACAGGGACCTGGAAGTTGTATGAACTCATTTGGACATTTCCACACAAGTAAGGGTGAGCTATTGAAACAGTTAAGCAGAGTTGTGTATCATCGAAAGATTAACTGCATTTGATAAAAATTGGCCATAAAGACTGTCTTGATTTGCCCCCTCACTTTCACTTTGATATGGCCATCTTGTGGCTCACAGGCATTGCCATCAGGGTTGATCTAGCATTGCTAGGCTTTCATAGGGTGGTTGGAGGAACAAGTTGTTACTGTCAAGATAGGAGAAATGGCAGCCATGTTCTAGGTCCCTTCAGAAGAAATAAACAGAGCAACTGTACTACAAACACAGACACTAAACTTCAGTGGTTGCCAGCAGGAAGCCAAAGTCCCTAGTTCCAGTGGTTTCTGCAGGACAAAGTATGGTACCCACAGCCTAAGGCATGTGGTATGTGTTGTCTCATATGCCTAGGCTAGATGCTGAGGTAATAATGTTTCTCACCTATGTTTTTAGGAGGCTTTGCCTACAGCCAGTAACTGGAAGTGATATCTTTATTTATTTATTTTTTTTTAATCTATTGGCCTCACCGCATGGCATGTGGGATCTTAGTTCCCTAACTGATATAGGAGATAGATGGGCTCCACGTTAGACATTTACAACTGGCCTCCTATTTACATGTAATGTGGCACAAAGAAGTGGGCTTCAGGCTGGATACTTAAAACTGTCAGCATTTTCTGAGATAAGAGATAAGTAGGCTCCAGTTAAAACATTTACAATCAGCCTCCTGTTTTCCCTCCAAAATGGAAGTAGCAACAGAAACAAGGTAAATAGTGTTTGTCTCTTATAAACACCTTAGGGTAAGTCATGGCAAGGACAAAGAGGGACAGATTTTCAGTAAAGTTAAGCGTTCTCCAATCTCCCCTAAAGGAGACACTACACAGGCACAGAAAGGTTCCTTGTGGGTCAAAAGTCAAGGGATAATGCCAGACCATAATGAGCCTTGTTCTTCCCAGAAACCTTCCCTTTGATATCCATCTTGGCTGAGGGGTGCATGCACTCACAGGGGAGTGTACCAGGGTAGGTCAGGTGTGGAAAAAGAAACCAGATAATTGGCCAAAGGTAAACAAAGACCCAGAAGAACTGTTCTATATAAATGACTTAAACACCTCTTTACTGCACTCCTCCTGACTAGGTGGGAAGCCCACACCCTTTCTCTCAAGCTGTGCATCTCTGCCTTGCTTCTATCTCATCTAAACTGTTTCTCTTTGTGCTCTCCCACTTGTTGTGCTATGTCTTTAATAATAAACTTTGTACATGCATTTACAGTTTCTGCCTCTATGATACCTGTATTTTTCACAGGGGACAAAGATCTAGGGAAAACTAGCTTCTAAACTCTAGCCCTTGCTGGTCTTGCAGCTAGGATTCCTAGTTTTCATCCAGACTACCCAGGTTCAGTTCTTGGTCAGAGAATTAAGATCTTGTTTCTCACCACCCCTTGTTCCTGCCTCACCGAGATCAATACCAGGGATTGAGCCCATACCCCTTGAACTGGCAGCATGGAATCTTAACCACTGGACCACCAGGGAAGTCCCTGGAAGTGATAATATCTAGTGCTACAAGGTCACTAAACACAAATGGGTCTGGATGAAAGCTAGAACCCAAGATACAAAGGGAGGCAGAAGAGGGGCCAAGACAGGAGGTTTGCAGAGGTGGGAGAAAGGCAAACTTTGAAGCATTTTCCTTCATTCACTCAATAGCATCCTTGCCTGCAGTGCCCATGACCTTGAGTCTGATCACCCTGACTGCATTTAGAGGGAATGAAGTATTAAATGTGGCTGTAATGTCTGACTTCCCTTCTGCTGCAGTCCTGGCTGGGCATGTAGCAATGACACAATATGGTTGAGAGTATAGGTTCTGAATTCAAATGCATCTGGGCTGGAACCCTAGCTTTTCGTGCCTCTGTCTACTAGTATGATTTTGATAAGTCATATAACTATAGTGAGCCTCACATTTCTCATCTATAAAGTGAGAATAATGATAGTAAGTATTTCATAGGGATTTTAAAATATTAAATGAGAAAATGAACATGAAATGCTCAGCCCAATGCCTGATGCATAGTAGTAGCTCAGTGAATGTTAGCTCCCCTCTTCCTCCTCTTCTCCTTCTTCATTATGATTATTGTACTGAATGGATTTCAGGAGAAGTTACTGGAAGAACTGTCCTAAGGAAATTCCAGGTCAGAGTCCTGGAGACAGTCCAAATTCAAGTTTCTAATCCACATAGTTTAGAGAAACAATCAAGGTATGAATTTGAGGGAGATGGGAATCGAAGGAGATCAGCGAGATAGGTTGCGTACACAGAGACGGGGTGGGGAGGAAGCCTGGAGTAATGACTACGCCAGGATAGAGATGACTTCTGCGGTTTTTCATCAGATGCCATGACCACCATCATGGTGCTTCTGGAAGCATTAAAATGGACAACAATGTAGACACTATTTTCTTCCAAACTTTTTTTTGGCAAGGGGTGGATACCAGGATTTTCGTGCATTGGTTTTATGAATTCTGGCCTGTTGCTGACCACGTAGAATGCAAGGTAGAATCCTAAGACCAGGCCACTGTCTATGACCCTCCCATTAAGCCAGGTATAGATCTAACCATACAATCAACATGAACCCTATACCTACTCTCTCTATGAAATATTAATAATTTTATTCCTAGGTTATCTGGGAGCGCCACTGAGTGCAAAATGGAAAATGAGATTTAATGGGTTAAGTGTAGAGAGGAACATGTCTGGAAAGCTGGTGTCAGAGAACTACAGGGTTGATAATAGATATTGTCTTTTTTTCCCCTTTTTTGTTAAAGTGTAGTTGATTCACAACGTTGTGTTAATTTCTGCTGTACAGAAAAGTGGCTGTTATACACACACATATATGTATTTATCTATATACATTCTTTTTATATTCTTTTTGATTGTGGTTTATCCCAGGATATTGAATATAGTTCCCTATGCTATGCAGTGGGACCTTGTCATTTATCCATTGTAAATGTAGTAGTTTCATCTACTAATCCCAAACTCCAAGTCCATCCCTCCTCCACGCCCCTCCCCTTGGCAATCACAGGTATGTTCTCTGTGTCCATGAGTCTGTTTCTGTCTTGTAGACAGGTTCATTTGTGCCATCTTTTAGCTTCCTCGTATAAGTGATATCATATGGTATTTGTCTCTCCCCTTCTGACTTACTTCACTTAGTACAATATCATTAGTTGTAGATGATAGATATTCTTAAAAGTTTACAAGCAGGTATCCTTGAGCTTCCATGGTGCATACATGCCTAGAAATAACCCAAACATTGTGTTCCATATTGTTTCCTACCCTCTCATGCCCAGAACCAGTAGGTCTATCTTTGTACTGGTCTTTGGCCTATCAGACGGTGCCCTTTCTAGGCATCCTACAGCTCCCCAGGGTACAAACTGGCTGCAAGATGTCCCTGATATCAGAAATGAAAAAAGTAGTGAAGGCCAGGACTGGAGTTATTATGAAAGGAGGTACTTCCAAACCAGAAATACAGGGAGATGTTATAGGCAGCTTCTGCTGCGGTGAAGTAGATGGATCATCTGGCTGGTAGGCAGAATAGCAGCAGAGAAATTCTTCTAGCACTGGACTGATTAAACTCTTTGACTCAGTCTGTAGGTGGATGGTATACAGATGGATGAGGCTGGGTCAGATGGCTAGAGCATCCAGAGAGGAAAAGGATCTTGTAAGATAAACAATGTGGTGGTATCCTCTGCCCACTTTTACATCTTCATTTTGTACCAGTCTCCCACTCACTCAGCATATTTCAGCATCTTCTTTCTGTTTCTGAAACCTAGGCCCTTTCTTGCCATTGGGCCTTTCCACCCACTCTTCCCTCTACTTGCATGTTCCTTGCATGGCTTGTTCCTTTTCATCCTTCAGGTCCTACCTGTTCAAAAAATGTCTTCTTTGATCACTTTGTCTAGAGCCGACTCCTGCCAATGGCTTTTTCACGTCACTACATTAATTTTCTTGTTGAAATTTATCAGCCTCTACAGATTGATTGTTTATTTAACTATTTGTTTATACGCTTCTTTTCTCTTCCTTTCCCTCCTTCACATATAACATCTATGTGATCAAGGACCTTATTCCATTTCAATACTGTTTCCACAATACGCAGAACAATAAGCACTTAATACACAGTTATTGAACAAATAAATGAATGCAGATATGGATGGGATTCAGAGTCATGATGTAGCATAGTTTTTGTGCTGTTGTTAAGAAACCACTGCTATCATGAGGATGACTTTGTAGCTATGAAATATGCCAGTTTGGGAAGGGACTTGAACTTAATGGTGTCCCAGGAACATTTGGTGTCAGGAGTGGAAGAATTGGTCTTTGAGTTGCCTGGACCTATATTTGACTTTGGATATAGGTGTCAGAGTTCATGGTATTCTGAAGAGTGTCGTATCAGTTGCAGAGTTTCCTGTAGGCCCTGTATTTAGGGTTGGGATGAGCCACAAACAACTGGAAGTTAGAGTAATGTCAGGAAGTGAGAACTCCTCACTTCCTAAGGCCAACTATGAGTGACCCTGAAATTCAGTGAGGTGCTTCTCCACACAGTCAACTCCTTGTGGCCCTACTAGGCCACCTCTGCTAGTTGTGGCTGCATCTTGACAACTGCTAAATCTCTGTTACCTAAATATCCTTGGGTGAGGTTGCCTCTCCATCTCATAGTACTCCAGATTCTAGGTTCACCTAGGAAATTCTGTTTGGGATATAGCAGATGAAAAACTCTAAGCACTTGAGTCATGTGGCACATAGTGGTTAGGTTAAAACCTTTAGAAGCCCTAAAGCACAGCAATATGTATGCCCTACCTATTATGACTGAAAATACAAATAATCAGTTCAGTTCAGTTCAGTCACTCAGTCATGGCCGACTCTGCGACTCCATGAGTCGCAGCACGCCAGGCCTCCCTGTCCATCACCAACTCCCGGCGTTCACTCAGACTCGCGTCCATCGAGTCAGTGATGCCATCCAAAATAAACTATAAATAGGTATTAGAGAAGTCCAAAAAAGTGCAAACTTTTTTTTGAGATACTAGTTTGGTGCTTTAAAAAATTATATAGCATTTCTTTTTCAAATAGTGCTCAGGTGTGTCCAACTCTTTGCAGCCCCCTGGACAGTAGCCTGCCAGACTCCTCTGTCCATGGAATTTTCCAGGCAAGAATACTGGAGTTAGTTGCCATACCCTCCTCCAGGTGATCTCTCCCTTCCAGGGATCGAACTTGTGTCTCTTGTGTCTCCTGCAGTGGCAGGAAGATTATTTATCACTAGTGCCACCTGGGAAGCTCTTTCACAGATATATTTCTTAGTTTATTGGAACTACTCCTTTACTTGTCTCTTAAATAAATGTGTTGGGTGGGCTTCCCTGGTGGCTCATAGGGTAAAGAATTTGCCTGCAATGCAAGAGACCCAGGTTTGATCCCTTGGCGGGGAAGATTCCTGGGAGAATGGAATGGCAACCCACTCCAGTATTATGCATGAAGAATTCCACAGACAAAGGAGCCTGGTGGGCTACAATCCCTGGGGTCACAAAGAGTTGGACACTACTGAGTGACTAACACACAGTTTTAAGTAAATGCCTAATGTGTCTCGAGAGTCAAGCAGCAGTAAGCAGCCACTGTGTTTAAGATGCTCTAGACTTCAGTGATCTGAGTATTCTGTCACCAAACACCTGGATTCTAGGAAGTAACAACAAACCTCTAAGAGAGTTCTGATGGTCAGTAGCTTTCTTTTGCAAACAAAGACCTTGATGATATTCACATAAATGTTGCAGGAGAGTCAGACAGGAATGTGGGCACTAGTACTGGGATTCTGATAGAATGGCCCCATACCTTGATGCTATAAGAATCAGCTTCACCGAGTTATGACCTAGCTTGACAGACCAGAGCCTGAATAGAGTTAGCAGAGTCTTCATAGCCATGGTTATTGTCATAGATTAGAGGAACCCACCTCCCTTAGGTAAGAGGTCCCCCATTTTCCATGTCAGGGCAGAGAAGTGGGGACCAATGCTCAGCAGTGTTTCATGAACCCCAGACATTTATAGATAAGCTTCATTGATCTAAGGGGTTATTACAGCTGAATAGTTGGCATCTAAGCTAGACAAGATTTGGTTTGAGAATTCCACCTCTGGAATCTAAAAAAGCA
The DNA here is from genome assembly GCA_917880005.1 of Nanger dama. Classification (NCBI taxonomy): domain Eukaryota; kingdom Metazoa; phylum Chordata; class Mammalia; order Artiodactyla; family Bovidae; genus Nanger; species Nanger dama. The sequence goes on along the minus strand of CAKJTW010000085.1, from coordinate 4,130,506 downwards.
GAACATATAAACAAGAGAGTAGAATGGAGCTGGAGGTATGAAAAAATGGGGAGATGTTAGTCAAAGGTTATAAACTTTTAGTGATAAAAAATAAGTTCTGAGAATTTAGTGAACAGCATGGTGACTATAGCTGATAGTACTGTACATGACCTTCCTGAAGTCCACACTGCTATATTGGAAATGGATACCCAACAGAAACCTACTGTATAGCACATGGAACTCCACTCAGTGTTATGTGCCAACCTGGATTGGAAGGGGTTTGGAGAGAAAGGATACATGTATATGTATGGCTGAGTCTCTTCCTTCACTACTCACCTGAAACTATCAAAACGTTTCTAATTGGCTATACAATGGTTTTGGCATTAAAAAAATAGAAATTGAATTTAAAAATAGTACTGTATACTTGAAATTTTCTACTTTCTACTTCAAGTGCATAGATCTTGTGTTCCCACTACACCAAAAGTGAGGGAAGGAGAGAGAGGCGGGGGGTGGGGCGGAGAGAGAGAGAGATGACCATGTGAGATGATGGATGTGTGAATTAACTTGATTGTTGTAATAATCTCATAATGTATATATATATTAAACCATAGTGTCATACACCTTAAATACATATAGTGTTTTTCAATTATACCTCAATAAAAAATAAAAACAACTGTAAGCCTCTCGAGGTCCAGTTTCATGATGATGACTCACGGAGCTGGTCCCAGAGGTTGGCAACCAGCATGTGCAGGTAGTGGTGATCACGTCAATGTCATTGTCATTCAGGTAAAGGTGGAACTCTTCAGTTTTCCAGATCAGAAAGAGAACTGGGGTCTCGATAAGGGAATCAAATGAATCCCTGCAGCAAGTTGGAGTCTTATCCTTGGACTCTATGCTGAATATAAGCATTGAGCAGTGACCTAAGCCCTGGAATCCAGGCTGAAAGGAATGGCTGTGCCCTCAGAGTAAGGGCAGTTTCTCTACCTGCTTACCCAGTCTCTCAGGGTGGACAATGTTCTGGGTGATCCAGGGCTGAGAGGACACATGAGGTGTTGGGTAACTGTATTGTTTTGTTATAAATTGGAACAAAGTCTGAGTTTTGAAGAAGTCCACTTCGAGGACTTCAAGCCATGAAAAGCTGAGGGCCCAGTGGGGAGGGAATATCAGCCCCTGGGCACTTTCTCTCATTCACAACTTAGAGGAAGATCTCCATAGTTACTGATCCCTTCCACAGGCAGTGGTGTCAATAATAACAATAATAAGATGAGAATGTAAACTAGTATAGTGACTGGAAAACTGTATGGTGATTCCTCAAAAAAAAAAAAAAAAAAGAAAGAAAGAAAAGAAAGAAAGAAAGAAAAAAGAAAGAAAGAAAAAGGAAAACTACCATTTATCCAGCAAATCCATACCCAGGTACATCCAAAGGAATTACTTTCAGGATCTCATAGACATACCTGCCCTCTCATGTTCATCGTAGCAATTACTGTGAGTAGTAGCCAAGTTATGGAAACAACCTGAATGTCTGTCAACAGAAGAATGGATAAACAAAGTGTGGTATGTTCACAAGGTAGAATATTATGTATCCTGAAAAAAATGACATTTTGGACAACATGGTTGGACCTGGAGGACATTATGCTAAATGAAATAAACCAGACACAAAAACAAATACTGCACAATCCCACTTTCATGAGAAATCCAAAATAGTAAAACTCAAAGAACCAGAGAGGAAACTAGTAGTTACCAGGAGCTAGAGGAGGGGAAAATAGGTGTAGGTCAAGGGTACAAATTTCAGTTGTACAAGAGGAATACGTTCTGGAGAGCTGCCATACAACATGGGGTCTACAGGTAACAATATTGCAATTGCATACTTAAAATTCTGCTAAAAAGGTAGGTTGTATGTTAAATGCCCTTACTGCATGAGGAAAGCATTTTTTTAATGTTAAGATAAATTTTAAACAGTAAAGGGAGCAAAAGAAATTTTTGCAGGTGATGGAAACTTTATGGCCTTGATTACTGTGATGGCTTCATGAGCATATACTTATTCCCAAGCTCATCAAGTTACATACATTACATAGGTACAGCTTTCTGTGTGTTTATCATACCTTAGTGAAGTAGCTTAAAAATCAAATCTGAAGAAATATCAAATTTTAATAAAATAATGGTAACAATAGGTGGCATTTATTTGTAACTTGCTATGTTCCAGCCCTGTGCTAAACACTTTATATGCATTATCTCACTTAAGCTTCATCATTACTTGTGATGCCAGTTCTACTTTTATCAATAATTTAAAGATAAGAAAACTTAAGCACAGAGAAATGAAATGATTCGCCAAGGGTCACAGAGCAGATGGCTGGGTCAGTACTGATTCCAAGTGGACTGAGTTCAGAAACTGCCCTCTTAACCACTACGATGGAAGCAAGCACCATTCATTCCTGAGTCAGGGTCTTCACACCTGTTGTTCTTCCTGCTTGGAACAATTTCCCCTGGATTGTCCTATGGACCCCTCCTCCTCATCATTCAGTGTTTGCTTCAGTCATGTCTGACTCTGTGCAACCCCATGGACTGTAGCCTGCCAGGCTCCTCGTCCATGGGATTTCCCAGGCAAGAATACTGGAGTGGGGAGGTTATCCCAAGATGGCAGAAGAATAGAACGGGGATACCACGTTCTCCCCAACAAATTCATCAAAAGAATATTTGAATGCTGAGTAAATTCCACAAAACAACTTTCGAATGCTGGCAGAGGACATCAGACACCCAAAAAAGCAACCCATTGTCTTCGAAAGGAGGTAGGAAAAAATATAAAAGACAAAAAGAGAGGCAAAAGAGGTAGGGATGGAGTTCCTTCCTGGAAAGGAGTCTTAAAAAGAGAGAAGTTTCCAAACACCAGGAAAGAATCTCACTGCCGAGTCTGTGGCAGGCCTTGGAACCACAGAAGGCAACAAAACCGGGAGGAAAAAAAAATAAATAATTAAACCCCACAGATTACATGCCCAATGGTAACTTCCCCAGTGGAGAAGCAGCATAGACACCTGTATCCCCCACTAGCAAGCGGGGGCTGGGCAACGAGGCGTGGGCTGCATTGCTTAGAGTAAGGACCATGCCTGAATGCCCCGAGGGCAATCTGAGGGAACTAACCTGGGCTAGCAAATCAGACTGTGGGATAGCTACCACGTGAAAAGCCCTAACCCTAACCTAAGACACCGTCAGGCCCGTTCACAGAACAAAGGACTGAGCAGAGCTAGCCAGGGGCAGACCATCCCCCTCTGCTGACAGGCAGCCAGAGCCGGAAGGGAACAATCATGGCCCAAGAGAGGCATTATCCACCAAACTGCAAGCACGCTTCATTGCTAACTAAGACTTCTTGGGATTCTGGATGGTCAACATCTGCCTGAGAAGGTGCGCCAGTTGTATACCCAGAAAACCGAGCAGCAGGGACGGGGGAGGCGATAAGTCTCAGCAAATGCACTCACCAAACTCCTGGTGACCTGAGCTGCTCAGACCTGGGAAGGGCACAAAACACAGGCCCAACCGAGTCTGCGCCTCTGAGGACTACCCGATTACCTGAACCGAAGAGGCTTAGACCTAGGAAATGCATACAACCCAGGGCCAACCTCAGACAGTTCCCGGCAGAGCAACCTAGAGCCTAAGCAGTATAGACAGGGAAAGCACACACACCGTGAGCAGGGCAAACCCAGTGTGGCCGAGTCACTGCAAGTACACACCAGTGTTATTTGTTCACAGCGTCCCTCCTTCCCCACAGCACGATGGAACAAGGGAGGCCAAAAAGTGTCCACCAACACCCCCTTGTGTAAGTGAAGAAATTAGACACTGAAGAGACCAGCAAACAGAAGAAGCTAAAACAGGGACACTTTTTGGACGTGACAGCTGCAATAGATTAAAACCCTGTAGTTAATACCGAATACATAGGAAGGGGCCTATAGATCTTGAGAAATATAAGCCGGATCAAGGAACTATCCAAAACTGAAAGAACCCCACACTGCCCACAACAACACCAGAGAAAGTCCTAGATATATATATATATATATTTTTTACTATTTTTACTATCACTCTTTATTTTTTTAGATTTTTTTAAAATTTAAGTCCTCTATCACTCCTTTAATTTTCATTTTTATAACCTACTGTTATTTTGCAAAAAAAAAAAAAGAGAGGCCCTATTTTTTTAAAGCAAACTTCATGTATATATATATATATATAATATATATATATTATAATTTTGTGACTTTTTTTCTTTAATGCTGTGTTTTTGAAAATCCAACCTCTAGATTTTTAATCTTTGCTTTTTGGGATTTGTTATCAATTTTGTACCTTTAAGAATCCAATCTTCGGTACCCATTTTTACTTAGGTGTGAGATCACTGGCCTGATTGTTCTCTACTCTTTGGATTCTCCTTTTTCTATGCCAGGTCGCGTCTATCTCCTTCCTCCCCCTTCTCTTCTCTACCCAACTCTGTGAATCTCTTTGTGTTTTCCAAACACTTAGGAAACTGATTACTGGCTGGATCTGTCTCTCTCCTTTTGATTCCACCCCCTTTATCCTCCTGGCCACCTCTGTCTCCTTCTTCCCTCTTCTCTTCTCTGTGTAACTCCATGAACATCTCTGAGTGGTCCAGACTGTGGAGCACACATAAGGAAGTGATTACTGGCTAGCTTGCTCCCTCCTCATTTGATTCCACCTCATCTCATCCGAGTAACCTCTATCACCCTCCTCCCTCATCTCTTCTCCATGTAACTCTGTGAACTTTTCTAGCTGTCCCTCACTGTGGAGAAACTTTTCATCTTTAACCTAGATGCTTTGCAAATGGTGCTGTATAGATGGGGAAGTCTTGAGGCTATTGCAAAAATAAGACTGAAAATCAGAAGCAGGAGGCTTAAGTCCAAATCCTGAGAACACTAGAGAACTCCTGAAACCAGGGAACATTAATCAAGAGGAGCTCATCAAACACCTCCATGCCTACACTGAAACCAAGCACTACCCAAGGGCCAACAAGTTCCAGAGCAAGACATACCATGCAAATTCTCCAGCAACACAGGAACACAGCCCTGCGCTTCAATATACAGGCTGCCCAAAGTCACTCCAAACCCACTGACATCTCATAACTCATTACTGGAGAAACATTGCACTCCAGAGTGAAGAAATCCAGCTCCACCCACCAGAACACCAACACAAGCTTCCCTAACCAGGACTCTAACCCTAACTTTAACCACCTGTACAACCCCACCCACAGCGAGGAAACTCCACAATAAAGAGAACTCCACAAAATAACAGAATACAGAAAGGCCATCCCAAACACAGCAATATAAACAAGATGAAGAGACAGAGGAATACCCAGCAGGTAAAGGAACAGGATAAATGGCCACCAAAGCAAACAAAAGAGGAAGAAATAGGGAATGTACCTGATAAAGAATTCCGAATAATGATAGTGAAAATGATCCAAAATCTTGAAAACAAAATGGAATCACAGATAAACAGCCTGGAGACAAGGATTGAGAAGAAGCAAATAAAGTTTAACAAGGACCTAGAAGAAATAAAATGGGGTCAATATATAATGAATAATGCAATAAATGATATCAAAAATACTCTGGAGGGAACCAACAGTAGAATAACGGAGGCAGAAGATAGGATTAGTGAGGTAGAAGATAGAATGGTAGAAATAAATGAATCAGAGAGGAAAAAAAAACGAATTAAAAGAAATAAGGACAATCTCAGAGAACTCTGGAACAATGTTAAATGCTCCAACATTCAAATCATAGGAGTCCCAGAAGAAGACAGAAAGAAAGACCATGAGAAAATACTTGAGGATATAATAATTGAAAACTTCCCTAAAATGGGGAAGGAAATAATCACCCAAGTCCAAGAAATCCAGAGAGTTCCAAACAGGATAAACCCAAAGCAAAACACCGCAAGACACATGTTAATGTCTTAACAAAGATCAAACACAAAGAGCAAATATTAAAAGCAGCAAGGGAAAAACAACAAACAACATACAAGGGGATTCCCATAAGGATAACAGCTGATCTTTCAATAGAAACTCTTCAGGCCAGGAGGGAATGGAAGGACACACTTAAAGTGATGAAAGCAAATAACCTACAGCCCAGATTACTGTACCCAGCAAGGATCTCATTCAAAGATGAAGGAGAAATCAAAAGCTTTACAAACAAGCAAAAGCTGAGAGAATTCAGCACCACCAAACCAGCTCTCCAGCAAATGCTAAAGGATCTTCTCTAGACAGGAAACACAGAAAGGGTGTATAAACTCGAACCCAAAACAATAAAGTAAGTGGCAATGGGATCAAACTTATCAATAATTACCTTAAATGTAAATGTGTTGAATGCCCCAGTCAAAAGACAAAGGGTGGCTGAATGTACAAAAACAAGACCCCTATATATGTTGTCTACAAGAGACCTAGCTCAAAGCAAGGGACACATACAGACTGAATGTGAAGGGCTGGAAAAAGATATTCCATGCAAATAGAGACCAAAAGAAAGCAGGAGTCGCAATACTCATCTCAGGTAGACTTTAAAAGAAAGGCTGTGAAAAGAGCTAAAGAAGGACACTACATCATGATCAAAGGATCAATTCAAGAAGAAGATATAACAATGATAAATATATATGCACCCAACATAGGAGCACCACAATATGTAAGACAAATACTAACAAGTATGAAAGGGGAAATTAACAATAACACAATAATAGTGGGAGACTTTAATACCCCACTCACACCTATGGATAGATCAACTAATCAGAAAATTAACAAGGAAACACAAACTTTAAAAGATACAATAGACCACTTAGACCTAATTGATATCTATAGGACATTTCACCCCAGAACAATAAATTTCACCTTTTTCTCAAGTGCACATGGAACCTTCTCCAGGATAGATCACATCCTGGGCCGTAAATCTAGCCTTAGTAAATTCAAAAAAATTGAAATCATTCCAAGCATCTTTTCTGACCACAATGCAGTAAGATCAGGTCTCAATTATAGGAGAAAAACTATTAAAAATTCCAAAATATGGAGGTTGAACAACACACTGCTGAATAACCAACAAAGCACAGAAGAAATCAAAAAGAAATCAAAATATGCATAGAAACCAATGAAAATGAAAACACAACAACCCAAAACTTGTGGGACACTGTAAAAGCAGTCAGAAGGGGAAGGTTCATAGCAATACAGGCATACCTCAAGAAACAAGAAAAAAAGTAAAATAAATAACCTAACTCTACACAGAAAGCAACTAGAAAAGGAAGAAATGATGAACCCCAAGGTTAGCAGAAGGAAAGAAATCTTAAAAATTAGGGCAGATATAAATGCAAAAGAAACAAAAGAGACCATAGCAAAAATCAACAAAGCAAAACGCTGGTTCTTTGAGAGAATAGATAAAGTTGACAAACCATTAGCCAGACTCATCAAGAAACAAAGGGAGAAAAATCAAATCAATAAGATTAGAAATGAAAATGGAGAGATCATAACAGACAACATAGAAATACAAAGGATTATAAGAGACTACGATCAGCAATTATATGCCAGTAAAATGGACAACGTGGAAGAAATGGACAAATTCTTAGAAAAATACAACTTTCCAAAACTGAAGCAGGGAGAAATAGAAAATCTTAACAGATCCATCAAAAGCATGGAAATTGAAACTGTTATCAGAAATCTTTCAGCAAACAAAAGCCCAGGTCCAAATGGCTTCACAGCTGAATTCTACCATAAATTTAGAGAAGAGCTAAGACCTATCCTAATCAAACTCTTCCAGAAAGTTGCAGAGGTAGGTAAACTTCTACTTTTAGCAATCAGAATCCAACAGAACATTAAAAAGATCATACATCATGACCAAGTGGGCTTTATCCCAGGATTGCAAGTTCAGTTCAGTTCAGTTCAGACGTGCAGTTGTGTCTGACTCTTTGCGACCCCATGAATCGCAGCCAGGCCTCCATGTCCATCACCAACTCCCCGAGTTCACTCAGACTCACGTCCATCGAGTTAGTGATGTCATCCAGCCACCTCATCCTATGTCATCGCCTTCTGCTCCTGCCCCCAATCCCTCCCAGCATCAAAGTCTTTTCCAATGAGTCAACTCTTCTCATGAGGTGGCCAAAGTACTGGAGTTTCAGCTTTAGCATCATTCCTTCCAAAGAAATCCCAGGGTTGAATCTCCTTCAGAATGGATGGACTGGTTGGATCTCCTTGCAGTCCAAGGGACTCTCAAGAGTCTTCTCCAACACCACAGTTCCAAAGCATCAATTCTTTGGCACTCAGCCTTCTTCACAGTCCAACTCTCACATCCATACATGACCACAGGAAAAACCATAGCCTTGACTAGATGGACCTTAGTCGGCAAAGTAATGTCTCTGCTTTTGAATATACTATCTAGGTTGGTCATAACTTTTCTTCCAAGGAGTAAGCGTCTTTTAATTTCATGGCTGCAATCACCATCTGCAGTCATTTTGGAACCCAAAAAATAAAGTCTGACACTGTTTCCACTGATTCCCCATCTATTTCCCATGAAGTGATGGGACCGGATGCCATGATCTTCATTTTCTGAATGTTGAGCTTTAAGACAACTTTTTCACTCTCCTCTTTCACTTTCATCAAGAGGCTTTTAGCTCCTCTTCACTTTCTGCCATAAGGGTGATGTCATCTGCATATCTGAGGTTATTGATATTTCTCCTGGCAATCTTGATTCTAGCTTGTGTTTCTCCAGTCCAGTGTTTCTCATGATGTACTCTGCATAGAAGTTAAATAAGCAGGGTGACAATATACAGCCTTGACGTACTCCTTTTCCTATTTGGAACCAGTCTGTTGTTCCATGTCCAGTTCTAACTGTTGCTTCCTGACTTGCATACAGATTTCTCAAGAGGCAGGTGAGGTGGCAAGGATCCTTCAATATCCACAAATCCATCCATGTAATACACCACCTTAACAAATTGAAAAATAAAAGCCATATGATTATCTCAATAGATGCAGAGAAAGCCCTTGACAAAATTCAACATCCATTTATGGTAGAAAATCTCCAGAAAGCAGGAATAGAAGAAACATACCCCAACATACTAAAAGCTATATATGACAAACCCACAGCAAACATTATCCTTAATGGTGAAAAATTGAAAGCATTTCCCCTAAAGTCAGGAATAAGACAAGGGTGCCCACTTTCACTACTACTATTCAACTTAGTTTTGGGAGTTTTGGCCATAGCAATCAGAGCAGAAAAATAAATAAAAGGAATCCAAATTGGAAAAGAAGTAAAACTCTCACTGTTTGCAGATGACATGATCCTCTACATAGAAAACCCCAAACACTCCACCAGAAATTTACTAGAGCCAATCAATGAATATAGTAAATTTGCAGGATATAAAATCAACACACAGAAATCCCTTGCATTCCTATACACTAATAATGAGAAAATAGAAAGAGAACTTAAGGAAACAATTCCATTCACCATTGCAATGAAAAGAATAAAATACCTAGGAATATATCTACGTAAAGTAACTAAAGAGCTATATATAGAAAACTATAAAACACTGGTGAAAGAAATCGAAGAGGACACTAATAGATGGGCAAATATACCATGTTCATGGATCAGAAGAATCAATATAGTGAAAATGAGTATACTACCCAAAGCAATCTATAGATTCAATGCAACCCCTATCACGCTACCAACGGTATTTTTCACAGAGCTAGAACAAATAATTCCACAATTTGTATGGAAATACAAAAAAACCTGGAATAGCCAAAGTAATCTTGAGAAAGAAGAACGGAACTGGAGGAATCAACCTGCCTGGCTTCAGGCTCTACTACAAAGCCACAGTCATCAACACAGTATGGTACTGGCACAAAGACAGAAATATAGGTCAATGGAACAAAATAGAAAGCCCAGAGATAAATCTACACACCTATGGACACTTTATCTTTGACAAAGGAGGCAAGAATGTACAGTGGATTAAGGACAATCTCTTTAACAAGTGGTGCTGGGAAAACTGGTCAACCACTTGTAAAAGAATGAAACTAGAACACTTTCTAACACCATACACAAAAATAAACTCAAAATGGATTAAAGATCTAAATGTAAGACCAAAAACTATAAAATTTCTAGAGGAGAAAATAGTCAAAATATTCTCCGATATAAATCATAGCAGGATCCTCTATGACCCACCTCCCAGAATATTGGAAATAAAAGCAAAAATAAACAAATGGGACCTGATTAAAATTAAAAGCTTCTGCACAACAAAGGAAACTCTAAGCAAGGTGAAAAGACAGCCTTCAGAATGGGAGAAAATAATCGCAAATGAAGCAACTGAGAAGGAACTAATCTCAAAACTATACAAGCAATTCCTGCAGCTCAATTCCAGAGAAATAAACGACCCAATCAAAAAATGGGCCAAAGAATTAAACAGACATTTCTCCAAAGAAGACATAAAGATGTCTAACAAACACATGAATATATGCTCAACATCACTCATTATCAGAGAAATGCAAATCAATACCACAATGAGGTACCATTTCATGCCAGTCAGAATGGCTGTGATCCAAAAGTCTACAAGCAAGAAATGCTGGAGAGAGTTTGGAGAAGAGGGAACCCTCTTACACTGCTGGTGGGAATGCAAACTAGTACAGCCACTATGGAGAACAGTGTGGATATTCCTTTAAAAACTGGAAATAGAACTGCCTTATGACCCAGCAATCCCACTGCTGGGCATACACACCGAGGAAACCAGAACTGAAAGACACACGTGCACCCCAATGTTCATTGCAGCACTGTTTATAATAGCCAGGACATGGAAGCAACCTAGATGTCCATTAGCAGATGAATGGATAAGAAATCAGTGGCACATATACACAATGGAGTATTACTCAGCTATCAAAAAGAATACATTTGAATCAGTTCTAATGAGGTGGATGAAACTGGAACCGATTATACAGAGTGAATTAAGCCAGAAAGAAAAGGACCAATCCAGTATACTAATGCATATATATGGAATTCAGAGAGATGATAATGATAACCCTGTATGAGAGAAAGCAATAGAGACACAGATGTATAGAACAGTCTTTTGGACTCTGTGGGAGATGGCGAGGGTGGGATGATTTGGGAGAATGCATTGAAACATGTATAATATCATATGTGAAATGAATTGCCAGACCAGGTTCGATTCATGATACAGGATGCTCAGGGCTGGTGCACTGGGATGACCCAGAGGGATGGTATGGAGAGAGAGGTGGGAGATAGGTTCAGGATGGAAAACACGTGTACACCCGTGGTGGATTCATGTTGATGTATGGAAAACCAATACAATATTGTAAAATAATTAGCCTCCAATTAAAATAAATAAATCTATATTAAAAAAAGAATACTAGAGTGGGTTGCCATTTCCTTCTCCAGGGAATTTTCCTAACCTAGGGTTGGAACCTGGGTCTCCTGCTTGACAGGTGGATTTTTTACCACTGAACCACCTGGGAAGCCCCACTATGTGAAGGTTTGTCACCATTTCTGTGATCTGTCAATCAAGACTCCAGCTATGTAGTATGTCCACCATTCCCTGCAGTCTCAGAACAGTCTCATCCACAGAAAGCCAGACCACCGCTAGCCATCACCAGCAATTTTCTACAGGACTTGGAGTTTTGGCAGCAAATATTTCCACGTGGATACTAAAATTTTCAGTTCCAATGCTGGGTTGTCACTTGGCAGAATGTCTACTACATACACTGCTGCCACAAGCCTCCTCTGGGAAATGCAAATAGAAGCCCCAAGGGGCCAAGTAGACTCTAACCCTTGTCTGGTACCTTGCCTTTGACTAGTTGCACCAGAGGGATTACTGTAGTTCTGATCAGAGGGATGTCCCTTAAAGCAGGGGGATTCCTCTTGCCCCTTGCTGTCATTGCTGCTGCTGCTAAGTTGTTTTAGTCGTGTCCGACTCTGTGTCACCCCATAGATGGCAGCGCACCAGGCTCCCCTGTCCCTGGAATTCTCCAGGCAAGAACACTGGAGTGGGTTGCCATTTCCTTCTCCAATGCATGAAAGTGAAAAGTGAAAGTGAAGTCTCTCAGTCGTGTCTGACTCTTAGTGACCCCATGGACTGCAGCCTACAAGGCTCCTCTGTCCATGGGGTTTCCAGGCAAGAATACCGGAGTGGGTGTCATTATGTAGAATTCAAAAAGCAGTTGCCTAAAGCAACATCCTCAAAAATTGTAGGTTTAGAAAAAGGAAAGTATTTGTTCCTGAAAAACAGATTAGTCTTATCAAAGATGAGGTGGTAAAGTATAAGCAGGGGATAGTGGTCAGTGTGTAACAATTGGCTCTTTGGGTGGGAAGAAACTAGCTTGCAGTGTTTGACCATTTTTGTGGTATAAATCCTCCTATAATGGATGATTTTACAACACTGATGTGACATCACTGAAGGCAGAGTTGGGAAGATATGTGTACACTTAGCTCTCAAGAAGCAGTGGCAAGGATTTCCCTGGTGGTCCAGTGGTTAGAACTCTGTGCTTCCACTCCTGGGGCATGGGCTTGATCCCTGGTCAGGGAACTAAGATCCCAATTGCCATGTGGCCCAGCCAAAAAATAAAAATAATAAAATAAAATAAACAAGGCAGTGGTAGCTGCTTCCAGCCAATAAAAATGGGGTCTGAAAGCAGCCAAGGAGAAGAGGAGTTAGAAATTGGTGGTGAGGTATGAAATCTAAATCACTCATTCTCGGCCTCAAGATAGGTCACCGTGGTAACATGGACACACAAGAAGCTCTTACAGGACATGGCAACAGAACAGGCAATTACCTTTCCCACAACATATACTATTTCTTGCCTTGGGTCATCAGCCCAGTTGAGGGCCTGAAGAAATAGAGTGGGGAAATATGCAGTGGAGAGACGGAGTAGGAATGCTCTGTATGGTCAGGCCACTCTAGATGGCTGCTCTCTTGCTCTCTGTACAAGCCCAGCCTGATCAGTGTGTTCTTCACCTACACCCTACTCACAGGACTGACATTCCTACTCACTTGCCCCAGGACCAAGCTGGTGATTATGCTTATCAAAGGGGTGATGAGAGGCACGCCTCTCTGCTGTTTACTCTGAGCCCACCTTATGTCAATTCCCTCTGTAACTGGCAATCTCCCCTCCCCACCAGGAGTGAAGACTGCAGCCATGTCCTGCTCACTGTTGGCCTCACACAGTGCAGTGTCACTCCGGATCTTGCTTCAGACGTGTAAGCTTCCCCTTCCATTAAACGGACGTCTCTGTCACTGACTCCAGGCTGTTTCTTAGTTTTGAAGCTGAGCAAGCATAGGGATCTAGGTCTGCAGGGTACAGGCTCACATGCTATCAAGAAGATCGTGTCTTTCAGAGGTTTCAGGTAGCCACTCTTCAGTTGGGGGCAAAGGCAGGAGGACAAGCTCCCCCTGGACTAGCCAACATCCTTCTTGTTCTCATCCTAGACCCACCAGAAGGGGAGCCTAGAAGTTCTATTGGTTGGCCTGTCTATCTTCTAAGTTCTGACCAGTCAGTGGAGTGACAGAAGTCCTAAAGAGAAAACTGATTGCTCTGAAATGGGGCATTCCTCGTGGCAATTCAGTGACTTTCTCCATGTAACTCTTAAGTCCACTAGGTTAGGAAATATGTCCCTGCTGTACATAGTAGGCGTAGCACAGAGGGATGCCTCCAAGAGTTCATTTAAAGGATGCATCTGACCACCCATCTGCCAATGGTGATAGGTAGATGCAAAAGTGGAGAACTGTGAATGGTACCCTCCAAAGTAGGGATACAAACGTGGCTTTCTAGTGAGAGACTGGGTTGATGTCAAGTCCTTAGAGACAGAAAATTTCCTTGATGATTTTGGTAGCAGTGGTTGGCACAGCTGGGGCACAATTGCAAAGGCAGTAATATGCCACATGAATAATAAGATTATTTACTCTTAGAATTTTTCCCTATTCCCAATTTGATAGTGAGGTATCATGAGAAACATGGTTCCTAGAAGAGGTATGAGTGGCAACTCAAGATTGGCTTGGGCTGTGTGGTCAGCTACATAAAGACTTCATTTGTAAAACTGTCCATTAGTCAGAAGTCTACTGGGAAAGCAGGTGCCATGGCTTGAAACTCTACAGGAGTAAAAGTGTCCATTAGTCAGAAGTCTACTGGGGCCCAGACATGAAGGCAGGTGCCATGTCTTGAAACTCTACAGAAGTAAAGCAGGGTGCAAGAATGGTTAAGGCTTAGGCCCAACCAATCCCAGAGGTTGACACCAGTCCTCTAGTTGTTTCATATACTTGCCCATCTCTTGTCCACTGTTTTAGCAGGTGTTGTGGTGCAGTGTAAAAAAAAGTTGGTGGGTGACAAAGTATCACCATGTAGATGTCTCTGAATTTCCAAAAGACTGAGAGACTTGGACACAGCGTCTATTCATTGTGGAGTCCACTGAGACCCTCTCGGAACTGGTCTTCTCTGAGCTATTTTTAGCTGCTTATATATGGGGCTATTGAATGTACCTTATCTTTCACCATAGACTGAATCAGCAGATTATGGTGTTGAAACTCTTAAGAGATGCAGAGCATTCATGTATCTCTCGGGGGTTTACAGGAAATCCCTTTAATCCTTCCCTGAACCCTCCATTTCTAGATTGCAAGAGAGTGCAGTGGCTCATTGCTTCACTTCCTCTGCAAGATGTGACTTTCTCAGGTGGTCACAAAAACCAGTAACTCCATGCACCCATCTTATATCCCCATCAGCTCTAGGTGGGGATGCCACATCAGGGAGCTTCAACTAGGCATGGGGCAGGGATGGGGTGGGTCAAACCTCACCCATGGTGAAGGGCAGTGTTTGAAATGTGAGTCATCCAACTCTTCCAAAAACTGAAACCAAAATGCAGGCATATCAGTGGTTCATCTAGGTTGTCAAGCCAGAGGAGAGCTCAGAGAGGGAGAATTCAGGTATGAAGGGAACCAGTCAAGAGTGATAGGATGCCAAGCAGATGGTGGGAGTCAGAACCTGAGAGAATTTTCCCAAGCCAAAGAAATGTGACCAGAGTAGAAAACCGATAGCTTCACATGTTGAGAAGGGGGAGCTAGTAAAGGCAACCACACTACACTGACCTCTCCCCTGCTCAGATCTCCTCTGCTGTGCAGGACATGGCAGGGTTGTGCTTCCCCATGTGCAACCGATAAAAGGCCTACCTCAATCCAGTACTTTTAGGAAACACGAGCTAGTTTCTCATGACCAGTTTTCAGTTTTCTTGGTGTTTCATTCACTCTACAGATACTTATTGAATACTTGCCACAACAAGGCACTGTAACTGGTCACAGTGTCTTTGGGATCTTTTTTTAATCCATGACAGTAGTTTAGAAAAGGTAGCAGAGCAGGGCCTGGATGCCCCAGACCAGGCAAGGTACAGTGGAGGACAGGATGGAGGCATAGGGAAGAGAGAGGCTTAGTTGGAAAGACCATGAAGTTAATGTCAGTTACCTTAAAGATGCTCAGATAATGATCCTAAAGTTTCCACCAAGGGCACAGAATGGACATATGTTTGACAGAGGTTCAGCCAGCAACCCCTACTTGGACACTTGCCCTTGGAACTTGGTACCCTTTGAAATACTCAGCCCTTTTTGTACAGCAGGACATCCTAATACGTGCTTTTAAGAGGCTCATGTTCTCACAGGTACTGCCTGGCTGCTGGGTCTCCATTGTTCTAGGGGAAGAAGAGGACTCTACTGTTGGTAAATTGAAAAGTAATGGCTGGCAGATCTTTTCAAGTACTAAGCACACTGGTCTTTTGCCTACATCATGTTTCAATGTATTCCTTGCCCATCTCCTGATGTGCTCTGTGTCACAGGTAGACCGAACTCTGCAGACTACATTTCCCAGACTTCCATATTAGTGGACTTCCAGCTAAATTCAGCTAAGGGCAAGCACTGATGTGAGATGGGAGGATGGGAAGTTAGCGCTAGGGGTGAAGACCAAGTGCATGCATGCATGCTAAGTCACTTTAGTTGTGTCTGACTCCTTGGGATCTCATGGATGGTAGCCCACCAGGCTCCTTTGTCCATAGGATTCTCCAGGCTAGAATACTGGAGTGGGTTGCCATTTCCTTCTGTAGTGGATCACATTTTGTCAGAACTCTTCACTGTGACTCATCTATCTTGGGTGCCCCTGCAGGGCATGGCTCATTGAGTTATGTAGCCCCTTTGCCGTAACAAAGCTGTGATCCATGATAGGGTTTTTATTGCTGTTCCATTGCAAAATATGACTTCAACACAGTGTTCACACTCCACGAACCATTGATGTTTCCCAGCTTTCACTCTATGCTCCAAGGATGCTGGACTATTTGATGTTCTCTGCAAATGCTCTTTCTCCTCTATGTAGCTGTATAGGGGTTACTTTGTCTGCCTGCAGTGATCCAGCCACCTGTTCACTGGGCATATTTCTCCTCATTCTTCAGTACTTGACTGGAGCATCTGCTCTCTGAGGCCTGCTCTGCCTCCTTTCCATGCAGAGTGAATTATGCTTTCCTTGTATCATCATTCTCAGATGTTGCACGAAATGGAGAAGACTAGATCCATAGGCCTTGATGACTGAGTGGATACTAGGACTGGTGGAGAGGTAAGAGATAAAATGGTCCTAAGTTTCTTGCTTGGACAGTCAAGTGGATGGTATTGCCATTCTGTGACCTAAGGAACACAAATGGAAGAGCAGATTGCATTACGGTGGGTGATATGTTCAGCTTTGGACATGTTGGGTCTGAGGAACCTAGGATACATCCGAGTGTAGGTCCCCAGTAGTCAGCTGAGAATGTTGGTGTAGAGCACAGGAGGGAGACCTAGGATACAGAACTTAGGTCGCTGAAGCCATAAAGTTTATGGGTCAAATTGCTCAGAATGACCTGTAGAGTGAGAAGAACAGAGGAACCAGGATAGAGGCTGAAGAAATCACTCACATTTAAGGGGCAGAAGAAGAAGCCTTCTTACAGACCGAATCTATTAGGAGTTAAGGGATTTGCCAAAGGGAGTCTTTTGTGACTCAATCTGAGCATTATAACCAGAAATGTTTATAAGAAATGAACTCTCTTGTGTGTATAAAAGTCCCAAGGAAGTGTGTGATTCAACTTCTCTGAAGTTCCTAGAGTTGTCAAATTATAGACACAGAAAGAGTGGGTATCAAGGGCTGAATGGCAGGGGAAATGAGGGTACAGAGTTTCAGTTTTTTAAGATGAAAGGGGTTCTAGAGATTGATTGTACAATAATAGGGATCACTTAACCCAACAGAACTGAACACCTAAAAATGGATAAGATGGTGTATTTTATGTTGTGTGCATGTTACCCGATTTTTTCAAAATCCCAAGGAAGAAAGATTTTCAACCTAGATTAGGACTGGAAGAGTGTAGGGCTTTCTTCTCTTTTCCTTCAGTCAGTCAGTTCAGTTGCTCAGTCGTGTCCGACTCTTTGCGACCCCATGAATAGCAGCACGCCAGGCCTCCCTGTCCATCACCAACTCCCGGAGTTCACTCAGACTCATGTCCATTGAGTCATTGATGCCATCCAGCCATCTCATCCTCTGTCATCCCCTTCTCCTCCGCCCCCAATCCCTCCCAGCATCAGAGTCTTTCCCAATGAGTCAACTCTTCACATGAGGTGGCCAAAGTCCTGGAGTTTCAGCTTTAGCATCATTCCTTCCAAAGAAATCCCAGGGTTGATCTCCTTCAGAAAGAATGGACTGCTTGGATTCCCTTGCAGTCCAAGGGACTCTCAAGAGTCTTCTCCAACACCACAGTTCAAAAGTATCAATTCTTTGGCACTCAGCCTTCTTCACAGTTCAACTGTCACATCCATACATGACTGCTGGGAAAACCATAGCCTTGACTAGATGGACCTTAGTCGGCAAAATAATGTCTCTTCTTTTGAATATGCTATCTAGGTTGGTCATAACTTTTCTTCCAAGGAGTAAGCGTCTTTTAATTTCATGGCTGCAGTCATCATTTGCAGTGATTTTGGAGCCCCCAAAAATAAAGTCTGACACCATTTCCACTGTGTCCTCATTTATTTCCCATGAACTGATGAGACTGGATGCCATGATCTTCATTTTCTGAATGCTGAGCTTTAAGCCAACTTTTGCACTCTCCTCTTTCACTTTCATCAAGAAGCTTTTTAGTTCCCCTTCACTTTCTGCCATAGGGTGGTGTCATCTGCATATCTGAGGTTATTGACATTTCTCCTGGCAGTCTTGATTCCAGCTTGTGTTTCTTCCAGGCCAGCGTTTCTCATGATGTACTTGGCATATAAGTTCAATAAGCAGTGTGACAATATACAGCCTTGACGTACTCCATTTCCTATTTGAAACCAGTCTGTTGTTCCATGTCCACTTCTAACTGTTGCTTCCTGACCTGCATACAGATTTCTCAAGAGGCAGGTTAATTCATTTCGGTCACTGAGTCTGTCCGATTCTTTGCGACCCCATGAATCGCAGCACGCCAGGCCTCCCTGTTCATAAAATCTCTCGGATTTCACTCAGATTCATGTCCATAGAGTCAGTGATGCCATCCAGCCATCTCATCCTCGGTCGTCCCCTTCTCCTCCTGCCCCCAATCCCTCCCAGCATCAGAGTCTTTTCCAATGAGTCAACTCTTCGCGTGAGGTGGCCAAAGTACTGGAGTTTCAGCTTTAGCATCATTCCTTCCAAAGACATCCCAGGGTTGATCTCCTTCAGAATGGACTGGTTGGATCTCCTTGCAGTCCAAGGGACTCTCAAGAGTCTTCTCCAACACCACAGTTCAAAAGCATCAATTCTTTGGTGCTCAGCTTTCTTCACAGACCAACTCTCACATCCATACATGACCACAGGAAAAACCAGAGCCTTGACTAGATGGATCTTAGTCCACAAAGTAATGTCTCTGCTTTTGAATATGCTATCTAGTTTGGTTATAACTTCCTTCCAAGGAGTAAGCATCTACTAATTTCATGGCTGCAGTCACCATCTGCCATTGATTTTGGAGCCCCCAAAATAAACTCTGACACTGTTTCCACTGTTTCCCCATCTATTTCCCATGAAGTGATGGGACTGGATGCCATGGTCTTCGTTTTCTGAATGTTGAGTTAAGCCAACTTTTTCACTCTCTGCTTTCAGTTTCATCAAGAGGCTTTTTAGTTCCTCTTCACTTTCTGCCATAAGGGTGGTGTCATCTGCATATCTGAGGTTATTGATATTTCTCCCCGCAATCTTGATTCCAGCTTGTGTTTCTTCCAGGCCAGCGTTTCTCATGATGTACTTGGCATATAAGTTCAATAAGCAGTGTGACAATATACAGCCTTGACGCACTCCTTTTCCTATTTGAAACCAGTCTGTTGTTCCATGTCAAGTTCTAACTGTTACTTCCTGACCTGCCTACAGATTTCTCAAGAGGCCATTTAGGTGGTCTGGTATTCCCATCTCTTTCAGAATTTTCCAGAGTTTATTGTGATCCACACAGTCAAAGGATTTGGCATAGCCAATAAAGCAGAAATAGATGTTTTTCTAGAACTCTCTTGCTTTTTCCATGATCCATCGGATGCTGGCAATTAGATCTCTGCTTCCTCTGCCTTTTCTAAAACCAGCTTGAACATCAGGGAGTTCATGGTTCACGTATTGCTGAAGCCTAGCTTGGAGAATTTTGAGCATTACTTTACTAGCATGTGAGATGAGTGCAATTGTGCAGTAGTTTGAGTATTCTTTGGCATTGCCTTTCTTTGGGATTGGAATGAAAACTGACCTTTTCCAGTTCTGTGGCCACTGCTGAGTTTTCCAAATTTGCTTGCATATTGAGTGCAGCACTTTCACAGCATCATCTTTCAGGATTTGAAGCAGCTCAACTGGAATTCCTTCACCTCCACTAGCTTTATTCATAGTGATGTTTTCTAAGGCCCACTTGACTTCACAGTCCAAGATGTCTGGCTCTAGATAAGTGATCACATCATCATGATTATCTAGGTCATGAAGATCTATTTTGTACATTTCTTCCATATAATCTTGCCACCTCTTCTTAATATCTTCTGCTTCTGTAAGTTCCATACCATTTCTGTCCTTTATCAAGCCCATCTTGGCATGAAATGTTCCCTTGGTATCCGTAATTTTCTTGAAGAGATCTCTAGTCTTTCCCATTCTGTTCTTTTCCTCTATTTCTTCATGGAAGAAGGTTTTCTTATCTCTCCTTGCTATTCTTTGGAACTCTGCATTCAGATGCTTATATCTTTCCTTTTCTACTTTACTTTTCAATTCTCTTCTTTTCACAGCTAGTTGTAAGGCCTCCTCAGACAGCCATTTTGCTTTTTTGCATTTCTTCTCCATGGGGATGGTCTTGACCCCTGTCTCCTGTACAGTGTCACAAACTTCATTCCATAGTTCATCAGGCACTCTATCTATCAGATCTAGGCCCTTAAATCTATTTCTCACTTCCACTGTATAATCAGAAGAGATTTGATTTAGGTCATACCTGAATGGTCTAGCGGTTTTCCCTACTTTCTTTAATTTAAGTCTGAATTTGGTAATAAGGAGTTCATGATCTGAGCCACAGTCAGCTCCTGGTCTTGTTTTTGTTGACTGTATAGAGCTTCTCCATCTTTGGCTGCATACAATATAATCAATCTGATTTCGGTGTTGACCAACTGGTGATGTCCATGTGTAGAGTCTTCTCTTGTGTTGTTGGAAGAGGGTGTTTGCTATGACCAGTGCATTTTCCTAGCAAAACTCTATTAGTCTTTGTCCTGCTTCAGTTCGCATTCCAAGGCCAAATTTGCCTGTTACTCCAGGTGTTTCTTGACTTCCTAGTTTTGCACACCCATCCCCTATAATGAAAAGGACATCTTTTTTGGGTGTTAGTTCTAAAAGGTCTTGTAGGTCTTCATAAAACCACTCAACTTCAGCTTCTTCAGCATTACTGGTTGGGGTATAGACTTGGATAACTCTGATATTGAATGGTTTGCCTTGGAAACGAACAGAGATCATTCTGTCGTTTTGAGATTGCATCCAAGTACTGCATTTCGGACTCTTTTGTTGACCATGATGGCTACTTCATTTCTTCTGAGGGATTCCTGACCACAGTAGTAGATATAATGGTCATCTGAGTTAAATTCACCCATTCCAGTCTATTTTAGTTCGCTGATTCCTAGAATGTCAACGTTCATCCTTGCCATCTCTTGTTTGACCACTTCCAGTTTGCCTTGATTCATGGACCTGACATTCCAGGTTCGTATGCAATATTGCTATTTACAGCATCAGATCTTGCTTCTGTCACTAGTCACATGCACAACTGGGTATTGTTTATGCTTTGGCTCCATCCCTTCATTATTTCTGGAGTTATTTCTCCACTGATCTCCAGTAGCATATTGGGCACCTAATGACCTGGGGAATTCCTCTTTTGGTATCCTATCATTTTGCCTTTTGACTTCCTACTTTTGCATTCCAGTCCCCTATAATAAAAAGGACATCTTTTTTTTGGTGTTATTTCTAAAAGGGCTTGTAGGGAACCGTTTTCTAAAGCTCCAATACACAAGGAGTCCTTCAAAGTTAAAAGAGGAGGAGACCCTTGTAGGTTAGGGTTGATGGGCTTGGCGCAAGGCTGCTTTAAGATGGTAGAAGATTAAGTAGATTTCTCCTCCACTAGGGTGCTGGAGGGAAGGGAGTGGGACCTTAAATGCACTCTGTAATCCTCTTTTCCCAAGCTCTATGCTCTGGCTTGGGTTTGCAATAGCCCTGAGAAAATCACACCTTTCCCTGAGTTTGTCCTCCTAGCAGGGCTGCCTCTTTGTAATTCACCCTGTGATGGCATATGTGCTGGTGGAGACTCTGGCCTGGAGATAGATGACATTGCTCATGGCAGAAAAGTAAAAGAACAGAGTGGGGAAAATCAGGAAGCTACTCTCTGGAGGAGGGTTGGAGGCCACACATCTACATTGGCAAAGGTAACCCCTTACACCACCAGCACTTCACTTTGACACAGTGAATATCAGCATGTCAACAGGTTGCATTTGTTTTCCATTTAAGACAACCCAGAAAGAAGCTGAGGAATGTCCTTTTTTTCTTCTGGGTTCAGGGGAGTACATTGTTAGCACCAGATAGGAAGGGTACCACTGGGCTCTTTGGAAAGCATGGACAGAAGAGGCCCCAGGGATTACATGATGGGGAAGGTCAGCACAGTAGTGATGTGCTAGACTCTAGGGTCAAACTGGCCAGTATTCAAATTCCATAGCAAACAAACTTAGGTAGTTTTACCACCCTCCCTCTGCCAAGCCTCTTTTTCCTCTTCTGTAAAATGGATATAGTATCTCCCAGGGTTGTTGTGAGGACTCAAGAAGGCACTATCTAAGGTATCTGGCATGTAATAAGCACTTGATAAATGTTGTAAAAGTGTTTTTGCTCAGTCGTGTCTGACTCTTTGTGACCCCATGGACTATAGCACATCAGGCTCCTCTATCCATGGAATTTCCCAGGCAAGAATACTGGAGTGGGTTACCATTTCCTTCTCCATGATAAATGTTAGGTATTGTTATTTCCTTGCAGTTTCTTCTAACATTACACAATAAGGCACCACCAATTTTACAATGAATTGTAGAATGTATCTTCATCCCAGGGCAACCCAGGAGCTGACAGGCAGAGGCTACAGAGAACTCTCTGTGTCACCTTCTCAGATGAGACTTTCTCTCACTCCAGCGGTTTGATTGCAGCCTTCTTACCCCCACAGAAACTGATGCCCAATTGTTAGCCGGCTTGGTAGAAACGTCATTCTTCTCCTTTCTAGCAGGGATCTCCTTGCTTGATAGGTATTTACTCTAGCAAAGAAAGGGTGGCAAGCTGATTTCCAGATGCTCTCATAGGTTGGATATGTTAGGCCTCATGGCCTCCTTGCAGGGATCCATCGCCCAAAAGAATCTCCAAGGCTCGGACTCGATGCAAACAGCAAGTGGATTTATTAGGCCGGTGCGCCGGGGTTCGATCACCACCAGGGAAGAACGAACCCCGAACGTTTGTTACAGGGCAGTTTTTAAGCACAAAACCACAAACAGGTACAGCTAGAGTGGAACGACCTGATTGGTGCTCAGGTCTTGACAATTTCAGGGATAGGTTCATTTGTTATCAGGTCGACACAGCTCTCCAAGCTGCAATTTTACTGCTAACTTGTTTTTCTGGAAAATAATTTCCTGGGATTTTTTTTTGGGGGTAAACATCCCCCGAAAAGCCCTACGGAGGCTGCATTCCTGAGATATGAGCCCCTTACACATTCTTGAGATAAAGGTCTGTCTTAAGATTAACAAGGGGCCTGTTTTCCTAAGGCTCTAGTGAAACTTTAACCTTTATTCTTATCCACCCTTCCTCTCATTCCCCTCTTCTTTTAGTTTGGATTTCAATCTTGAAATCATGGGCCGAGGTTTCTCTGAGGAAGTGCTGCATATTGTTGTCTTAGTATAAGCACCTGCACAGCACTTATCTGGTCTCGAATGAATGAAATTAACTGGTTGAGAATACAAGGCCCTATAGTGAGGAGGAGGAGTAAAATGACAGTGGCCCCATTAGGGTGGATACTAAGGTTGCAAACCATGGGGTCCTGTTAAACCAGGACTCAAACCACCCTCGGGCATCTTCTCTTTCTTTTTGCCTATGTGCCAATCATTCTCGTAATTTATTCATGAAGTCAGTGATGACCCCAGAGTGGTCTACATAAAAACAGCATTCTTCTTTGAGGGCTGCACACAAGCCTCCTTCTTTTAAGAACAGTAGGTCTAGGCCTCTGATTTTGCATCACTACTTCAGATAGAGAGGTCAGAGATTCTTTCGGTTTAGTAATAGAATCTTCTCGGATGCGTAGGTCCGCGTCTATGGCTTGCTGTAAACTAGTATAATACTGGGGCTGTTGGATGAGGGCTGCTGTGCCGGTCCCCACCCCCAGCCACCACTCCGATGCCTAAAAGGGCCGTCAGAGTGAGAGTCACCAGCTCTCTTTTTTGCTCGGTGGCCGCCTTTGTAAGCCTCTAAGAAGGACTCGTCGGAGTGATAGAGGAGTCAGGGCACTAGCCGCACCAGAACACAGAAGTCATTTGATCTATTAAATACTGCCATAGACACACGGTGAGAGACCTGTCTTACACGCCCACCAACCATCTCCGGGGGGATGAGATATCCTGTATAGCTGAGGGCCTTATCAATACTTTTACAAAGATGAGCCTGGTGAGGAGTGGGAGAGCCTATGCATAACCCCTGGCCTCTCACAGCCGAAAGGGTGAGTCTGACTGTTCCCTCTTGCTGCCACCAGCAATGACTGGGGGAAGAGGAGCTGTTTACCGTCCCAGCTATCCCTGAGGCTTCATAATAGGGTGGGGGAGCTGTATAGCAGAGCCAACAAGACTTAGTGGCTTCTGGGTTGGTGGCATTTAAGACTCTGAAAGCACTGTCTACAAGGGTCAGCATTCTGTCCTGACTTGAGGACATGTTGTAGGGAGCCGCCTGGGGTGGAGTTATTGTGGCTCCTGTTGCTGTTATTTTTTCTTTTCAGTAGGAACCGGCTCCTGGGGATTTAAAACTGGGTTGGGACCAATAGATTGGGGAGGGGGTGGAGAGTCTGTTTTTAATCTGATAGAGAATGTGAGGCCATTGTGATCTCTTTTATATAGCCTTATGCCCCACGAAAAACCTCTGATCCATTCTGTAGTTTGTTTTTGTTTTGCCCTTTCAGAGAATTTGATATGGAGCGGGTTGCACCAGGACTTGCATTCAAGGAAAAGTTTTCTTCCGTCCTGGTGGTGTGTATAGTTGGCCTCAACTGTGATGAGGTCCCAGTTGGAAGATGGCCCCCAGTAGACATCACCCGTAGTCTCACAACCCTAATGACGACAATAAAAATCATCTTCCCCCCACAATGGTTTAAAGCTTGTTCCCGGTGAAACCCTGGGCAGACATACAGAGTATGAGTCCTCAGCTCACTCCTTCTTTTGGATTGGAGCACTCCGCCCCCACCCCACAGTTTGGGCAGTCAAAGTCACCATTAAGTCCCCAGTTGCCAGGGGCGGATGTTTGGTGAGCTTTGTGAAAGTCAGAGTACCCTTTAAGGTCCCAACTGGCTCCTGCCGCCAATTGACAGAGGTCTGGGTAAAGGTCAGGCCACCAGGTGGTTAGTGGTGCAATATTAGTACTAGACCATACGACCTTGCCCGCTCGTGAAACTACTTGCCAAGTCAGTTGTTGAGGCTGGTGGGGATTTAACGCACTCACAGTTGGGAGGATCAGGAGGAGGGCTGCGAGCCCGAGGATGGGCAGAGGTTGAGCTTTAAGTGGTGAGAAGTATGGTGCGCCTTCCATTGAGGTGACGGTTCCGGAGCGGCCTTGACGTGGGAGGCGTGGATCCAGGAGGAGATTCCGTCGACCTTGACGGCAGTGGGGGGTGGTGAGCAGGATGATGTAGGGTCCTTTCCACCTGGGCTCTAGGTTCTGCTGCCGGTGTCGGCAGACGTAAACCGAGTCTCCCACTTGGAGCGGGTGGGCCTCTCCTGGGGTGCCGGGTTGATAAGCTTCAGCGAGCTTGGTCCACACCTCTCTCTGAACCAGCTGGAGTCCTTTAAGTCTGGCATACAGATCACCATTATTTAAACAGTGGGGATCAAACCCTTCTCTGAGTGACAGTATGGGGGGAGCCCTGTATAGAATTTCGAAAGGAGAGAGACCGAAACAGGAAGGGGTGTTCCGTACTCGGAACAGGGCTAAGGGAAGGAGCACCGTCCAGTCAATACTGCCAGTCTCCAAGGACAATTTAGTTGGGGTCTCTTTTAGAGTCCTGTTCATCCTCTCTACCTGTCCTGAACTCTGGGGTCTGTATGCACAATGTAATTTCCAATTGGTCCCCAGAAATTTAGCTACTTCCTGGCTTACTTGGGCAGTAAAAGCTGGCCCATTATCTGACCCTATCATCTTTGGAGCCCCAAACTGTGGGAAGATTTCTTCTAAAATTTTTTTGGCCACCGTTAGTGCATTTTCGTTTTTGGTGGGGAAAGCCTCTACCCACCGTGAGAAGGTATCTATAAAGACCAATAGATATTTGTTGCCATACCTCACGGGGCATACTTCTGTGATGTCTACTTCCCAATAAGCCTCCAGCCTGTCTCCGTGCAGCCGCTTACCTTGGCTCGCTTTGTTCTGGCTGGCATTCACCTCTTGGCAAGGCTTGCAATTCTGGACTATTTGTTCAGCCAATTTGACAAGCTCCGGCACCTCGTATCCTGTCTTATTTAAAAGGGAAACTAGCTTTTAGTTCCCAGATGAGTCCAATGGTGCATTTGTTTTAACATCTCCTTAGCCTCTTCCGCATTTATAGCCCGTTTCTTTTTAGGTCAAGGGGAGGGGCTGCTTTCAGAGTGAGTGACTAGCAGTTCCAAAATCTCACCTCCTGTTGCCACCTCTCGCGCGACCCGATCTGCCATGTTGTTTCCCTTTGTCACTGGAGACTGATCTTTTTGATGCCCTGGGCAGTGGATTATACTGACCTTTTGGGTAACATAAGAGCAGTTAGTAACTCCAGGATTTCATCTTTATTTTTAATCTCTTTACGAGCCGATGTGAGGAGCCCCCTTTGCTGATATATGGCTCCATGCACATGCGCAGTAGCGAAGGCATATCTACTGTCAGTGTAGATGTTAACCCGTTTTCCTTCTGACAGTTGGAGAGCCTTTGTGAGGGCTATTAGCTCGGCTTTTGGGCTGATGTTCCTTGCGGGAGGGCAGTCGCCCAAATCACACTAGTCCCATCTACCACTGTGGCACCGGCCTGGCGCTTACCTTCTTCGAGGAAGCTGCTTCCGTCCGTATACCACGTCACCTCAGCATCCTGAAGCTGCTGGTCGGAAAGATCTTTGCGGATCCCGTGTACGTCAGCCAGCACCTCTTGGCAATTGTGCGCCACCTTGGCTTGGCCAGGGTCTGGCAGCAGCATGGCAGGATTAAGCCCAGTCGCCGGTGTGAATTTGATCCATTCAGAGTTCAGGAGTAATGTCTGATAGTGGGTCACTCTGGCGTTGGTCAGCCACCTCTCAGGGGGTTGTTGAATCACACTTTCCAAGGCATGGGGTGCAGTAATGACCAAGTTCTGCCCCAAAGTCAGTTTATCGGCATCCTTCACCAGAACTGCCACGGCTGCCACTATACGTAAGCAATTTGGCCAGCCAGCAGCTACAGGGTCCAGTTTTTTTGACAGGTATGCCACAGGCCGATTCCATGGTCCCAGCTTTTGAGTGAGGACCCCCTTTGGCAATGCCATTATTTTCTGCTACATAGAGGTGAAACGGCTTGTTTACATCTGGGAGTCCCAGGGCAGGAGCTTACAACAAGGCTCGCTTGATGTCAAAAGCTTTTTGCTTGCTATTTCCCCAGACAAAGGGAATACTTCCCTTTGTCAGGGGGTACAAGGGAGTGGCCATCTCCGCGAACCTCGGGATCCAGAGCCTGCAGAATCCTGCAGTACCCAGGAACTCCTGACTTGCCGAGGATTTTTTGGGGCTGGTATTCCGGCCACCGTCTCTTTTCTAGCCTCTGAAAGCCACCGCTTCCCCGTCCTTGATTTGTTACCCCAGGTAACTGACCTGCTGCCGGCAGATCTGGGCCTTTTTGGCGGACGCGCGGTAACCGAGAGATCCAAGCTCGATTAGTAAGGTCTCAGTCCCCTTTCAGCATTCTTCTTTAGTGTCCGCGGCCAGGAGCAAGTCATCTCTATATTGGAGCAAAGTTACCTGGAGGTTGGTGGCACGGAAATGTGCGAGGTCCTGGTGGAGGGCTTCGTCAAAGATCGTTGGCGAGTTTTTGAATCCTTGCGGCAGCCTAGTCCACATTAGCTGTCCGGAGAGTCCTGTAAGGGGGTCTTTCCACTCAAAGGTGAAAATAGGCTGGCTGACGGGACTGAGTTGGAAGCAGAAGAAGGCATCTTTTAAGTCCAAGACAGTATACCACTTTTGGCTGGGGGAAGTGTACTCAACACGTTGTAGGGGTTGGGTACCGTGGGGTGTAGGTCGGTCACCCACTTGTTGACCTCTCTCAGGTCCTGTACAGGCCGGTAGTCACCTGTTCCGGGTTTGCGGACTGGGAGCAGAGGGGTGTTCCAGGCTGACTGGTACTTTATTAGTATTCCTAATTTGAGGAGCCACTGGATGTGAGGGTGGATCCCGTCTCTGGCCTCTCTGCTCATCGGGTACTGACGGACAGATACAGGAGTAGAGGAGGCCTTGTTCATCCTCCAGTTTTAGGGTCAGGACCTGTAGTGGCCTCCCCTTCCCATCTGTCACTGTGGCACCTTCAGTGTGGAAATGGATCTGAGCCCCCACTTTTGTGAGCAAGTCCCGTCCTAACAAGGGGTAGGGGAATTCAGAGGTCACAAGGAACGAGTGGGATACCTGGCCCACACCGAGATCCACTGTTCTTTGGGTAGTCCATGGGTACTGCTGGTACCCTGTAGCACCCCTGTACCCAAGACTTCTTTGTAGACAGCATCCCTTCTGACTGTAACAGGACCGAGTGTTGGGCTCCAGTGTCTACCAAGAACTGCACAGGCTTCCCCTCCACCTTGAGAGTTACCCTAGGCTCGGGGAGGGGGTCCAAGACCCGTCTCCCCTAATCTTCTTTCTCGAGAGCTAGGATCTTGTCGGGAGTGGAGGACCTTCCCCTCTTCTTTTTGGGGCAGTCTCTGAGCCAGTGCCCCTTTTCTTTGCAGTATGCACATTGGTCTTTATCTAGAGGTGGTCTAATTCCCGCTTTACTCCCCTTGCGGTCTTTATCTTCAGCCCCATCTCTCCCTTTTCCCTCTCTAATTACCGTAGCCAGAATCTTAGTTAAGTTTCTCTCTTGTCTCTTTTCTCTCTCCAGCTCTCGTTCATCTTGTTCCTTTCTTTTCTCTCCTCCTTTTCTTCTTCAGTCTCCCTCTTATTGAATACTTTGTCTGCCTCCCTAACCAGATCTTGAAGGGAGAATCCTTGTAGCCCATCTAGTCTCTGCAGCTTCTTTCTGATGTCTGAGGCTGACTGATCAATAAAAGCCATTGCTATAGTTGCCCTATGCTCCTCGGACGTGGGGTCATAGGGAGTAAATCGTCTAAATGCCTCCATTAACCTATCTAAAAACACGGTCAGTGACTCAGTGGATCCCTGAGTCACTTCTCTTACCTTGGCCAGATTTGTGGGGCGTCTCGCAGCCCCTTGGAGACCCGCCACCAGAGCCTGGCAGTAGACCCTCAGGTGCTCCCTACCTGCTGGGGAATTATAGTCCCAGTTGGGTCTCGTCAGTGGAAAACCAGCATCTATCTCATTAGGTAGTGCCGTGGGCGCCCGTTGTCTCCGGGCACATTTTTCTGGGCCTCTAGCAACACCCGCTGCTTCTCCTCAGTTGTGAGAAGAGTCTGCAGCAATTGTTGGCAGTCATCCCAAGTGGGCTGGTGCGAGAAAACAAGGGATTCTATTAGAGAAGTCAAAGGCTGTGGATTGTCAGAGAATGAGGGGTTATGAGTTTTCCAATTATAGAGGTCTGAGGCGGAAAACGGCCAATACTGGAGCGGCCGATTTCCGTGGTTATCGGGGGGCCATACTCCCAGAGGGGAAGGACGGTAGAGGATTGTGGGAGTGGCCGCTCAGCGGCTTCGCGTCCCCGCCGCTGGGCCCAACTCCCCTTCATCTGGGGCGGGCTCGGATGGAGCAGTTGGCTGGGTTGCTGGGGCCGGGGGAGTGGGTCCGGCGAGGGGACTAGTGCTGGCGGATAGGGTGGAGGGGGTCCAGGAGCAGGAGATTGGTCTGAGTGTTCGAGTATATCTTTTTGGCAGGAGCTTTTGCTTTTTCTTCCTTTTTCTCTGCTGGTTTCAAGGCGAGAATCCCCACAGCGGGTCACAATGTCGTTCCTGTGGAAAGAACAAAGGGCCGGACCCACGCCGGGGGGAGAGGACCAAGTTCTCCCACACCATAATATAGGGCATCTGATCTGGGTGCCCATGAGGTCCAGGGGTAAAAACTACAGCCCTGATTAGGCTAACCTGCTCTGAGGAGAAGGAACCTTCAGGTGGCCACCCTGTCTGAAAGCTGGGCCACTCTACTGAGCACAGAGTCTGCCACGTTCCCTTCTTAACCCTTACTGATAGGTTATGTGCCCTGGTCTTAACTTCAGTCCAATGACTTGTTGTCATTGACAGAGGGGTCGTCACAGTCTGTCCCATCATCAAGTCGTCCGGGGGTGCCACAGGAAAGACAAATTAGAAGAGAGACAAACAAGACAAAAACGGAAAGAGAAAACAGTCGCCGCGTGTCTGACCAAAAACAGAAGAAACTACATATGGGAACCCCGTCAGAGGCTCTGCCTGATTCAGACGAAGGGGGGTCAAACTGAACCCTCCTTCCAGATTGACGTCTTGGGCGTCCCCAAGGATCGTCACAAATCTGCCTCCCTGGCAGATTTCAGAAAATTCAGAAAACCAGAGTTGGACAGACGTGCGAGCGGTACCTCAGTTCCGAGTAAAAACAGAGTTAGCACACCAAGAACACACAGAAAGCTCGAGCGTACCTCCAAATCCGGGAGTCAGGAGATCTGAGATGGGCGAGGGATCCTGGACGAGCCCCCAAAATGTTAGGCCTCACGGCCTCCTTGCAGGGATCCATCGCCCAAAGAATCTCCAAGGCTCGGACTCGATGCAAACAGCAAGAGGATTTATTAGGCCGGCACGCCGGGGTTCGATCACCACCAGGGAAGAACGAACCCCGAACGTTTGTTACAGGGCAGTTGTTAAGCACAAAACCCACAAACAGATACAGCTAGGGTGGAACGACCTGATTGGTGCTCAGGTCTTGACAATTTCAGGGATAGGTTCATTTGTTATCAGGTCGACACAGCTCTCCAAGCTGCAATTTTACTGCTAACTTGTTTTTCTGGAAAATAATTTCCTGGGATGTTTTTTTTTTTTTTGGGGGGTAAACATCCACCAGAAAGCCTTCCGGAGGCTGCATTCCTGAGATATGAGCCCCTTACACATTCTTGAGATAAAGGTCTGTCTTAAGATTAACAAGGGGCCTGTTTTCCTAAGGCTCTAGTGAAACTTTAACATTTATTCTTATCCACCCTTCCTCTCAGATATGAACCACACGTGGACCTTATTTCAGCAGCATGGTCAGCTAACTCTGGAGAGTTGAGGATTTTTTTATTTTCACTCTTCAGAAAACCACTTCTTGCTTAAAAAAAAAAGAAAAAAAAAAAAAAAAGCTCTGTATTTGTGTCAACAGGGCCAGCTTTCAACAAAGCTGAGAGGTGGTTGAGAAGTGTGTCACTGACGAGTTTTCATTCTCCCTTTCCATTTCTCTCCTCTATCCCTCATTCCAGAATCCCATGGTTTATTCCCACATGTCCTTAATCTTTGTTCACTTTTTAAAAACCTAATATTCAGGCTTATACATTTTAATATGTGGTCCCTATAAGACATGTTTTCCCAAATAGATCGGCAGCTGATGGGGGAAATCCGTGATAGGAATTGTGCCCACCTATGGGAGCTCCTGGGGCTTCCCTGGTGACTCAAATGGTAAAGAATTCACCTCTAATGTGGGAGACCTGGATTCAGTCCCTGGGTTGCGAAGATCCCCTGGAAGAGGGCATGGCAATCCACTCCAGTATTCTTGTCTGGAGAATCCTCATGGACAGAGGAGCCTGGCAGGCTAAAGGCCATGTGGTCACAAAAAGAATTGGACATGACTGAGTGAATAAGCACAGAACAGCACGGCAGGGAGGCCCTGGGTCTGGGAGGTCCCTCATATAACCTCATGTGTTGACCACTCAGCCAAAACATATGAGTTTTGGACTCCCAAAGGAAATCCCTTCCTGAGCCCTCCAGCTTCAATCCCTGGCTCCACCTCACTTTTTTTCTTTTCAATCCAAGTGCAATGTGTAGAATGAAACCAGAAGAATAAAATGAATCATCTACTATTAGGCCTGAGAGGAGAATAAAGAAGGGCAGGGTGGACATTGTTTGTTAATTAGCATTTCCTGAGAGAATACTATGAAACTGGAAATGCTCTTGGCACTTTCTCACTCTCTACCTTATTTAACCCTTCAGCATTCCTAGGAGGTGAGTACTTCCATCCTGATTTTCTTGATGGGGAACTGAGGCTCAAAGCAGTTATGACGTGACAGAGCCAGTGTCTGCAGGCCAAACCCTGGGCCACTGGACATACCTGCTTCAGTGTATCTTACAAAATGCCTACCAATCTTACAACTCATTTGTATCTCTTGAACAGGCCTCTGAGCCAAATGCTGGGCTGGGACTGGGTCTATTACTGGAAAAACTTGAATCAGCCCCAGGTGATCAAGCACCCCAGTTTTCTCAAGATGTAGGGTGTTGAGTGCTAAAACTTTCACTGCTAAGAACAGAGCCCTGCCTTCAAATCCTTTGCAGTAACATTCCTTCCCAACTCTGGTTCAGTGCCATCATGTATTAATAGATAACTAAAATTGGCTATGGTCCAATGTCATTGTGTATTAATAGATAATGAAAATCAGCTATGGTCACAGGATTTATTCCACAGAAATCACTAAGCTCTACAAATTAGGGCCTTGTTTTCTTTCCCAAAAGAGCTCATTGTTAAGCGTTTATTGGCACACCATTGCCTACAGTCTAGTAGGAAATACATCTGGGTGGATATGTGGTATCTATATCTAGCACAGTACCTGATGCACTGTAATAACAGGAGCTAATGTGTATTGAGAGTTGACAAAGCACTGTTCTGAGTGCTTTAGCTAGATTAACTTCTTTAATCCAGTCTTTACAACCATATTAAGTCAGATCTATTGTTATCCCTGTTTTACAGATGAGGAAACTGAGGCACAGAAAGCTTAATTAAGTTGCCCAGAATCATACAGCTACTAGGGTTTCCCAGGTGGCGCTAGTGGAAAAGAATCCACATGCCAATGCAGGAGACACAGGTTCAATCCCTGGGTCAGGAAGATCCACTGGAGGAGGGCATGAAAACCCATTCTGGTATTCTTACCCGGAGAATGCCATGGACAGAGGAGCCTGGCAGGCTGCAGTCCATGTGGGCACAAAGAGTCAGACACAACTGTGTAACTGAGAAAAGCCCCAACTCAAACATAAGTATGCCTGGTTGTAAATCTGTACTCAAGGTAGCCTGTGAAGACAGAAGATCCAAGATGAATAAGGTAATGGTGTCAGATCCAGGTAGGCCCTTGAGACATAGGCAATGAGCCAGTTTTGTGAGATGGTTTTGAAAGACACACATATACACATATTACTTAAAAGAGTGTATGGAACACTCAAAGTGTGATATCAAGTATTTGGGTTATTTATTATTGTTGTTGTTCGGGGTCTTAAGAGGAAAGGAGGTCAGAGATGAAGTCCATAGTAACAGTGACACAGAGCATGCGGATCTCTTCCTACTGGAGCATAGTTGTTGCTGCAAGAACATGTTGAAGACTGCTAGCTTCGAGTGAGGACAAAAAGGTCATGGAGGTTGTGTTTCGGGCATTCAGTGAGCTACAGAGATCTACTGGAGTAGCTTCTTGGGCCTGAGTTTGTATACCTTTGATATAACAATATTAAAATCTCTTGAACCCATTAAAACCTTAGCCCTCTTTCATCCTAAGAACTCCACAGCCATTCCTCAAAGCTCTGGACATGCTGGGTATACCAGATTATTTCTAACAACTAGCCTCAAATGTCTTAGGCCAGAGGTGTTGACTCCCTGCTAATTCAGCTTCTCAGAGAGAACTCCCTTTGACCCTTGACTTCTGCTGGCCAGAACACCATATTTCATCTCCTTTCATTATGAAAATGCATATTCTTCACTTTACTTCTCTATTCTGCTGCCAGGGTTGTTTGTATCCACTGGGACCTAACTCATTTGTCACCTGAATACTTGGGACCCGAGGTGTTCATGAAGAATAAGTGCTGCCTTCTCATGAATGTGATGAGAGATCACCCCAGTACTCAGGACACATTTGTCTGTCAGGCATGTAACCCTTAGAACCCAATACCCAGGCTGTGTGAATGTCTGCAGCAGCCAGTATGTGGGAGGGTTTCACCCAGCCTCCTAATGCCCACAAAAGCTCCTTGTAAGAAAGGAAACAGGTTAAGTCATCTCTGCCAGGATTGCTGCTGCTGTAGTACATTTACTCCTCTGATTGTTGACCTCTCAGAGCGTGGACTGCCCTTACGGAGTCCTATGGCTTGGACGGAAAGAGTAGGAGGTGGTGGCCAGACTTTGATCCACCAATCTAGAACCTTGACTAGTTTGAAAGTTTTATTCAGCTCTTGGGACTGTGTGATGCCTGATCCATTATTTATCAGTTCAGTTCAGTTCTGTTCAGTCGCTCAGTCATGTCCGACTCTTTGCGACCCCATGAATTGCAGCACGCCAGGCTTCCCTGTCCATCACCAACTCCCAGAGTTCACTCAGACCTCACGTCCATCGAGTCAGTGATGCCATCCAGGATCTCATCCTCTGTCATCCCTTTCTCTTCCTGCCCCCAGTCCCTCCCAGCATCAGAGTCTTTTCCAATGAGTCAACTCTTCGCATGAGGTGGCCAAAGTACTGGAGCTTCAGCTTTGGCATCATTTCTTCCAGTGAAATCCCAGGGTTGATCTCCTTCAGAAAGGACTGCTTGGATCTCCTTGCAGTCCAAAGGACTCCCAAGAGTCTTCACCAACACCACAGTTCAAAAGCATCAATTCTTTGATGCTCAGCCTTCTTCACAGTCCAACTCCCACATTCATACATGACCACAGGAAAAAAGATAGCCTTGACTAGACGGACCTTAGTCGCCAAAGTAATGTCTCTGCTTTTGAATATACTATCTAGGTTGGTCATAACTTTCCTTCCAAGGAGTAAGCGTCTTTTATTTCATGGCTGCAGTCACCATATGCAGTGATTTTGGAGCCCCCAAAATAAAGTCTGACACTGTTTCCACTGTTTCCCCATCTATTTCCCATGAAGTGATGGGACCGGATGCCATGATCTTCGTTTTCTGATTGCTGAGCTTTAAGTCAACTTTTTCACTCTCCGCTTTCAGTTTCATCAAGAGGCTTTTTAGTTCCTCTTCACTTTCTGCCATAAGGGTGGTGTCATCTGCGTATTTGAGGTTATTGATATTTCTCCCGCCAATCTTGATTCCAGCTTGTGTTTCTTCCAGTCCAGCGTTTCTCATGATGTATTTGGCATATATGTTAAATAAGCAGGGTGACAATATACAGCCTTGAAGCACTCCATTTCCTATTTGAAACCAGTCTGTTGTTCCATGTCCACTTCTAACTGTTGCTTCCTGACCTGCATACAGATTTCTCAAGAGGCTGGTTAGATGGTCTGGTATTCCCATCTCTTTCAGAATTTTCCACAGTTTATTGTGATCCGCACAGTCAAAGGCTTTGGCATATTCAATAAAGCAGAAATAGATGTTTTTCTGGAACTCTCTTGCTTTTTCCATGATCCAGTAGATGTTGGCAATTTGATCTCTTGTTCCTCTGCCTTTTCTAAAACTAGCTTGAACATCAGGAAGTTCACGGTTCACATATTGTTGAAGCCTGGCTTGGAGAATTTTGAGCATTACTTTACTAGCGTGTGAGAGGAGTGCAATTGTGAGGTAGTTTGAGCATTTTTGGCATTGCCTTTTTGGGGATTGGAATGAAAACTGACCTTTTCCAGTCCTGTGGCCACTGCTGAGTTTTCCAAATTTGCTTGCATATTGAGTGCAGCACTTTCACAGCATCATCTTTCAGGATTTGAAATAGCTCCACTGGAATTCCATCACCTCCACTAGCTCTGTTCGTAGTGATGCTTTCTAAGGTTCACTTGACTTCACATTCCAGGAGATCTGGCTCTAGATGAGTGATCACACCATCGTGATTATCTGGGTCATGAAGATCTTTTTGTACAGTTCTTCTTTGTATTCTTGCCACCTTTTCTTAATATCTTCTGCTTCTGTTAGTTCCATACCACTTCTGTCCTTTATCGAGCCCATCTTGGCATGAAATGTTGCCTTGGTATCTCTAATTTTCTTGAAGAGATCTCTAGTCTTTCCCATTCTGTTTTTTTCCTCTATTTCTTTGCATTGATCGCTGAAGAAGGCTTTCTTATCTCTCCTTGCTATTCTTTGGAACTCTGCATTCAGATGCTTATATCTTTCCTTTTCTCCTTTGCTTTTCAGTTCTCTTCTTTTCACAGCTATTTGTAAGGCCTCCCCAGACAGCCATTTTGCTTTTTGCATTTCTTTTCCATGGGGATGATCTTGATCCCTGTCTCCTGTACAGTGTCACGACCTCATTCCATAGTTCATCAGGCACTCTATCTATCAGATCTAGGCCCTTAAATCTATTTCTCATTTCCACTGTTAATCATAAGGGATTTAATTTAGGTCTTACCTAAATGGTCTAGCGGTTTTCCCTACTTTCTTCTATTTAAGTCTGAATTTGGTAATAAGGGATTCATGATCTAAGCCACAGTCAGCTCCTGGTTTTTATAGCTCAACAATTGACAGTTTGGGTTCCAGAGGTAGACTGTGGATTCAATTCCTGGCTCCACCACACCCTGGCTTTGCATGTTTGAGTCACTTATGTAACTTTTCTGTGGTTTCAGTGTAACAGGGATAAAATGAACATAATCAGAATAATGGCTAATAGGAATACGGTGAGAAATAAATGTGATGATCCATGTAAACATCTTAGAGTGATTCCTGAATATATAATAAGTAACCAATAAATATTAACTAGCATTATTTATTATTTTTTATTATCTTACCCAGGGGGTAGATAACTTTTTCTTCTGTGAAGGGCCAGATAGCAAATACTTTAGACTCTGCACGCTAAGAGAAAATGTAAGAATATTATTATGTAGCTTCATCATAAGCATCATAAGCACTTATGATGTACTTTCATAATAAGAAAGTAAAATGATTCCCACAAATTTTTATTGAAAAAACTCTAAATATAATAATGATTGGGTGTGATTTTTGATAATATGTGTAAAGTCACTTCAGTCGTATCTGACTCTTTGCAATCTTATGGACTGCAGCCAACCAGGCTCCTCTGTCCTTGGGATTTCCCAGGCAAGAACACTGGAAAGGGTTGCCATTCCCTTCTCCAAGGGGTCTTCCTGACCCAGGGATCGAACTTGAGTCTTTTATGTCTTCTGCATTGACAAGTGGGTTCTTTACCACTAGCACCACCTGGGAAGCCCATTTTGATAATATAAACCAGCTAATGAGAAAAATGGAAAACTTTAAAAAAATAACATTTCACTTAATTTGGTTTTGAGTTAGCATTGCTGCTGCTACTGCTAAGTCGCTTCAATTGTGTCCAACTCTGTGCCACCCCATAGATGGCAGCCCACCGGGCTCTGCCACCTCTGGGATTGGGCTGCCAGTGCCTTCTCCAACCTGCCATTAATCAATTGCAAATGCTTATCTGTAAAAATGATTTTTAGGGAATTCCCTGACAGTCTAGTGTTAGGACTGGGTGCTTTCATTGCAGTGGGCCCAGGCTCAATCCCTGGTTGGGGGAACTAAGATCCCACAAACAACGTGGCATGGCTAAAGGGAAGGGGGCTATTCTTAGTTCATGGGCAAAAGAAAACCAAAGAGTGGCTTGATTTTGACTCATGAGCCTTAGTTTGCTGACTTTGGATATTAGAAACCTCATCAACAGAATGTTTGTTATCTACCTGGAGGTTGTCCCTAATTTATTCCCATGATCTGACCTTGAAAGAATCC
This sequence comes from Nanger dama, assembly GCA_917880005.1. NCBI lineage: Eukaryota > Metazoa > Chordata > Mammalia > Artiodactyla > Bovidae > Nanger > Nanger dama. The sequence continues at coordinate 4,092,799 of CAKJTW010000085.1, read as the reverse complement.
CAAGTCTGGACTGTTCTGGGTCATCTAAAGTAGCACCACCTCTGAGAAGACCTTGAAAAACCCAGAGGTGACTTTCTTAAATGAAGGCCTGACACCCCAGTCATTTACATAGTGCCTGACAAAGTGCCAGCCCCACCATATTGGGACCCCTCAGGTCATTCAAAGCGGTCTATTGATATCTGAAATTGATGGAGAATTGCTACTGCCTTCTACCCCATTTTACTACACTCACTGGCCTCCAGGTTAACTTTCTCAAAAGAGGAAAATGTTTATCTGGTTCTCATCATGGCCCTAGTTCTCTCGTAGTTGGAGCCACTTTTCATCTCTAACTTCATGCTGGCCTCCTAGACATAACTATTCCCACACTATCCCAACCAATATCATAAAAACAACAATCAATGCCTATCTAACTTAGAAACCTGGCTGCATCACTGTCATTGTGTGTGTGTGTCTGTGTGTGTGCACTCAGCTGCTCAGTTGTGTCTGACTCTGCTTATAGCCATCCAGGCTCTTCTGTCCATGAAATTTCCCAGGCAGGAATACTGGAATAGGTGCCATCTCCTCTAGGGGATCTTCCTGTCCCAGGGATGGAACCCGTGCTTCCTGCATCAGCAGGCAGATTCTTTACGACTGCCACCTGGGAAGGCCACTGTCATTTTACTCGCCTGCTTCTCTAGGAAGAAAATATCTCTGCCTGTGTTCCACCAACTTTGTGTATGTGTGAGGGGTACTGGCCATGAAGGCTAACATAGAAACCTAGACATGTTACTTCAAGGGTATCCAATACCCATGACTGATAGGCATAGACTCCAAGAGCTAGAGTAATGGAGAAAGACTCAGCAGCTCAGCTTTCCAAGATGAAGACGGTCATCTTTTGGAGCAACTCAGTATCTCTGTTGTGGATATGCTTGCATGCCAAGTCACTTTAGTCACATCTGACTCTTTACAACTTCATGGACTGTAGCGCAGCAGGCTCCTCTGTCCATGGGATTTTCCAGGCAAGAATACTGGAGAGGGTTGCCATACCCTCCTCCAGGGGATCTTCCTGACCCGGGGATCGATTCCATGTCTCCTACATCTCCTGCATTGGCAGGTGGGTTCTTTACCATTAGGGCCATCGGGGAAGCCCGTTGTGGATATAGTGGTTCACATTTTGAACTGTTACTGACTGTCATTATATATCAAGCCTTTAGGACAGCTTGGAGGACACCCCGTCTAAGTCAATGCCCTTTCTAACTGCTTCTGCTCATACTGTGGTCAAAGGCATCCTAGAAAACTTGTTTGTGTGTGTGAGCCACAGCTTGGGGAATTTTCTCAGGCTTTTATTCTGCCCTCTTGCTGTTGTTTAACAGCAACAACTAACATTCATTGCAAACTTACTGTGTGCCAAACACTAGATATAACATGTACTTTGTGGAGACTGCCATTTTTAATTCTCACAAGTATGCTATGACTTATGTATCCTTTTTAATCTCTATTTTCACAGATGAGGAAACTGTAGAACAGAAAGGTAAGTAATTCATCCAAGGCCAACAGCTAAGGAAATGGTAAACTCAGAATATAAAGCAAGTTTAATTTAGATGCTCAAGGCCATTCAACTTGTCTGTGGTGGAACAGAGTAATAACCAAGACCTCTCTGGCTTTTAGGTAATTTCCCCCCTCTCTACTCTGTTACCTACATCACAGATTCTCCTACCCAGCCTATTTGGACTGATATGTAGATTTGACTATTTGCCTGGCCTTCATTTCAATTTTTCTCCATAATGTTGCCACTTGGATGAGCCAACTCTGTTCTATCTTCTGCAGACTGCATTCCAGCCCAGCACTATCCCTGTGGGCAACATAAGTTCCAGTGACAACACATGCATGCTAAGTCGCTCACTCATATCCAATTCTTTGTGATATGATGGACCATAGCCTGGCAGGCTCCTCTGTCCATGGAATTCTCCAGGCCAGAATACTGGAGTGGATTGCCATTTCATCGTCAAAGGGATTTTCTGGACCCAGAGATTGAACATGAGTCCCTTATGTCTCCTGTATTGGCAGGTGGGTTCTTTACCACTAGCACCACCTGGGAAGCCCAGTGACAGCACACTCCAGGCTAAATCCAGTTGCTCCAGAGCTCTACTTATCTGGAAGGAGAAATCCAACATTACTTTAGAAAAAAATGGAGTAAGAGGGAAAAATGGAGTCAGCCTCACCCTGGTAGGTTCTTCCACAGACTTTGGTTATCCAGACCCAAGAAAAATAATAACTGATGTTAATCCCATCCTTCAAGCACTGGGGTAAATGCTTTGCACAAATTATTTCATTTAAATCCTCATGGATGTTCACTGAATGTATTGTGGTAACCATTACATGGAGTAAGCAAGACACGATGCTGTACCCTTTAAACTTATACAGTGCTGCAGGTCAATTATATCTCTACAAAACTGGTAGAAAATATAAAAGTCCTCATAACAATCCTTTACATTTTTATACTATTGTCATTCACACTTTTAGAGATGTGGAGACTAATGTTTGAAGAAATTAAGTGACATGTCTAATTTCAAAGAGCTAGGTTTGGGATTCAGGTCTCATGGATTCCAAGCCCCACACAACCACACTCTACAATTAGCTTACATGATCCAGAGCAGGCTGTAGATGGATGCCTACTCATGGCTACACCTGGCTGAGATCCAACCCTGATAGGCACAGAATATTGTAACTGCCTATTCTCTGAGAGGGAACAATTATATTTCCTAGCTGGAGAAGCTCACACACAAGTATTTCTCTTGTACCATGAACGAGCTCTGATGGCCACTGTGATCCATTCAAGTCAAGACCTTGAACATGATTTTTAGTAGGGCTCCAGCACTGACAAGACATCTCCAATGTGTCATCACTTGTGATAGCTGCTTCTAAGTCGAGAAGTAGACTAGGAGATCCAAAAGTCTTCTGCCTCCACTTCAGGTCTCCAAACACCTCTAGGATCTCAAACATCTCACAGTCAGCTATTTCTAGCATATTCCCTTTTATAAGTTCACAAAATCCTCAGAGTGGCAGATGCCCTGGGGAAAAAAATCAATCACGTGTATTTAGCACCAGCTCCTTATCTATTTCAGCTGTGTTTATTTTGTTTATCAAAAGAATCTTCTGGTTCCAAATTATCCAGCTATATGGTCTTTGGTTACTGCTGTCAATAATCATCCCAATTTTGGAGGGCCCCATTCAAGGTCCTTCACGTTTGTATCTATTTGTGAATTATTTACTGCTTGTAGATGTAGAAGTGAGGTTGAAAACATCAACCAACTGCTATCTAGAGGAGTACCTCTGCTGTTTCATCTTTCACTAGCAACATACTAGCTTCCCTCGATACTATTCCCGTTTTCTCGTAACTTGTCACATTCATCCAGCCAGAAATACTTACTTTTGCAGTAATTAAGACTTTTATATTCACTGCCTTCCTCACTCTCCCATACTACGTAGAACATAAGAAGCTGTAATTTACCAGCATTTTGAAGGCCAGGACATGAAGCATACTGGACAATTCTGGGTCCTTGAACAGAACGTCACCATGGGAGACAATCACACATACAAAAACACCACCATATGAGGCACTCAAGGTAATGAACATTACTGAGACAATAGATTTCCAGCTAACCCCTTTATGTGAATCTATCTATCCCATTTACCCCCATTCCTTGCTATATCCCATCCACTGAAACTTCACCTCTATATCAGTGGCTGGGTCCTCAGATTCAAGGAAAGCAAAGTCAGGGACCAAGGGAGATAGGGTAGTGGCCAATGGGCAGCAGTGCTCAGTGATACCCTCCTATACACTTACCTATGAGGTGATCTTGAGAGTCCCCAGTTAGAAAGATGCATTGGTGATAGTCGTTCACATAGTGGTGACTGTGGGTTAAATAGGCAACTGGGTTCATTGATCAGGGTTTGGTCTACCAAGCAGTAATGGGTTCTGAGTATATCCTGTCTTTAGTTAAGTGGCAGGGTACACTGGCTCCCTTTTGACAAGCTGGGCCACCAAATATATTTCTCAGATTAGTTAGGAGGCCAGGTACTTTCTGAACTTGCAAGAAGTATAAAGCTTACTCATCCATGTCTATAGGCATACAGGACATAATTTATTGTTGCTGTTCAGTTGCTCAGTCATGTCTGACTCTTTGTTACTTCATGGATGGCACCACACCAGGCTTCCCTGTCCTTCACCATCTCATGGAGCTTGCTCAAACTCATATCCATTGAGTTGGTGATGCCATCCAACCATCTCATCCTCTGTGATCCCCTTCTCCTCCCACCTTCAATCTTTCCCAGCATCGAGGTCTTTTCTAATGAGTCAGCTCTTTGCATCAGGTGACCAAAGGACTGGAGCTTCAACTTCAGCATCAGTCCTTCCAGTGAATATTCAGGATTGATTTCCTTTAGGACTGACTGGTTTGATTTCCTTGCAGTCCAAGGGACTCTCAAGAGTCTTCTCTAACACCACAGTTTGAAAGCATCAGTGCTCAACCTTCTTTATGGTCCAGCTTTCACATCCACACATGACTACTGGAAAATCCATTAGTTCAGTTCACTTCAGTCGCTCAGTTGTGTCCAACTCTGTGACCCCAAGGACTGCAGCATGCCAGGCTTCCCTGTCCATCATCAACTCCCGGAGTTTATGCAAACTCATGTCCGTTGAGTTGGTGATGCCATCCAACCATCTCATCCTCTGTCATCCCCTTATCCTCCCACTTTCAATCTTTCCCAGCATCAGGTTCTTTTCAAATGAGTCAATTCTTCGCATCAAGTGGCCAAAGTGTTGTAGTTTCAGCTTCAGCATCAGTCCTTCCAATGAATATTCAGGGCTGATTTCCCTTAGAATTGACTGGTTAGATCTTCTCACAGTCCAAGGGAATAGCTTTGACTACATGGACCTTTGTCAGCAAAATGACATTTCTGCTTTTCAATATGCTGTCTAGGTTGGTCACAACTTTTCTTCCAAGGAGCAAGCATCTTTTATGCCTGAAGTCACCAGCCACAGTGATTTTGGAGTGCAAAAAAAAAGAATAAAGTTTGTCACTATTTTATTGTTTCCCCAACTATTTGCCATGAAGTGATGGGACAAGATGCCATGATCTTCATTTTTTGAATGTTGAGTTTTAAGCCAGCTTTTTGACTCTCCTCTTTCACCTTCATCAAGAGGCTGTTTAGTTTCTCTTCACTTTCTGCCATAAGGTGATGTCATCTGCATATCTGATATGCAATATTATTGATATTTCTCCCGGCAATCTAGATTCTATCTTATGCTTCATCCAGCCTGGCATTTTGCATGATGTACTCTGCATAGAAGTTAAATAAGCAGGGTGACAATATACTGCCTTGACATACTTCTTTCACAATTTGGAACCAGTCTGTTGTTCCATGTTTGGTTCTCACTGTTGCTCCTTGACCAGCATACAGGTTTCATGAGAGGCAGGTAAGGTGGTCTGGTATTCCCATCTCTTTAAGAAATTTCTACAGTTTATTATGATCCACACAGTCAAAGTCTTTGGTGTAGTCAATGAAGCAGAAATACATGTTTTTCTGGAATTCTCTTGTTTGTTTTTTTTTTTTAAATGATCCAACGGATGTTGGTAATATGATCTCTGGTTCTTCTGCCTTGTCTAAATCCAGCTTGTGTATCTGGAAGTTCTTGGTTCATATACTGCTGAAGCCTCACTTGGAGGATTTTGAGCATTACCTTGCTAAATGAGAGATGAGTGCAATTGTACGGTAGTTTGAACATTTTTTGGCATTACCTTTCTTTGAGACTGTAGTGAAAACTGAAACTTTTTTTGTTCTGTGGTCACTGCTAAGTTTTCCAAATTTGCTGGCATAGCGAGTGGAGCACTTTAACAGCATCATCTTTTAGGATTTGAAGTAGCTCAGCTGGAATTCCATCACCTCCACTAGCTTTGTTTATAGTGATGCTTCCTAAGGCCCACTTAACTTCACAATCCAGGATGTCTGGCTCCAGGTGAGTGATCACACCATCGTGGTTATCTGGATCATTAAGATCTTTTTGTGTAGTTCTGTATATTCTTGCCACTTCTTAATCTCATCAGCTTCTGTTAGGTCCATACTATTTCTGTTCTTTATTGAAAACGTGTTTGCATGAAACGGTGCATTGGTGTCTCTAATTTTCTTGAAGAGATCTCTAGTCTTTCCCATTCTATTCTTTCCCCCTATTTCTTTACATTGATCACTTAGGAAGGCTTTCTTATCTCTCCTTGCTATTCTTTGAAACTCTATATTCAGATGGGTATATCTTTCCTTTTCTCCTTTGCCTCTACTTCTCTTCTTTTCTCAGCTGTTTGTAAGGCTTCCTCAAACAATCATTTTGCCTTTTGCATTTCTTTTTATTGGGGATAGTTCTGACCACTGTGTCCCATACAATGTTATGAACCTCCATCCATAATTCTTCAGGCACTCTATCAGATCTAATCCCTTAAATCTGTCTGTCACATACACTGTATATTATACAGTAAGGATTTGATTTAAGTTAGGGATTTGATTTAGGTAAAGGATTTGATTTAGGTCATACTTGAGTGACCTAAGGGCTTCCCTGATAGCTCAGTTGGTAAAGAATCCGCCTGCAATGCAGGAGACCCCAGTTCAATTCCTAGGTCAGGAAGATCCATCCACTGGAGAATGAATAGGCTACTCCAATATTCTTGGGTTTTCCTTGTGGCTCAGGTGGTAAAGAATGTGCCTGCAATGTGGGAGACCTGGGAAGGTCCCCTGGAGAAGTATTCTGGCCTGGAGAATTCCATGGACTGTATAGTCCATGGGGTCACAAAGAGTTGGACATGACTGAGTGACTTTCACTTTCATACCTGAATGGCCAGGTGGTTTTCCCTACTCTCTTCAATTTAAGAAAAGTAGCTTTCTTTGATTCTGCTGTGAAAGATGACTGAATATCTTCATATATACCAGCATTTGGAGCCCAAAGCTGGTGGCATGAATCTTTATCAAGCTAGGACATGTTCCAACACAGTGACCAAAGCTTCATCCTAGTAGATAGTAGGTAAACATGCAGCCCTATATCCGAGCCTAAAAGAGAAAGTTGCCGTCTAAATACTTTCTGATGTTCTTCCAATAATGTGGAGGGTAGGAAGCAGAGAAACCTAGTGAGTTAGCCCCACAAGTCATAAATGGGTAACAGGAGCTGATTCTTCCTGAAGTTCTTGCTCATGGATCTGGAAGGAAGAAATGACAAAATTATATATAAACAGAAAAAAAAACTATCTAAAATAATTGGTGATGCAAGAATCTTAGGAAAGCAGTGGAAGTTGAGGGGCAGTGTCACATGGGACGAACAAAGAAACACAAGAGAAAAATCATAAATTAGGCAGGTGTGGGAAAACCAAATGCATGGTATCTGAATGAATATCAAAAGCAGGAACCAAGTGACAATGGACACTGGGACTATACCTGTTCCAGATATCACTTGCATGAATGAGCCAGGTCCCTTTTAATGGGGTCAGAATGAATATCACATTAAAAATTTAAATAACCAACTAACTAAATAATTTTATTTATTTTTTAAAATTTTATTTATTTATATATATTATTAAATTTTATTTTTACTTTATTCTACTTTACAATACTGTATTGGTTTTGCCATACATTGACATGAATCAGCCACGAGTGTACACGAGCTCTCAATCCTGAAACCCGCGCCCACCTCCCACCCCATATCATCTCTCTGGATCATCACCATGCTCCAGCCCCAAGCATCCTGTCCCTGTATCGAACATAGACTGGTGCTTCGTTTCTTACCTGATAGTATACATGTTTCCATGCCATTCTCCCAAATCATCCCACCCTCTCCCTCTCCCTCAGAGTCCAAAAGTCTGTTCTATACCTCTGTATCTCTTTTGTTGTCTCACATACAAGGTCATCATTACTATCTTTCTAAATTACATATATATGTGTCAGTTAACTGTATTGGTGTTTTTCTTTCTGGCTTACTTCACTCTGTATAATCAGCTCCAGTTTCATCCATCTCATTAGAACTGAGTCAAATTATTCTTTTTAAGGGCTGAGTAATACTCCATTGTGTATATGTACCACAGCCTTCTTATCCATTCATCTGCTGATGGACATCTAGGTTGTTTCCATGTCCTGGCTATTATAAACAATGCTTCAATGAACATTGGGGTACATGTGTCTCTTTCAATTCTGGTTTCCTCGGTGTATATGCCCAGCAGTGGGATTGCTGGGTCATAAGGCAGTTCTATTTCCAATTTTTAAGGAATCTCCACACTGTTTTCCATAGTGGCTGTACTAGTTTGCATGTCCACCAACAGTGTAAGAGAGTTCCCTTTTCTCCACATCCTTTCCAAGATTTATTGCTTGTAGACTTTTGGGTCACAGCCATTCTGACTGGTGTGAAATGGTACCTCATTGTGGTCTTGATTTGCATTTCTCTGATAATGAGTGATGTTGAGCATCTTTTCATGTGTTTGTTAGCCATCTGTATGTCTTCTTTGGAGAAATGTCTATTTAATTCTTTGGCCCATTTTTTTTTGATTGGATCATTTATTTTTCTGGAGTTGAGCTGCATAAGTTGCTTGTATATTTTTGAGATTAGTTGTTTGTCAGTTGCTTCATTTGCTATTGTTTTCTCCCATTCAGAAGGCTGTCTTTTCACCTTGCTGATAGTTTCCTTTGTTGTGCAGAAGCTTTTAATTTTAATTAGATCCCATTTATTTATTTTTGCTTTTATTTCCAGTATTCTGGGAGGTGGATCATAGAGGATCTTGCTGTGATTTATGTTGGAGAGTGTTTTGCTTATGTTCTCCTCTAGGAGTTTTATAGTTTCTGGTCTTACGTTTAGATCTTTAATCCATTTTGAGATTATTTTTGTGTGTGGTGTTAGAAAGTGATCTAGTTTCATTCTTTTACAAGTGGGTGACCAGTTTTCCCAGCACCACTTGTTAAAGAGATTGCCTTTACTCCATTGAATATTCTTGCCTCCTTTGTTGAAGATAAGGTGTCTATAAGTATGTAGATTTATCTCTAGGCTTTCTATTTTGTTCCATTGATCTATATTTCTATATTTGTGACAGTACCATACTGTCTTAATGACTGTGGCTTTGTAGTAGAGCCTGAAATTAGGCAAGTTGATTCCTCCAGTTCCATTCTTCTTTCTAAAGATTGCTTTGGCTATTTGAGGTTTTTTGTTATTTCCATACACATCTTGAAATTATTTTTTCCAGTTCTGTGAAAAATACTGATGGTAGCTTGAGAGGAATTGCATTGAATCTGTAGATTGCTTTGAGTAGTATACTCATTTTCACTATATTGACTCTTCTGATCCATGAACATGGTATATTCGTCCATCTATTAGTGTCCTCTTTGATTTATTTCATCAGTGTTTTATAGTTTTCGATATATAGTTCTTTAGTTTCTCTAGGTAGGTATATTCCTAAGTATTTTATTCTTTTCATTGCAATGGTGAATGGAATTGTTTCCTTAACTATTTTTTTCTTTCTCATTATTAGTGTATAGGAATGCAAGGAATTTCTGAGTGTTGATTTTATATCCTGCAACTCTACTATATTCATTGATTAGCTCTAGTAGTTTTCTGGTGGAATCTTTAGGATTTTCTATGTAGAGGATCATGTCATCTGCAAACAGTGAGAGTTTTACTTCTTCTTTTTCACTTGGATTCCTTGTATTTATTTTTCTGCTCTGATTGCTGTGGCCAAAACTTCCAGAACTATGTTGAATAGTAGTGGTGAAAGTGGGCACCCTTGTCTTGTTCCTGACTTTAGGGAAATGCTTTCAATTTTTCACCATTGAGGATAATGTTTGCTGTGGGTTTGTCATATATAGCTTTTATTATGTTGAGGTACGTTCCTTCTATTCCTGCTTTCTGGAGAGTTTATCATAAATGGATGTTGAATTTTGTCAAAGGCCTTCTCTGCATCTATTGAGATAATCATATGACTTTTATTTTTCAATTTGTTAATGTGGTGAATTACATTGATTGATTTGTGGATATTGTAGATTCCTTGCATCTCTGGAATAAAGCCCACTTGGTCATGGTGTATGATCTTTTAATGTGTTGTTGGATTCTGATTGCTAGAATTTTGTTAAGGATTTTTACATCTATGTTTATCCATGATATTGGCCTGTAGTTTTCTCTTTTGTGATGTCTTTGTCAAGTTTTTGTATTAGGGTGATGGTGGCCTCATAGAATGAGTTTGGAAGTTTACCTTCCTCTGCAATTTTCTGGAAGAGTTTCAGTATGATAGGTGTTAGCTCTTCTCGAAATTAAATTTTTGGTAGAATTGAGCTGTGAAGCCATCTGGACCTAGGCTTTTGTTTGCTTGAAGATTTCTAATTACAGCTTCAATTTCCATGCTTGTGATGGGTCTGTTAAGATTTTCTATTTCTTCCTGGTTCAGTTTTGGAAAGTTGTACTTTTCTAAGACTTTGTCCATTTCTTCCAAGTTGTCCATTTTATTGGCATATAATTGCTGATAGTAGTCTCTTATGATGCTTTGTGTTTCTGTGTTTTCTGTTGTGATCTCTTCATTTTCATTTCTAATTTTATTGATTTTATTTTTTCTCTTTGTTTCTTGATGCGTCTGGCTAATGGTTTGTCAATTTTATTTATCCTTTCAAAGAACCAGCTTTTTGCTTTGTTGATTTTTCTATGTTCTCTTTTGTTTCTTTTGCATTTATTTCTGCCCTAATTTTTAAGATTTCTTTCCTTCTACTAACTCTGGGGTTCTCTAGTTCTTCCTTTTCAGGTTGCTTTAGGTGTAGAGTTAGGTTATTTCTTTGACTTTTTTCTTGTTTCTTGAGGTATGCCTGATCTTTCCTCTTAGCACTGCTTTTATAGCGTCCCATAGGTTTTGTGTAGTTGTGTTTTCATTTTCATTAGTTTCTATGCATATTTTGATTTCTTTTTGATTTCTTCTGTGATTTGTTGATTATTCAGAAGGGTGTTGTTCAGCCTCCAAATGTTGGAATTTTTAGTAGTTTTTCTCCTGTAATTGATATCTAACCTTAATGCATTATGGTCGGAAAAGATGCTTGGAATGATTTCGATTTTTTTGAATTCATCAAGGTTAGATTTATGGCGCAGGATGTGATCTATCCTGGAAATGGTTCTGTGTGCACTTGAGAAAAAGGTGAAATTCATTGTTTTGGGGTGAAATGTCCTATAGATATCAATTAGGTCTAATCGGTCTGTTGTATCATTTAAAGCTTGCATTTCTTTGTTAATTTTCTGTTTAGTTGATCTGTCCATAGTTGTGAGTGGGGTATTAAAGTCTCCCACTATTACTGTGTTATTAATTTCCCCTTTCATGCTTGTTAGCATCTGTCTTACATATTGCGGTGCTCCTATGTTGGGTGCATATACATTTATAATTTTTATATCTTCTTGGATTGATCCTTTAATCATTATGTAGTGGCCTTCTTTGTCTCTTTTCACAGCCTTTGTTTTAAAGTCTATTTTATCGGATATGAGTATTGCTACTCCTGCTTTCTTTTGGTCTCTATTTGCATGGAATATCTTTTTTCCAGCCCTTCATTTCAGTCTGTATGTGTCCGTTGTTTTGAGGTGGGTCTCTTGTAGGCAGCATATATAGGGATCTTGTTTTTGTATCCATTCAGCCAGTCTTTGCCTTTTGGTTGGGGCATTCAACCCATTTATGTTTAAGGTAATTACTGATAAGTATGCTCCTGTTGCCATTTACTTTATTGTTTTGGGTTCAGGTTTATATGCCCTTTTTGTGTTTCCTGTCTAAAGTCTATCCTTTAGCATTTGTTGGAGAGCTGGTTTGCTGGTGCTGAATTCTCTCAGCTTTTGCTTGTCTGTAAAGCTTTTGATTTCTCCTTCATATTTGAATGAGATCCTTGCTGGGTACAGTAGTCTGGGCTGTAGGTTAATTTCTTTCATCACTTTAAGTATGACTTGCCATTCCCTCCTGGCCTGAAGAGTTTCTATTGAAAGATCTACAGTTATTCATATGGGGATCCCCTTGTGTGTTATTTGTTGTTTTTCCCTTGCTGCTTTTAATATTTGTTCTTTGTGTTTGGCCTTTGTTAGTTTGATTAATATACATCTTGGGGTGTTTCACCTTGGGTTTATCCTGTTTAGCACTCTCTGGGTTTCTTGGACTTGGGTGATTATTTCTTTCCTCATTTTAGGGAAGTTTTCAAATATTATCTCCTCAAGTATTTTCTCATGGTCTTTCTTTTTGTCATCTTCTTCTGGGATTCCTATAATTCGAATGTTGGAGTTTTTCATGTTGTCCTTGAAGTCTCTGAGGTTCCCCTCATTTCTTTTAATTCGTTTTTATTTTTCCTCACTGATTCATTTATTTCTCCCATTCTATCTTCTATTTCACTAATCCTATCTTCTGCCTCCGATATTCTACTATTTGTAGCCTCCAGAGTGTTTCTGATCTCATTTATTGCATTATTCATTATATGTTGACTCTTTTTATTTCTTCTAGGTCCTTGTTAAACCTTTCTGGCATCTTCTCAGTTCTTGACCCCAGGCTATTTATCTGTGATTCCATTTTGATTTCAAGATTTTGGATCATTTTCACTATCAGTATTCAGAATTCTTTCTCAGGTAGATTCCCTATCTCTTCCTCTTTTGTTTGGTTTGGTGGGCATGTCTCTTGTTCCTTTACCTGCTGGGTATTCCTCTGTCTCTTCATCTTGGTTATATTGCTGCGTTTGGGTTGGCCTTTCTATATTCTGGGAATTTGTGGAGTTCTCTTTATCATTGAGCTTCCTCACTGTGTGTGGGTTTGTATCAGTGGCTTGTCAAGGTTTCTTGATTAGGGAGGCTTGTGTTGGATTTCTGGGGGTGGAGCTGGATTTCTTCTCTCTGGAGTGCTGTGAATTGTCCAGTAATGGGTTATGAGACATCAATGGTTTTGGAGTATTTTTGGGCTGCCTGTATACTGAATATCAGGGCTGTGTTCTTGTGTTGCTGGAGAACTTGCATGATATGTCTTTCTCTGGAACTGGTTGGCCCTTGGGTGGTGCTTGGTTACAGTGTAGGTATGGAGGCGTTTGATGAGCTCCTATTGAATAATGTTCCTTGTATTCAGGAATTCTCTGATGTTCTCCGGATTTGGACTTAAGCCTCCTGATTCTGATTTTAGGTTTTATTTTTACAATAGCCTCAGGACTTCTCCATCTATACAGCACTGATGTTAAAACATCTAGGTTAAACCTGAAAGGTTTTTCCACATTGAGGGTCACCCATAGCTGATCACTGAGTTATATGGATAAGAGAAGAGGGAGGGTGTAGTTAGAGGTGACTGGAATGAGATGAGGTGGAATCAAAAGAAGAGAGAGCAAGCTAGCCAGTAATCACTTCCTTATGTGTACTCCACAGTCTGGACCTCTCAAAGGTGTTCACAGAGTTATACAGGGAAGAGGAGAGGGAGAAAGTAGACAGAGGTGGCCAGGGGGATAAAAGAGGGAGATGAAAAGGAGGGAGACAGATCTGGCCAGTAACCAGTTCCCTGAGTGTTCTCCACCTTCTGGAACTCACAGAGATTCACAGTTGGGTAGAGATGAGAAGGGGGAGGGAGGAGACAGAGGCCACCTGGTGGAGAAAAAGGAGAGTTTAAAGGAGGAGAGAGTGGTCAAGCCAGTAATCTCACTCTCAGGTAACATTGGGTACTGAAGACTGGGTTTTCAAATGTACAAAATTGGCAATAAATACCAAAATGCAAAGATTAAAAATCTGGAGGTAAGATTGGATTTTCAAAAATGCAATATTAAAGAAAAGAAGAAGTAGAAGGAGAAAAAAAAGCCACAAGAATTATTAAAAGACAACAACATCCACCACAAAAGACTATATACAGCGTTTGCATTTTCTTTCAAAAATTAGGTTTTTTTTTTTTGAAAAGTAATAATAGGTTATAAAAATAATAATTAGAGAAATAGAGGACTTAAAAATTTAAGAAAGTTAAGAAAATAAGATGGAAAAGAAAAGAAGAAAATATAAAATTAAAAAAAAATTTTAAAAAAGAAAGGGGAGCAGGGTGCGGGGCTGGCCCGCGGGCGGGAGGCTCCGTGCATGGACTGGCTGCAGGCAGTGCCCAGGCCCACTGGCGGCCACAGAGGATGGAGCCATGGTGGAGAGCCCCAGGGGTCAGGACTGCTGGGCCAGCAGAGAGGGTCCGCAAAGGGGGTTTCTGAGGATGACTCGCCCCGTGCTTTCCTGGAGAAGCTGGACTCTGCGTTGGCACCCTCTTGCCTGCGATCCATCCTGCTGCACGCACATCTCCTAATATTCTTGAGTGATGAGACGAAAAGTGTTTTCCCTGGCCGTTCAGAGCCCATGTTTTCAGAGCCAAGAGTAGAATACAAGAAAATGCTCTCATGGGAAAAAAGTATCTCAGATGGTCTGCAGATAACAGTGGTGTCACTGGCTGCACAAGCTTCTGAATGAGCGAATCTGTTATGCCGTGGTTAAGGTACAGGCAGACCAATAAAAATAGTGAGACTAAGCGCTGTCCTCGAACGCATTCTTTTGTGTAAACTCTGGACACACACGGCGCGGCAGTGGAGCTCTGGCTTTGATTCGTGTGACCAGACAGACTTAAAGTCAGTGGAACTTGAACCCACAGAAAGCTGGTTGATACGGAAGGCAGTCTCTGTGCTTGAAAGACATTTAGGCTTGGGAAGCCACATCAAGGAGGTTATTGACATTACCTTACACAGCTATCAGAGGAGAATCGAAAGCTGTAGCAGCAAGCTTTGAGTTTACCTTCAGCACTGTTGGGCAGGGCCACCGTCCCAGGCACACTTTCTCCGGCCTACTCTCTGACCATCTGGCGAGAGTAGCTGTTTGTGAAAGTCAGCCCTGCTGGGCTTGGTCTGAGCCAGTCCAAGCTGATGGTAAGCTGTTGTCATTTCTGCGTTTTGTAGAATAATTTGAGCAAAACCTGATATCTTTTCTCACACCCCCTTTCCTTCCACTTGACATGCAATTTACATGGAGGCCCTACAGTGAAAGTTGCAATATTAACATTACCTTTAGATAACCCTTCCCTTCCTCAAACTAGGAACCCTAGCAGTGTTAACCCAAAATTAAAAATGAGCTTGAGCCCGTCTGCCAGAGCTCAGTTATAGAGGGGGAAAAAAAAGCAAGTATTTCCCTTTATGGAAGGTGTCCAGCTCCTAGGAGTTGAGATGTCTCCTGCACTAACCTTTTTCTGCGCTGACCCCTTTTATCGTGTGCTGGTAATTCGATGAAATGCCCTGAAGAGCAGTTTTTAAGGAGCCCAAAGGAAGACGCCCCATTTCCGGAAGTATTGATTGCATTTATCAGTTTATATTGCGTGCTAAATTGCCATGCCGTGTGCTATTTTAGTGTTCTGGGGAAATGAAAAATAAAACCTGTTCTTTAGCATAAAAAAATAAAATAAAATAAAAGAAAAGAAAAAACAATCATGCATCCACATCAACTCAAAAAAAAAAAAAAAGGTTAATCATAAAAGTAGTAAAGGTATATCTGGCACTTTCTCTGGCATTGTGGGCTGTGTGTGGTCACTACCAAGGCAGTTCCCACTGTTTAACTTCCTTTGTTTGCTGGTCTCTTCAGTGTCTGATTTCTGTCTTGACACAGGGAGGGCGGTGGTGGACTCTATTTTGGACTTGCCCCTGCTTGTGGCGCACACCACTCAGGTTCTATGTTGCTCTGCCGGGTAACTGTCTGAGGCCGGCCCTAGGCTTCATGCACCTCCCCGGTCTAAGCCACTCAGGCTCAGCACTCAGGAAGCCCTCTGAGGTGCAGATTTGGTTGGGCCTGCGTTTTGTGCCCTTCCCAGGTCCGAGCAGCTAGGGAGTTTGGCAAGCGCAATTGCTGTGTCTTATAGCCTTTCTGTGCTGCTCAGTTTTCTGTGTGTACCTCTGGGGTTCCTTCTCAGGGGGATGATGACTGTCCAGAGCCCCCAGAAGTCTTAGTTAGCAAAGAAACTTGCTTGCAGTTTGGTAGGTAATGTCTCTCTTGGGCTGCGATTGCCCCCCTTCCAGCCCTTAAGGCTCTGGCTGCCTGTCACCAGAGGGGGATGGTCTGCAGTCTGCTATTTCTGATCTGTCCTTTGTTCTGTGCGCGGTCCTGGTGGTGTCTTATGTTTGAGTGTTTCATGTGGTAGCTATCCCACAGTCTGGTTTGCTAGCCCAAGTTAGTTCATTGTGGCCACGCGCAGGGCGTTATGGCCCAATTCTCGAAAAAAAGCACTGCAGCCCTAGTCTCCCATGGCTGATTCTTAGAAAGCACTGCTGCCTGCACCTCCCGCTCCTCCCTGCCCAACCCCCACTTGCTAGTGGCAGATGCAGGCGTCTGCGCTGCTTTTCCACTGGGGGACTTACTGTTGGGCTCATAATCTGTTGGTTTTAATTATTTATTTATTTTTCCTTCCTGTTATGTTGCCCTCTGTGCTTCCAAGGCTCACCACAGACTCGGCTGAGAGAATGTTTCCTCGTGTTTGGCAACCTCTCTCTCTTTTTTTTTAAATTTATTTATTTATTTTAAATTACAATACTGTATTTGTTTTGCCATACATTGACACGAATCAGCCATAGGTGAACACAATCTCCCAATGCCGAAGCCCCCTCCCACCTCCCACCCCACATCCTCTACTTGAATCATCCTGTGCATCAGCCCCATGCATCCTGCATCCTACATTGAACATAGATTGGCGCTTCATTTCTTACACGAAAATATACGTTTCATTGCCATTCTCCCAAACCATCCCACCCTTTCCCTCTCCCTCAGAGTCCAAAAGTCCACTCTATACCTCTGTGTCTCTTGGTTGTCTCACATACAGAGTCATCATTACTGTCTTCTAAATTCTATATATATGTGTCAGTATACTGTATTGGTGTTTTTCTTTCTGGCTTACTTCACTCTGTATAATTGGTTCCAATTTCATCCATCTCATTAGAACTGAGTCAAATTTATTCTTTTTAAGGGCTGAGTAGTATTCCATAGTGTATATGTACCACAGCTTTCTTATCCATTCATCTGCTGATGGACATCTAGGTTGCTTCCATGTCCTGGCTATTATAAACAGCGCTGCAATGAACATTGGGGTACATGTGTCTCTTTCAATTCTGGTTTCCTCGGTGTGTATGCCCAGCAGTGGGATTGCTGGGTCATAAGGCAGTTCTATTTGCAATTTTTTAAGGAATCTCCACACTGTTTTCCATAATGGCTGTACTAGTTTGCATTCCCACCAGCAGTGTAAGAGGGTTCCCTTTTCTCCACACCCTCTCCAGCATTTATTGCTTGTAGACTTTTGGATCGCAGCTATTCTGACTGGTGTGAAATGGTACCTCATTGTGGTCTTGATTTGCATTTCTCTGATAATGAGTGATATTGAGCATTTTTTCATGTGTTTGTTAGCCATCTGTATGTCTTCTTTGGAGAAATGCCTATTTAGTTCTTTGGCCCATTTTTTGATTGGATCATTTATTTTTCTGGAGTTGAGCTGTATAAGTTGCTTATATAACTTTGAGATTAGTTGTTTGTCAGTTGTTTCATTTGCTATTGTTTTCTCCCATTCAGAAGGCTGTCTTTTCACCTTGCTGATAGTTTCCTTTGTTGTGCAGAAGCTTTTAATTTTAATTAGATCCCATTTGTTTATCTTTGCTTTTATTTCCAGTATACTGGGAAGTGGATCATAGAGGATCCTGCTGTGATTTATGTCGGAGAGTGTTTTGCCTATGTTCTCCTCTAGGAGTTTTATAGTTTCTGGTCTTACATTTAGATCTTTAATCCATTTTGAGTTTATTTTTGTGTCTGGTGTTAGAGAGGGGTCTAGTTTCATTCTTTTACAAGTGGTTGACCAGTTTTCCCAGCACCACCTGTTAAAGAGACTGCCTTTACTCCATTGTATATTCTTGCCTCCTTTGTCGAAGATAAGGTGTCCATAGTGTGTGGGTTAATCTCAGGGCTTTCTATTTTGTTCCATTGATCTATATTTCTGTCTTTGTGCCAGTACCATACTGTCTTAATGACTGTGGCTTTGTAGTAGAGCCTGAAGTCAGGCAAGTTGATTCCTCCAGTTCCATTCTTCTTTCTCAAGATTGCTTTGGCTATTCGAGGCTTTTTGTATTTCCATACAAATCTTGAGATTATTTGATCTAGTTCTGTGAAAAATACTGCTGGTAGTTTGATGGGAATTGCATTGAATCTGTAGATTGCTTTGGGTAGAATACTCATTTTCACTATATTGACTCTTCCGATCCATGAACATGATATATTTCTCCATCTATTAGTGTCCTCTTTGATTTCTTTCATCAGTGTTTTATAGTTTTCGATATATAGGCCTTTAGTTTCTTTAGGTAGGAATATTCCTAAGTATTTTATTCTTTTCGTTGCAATGGTGAATGGAATTGTTTCCTTAACTTCTCTTTCTACTTTCTCATTGTTAGTGTATAGGAATGCAAGGGATTTCTGAGTGTTGATTTTATATCCTGCAACTTTACTATATTCATTGATTAGCTCTAGTAGTTTTCTGGTCGAGTCTTTAGGATTTTCTATGTAGAAGATCATGTCATCTGCAAACAGTGAGAGTTTTACTTCTTCTTTTCCAATTTGGATTCCTTGTATTTCTTTTTCTGCTCTGATTGCTGTGGCCAAAACTTCCAGTACGATGTTGAAGAGTAGTGGTGAAAGTGGACACCCTTGTCTTGTTCCTGACTTTAGGGGAAATGGTTTCAATTTTTCGCCATTGAGGATAATGTTAGCTGTGGGTTTGTCATATATAGCTTTTATTATGTTGAGGTATGTTCCTTCTATTCCTGCTTTCTGGAGAGTTTTTATCATAAATGGATGCTGAATTTTGTCAAAGGCTTTTTCTGCATCTATTGAGATAATCATATGATTTTTATTTCTGAGTTTGTTAATGTGATGAATTACATTGATTGACTTGCAGATATTGAAGAATCCTTGCAACCCTGGGATAAAGCCCACTTGGTCATGGTGTATGATCTTTTTAATGTGTTGCTGGATTCTGATTGCTAGGATTTTGTTGAGGATTTTTGCGTCTATGTTCATCAGTGATATTGGCCTGTAGCTTTCTTTTTTTGTGGTGTCTTTGTCAGGTTTTGGTATTAGGGTGATGGTGGCCTCATAGAATGAGTTTGGAAGTTTACCTTCCTCTGCAATTTTCTGGAATAGCTTCAGTAAGATAGGTGTTAGCTCTTCTCGGAATTTTTGGTAGAATTCAGCTGTGAAGCTGTCTGGACCTGGGCTTTTGTTTGCTGGAAGATTTCTGATTACAGTTTCAATTTCCGTGCTTGTGATGGGTCTGTTCAGATTTTCTGTTTCTTCCTGGTTCAGTTTTGGAAAATTGTACTTTTCTAAGAATTTGTCCATTTCTTCCAAGTTGTCCATTTTATTGGCATATAATTGCTGATAGTAGTCTCTTATGATTCTTTGTATTTCTGTGTTGTCTGTCGTGATCTCTCCATTTTCATTTCTAATTTTGTTGATTTGATTTTTTTCTCTTTGTTTCTTGATGAGTCTGGCTAATGGTTTGTCAATTTTATTTATCCTTTCAAAGAACCAGCTTTTTGCTTTGTTAATTTTTGCTATGGTCTCTTTTGTTTCTTTTGCATTTATTTCTGCCCTAATTTTTAGGATTTCTTTCCTTCTACTAACTCTGGGGTTCTCTATTTCTTCCTTTTCTAGTTGCTTTAGGTGTAGAGTTAGGTTATTTATTTGATTTTTTTCTTGTTTCTTGAGGTATGCCTGTATTGCTATGAACTTTCCTCTTAGGACTGCTTTTAAAGTGTCCCAAAGGTTCTGTGTTGTTGTGTTTTCATTTTCATTCGTTTCGATGCATAATTTGATTTCTTTTTGATTTCTTCTATGATTTGTTGATTATTCAGTAGGGTATTGTTCAGCCTCCAAATGTTGGAGTTTTTAATAGTTTTTCTCCTATAATTGAGATCTAACCTTAGTGCATTATGGTCAGAAAAGATGCTTGGAATAATTTCCATTTTTTTGAATTTATCAAGGTTAGATTTATGACGCAGAATGTGATCTATCCTGGAAAAGGTTCCGTGTGCACTTGAGTAAAAGGTGAAATTCATTGTTTTGGGGTGAAATGTCCTGTAGATATCAATTAGGTCTAACCGGTCAATTGTATCATTTAACGTTTGCATTTCTTTGTTAATTTTTTGCTTAGTTGATCTGTCCATAGGTGTGAGTGGGGTATTAAAGTCTCCCACTATTATTGTGTTATTTTTAATTTCCCCTTTCATGCTTGTTAGCAATTGTCTTACATATTGCGGTGCTTCTATGTTGGGTGCATATATATTTATAATTGTTATATCTTCTTCTTGGATTGATCCTTTAATCATTATGTAGTGGCCTTCTTTGTCCCTTTTCACAGCCTTTGTTTTAAAGTCTATTTTATTGGATATGAGTATTGCTACTTCTGCTTTCTTTTGATCTTTATTTGCATGGAATATCTTTTTCCAGCCCTTCACTTTTAGTCTGTATGTGTCCGTTGTTTTGAGGTGGGTCTCTTGTAGGCAGCATATGTAGGGATCTTGTTTTTGTATCCATTCAGCCAGTCTTTGCCTTTTAGTTGGGGCATTCAACCCATTTACATTTAAGGTAATTATTGATAAGTATGCTCCTGTTGCCATTTACTTTATGGTTTTGGGTTCGGGTTTATACGTCCTTTTGCGTTTATTTTCTAAAGTCTATCCTTTGGTATTTGTTGGAGAGCTGGTTTGGTGGTGCTGAATTCTCTCAGCTTTTGCTTGTCTGTAAAGCTTTTGATTTCTCCTTCATATTTGAATGAGATCCTTGCTGGGTACAGTAGTCTTGGCTGAAGGTTATTATCTTTCATCACTTTAAGTATGTCTTGCCATTCCCTCCTGGCCTGAAGAGTTTCTATTGAAAGATCTGCAGTTATTCTTATGGTGATCCCCTTGTGTGTTATTTGTTGTTTTTCCCTTGCTGCTTTTAGTAATTGTTCTTTGTGTTTGGTCTTTGTTAGTTTGATTAAAATATGTCTTGGGGTGTTTCGCCTTGGGTTTATCCTGTTTGGGACTCTATGGGTTTCTTGGACTTGGGTGATTATTTCCTTCCCCATTTTAGGGAAGTTTTCGACTATTATCTCCTCAAGTATTTTCTCATGGTCTTTCTTTTTGTCTTCTTCTTCTGGGACTCCTATAATTCGAATGTTGGAGCGTTTCATATTGTCTTGGAGGTCTCTGAGGTTGTCCTCATTTCTTTTAATTCGCCTTTGTTTTTCCCTCGCTGATTCATTTATTTCTACCATTCTATCTTCTATTTCACTAATCCTATCTTCTGCCTCTGATATTCTACTATTTGTAGCCTCCAGAGTGTTTCTGATCTCATTTATTGCATTATTCATTATATGTTGACTCTTTTTTATTTCTTCTAGGTCCTTGTTAAACCTTTCTTGCATCTTCTCAATCCTTGACCCCAGGCTATTTATCTGTGCTTCCAGTTTGATTTCAAGATTTTGGATCATTTTCACTATCAGTATTCGGAATTCTTTCTCAGGTAGATTCCCTATCTCTTCCTCTTTTGTTTGGCTTGGTGGGCATGTCTCCTGTTCCTTTACCTGCTGGGTATTCCTCTTTCTCTTCATCCTGGTTATATTGCTGCGTTTGGGGTGGCTTTTCTATATTCCGGGAATTTGTGGAGTTCTCTTTATTATAGAGTTTCCTCTCTGTGTTTGGGGTTATATCAGTAGCTTGTCAAAGTTTCTTGGTCAGGGAGGCTTGTGTTGGAGTTCTGGTGGGTGGATCTGGATTTCCTCTCTTTGGAGTGCTGTGACGTGTGAAGTAATGGGTTATGCGACGTCAGTGGTTTTGGAGTAGTTTGAGTTGCCTGTGTATTGAGGCTCAGGGGCTTCTTCTTGTGTTGCTGGAGAATTTGCGTGGTATGTCTTGCTCTGGAGCTTGTTGGCCCTTGGGTGGTGCTCAATTTCAGTATAGGTATGAAGGCGTTTGATGAGCTCTAATTGGATAATGTTCCCTGTGTTCAGGAATTCTTTGATGATCTCAGGATTTGGAATTATGCCTCCTGATTCTGGTTTTCAGATTTATTTTTAGAATAGCCTCATGATTTCTCCATCTATTCAGCACTAATGTTAAAACATCTAGGTTAATGATGATAGGTTTCTCCACCTTGAGGGTCGTCCCTAGAGGATCGGTGAGTTACTTGGAGGAGAGAAGAGGGAGGGAGTAGTTAGAGATGAGTGGAATGGGATGGGGTGGAATCAAAAGAGGGAAAAGCAAGTTAGCCCGTAACTACTTTCTTGTGTGCGCTCCGAAGTCTGGACCGCTCAGAGGTGGTCACAGAGTTATACATGGAAGAGGAGAGGGAGGAAGTAGATAGAGGTGGACAGGAGGATAAAAGAGGGAGATGGGAAGGAGGGATACAGATCCGGTCAGTGACCAGTTCCCTTAGAGTTCTCCCTCCTTCTGGAACGCACAGAGGTTCATAGGGTTGGTTAGAGAGGGGGAGGGGAGGGAGGAGACAAAAGCCACCTGGTGGCGAAAAGGAGATTCCAAAGGTGGAGAGAGTGGTCAAGCCAGTAGTCTTGCACTCATGTAAAACTGGGTACTGAGGATTAGGTTTTTAAAAGTACAAAATTGGCAACCAATACCAAAATGCCAAGATTAAAAATCTGGAGTATAGATTGGATTTTCAAAGATAGATTATTGAAGAGAAGATGAAGAAGCAGAGAGAAATTAAAAAAAAATAGAGAAAAAGAAAAAAAAGTAAAATATAATAAAAGACTCCAGAATTATTAAAAGACAACTTCCTTCACCAATAAGACTATATACGGCGTTTGCTTAAACGATAGGGTTTTTTTTTTTTTAAGTAATATTAGGTTGTAAAAATAATAACTAGAAATATAGAAGACTTAAAAATTTAAGGAAATTTAGGGGAAAAAAGGATGAAAAAGAAAAGGATAAACAAATTTAAAAAGGAAAAAAATAATTTTTAAAGAAAGAAAACAAAATTCTTAAAAAAAAAAATCACACTTCCACAACATCCCCCCCAAAAATTTTTTTTTTTTTGATCAGAAAAGTAGAAACGGCGTATCTGGCGCTTTCTCTGTCGTTGAGGACTGTGTGGGGTCACTACCAAGGCAGTTCCCTCTGTTTGACTTCCTCTGTTTGCTAGTCTCTTCCGTGTCTGATTTCTGTCTTGCCTCAGGGAGGGTGGTGCTGAGCTCTGCACTGGGCTTGCCCCTTCCCAATCCGTGGGATAACCGTGTGAGGCCTGGCCTATGTTTCATGCAATTCCCTGGTTTAAGCCGCTCAGGATTGGCGCTCAGTAAGTCCCCTCTGGGTGCCGGGTTTGGTTCCCAGTCCGAGTGGCTAGGGAGTTTGGCGCGGACTATTGTTGCAGAAGTCTCAATAAAGAAGCTTGCTTGCCATTTGGTAGGTAATGTCTCTCTTGTGCTGCGTCTGCCCTCTTCCAGCGCTTCAGGCTCTGGCTGCCCGTCGCTGGTGGGGGATGGTCTGCAGCCGGGTATTTCCGATCCGTTCTTTGTTCTGTGCGCGGGCCTGTCAGTGTCTTATGTTCGAGCGTTTCGCGTGTTAGTTACCCCCCAGTCTGGTTTGTTAGTCCGGGATAAATCGTTCTATCCACGCGCGGACCCGATTCTGGCCCTGTTACGCCCCGATTCTCGAGAAAAGCCCTGCAGTCTACGTCTCCCTCGGTCCAATTCTTAGAAAGCTCTGTCGCGGGCGCGCTCCTCCCTGCCCAACCCCCACTGCTGTCGGACGCAGGCTTTTGCGCTGCTTATCCGCTGGGGGTTATAATGTTGAATTCATAATCTGTTGGTTTTAATTATTTATTTATTCTTCCTTCCTGTTATGTTGCCCTCTGTGCTTCCAGGGCTCGCCCCATGCACAGCTGTGAGAAAGTTCCCCAATTTTAGGGAACCTCTCTTTTAAGAGTCTCTTCCTGGGACGGGATTCCCTTCCTGTGCCGGGGTTCCCTCCCTACCTCCTTTGTCTATAACTTCGTTCTTTAAAATAAAATAAAATATTCCCTACCTGGCTTTGAAGCCAATGATCTGCTTTGCTGGATGCCTGATGTCCTCTGCCAGCAGTCAGAAGTTATTTTGTGGAATTTGCTCAGTGTTGAAATGTTCTTTTGATGAGGTAGAGAGGGAGAAAGTGTTCTCCCCATCCTATTCCTCCGCCATCTTTTTTCCTCCTCCGCAACCTCTCTTTTAAGGGTCTCTTCCTGGGACAGGATTCCCTTCCTGGGATGGAGCTCCCTCCTTACCTCCTTTGTCTCTTTTTTTCATCTTTTATATTTTTTCCTACCTGTTTTTGAAGCCAATGATCTGCTTTGCTGGATTCCTGATGTCCTCTGCAAGCATTCAGAAGTTGTTTTGTGGAATTTACTCAGTGTTGAAATGTTTTTTTTTTTGATGAAATAGTGAGTGAGAAAGTGGTTTCCCCATCCTATTCCTCTGCCATCTTTTCCTAAATCCTAACTAAATAATTTTAAATGCACATACTCTCTAGCTCAGCAATTTGATTTCAGAAATTTTTCCTACCGACGTATTTGCACAAAGACATAAATATAAGGATGTCCATTGTAGCATTAATTGTATTAGTAATAGACTGAAAGGAATAGAATATGCATCAATACTGCACTGGTTAAATAAATTATGGTACATTCATACAATGTAACATTACCTAACCATTAATGAGAATAATGAATCAATTAAAAACTAACCCAAAATTAGCACAGACACTTGAATTAGCAAAGACATTAAAACAGTTACTTTAACTGTAGTCTATATGTGGCTCAGATGGTAAAGAATCTGCCTGCAATGCAGAAAAAAATTATAAATGACCCAAATAGAACTTTAGAGATGAAAACTATAATGTATAAGATTAAAGCATACTAAATTATTGGATTCCAGTAGTCATGTACGGATGTGAGAAGGTGAAGTCACTCAGGCGTGTCTGACTCTTTGCGACCCCATGGATTCTCCAGGCAAGAATACTGGAGTGGGTTACCATTTCCTTCTCCAGGGGATCTTCCCGACCCAGGGATTGAACGTGGGTTTCCCGCATTGGAGACAGACGCTTTAACTTCTGAGCAGCTAGGGAAGCCCCCATGGATGTGAGAGTTGGACCATAAAGAAGGCTGAGTGCCAAAGACTTGATACTTTCAAATGGTGGTGCTGGCAAAGATGCTTGAGTGTCACTTGGATAGCAAGGAGATCAAACTAGTCAGTCCTAAAGGAAATCAACCGTGAAAATTCACTGGAAGAACTGATGCTGAAGCTGAAGCTCCAGTCCTTTAGCCATCTGATGCAAAGAGCCAACTACCTGGAAAAGACTCTGATGCTGGGAAAGATTGAGGACAGGAGGAGAAGGAGGCAACAGAGAATGAGATGGCTGGATGGCATCACCGACTCAGTGGGCATGTGTTTGACCAAACTCTGGGAGATAGTGAAGGACAGGGAAACCTGGTGTGCTACAATACATAGGGTCACAAAGACTTGGACATGACTTGGCGATGGAACAACAAAATGGGATTTATGGCAGATTAGACACTGCAAGAGAACTAAAAATACAACAATTAAAAACTACCTTTGGAAAACACAGGACAGAATCAATATAATGACAGGCACATCAGTCAGCTGTGAAACAACTTTAGGCAGCCTAATAGATGAGTAATTGGAGTCACTGAAGGAGAGCAAGGAAATGTTAGGGAAAATGCTTGTGGAAACAATAGTCAAAAAATTTCCAAACTTGATGAAAACTATAAACCCACAGATTCAGGTAGCTCAGAGACTCTCACAAGCGTGAAACCTGAAGAAAATTATACCAAACGACATCCTAATCAAATGTATCAAAGCCAGTGATAAAGAGAACATCTTAAAAGCAGCCAGAGAAAAAGACAAGTTTACACATGGAAGATCAAAAATAAGAGTCACAGTAGATTTTTCATGGGAAATGGAGCAAGTGAGAAGAGAATGAAAATAATACCTTTAAAGTTCTGAAAGGAAATGTGTTAACCTAGTGTTCTGTACCCAGGAAAATACCTTTTAAAAATGAAGATGACAGACGGACATTTTCAGACACACAAAGCTTAAGATACTTCACATCATCAACCCCAGACTACAAGAAATATTAAAGGTTGTCTTTCAAGTCGAGCAAAAAATGATACTAGATGGAAATTTGTATCTATACAAGGGAATAAAGAGTGCTGGAAATGATGACTACTTGGGTAAATATATATATTTCCATAATAATTAAATCTCTTTATAGGATAGCTGATTCTTTAAACAGATAAAATAACAATGAATTGTGGGGTTTATAAATAAGTAGTAGTCTTATAAATAAGACTTCCTGGTGCCTCAGATGTTAAAGCATCTGCCTACAATGTGGGAGACCTGGGTTCAATCCCTGGGTCGGGAAGATCTCCTGGAGGAGAAAATGGCAACCCACTTCAGTATTCTTGCCTTGAAGATCCCATGGATGGAGGAGCCTGGTAGGATACAGTCCATGGGACACAACTGAGCGACTTCACTTTCACTTTAAATAAGTAAAAATACGATGTATGACAGTAGCGTAAAGTCTGGGAGGGAAGAAATGGATTTATACTGTGGTTAGGTTCTTATACTACTTGTGAATAGAGTGAAAGTGTTACTCACTCAGTCGTGTCTGACTCTTTGCGACCCCATGAACTGTAGCCTGCCAGGCTCCTCTGTGGTTGAAGGGGTATAAATTCACTTGACAGTAAACTGTTAATCACTTACAAATGTTTCTGTAAATCTCGAATCAATCTGTAAAATAACAAAAGCTGTAGCGAATAAACCAACAAAGAAGATAAAATATGATAACTAAAAATGAAGAATAATCCCCCAAAAGGTAGAAAAAGAGGTAAAGGGAACAAAGAACAGATGAGGCAAAGAGAAAACAAATAGCAAGATGATAGATTTAGCGCCAACCACAACAATAATCACATTAGAAGTCGCTCAGTAGTGTCTGACTCTTTGCGACACCATGGACTGTAACCTACTAGGCTTCTCTGTTCATGGGATTCTCCAGGCAAGATACTGGAATGGGTTGCCATTCCCTTCTCCATGGGATCTTCCCGACCCAGGAATGGAACCCAGGTTGCCTGCATTGTAAGCAGATTCCTTACTGTCTGAGCTACCAGGGAAACCCCTGTTGAACAAAATGTCTTAATAAATGTTAAGGTATTCAGGTGATACAATGTATATTCTTTCACTGCAATAGAATTAATTTAGAAATTAATAACAAAAGCATCTAAGAAGTGCTTAAATATATTTAAAAACTGAGTAAGATGCTTTTAAATAATCCATAAGTTAAATAAGAGATCAAAGGGAAATTAGAAAATATTTTGAGCTCAGTGCAAATGAAAATATAATGTACAGAATTTGTGGTATGTAACTAGAAGTAGTTTAGAAAGATCTCAATTCAATGATCTCAGCTTCCACCTTAAAAATTAGAAAAACAAATACAAAATAATTAGAAGAAAATAAATAATGAAGACTAAAGTATAAATCAATAATGTAGGAAACAGAAAGACGATAGAGAAAAGCAATGAAACCAAAAGCTCGTTCTTTGAGAAGCAGCCAGTGCTCCTGTAGGGGCATCTGCCTGTTGTCTGCTTCACTTGCCTCAATTAGATGCAACTGACTATACTGGCAGTAAAATTCCTAGGCCAGAGGCTCTCTTGAGGTAGGGTCTTGGCTGCACCCAGACCTACTTGCCTGGGCATGTACTCACTGGAACAGATTGGATGTGAAAAGTCTACCCCTTCTGGAATTGTGCCGCTTCACCTGGAAAAACTGAGCATCCAATTTTGCTTCGATGGTATCATAATGCATAGTTTGGTCTACATCATCTATAAAGATGCAGAGATTCCATGCCTCAAAGGCAGCTCTAACTGCCAGCAGTTCCTGTTCCTACACCAAGTACTTAACCTAAGAGAGAGGCACATAGGTGGAAGTTCTTGGGCTGAGATCTTCTTGTTACAGGATCACTCTACCTCAATACCGAAGGTGTTAGTTTAAATTAAGTAAGGCCAGGTTGGCTCAGGTTAGGCCAGGATCAAGGCAGAATTTTTTATAACTGCTTTATTGACATATAATTGATATAAAATATACCACACAAAATTCAAATAATTACCATTTCTTTCTTTTTTCCCCCACTTTTTTTTTTTTTTTTCCTTGTCTGACTGTACTTGCTGGAACCTCCACTGGCTGAACAAGGATTGTTCCAGGAGGCATCTTTGTCTGGTTTCTGATGTTAAAGGAAATACTTTTGAGATTTCCCGGGATGATATCCACTATACTTATTGGCATAGGGCACTTTATCAGGTATAGGAAGAGCCCTTTTGTTCCTAATTAGCTAAGGGACTTTTAAAATCATGAATGAATTTTAAGTATTATTAAATGTTTTCCATAGTGGTAAAATGATCATGTGGGATTTTTTTCTTTTTAATCAGTTAATATGATGAGTTTTGTTAATTCTCCAAACTAACCTTGCACTTCTGGTGTAAACCCAACTTGGTAAATATGCATTATCTTCTTAACACATTGCTAAATTTAGTTTTCTAAGTTTTTAAAATTATTTTAGTTTTACCAGTTTATTGCTACCAACCCATTTCCCTATTACCCTCATGCATGCATGCTCAGTCACGCAACCCTATGGACTGCAGCCTACCAGGATCCTCTGTCCATGGATTTTTCCAGGCAAGAATACTGGACTGGGTTGCCATAAGTTTTAAAATAATTTTTACATCTCATATCCATGAATAAGGGTGATTTGTATCATTCCTCTGTTAGGTTTTGGTACCAAAATAACTCTAGGAGTGTACTAATTTTCTTTTCTATGGAAATAATTGAGATATATTGAATGATATTTTCCTTCAGTGGTTGGTAGAACCAACCAACCAAGCCTGTCAAGAACTGTGCGTCCAGTGTTTCCCTCCATCCCCCTGGGTACAATTTTATGTACTGACATTTTCTTTAGTGGTTAAAGGACTTTTGGATTCTCTATTTCTAAATTCACTTTTAGTAAATATATTTTTCAAAGAATACACTCATTTTTAAACTCAACTTTTCAAATGTACTGATATGAAGTTCTTTGTTTTATCTTATTGTTATGTTTCATCTCTGTAGCATCTGTATCTCCCACTTTTTAAATTCTAAAATGCATATATGCATCATCTGTCTTTTCCCATTGATTAATCTTTCTAGAGGTTTTGTATTTTATTAGTCTTTTCAAAGAAGTAATTCTTGGTTTTGTTGATACTTCTATCTATATATTTGCTTTATATTTCATTGACTGTTACTATTTCCTTCCTTCTGCTTTCCTGAAGATTAGTCTGATATTCATTCTCTAATTTCTGAAATTAACATGTTTAATTTCATTTTTCACAATAAGTTCTGAGCCTTCCTTTTTCTCTAGTGAAAGTTTTAAGTCTATTCATTTCCTTCTAAATATCATTTTAGATGATCTCACAAATTTTGATATACAGTATTTTTTCATTATGTTTAACAACTAAGTATTCAGTTCTAAATCTAATTTTCATTATAATTTTTCTTTCACCTATAAGTTATCTAATATTGTGTTTCAAGTTTCTAAACAAATGAATTTTTCATAGTCATTAAAAATACTGATTTATAACTTAGTTGCATTATAATTAGAGAAGGTGATCTACTACTACACCAAATCATGGAAATTCATTGAAGCTGCTGCTGCTGTTTCTGCTAAGTCACTTCAGCCTTGTCCGACTCTGTGCAACCCCACAGACATCAGCCCACCAGCCTCCCCCATCCCTGGGATTCTCCAAGCAAGAACACTGGAGTGGGTTGCCATTTCCTTCTCTAATGCATGAAAGTGAAAAGTGAAAGTGAAGTCACTCATTCGTGTCCGACTCTAAGCGACCCCATGGTCTGCAGCCCACCAGGCTCCTCCGTCCATGGGATTTTCCAGGCAAGAGTACTGGAGTGGGGTGCTATTGCCTTCTCCATTGTTGAAGCTAGCATGTGGTTAATTTTTGTATGTGCTTCAAATATACTTGAAAGTAATGTATACTCTCTAATTGTTGAAATTTTCTACATATATATCTATTATATACAGCTTACTAATTATGTTCAAGTCTTTTAATATCTTTATGGTTTATTTTTTGCTTAATCTATCAGTTACTATAAAAGATGTGTTAGAATCTCCCACTATGATAGTGGCTTTATCAATTTATCCTTGTAGATCTGTCAATTGTTTTGTTGAAGAAAACCTAGGCTATGTTAACAGGCAATTACACATTTAGAAATATTATATCTTCTTAGTTGAATTGGCTTTTTCCATTATGAAGTGACTTCTTCCACCTCTAATAACACTTTGCCATACATTTAAAAGTGTTATATGAAAATAACTACTTCATGTTTCTTTGGTGAGTTTTTGCCCAGTATATTTTTCTATCCTTTGATATGTAGTCTTTCCATGTCCTTACATTGATGTCTAAATGAAATTATTTCTCTTTTAAACAGTATATAATATATAACTGGGGTTTGTTCATTTATTTATCCTGACAATCCTTGACATTTTTATTGAGTACTTTAGCCTATTTATATTCTGAGTTACTACTGATATATTTGGATTTATTCTTATCTCCTTACTATGTGATTTTTATTTGTCCTTTTTACTATTTCATTTTCCTCCTCCTCTTTACTTGGCTTTATTTATTTGTTTATTTTTGGCCATGCCAAACAGTTTGCAGGGTCTTAGTTCCCTGGTCAGAGATTGAACCCAAGCCATGGAAGTGAAAACACTGAATCCTAACCACTAGACTGCCAGGGAATTCCTTAGCTTCTTTTAAACTAAACTTTTTTTTTCTTTTGCATTCCATTTTTCTCTCGAACAATTTGAAAGTTATATATTACATGTCTATTCTTTTGCTGCTCGCTATTGCTATTTTAACATGCATGCTTAAAATAGTCTAAAATTAATAATTTTCATTTCCTTTATAATTTAAATTTCAAAGCACCATATACATTATCCATACTCACCATATTTTGCCTTCAGCATCAGTATCTGAAAACTATGAAATATGTAGTACTCTTCCCTCAAGTCTTTCATTTTCCCCAGTTTTGCAAAGAGATATGTTTAAAAATTATTACCAATTTTATAGATCAAGAAATTGGGTCCAAAACAAAGAACTTATCCATAGAAATATCTCATCAACCATGCCCCCTGACTATTTTTCTAATAATGGAATTCAGGAGATGGCCTGGGGAAACTTTACTGTCACAAAACAAAAATTAAAAATAAAATTTATATACATTGCCACCTTGCCCTCTAGAGAAATTACAGTAATTTATATATAATTTTACATACTAATTGATATAGAGCAGTAATTGAAATCCATGATCAATCTAATGCTGAGCTCCTTCCAGTTCTCAGAGTACAGGGACCATGTCTCTTTTTATTATTTGTATTATAGAAACTTTTGAACATATATAGGAATAGAGAGACTAGTTAATAAATTTTGTGATAACTTTAAAAAATTATTGAAATATAGTTGATTTACAGTGTTGTGTTAGTCTCTGCTGTACAGGTAAGTGAATCAGCTACACATATATTGTGAGCACTTTTTAATCCCAGGTAGCTGTCAACAGCTTCAGTTCATTTCAGTCACTCAGTCATGTTCGACTCTTTGCGACTCGATGGACTGCAGCACGCCAGGCCTCCCTGTCTAACACCAACTCCCAGAGCTTACTCAAACTCATGTCCATTGAGTCGGTGATGCCATCCAACCATCTCATCCTCTGTCATCCCCTTCTCCTCCTGGCTTCAGTCTCTCCCAGCATCAGGGTCTTTTCTAATGAGTCAGCTCTTCACATCAGGTGGCCAAAGGATTGGCATTTCAGCTTCAACATCAGTCCTTCCAATGAATATTCAGGACTGATTTCCTTTAGGATGGACTGGTTGGATCTCCTTGCAGGCCAAGGGACTTTAAGAGTCTTCTCCAACACCACAGTTCAAAAGCATCAATTCTTTGGCACTCAGCTTTGTTTATAGTCCAGCTCTCACATCCATACATGACTAATGGAAAAAACATAGCCTTGACTAGATGGACCATTGTTGACAAAGTAATGTCTCTGCTTTTTAATATGCTGTCTAGGTTGGTCATAACTTTTCTTCCAAGGAGCAGGCATCTTTTAATTTCATGGTTGCAGTCACCATCTGCAGTGATTTTGGAGCCCCCAAAATAAAGTCTGTAACTGTTTCCACTGATTCCCCATCTATTTGCCATGAAGTGATGGGACCAGATGCCATGATCTTTTTCTGAATGTTAAGCTTTAAGCCAACCTTTTCACTCTCTTATTTCACTTTCATCAAGAGGCTCTTTAGTTCTTCATTTTCTGCCATTAGGGTGGTGTCATCTGCATATCTGAGATTATTGATATTTCTCCTGGCAATCTTGATTCTAGCTTGTGCTTCCTTCAGACCAGGGTTTCTCATGATGTACTCTGCATATAAGTTAAATAAACAAGATGACAATAGACAGCCTTGATGTACTCCTTTTCCTATTGGAAACCAGTGTGTTGTTCCATGTCCAGTTCTAACTGTTGCTTCCTGACCTGCATACAGATTTCTCAAGAGGCAGGCCATGTGATTTCAAATTCCCATTTCTTTAATAATTTTCCACAGTTTATTGGAAAAAAATCTGTCAACAGCTTAGATAGGAAATACTACAATAAAAGAGAAGAATGCAAGACTACATAGTGTTGGGCTTTATGTTCGATTTTTTTTTAAAGGTTATATTATTTTCAATTGTTTCTCTGTTTTGCAATTACAGTAAAACTTTAATTAGCAAGATCCTAATAAACTGGAAACTTTCACTAACTAGATTCTTTCCTGGCACTCTATTTTTTTTTCCAATTTTTCCCCATCTAGTTGCAGTCTCCAATTTTATTTTATATTTTTTAAATTTTTATTTATTTATTTATTTTTTAAAATTACAATACCATATTTGTTTTGCCATACATTGACATGAATCAGCCACAGGTGAACACATTCTCCCAATGCCGAAGCCCCCTCCCACCTCCCACCCCACATAATCTACCTGAATCGTCCTGTGCACCAGCCCTATGCATCCTGCATCCTGCATTGAACATAGACTGGCGCTTCATTTCTTACAAGATAGTATACATGTTTCAATGCCATTCTCCCAAATCATCCCACCCTTTCCCTCTCCCTCTGATTCCAAAAGTCCATTCTATACATCTGTGTCTCTTTTGTTGTCTCACATATAGGGTCATCATTACTATCTTCTAAATTCCATATATATGTGTCAGTATACTGTATTGGTGTTTTTCTTTCTGGCTTACTTCACTCTGTATAATCGGTTCCAATTACATCCATCTCATTAGAACTGAGTCAAATTCATTCTTTTTAAGGGCTGAGTAGTACTCCATCGTGTATATGTACCACAGCCTTCTTATCCATTCATCTGCTGATGGACATCTAGGTTGCTTCCATGTCCTGGCTATTATAAATATTGCTGCAATGAACATTGGGGTACATGTGTCTCTTTCAATTCTGGTTTCCTCAGTGTGTATGCCCAGCAGTGGGATTGCTGGGTCATAAGGCAGATCTATTTGTAATTTTTTAAGGAATCTCCACACTGTTTTCCATAGTGGCTGTACTAGTCTGCATTCCCACCAACAGTGTAAGAGGGTTCCCTTTTCTCCACATCCTCTCCAGCATTTATTGCTTATCGACTTTTGGATCGCAGCCATTCTGACTGGTGTGAAATGGTACCTCATTGTGGTCTTGATTTGCATTTCTCTGATAATGAGTGATATTGAGCGTCTTTTCATGTGTTTGTTAGCCATCCGTATTCTTCTCTGGAGAAATGCCTATTTAGTTCTTTGGCCCATTTTTTTATTGGATCGTTTATTTTTCTGGAGTTGAGCTGCATAAGTTGCTTATATATCTTTGAGATTAGTTTGTCAGTTGTTTCATTTGCTATTGTTTTCTCCCATTCAGAAGGCTGTCTTTTCATCTTGCTTATAGTTTCCTTTGTTGTGCAGAAGCTTTTGATTTTAATTAGATCCCATTTGTTTATTTTTGCTTTTATTTCCATTATACTGGGAGGTGGATCATAGAGGATCCTGCTGTGATTTATGTCGGAGAGTGTTTTGCCTATGTTCTCCTCTAGGAGTTTTATAGTTTCTGGTCTTACATTTAGATCTTTAATCTATTTTGAGTTATTTTTGTGTATGGTGTTAGAAAGAGGTCTAGTTTCATTCTTTTATAAGTGAGTGACCAGTTTTCCCAGCACCACCTGTTAAAGAGACTGCCTTTACTCCATTGAATATTCTTGCCTCCTTTGTTGAAGATAAGGTGTCCATAGGTGTGTGGGCTTATCTCAGGGCTTTCTATTTTGTTCCATTGATCTATATTTCTGTCTTTGTGCCAGTACCATACTGTCTTAATGACTGTGGCTTTGTAGTAGAGCCTGAAGTCAGGCAAGTTGATTCCTCCAGTTCCATTCTTCTTTCTCAAGATTGCTTTGGCTATTCGAGGTTTTTGTATTTCCATACAAATCTTGAGATTATTTGATCTAGTTCTGTGACAAATACTGCTGGTAGCTTGATGGGAATTGCATTGAATCTGTAGATTGCTTTGGGTAGTATACTCATTTTCACTATATTGACTCTTCCGACCCATGAGCATGGTATATTTCTCCATCTATTAGTGTCCTCTTTGATTTCTTTCATCAGTGTTTTATAGTTTTCGATATATAGGTCTTTAGTTTCTTTAGGTAGGAATATTCCTAAGTATTTTATTCTTCTCATTGCAATGGTGAATGGAATTGTTTCCTTAACTTCTTTTTCTACTTTCTCATTATTAGTGTATAGGAATGCAAGGGATTTCTGAGTGTTGATTTTATATCCTGCAACTTTACTATCTTCATTGATTAGCTCTAGTAGTTTTCTGGTCGATTCTTTAGGATTTTCTATGTAGAGGATCATGTCATCTGCAAACAGTGAAATTTTTACTTCTTCTTTTCCAATTTGGATTCCTTGTATTTCTTTTTCTGCTCTGATTGCTGTGGCCAAAACTTCCAGTACGATGTTGAAGAGTGGTAGTGAAAGTGGACACCCTTGTCTTGTTCCTGACTTTACGGGAAATGGTTTCAATTTTTCACCATTGAGGATAATGTTAGCTGTGGGTTTGTCATATATAGCTTTTATTATGTTGAGGTATGTTCCTTCTATTCCTGCTTTCTAGAGAGTTTTTATCATAAATGGATGTTGAATTTTGTCAAAGGCTTTTTCTGCATCTATTGAGATAATCATATGATTTTTATTTCTGAGTTTGTTAATGTGATGAATTACATTGATTGACGCGGATATTGAAGAATCCTTGCATCCCTGGGATAAAGCCCACTTGGTCATGGTGTATGATCTTTTTAATGTGTTGCTGGATTCTGATTGCTAGGATTTTGTTGAGGATTTTTGCATCTATGTTCATCAGTGATATTGGCCTGTAGTTTTCTTTTTTTGTGGCATCTTTGTCAGGTTTTGGTATTAGGGTGATGGTGGCCTCATAGAATGAGTTTGGAAGTTTACCTTCCTCTGCAATTTTCTGGAAGAGTTTCAGTATGATAGGTGTTAGCTCTCCTCGAAATTTTTGGTAGAATTCAGCTGTTAAGCCGTCTGGACCTGGGCTTTTGTTTGCTGGAAGATTTCTGATTACAGTTTCAGTTTCCATGCTTGTGATGGGTCTGTTAAGATTTTCTATTTCTTCCTGGTTCAGTTTTGGAAAGTTGTACTTTTCTAAGAATTTGTCCATTTCTTCCAAGTTGTCCATTTTATTGGCATATAATTGCTGATAGTAGTCTCTTATGATGCTTTGTATTTCTGAGTTGTCTGTCATGATCTCTCCATTTTGATTTCTAATTTTGTTGATTTGATTTTTTTCTCTTTGTTTCTTGATGAGTCTGGCTAATGGTTTGTCAATTTTATTTATCCTTTCAAAGAACCAGCTTTTTGCTTTGATGATCTTTGCTATGGTCTCTTTTGTTTCTTTTGCATTTATTTCTGCCCTAATTTTTAGGATTTCTTTCCTTCTACTAACTCTGGGGTTCTCTATTTCTTCCTTTTCTAGTGGCTTTAGGTGTAGAGTTAGGTTATTTATTTGACTTTTTTTCTTGTTTCTTGAGGTATGCCTGTATTGCTATGAACTTTCCTCTTAGGGCTGCTTTTATAGTGTCCCAAAGGTTCTGTGTAGTTGTGTTTTCATTTTCATTCGTTTTGATGCATATTTTGATTTCTTTTTGATTTCTTCAGTGATTTGTTGATCATTCAGAAGGGTGTTGTCCAGCCTCCAAATGTTGGAATTTTTAATAGTTTTTCTCCTATAATTGAGATCTAACCTTAGTGCATTATGGTCAGAGAAGATGCTTGGAATAATTTCGATTTTTTTGAATTTATCAGGGTTAAATTGATGACCCAGAATGTGATCTATCTTGGAAAACGTTCTGTGTGCACTTGAGAAAAAGGTGAAATTCATTGTTTTGGGGTGAAATGTCCTAAAGATATCAATTAGGTCTAACTGGTCTATTGTATCGTTTAACGTTTGTGTTTCTTTGTTAATTTTCTGTTTAGTTGATCTGTCCATAGGTGTGAGTGGGGTATTAAAGTCTCCCACTATTATTGCGTTATTATTAATTTCCCCTTTCATGCTTGTTAGCAATTGTCTTACATATTGTGGTGCTCCTATGTTGGGTGCATATATATTTATAATTGTTATATCTTCTTCTTGGATTGATCCTTTAATCATTATGTAGTGGCCCTCTCTGTCCCTTTTCACAGCCTTTGTTTTAAAGTCTATTTTATTGGATATGAGTATTGCTACTTCTGCTTTCTTTTGGTCTTTATTTGCATGGAATATCTTTTTCTAGCCCTTCACTTTTAGTCTGTATGTGTCCGTTGTTTTGAGGTGGGTCTCTTGTAGGCAGCATATATAGGGATCTTGTTTTTGTATCCATTCAGCCAGTCTTTGCCTTTTGGTTGGGGCATTCAACCCATTTACATTTAAGATAATTATTGATAAGTATGCTCCTGTTGCCATTTACTTTATGGTTTGGGTTCAGGTTTATACGCCCTTTTTGTGTTTCCTTTCTAAAGTCTATCCTTTAGCATTTGTTGGAGAGCTGGTTTGGTGGTGCTGAATTCTCTCAGCTTTTGCTTGTCTGTGAAGCTTTTGATTTCTCCTTCATATTTGAATGAGATCCTTGCTGGGTACAGTAGTCTTGGCTGAAGGTTATTATCTTTCATCACTTTAAGTATGTCTTGCCATTCCCTCCTGGCCTGAAGAGTTTCTATTGAAAGTTCTGCAGTTATTCCTATGGGGATCCCCTTGTGTGTTATTTGTTGTTTTTCCTTGCTGCTTTTAATATTTGTTCTTTGTGTTTGGTCTTTGTTAGTTTGATTAAAATATGTCTTGGGGTGTTTCACCTTGGGTTTATCCTGTTTGGCACTCTCTGGGTTTCTTGGACTTGGGTGATTATTTCCTTCCCCATATTAGGGAAGTTTTCAACTATTATCTCCTCAAGTATTTTCTCATGGTCTTTCTTTTTATCTTCTTCTTCTGGGACTCCTATAATTCGAATGTTGGAGCGTTTCATATTGTCTTGGAGGTCTCTGAGGTTGTCCTCATTTCTTTTAATTCGTCTTTCTTTTTCCCTCACTGATTCATTTATTTCTACCATTCTATCTTCTATTTCACTAATCCTATCTTCTGCCTCCGATATTCTACTATTTGTAGCCTCCAGAGTGTTTCTGATCTCATTTATTGCATTATTCATTATATGTTGACTCTTTTTTATTTCTTCTAGGTCCTTGTTAAACCTTTCTTGCATCTTCTCAGTCCTTGACCCCAGGCTATTTATCTGTGATTCCATTTTGATTTCAATATTTTGGATCATTTTCACTATCAGTATTCAGAATTCTTTCTCAGGTAGATTACCTATCTCTTCCTGTTTTGTTAGGTTTGGTGGGCATGTCTCTTGTTCCTTTTCCTGCTGGGTATGCCTCTGTCTCTTCATCTTGGATATATTGCTGGGGGCATATTCTGGATGGGAGTTCTCTTTCTTACAGTGCTTCCTCTCTGTGTTTGGGGTTATATCAGTGGCTTGTCAAAATTTCTTGATTAGGGAGGCTTGTGTTGGAGTTCTGGTGGTTGAAGCTGGATTTCCTCTCTCTGGAGTGCTGTGAAGTGTGAAGTAATGGGTTATGAGATGTCAATGGTTTTGGAGTATTTTGAGTTGCCTGTGTACTGAAGCTCAGGGGCTTGTTCTTGTGTTGCTGGAGAATTTGCGTGGTATGTCTTGCTCTGGAGCTTGTTTGGCCCTTGGGCGGTGCTCAATTTCAGTATAGGTATGAAGACGTTTGATGAACTCTTATTGGATAATGTTCCCTGTAGTCAGGAATTCTTTAATGATCTCAGGATTTGGACTTACGCCTCCTGATTCTGGTTTTCAGATTTATTTTTACAATAGCCTCATGATTTCTCCATCTATTCAGCACTAATGTTAAAACATCTAGGTTAATGATGATAGGTTTCACCACCTTGAGGGTCATCCCTAGAGGATTGCTGAGTTACTTGGAGGAGAGAAGAGGGAGGGGAGTAGTTAGAGGTGAGTGGAATGGGATGAGGTGGAATCAAAAGAGGAAAAAGCAAGCTAGTCTGTAACCACTTTCTTGTGTGCGCTCCAAAGTCTGGACCGCTCAGAGGTGGTCACAGAGTTATACATGGAAGAGGAGAGGGAGGAAGTAGATAGAGGTGGACAGGAGGATAAAAGAGGGAGATGGAAAGGAGGGATACAGATCTGGCCAGTGACCAGTTCCCTGAGAATTCTCCACCTTCTGGAACACACAGAGATTCATAGAGTTGGGTAGAGAAGAAGAGGCGGAGGGAGGAGACAAATGCCACCTGGTGGAGAAAAGAGAGATTCCAGAGGTGGAGAGAGTGGTCAAGCCAGTAGTCTCGCACTCATGTAAAACTGGGTACTGAAGATTAGGTTTTTAAAAGTACAAAATTGGCAACAAATACCAAAATGCCAAGATTAAAAATCTGGAGTAAAGATTGGATTTTCAAAGATAGAATACTGAAGAGAAGAAGAAGAAGGAGAGAGAAATTTAAAAAAAAAAATAGAGAAAAAAAGTGAAATATAATAAAAGACTCCAGAATTATTAAAAGACAACTTCCTCCACCAATAGAACTATATACAGCATTTGCTTTAACGATAGGGTTTTTTTTTTTTGAAAAGTAATATTAGGTTATAAAAATAATAAATAGAAATATAGAAGACTTAAAAATTTAAGCAAGTTTAGGAAAAAAGGACGAAAAAGAAAAGAAGAAAAACAAATTTAAAAGGAAAAAAAAAATTTTTAAAGAAGGAAAAAAAATTCTTAAAGAAAAAAAAAAATCACGCTTCCACATCATCCCCCCCTCCAAAAATTTTTTTTTTTCATAAAAGTAGGAACGGTATATCTGGCGCTTTCTCTGTCGTTGAGGGCTGTGTGGCGTCACTACCAAGGCAGTTCCCTCTGTTTGACTTCCTCTGTTTGCTGGTCTCTTCCGTGTCTGATTTCTGTCTTGCCACAGGGAGGGTGGTGGTGAGCTCTGCACTGGGCTTGCCCCTTCCCAATCCGCAGGATAACCGTGTGGGGCCTGCCCTATGTTTCATGCACTTCCCCGGTCTAAGCCGCTCAGGTTTGGCGCTCAGGAAGCCCCCTCCGGGGGGGGGTTTGGTTGATCCTGGGCTATGGTCCCTTCCCAAGTCCAGTGGCTAGGGAGTTTGGCGGCACTTTGTGCGCTTCGGGCTTTCTGGGTCGCCAATTCTGGGAGCTCTGCGCGGGCTCTTGCTGGCAGATGATGACTGTTCAGAGGCCCCAGAAGTCTCAGTAAAGAAACCTGCTTGCAATTTGGTAGGTAATGTCTCTCTTGAGCTGCGTGTGCCCTCTTCCAGCAGCTTAAGGCTCTGGCTGCCCGTCGCTGGTGGGGGATGGTCTGCAGCCAGCTATTTCCGATCCGTCCTT
The DNA here is from genome assembly GCA_917880005.1 of Nanger dama. Classification (NCBI taxonomy): domain Eukaryota; kingdom Metazoa; phylum Chordata; class Mammalia; order Artiodactyla; family Bovidae; genus Nanger; species Nanger dama. The sequence goes on along the minus strand of CAKJTW010000085.1, from coordinate 4,052,642 downwards.
TGTTCTGTGTGCGGGCCTGTCGGTGTCTTATGTTTGAGCGTTTCGTGTATTAGTTATCCCCCAGTCTGGTTTGCTGGTCCAAGATAAATCGTTCTAGCCACGCGCGGACCCGATTCTGGCCCTGTTACGCCCCGATTCTCGAGAAAAGCCCTGCAGCCTACGTCTCCCACGGCCCAATTCTTAGGAAGCACTGTCGTGGGCGCGCTCCTCCCTGCCCAACCCCCGCTGCTGTCGGACGCAGGCGTTTGCGCTGCTTATCCGCTGGGGGTTATACTGTTGAATTCATAATCTGTTGGTTTTAATTATTTATTTATTCCTCCTTCCTGTTATGTTGCCCTCTGTGTTTCCAGGGCTCGCCCCATGCACAGCTGTGAGAAAGTTTCCCAATTTTTGGGAACCTCTCTCTTAAGAGTCTCTTCCTGGGACGGGATTCCCTTCCCGTGCCGGGATTCCCTCCTACCTCCTTTGTCTATAACTTCATTCTTTAAAATAAAATAAAGTATTTCCTACCTGGCTTTGAAGCCAATGATCTGCTTTGCTGGATGCCTGATGTCCTCTGCCAGCAGTCAGAAGTTATTTTGTGGAATTTGCTCAGCGTTGAAATGTTCTTTTGATGAGGTGGAGAGGGAGAAAGTGTTCTCCCCCATCCTATTCCTCCGCCATCTTTTTTCTGTTCAGATGGTCTGTTTAATTCCTTTTTTTTTTTTCAGGGAGACGCTCTGTTTAGATGTTAGCTGTTTCCTGTGTAATTAAAAGTACCTTTGCCTTTTTTTCATGTCTCTGTTCTGCATAATTGCCTTGATCATGATCAAGAGTCCCTCTGCCTAAATGCATCTCTGCCTGCACTGCATTAGGATGTGATATGTACCATTTTCAGGTATATAGACTTGATTGCTCAAGGCTTCCTTTCTTAGCTATAATCGTTGGTGCTGGGGAGGGTGTGCAGGAGACAGAGTCTAATTTTTATTTCTCACTAGTAAAAAAATCCAAGTAAAGCAATCTTTAATTCAGAGGCACAGATTTTCCACTTCTGATTAGGTGAACAGATACAGAAAACTTCAAAGATCAGCTGGAATTAAAAAAAAAACACACACCACACACATACAACAAAACAAAGACCTTCATTTTGCCAGGTCAGGTCTCACACAAAGTAACTGCCAGATACAAACTTGTGGAAAGCAAAGAGAAACATTAATGAGCCAGCCTGCAGCCCACATGCTGTTGATTGGGCTTTTCCTTGTGGTATCCAGCTTAATTGCACACATCTGGTTTGGTACTGGATCCCACAGGCCTCTGCAAATTAAATAAAGATAATGATTTCGTTTAATCATAAATAACTAAATATGCAAATAATTGAGGAAGGATCCTTGATGGTGATGGAGGTTAAATCACCGGAAAATCAGGAAAGACTGAGCAGTAAGTGAATGATTTAAGAGAATTGAACATTTATCTAGTGAAATTTAAAATCTGGCTTAAGACACAGTTGACTTTCTTCACCAGAGAGAAAAATATCCACAAACAAAGGGGAAGAAATGATCTGTTCAAATGTGAAGGCAAAATGAAGGCTATTTCATCTGAGGGGATATTTTGTTGAAATTAAGCATGTGACTTGGGATAAGCATCAGTTCACACTGATGTGAAACTAGAAGTTTAAGGGCTTTGCCTCTCTAGCTGTGTGACTACAGGCAAGTTATTTGAACTCTCTGAGATTGAGGCATCTAAGTTAACTGGGCTTAAACCACTTTCTATCTCAAATGGTTATTTAGAAAATACATACAAGTTATATAGCAAGTCTTCAACAAATGTCTGTTTCCTCCCTCTTCCCTCACCCACCTTCCCTGTGATCAATCTCCCCCAAGGACATATTTCTCTATAAAAACTGCTCAAGGTTAATTCAGTATTCTTTCCTATGTTCATGCCTAAAATATTATTTAGGGCTTACAAAGAGCCAAGTCATGTACTCAAGGCTAATGATTAAAATAGAATACTCTGGTTTTAGAAGGTCACATGATGGTAGACAGACATATGAAAGTAACAAAATTTTATGTAATTCATTGTTCATTTAGTAAGTATTGATAGAGTGCCTGGGATGGATCAGCTGCTTTTCTGTACATTGAAAACAGAGCAGCGGGTAAGCAGATCTCTGCCAGTGTGGAGTTTACATTCTGGCAAGGAGGCAGAAAAAATGTCATGTCCTTTTTGAAAATATTTATTTATCATTTATTTGGCTGCACTGGGTCTTAGTTGTAGCACTAGGGATCTTCAATCTTTGTTGCAGCAATTTTTTTTTTTTTTAATTGCTAAATGTGAACTCTTCATTGTGGCCTGTGGAATCTAGTTCCCTGACCAGGGATCGAACCTGGGCCCACTGCTTTGGGAGCGTGGGCCACCAAGGAAGTTCTGGAGTCACGTCTTATACTGAAGACGGCAGATGCTTGGGAGAGAAGGCAGAAAAGGAGAACAGTGATGTTCATTTCAGGGTAAATGCTTGGGAGAGAAGGCAGAAAAGGAGAACAGTGATGTTCATTTCAGTCTCTTAGTCGTGTCCAACTCTTTGCAAACCCATGAACCACAGCACTCCAGGCCTCCCTGTCCATCACCAACTCCCTGAGTCCACCCAAACCTATGTCCATTGAGTCAGTGATGCCATCCAACCATCTTATCCTCTGTCATCCCCTTCTCCTGCCCTCTTTCCCAGCCTCAGGGTCTTTTCAGATGAGTCAGCTCTTCGCATCAGATGGCCAAAGTATTGAAGTTTCAGCTTCAACATCAGTCCTTCCAAAGAAAACCCAGGACTGATCTCCTTTATGATGGACTTGTTGGATCTCCTTGCAGTCCAAGGGACTCTCAAGAGTCTTCTCCAACACCATAGTTCAAAAGCATCAATTCTTCGATGCTCAGCTATCTTTATAGTCCAACTCTCACATCCATACATGACTACTGGAAAAACCATAGCCTTGACTTAGATGGGCCTTTGTTGACAAAGCAATGTCTCTGTTTTTAATATCCTATCTAGGTTGGTCATAACTTTTCTTCCAAGGAGTAAGCGTTTTTAATTTCATGGCTGCAATCACCATCTGCAGTGATTTTGGAGCCCAGAAAAATAAAGTTTCTCACTGTTTCCACTGTTTCCCCATCTATTTCCCATGACGTGATGAGACCAGATGCCATGATCTTAGTTTTCTGAATGTTGAGCTTTATGCCAACTTTTTCACTCTCCTCTATTCTGCCATAAGGGTATTGTCATCTGCATATCTGAGGTTATTGATATTTCTCCCGGCAATCTTGATTCCTGCTTGTGCTTCATTCAGCCCAGCATTTCTCATGATGTACTCTGCATATGAGTTAAACAAGCAGGGTGACAATATACAGCCTTGACATATTCCTTTCCCGATTTGGAACCAGTTTGTTGTTCCATGTCATGTTCTAACTGTTGCTTCCTGACCTGCATACAGGTTTCTTAAGGGGCAGATCAGATGGTCTGGTATTCCCATCTCTTTCAGAATTTTCTGTAGTTTATTGTGATCCACCTAGTCAAAGGCTTTGGCAGAGTCAATAAATCAGAAATAGATGTTTTTCTAGAACTCTTGCTTTTCGATGATCCAGTGGATTCTGGCAATTTGATCTCTGGTTCCTCTGCCTTTTCTAAAACCAGCTTGAACATCTGGAAGTTTACGGTTCACGTATTTCTGAAGCCTGGCTTGGAGAATTTTAAGCATCACTTTACTAGTGTGTGAGATGAGTGCAATTGTGCAGTAGTGATGTTAAAGTGTTGCAATTTTAAATCATCAAGGAAAGTTCTCTTTGATGTATTGACATTGCAAACATTAAAAGGAGGAAAAACACGGTCCATAAATATCTGAGGGAAATCACTGTAGGTAGAGGGATGGGTCTATGTGAGGACCTTGAATATAAATGTTCCAGGAACAGCAGGAGTCCTATGTGGCTGAAGCAGAATGAACAGGGGTGGAAGGAAGAAGTAATAGAAGACACCGAGATGTGACCAGGAGCCAGATCATGTACAGACAACGATGATTGTTGGGAGTGTGGCTCTGCTCTGAGTCAAACAGGGAACCCTTGAAGAGTTTTCAGCTAAAAGTGATGGTCAGGTTTTAACTGGCTCATTCTGTTGGGTGGCCAGAATAAATAGACCAGAATAAAAGCAAAAAGACCAGTTAGGAGGCTGGGGCAATAATGCTTGCGGCTTATAATGAGTCACTGTGTTGAGACTGGGAGGTGTTGTCAAATTCTGGATGTGTTTTCCAGCTCAGTCCAGGAGGACTTCCTGATAGAATGGATATGAAATACAGGAGAGTAGGCAAAGGAGAATCTGGCTGTTTTTATATTAGTAACTTTAAACAGAGGGTCATCACCAACTCAAATGAGGGAAGCTGCAAGAAAAACAGGTAGAAGGAAAGTGGAGACTCTCCAAAGTTCAGTTTTGAATATGTTAACTAATTCATGCTAAAATCTTACAGTGGTTATATAAGACACATGAGGATGCAAAGCACATGAGGCTGCAAAGCAGAAGTACTTGTTTCTGAGTCAGAAAGAACAAACTTGAGCTAGGTCATTGTCTTAATGAAAGTCCTAAACAAAACAAAACTCTCTCTTACTTTTGGATTCCATCAACTATGCTATTCTTCTAACGACCTCACCTCCTGGGCAATCTGACTTCCACATTTCATTCCAGGTCTTTTACTTAAAGTCATCTTGTATTTTTTTCTTTCTCTGAAATCCTACAAAACCACCTGTTACTTTGCACTCTTGGAACACAAAATCCAGCACTCCACTTGAATCTTCTCTGCCAGTGCGCATTTGTTTTCTAGTAGTTTCTAGAAAGTTTTTCTAGTAGTTTCTCTAGTAGTTTCTTGTACCCACCATTACCTTCCCATCTAAGACTCCTTGAGAACAAAAGTACTTGCCCAGCATCCTTTCTAGTTCCTTTGGGTCCCTTTATAGTCTTCTTATCACTGGTTTTGCTCTATGCCAGGCTTCTAGCATGTATCACAAATAGAGAGTCAAATCAGATCCAACTTCTCAGAGTCTCTCACCCTGCTCCACGCCTCTTCCTCCCAGGCGCTGGCTATTTCTTGGCTGCCTTTGTGCCTCGGTAGTGGGGGCTGCGCACTAGCCATGCTATTCAGTCACCAGGGCCAGGCAGGCGTAGCCCAGAGTCTCCAGTAGCTTCTGCCATGCCACACCACAGTGTGGGTCTGGCTACCCCTTAACACCTAGAGGGATGATGCAACCTGAGATGCAGAGCATCCTTCTCCCTAAAAGAGAATTTTAGCCTGTGGGAGTCAGGAGATGGGAAGAACCCAGGAAGATACCTTCTCTACCTCTCCCTCCCTCTAGTGGACTGCTTTACATTTTGTTTTTAATTAAACTTTATTTTAAGATAATTGTAGCTGGAAGAAATAATACAGAGAGCCTTCTTGTACCCTCTCACCCAGCCTTCCCCAGTGGTAACATCTTCATATAATGTCACAACCAGGAAACTGACGTTGATACCATACAATGACTTTATTCAGATTTCCAACACTCCAGAAATCATTCCAAGTAGACCTGAAGGATGCACTGGCCGATAGATCAGCTAATTTTCTGAGAACAATAAAATATAACATATGTCAATTCATGACAGATTTTGAGGAAGTCTTCCATTAAAAGACCTATTTAACTTCATATACAACCCAGAATTTTCCAAACATACAGGACTGTGGAATGCATTCTTTTTTTTTATTTCTATTTTTACTTTATTTTGCTTTACAATACTGTATTGGTTTTGCCATACATTGACATGAATCAGCCACGAGTGTACATGAGTTCCCAATCCTGAATCCCCTCCCACTTCCCACTCCATATCAACTCTCTGGATCATCCCCGTGCACCAGCCCCAAGCTTTCTGTATCCTGTATGGAACCTAGAGACACAATATATTTAATATCATCCTGGCGCACACATTTTGGGAATATGTGCTTTGAACTACTCTAAAGAGTCACAGTCTAAAGATACCTGAGAGGAGCAGCCAGGAGCCTCCACCACACTCCCAGTTTCTTTGCTTTCACTCCGCTTCTTCCAGTCTGCCCCAGCAGCTCTGCAGGAGAATGAGAGGTGGGCAGCAGAAGCATGGGCCAGGCCTAGGCACTGCTGGTTGTGAGCCTCTCAGATTCTCCACTGAAGCAAAGTGCTGTGAGGCAGCATTGCCTGGAAGTGCAAGAATGAATATTTAGACCTGATTTACATGCTTCTGACAGTTGCTATGTTTATGGGCATCGTTCAAAGAGTAGTTGCAAAACTTCTGGGAAAGAATTAGGATTCTGTCTGCCTTTTGGCAGAGTTCTGCACTTTTACTACAACCACTGTGAACAGATGGATGAGGACGGATGTGGGTTCATGGGAACTCCAAAAGAAAGGTTGGTGGCACCTTTGATCTTTTTTCTGTATAACATCCAGTGTGGACCATCTTTCACGTTGATGCCTACCCTGGCTGTGGACCATCTTTCACGTTGATACCTACCCTGGCTGGCGTCCTATGGCTCCCACTACAACACAAAAGCATGACAACAGGGGAGCTTCACCAAAAAGAACATAGAAAACTTGTTTGTACTGGACCATGGATTATCCCAGTGGCCATCAGTATTTTCCACAAGGGTCATGACATGTAGAAGAACCACTCATCTTTGAGAAAGCATTTGTGATTTATCTCATCACAGGTACTTTTTCTCACCTGGATTCGATCACTAAATATTTGGTTGCTGATTGGAGGTAGACATTTAGTTTTAGGTAACTCTGGATTTGGGTAAAACATTAAATGTTCTTCCTCAATTCCTCCTCAATCTTATGTATTAAACCAGGAGTGGCTTCTAAGGACATTTTAGGTCTTCTGACCACCGGCTGATAAAGTGTTCATGATTTGTAGTGTGTACATAGAGTATTATAACAGGTCCCACCATAGGATGTTTTCAAGTAATTATTTAAAGAAAGCATTCATTGAGAAAAAAACAGCAGCATTCTTAAGGTTCTGCTCACCAGAAACACAAATCTGAGACTATCATCCTATATACTTAGCTTCTCTCTTCAGTAATAGTGGCCAGTGGTGTTACAATCTGCTGAGACCTCATTCTGTGCTTCACTTTGTATACCTTAAAAGCTATCCAAGCATGTTCCTGTTTATTGTCTAAAGCAGTAACAGTCAGCATTTATTTGGTGCTTGCTTACTGACACTTTCTCATGTACTACACAGAGGAAAATCTTTTAATTTCCACAAGTATTTGTGTGAGACACCAGAATTATCCCTATTTTGCAAATTAGGGAACTAGGCCACCAAGAGACTAATGTCATAGTCGGATGTTGCAGAACCAGGATTTAAATCCACGTGTTGTGACCCAGAATCTGTGTCGTTACCTACAATGCCAAAGAGGCTCTTAGGTAACTGCAAGAGGCTATATACAACATAAAAAAAAATAATGTTCAACAATTCAGGCAGTCTGTGAGATTAGGCAGCAGTGCTTTACTCCTTATTCTACATAGGAGGAACCAAGTTTCAGTATAATTAAATGACCAGCCCCAGATTGCCTAAGTAGCAAGTGATTAAAACCAGACTTAAACTCTGGTGTTTTTGTGGAAATTCCATTCACTTCCTGGTATGCCACCTTGCCTCCTTTTTCTGCTTTCTTTTTACCTAATCTCTGTGTTCTTCAATTCTTGTCAAATTGAGGTTCAGAGTTACCATAGACCCACTACCTTGAGCCCTTTTCCAGGACCACAGAAATGCCTTAATGCACAGTCAAAAAAAGAGATGATCGGAAATCTGCCTCAACTGGGGGAAATCTTGACAACAGAAACCACATCTAATAACACACCTTAGGGTGAAATAAGAAAATCTAGTGCCAGTAGCAGCTAGAACTCCAAGATACTGTACTACCAAATGCTGGAGTGTGACAGGGCAAATATACTGTAGGAATTTTAAAAAGAGAAGGTCCTTGTGAGCAGAGATGACCAAGGATGAGATCACATGGGAGACACAGAATGATGTGTAGACCTCATACTGGATGATTAGAAGAGGTGGAAAAGAGAAGCATTCCATCTCAGAATTGCATTTACCAGATTGTCAGGCTGAGAGGGTATGGCTATGTATCACCTTAATATTCTATTGGCCTATTTTTGTTGTTGTTTAGTCACTGTCTCGGGGAAGGCAATGGCACCCCACTCCAGTACTCTTGCCTGGAAAATCCCATGGACGGAGGAGCCTGGTGGGCTGCAGTCCATGGGGTTGCTAAGAGATGGACACGACTGAGCGACTTCACTTTCACTTTTCACTTTCATGCATTGGAGAAGGAAATGGCAACCCACTCCAGTGTTCTTGCCTGGAGAATCCCAGGGATGGGGAAACCCGGTGGGCTGCCATCTGTGGGGTGGCACAGAGTGGGACACGACTGAAGCAACTTAGCAGCAGCAGCAGCAGCAGTCACTGTCTTGCCTGACTCATTTTTGAACCCATGAACTGTAGCCTGCCAGGCTCATTTATCCATGGGAATGCCCAGGCAACAATCCTGCAGCCGGTTGCCACTTCCTTCTCCAGGGGATCTTCCTGACCCAAGGATCAAACCTGCATCTCCTGCATTAGTAGGCAGATTCTTTATCACTGAGCCACTGGGGACACTCATTGGACCATTTACTATGATTCAAATTACCGTCAAACTCCCTGGTACTCTAGTCGAGGCAGATCTGAATATAGATCTAATATGGCAGCCACAGATGAAACAGAGCAGCATTTTCTGACAGGGAAAGACTACTGATCGGGGTCATGGACCATAGCCCTCATGACAGTAATTAGCCCCTTGGTATTTCACTTAAATCGGCCCTTTCCCTTTGTGTGTTAAGCATTATTTCATATTCTATTATCAGTGTCTGTTTGCATTGGGTGCAGTTGTTTCATTATTAATGTAAAGAAGGAATTCAGAATTTCATGATTAATTTTAATGTAGATCTTCCTTCTGTAAATAATTGATGAGAGAGATGATCAGAGCAATACCAAAACAGGAACTGATATTCTTGCTGTCAACTCTTATCTTCTCAGTTGCTCTCATTTTCAAATCCCCCTGAGAACCTTCATTTGGTTGCAGATGTTTTGTATTCCCCGACTTCTTGTCACTTAGTGCTTTGGTTATAAGGCTACAAATCCTACAATAGCTTCATAAAGAAAATGAAACACCATTTTCCCATTTTTCTCCAACTATTTATAGAAAGAAAACCTGAGGCAGCAGAAATAAAGTTATTTCTATCCTCCTGGGGTGCAGAGACCAGTCGTAAATGAGTTAGGAGAAATCCAAGAAAGGAAAACAACTTGCATCTATATAGCCCATTACACAATGCTTTTAAAATTAAAAACCAATGTGCCAGGGCTCGTTTCTCAGTAAACTGTATGATATCCCTTTCACTCTTCCTCTCTTGCTGGGCCATCCTCCCTTTTTTGTTAAATTTGTAATCACATGGCCTGTTACATTTGCTAGAATATCTAGCAAATGCTCCAGGCATTGCTGTGGGAAGAAAACAAGATGGCCAGTCTCTCAGTGCTACTGGGCACAACATTCTTCAAAAGCATAATTAAATTTTTTCTGATAGAAGATTAAAGTGGGTTAGAAGTCAGGAACTATACTCCTTCAGAGCTAATGGTAGGAATGACTTGAGAGGTATATAACAGACAACTTCAGTATCCTATTCTGGGCTTTCCAGAACAAGTGTTTGTCTCATTTGACTTTGGATCTTGTCTTGGGACCTCTTTGGGGCTTTCTTGTCCTCATTCTTGTATTAGATCTACTTGTCTATCTACTGCTCCTGGTACAACTTACAACAAAGCAGGAATAACAGGAAAAACTAGATTTATAGGTGTGATGCATTGATATTGGTGTTTAACGAGGGAAATGAGCTATGGAGCAGGGGCAAGGCCTCATGGGTCTCCGGCTTGGGATTTGTTTGCAACAATTAATTCTCCCTGCCCCTTCCACCTTTGTCTGTTCATGCATCTGTTCCTACTCATATGGTTTATGAGGAGTCTGGATCCACAGGGAAATCCTACGTGCGAGCTGTCAGTCCCAACCACAGGCGGTTACAAGGCCTTGTGTGGTGGGCCTCATGGGAAAGCTACCACCCCCATAAAAATACACACCAGACTTTGGTACAAAGCCAGTGCACTGCAGTTTTGTTGGAAGAGCTGCAGTCAAGGACTCAGCCCCTCAGCCCTCCAGGCCAGCTGTGCTCCTAGGTACAGAATGTCAGCATCTCAAACTCAGGTCCCTCCATTAAAGAAACTACTGGCAGCCCTGGCTGAGGCACCTACACCACCTCCTTCACAGGGACCTTGACCAAGTTACTTTTCTCCCATCTGGCTAGTCCCTTTCTACTTCTAGCCCCTTGCTCTGCCTTCTCCTGCTCCCCTGGCTTCCTAAAAGGGCAGAGACCTTTGGTTTGATGCTCCTTGGCTGTGAGATAATCTCCCATCTGCACATGTGCCTCCTGACCACGTGCCTTTCTAGGGGAAAAATGGAATATTGAGGAGCCAGCGCCCTTTTCTCTGTCTCTTACCTGCATTGTCACCCTAAGGGAATGAAGACTTTCTGATTACTTTCAGCTGACTTGGCTCATCGCCCTAAGTCACCACCTTCATACCTTGACATATTGTCTCAGTAAGGAGGATGGTCATTTGAGCACCATGCCACTTTGGAAGAGCAGAAACCCAGGCCTGCTCTTACAGCACTTCCCCAATGCCAGCAAACTGTTTCCAAATCACTCTTCAGTTCACAGGGTCCTTTTCTTTAGCCCTAGATACACTGGCTGAGCTCACCCAGTGGATCAAACAAGAAACCCAACAAAAAGTTTCCAAGAACATGAAGGAGCAGTTCCCTAACCGCTCATGATCCTCTGACAAGGAGACCAGAGAGCAGTGGAGGCCCAGCTGAGCTGTGTCCAATAGTTGTTGTTATCTTTCAACAGGCCCCTGGTGCTGGTGAGATGCCCAGTAGCACAGGAAGTTGCTGGGACTCAAGCCTTTGGTGAAAGAGAAAGCTGTGCTCTAGGACCGCTTCATTCAGGGGCCCTATCACAATAAACTGTGAAAGATTCTGAGAGAGATGGGGAACACCAGACCACCTGACCTGCCTCTTGAGAAATCTGTGTGCAGGTCAGGAAGCAACAGTTAGAACTGGACATGGAACAACAGACTGGTTCCAGATTGGGAAAGGAGTACGTCAAGGCTGTGTATTGTCACCCTGCTTATTTAACTTATATGCAGAGGACATCATGAGAAATGCTGGACTGGAAGAAACACAAGCTGGAATCAAGATTGCTGGGAGAAATATCAATAACCTCAGATATGCAGATAGTGAAAGTGGCAGAAAGTGAAGAGGAATTAAAAACCCTCTTGATGAAAGTGAAAGATGAGAGTGAAAAAGTTGGATTAAAGCTCAACATTCAGAAAACGAAGATCATGGCATCTGGTCCCATCACTTCATGGGAAATAGATGGGGAAACAGTGGAAACAGTGTCAGACTTTATTTTGTGGGGCTCCAAAATCATTGCAGATGGTGACTGCAGCCATGAAATTAAAAGACGCTTACTCCTTGGAAGGAAAGTTATGACCAACCTAGATAGCATATTCAAAAGCAGAGACATTACTTTGCTGACTGAAGTCCATCTAGTCAAGGCTATGGTTTTTCCAGTAGTCATGTATGGATGTGAGAATTGGACTGTGAAGAAAGCTGAGTGCCGAAGAATTGATGCTTTTAAACTGTTTTGTTGGAGAAGACTCTTGAGAGTCCCTTGGACTGCAAAGAGATCCAACCAGTCCATTCTAAAGAAGATCAGTCCTGGGTGTTCTTTGGAAGGAATGATGCTAAAGCTGAAACTCCAGTACTTTGGCCACCTCATGCGAAGAGTTGACTCATTGGAAAAGACTCTGATGCTGGGAGGGATTGGGGGCAGGAGGAGAAGGGGGACGAACGAGGATGAGATGGCTGGAGGTATCACTGACTCGATGGAGGTGAATCTGAGTGAACTCCAGGAGTTGATGGTGGACAGGGAGGCCTGGCGTGCTGCGATTCATGGGGTCGCAAAGAGTCGGACACGACTGAGCGACTGAACTGAAGAGCCCTTGGAGGTTTGGTTAGTCCACATCATATCATGGGCTTCCCTCATAGCTCAGTCGGTAAAGAATCTGCCTGTAATGCAGGAGACCTAGGTTCGATTTCTGGGCCAGGAAAATCCCCTGGAGAAGGAAATGGCAACCCACTCCAGTATTCTTGCCTGGAGAATCCCATGGACAGAGGAACCTAGTGAGCTACAGCCCATAGAACTGCAGAGTTGGACCCGACTTAGTGACTAAACCACCACCACATCACACCATGCCTGCATGATAAAGGAAGTCATCTTGTTAAGCTTAGGGAAGTAGTGCAGCCTCTTGTGGGCGGTGTTGTTACAGAGGTCTTCAGAGTACCCTGAGAGTGGCCACCACCACCGAGATGGCACAACTCTCCCGGAAGCAGCAGCAGTGGCAACCAGGCTGGCACAGTCTCCACTTGGCCCAGCAGGTGGACAGGGCCATTGGCTTCCCTGAGGCTCCATTGTGCCACAGGGCGGAAGCTCCTCACATTCACCTCCAAGATCATCAGCAGAGAGGGGCGATGTAAGGGTAGGGCTTTCCCCACCCAAAGCTGTGCAGCTCTAGTTGTCGGTAGGAAATATGTGCTATCTAACTGTGGGCTTTTGAGTGTCAACAACCCCCCTCCCCCCACCCCATGGAAACTGGGGCTGCACCCAAACTAGCCCTCCCTGCCCCACCACCAGGAGTCCCAGCTAGGAAAGAGCTGCCTGATTGCCCGCCCTGAGCATGGTCCATCCAGTTCTCCACTCATGCCCTCCCCAGGTAATGTATGGCCAGGGACCAGGCCATTGAGGCCCAACGGGTTTTTTTTAGGGTTTTTATGTGAAGGGCCTCTATGATTGACGCAGATACTACTCCATGTGCCTCACCCAATGAGCCTGAAGATGTCAGCCCTGCCAACCTTTATTTAGGCCTTTCAGCCTTCACAAATAAACAAGACTCGGCTGACCTTCTTGGGCCTTGGGCACATTGTTGCGTAGGTGGCTATAATCCCTGCATCCTCTGGTACCAGGATGAGGGGAGAAAAGATTATGCTCCCGAGTTTTAGAACTGAGGCCATCACCACTGGAACCATTGCCCAGGACCAGCCATGGGTAGTGGGTTCCCTCAGGGCCCACAGTCTCCATTGTTATGGCTCCTACTACTTTTTTGTTGTAGATATATATCTCTACATTTTTCTCACCTTCATCACTAAAGCCTGATGGAAAATCTTTGCAGTTAGGGTCATCATAGTGGGGAATGTGGAAGACCGTGGCCCTGACTCTGCTCTGAGACTAATGAATTGGTCCTTTGGTTGGGCTAATAAAACATCTGGGCATATTAAACCAGCCCCTTGTGGGGATGAGACATTTGGATAAAAATTAGATTTGCCTCTTCCATAGTTTCTGTTGCCCATGTGGATGCTTATCAGAAAAGCCCTTATGTTAACGAAGCAGACTTCTTGAGCCAGTTAAATCTAGAAACCTAGTTATAGTCCACCCCAGGGCAAGCAGATGAACAGTTAGTTGCCTTCTGGATCCATGAGAGGAAGACCCAGGGAAATCTGACGTTGTCCTAAGACTGGGTTTGTATGCATGGACTATCTTTGTCATCAGAAGTTGCGAAAACAACACGGAGAGCTGTCCCATCTTCCAGACCGTAGCATAGGCTAAAAATTCTGTCTCAAGGACAGATCTTTGAGCCAGTCGACCAATACTCTCAGTGTTTAATGAGTCTGAGTCATAGACTAGGCACCTTAAGCTTCTCACTTGGACTGTCCCTAAAGTATCAAGATGTGGAACTGAGGGTCCAGCTTGAGGTCAAAAGCCTGTGTGTGATCCTCAGGCCTGACCACAAACAATATAAGGCTTTGCCTAGCACACTTCATGGGAGGAAATTCCCACCAGGTGCCAGGCTTGGTACACAGTCATGCGCTGCAGCCATGCACTTCTTGGGAGTTGTGGTCAAGGACACAGCCTCAGACCAATTTGCTTATATGCATTGCTGCATTCCTAGCCCAGGGACCTCTGTTCAGAAGCCTCCTTATCAGGGGCTTTGGTTGAGGTACTTTTCTGCACTTAGACTTGAGATAGGAAGGGGGCAGGGAACAACTTTAAGAGAATCATATAGCCCAAAGACACAACATAAACTGGTTAGCATCATCTAGGTCCAAGATGGCAGACCAGTCAACTTCCGCTAGGTCTTGAGCCTCAGTACACGCACATTCATCATAATTCATCAGCATATGCTAAATGACAGTTCTGAGGCAGACAATAAAAGGCCAGAAATGGGTGGGACCCAGTTCCCAGAAATCCCCACTGCTTCCCCAAAATAGCTGGAGTCCTGCCAATAGCCTATGAAATTACCCATCCTTACAAAAACTGACAATGCCATGCCTCTTGCCTCTCACCTTCCTAGATGGCTCACACTCTGCCTGTGGAGTGTGTATCTTCCTGAATAAACCTTCTTTTTCTTTAGTATGCCTCATTTCTGAATTCGTTGCTATGCAAAGCCAAGAAGCCACACTTGGCCCTTGGACTCACCTGGGACCTGGGATATGAACACCCTCCCCCAGCCCCACTCTCTTTCCTGTAATAACTCAGTACTCTTCCACTCCTAGCCCTTCCCCTCTCTCTATTCCCTAACCCCTAATTCATGAAAAGGCAGCAGCCTTAACAGATGTTTTTCAGCAGTAAGAGATATGCCTTCCACACTTCCCCTGACCTGCCTGTGCTAAGTGTCAATAGACATGCCCCCGCCCCGATGCAGTGCTATTCTGCGGGGGGACATGGAAGTCCGAGTGCCTTTGCCACTTGCCTGCACTATTGCTGTAACAGTAGCTTGTCACTGTCAGTTTGGCTGGCTGTCTTTATTTACCATCTTCAGGTCTGATTGCCCAG
This sequence comes from Nanger dama, assembly GCA_917880005.1. Classification (NCBI taxonomy): domain Eukaryota; kingdom Metazoa; phylum Chordata; class Mammalia; order Artiodactyla; family Bovidae; genus Nanger; species Nanger dama. The sequence continues at coordinate 4,037,603 of CAKJTW010000085.1, read as the reverse complement.
CAATTTGTTCCTGTATAATAGTTCCCATCACTCAAGATATGATCATAATTTATTTGATAAAATGGATATAAATAATAATTTTTAATAGATATGCTTTTATTGAGCAACTATTATGCTCTGTGCTTATTTGCTCAGTCGTGTCCGATTCTGCAACCCTGTGGACTGCAGCCCACCAGGCTCCTCTATCCATAGGGATTCTCCAGGCAAGAGTACTGGAGTGGGTTGCCATGCCCTTCTCTAGGATTATGCTCTAGATGTTAAAAGAATAGTGATAATTTGTCAGTAACAAATTAGACATTACCAGACTAGTACAAACAAGGAAAGAATCAAGTATGACCAGAAATAAATTTAATAACATAGAGCAAGGGAAATACAGAGACTCAGTGATGGGATACATAAATGAACTGGGGAGATAAAAATGCTTCCCAGATAAGGTTAGAATGCCATGGAAAGAAAGTGAGGTAGGAAAATTGTTCTGGTCATAGGGAAAATTAAGTGTGGGAATGAGACATAAAAGAGACCATAACATTTTACAAAACTATTTTGTGTATTTGTTGCTATCTATGTTGTATAAAATGTCATGCTTCCCTTCATATATATGTATATAGCTGGGATGCAGAGTTCCAGGGAGAAAGCAGTGAGCTGAATATAAAGAGATAGATGAGTTGATATCAGGAAAGTTTATACTGTGGTGAAGATTTCAGTGTGACGTTTCAATCCATAATGTTACAAAGAATGCCTCAAATTATAGATACTAAAGTTTTTTAATATACCAACTCACTTGATCCTCACAAACTCCCTTTCAGGATGATAGTATAGGAAATACTATAACACTTTCCTTCTCTTTTTAAAACCTGTTTATTTTATATTGGGGTATACCTGATTAACAATGCTGTGATAATTTCAGGTTAACAGCAAAGGAATTCAGCCATACATATACATATATCCATTCTCCCTCAAACTCCCCTCCTATCCAGGCTGCCACATATTATTGAGCAGAGTTCACTGTGTTATACAGTAGGTCCCTATTGATTATTAATTTTAAATATAGCAGTGTGTAGGGGAAGGGATATTTAGGGAGTTTGGGATGGTCATATACACACTACTATAACACATTGTTATAGAAAGAAAAAGTTAGATATCCAGGAAAATGTGTGAAAATATGTGACCTGCATGACCTCCACGCAGTCACAAAGCTAATAAATGGTGAAGCTAAAAATCCAGCCCAAGTCTCCGTATTTCTAAACCAGTGTTCATTCATTGTCCCATGTTACATTGCTTTCCCTAATCTGATACAGGTTTGAAGAGATCCTTCTGACTTCTAGAGCATGAAGAAGGGCAATTTTTCTAGATTCCTTGTATGTCACTAAGAAAACAACTCTACAACTCTTTTTAAACTTTGGATTTCTGGTGAGGATAGGGAAGACTGGCAGAGTCTCTACTGTTCTACCTCATTTCTACCACCACTTGCGGCTATATTCTCTGTGGGTCTTTTATTCTAATAGTGCCCGTTGGGCTATTAGAAATGAGAGCCACATCGATTACTCCTGATTTCTCCCTTCTCTTCTCCTCTAATAGCTGGATTGCTGGAGTAGAATTACTTAATCTCTCTGTGCCCACAAGAGTAGAGTCAAATTTAGTAACATATTATCAGAGGGTCATTGATTATTTGCAAATTCAATAGGATTTAGATGACGGAGTAGTTGAGGGCAATACCTTCAACTTTTTTGGCTATAGCTCAGCTGGTAAAGAACCTGCCTGCCAATGCAAGAGATACACAAGATGGGGGTTTGATCCCTGGATTGGGAAGATTCCCTGGAGAAGGAAATGACAACCCGCTCTAGTATTCTTGCCTGGAAAATTCCATGGACAAAGGAGCCTGGTGGGCTACAGTCCATGGGATCGCAAGGAGTCAGACATGACTGAGGACATGTATCATGCATCATATACTAAGAAAAGGACCTTACATGATGATCTAGTATATCCCTGTTGGCCCTTGATAACTGTTCTGAGATTTACTAAACCTGAAGTTGTGTTACTCAAATCTGCAGTATTCACCTACAGGTGTGCAAAAGGAATTTATTATTCTACCTTACAAAAATGTCATTCAGCTGAGATCATCAAACTGAATGTCGAGTATGAGGTAGGAAGTAAACCAGAAGATGTTGCCACAGTGGCGATACGTGAGGACCTCTGCTTTTGTGAGAAGAAGGACTAGTGAAAGAAACACAAAGACATACACAGAGAATTTCAATTAAATGTGATAAGTGAATGTTATCAGAATGCACAGGGTGCTGTGCTATGCAAACAGAACAGAATCCCAGGATTGGATTTCAAAATAGGCTTCCTTGAAGAGAACATGCTGGAGCTGAATCTTGAATAATCATGAATAACCAAGCGAAAACAAATGAGACATTTTGCAACAAAGAGGCATTCAAAAATTTATTATTGACTTATACAGCCATCCATGGACAAGGGTGTAGTTCAGGAAAAAAAAACAAACTTGGTGAGGCTCTTGACTCATTAATGTTTTATTCCAATTAAATATGAAGTATCAGGATCAACCACAGAAGCTCAAAAGGAAAAAAGGTACAGACAAGGTGCCCAGATGGGCTATATGGGAAGGAGGATGGGGTACTAAAACCTGGAAACTAAGAACAACAAGCATTTGTTATTTTTACACTTTTTTTTTTTTTTTTTTTTTGAGTCAGGAATCTGAGAGCTGTTCAGCAGGGTGGCTCTGGCTCAAGGTCTCTCATAAGGTTGTAGTTTTGATTGATAATCGGCTGGGGCTGCAGTCATCTGAGGGTTCTCTGAGGACAATCCGATGTGCTGCTCACTCACCAGGCCACTGGCAGGCTTAGCTCCTTGCTACCTGCTCCTCCCCATGTGGGAAGTTTCCATATGGGCAGAGTGTTCTCACACTGTGACAGCTGGCTTCTCCCAGAGTGAATGATCCAAGAGAGAACACTGATGCCCATGAAAGCCACAGTCCTTACAGCCTAATCTCAGAAGTGATATACCATAATTCCCCCGTGTGTTATCAGTCACACAGACCAATCTTGGCACAACTCAAAACGTGATGCAGAGACTAAAGAGCAGAATTTGGGGAATATGGGAGGCTGTTTTGGAGGCTGGCTGCTGCAGTGAACTTTCCAGACCTGTTCAGCACAGTGCTGACTAAAGCCTAACTAGGTTACAATTAATAGAGAACAAGAGGTGAAAAAGGAGAGATAAACAGTGTGGATAAGGCTCTCACGATGCTCTACAGAGGAGGGGAGCAAAGTCATGAGACAGTAACTAAAGGAAGAGCTGGCATCAAAAGACACTCATTTGTTTTCCCCTTTCTTCAGCATCGTCCCTAGGATTGATCCAGCAGAGCAAGTTTTGGAGGCTTGAAATCAGAGAGATGAAATACCTGTTTCCAAAATAACTGAGTTAGTTGTCAGCAGAGGTGACTTCAAGTTCTTGGTCTGTACTAGCTAACTGACCTTAAGCAAATGACTTGGCTTCTTGGAACACTGTTAAATAATTGATAAAATGTAAATGATACTGCATCCTCTTCAAATCCTATTATATGGCTCAATTGATACTATGTGTGTGAAAGTGCTTTGTGAACAGGAACAAGCTCCCCTCCTGTGAGGAAAGCCAGCAGCTATTCATCCCCGTATTTTTACCAGTACTCATTTCCCTAGGAGGGATTTAGCTTTGTCCATAGGTACTCCCTCTGCCAGCTCATCCTAAAGGAGATCAGTCCTGGGTTGTTGAGGGCCAGTGTGAGGAACTCCACCCATGGCAAAGGTCATGAGGAAAAAGAAGCTTGGCATACGCAAAGGCGTGATCAAGCCTCAGAAAATCCCCTGTTCCTGAGCATCTACCCCAAAACCAGAGTACTTTACGGGGAGCTCTCCCCATAACCGTTTCTCTCCGAGAAGGAGTAAACGTGCAGCTCCAAGGCAGTAAAAATTCCTGGGAGTGACTAGAGTGTTTCAACTTATGGGACTCTTCTGAAGGTTATCTAGCCTGCCTGTATAGGTTCCTTCGGCCACAACAGCCCTCCAACCTCGAGAGGCATGAGATGTTTTGACTTACTAAAGGCAAATTCTTGTGGAAAGTTAGAAATTATTAGCATAGTGGGTTGGTTGGGAATTATATTCATAAAGGGTTTCTTCATTTGTTGTGTCAGTAATTGCTGCTAATTCCCTGCCCTAGGTGGGACAAGGGCGTCTCAGGTTAAACCTCTCTGCGGACACATGATGGTTTACTACCTCTCAACCATAAACAGCACAGAGAGTTTTGGAGTATTCTGAGAATCTTAATTAACATGGGACTTTTTCTTGTTGGTTGCCGCCAGGCCTCCATATCCTTTAGGTACCTGGGAATATATTAATCAATGTATTTGGAATATAGAAAAGGAAATATAGTAGTTTTTGATGTTAGAGAAATAAGTATTAACCTCAATATTAGACTTTTTGAGTTAATGAATTTTCTCTCTTGTAATAGATCACTGTACTTTGTTATAAATCACTGTGTCCTTGCTATGTAAAAATGTAACTTGTCACTATCTTAAGACTAAGTAGATCTTAAGAGGAACATTGGTGAAAGGATTTTCATTTGTTGGACTGATGTTTGCTGCTAAAATCTTCATACTCCCTGCCCTTATAATGAATATAACTAGCATATAGGAGAAATAAGTATTAACCCATAGGAGAAATAAGTATTAAACTCTAAGCATATAGGAGAAATAAGTATTAACCCATAGGAGAAATAGGTATTAACCTTTAAGCATATAGGAGAAATAAGTATTAACCTATAGGAGAAATAAGTATTAACCTTTAAGATTAATCATATTAACCTTGGGTTAAATAAATTCCTTTCTTGATTGTAACTCATTACACCCTCACGCTATAGGAATGTGACTTTATTTGGAGGGTGGTGCTGGTTTAAGGAAAAACACCCTTGAAAAAAATAAGTTTTCTGGTTATCAGAAAGAAAGGGTTGTAAATGTCAGAAGGCAGAAATGGCTTGAAGATGATGTAAAACCCCTAAGATTTTTTTTTATGTAAAGCACATGATTTTGATAAAGGTCAGGACTGCTGACCCCCATATGACTCTGTATTCATCCCTATATGTAACAAAAGGTATATAAGAAAATCGGAAAAATAAAGAAATCGGATCAGTTCCGGAAAGTCTGATTCCCTCATGTCGTTCCTTTCTGCTCCCCAATTTTCTGGCTGAATTCCCATCTGGAGCGTAGGTGCCCACCATTCAGATGGTGCAAATTCCTTGTCCGGAATTTTATTGGTACCCCACGCAAGCCAAGTTATTCAGCCCCTTTCTCTCTCTCCTACTATTTTCTGGCCGAATTCCCATCTGGTGCATAGGACCCACCAAGTGTACTAAGTTTGCCTGGGCTTCTAAGATCAGACCGGGGGGCCTCAGTGCCTCCTCTCCTTCAGGAGAATGGGAAGACGCCTGCGACCTTCGTAGGTGGTGATTGGTACCTTGTGTTAACCAAGTTATTTGGGCTCTTTTCTCTGCTAAATTCCTAGTCCCTCTCTATCTGTAATTAAATAAGTTTTTCCTAGGACGCCTACTCCACCCCCACCTTCAAATCACCCTGGATCCACCGGGGCTGGACCCCAGCACTGGGTGTTCATTGAAAGGACTGATCCTGAAGCTGAAACTCCAATACTTTGGCCACCTCATGCGAAGAGTTGACTCATTGGAAAAGACCCTGAGCTGGAAGTGATCGGGGGCAGGAGAAGAAGGGGATGACAGAGGATGAGATGGCTGGATGGCATCACTGACTCAATGGACATGGGTTTGGGTGAACTCCAGGAGTTGGTGATGGCCAGGGAGGCCTGGCGTGTTGCGGTTCATGGAGTCACAATGAGTCGAACATGACTGAACGACTGAACTGAACTCCCTCTGCACAGAAAATCTATGTTTTGATCATCCAGTTTTAGATGAAAATAGTTGTAGCACAGGGCTCTTTGCTCATCTCACAGTATAACTAAATGTGCTCCTAGTACTTTTCATAGAATAAAATTTCAGATCCACCATACCCAATTTCTAAAATGTGACTAAAATTTACTCTGTATGAGCATTGACCAAAGGCTTTGCAGCTCATTCATTTTTCTCAATAATTTCTGGAAACAGACTCATCTGGGAAACTTTGAAAAATATACCTTTCTGTGGGATTCACCTACAGAGGTTATAATTTAATTTATCAGGGATGGCACAGGTTCATCAGCAGTTTTTTTAATCAACTTACATTTCTAATGTGCAGTCAGGGCAAGAACCACTGGTCTAAATTATTTATTATCTACCTCTTTCCTGAGCTGGGCCCTTAGAATCTCATTCTTTTGCAGCATCATATCATTCAACCTCAAATTCTCTTTGGTAAATTGTAAGTGGTTTAATGGGTTTATAATTGGAATGATGGCTGCTTGCCTACATTGAGAAGCATTATGTGAAACAGCACTTTGAAACTTACATTTAAAATAAAGACTTCATTCATTATGTTGAAGGGTATCCTTTCTTTAAAAAATATGGGAGAAAATGTGTCATTTTCCCCCAGGTAATACTCTTTTCTAAAGTCATTGGGTTCATTTTCCATCTTGTGGCCATTTTGAACCACATAGATAATTATGTTTCTCTATGCCCATTGGTAGCTAAAAAGATTGAACACAGTTGTATTCTCTAATGAAAGTTAAGAAGCAAACTATTAGTGTATTAAACTCCATTTGATCCTAACTTGATATCTCCCCTTTCTTTGCCTCTATTGTCTTCTCTGTTTACAGTTCCTGCATTTAAGATGTTTGCATATTTCAACTACCTTAAATCCTTTTGAGAACAAAAGGGGCTGTGTTCAATCCAACCTATAAACAAACTAACAATAAATAGAAGTTTCTATTGTTTCGGTTGTGGGCTCACCAGGTGGCTCACCAGTCTGACACTGTTTCCACTGTTTCCCCATCTATTTCCCATGAAATGATGGGACCAGATGCCATGATCTTCATTTTCTGAATGTTGAGCTTTCACTCTTTCACTTTCATCAAGAGTGGATGGTTTAAGTGCTTCTAAATTCTTATCTCTATTAACTTTGAAAACACAAATACCCTGGCTTTGCAGAACAAAGAGAAAACAGGTGACTCAAAGATAACCTGCTAGAGACAACCAAACTCTTCCTTACCCTTGCCTTTCCCATGGAAGTTTTCTCTTTTGAAAATGAGTCTTACATGTTAAATAGGATGGAATATTGTCAGGTAGAAATAAGCCTAATAAAGATATAAATCTCTCCTATTTTATTTTTGTTATTGTTCAGTCACTCACTTCATTGTGTCTGACTCTTTGTGATTCCATGGATTGTGCATGCCAGGCTTCCCTGTCCTTCATCATCTTCTGGAGTTTGCTCAGACTCATGTCCATTGAGACGGTGATGTCATTCACCATCTCATCCTCTGTTGTCCCCTTCTCCTCCTGCCCTCAATCTTTCCCAGCATTAGGGTCTTTCCCAAGGAGTCAACTCTTAGCATCAGGTGGCCAAAGTACTGGAGATTCAGCTTCAGCATCAATCTTTCCAATGAGTATTCAGGATTGATTTCTTTTCAGATTGACTGGTTTAATCTCCTTGCTGTCCAAGGGACTCTCAAGAGCCTTCTCCTATTTTATAACTATATATATATTTAAATATAGCTGGAGTCTCTTTTTTGTTTTTGCTCATGGGAGTTTTTTCTCAGAAGTAATTTTTAAGTCTAATCCAAATTCAATTCAATCAGACTATATGGAAGGAAGACCTTGGGTTAAATCTGTTCCATATTAATATGGAGATATAACTGGCCTATCACCAGATTACCAAGCAAAGTAGCCAATATGGAAGTTGTTTTTAGATAATTTAATTATAAAGCATAGGAAGTGTGTATATGTATGGTGGTGACGAGTATCTGGAGGAGAATTTAGTCAGCATTTTCCGTATCTTATCAGTATTTTTACACATGTCCTTTAAATGACCTATGCTTCTAATGTATACAAAGTGATGTAATACAGGAAATTTATGTAACAGCTCTAAGATACGCTAAGTTGAATCTAGGAGTTGTGGGAAGAGCGAATTACAGCCGTATGTCTTTAGAAATCTTCCAGAATTAAGAAAAGAAAATCTTTCCATGAACGTCAGTCTGCCTTTTTGGCAGAATAGAAGGCCTCCTGGCTGAGCATTTGGGCTTTGTGAATGAATAAGGAATTTCTTACCATATATCATCTAACCAACACCTGCCAAGAAATCTGAGCTTTCCTTTTTTAATTGCCAACCTCCCCGTGTTTCTGGTTTTTTGTTACTTCCAGCTTCCCCCAGCTGTGTCAATTGCAGGATTCCAAGTGCTTTCTACCACTGTGATGTTTGGAGTGTGATGAACGTCTGGAAGGGCTGCCAGGGACTTCTGGGTAGTGTTGGGGCTTCCAGAGGGTGTCAGGAGCTGTCAGAACCAACAAGATTCTCTAATGTAAACTCCCATCCCTTCTCTTGTTGATACCTATCCAGCAGTGGACAAATTTCTTTTCATATTAATGTTAAAAGAGCATCTTCAAATTCACCTACTTTTAAAATATGTACCTGTCCTGTTAGGAAAGGGGTAGTTAATTCCAAGTGTTTTTGCTAACAGTTCATCATTTTAAAGACCTCTTTCAAGTTTGCCTATCCAAATACTTAACTTTGCCATATTTTCTTAGTGTTATTTTTTACTTCTAACTTTTCAACTTTTTAAGAATTTTATTTCATTATTATTTCTGACTGCAGTGGGTCATCTCTGCTGTGCAGACTTTGTCTCAGTTGCTGTGGGGTGGTCCTCTTCCTTGTGGTGTACAGGCCTCTGGTTCCAGTGGCTTCTCTCGTTGCAGAGCATGGGCTCTGGGCACATGGGCTTCACTAGATGTGGGACATGGGCTTAGTGGAATCTTCTGGAACCAGGGATAAATCCGTGTCCCTGCATTGGCAGGCAGATTTTTAACCACTGGTCCACCAGGGAATTCCCCAACTTTTGAAATTGCACAATTCTTATAGAATTCTAACCAACACTAATTCTACATACTTACAAGTTCAACAAGCATTCCTAATGGGCTCAGTTCTGTTCTGGAAGAATGACAGGAGCAAATGTTGGAAGACATGGCAAGTTGATAAAGATCTGATAGGCATTGTTGATTTCTCAGTGCTGTTTATTTATTGATCCCCTGTCCTTTCCAAAAAAAGGGAAGTTTTTATTTACAAAAAGGCAATACATAAAGTTAAAGGTATCAAACCGACTTCTCTTTGTCTCCCACTTTTGCAGGTGCATTCTTTACCACGAGTGCCATCTGGGAAGCTCCAAAAGAACATTTCCTGTGCTTAGTAATTCAGTCATGTTCAACTCTTTGCAACACTGTGTACTGCAGCCTTCCAGGCTCCTTTGTCCACGGGGATTCTCCAGGTAAGAATACTGGAGTGGGTTGCCATGCCCCTTGTCCAGGGGGTCTTCCAACCTATCAGTCTAACTGGGGTTTCTAGCACTGCAGGTAGATTCTCTACCAGCTGAGCTACCAGGGAAGCTCATTTAATTTCATTTATCTGAAACTAAATAGGCATTTCAATTATTTAAACAATAATGAACAGTTGTATGTTCTTGTCTGCATTACTTATTTGTAATTTGTTTGAAATACAATGATAGTTTTCTATTTTTTTCTCAATTTGAGTGACATTCAAGTGAAAAAGTGCTGACCATGTTTTCCAGCAGCTGTCTGGTCAGGGAAGGACTTTCCAATAAAGTGACCTTAGAGCTACATTCTGAATAATGAGAATAAGCCAGCTGTACAAAGATCAGCTGGAGAGCATTGCAGCTGGAGGGAACTACTATGGCATAGGCCCTTCGGTGGGGTAAAACTTCCTCTCCTTAGGGTAAGAAGGAAGACTGAAGGTTTGTAAGGAAGGGGGAAATGGGTAGGACCCAATATTGGAAAGGGACATGGAAAAGTAAAAGCCATGAGATAAACTTTGGATTTTATTCTGAAAGCCAAGGAAAGCCATAGGCAGGTAAAATTCCTATTGAAGAGACTCTTAAAATAAAGTAAATCATTTAGGGTCCCATCAGGAGCAGAACTATCCAGTAGGCGCAATTATTACCATTTAGTGCAAGTGACAGCTTGATTAATTGTGATGCCACCGCATGCCATGCATTACTAGCATCTCATTTCCTGCTGGCAAGGTGCCTAACTCTGCATTCAAATTCAAGGACACTTCCAAACCAATTCACAACCTTGTCTTGGGTGGTCTGGGTTTTTTGGGTACCGATTTCTATAAATGTGAGAGGATATAGAAATTGCATAGCAATTTTAATGGAAGTAATTTACTATACAACACGGTTAACTAGAATTCATCCAGCTAGGTGACAAAAAGGGTGAAAAAGGGAGAAAAGTCTAAGGAAAACTGCAGGAAGCAGCCACTCTGGACTGTGCAACAGAAGCAAGAGGTAGGACTTAATAAAGCCTGAAGGAGGGGCTACCTGGAGTTGAACCTTGGCATGTGCTCATAGCTCAGGATACTGGGAGAGGTCCTGTGGGGTGATGCTGCTATGGGTATCTTTGAGAGCACTCAATGAGGCTATTTCTGTGAATACTGGAAACACCAAAAAGCGGATACAGCTGCTTCCATGGAAGAAACTTCCAGGGTGATGGTGTGACAATCACAAGAATAAGAGAACAAAAAGAAAGAGCAAGTCTATCTTTTTCCTGCAAAAAAGGTGAATTGTACACTCACAGTCCTGCCATCATAAAGCAGGGCCCAGTGATGCTGAAAGATAGAAATGGATTGCCTGCCCCCAGGAAGGTAATGCGGAGAAGGCAATGGCACCCCACTCCAGTACCCTTGCCTGGAAAATCCCATGGACGGAGGAGCCTAGCAGGCTGCAGTCCATGGGGTCACACGAAGTCAGACATGACTGAAGCGACTTAGCAGCAGCAGCAGGAGGAAGGTAATGCAGGACAAATCAGTGCAGCAGGTGAAAGCCATGCATTAAGAGGCGTCCACTCCCTTTTCTGAGCACCTACACATCTCACCACAAACTAATTAACTACTCTCCTTTTGAAGCCTCCTAAAGAGGCTTCAGAGCTCCAGACTAACTAACCCTTTCAATTCAGGTGAGTCTCAAAGGCAAATGTGTGTATTCTTAGCTTTCCTCCAGGTGCTACGAATCCAGACAAAGGAGGCCTGGATGATGGCAGTTCTCAGCATGGTCTCAGACAGAAAAAGGACCTTTCTCCTTCTTACAGCTCTCATTCTGAGGATCATCCCTGATTGTCAATTTATTAGATTAGAGCTGTTGCACTGTCTGCTAATCAGAAAACACTTGATTTAGCCTCAGGTGATCTTCTTAGGTAATTAGCTCAGGTACCTAACACCTGACTCCTCTTTCTATTTGGAGAAGATTCGATAATCCATTCTTCTTTCAGAAGGCCTTGGGGACTGCTGGGAATTTCAGTTATGACCCGAGCTAATTTTTGTGCTTATAGGTGCATATTTAATGATCAGCACAGCCTGCTGTCTTTGGTCTGCATTCAGTATCATCACACAGAGATGTAGCTACAGAGTCCTTGCTGTTCTGAGCCTTTGTCTTGAGTCCAGAGACTCAGGTTCAAAAGGGTTCTTAAGAAACTTCTCAGAGGTTCCTGGGGTGTTATTGAGTGCAAGCCAATTACCAGTTCACAAAGCTGGTCTCTCCATTTACAGCTCTAGAAGGAGAGCAGGAAAAGGAGGAATCAAAGACATATTCAGCTCTTACTCTTTATCAGAATATCTATATCTATATATATGTATTTCAAAAAGATGGCAACTCAGAAGTTGGCAGTGTTTTCTGAAGGAAAAGCATAAGTAAGAATAAACACAAAATTAAACAGAAAAGAATATTGGATCCAGGAATTCAAGTCGAACTGGTCAAAAAATAATCCACATACTTTCTACCATATCATGTACTGCCCTGCAGAGTGTGGCAATTATGGCAGCACACGTTGTTAAGAGACATGAGACACACTGGATGCTAGTCTGGGTGGTATTTCAGTTCTTTTCACAGGAAAAACAGCCCAGGTAAAAATGCTTGGCTGTCTGTGATGAGGCAATATCCCATGCATTTCCTTTGCCTTTTTTTTTTTTTTTAATCACAACAAAGATTGCAGTGTAAATTACTTTCTTCTGTAAATCCTCTAGAGTGGAGCTGTTGCTAAGTTCTTAATTTGAAGGAGGCATAATTGCCTTCCAAATATTAGTGTGAGCTGTGGTTAGAGAAACACCGTACTGGCAATGAATATTACATGCAAGGATGCATTAGTTTTAGTTGAGTTTTCATGCCGCTCACAGGTAAAGTCTATATTCAATTTGCAAGCCTCCTCTTAGCTCTGTGCTGATAAGGGGGCCTGTGATTTTTATCTAACAGGGTAAGCAGAAGGTCGTCGCACTGCAGATTAGAGATACAGCTTCCTTCAAGGAATGGGAAACTCAGAGATAACCACCCTGAAATCTCCCTCTGCCCAGGTGAGGGGGCAGAACATGGAGATGGCGGCAGTGGCTCAGAGGATTTGCAGAGACAGCCCAGCTCAAAGCTTTTGCAGGGTCGGGTGGGAATAGACTGAGTGGGGCTAGGTGGGCCCAGCAACAAGCTTACCTTTCTAATGTTTTCTAAAGGAAGTCACCAAAAGGGAGGTGATCCAGTGATCATATTGCTTCATTTTGGTTTGCTTCATTTGGGTTATAGATTATATTTTGCACACATTTTCCTTATGTCTTCTTCAAAACCTCCCTGGATAATAGAGATTGTTACAGTTAGAGGTTTAACTCTAAAAAGAAAGGGCCAAACCACTCTCAAAGGTAGAGGAGAACAGGCTCAGGAGACACTGTGGCAACAAAATAACATATATATATATAAATACGCAGATAAACACAAATATGTATGCATGTATTATCTTCACAAAAATCATGGGAACTTGTCAGAGAAAAAGTATTATCCTCATTTAGGGATTTTTAAAGAGTGAAATTCACAGGTCTTGACTACAGCAGAGATTAAATAGCAAAGCTAAACTTTTGTCCCGAATCTCTGGCTCATGCCTTTTCCTTTATTAAGCTGCCTGAAGGTAAAGACTATTCATCATTATCAGAGATATCATTACACCAATCGCCACGAGCTACCAAGAGCTCATAGGCAAAGTATTATTAAATACACTTTCTATACAGCCTCATTTAATCTTCACTAAAACTATACATGAGGTTGCTTGGTTACAAAAGTACATAAATCCCTCAAGAAAACAGGTCGAATGTGCAACATGGACCTGGAACCACAAAGCCCTTGAAGGAAATATCCATGAAGATAGCCATAGAGTGCTGCTAAGAAACAGCTTGCATCAGATGCACCTGGGTATTCAGTATGAAGTGTATAACAACCTGGGCAAATAGTTATCACCAGCTTGATCTTTCTTTTTCTTATCTGTAAATTGGGAAATTATATTGTGTGACTTTGTTCTGTTTCTACTTGGCTAAAGCTGAGATCTGTATTTCCTAAGATAGTCTTCACAATATGGTTAGAGTTGGTCAAAAGAGAAATATGCTTGGGATTAGGAAGATGAAGTGAAGCAGAAGTCATTCCTTTCAGAAGAGCAGCACGATCTGATGTCATAGTGAACGAGCGTACAAATGGCTGGCGATGTCAGCGTGCCCTTGCAATTCTCCATTCCACAGCTAACTCCTCTTACTAGTGGCTGGCTTTGACGACCAACAGTGATAGCAGGCCAGCAACCAAGTGCTTGGCTGTGGACTCACAAAAGCAGGAACTACAGAGAAGCTACAGTTTCCCAGAAAGCAAACCCCCTGGTAGCTCAGATGGTAAAGAATCTGCCTGCAGTGCAGGAGGTTTGATTTCTGTATCAGGGAAGATCCTCAGGAGAAGGGTATGGCAACCCACTCCAGTATTCTTGCCTGGAGAATCCCATGGACAGAGGAGCCTCAGCAAACTACAGTCCATTGGGTCGCAAAGAGTCAGACACAACTGAGGGACAAACAGTTTCACTTTCACTTCCTGCAACTCTGCTTTAGTGGCAGATATGCTAGTTAGGCTTCTTGCATTTATCTTCATGCTCTGATCTGTCTGCCTGTGCCAGGCATCAGGCTGGCTCGTTAGCAGTGATTTCTCTTATTCCTCCCCACCCTTGTCTTCCAGGCTTTCACTTTCCTGCCTCCTCCCAGTTTGTTCCAAGTATAATTCATATAACAAATCTGCATTCTTTAATACTTACAATGACTCTGCTTTCCTTGGTCTTGACTAACTGAAATACCTCTGTAATCTTGTAATGACTGAATACGGTGCTTAGTTCCTCAGTTGTGTCCAGCTCTTCACGAGCCTTTGGACTGTAGCCCACCAGGTTCCTCTGTCCATGGGATTTTTAGGTAAGACTATTGGAGTGCGTTGCCATTTTCCTGTGCTAGGGAATCTTCCAGGCCCAGGGATCAAACCCTCCTCTCCTGTGTCTCCTGCATTGCAGGCAGATTCTTTTACCCACTGAGCCATTGAGGAGGCCCAAATGATTGAAAAAGTTTGCAAATAACAAAACTTGGTATTAAGTAATGGCACAATAGATGGTACCTGCAGTTATCATCATCCAAATGGGGTCTGAACCTCAGCTCAGTGTTTCTTGTCCTCTTTGTGCTTCTGCTCTGTTACGTTCACTCTGTCAGTGGTTTTCTCTGTAATTTCAACTTGCACATGGTCTTTCCTGAATACCTTGAGCAAAAGGTATGGTGTTTGGTCCCTGAGTACAGCCGTTGAAATTCCTAAGAGAACCATCTAAGTGCCCATCTGATTAGACTCAGTCAACAAAAATCACGGATTACCTGCTTGTGTTTGTCCTCTGAACTAGTATGAAGATAGGCAGATCCTGGTATTTGGACATATCCACTTGAACATATGGAGAAGGAAATGGCAACCCACTCCAGTCGGCTTGCCTGGGAAATCTCATGGACAGAGAAACCTGGTAGACTACAGTCTAAAGGGTCACAAAAGAGTCAGACATGACTTAGCAAATAAACAATAACATGAAAACCCCAGAGTTCCCAAATATTAACTTTTAATATTTAGCATCTGCGTAGACTTACTTAACATACTTGGTTGCCTTATGACCATCAGAATTGTTTCATGCCCACCTGTCTTTGGTTTGCATCCTGATATTTGTGGCTTGCCTCCTGATATTTGTGGCTTGCCTCTGCAATTTCCAACTTACTGTGACATTAGAACATTATTTCAGTAGGTTAATTCTACTTTATTAAAATTTAATGCAGTGAATAGCATACTCACTTAATACATTATTGGGCTTCCCTTATGGTTCAGCTGGTAAAGAACCCGCCTGCAATGTAGGAGACTTCAGTTCAACCCCTGGGTTGGGAAGATCCCCTGGGGAAGGGAAAGGCTACCCACTCCAGTATTCTGGCCTGGAGAATTCCATGGACTTCATAGTCCCTGGGGTCACAAAGAGTCGGACAGGACTGAATGACTCACTTTCACTTGGATATAAAGTCTAATATTTAATAACCATTCATTGTTCTTAGAGAACAGGCAAACAATATAAAGTAACTATATTCTAGGAGGTTCTATCAAAACAAGAAAAGAGAAGCTAAACTGAAAGTGTGGCTTGTTGGAAAAATTGTGCTTAGCTAGACTCTCTTGTAGAGCTGATAAGTTCTTATGTTCTCATATTTTTTTATTAAGGTGTAATTTGCATGCAGTGAAATGTATGGATCTTTCGGGTATGGTTTGATAACCTTGGCTGACTGCACATACTAATATTCAGCAGCATGCTAGAACCACATTACAAGGACTGATCTATATAACATTTCTGCAAGTCAGCTATTCAACCATTTGTAGGAGTATTAATACCAAAAGAAAAATCTACAAATGCTAAAAACTGGGGCTCTTTGTTGCTGAGTCAGTTTGTCAGCCAGCAAACCACTATAAAATCTAGATCTTATCAAGATATCAAATAAAATCTTCATTCCAGAAAGATTCTCTTGCTCATCCCCTCTTGTTTCAACCTGAGCACAGACTTTGTTTTCTTACATTAATTTCACCTCTTCAGAACTTCACATAAATGTCATAATATAGTTTCTACCATTTTGTGTTTGGATTATTTAGGTCAATATAAGGTTTTTGAGATTCATCCATTCTATTCCAAAAACAGTAATATCTTTATTTCTGTTGCTATGTGACTTTTAATTTTTATAACTATGGCAAAATTTTTAATCCATATCACATTGTTAGATACTTGGGCTTCTTCCAGCTTCCGGCTTCTGTTAGTAAAACTCCTATTAACATTCTTGTACAGCTCATTTTGTGAACATAATATTTTTGTTTCTCATGGAAACCTTTCTAGAAGATGAACCACTGGGTCATAGGGCAGGAATATCCTTATCTTTATGAAAAATTACCAGACCCATTGCTAAAGATGTTGGATAATTTTGCACTCCTGCTATATAAAAGTTCTGGTTGCTCTCATCTTAGCCAGTGTTTGTTGTCTCCCGTGTTTTTAACTTTAGCTATTCTGCTCAGTATGTAATGGCATTTCATTGTGGTTTTAATTTTCATTTCTCTTATGACTAATGATGCTGTACATTTTTTTCATTTTCTCACTGGCCATTCATATACATTCCTTTGTAAAGTAACTGCTTAAGTATTCCGCCTGTTTGTATTGGGTTGTTTATCTTTTTATTATTGAATTATAGGAGTTTATGTATTGTCAGTTCAGTTCAGTCACTCAGTTGTGTCCGACTCTTTGCGGCCCCATGAATCACAGCACGCCAGGCCTCTCTGTCCATCACCAGCTCCTGGAGTCTACCCAAACCCATGTGCATCGAGTCGGTGATGCCATCCAGCCATCTCATCCTCTGTTGTCCCCGTCTCCTCCTGCCCCCAATCCTTCCTAGCATCTGGGTGTTTTCCAATGAGTCAACTCTTCGCATGAGGTAGCCAAAGTATTGGAGTTTCAGCTTCAACACCAGTCCTTTCAATGAACAAGCAGGACTGATCTCCTTTACGATGGACTGGTTGGATTTTTTTGCAGTATATATATTCTGAATACATGTAATTCCTTAGACATATGTATTATTAAGTATTTTCTCCTAATCTATGACTCAATCATTTACTTTATTAATGTATTTATTGGGCACACAGTTTTGGCTTTGATAAACGATATTTTATCACATTTTGCTTTTATGAAAAGTCCTACCTATACACCTGGGTCCTGTTTATAAAATCTTTGCCTATCCCTAAATTCACAATGGCTTTTACTATTATTTGTTTCCTTGTGAAGCTTAATATTTTTTTAACTTGTATGTTTGTATCTATACTCTTTTTCAATTAATTTTTATTTATGGCCTATGAGGTGTAAGTCAAGTTTCCTTTTTAAAAATTTAGCCAATTGTTCTAGCACCACTTTGTGAAAAGACCTTTCTTTCCCGATTTAAAGGGCCTCGATCAAAAAGCAATTGACTGTGTAAGTGTGGCTGTACTTTTGGACTGTCTCTTCCGTTCCATGTCTCTAATTGTCAATTTGTATGCAACTAGCACCTTATCTTAATTACTCTAGAGTTGTCCTTCAACTTTCATCATTTTGCTCAAGATTATTTTGGCTAGGCTAGGATCTCTGTATTTCCACATAATTTTTTTAAAAACTTTTATTAAACTATAATTGTTTTACAGTGTTGATTAGCTAGGTTGCAAAGTGATATAGATATAGATATATATTCTTTTTTCAGATTCTTTTCCCTCATAGATTATTATAAAATATGGAATATAGTTCCCTATGCTATATAATAGGTCCTTGTTGGTTATTTACTATATATATAGTAGTATGTATCTTTTGCCTTTTCATACTGTTCATGGGGTTCTCCAGGCAAGAATACAGAAGTGGTTTGCCATTCCCTTCTCCAGTGAATCACATTTTGTTAGAACTCTACACCATGACCCATCCGTCCTGAGTGACCCTACATGGCATGGCTCATAATTTCATTGAATTAGACAAGGCTGTGGTCCATGTGATCATTTTAATTCATTCTCTGTGATCATGCCACCGCTGATCCATGCCTCTGATGGAGACTCCTGGCTACTCAGAGGCTAGTCTGGGTCAGTCTTTAATGGGGACACTGCTCCTTTCTCCTGGGTCCTGTTGCACGCGAGGTTTTGTTTGTGCCCTTCAAGAGTCTATTTCCCAGTCAGTTCTGGCGGCTCTATGGTGGTGTTAATGGCTATCTCCTCAAGAGGGCTTATGCCACACCCAGGTCTGCTGCACCCAGAGCCCCCTGCCCTGCAGCAGGCCACTGCTGACCTGTACTTCCATAGCAGACACTCAGACACTCAAAGGCAGGTCTGACTGAGTCTCTGTGGGGTCTCCTGGTGTGCATAAGATTTTGTTTCAGCCTTCTGAGCATCTCTGGTGGGTATGGGGTTTTATTCTAAATGTGATTTCACCCCTCCTACTGTATTACTATGAACAAAGCTAGAGGAGGTGATGTAATTCCAGTTGAGCTATTTCAAATCCTGAATGATGGTGCTGTGAAAGTGTTGCACTCAATATGCCAGCAAATTTGGAAAACTCAGCAGTGGCCACAGGACTGGAAAAGGTCAGTTTTCATTCCAGTCCCAAAGAAAGGCAATGCCAAAGAATGCTCAAATTGCCACACAATTGCACTCATCTCACATGCTAGCAAATTAATGATCAAAATTCTCCAAGCCAGGCTTCAACAGTATGTGAACAGTGAACTTCCAGATGTTCAAGCTGGACTTAGAAAAGGCTGAGAAACCAGAGATCAAATTGCCAACATCCACTGGATCATCCAAAAAGCAAGAGAGTTCCAGAAAAGCATCTACTTCGGCTTTATTGACTACGTAAAAGCCTTTGACTGTGTGGATCACAACAAACTGTGGAAAATTCTTACAGATATGGGAATACCAGACCACCTGACCTGCCTCCCAAGAAATGCAGGTCAAGAAGCAACAGATAGGAATATACACAGAACAACAGAATGTTTCCAAATCAGGAAAGGAGTACATCAAGGCTGTATATTTTCACCCTGCTTATTTAATTTATATGTAGAGTACAGCATGTGAAATGCTGGGCTAGATGAAGCAAGCTTAAATCAAGATAGCTGGGAGAAATATCAATAATCTCAGATATGCAGATGACACAATCCTTATGGCAGAAAGTGAAGAAGAACTAAAGAGCCTTTTGATGAAAGTGAAAAAGAGTGAAAAAGTTGGCTTAAAAACTCTAGTACAGCCACTATGGAGAACAGTGTGGAGATTCCTTAAAAAACTGCAAATAGAACTGCCTTTTGACCCAGCAGTCCCACTGCTGGGCATACACACCAAGGAAACCAGAATTGAAAGAGACAAGTGTACCCCAATGTTCATCACAGCACTGTTTATAATACCTAGGACATGGAAGCAACCTAGATGTCCATCAGCAGATGAATGGATAAGAAAGCTGTGGTACATATACACAATGGAGTATTACTCAGCCATTAAAAAGAATACATTTGAATCAGTTCTAATGAGGTGGATGAAACTGGAGCCGATTATACAGAGTGAAGTAAGCCAGAAAGAAAAACACCAATACAGTATACTAACACATGTATATGGAATTTAGAAAGATAGTAATAATAACCCTGTATGTGGGACAGCAAAAGAGACACAGACGTATAGAACAGACTTTTGGACTCTGTGGGAGAGGGGCGAGGGTGGGATGACTTGGGAGAATGGCATTGAAATATGTATACTATCATATAAGAAACTAATCACCAGTCTAAGTTCAATGCAGGATACAGGATGCTTAGGGCTGGTGCGCTGGGATGACCCAGAGAGATGATATGGGGAGAGAGGTGGGAGGGAGTTCAGGATTGGGAACTTATGTACACCCATGCAGATTCATATCAATGTATGGCAAAACCAATACAGTATTGTAAAGTAAAATTAAAAATAAATAATAATAATAAATATTTTTAAAAAGCTCAACATTCTAAAAACTAAGAGCGTAGCTTCCAGTTCTATCACTTCATGGTCAATAGATGAGGAAACAATGGAAATAGTGAGAGACTTTATTTTGGGGGCTCCAAAATCACCACAGATGGTGACTGCGGCCATGAAAGTAAAAGATGCTTGTCCCTTGGAAGAAAAGTTTTGAGCAACTTAGCATATTAAAAAGCAGAGACATTACTTTGCTAACAAAGGTCCCGTCTAACAAAGGTCCTGTCTAATCAAAGCTTTGGTTTTTCCATTAGTCATGTATGGATGCAAGAGTCGGTCTATTAAGAAAGTTGAATGCTGAAGAATTGATGCTTTTCAATTGTAGTGTTGGAGAAGATTCTTGAGAGTCCCTTGGACTGCAAGGAGATCCAACCAGTCCATTTTATTTATTTATTTATTTTTAAAAATTAAATCTAATTTTATTGCTAGTTACTTTTTTTCTTTTTTCTTTTTAAATTTTACTTTATTTTACTTTACAGTACTGTATTGGTTTTGCCATACATCAACATGAATCCGCCATGGGTGTATATGTGTTCACAATCCTGAACCCCCCCTCTCACCTCCCTCCCCATACCATCTCTCTGGGTCATCCCAGTGCACCAGCCCCAAGCATCCTGTATCCTGCATCGAACCTAGACTGGCGATTTGTTTCTTATATGATATTATACATGTTTCAATGCCATTCTCCCAAATCACCCTACCCTCGCCCTCTCCCACAGAGTCCAAAAGTCTGTTCTATACATCTGTGTCTCTTTTGCTGGCTCGCACATAGGGTCATCGTTACCATCTTTCTCAATTTCATATATATGCGTTAATATACTGTATTGGTGTTTTTCTTCCTGACTTACTTCACTCTGTATAATCGGCTCCAGTTTCATCCACTTCATTAGAACTGATTCAAATGTATTCTTTTTAATGGCTGAATAATATTCCATTGTGTACCACAGCTTTCTTATCCATTCATCTGCTGATGGACATCTAGGTTGCTTCCATGTCCTGGCTATTGTAAACAGTGCTGAGATGAACATTGGGGTACATTTGTCTCTTTCAATTCTGGTTTCCTTGGTGTGTATGCCCAGTAGTGGGATTGCTGGGTCATAAGGCAGTTCTATTTCCAGTTTTTAAGGAATCTCCACACTGTTCTCCATAGTGGCTGTACTAGTTTGCATTCCCACCAACAGTGTAAGAGGGTTCCCTTTTCTCCACACCCTCTCCAGCATTTATTGCTTGTAGACTTTTTGGATCGCAGCCGTTCTGACTGGTGTGAAATGGTACCTCACTGTGGTTTAGATTTGCATTTCTCTGATAATGAGTGATGTTGAACATCTTTTCATGTGTTTGTTAGCCATCTCTATGTCTTCTTTTGAGAAATGTCTATTTAGTTCTTTGGCTCATTTTTGATTGGGTAGTTTATTTTTCTGGAATTGAGCTGCAGGAGTTGCTTGTATATTTTTGAGATTAGTTGTCAGTTGCTTCATTTGCTATTATTTTATCCGATTCCAAAGTCTGTCTTTTCAGCTAGCTTCTAATTTCCTTTGTGGTGCAGAAGCTTTTAATTTTAATTAGATCCCATTTGTTTATTTTTGCTTTTATTTCCAGTATGCTGGGAGATGGATCATAGAGGATCCTGCTGTGATTTATGTCGGAGAGTGTTTTGCCTATGTTCTCCTCTAGGAGTTTTGTAGTTTCTGGTCTTACATTTAGATCTTTAATCCATTTTGAGTTTATTTTTGTGTATGGTGTTAGAAAGTATTCTAGTTTCATTCTTTTACAACTGGTTGACCAGTTTTCCCAGCACCACTTATTAAAGAGATTGTCTTTAATCCATTGTATATTCTTTCCTCCTTTGTCAAAGATAAGGTGTCCATAGGTGTGTGGATTTATCTCTGAGCTTTCTATTTTGTTCCATTGATCTACAACCAGTCCATTTTGAAGGAAACCAACCCTGAATATTCACTGGAAGGACTGATGCTAAAACTGCAATACTTTGGCCACCTGATGGGAAGAACTGACTCATTGAAAAAGACCCTGATGCTCAGAAAGATTGAAGGTAGGAGGAGAAGGGGACAACAGAGGATGAGATGGTTGGATGGCAACTCGATGGACATGAGTTTGAGCAAGCTCTGGGTGTTGATGATAGACCGGGAGGCCTGGCATGCTTCAGTCCATGAGGTCACAGAGTCAGACATGACTGAGTGACTGGACTGAACTGAGTGTGTATGAGTTTCCCTGGTGGCCCAGATGGTGGAGAATCTGTCTGCAGTGCAGGAGACCTGGGTTGGGAAGATCCTCTGGAGGAGGGCATGGCAACCCACTCCACTATTCTTGCCTGAAGAATCCCTATGGACAGAGGGGCTGGCAGGCTACGGTCCATGGGGTCGCAAAGAGTTGAACACAACTGAGCAACTAAGCACAGCATGGCAAAGCATAGCGTGTATATGTTAAAACCAAAGTCCTAATTTATCCTTTGTCCCTTTCCCCTTTGGTAACAGTATTTTGTTTTCTATGTCTTTGGGTCTATTTCTGTTATGCATATAAGTTTATTTGTATTTCATTAGACTGCATTATATTTGATATCATATGATATTTTAGAATAAATTTGCTAACTTTTACAGTAAGTAAAACCTGAAGCTATTTTGATTGGGATTATGATAAATCTACAGGTCATTTGCCTGGAGTCAGAAATGGTAACATACTCCAGTATTCCTGCCTGGAAAATTCCATGGTCAGAGAAACCTGGCAGGCTATGGTTCATGGGGTTGCAGACAGTCATACATAACTGAGCATGCATGCATGCATGTATTCACATACAGGTCAGTTAATGCAAACTAGTACAGCCACTATGGAGAACAGTGTGGAGATTCCTTAAAAAACTGGAAATAGAACTGCCATACAACCTAGCAAACCCACTGCTGGGCATACACACCAAGGAAACCAGAATTGAAAGAGACAAGTGTACCCCAATGTTCATCACAGCACTGTTTACAATAGCCAGGACATGGAAGCAACCTAGATGTCCATCAGCAGATGAATGGATAAGAAAGCTGTGGTACACAATGGAATATTACTCAGCCATTAAAAAGAATACATTTGAATCAGTTCTAATGAGGTGGATGAAACTGGAGCCGATTATACAGAGTGAAGTAAGTCAGGAAGAAAAACACCAATACAGTATATTAATGCATATATATGAAATTTAGAAAGATGGTAATGATGACCCTATGTGCGAGCCAGCAAAAGAGACACAGATGTAAAGAACAGACTTTTGGACTCTGTGGGTGAGGGTGAGGGTGGGATGCTTTGAAGACTAGCACTGAAACATGTATATTATCATATGTGAAACCAATCTCCAGTCCAGGTTTGATGCATGAGACAGGGTGCTCAGGGCCTCCCTCAGGGAGGGCCCTGAGGGATAGGATGGAGAGGGAGCTGGGAGGGGGTTTCAGGATGGGGAATACATGTACACCCATGGCTGATTCATGTCAATGTATGGCAAAAACCACTACAATATTGTAAAGTAATTAGCCTCCAATTAAAATAAATAAATTAAAAATATAATACTGAGACTCACAATTCATCAAAATTATATGCCACTCCATTTGTTTAGGTCCTATTTAATTTATATTGCTTTATACATTCAGAGAAGGCAATGGCACCCCACTCCAGTAACTTTTGCCTGGAAAATCCCATGGATGGGGGAGCCTGGTAGGCTGCAGTCCATGGGGTCACGAACAATCAGACACGACTTCACTTTCACTTTTCACTTTCATCCATTGGAGAAGGAAATGGCAACCCACTCCAGTGTTCTTGCCTGGAGAATTCCAGGGACAGGGGAGCATGATGGGCTGCCATCTCTGGAGTCGCAGAGTCAGACACGACTGAAGTGACTTAGCAGCAGCTTTATACATTAATATTTCAGTGCCTCACATATATTTTGTAAAGTTTATTTATAATTTATTGTAATTTTATTTTGCTTTCCATTTGTTGTTGTTGGTGGTGGTGGTGTGATATTGAGGAGCTCAATAGATTGCCTATATTCAGCCTTGTCTCCTGCCAGGACTTCGTACATAATTTGTAGGGCTATGTGCAAAATAAAATTGTGGAGTTTTTTGTTAAAAGTTCAAGATAGTGACAGTAGAGCATTAAACCAAATATAGGGCATCTCTGAGCATGGGACCTAGTGAAACTGCATAGATTATATGACAATGAAGCCCACCATGTCGCCTGCAATATTGCTAAATTCAGTCATTAGCTTAAGTAGAGATATTTGGTAGATAACTGAGATTTTCTACATAAATGATACTTTGCCTGTAAAAATTATAACTTTATTTGTTTATTCCAAACCCACATTATTGTGCTGACTAGACCCTCCAGTTAACTTCTATTCAGCATAATGTTGAATGGAAGTAGTGAGAGTAGGCAGATTTGCTTTCATCCCATCTTCAAAGAATTATATGAAGTCTGTTTCTGCCTTTCAATTGTTCATTTACATTTAATGTAATTATTGATATTGCTAGCTTTATGTTATATTTTTATTTCTTTGCTGCATCTCTTTTGACTTTGTTCATTTGGCTCTTTTTTCATTAAAGTGTATTTTGGTATCCTATGTTATCTTCTCTATTAGTTTATCGGTCATACTTGCTTTATTTTAAGTTGCTCCAGAGCTTAAAATATGTATCTTTATTGACTACAATCTATTTTCAGAAAAGATTATGCCATTTTGCGTGTAATATGAGATGATTAAAGCAGCACCCTTCCACTTTGTCACTGTGGTCTTGTGGTTTTGTTGCCATACATCTATTGTTGGCAACTTGTTGTTCAGTCGCCCAGTTGTGTCTGACTCTGCAACCCCATGGACTGCAGCATGCCAGACCTCCCTGTCCCTTACCATCTCCCAGAGTTTGCCCAAGTTCATGTTCATTGCACTGGTGATGCCATTCAGCCATCTCACCCTCTGATGCCCTCTTCTCCTTCTGCCCTCAATCATTCCCAACATCAGGGACTTTTCCAGTGAGTCGTCTGTTCACATCACAAGACCAAAATACTGGAGCTTCAGCTTCAGCATTAGTCCTTCCAGTGAATATTCAGGCTTGATCTGCCTTAAAATTGACTGACTTGATCTCCTTGCTTTCCAAGGGACTCTCAACAGTCTTCAGTACCACAGTTCGAAGGCATTAATTCTTTGGCATTCTGCCTTCTTTACGATCCAGCTCTCACCACCATACATGACCACTGGGAAGACCACAGCCTTGACTATATGGACCTTTGTTGGCAGAGCAACATCTCTGCTTTTCAACACAGTCTAGGTTTGTCATCGCTCCTGCCAAGAAGCAATCGTCTTCTGATTTCATGGCTGCAGTCACCATCCACAGTGACTTTTTAGCCCAAGAAGAGGAAATCTGTCACTACTTCTACTTTTCCCCTTCTATTTGCCATGCATTAATGGGACTGGATGCCATGATCTTAGTATTTTTAATATTTAGTTTTAAGCTTGCCCTTTAACTCTCCTGCTTCACCCTCATCAAGAAGCTCTGTAGTTCCTCTTAGCTTCCTGCCATTAGAGTGGTATCATCCACATATCTGAGGTTGTTGGTGTTCATAGCTACACAAGCTATGAACCCTATTTTATATTGCTCCTATTTTTACTTTAAGTGGTCAATTATTTCAGTGACATGAAAATATATATTTACTTTACATGCAAATATATTCCATATAAATTTTTATGTTTACACAAATTTATACATTATTTACATTTTATATTTACCTTTATATGTATGCTTATATGTAGTGTTTCCGTATAGTTTTATTTACCTTTAACCTAAAGAATACACTCACACATAACACACACAGTTCTGCCCTACAAAGTAGTTGCAAATATTGTACCAATGAATATTTTATTTCCCTGAACAATTTGCAGTGTAAGTAGCTAAACATAGAATTTCAGGTTTACTGAGTTTTTATTTTTATTTTTTTTTGCTGGTTTGTTAGCACTTTAAGAATGAAGATGTCATTTCATAATTTTTTTCTCTTTATGTCATTCCTGGTGAATAGTCAGCTGTCATTCTTACTGTTTTACCAATGAATATAATGTATTTCTTTTTCACCAATGAGAATTTGATCCCACTACCATTTTTTCCGCTAACAGTAACATTTCTTCTCTAATTCAGAATTCTGATTTTTTTCAGATGAAAAATCATCCACCACAGTTTCTGTGTACCTCATCACCTGTCCCAGGACTTACCTTTAGTGAGCTGAGGGTCCTCATTCCAGTGAATTTTGAGAAGCAGACAGCAAGGGTAAGTGACAGTGCCAGTGAAGATTATCTCCATTTCAACATGTCTGAGATGCTGCCTGTGTATGGCCAATATGCACAATCCAGAGAAGACCCACAATGATTATGCATGTATTTGCCTGTTGGGAAGTGATGTATCAAAGTTAGGTGTCAAGGATTTGGTGGGAGCAGTTTGTGGCCACAAAAAGGAGTGTTTTTTTCACTGACTTTGACTTTCTTTAGGATGCCTGGTACATAAAGATAACAAAAAGTAAATTTTTGTGATTTTTTAATACCATTTGTAAATGATCTACAGACATAGCATCCTCTTTTATCAGTTCTGCCTCCCTGGATTTGCCACAACTGCCAGGTGCACTCTAGTGCCTTCTTTAGGCATGAAATTTTGGAAATGATTCTCATACAATTATGTCAGCTATGACCATGATCACAGAACACTAATACAAATATTTAGGACAGAGACACTGTTTCTGAGTTTTGAGTTACATTGAAAGAAACGTAACTAGGGCAACAATGATTAGCATCTCTACAAAGCTTTCTGGAAAAGAAAAGGAAACTGGCTCAGACAGGTTGATAACTATTCATAATCAGTCAGATGAAGCATTGAAAATAGATTTAAGTCCAGAGATGAAGTTCCCAAAGTCTGTATCCCTAAGGCCTAGACTGTATGGCTCTTCTCAAGCCCCAGTTATCTGTGAAAATTCCAACCACTTCTTTAATCTTCTTGAATCTTAGTTTCAATTCCTGTAATGTAATATTATTATTGTGTCTTACAGATCTCACAGAGATTAGATGAAACAGGATAAAGACTTTAATACAAGGAATGAATTTTTCAATGGTTCTTAATTAAGAGATTCTCTTTTTTAATTTTTGCACTGCAGGATCAATTATTGATGAGAAAAAAATAGGACAAGCTTGCAATCTGATCACTGTCAAAGCCTTTTGTATTTCTCCTAAATGCATTTGCAAAGTGTTTCTTCACTATTTCTCTCTTTTCTGAGTTGGCATATAGTACCAAGCATCTTGAGTAGTTTCAAATAAGAGGACTTCTCAGGAATTTATTCATGGAAATAAGTTTTATTAAACAAGTTTTATTTCCATGAATAAATAAAATTGGAAATAAAATTTCCCCCAGTTTTATTGAGATTTAATTGACATGTACCCATCCCTTATGGCTCAGATGGTAAAGTGTCTGCCTACAATGCAGGAGACCCAGGTTTGATCCCTGGGTCAGGAAGTTCCCCTGGAGAAGGAAATGGCAATGTACTCCAGTATCTTGCCTGGAAAATCCCATGGATGGAGGAGCCTGGTAGACTACAGTCCATGGGGTTGTAAAGAGTCGGAACGACTGAGTGACTTCACTCAATTGTCATGTAATAGTGTGTAAGTTATATGGTGTACAATGTGTTATTTGATACACTTATTATTGATACTGAGAAATTATTTCCATGGTAGTGTTAGTTAACATTTCTATTGCCTCATTTGGTTACCATTTATTTTTGGTAGTCAGAATAATTAAGATCCATTCTGTTAGTAATTCCAACTATGTAGTACATTATGAACTATGATCACTACTGCACATGAGCTCTTCAGAATTTTTCATCTTATACCTTCAAGTGTATATATCCATTGATGAATGTTTCCTCATTTCCTTCACCCTCCAGCCCCTGGAAACTACCATTCTAGTCACTTTCTGTGAGCTTGTCTTCTTTGATTCCATGTATAAGTGAGATCATACAATATCCGTCTTTCTATATTTGCCATTTCATCGAGCACAATGACTTCAGGGTTCTTCTGTGTTGTTGTAAAATGCAGAATTTCCTTCTTCCTCATGACTTGATAGTATTCTGTTGTGCTCAGTGTATACAGTTGACCTTTGAACAATTAGAAATATTATTGTTTAGGGGTACCAAGCATGACAATCCACCCCAGTATTCTTGCCTAGAGAATCTCATGGGCTGTAGCCTGTCAGGCTTCCCTGTCCATGGGGTCACAAGAGTTGGACATGACTTAGTGACTAAACCACCACCACCAAGCCCTCTAGCAGTCAAAAATCTCAGTGTAAGTTTATAGTCAGCTTCCTTATCTGCAGTTCTATTGCACATCTGCAGACTCAACCAAGTGTGTATTAGTGGTACTGTAGCATTATTGAAAAAAAATATGCTTATAAGTGGACCCATGCAATTCAAACCCGTGTTGTTCAAGGGTCAACTGTATATGTAGATATTTAAGTATATATCTCACATCTTCTTTATCTATTGTCTATAGATAGACATTTGGGTTGTTTCCATATCTTGACTACTGTGAATAAACTGCAGTAAACATGAGGATAAATATCTCTGATACCATTTTCATTTCATTTAGCTAGTACCTCAGCTGGTGAAGAATCCACCTGTGATGCAGAAAACTCCAACTCGATTCCTGGGTTGGGAAGATCTCCTGGAGAAGGGATAGGCTACCCACTCCAGTATCCTTGGGCTTCCCTCGTGGCTCCGCTGATAAAGCATCTGCCTGCAGTTCAGGAGACCTGGGTTCAATCCCTGGGTTGAGAAGATCCCCTGGAGAAGGGTTAGGCTACCTACCCACTCCAGTATTCTGGCCTGGAGAATTCCATTGACTGTATAGGCCATGGGGTCGTGAAGCATTGGACATGACTGAGTGACTTTCACTTTCATATCCCCAAAAGTGGGATTGCTGGATCATTAACATGTTAGTTCTATTTCACACTTTTGAGAAACCTCCATACTGTTTGCCATAGTGGCTGCACCAACTTACATTGTCACCAACAGTGCCCAAGTGTTCCCTTTTCTCCACAAAGTGTATCTTTGCCACACTTTTGTCTTTAGTCTTTTCGATAAAGGCCATTCTAACTAATAGACATGAGATGATAGCTCATTATAATTTTGATTTGCAATTCCATGATGATTAGTGACATTGGACAACTTTTCATGTTCCTGTGGGTCACGTCTATTTCTTCCTCTTAAAAGTATCCATTCAGTGGAGAAGGAATTGGCAACCCACTCCACTATTATCTGGGAAATCCCATGGACAGAGGAGCCTGATGGGCTACAGTCCACAGAAACACAAAAGAGTCAGATATGACTTAGCAACTAATCAACACCAACAGGAAAACTAACGCAAGACCTTCAGTGGCTCACAGCCCCTAAGACTGGATATCTTGTGGACAACAGCAAAAGGACCCGTTTAGCTCCTCTGGCCATTTTTCACTCAGATTGTTTTATGTTTTCGTTTTTGCCATTGAGAATATAATTTTTGCCATAGAATTTCTTATCTATTTTGGCTATTAACCCCTTCTCAGATATATGGTTTACAATTTTTTTTTCTTATTCCATAGGTTGCTTGGTAATTCAGATTGCTTCTTTTGCTATGAAGAAGATTTTCAGTTTGATGAAGTAGCAGTAGACCCACTTATTTATTTCTGCTATTGTTGATTCTGCTTGGTGTGTCATATTCAACATATATATATTGCCAAGACCAGTGTCAAGAAGTTTTACCTCTGTGTTTTCTTCTAATACTTTTATGGTTTCAGGTATCTTATTCAAGTGTTTAATCAATTTCAAGTTAATTCTTGTGAGTGGTATAAAATAGAGACACAGTTTTATTTTTCTGCATATGATTTGGTTTTTCTAACACCACTTAATGAGGAGAATATCCTTTCATGATTGAGTAGACTTGCCTCGCCTGACAAATATTAGTTGACTACATACATAAAGATTTATTTCTGGGCTCTCAATTGTGTTCCATGGGTCTAATTCTAATTCATGAATGTGGAATTCTTTCCATTTGCGTCTTCTTCAATTTCTTTCATCATTGTCTTATAGTTCAGTGTAATGTCTTATATGAAGTAAGTCATTCTTTCACTTACTCCATATAGCCTATTTCAAGAGTTAAAAAGCATTTGTAAAAAGAGAGAGAAGTAACAAGGCAGTATCACTTCAAAAAATAAAGAACAAGCAAGCTAGGTAGCAAAAACTTCAGCATAAGTTTGATTTGATATTGTAACAATGGAACATTGTTGACTTGTTCACAAATTCAAATTGAAAGACACACTAATTTTTTTTTAATTGCGTGATATTAGCTGTAGGTTTTTTTCCATAGACATTCTTTGTCAGGTTAAATCTGGCTCAAATATACTGAGAAAAACAATTTTTATGCTCACAAACAGGTACTGAATTTTATTTTCAACGGTTTTTTGCATATATTAAGATGGTCATATGCTTTTTACCCCTATTTTTTACTGTTAAAATAATGAGATGTTAAACTAATCTTGCATTCTTGGAATAAACCCCACTTAATGATAATGTGTTTGCCCTTTTATATGTGCTGGGATTTTATTTGTAATATTCAGGGAATTTTGTGTCTGTGTTTTCACTTCTTGAGATAAATGCTTATTGATTTTTCATTTGCTCTTCTTTTCTAATAGATATTTAAAGCTATCTATTTTTCATTTGCTCTTTTCTAATAGATATTTAAATCTGACATAACGATATGTCACATTTTCATTATTTTATAGTCATTTCAAAATATTTTATAATTTTCCTTTTGATTTTCTCTTTCATCCTTTGGTCAGTTCAGTTCAGTCGCTCAGTCGTGTCTGACTCTTTGCGACCCCATGAATCGCAGCATGCCAGGCCTCCCCTGTCCATCACCATCTCCCACAGTTCACTCAGACTCATGTCCATCGACTCAGTGATGCCATCCAGCCATCTCATTCTCGGTCGTCCCCTTCTCCTCCTGCCCCCAATCCCTCCCAGCATCAGAGTCTTTTCCAGTGAGTCAGCTCTTCGCATGAGATAGCCAAAGTACTGGAGCTTCAGCTTTAGCATCATTCCTTCCAAAGAAATCCCAGGGTTGATCTCCTTCAGAATGGACTGGTTGGATCTCCTTGCAGTCCAAGGGACTCGCAAGAGTCTTCTCCAACACCACAGTTCAAAAGCATCAATTCTTCGGCATTCAGCCTTCTTCACAGTCCAACTCTCACATCCATACATGACCACAGGAAAAACCATAGCCTTGACTAGATGGACCTTAGTCGGCAAAGTAATGTCTCTGCTTTTCAATATACTGTCTAGGTTGGTCATAACTTTTCTTCCTTTGATAATTTAGAGTATTTTGCTTTAATATTAAGGATTTGGAGATTTTCCTTTTTTAATCTATTACTGATTTACTGTTTAATTCGACTCTTGTCAGAGAATATTCTATGATTTCATCCTTAAGATTTCTTGAACCTTCATTTATGTCACAGCATTTAGCCTATTTTAGTAACTATTAGTGATAAAGATTGTTAATACCTTAAGACTATAAAGATATATTTTATAATTTAGAATATGATTTTAGAATATTGTGCTCTTCAATTATGTTAAGTAGAAGACCAGTAAAAATATTTCTGTGTGACATATGGGATAAGTGCTTTATACTATGAACTAGAGAATGTCTCTCAGTCTCAGATAATTCTTTGTTTGGGTGGCTGTCCTATGCATTTAGCAGTATCCTTGTCTCTGCTCATTGGGTCTGGAAGCAGTTTTCTGGTCCCAGTTGTGACAATCAAAATTGCCTCTAGATATTGCCAAATGTTTGCTGAGGGGAAAAATTACCTCCAGTTGAAAATCGCTGAACTATATAAAGAAACAATCTCTTATAAAATCAGTGTACCTATGTAGATACATTTTTATTATAAAAAATTCTGGATTTTACTATAAAAATATAGCTGCAAATTCAATAATAGTTACTATGTATGGTTGAAATAGCATATGACATCACTTATATGTGAAATCTAAATTATTATACAAATAAATTTATTTACAAAACCAAGACTCACAGACATAGAAAACAAATTTATGGTTACCAAAGTGGAAAGGGGATAAGTGAAGAATAAGTTAGGAGTTTGAGATTGATTAGTAGATACAAGCTATTATATATATAAATTAGATAAACAATAAAGTCCTAGTATATATAGTACAGGGAACTATATTCAATATCCTATAAAAAATCACAAGGGAAAAGAATGTGAAAAAGAATATACATTTATAAAACTGAAGCACTTTGCCATACACCAGAAACTAACACAACATTGTAAATCAACTATACATCAATTAAAATGTTAAAAACAAAATATAAATAAATGAAAGAGAACATGTGATTCCTATTCAAAATGTAACACATGAAAATGATCCAAAGCTGTGAAACATCGAGCAAATGCGAGGAATTCTTATGTGTCATAAGAATGGGAACCATGTGATATACTTGACTCTATGTGCTATGCCTAGGCAGATATCACAATTCAACATGACACTATTTTCTCAGTTTTTTGTTAGTCGTTAAGTCATGCCTGACTCTGTGACCCCGTGGACTGCAGCACACCAGGCTTCTTTGTGCTTCACTGTTTCCCAGACTTTGCTCCTACTCATGTCCATTAAGTATGACATGAGTGATGCCATCCAGCCATCTCGTCCTCTGTCATCCCCTTCTCCTCTTGCTCTCAGTCTTTCCCAGCATCAGGGTCTTTTCCAGTGAGTCTTCTCTTTGCATCAGGTGGCTAAAGTATTGGAGCTTCAGCCTCAGGTATAGTTCTTCCAGTGAATATTCAGGGTTCATTTCCTTTAGGCTTGACTGGTTGGATCTCCTTGCAGTCCAAGGGACTCTCAAGAGTCTTCTCCGGCATCACAATTCAAAATCATCAGTTCTTTCAGCCCTCTTTTGGTTCAGCTCTCACATCCGTACTTTCCCACTAAGCCTAGATATTTCCTCAGAATCCTTTTCAACAGAAGAATCAAGAAAGCTATCACCAATAGATCAGAGTGAAAAAGTTCTTTGCTATCCCTGATATATGGCCTTTAGATCCTTCTTTTCATATTCTACTTCCACTAATTTATTCAGTGATCTTCAAGAGGAATAAAGGGGAAAGGGCATCCAGGTACTCTCTCCAACAACAGGGTTCTGTGTTTGAGGATGCAAGGTGGACTGCCACACTGGTATGATGGTATTTGTGAACCCTCTTCTGAACAGTGGTACAGTTACTGCATCTGGGGATAAACTGACTTTTGAATATGAATCCACTCTTCTGGCTAATAGGCAAGTAAATGGCAGCCCACTCCAGTACTCTTGTCTGGAGAATCCCAGGGACAGAGGAGCCTAGTGGGCTGCCGTCTATGGCGTCACACAGAGTCAGACACGACTGAAGCGACTTAGCAGCAGCAGCAGCAGCTTCTGGCTAAAGACTAAAATATTTCCCCAAATTCAAAAATAACCCTCCTAAATATGTGCACTGCAGACACCAACCGTGGAAACATCTGTTTGTCTTAGTGCAAGTGGTAATAGATTGTACAGTCAAGTATCACACAAACTCATCCATCTTAAAAATAGAATCAATAGCAAAATGTATGCAGAGTCAGAGCACCTCCAAAGGGAAGAAAGAAAATGATGGAAAAGTGATTCAAAGTTAATTGTATCTAGATAGCTTCCCCAGACAAAATGTCAGTTGAATGCAAGGAAGCAGTGGAAATAATGCCTTGATAAAAGAAAAGACACAAAGCAAAACGTCCAAATTTCACTTCAAATCAGTGCAAAGTCTTTAGTCAAGAATCACTGTAAAGCTGCATTCCTTTTCTTTACTATTTTGCTATGAATAC
The DNA here is from genome assembly GCA_917880005.1 of Nanger dama. Lineage (NCBI taxonomy): Eukaryota > Metazoa > Chordata > Mammalia > Artiodactyla > Bovidae > Nanger > Nanger dama. The sequence goes on along the minus strand of CAKJTW010000085.1, from coordinate 4,003,587 downwards.
TTTTCCTTTTCATGAAATACAAGCCAAGAAAATAGCTTATATTTTGTCATGGAAATGACAAATTGATTAGAGCCTCCAAGTACTCCAATGTGGTGAGGTAAAGACAATTATGTATTATTCTGAAATAACTGCAGAACTAAGAATTGTTGAAGCAATACCTAAATGACTATGGAAAATAAACAGGGAGAATTGTGAACTTTGTAATGTGGCGTTTCAGCCTGAGCTCAGGTTATAAATATCAGCAAATTCTCTGCTGTGCTTCATTGCATTCCTCTGGTGCAATCTGTTTAGTGCTTTGAGATATTAGACAGCCATATATTTTACTCTCCCTGCTAGTAGCCAATTTGCAAGAAAGCAAGTAATATAAAAATGGCTATTTACTCTGTTACAAGTGGTACAGTCCATTATCACTCTTCACTGATGTTGTTACAAGGATAGCAAATCAATAATCAGTTCTCATTCCCTAACTCAGTAAACCATCTGCTTTCATTATTGTAAACCATGTTCAGTTTGGATGCAAACTTTACTGCTGTGCTCGAAGCTGATTCATTTGATAAGACCACAAACATCACCACAGGAAAATTATTTCTTAATTACCTTTCTCTGAAACTTAAGTGGCTAAATGCTAGGGAATTCCTTTGCCATCGGAAAAACGAACATTACAAGACATTGTATCAGTGAAGACAAGGGCTTTCTCTAAAATGGCAAATGACTTAGTCCATCTCACATAGCTTTTTCTCAAGTAAGATTGCTCAAGTAAGCATTGGCTCTACACAGAAAGCCTCTACATGGAAAGTTAGACATTGCATCACAGCCTGTAGGACGTTGCTTCTGGAGCAGCCATTGAGTTGAAACTGAGGATAATTATCAATTAGCTCCACCATGCCCACAGCTGTTTTCACTTACCAAGCTCCCTTTAACTGCTTCTATAAAAACTTGCATATCCTCTGAGCCTCACATAGCCTAAACAATCAGATATTTGCCCAAGCTATTTATTTTTTTCCCCAGGAAGTCAGCTGTGTCTAGTTCAAACTCAAGCTGGTTAAGACCACCAACCTCCCAATGGGCATACATGGGCATACATACATACTACTCGGTAAGATTTTTATTTCAGAAGGCCCAGACCTCTGACATAACATCCACACTATGATTTTCTGAGCATGCGTACCATTAAGAAACCTGTAGTTTAGTTGCATCTGTGCTGAACAACAATTACTTTACCTTTTTCTTCCCTCCAATCACCTTTGCCACACTCCCCACACCTCATCTTTATCCCATAAGTATCCCAAGCCCTCCCCCTTCCAGGAAGCAGATCTGAGATTTGTTCTCCTGTCTCAGCTACCTTGCAAACAGCTACCTTGCACCTTTTCTCCGCTGCAAACCTCAGCACCTTGGCAGCTGACTTGCTGCACTTCGGACACAGAAACCTGTACACAAAGGAAAAGGAACAGGTACACGATTCTGAAACTGAGATGGGAATACTGGATGAATTTCAGGTGAAACACTTAATGGCTCCAGATCCAAGTGTATGAACTAATTTCTGTTTTTTTATAACTCAGTTTAACTGATTCTAAGCCTCTATTCTGCTAGATACAGAACATGTCAACTAGGAACGTCAAGGAGATTCACTAAATTCTGTTTTCTTAAACAATTAATGTTTGAATTCTGTGGCACCCTCTCCTCCCAAGCCCCATTTCCCCCCTTCCTTCTGCTGGGACTCACTACAAGTTCCGAAGAGGCTAACACCAATATTGGAGAAAAGCGTCTTTTCTAACCTTGTTACAGTGTGCTAACACCTTTTGAGATGCCACTGGTCCCATCTTGTCTCAAGCACGTCTCCCTCAGGCAAACAGTGTACAAAAATGGAGGTACAGAAGAGCGGAGATGGGGAAAACTTGGTGACTTCTTGTCAAGTTCCATGTTCTGCTTCAGGTTCTTCTGGTCTGCAGGCTCCCTCTGGTAGCTATCTTCTGTGCCTCTTTCCACATGTGTGAAAAGAATCATTTGCTCTTTTGTGTTCCCTTCAGGACTTCGAGTGTGACTCCTGACACTTGTTTTTATTTTTAATGCAAGTGCCTGACTTTGTCAAGGCTTCCATTTCAATGAGGCATTCCCTTCAAAGACGGGGTCTCCAGCAAACATGTTTCCAGCCTTCCAACTAGATGAAGAGCCAGGCTACCTCCCCCACTGAGGCTCCTTTGTTTTAGAGATCTTGGTTGATTTTCAGAACTGACCATTTGGGCCATTTTTTCCTCTTCCTATATTTAAATTCCCACTCTTGTGTTTTAAATACTCTTACTCAGTAAAGAGCCCACAAAACCCTAGACCCTCATGCTTGGCCTCAAACAGTAGAACTCTAGGCCTGTGTGCACTTTCTCTCCCCACAACCTGTGTGTGAGGCTCCAGGTGTGCCCTGTAATTTTCAGGTCTTGTAAGTGATAAACCTTTGGTTTTTTCAAAGTTCTCTGATGGTGATTGCTGAAGGGCGTGTTGCAATCAGAGGAAGACTAACAAGGGCCAGTTCAAGCACAACACTGATTGCTGATAGGCTGAGACCAGTGCAAGACAGGACCGCAGGTGGATCCAGAGCAGGGCAAGCATTCACACAGCCCCTCCCCTCCACAGCAGCCATCTCTGCTGGATTCATTTCCCTTACTGTGGCACAATGGGCATTGGTAAAGCTTCTGACTATCAGAATGCCAGACAGGACCAGAGAGGCACAGGTCCTCTTTGCATTGATTCACTGCTTTGATCCATGATCTATCACTGCTTTGATCCATGATCTATCTTTGGAATATAGAGACAGACCAACAACTAGCCAGCACTCCTTCTTACAAATTGCGTCTCTACCCCTAATTCATGGAATCTATCTCTGAGTTAGACTGTATGGAGCAGAAAGGGGGAAACTGAGTCTTAAAGATAGGTAGGGCTTCCCTGGTGGCTCAGATGGTAAAGAATCCACTGCAATACAGGAGACCAGGGTTCGATACCTGGGTCGGGAAGATTCCCTGGACAAGGAAATGGCGACCCACTCCAGTATTCTGGGCCTGGAGAATTCCATGGACAGCGGAGCCTGGCGTGCGGCAGTATATGGGGTCACAAAGAGGCAGACACCACTGAGCAACCAACACTTTCACTTTAATGATTGTGTCCTTTCTAATGCTTTCTGATTTGTAACTGCTCAAGGATTTTAATTGTGGGAGTCAGTAATTTGAAATGTCTATTCTGTTTCCCACCCTAACAATTCTTACATGAGGGGTGCCCTTCTATCTAGTTGCATGAAGGAGTTTCACCTGGTGGTTTAGGTAGTGTAAGAAAGAATTGCTATTTAATACTTAGGCCCCTGCTTCCAGACAGAGTTAAGTTTTAATTTGTTACTTCTTCTATGTGACTTCTCAGAACAAGGAAGTCCCATTTTACAGTCTCTACTAAACTCAACTAGAACCAAGTGACTGTTATTTATACTGTGTCCCTTATCAGACTGTAACTACTTCAAGGACAAGGTTGCTTTTTTATTCAGGGCTGCTTATGATCCCTTCATTTTTTGAAGGGATAATAAATACCTTTATTTAAAATAAACCTTACATACTGAAGACATAATATATAAATATGTAGCTTAGACAATGATTATAGAATTAATACCTATGAAACCACTACCAGAATTCCTAACATTTCCCCATTGTACCCTTCCTGCTTACAAGCACCTTCACTTTATAGAAATATTATCTTGATTTTTAAGTATATTTCATTAAGTATACTGATATATGTAACAATTCTAGTTTTGAACTTTATGTAGAGGGAATCAAATTTATGTTTCTAAGATGAACTCAGTGTGCAGTTATGTTCATTCATTTATTTTTATGCATAGCATACTTTATATAATATACCACCCTTTTTATAATCTGTACTAATGTTAGATCTGTGGTGCATTTCCCGTTTGGGAGTATTTCGAGCTGTGCTTCTATGGCTATTCTTATATGTACAGGTATCTTGGTTCACATAAACATAAGTTTCTCCAGGTTAAACATCTGAGACTGAAATTCCTGGGTCATAGAATATATAGATGGTAATTCTAGAAATAATGCCAAATAAATTTTTATACGATTATAAATATTTAGCCTTCAAACAGGAGTGTATGATTATTTCCACAACCCTAAACATCTCTTGCTATTTGTCTAGATTTGTCAGTTTGGTAGGGGTATAGTTATCATTCCTTGTGACTTTAATTTGCAATTTCCTGGCTACAAATGAGACTGAGCCTTCCTTTACATGCTATTGGTCTTGACTTTAGCCTTTGGTTCAATTTTCTTTGGGGTATTCATCTTTTTCTTAGTGGACTATAAAATGCTGTAATAAATTTTGCATTAATACCCTTTGGTGATTACACGTGCTGCAAATATCTCCTTTCATCTTTTCACATTGTTATAGTATCTTATGATAGAGAATAATTTTACTTTTAATGCAAAATGTATTCATTTCTACTCTATGGTTAGTGCTTTTGTAGCTTGTCTCCACAAATTATGAAGATAGTCTCATATGTTCATAGTCGAATTTTGATCTAACTGGAATTTTTGTGTATGATATAGTAAATCAACTTTTTTTTCATTTAATACCCAAATCCTTCAGTGCTATTTATTGAAAAGTCATCTCTTTTCTATTGCTCTGCATTATCACTTTTGTTAAAATTTGAGACCATGTATGAGTGGCTCTGTTTCCGGACTTGTTATTTTTATCTGTTGGTTTATTTGCCAGTATCACAGTATCTTAACTGCTATTTCTTTATGGTAGTTTATGACATTTGACAGAACAGTTCTTTTACTTTATTATTTTCCTCAGATGTATCTTTATTATAAAAATCATAGAATCATTTTGCAAACATACTAAAACATTTTGAGGGGGGTTTGTTTGGAATACTATTGCCTCCTTATACAAATTTGGGCAAAAATGATAACTTTAAAATATTGACTCTTCATATGCTTGAATAGTATTTTTCTCACGTTGTGTTTATTTTTTTTCAGTAAAATGTGTTATTCCACCTTAGAGGAATTCCACAGTCTTTGGTAGGCTTAGTACCAGAGAGTGTACAGATTGTGATCGTGCTGTCACACTTTGTTTAGTTTGTTTTATCCTGTTTGTGACTGGAAAGTAGTATTAAATTTATATCGATTTTGTAAACAACAGTTTGCATAACTCATAATAATTTAAACTATATAGTCTAATAATTTATAATTCACCACAGTGTCTTTAATTTGCCTCTTCTAATACTTCTACTTGGATTTTCAAGTAATACAATTATATCAATTAAAATTATGATAAATTTGATTAATTTTTAAATTCTTATAGTTTTAGTATTATTTACATCCCAATTGGAGGTTAGGACTCAAATAGAAAGCTAAGTAGATGTAATGGTGAACATCATCACTTTGAGACCAGTTCCAGAAAGAAACTTTCAATGCTTCATCATTTAATATTGTTTATAGATACATTTTGTCAGATCAATGAAATTCCTTTTATTGTTAGTTTGATACTATCTTTTAATATGAATAGATCTTGAATGTGGTAAAATCTTTCTACCTCTGTTGAGATTTTTTTTTCCCTTTAATTTGTAAATAATAGGAATTACATCAATTTATGTGCTGTAGTTAAATCTGCTTTCATTTTTGAGGTATTTAATCTTAGATAAGAAGTATTATTTTCATATATTTTAAAATTCAGTTTTTATATCATGCTTGGAATTGGTTATGAGTAATTTAATGGGAAAAAAAATCAGTTTTTTTTCCTCTGTGAGTCCTTCTCCTGTAAGAGTCCTTTATTATTTACACAGAACACTTCTGACAGTTCTGGTTGCCAAATGTGTAGAGGTTTTTCCCTCCACAGCAAGTGATTCTCCATGACACCAGTTGAGTGTCCTACAGTTTGACTCCATGTTGACACTATCTTCTTGGAGATAGTGTTAGATCACACGGGCTAGGGGCTCAATCCCACAAGACTGCTATTACTCAGTTCAGATGCCAATCACAAGTAGGTCCCCAGTTTACCCACAACTTCTGTCCAGTTGGCTATAAATTGGAGGTCTCCATGACTTCCACCTTAGCTCAGTTAATTTGTTAGAGTAGCCCACAGAACTCAGGGAAACACTTCCTTTTACCACTTTATTAAATGATATGATAAAGAATACAGGCAAAGATGAAGAGATACATAGAATGAAGTCTGGAGAGTCCTGGGTGCAGGGCCTTCCATCCCGGTGGAGTTGGGGTACATCAACCTCCCAGGGTGGGTGTATTTACTAGCCTGAAAACAATTGAAACCCCATACTATTGGGATGTTGTGGATGCCTCCTCAAATAGGCATGACCAATTATTAACTCCATTTCTAAGCCTCTTCTTGGAATATGGGGTTGGGGAGTGGGTTAAAAATTCCAAGCTGCTTGTCATGTCTTAACTTTCTGGAGACCAGTTCCCAACCAGGAGTGCATCCAGAATCACTTCATTAGAAGAAAAGATGTTTCTAGTGCTCTCATCACTTCACTTCACTCGCTCAGTCATGTTTGACTCTTTGCGACCCCATCGACTGCAGCACAACAGGCTTCTCTGTCCATCACCAACTCCAGGAGTCTACTCAAACTCATGTCCATCAACTCAATGATGCTATCCAACCATCTCATCCTCTGTCATCCCCTTCTCCTCCTGCCTTCAATCTTTCCCAGCATCAGGGTCTTTTCCAAGGAATCAATTCTTCCCATCAGGTGACCAAAGTATTGGAGTTTCAGCTGCAGCATCAGTCCTTCCAATGAATATTCAGGACTGATTTCCTTTAGGATAGACTGGTTGGATCTCATTGCAGTCCAAGGGACTCTCAGACTTCTTCAACACCACAATTCAAAAGCATCAGTTCTTCGGCACTCAGCTTTCTTTATAGTCCAACTCTCATATCCATACATGACACCTGGAAAAACCATAGCTTTGACTAGATGGACCTTTGTTGGCAAAGTAATGTCTCTGCTTTTCAATATGCTGTCTAGTTTGGTCATAGCTTTTCTTCCAAGGAACAAGCATCTTTTAATTTCATGGCTGCAGTCACTATCTGCAGTGATTTTTGGAGTCCCCAAAAATAAAGTCTCATCACTTAGGATTCTTTAAAATTCATGTAAATTCTTTTGTCAATATTGATTTGCAAACCCAATGAGTTTCCCAGGTGAAATTTGAAACTGGCTCCTTACAAGGAGGGCAAGGAGATATCAAAGAAAGAGGCAGACCATTCCATATTTTTGGATGGCAGTTTTAATAAGAAAAGGAACTTACATATGAGGCTTGCCTTCAACAGGCATAAGACAAATAGCTCTTTGCACCTCCCTACCCAGAATCTTGAAACAATCTTAAAATGTTATAATAAGGCCTTAACTGCCCAGTTACGTACACAGTCCAGATGGTCCAAAGAACACCTTATTCTCTCGAGGCTGCTTCTTTGAAATAGCTCACTCATATGTGGAAACATGGGTGGGGAGAAAGTAAGGAGCCTCTGTTTGTCCAGATCTAGTTGAAGGTCAACCCCTGTCATGTCACCTGGATGACGTCATCCAACAATCAGGGACAGGGGGTCAAAGACCAAATCTATCATCTAGTAACTTACATGGGTTTCAGGAGCTCTGTGCTAGGAACTTGGGGAAAAAATAAATGCATATTTTCTATTACCTCACAGTGACTTTCTATATATACTGTTTTTAAATGGTATCTTTACTGGGTTTTAACGTCAAGGTTATGCTAGTCTCACATATTTCCTATTTGTTTTTTGGGAAGAGTTTATGTAAGATTAAAATTATTTTTTCCTTGATTGCTTAGAATTTCCTGATGAAACCAAGTAGACCTAGAGTTAATTTCTGAGACTTATTTGAGGGTACATTTACATTTTCAAAGGGATATAAAGTATTCAGACTCTACATTTGTCAGTTTTGATGTCATATTTATTAGTTTATAAGTGTTTTTAGTATCATTTTTTTCTTTTTAGACTGAAGTCTCTTTTGTGATGTTACTCAGTATATCAAATATAAGTCCAATCTTTGTTTAATTGGAGTATAGTTGGTTTATAATGTGTGTTTCAGCTGTAGAGCAAAAGTGAATCAGCTGTACACATACATATATCCCATTTCTTTTATTTCCTTCTCATTTAGGTCACCATGAAAGGTTCTCATTAGTTATCTATTTTTATACATAATAGTGTATATATATTAATACCCTTCTCCCAGTTCATTCCACTCTCCTATCAATATCCCTACATCCATTCTCTACATCTATATCATCTCTGCTTTGCACACATAAGTTCATCTGTATTGTTTTCCTAGATTCCACATATAAGTGATATTATATGACATTTGTTTTCCTGACCTCACTCTGTATGACAGTCTCTAGGTCTATACAAGTCTCTGCAAATTGTAGTTTCATTCCTTCTAATGGCCAAGTAATGTTCCATTGTATGTATATGTGTGTGTGTGTATAAATACCACATCTTCTTTATCCAGTCTTCTCTTGATGGACATTTGGGTTGCTTCCATGTCCTGGCTACTGTAAATAGTGCTGTAGTGAATATTGGGGTGCATGTAAATTTTTGAAGTATGGTTTTGGGTATATGCCCAGGAGTGGGATTTCTAGTTCTATTTTAGTTTTTCTTAAGGAGCCTCCATACCATTCTTCATAGTGACTGTATCAATTTACATTCCCACCAACAGTGCAAGAGGGTTTCATCAGTATATATTGTTTGTGGCTATTTTGGATCATGGCCATTCTGACTGGGATGAGGTGATACCTGCTTGTAGTTTTGATTTGCATTTCTCTAATAATTAGTGATATTGAACAACTTTTCATGTGCCTGTTGGCCATTATACGTTTTCTTTGGAGAAATGTCTATTTAAGTCTTCTGCCCATTTTTTGATTAGATTTTTTTGTTGTTGTTCATATTGAGGTGCATGAGCTGCTTGCATATTTTGGGGATAAATCCCTTGTTAGTTGCTTCATTTGCAAATATTTTTTCCCCCATCCAGAGGGCTGTTTTTTGTCTTGATTATAGCTTTCAATAAGTTGTGCTGAGATAACTGGACAGTTGCCTAAAAGAATGAAGTTAGAACACTCCCTAACACCATACACAAAAATATACTGAAAATGGAATAAGGACCTAAATGTAAGGCCAGATATAAAACTCTCAGAGGGAAATACAGGCAGAACACTCTGACATACATCAGAGCAAAAGTGTTTTTGACCCCCCATCCTAGAGTAATGATGGACAGAAGACCTAAACAGACATTTCTCCAAAGACATACAGACAGCCAACAAACACATGAAGAGATGCTCAACATCACTCATTATTAGAGAAACGCAAATCATAATTATAATGAGGTATCACCCCATACCAGTGAGAATGGCCATCATGAAAAAAAATCTGCAAACAATAAATGCTGGAGATGATGTGGAGAAAAGGAACCCTGCTACACTGTTTGTGGGGATGTAAACTGATACAGTCTTTATGGAAAACAGTATGGAGATGCCTTTAAAATACTAGAGGTCAATCTAGTTTTGACCCAGCAACCATTTGACCCAGCAATCCCACTACTGGGCATATACCTTGAGAAAACCACAATTGTAAAAGTCACATGTACCCCAATGTTCACTGCAGCACAATTTACAAAAGCCAGGATATGGAAGCAACCTAGATGTCAATTAACAGCTACATGGATAAAGAAGTTGTGGTGCATCTATACAATGGAATATTACTCAGCCACAAAAAGGAATGGGTTCGAGTCAGTTTTGGTGAGGTGGATGGACCTAGAGTCTCTTATGCAGAGTGAAGTAATTCAGGAGGAGAAAAACAAGTATGGTTTATTAATGCATATACATGGAATCTAGAAAATGCTACTGATGAACCTAGCAGAGAATGACTTGGACACGGGGGGAAAGGTGAGGGCGGGATGAATTGAAGACATGGCATTGACATATATACACTATCATGTGTAAAATAAGTTAGCAGGAAGTTACTAAATAACACACACAGTCCAGTCTGATACTCTGTGATGACCTAGAGGGGTGGCATGGGAGGGAACATGAAGGGGAGGGAGGTTCAGGAGGGAAGGAGATATACATACAGTTATGACTGATTCATGTGTTGTATGGCATACACCAACACTAAATTGTAAAGCACTTTTATACCAATTAAACAACTAATCTCAAAGATATACAAGCAACTTATGCAGCTCAACTCCAGAAAAATAAACGAACCAATCAAAAAATGGGCCAAAGAACTAAATAGGCATTTTTCCAAAGAAGACATATGGATGGCTAACAAACACATGAAAAGATGCTCAACCTCACTCATCATCAGAGAAATGCAAATCAAGACCACAATGAGGTACCATTTCACACCAGTCAGAATGGCTGGGATCCAAAAGTCTACAAGCAATAAATGCTGGAGAGGGTGTGGAGAAAAGGAAACCCTCTTACACTGTTGGTGGGAATGCAAACTAGTATAGCCACTATGGAGAACAGTGTGGAGATTCCTTAAAAATTGCAAATAGAACTGCCTTATGACCCAGCAATCCCCCTGCTGGGCATACACACCGAGGAAACCAGAAGTGAAAGAGACACGTGTACCCCAGTGTTCATCGTAGCACTGTTTACAATAGCCAGGACATGGAAACAACCTAGATGTCCATCAGCAGATGAATGGATAAGAAAGCTGTGGTACATATACACAATGGAATATTACTCAGCCCTTAAAAGAATACATTTGACTCAGTTCTAATGAGATGGATGAAACTGGAGCCAATTATACAGAGTGAAGTAAGCCAGAAAGAAAAACACCAATACAGAATACTGACACATATATATGGAATTTAGAAAGATAGTAATGATGACCCTCTATGTGAGACAACAAAAGAGACACAGAGGTATAGAATGGACTTTTGGACTCTGAGGGAGAGGGAGAGGGTGGGATGATTTGGGAGAATGGCATTGAAACATGTATACTATCATGTAAGAAACGAAGTGCCAGCCTATGTTCAATACAGGATACAGGATGCTTGGGGCTGGTGCATGGGATGATCCAGGGAGATGATATGGGGTGGGAGGTGGGAGGGGGCTTTGGCATTGGGAGATCGTGTACACCTGTGGCTGATTCATGTCAATGTATGGCAAAACAAATACAGTACTGTAATGTAGAATAAAGTATTAAAAAAATAAAATTAAAAATAAAAATTAAAAGAAAAAAATAAACTGAAACTAATTAAACTTAAAGCCAATCATTAAAAAAAACCTTTTGAGTTATAGACCAGCATATGGCCAATTTTTATAAATACTGTGTGTGCTTGAAAAGAATTTGTGTTAGAGGTTTAGGTATCCAATGTTCTATATACTTCTTTTACTGAAACAAACTTCAAGCTGTTTCTGTCCCACAAGTTTTGTACTTGTTGCATTCACTTTGAAGGCTCTTCCTGGGGGGCCTTGCAGACCTATTCTTAGAGATTCTCATCTTAGACTTTCTCTCCTGACCCTATTCCAGAACAGGCTTCATTTCTCACTTCCTTTACCCTGAGCTATTTTCCTTAAAACACTTATCTCTGCCTGACATTACATAATGTATCTATTTGTTTTCTGATTATCTCCCTAAATATAATATAAACACCTTGAGGCAAGAACTCTTTCTGACTCATTTACCATTCTGTCCCTAATACTTGAAAAGTATCACACACTAAGTGCTTAATAAATGTTTTGCATGACTAAGTGAATGAATTTAAAGTAGTACTCAACAGAGACCTTGAAAAGCATATATAAAAGCATCATTTACCCTGATGTGTCCCTTCAGTAGAATTGGCAGTGCCCATATAGGTAACAGGTAAGCTTAAAACACAAGTAAGCATGGAGGAGAAAATGGAGAACAAAACAATCCTGTCATCAGTTCAGTTTCAGTTCAGTCCAATTCCTCAGTCATGTCCAACTCTTTGCAACCCCATGGACTACAGCACACCAGGCTTCCCTGTCTATCACCAACTCCCGGAGTTCACCCAAACCCATGTCCATCGAGTTGGTGATGCCATCCAACCTTCTCATCCTCTGCTGTCCCCTTCTCCGCCCACCTTCAATCTTTCCCAGCAACAGGGTCTTTTCCAATGAATCAGTTCTTTGCATCAGGTGGCCAAAGTATTGGAGTTTCAGCTTCAGCATCAGTCCTTCCAATGAATATTCAGGACTTACTGCCTTTAGGATGGACTGGTTGGATCTCCCTGGAGTCCAAGGGACTCTCAAGAGTCTTCTCCAACACCACAGTTCAAAAGCATTTATTCTTTGGTGCTCAGCTTTCTTTATAGTCCAACTGTCACACCCATACATGACTCCTGGAAAAACCATAGCTTTGACTAGATAGACCTTGGTTGGTAAAGAAATGGCTCTGCTTTTTAATATGTTGTGTAGCTTAGTCATAGCTTTTCTTCCAAGGAGCAAGCATCTTTTAATTTTATGGCTGCAGTCACAATCTGCAGGGATTTTGGTGCCCCCAAAATAAAGTCTGTCACTGTTTCCATTGTTTCCCCATCTATTTGCCATGAAGTGATGGGACCAATCATGTCACAGGCCAGCCCAAAACAGGTGCTCAATTAATATTTACTTTATGAATTAAATTGAAAATAAAGAATGAAAAGAGGAAAGAAGGAGAAAAGGAGAGATCTAGTTATAAATTAAACAATGAATAACACTAATAGACAAAATGTGTCTCTACTCTTTATTTTTTTGGTGAATCACCTGGCTTCTTCTACCTACTTGCTACTTTCCAAGAGAGAAGGAATTACTAATATGATTAGTCAGTTATGGAAAGAAGCTGAGCATATATGCAAAGCTCAGCCCCTTCCTTCTTCCTTGAGTTTTGGAACTAGTCTTCTGACCTTTCATGTATGAAATTTCACAGGGGCAAGCACTCTTTTTCGGGAGTTCTGTTATTATGTATTTAATTCTGGAAATCAATTTTATGAAGTCCACTATTACTATGCACTCATCACATTCTCCAAACAGTTCTATTCATAATCATATAAACTTTCTGTTTTTAAATTTTGTTCCTTTCCTATTGTTTAATTGCTTCTAAAGTAAGGCTGAGAATGAGTGTGTCCATTTATTGGGACTACCTGTTTTATAGTCTCACTATGTGTTATTAGTATTAAGGTATCTCTTTCCAGTAAGACTTTCACAATGACAGAGATTATAGATTTCCATAAAAACAAAAGCAGACTGAGAAAACTGAGGGAGGAAAAGAAAACAGGTTCTGATTTCAGAAATTCAGCACATTTTTATGCAAGCTTTTTATCATTCCTTTATTCATCCATATTCAAATGTCCTCAAGCTGTTTGCATAGTCAAAATGAAGTATAGACAGGCAACAATTGCTTAACAAATCTAGACTTATAGGGAAACAACAATGCCATACGAAGTATATGGTAAGGATTTACTGGAACAAATCACTGTTCATGTTTGTATTCAGGTTATCCTTAGAAATAACCTATTTTCTTAAGTGTGGGATCCTTCAGAGAGGCTTCTGACCAACTGGACTGGAGGCAATTCTAATGAACTCAGAGCCATTAAGACATGGTGGTCAATAACAGTTTGGATGAACACAACTTAAAAGGTCCTGGAAATAAAATTAGAAAGGCTAGCATCAGGTCATAGACCTGGGTAATGCAATGCTAATGAAGTTTGGGAGGTGGGTACTTCATGTGTGTGTGTGTGCGTGTATACATACTTTAATTTTCATTGAAATACAATTGATTTACAATGTGTTAGTTTCAGGTATACATCAAAGTGATTCAGTTATATGTGTGTTTGTGTGTGTATACCCTCCGACCTGCTTCACCTAGTATGATCTCTAGGTCCATCCATGTTGTTGCCAATAGCATTATTTTATTCTTTTTTATGGCTGAATGACATTCCATTTCATATATGTGCTGTGCTGTGGTTAGTTGCTCAGTTGTGTCCAACTCTTTGGAGCCTGCCAGGCTCCTCTGTCCATGGGCATTCTGCAAAGAAGAATATGGAGTGTGCTGCCATGCCCTCCTCTAGGGATCTTCCTAACCCAAGGATTGAACCCAGGTCTCCCGCATTGCAGGAGGATTCTTTACCGTCTGAGACACCAGGGATTCCCTTGCATATATGTACCACGTCTTACCTATCTATTCCTCTGTTTATGAACACTTAAGTTGCTTCCATGTCCTGGGTATTGTAAATAGTGCTGCAGTGAACATTCAAGAGAATGTATCTTTTGGATTATGGTTTTACTCTGGGCAACTGCCTAGAGTAGGACTGTTGGATCATATGATATTTCTATTTTTAGTTGTTTAAGGAACCTCTATATTGTTCTCTATAATGGTTGTACCAATTTACAATCACATCAGCAGTGTAGAAGTGTTCCTTTCTCCACACCCTCCCCAGCATTTACTGTTTGTGAAGTTTTTGATGCTGGTCATTCTGGCTGATGTGAGGTGATACCTCCTTCTAGTTTTGATTTGTATTTCTCTAATAATTAGTGATGTTGAACAACTTTTCATATGCTTGTTGACCATCTATATGTCTTCTTTAAAAAAAAATATTTGTTTATATCTTCTGCCCTTTTTTGATTGGCTTGTTTTGATATTGAGCTGTATGAGATGTTTATTTATTTTGGAAATTAATCCCTTCTTAGTCGTAATAGTTGGAAATATTTTGTTTCAAAGACAATGAAAAGTTGTGTTTTTGCATACTATGCAAAAGTTTTTAAGTTTAATTAGGTCCAATTTATATAATTTTTATTTCCAATACCTTAGGTAAGTTGCTTAGTTGTGCCCGACTCTTTGCTACCCCATGGACTGCAGCCCACCAGGCTTCTCTGTCCATGAGATTTTCCAGGCAAGGATACTGGAGTGGGTTGGCATTTCTTTCTCCAGGGTATCTTCCCAACCCAGGGATTGTACCTAGGCCTCCTGCACAGCAGGCAGATTCTTTACCGACTGAGCTACAAGGGAGTCCAATACCCTAGGAGATGGGTCCAAAAAAATAGTGCTGCAGTTTATGCCAAATAGTATCAACCATGTTTTCTTCTAGGAATGTAATGGTATCCAGTCTTGCATTTAGGTTTTTCATACATTTTGAGTTTATTTTTGTGTATAGTGTTAGTGTTCTAAGTTCATTCTTTTACATGTAGCTGTCTAGTTTTCCCAGCACCACTTATTGAAGAGACTGTCTTTTCTGCATTGTATTTCTTGCATCCTTTGTAGTAGGTTAATTATTAATTAATAATTTATTTCTGGACTTACTATCTTGTTCCAGTGACCTATATATCTGTTTTTTGTGCCATACCATGATATTTAGATTACTGTAGCTTTTTAGTACAGTTTGAAGTCAAGGAACTTGATTCCTCTAGCTCCATCTTCTTTCTCAAAATTGCTTTGGCTATTTGAGGTCTTTCATGTCTTCATACAAAGTTTAAAAACTTTGTTCTAGTTCTGTGAAAATTTCCATTGGCAGTTTGATAGAGGTTGCATTGTATCTGTAGATTGCTTTGGGTAGTATGGTCATTGTAAAAATATTGATTCTTCCAATCCAAGAATGTGACAGATCCTTTCTTCTAATTATGTCATCTTCAATTTCAACAACTTCGTATAGTTTTCAGAGTACAGGTCTTTTGCCTTCTTAGGTAACTTTATTCCTACCTCTTTTATCCTTTTTGATCAAGTGTTTGTGGTTTGTTCTGTGGAGATTTTTTTTTTCTTGTTTTTGA
This sequence comes from Nanger dama, assembly GCA_917880005.1. NCBI lineage: Eukaryota > Metazoa > Chordata > Mammalia > Artiodactyla > Bovidae > Nanger > Nanger dama. The sequence goes on along the minus strand of CAKJTW010000085.1, from coordinate 3,987,814 downwards.
ATCAGAATGTTTAGTGAAAGCAGCACCCACAGTTGTAATCAAACTTATAAAGGTAGCCAAATACTAAATTTTACAGGGGAAGAATAAATGGACTCTTCTTCTGAGTCTTATTTCAGATATCTTAGGGGTCTCTTTAGTAACTGCAGAAATTCTTCAAGAAGGTATCTATGTCTCAATGCTCCAGTGTACTGTCAATCCTTTAATAGCACACACTATTAAATCTTGCTCATAAATCATATTTTTCTTCACTTGGAGCTGTCCATATGAAATGGTACATGAGTTGCCATTTTGTTTCAATATGACAAAATGTAAATCAGTTCTACAGTGAATAGTAATGCCCTTTGGGAGCCTACTTTAGAAGTTTGTGGGGAATATATAAGAAAGTTAATGCCACAATATTTTAAGCTGTGGCATTGAAAATAAGACCTAACTTTCTCAGGTCATTAAGTTCCAATAAAGTTCATCTCTTTATCTTCCTAACTTTTATCCATGCCAAATGTTACTAGTGGCTATTGAAGGAAATGATGAACTCGGTTCTTTCTTGTACATATATGTACTCTGTCACCAACCATATTTTCAGAAATAGATGCTTGATTTTCACCATTACTGAGTAGGCAATATCCATGGTTTGATGGGGAACCAGCCATGTACTGGTTTGGTTAATTAGCAATTTGGGGAACCAGCCATGTACTGGTTTGGTCTCTCATTCCTTTTCATTCCTTCACCTGTTTTACTATATTTTCTGAATGTCCTTTTCCCTCTGACTTATACATAGGTTGGGTTAAAGAGGGGAATCAGAAGACTGGACATCGGTGGGGAGAGAGGAGGGAATCAAGGCTATTTCTCTTAACTCCCTACCTTGGACAATGTCCTCAACAGTGCCTGTGTTTTCTGTGATTCCAACTCTCAGTAGGAGGGCTGGTCTCTATTTCAACAGGGTAGCCCCGGCTTTTGTTTCTAGCTTCTGATAGTTGATCCTGGTTCTGATTTTTGTGCTTTGGTAACACCACTTTCTCTTGTTATCCCTCCCAATATTTCTAGCCGCTGCTAATTGATTTGATTTCCTCTGTTTAGCTTCAGAACTCCTCAAATACATGTGTAACTAATAAACTGTATTAAATTCTCTCTGCTTGAAATATCTAAAGTTGTTTTTTCTTTTCTCTCTGCACCTCAACTGGAACATTAGAGGAGAATAGATAAAATGAGGTTTAGTAAAATAGTGGAAAAATAATAGAGATGAGAAGAAACATACTTGAAAAAAGGTTCTCTAGTGTTGGAGAAGGAAAATCATAACCACCCTGGTTGGTCAGTTGAAATTTTAACTCCTCTGATAAATTTAAGTCTCAGCTCTGCCTCTTAGGAACCCTGCAGTCTTAGGCATATTCCTTAACTTCTCCTTGCTTCAGTTCAGTTCTATTCAGTCGCTCAGTCTTGGCTGACTCTTCGTGACCCCATGAATCAGTGCCACTTTAGTGAAATGGTGTTGCCATTGCATGGACTTATTGTGAGCATTAAGGAAGTTACTAGCAATTCCTAGTTCATAGCAAGTCATTTAAAATGTTATAATAAGCCCTCTACTTTTTTTTTTTTTTTTTTTTTTTAGTGCTGTGGAGATACCCAGGACTTTCATCTTTACTTTTGGCATGCTTAAGCTCTCAGTTCAATTCATTCGCTCAGTTGCGTCTGACTCTTTGTGACCCCATGGACTGCAGCACGCCACGCTTCCCTGTTCATCACCAACTCCTGGAGCATGCTCAGACTCATGTCCATTGAGTCAGTGATGCTATTCAGCCATCTCACCCTCTGTTGTCCCCTTCTCCTCCCGCCTTCAATCTTCCCCAGCACCAGAGTCTTTTCTAGTGAGTCAGTTCTTTGCATCAGGTGGCCAAAGTATTGGATTTCAGCTTCAGCATCAGTCCTTCCAGTGAATATTCAGAACTGATTTCCTTTAGGATGGACTGGTTGGATCTCCTTGCAGACTAAGGGACTCTTAAGAGTCTTCTCTCACATCGTAGTTCAAAAACAAATTCTTCAGTGCTTAGTTTCTTTATAGTCCAACTGTCACAGCCATACATGACTACTAGAAAAATCATAGCTTGGAATAGAGGGACCTTGGTTGCAAAGAAATGTCTCTGCTTTTTAATATGCTGTCTAGGATGGTCATAGATTTTCCTCCAAGGAACAAATGTCTTAATTTCATGGCTACAGTCACCATCTGCAGTAATTTTGGAGCCTCGAAAAAAAAAGTCTGTCACTGTTTCCATTGGTTCCCTATCTATTTGCCTTGAAGTGATGGGACCAGATGCCATGATCTTAGTTTTCTGATTGTTAAGTTTTAAGCTAGCTTTTTCACTCTCCTCTCACTTTCCAAGAGGTTCTTCTTCACTTTCTACCATAAGTGTGGTGTCAAATATATATATCTGAAATTATTGATATTTCTCCCTGCAATCTTGATTCCAGAATGTGTTTCATTCAGCGCAGCATTTTGCATGATATACTCTGCATATAAGTTAAATAACCAGGGTGGCAATATATAGCCTTGTCATACTCCTTTCCTGATTTGGAACCAGTCTTTTCTTCCATGTCCAGTTCTAACTGTTGCTTCTTAACCTACATACAGGTTTCTCAAGAGGGAGGTAGGGTGGTCTGGTACTCCCATCTCTTGAAGAATTTTCTACAATTTGTTGTGATCCACACAGTCAAAGGCTTTGGAGTCAATAAAGTAGAAACAGGTGTTCTTCTGGAACTCTCCTGCTTTTTCAATGACCCAAGAGATGTTGGCAAATTGATCTCTGGTGCCTCTGTCTTTTCTAAATCCAATTTGAATGTCTGGAAGTTCACAGTTCATGTACTGTTCAAGCCTGGCTTGAAGGATTTTAAGCATTACTTTCAGTTCAGTTCAGTCGCTCAGTCGTGTCCAACTCTTTGCGACCCTATGAATCACAGCACGCCAGACCTCCCTATTCATCACCATCTCTCGGAGTTCACTCAGACTCACGTCCATCGAGTCCATGATGCCATCCAGCCATCTCATCCTCGGTCGTCCTCTTCTCCTCCTGCCCCCAATCCCTCCCAGCATCAGAGTCTTTTCCAATGAGTCAACTCTTTGCATGAGGTGGCCAAAGTACTGAAGTTTCAGCTATAGCATCATTCCTTCCAAAGAAATCCCAGGGTTGATCTCCTTCAGAATGGACTGGTTGGATCTCCTTGCAGTCCAAGGGACTCTCAAGAGTCTTCTCCAACACCACAGTTCAAAAGCATCGATTCTTTGCAATTCAGCCTTCTTCACAGTCCAACTCACATCCACACATGACCACAGGAAAAACCATAGCCTTGACTAGACAGAACTTAGTCAGCAAAGTAATGTTTCTGCTTTTGAATATGCTATCTAGGTTGGTCATAACTCCTTCCAAGGAGTAAGCGTCTTTTAATTTCATGGCTGCAGTCACCATCTGCAGTGATTTTGGAGCCCCCAAAAATAAAGTCTGACACTGTTTCCCCATCTATTTCCCGTGAAGTGATGGGACCGAATGCCATAATCTTCGTTTTCTGAATGTTGAGCTTTAAGCCAACGTTTTCACTCTCCTCTTTCACCTTCATCAAGAGGACCTTTAGCTCCTCTTCACTTACTGCCGTAAGGGTGGTGTCATCTGCATATCTGAGGTTATTGATATTTCTCCCGGCAATCTCGATTCCAGCTTGTGTTTCTTCCAGTCCAGCGTTTCTCATGATGTACTCAGCATAGAAATTAAATAAGCAGGGTGACAATATACAGCCTTGATGTACTCCTTTTCCTATTTGGAAACAGTCTGTTGTTCCATGTCCAGTTCTAACTGTTGCTTCTTGACCTGCATACAGATTTCTCAAGAAGCAGGTCAGGTGGTCTGGTATTCCCATCTCTTTCAGAATTTTCCAAAGTTTATTGTAATCCACACAGTCAAAGACTTTGGCATAGTCAATAAAGCAGAAGTAGATGTTTTTCTGGAACTCTCTTGCTTTTTCCATGATCCAGCGGATGTTGGCAATTTGATCTCTGGTTCCTCTGACTTTTCTAAAACCAGCTTGAACATCAGGAAGTTCATGCTTCACGTATTGCCGAAGCCTGGCTTGGAGAATTTTGAGCATTACTTTACTAGCATGTGAGATGAGTGCAATTGTGTGGTAGTTTGAGCATTCTTTGGCATTGCCTTTCTTTGGGATTGGAATGGAAACTGACCTTTTCCAGTCCTGTGGCCACTGCTGAGTTTTCCAAATTTGCTGGCATATTGAGTGCAGCACTTTCACAGCATCATCTTTCAGGATTTGAAACAGCTCAACTGGAATTCCATCACCTCCACTAGCTTTGTTCGTAGTGATGCTTTCTAAGGCCCACTTGACTTCACATTCCAAGATGTCTGGCTCTAGATGAGTGATGACATCATCATGATTATCTGGGTTGTGAAGATCTTTTTGTACAGTTCTTCCGTGTATTCTTGCCACCTCTTCTTAATATCTTCTGCTTCTGTTAGGTCCAGACCATTTCTGTCCTTTATTGAGCCCATCTTTGCATGAAATGTTCCCTTGGTATCTCTAATTTTCTTGAAGAGATCTTTAGTCTTTCCCATTTAGGTTTTTTCTTCTGTTTCTTTGCATTGATCGCTGAAGAAGGCTTTCTTATCTCTTCTTGCTATTCTTTGGAACTCTGCATTCAGATGCTTATATCTTTCCTTTTCTCCTTGGCTTTTTGCCTCTCTTCTTTTCACAGCTATTTGTAAGGCCTCCTCAGACAGCCATTTTGCTTTTTTGCATTTCTTTTCCATGGGGATGGTCTTGATCCCTGTCTCCTGTACAGTGTCACAAACCTCATTCCATAGTTCATCAGGCACTCTATCTATCAGATCTAGGCCCTTAAATCTATTTCTCACTTCCACTGTATAATCATAAGGGATTTGATTTAGGCCATACCTGAATGGTCTAGCGGTTTTCCCTAGTTTCTTCAATTTAAGTCTGAATTTGGTAATAAGGAGTTCATGATCTGAACCATAGTCAGCTCCTGGTCTTGTTTTTGTTGATTTTATAGAGCTTCTCCATCTTTGGCTGCATAGAATATAATCAATCTGATTTCGGTGTTGACCATCTGGTGATGTCCATGTGTAGAGTCTTCTCTTGTGTTGCTGGACGGGGGTGTTTGCTATGACCAGTGCATTGTCATGGCAAAACTCTATTAGTCTTTGCCCTGCTTCATTCCGCATTCCAAGGCTAAATTTGCTAGCATGTAAGATGAGTGCAGTTGTGTGGTAGTTTGAATATTCTTTGGCATTGCCTGTCTTTGAAACTGGAAAGAAAACTGACATCTTCCACTCCTGTGGCACTGCTGGGTTTTCCAAATATGTTGGCATATTGAGTGCAACATTTTCACAGCATCATCTTTTAGGATTTGAAATAGCTCAACTGGAATTCCATCACCTCCACTAGCTTTGTTCGTAGTGATACTTCCCTAAGGCCCACTTGACTTCACATTCCACGATGTCTGGCTCTAGATGAGTGATCACACCATCGTGGTTATCCAGGTCATGAAGATCTTTTTTGTATAGTTCTTCTCTGTATTCTTGCCACCTCTTCTTAATATCTTCTGCTTCTATTAGATCCATACTATTTCTGTCCTTTATTGTGCCCATCTTTGCATGAAATGTTCCCTTGGCATCTCAATTTTCTTGAAGAGCTCTCTAGACTTTACCAATTTGTTGTTTTTCTCTCTTTCTTTGCACTGATCCCTGAGGAAAGCTTTCTTATCTCCCCTTGCTATTCTTGGAACTCTGCATTCAAATGGGTATATCTTTCATTTTCTCCTTTGCCTTTAGCTTCTCTTCTTTCTCAGCTATTTGTAGGGCCTCCTCAGACAACCATTTTGCCTTTCATTTCTTAGGGGTGGTCTTGATCACTGCCTCCTGTAAAATATCAAGAATCTCTGTCCTTAGTTCTTCTAGCACTCTGTCTTTCAGATGTAATCCCTTGAATCTATTTGTCTCTTCCACTGTATAATCGTAAGGGATTTGATTTAGGTCATATGTAAATGGTCTAGTGGTTTTCCCTATTTTCTTCAATTTAAATCTGAATTTGGAAATAAGGAGTTCATGATCTGAGCCACAGTCAGCTCCCAGTCTTTTTCTGCTGACTGTATAGAGCTTCTCCACCTTTGGCTGCAAAGAATATAATCAATCTGATTTTGGTATTGATCATCTGGTGATGTCTATGTGTAGGGTCTTCTCTTGTGTTGTTGGAACAGTGTGTTTGCTATGACCAGTGCATTCTCTTGGCAAAACTATTAGCCTTTGCTCTGCTTCATTTTGTACTCCAAAGCCAAATTTGCCTGTTAGTCCAGGTATCTCTTTCTTTTGTGCTTCAGTCCCCTATAATGAAAAGGATATCTATTTGGGGTGTTAGTTCTAGAAGGTCTTTGTAGGTCTTCATAGAACCGTTTAGCTTCTTCAGCATTACTGATTGGGACATAGACTTGGATTACCATGATATTGAATGGTTTGCCTTGGAAATGAACAGAGATCATTCTGTCACTTTTGAGATTTCATCCAAGTACTGTATTTCAGACTTTCTGACTATGAGGGCTACTCCATTTCTTCTAAGGGACTGTTGTCCACAGTCATAGATATAATTGACATCTGAGTTAAAGTCACCCATTCTGGTCCATTTTAGTTCACTGAGTCCTAAAATATCAATGTTCACTCTTGACATCTGTTTGACTACTTCCAATTTGCCTTGATTCATGGACCTAACATTCCAGGTTCCTATGCAATATTGCTCTTTAGAGCAATAATCAGGCCTTGCTTCCATCACACTGTGCTTCATCCACCACTGGGCTTTGTTTATGCTTTGGCTCTGTCTCTTCATTCTTTCCAGAGTTATTTTTCTACTGATCTCCAGTAGCGTATTGGGCACCTGCCGACCTGGGGAGTTCATTTTCAGTGTCCTATATTTTTGTCTTTTCATATTGCTCATGGGGTTCTCAAGGCAAGCATACTTAATTGATTTGCCATTCCTTTCTCCAGTGGACCACGTTTTGACAAAACTCTCCACCATGACCTGTCTTGAGTGGCCCTACACAGCATAGTTCATAGTTTCATTGAGTTAGACAAGGCTGTGGTCTGTGTAATCAGTTTGATTAATTTTTTGTGACTGTAGTTTTTATTCTGTCTGCCCTCTGCCAGGTAAGGATAATTGACTTATAAAAGCTTCCTGATGAAAGAGAGTGACTGTGGGGGAAACTGGGTCTTGTTTTGATGGGTGGGGCCATGCTCAGTAAATCTTCAATCCAATTTTCTGTTGATGAGAGGGGCTATGTTTCCTTCCTTGTGTTGACCTGAAACCAAACTATGGTAGAGGTAATAAAGATAATGGTGACCTTCTTCAAAAGGTCTCACTCAGTGCTCGTGACCTTGCTGCAGGCCACTGCGACCTACGCTTCCACTGGAGACTCCTGGACATTCACAGTCAAATCTGACTCTCTCTCTTGTGGGATCCTGTTCCTTTCTCCTGGGTCCCTGTGCACACAAGATTTTGTTTGTGCCCTCCAAGAGTCTATATCTCAGTCCTGTGTAAGTTCTGGCAGCTCTGTTGTGGGGTTAATGGGGACCTCCTCCAAGAAAGCTTATGCCACATCCATGTCTGCTGCACCCAGAGCCCCTGCCCCTGTGGCAGGCCAGTGCTGACCCATACCTCCGCAGGAGATACTCCTACAATCAAAGGCAAATCTGACTCAGTCTCTGTGGGGTCTTCTGGTGTGCATAAGATTTTGTTTGAACCCTCTGAGTGTGTCTGGTGAATATGGGGTTTGATTCTAAATGTGATTTTTCTCATCCTACTGTCTTGCCGGGCTTCTCCTTTGCCTTTGGACAAGGGGTATCTTTTTTTTTGGTGGGATCCAACATTCTCCTGTCGATGGTTGTTCAGCAGTGTGTTGTAATTTTGGAGTTCTTGCAGGAGAAGATGAGAGCAGGTCCTTCTACTCCACCATCTTGGGAGAGATTATTACTTAAGCTCTAAATAGACATTAAAATTATCTAAGCATGAACTGTGAATGCCAAAATTGACACATTAAACAGAGAATAAGTGAGAAAATCTTACCCTTAGTGACAATTGTAGTGATACAATTAATTCTTAAATTTCACTCTATTTTCTTTATACTCAGAGTGAAGATTGGAGAGTGGTGATGTGTTCCCAAATCACTCACACCTGCCTTAGTTACCTACACTTTAGCTCCACTTTTTCTCAGTTCTTCCATTTAATCTGTTATAGTCACATGTTCCAGGAAACAAACTCACTCAGAAGGACAATGCAGATATGGAGTGCATTTTATTACACCGGCAGGCCCAAGGCAGAGTCTCCTCTTAGCCAAGGACCCTGACCAGCATTTGTGAAAATCTTTTATACCCCATGTGTACGTGTCTGAACCCACCACTCCAAATTCCTTGAGACTTACATAAACCAAGAAAAATACAATCCCAATAACTCATCATTCACGTGCTATGTGCTCATGTGCTCAAACAGTCAAGCAATTAGCCAATAATCAATAAACCCGAGGTTACACTCTGATAGATACAGAAAAAATTATGGCCTGTCTGGAGGTGATTAGTGTGTGTTTTCTCTTAGGCGATGAGTAACCTAGATACGATCTTCAAGGTTCCCCTGTCTGAAGGGGGTCTTATCCTTCTGTTGTTGTTTTCACAGGCACTAAACGCAGAGTTCAGAGTCCATTGGAAAGGTGGCTGAGCATGATCAGCATGAACAGGCCAAAGATGGAGTCCAGGCCCTATGAATTCCTTCTTTAAATCAAAACATACTTCCTAACTTCACAGACAAGTTCTGTTAGAGCTTATACCCAAAGTAGCAAAGACATAGAGGCAGAGGCCAAGGTAAGCACAGTGTATTATAAAGGATTATAATGAAAAAAATTTTTGATTGGTCTTTTTGGGGGATTGCCTGTTCTCTACTGCCCAATAATGTTTTCTTTTTCTCCAAGTATGCTTGACTTACCTTCTTTTTGTTTTCTTGGCTTCTCTATTCCAAAAGACTTGAAATTCTAGAGTACCTACCACCTCTGTGTCAAGTGCTAATGGTCCAGGAATTTATCATAGCCACCAGAACTTTACTTGAAAAGTCAACATTTAAATATTTTTCCTCATTTTTCAACTTCAAAATTGGGTTGCCAAGTCATTTTCCCTGACTATTTTCTGATTGTTCCATACATTGACATTAAAAAAAAAAAAAAACCCTTCTAAAACTTGGCTTTCTTTCCCTGTTCAAACACCCTTCTTACCATTTTCTGTTACCTCCTATTTCACAGTTATAGGCAGTATGGAACTACCTGTGCTACCATGTCCCTTCTCTGTGGATTTTCTTCTATTTTTCTCATCTCCTGGAACCCTATTTACTGTGGGTTTGGTTTTGTTTTGTTTACTTGGATACTTCTTTCTTAATTCCCAGATACCTCAGTGGTAAAGAATTTGCCTGAAATGCAGGAGATGTGGGTTTGATCTCTGGGTCTGGAAGGTACCCTGGAGGAGGAAAAGGCAACCCACTTCAGTATTCTTGCTGGGAAAATCCCCTAGATAGAGAAGCCTGGCAGGTTACAGTCCATGGGGTCACAAAGAGTCAGACATGACTGAAGTGACTGAGCACCCCAATTCCGGCCTCTTGAATTCTTCCCTACAGGTTTTCCCCTAAAGGGCTGAGTCACGTGCTCTTCCTTTTTACTCTTTTAGCTCCTTATGGTGAGCTCCATCACAGGCTTTAGCAGCATTGCTTTTAACTCATCAAAGAAGATTCTCCTAATAATAACTATAATTCACTGAACAGCTAGAAATTTTATGAACTCCATAACGTATCTCTTAATCTTACAAAAATTCTTCAATTTCCCCTCCTCATATATTTTAAACTCCTCAAGGACAAGGGTAAGTATTATTTCATTCTTTTCTTCCTTAATCAACTCAGTTGGTGCATAGTAAATACTTTTGGCTGAAAACCAAGTCAAACTCTGTGTTCCAAAGACTTTAACCCCAGAGCTTCAATCTAAATAATTTAAGCAATTGTTTTCATTATCTTTCCCTTAAATTATCTAGATAATAGTATCTGGCAAGGGTAATTCCAGCATCTCATATATGCTCTTTTAATACCGTGTGAATTGTTTCTCTCCCTGAAAAGCAATATTATGGTATCTACACATGATTTAATTCTGTCCCTGGGAAAGAACAGTCATCTGTTGATTCTTTGCCTTAAGACAATGAGATTAGGATGTGGGTAAAATTCTCTTGTTGTAGTCACACATTGGGACCTCATTTAGCAAGGCTTCATTTGAGGAACACCTGGCTCTTGTTTTAATATTTCCATGGATATAGTTAAATCTGGGCAGTCAGTAAATACTGACTGATTTGGCTTGTCTGGGTAACTCTAGTAGAGAGCACTTAACATCTCTCATGAACATGGACATGGTGGGAACTGGGGAAGGCATGTCGAAGCTACCCAAGTATGGAAAATTTGAGTCAATCTACTCAGTCTTCCTTCTCTGTAGTGTTACAAGCACTTTTTATTCTTTATTATTGGAAAAGTGCCACCAAGATGTATTGTTTTCTTCAGAAATTCCCTCAGTTTCATAACTGTACAGAGGAATAGGGTATGCTGCATGTAACTTTCAAGGTTAAGTGTTTCTTTCAGGTTTTCCAAGGGAAACAATACCCAGCTTTTTCAGCAGCCTAATATTTATCAGATCAAATGACTTCAAATTACTTGAAAGTTCTTTACTTGGATTTTTGGTCCTTCAGCATATAGGTAATCATTTCCTATCATTACCTACTTGCTTGCAACTGCCTATCTCTAATATATCCCTTTATCATCATTCTCCTTCCCCTACACAGCCTACAGTCGAATCCAAGTGCTGAACAGTTGTAGGATTTACCCAGCTTGTTAGCAGTTCATCATTCTTTCAGAATTATCCCTGCAAAGCACCTTCAGATGTTGAGGTTACTCATTCATATTCTTGAAGAGTTAAAACAAACCAGATAAGCTGTGTATTTTCTTGATGGTTCATCAATATGGCTAAGATATTTTGAACTATGAATAAAAGCATCACCCAATCCCTGACAAGCTATTTATGTACTTGTCTGAGAGGATGAAGCAAGAAGAGACAGGGCATCAGCAGAGGTCAATATGAGAAAATCATTAAAGAAGATTCTCCTAATAATAATTCCCTGAGCATCTAGAAAGTTTATGAACTCCATAATGTATCTCTTAATCTTACAAAAATTCATCAATTTCCCCTCTTCACTCCTATTAAAAGAAACCAGGATTCTGCTATTTAGGCAAATTGTTCACAGTTGACTGAACTAAGAAGTAATGGAACTAGGATTCAAATGCAGGACTATCTGGCTCCAACACATGTGCTCTTTGCATTTTATCTTCTCTCCTACAATGAGAAACAATTTGTTCTCATTCTTCTACTTGCCACCTTGTTCTCCAGTCTCTATGTGCAGGTGACATCATTCAGATGCCTCACTGTGGAAACAAAGTCATGCTCCAAGACCTCATCCCCAAACACTTCCATTAGACACCTCTTATATTAAAATGTATATTATGACATCTGGCTGAGCAAATAGTCAAATCTTAATTGATGCCATTTATTTCTTTCTGCATTTTCTGTCATTACTGACACTTGCCCTCCTACAAATGAGCTGACTGTGCCCTGATTATTCTGTCAGATGGTCAGGATGCTGAATTGGCCTGACTCCTACTGTACTTTGACAACATAACCAGTCTCTATTCATACTCTGTTTCCTAGAGCTCCTTCAAAATAACTCAGTCTCTCTCCTTTTTTTTTAAAAATTAATTTATTTATTTATTTATTTTTTAAATTACAATACTGTATTTGTTTTGCCATACATTGACATGAATCAGCCATAGGTGAACACAATCTCCCAATGTCGAAGCCCCCTCCCACCTCCCACCCCACATCCTCTACTTGAATGATTCAAGTCTCTCTCCTTAACATGAGAAAAATGAATGCCTGGCCTTAGAAGTTGTTTTATCCATGTAATGCTGTGGTTGTATCCTTTCATCTGGAAGTGACATTTCTTTCCACCAAATGTCTATAACATATTTTTCTGTACCTTGCTGTGTTCATTTTCCTTAATGATATTGTCCAAAATAGGTATTCAAGAAAATAACCTATAAACACCTAGCATAAATAAATTCTTGAATGACCAAAAGAATAAGCATGAACCATGGAGTTGGTCTCTTTATACTGAGTTTTTGAACCAAGACATATGTGTATGTTTAGGAGGGTATGTTTCAGGATGTCACCACCATTTCCACTATCTTTTGTTGTGCTCCAAAGCTTAAGGCAAATACACTGACTTGTTTACTTTTGAGCCCACCTCATAGTGGCCCTGTCTCACTTTTTTTTAATCTTGCATTGAGTTGGCTGTTAACAAAGGCTGGTCAAACCTTTTTTCTTGATCTGAGTTCCTCAGCTTCACTCTCATATTTTGTTTTGCACAATATTCCAGTTTCTTCATGCTCCAAACAGAGGACAATTTTACTAGTTTTGTCCATTGTAGAGCTCAAGTGAGTTTTCATATTTTCTATGATTGCTATGTAAAGAGACTGGAAGATAAATCTCCCCCTGGAAAGGAAGTGTGATTAAACCATCTAGATCCAGAGCAGAGAGGTAGATGATGAACAGGCTTCTGCCAGGGACTGGACAGCTGGATGCATTTCACAGCTCACGATGCAACTCTACCAGCGAGAACACATGATGAGTCACAGGTCTGTAGGAAAACAGCAGCAACATGGTTGCAGGAAGCCGAATGTAATTATCCACATCACCCAGAATATGAAAGTGAAAATTAACAGCAGTTAAATCCTGGAGTGAGAGGAGTCCTTTAGCCACGCATGTGCCAAGCCTACATTACTCTATCAAATGCAGGATAGCAGAGCTCCACTGAGAATCACAGTAAAAATGGTTGACCTACAAGAACCAATACAGATCTCAGGTCTTGTGCAACTCAGTCTAAACCACTCAGCTGGACATAAAAGATCTGGTGTAATCTTAACTCATGCTATATTCCACTCCCTGGTCACTCTTCAGTAGCTTAGTTCTTTTCATTTCTCTGCCTTTTTTCTGGGTAAGTCTGTCTGTTCCTTATTCTTCAAATCAACTTTTAAGTCTTCCTCTTCAAGCGACTGACACTTTCACTTCACTCTCAGTATTTCCCAGTTACTCCATATGGCTTTACCTTTATAATTGTAAAACTTATACTCACAGCTTTAAGGCAAGGTTATTTTACCATTTTCACATCAGTAAAATGGGCATCATTACCTCCAACTTTTAGGAGTATATTAAGTAAGAAATGATACAATATTTGTGTAATGCTTAGTCAATTGTGTAATTACTATATTAAGCATTGCACAAATATTGTCAGATAATGTGTTAATTCTATATTATTTCTCTTCCCTCAGCTCTAAAAACAAACAGCCCAAATGAGTTGTCCATGAGATATTGATTTGATAATTGAAATGGATTTCTTAGCTTAGAGTCTACTTCCTGAGCACAAAATGTCCCGAGATGGATTCTTTCAAAATGTTTGAATGAAATGAAGGGAAGAATGTGTGATAAACTATGATTACTTTAATTAATGAACTCCATAATCAAGGGATGAGATTGATATGATACAGTGCCATTTGTATCATTTTTTTCTATTTTTGTAGACAAAGAGATATTTACAATGCATACTCATGTATAATGCTTAAAGAACGTTAGTCTCAAGCTTCATCAGGTACACTGTCCAGTATGAGGGGGAAACTGAAATTGACTTTCAGAGTAGAATTCAGGAAAATGTTAGGGTGTACTTGAAATTCCAGATAAATATCTGATTAGCTGTTTTTGTTATTATATAATCAGATGTTTTTAAAAAGAGAAAGTAGCATATAACTATACTTTCTACTTCTGAATTTTTGCAATGTCTGTGTTTGACTATGAATGGATACCAAGTGCTGTCCAAAGACTATTGAATAAAATGCTTTGTATGAAAATGAAACAACAATGACCTCATCACTTTCTTCTTAAGTTTTGTAATTGCCTCCCTTAATTCCATCCAGGATGTTGATTCTTTAAGACCTTCCTTAAATATAAGTTTCTTTGGAAAATTTCTGGAAGGTAGAATTTCTAGTCTAGGGGTATTTGTGTAATGGTAGAAAAATATCTTCTCTCTATGAGAGTGAGAATTACATGGTATAGATATCTTAGTGCATAAATGAGTTGCAAAGAAAGTTGGAATCACAACTTTTCAATTTATAAAGGGGTTAAGTCAATATATTTTTAGCCTTCCTAATCAATTAAGGTATAACAAACAAAATGGTAGCCCCTCCATAAAAAGTAAAGTCCACAGTCTAATTCCCAGAACCTGTGAATAGTATCTTATTGGGGAAAAAAAAAAAAAAAAACGTCTTTATAAATATTAGCTTCCCTGGTAGCTCAGTGGTAAAGAATCCACCTGCCAATACAAGTAACACAGGTTCAATCTTTAGGTCAGGAAGACTCCCTGGAGAAGGAAATGGCAACTCACTTCCATATTCTTGCCTGAAATCCCATGGAAATTCCATGGACAGAGGAACCTGGTATCAGAAAAGAGTTTTACAAAGCAACTTAAGTGACTAAACAACAGTACTTTATAAGCATAATTGTTAGGAGTCTCAAGATGAGGAGGTCATCCAATATAATTAGGTGGACTCTGAATCCAATGACAAATGTCCTTATTAGAGACACACAGAACAGAGACATGCAGAGAAGAGAAGGAGGTAACATAAACACAGAGCGATGCAGCCACAAATGTAGGACCAACTAGAATTATCTGAAGCTGAAAAAAGAAAGGAGGGATTTTTCCTTAGAGCATCCAGAGAGAGAATGCCCCACTTTGATTTCAGACTTTTGACCTTAAGAATTGTGAGAAAATAAGTTTCCATTGTTTTAAGACATCAGATTTGCCATTATTTGTTATAGTACCCATAAGAGATTAATAAACAAGGCTAGTTCTAATTCTGATATTCTTCAATATAATATGCAGTGTCTTTTGCTTTCTTCATTTATGAAATCTTTAAGTCTGCTTTATATTTATTCACTTTGTCTTATCTGCTGGATGGCAGAAATGAATGACAAACAATTCCTTTGCAGATGTACTGCAACTACTAAGGTGCTCTGCTATTGTTAATAAGGTATTCTGTGTTTTCCTTTCTCCATTTCTGTAATGATACTTTAAGGGGCTGGCCACAAGTCATAAGCTGTTGGCTGCCCTATCTTACTTAGGCTTCCTGGTCTGCTACATTTTGTCTCATGAATTAGAATAAGGTTGAAACATGGAAGATCATGGGTCCAGCTGTCTTGTTTTTTCACCAAACTTGCACAAATATCAGTGCCCTTGTGTGAATTAATCCATATCTGTTGCCTGGGCAAGGAACACTTTTAATAAAGAGTAATCCTTAAGCTTTCTAAAGTAATACTTTCTATAAACACATCATTGTTTCAGAAATATAATTATGGTGACTGATGATGCTTTCTGAAAGAGAGGCGGCTGATGTTTCACTAGTTTAAGCAAGTGTTTCAGTTCCAGTAGAACTGAATTAATCAGTAGAAATATCAGCATGCACACCTTGCCTTCACATGTTTTCATCTGCTCAGCCAGTCTGTGTCTTTTGGTTGGTGCATTTAGTCCATTTACATTTAGGGTAATTTTCAATATGTATGATCCTACTGTCATTTATTTAATTGTCCTCAGTTTATTTTCTGTAGGTAGGTCATTTCTTTCTCTTGTTTCCTGCCTAGAGAAGTTCCTTTAACATTTGTTGTAAAGCTGGTTTGGTGGTGCTGAATTCTCTTAACTTTTGCTTGTCTGGAAAGCTTTTGATTTCTCCATCAAACCTGAAGGAAAGTCTAGCTAGGTAGAGTATTATTGGATGTAAGTTCTTCCCTTTCATCACTTAAGTATATCATGCCATTGCCTTCTAGCTTGTAGAGTTCTCATTGAGAAACCATCTGATTGATGTTTTCCCCTGTTGCTTTGAATATTTTATCTCTGTCTTTGATTTTTGTCAGTTTGACTCCTGTGTCTTGGTGTGTTCCTCTTTGGGTTTATCCTTCCTGGGACTCTCTGTGCTTCTGGGCTTGGTTGACTATTTTCTTTTCCATGTTTAGGAAGTTTTCAGCTATTATATCTTCAAATGTTTTCTCAGGCAATTCTCTCTTCTCCTTCTGGGACCCCTATAATGTAAATATTGGTGCATTTAACGCTGTCTCACAGGTCTCTTAGGCTGTCTTCATTTCTTTTCATTCTTATTTCTATATTCTGTTTTGTGGCAGTGATTTCTACCATTGCTACCATGTCTTCCAGGTCATTTATCTGTTTTCTACCTCAGTCATTCTGCTGTTGAGTCCTTCTAATGTATTATTCACCTCTGTTTGTTCTTTAGTTCTTGTAGGTCTTTAGTGAACATTTCTTGCATCTTCTAAATCTTTGCCTCCAGCCTTTTTCTGAGATGCTGAATCATCTTCACTATCATTATTCTGAAGTCTTTTTCTGGAAGGTTGCTTCATTTAGTTGTTTTTCTGGGATTTTATTTTGTCCCTTCATCTGCAACATAACTTTCTACTTTTTCATGCTTATTAACTTTCCATAATGTGGTGGACTGTGTTCTTCTTGCTTTTTCTGTCTGCCCTCTGATAGAGCAGTCTAAAAGCCTCGTGTAAGCCCTTAAACTTACATGGGAGGGACTAGTGGTGGGAAAAACTGGGTCTTGTTCTGATGGGGATGGCCTTGCTCTGTAAAGGTTTAGTCCAATTGTCTGCTGATGCATGGGGTTGAACTCCTCCCTGTCAGTTGTTAAACCTGAAGTGATACAGCCCTGGAGTGTATGGTAGTCTATGGTGACCTCCAAGAGGGTTTACGCCAAAGGGGACCTTCCCAGCCTGCTGATGCCAGTGCCCTGTCCCTCTGGTAAGCTCCAGCTGACCCACACCTCCACAGTATACCCTCTAACACTAGCAGGTTATCTCATTTCAGTCTCCTGAGGGGTCACTGCTCCTTTCCTCTGAGTCTTGGTGCATGCAAGATTTTGTTTGTGCCCTCCAAGACTGGAGTCTCTTTCCCCTAGTCCAGTGGAAGTCTAATAATCAAATCCCACTGGCCTTCAAAGTCAGATTCCCTGGGGATTCCCAGTCCCTCTGTCAGATCCCCAGGCTGGGAAGCCTGATGTGAGGTTCAGAACCTTCACAACAGAGGAAGAACGTCTTTGTTATTATTGTTCTCCAGTCGGTGGGTCACCCATCTGGTGGATATAGGATTTGATTTTATTGTGATTATGTCCCTCCTACCATCTTGCTGAGGCTTGTCTTTGGAAATGGGGTAATCTTTTTGGTAGGTTCCAGTATCCTCCTGTCCATGATTGTTCAACAGCTAGTTGTGAATTTGTTGCTTTCATAGGAGGAGATGAGTGCACATCCTTCTACTCAGCCTTCTCGGACTGGAAGCTTGGTTTCCCAAGCTGCTGAATTTACTGCTTGATGTTTTTGATCAAAAGAATACATTTTAGTTTTGCATATAAAAGTAGCTTTCCATGTCCCATCTTTATCTTTATTTGGTTCTTTACTTTCCTAAAACAATAGTGCTAAATTACTACAAAAGTGTGTAGATGTCACTTTTAAAGTTGAATATTTTTATCACATGAGATTGGCACACCAACTGCAAATAATTGTGTGTTAATTTGCATTTATATGTGTTTAGTGTTGGTTGCTCAGTCATGTCCGACTCTTTGCAACCCATGGACTGTAGCCTGCCAGGCTCCTTTGTCCATGGAATTCTCCAGGCAAAAATACTGGAGCGAATAGCCATTCCCTTCTTCAGGAGATCTTCCTGACCCAGAGATTGATCTCGGTCTCCTGCATTACAGGCAGAGTCTTTACATACATACGTACATAGGGAAGGCTTTATATGTTTTTAAATATTTCTGTTTGGTGTCTTGTTTCCTGAAATATTTATTTCCCTTCTCAATAATAAATTGCATTTTTTCAAAAAAATTCAGCTATTGAAAAGCTGCTGCAAATTAGTTAACTATCATTTTTCTGGTAATTTTCCACATTTCTCCTCAAAATCTTTTCATGCCATTATGACACTCTCTTTGAGAGCTGGTCACTACAATCTAGTGTTGTTGTAGTGGTGGTGGTGGCAGTGGTTATGTCTCAGATTAATCAAGGAGAGTGTTCGATTATCCCCATTTGAAGCTATAACATAAGATGACATCACAGTTATGAATCACAACCTGATTATGGTTCCAACTTAGAAAAAAACAAAAAATCAAATGAGGCTAGAGCAGATGCAGCAAATTGATGTAAAGACTTGGGTTTTGAGAAGTGTTTTCTGAATTTATCTCTGAATATGTCATGCCTTTCTACCAACAGCGTACAAGCTTCCCATTTTCTCCATGATATCATCATTTGTTATTTGCAGTCTATTTGACAGTACTCATTCTGACAGATGTGAAGTGACATCTCATTTTTTGTTTGATTTGCATTTCTCTTATTATCCATGTTGAGCGTCTTTTCACATGTCTATTAACAATCTGTATATCTTCTTTGGAGAAATGTCTTCTCAGATCTTCTGCCCATTTTTTATTCAGGGTGTTTGTTTTTCTGATATTGAGTTATATAAGCTCTTTCTATTTTATAGCTTGTTTGTTAACCCCTCATGGATCATATTGTTTGCAAATATTTTCTCCCATTCAGTAGTCTGCTTTTTCATTTGTCAGTGGTTGCCTTTGAGTACCAAAAGCTATGTTTAATTGGGCCTCATTTGTGTTTTTTTCCTTTAATTTGTTTTTACTTTTGTTTTCTTTGTCTGAGGGGACAGTACAAAAAAAAAAATCACTAAAATTTATGCTAAAGAATGCTTTGCCTATAGTTTCTTCTAAGAGTTTTATGATTTTTAGGTCTTACATTTAGGTCTTTAATACATTTTTTAGTTTATTTTTTTAATTTTTCAATACTGTTATGAGCGCCATGAAACGCACCGCCACAGGACACACCCCCCCCCCCCCCGAGCCCCCCCCCCCCCCCACCCCAAATGCTCTACGATCTTCCCTTTTTTTTTTTTATCAGTATTTTACATGTGGCTATATTTTTTTCCAGCACCATTTATTGAAAAGACTCTTTTCCCCATTGTATATTCTCGCCTCCTTTGTCATGGAATAATCATAAATGCATGGTTTATTTCTGGGATCTCTATTCTGCTCCATTGATCTATGTGTCCATTTTTGTGCCAGTATAACTCCTTTTGATTACTGTAGCTTTGTATTATAGTCTAAAGTTGGGGAGCATATCACCAGCTCTGTACTTTTTTTCCACAAAAGGGCCTTGGCTGGACAGGGTCTTTTGTAGTTCCAAATCAATTTTAAGATCATTTTTTCCAGTTCTGTGAAATGTCATGGAATATTTTGATAGGAAGAGAATTTTAGACTGCCTTGAGTATTATGGACATTTTAACAATATCAATTCTTCCATTCCATGAACACAGTATATCATTCCATCTGTGTCATCCTCAATTTATTTTATCAGTATCTTATAGTTTTTCTGGTACAAACATTTTACCTCTTTGGTTAGATATATACTTGTGTATTTTTATGCAATTGTAAATAAATGGAATTGTTAAATTCTCTTTCTGATAGTTCATTGTTATGGTGCAGAAATGGAACAGATTTCTTTATATTAATTTTTACCCTCAAACTTTACCAAAAAAAAAAGCTCATTTATGAGCTCTAACAAAAATTTTGTGGCCTCTTTAGGATTTTCTACTATAGTAACAAGACAGTTTTACTTCTTCAGTTTCAATTGCTATTATTTATTTTTCTTTTCTGATTGCTGTAGCTAGGACTTGCAGTACTGTGTTGAATGAAAGTGATAAGATTGGGCATCCATGTATTGTCCCTTATCTTAGAGAAAATGCTATCAGGGGTCCACCATTTAGTATGATGTTACTTGTGAGCTTATCAAAAATGATGTTCATTATGTTGAGGTATATTCTCTTAATATACACCTTGTCAGTTTTTATCATAAATGGATATTGAATTTTATAAAAAGCTTTCTCAGTATTTACTAGGATAATCATATGTGTCTTATTCTACAGTTTGTTAATATGGTATATCACACTGATCTGTGGGTATTGAACCATCCTTGCCTGCATGCATATGTGCTCAGCCACTCAGCTGTGTCCAACTCTTTGTGACCCCATAGACCGTAGCCTGCCAGACTTCTCTGTCCCTGGGATTCTCCAGGCAAGAACACTGGAGGGGGTTGCCATTGCCCCCCCCAGTCTCTGGGATGAATCACACCTAGTCATCATGTACGATTCTTTTAATATATTGTTGAATTTGAGCTTGTTAATGATAATGCTGAGTTTGCTAACTGGTGGCGTGTAATATTCGATTTTGGTGTGTGACATCTTTGACATCATATTTTACCTTTTATTCCTTTGATTGCTATGCATATACTGTGTTGAATAGAAGAGGTGACAGTGGACATCCTTGTCTGTTCCAGGCTTTAGCGATAGGGCTTTCAGCTTTTCACCATTTAATATTATATTGGCTATGGGTTTGTCATAAACAGCTTCTATTGTATTGAGACATCTCCCCTATACCCACTTTAGTTAGTTTTTATCATGAATGGATGTTGAATTTTGTCAAGTGATTGAGATGATCATGTGGTTTTTGTCTTTTGTTTATGTGGCTTATCACATTGTGTATGTTGAATTATCCTTGTGAACTTGGGATGAATACCACTTGATTGTAATATATGAACTTTTAATGTGTGGTTGGATGTGTTTTGCTAATATTGTCTTCAAAATTTTTGCATTTATATTCACCAAAGATATTGGCCTGTAATTTTCTTTATTGGTAGTTTTGGTATCAGGGTGATAGTAGCTATTTGTATGTTTGGTAGAATTTGCCTGTGAAGCCATTTGGTCCTGGATTTTTGTTTGTAAGAAGTTTATTAAGCTACATATTCTACTTCACTTCTATTGATCAGTCTGTTCAAATTATCTATTTCTTCTTGATTCAGTTTTGATGGGCTTTGTGTTTATAGAAACTTGTCCATTTCTTCAAGGTTATCAGATTTGTTGGCATATGATTGCTCATAGTATTTGCTTAGGTTTATTTGTATTTCTCCAGTAACAATTGTTATGTCTCCTTTTTCATTTTGCTTACTTGGGTTCTCTCTTTTTTCTTAGTGAATGTGGCCAGAAGTTTTTGTCAATCTTGTTTATCCTTTCAAAGAACCAGCTATTTGTTTTACTGATTTTTCTATTTTTTAAATCTCCATTTTATTTATTTCCTCTCTGACCTTTATTATTTCATTTCTTCTGCTGACTTTAGGTCTTATTTGTTCTTCTAATTCTTGTAAGTGCTAGGTTAGGCTGTTTATTTGAAATTTTTCTTATTTTTAAGAGGAAAGCCTGTATCACTGTGAACTTCCCTCTAAGAACTGCTTCTGCTGCATCTCACAGATTTTCTGTGGTTGTGCTTTTACTTTCATTTGTCTCAAGGGATTAAAAAAATTTGGACTTCATCATTGATCCATTGGAATTTTGGTAGCATAAATTATTTAGTCTCCATGTAATCATTTTTTTCCTGCATTTAATTTTTTGTGGTTAATTTCTAATTTCATGCTATATGGACAGAAAAGATACTTGAGATAATTTCTATACTCTTAAATTTGTTGAGTCTTCATTTGTGCACTAGTCAGTCCTAGAGAATATTTCATTTGCATTTGAGAAGAATGTGTATTGTGGGTTTTTGGGTGTAGTACCCTGAAAAGGTCAATTAAGTCTATCTGTTCTATCGTATAATTTAAGATCTCTTTTGCCTAACTGATTTTCTGTCTAGAATATCTGTGCATTGATATGATCGGGCTGTTACAGTCTCTTACTATTATCATTTTCCAGAGGAGCTTGGTGCAGGCTACTGTCCATGGGGTCGCAAACAGTCAGGCACAACTAGTGACTTTGCTTTCACTTTCACTTTGCCCAACTGATTTTCTGTCTAGATCTGTGCATTGATGTGACTAGGGTGTTAAAGTCTCTTACCATTATCATTTTCCTCTCAATTTTTCCATTTATGTCTGTTAGTACTTGTTTTATATATTTGGGTGCTCCTGCATTAGATGCATATATGTTGATGAAGTGCATATATGTTGACAAGTGTAGAATCCACTCCTGGAGTTCAGGTGAATGGTGACAGTTCAGGATAACCCCTTAAACCTGTGCAGAAGGTGTCCTGCCTTTGTGAACACATGGACATGGACAAAGGCTGCAGTGGCAGGTCCTGCCCTTCCCTTCATGCACCTCCCACCCAAACAATGGCACCTCACCTGTGAGACAACCTGGGCTTTCTCCACGTACACCCTCAGTTGCAGTCACACCAGATGCCAGCCCTACCTTGCTGTTTCTGCCCATCCAGTCCAGGTCCTCTCCCTGTGTTGGATCTCCAAATCCTGGGTTCCAACACCCAGAACTTGTCTGCACTAGAGGATGTGAGTCTCAAGCTAGGGAGTGCAGGAGAGCGGCACTGACCATCTGTGCGGTTCTCCCTCCAGTCTGGCTGCTGTAAACCAGTTTCTGTACTCTCCTCTAAGGCTCTTTTCCTGTCCTGGCCAATCTTCTCACTGGTGGAGGGGCTTCCCAGGGTGCAAGAAACTTTCCTCTTTCACAGCTCCCTCCCTCCCAGGATCACAGGTATCATCCTGAAATCTTTGTTTGTTTTTCTTCTGTTATACCTATTTATGTGGAGATTTTCTTTTCCTCTCAGCAGTCTGAGCTCTTCTGCAAATGTTCAGTAGATATTCTGTGAGAATTGTTCAACATGTGGATGTATTTTTGATAGTGGGAGGAGGTAAGCTTCATGTTCTACAACTCTGCCATCTTCATCATATTCTTGTCTGTAAAGCTTTTTACCTTTCCATGAAATATGAATGAAAGCATTTCTGGGTAGAATATTCTTGGTCATAGATTTTCTTTGTTATCACATTAAGTTTATCATGACACTCTCTTTTGGCCTGCAGAGTTTCTGCTGAAAAATCAGCAGATAGCCTGATGGGGATGGGAGTTCCTTTAGTGTAACTTGTTGCTTTTCCCTTTCTACTTTTCATAGTCTCTTTATTTTTTGACATTTTAATTATGAGGTATCTGGGGGTGGCTTTCTATGGCTTGATCCTACTTGGAATTTTTTCTGCTTCCTGGACCTGGATATCTTGGAAAGGACCTCACCTTTACAAGGTTAGGAAAGTTTTCAGCTAAAATGGC
This sequence comes from Nanger dama, assembly GCA_917880005.1. Classification (NCBI taxonomy): domain Eukaryota; kingdom Metazoa; phylum Chordata; class Mammalia; order Artiodactyla; family Bovidae; genus Nanger; species Nanger dama. The sequence goes on along the minus strand of CAKJTW010000085.1, from coordinate 3,964,433 downwards.
TTCAAATATGTTATCTACCCCTTTACTCTCTTCTCCTTCTGGGACCTCTATAATGCAAATGTTAGTATGTTTGATGCTGTCATTTGTTGTTGTGATTCAGTTGCTCAGTTGTGTCTGACACTTTATGACCCCATGGACTACAGCATGCTAGAATTTCTACCTTCACCATCTCCCAGAGTTTTCTCAAACTCATGTCCATTGAGTCCATTGGATGGATGATGCCATCCATCCATCTCATCCTCTGTCATCCCCTTCTCCTTGCCTTCAATATTTTCCAGCATTAGTCTTTCCAATGAGTTGGCTCTTTGCATCAGGTGGCCAAAGTATTAGAACTTCAGCTTCAATATCAGTGAATAGTCAGAGTTGATTTCCTTTAGGATTGATTGGTTTGATCTCATTGCTGTACAAGTGACTCTCAAGGATCTTGTCCAACACCACAGTTCTTCAGTGCTCAGCCTTCTTTATGGTCCAACTGTCACATCCATACATGTCCATACATGACTACTGCAAAAACTATAGCTTTGAATATATAGAACCTTGTTGGCAAAGTAATGTCTCTCGTTTTAAAATGCTGTCTATGTTTGTCATAGCTTTCCTTCCAAGTGTGTTTTGATTTCATGGCTGCAGTCACCATCTGCAGTGATTTTGGAGCCCAAGAAAATAAAGACTCTCACTGTTTCCATTGTTGGCCCATCTATTTGCCATGAAGGGATAGGACAGGATGCCATGATCTTAGTTTTCTGAATGTTGAGCTTTAAGCCAACTTTTTCCACTCTGTTCTTTCACCTTCATCAAGAGGCTCTTATGCTCCTCTTCACTTTCTGCCATAAGGGTGGTGTCATCTGCATATCTGAGGTTATTGATGTTTCTTTCAGCAATCTTGATTCCAGCTTGTGCTTCATCTAACCTGAAATTTCACATGATGTACTCTGCATTTAAATTAAATAAATAGGGTGAAATTATACATATTCAATATGACAATATACATCCTTGATGTACTTGTTTCCCAATTTTGAATCAGTCCATTTTTCCATGTCTGGGTTCTAACTGTCGCTTCTTGACCTGCATATAGGTTTCTCAGAGGGCAGGTAAGATAGGTCTGGTATTCACATCTCTTTAAGAATTTTTAATTCTTTAAGAATTTTCCAGTTTGTTGTGATGCACACAGTCAAAGGCTTTGGTATAGTCAGTCAATGAAGCAGAAGTAGATGTTTTCTGGAATTTTCTTGCTTTTTCTATGATCCAGTGGATGATGGGAATTTTATCTCTATTTCTTTGCCTTTCTAAATCCAGTTTGTACATCTAGATGTTCTCAGTTCACATACTGTTGAAGCGTAGCCTGAAGGATTTTGAATATTACTTTGCTAGCATGTGAAATGAGTGCAATTGCACAGTACTTTGAGCATTCTTTGGCATTGCCTTTCTTGGGGATTGGAATGAAAACTGACCTTTTCCAGTCCTGTGGCCACTGCTGAGTTTTCCAAATTTGCTGGCATACCTAGTGCAGCACTTTCACAGCATCATCTTTTAGGATTTGAAATAGTTCAGTTGGAATTCCATCACCTCCACTAGCTTTGTTAGTAGTGATGCTTCCTAAGGCCCACTCAACTTTGCACTCTAGGATGTCTGGCTCTAGGTGAGTGATCATACTTTTGTGGTTTCCAGGTCATTAAGATCTTTTGTATAGTTCCTCTGTGTCTTCATGCTACCTCTTCTTAATATCTTCTGCTTTTGTTAAGTCCATACCATTTCTGTCCTTACTGTGCCTATCTTTGTATGAAATGTTCCCTTCAGTTCAGTTCAGTTGCTCAGTCGTGTTTGACTTTTTGTGACCCCATGAACCACAGCATGCCAGGCCTCCCTGTCCATTACCAACTCCTGGAGTTTACCCAAACCCATGTCCATTGAGTCGGTGATGCCATCCTACCATCTTATCTTCTGTTTTCCCCTTCTCCTTCTGCCTTCACTCTTTCCCAACATCAGGGTCTTTTCAAATAAGTCAGCTCTTTGCATCAGGTATGAATGTGAATACCTGTAATGGATAGGACATCTTTTATTTTGCTTTTCTAGAAGGTCTTGTAGGTCTTCATGGAATCATTCCACTTCAGCTTCTTTAGCATTTGTGGTTGGGGCATAGACTTGGATTACTGTGATCAAAGTAAATGGTTTGACTTGGTAACAAACAGAAATCACTTTGTCATTTTTGAGACTGCACCCATTTTGGACTCTTTTGTTGACTATGAGGGTTACTCCATCCCTTCTAAGGAATTCTTGCCCAAAGTAATGATAGATAGAATGATCATCTAAATAAAACTCAACGATTCCCATCCATTTTAGTTCACTGATTCCTAAAATGTTGATATTCACACTTGCTCTCCCTTGTTTGACCGCTTCTGATTTACCTTGATTTATGGACCTAACATTCCAAGTTCCTATGATGTTCTTTATAACATCAGACGTTACTTTCATCACCAGACACATGCACAACTGGGCACTATTTCTGCTTTGGTTCAGCCTTTTCATTGCTTCTGGAGCTATTTCTATACTCTTCTCCAGTAGCATGTTGGCACCTATCAACCCGTTCATCTTTCAATGTTATATCTTTTGCCTTTTCATACTGTTCATGGGTTTCTCAAGGCAAGAATGCTGAAATGATTTGCCTTTCTCTTCTCCAGTGGACCATGTTTTGTCAGCACTCTTCACCATGACCCATCCGTCTTGGGTGATCCTACATGGCATGGCTTGTAGTTTAATTGAGTTAGATAAGACTGTGATCCATGTGATGTTGTCAAAAGGGTATTTAAAAATGTTCTCATTGGTTTTTATTCCTTTTTATTTTTAGTCAGATTCAGTTATTTCCATTACTCTGCCTTACAGTTCATTGATCTGTTTTTCTGTATCTTGTAATCCAGCAGTCCCCAACCTTTGTGGCCCTAGAAACTGGTTTCGTGGAAGTCAGTTTTTCCATGGACCAAATAAGAGGAATGGTTTCAGAATGATTTAAGCACATTATATTTATTGTGTACGTTACTTCTATTATTATTACATCAACTTCACTTCATCAGGCATTAGACTTTGGAGGTTGGGGACCCATGTTCTAATCTACTATTCATTCCTTCAAGTGCATTTTTTATTTCAGTTATTGTATTATTCAGATCCCTTTTGTACTTTCTTACATCTTTTCCTTGATAAACATCTCAGTGTGTTCATCCATTTTCTCTTAAGTTCTCTGATCATATTTACAATCATTACCTTGATCTCTTTATTGGGTTAATTTCCTATCTTCACTTTGTTCTTCTTCTGGGATATTATCTCATTCCTTAATTTGTAACATGTTCCTTTCACTAATTTTTGCCTAATTTTCTGTGTTTATTTCTATATGTCTGGTAGGTTCTGAGGTTGGGAGGTTGTGGGGCCAGGATTCTATGGTCTAGTGTTGGCCTGCTGATAAGTATTGTTTCTTGACATGGCTGGTTGCAGTTTCCCAGGCATCCCCAAGCTAGTGCTGACCTACTAGTGAGTGGGGCTGGATCCCAGGGCAGCTGGCTGGGATCAAGGTATCTCAGAGTTGGCATTGGCCTGGTGGGCAGGACCAGAGACCATGGTGTCCTGGGGCTGCTGCAGGCTTTATGGTATATTTGCTGGGTCCTGACAAGACAGGCTATGGGACTTCAGCAATCCTAGTGCTCAAGTCCACCTCCCATTGGGAAGGTTTCAAGGTCAGGGGAATCTGGGACTGATGGCCACCCACTGGTGGGCAGAACTCCTCGAGTCTTTGGGTGCAGAGCCCTGGGTGTCCTATTGGTCCACTGGTTGTCAGGGCCAGGTACTTATACACTTGGCTTCAGGGTCCCAAAGTTTGTGTCGGCCCACTGATGGAAGCGATGAGATCCCATGACAGCTGGCTGAGAGGCCCAAGATGTCTCAGAACTGGTGTTGGCCTGTTGGTGAGTAGGAGCAGGGCTGAGAGTTTCCTAGGGCTGGTGCTGTCTAGCTGGTAGGAGGGCGATTTTCTGCCACTGTAGACTGGGAGGTTGTCATGGCCCCTAGTCTGTTGTCTCCCCACTGGTTAGGTGGACCTGAGTCCCAGGGTTTCTAGTAGTAGCATCCTCAGGGTCCTGGAACTGGTGTGTCAGCCTGGTGGTGGGTGGGTCTAGGGCCCTGGGGCCCTGGGGCTGGTGCCTACTCGTTGGTGGGCAGAGTTGGATTCTGGGGTCTCTTGCTGCAGAGCCGTGAGGGGTTCCTGGCTAGTTCCTGTCTGCTGGTATTTGGACCTGGGTCCCGTTGGTGGACCAGGTTATGTCCTGGGGTGGCTGTGGGCTCAGGAGGTCTTAAGGTAGCTTGCCTACTAGTGGGTGTGGCTTTTCCCCCACCTGGCTAATTGCTTGGCCTGAGGCATCCTAGTACTTGGGCCTACAGGTTAGTAAGTAGCGAAAGCTCTCAGTGCTTATAAGCTAAAGGGAGGATTGGCAAAATGGCACTTGCCACCATCTGTGCCCATGTGGGAGAACAGTCTCCAATAAATGACTCCCACCAGTATAGCTATTCCTAGGGTGAGTTCCAGTTGCTTCCTTACTGTCTAGGAGACTCTCCAAGATCAGCAGGTAGATGTGACTCAGGTCTCTGCCTTGAGTCCTGGAGTGTGTGAGATTTTGTGTGCAACATTTAAGAGTCGAGTCTCTATTTCCCATTGGCATCTGGGTCTTCTGAAAGAAAGTCCTGGTGCCCTTCAGATGTTCTGGGGGCTCCTTTTCTTGGTATAAGACTCATAGCCTGAGGACCCTGATGAAGGGCTCAGATTCATTGCTTCTTAAGGAGATTCTCTGAAGTTGCTATTATTCTCCCATTTGTGGGTCACTCAATGGCAGCCCACTCCAGTACTCTTGCCTGGAAAATCCCATGAACAGAGGAGCCTGGTAGGCTGTAGTCCATGGGGTCGCGAAGAGTCGGACACAACTGAGTGACTTCACTTTCACTTTTCACTTTCATGCACTGGAGAAGGAAATGGCAACCCACTCCAGTGTTCTTGCCTGGAGAATCCCAGCGATGGTGGAGCCTAGTGGGCTGCTATCTATGAGGTCGCACAGAGTCAGACATGACTGAAGCGACTTAGCAGCAGCAGCAGCAGCAGCAGCAACACCTGTACTCATGGGTCTTGACAATATCATAACTCCATCCCTCCCACTCATCTCATTATGGTTCCTTCTTTAAATCTTTAGTTGTAGAAGATCTTTTTATTATATTCTGGTTTTTCTCCTCAATAGTTGTGGCTATGAGAGCTGATGAGCTCAGGATCTTCTTACTCTACTATCTTGGCCTGAACTTATGACTGCTTTTTGGTGTCATCCATTTGGAAGGAAGAAGAAAAGCTGACTTGAAATTGAAATTTGAAAAAAAAAATCACTTGAAATCATTATGATGATGTCAGAGAGAAAACTAGGATGGATTGGGTGGTGGTTCTAAGTCTATGACAGGTTAATTATGAACTCTAGGCAATCTACCTAATATCTGAGTGTTGGTTTCATTTGCAGAAGTAAAGGTGACAAGTTTGATCAGCGGCTTTCAAGCTGTGCTCTGTTGATGTCTGTGAGTCGTGGTGGGATATATGAAGGTATTTTAGTTCTCCAACCTTTGTTCCAAGCAGAGATAGTCTGCTTTTATCTGCTTTTTATAGTAAAGCACTGAATGAATTTTATTTTTAAACCAGTCTTATTGCTTAAGAACATCTGAAAGCCACTAGAGTAGGTTGTTTTCACCACCTCATGAAAACTTTTTGATGCTATAAAAGATTATGAATTTAAAAGAACAGAAAAACTACCCTATGCAAGGCTCTAGGATGAACACTAGAAAATAAAGATTGCATACAGCTTAGCCTATTGCATAATACAAGGAAAATGTATATAAGTCCTTAACAGGGACAATTAGTGTAGTGCTAGAAAGCTCAGAAGAGGGGAAGCTCTGAGACTAAATAAATATACACATTGCATATGAATACATCATATATTAATATATATCAATTGCCTATAAATATATATAGATTATGGTACCTATAGATAACATGATATATGTATATACATATATTTCATATGCAACCTATAAGGAAATGAAGCAAAATTTATGTTTCATAGATGTGTCTTGTTAATATATAGGACTTTCATCTCCCTTCATAGTCTACTCTCCTGAATCACAGTGCTTTTACAATATTGAAAACTGGAGGGTAGCTACATAATTGCTTATGCATTTACCATTGTTTCTTACCAATGTGTGTGTTACAGTTGCAGACAATGGTTATAATCTGTAAGAAGATATGTTTGTCAAACACTTTTTGGTTCATTAAATGGACATCTATTTCATACTGTAAATCAGAGCATAAGATTTAAACACTTTCCATCAGGTGATTCACCACAATTTTAAAAATAACGTTTTTCAATTTCTGGCTGGAGAAGATATTTCAGGCAGTAATTTATTTCAGTAGGATCCCCTCATGGATTAAAGACTGCTAGCACCTTCTAAAGGACCACATAATGGTGATCTTTAAAGTAAAAACTAGTCTGTTCATCTTTTTATTTCCCCAGCAGAGCTTAGTATAGTACTTTATGCATAAAGTACTCCATTTTTAATAAGAAAAATGTCATCAATTATTTCATAGGAAATAAACCTCTTATTGATAGGAGGTGGCAGTAGTTTCAATTGTGCAACTAAATATCAATAACATTTTGTCAAGTTAGCACAGATTAAATTTAACTGAACTGAAATGAAAAGAAAATACTGAGTCTTAACGATTGTAGCTGTAAAACACCAATTTTTAGGATGAGCCATCTATGCTAATGGATCTTCAACAAAGTATGAAAATATACAGATTTAATGAAAACTATTAAATTCTGGAAATTCCCTGGAAAAAATGGAAACAGATATTCTAAAATTCATACCAATGTTTAGTCATCATTTACACCAGACACTGGCAAATTTTTTTAGAGGCAAGATGATGATATTTTTGGTCTTGTATCTTTGTTGGAACTACTCAGTTCTGTCATTTTCTTCAGCAATAGAGGATATATAAATGAATGTGCATGGCTGTGTTCCAGTGAAATAGGCAGATGGCCAGATTTGACTCAAGGGACCAGAGTTTGCCAGCCCCTCACTTATATAATGACAAATGATTCTTAATTTGCCTTTGTTTTTGCATTGATAATTGACAGCTATTTTTAATGGAGGTTCCCTAAATATTTTGTAGATTATTTTAAAAATCTCTGTTCCAGGAATACATTTAAATAATTAAAATAGAGATGTGTTCTAATTTACCATACTATAGCTGCTGCTGCTGCTGCTGCTAAGTTGCTTCAGTTGTGTCCGACTCTGCGTGATCCCGTAGAAGGCAGCCCACCAGGCTTCACTGTCCCTGGGATTCTCCAGGCAAGAACACGGGAGTGAGTTGCCATTGCCTTCTCTGACCATACTATAGCAGTAGTTGTCAAACAGAGCTTTAATTGCTATATCATAATTTAGCACATGAAATTGATCTTATGTAGTGAATTATATCGGAGAAGGCAATGGCAACCCACTCCAGTACTCTTGGCCTGGAAAACCCCATGGATGGAGGAGCCTGGTAGGCTACAGTCCATGGGGTCACTAAAAGTTGGGCATGACTGAGTGACTTCACTTTCACTTTTGGCTTTCATACATTGGAGAAGGAAATGGCAACCCACTCCAGTATTTTTGCCTGGAGAATCCCAGGGATGGAGGAGCCTGGTGGGCTGCCGTCTGTGGGGTTGCACAGAATCGGACAGGACTGAAGCGACTTAGCAGCAGCAGCAGCAATGAATTATATCATCACAAAATATTGACAAATATCAATAAATGAGTGATGTGAACTTGTAATTTTAATTATATTAATATTGGGGATTTAAAATATATTCAGCAGGACTGACTTAACAACTTAGATCTTTGCTTTGATTTTATGCACAAAATGTCATGAACCAGTGTGATTCAGAATGATGAATTCAGAATCCTTAGGTATTAGAAACACTTAGATGTAGTTCACTTGAAACTACAACCTAAGTTTGAGTTTTCAGCTCAGATACAATGTCATTTGCACATTTTATTCATTTTGTGTAACTTAGTAACTGCCAACTTTTAAAATAATGGTAGTGGCTCAAATAAAAATATTCAGTGTTCTAAATCAGCTACTGAATATATAAATGGCTTTCTTAAAAGTATATCCTCTACCATATAAGAAGTTGCATGATTTAGTAAAAAATATCATTAGGAAGGCATCAGGAGATCTGATTAACAATCCCAATGTGTTATAAGTCAACTAGATCTGAACAAATTGGTTGATTAGGATACATTATTTTACTCTTATGTAATATAGGAATAATACCCTGCACCTATGCTATAATGGCAACTTGTATGAATAGGCATGGAAGTCCCTTGTCAGTTATTAAAGTGAAAGTCACTCAGTCATGTCCGACTCTTTGCAACCCCATGGACTATACAGTCCCTGGAATTCTTCGACCCAGAATACTGGAGTGGGTAGTCTTTCCCTTCTCTAGGGGATCTTCCCAACCCAGGGATCGAACCCAGGTCTCCCACATGGCAGGTGGATTCTTTACCAGCTGAGCCACCACAGATGCCCCTGTAAGTTATTAAATACTATATAAAACCAATGCAAATATACTTTCTCTTTCAATGCCAGAAAAGGCTGCAAGCATTGTTGCTTCTAAATTGTGGCTTAAGATTTTGTTTCATTTTGTTTGTAAGAGGGAGGAGAGAGTTCTTTTCAAAATAGCTATTTATTTATATCTGTGGTCTTTCCCTTCTTTAACATATCATAATTGCTTTCAGGTTGTTTAAGCTGAATGACTGGGGATCTAGATGTGTCTAACAGTTTGCAATTTAAGATGCAGTTAGGCTGTACATACACACGTTAATGTATTTCACAGGAATCTTAAGTATTCAGATGGGACAAAAATCACAACAGGCAACTTTATTGTAGAATTTGATCCAAAAATCCAGAAAAAATAAATAAAAGGAGCCAAGTCTCTATTATGTTCGTACACAAAATAAACCAAAAAATACATCAACATTTACCATGAGATCATTTAAGTGTGTCTGAAAATGATCTGATAAGGGAAACGTGATTTACAGCACGGGAAACTTTTTTTTTTTTAACAATTATAGACTTAAGTGCAATGCACTGTAGGTCACCTACACTAGGTTAGCAAGAATGAGCAACATGGTAGGTCTAAAAGGCAACCCCCAGACACTTTCCTTCAAAGGAAACTTTGGTAATTATCTGTGGCTTAAAAGAAAAAAAAAAAAACCCAAACACCAACTCCTTCTTCATCATGTTGCATGGTTATTTTGTCCATTTTTCTTCTGCGATGATGAGTCCATTTTAAATACTTCAATTATTATGAAGACACTCCAGATCCACAGAACAGCAGACACTTCCATTCTGTGCATCAAGACACAAGCATTAGCCAGAGACATAGAATACAAATCAATATGCAGTGTCCACTTTTACGTTCAAAATAATCAGCTACATTTTGAGACCAACTCCATGAATGCTATAAAAATGATTACTAGAAAAATGCCAGAAGAGGAGTAAAATGGAAGGCAAGACTTATGAGACCCTGCAGGGTCCCTCTTGTTGGGTTCTACTGGCAGTGAAACGTCATATACCCCGTCTGAACTCAGACCATGTTTGAGACTCCTCTGTATTTCCAACTTGGTTGTTCACACAGTTTATTCACTACAATGACTCTAATTGAGATTCTTTCCAAAATTAACCCTCTGAAAGATAAGTTACCATTAATAAAACTAGTCAAAAATACCAAAAGAACCTGAAAATAAGGCTTCCAGAGAGGCGGGCTTATTAGGGATAAAGACAGACTCTCTCATGGTGACTATGAGAGGGAAGGTACATATCAATTATTAAGAATTCATGAGAAATCAATTATACATATTAATATTGATATGGACTTCCCAGGTGGCTCAGCGGTAAAGAATCCACCTGTCAATGCAGGAGACATAGGAGATGCTGGTTCAGTCTCTGAGTCTGGAAGATCCCCTTGAGGAGAAAATAGCAACCCTCTCCAGTATTCTTGCTTGGGAAATTCCATGGACAGAGTAGTCTGGTGGGCTATAGTCCATGAGGTTGCAAAGAGTCAGACATGACTGAGCAACTGAGCATGTGTGCACACACAATGTAAATATACCTTTATAATTCTCCTAAATGAATGTCAAACCTGACCTCAGAGAAATAATACTGAATATCATAGGTCTATATATTCCCTGGTCATGTTTGATGGGGCTGAAGGAATATGGGACCATAACTTTTGCTTTATGAAGTTTGATGTTCTTTTCCTATTGGGGGCTGCATTTTAAGATGATACTTCTCAGAAAAAAGAACCCACATTTATTACAGAATAAAAAGGCAAGTTGGGATCCTTCCACTGATGCGTGAAGCCGAGCCAGGATTTGATAGAATCAAATGGATTAATGTTTTTAAACATGCTTAATCATGGGAATTTAAGCAGATGTTTCAGCAGAAATTTAACCCTGCCTAAAGTCTACTACAGTCATAGTTCTCTATTAACTTAGAAGGGAAGAAGGGGTCAGTTTTTAATTTTAAAGACATGTGAGAATGCCTCATGGGAACTCCTCCAAAAAGACAAGAAAATAATCATTGTTAATTAAATCTTACAGCAGGAGCTTCAAGTCCCTGCATTAGGCATTGTGATAATTAAACAAAGCAAACAACTTCATAGATTTATAGAACACTTTCTTCTAACATAGACAGTTGCCTGAAAGAGCTTAAAATTTTTTTCCAGGATGAAAATAGATTTTTTTTTCTTTCTTTCCCATATTCATCTCAAAATAGCTTAAATCAGCGATAATTGGGCTTAGGGTCAATGATTTAAATTCCATATTTTATAGGCAAGAGAGGACTATTTTTGTTCCATGTTCATTTGGAATTTGCCTTTATATACAGTACAACTATAATCCATTCAGACAGATTAACCTCTGGCGAGAAGCAAATGCCTGCCCGTGTTTCCATGCCCCTTGGAACCCGTGCATTCAGAACTATCAGGAGTGGACCTCCTGCAGGTGTTCTCAGGCACATGTCCGAGGCCCGGTTACCCTCAGGACACCCAATTACCTTGCATTTGCAGGTTGTGCATGGAGATCCAGCCATTGTCCACACTGAGCCGCTAAGCCTCGAAAGGCCATAGCTGTCCAGGCAAGTTTTTCTGATGTCATAGTTGATATTATCAGCCAGGCAGGGGTCACTGACACAGCGGGGACAGCATTCCCCTTCCAGGATAGTTGTGTACTCACAGCTCAACCTGGGGCAAGTGAGCGGCCAGCAGTCTACCTCTCCTTCCTGTGGAGAAAAAGTAAAAAAAAAAAAAAAAGCATCCTCATTAGCTTTCGGCACAATCCTGTTGCCAAAGTCCCAGAGAGGGAAATCCTCAGGAATCCCCATGACTGCCCTCACTGACTGCCCCTACTTTAGCATCGTTATGTGTATGATGCCATGTGGGTATGACGTGCTTCCTCCTTAAAGGAGGACATCATCTCCTCCAGTATGCTTTTGCTGACTAGTCTATATTGCAGCCATGGAGAGAGTTAGGTCCCATCTCTCTGTGCCAATGGCAACCCGTAATTACTTTTAGTGATTCTTATTGATTCTTATTATAGTTATGAATACAATTCCAGATTAACTTTTGAGCTTTTAGGTTCTGGGCTTCTCCCTTTATCTCCCTGATCCTTAGCACAGTTCTGGTCAATAAATGCTAATCAAAGGAACAAAGAGATGATACTGGGCTAGTGTATAAAGAGAAACTTATTTTTCTTAAGGTCAAAGGAGGAACCTGAGTCACTGTACTACTTCAACAACATCACACTGAGTTGCTTACGTTAGATTTAGAACTGAAGTTGTGCAATATCAGGAGAACCGTTTCAGAATGGTTTTGAATGTTCTGTCTGGCTAGTGATATATCACTAATGTGCAGTACAGTGTTACAGTTTAGATGCAGCCTCTAAGTAGTCTATAAACTGGCAACTGTGGCCCCACTGAACTGCACATAGCAGATCTGTTTCTCTATATAGTCTTTTTGTTATTGTGACACTTATTATAATTAATGCAAACTCATACTCAAACTCAGCATCACAAGATTATGACCTTTGATCAGCTTCATGATTGCCCATGTTTGTCATGCTCACGAGGCTTCCCAGGTGGCGCAAGTGATAAAGAACCCACCTGCCAATGCAGGAGATGTAAGAGACATGGGTTCAATCCCTGGATCAGGAAGATCCCCTGGAGGAGGGCATGGCAACCCATTCCATATTCTTGCCTGGAGAATCCCACGGGCAGAGGAGCCTGGTGAGCTACAGTCCATAGGGTTGCAGAGTCAGACATGACTGAAGTGACTTAGCACACATGTCATGATCACTGTTACATCATCTGGGATCTGGTACATGCAAATTTTTGACATTAAATATATCCCACTATATTCTCAAGTCATCACAAAGTTATATTCATTAGCATCAGTTTTCCAAGAAAATATTAGGGTCTGGGATGGCAGGGGATACTCTTGAAATTCTGTAAAAATTTCATGTCTAAAATTAATACTCGTTCTTCTGAGTGCTGAAGACTGGCTTCTTAGGCAATTTTTCAGACTGATATGTGAGCTAATTCTATAGCTGTGTTGAGTTTGTTCTTGAATGGGAGATGTGAAAAATGGCTACAATTTGAATATATCTGAGTTATACTCCTCAGCATTAGGAGTAATTAAGAAGGAATTATTTCTACTAAGATTATCTGCACATTTGCCAGGTGACTTTAGAAAATCCAATGGAAATTTACAGCATGATGTCTCTGAATGCCTGTTTTTATGCAATATCTATAGACTGAATCATTAACTTTAGAAAGTGTTACATTACAAAATGCAGCTAACAGTTTCTGTTACAAATTGACTTAGTTATGACTCAACTCCACTGGCTGTAATTCCCTCAGAGATAAAACATATTATCATAGTGAATATGATATTCTAACAGTCTTTGCAACATTAGGAATCTCTGTCTGTGGTATAATCTGAAACAGAAAGAACCAGTTCCAGGAGTTAAGCTTTTTCTCTGAAATTTCTCAAACTTAATTATACCCTTAGTATCCCCATATCTAGATACAAAGGAACCCTTCATTTTTCTCTGTGAAGGTTTAGCTCTTGAAACCAATTTTTCAATCCAGGAAACATGAACAGTAGTTACTGCTGGGCATTAAATACTTTCTATGTGTCAAATACTATATTTGCCATTCACACATATCTCTGATCTTCACAACAGCCCCACAAAATAGGTGCTCATCCACTTGTATACACTGAAGGAAAGAATGATCAAGTGAAATGCTGGGACTTGCCCAAGTTTATCTCACAGAGCTTGTATGGGGGAGAACCAGGACTGAATTCTTATCATTCCCTGGTATTTCTACTATGTTCTGTTATCTCTCATATTGAAATCTTTATTGGTAATGTCCCAAGAAATGAAAGACTTGCCTCTGTTAAGAACTAAAACTCCTAATCAAGGCCTCAAAAGCTTTCTGTCATTTGGGGATTTTTACTGTACTGGATTCGCTAAAAGTAGCAGTTGCAAAGTAACCTGGGCCAAATTTGTCCTATGTAAATGTCATGTAAATGTCTTGCATGCTGTGTTAAACAGTGGAATATGAATATCTTCTGGAAGAGCATTTGGCCCTTCACTAACCACAGGACCCACACCTTCCTGCCCAGGATCACAAATAGCAGGAAAGGAAAGCCCCCAGGCAACTGAGCTGTAAACCCCCGAGGGTCTAAGGGACAACGCTCTCTGCAGGAAGCCAGCGTACCAGACAGCGGCACTGCTGGCAGCTCTGAGTCCAGTTGTCTCCACTCCGATAGAGCTTGTGTCCATTTTGATCCAAACATTGGCTTGTGACCCTGGTGTCACACTCTGGGCAGCAGAAAAGGTCAACGCTTGGATTCTGGCAATCACATGCTGTCCGCCGGCAGAATATCTTCCCGTCCTGTTTAGAAGTGAGGTTAAGGAGGTTTCATCATTAGGGAAGCAATAAGCCTGCACTAAGAAAAGTAGTCTTATAAACACTTGACAGAGCACATGGGACAGATTTCTGACAGTCATAGTAACCCCCTGGCCACCTCCCGTTTTGCTCAAACAGATGTCCACACATGTATACTCACATGTACACACACTGTTTTTCCCTGCCCTTGCCTGCAGAGCAGTCTGTTAACAGGGAGACATTTCTCAGTTTAAAAAAAAATGTGCTTGAAACTTTTCCTAAATGTTTCTTAAAAATCTTATTTCTAAGTAAAATTATAACTAAGCAGCTAAAAATGCATGAATGATCAAGGACTCGTTTGAGTGGAAGATCACGCTGCTGTACTTTTCCCAGTTCATAGTGAATGACCTGAGACATGCAAACGCATTCGTCTGCTTATATCTCTGCCTCAGCTATGGGAGGAAGTCTGACTGTACCCTTTTTACAAAAGAATTAACCGAGGCTCAGCGAGGCTAAATGGCTTATCCAGCTTCACAGAGGTAGCAATTCTCTAAGCAGTGCCATTACATTTCCTGGTTTCAAAATAACTTTTCTTCTAAGGGATAGTTTTTAGGATGTTTATTACAGGTGCCATCTCCCACCTTGAGGTGGGAGTTCCCCAAATTATAGCAAAGAATAATTTCTGGAGTAAAGACCTTGAATACTCACAAAGGATTGAAGGTTGATAACATTCAAACATTCAAACAATGTTTTGCAGTGTTTCTTTTTTTTTAAGTTGGAGTATAATTGCTTTACAATGTTGTTAGTTTCTGCTGTACAACAATGTCAATCAGCTCTATGTATATGTTTTATACATATATCCCCTCCTTCTTAAGCCTCCCTCACACCTCCCCTGCATCCCACCCTCTAGGGCATCACAGAGCACCAAGCTGCGTTCCCTGTGCTGCACAGCAGCTTCCCCCTGGCTGCTTTACGCATGCTAGTATATATGGCACGCACTCTCAATTTGCCTCACCCTCTGCCATTCCTTCCCTGTGTCCACAAGTGCGTTCTCTACATCTGCGTCTCTATTCCTGCCCTGCAGATAGGTTCATCAGTACAAATTTTCTAGATTCCATATACATGTATTAATATATGATATTTAGTTTCCTCTTTCTGACTTCACTTTGTGTGATGGACTTTAGGTTTATCCACATCCACATCACTACAAGTGACCCAATATGACCCAGCAATCCCACTACCGGGCATATACCCTCAGAAAACCATAACTCAAAAAGACTCAGTGCCCCTAGGCTCCCTGCTGCACAGTTAACAATAGCCAGGACACGGAAGCAACCTCAATGTCCACTGACATTTGAATAGACAAAGATGTATATATATACAATAGAATATTACTCAGTGCCGCTGCCTATTTATATGTCTGTTGCTTACAGTAACTTCTCACCTCAGACAATGAACAGCTAAAAATTTAAGGTGAGACAAGTGGCCAGGGCCAGAATATACTGTAGAGGACACATAACCAAATTTTGACCTATACTTGATTAGTCTAGAGCAACCATATTCAAAAGTCATCAAAACCTGTGCTCTAAATTCTCTTGAAAAACTCGTCACCATGGAAGGTATTTTACTCATGCACCTCTGTACCATTCTGACTGTTAAAAATTGGATTTTTGTTGCCCATCTTCACTGATCCTGTTTTCAACCTTGGTAATCAAAGAACTCTTCAGCCCTCTATCACATTTTTATTCTTTGTTCTTAGAAGAGAGCTCTTATGTTTCTTCTGAATCATCTCATCTCTAGAGCAAACAGATCTAGTTTTTTGATGATTCCTCATAGTTTTAAATCTTTTCACTGTAGTTGCCACTTAAAAAAAATTAAATTATTTTTAATTATAGTTGATTTGAAAAGTTGTGTTATTTTTCAGCTGTACAAAGTGATTTGGTTATAAGTAAATACATATTTTTTCTTTTTATATTATCTTCTATAGGTTAATACAAGATTTTGAGTATAGTTCCCTGTGCTATAAAGTAGGTCCCTGTTGGTTATCTATTTTACATATAATAATGTGTTCATTTTAATCCATAATCCTAATTTTCCCCTCATTTTCTTTTTAGTAACCATAAGTTTGTTTTCTATGTCTGTGTGTCTATTTGTGTTTTGTAAATAAGTTCATTTGTATCAGTTTTTAAAGATTTCACACATAAGCAATATATGAGATTCTTCTCTGATTTACTTCACTTTATATGCTAATCTCTAGGTCCATCTATGTTCTCCAAAGGCATTATCTTGTTCTTTTTCTATGGCTGAATAATTCTGCATTGTATATATGTACCACGTCTTTACCCATTCCTCTGTCAATGGACATCTGAGTTGCTTGCATGTCTTTGCTATTGTAAATAGTGCTTAGTAAACATTGAGGTGCGTATACCTTGAAGTTCAGTTTTCTCTGGATATATGCCCAGGAGTGGGATTGCTGGATGATATGGTTATTCCATTTTTAGTTTTCTCTGGATATATGCCCAGGAGTGAGATTCCTGGATAATACGGTAGTTCCATTTTTAGTCTTATAAGGAACATTCAGACCGTTCTCCACAGTACTTATAACCAGTTTACATTCCCACAAACAGTGTAGGAGGTTTCCTTTTTCTATTCATCCTTTCCAGCATTTATTGTCTGCAGATTTGATGATGGCTATTCTGACCAGTGTGAGGCAATACCTTATTGTAGTTTTGATTTGCATCTCTTTGACAATTACTGATGTTGAGCATCCTTTCATGTGCTTTTCTGGCATCTGTATGTCTTTGTGGAAACTTATTTAGACATTTTGTCCATGTTTTGATTGCGTTGTTTGTTAGACATAGAGCTGCATGAGCTCTTCATATATTTTAGAGATAACGCCCTTGTTGTTACTTCATTAGCAAATAGTTTCTCCCATTCAGTGGGTTGTCTTTTTGTTTTGCTTATGGTTTATTCTGCTGTGCAGAAGCTTTTAAGTTTAACTAGGTCTCATTTGTTCTAGTTCTATGAAAAATGCCATTAGTAATTTGATAGGGATATCATTCCCACTCCAGTACTCTTGCCTGGAAAATCCCATGGATGGAGCAGCCTGGTAGGCTGCAGTCCATGGGGTTGCAAAGAGTTGGACATGACTGAGCAACTTCACTTTCACTTTTCACTTTCATGCATTGGAGAAGGAAATGGCAACCCACTCCAGTACTCTTGCCTAGAAAATCCCAGGGACAGGGGAGCCTGGTGGGCTACTGTCTCTAGGGTCACACATGGTCAGACACAACTGAAGCAACTTAGCTGCAGCGGGGATAGCATTAAATCTGTAGATTGTCTTGTGGAGTATAATCATTTCACAATATTGATTCTTCTAATATAAGAACATGAAATACCTCTCTGTGTCATCTACAATTTCTTTCATTAACATTTTACAGTTTTCAGATTACAGGTCTTTCGTCTCCTTAGGAAGGTTTATTCCTAGATAGTTTATTCTTTTAGTTCAGTTCAGTTCAGTTGCTCAGTCATGTCCAGCTCTTTGTGACCCCATGGACTACAGCACACCAGGCTTCCCTGTCCATCACCAAATCCCGGAGCCTACTCAAACTCATGTCCATCGCGTCGGTAATGCCATTCAACCATCTTATCCTCTGTTGTCCCCTTCTCCTTCTGCCTTCAGTCTTTCCCAGCATCAGGGTCTTTTCCAGTGAGTCAGTTCTTCATATCAGGTGGCCAAAGTATTGGAGTTTCAGCTTCAACATCAGTCCTTCCAATGAATATTCAGGACTGATTTCCTTTAGAATGGACTGGTTGGATCTCCTTGCAGTCCAAGGGACTCTCAAGAGTCTAAGACCAATTCAAAAGCATCAGTTCTTCACCACTCAGCTTTCTTTACAGTCCAACTCTCATATTCATGCATGACTACTGGAAAACCATAGCTTTGAATAGATGGACATTTGTTGGTAAAGTACTGTCTCTGGTTTTTAATATGCTGTCTAGGTTGGTCACAGTTTTTCTTCCAAGGAGCAAGCCTCTTTCAATTTCATGGCTGCAGTCACCATCTGCAGTGATTTTGGAGCCCCCAAAATAAACTCAAGTCTCACTGTTTCCATTGTTTCCCCGTCTATTTGTCATGAAATGATGGGACCAGATGCCATGATCTTAGCTTTCTGAATGTTGAGTTTTAAGCCAACTTTTTCACTCTCCTTTTTCACTTTCATCAAGAGGCTCTTTAGTTCTTCTTTGCTTTCTGCCATAAGGGTGGTGTCATCTGCATATCTGAGGTTATTGATATTTCTCCTGGAGATCTTGATTCCACCTTGTGCATCATCCAGCCTGGCATTTTGCATGATGTGCTCTACATATAACTTAAATAAGCAGGGTGACCATATACAGCCTTGTTGTACTCCTTTCCCAATTTGGAACCAGTCTGTTGTTGCATGTCCAGTTCTAACTGTTGCTTCCTGGCCTGCATACAGGTTTCTCAGGAGGCAGGTCAGGTAATCTGTAGTTTAGATGCAATGGTAAATGGAACTGTTTCCTTAATTTGTGTTTCTGATCTTTTACTGTTAATGTATAGAAATGCAGGAGGTTGCTGTGCATTAGTTTTGTATTCTGCAACTTTCTGGAACTCATTGTTGAGCTCTAGTAGTTTAGGATAGTGTCTTTAGAATTTTCTGTGTATAGTATCATGTCATCTGTAAATAGTGACAGTTTTCTTTTCCATTTTGGAATATTTTTATTTCTTCTTTGATTGCTGAGGCTAGGACTTCTAAAACTGTTGAATAAAAGCGGTGAGAATGGACATTTTGTCTTATTCATGATCTTAAAGGAAATGTTTTTAGCTTTTCACTATTGAGAATGAATCAGCTGTGGATTTGTCATATATGGCCTTTATTATGTTGAGGGAATTCCCTTTATGCTCATTTTCTGAAGAGGTTGTTTTACCTTTTATCATAAATGGTGTGTTAAATTTTGGCAAAAGCCTTTTCATCTACTGAGATGGTTGTATTATTTTTATTCTTCAATTTGTTGATGTGGTTTATCACACTGATTGATTTGCAGATATTGAATTGCTGAATCCCTGGGATGAATCCCACTCAATCACAGTATATGACCCTTTTAATGTATTGTTGGATTCAGCTGACCAATAATATGTTGAGTATTTTTGCATGTATGTTCCTTAGTGATACTGGCCTGTAATTTTCATTTTCTGTGGTATCTTTGTCTGTTTTTTGTTTCATGGTGATGGTGGCCTTGTAGAATGAGCTTGGTTTCAAAAAGATAATGTTAACTCTTCTCTAAATGTTTGACAGAATTTGCCTGTGAATCCATCTGGTCCTGGACTTTTAATAGGAATGTTTTAATCAGTGATTCAATATTAGTACTTCAACTGGTCTGATTATATTTTCTATTTCTTCCTGGTTTAGACTTGAGGAATTGTACCTTTCTAAGAATTTGTCCATTTTTTTTCTAGGTTGTCTATTTCTTGGCATATAGTTGCTTGAAGTGGTCTCCTGATTGTTTGTATTCCTGTAGGGTCAGTTGGAACTTCTCCTTTCTCATTTCTAATATTTTTTATTTGAGTTCTTTAGCTTTTTTCCCTGATGAGTCTAGCTAAAGGTTTATCCATTTTATTTATCTTTTCAAAAAGCCAGGTTTTAGTTTCATTGATCTTTTCTATTGTTTTCTTCATCTGTATTTCATTATTTCTGTTCTGATCTTAAAATTTCTTTCTACTAGCTTTCACTTTCATTAGTTCTTCTTTCTGTACTTGCTTTAGATATCAGATCAGGTTGTTTGAGGTTCTTGTTTAAAAATGTCAGATTATATAGCTATAAACTTCCCTCTTAGATCTGTCTTTGCTGTATTCTATAGATTTCAGATCATAGTTTTTCATTGTCATTTTTCTCTAGATATATTTTTTACTTCCTCTTTCATTTCTTCAGTGATCTATTGGTTGTTTTGTAACATATTTATAGCCTTCACGTGTTTGTGCATCTTGCTGTCTCCCCCAACCCTACCCTATATTTGAGTTCTAATCTCATAGTCTTATGATCAGAAAAGATGTTTGATGTCAATTTTCTTAAATTTATTAAGGCTTGATTTGTGGCCCAAGATGAGATCTATCCTGGAGAATGTTCCATGTGTACTTGAGAGGAAAGTGTATCCTGTTGCTCTCAGATTTAGTGTTCTATAAATTGTCTGTCTGGTCTAATGTGTCATTTAAATCCTATGATTTCTTATTGATTTTTCTGTCTAGATGATCGATCCATTGAATCAAGTAGGGTGCTCAAGTCTGTCACTATTACTGTGACTATGGATTTCTCCTTTTATGGCTCTTAATATTTGCTATATATTAAGGTGCTCCTATGTTGGGTTCATATATATTTACAATTGTTCTATCTTCTTCTTGGGTTGACCCCTTGATTATTATGCAGTGTCCTTCCTTGTCTCTTCTAATAATCTTTATTTTAAAGTCTATTGTGTCTGATATGAGCATCACTATTGCTACTCTCTTTTGATTGATATTTGCATAGAATACCCTTTTCCATCCCCTCACTTTGAGTATGTGTATATCCCTAAGTCTGAAGTGTGTCTCTTGTAGGCAGCATATATACAAGTCTTGTTTTTGCATCCATTCAGCTAATCTATGTCTTTTGGTTGGAGTGTTTAATATACTTACATTTAAAGTAATCAACAATATGAATGTTCTTATTGCTATCTTGTTAATTGTTTGAACTTGTTCTTGTAGGTCCTTTTTCTTTCCTTCCATTTTTGTTCACTTTTCTTAAGATATGATATATCACATCATATTGTATTGTTTGGATTGATTTTACTTTTTTGTATTTGTATTGTAGATTTTTGGTTTATGGTTCCCATAAGATTTTGATATAGAAATCTATCCATGAACAAAATTTTTAATCTGATTTCTTAATTTCAAATGTGTTTCTGATATCCTGAGTTTGCACTGTCCTCTTCTCTTGATTGCTGGTTTTGATATCAGATTAGTGCTTGGATATTTTGCTCTTTATGTTTGCCTTTTCCAAGTGACCTTTCCCATTCACAGTTTTCCTGGTTCTAGTTGTGGCTTTGTCTATTCCCCCTAGAGAAGTCCCTGTAGCATTTTTTTTTTTTTAAACTAGATGGTAGTGCTGAATTCTCTAACCATTTGCTTAACAGCAAAGTTTTTTATTTCTGCATCAAATCTGAATGAGAACCATAATGAGTAGAGTGCTCTTTGTTATAGCCTTTTTTTTTTTTTGCACTTTCATCACTTTAAATATTTCATGTCATTCCCATCTGGTCTGCAGAGTTTCTGCTGAAAAATCAGCTGATAACCTTATGGGGATTCATTAGTTTCTTTTCCTTTCTTACTTTTAATATTTTTTTTTTCCTTGTCTTTAGTCTGCCTTGGGTTTATCTTGTATGAGAATCTCTGTGCTCCTGGACTTGAATAAGTGGTTCCTTTTTAATTTTAGGGAAGTTTGCAGCTATAATCTCTTCACACATTTCTTAGGCCCTTTGTCTCTTTTCCTTTAGGGGCCTCTATAATGTGAATGTTGGTGCATTTAATGTTGTCCCAGAGGACTTAAACTTTCCTCATTTTTTTCATTCTTTTTTCTTTATTCTGTTCCACAGCAGTGATTTCCATCAGTCCATTATTCATTTTTTTTGCCTTATTTATTCTGCTAATGATTCCTTCTAGTGTATTTTTCATTTCAGTTATTATATTGTTCATCTCTTTGTTTCTTGAATGTTCTAGCTCTTTAAAATTTTTTCATATATCTTTTCAGTCTGTGCCTCCACTCTTTTTAAATTAATTTATTTTTTTATTGAAGGATAATTGCTTTACAGAATTTTGTTGTTTTCTGTCAAGCCTCGACATGAATCAGCCATAGGTATACATATATCCCCTCCCTTTGACACTTCCTCCCATCACCCTCCCCATCCCTCCCCTCTAGGTTGACATAGAGTCCCTGTTTGAGTTTCCTGAGTCATACAGAAAATTCCCATTGGGTGTCTGTTTTGCATATGGTAATGTAAGTTTCTATGTTACTCTTTCCATACATCTCACCCTCTCCTTCTCTCTTCCCATGTCCATAAGTCTATTCTCTATGTCCTTTTCTCTATTGTTGCCCTGTAAATAAATTCTTCAGTATCATTTTTCTAGATTCTGTATATATGCATTAGACTACGATATTTATCTTTCTCTTTCTGACTTACTTTACTCTGTATAATAGGTTCTAGGTTCATGGATCTCATTAGAACTGACTCAAAGGCATTCCATTTTATAGCTGAGTAAATTTCCATTTTGTATATGTACCACAACATCTTTATCCACTCATCTGTCAATAGACATCTAGGTTGCTTCCATATTCTAGCTATTGTAAAGAGTGCTGCAGTAAACAATGGGATACATGTGTCTTTTTCAATTTTGGTTTCCTTAGGGTATATGCCTAGGAGTGGGATTGCTGGGTCATATGGTGGTTCCATTCCTAGTTTTTTAAGGAATCTCCATACTGTCTTCCATAGTAGCTGCATCAATTTACATTCCCACCAATAGTGCAAGAGTGTTCCCTTTCCTCCACACCTTCAGCATTTATTGTTTGTATGTAGACTTTTTGATGATGGCCATTCTGACCAGTGTGAGGTGATATTTCATTGTAGTTTTGATTTGCATTTCTCTAATAATGAGCAATGTTGAGCATCGTTTCATGTGTTTGTTAGCTATCTGTATGTCTTCTTTGGAGAAATGTCTGTTTAGGTCTTCATACTTTTTGATTGGGTGGTTTGTTTTTCTGGTATTGATTTATATGAGCTGCTTGTATATTTTGGAAATTAATCCTTGGTCAGTTGTTTCATTTGCTATTATTTTCTCCCATTCTGACGGTTGTCTTTTCACCTTGCTTAGTTTCCTTTGCTGTGCAAAAGCTTTTCAGTTTAATCAGGTCCCACTTGTTTACTTCTGTTTTTATTTCCATTACTCTAGGAGGTGGGTCACAGAGGATCTTGCTTTGATTTATGTTGTCGAATGTTCTGCCTATGTTTTCCTCTAAGAGTTTTATAGTTTCTGGTCTTACATGTAGGTCTTTAAACCATTTTGAGTTATCTTTGTGCATGGTGTTAGGAAGTTTTCTAATTTCATTCTTTTACATGTAGCTGCCCAGTTTTCCCAGCACCATTTGTTGAAGAGGCTGCCTTTGCCCCATTGTATATTCTTGCCTCCTTTGTCAAAATAAAGTACCCATGGGTGCATGGGTTTATTTCTGGGCTTTCTATCTTGTTCCAATATTTCTGTTTTTGTACCAGTACCATACTGTCTTGATGACTGTAGCTTTGTAGTATAGTCTGAAGTCAGGAAGGTTGATTCCTCCAGCTCCATTCTTCATCAAGACTGCTTTGTCTATTCGGAGTCTTTTGTGTTTCCATATGAGTTGTGAATTTTTTGTTTTAGCTCTGTGAAAAATGCCATTGGTAATTTGATAGGGATCACACTGAATCTGTAGATTGTGTTTGGTAGTATATTCATTTTCACAATATTGATTCTTCTTACCCAGGAACATGGAATATCACTCCATCTGTTTATGTTGTCTTTGATTTCTTTCATCAGTGCCTTATTTTCTGTGTACAGTTCTTTTGTCTCCTTGGGTAAGTTTATTCCTAGATATTTAATTCTTTTTGTTGCAATGGTGATTGGGATTGATTCCTTAATTTCTCTTTCTGATTTTTTTATTGTTAGTATATAGAAATGCAAGTGATTTCTGTGTATTGAGTTGTATCCTGCAACTTTGCTAAATTCACTGATTAGCTCTAGTAATTTTCTGATACTACCTTTAGGGTTTTCTATGTACAGTATCTTGTCATCTGCAAGCAGTGACAGCTTTACTTCTTCTTTTCTCATCTGGATTCCTTTTATTTGTTTTTCTGCTCTGATTGCAGTAGCTAGGAGTTCCAGAACTATGTTGAATAACAGTGACAAAAGTGGAGACCCTTGTCTTGTCACTGATCTTAGGGGAATGCTTTCAGTTTTTCACCATTAAGAATAATGTTTGCTGTAGGCTTATAATATATAGCCTTTACTATTTTGAGGTAGAGTCCTTCTATGCCCATTTTTTGAAGAGTTTTAATCATAAATAGGAATTTATGAATTTTGTCAAAGGATTTTTCTGCATCTGTTGAGATTATCATATGGTTCTTATCTTTCAATTTGTTAATATGGTGTATAACATTATTGATTTGCATATATTGAAGAATCCTTACATTCATGGAATAAACCCAACTTGATCATAGTGTATGAGCTTTTTGATGTGTTGCTGAATTCTGTTTGCTAAAATTTTGTTGAGGATTTTTGCATCTATGTTCATCAGTGATATTGGCCTGCAGTTTTCTTTTTTGTGTGTTGTCTTTGTCTGGTTTTGGTATCAGGGTGATGGTGGCCCTGTAGAATGAGTTTGGAAGTGTTCCTTTGCAACTTTTTGAAAGAGTTTTTAAGAATAGACATTAGCTCGTGTCTAAATGTTTGATAGAATTCTGTGAAGCCACCTGGTCCTGGGCATTTATTTTTTGGGAGATTTTTGATCACAGCTTTAATTTCAGTGCTTATAATTGGGCTGTTCATATTTTCTATTTCTTCCTGAGTCAGTCTTGGAAGATTGGACTTTTCTAAGACTCTGTCCATTTCTTCCAGGATATCCATTTTATTGCCTTAGAGCTGTTTATAATAGTCTCTTATAATCCTCTGTATTTCTGCATTGTCTATTGTAACCTCTCCTTTTGCATTTCTAATGTTGTTGATTTGATTCTTCTCTCTGTTGTTCTTGATGAGTCTGTCTAAATGTTTGTCAATTGTGTTTATCTTCGCAATGAACCAGCTTTTACTTTTATTAATCTATACTGTTGTTTCTTTCATTTCTTTTTCATTATTTCTGCTCAGATCTTTATGATTTCTTCTTTTCTACTAATTATGAGTGGTTTTCATTTTTTTTGGTGTTGCTGTTGTTCTTTGTTAAATTGCTTTAGGTTTAAAGATAGGTTGTCTATTTGATGTTTTTCTTGTTTATTGAGGTAGAATTATATTGCTATAAACTTCCCGCTGAGAACTGCTTTTGCTGTATCCCAAAGGTTTTGGGTTGTTGTGTTTTCATTGTCATTTGTTTCTAGAATATTTTTGATTTCACTTTTTATTTCTTCAGTAACCTGTAGACATTTAGAAACATGTTGTTTAATCTCCATGTGTCTGTTTTTCTTACACTTTTTTCTTGTAATTGATGTTGTGTTTCATATCATTGTGGTTGGAGAAGATGCTTGATATGATTTCAATTTTCTTAAATTAACTGAGGTTCAATTTGTGACCCAAGATGTGGTATATCCTGGAGAATGTTCCATGTGCACTTGAGAAGGTGTATTCTTCTGCATTTGGATGGAATGTCCTAAAGATATCAATGAGATCCATCTCATCTAATATATCATTGAAGACTTGCATTTCCTTATTAATTTTTTTTTTATGATCTGTCCATTGGTGTGAGTGGGGTGTTTAAGTCTCCTACTATTGCTGTTATACTTCAATTTATCTTTTTATGTCTGTTACTGTTTCATATATTGATGTGCTTCTTTTTGGATGCATAGATATTTACAATTGTTATGTCTTCCTCTTGGATTGATTCATTGAGTATTATCCAGTGTCTTCCTTATGTCTTGTAATCTTCTTTAAGGTCTATTTTGTCTGATATGAGGATTGCTACTTCAGCTTTTTTTTTTTCCCATTTGCATGGAATATATATTTCCATCCTCTCATTTTTGGTCTATATGAGTCTTTAGGTCTGAAGTGGGTTTCTTGTAGAGAGCATGTATGTGGGTCTTATTTTCATATCCATTCAGTCAGTCTCTGTCTTTTGGTTGGAGCATTTAATCCACTTACATTTAAAGTAATTTTTTTAATTTTTATTACTTTATTTTGCTTTACAATACTGTATTGCTTTTGCCATACATTGACATGATTCTGCCATGGGTGTACATGAGTTCCCAATCCTGAACCCCCCACTCCCACCTCCCAGCCCATATCATCTCTCTGGATCATCCCCGTGCACCAGCCCCAGGCATCCTTTATCCTATATCGAACATAGACTGGCGATTCGTTTCTTACATGATAGTATACATGTTTCAATGCCATTCTTCCAAATCATCCAACCCTCTCCCTCTCCCACAGAGTCCAAAAGTCCATTCTATACATCTGTGTCTCTTTTGCTGTCTCGCAATTGGGTTATCATTACCATCTTTCTAAATTCCATATGCATGTGTTAGTATACTGTATTGGTGTTTTTCTTTCTGGCTTACTTCACTCTGTATAATAGGCTCCAGTTTCATCCACCTCTTTAGAACTGATTCAAATGTATTCTTTTTAATGGCTGAGTAATACTCCGTTGTGTATATGTACCACAGCTTTCTTATCCATTCATCTGCTGATGGACATTTAGGTTGCTTCCATGTCCTGGCTATTATAAACAGTGCTGTGATGAACATTGAGGTACACTTGTCTCTTTCAATTTTGGTTTCCTCGGTGTGTATGCCCAGCAGTGGGATTTCTGGGTCATAAGGCAGTTGTATTTGCAATTTTTAAACGAATCTCCACACTGTTATCCATAGTGGCTATACTAGTTTGCATTCCCACCAACAGTGTAAGAGGGTTTCCTTTTCTCCACACCCTCTCCAGCATTTATTGCTTGTAGACATTTTGGATTGCAGCCATTCTGACTGGTGTGAAATGGTACCTCATTGTGATTTTGATTTGCATTTCTCTGATAATGAATGATGTTGAGCATCTTTTCATGTGTTTGTTAGCCATCTGTATGTCTTCTTTGGAGAAATGTCTATTTAGTTCTTTGGCCCATTTTTTGATTGGGTTGTTTATCTTCCTGGAATTGAGCTGCATAAGTTTCTTGTATATTTTTGAGATTAGTTGTCAGTTGCTTCATTTGCTATTATTTTCTCCTATTCCAAAGGCTCTCTTTCAACCTTGCTTATAGTTTCCTTTGTTGTGCAGAAGCTTTTAATTTTAATTAGATCCCATTTGTTTAGTTTTGCTTTTATTTCCAGTATGCTGGGAGGTGGATCATAGAGGATCCTGCTGTGATTTATGTTGGAGAGTGTTTTGCCTATGTTCTCCTCTAGGAGTTTTATAGCTTCTGATCTTATGTTTAGATCTTTAATCCATTTTGAGTTTATTTTTGTGTATGGTGTTAGAAAGTGTTCTAGTTTCATTCTTTTACAAGTGGTTGACCAGTTTTCCCAGCACCACTTGTTAAAGAGATTGTCTTTACTCCATTGTATATTCTTGCCTCCTCTGTCAAAGATAAGGTGTCCATAGGTGTGTGGATTTATCTCAGGGCTTTCTATTTTGTTCCATTGATCTATATTTCTGTCTTTATGCCAGTATCATACTGTCTTGATGACTGTGGCTTTGTAGTAGAGCCTGAAGTCAGGCAGGTTGATTCCTCCAGTTCCATTCTTCTTTCTCAAGATTGCTTTGGCTATTCGAGGTTGTTTGTATTTCCATACAGATTGTGAAATTATTTGATCTAGCTGGATTGCATTGAATCTGTAGATTGCTTTGGGTAGTATACTCATTTTTTCTATATTGATTCTTCCAATCCATGAACATGGTATATTTCTGCATCTATTAGTGTCCTCTTTGATTTCTTTCATCAGTGTTTTGTAATTTTCTATATATAGGTCTTTAGTTTCTTTAGGTAGGTATATTCCTAAGTATTTTATTCTTTTCATTGCAATGATGAATGGAATTGTTTCCTTAATTTCTTTTTTCTACTTTCTCATTATTAGTGTATAGGAATGCAAGAGATTTCTGTGTGTTGATTTTATATTCTGCAACTTTACTATATTCATTGATTAGCTCTAGTAGTTTTCTGGTCGAGTCTTTAGGGTTTTCTATGTAGAGGATCATGTCATCTGCAAACAGTGAGAGTTTTACTTCTTCTTTTCCAATTTGGATTCCTTTTATTTCTTTTTCTGCTCTGATTGCTGTGGCCAAAACTTCCAGAACTATGTTGAATAGTAGTGGTGAAAGTGGACACCCTTGTCTTGTTCCTGACTTAAGGGAAATGCTTTCAGTTTTTCACCATTGAGGATAATGTTTGCTGTGGGTTTATCATATATAGCTTTTATTATCTTGATGTATGTTCCTTCTATTCCTGCTTTCTGGAGAGGTTTTATCATAAATTGATGTTCAATTTTGTCAAAGGCCTTGTCTGCATCTATTGAGATAATCATATGACTTTTTATTTTTCAATTTGTTTATGTGGTGAATTATATTGAATGATTTGCAGATATTGAAGAATCCTTGCATCCCCAGGATAAAGCCCACATGATCATGGTGTATGATCTTTTTAATGTGTGGTTGGATTCTGATTGCTAGAATTTTGTTAAGGATTTTTGCATCTATGTTCATCAGTGATATTGGCCTGTAGTTTTTGTGTGTGTGTGGCATCTTTGTCCGGTTTTGGTATTAGGGTGATGGTGGCCTCATAAAATGAGTTTGGAAGTTTATCTTCCTCTGCAATTTTCTGGAAGAGTTTGAGTAGGATAGATGTTAGCTCTTCTCGAAATTTTTGGTAGAATTCACCTGTGAAGCCGTCTGGACCTGGGCTTTTGTTTGCTGGAAGATTTCTGATTACAGTTTCAATTTCCATGCTTGTGATGGGTCTGTTAAGATTTTCTATTTCTTCCTGGTTCAGTTTTGGAAAGTTGTACTTTTCTAAGTATTTGTCCATTTCTTCCATGTTGGCCATTTTATTGGCATATAATTGCTGATAGTAGTCTCTTATGATCCTTTGTATTTCTGTGTTGTCTGTTGTGATCTCTCAATTTTCATTTCTAATTTTATTGATTTTGATTTTTCTCCCTTTGTTTCTTGATGAGTCTGGCTAATGGTTTGTCAATTTTATTTATCCTTTCAAAGAACCAGCCTTTGGCTTTGTTGATTTTTGCTATGGTCTCTTTTTGTTTCTTTTGCATTTACTTCTGCCCTAATTTTAAAGATTTCTTTCCTTCTACTAACTCTGGGATTCCCCATTTCTTCCTTTTCTAGTTGCTTTAAGTGTAGAGTTGGTTATTTAACTTTTTTCTTGTTTCTTGAGGTATGCCTCTATTGCTATGAACTTTCCTCTCAGCACTGCTATTATAGTGTCCCACAGGTTTTGGGTTGTTGTGTTTTCATTTTCATTCATTTCTATGCATATTTTGATTTCATTCTGTGATTTGTTGGTTATTCAGTAGTGTGTTGTTTAGCCTCCATGTGTTGGAATTTTTAATAGTTTTTCTCCTGTAATTGAGATCTAATCTTAATGCATTATGGTCAGAAAAGATGCTTGGAATGATTTCAGTTTTTTGAATTTATCAAGGTTAGATTTATGGCCCAGGATGTGATCTATCCTGGAGAAGGTTCCATGAGCACTTGAGAAAAAGGTGAAATTCATTGTTTTGGGGTGAAATGTCCTATAGATATCAATTAGGTCTAACTGGTCTATTGTATCATTTAAAGTTTGCATTTCTTTGTTAATTTTCTGTTTAGTTGATCTGTCCATAGGTGTGAGTGGGGTATTAAAGTCTCCCACTATTATTGTGTTATTGTTAATTTCCCCTTTCATACTTGTTAGCATTTGTCTTACATATTGCGGTGCTCCTATGTTGGATGCATATATATTTATAATCGTTATATCTGCTTCGTGGATTGATCCTTTGATCATTATTTAGTGACCTTTTTTGTCTCTTCACAGCTTTTGTTTTAAAGTCTATTTTATCAGATATGAATATTGCTACTCCTGTTTCTTTTGGTCTCTATTTGCGTGGAATATCTTTTTCTAGCCCTTCACTTTCAGTCTACTGTATGTGTCCCTTGTTTTGAGGTGGGTCTCTTGTAGGCAGCATATATAGGGGACTTGTTTTTGTATCCATTCAGCCAGTCTTTGCCTTTTGGTTGGAGCATTCAACCCATTTTCATTTAAGGTAATTATTGATAAGTATGATCCCATTGCCATTTACTTTATTGTTTTGGGTTCTGGTTTATACGCCCTTTTTGTGTTTCCTGTCTAGAGAATATCCTTTAGCATTTTTGGAGAGCTGGTTTGGTGGTGCTGAATTATCTCAGCTTTTGCTTATCTGTAAAGCTTTTTTTTTTTTTTTCCTCCTTCATATTTGAATGAGATCCTTGCTGGGTACAGTAATCTGGGCTGTAGGTTATTTTCTTTCATCACTTTAAGTATGTCTTGCCATTCCTTCCTGACCTGAAAGAGTTTCTATTGAAAGATCTGCAGTTATCCTTGTGGGAATCCCCTTGTGTGTTATTTGTTGTTTTTCCCTTGCTGCTTTTAATATTTGTTCTTTGTGTTTGATCTTTGTTAATTTGATTAATATGTGTCTTGGGGTATTTCGCCTTGGGTTTATCCTGTTTGGAACTCTCTGGGTTTCTTGGACTTGGGTGATTATTTCCTTCCTCATTTTAGGGAAGTTTTCAACTATTATCTCTTCAAGTATTTTCTCATGGTCTTTCTTTTTGTCTTCTTCTTCTGGGATTCCTATAATTCGAATGTTGGAGCATTTCATGTTGCCCTGGAGGTCTCTGAGATTGTCCTCATTTCTT
Source organism: Nanger dama (assembly GCA_917880005.1). Lineage (NCBI taxonomy): Eukaryota > Metazoa > Chordata > Mammalia > Artiodactyla > Bovidae > Nanger > Nanger dama. Next base: position 3,933,717 of record CAKJTW010000085.1, on the reverse strand, counting down.
TTAACTCGTTTTTCTTTTTTCCCCTCTGATTCATTTATTTCTGCCATTCTATATTGTATTTCACTAATCCTATCTTCTTCCTCCTTTATTCTACTATTTGTTGCATCCAGAATGTTTCTGATCTCATTCATTGCATTATTCATTATCTATTGACTCTTTTTATTTCTTCTAGGTCCTTGTTAAACCTTTCTTGCTCTTCTCAATCCTTGTCTCCAGGCTATTTATCTGTGATTCCATTTTGATTTCAAGATTTTGGATCATTTTCACTATCATTATTTTGAATTCTTTCTCAGATAGACTCCCTATCTCTTCCTCTTTGGTTTGGTTTGGTGGGCATTTCTCATGTTCCTTTACCTGCTAGGTATTTCTCTGTCTCTTCGTCTTGGTTATATTGCTGCGTTTGGGGTGGCCTTTCTGTATTCTGGGAATTTGTGGAGTTCTCTTTATTATGGAGTTACCTCATTTTGGGTGGGGTTGTATCAGTGGCTTGTCAAGGTTTCTCGATTAGGGAAGCTTGTGTCGGAATTCTGGTGGCTAGAGCTGGATTTCTTCTCTCTGAAGTGCAATGAAGTGTCCAGTAATGAGTTATGAGATATCAATGGTTTTGGAGTAACTTTGAGCTGCCTGTATATTGAAGCTCAGGGGTGTGTTCCTATGTTGCTGGAGAATTTGCATGGTATGTCTTGCTCTGGAACTTGTTGGCCCTTGGGTGGTGCTTGGTTTCAGTGTAGGTATGGAGGCATTTGATGAGCTCCTATCAGTTTATGTTCCCTGGATTCAGGAGTTCTCTGATGTTCTCAGGATTTGGACTTAAGCCTCCTGCTTCTGGTTTACAGTTTCATTTTTACAGTAGCCTCAAGACTTCTCCATCCATACAGCACCGATAATAAAACATCTAGGTTAAAGATGAAAAGTTTCTCCACACTGAGGGACACCCAGAGAGGTTCACTGAGTTACATGGAGAAGAAAAGAGAGAGGGGGTAATCAGAGGTTACTGGAATGAGATGAGATGGGATCAAAAGAGGAGAGAGTAAGCTAGCCAGTAATCACTTCCTTATTTGCGCTCCACAGTCTGGACCACTCAGAGATGTTCACGGAGTTATACAGGGAAGAGAGACTGGGGAAGTAGACAGAGGTGGCCAGGAGGATAAAAGAGGGAAATGAAAAGAAGAGAGACAGATCCAGCCAGTAACCAGTTCCTAAGTGTTCTCCATCATCTGGAACACACAGAGATTCACAGAGTTGGGTAGAGAAGAGAAGGGGGAGGGAGGAGACGGAGACAACCTTGTGGAGAAAAAGGAGAGTCCAAAGGAGAAGACAGTGTTCAAGCCAGTAATCTCACTCTCAGGTAAAATTGGGTACTGGAGATGGGGTTTATAAATGAACAAAATTGACAACAAATACCAAAAAAGCAAAGATTAAAAATCTAGAGTAGAGTTTGGATTTTCAAAAATATAATATTAAAAGAAGAAGAGAAAAAGTTACAAGAATTATTAAAAACAACAACCACACACACACACACACAAATATATATATATATATATATATATATATATATATATACAGTGTTTGCTTTAAAAATAGGGGCTTTTTTTTGAAAAGTAATAGGTTATAAAAATAAAAATTAAAGGAGAAATAGCGGACTTAAAATTTTAAAAAGTTAAAAAGAAAAAAGAAAAAAACAAGCAAACCACAACATCAACAAAACAAAACAAAAAAGGAGAATGATTGAAAAAATAGTAAAGATATATCTGGGACTTTCTCTGGTGTTGTGGGCAGTGTGGGGTCACTTCCAAGGTGGTTCCCTGTTTAGCTTCTTCTGTTTGCTGGTCTCTTCAGTGTCTGATTTCCACCCTGACACAAGGGTGGTGGTGGTGGACACTTTTTATTTTAGGCTCACTTGTTCAGTCCTGCTGTGGGGAGGGAGGGATGCTGCAAACAAATAACACTGGCATGTGCTCACAGTGTCTCAGCCACACCCACAGCTCACACCCTTCAGGCTCTATGTTGCTCCGCCGGGAACAATCTGAGGCTGGCCCTAGGCTGCATGCACCTCCCCGGTCTAAGCCGCTCAGGCTCGGTGCTCAGGGAGCCCTCAGAGGTGCAGATTAGGTTGGGCCTGCATTTTGTGCCCTTCCCAGGTCCTAGTAGTAAGGTGTGTGGCAAGCGTGGTCACTGTGACTTATCGCCTTTCCCGTCCCTGCTGCTCAGTTTTCTGGGTGTACCACTGGCTCCTCTTCTCAGGTGGATGGTGACTGTCCAGAACCCCAAGAAGTCTTAGCAAAGAACCTGCTTAGAGTTGGTAGGTAATGCCTCTCCAGGGCTGCAATTGCCCCCTTCCAGCCTTTATGGCTCTGGCTGCCTGTCACCAGAGGTGGATGGTCTGCAGCCAGCTATTTCTGTTCCATCCTTTGTTCTGTGTGTGGTCCTGGCAGTGTCTTATGTTAGAGCTTTCCACGTGGTAGCTATCCTGCAGTCTGGTATGCTAGCCCAAGTTAGTTCGCTCTGGTTATACTCAGGGCATTCTGGCCTGATTTTTAAAAAGCACTGCAGCCCGTGCCTCCCTGCCCAGCCCCCACTTGCTAGTGGTGGATGCAGGTGTCTGCGCTGCTTCTCCGCTGGGGGAGTTACCGTTGGGCTTGTAATCTGTTGGTTTTAATTATTTATTTATGTTTCTTCCCTGTTATGTTGCACTCTGTGCTTCCAAGGCTCACCACAGACTTGGCAGTGAGAGTGTTTCCTGGTGTTTGGAAACTTCTCTTTTTAAGACTCCTTCCTGGGATGGAGCTCCCTCCCTACCTCTTTGTCTCTTTTTTTCTTCTTTTATATTTTTTTCTACCTGTTTTTGAAGACAATGACTTGCTTTTCTGGATGCCTGATGTCCTCTGCCAGCATTCAGAAGTTGTTTTGTGGAATTTACTCAGCACTGAAATGTTCTTTTGATGAATTTGTGAGGGAGAAAGTGGTCTCCCTGTCCTATTGCTCTGCCATCTTAGCTAAAGTAATTATTGATATACATGTTTCTATTGCCATTTTCTTAGTTGTTTGGGGTTGAATTTGTAGATCTTTTTTCTTCTCTTCTATTTCTTGACTATATAAGTCCCTTTAACATTTGTTGTAAAGCTGGTTTGGTGTAACTGAATTCTCTTAACTTTTGCTTGTCTGAAAAGTTTTTTATTTCTTCATCAATTTTGAATGAGAGCCTTGCCAGCTACAGTAATCTTGTTTGTAGATTTTTCCCTTTCAGTACTTTAAATATATCCTGCCATCCCCTTCTGGGCTGCAGCCTTTCTGCTCAAAGATCAGCTGTTAAGCATATGGGGTTTCCCTTGTATATTACTTGTTGCTTCTCCCTTGCTGCTTTTAGTATTCTTTCTCTGTGTTTAGCCGTTGTTAATTTGCTTAGTATGTCTTGACATGTTTCTCCTTGGATTTCTCCTGCATGGGACTCTTTCTGCCTCTTGGACTTAATTGACTATTTCCTTTTCCCTGTTGGGGAAATTTTCAACTATAATCTATTCAAAACTTCTCTTATACCCTTTCTTTTTCTCCTCTTCTGGGACCCCTATATTGTGAATGTTGGTGCATTTGATATTGTCCCAAAGGTCTCTAATACTATCCTCATTTTTCCCATTATTTTTACTTTATTCTGCTCTTCAGAAGTTATTTCCACCATTTTATCTTCCAGCTTACAGATTTGTTCTTCTGCTTCACACATTCTGCTATTGATTCCTTCTATAGTATTTTTAATTTCAATAATTGTGTTGTTTGTCTCTGTATGTTTATTCTTTAATTCGTCTAGGTCTTTTTAATTGATTCTTGTATTTTCTCCATTTTGTTTTCAAGGTTTTTGATCATCTTTACTATCATTATTCTGAATTCTTTTTCAGGTAGTTTGCCTATTTCCTTTTCATTTATTTGGACTTCTGTGTTTCTAGTTTGTTCCTTCATTTGTGTAGTATTTCTCTGCCTTTTCATTATTTTTTTTTAACTTACTGTGTTTGAGGTCTCCTTTTCCCAGGGCTCAAGGGAAGTTGAATTCTTTCCTTGTAAAAGGCTGAATTCTTTCTTCTTTTGGTTTCTGCCCTCCTAGGGTTGACCCAGTGGTTTGTGTAAGCTTCGTATAGGGTGAGATTTATGCTGAATTTTTGTTTCTTTCTTTGCTTTTCCTCTAATGGGCAAGGCTGAGTGAGGTGGCAATCCTGTCTGCTGATCATTGGTTTTGTATTTTTGCTTTGCTTGTTGTTTAGTTGAGGCATCCTGCACAGGGTGTTACTGGTGTTTGAGTGATGCTGGGTCTTGTATTCAAGTAGTTTCCTTTGTGTGAGTTCTCACTATTTGATACTCCCTAGGGTTATTTCTCTGGTAGTCTAGGGTCTTCAGTGCTCCCACTCCAAAGGTTCAGGGCTTGATCTCTGGTCAGGAAAGAATATTCCACTAATGGTTTGTTATGGTATTAAGTGAGATTAAAACAAATATCCAAAAATGAGAAACCAAAGATAAACACCAGACAAATGGCAGTTACAAAATCAGATAAATAATAATTAAAATAATGTAATACACACATATACACCCATGAGCAAAGTCAAAACAGTCCAACAAAAATAAAGTACAGTAGATTGACCTCGTGAACAAAGGAAATTAAAAATTATATTTACCAGTTAAGAACAAAACTAAAGCACAAGCTGGGAAACAAAACTAAAGCAAGGTGCCAAGTGGGGAATAAAGCAATGAAGATAAAACTAACAAATATTTTGAGAGGAAAGAAAGAAAAGAAAGAATAGATATGGAAAGTTAAATAGAGGTAGCACTAGAGCCTGTAGACTATGGGGGAGGGTCAAGTCTTGGTGCCAAAGTGATGACCTCTGGGATGGTTGACACATCATTATTCCATGGGTCCTTTGCCATAAATGTCTTCCCACTCCTCAGTGAGCCATGGCTAATCAGGACACCCTCTGACATATGCAGGTTGGTCCAGCCAGGCTCCTATGGAGTTATGGCTTTGTACTTGGCCCTAATGTATGTGAAATCGTCCGTGTGCCCTCCAAGAGTGGAGTCTTTGTTTCTTCCAGTCCTGGGGGGAAAAATGTCTTGGGATTCCTCTTCCCAATGGCAAAGCCTCTGGCTAGGAGACTGATATAGGGATCCAAACTCTCACTCTTGTGTAAGAACCTCTGTGATATTATTATTTTTCCAGCTTCTGGGTCATCCATCCAAGACATGAGATTTGATTATGTCATGAAAGTACCCCCTCCTACCATTTCATTTTGGCCTCTTCTTTGTGTTTGAATGTAAAACATCATTTTGTGGGTTCCAGTCTCATTAATTGCCATTCAATAGTAGTTGTATTTTGTGTGTGTGTGTGTGTGTGTGTGTGTGTGTGTGTGGATAGGAGGTGAACTCAAGGCCTTCTACTTAGCTATCTCCTTTAGAATTGAGGGAATACTTTTAGTTTGGATGCTGAATGCTTTTAGTTTGGATGCTTGCTGGCATATGCTGGCTGTTATCCCCTTGATATGGAGTGTGAATGCAGGGGCACTTGTGTGCTCCTGGGATGTTGGGGGCAGTGCTAGATGCCTGCTTTCAGATCTTGTAGCAGTGGCTGTGGCCAGTGTACTCCCAGGAAAGTGAGGGCAGAGTCTGGTTAATTTCTAATCTCATAGTGTCATGAATAGAAAAGATGCTTCATATGATTTCAACTTTTTAAAATTTCCCAAGGCTTATTTGTGGCCTAGCATGTGATCTATCCTGGAGAATGTTCCATGTGCACTGGAAAAGAATGTGTATTCTACTTTGAATGGAATGTTTTATATATATAAATTAATCTATCTGGTCTAATGTGCCATTTAAGACCTATGTTTCCTTACTGATTTTTTTCTGACTGGGTGATCTGTCCACTGGTGTAAGTGAGGAGTTAAAGTCCCCTATTGTTATTGTGTTACAGTCAATCTATTCATTTATGTTTGTTAACATCTGTCTCATATATATTGAGGTCCTCCAGTGTGGAGTGTGTATATTTTCACAATTGTTCTATCTTCTTGGATTAATTCCTTGATCATGATGTAGTATCCTTCTTTGTGTCTTTTAACAGCCTAATTTTAAAGTCTATTTTGTCTGCTATAAGTATTGCTGCTCCAGCTTTCTTTTTATTTTCATTTGAATGGAATAGCCTTTCCATCCCCTCATATTTATGCCACCTTCTTCAACAGTTCTGAGTGTTTCCAATAATTATCATCATTTACAATCAATTTAACATTTATGTCATGTCAGACATTGTGCCAACCCTTTTATATGCGTTATCACCTTTAATCCTGATAATTCCATGGACTAGAAAATTTTATCACCATTTCTCAAATGAGGTAGCTGAATTAGAGAGCTAAGTATAATTCCCCTGTAATGGTAATGGTCTGACCAAGACAAAGTGAACTGATATTCATAGTCATCTTGTTTTAAGTACCATCATTTTTAAAATGCAGCCTGATTTCAATATTTACTTCCTTTCCTACTTCAGGTATGTCATAATGTTGACCTGTATTGAGATTAATTAAGACCAAACATCATTAAGTCCTTTTGTGCCTTGTGTGGTTTGTTATTTGAAGGCAAGTGTAAACTTGGTATTTATCCAGTTGTATTTCACCTTGTTAGATCCATTTCATTTCTCTGGCCAGCCACAATGTTTTCTAAATGCTGTCTGCCATCCACCATAGTTTTCCATCCTTCAGTTTAGTAACATCTGCAAACTTCATGGAACTGCCCTTAAGGTCTGCATATACTTTACGGATGACAATGCTGCATAAGACAGACCTTGCTGAGATATGTTTATTACCAGCTAAGGTAGAAATCTTTAAACATTTACATTCTTTTATGGAAAATTGAAAGGAGACATATTATACTTTATTATGTATAATAAAGTAACAAGCTAAAAATGCTTTACCTCAAATGATATGCATTACTCTATTATTAGGAGAAATAAGAAATCAACGTTCAAAATATTAGGGGATGAGAGATTATCTGTATACACATGCAGACACACATATATACATATATGTATACATACATACATGTATGTCTGCACATGTTCATAGATAGCATGCAAAAGACTCTAGTTAGGCAGATGAATTGGGTCAGGGAATTCAGCTAGTTTGGACAAAGGAGTGTCCAGATATTAGGAAGTTTTCAATAGACCATTGACTTATAGTTCATATACAATTATTTTAACATATTTGGCTCATATAACCATACCCCACAAAACTCCCCTATGGATTTAACAGAAGCGAAGAAAAATAGCTGTGACATGAAACCATTTGATCAACTCAGCTGATCAGACTATTACCCACCCCAGCTACAGAAGGACCATCTCAGGAACCACATGCTATTCATGAACAACATTAAACACAGGGATAGATTCTTCTGGAAGCAGGTACTGTTCAACAGGCAGTGAGACCTAATCAGAATGTCTCCATGTATGTTGTTTAGAAGAATGAATAAGTGAATAGTCTCCAGAGTTAGTGCAAAATAACTTCACATCTCATCAATTATGTGAGAATGTCAAATAGGCCCTCTTATACTTTAACATGCTTCAGAACAATAGCTGTGTTCACTCTGGCTTTTCAATTACTGGTTAACTGTCAAAAATTATTTTCTAACTTTTTTGGGAAATAAGTGGCATATATTACTTTATAAATTTGAGTTACAGCATAATGGTGTTTGACATGCATATTTTGTGAAAGGAATACCACAGCTGCTTCCACTTACATCCATTTCCTCATATAGATAAGAAAAAAGTACAAACATAAAGAGGTGAAAAGTTATTTAGATGTTAGCTACTAGGATTTACTTTCTTGATAAGTTCCCTTTATATTATACATTAATGCTAAGTATAGTTGTCATATTGTACATTACATCCCCAGCACTCATTTACCTTAGAGAAGTTTGTGCCTTTTGACTACCTTCTTTCATTCCCCCTAGTATCCACTCTCCACTTCTACAAGTCTGATCTTTTTCTATGTTTTTATTTATTTGTTTGGGCTTTCTTGCTACCACCTCTACCTGAAATCATAATAGTATTTGTCTTTCTCTGTCTGATTTATTTTACTTACCATAATGCCATTAAGGTCCATCCATCATGTTGTTGCAAATATAGGATTTCATTTTTTTCTGGCTGAATAATATAATATTGTAACTACATACCACAACTCTTCATCCATTCATCCATTTATGAACACTTACATTATTTCTATGTCTTAGCTATTGTAAATAATGCTTCTGTGAACATCTGGGTGAACTTATCATTTTGAGTTCATGTTTTCATTTCCTTTGGATATACTCCCAGTACTAGAACTGCTGGATCATATAGTGATTTTATTGTTTAACTTTTTTGGGGATGCTCCATGCTACTTTTCATAGTGATCATACCAATTCTCAATCCTACTAACAGTGCACAAAGTTCCATTTCAAGCCAGTATTTATCTCCTGTCCTTTTGAGGATAGCCATTTGAACAGGCATGTGGTGGCATCTCTTTGTGCTCTTAATGTGTAGTTCCCTAATGACTAGTAATGTTAATCTTGGGATGTCTTTGTTGGCCTTTCATATATCTTCTGAGAAATGTCAGGTTCTTTATGCATATTTAGTTGGGTTATTTTTATGCTATTAAGTTGTATGAGTTCTTTATATATTTTAACCCATTGTCAGATAGATGGTTTATAAATTTTTCTTCCAGCCTGTAGGTTATATTTTCATTTTGAGGATTTCTTTTGCTGTTCATAAGTTTTTAGCTTGATATAGTCCAAATTGCTTATTTTTGAAATTTTGTTGCTTGTGCTTTAGGTATCATATAAAATAAAAATCATTACCATGACAAGGAACTTTATTCCTTTTTCTTCTAAGTGTTTCTTGGTTTAAGTCTTACATTCAAGTCTTGAAAACATTTTGATATTTTTTCTGAATGATGTAAAATAGTGGTGCAGGGTTTTATTTTTACATGTGAATATTCATTTATCCTTGCACTTTTTTAATGTGAATAGAAAGTATCTCTTCATTGTTGCTTGGAATTATGACATGATCTGTTGCCCTGTGGCTTTATTTTGGGGCCATCTGGGAAAATTGACAGACAGACAGAAATATAATAAGTAATGTTCACTGAACTCTATGATTAGAACTTCTTTACAAGGGTTTCTCCACAGATTTTCTCCTTGGAAAACAGCTATGGGTAGACAAATATACATTTACACCAAGTTCAGCTGTGGGGTTTTGGTTTTTTATCTCTACATTAAATAATTTAGAATCAATCATTCTTTGGTTGTAATACAATGTAAGCAAGTTCACTTTAATCTTTTTGGCATCTTGAAAATGGACTGATTGTGTTTACCTGGACCTCAAGGAAAAATCAGAAGAAACAATCATGAAATCATTAGAGGTTGGCATTTTACATATATATGTTCATAGGATGTGTGTCCATGATGTACTAGAAAACATCATGCTCGCGCTTGTTTCTTCACAGCCCAGTGTATATCCAGCATATAGTATAGGGTACAGTCCAGTGTACATTCCAGTGCACATCTGAGTAGATCCTGTGAATATCTAGACACATTGGAGCACATTTAGACACATCTGGTGTATACTCCAAGGGCATACCCCAGTGTATACTGCAGTGTACAGTCTAAGGTATTGTCCAGTGTAAATCTCATGTATAGTTCAGTGTACAGTCCAGTGTCTAGTGGATGTCAGGTTAAGTCCAGCATAAGCCCACTGTCTCTGGGCCTGTCTTCTCCATGTTCATGAAATCCTATGAATGGCTCTTACAGTCATTCTTACAATAAATGGCAAAGAACATATAACAGGTTCAAAGAAGGAAAGATAAAAGGCGCAGAATTGAAGTAAACTGAAAACTGGATTGCTTGACACTGAATTCTGGTAAGTGGTATGCCAGTGGGGGCCTTCTGAGATTACATATAAATTTTAGGAGTATTTTTTCCATTTCTGTAAAAACTGCCATTGAAATCTTAATAGGGATCACATTAAAACTAAACATGCCTTTTGGTAATATTGACATTTTAAAACTATTAATTCTTCCAATTCATATGGAATATATCTCCTTTATTAGTGTTTTTAATTTCTTTCATCAGAGTTTTGTAGATTTCAGAGCAGAGTTCTTTCACCTCCTTAGGTGAATTTATTCCTAAGTATTTTATTGTGCTGATTTCTATTGTAAATGCGATAATTTCTTTTTCAGAATAGTCATTGTTAATATATAGAAGTATGACTGAATTTGGTATGTTAATTTTTAATCTCAACTTACTGAATTTACTTATTAGATCCAATAAATTTCGGTTGAGTCTTAGGATTTTCTCTATGCAAAATCATGTCATTGGCCAATGGAGACTATTGTACTTCTCCCTTTCCAGTTTTGATAGCTATTACTGTTTTTCCATCTGATGGCTCTAGCTAGGACTTTTACCATACACATCAGTTCAGTTCAGTCACTCAGTCATGTCCAACTCTTTCTGACCCCATGAACCGCACCACACCAGGGCTCCTTGTCCATCACCAACTCCCGGAGTCCACCCAAACGAATGTCCATTGTGTCGGTGATGCCATCCAACCATCTTATCCTCTGTCGTCCCCTTCTCCCCCTGCCCTCAATCTTTCCCAGCATCAGGGTCTTTTCAAATGAGTCAGCTCTTTGCATCAGGTGGCCAAAGTATTGAAGTTTCAGCTTCAAAGTCAGTCCTTCCAAAACACCCAGGACTGATCTCCTTTGGGATGGACTGGTTGGATCTCTGTGCAGTCCAAGGAACTCTCAAGAGTCTTCTCCAACACCACAGTTCAAAAGCATCAATTCTTCTGCACTCAGCTTTCTTTATAGACCAACTCTGACATCCATACATGACTACTGGGAAAACCATGGCCCTGACTAGATGGACCTTTGCTGGCAAAGTAATATCTCTGCTTTTCAATATGCTGTCTAGGTTGGTCATAACTTTCCTTCCAAGGAGTGTCTTTTAATTTCATGGCTTCAATCACCATCCACAGTGATTTTGGAGCCCAAAAGAATAAAGTCTGACACTGTTTCCACTGTCTCCCCATCTATTTGCCATGAAGTGATGGAACCAAATACCATGATCTTAGTTTTCTGAATGTTGAGCTTTAAACCAAATTTTTCACTCTCCTCTTTCACTTTCATCAAGAGGCTCTTTAGTTCTTTGCTTTCTGCAATAAGTTGGTGTCATCTGCATATCTGAGGTTATTGATATTTCTCCTGGCAATCTTGATTCCAGCTTGTGATTCTTCCAGCCCAGCATTTCTCATGATGTATCCGGCATGTAAGTTAAATAAGCAGGGTGACAATATACAGCCTTGACGTACTCCCTTTCCTATTTGGAACCAGTCTGTTGTTCCTTGTCCAGTTCTAACTGTTGCTTCCTGACTTGCATACAGATTTCTCAAGAGGCAGGTCAGGTGGTCTGGTATTCCCATCTCTTTAAGAATTTTCCAGTTTATTGTGATCCACACAGTCAAAGGCTTTGGCATAGTCAGTAAAGCAGATATTTTTCTGGAATGCTCTTGCTTTTTCAATGATCCAGAGGATGTTGGCAATTTGATCTCTGGTTCCTTTGCCTTTTCTAAAACCAGCTAGAACATCTGGAAGTTCATAATTCACATATTGCTGAGGCCTTGCTTGGAGAATTTTGAGCATTACTTTACTAGCATGTGAGATGAGTGCAATTGTGCAGTAGTTTGAGCATTCTTTGGCACTGCTTTTCTTTGGGATTGGAATGAAAACTGACCTTTTCTAATCCTGTGGCCACTGCTGGGTTTATTTGCTAGCATATTGAGTGCAGCACTTTCACAGCATTATTTTTTAGGATTTGAAATAGCTCAACTGAAATTCCATCACCTCCACTAGCTTTGTTTATAGTGAGGGTTCTTAAGGCCCACTTGACTTCAGCATTCCAGGATATCTGGCTCTAGGTGAGTGTGAGTGATCACACCTTCATGATTATCTGGGTTGTGAAGATCTTTTTGTACAGTTGTTCTGTGTATTCTTGCCACATCTTCTTAACTACTGTTTCTGTTAGGTCCCTCCCATTTCTGTCCTTATTGAGCTCATCTTTTCATGAAAAGTGCCCTTGCTATCTCTAATTTTCTTGAAGAGGTCTCTAGTCTTTCCCATTCTGTTGTTTTCCTCTATTTCTTTGCATTGATTGCTGAGAAAGGCTTTCTTATTTCTCCTTGCTATTCTTTGACACTCTATTCAAATGGGTGGTGGCTGTGCTTTTCTGGAGTGGCCATGAAGAGATACCCGATGTCCAAGGTAAGAGAAACCCAAGTAAGATGGTAGGCACTGAGAGAGGGCATCAGAAGGCAGACAGATTGAAACCACAATCACAGACAACTAGCCAATCTGTCATACAGACCACAGCCTTGTCTAACTCAATGAAACTAAGCCATGCCACTTGGGGACACCCTAGATGGATGGGTCATAGTGGAGATGTCTGACAGAATGTGGTCCACTGGAGAAGGGAATGGCAAACCACTTCAATATTCTTGCTTCAAGAACCCCATGAACAGTATGAAAAGGCAAAAATATAGGACACCAAAGATGAACTCCCTAGGTCAGTAGGTGCCTAGTATGCTACAGGAGATCCATGGAGAAATAACTCCAGAAAGAATGAAGGGATGGAGCCAAAGCAAAAACAATACCCAACTGTGGATGGGACTAGTGATAGAAGAAATATTCAATGCTGTAAAGGGCAATATTGCATAGGAACCTGGAATGTTAGGTCCATGAATCAAGGCAAATTTGAAGTGGTCGAACAGATGGCAAGAGTGAACGTCGACATTCTAGGAATTAGCGAACTAAGAAGGAGTGGAATGGGTGAATTTAACTCAGATAACCATTATATCTACTACTGGGTGCAGGAATCCCTTAGAAGAAATGGAGTAGCTATCATAGTCAAAAAAGAATCTGAAATGCAATACTTGGATACGATCTCAAAAATGACAGAATGATCTCTGTTTCCAAGGCAAACCATTCAATATCACAGTAACCCAAGTCTATGCCCCAACCAGTAATGCTGAAGAAGCTGAAATTGAACAGTTCTATGAAGACCTACAAGACCTTCTAGAACGAACAGCCAAAAATGATGTCTTTTTCATTATAGGAGACTGGAATGCAAAAGTAGGAAGTCAAGAAACCCCTGGGGTAACATCAAATTTGGTCTTGGAGTACAGAATGAAGCAGGGTAAAGGCTAACAGAGTTCTGCCAAAAGAACGCACTGGTCATAGCAAACACCCTCTTCCAACAACACAAGAGACGACTGTACACATGGACATCACCAGATGGTCAACACCAAAATCAGATTGATTATATTCTTCACAGCCAAAGATTGAGAAGCTCTATACAGTCAGCAAAAACAAGACTGGGAGCAGACTGTGGCTCAGATCATGAACTCCTTATTGCCAAATTCAGACTTAAATTGAAGAAAGTGGGGAAACCACTAGACTATTCAGGTATGACCTAAATCAAATCCCTTATGATTATACAGTGGAAGTGAGAAATAGATTTAAGGGCCTAGATCTGATAGAGTGCCAGATGAACTATGGACAGAGATTCGTGACCATACATATAGGGAGGGTGAAAATGAGCACCCTCATCTTGTTGTTGATCTTAGAAGAAAAGCTTCCAACATTTTTGCATTATGTGTGATGTTAGCTGAGGTCTTATGTCATATGTGGCATTTATTATGTTGAAGTATGTTTCTTTGGTGCCTAAATTGCTGAGTTTTTCCACGAAGAGCTGTTGAATTTAGTCAAATGCTTTTCTGCATCTATTGAGATGTTCATATGGGTCTTTCCTTTAATTATATAAACATGCTGTGTCACACCGATTTGCATATGCTGAATCATCTTTGCACCCAAAGGATAATCCCACTTGGTTATGGTGAATGATCACTTTAATATGCTGCTGAATTTTGTTTGCTAGTATTTTACTGAGAATTTTTGCATATATACAAATCAAGGAGATGGGCCTATACTTTTCCTTTGTATTACAGTCCTGTCCTGGTTTTGTTAAAAGGAAAATGCTAACCTTGTAACGAGACTTTGAAAGTGTTTCCTCTTCTTTGTTTTTTTGGGGAAGGGTTTGAGGAGGACTGGTGTTAATTATTCGTTCCTTCCTTCCTTCATTCTTCCTATTTTAGTTTAAATATAGTTGATATACAACATTATGTTAATTTCAGGTGTACAACAGATTCAATATTTTGATAGATTATGCTCTATGAAAAGACATTATAAAATACTGCAATCTGTAACAACATGGATGGAGCTAGAGGGTATTATGCATGCTTAGTGAAATAACATTTCACATTTCACGTACACATTAATTGTATGTGGAATATAAAAATACATGAGTATAACAAAACAGACTGACAGACAGCATACCAGTGGGGAGAGGGAAGGGCGGTTGCAACACAGGGGCAGAGGATTAAAAGGTCCACACTACTGTGTATAAAACAATTAAGCAACAAGGATATATTTTACAACACAGGAAAATATTGCCATTATTTTGTGGTAACTTTAAGTAGGGTATAATATATAAAAATACTGAAGTACTATTCTACAATGGAAACTAACACAATATTTTATTTCAGTAAAATAAACAAGACACAATGCAACAACTCACATTTTCCCCCATGGATTCTCCACTACTAAATGTTTCTATTAACAAGAATTCCACCTAATGAGAAAATAATTTTATTATTAACTGATAAATTAAAAATGGGCAAAAACAAGAAGAAAAAAAAAGAAACACAAAAACGTAACCTTAGGGCTTGCACAGCCAACTCCTGACATCAGAAAACACCCTAGACAGGAGCGTATTGATAATGGTGCTGTTTAAGTTCTGAGAGCAAAGTAAAGCATTTTTATGGGTAGACTGCAAGATTCTAGAAATCTAACTACTCTAGCCCCCAGGCACAGGCTGACTCACCCCTGGTCTTCATTCTCAGAATGAGTGCCATGCTAAGAACTGTAGGGCTTTATTGCTAGCTCTTTGCAGAGTGGGTTAGGCTCTCCTTCCTTGAAGGAAATGCAAGAATCTTTTAGTTTCCCAACTATGGCCACCTTCCTCAGTTTCTGGGTGAAGGCTTATATGAGACCAGATCAAATGGCCAGTATTCCAGACAATTTCAAGGCAAGAGTCATCAACATTTTGCCCAAGTTCTTTGTTGCCATAACTATTGGGCCCTGACTTTAATATGACATTGTGGGTGATGGGTTATGAACATGCATTTCACAAAACATCCTTCTAATTCCCAGAAAAACTCCAGTTCTGGTTTTGTGCAGTATTACACTTAGTTTCAAGATGAATGCTTTTTCTTTAATTCATCTTCCTTTTTAACTAAACAAAATAACAAGAAAAACCAAAAACCTTCTGAATGAAGCACAGAAATGAAATCTGGCCTTTAAAGCTTTTCTCTTTCTCCTGCTGGATTTTCCAACTACAAGTGACAGTAGTCTAACTAACCAGTCTGATCACATGGACCATAGTCTTATTTAACTTAATGAAACTATGACCATGCCATGTAGGGACACTCAGGACGGATGGGTCATGGTGGGAGAGTTCTGACAAATGTGGTCCACTGGAGAAGGGAACGGCAAGCCACTTCAGTATCCTTGCCATGAGAAACCCATGAACCATATGAAAAGGCAAAAGGATAGGACACTGAAAGATGAACTCACCAGGTCAGTAGGTGCCCTATATGCTACTAGAGAAGAGTGGAGAACTAACTCCAGAAAGAATGAAGAAATAGAGCCAAAGTGAAAAAACAAAACAAAACAAAACCCAGTTGTGGATGTGACTAGTGATGGAAGCAATGTCTGATGCTGTAAAGAGAAGTACTGCATAGGAACCTGGAATGTTAGGTCCATGAATCAAGGCAAATTAGAAGTGGTCAAACAGGAGATGGCAAGAGTGAACATTGATATTGTAGGAATCGGTGAACTGGAATGGGTGAATTTAGTTCAGATAACCATTATATCTATGACTGTGGGCAAGAATCCCTAAGAAGAAATGGAGAGGCACTCAAAGTCAACAAAAAGAGTTCGAAATGCAATACTTGGTTATAATCTCAAAAACAACAGAATGATCTCTGATTGATTCCAAGGCAAACCACTCAGTATCACAGTAATCCAAGTCTATGCCTTGACCAATATTGCTGAAGAAGCTGAAGTTGAATGGTTCTATGATGAAGACCTACAAGACCTTCTGGAATTAACACTGAAAAAGATGTCCTCCTCATCATAGGGGACTGGAATGAAAAAGTAGGACATCAAGAAATACCTGCAGTAACAGGCAAAATTGACCTTGGAGTACAGAATGAAGCAGGTCAAAGGCTAATAGCGTTTTGCCAAGAGAACAAACTGGTCATAGCGAACACCCTTTCAACAACACAAGAGATGACTCTACACATGGACATCACCAGATGGTCAACACCAAAATCAGATTGATTATATTATTTGCAGCGAAAGATGGAGAAGCTCTATACAGTCAGCAAAAAACAAGACTGGGAGCAGACTGTGGCTCAGATCATGAACTCCTTATTGCCAAATTTAGACTTAAATTGAAGAAAGTGGGGAAAACCACTAGACTATTCAGGCATGACCTAAATCAAATTCCTTACCATTATACAGTGGAAGTGACAAAAAGATTCCAAGGGTTACATCTGATACAGTGCCTGAAGAACTATGGGCAGAGGTTCATGACATTATAAAGAAGGCAGTGAGCAAGACCATCCCCAAGAAAATTAAATGCAAAAAGGCAAAATGGTTGTCTGAAGAGGCCTTAAAAGTAGCTGTGAAAAGAAGAGAGGTGAAAGGCAAAGGAGAAAAGGAAAGATACCCGTTTGAATGCAGAGTTCCAAAGAACTGCGGGGAGAGATAAGAAAGCCTTCTTCAGCAATCAATGCAAAGAAATAGAGGAAAACAATAGAATGGGAAAGACTAGAGATCTCTTCAAGGAAATTTGAGATACCAAGGGCACTTTTCATGCAAAGATGGGCACAATAAAGAATAGAAGTGGTATGGACCTAACAGAAGCAGAAGAAGAGGCAGCAAGAAGACACAGAAGAACTATACAAAAAAATCTTTATGACCCAGATAACCAGGATGTCACCTAGAGCCAGACATCCTGGAATGTGAAGTCAAGTGGGCCATAGGAAGCATTACTAAGAACAAAGCTAGTGGAGGTGATGGAATTCCAGTGGAGCTATTTCAAATCCTAAAAGATGATGCTGCGAAAGTGCTGCACTCAATATGCTAGCACATTTGGAAAACCCAGCAGTGGCCACAGGACTGGAAAAGGTCAGTTTTCATTCCAATCATAAAGGAAGTCAATGCCAAAGAATGCTCAAACTACCTCGCAATTACACTCATCTCATATGCTAGCAAATTAATGCTCAAAATTATCAAAGCCAGGCGTCAACAGTACATGAACCGTGAACTACCAGCTGTTCAAGTGGATTTAGAAAAGGCAGAGGAACCATTTCAAAGAGATCAAATTGTCACTATCTGTTGGATTATCAAAAAGCAGGAGAGTTCAAGAAAAACATCTACTTCTGCTTTACTGACTATGCCAAAGCCTTTGACTGTGGGGATCACAACAAATTGAGGAAAATTCTTAAAGAGATGGGAATACCAGACCACCTGACCTGCCTCTTGAGAAACCTGTATGCAAGTCAAGAAGCAACAGTTAGAACTGGACATGGAACAACAGACTGGTTCCAAATAGGAAAAGGAGTAGGTCAAGGCCGTATATTGTCACCCTGCTTATTCAACTTATATGCAGAGTACATCATGAGAAACACTGGACTGGAAGAAGCACAAGCTGGAATCAAGATTGCCAGGAGAAATATCAATAACCTCAGATATGCAGATGACACCATCCTTATGGCAGAAAGTGAAGAACTACTAAAGAGCCTCTTGATGAAAGAGAGGAGAGTGAAAAAGTTGGCCTAAAGCTCAACATTCAGAAACAAAATCATGGCATCTGGTCCCATCATTTCATGGCAAATAGATGGGGAAACAGCGGACACAATAATTTTCTTTGGCTCCAAAATCACTGCAGATGGTGACTGCAGCCATGAAATTAAAAGATGCTTGTTCCTTGGAAGAAAAGCTATTACCAATCTAGACAGTATATTAAAAAGCAGAGACATTTCTTTATTGACAAAGATCCATCGAGTCAAAGCTATGGTTTTTCCAGTAGTCATGTATGGATGTAAGAGTTAGACTATAAACAAAGCTGAGTGCCGAAGAATTGATGCCTTTGAACTGTGGTGCTGGAGAAGAGTCTGAGTGTCCCTTAGTCTGCAAGGAGATCCAACCAGTCTATCCTAAAGGAAATCAGTGCTGAATATTCATTGGTAGGATGCTGAAGCTGCAACTCCAACACTTTGGCTACATGATCCAAAAGACTGATTCACTGGGAAAAGCACTGATGCTGGGAAAGATTGCAGGAAGAGGAGAAGGGGATTACAGAGGGTGAGATGGTTGGATTTATCACCAACTCAACAGACACGAGTTTGAGTAACTCAAGGAGTTGGTAATGGACAGGGACGTCTGGCATTTGCAGTCCATGGGGTTGTAAGGAGTCGGACACAACTGAGCGACTGAACTGAACTAATGACAGTAGGAGGAGGAGGTAAGGGTGTAGGTATGGGAGTAACTGTAAATCCTGTCTCTTAACTTGTCACTGACACCTCAATTCTTGTTATCCAGGAAAACCTGCAGCTCAGTTTACAACCACCATTCTGAAATTTCTTTTTCACCTATATTATAAGGACACACATTGCCACAGTGGCTGAGGGACATAATTGATCAAGTCCCTCATTTTACTTCTGTGTTACTTACCCTGTGATCTTACCTCACTATTGCTCTTTCAGGTTCTCACCTTTAGTTTCCCAGATCTTTACTTCAGCCTAAGTAGTATCTCTACATTTAGTTTTGATCTCCCCAGTCTGTCCATCATGCTATTAATCAGACTATGATTAGGCCATAGCAATCCTAAATGAAAAATTCTCTTGTGATCCTCAGCTGCTCACAGGATAAAGTCTAAATTCCAAAGCCTGACTCCATCCCCATCCTTTATCTCCAGGCTCATCACCTCTTATAACCTTCTCACACTCTTCTTGCTCCTGATAGTCTAATCTCATCATTCACTTTATATTTCCATTAATCTATATTATTATGCTTCTGCTTCTTTGTTCTTGCTTTTCCTTCTGTTTGGAGTTTACTTTCCCCACATCTCTACGTGAATAAATTTCTCCTCCTTTAAGAATGTATTCAAAGGTCACCTACTCTGTGAAGTCATTCCCTATTCCTTTCTTCATTCTCCCAGAATAGAGTATACTTCTTTATCTTAAGTTCCCACAACAAATAAATTGTCCATGACTCTGCCATAGCATGACAGGTGGTTAATTGGTTAATTGTGTATCCATTTCCTCATTCATCTCCATTATTATCAATATAAATGTAACCATTCATAGTAAAATGCTACATTTTCTGGAAACTAATAAACTTGAGACCTCTCTCTCTTTCCACATAGCATAGATAGAAAATAAAGGTATCTCCATAAGGTCCATGACAAATTTATGAAAGGAAAAGCCACAAATGGGTATCTGCGAAAATAAATTGGGCTATAACTTAAGATTTAGGGATGAAGCCTAAAGAGAGAACCATTTTTCATTCTGGGTTTCTGTGATCTGGAGGAACATGCATCCCCCCAAATTAGGCAATTATTCTGTGCCTAATCAACCTAGTGGTCTTAAGGTGCCCACAAGCATTGCCACTGTCAAGGAGGTACATTTCACCTAAATAGAACCCGCATCCATTTGTGCTAGCCTAGGTTTATCACTGAAGTCCATTCAGCTGTGGATGTTTCAAGGCCTCTTTTTCAATTGACATGAAACATTAGCTAACCTGATGTACTGATTCTCAAGGATGAAACTCTGACCTTGCTTCTTTCAACAGTATGCCTTGACCTGTGGTTAGCTTTTGTGATTCTGCTTGTGTGATTTGTTTTTATTTGAATTGGAAACATCCAGAGGATGACTAAAAAGCCAGCATTTCATAACTTAACCTTGATTTTACCTCTTAGTCTCCAAGATGATGCCATAATAATCGTTCAACTGCATGCTTAAGTACTGGAAATATTTCTTATCAAATCAGAATAGAACACTTATAACTGAAAATAGTGGAAACAAAGCAGATTACAAATAAGTTCATTTTTTGAAGATGATCTATGGAATTTGATTCAGGCTTCTTGGTTCAGCTCCTAAAGCCAGATCTCCTTTCATTCTATAACCTCTTGCAAGCTGTGCTATTCATGGGTAATTTTTATTTTTTTTAAAGACTTATGTAACTAACTCTGCTCAGTACTTTATTAATAAAGGAGGGATAGTGGAGACACATTATATGAACAAAATAAGATGACAGGGTTTGTTGCTTTCCTATGGCAATGTCAGTCTAATTCTAAATGTCGTCAGAGATACTTTAGGAGTCAGAACAGCATGAATCAACTCAGTCTGCTGGATTATTAGCACAGCCAATAAATGAGGTTTTGGAAAAATTTTAATGATTGATAAGTGCCCTGCTTTATCATAGACTTTAATAAAACAACAACTGAAAAATAACTTTTGGTTTCATATTGGTCAAGACTCAAAATCCCTTGCTTGTTCTAGGAACTGGAGACATAGAAAGCTTTAAAAATAGTACGGGGTCAGGTTGTGAGCCTCCACAAAGGTTTGGTAAAGTAATATTTTCTAGAATAGAATTAGTAAAGGAATTCATCTTCATTTTGCTGGCTGAATGGGGACCTAATTGCCAACCTCTCCCATAAACCTTTCTCAGCAACTGTAACCCACAATCTTTTCTGTCTCTCAAAAACTTTTGCTCTGAGTCAGTGCCACATGCTTAAATATCGTACTTAATAACCTGAAGTCTGCTTGAGGGAATGTCCTTACATAGTCATTAAAATAGTAGTGAGTTGAACACTGAGCTCAATCCATTTGGGTTGACTGATTACTTAATTGGTTTTATAAATGTCAACAGATTTCATATATAGAGTTACAGGACATGTAGCAAAATGAGAAAACTAAGATTTGCAGCAAACAAGTAAACTTCAAATCCCAGCTTACAAATTTATCTCTTGTGATATTAAGTGCACATTACTTGCCCTAAAACTTGGAAACTCAGTTTATCTTTCAGAGTCATGCTATATTAAATGGGATGCTGTTTGTAAATTATAGGATGCTTGGACCTAAATGCCCATTGACAGAGGAATTAATTAAAAAGATGTGGTACTTATGTACAATGGAGTATGACTCAGCCATTAAAAAGAATGAAATAATGCAATTTGTAGCAACATGAATGGACCTAGAGATTATCACACTAAGTGAAGTAAATCAGACAAAAAAAATATTAAATAGAAATATGCTATCCCTTATACATGGAACCTAAAGAGAAATGATACAATGAACTTATTTACAAAACAGAAACAGACCCACAGACTTAGAGAATGAACTTATGGTTACCAGCAGGGAGGGGTTGGGGAAAGGGATATTAGGGAGTGTAGGATCAATATTACATAATGGTATATTTAAACTAAATAACCTATAATGCCGCACTATATAGTACAGGGAACTCTGCTCAGTGTTATGTGGCAGCCTGGATAGGATGGGAGTTTAGGGGAGAAAGGATACATGTATGGCTGAGTTGTTTTGCTGCATGCCTGAAACTATCAGAACATTGTTAATCAGCTATACTCCAATATAAAATAAAAAGCTGAAAAAATTACAGATTTTGATTAAAATAAATAATTTTAATGTGCTAGGAAAAAGAAAAATATAACACACTAAAAGTATTTGTAACCTATTGAACAATATACAACTAATTAAAAAATTACAGGATGCTTGGCATATAGAAGGTGCTTAATGACTGGGAGCCATGGAGTAAGTCTAAGTATGGGAAACTAGGTTTATGTACACTGGAGAAGGAACTGAAAAACCACTCCAGTATTCTTGCTGGGAAAAATCCCATGGACAGAGGGAGCCTGGTGGACTACAGTCCATGGGGTCTCAAAGAGTTGGACATGATCTAGCTACTAAGCAACAACAACAAAGCTGTTTTTATACAAGGAAGAATGGCCATTATGGAGCAATGATCTAAACACTTAGTAATACAGCTTTCCTAAATATGTGCCTCCAGGTCTGGAGGTGTGACAGACATGAAGGCAGGTGAATGAACTGGGTGACTTTTCAAGGTTCATTTCTACTCGTTTCCAGGGAGCACGCTGAATTCATCAGGAGACCAGCTCTCTACAAGTCTACTAAGCAAGTAACTTCTCACAGTTCCCATGCCCATAAAGCCAAAGATTAAACAGTCTCATCCAAACAGACATAAAAATACAATGTAAGAGCTACAGAAAGTGTAATATCAAAGGAAACTGAATAGGCAAGATCAACAAAAGAAATAAAGCACAAGGAAATCAAACACTTTAATAGGCCCATTTTGCAAAGCATAAAGCAAAACTAGTCGATGACAGAATTTTATTTTCATAAGCATTAAACTCACTTCCAAACAACTTAAGGTAAGGAATTACCCAGCACTGAGCACGACAAAAGACATCATTTACCAGACAGCCTCCTACTGTCATTGTCATGTGTTCACAATGCGTCAGAGGGTTCACCTGTCTCTGGCCACTACAAGCCTCTGAGCCTCGCTTTTCTGGATGATGTCACCAGAAGAGTGAGCAGGTTCATGCAGGTGATCATTTGGGGGAAAAAGAAGGTTTAATCAGCAAGACTGTAAAAGTAGGAGATGAGGGCTCACCCAACCAACCTTAAAGGCACTGCCGGCTCTCAGTAAGGGGACTCACTGGCTTCTCTGCCCTGCTCCTCCTGTGTTCAGCAGTCTCTTTGCAACCCTACATACATCTCACCTCATTCCCAGCAAGTATGCCTGCCAACCAGCATCATCATTAGCTGTAGTGGAGATTAAAACTGAATCCTTTTCAGGAACCACAGGAGACCTATGAATCAACAACCGGGTGGAACCAGATGGGGAGGGAGAGCAGAAGGGAAAGGAAAGAACAGCAACAGTTTCCACTGCACCACACCAGCCTCACCTTGCAGGAACAGACGGAACACCTGTCTTCTTTCAGAGTCCACACCTGCCCGTTGCGCTTCAGCCCTCCTTCGTGGGGGCAGTCACCAGAGCAGGAGGGCCCGGAGGGACAGAGGCAGTCGAAGCCCCCTGCCAGGTTGATGCAGGCAGAATCATTCCAACAGGTATGGGTTCTTAAGGCACATTCATCAATGTCTGCAAGAGAGAAAGCGGGGAGCTTTAGACTCTAGGCAAGATGATTATTAGAAAGTCCTAATCCCTGACTGTAGCACTAGTTAACAACATGGAGTGTTTGCTTTGTGTCAAGTGCTGTGCCAAGCTGGTCACATGCATTATCTCCTTTACTCTGCAAAGGAGTTCTGTGGAGGACAATCTGTTCTTATCTCTAGTTGGGAAATGATGGAGCTGAGGCTCCTGTAAGTTAAATAGCATGCCCACTGTCATATAGCTAATAAGTGGCCAGTCTGGGACTCAAACCCATAGCTGTCAGACTCTAATTACTGAATTATTCCGTAGCAACCCTGAACTGGTTTTAAGAGATCCTCAAGAACTATACTATCCAGAGGCAATAAATACTGCTAATTCATTAACAGTGTGGAGACACCCCATTGAGATCTGGGTCGTTTAGAAAAGTTGTGAATAGATGAGCCACTGAGTAGGAACAAGTGAGCAACGAGGGCAATCCTGAGCCAATTAGACTTCCCCCAGATCCTGGGGCCAACATTGAAAGACAAGGAAATAATTCTTAGAGGATGCCTTGCCTAATCAAAAACTCACCTCCTTAGTGACTAGCAGCAATTTTGCTCACACAAGAAAACATCTTGAGGCTACCATTGAGGTATGGCATGAATTCTGATGAAAGACACCATAGATTTGGCTATTTTTCACTGACAGTCAAGTATGAAAGAAAACATAAATCCAGTAGCCCCCTTAACATTCAGAGCTCTGGTGACCTTAGCATCTCAAACAGATAGCTATGCATCCCTGGTTGGAGTCCCTTTCTTGAACCTATTCCTTCACAAGCCAGCAAATTCTTTGAATAACTCTTTCAGAAATGTCTTCATTAAATTGAAATAAAATATATTATTTAGTAACTTCTACTTAGGTACCAGTTCTGAAATCATTCAAGGAAAGTCTACTTGATTTTTCTTATGACAGTCTTTAAAGTATTTGTATCTGAAAACATTAGCCATTTGTCTGTCAGGTCATTTGTCTTCTCCATTGATTAATCTACTGCCAAGCCCTTTAAATATCTTTCAGATGACAATGTTGATTTCAACATATTTTAACCAAAAGTCTGCTCTGCACCAGGGTTTTTGCACACTGGTGCTATAAATGTTGACAGTAACTTAAAGACACTGTCCTCATGAAAGTGATGAGGAGGAACACAGCCGTTTGTATAAAACTGGTGGTAGGCTACTAATTGGTAGGCTTGACTCCTACTGTAGGTGAGAAGAGCAGTATAAATTAACTTACTCTTCACACTAAAATCCATCTTAATTATAGGCATTTTTTAAAGAATTATGGAATTAAGCTGCACACAAAAAAGTAATTATAAGTGGCATTTCCCCCTTAAGTACTCAAAGTAAAAATGTGCTCAGAGACATAAAATCAGTTTTACTGCTATTATTGTGTGTGTGTGTGTGTGTGTGTGTGTGTGTGTGTATATCTCAAAGTTTTTCAGAGTTCTTTTTCACAAGTCATGTCATATAATTACAGGATGGAAATAGTTATTTTCAGTCTACAAAAGAAGGACTAAGTTACAGGGATGGCTACGTGGTCACACAGCTGGTATCTGTTAGAGCAAAGACTGTGTTGGGTCTTTCAAAAGGTATGCTACAGCTCTTTCCACTAAACTGTGCCAACTCAAATTGCTAAAGTCTTCTTTAAGCATACTAGAATAGTCCGTGGTTTTATCTACTTTCAACCAATTTGCTCTCTAGACATTGCAATTCTTTTCAAGGATAAAATCTTGTATGGTCCCTTTTCAGCATTTTTAGTTGAAATTCAGAGAATATGGTATAATTAGTTTGCTAGAATTTTAAAACTATAGTGACTTTAATAACAATGAGAAACAATGACCTATCTTCCCTTACTGACTATATGCACTATATTGGTATAAAACTTGGCTTTATACCCACAGTACAAAGTGGAAGAGGTTACAGAATTCCAATAATCGTTCTAGAAACTAGTTCATTATAAGATTTATTTTTTTATCTTTGTTCTATCAATTGTAGCCTCAGTCAAAACATTGACTTAATGAATAATTAACCTTCCTTTGACATTTGTGGAAATGATCCTAAATTATACTATCTAGATGCCAAGTCAACTACTTCAGACCTCAATTACTTCTTCATTACTCCTGGGTAACACGAATGACCCTATGGTGCTCCTGCCTAGAAGCCTCTCTCATCTTCCTAGTCTTTTTCCTCTAATTCTTTTTTTTTTTTTAATTAAATTTATTTATTTTTAAATTACAATACTGTATTTGTTTTGCCATACATTGACACGAATCAGCCATAGGTGAACACAATCGCCCAATGCCAAAGCCCCCTCCCACCTCCCACCCCACATCCTCTACCTGAATCATCCTGTGCATCAGCCCCATGCATCCTGCATCCTACACCAAACATAGATTAGCGCTTCGTTTCTTACAGGAAAATACACATGCTTCACTGCCATTCTCCCAAACCATCCCACCCTTTCCCTCTCCCTCAGAGTCCAAAAGTCCACTCTATACCTCTGTGTCTCTTGTTGTCTCACATATAGGGTCATCATTACTGTCTTCTAAATTCCATATATATGTGTCAGTATACTGTATTGGTGTTTTTCTTTCTGGCTTACTTCACTCTGTATAATTGGTTCCAATTTCATCCATCTCATTAGAACTGAGTCAAATTTATTCTTTTTAAGGGCTGAGTAGTATTCCATAGTGTATATGAACCACAGCTTTCTTATCCATTCATCTGCTGATGGACATCTAGGTTGCTTCCATGTCCTGGCTATTATAAACAACGCTGCAATGACATTGGGGTACATGTGTCTCTTTCAATTCTGGTTTCCTCGGTGTGTATGCCCAGCAGTGGGATTGCTGGGTCATAAGGCAGTTCTATTTGCAATTTTTTAAGGAATCTCCACACTGTTTTCCATAATGGCTGTACTAGTTTGCATTCCCACCAGCAGTGTAAGAGGGTTCCCTTTTCTCCACACCCTCTCCAGCATTTATTGCTTGTAGACTTTTGGATCGCAGCCATTCTGACTGGTGTGAAATGATACCTCATTGTGGTCTTGATTTGCATTTCTCTGATAATGAGTGATGTTGAGCATCTTTTCATGTGTTTGTTAGCCATCCGTATGTCTTCTTTGGAGAAATGCCTATTTAGTTCTTTGGCCCATTTTTTTATTGGATCATTTATTTTTCTGGAGTTGAGCTGCATAAGTTGCTTATATGTCTTTGAGATTAGTTGTTTGTCAGTTGTTTCATTTGCTATTGTTTTCTCCCATTCAGAAGGCTGTCTTTTCACCTTGCTTATAGTTTCCTTTGTTGTGCAGAAGCTTTTAATTTTAATTAGATCCCATTTGTTTATCTTTGCTTTTATTTCCAGTATACTGGGAGATGGATCATAGAGGATCCTGCTGTGATTTATGTCGGAGAGTGTTTTGCCTATGTTCTCCTCTAGGAGTTTTATAGTTTCTGGTCTTACATTTAGATCTTTAATCCATTTTGAGTTTATTTTTGTGTATGGTGTTAGAGAGGGGTCTAATTTCATTCTTTTACAAGTGGTTGACCAGTTTTCCCAGCACCACCTGTTAAAGAGACTGTCTTTACTCCATTGTATATTCTTGCCTCCTTTGTCGAAGATAAGGTGTCCATAGGTATGTGGGTTAATCTCAGGGCTTTCGATTTTGTTCCATTGATCTATATTTCTGTCTTTGTGCCAGTACCATACTGTCTTAATGACTGTGGCTTTGTAGTAGAGCCTGAAGTCAGGCAAGTTGATTCCTCCAGTTCCATTTTTCTTTCTCAAGATTGCTTTGGCTATTCGAGGTTTTTTGTATTTCCATACAAATCTTGAGATTATTTGATCTAGTTCTGAGAAAATACTGCTGGTAGCTTGATGGGAATTGCATTGAATCTGTAGATTGCTTTGGGTAGTATACTCATTTTCACTATATTGATTCTTCCAACCCATGAGCATGGTATATTCCTCCATCTATTAGTGTCTTCTTTGATTTCTTTCATCAGTGTTTTATAGTTTTCAATATATAGGTCTTTAGTTTCTTTAGGTAGGAATATTCCTAAGTATTTTATTCTTTTCTTTGCAATGGTGAATGGAATTGTTTCCTTAACTTCTTTTTCTACTTTCTCATTATTAGTGTATAGGAATGCAAGGGATTTCTGGGTGTTGATTTTATATCCTGCAACTTTACTATATTCACTGATTAGCTCTAGTAGTTTTCTGGTCGAGTCTTTAGGATTTTCTATGTAGAGGATCATGTCATCTGCAAACAGTGAGAGTTTTACTTCTTCTTTTCCAATTTGGATTCCTTGTATTTCTTTTTCTGCTCTGATTGCTGTGGCCAAAACTTCCAGTACGATGTTGAAGAGTAGTGGTGAAAGTGGACACCCTTGTCTTGTTCCTGACTTTAGGGAAATGGTTTCAATTTTTCACCATTGAGGATAATGTTAGCTGTGGGTTTTGTCATATATAGCTTTTATTATGTTGAGGTATGTTCCTTCTATTCCTGCTTTCTGGAGAGTTTTTATCATAAATGGATGCTGAATTTTGTCAAAGGCTTTTTCTGCATCTATTGAGATAATCATATGATTTTTATTTCTCAGTTTGTTAATGTGATGAATTACATTGATTGACTTGCGGATATTGAAGAATCCTTGCATCCCTGGGATAAAGCCCACTTGGTCATGGTGTATGATCTTTTTAATGTGTTGCTGGATTCTGATTGCTAGGATTTTGTTGAGGATTTTTGCATCTATGTTCATCAGTGATATTGGCCTGTAGTTTTCTTTTTTTGTGGTGTCTTTGTCAGGTTTTGGTATTAGGGTGATGGTGGCCTCATAGAACGAGTTTGGCAGTTTACCTTCCTCTGCAATTTTCTGGAATAGTTTCAGTAAGATAGGTGTTAGCTCTTCTCGAAATTTTTGGTAGAATTCAGCTGTGAAGCCGTCTGGACCTGGGCTTTTATTTGCTGGAAGATTTCTGATTACAGTTTCAATTTCCATGCTTGTGATGGGTCTGTTAAGATTTTCTATTTCTTCCTGGTTCAGTTTTGGAAAATTGTACTTTTCTAAGAATTTGTCCATTTCTTCCAAGTTGTCCATTTTATTGGCATATAATTGCTGATAGTAGTCTCTTATGATTCTTTGTATTTCTGTGTTGTCTGTCGTGATCTCTCCATTTTCATTTCTAATTTTGTTGATTTGATTTTTTTCTCTTTGTTTCTTGATGAGTCTGGCTAATGGTTTGTCAATTTTATTTATCCTTTCAAAGAACCAGCTTTTTGTTTTGTTGATTTTTGCTATGGTCTCTTTTGTTTCTTTTGCATTTATTTCTGCCCTAATTTTTAGGATTTCTTTCCTTCTACTAACTCTGGGGTTCTCTATTTCTTCCTTCTCTAGTTGCTTTAGGTGTAGAGTTAGGTTATTTATTTGACTTTTTTCTTGTTTCTTGAGGTATGCCTGTATTGCTATGAACTTTCCTCTTAGGACTGCTTTTATAGTGTCCCAAAGGTTCTGTGTAGTTGTGTTTTCATTTTCATTTGTTTCGATGCATATTTTGATTTCTTTTTGATTTCTTCTGTGATTTGTTGATTATTCAGTAGGGTGTTGTTCAGCCTCCAAATGTTGGAATTTTTAATAGTTTTCTCTTATAATTGAGATCTAACCTTAGTGCATTATGGTCAGAGAAGATGCTTGGACTAATTTCAATTTTTTGAATTTATCAAGGTTAGATTTATGACCCAGAATGTGATCTATTCTGGAGAAGGTTCCGTGTGCACTTGAGTAAAGGTGAAGTTCGTTGTTTTGGGGTGAAATGTCCTATAGATATCAATTAGGTCTAACTGGTCTATTGTATCGTTTAACATTTGCGTTTCTTTGTTAATTTTCTGTTTAGTTGATCTGTCCATAGGTGTGAGTGGGGTATTAAAGTCTCCCACTATTATTGTGTTATTATTAATTTCCCCTTTCATGCTTGTTAGCAATTGTCTTACATATTGCGGTGCTCCTATGTTGGGTGCATATATATTTATAATTGTTATATCTTCTTCTTGGATCGATCCTTTAATCATTATGTAGTGGCCTTCTTTGTCCCTTTTCACAGCCTTTGTTTTAAAGTCTATTTTATCGGATATGAGTATTGCTACTCCTGCTTTCTTTTGGTCTTTATTTGCATGGAATATCTTTTTCCAGCCCTTCACTTTTAGTCTGTATGTGTCCGTTGTTTTGAGGTGGGTCTCTTGTAGGCAGCATATATAGGGATCTTGTTTTTGTATCCATTCAGCCAGTCTTTGCCTTTTGGTTGGGGCATTCAACCCATTTACATTTAAGGTAATTATTGATAAGTATGCTCCTGTTGCCATTTACTTTATTGTTTTGGGTTCGGGTTTATACGTCCTTTTTGTGTTTCCTTTCTAAAGTCTATCCTTTAGTATTTGTTGGAGAGCTGGTTTGGTGGTGCTGAATTCTCTCAGCTTTTGCTTGTCTGGAAAGCTTTTGATTTCTCCTTCGTATTTGAATGAGATCCTTGCTGGGTACAGTAGTCTTGGCTGAAGGTTATTATCTTTCATCACTTTAAGTATGTCTTGCCATTCCCTCCTGGCCTGAAGAGTTTCTATTGAAAGATCTGCAGTTATTCTTATGGGGATCCCCTTGTGTGTTATTTGTTGTTTTTCCCTTGCTGCTTTTAGTAATTGTTCTTTGTGTTTGGTCTTTGTTAGTTTGATTAAAATATGTCTTGGGGTGTTTCGCCTTGGGTTTATCCTGTTTGGCACTCTCTGGGTTTCTTGGACTTGGGTGATTATTTCCTTCCCCATTTTAGGGAAGTTTTCAACTATTATCTCCTCAAGTATTTTCTCATGGTCTTTCTTTTTGTCTTCTTCTTCTGGGACTCCTATAATTCGAATGTTGGAGCGTTTCATATTGTCTTGGAGGTCTCTGAGGTTGTCCTCATTTCTTTTAATTCGTCTTTCTTTTTCCCTCGCTGATTCATTTATTTTTACCATTCTATCTTCTATTTCACTAATCCTATCTTCTGCCTCCGATATTCTACTATTTGTAGCCTCCAGAGTGTTTCTGATCTCATTTATTGCATTATTCATTATATGTTGACTCTTTTTTATTTCTTCTAGGTCCTTGTTAAACCTTTCTTGCATCTTCTCAATCCTTGACCCCAGGCTATTTATCTGTGATTCCATTTTGATTTCAAGATTTTGGATCATTTTCACTATCATTATTCGGAATTCTTTCTCAGGTAGATTCCCTATCTCTTCCTCTTTTGTTTGGTTTGGTGGGCATGTCTCCTGTTCCTTTACCTGCTGGGAATTCCTCTGTCTCTTCATCCTGGTTATATTGCTGCGTTTGGGGTGGCTTTTCTATATTCTGGGAATTTGTGGAGTTCTCTTTATTATAGAGTTTCCTCTCTGTGTTTGTTGTTATATCACTGGTTTGTCAAAGTTTCTTGATCAGGGAGGCTTGTGTTGGAATTCTGGTGGGTGGATCTGGATTTCCTCTCTCTGGAGTGTTGTGACGTGTGAAGTAATGGGTTATGAGACGTCAATGGTTTTGGAGTATTTTGAGTTGCCTATGTATTGAAGCTCAGGGGCTTGTTCTTGTGTTGCTGGAGAATATGCGTGGTATGTCTTGCTCTGGAGCTTGTTGGCCCTTGGGCAGTGCTCAGTTTTAGTATAGGTGTGAAGGCGTTTGATGAGCTCCTAATTGGATAATGTTCCCTGTGTTCAGGAATTCTTTGTTGATCCCAGGATTTGGAATTACGCCTCCTGATTCTGGTTTTCAGATTTATTTTTAGAATAGCCTCATGATTTCTCCATCTATTCAGCACTAATGTTAAAACATCTAGGTTAATGATGATAGGTTTCTCCACCTTGAGGGTCGTCCCTAGAGGATAGGTGGGTTGCTGGCTTTGAAGCCAATGATCTGCTTTGCTGGATGCCTGATGTCCTCTGCCAGCAGTCAGAAGTTATTTTGTGGAATTTGCTCAGCGTTGAAATGTTCTTTTGATGAGGTAGAGAGGGAGAGAGTGTTCTCCCCATCCTATTCCTCCGCCATCTTTTTTACTCGCCCCTCTAATTCTTCCCAACAAAAAGTAGCAGTGAATGCAGGAGTCAGGTCACACGTTTGAAACCAAACTCTTCCAATTAACTGGTGATTATGTACCGGTCATTTTACACATTACACTGTGTATCCTTGGTCACATTATTTACTCTTTCTGACCTTCAATTATCAACTGTATAAAACCATACCCACCTACTCTATAGTCTTTTGAAGGTAAAAACATAGATAACATAATAAGTACTCAAAAATATTTATTTAATGAATATAAATGATAAGACCAACTTCAAGCCCTACCTCCTCAGTTAAGTATCTTCCAATATGATTACAGTTTAGAGTGATTATTCACACTTTCTGAACACTCATTGCAGTGATGGTTAGTGGTACGTCGTTTACTGTGTAGATATATGCTATCTTGGAATAATACTAAAGTGATATTTTTGTATTATTCTCACTCCTATATTTTTGCTGAAAGTAACAAAACAGTGTCTTATACTTCTCTCATCACATTTATAATCTGTTTTGTAAGTCTGGAGATACAGATAGAGAGTAAATTGATGATAGCTAGCTAGCTAGCTCATCACTTATATAATCATAAAAGTAAAACTCAGGTTTCTTTGAACTCAATTCTGATTTTCATATTTCTCACTGAGACTATTGCATTAGCCTCCTAGCTGGTCCATACTGAGTCCAACTACTTTTCACTCTAATTCAGTGAATTTTTGATTGCGGGCAAAATATAAATATTTGGAGAGCTTTTAAAAAGTATTGATGTTTTCTAGTGGTGGCTCACCACTAGAAATGGCATTAATTGGTGTAATTTAGGATCTAGACATCTGGGCTCTGTTCAGCCAGAGGAGAATCATTGCTGTAAATATCTCTACAGGGTAGGAGTGTTGTATTAAAAAGCAAACCTGTTCATGTCATTCCTCTGCCACATCTCCGTGGACCTCTGATGCTTCTAATAGAACATTCAGTCTCCTAGCATACACATAAGCTTTGATTTGGCACTTCAGCTGTTACCTTCTGTCCCTTCCCCTTTCTCTTCAAAAGCAATGGGTGATCCACAAACAGGCCATGATGTTTCCTCTGCCTGTGCCTTGGAACATGCCTTTTCTAATTATGGGAGTCTGCCCCTCCTTATCTCTTTTTCTTAGCTTACATGGAATGGGTGGTGTGTAAATTAATTGAAAAGGTAAACTTTTCCCTTTCCTGTGTGCTATCTTTACTCCCATGCATTCTTCAAAATCAAGACCACACATCACCATCCCTCATTCTGCAAGAGAAACTACTGGCATTTTAGTTTCTCTGTACCTTGCTCTGTATCCCTGCATTCATCTCTTGGGAGTTACATGTTTAATATATCCATGGCTCCATAGGTAGATTGTGAGCTCATTGAGGGCAAGAACTAAATCTTTTCCTTTTTCTCATTAGGAAGTGCAAAAGAATATACTTTGGATGTGCAATGTATTTATTTAACTTCCAGGCAAGAATACTGGAGTGATTGCCATTTCCTCCTCCAGGGGATTTTTCCAGCACAGGGATTGAATCTGCATCTCCTACATTGGCAGAATTCTTTACCACTGCACCACCTGGGAAGCCCATTTAACTAAATCCAGGAATTTTACAGACCAATACAACTGTAAAAGACTGCTTTGCCAAAAGTTAGTGTTTGGGGTGTTCATTAAGCATGAGGCATAACCACAACCCTTCTCTTCAGGGAACACATCTTATTGTTGACTTTTCATCTGGGAAAGGTCTTGGTCTAGTTCAAAATACAATAACACAGAAAGCAGTAACCATACTGAAATAGGAGAGCCACCTTTCTTCTTCCCTCCATATCCCAGTTTCCTGTCAAATGCTTAAGGAACAATGGCAGAGAAAGACCCATCAACAAATCACCCCAGGAACTGTCTGAAAGATTAATTTTGATTCTACAATGGCAACAAAGGATCTTTAACTTATGGTCTCCTCAAAAATACTCTCTAAATTGGCAATTAATGCCTGGCTCGAACATACTTTTTTAACATTTGGTTATTTTGCATTTAAGAAAGTTACAAACATATTGGCAGTGTTTTCCTCTCGTAAATTAAGAAACCTGAGCAAAAAGATGAACACACCTAGGGGTGCACAATAAAAGCAGGGTGCAAAACCTGGATTTGCTTTTGTTGCTCCAGAATGAAAGGATTTCACAGTTGAATATAGGACCATATTGCCGACAGAGTTCCATGTAATTGCTTTACTTATGACACAGAAATCTAATTCTGCTTCCATGCAATTTAACAGATTTATGGAAAGCCAGATGTTAGCAATTATGGAAACTGACATTATTCATATTCTTGGTAATACAGACCTGTTTGCTCTGCACAAAGCCAACTTAATCTATTATACATATCCCAAGGCATCCAAAGGAAAGAAGCACCCTATTTACATATTGCAACTGTTGTTCTGTGCTGAGCAAACACAAAGACAGTCACCCATGATACTTACCCAAATCATCAGACAGGCCTCCAATGACAAAGAGGCAATAAAACAAAAATCAGGCAAAATATTCCATACACAAATCTATAATCATTAAAATGTACTTTTTTTTTCTTATTCTAAGTAATGTCTGCCTGTGATTTCCTTTTGTTTCTCCCTGTAAATTCATTATTTAAAATGCTCCGTGATGAAACTCCAATACTTTGGCCAACTGATGCGAAGAGCTGAATCATTTGAAAAGACCCTGGTGCTGGGAAAGATTAAAGACAAAAGGAGAAGGGGACGACAAGATTGAAATGGTTGGGTGGCATCACTGACTCAATGGACATGGGTTTGGGTGGACTCTTGGAGTTGGTGATGGACAAGGAGGCCTGGTGTGCTGCAATTCACGGGGTCACAAAGAATCAGATACGACTGAGCAACTGAACTGAACTGAACTGAACTGAACTGAATGCCAGTATGAGAACATTTTCAATAAAATCCCATGGCTAAGCTTACATTAGAACTAATTTTCCTGCATTGACAGTTTCAAAATTTCTGAAAGTTGTTATTATTGTACTCAATTTTGCTTTAAAAATCTAGTTGTGTACAGCCACTATGGAGAACAGTGTGGCGATTCCTTAAAAAACTGGAAATAGAACTGCCTTATGACTCTGCAATCCCACTTCTGGGCATACACACCAAGGAAACCAGAATTGAAAGAGACATGTGTACCCCGATGTTCATCACACACTGTTTATAATAGCCAGGACATGGAAGCAACCTAGATGCCCATCAGCAGACAAATGGATAAGAAAGCTGTGGTACATAAACACAATGGAGTATTACTCAGTCATTAAAAAGAATACATTTGAATCAGTTCTAATGAGGTGGATGAAACTGGAGCCTATTATGCAGAGTGAAGTAAGCCAGAAAGAAAAACACCAATACAGTATACTAATGCATATATATGGATTTTAGAAAGATGGAAACAATAACCCTGTATGCGAGACAACAAAAGAGACACAGATGTATAGAACAGTCTTTTGGTCTCTGTGGGAGAGGGAGAGGGTGGGATGATTTGGGAGAAAAGGCATTGAAACATGTATAATATCATATATGGAATGAATCGCCAGTCCAGGTTCGATGCATGATACAGGATGCTTGGGGCTGGTGCACTTGGACAACCCAGAGGGATGGTATGGGGAGGCAGGTGGGAGGGGGTTCAGGATGGGGAACACATGTACACCCAAGGCGGATTCATGTTGCTGTATGGCAAAACCAATACAATATTGTAAAGTAATTAGCCTCCAATTAAATAAATTTAAATAAAAAAATCTAGTTGTGCCTAGACAGTCTGCTTTGTTCTTTAATTTGAAGTTCTTATGTTACTTGCACTTGAAAAAAAAAAAAAAACTATTCAGAGATGTTTATATCAGTAGCAATCAAATCAATCCTAACCTAGCCCCAAACGATTTTCCTAGCTTTTCCTAAAATAAAAGGCTCTGTGGAAGTTTTAACAGTATAACAACTGTAATGGTACCTGCCTCTGGAGCTGAAACTTCTACAAGTTGATTTCAGAGATTAAGGGAAATATTTTTTCCAGTGGTTTGGTAGCATTAAGTCAGAGGAATGACCTTTGTCATTACCCCGTCTTCTTCCTTGAATAACTTCTGCAACACATTTTGACTTACTTTCCAACTCCAAACAGGTGATATGTCAGAAAACAAAATTTAACCTGGGGTTTGAATATCCAGCTGTGTGTGTTCTGACTTGGAAATCA
Source organism: Nanger dama (assembly GCA_917880005.1). Lineage (NCBI taxonomy): Eukaryota > Metazoa > Chordata > Mammalia > Artiodactyla > Bovidae > Nanger > Nanger dama. The sequence goes on along the minus strand of CAKJTW010000085.1, from coordinate 3,897,983 downwards.
TTACCAGACATTAGTAGTTTGGAAATGAGAACAGAGCTTGAGGGTTTATTAGTGATAGACAAGATAGAGCACAGAAGCTCTCCCATAGCTAAAGCAGCATTGCTTCTCTTGCAGTGGCAGAGAGCAAGCTACAGGGGAAAATGTAAACACTGCGCATCAGCAAAACAAGGAAAGAAAACTGAGGAAATCTGGGGTCTGAGATGGCCTGCAAAATATAAGGCTAATGCGACTTGAGCATAGGAAGTTTCAGGCCCAGACAAAGGTGACAGCCATGTTCAGTGTGTGCCAGTCACATTATACTTTGATAACATGTTCCCCATAGAGCTCAGACTATTAAGAGTGGGGCTGACATACTCGGGACACATCAGAAGAGTTACACCAGCATAGCAATGGGCTCAAACTCATCTCAATGGAACGAAACATGAGGTGTTCAGCCTGAAATGTAAAGACAGAAAGAAATCAGTGAGCTACAGTTTTGCCTATTTGAGATGCTATCATGTGTCTCTTAAGAAGTTCCAATGTCCCTCCAGCGTTAACTCTTCAATCTTCATAGTTCCAGCCTCTACCCTTTCTTGAGATAGGGAAAGAAAAAAACTGTCACTGTGGCATTTCTTATTGCTCAGTGTGTAATTGCATTATTCTCTAATGAGTCTCCCTCTTTTCCTTTAACTGAGCTGACTCTATGAGAAGAAAAGAACATCTTGGGATGACTCACTCTTAAATCCAGGTCTTATTCCTGGTGTTTACAACCAGCAGCAAGCTTCCATGTGAACCTCTTCAAAGCCTAAACCTGAAGGTTCCCATGACCATTAGTTTGCAAAAGCATTGCTCTTTACTTAAATATTGTTATTGATTATTTTAATTTGAGCTCTCTCCTGATCCTTGTGGGATAAGATGTTGCCTTATTCATCCTCTTACCTCTTCATTAATCCAATCACTAATAATCAGTTGTTAATCATTCAACTAGTTACACATTCATTGAGCGTCTTCTTTGTCCTAGACATAGTATTAGAGACTGGGGATGAAATGGGCAAAGGATACAGACACAAGTCTGTAAGTATAAACCTTATAGTCTTTTCCCAGTTTTAAACTTATTACCATTTCCAAAGTTCCATCTCTGGTCATTGGTTCCCTTTCTCCTCAGTGGAAACAGTATAAGATACCAACTTATAGCTTAAGCTTTGAAATTCAGCCTCAGTGGGTGCAAGTTAACATGATCTGTAGTCCTCAGTTTGCCTAGGAGTGGGGGTGGACGGTGTCTCTGAGATAGATGACTTTTGGTGATAAAACTGGGAAAATTCTAGGCAAATGGGGACACATAAGCCAACTGCACCCCACTCCCAGGAAAATTTACCTAACATCTCTGAGCCTTGGTCTCATCATTTGAAAAGTGTGGGTAAAAAAAATATACCCTGGGATAGCTGGTAATTTGAGTAAGAACGTAAAACAATGCTTACCATTTAGTAATTGTTCAGAAATGACTAGCTGCTATTGTTCTTGTTTGTGTTATTTTTTTTCTCTCCTGGAGTTTATCTCATGGATTCCACTAGCCTAATAAACCTGAGCTCTTACTATGCAGCCAGCTCACAACTTCATCTGTTTACTGAGGGATTTCTACTTGAATTCTGAACTCTCACATAAATTCTCATGGATTTGATCAGTACTTTGGCCATCCAAACCCAGAAATGCCAGCACTCCAAGTTCTTTTGAGCCCTAATCAAAAATGTGTTGTATTATGTGACTAATAACAAAAGAATATAGTTTTCTGACACTATAAACTTCTCATGGTCACTGACTACAATTTTTTTTTTTCCCACAGAGTTTACAAATTTGGATGTTTTACTGCAGACAAAGAAAACAGTTCCTTCTAGGTAGGAAAACAAGAGTAGAATACAAGCATAGTATCCTTCTAAATTAACCAAAGTAGCCTGCTTTCTACCATGAACAAGTCATACTTCTTTAACTAGTGATTACATCTGTTTAAAATCAATACAATTCTGACCAGTGGAGAGAATAAATAAAAAATCTATAAATATTGAAATACTTACTAACCAAAGAGAATTTTACTGCATAGAGAGGCTACGGTATTGATTTATATGTTTTTACACATCTGCTTCTAGGTGGGAGGGAGGGCTACGCTAGAGCTGCATTTGAGGCCAGCAGTAGAACAGTGATGTTTTTACAGATTACTGAAATGCCTAACACTGGTCTGTATACATTCTGTTGTTATATTCATCGTGCGGCTTAATCTCCTTAACAAAATTTCACCCTCAACTGAAAAGAATAAAACTGCATGCCCTTTACTTTAATGTTACCTGTTTGTCCTTTACGTTACCTTGTATGATTAGCTGGGAACATACTTTTCTAGCTTCCTTATTCATTCAGAAGTAATATTCTGGTCTTACTTATCTTTGTGTTTTCCACCATACCTTTTAGACTGTCTTTCCTCTACTTAAATGTGCACACACAGGTGTTACATTTGAATCTGATCAAACAACCATTGTCCTTTGGGGGCCTCGATTTTCTCTTTAAATAAAGTACAGGATTTGTGTAAAATACTTTCTATGTTCTAATCCATTTTCATCTTTATATGATTACTTTTCACCTTCATAGGACTGAGCTTGTAGCTCCAGTGTTAGAATATGACTGGTGACAGATGGAGAACAGGATGAAATGAATGGAAGAACCCAGTTTCAGGATTTAAAAAAGGGATTTCTTAGAATTAAATCATTTTCTTGGACATTTACTGTTTATTGAAATACCCCTTGCCTCTCTTAATGAACATTTGCAAGCAGGTGCTGCAGAGAAAAGTAATGAAGGGAACAGCATGGTTTTCCTGTTTCATTGAAGCCTTGGCAACGTCACCCTTAGTGACAAAGATGCATGGGGAATCCAGCCAGGGTGAAAAGCAAAACTAACTCTCTACTTTAACAAATCATTCTCTCAAGACAGCTGACAGATGAGAAATAATTCCTTATCTCTTCTATGCCAAGAAGAAGCCTTAGGCACCAAGAGGTCACAAAGTAATTTCCTCTACCATCAGAAGCATCCTGCAACTTACAAAGAAATCAATGGCCAAAACCCACTGTCAATAGTACGGCTCTCAGTAAACAAGGTCTCATCTAAATAAGAGATTCAGGCTATGGCCCCTAAGAATTCAAAGACCATCCATGTCTCTTACTTCTCCTTTCGCCCCTCTCGTTATCATAGACCCTGCCTTCTAGGAAGTCTTCCCTGGTGGCTCAGCGGTAGCAGGAGATGTAAGAGACATGGCCTCTATCCCTGGGTCCGGAAGATCCCCTGGAGAGGGAAATGGCAACCCACGCCAGTGTTCTTGCCTGAAAATTCCATGGACACAGGAGCTACAGTCCATGGTGTCGCAAAAAGTGGGACACGACTGAGCATGCGTGCATGACTTCCAGGGAGCGGTCACAGCTTTTCTAAAAGCTTTGTTCCAGTGAAGGGAGAGTTACAACACTGACCTAGGACAACCTGGGCCACCATGCCAAGAAGAGCAATATCCACAGAGAAGACTAACACACTATAAATAAATCTTAATGTGATGTCACGGTGTCTTTTCTTGGATGAGTCCTTCTCTTGCATCTTCTTTCTCTCTTTATATTTCTTATTGGTAAAAATAGATTGGGCTTCCTGTTTTGAAGGGATATTCTCTGGAAAGACCTAGAGGGCTTTTGGGAGAGTCAAGGGAAAAATACAGCAAAGAGTAGGCAACTTGAACCCACCCTGCCCTAGACTTTTGAGAGGAAAGTTCTGTTTATTTTGAATTTGTTGTTCTGTGTTTTTGTTTCTTTCTTTTTTTTTTAACCTTACAGGAGGCAAAACCATAAAAGCCAAAACTAAGTTGGTATCTGTGGAGCCCTATAACCAGGTCACTGGACAAAAATATCTGGAGCTAACTGACCAAGCCCCAGGGCAACTTTTGCCACAAACCTCTGGATCTAAACCAGCCAGTTCCTTGATCCCACATTAGGTAAAATACCCACCTAACCAGTTACCTAATGGTACACTTCCAGGAGGAATTTTCCGTCTTGAGGCTATAAAAATTGGCTACTAGCCCGCAAAAGGGGTCAGCTCTCCCTTGAGCCAGCCCGCTGTTTTCACAGAGTCTCCCATGCTAATAAACTTTATTCTCCTCTCGATCTGCCTTGTATCTGAAAATTCTTCTCCAGCCTGCACAAAGACCACAATAGTTTCCGGAGAAAAAGCAAAGGAAGCCACACAGAGTCTCTCCGTGAGCGAACCCTGGCCAGGCTCCTCTGACTAGAGCCCTTTTCTTGACTAGGCCTCAACCTGGGCCTATAAACTGCAGGCTCTTAGCATGCATAATTTTGTCCTGCCACGTTAAAAAAATAAACTCTAGCATAGATTCTAACAGCTCGAGGTAGCATCCCTAAAGTAAGGACTCTAGCCCCTTTAAGCTCCCTCATGGGGAAGCACAAGACTGCCAAAAGAATTTTCCAGTTGTTCCAGCCAACATCTGCATGAAGATAGGCCCCGTCTTCCCTCCTAGTCTCTGTAGGTGAATAGAGACCCAACTGCAGTAAGAGCTGGCGAACAGACCCAGATGGGATTCGTGTGGACCAGCACCCCCTTTCTGCTTTTTATAAACTTCTACTTCCCTGATTCTCCTCAAGCCCCTACTTTTCTTCTGCAGACTTGCTCATTTTCCTTTTAGAATGCTCAATCCCCTTTGCACAAATCAAAGTTGAGTTCAATTCATGGTGGACCTCTTCTCTACTGCTGTAGTTTATTACTGATTAAAATCTGTCCTTGCTGCTTTAACGTGAGTCTGATTTTATTTATCTTTGACATGACTCAGGCTGCTCAGTATAAACAAAAGGAATTCGTACAGTTCATTTGTGGTCCAGCTCAGCTCCTCAGAGTAAGCAGCAGTTAGGTAGGGGTCAATGTCCTCATTAATAATAGACATGGTTTCCCAGAGAGTCCTTTTATTAATTCACTTATTCAACGAATATTTATTGAGTACATATGATATGCTGCACACTATTCTAGGTATTGGGAATACTTCTGCAAACAAAACAGACAAAACTGCTTGTGGGGAGGTTACATTTTAATGGAGCAGTCAAACAGTGAATAATTCTTTACATGAGTCTTTTTTAGGAAACTGCAGATGCTTTAGTATTTCAACCATGGCTCATTTTATTGTCATGATTAACATGTCTTGTGAAACAGACTTCTATCTTTTTATTATGTATAATGACAGTACTTTAATATATGTCACTGTTGAGTCACTAAGTCATATGCAACTCTTTTATGTCCCCATGGACTGCACCCTAACGGGCCCCTCTGTTTATGGGATTTCCTAGGCAAGACTACTGGAGTGGGTTGCCATCTCCTCCAGGGAATCTTTTCAACCCAGGGATCGAACCTACATCTCCTGCATTGGCGGGTAGATTCTTTACCGTTGAGCCACCAGGGAAGCCCTTTATTATGTATAATAGCAATAAGTTACCATATTCTTATACCTTGACTCCTTAGATTTTTCAGAATCCTTTCAAATCAGAATTACTTTGTCCATTCAAAAACTTAGCACTACCATCACTTTTCATCAAAAGAACCAAGCAAAGTGTCAAATGATTATTGCTTCTAAATGTTTCTACCAAGTTTATCTCCATGATAGGAAAGAATGAACATTCACTTCTCTGAATCTTGGCCATACATAAAGGGGAAAATATGGATCTGAAATGTATTTGAGGTTTTATGTTTTCTGATTTAAAAACTGGTTTTCCTGCTATTTTTCAATCCAGCCATTTAGTCAGGATTGTTATGGTAGGAGGAGAAGGGGATGACAGAGGATGAGATGGCTGGATGGCATCACCAACTCGATGGACGTGAGTTTGAGTGAATTCTGGGAGTTGGTGATGGACAGGGAGGTCTGGTGTGCTGTGATTCACGGGATCACAAAGAGTCGGACATGACTGAGCGACTGAACTGAACTGTTATGACAGAAAAAATCGTTTTGCCCTCAAACCATGTGTAAAGTAAAATTCTTCTCCTAGCCTTGTGTACTCTTTCAGCAATATCTGCACCTCACTATAAGAAATATAGGAACATGGCTAGAGCTTAGAGCTAGTAAATTTCTGAGTTTGGACACAAATAGGGGCATCTTGACTTCAAGTCAGGCTTATCCCTCATTCTCACACAACAGCAGGCTCCCAAGTCCACAAAGAAAGAACTTTCTGCAAAGACCTAACAGTAAATCTCCAACATAGCAGCCAATACATAGACCCTCCAAATATTAACCGGTGCTCATTATATGTAAAGGCTTCCCAGATAGCATAGTGCTAAAGAATCCGCCTACCAATGCAGGAGACATGGGTATGATCCATGGGTAGGGGAGAAGGAAATGGCAACCCACTCCAGTATTCTTGGCTGGAAATTCTCATGGACAGAGAAGCCTGGGGAGCTATCGTCCAAAGGGTCACAAGAGTTGTACATGACTTAGTGACTGAGCATGCACACACTACATGTGAAAGGTAATACTAAAACAACAAAAGCAAGATTCATCTTTAAAAAAACATTGCAACTAGTTGGAGTAGATTGAATGCTCACTGTCCACCCTTAATGTAACTGATTCACTCATTTCCACTGCTACTGCTTGGATCATTACACTAGCAAGTTTCTGTTTTCCCTACCTAGGTCTTTTCAAGAGAAATTAGATTACTAGATCACACCACTCTCTCATTATCTCAAAGGGCTCTGTAGTAGGAAAAAGCCCCAGTTTGAGTTGCTTGAATCTATTTATATGAATCCCAAAACTAACTGCTTTAGTAAGTCATATCAATTTCTCAGCTGAGAAATTATCACTCGTGTGTGCAGAGAACAGACCTCTGTTCTTCACATTCTCCTTCTATAAAATGAGACACCATACCAAACCTGGAGGGTTGTTGTGAAAACTAAAGGACAAATGTTAGCACACAGGAGCTGCTTGGTAATGATCATGATTAAAAAAAATCAGCTGATTTTGATGGCCTCGCTTTTTGGAAAACATTCCAAGCAAAGGAACAGGAGGGTGCAAAACTGCACAGGTGCAGATGATCACAATGATACATGTATGAAAGAGAGTTTGAAACTGTGGGATATGCTATTTACATAGCTATATTTTATATTAAGAAGAGCTACTTTAAAAGTATCAGTTTTCACCACAAAATAAGCGTTTTAGAGACAACTGTTAGAGACACTAATATTTATGATATATATATATATATATATATATATATATATATATATCATGGACTTCATCCATATTGAAAATCTCACCATCCTTTTGAACAGAATTAGGTCTCTTCCGTGATCCTGTTCCCCATCCGACTAGTATCCCTGCCTGGAATACTTATCTTTATATCTACTTTGCCTGGAAAACTTCCTTCTCATCCTGTAGATCCAGTGAAAAGATCACATTTTCTGTGAAAATTCCCACTACATTGCTGTCTCCACATGCTGCAACCCCAACAGGAGTTGGCCATTTTTCCATCACTCTATCTTTCTGTCTACGATAAACAGCTTTTTATTGAATGGAAATGTGATAGACATGTAGGGTTTACTACTTTTGAACACACAGAGGATTATACTTCCCTGAACTCATGAATTCAGACTGGGCTGTACATCTATTTCCAGCCAACAGCTTGTAAGCAAACATAATGTGTGTCATTTTCAGGTCAAATAATTTTAGCAAGACTCCCTCCAGTGCTTTTCCTCTGCTGTATCGATGAATTCCCATTATCTAGATGGCACACCTTCATTGTGTGTAGAGAGTCTGTTAGTCTGTACTGCTGAGTGATGTCACAGAAGATATGTGTCCATACCTACAGAGGACTTTTAAAAGAAATAAAGCTTTGGTTGTTTTCTTAATTTTGTTTTAAATTTATGTATTTAATTGCCCTGCCCACCTCCTCTCTCCTCACTCCTAACACTGTGCCTAAGACTTAACATGAGGACTGGCATAGAGCAGGCCCTCTCAATACATGCTCTTTGAATAAGCATATGCTGACAGTGCTTTAATGGGTTTGGGTGCAATAGTTAAAATTCTCTGCTCGTAAACCCACAGGTAGATCTTTCACAGTAGCATGAATAACCTCAGACTAAAACAATTCAATATTCATTTTAAAGAAGTGGTAGATGCTGATGTCTACATTGCAGCATAGATAAGGTCTTTGGCTCTAAGACATTCAAACCACACATTTCTGTAATGAAACAGTTGCTCACACCGCACTTCAAGAAGCAAGAAGCTGACAACTACATGGAATTCAATTCCACGCAGTGCTCAGAAACGGAGAAAGGAAGGCAGGCGACTCCCCCGGAGACTGAATTCTAGATCTTCAGGTGGAAAGTCAGAGTAGTGACTGGGAACACTGAGGCTGGAGCCTGATGTTTCAACAGTGGTTTTTACATTGTTGGAGTCAGTGTTATTCTGAGACCCCCAGTGAAAATATGCCTCCAAAGAGGCATGAGCACGCATATACACAAACTTGCACACAGGTTCAGGGCATTCATGGACACCCTCTGAAGCCTTTCAGTGAAATAAAAGACAAACTGGTTTTCAAACTTGAGTGAACGTCAGAATGCACTAAAGAGGGAGCATTAAAAAAATAGATGACCATACCCACTCCCAGGTTTGCTTATTCGGTAGGTCTGGGGTGGGCTAGAGAAGTTTCATTTCTCACAACTTTCCAGCTGATGCTGATGAAACTGCTGGTCTAAGGGCCACACTTCTAGAAGCTCTGCCCTAAGCACCATGAAACTCAGCTTCCTGAGTTCACAGGAAGTAATGTTAGGAACACTTCCCCCCTTAGTCATTCTATTGTCACTCATTTGGCACTAACTCTTCAGGAGGACAGAAAAAGTCATTTAAAACTCATCAAGAGGATTTTGCAAGATGTTAGCTTCAAGATCCCGTGCCAGAAAAATCAAAGTGCTTCTACTGTTGCTTGATCTTTCTTTTTTCTTTTTTTTTTTTTACACAAAATTCACATTTTATTTAGGTTGAAATAAACTATACAAAATTGATTTTTCTTCACCAAAAATAACAGGAATATTTTCTGTAGTATTCCTAGATGATCTTTCTAAATATGCCAAGTTCACATTGAAGGAGAAGACCTTACAGAAAATCCACAATTGCACTTTTTAGGGGGAAAAATCAGTCATTTTCTTTGTGTATCACACAACTGTTACTTTCTTGTATAGTCACTGCATGACCCCATCTCTGCCTCCAAGAAAGACTTCCTCACAGCTCCCACCCGGCTTGCTTCATTTTCTCAGACTGCCATTGGGTTGACTCACACAACACAGAATCGTCATGGAGCGCCCCTGGAGACCTGTATCATCCTTCTTTATATCCCCAGAGCCTAAAGAGGCAGCTGGCTTCTAATTACTGCTTCTGAGTTGCTGTAGCCACAAACATTGAACGACCAAGTCTTCATTTAACACAGTAGAAAAGAAAGCAATCTTCTAGATATCATTAAAAAAAAAAGTACTGGTTAGGTTTTAATACATGAAAGACATAAAATGCACTTATTCAAAGGAGAAAAAGGTGTCAAAAACATAAAGACTGGGATAATTTAGCTTTGAGACAAAACAGCTCTGCACCAATAAGCCTTTAGAAGATTGCTCAATACACGACAGTAAACTTAAGATTACTCAATACATTGTTAATAATCACAGGAAAAGAATGCAAGAGACAAAAAGTCAAATGATTGTACTATAGAAAAATTAATTAATAATAGAAGTGAATAATAATATAAAAATTGCTGGTACTTAAGGAACAATTATGTCCAAAAACGTTTCATTGCAGAACTGGGAAAAAAAAAAAAAAACCTCCCTATTTTGAACAGCACATAATCCAATGATACTGAACAAATAGGTTTTCCGAAAACACTAGACGGGGCTATATTTATTCTTGAGTTTTCAGTTAGTGTATTCTGCAAAGTGCCAAATTCCACAGGATGCTTAAGAGGGGAAAGGGTTTAAAGCCAAATAAATTCTGGACACTCTCAACCTAAAGGCTCTGAAAAGTCCTGCAGTTCATAAGCCACCTTGACTCTATATAGTGTAGAATTTCCCAAATATATTTACGAGTAAAGCCTCTGCTGAAAAATATCCCAGCATTAGTGTCCTTAGATCCAGACTCTAGTAAATGCTCTGTTGAAAGCATCACCCCAGTCTGGTTTGAACAATTCATGTTAACTGCAGCGAAAAGGAAAAGCTTCAATTAGTGACAATTACTTTGTTCTTGTTCTCTTTTGCCAGGCAGAAACCAGGCTCTGGTCAAAAATACAGGCCTGCAAAGCAGGGTTGTGCTTTCAGTGCAACTGGGAAGAGGAAACTGTGAACACCCAGACCCCAGCAGCTGGGCAGCGTGCAAGCCAGCTCCGAGTTCTTCAAGTATCCCTGCCTTTCTGACTCTCAAGCTTTGGCTCTGCCTGTCTCTGACCTGACACCTTGCAGCAATACTGGAAGTTCCCACAGCCTCCACATTGCAGTATGGAAACGCACTGATGACTGATACACTCAGGGGACCTCTTTGATGACAATCACCCTAGATCTCTCTCTTTTGTACAGATATGTGATGAACTTTAAAATACAATACTGTGGAGTAATCTTATTTCCTCTGTACACACACATAAACTAAATTTAAAAATTACACTCATCTGTACCATTTTTCTAGATTCCACATGTATACATTAACGTACAATACTTGTTTTTCTCTTTCTGACTTACTTCACTCTCTATGCCAGACTCTATGCACATCCACATCTCTACAAATGACCCAGCTTCATCCCTTTTTAAGGCTAAGTAACTTTGGCCACCTGATGCAAAGAGCTGATTCATTTGAAAAACCCTGATGCTGGGAAAGATTGGGGGCAGGAGGAGAAGGGGACAGCAGAGGATGAGATGGTTGGATGGCATCAGTGACTCAATGGACATGGCTTTGGCTGGACTCTGGGAGTTGGTGATGGACAGGGAGGCCTGGTGTGCTGCGGTTCATGGGGTCACAAAGAGTCGGACACGACTGAGTGACTGAACTGAACTGAGTAGTCCATGGTATATATATACATTCCACATTTCTTTATCCATGGCAGGGAGACCCAAGAGGAAGGGGATATGTGTTTACATACAGCCAATTCACTTCATTGTTCAGTAGAAACTAATACAACGTTGTAAAGCAATTATACTCCAACAAAAAAAAAAAATGAAAAATTATGGGCTTTATACCAGGTGTGTATCTATTAGCACACAGTCAAGTAGAAAATGAGGCAATTATCTGAATAATGATCACCACTGACACCTTAATTTAAGCCTTTCACAAATTACCTACGATTAATATACAACTGACAGAGGCCTTTGAGGGAATAAAAAGAACGTGGGCTCTTTCACACATGGCTGTGCCTCTTGATCTATTTCCCCTCATTTGCTACCTATAAAGGATTTCTGAAAGTGAAATGATACACGGTTGGCGTTCGATACATAAAAATATGGCTTTTATAGTACCAGTTTTGCAGCAAGACTTTATTGGGCAATAAAGAAAGCAATATTCTTGTTGTTTAATATTTCAAAAATACTAAACATGTACACAGTTCTTAGTAAGGACATTGATGAGCACTTTCTGGAAGAAGAAATCTACCAGTTAATAGCTAGATGACCAGAGACAATTTATCAAACATCTATGTACCTCAGTTTTTGTCCATCAAGCAGAGATTATCAAAATTCCCACCTGATGAGTTGTTTTGAGGGTAAAATCAGTTAGAAAATGTGAAGATCTTACAACATGAAGTAATCATATAATCTTCCCTGTTACTAATATTCATTTTTGTAACTGATAACTCCATAACCTTTCCATCCTTCAAGTCTAATCACCCCCATGCCATCCGGTTTGACTATTCTCCATTTCTCTCTGATTACTCTCTCCCTAATTGCCTACAAACTTACAGTTTTGACCATATAATTTTACAGTTAATTATAAGGGCTTCTCTGGTGGCTCAGATGGTAAAGAATCTGCCTACAATGCCAGAGACCCAGGTTTGATCCCTGGGTCAGGAAGATCCCCATGGAAAGGGGCACAGCAACCCACTCCAGTATTCCTGCCTGGAGAATCCCGTGGACAGAGAAGCCTGGAGGTTACAGTTCATGGGTTGCAAAGAGTTGAACATGACTGAGTTACTAACACACACCTAAGATGATAACCTGTATCAGAATGCTATTGATTGTTTCATGTCTGTTGATTTTTGTCTCCAACGTGGTATTTTAAAGTCCCTAAGGGGTGAATTCTCTGCATCCTTCCTAGCCTCTAACTTAATAAGACCACAGCAGGCTTATTTTTGTGGATATAATAAGTATAACAGCATCACAATCCTTGTGAAGAGTTGTTTTTTAAAAATTGTCTAGTGTCTTCCTCTTCATCATTGCTCAGGTGGTCTCCATTTAGATCATAGTTGAGATTCCTGGCTCTCCATACACTGCGCACAGCTTCAGGGCATGGCTCCAAGCTGTTTAATCTGCTCCATGGCTGGTCACACTTCCATTAGGAACGTGTTTGTCATTGAAAAGATACTTATCCGGGCCAGGGGTGCCTTAAAGGATACTCTCTATAGTTAGTTTGAAGTCTGTTAGAATAATTCCCTGAAATGTCTTTCGTTTTAGAACTGAAGTGGATAACATTGCATAGTCCTGGTGTGTCAGCCCAGATAGGCTGAGGGGGACCAATGAACCTTAGGTTCACACCTGAGTTTAGTGAGATGAATATTATTCTGACATCATTTTGTGAAATTATATTTTTGAAACGTTTATCATCAAAACTGAGGAAGGCTATTTGCCTTCCCTGAGAAGCCCCCCAAAATACCCAATTTAACTTGCAGTTAAGCAGCTCTAGGCTTATATATGCATGGCTGGATGTGCAGGGAAGCAGGAAACTGGCAGAGGTCTGAGAGGACACGTTTCTCATGATTAAACATTTGCAGCTCTGTGCTAATACCCACTCTAAGGCCTTTGCTGGGGAAGCAGAATATCTCTTCCACTGGAAGCTAGGGAAGCATTCTTTCTCTATTCTGTGTCCTGACTATACCAGTCCTTTTCCATATTATTTCCAGACCCAGGTGGTATCTGTCCCTGTTTCTCTGTTCATTCAAAGGTGGCAATTTTATGCCATGCAGCTGAGGTCCTCTGAGCCCTCAAACAATAGCCCCACGTACTTCACACTACTGCTAGTTAAATGCATAAAGCTATTTAAAACAGCGGCAGGGCCAGGTGGTATCTGTCTTGGGAAGTCCCTTAAATAATAATTCATTTATTACTTGCATGAAAACTAAATCTTAAGTTCTTTGACAACAAATGTCAATTTTGAAGTTAATGAGGTATCTATCATTAAATATTATCAAGGAAGGTTGAGGGACAGGGGCTATTTCAAGAAAATACTTTGGCAAGGAATGAAACAGTGAACAATGAAAATACTATTGTTTGCAAAGAGAGAAAATCCAAGGAATATTATGATATGGATATGGTATGCCTCTGTCTCTTAAATTTTCTTAGCTTGAAATACTGTGGTCCACAGAGATATTTTCACCACCTGGCACATCTCTACTCTGGAACACAGGGAAAGCACATTTGAGCCATTTTTGCTTAAAAAAATTTTTATGCCAACTCCTTTCAGATCGGAACAACTCATAAAACTCATGTTTCTTCCCTTTTGCTCTGCCTGTTAGGATATTCATAAATGTCTTGTTAACTCTCATGGTTAGTATGGTTCCTTTATTTTTCAAATATTTCTTTGTTAATAAGTCTATTGAATGTGTGTTTTTTATATATAGTAACTACTTTTAAGAGGCAGGGGATAAATGAATGAGTGAAAGATCAAACATAATTAGTTAAAAATCTGCTTGGCACCATTTCTCATCTCTTGATTCCCCATCCCTTGCTTTCCTTTTTCACTCAGATTCATATCATCAGAAATGCAAGGAAGGTAATGGCCTCAGTGGATAGCCGGATACTACTACTGTCAAGGCTTAGATGCTATCAAATTAATTGTCAAGAACCTGCCACCTTGACATCCTGCCCCTGGTCTAGCTGGAGGGCCTAACTACACAGCCCTTGAGTCCCTTAGATAAAGCAATCCCCCAATCTCTTGATTCAGACAGAACATAGCAACTCTTTGTCTGGGTCTCACTCGTATTCTTCTCTGTCTCATTGGCCCGCAACTGTTCTGCTTAGCATCTCCCCTGTCTGTGGACTCATCACAGGTCCCCCACTTCCAGACAGCTTTACAATGTTAACATACTAAAAGCAGAAGGTTAGAATCAAAGCCACTGGGATTATGGCCTCTGTGTGCTGCTTACTGACCGGAATTTGGGATGTTATCTTAATCCTTGGGATTTTATTTCCCTCACCTTTAAAATGACAATAGTAAAAGGGCTTCCCTCCTAAGGTCGTTATGAGAACTAAATTAGATAATGCATGAGGTTCCCTGACACACAGTATAGGGGTTTGGTTCAAGATAATGGCTCACATTTACTAAGCACTTAAACCACAACTGCTGAATGGTTTTTCCCCTATGTTAGCTTATTAGTTGGCACTTCTGTAAATTGCTCAGTGCCTGGCAGAAAGTAAGCTCTTTATAAATGTTAGCTCTTATTAGAACCACTGTTGCTGTCTTCATCTGACAGACAACAAGGACAGTTAAATGTTGACTCATACTATCTACTACTTGCTAAGATTTTTGCATATAGAAGCACTTGTATTACCAAAAAAATCCATGAGAAAATATTTAATCATCGTATATGGAGGAAACTAAGGTTTAGAGAGGTTAAATAGCTTGCCGAATGCAACTCAGCTAGAAAGTGGCCAGGCTGGAGTCTGAATTCCAGTAAACCCATATGTACTTGAAACCTGCCTCTCTTGTATGTATCACACTGTTACTCGCTACGTCTTCATAATCCTCCACCTGCCTCAGTAAGGTTCATCATAGGGGGGCATCTCCGGTCTCTCCCTCTTTTTATTTCCACTCCTATGAGAACTAGGCACTGGGCAACGACAGCAGAGCCCAAATCATTCGTAGACCACTTCAGTCACCTCTGACACATCCATCAATAAAAAGTGAAACCCCCCTTCCCAAGAGATTCCAGGGGAACATTTTCTGGTTGTTTCTCTTGCTCTGCATGTTCACACCGATTGCAGCAGCTGTTCTGACAAGTAAATCCTCACCAAGCTGTTGACAGTGACCAGCGAGCAGACTCCAGAGTCTGGGAACTCACTTCATACAACCAAGTCCCATACAGGAGACCGTAACAGGAGGGCAAGAGGTGCCACATCCCAAAGAATAGCTACATGTCTATAAGTTATAAAGAATCGATGAAGACAACAAACTTAAATCTGATAAGTTCCATAAAACACGTGCAAACACATATAAGAGGTAGGCAATTTTATTATTATTAGAGAGCTATGAGAGTGTCTCTGTTAATTTAAAATTCTTTCTTTTTTTTTTATGGTTACTTTGGAAAATAATCTGATGATTCCACAAAATTTATTTTTTTTGATATTCTATTATTAAATTTATTTATTTTTTAAATTACAATACTGTATTTGTTTTGCCATACATTGACACGAATCAGCCATAGGTGAACAAAATCTCCCAATGCCGAAGCCCCCTCCCACCTCCCACCCCACATCCTCTACTGGAATCATCCTGTGCATCAGCCCCATGCATCCTGCATCCTACATTGAACATAGATTGGCGCTTTCTAATCACTTGTTCAGTTCAGTTCAGTTCAGTCGGTCATTCAGTCATTCAGTCGTGTCCAACTCTGTGACCTCTGTGACCTCATGGACTGCAGCACACCAGGCTTCCCCATCCATCACCAACTCCCGGAGCTTACTCAAACTCATGTCCACTGCATCGGTGATGCCATCCAACCATCTCATCCTCTGTCATCCTCTTCTCCTCCCACCTTCAATCCTTCCCAGCATCAGGGTCTTTTCCAATGAGTCAGTTCTTTGCATCAGGCAGCCAAAGTATTGGAGTTTCAACTTCAGCATCAGTCCTTCCAATGAATATTCAGGACTGATTTCCGTTAGGATTGACTGGTTTGACCTCCTTGCAGTTTTCTCTCTCCTCTCAAGAGTCTTCTCTAACACCACAGTTCAAAAGCATCTATTCTTTGGCACTCAGCTTTCTTCACAGTCCAACTCCCACATCCGTACATGACTACTGGGAAAACAATAGCTTTGACTAGACGAACCTTTGTTGGCAAAGTAATGTCTCTGCTTTTTAACATGCTGTCTAGATTGGTCATAGCTTTTCTCCCAAGGAGCAGGCACTTTTTAATTTCATGGCTGCAGTCACCATCTGCAGTGATTTTGGAGCCCAAAAGAATAAAGTTTGTTACTGTTTCCATTGCTTCCCCATCTATTTGCCATAAAGTGATGGGATCCGATGCCATGATCTTGGTTTTCTCAATGTTGAGTTTTAAGCTAACTTTTTCACTCACTTATAGACATTAAAAAAATGACTTCCGTCTATCCAGTAACAGACCAACTGAATTAGAATCTCTAGTTGTGTGATATCCCATTGTAAGTATATTTAAAAAGTTATGCAGGTGAATCTACTGTGAAGCAAATATTAGAATCCCTGGTTCAGGGGATAAAACTTCACCAGGATTTTGATAAGCAGAAAGTGGGATAGAGAGACAGTCAGGGAAAAGCATACAAGCAAAGGAGTAAAGATTGCAGGGTTTGAAAAGACTGGAAGAAATATTTGAGGAGGCTTGAGAATCCATGTTAAGCATGAGATGGAGCAGAGGAAAATAAAGATTCAAAGGCAGAAGCAAATCATAGAGACTGACTAACATCCAAGGGAGTTAGAATCTCATTTTCAAAATATGTAAAATCCTGCTCTTCATACATGGCATTATTAATATACATATTTTCATTTCCAAATGACCAAGATAGCTATACCTGGATAAAAGGGACTGCTCAGAGCTTCTGTTAATACTGAAACTCAGACTCCCGCCACTGCATCCAAGCAGAGTACACTGGACCCTACAGTAACAAGGCAGCACTGTCTTCTTCAATAAATGCAAAAAATGAAAGTGCTAGTCGCTCAGTCATGTCCAACTCTTTGCAACCACATGGGCTATAGCCCACCAGGCTCCTCTGTCCATGGAACTCTCCGGAGAAGAATACTGCAGTGGGTAACCATGCCCTTCTCCAGAGGATCGTCCCAATAAATCCTAGCTAGTAAATCTTTGTGTGTCCATCTCTCCTGGAATTATAAACAAGCAAATGAGAGCGAGACAGGGAAACCAACGAGACTCTGATAAACTCCTCAGGAAGGATGATTCTGTCTGTCTCTACAATACCTGAACTGGTAGTTTCTTCAACTGTATGATCAGTATACTTTAGGAGAAAGAGACAATAGGAAATCTTCCAAGGGTGCTGTTCTTTATGACATTACTAACATTAGATGTTTACAGTAACTGATGAAGTCAATACGGCAGGTGTTATCCTCATCTAACAAAAATGGCATGGAGTGACCTGTGACTGTTTCCTTAAAAGCCTGCAACTGCCACATTTTAGATTCCAACATATGCCATCCCTGCTATTGTCTGGGGAAAAAGCATAGCTGAGTGCATGTTTCTAAAACAGTTAAAAGAAGACTCTCTTAGATGCCACTATTGCTTTTAAACGTAAGCATTAGTAGCTGATATTATTTACAGCTTATTTTATGTGCTAATTTTCAGTGCTATTAAGTTATTATGATTCAGAATATTTCAAGTTATAAATCCCCCAAGAACAGAGATCTTATCTTCTTCAAACCCATATTCCCAGAAGGCTTAATGGTGTAATGGTTGTTCTTAATAAATACTTTTTTTTTCTGAAACAAAAGACTCACATGATGTTGTGATGTTTAGCATCTTATGACACAACCAGTTGCGTCAGCCCCAATACAAGATAAACTTGTCCTGATAGAGTTCTTTCTATCCCTTCAATCATTTGACACACATGCGTGGAATGCCTACATTGTGTGTACACAATAAAGCAACAAATGAACAGCGGTGAAATACAGACAAGGTTTCTGCCCTCCAAGGATCTGTACATTTGCGGCTGGAGACAGTTACACATATGCATATGCATAATATATATGAAAACAACAAAATGCTGTAAAAGGCATAAAAGAGAGGGATACAATGAAGCAACTACTTCAGATAAAACGGTCAGGGAGAGGCTCCTCAAAAAAGTGGCATTTGATCTAAGAACTAAATGAAGAAAGAGGTTTACAAATAATAAGTACTAGAGAAGGTGTTAAGAAAAGGGGAACTTCCTTCACTTCTGGCGGGAATGTAAATGGGCGTAGCCACTGTAGAATGGGCTTCCCTGGTGGCTCAGTGGTTAAGAACCCTCATGGCAATGCAAAAGATGTAAGAGACATGAGTCTGATCTCTGGGTCAGGAAGATCCCCTGGAGAAGGGCATGGCAACCCACTTCAGTGTTCTTGCCTAAAGAATCCCCATGGACAGAGGAGCCCCGTGGGCCACAGTCTATAAAGTCGCAAAGAGCTGGACATGACTGCAGCGACTTAGCGTGCAGGCATGCACTGTGGAATGCAATATGGAGGTTCCTTTGAAAAGTGAAAATAGAACTATCATATGATCTAGCAACTCCACTCCTGGATATATAGCTGGAAAAACAAAAACTTTAATGTGAAAAGATACATGCATTCAATGTTCATAGTAGCACTTATTTGCAAAAGGCAAGATGTGGAAATAACCCAAGTGTCCATCAACAAATGACAGCTTAAGAAGATGTGGTATATATGTGTGTGCACACACATAAACATAATGGAATATTACTCAGTCCTAAAAAGGAACAAACTACTGCCTTTTGCAGCAACATAGATGGATGTAGAGAACATTATACTAAGTGATGTGTCAGAGGAAGGAAAATAATATATGATATCAATTACATGTAGAATCTAAAAAAAATGATGCACATGAACTTGTTTACAAAATAGACCCACAAACACGGAAAATAAACTTTGGGATACCAAAAGGAAGTGGAAGGAGGGAGGGACAAATAGGAGTATGAGATTAACAGATACAAACTACTATACATAAAATAGATAACAAGGATTAGTTGTATAGCACCAGAAATTATTTCCAGTATCTTGTAATAGCTTTTAATGGAATATAATCTGCAAAGAAAAAAAATCACTATGCTATACACAGGCTTCCCAGGTGGTGCTAGTGATAAAGAACCCGTCTGCCAATGCAGGAGACATCAAAGATGTGAGTTCGATCCCTGAGCTGGGAAGATCCCCGGGAGGAGGGCATGCTACTCACTCCAGTATTCTTGCCTGGAGCATCTCATGGACAGAGGAGCCTGGTTGGCTACAGTGCATAGCGTTGCAAAGAGTCAGGTATGATTGAAGCAACTTAGCACAATGCATGCTATACAAGTGAAATTAACACAACATTGTGAATCAGCTATATTTCATTTTAAAAATATGCAAGAAAACAGATATGGAGTGTTCCAGACAGGGTTCCAGCAAAGGCAAAGGCCCTAAAACCAGGTGATTTCACTGTCACATGCAAGACTTGAAAAGGTCAGAAAGGCTAACATATATAAGAGAAAGCCCCAAAGTGGACAGGGACAATGTCACCTAAAGCCTGGAGGAAAGACCATGCAAAGAGTTAGAAATTTATTTTACATTTACTGGGAAGGCATTAGAAGGATATAACAAGAAAGTGATATGATCAGCTTTATACATCTATTATGCCAAGAAATATTCTGAACCAACAGTGCTTTCAATTACCAAGAGGGAAAAAAAAAACCTAAATGCTGGTCAGATTCCTGTTCTTAGTAAGACTCATTTACAAAGCTATTTTTAGTGAGGAAATGAAAGGGAATTCAGATGAACGATTATCCAACTTTAAAATGTTACTAATAAAAGCAACCCTAGTTCTTTGCCAAGGACTCCAGCTCACCAATATCTTCCTGTGCAGAACTGAAATCAGTTTATGGATGAAGAAAGTGCATCCCCAGGGAGGCAGAGCTCTGTTCCCCCAGGCACACCACTCAGCATGGCGGAGAGAAATCAGTAGGTGAGGTGGCTGTGACATCTGTCATCCTAGCAGGGACATTTATGACAGTGACAGGGCATGACTGGTAATTACATCAGAATAGGCATAAAGTGGGGTTGTCCCTGGCATTTGGGATGTAGGGTCACCTTTGACCCTAGGCTTGCGTCTCTACTTGTACCAAATAAGCTGTGAGGCCAGAAGCAAGGTGTTACGCTTTCTGTGCCTGTATTTCTTTATTGGACAGATGAACTATGGCTGCATTTCTCATTTACTGAACACCAATTACCAAAGAGTCTCGCTAGAGAGACAGAACAATAAACCTTATTTTATGTTTACAGACTAGTACAAGAACAATAAACTGAACAGTAGAACAGCTACAGAAACATATGCCAGGATAGACGCTCTAGAGTTAGCAGAGAAGAGGAGTGATAACTCCCATGAAGATTTCAAAGAACGCTTCACGGTGATCTGGTGAAATCTGAACTGAAGTTAGGGAAATGAGCAGAAATTCCCCTTCGAATCAGCATGATCAGGAAAAGAGAGGGTCATCCCTGAGTCAGAGCTCTGCTCCATTCCACCCAGAGGGTTGGCACGTGCAAAGGTACAGAAGTGTGTGACACCATGGCGGTCAATTACATCAATTACATCAACGGTCTTTCATGAACAAAAAGCTAAGCACCCCACATTTATTGATATCAAATACAGCTTTTAAAAGTGAAAGTTTTGTTTTTAGCCTGCAAATGTAATATCATATATGTCAAAATTATATCTTTCTATCTCCAATAACAACGGCTATTTGATCTATTCCTATTCATATAACATCTATCTACTATGAGTTGCATATATACAGAAGTTCCTGGCCATGGAGTAAAGGAAGTATATGAAGACCCAGGATAAATGCAAAGCTCTCCGTGAAGTTGCAAATCATTGCTTTAACAATAGAAAGAATAGGGATGGAGTATGAGACAGAGTTCTGAGCACGCAGAAAAAATACAACCATTTCCATTTTACACACAAGATAACCGAGGTACAGTTTAGATAAGACCTCGCAGCATACTTAGTCATGGCGGAGCTGGGGTCTGACTGCAGAGTCCGGCTCAAGGGTCTACGCTTGCAACAACTACACTGCATGCCTTTCAACAGCAACACCAAGACTGCAATGGACAAGCTATGTGCTTACTGTTCCCCAATTCATCTTTGCTCAGAGCCCATCTCAGGGCAGAAGTTGTGAAAACACGGACTGGTTCTTAGCAGCAACCTTTAGGGGAAAAAGATACGCGGTGAGCAGAGACAATGGATTTTCAAAATCAAATTTCCACTTTCTAATTCAGCATTCTGAACTTTGAGAACCCACGGTCAGAATGCTTGCCCTCTGGGTCAGCTCAAATCAGCATTAAGAATTCAACTGAGTCCACATGACATGAAATAACTGGATTGGTTAAGGTTCTCATGGAAACAGTTACATTCTTGATCAGTTGTTTGGATTTCATGAAAGGTATAAGGTCTTAAAGGTGAAGAACTCCATCTGTTAACTTTCTCTGTTCAGCAGGTAACAGAACCATAAGCAGAAAAGAGATTAAAGGAGACCTTGCAAAGATGATGGCAGCAGTAACAGCAACAATAATAAGGTTAATTTGGCTCTATTATATTTGTGCATCAATCCAAAGCTTATAATCTTTAAATATATGGCATCCCATTTAAATCTAATAATATAAATATGTGCATTATTACCCACATTTTTATATATTCACAATGAAGGCTCAGAGAGGTGCAGTGACATTAGTAGCACAAGAGCTGAGACTTAAACTGAACTTTCTATGTCCAATAATATTTCCTTTTCTCCCACAGCTGTATCTCAAACTGCAAAAAATTCTAGCAAGTCATCATGGTTTCCTTCAGAAAGAACTAAACACCACAGCCTACAGACTCAGGCTTTGTCCTCTGACTGCCCTAGTTTTTAAATAATAGTTCTAAAACTCTACATCATATAATCCCTGGCCTGATCCCTGAATTATAGAGGGAGCAAATTTGCGAAGTGATGAGTTTTAACCAGTGAGGGGTCATATTTTAACACTGGGAGCTGAATAGACTACCAAAGCAGGCTGCCGTTCCTGCAAAGGTCCAGAGGGATGGAGGGCATGGCTGAAAGCTGCTTACCAATACAGGACTCCCCGGACAGTGAATAGGTCCCATCGTCATGGAAACCGCTTCTGCACTCACAGTGGTACCACCCTGGTAGGTTAACGCAGCGGGAATGGTTGTGGCACTCAATGATCCCCTCTGTACATTCATCAATATCTGCCTCAGAGAAAAACACAAGCCCACCAGGACATTAATTTCTTTTGACACTAACCTGTTAATAAACACCTAACACACCTAACATACTCATGTCAACATACTGATTAAAACCGGTTAGCCACCTAAAATGAAAGTTACTGGAAAAACCAAGTCCCATCTTTTTCCCCAGAATTCAAACAAAAATGAAAGCTCATTTTGGATGCTCTCTCATGAATTGAACAATGGATGAGAGCTGATGGTCATGAAGACATTTCTAACTGCACACGCTGAATCACCAAAAACTAAATTGAGGGTGTCTGGCACAGGTCTGTAATTCAGAGAATATGATTCTTCTCTGAATTGATGATTCCAAAAGAGCAACTCCAGATATTGCTTGGTAATCTTTGAAAATATCTGTGAACAAATAAGTCCAGGAAACTCTATCTTAAACAGTGTTAAGCTAATGATTTTTAGATTTCAGTCTCAGAGATTTAACATATTTATATGTCCTGTAAATGGAGAGGAGAATCATAATATGCACTGTTTCCCATATTTATTTGGCTGAAGAGTGCTTTTTCTTCAGATTGCAGCTTACGAAAGTAAGGTTTTGGGGAACACAATTTGGGAACTACTGTTCTATCTCTCTCTACAACTGCCAATTCACTAAATGACTTGATTTATGATAGGCAATCAGAGCTACTCATTCTTCAGTCATCCTAATTAAAGGAAGTATTCTAGGCTCTATTTGCTCTAGAAGCTGGCTTCATAGAAGCAGCAAATGCATGGTTCACTCATTTTCTCTGGCCCAAAGACTTGCCTCTGAGCTGAAGGAAAGTGACACCCCTGCAGAAAGATGAGCTGTTGATTGTCATGGTAGGCTCAGCTCATCTTACATAGCCTCTTCAGGTAATTATTTCTCTGAATATAGCAATTTCTGCTGGGAATCTTCCCCTATTTTTCCTGGAAATACCTATACTACAGCAGTCTTATATATTAAAAATTAAACTAATGTATAGCACATGAAAACCACATGATAGAATGAAAACCATAGTCACAGAAAAGTAATCAAACTGTCTACATGGGCCACAGCCTTGTCTGACCCAATGAAACTATGAGCCATGCCATGTAGGGTGACTCAAGACGGATGGGTCATGGTGAAGAGTTCTGACATAATGTGGCCCAATGGAGAAGGGAATGGCAAACCACTTCAGTATTCCTGCCTTGAGAGCCCCGTAAACAGTATGAAAGGCAAAAATATAGGACACTGAAAGATCAACTTCCCAGGCCAGTAGGTGCCCTATATGCTACTGGAGATCAGTGGAGAAATAACTCCAGAAAGAACGAAGGCATGAAGCCAAAGCAAAAGCCACCCAGTTGTGGATGGGACTGGTGATGAAAGTCAAGTCCAATGCTGTAAAGAACAATATTTTGAAAGGAAATTGGAATGTTTGGTCCATGAATCAAGGTAAACTGAAAGTGGTCAAACAGGAGAAGGCAAGAGTGAACATTGACATTTTAGGAATCAGTAAATGAAAATGGATTGAAATGAGTGAATTTAATTTAATTGACCATTATACCTATTATTGTGGGCAAGAATCCCTTAGAAGAAATGGAGTCGCCCTCATAGTCAACAAAAGAGTCCAAAATTCAGTACTTGGTTGTAATCTCAAAAACAACAGAATGATCTCTGTTTGATTCCAAGGCAAACCATTCAATGTCATAGTAATAAAAGCCCATACTCCCAATCAGTAACGCTGAAAAAGCTGAAGTTGAACAGTTCTATGAAAACCTACAAGACTTTCTAGACTAACCCCCAAAAGACGTCCTTTTTCATTACAGGGGACTGGAATGCAAAAGTAGAAAGTCAAGAGATACCTGAAGTAACAGGTAAGTTTGGCCTCAGAGTGCAAACTGAAGCAGGGAAAAGGTTAACAGAGCTCTGCCAAGAGAACACACTGGTCATAGCAGACATCCTCTTCCCACAAAACAAGAGACAACCCTAATGATGGACATCACCAGATGGTCAATACTGAAATCAGATTGATTATATTTTTTGCAGCCAAAGATTGAGAAGTTCTATACAGTCAGCAAAAACAAGACTAGGAGCTGACTGTGGCTTAGATCATGAACTCCTTATTGCCAAATTCAGACTTAAATTGAAAAAAGTAGGGGAAATTAATAGACCATTCAGATATGACCTAAATCAAATCCATTATGATTATACAGTGGAAATAACAAATAGATTCAAGGGATTAGATTTGATAGACTAGGTGCCTGAGAAACTATGGATGGAGGTTCATGACATTGTACAGGAGGGAGTGATCAAGATCATCCCCCAAAAAAGAAACACAAAATGGCAAAATGGTTGTCTGAGCAGGCCTTACAAATAACTGAGAAAAGAAGAGAACCAAAAGGCAAAGGAGAAAAGGAAATATATAAGCATCTGAATGCAGAGTTCCAAAGAATAGCACAGAGAGATAAGAAAGCCTTCCTCAGTGATCAATGCAAAGAAATAGAGGAAAACAATAGAAAGGGAAAGATTAGAGATCTCTTCAAGAAAACTAGAGATACCAAGGGAACATGTCATGCAAAGATGGGCACAAAAAGGACAGAAATGGTATGGACCTAACAGAAGCAGAAGATATTAAGAAGTGGTGGCATGAATACACAGAATTGTACAAAAAAAAAAAAGATCTTCATGACCCAGATAACCACGATGGTATGATCACACACCTAGAGCCAGACATCCTGGAATGTGAAGTCAAGTGGGCCTTAGGAAGCATCACTATGAATAAAGCTAGTGGAGATGATGGAATTCCAGTTGAGCTATTTCAAATCCTAAAAGATGATGCTGTGAAAGTGCTGCACTCAATATGGCAGCAAATTTGGAAAACTCAGCAGTGGCCACAGGATTGGAAAAGATCAGGTTTCATTCCAATCCCAAAGAAAGGCAATGCCAAAGAATGCTCAAACTACTGCACAATTGCACTCATCTCACATGCTAGCTAAGTAATGCTCAAAATCTTCCTATTCAGGCTTCAACAGTACGTGAACTATGAACTTTCAGATGTTCAAGCAGGATTTAGAAAAGGCAGAGGAACAAGAGATCAAATTGCCAACATCCGTTGGATCATCGAAAAAGCAAGAGATTTCCCAGAGAAACCCCTTCTTCTGCTTTATTGACTATGCCAAAGCCTTTGAATGTGTGGATCACAACAAACTGTGGAAAATTATTAGAGATGGGAATACCAGACTACCTAACTTACCTCCTGAGAAATCTGTATGTAGGTCAGGAAGCAACAGTTAGAACATGGCATGGAACAACAGACTGGTTCCAAATCGGGAAAGGAGTACATCAAGCTTGTATATTGTTACCCTGCTTATTTAACTTAAATGCAGAGTACATCATGCAGAATGCCAGGCTGGATGAAGCACAAGCTGGAATCAAGATTGCTGGGAGAAATATCAATAATCTCAGATATGCACATGACACCACCCTTATGGCAGAAAGCAAAGAAGAACTAAAGAGCCTCTTGATGGAAGTGAAAGGAAAAGTTGGCTTAAAATGCAACATTCAGGAGACTAAGATCATGGCATCTGGTCCCATCACTTCATGACAAATGGGGAAACAATGCAAACAGTGAGAGACTATTTTTGCGAGGCTCCAAAATCACTGCAGATGGTGACTGCACCCATGGAGTTAAAAGATGCTTGCTCCTTGCAAGAAAAGCTATGACCAATCTAGACAGCATATTATAAAGCAGAGACATTACTTTGTCAACCAAGTCCATCTAGTCAAAGCTACTGTATTTCCAGTAGTCATGTATGGATGTGAGACCTGGACCATAAAGAAAACTAAGCACTGAAGAATTGATACTTTTGAACTGTGGTGTTAGAGAAGACTCTTAAGAGTCCCTTCGACTGCAAGGAGATAAAATCAGTCAATTCTAAAGGAAATCAGTCCTGAATATTCATTGGAAGTACTGATGCTGAAGTTGAAACTTCAATACTTTAGTCACCTGATGTGAAGAACTGACTCATTGGAAAAGATCCTTATCCTAGAAAAGATTAAATGCAGGAGGAGAAGTGGATGACAGAGGATGAGATGGTTGGATGGCACCACTGACTCAATGGACATGCGTTTGAGCAAGCTCCGGGTGTTGCTGATGGACAGGGAAGCCTGGTGTGCAGCATTCCATGGAGTCACAAAGAGTCAGACACGACTGAGCGACTGGAGCGAATAAACCACGTGGGCTTCCGTGATGGCTCAGCGGTGGCGAATCCACCTGTAATGCAGTAGCCATGGGTTCAGTCCCTCAGTGGGAACGATTCACTGGAGGAGGGCATGGCAACCCATTCCGGCTTTCTTGCCTGGAGAATCCCCATGGACAGAGAAGCCTGGCGGGCTATAGTCCATAGGGTCACAAAGAATCAGCCATGACTGGAGCAACTCGGCGCACACGCACATAACACAGAATGGATACAGTGTGCTTCGCAGTCCTGCTCCGCATGCCCTGCCATGGGCATCAGTTCAAGGCCAATCAGTGACCTGTGGTACTATGTCCCTGAAAAGTCCTGAGTTGTGTTCAAGGCTGTGAATGTAGTTTGAAAACTGCCAATCGTGTCTCATGGCAGTCGAGTCAAGTCTAGAGAAGAACAAGGCAGCTCTCTGTTCCAGACAACTCCATCGTGGTCTTCTGTGCGCACTGCCATCTCATGCCTTCATGGCTGGGACATTCCCTTCATGCTGACCTTTGGCCCAGTGTATCCCTTAGGTTTCTATTTCTAATGCAATCAGGCCCCAGGATCGTACTTCTGTGCACCTTCAGCCGTTGCGCTCAGGTTGTGTGTGCATTTAGTATACATCTCCAATAAATAGATTTTCAACAGCTAGGTTCTCACTTCTGAAATTTTATAGCCATGTGGTTCAGTGGGACACACCTTGGATCATTAAAATGTTCAAAAGTTGAAACAGAGAAGTTACCTGAGGCTATGTCTCACAGAGGGGAGGACTGGCCCTAAGTTATGAAGTCAGTTTGGCTACTTCTAAATGCAGGTCGCCAAGAGGAACAGACCTAACTGTAAGACTGATTTTCAGAGATACCACCTCTATATGAGGCTGAAAGATAAGTCTCTGTAACAAAGCAGCAACACATTTGGCCTTAGGCATTTATTTCCAAAGCTTCCAGAGAGGCAGTCATGATCCCCACAGACCCTGCTGCTGCTAGACTAAGGACAATATTTAGGTAACAACCATATAGCCACAGTTAATGTGTCAAGAAACCAGAAAATAAAAAAGCAAAAGCTTCCCAAACAACCAAAACAGTCATATGTTCTGGTTGGTCTCAGGGTCACCTGCTGCCATTCACTCTCAAAACTAACCCAGTTTGGAGGTTAAATTGTCTGAACATCTTACAAATAATTCCCCTGCCTTCAATTAATAAGTAGTTTCTAGGAGGAGCAGGAGTAGTGAAAGATGAGTAATTTTTTTTTTTTTCAATTCACAGATGTTTTTATTCCCAAACCGAAGTAAGAGAGACTAGCAAAAGCTTCCAGCAGGGTAGAAGGTATCGGTGTAGCATAGGGAACTCTTACAGGGGTGAAGAAAAGCAGACAATTTATACATCTACAATTACTTTACAGACACTAGGGAATCCCTGGCTTACAGTGAAAACTAGAAAAGTAGTCGCGGCGTCCCTTGCCTGGGAGCTGCTCTGACCACGGCAGTTTCTAGGGACTCACTGGGAATAATCAAGGCTCAAGACAGACCAGCACCTGGAAACAAGGCTGCAGCTTTCTATTCTGTGGGTCAGGTCTATAACTGAAGCTAACAATTTCATTTTCTACAAAACCAGGCTGCATTGAGAGGTGCTCATATTTTCATTGTGTTCAGAAAACTATTTCTTCTACGTAGTCACAGCAGTATTAAAAGCAACCACCGCAAACCCAAATACAGAAAATACTCGGAAGATTTTTGGTGATGCCACAGGGACTTTAAAAATGGTAAACGGCTTGCGGCTGCCTTTGTCCTAAGAGATTTGTTTCTACCAGTCAGCACTTGCTACAGGCAAACAAACAAGACAGATGCTCTGGGAATGGGGTCTCTGTGAGTTCACTATGGAATCCGGCTCCCTGTCTTAAGGAATTCTGATAAATTACAGTGTACTTGGCTACATCAGCCAGTGTCAGCCATCCCAGAGGAAACAGGCAAACAAAACATTCATCTTTCCTTCCTATAACAAATCCTAGAGTTTTGTTTTAATCTGTTTAATCCAGCACAGACCTGAAAATGGTGGAGAGACGTTGGAGGATTCTTGAGCGTGGAACCTATAATGTTCATTTCTGTATTCAGTGTCTGATACATAATAACTCATGGCAAATAGGTGGGGAAAAAATAAAAACAGTGGCAGATTTTATTTTCTTGGGCTCCAAAATCATTGGAGATGGTGACTGCAGCCATGAAATTAAAAGATGCTTGCTCCCTGGAAGAAAAGTTATGACAAACCTAGACAGTGTATTAAAAAGCAGAGACATCACTTTGCTGACAAAGATCCAATATATAGTCAAAGATAAAGTCATGTACTGATGTGAGAGTTGGACCATAAGGAAGGCTGAGTGCTGAAGAACTGATTCTTTTGAATTGTGGTGCTAGAGAAGACTCTTCAGAGTCCTTGGACAGTAAGGAGATCAAACCAGTCAATCCTAAAGGAAATCAGCCCTGAATGTACATTGAAAGAATTGATGCTAAAGCTGAGGCTCTAATACTTTGGCCCCCTGATCTGAAGAGCCAGCTCACTGGAAAAGACCCTGATGCTGGAAAAGATTGAGGGCAGGAGGAGAAGAGGGCGACAGAGAATGAGATGGTTGGATGGCATCACCAAATCAATGGACATGAATTTGAGCAAACTCCAGGAGATAGTGATGGACAGGGAAGCCTGGAGTTCTGCAGTCCATGGCGTCACAAAGAGTTGGATACAACTTAGTGACTGAACAACAATGTGATAATTCACATGAGAGCCAAGGTCACACAATTGACAAATGGTGAGACCAAGTTCATAATGAGCTAGAATCCATATTTGTCACTCTTCTATCACATCATGCCATTGATAAATGAAGAAAGAATGATTTATACAAAGGCAATGCATTTATTCAATTCTATAAATATCCTCTGAGATGAAAATATGAGTCAAAGATGATAGTTGTGTTGTAGCAGATACAGAAATGAAGACAACATGATCCATGAAATCCAGGAACTTGATCAGGAAAAAGCAATATATAATATATTCTCATCCTCCAAACCCCAACTGACACAACCTTCTCCAACTCCTCCAGACATATAGCGCTTATCTCCCTAGTGATTCAATGTATACACACACATCTATTTAAGCACAGAAGTATTTCCCCTTTTGTGTACATCACTGAAATGCAGAGTTTCTAAGAACTGAGACAACATCTTAGGTGTACATTTCATGTGATTATAAGGGACTGTCAACTAGTTTGAAAGTGGCCAATAAAAGTTTGTAGGAATGAATGAAGGAAATAGATTCAAAGTACCACAAAAGATCCTGCTGTTTACAAATCACAGAGATACAAAGTCAGTTCACAAAACTAAATATTATGGGGTTAGTTTAATCTTTATATATTATTTACCTCTAAAAGACAACATGTAGTTTCTTTTTGTTGTTTGGTTGGCTTGGTTTGGTTTAAGACTTGGAGGGGGATCAGGATGGGGAACATGTGTATACCTGTGGTGGATT
Source organism: Nanger dama (assembly GCA_917880005.1). Lineage (NCBI taxonomy): Eukaryota > Metazoa > Chordata > Mammalia > Artiodactyla > Bovidae > Nanger > Nanger dama. Next base: position 3,867,844 of record CAKJTW010000085.1, on the reverse strand, counting down.
CATGTTGATGTGTGGCAAAACCAACACAATATTGTAAAGTAATTAACCTACAATTAAAATAAATAAATTTATATTTAAAAAAGACTTTGCTTCTGAGTCTAATTTTCAGAGATTTTTAAGGCAGCACAACAAGCAACTAAAGACACACAGGTAAAGTTGTCTTCAATCAAGAGTCTTAATTGGGCATTGGGTTTTAATTTACCATGATGGCTACCAAAGGTTTTTCATAGGATGTATCCTTAGCAACACATTTAATCCTATTTTGAATGTACAGTGAATTTGCTGTCAAAAGTCATTGACAAACACCTCCTTGGATTCTTGAAAAATTCTAGTTTCTTCAGTTGGATCAATCTCTTCCCTCAGCTAATCTCCTCTCTCTTAGGAGATTAGCTGAAGTTTACAGTGAAATAGTGATTCCAGCTGCAGCTGGATTATAACTTTTCTATAGGTTTGTACGTTGAGTCATAAGGGAAAATTTGACACTTATGCTCATTCAACAGAAGTTTATTAAGCATACTTGTATGAAGCTGTATTCCACCCTATGATAAAGAGATGAAAAGATAAAACCTCTTTACACCAGACATGTAGAGTCCATCAAGACAACTAGAATGTAAACATATACCCATGGTTAAGAACATTGGCTCTGGACACAAATATGACTTCAAACTCCTGTTCACCAACACACTAATGCATTGTTTAGATTTTTCCCAAATCTTTGCTTTCTCACCTGTAGATCAGGGATAACAAAATCAAACTTCAAAGAAATGAACAAAAAAAACCCTTAAGCAGAATCTATTGCTTCTCCCATCGAATAGCTTATTAATGTTGACATCTATATTTCTGCTTAAAAAGACAAGACAGAAAAAAGTTAATATTAACTTGTAATCAGGTAACTAGTAAGGACTGAGAGATGATTTCTGGATCTTTAAAAGTGTTCATTTGTATTCTGAGATAGTTGTAATATTGCAAAACATTCAGGAATAGAATCTGTGACTGTAATATGGGTGTGTGCATGCATGCTAAGTTGCTTTAGTCGTGTCTGACTCTGCATTCTCATGTACTATAGCCTGCCAGTCTCCTCTACCCATGGGATTTTCTAGGCAAGAACACTGTAGTGGGCTACCATGCCCTCTTCAAGGGATCTTCCTGACCCAGGGACTGAACCCGTGTCTCTTATATCTCTGGCATTTGCAGTAGTGCCACTTGGGAAGCCCAAATCTATAATACATACCCCATAAAACTGAATTCTCTCCTCCCCCACCAAATTACATGAATTTAAGGAAGTGGAAGTTATACCATAAAGTGCTCAAGTATAGTGAATGCAAACCTGATTATTATTGAATAATTGCTGAGTTCAGGATTTTACTGAGCATAACATATCTCCAGAATACATGAGGGACACTAAAAAGACAAATAAAAAGCGAAGCTCAAAACCACATGGAGGTATTAGCTCACACCAGTCAGAATGGCTATCCTTCAGAAGTCAACAAATATCAAATGCTGAAAGAGTGGAGGAAAGGGGACCCTCCTGCACTCTCGGTGGGAATGCAAATTGGTACAGGCACTGTGGGGAACAGTCTGGAGATTCTTTATAAGACTCAAAATAGAGCTATCATAATATCCGGCAAGCCCACGTCTGGATATATATCTGGAAAAGCCCTAATTCAAAAGATACAAGCACCCCAATGTTCATAGCAGCACTATTTGTAAGTGCTATAAATAATAGCAAAGACATAGAAACAACCTAAGCACCTATTAACGGATGAATAGATAAAGATGAGGTACATATATACAATGAAAGTTTATGCAGTCATAAAAAAGAATGAGATAATGTCATTTACAGCAACATGGATAGGCCTGGAGAAAATCATACTAAGTGAAGTGAGTCAGAAAAAGACAAATATATATCACTTACATATGAAACCTAAAAAAATTTATATAAATGAGCTTAATTACAAAATAGAAACAGACTCACAGGCATAGAAAACAAACTTATGATTACCAAAGAGGAAGTCAGGATGAGGGAGAAATTAGCTCAGGATTAACAGAGGCACACAACTATATACAAAACATATATATAAGACAGATAAAGAACAAAGACCTACTGTATAGCACAGGGGATTGTATTCAATATCTTATAATATTGATAATGGAATATTGAAATCTTATAATATTTTAATGGAAAAGCATCTGAAATACACACACACTTGTGTGTGTGTGTGTGTCTGTATGTATGTATACACACTGAATCACTTTGCAGTACACCAAAAACTAACACAACATTATAACCCAACTGTACTTTAATAAAAAGGTAAAAATAAAAAGAGAGGCTCTACAGTAGGAATAGGCCAGCTCTTCCATATTTTCTCCTTCTTCGGCTCCCAAGCGTGTATTCCAAGCACTCCTTTCCCAATGAGTGACGCCGTATGACTAAGCTCCATCTGTGAAGTTAGAAATACTGTAATTCCAGTACGGCCCCCAACATGTCTCTTATGAACCTCCATGCTATTTCCACCTTCTCCCTGGAGGCTGATGTACCGGAAAACTTGGAAGACACATGTTGAAAACAGCAGAGCCTTGGTTTGCCTGGCTCCCTGCATGACTAGGCAGAGCAGAGCCCTTACAGAGACTTGAAACTGTCAGGGACTCTCCATGTGAGCAGAGATGTGTTTCTGTCTTATTGAGCCAATTCACAGGTTGGAGCTGCTTTATTGTTACAGCCAGTTTTCCTGTTTTCATAGACCCCCTTACATATTAAGGGGAAAGACTGTGCTCAGGTCAGAATCATGTAGACACAGTTTCTAAAAATGAAAACAAGCAAACAAGACAAAAAACTTCAGCACTAATGAAGATTATACAGGCAGGTCAAAAAGTGGTTTTGTGTTGAAAACCGAGAATCAAAATAATGTGCAAATGGGACAAAGCTTTGTAGTCAAATAACCTGAGCTGGAATCCTGGCTCTGTGACTTCCTAAACAGAAAACTCTGAGCAGTTATTTATCTTTTTTCAGCTTTCAGTTTCCTTAGCTCTAAAGGAGAGGGTATTACTTAGCTCACATTGTTGTTGTAAGGATTGAATGAGATCAATGAAAGCTACTCTACCAAGCTAGGCAAGCACTCATTATGTTTGCAGTCATTAACATTCTCGAATTTCTAATCCCCACTTGGTCACAAAGGAGCTGTGTGTCCAGGCCAAGACAGTCCAAGTCTCAAGGATTCTATTGTTTTCATGTATAAGGCAAGGCCTGTGCTATAGCACACGTTGGTCCTCTTCCAGCTTTAACTCCCTATAAGATGGCAGATCTGGGCTTTGGGTTTATGTCTTCATCTGCTGCTAACCAGCTGAATGGTGCTATTGAGTTTAAGTGATCTCTCTGTACCCCAGTTTCTCATTAGTAATTTGCAATAGCAAAAATAAATGTTTTGTCTGCCTCACAAACGAAGCTTCAGCAAGGCATGAACAACCTCCAGAAGTCAATTAATGGCTACACTGAATATGTGGTGACGTCATTATTACTGTCTCTTCTTTGTAAGTCCTGATTAGCAATAGTTTGGGTCCATTAAACTGAAAGGTGTCTGTTATAAATAACAGCATCAATGGCACTGGTGATATGACTCTTCTCCACCTTTTGTAAATCTCTTTTTTTACTGAGTTGGCACAAGAAAATCAGTCTCTTCCTGGTTGTACCTTCCTATTTTACCTCCAAAATGTTTCTTTTTATTTGATCATTCTCTGCATAAATCATTCCTAAATTCATCTAGAAAGAATCAGTTTATCCCATTGCAACTTTCATTTCTAATCTGGAGGGTTTCTGATCCACAACTCTATAATCTGACTGCCAACAAAAGTTAATATACACATTTACTGTTGCCTATGAATTAGCTAATCTCAGAGGTCTCTTCATTTCAAGTTTATTCTCCCCAAAACGTTATACACTATGTATCTTTCTATGTATCAATCCCATTTTCCTTCCCAATATTCCATCCTAGCTCTCATTCCTCACAATCAATGAATATAAAGTCAAAGTTCTTCTAAAGGCTTATGAAACCCCCATGATCGGCCTGCTCTTACGCTGTCCACATATGCTGTTCCTCTTTCTAGAATGTTCTCACAGATATTTCCATGGCTTAATCTCTCAATCTCCAAGTCTGTACAAAAAAATATGCACCTTCTCAGCAAGCCCTTGCCTGGCCACGGCATCTGAAATTACAACCATACCTATTTATTCCCAATCCTCTCTCATTAAGTTTTCTCCCTTTGCCCTTACTGGCACCTAACATACTTTGTACTTTACATGCACATCTATATAAACATACTTTATACTTTACACACATATCTCATGTCTGTCTGTCTTCTCTTAACCACACTGGAAGCCCCATGAGCAGACATGACAGAGTAGGACCTGGCATTCAGTGGGGACAAAAGGAATATTTGCTGGTGAAGCAAAGACAGAGGAAGGGAAGGAAAATTCACTGAAAATTCTTCCTTTGACATGGTTGAAAAATCTGCTCTTCATTCATTCTCTACATTTGCTGTGCATACCGTGCTCCAGTTCCTTATTTTCTCAGACCCGAATGAGTGCATCCTGGGTGTGTTTTCCATCACTGTCCTCTCCAATTCACAGAACATATAGGGCTGAGTTTCCCAAAACTAATTGCTCAGAAATTTTTTTATTAAAATCACAATAGCTTTTCTGGCATGCGACAGCTAGTTCAGCTTGGGCAAATTGCTTTGCAACTCAATACATTAATTCTTTTATTTTTATAATAAGCAAAGATTAAACTAGACCAATGTTTGTCACCTAGTCTTCAACAGAGCTCTGGGTGTCAATAGAGGCTTTCTTAGGGAGACCAGGTGAATCTCCAGATGGACCCACCTTGAGTGGCCATTAAGCAGTAATACATTTCTGTAGTATAATAACAATGACATGTCTCTAGTATAGCTCTATTAAAGTTCCACTGAGATGCACATTGTTAATTTTTTAAAAATGAGCTAGATCATATTCACTATCAGTCTGAAATTTCTATGATTCTGTGTTTTTAATATATCTGGCTCCTATAGTATTAAAAAATTATCATTATTATAAAAACCTCCTAACAGGCATTCAAAGAGTCAATAATCTGACCTCACTTTGCCAAGCAATTCTCTTTTATTTCTCAAAATTCTTCAGCACAAAACCTTGGCATAACTCTGGCCTGGTTGCCTTAGTATTCCATAGTCTATGGGCAATTTCATTTCATGTTTCCCCCTCTGTAAGTGACTTTTTTTTTAAAATTAAAATCCAAGCAAAAATTTTAATCCCACACAAAAAATAAAATCCTCTTGCCCTCCTCTAAATTCCTATGGGGTTTAACAGTTCTATCACCTGAATTCCTACTGTGTTCTTTAACATGGTTCTGCAACCTTATTTAACTTATATCCATTCTATTTTAGAATAAACTGTATTTCTTGCTAGAGTTTCTCTCATTACCAAATAGAATGTTTGAACTTCTACTGATTAATTATTTACTCTATGCCAGGCCTTCTGACAAGTGCTTTATATTCCCTACTTCATTTGATCCTCAGAACAGCTCTGACATAATTTGAACCACCTTAAACAGAAAATGGGGGCTTAGATGTTTAAATCATATGCTCCTGGTAAAGCACCTGGAGAGGCAGCAGAGAGGGATTTAAATCAAGGTTTATTTGACTCTGGAATACCTCCTTTATACCATACAGCCTCCTGCATATTTTGGAGGAAGAAGGAACTTCTCTTTTATCATCACCTGTGGTTTAGCACCATTTCGGGCCTAAAGATGATCTAACTTATTGTTAGCAACAAACGTGCGGGAAACAATCAAGTACAGATTTCTGTCAATGCTGCCACAGAGGAGACAGAAATTAGAGCTTGAGTCTAGCCAGTTTAACTGCCTGCTGTAACAAAAATACATACTCTTCAAAGGAAAATTCTACCTCTAGTATAAAGGAACATAATATTTGACATACAATAAAAAATGTGATACATCTAAAGAAATAAAATGTCACCATGTGAAAGAAAAAGCAGATAATAGAAACTATCCCCACTTATACCTAGATGGTGGATATAGGAGATAGAACTTTAAAGAAAAAAAAATGTTCAAGGATTGAAATAAAAAGATATTGAGTTGAAAAATAAATAGACTTCTATCTTTACTAAAGATTGAATAACAGCAGTTGGACTTACCTTCCCACCCAAACTAACAGAACAAACCAGTTTCAAGATATTGGAAATTAGGCAGTGTGTAAAAATGAACCCTGAAAGAACATGAGAAGAGTCCTGCACCTGCCCTATTTGCTCGCTTGAGAGAGGTCTGGACCTGGTACAAGGCTGGGGGAGGAGCACAAGAGGAGCCCAGTGGACTACCTAGTTTAAGGATGTGGAGCTGAGGGTAAGGTGAGAACAAGACAGCCAGAGCTTGCAGAGCAGAATAGTGGAGGGCGAGAGCTGCACAGAGAGGACGCTGGAGTCCTGCAGGGTGTCCTCTTCAAGCATTTCGCAAAGTACTGATCAGCAAATGAGTGTCATGAAACTACTCAAGGCTGGAGAAAGATAATCAGAATAGATTAGAGGTAACAGTACCTGGTGGTCACCTAGGGAGGGGCCTACTGCCTGCTTCCACAAGCTAGACTGAAAATTCTCATAATTCACTGGATAGTGCTGGATGATAAGTTACTACAGTCATTTCTGACTCTTTGCAACTCTGTGGACTGTAGCCCATCAGGCTCCTCTGTCTGTGGGATTCTCCAGACAAGAATACTGGAGTGGGTCGCCGTGTCCTCTTCCAGGGGATCTTCGCAACAGAGGGATTCAACTCGCATCTCTTATGTCTCCTGCATTGGCAGGATGGTTTTTTACTACTAGTGGCAGCTGGGAAGCCCCAGAGAAGTACTGAATGGAGTACACTAAAAGGTCTTGCCTCCGAAGTGTAGAATAATTAGCCTCATATCAAATGCAGCATTGGCCTCCCCTAAAAATCTTAACAGCAAGACTCGAAGTGGTATAATTGTGTGTAAGTATCTTAACTGTCTCCCAGAAAAAAATCAGAAATATTTCAAGGACTACAAAAATATTGCATATCAAAAGGTAAAATCAGCAATGACTGATATTCAAACAAGATTATGATGATGACTGAAAACAGTAAAATCTAACTCAAAATGAAGAGGAAGGAAGTCACTTGATATCAAAACAAAACTGACAGATATGCTAGAAAATAGGAAATTAAAACAGTTACTGTAATTGTATTCATGTAAAGAGTTAACTAGAAATATGAACTGGACTGGAAAAAGTCTGTTTTCATTCCAATTCCACTGCCTTATGACCCAGCAATCCTCCTGCTGGGCATACACACCGAGGAAACCAGAATTGAAAGAGACACATGTACCCCAATGTTCATTGCAGCACTGTTTATAATAGCCAGGACATGGAAGCAACCTAGATGTCCATCAGCAGATGAATGGATAAGAAAGTTGTGGTACATATACACAATGGAGTATTACTCAGCCCTTAAAAAGAATAAATTTGAATCAATTCTAATGAGATGGATGAAACTGGAGCCGATTATACAGAGTGAAGTAAGCCAGAAAGAAAAACACCAATACAGAATACTGACACATATATATGGAATTTAGAAAGATAGTAATGATGACCCTCTATGTGAGACAACAAAAGAGACACAGAGGTACAGAACGGACTTTTGGACTCTGAGGGAGAAGGAGAGGGTGGGATGATTTGGGAGAATGGCATTGAAATATGTATACTATCATGTTAGAAACGAAGCGCCAGTCTATGTTCAATACAGGATACAGGATGCTTGGGGCTGGTGCACGGGATGATCCAAGGAGATGATATGGGGTGGGAGGTGAGAGGGGCTTTGGCATTGGGAGATCGTGTACACCTGTGGCTGATTCATGTCAATGTATGGCAAAACAAATACAGTACTGTAATGTAGAATAGAGTATTTAAAAAATAAAAAATAAAATAAAATAAAAAAAAACAAAGGAAGGAAATGCCAAAGAATGTTTAACCTACTCCACAAGTGCACTCATCTCGCATGCTAGCAAGCTAATGCTCAAAATTCTGCAAGCTAGGCTTCAACAGTACATGAACCAAGAACTTCTAGATGTTCAAGTTGGATTTAGAGAAGGCAGAGGAACCAGTGATCAAATTGCCAACATCATTGGATCATAGAAAAAGTAAGGGAATTCCAGAAAAACATCTACTTCTACTTTATTGACCACATCAAAGCCTTTGACTGAGTGGATCACAACAAACTGTGGAAAATTCTTCAAGAGATGGGAATACCAGACCACCTTATCTGCCTCCTGGAGAAATCTGTATGTAGGTCAAGAAGCAACAGTTAGAACTGGACATGGAACAACAGACTGGTTCCAAATTGGGAAAGGAGTATATATGCAGAGTACATCATGCAAAATGTGGGGCTGGATGAAGCACAAGCTGGAATCAAGATTGCTGGGAGAAATATCAATAACCTCAGATATGCAGCTGACTCCATGCTTATGGCAGAAACTGAAGAGGAACTAAAGAGCCTCTTGATGAAAGTGAAAGAGGAGAGTAAACATGCTGGCTTAAAATTCAGCATCCAAAAACAAAGATCACAGCAACCGGTCCCATCACTTCATGGCAAACAGGTGGAGAAGCAATGGAAACAGTGACAGACTTTATTTTCTTGGACTCCAAAATCATGGCACATGGTGACTGCAGCCATGAAATTAAAGATGCTTGTTCCTTGAAAGAAAAGTTATGACCAACCTAGACAGCATATTAAAAACAGAAACATTACTTGGACAACAAAGGTCCATATAATGAAAGCTATGGTTTTTCCAGTGGTCATGTATGGATGTGACAGTTAGACCACAGAGAAAGCTGAGCTCTGAAGAATTGATGCTTTTGAACTGTGGTGTTGGAGAAGACTCTTGAGAGTCCCTTGGACTGCAAGGAGATCCAACCTGTCAATCCTAAAGGAAATCAGTCCTGAATATTTCCTGGAAGGACTGATGCTGAAGCTGAAACTCCAACACTTTGTCCACCTGATACAAAGAGTTGACTCATTGGAAAAGACCCTGATGCTGGGAAAGATTGGGTGCTGGGAGGAGAAGGGGGACAACAGAGGATGAGATGGTTGGATGGCATCACCAACTTGATGGACATGCATTTGAGCAAGCTCAGGGAGTTGGGATTGACAGGAAAGACTGGCGTGCTACAGTCCATGTGGTTGCAAAGAGTTAGACATGACTGAGTGACTGAACTGGGAAACATGAAAAAAGTTTATATAAACTAACTATATATTATAGATAGCTAGAACATATAGTATTGGAGAAGGCAATGGCACCCCACTCCAGTACTCTTGCCTGGAAAATCCCATGGATGGAGGAGCCTGGTGGGCTGCAATTCATGGGGTCACTAAGAGTCGGGTACAACTGAGCGACTTCACTTTCACTTTTCACTTTGATGCATTGGAGAAGGAAACGGCAACCCACCCCAGTGTTCTTGCCTGGAGAATCTCAGAGACAGGGGAGCCTGGTGGACTGCCGTCTATGGGTTCACACAGAGTCGGACACAACTGAAGTGACTTAGCAGCAGAACATATAGTATAATATCATATATGCTATACATAAATGTGCCTGTGTGTGTATGTATGTCCAAATCAAACTAAGAGAGATAAAAACCATAATGTATAAGGTGGCAAATATACTGCATGAGGCTGCTAGCATATTAGATGTTGCAAAGTGTAAGATTACTGAGCTTTAAGACTAAAAATAGAAAGAATCAAAACTATAAATAAAAATTAAAAAAGAATCAAACTATACAAGAAAATCAAGTCATCTACTATATGTGCAATTGGAGTCCCTGAATAAGAAGCAGGACTATAGGAAGAAAAAACGGAATCTTATCCAAAATTATTCCAAAGGCATTGAAAAGAAGAAGCTCACAGGTATGAGCCATGAAGACAAAAACAGGAGGGCACATCATAATCAAATATCCTTCAAATAGTGATAAAGTAAAAAGTAGCAGAAGGATAAAACAGACATGTTACATGCAGAGGAACAAAGATAAGAATGTCAGCAGATATCTTTTGTGAAACAGTGCAAGTGAAAAGACAGTGAGGTAACAGCTTTAAAAGCATGGCAAGAAATAAAAAAAAACTGTCAATGTAGGATTTTATACACAGCAAAAGTAAATTTCAAAGATGAAGTAAAATAAAGACCTTTCAGTTATATAAAAGTTGAAAGAAATCACAACTAGCCTTTTTAGCACTACATGAAATTTTAAAGAGAGTCCTTCAGGCAGAAGGAAAATGATAACAGATGAAAATATGGGTCACACAAAAGAACAAAAGAATACTGGAAATGGTGTCAGCACTGCAAACACATGATTATTATTTTCAGTAAAAATTTTTAATTCTTATTTTTAGATTATTGTCTTATTATTTAAATAGTTTAAAATGATTTTGACTGTTTATTTAAAAAACAATGTATTTAAAGGTTTAAAACACTTTAAAATAAAATGTATAACAATGACACAGAGACCAAAACACTTTGAAATAAAATGTATAAGAATAACACAAAGACCAACAGGGAAGGAAGTGAAGTGTCTTAGGCTAAGGTTCTTATATGTGAAGTAGTATGATAGCACTTGACAGTAGCCTACAATAATTTAAAGCTGAATACTACGAACACAAAAGCAACCAGTAGAACAACAAAATGAAGATTTATAACTAATAAGGAATCAAAATAAAATGCAATCTCACAAAATACTTATTGCAAAAATGAACATAAAAAAAGTAGACAGAGAACAAAAAATACCTGGGACAAGTAGAAACGAAACAGCAAGATGACACACGTTAGCCACACCAATAATCACACTGAGTGTGAATGGTCTAGGCTTCCAGAAGTCGAGGCACAATAAAACTGCACTTCAAAAATGATAGTGATATAGAGATAATTTCAGATAAACCAAAACAGACTCATAGCAAGCAGACTGGCACTACCAGAAACAATGAAGCACGTTGTTAAGGAAGGAGAAAGAAAACAGATCCAGTGAAAGAAATGAAGCCCATTGCCAACAGCAGATATAGGTGAAAAATACAGAAACTACATGGATTATCTCTTTTTATTCTCTTCTTTAAAACACTGCTGCTGCTGCTGCTGCTGCTGCTGCTGTGTCCTTTCAGTCGTGTCCGACTCTGTGCGACCCCATAGACGGCAGCCCACCAGGCTCCGCCGTCCCTGGGATTCTCCAGGCAAGAACACTCGAGTGGGTTGCCATTTCCTTCTCCAATGCATGAAAGTGAAAAGTGAAAGGGAAGTCGCTTAGTCGTGTCCGACTCTTAGCGACCCTATGGACTGCAGCCTACCAGGCCCCTCCGTCCATGGGATTTTCCAGGCAAGAGTACTGGAGTGGGTTGCCATTGCCTTCTCTGTCTTTAAAATACAAATAACTTTAAATCAAAAATTACATCACCATTATTATTTTGAAGTAGTCTGTGAAAAATGGAGCAATGTTGATCTAGTAAAACAGTACCATAGTAGACTGAAAAAGTAAAGGTGCATATTGTAATCTCTATAACAACTACAAAAAAGAAGAAAAAAAACCTAATAGAATAAAAGTATTTGATTAACCCCAAAGAAGAAATCAATAAAAGGAAAAGACAAATTTTAGAAAGCCAAAAGATCAGACAAATAGGAAAGAAACTGAAAATGGTGAACCCAAATCCAACCAAATAAATATTTGTTTTAGATCCACACACACACAGATGAATATATATTAATATATACAAAATCATGCAACTAAAGGCACATGTTATTAGATCAGATAAAAAGCAAGGCTAAATTATATGTTATATTCTGAGGGCCACACTATAAATACCACAGCACAAGTAATTTAGAATAGGAAAAGATATAATTTCTACACATGACTGTTAAGAAACCTGGAATACTTTTTCAGCTTAATTAAGGGATAATTAGCAAATATAGTTGCAATATATTTAAAGAGTACAACATGATACTTTGAAATATGCATACATTGGTAAAGGTTAGAATGGTTATATCAGAAAAAAAATAGGCTTCAAGAGAAGAAAAATTAGCAAAGATAAAAAAGGCATCTCCTAAAAGAGTCAGCTCATCAGGAAAAAATAGCAATCCTAAATACTTAAAGTTCTAATAGCAAAGCTTCAAAATATATCAAACAAATTCAGAGATTTTAACATCCCTATTTCAGTAACTGATAAAGTCACTAGACAGAAAAAAATAAGAATATAGAAGACCTCAGTAAGTCTCATTGACATTTATTGAAATGACACCCAACTGCAGCATACATAGTTTATGCAAGTGCACATGAAATGTTGATCAAGATAAAGCAAATGTGGGTTCATTAAACAATCTCTAAAAAGTTCAGAAGACTGAAATCTTACTGAATATATTCTCTAACCACTCAGAATTAAACTAGAAATCAAATAACACTAAGATATCTAGAAAAATTAAATGCATTAGAAAATTACACCACTTCCAAAAGCCCATGAATTAAAGAAATTACAAGGAAAATATGAAATATTGTGAACTGAATGATAACAAAAATACAACACATTTAAAACTGGGGAAAATCAGCTACAACGATGCCTGGGAAAAAATAGTATGGCTGTAGTGCTCTTGCTTTTTTAAAAAAGAAAACTTTAAAACCAATGACCTAACTTTCCATTATAAGAAACTAGTAAAAGATCAGCAGATAGATATTTACACTATATCTGGTCCTGCCCACAGGGCTGGAGTATGTGGGTAGGGTCAGTGACAACTTCAGAGCATCTCAAAGACTCTACTAAAATAGAAGGAATATTTCTTAACATAACCTGAAGCAGAATAGCCAAATGCAAATTTTTGATACTGAAAACAAGAGGAAACAAAAATATGATTCTATTCATCAAAACCAAAGAAAGAGTGAAGGGCAAAGGCTGGAGGAATAATTGGGAAATAAAGACCTAGAAGAACAGAAAGCAGGTAAGCATGGAGGGTAAGGCACGAACAGGAGGAGAGAGGCCCAGGAATGAATGACATACTCATACTTGAACAGTACGTTGATGCTGAAACACCGTTTAACCTTGAGCCTTGAGTTTCAGGTTATATGTCAACCTTGTTTAACAACCTCCAGCTCCAAATAAACATACATTTCACATAATTGAAAACTTCAGGGGTTCTAAGCTATGGAATTCAAGTAATCAAACAGTATCATCAGGATTTAGACTACCTCTCATCACTCTGTTCATCATACAAGCTTCATGCTAAACCAGAGCCTCTCCAGCTGTTCTAGATCCATCAAAAAGAGTGGTTCTTTAATCAATGGAATTGTCAAAAATCAAGGATTTGAGCTTCATTGATCTCAATTTGGTCATTTGCTGAGTCCATAAGTGGCCTCAGCAGTCAAGGACTGAATCAATGTGGCAATGTCAGGATCACCAGTTCATCCCTGGAGCAAAATACAAACTCAACCTTCACCTGAGGCATATCCAGAACTGAGAATTGAATTTCAAATCGGTCAAGGTTGTATGTGGCAACTCCAGCATATTTGAGATGAACCTACTGGCTCATGAATCCAGGTGACTTTGGACAGTCTACAACTTTTCCTTAGAAGTGTTTCTCAGTCTAAAGGGTATCTTCAATTATCTATTCTCCATTTAGTACCAGGTCAAACTTCCAGCTATATGCATCTATTGTTGTCCACAAGGTAAAGAAAGATATCGGTGTCACTCTATGAACTAAGCATAGAAGATTCCCCTGAGGATTTGGGCAACATGGCAGAGTACACTTCATACTAGTAAGAAGGACATAATGTGTTCTAATAATTCTTTGGGAATCATTTCATTCCATCATTATCACTGTCTTGTCCATCATGATCACCACTCACTGCTATCTTGTTTAGTAACCCACAAGTTGTTAACTACTGAATGCTTCTGTCAATCTTATCCAAGGCAAATATTTGGAGCTGAATCCCAACCAACCATTCTCCCAGCTTCCTGTGCCAGTTATTCATTCACTTGCTGTCAGTTCAGTACTTATCTTTCCTCTGTCGCCTGCTGAGAGTAGTGTTGTTCCTCAGACCTTTTTGCCAACTAGCTTTCAGCTATGTGTGGCTGATTAGACGCTCTGGTGAGGACACAGGAGTGAGGGAAGATGCGGGAAGCAGGTATTATCCTCTCTACCTTTAGAAGCATCTCTGACCATGGCTATGCTTTTCCAGCCCCAGCAGTAAGAATGACTCCCTATAAGGCTAATATCAAGGTCACTCCCACTTATCCCAATTGCTTATTAAGCTCTTCTAACACTTTGGCAAGTAATATACTCTATTAAACTAACTCCACTGAATTACCTGCTGAGGTTTTTGTTTTCCTGCTAGACGGTGAGTGAGACATCAACGTTCATTCCCTTCTGGTAGAAGAACTTTGATTGTTTATGTAAAGGTGTGTAGGTGCTCAGTTGCTTAGTCATGTCTGACCCTAGGGACTGTACCCCCAGGCCCCTCTGTAGCAATACCTTAATCTCAGAAAAAAGAAGGCAAAGTCCCAGTCCCAAGGGTGGAACCACTCTTGGTCTAATAAGAGGTCTTCAAAGCTAGTGGCATTAACCAGCAGGGAACATATTAGAAATGAAAGTGATCAGGACCCACCTGGTGACTTAGTGGTAAAAATTCTGCCTGCTAATGCAGAAGATGAGGGTTTGACCCTGGGTCAAGAGGATCCCCTGGGGAAGGAAATGGTAACCCACACCAGTTCCATGGACTGGAGAATTCCATGGACAGAAGAGCCTGGCAAGCTACACTACTCAGGATCTCAAAAGAGATACGACTTAGCCACTAAACAACAACCCCATTATACCGAATCAGATATTCTGGGCTTAGAGTCCAACAATTTGTATTTGAACAAACTCTCCAGAATCATGCTAAGGGCTATACTTTGAGAATCACAGGTCTCTGAGCATAATGCTACCCTGTCTTATTACTAGTGGTTTGTCTAGATATGGGCAATGTGACTAAGTTCTCACTAATAAAAAGTAAGGAGATGTCTTCTGGGGCTGCAAGTGAGAATGGGGTTGCCTCTCATAATGAAATGACAGAATTCCTGGCATATACATTCCATTTGGCAAGCTAAATGGAGGACTTTGGTGAAGGAAGTGCACCCATCTCAATACCACAGGAGACAATCCAATAAAATTGCAGACACACCAAACAAGCCTCCTTAACCAATCCTAAAACTATTATAAGATTTAACTCAGAATTTTATTAATAAATCACAATTACTTGAGTTTTCTGTTACTTGCAGCCACAAGTAACAACTAATTCAATAGAATATTTTTGTCTCTCTTTATAAGAAAGATAAGAAAGCCAATTTGGGAAGAAAGCAAATAATTTCTATAGGGCAATCTAGTTAGTGCATGGTATGGTAAGATTTTGTTTTTCTGATTTAAAAACTTCAGTAGGCTAATCTACCTTTCAATAGGTCACACTGTCACTCTTACCAAAATGCAGGTCTGCCCGACATGACCAGGGAACTGAAAAGGCTATGTTTTACATTTTCCCTTTATACCATTCATTATACCTAATTTTGAGTATGGCTGTAAGAATCCTTGATTAAGACCATAGTGAAACCTTCCTGAAAAATTCTTTGTTTTCTTGCTTAAAATGTACAATGCAGGTTGGTTTTAATTTATTCCTGTAAGATGTTAAACATATTCCTTTCAGGATAGGTCATGTGTTTTTCCATGAGTATTTCAACAGCCTGCATTATTCATAGAGGAGGTATTTATGTAGTTATGATAAATAAGATAATTTACTTCAAAATAAAATGAGAAGCTTTAGACCTCAATAAACATTGAAAAGTTTAAGTAACTCAGTCCTTTAGAAAATTTCACTGTATTTCTGTCACCATCTGATTATACTCCCCCAAAAAAAAAAATAGATTATGCTGTTGCAGACAGGCAACCATCATAATGAAAAAGCTATTTTGGAAAAAAAGAATAAAAGCCTGTATTTGTCAAATTCACAAATTTTTGTCACTGGTGTTTCTGAAAAGGGAAAAAGAAAAGCATCTTTTTTTTCCCCTCTCTTCTGTGAGCTGGAGAAGAAATTCAGAAGAGAAAATTCAAGCACAGTCTGTAAAGGCTAGAAGAACCTGGGTTTAATATTTCAAAAGAACACTTAGGCTGCTTAGTCTGACTATAGCGCCATGGTATCCTGAATGCATTTGGTTTGAGAATATCTTTGCTGGACTGAAGCTGTTCACAAAGAATCCAGAGCCAGAGCTGACCTCATGAGTCAGACTGAAAATCTATGATTTGGAAAGTTCAGAGCCAGGACCAAGTAACTACAGGTGGATACAAAGGAAACGAGTCATCTCTCTTGGAACAACCTTCAACTCAAGAATCCACATAGGGATCCAGAGAAGACAGCTTCCTGATAGAGCAGATAACATGGGTGAATATCACTCAGAAATGGATTAGAGGATAGCAACATTGCCTGTGGTCATTCATCATCTGTCCATTTTCAGTGACTTTAGAGAAACAATAGCTCTTTCCAGTTGTATGGGTTCAGTTCAGTTCAGTTCAGTTGCTCAATCGTGTCTAACTCTTTGTGACCCCATGAATCGCAGCATGCCAGGCCTCCTATTCATCACCATCTCTCAGAGTTCACTCAGACTCACATCCATCGAGTCCATGATGCCATCCAGCCATCTCATCCTCAGTTGTCCCCTTCTCCTCCTGCCCCCAATCCCTCCCAGCATCAGAGTCTTTTCCAATGAGTCAACTCTTTGCACAAGGTGGCCAAAATACTGGAGTTTCAGCTTTAGCATCATTCCTTCCAAGGAAATCCCAGGGTTGCTCTCCTTTAGAATGGACTGGTTAGATCTCCTTGCATAGGTTAGCTATGGTAATATTGGTAATGGCTATGTTTGCCTTGATACACGGAATAAAGCAGGGCAAAGGCTAATAGAGTTTTGCCAAGAGAATGCACTGGCAATAGCAAACACTCTCTTCGAACAACACAAGAGAAGACTCTGCACATGGACATCACCAGATGGTCAACATCAAAATCAGATTGATTATATTCTTTGCAGCCAAAGATGGAGAAGCTCTATACAGTCAGCAAAAACAAGACCTGGAGCTGACTGTGGCTCAGATCATGAACTCCTTATTGCCAAATTCAGACTGAAATTGAAGAAAGTGGGGAAAACCACTAGACCATTCAGGTATGACCTAAATCAAATTCCTTATGATTATACAGTGGAAGTGAGAAATAGATTTAAGGGACTAGATCTGATAGGTGCCTGATGAACTATGGAATAAAGTTCATGACATTTTACAGGAGACAGAGATCAAGACCATTCACATGGAAAAGAAATGCAAAAAAGCAAAATGGCTGTCTGAGGAGGCCTTACAAATAGCTCTGAAAAGAAGAGAAGCGAAAAGCAAAGGAGAAAAGGAAAGATATAAGCATCTGAATGCAGAGTTCCAAAGAATAGCAAGAAGAGATAAGAAAGCCTTCCTCAGTGATCAATGGAAAGAAATAGAGGAAAACAATAGAATGGGAAAGACTAGAGATCTTTTCAAGAAAATTAGAGACACCGAGGAAACATTTCATGAAAAGATGGGCTCAATAAAGGACAGAAATGGTACAGAATCTAACAGAAGCAGAAGATATTAAGAAGAGGTGGCAAGAATACATGGAAGACTGTACAAAAAAGATCTTCATGACCAAGATAATCATGATGATGTGACCACTCACCTAAAGCCAGACATCCTGGAATGTGAAGTCAAGTGGGCCTTAGAAAGTACCACTACAAACAAAGCTAGTGGAGGTGATGGAATTCCAGTTGAGCTATTTCAAATTCTGAAAATGATGCTGTGAAAGTGCTGCACTCAGTATGCCAGCAAATTTGGAAAACTCAGCAGTAGCCACAGGACTGGAAAAGGTCAGTTTTCATTCCAGTCCCAAAGAAAGGCAATGTCAAAGAATGCTCAAACTACCACACAATTGCTCTCCTCTCACATGCTAGTAAAGTAATGCTCAAAATTTTCCAAGCCAGGCTTCAGCAATATGTGAGCCATGAACTTCCAGATGTTCAAACTGGCTTTAGAAAAGGCAGAGGAACCAGAGATCAAATTGCCAACATTTGCTGGATCATGGAAAAAGCAAGAGAGTTCCAGAAAAACATCTATTTCTTCTTTGTTGACTATCTGAAAGGCTTTGACTGTGTGGATCACAATAAACTGTGGAAAACTGTGAAAGAGATGGGAATACCAGACCACCTGACCTGCCTTTTAAGAGATCTATATGCAGGTCAGGAAGTCACAGTTAGAACTGGATGTGGAACAACAGACTGGTTTCACATAGGAAAAGGAGTACATCAAGGGTGCATATTGTCACCCTGCTTATTTAATTTATATGCAGAGTACATCAAGAGAAATGCTGGGCTGGAAAAAGCACAAGCTAGAATCAAGACTGCCGGGAGAAATATCAATAACCTCAGACATGACACCACCCTTGTGGCAGAAAGTGAAGAGGAACTAAAGAGCCTCTTGATGAAAGTGAAAGAGGAGAGTGAAAAAGTTGGCTTAAAGCTCAACATTCAGAAAAAGAAGATCATGGCATCTGGTCCCATCACTTCATGGGAAATAGATGGGGAAATAGTGTCAGACTTTATTTTGGGGGCTCCAAAATCACTGCAGATGGTGACTGCAGCCATGAAATTAAAAGACGCTTACCTCTTAGAAGGAAAGTTATGACCAACCTATATAACATATTGAAAAGCAGAGACATTATTTTCCCAACAAATGTCTGTCTAGTCAAGCTATGGTGTTCCCTGTCGTCATGTATGGATGTGAGAGTTGGACTGTGAAGAAAGCTGAGTGCTAAAGAATTGATGCTTTTGAACTGTGGTGTTGGAGAAGACTATTGAGAGTCCCTTGGACTGCAAGGAGATCCAACCAGTCCATCCTATAGGAGACCAGTCCTGGGAGTTCATTGGAAGGACAGATGCTAAAGCTGAAACTCCAATACTTTGGCCACCTCATGTGAAGAGTTGACTCATTGGGAAAGGCCCTGATGCTGGGAGGGATTGGGGGCAGGAGGAGAAGGGGACGACAGAGGATGAGATAACTGGGTGGCATCTCCGACTCGATGGACATGAATTTGAGTGAACTCCAGGAGTTGGTGATGGACAGGGTGGCCTGGTGTGCTGCAATTCATGGGGTCACCAAGAGTCAGACACGACTGAGTGCCTGAACTGAACGGAAATTTGTCTAAAATCTACATGCTCAAAAATCCCTATACCCAAGAGAACAGAGGAAGGGAATTTTTATATGCTACCATGTTCAATGTCAAACATTCCAAAGATTAAGTATCCAGACAGACAAAACAAGTGAACGATGTAGCCCAGTTAACTGGAGCGAGTACATCCCCTGCCTGTGGGGAGTAGCTATTACTTAGCTCCAGCCATGGTGGAGTCCCAGTGAAGACCATCCTTCACTCAGTAGAAGGTACTCTAGTTAAGTCTGTCTGTAAAGTTAGGTTGTTTTTTTTTTTTTTTTTTAAACACCAGTTAGGCCCAATACTGGACAGGGGATGGGAAATATGTTTTCATTGAATTCAAGCTCTCAGTTTGCAAACTCTGAGTCCGTTGACCATCTATTTATACATAGGGAAATAGAGGCCCAATGAGAGAAGTAATTTATTTAAAGTCTTCTCGTTGGTTGGACAAATACCTAACAACATCAATCCATATGTCTATGCCTCCCAAACCATTTATCATCTGTCATGCGCCCAAAGACTAGATGATCAAATACAAAGAAGGAAGAGAATGAACATTTCTTCCATGTCTACTAAATGCCCAGGCACTATAGTTTAGTCTGCATAGCAACCCTGAAAAGCATGACTTACTCTCACCCAGTTTACAAGTAAGAAAAGCAAAAAGTATGTGCCATGTTCCCAAGGCTGCAGAATACAACATGATAGAGCTGAGATTCAAGTACAGGTCTGTCTAATACCAAATACTCTGTTTTTCCTACTATGCAATGTTGCCTCTTTCTTCAATCTTCTTCTGTGAAATCATAAATATCCCCCATAGCCTCCTCCCTGGAGGACTTCAGAGTCTGTTGAGGGAGTCAGACATAGAAACAACCACCTCTCTGGGGAAATTCAGGGTCAGCTACACAGATGAACTCTAGCATTTCTGGAGGGCACACCCAGAGCCAGGTGTTCAGAGAGCTCAGCTCGGCAGCGCTTCTCTTGCTTCTGCCCAGCCTGCAGTGAACCAAAGTGGAGAGGTGAAGTCTCTAGAGGATGCTCTGGCTTCACCCTCAAACTCAGATCAGGGAGCTACTAACATAGTCTTTTTGATGCAAAATGTGCTCCCTTGCAAGCCTGACAATACTGATACCTCAGGGAAGGTTCATCACTGAATCATATGCAATGTGCTACCACACTCAATATACTGTTTGACCCTCACAACCCCAGTGAATTGGGCACATTAAGGTTCAGGTTTTCCTGATGAAACTGAGACTCAGAAACTATTCCAGGTGGAAAAGCCCCACTGAAGGCTTCCGCCTTCTGGGTCTGTATTCTCTGTAGCTTAATAGGTTAAATATTCAGGCACTTGGGGATAGAAAGGAGGTTAGTGGCAGGAATCAAGAGGAAGTTGCCCCCAAAGACAATTAACAGGCTGTAATGGGATCTGATTCCTGTTCATGACTTTTCTACTGGCTCCCTCTTCATTCACCAAACTTTCACTTTTCTTAAGTCTTTTCTGTTTCAGTAACTTTTATTAAGCTAGTCCTACTTGTCCCCTGGCTTGTACCAAAGACAGCAAATTTCAAAAAGAAGTAGAAATACAGCAGGCACAGAAGTTCACAGATATTTTTACACTGAAGGCCACATGGAGGTCAGTACTGGGAAAATGATGCAAATATCTAAAGCATCATTAAAAACAAGCAGGAAAGAGGATATATCAAACAATTTGTGTTAACACAAGATTGTCAAGGGACAAGTCAAGTCACCCTTCAGAATGCTTCACCATTTTCTGGTGCTTTTCCCTCAGTCCTGCTAAGAAGTTTCCGTCTAGGAAGAATTCTATCTTCCACTGTTATTGACACAAGCATTAGCATTACTTTTATCACCTAACTCCTGGATTCTTAATCAAAGGAACAAATGCATCAAAAACAGTCATCAACCAAATGGGACAAGACTGAACACTGCAAAAAGAATAGCTTCCCAATTCCTAAGGCAGGCTTTCCGGTCACCAAGAAAAGTGCATAGGTACCTGTGCCAGCTCTGTTCCTGAGGTTTTAGAACAGATGACCTACACAGTCAGCCCTGGGACCCGAAGCAATGCACACACATCGCAGTTTGTTTGGCACAAACAGAAGTCCATTTAACAACTGAGCCAGGGGCCCATATTAAGACTCTGGGGGTTTCACGTACAAATTTTAGATGATGGGCATCTCTGAAAAATTTAATCTGGCCAACCCTGGACCCAAGCTTCCACATGACAGCAATTGGTGAGAGATGGGCAGTGGTTGCCACCTTTAAATAGTGCACGAACTCTCCACTGCAGAGTAGCCCACACCTGGTTCTTCTCATGCTGGACAGATATAGACACCTGAGTTTGTGACACCTGCCAGAAGAGGTTGCCCTC
This sequence comes from Nanger dama, assembly GCA_917880005.1. Classification (NCBI taxonomy): domain Eukaryota; kingdom Metazoa; phylum Chordata; class Mammalia; order Artiodactyla; family Bovidae; genus Nanger; species Nanger dama. The sequence continues at coordinate 3,846,134 of CAKJTW010000085.1, read as the reverse complement.
GTGCTAAGGGTACCACAATCTCTAAACTGGGTAGTGCATCTCATACATATTTTTTAGTATGCAACACTATATCAGCATTTCACATATCAAACATACACCAATATGTGGCAGAAACCAACACAATATTACAAAGCAGTTATCCTCCAATTTAAAAATTTTTAAAAATTGTAAGGCAATACTTAAATCAATAAATTAAAGTATAATATTAATGACATTGTTATTCATTTCACAAAAATGTTTGTCTTCTCCAATGTATTATTTTTTAGTATTGGCAAAATGATGGAATATGTCTGCTGATTCTGATACTCTTGCATTTGAATTTTATTTGTTTTTGACTGTGCTGGGTGTTCATTGCTGCATGCGGGCTTTCCTTAGCTGTGGTGAGCAAGGGCTACTCTCTTGTTGTGGTGCGTGGGCTTCTCATTTTGGGGCACAGTCTCTAGAGTGCAGCGGCTTCAGGAGTTGTAGCAAACAGGCTCAGTAGCTGTGGCGCAGGCCCAGCTGCCCTGCCGCATGTGGGATCTTCCAGGATCAGGGACTGAACCATGTTCCCTCATTGGCAGGTGGACTCCCAACCCCTGGACTGCCAGGGAAGTCCTGAGAGTTTCACTTTTAATCTCGCACTATTTTCTATGCTAACTAAATGACATCACCAGGTATTTGCAATTAAATAATTTATAATTAAAGATCAGTAAAATTTTATGTCTATATTTTTATAACAACAGATACAAATAGGAATTTGAATATTTTGATAAGAATGGCTTGATGTCGCTGTCCTGGTGTCCTGGGGCACACGCCAAGTGCTGAAGGCAGGAGTGGATGTCCCATCACCATTCTTAAATGCTCCCCACAGATGACCTAAACAGAGTGGCTCAGACTCTAAGCCACAGGTTCTAGAGTCAACCAGAACCTGCTTGAACTCTGCCTCTGCCCTATTCTGGTTATGGAACCAGGTATTATCTGTTTCTGTCCATGGGACTGAAATGGAGAAAATGTTGACTATATATCATTGTGATATTTAAATGAGATAAAGTCTGCAAATTGTTCATCTCAGAAATCAAAGTCCATGCTCAATAGCAGGTAACTCCTGTTTCCTTAAATCTTATTGTTTTCACTCTGTTTAGTATGTTTAAACCCACTCCACTGTTCTTGCCTGGAGAATCCCAGGGATGGGGGAGCCTGGTGGGCTTCCGTCTATGGGGTCACAGAGAGTTGGGCACGACTGAAGCAACTTAGTAGCAGTATGTTTGAAAACATGATTCTCTCTGATGGACCGAGAGTCAGAGGTATTGCTTTGAGAAACTTTCCAGTTTAAAAAATTGTGTTTCCTTACTTCGCCCTTTTCCTAGCTTCTGCAATCTGTATATAAAAATATAATGTTTTTAAATAGAAAAATATACCTTCTTCAGTGGAACAGCAGAGAATTGGGTCATCATAATATGGCAAAAGTATTTTTCCCAGATATCTAGTTACCAATGCCTACTCCCACACACATATACACATGTTCACTAAGGAATGACTTTTGGGGGAAAAAAGAGAAAACTCTTATTAATAATTACAAAAAGGCCACATTTGACTTCACTTCCCATTATTCAAGTATTATTTCATAAGCATTAATTTTTCTGTGGTATTGGCTACAATTCATTGAGTAAAATGTTGACAGAAGAAAGAGGATTACAATTCAGAACCTAATTGAACAGAAAGGACAGAACAGTTGGCTTTGGCAAGTACCTCCTCTGAAGCAGCTACAGCGGGCCTGCCTGAGGTCCCAGACTATAATTAAACGTGGCCTGAATGCTTGAGAATACACTGAGATTCCAATCATTTTGAATTCTCTTTTTCTTGTTTTTGAGACTGTTTTTTTAAAAAATTTAACTGGAGGATAATGCCTTACAGTGCTGTGTTGGTTTCTGCTGTCCATCAACATGAATCAGCTGTAAGTATACATATATCCCTCCTTCTGGAGCCTCCCCCCACCTCACTCTCCCCATATCCCATCCCCATGGTCATCGCAGAGCACCAAACAGCTTGAGCTCCCTGCATTGCACAGCAGCTGCCACTAGCTAGCTATGTCACATGCCACAGCGCATATGTCAACGCTGCTCTCCAGGGTGTCCCACCTCCTTCTTCCCCCGCTGTATCCACAAGGCCATGCTCTACATCTGTGACTCTATTCCTGCCTTACAAATAGGCCCAATCCCAAAGAAAGTCAATGCCAAGGAATGCTCAGACTACTGCACAATAGCACTCATCACATACGCTAGAAAGGAATGCTCAAAATTCTCCAAGCCAGGCTTCAGCAGTAGGTGAACCGTGAACTTTCAGATGATCAAGCTGGATTTAGGAAAGGCAGAGGAACCAGAGATCAAATTGCCAACATCCGCTGAATCATCGAAAAGAAAGAGAGTTCTGGAAAAACTTCTACTTCTGCTTTATTGACTATGTGAAAGGCTTTGACTGTGTGGATCACAACAAACTGGGGAAAATTCTTCAAGAGATGGGAATACCAGACCACCTTATCTGCCTCCTGAGATATCTTTATGGAGGTCAAGAAGCAATAGTTAGAACTGGACATTGAACAATAGACTGGTTCCAAATTGGGAAAGGAGTACATCAAGGCTGTATGTTGTCATCTTGCTTATTTAACTTACTTGCAGAGGACGTCCTGCAAAACGCGGGGCTGGATAAAGCACAAGCTGGAATCATGATTGCTCGGAGAAATATCAATAACCTCATATATGCAGATGACACCACCCTTATGGCAGAAAGCAAAGAAAAACTAAAGAGCCTCTTGATGAAAGTGAAAGAGGAGAGTGAAATAGTTGACTTAAAACTTAACATTCAGAAAGAGAAGATCATGGCATCTAATAGTCCCATCACTTCATGGGAAATAGTTGGGGGAAACAGTGGAAACAGTGAGAGACTTTATTTTTCTGGACTCCAAAATCACTGCAGATGGTGACTGCAGCCATGAAATTAGAAGACACTTGTTCTTTGGAAGAAAAGTTATGACCAACCTAGACAGCATATTAAAAAGCAAAGACATTACTTTGACAACAAAAGTCCATCTAGTCAAAGCTATGGTTTTTCCAGTAGTCACGTATGGATGTGAGAATTGGACTATAAAGAAACCTGAGCACTGAAGAACTGATGCTTTTGAACTGTGGTATTGGAGAAGACTCTTGAGAGTCCCTTGGACAGCAGGAGATCCAACCAGTCAATCCTAAAGGAAGTCAGTCCTGAATAGTCATTGGAAGGACTGATGCTGAGACTGAAACTCCAATACGTTTGGCCACCTGATGCAAAGAACTGACTCATTGGAAAAGACCCTGATGCTGGGAAAATTGAAGGCGGGAGGAGAAGGGAATGACAGAGGATGAGATGATTGGATGGCATCACTGACTCTATGGACGTGAGTTTGAGTAAGCTCTGGAAGTTGGTGATGGACAGGGAGGCCTGGTGTGCTGCAGTCCATGGGGTTACAAAGAGTCAGACACAACTGAGTGAGTGAACTGACTGACTGAACACCACACAGCTACATAATGAAGAAAGTGAGGTATAAATCATGATAATCCATTTCCATCCTCATAACTAAAACTAGTCCTTCAAATCAAATCATGAAATAGCAAACACTCATTATTCTTAAAGAAAGAATTAGCCATGAATATCTCAGCTAGGAGAGCTGGCTATAAGTGACTAGATAAGAGGAGGCCAAGTCGCATGGTAAAGAGGGAGATCACGTTTGAGATGGTCAAAAAGACAATAAACACCAAGCAAGATGGAGGATGGGTGGTGAATAAGGAACTCCTGAGAGGGTTCAAGAGTTGAGTTTGGGGAGAAAACGTGTACCCACAGGTGTGTCTTTCCATATTCCAGGAATTAATACTATGTTCTGCGAGACAGGACTATGGCAGTTTGGCAGATTTGGGCAAGAACAAATATACTGCAGCTTGTTCTCACAAATTGTCACTAGATTTAACCCTCAACCTGTGCTTATTCTTCAGTCCAACCAGAGGAAGTCTGAGAAGGAAGAAAAAGACACCAAGGAAACATATTACATGCAGCTTTCCACACAATTCAAGGGCAGAAATGGGAATCTGCCCAATTCTGCTTTAAGAAGATGCTTTACACACTCTATAGAACACATTGAAATAGCATGTGGATTCTATGCTCTATTCCAGTATGGTTATTTATGGTGTTTTTTGAATACAGACACTATTTTCTGCCTCTCTGCACATTAATAAATATAGTTTCTAAAAGCATCCATTACGGCTTATGATCTATAACTGAAAACAAGATGTGATAGTCGTGTATCCACCAACAGAACAGAATCAGGTAAAGTCATTCCAGCCCACTCCTAGAGGGCTGGAGAGGTCTTGTCATTCAATACAAGTACCCAAGATGTTAATTAGGCCTCAGTCCCTAGACTTCTCAATGAGACCTCCAGTTCACAGGTTAACACTGTGTACATGCATTCACTGCCCCTCCTAACAGATCAAACACAAGGATTAATGATATAATCTGTTGTAGTAATCCTTAGAAATTCTGGAATTAATTTTAATCATGAAGGCAATGAGAATACTAATAATCTGTATTGCTCACCCATACAGAGACCTGTCATTTTTATGAAATATTATAGTCCAAAAAAGTTAAAAGGTAATGCAATAAAAGCACCAACATCCACCTTCCAGTTAAAAAGATAAATGATTACTAATACAGTTGAAGACTCCTCTGAATGCCCACCTGATTACATCTTGCCAGTATTAACCAGCATTCTAATTATAGTTTTGTCATTCCCAAGTGCTTTTCTGTGGATGAATCTCTAAACAATGTGGAGTGTTCTTTTGCATTTTTAAAATAATATAAATGGCAGAAGGCTGCACACATATTTTTGCTACATTTTTATTCACCATTGTTTTGACATTTACTAATTTGTTCAGTCTCCTTGCTACCTGTTATCCTCTCCTTGAAAGAAACATAGTTCCCTAATTTTTGCAATTGCAGTCAGTGAAGTTATGAGCATTCCTACTGGAATGTTCTTATGTTCTTGCTCAAGAGTTTCTCAAGAATGTTCCTATAAGTGAAATTATGGGGTCAGACATACACAGTGGCCCTTACCAAAGTACAAAACAATTCTCCAAAAAGCTTATAAATCGATTAAAATACATGCTTACATGCTCCAGCTCCCTGTAGCTTCATGTGTTTGTCAACATTTGGTATTGTTAGAAATTTTGTTACCATAGTGACTGTGAGATAGCATCTCATGTGATTTTATTTACATTTCCCAGATTATGACTGAAACTCATCCTTCTATATGCTTATTGATTTTTCCTGTTTCTGTAAATTATGTTTACCATTTTGTCCATTTTATGTGTTTTTCAGATAGATTTTAAGTTAGTTATATCATCTATTTATTACCTTTGCTGGTTTATACATGTCTGAAATATCTTATTTCCAGTTACATAGCTTATATTTTCACCTTTTTTGAAGGAACAGTTTCTTTGATGAACAGAAGTTAATATATGCTAATATAGAATGATTTTCAATCTTTTACTTCCCTGTGTTTTTAAGGGGTTGTTTCTATTATCTCACCATTCTATCTGAGGCTTGCTCTAGGCTTTTAGTACATACCTTGCAGTTACTAAGATCATTTTTCTCTTTTAACACAGTGAATGAATTGTATTGAAAAGTTTTTAATGTGAGATGATTAACTATTTCTCTCCTTGCATCATTTACTGTAGTGAATTACATTGAAAATGAGGTGCTGATAAAACATTCTTGAATCTCTAGGATAAAAGCAAATGATTTATGATTTTTTTCTAAAGTAATCATTTTGGGGTTGTCTTCCTTATATTTCTTCTGAAAAGAATTTTTAAAAATATAAGTGATATTAGACTATGATTTTCAATTATTAAATTGATTTTGACTAGTCTGGTAATAAGATTTATATTTTCTATATTAAATGAAATTGGAAGGTATTTCCATTTTTATTCTCTGAAATATTTTGTAAAGTTCAGTACTCTGTGTTTCCTGGATGTTCAATTGACCTCACTAAATGTCTATGCTTGAGTAGTGAGTATCTATAGGTATGCCTAGGTGAGTACAGAATTCTAATTGAAAATCTTAATTTTTGAATTTATTTTTGATCCAGCTGTTGTAAATTATATTTTCCAGCAATATATGTATCTCATTTAAGTTTTCAAACTTTAAGAAAATTTTTTTCATTTTAATAATTACTTGTATCTGTCCTTAAACCCCCTCTTTTTATTTCTTATAGTGAATATCTTATCTTGACTGTTTCCCCTTGGTTAATACCAATAGGGATTTGCTTATTTATTGGAACTTTTTAAGAAGTAACTTCAGCTTTTGATGATGCTCAAATTTTATTTCTCATTTTACCTATTTTTGCTATCATCTTTAGTATTTTCCCTTTGGTTTATTCTCTTTGCTTTATTCTGCAGTTTTTAATTTCACAAGTTGAATATTTTCATCATACTTTTAGCCTTTTTTTTTAATTCTCACAAAAGATTTGATGTAGATTAAACACCATTTAAACTGTGCTCAACAAATTAAATCCCATATTTTAACTTCTAAAACATGTTTTGAGATCAATAGTTGTATTTTCTGAAACCCTTGCACATGTTATTCTGATGTTTATTAATTTTCTGACTCCCATTCATGTCATTTAGAGATTTTGAATGAAAGATGGTGTTCAGTGGAGCTACATCTGAGAACCCAAAGAGGCTTGAGCTGGTGGTAGGTGCCTCCAGAAAGAACGAGCTTTTGTTTCTGCCCGATGTCACAAGATGATAAATCTTTAAAAAAACAAGCAAACAAGAACCTTTGTTAATTTTTAAAATTCAGATTCTCCCAGCCCACAAAATAATATAAGTGCAACTTTTTCCTGGAATATATTTTATGTAAAAGGAAGATATTCAGTGAAGAAGATAAAAATTTGTGCTTTAAAAAACTGAAGGTGAATTCTGTTCACAATGTCTCAGGTATTGAGATGGAAAAAATCTGTCAGTCCTGAGCTTGAATCCTGACTTTTCTTCCTCTACAGTGTGACCTTGAACAAGTTTCTCACATTTGTTAGAGTGTGAGCCTGATTATTGGTGACCAAAACTATGGGGAATATTATACATGGATAGAATGAAGATTAAATACACATAGTATAAGCCCATTGAAAAGAATGCCTAGATAATAATGTATGTTCAATATGTGATGTTATTAACCTTGTCTTTTCTCTTCTATTTCTGCCCTGAGCAAGACAGAATGGGAGCTCAGCAAATGAAAGGAATTCGTAGTCCATTGTCTGTCTGGCCATGAGCCTAAAACCAAGGCATCTATTCAACAAACACTTACTGACTATTCCCTCCATGCTAGGCAGTGAAGAATAGGATGGCATGGTAGGAAACATCAGAGTTAGCTAACATCTGTCTCTAGGGTTTGGGAACTTTATAGGCTCAGGTTGCTAGATGGTTTGAGATAATAATGATCACTATTCTGTGGGCTTTGCATAGCTTATCTTCTTTAATGCCTCTGTCAGCTGCCTTCAGCATTTGCCCATTTCCTGATGAGGAAATGGAAATCCCAAAGCACACATCAAAGTTATATTAAAGCCCAGTCAATTTTACTCTAAATCCTATTCCAAAGTCTTAAATAGCACCTCCTACTAAGTACAAAGTCATTATATTGTAGTATTTTCTTAAGAGCCTTGGGACCAAAGAGGCCAGAAAGTCATAAAAGGTTATCCCAAACATGATTTGAAGAGAGGGTGGGTCTGTGAGTTGTTGAGTGAATCCAGCATTACTGTGTCGCCTGGCAGCTGTGCTGTGATCCTGCAGTTGTGGATCTTCATTTCAGCCTGATTGTTAAGTGTTCTGAGAATGTCAGAATAAACTCAGGAGTTGGCAGATTATAGCCAAATTGACAGTTCTTTCAAGCATGATAATCCAACCCACTTTGGGTGTTGACCAATCATTAAAAAAAAATCATTATTTTTAGATAGTGCAACAAATTTGCAAAAGTATATTCTTAATGCATGCACCAGCATGACTTTTTAGTATTAGTTTTTAGCCCATCTTATCATATTAGATGCTTGTATTATGAAAATTTGAGATGCTGGTGGCCCTGAATAACCAGATGGTTTGGGGATTTTTGTGTATGTACTTAGGGGAAAACTCAGAATTCCAACATTTAGTCAGCCATCAATCATTTACTGAAATGCCACTTTGAGTAAGAACAACGCAAAGAAGATATATAGAGAAAAGACATGTTACCCACATCTGAGATTTCATAGTGCTGTAGAGGGAAAAGAGACAAATAGATATTTACAACAATATTTTAAATGTTGAAGTAAAGGGAATGAGTTGAGATGTTTTAGAAGAGAAGAAAGGGGTATTACTGATGGGTGGAGATGAGAATTAAAGAACTGCATAGGTGAGACGTGTGATCTACTTGAAAGGCAAGTACAATTTTGCTTGATGCAGGCAAATACACTTTTAAGAGTCACAGGCTGAGGAAATGCCATATGCAAAAAACCTGGATGCAGGAAAAAAATGCAGTGTTCAGGAAACACTGAGCTGCTCAATGTGGCTGAAGCACAGGGCTTATGGAAGAGTGAGGTGAGGAAGAGATGAGTTTCTCAGATGAGATGAGATACCTCTATAAAAGTCTTGGACATAAGTCCTGCTTGAGTTTAGAAATCATCCAAAAGCTTTTCAGTAGAAACACAACATAATCGTGTTTCTATTTTGCAAAGATAACTCTGGAGATATGGGTTAACAAATGCTGGAGGATTGTTTAGAAGCAGGAAAATCATCTGGGAGGCCTTAGAACTGTGGTGCTCAAGAAACCTCTTGTGAGTCCCTTGCACAGCAAGGAGATCAAACCAGTCAATCCTAAAGGAAATCAACCTTGAATATTCATTGGATGGACTGATGCTGAAATTCCAATACTTTGGCCACCTGATGTGAAGAGCTGACTCATTGGAAAAAACCCTGATGCTGGGAAAGATTGAAGACAAAAGAAGAAGAGGGTGACAGAGGATGAGATGGTTAAATAGCATCACTGACTCAATGAAGATGAAATTGAGCAAACTCTGGAAGATAGTGGAGCACAGAAGAGCCTGGCATGCTGTTGTCCATGGGTTGACAAGACTGAACAACTGAACCACAACAATGGAAACAGGTAGTCTTCTGATAGGATGACATCCAAAGGCCAGTATGACAAGGTAGTCTTATTTACTGAGACAACATATTGATAATTTTTTTTAGAACTCTTTTTTTAATGCAAAATATTTTAAACTCTGAAACCTATCATATTGAAATGATCAAAGCAAGAGATATCAAGGGTGACAGCCGTGGAATCTGCAGAGGAAGAGAGATTTAAGAGTGGGATCAATAGGATCTCGTGATGAGACAAGAGTGAGACACTGAGCATGACCTCAGAATCTCTGCTTCAAACTAGTGAGTGGATGAATTTAAAACAAAAAATACTCATTGAAATTAAAATTAGAGTAGTATATATCCTCTCTGGGAGCCAGGGAAAAGAGCAGAAAAAAATGACCAAACTCACATGACTGGGAGAAAAAAGGGAATAGGGAGAATGAGCAATTTAAAACCCAACTTTTCCAAAGCCTATTATAGGTACATCATGATAAGCACTCAGTTAATTAAGGCAAGAATTACAAAGGCACCCTGCAAGTTTCTTCAATTATGCACAAAAATTGGAGTCAGATGGTAGAAGATGCTGTGTAAGTAGAAGAAAGTAAACAGGCCTTGTGATCAAAAGATATAAGTTCCAATTCCTGCCCCCACTTACTCATCTTTCTGAGCTTCTGCCTCTACAGCCAAGAATACGAAATAAGAATCCCTGCATGGCGCTGATATGAGGATTGAATGAGATAATGGATGTGAGTGCACCTGTAAACTACAAAGCCCTTGACAAATATGAGGTATTATTATGACGGTATTATCACAATAAAACTTAAATGCACTTGGGAAAAAGCACCCTAGCTTCCAATTATTCTGTCAAAATATTTATTGGATACCTACATGCCAGCCTGCTGCTCTGAGCCCTGGAGAACAAATGAGGGCTCTGCTCTCACAAAGATCTCATGGAACCAGCATTCTCATGAAAGAAAGATAGTGACAAGTTATTCATGGATTCAGGATGCTTTTCACAAGAGAAAATCCCCACTGAGAATGCAGCTAAGTAGTTCCTGGATCCAGCACTAGGCAGGGATACAATTCACCCTACCCAGTGATGTCACAATATTTATTACATCAAAGTTGCATGCATGTATGCTCAGTTGCTAAGTCATGTTCGGCTCTTTGCAACCCCACGGACTGTAGCCCACCAAGCTCCACTGTTCATGGAATTTTGCTGGCAAGAATACTGAAGTGGGTTGCCATTTCCTTCTCCAGAGGATCTTCCTGACCTAGGGCTCAGACCTGCATCTTCTGCATTTGCAGGTGGATTCTTTACCACTGAACAACCTGGGAAGTCCATATCAAAGTTGGAGTCAAGGAAAAATGGAGGAGAAGAGGGCTGGAGGATCAATTGCTGGGTATCAAAAAACAGAAAGAGAAGCCAGTGTCACAATCATGAAACAGAATCCAAAATTAAGGACTAAATTGGGCAAGTAAAGTACTAGTATATGAGGACTCAGAGGAACTGAGGCAAAGTCCGAGACACTATTTGCAGGGTCTAACTGAGAATGAGGTTCCCTGGTGGCTCTGCCGTAAAGAATCCAATTGCAATGTAGGAGACACGGGTTCAGCCCCTGGGTTGGGAAGATCCCCTGGAGAAGAAAATGGCAACCTGCTCCAGTATTCTTGCCTGGGAAATCCCATGGGCAGAGGAGCCTGGTGGGCTATAGTTCATGGGGCACAAGAGTTGGAGACGACATAGGGACTGGATAACAACAACAATAAATGACTATATTTATACTCAGCTACTCAACTTGAGAAGTGACATAAATGTTATCCGTTCCCAGAGAGGCCCTTGGAAAGGATCTGGGCACACAAAAGGACTAACCCCAGCCTTGTCATCAACACATCACAGTCTGCCTGACCAGACCTTTCTGCCAACTCTCCAGACAGATATAAGCTGTCCTCTGGGCTGAATGTCAGTTCTTGGCATTGAGGCATCCCCTGTGCTGTCTAGAACAGTGCTATCTGGTAGGAATACCCTATGAGCCTTGAGTAAAATTTCCAATTTTCTGGAAGCCACATCAAAAAGGCTTTTTAAAAAGAGCTGAATTAATTTCAATAATATATATTTTACTCAGTAGAGCTAAAAATTAGTGTTCTAATATGCAATCAGCATACAATGACATATTTAGAAACACCTTAAGAAGCCAACTCTCACACTATCACATTGATAATATCTTAGCATGATTTAACAATGTAAGTAAATAGAGTTGTGCTAATATATTTTACATAGTTTCTGCTCTAAAATTTTAACCAAATTAAAAATTAAATTGCTCAGTTGCAATAGCCATATTTCAAAGGTTCAATGACCACATGTGGTTAGCGGCTACCACTTTGGACAGCACAGGTTGAGTTTAGAAAAAGTATTATAATTTTAGAGCAACTAAAAGGCCATCAGATTCAGTGTCTAGTTTGCATATGCTTAGGGTGAGAGAAGGAATCTATACCAAGTATCGTGCTTTGTACTGGCCCAGGTTGTGTCACTGTGCTTTAAAACAACCTTGCGTGTGTGCTCAGTTGCTCAGTTGTGTCTGACTCTTTGTGACCACATGGACTGTAGCCTCTCCAGGCTCATCTGCCCATGGAATTTTCCAGGCAAGAACACTGGAGCATGTTGTTATTCCCTTCTCCAGGAGATCTTCCCAACCCAGGCACTGAGCCTGTGTCTCTTACGTTGCCTGTACTGGCAGGGAGATTCTTTACCACTGTGCCATTTTAAGGAGGATTATTATTTCCATTTCACAGTGAGGAACCTGAGGCTCATACCGATAGGAGGATTTACCCAAGACACATGGACAAGTATAAAAGAACAGCACGTAAATCCAGAATTCCTGATTATTTCTGTTATGGACAAACAGAAGGTCATCCCTCAATATCTGCAGGAGAGTGGTTCTAGGATATGTGGATACCAAAATCCAATGATGCTCAAGTGTTTTATATAAAATAGCATAGTACTTGCATAAAATCTATTCACATTCTCCTGTATACTCTACATCATCTCCAGATTACCTATAATGCAATGTGAATGCTAGGTAAATATATGCTGGAATGAAGCAAATTCAAGTTTTACTTTTTAAAATTTTCTGAAATTTTTTTTGGTAATTTCAATCCAAGGTTAGTTGAATCCACAGATACAGAGCCTGCGGATATAGCAGGTCAACTGTACTTCATCATTTGATTTTTTTGTCTTCTTTTTTTCTTAATACACTGTGTCTTATGTCCTACATTTCAACTGGTATGTCATTGATACTGGGAGCGTCACTTACTCTTTGAGAAGATGGCAAAAACCTGAGTTTCTCTTCATATTCATGCCTGTTTCCTTCAACTTCTGACTTATCATTCAAGATATGTGATGTCTGCTCTATCTTTGGGAATAGAGCATAGAATATGAATTATTCTATTAACCTTATAAATAACAGCCAGCTTTCCAAGGATCTGTTCATGATGAAAACCATGCACATTCGCTGTCAGTTCTGTTTTTCCCTTGTGTAATCACAATGCGAGTGCATAACCAGAAGAAGCCACTGTGATATATCTGCTCACCAAAAGGATCCTAAAGCTCACAACTGCCTGAAAGGCAGGGAGCCATAACGAAGACCGTGGGGATCCAGGCACTAAAAGGAAACACACTGTCGGCCTGCTGTTGTTCAATCATTAAATCGTGTCCAAACTCTTTTGTGACCCCATGGAGCCTGCCAGGCTCCTCTGTTCATGGGATTTCTCAGGCAAGAATATCTGAGTGGGTTAACATTTCCTCCTTTAGGGGAATCTTCCCAAACCAGGGACTGAACCTGAGTCTCCTATGTTGGCAGGCAGATTCTTTATCACTGAGCCACCAGGGAAGCCCAGCTTCCTTCAAAATCAAATTGAAAAAGATTCTGATGAATCAGGCTGCAAGAACACCAGGCGCGCTTAACTTCCCTGGGGCTATGTGGGATGATAATAGAGTTGCCTGAGTCAGACCGAGAGTCATAATCAGGGTGAGAATAAATGTGATAGCCAGTTTTTAAAGCAAATGTGCACTTCCTGCAGTATTTTGCAGTGAGGAGATTATGGGTTTAGTAGCCAGAAGACCTTACTTGAATTTGGCCACTTCCTTGTCATAGCCTCTCCGTTCCTCAATTTTTCCATCTAACCTGGTGCCAGAGAACTAATAGAAGTTCTTCAGTGGAGACAAGTTAGCTCCGTATTCAAGGCTGCATCCTCCTACTCTGCTTACACTTCCTATTCAGCTCTCCAATTTTTGTGAATTTTTATCATTCCTTCTCCTACCTCTGTTGTTAATATTATCAATAATAAATAATTGTATTATTAATAATAACAATCTTTACCTGTAGGAAATCAGTCCACTATAAATCAACAGAGGCCACCAGTATCTGCTTTCTAAGCCCTAGGCAAGTTTTGTTTCCAGGAGCGTTTACAACACACATGAGTAAGGTCAAAGGATGGCAAAGCTATAAGCACTGTTTCCCAAAGACAGGCTGGATTGTTGATGACCGCTGTCCATCTCTGGAGTTGAAATAAAACTGTGGGACTTGGCCAAAAGGTACAAAACATTGGAGGAAGGAGGAAGTGCAAGAGGAATTATAAAAGGTACACACATTGTCTCCCAGACACTGCATGTAAGACTTCCTCTCATTGTTCCATTTGTTGTTGTTTAGTCACTAAGTAATGTTGCACTCTTGCATCTGTGTAGACTGTAGCCTGCCAGCCTCCTCTGTCCATGGAATTCTCCAGGCAAGAATACTGGAGTGGGTTTTCATTTCCTTCCGAGGGGCACTTTCCCAACCCAGGGATTGAACCCATATCTCCTGCACTGCAAGTGGATTCTTTACTGCTGAGCTACCAGAGAAGCCCATAAAGCAATTATACTACAATTAAAAAAGAAAAAAAATTATTTAGAGAATGAAAAAAATTTTTTTAAAGAAAGCCTCCTAAATGTATATATACATCTCAAAAAATGCAAAGTGAATTGTTGGGAATGGTATTTCCACCTAATTATAAATATTATGTAGGGAATAAAATACTAAAGCTATAATGGGCAAGTAATAAGCAGATATTCCTAAATATAGGCTAACATCTTGCAAACAGGTTGACAGTACATAATCTTTAGATATTATACACGGTGTTTAGCACTTGCAGAGAAGTGAAAAATAATTTAAGCTATTTATAAAACATCATTATGGGAAGTATTTTGGGGGCAAACAATAAAATATGTAGTAGAAAAAGAACTCACGTGACAAATGAAATACAAATTCTAGGTAGTATTGAAAGTATTATGTTTAGTCAGTCAATGTTAGTCACTCAGTCATACCCAGCTCTTTGTGACCCCATGGGCTATAGCCTACCTGGATCCTCTTGCCTAGAATTCTCCTGGCAAGGATGCTGGAGTGGGTTGCCATTCCCTTCTCCAGGGGACCTCCAGTCGAAGATCTTACTAAGTAGTTATAGCTAATCAGGCTAGTGTAATGATTCTGCGAAGTGGATGCTATAAAAAGAAGATAATCTTTATATGCCATCTGATATTATGTGTTTTATATTGGTTTACTTTTTTACAATTTATTTATTTTAATGGGAGGCTACTTTACAATATTGTAGTGGTTTTTGCCATACAGTGACATGAATCAGTCATGGGTGTACATGTGTTGGTTTACTTTTAATGCTTTTCCCCAGATGATAAAATAACACTGTCATTAAACTTTGTGATAGAATATTCTAGATAGAAATCTAAACATATCATTTTATCCTCATATACTTCAATCCAAATAACTTTGTCTTCTTCTGAGGAATGCAGGTCTAGTTAGGGCAACAGGACAGGTCCTGGCAGATGTCACCAAATTGTGACAGGCTCTTGAGTCTCTGTTTAAGCTGATGACATAAACTCTCCCATCCTGGTCTGAAGTGTAATCACACTGGTATTGGCTAGCCAGGATAGCATATTCAAAAGCAGAGACATTACTTTGCCAGCTAAGGTCCGTCTAGTCAAGGTCATGGTTTTCCCTGTGGTCATGTATGGATGTGAGAGTTGGACTGTGAAGAAGGCTGAGCACTGAAGAATCGATGTGTT
Organism: Nanger dama; assembly: GCA_917880005.1. Lineage (NCBI taxonomy): Eukaryota > Metazoa > Chordata > Mammalia > Artiodactyla > Bovidae > Nanger > Nanger dama. The sequence goes on along the minus strand of CAKJTW010000085.1, from coordinate 3,830,849 downwards.
TGAACTGTGGTGTTGGAGAAGACTCTTGAGAGTCCCTTGGACTGCAAGGAGATCCAACCAGTCCATTCTGAAGGAGATCAGCCCTGGGATTTCTTTGGAAGGAATGATGCTAAAGCTGAAACTGCAGTACTTTGGCCACCTCATGCAAAGAGCTGACTCATTGGAAAAGACTCTGATGCTGGGAGGGATTGGGGGCAGGAGGAGAAGGGGACGACCGAGGATGAGATGGCTGGATGGCATCACGGACTCGATGGACGTGAGTCTGAGTGAACTCCAAGAGATGGTAATGAACAGGGAGGCCTGGCGTGCTGTGATTCATGGGGTCGCAAAGAGTCGGACACAACTGAGTGACTGAACTGAACTGAACTGAACTGAACTGGGGTAAGGGTGAGAAGACAGTGGTTCACAGAAACCTTGGCTTTCAAGTATCTTGGTACCCATAGGAAAAAAGAATTTATTAGACTGTGTAAATGGCCTTGGGAACACCTTCTATCCCTTAACATTAAAAAAATCATAAGAGAGCTAAGTAGGAGGATTAAATCCTCTCATCTTGAGGTGAGAAGAATGCTTGTCTTCATGGTAGAGTTAAGCAATGCAGACAATCTTCCTCCTCAAACAGGAAACTTACCTCAAAAAGGAAACTTACAACTGCCCCAACTCACAACTTTGGTCATGGAGGCAGGGAAAGCCAGCCACTCCAACAGCTGGATCTGAATTCTATGAAAAGGTCAAGAACAAACTGGAAAATGGGAAGAGAAAGTGGGAAATGTATGCTCTAAGATAACCTAAAGATTTTTTTAATGTGGTAAATAAAACAACATGCTATTGGGGTATGAATAGCAAATAATCAATGAAGTTGTTCAGTCGCCAAGTCACATCTGACTCTTCACAACCCCACAGACTGCAGCACGCTGGGCTCCTCTGTTCTCCACTATCTCCTAGAGTTTGTGTAAATTCATGTCCGTTGAATTGGTGATGTCATCCAGCCATTTCATTCTCTATTACCTTCTCCTTTTGCTTTCAATCTTTCCTAGCATCAGGGTCTTTTCCAATGAGTTGTCTTTTGCATCAGGTCACCAAAGTATAGGAGCTTCACAGCTTCTGCATCAGTCCTTCCAATGAACACTCAGGACTGATCTCCTTTAGGATGGACCGGTTGGATCTCCTTGCAGTCCAAGGGACTCTCAAGAGTCTTCTCCAACACCACAACTCAAACATGTCAATTCTTTGGTGCTCGGCCTTTTTTATGGTCCAACTCTCATGTCTGTACATAACTACTGGAAAAACCATAGCTTTGACTATCTGGACCTTTTTGGGAACAGGATGTCTCTGCTTTTTAATACTCTTGCCTAGCTTTGTCATAGCTTTTCCCCCAAAGAGCAAGTGGCTTTTAATTTCCTGGCTGCAGTCACCATCTGCAGTGATTTTGCAGCCCAAGAATATAAAATCTGTCACTGCTTCCAATTTTTCCTCTTCGATTTGCCATGAAGTGATGGGCAATATGGAAGACTGCAAATAGACTTAATCATATATATTTAGGAGAAAGCGATGGCACCCCACTCTAGTACTCTTGCCTGGAAAATCCCATGGACGGAGGATCCTGGTGGGCTGCAGTCCATGGGGTTGCAAAGAGTTGGACACGACTGAGCGACTTCACTTTCACTTTTTACCTTCATGCACTGGAGAAGGAAATGGCAACCCACTCCAGTGTTCTTGCCTGGAGAATCCCAGGGATGGGGGAGCCTGGTGGGCTGCCGTCTGTGGGGTCACACAGAGTCAGACACGACTGAAGCGACTTAGCAGCAGCAGCAGCATATATATTTGTTGTTGTTGTTGTTGTTGATTAGTTGCTAACTCATGTCCAACTCTTTGGGACCCCATGGACTGTAGCATGCCAGGCACCTCTGTCCTTCACTATCTCCTTGAGTTTGCTCAAATTCATGTCCATTCAGTCAGTGATGCTATCTAATCACCTCATCCTCTACTGTCCCCTTCTCCTTTTGTCTTCCAATTTACCTTGATTCATGAACCTAACATTTGAAGTTCCTATGGAATATTGTTCTTTACAGCATCCAACTTCACTTTTACCACCAGACACATCCACAACAGAGTGTTGATTCTGTTTTGGCCCAAATGCTTCATTCTTTCTGTAGCTATTTGTAATTGTTCTCCACTCTTTCCCAGTACATATTGGACACTTTCTGACCTGGGTATGGGGCTCACTTTGCAGTGTCTTTTCTTTTTTTTTTTTTGTCTTTTCATACTCTTCATGGGATTTGCAAGGCAAGAAAATTGGAGTGGTTTGTCATTCCGTCCTCCTGTGGACCATGTTTTGTCAGAACTCTTCACGATGACCCACCTATCCTGGGTGTCCCTGCATGGCATGGCCCATAGCTTCATTAAGTTATCCAAGTTCCTTCACCAAGACAAGCCTCTCATCCATGAAGGGAGTCATATATATTAATGATTATAATGAAGGGTTTATCCATGTTACAGGTGGACTAGTCAAATAAATGAGACAAATGGCTCTTCCTACAGAATGATGACAAAAACAAATCCCTACTTCACTATACATAAAAACACATTTTAATAAGTTAAGCAACCTTAGATAACAAAAGCAAAATTGCATAATACTCTGGAAAAAAAGTGAGATAGTGTCTTCATGATGCCATGCAAGAGATGACTTCTGAAATATAATACAAATACAAAAAGTAATCAAAAGAGGAGAACATCAACAATTGGCAAGAGATAACACAGACTAAGAGAAGATATAAGCAAGAGTTATATAAAGCAAAGAGGATGATACAAAACAGTATGTAATTAAGATCCTATAAATTGACAGGAAAAATGTTGATGACAGAATAGAAATACAGGTAGACAATATTCACTGAAAGCAAACGAGTGACCAATAAATTGATGAAAAGGTATACAATCTACTAATCAAGGAAATACATGTAACACAAGAAACCAGTTCCTATCCCAGATTAGGAAAAAGTAAAATCTCCCCATACCAACTATCAGTAAAAATGCATGAAAACACCATCAGTCATGAAGGTAAACTTCTCTGAAGAGTAATTTGTCAGCATTTAAAATCAAAGATAATCCTATCAAGGGATGCAATAATTCCATCTCTAGATATGTACCCTACAGAAATGACTGCACATGCTTATAATGAGACTTCACAAAGATATTAACTGAGACAATTTTTATGATATTAAAAATGGAAACTAAAAGTTGAACACTATAAAAATGGAAATAAAATTATGTTTAATTTCTTCAAATAAAATATTTAGAGCAATTAAAATACATTCTTGGAAGTATATCAATATGTATATATCTGAAAAAACAACTGAATGAAAAACATTAATTGTGGAGGAGGGGGACCAAGATGACGGAGTGGGAGGATGTGGAGCTCACTTTCCCCCACAAACACATCAGAAATACATCAACACGTGGAACATTTCTCACTGAAAACCAACTGGAAGCTGAGAAAACATCTTCTATACAGTCATAGCTGCAAGAAAGAGCCCCACACAACTCAGTAGAACAACAACAAAATAACAACTGGTCAGACCACTGCCCCTGGGACGGGTCTGTGAGAAAGGGAAGTGAGCTTGAGCTGCTTCTGAGAGTAACCATGGACGCTGACCCAGGAGATGCACAGGTTCACCGTGGCCACACGGGGCTCACCTGCTTCAGCAATCCCCTCCTCTCAGGCAGGGCGCACACTCAAGGCCAAGAGAGCCTGAATGAAGGGAGCCCTCAGGGTTCCTACTCCAATAACCAGGGAGCAGGCCCTGCACTGACAGGGTGGTAACAGCCAAGGCTGAGAGAGAAGGTGCACTGCCTCCCATCCAGCACAGGCCCCAGACACCCACACCAGCAGCATCCCTATCAAGGCTAATGGCCAGCACACTGCGGAAGCACGGGGCTGGCATTTATATCAACGCCAGCCCTCACTCCAAAATTTGTAATTTGATGCAACCCCTATCAGACTACACATGACATTTCTGACAGAACTAGAACAAATAATCCTAAAATTTATATGGAACCACTAAACAACCCAGAATTGCCAAAGCAATCCTGAGGAAAAAGAACAAAGCTGGAGGCATAATCCTTGCAAATTTTAGACTATACCACAAAGTTGTAGTAATCAAAACAGAGTGATACTGGCACGAACATAGACATAGAGATCAATAGAACGGAAGACAGATCCCAGAAATAAACCCACACGCTATGGTTAATTAATAGACAAAGGAGGTAAGAATATACAATGAAAAAAAAGACAGTCTCTTCAACAAGTAGTGCTGGGAAACCTGGATAACTACCATGAGTAATTTAAGTACCATTGAAATGAATGAGTCTGCTGACTTGAAACTGACATTTTTAAAGTCCAAAGCAGTTAAATATTGGCATTTTCATATCATTATTATGGCTGTATACACATTTATATTGGAGAAGGAAATAGCAACCCACTCCAGTGTTCTTGTCTGGAGAATTCCATGGATGGGTGAGCCTGGCAGGCTACACTCCATGGGGTTGCAGAGAGTCAGACATGACTGAGCAACGATCACTCTCTCACACACACACACACACACACACACACACACACACGGAATATATACGCTACTACATATATACGTGTGTAAATACATAATAAACATATATATCAATATATAAGCACAAACTGCACATGCATATTCTTCAAGTGTGTGTTTCTAAGTTTTTATATTATGTGGCCACATGGGGAGAGGGTTGAACTACGGAAAGAAGGGGAAGCAAGGGAAAAAGGAAAGATAAGTGGAAAAATAACCTAACTGAAAAAAAGTTGCCTACCATAAAACAGCATTATATATTTTTTTTTTTAAGTATGAAGCATGGGTGAATATATAAAGAAAAAAAAGTGATGTATTAAAAATGATGACCAAAATGATTGCAGTTTCTCAAGGTGTGGGGAAATGAACCTCATTTTCCTCAGTAGGTGTTTAAGTTTTAAGTTGTATCAGCAAGTGTTTTGTTCTTATTCTTGTTTTTGGGAAAAATAGCAATAGGGCTACTATTGCCATTCTGGGAGAAAAAAAGAAACTATGGAAAATCAGAAATGTATATTTAAAAAAAGGAGAGGAAAAACCACTCAAGTAGTGAAACGACTATTATTAACATTTGTATGCACTTTGTAACAATGTAGACATTTCTACATATATCATTTCATATTTCCTTTTGTTACTTAACATTTATAGAAGTATGATAACCATACAATGTTTCATTCTTTGAGTATCCTAGTTTACTTAATTATACCCTGTGATAAACACTTGGTTATTTCCATTTGTACACTTTTTTGATTAATGACTAACAGCACAAAACACTTTTTATGTATTAAAGTGTGCATTTTACAGTTTCCTAGGAAATTCTCTAAGATCTAACTCAGAGTTAGATCTCTAAAGTAATAAAGTTAGAGTCAGAGTTAGATCTCTAAAGTTAGAGTCAGAGTTAGATCTCTAAAGTTAGAGTCAGAGTTAGATCTCTAAAGTAATAAAGGTTTTTAAAAATCTTGATACTTACTGCAGAACTGTTTACTAGCAGTTTATATAGTAGCTAAAACAATAATGAAAATTATTGCCCAAAGCAGGACCTTGACAGGATAATATTTAAATCATTGTGTTTGGGAGATGCAAACCTTTGGGAGGAGGTAGCTAACCCTGTCTGACAATTAATTTAATTTGTTGAAGGTGGGAGGGAGGGATTCATTGGAAGACTGGGACTGACATTTACACAATACTATATATAAAATAGAAAACTAATAAGGACCTACTGTATAGCACAGGGAACCATCCTCAATACTCTAAACAGATTACATGGGAAAATAATCTTAAAAAGAGCTGATATATATATTTGTATAATAAATTCACCTTGCTATATGCCTGAAACTAACACATTGTAAACCAGACATACTGCAATATAAATATAAAAAGAAAACAAAAACATTAAAGACGTTTTTGTTTTCTTTTTGAGGGAATGGAATAGGTTCAGAAAACATTAGGTTTACTAGCTAATTTACATTAGCTAGTAATATCTATCTAAGTATATTTACATTATAATTTATCTAAGTATATTTACATTAGCTAGTAATATTTATCTAAGAAGTTTACTGAAACCTAAGAGTAACCATAACAGAATCATTACTATTTATCAAACAAGGTTTATAAATTTAGGGAGATTCTGAAGTGAATTTTCTGGTGTTTGAAAGTTAATGGCTCCTCTGTACATGGGGATTCTCTAGGCAAGAATGCAGGAATGGGTTGCCATGCCCTCTTCCAGGGGATCTTCCCAACCCAGGAATCTAACCCAGTTATCTGGCATTGCAGGCAGATTCTTTACCATCTGAGCCACCAGGGAAGCCCATAAATACTGGAGGAGTAGCCTATCCCTTCTCTAGGGGAACTTCCGGAACCAGGAATAGAACTGGGTCTCCTGCATCACAGGCAGACTCTTTACCAGCTGAACTACCAGGGAAGCCCCAAGATGTCCTTTTCATCATAAGGGACTGGAATGCAAAAGTATGAAGTCAAGAATACCTGGAGTAACAGGCATATTTGGCCTTGGAGTACAAAATGAAGCAGGGCAAAGGCTAACAGAGTATTGCCAAGGGAACGCACTGGTCATAGTAAACATCCTCTTCCAACAACACAAGAGACAACTCTACACAGGTACATCTCCAGACAGACAATACTGAAACCAGATTGATTATATTCTTTGCAGCCAAAGATGGAGAAGCTCTAAACAGTCAGTAAAAATAAGACGGGGAGCTGACTGTGCCTCAGATTATGTTGCAAACTTCAGACTTAAGTTGAAAAGAGTACCACGCCAAGGCCTGTAACTTGCAGAGTTTAAGAAAAGAAATACAGTCACTCTCTGTATGGAATGTGGTTGTTTTTTTCTTGGTATCTTTGAAAGAAAGAAATATACCTGTTGACTTGGAATTCCATATGCAGGAAATATATTCTTCAGAAAAGGTGAGAGAAGATTTTCAGACAAGGAAAAGACAATAGAATTTGTTGCCAGAAGACCTGTTTTATAGGAAATGTTAGGGGCTAGTGGATAGAATTGGAGAAGGCAATGGCACCCCACTCTAGTACTCTTGCCTGGAAAATCCCATGGACAGAGAAGCCTGGAAGGCTGCAGTCCATGGGGTCGCGGAGGGTCAGACACGACTGAGTGGCTTCACTTTCACAGATAGAATTGGAGAAGGCAATGGCGGCATGAATACACAGAAGAACTGTACAAAAACAGATCTTCATGACCCAGATAACCACGATGTTATAATCACACACCTAGAGCCAGACATCCTGGAATGTGAAGTCAAGTGGGCCTTAGGAAGCATCACTACGAACAAAGCTAGCGGAGGTGATGGAATTCCAGTTGAACTATTTCAGACCCTAAAAGATGATGCTTTGAAAGTGCTACACTCAATATGCCAGCAAATTTGGAAAACTCAGCATGGCCACAGGACTGGAAAAGGTCAGTTTTCATTCTAATCCCAAAGAAAGGCAATGCCAAAGATGTTCAGACTACTACACAGATGAACTAATTTCACATGCTAGCAAAGTAATGCTCAGGAATCTCCAAGGTAGGATTCAACAGCATGTGAATTGAGAAATTCCAGATGTTCAAACTGGATTTAGGAAAAGGAGAGGAATCAGAGATCAAATTGCTGACATCTGTTGGATTATAGAAAAAGTGTGAAAGCTCCAGAAAAACATCTAATTCTGCTTTATTGATTATGCCAAAGCCTTTAACTGTGTGCATCACAACAAATTGTGGGAAATTATTAAAGAGACTAGAATACCAGATGACCTTACTTGCCTCCTGACAAACCTGTATGCAGGTCAAGAAGCAACAGTTAGAACTGGACATGGAACAACAGACTGGTTCCAAATTGGGAAAGGAGTAGGTCAAGGCTGCATATTGTCACTGTGCTTATTTAACTTATATGCAGAGTACATCATGAGAAATGCTGGGCTGGAGGAAGCACAAGCTGGAATCAAGATTGTTGGAAGAAATAACAGTAACCTCAAATATACAGGTGTCCTCATGACAGAAAGTGAAGAGGAACTAAAGAGCCTCTTGATGCAATTGAAAGAGGAGAGTGAAAAGGCTGTTTAAAATTCAACTTTCAAAATATGAAGATCATGGCATCTGGTCCCATCACTTCATGGCAAATAGATGGGGACACAATGGAAACACTGACAGACTGTATGTTCTTGGGCTTCAAAATCATTCAGATGTTGACTGCAGCCATGAAATTAAAAGATGCTTGCTCCTCGGAAGGAATGCTGTGACAAATCTAGACAGCATATTAAAAAGCAGAGACATTATTTTGTCAACAAAGATCCATATAGTCAAAGCTATGGTTTCCCCAGTAGTCATGTATTGATGTGAGAATTGGACCATAAAGAAAGCTGAGCATTGAAGAACTGATGCTTTTGAACTGTGGTATTGGAGAAGACTCTAGAGAGTCCCTTGGCCTGCAAGGAGATCAAACCCAAAGGGAATCAGTCCTAAATATTCATTGGAAAGACATGCTGAAACTGGAACTCCAATACTCTGGCCACGTGATGCGAAGAACCAACTCATTAGAAAAGACCCTGAAGCTGGGAAAGATTGAAAGTAGGAAAAGCGGGCACCAGAGGACGAAACAATTGGATGGCATTATCACCTTGATAGGCATGAGTTTGAGAAGCTCCAGGAGATGGTCAAGGACAGGGAAGCCTGCCGTGCTGCAGTCAGTGGGGTCACAAAGAGTCAGAAGCAACTGAGAACCTGAACAACAATAAAATTTCCCTGACAATTTTGTTTTAACAGACAATCTTTTTTTTTTTTTTAACTTTTTAAGCATTCAGGAATAGTTTTCATTTAGTCATTCAGCATATATATTTATTACATACCTGCTACATCCTGTGCACAGGGGATATAGCAGACAAAACCAACAAAAATATTTGCCCACATAAAACATAAAACCTACTTCTTCTTTTCTTGTGTGTGAGTGTGTGTGATTTTTTTTGGTTGGCTTTTTTTTTTTTTTTAATTGCTTCAGACTAAAAATCTCATGAAATGTCTAGAACCTTCGAAAATGTGATTTTGCTTGTTAGATTCATACACACACACACGTGTATGTGCACACATACACACACCTATATATACCTCAGGTGGTTTACATACGGTGCAAAGAGCACTGTGGTTTTCAACTTGAATTCCATGAGAATATTTTTACTTGACTACATTTCATGACTGATGACTTCATCCACAGAGGTAAAGTTTTGCAGTTTGCAAATGAAGGCTGAACAACAAGTCCATGCTTTTAAATAAAAATATATCTGTTCACAAACATATATCCTCTTGTGGTATTATTGGAAACATTTAAGGCAAAGTCAGTTTGATTTAACTTTTCATGCACACATTGTGTCCAAGTTGGCTAACTCCAGTCAGCAAGCATAGCTTTGAGTAAAGTTGGTCTAGAATAGCATATATTTTTATATTGACCAATACTGCTTTGATGGGCAACCCGTGTTGAAACATGACCATCTTGATGAGGAAGTCACACACATAGTCTGACAAACACTGACAACTAGGTGAACAGATTTGGGAATCTTAACCTTATCTTTTGCCTAATTCATGGCAGTTCTTTATAGAGAATCACTTCTAAATTTTTACCAGAGTTGACACATCCATATCTTTTCAAACTATGTCTTCAAGTAAAAGATATTGTCTTGTCGTTACCAGTAGTATATCCAGCTAAGCAAAGTTCTTCATGGGAGAAGCATTAGATTTAGTAACTTTTCTTCAAACTAGGAACCTCAGACCATTGTTAGGAGCTTGGCCATATTCTAAGGAAATTGTGAGAACAAGAGGGAGTGGGAAGAATACTTTTCCATATCCCCTCACTGCCAGAATTTTAGTATCACAGTAAGACAGAGATCTGAATATCATAGCTGCAGGTTGACCCCCCTCACACACCTTTTCATGTTATTCTAGCTAATTATCTTGAATATCTAATATGGACTCCTTTATCTGTTTGTCAAATCCTCTTTCTTTAAAATTTCAGACATATAGATCATCCATATCATTATTCCTATTGGCTTTTATTGTTCTTGCAGAAATGAAGATACCTCTCTATAATGTAATTTAGATAATATAATTTTAGATAATGTGAAACCTTCAACATGAAATGCTAATCATAACTCTGGAACAGATGAGATGTTTTTAAATTTCCTGTCGGGGATGTATGACATAAAGGTCAAGAAGCATAAAAAACACTGCAAAAACAGAAATCAAAAGCCTTCTTTCCTCAAATAGATTTGAAAGAAGCAGTTTCTACCATCTCCATAAGAGATCAGTCAAGCTATTAGCATGTAAGATTAGAGACCAGTTTATGTTCTTTTTCCATGGAGAATCAGTGTAAGGAGAAGAAAAATTCCAGTGCACTCTAAAGAAATTATATGTTTGCTCTTTTCAAGATGGTTCTGGAACTTTCAGTGGTTCATGGTTTGAGGAGTAGGGATCATAATGCACACTAGCTCTCTGTTCTCTATTCTCCTAGTTGTAATTTGCATTCAGCTAGAATAACGATGCACAAATTTGACTGAATCTTACAAAATGGTAAAGCTCATTAACTATACTCAGAGATTTGGATTAAACCAACCTGGTTTGAGTCCCTGGCTTTGGTGTTGTGTTTGTTTTTTTTTCCCCAACACTCCCCAGGAAATTCTAATGATGGAGAGCCACTGAGTTCAAGCATCAGGAGAGTAAGAAATCTGCTCCCAAGAAGGTCACAGTCTAGTGACAGACAGAAGTTATTCAGTTCCTAACGTGTAAGTTCCCCTCTGATCAACCACCACCATTACAGACATTTTTACAAAGAAACCTACCATTTGTCATGTTAGTATATGTCACATGCATCGACCCTAGGGCTAGAATATTATCTCAGTTTTTCAAAAGATAGGAATAAAAGCGTTTCAGCAGACACTTGTCACATATTCACTGTGAGTTTGGTGTTTTGGACACTGGGGGTCCAGCCTAGGTTAAGAGGCAAGATCACAGTCTATAGACAGAAGTCTCAAAATTGCCTCAAGTACAGGAGGCAGAGTATTCTAAAAATGTCCCACCACCAGTCATCCAGATTCTGTTTCCTACAGGTTCAAAGGCAAGGGGTTTCCTCCTTGACTCTGGTTCCAATACCTATTGTTGTTAGCAACAGTTCTGTATTTACTCTGCTTGGCTCTTAGGAAATACCTAGCAGGTTTGGGGAGAATGACGAGGCCATGTTTCCACTTTAATACAACCCTTCCATTACTCTTTCAGTTACTAACATCAATCACACTTGAGGACCATTACTAAGTCGTGCTGCAATCTTCCCCTGTCCAGATTAAAGAACACATCTCCTCTAACCTTTTCTTCAAAAGAATGACCCTACAGACCTTTCATCATTTTCACTGCTCTTTTCTGAGCTCTCTCCAATAGTCATTAAGTCTTGTGTGAATAGAAATGATGACTAATATGTATAAGCCCTTTATGAAGGTGTCTTTGTGAACTTGCCCTACAGGTTCCTTGGATCCAGCTTGACCTTATCTGCGAGGCATTCACGTTAGAGGAACATGATTTATTACTTTGTAAAGTCTGATTCTGATTTAAATTGCACGTATTGAACACTTACTATGTGCTAGGCAGTATCTCAGGGGACCGTCCCATGTTATGTCACAGAATATTTACAATGGGCTTTGGAGGGAAACACCATAAATTTCTCATTTTATTAAGGAATAAACTGAGGCTCAAAGAGGTTAAGTGATTGGTGATCTGTCCAGGATCAAATGGTCAAGAGTCAGAAAACAAGCTGTGAAAAAGAGATAAATGGCAGCAAGCCAAAATAGTAATAAACAAATAAAGTCAAATAAAAATCAGCTCAGGGGCTATTTTCCCAAACATCAGACCACCTTACTTGGTCTAGGATGGAAATATTAAGGAAAACTTAAAACAGAGCCCTTTAAGGGGAACAGAAGGCATAATATTATAGCTGCCTGAATGCCCTCCTTCTCTCTGTCCAGGGCTGTTGGTCCAATGAATGTACATGGAAGTGAGAAGGGCAGTCTCTCCCAGCACACACAAAGGAGCTCTCATCAGGCAGCACTGTATAGCCATTCTCTTGAGTTTCCTGGTAGTCAGAGAGGCCTGAAAGCCATTCTAACTCAAAGAAGGAATTACAGCCCAGGGTTCTTTGTCAGAGAAGTGTGGCAATTTAGCATGTCTGTGACTGACACTGTCAAGCCAAATGGACAGTCTAATAGCTTCACTTACAAAAGTGTCTGCCAGGGTGTGTGACAGTCGGGTTCTTCCCAGACAGTGAAATTCTCCTTTCTCTCTGTCCTGCTTGACAAGGTCCTGCTGCCATCATCTCTCATTGACTGATTTACATTTCTTCCTTAATGAAAACAGGAAGGCCATTTGTAAGAATAGCAGCCCTGCTCCCTTCTTAGGAATGGCTAAAATAAAAGTCATCCCTTCAGCTTAGGATAGCTTAGAGCTTTGCTAAGCCCCAAATTAAAAGTTTCAGGAAAACTTCTTATTGCATTTCAGAAAGAGAAGGATTTTTGGAGTTGCTCCAAAGAGAGTCCATCATTAACCATGTATTGTCTTCAAAGTCTCCCACTGAATCTTAGTTACATTTGGGAGACAGAAAAAAAAAAAAAAAAAAAAAGAGTGAATTTTACACAAGAAGTCCCCGGACCATCTCAATTACTCAAAGAAGAATTCTTCTCAGTTTTGCATCAGAGTGAGGGACTTTGACAAGGAGAAGACTATCCAGGAAGGGAGACTGTGGAAGAGTGGCAGGAAGGATATAATACTTGCATTATATTGAATGACTTGCTGATGACTTGTAGATGTCTATCCTGGAGAAAAGAAGATTTAAGACTATGGGGAGAAGTGATAGTAGAAGAGTAGAAGGGGAATTAGATTTTTACAGTTTTTCATTACAGTCGATACTCCTAGGATCAACATATTACCATAAAAAGAAGTTGTTGTGGAGGTGTTATCCTTGATAACTGCCCTTGAGAGGAGTACACTTTCTCCAGCTCTGTCTTCTGGTATGTTTTTCTAGTGGTCTACAAAATGAGAGGTGTGAATTGAACAGCCCTAAATTACAGAATAAGTTACCTCTTATTATTTTTTCTTTCCATCTTTCTGGTAACGAGCAGTAGGGCTCAATTTCTATGAAAGTGAAAATATTAGTCATTCAGTCATGGCCAACTCTTTGTGACCCCATGGACTGTAGCCCTCCAGGCTCCTCTGTCCATGGGATTCTCCAGGCAAGAATACTGGAATGGATAGCCTTTCCCTTCTCCAGGGATCTTCCCAACCCAGGGATTGAACTCGGGTCTCTGGCATTGCAGGCAGATTTTTTACCATTTGAGCCACCAGGGAAGCCCACCAATTTCTAATACTTTCTATGAATTCCTGTTAATAAAGAGACAGGCCCATAGTGATAGGGCAAAGCCAGGATCAATAATTTTGTTCCATTTCTACAGTATGTGTTTTTTTACTGAAAGACCTCTGGTTAAAGCAATTGATAATGGTTTCCAGTTCTGGCAATGATAACAAGTACTCTTGTTGAACAAATGTATTCAAATAAAAAGAGTTTAAGGAGGAATTATAAGCAATTGACTATATGGGTGCAACTCAGATCATGTCATGGATGTAGAAATATTTTTAAGGTATCACTTGGATGTGTTAAGATTCAAAATTCTTCAGTAAATTCTTGAGTACCTGACAAGATAGCATCTTGTGAATTTTTTTTTACAAACAGTGGATTGCTGACTATTTGGCTTAATACTCTCTAGTAATTCCTATACTGGATAGAGGCCAGGACATAATGACCTCTGATATATCTTCAAACTTAAGATTTTATAACCCCTTGCTTTACTTTCTTTGAAACTCTATTATTGGACTTTCGTTATGCTAACAAACAAACCCAGTTTTTCAGTAGGCAACAACAACAATAAAAGATTTATCTCTTGCATGTATCACATAAAGGCTACAAGTCAGTGCATGCTCTGCTCCTGGTTTAGTAGCAATCTGTGCCTCATGACTTTCCATTCTGGACATCAGGATAAAAGAGCAGCCCCTTTGCATAACATGCTTCTTATGTCAGGGAGTATCTGCTTGGAGGCAACCTACATCCTACTGACTCATATGCTAATGAACAATGCAAATTACATGGTCAGTCATGCCAGTGGTACCTATAAGGGGGCACTGCAAGTGATTTGGCAAAAGACACAGGTGTATATTCCTCCTGTAGGGGTAGGGTGGAAATGCAGAGCTATGAACAATATTACAATATACCACAGAACCATTCAAGCTGAGGACATGTGGATGATAATTAAAATTTTCTCACCAGGGTGTAACTTCAAACATCAATACTTCCAATTAAAACCACACTGAGATATGACTCTGTCATGTCTCCACATAATTAAAACTACATAGATAAGATAAATAGAAGAGCTTTCAAGGAACTTGGGTTATGACAAATGTTAACATGAGGCAAAGGAAAAATTAAGGCATTTAGAAAGATTTTTCTTCCAGCTTTTGTTCCTTTTGTTTTTATCACTTGCAAGCTATAAGGCAGCTGGCTCTATCAGAAAATCCATGAAGACCCACGACAGGGATATGCTTGACACTGAAAGAAACCCTTTCCACCCCGGGTCTTTAAGATGTCTTCCAGCTCTGATATGCATTGAACTGAGATATCTGCTTCACTGACTAAAGTCTTTGACTGTGGGATCACAACAAACTGGAAAATTCTTCAAGAGATGGGAATACCCGACCACCTTACCCGCCTTCTGAAAAATCTGTATGCAGATCAGGAAGCAACAGTGAGACCCGGACATGGGACAACAGACTGGTCCCAAATTGGGAAAGGAGTACATCAAGGCTTTATATTGTCACACTGTTTATTTAACTTATATGCAGAGTACATCATGTGAAATGCCAGGCTGGATGAAGCACAAGCCGGTATCAAGACTGCCAGAGAAATATCAATAACCTCAGATATGTAGATGATAGCACCCTTATGGCAGAAAGTGAAGAGAAACTAAAGAGACTCTTAATGAAAATGAAAGAGGAGAGTGAAACAGTTGGCTTAAAACTCAACATTCAAACAATGAAGATCATGGCGTCCAGTCCTCTCACTTCATGGCAAATAGTTGGGGAAACAATGGAAGCAGTGACAGATTCTATTTTCTTGGGCTCCAAAATCACTGCAGATGGTGACTGCAGCCATGAAATTATAAAGACACTCGCTCCTTGGAAGAAAAGCTATAACCAACCTAGATAGTATATTAAAAGTAGAGACATTACTTTGCCAACAAAGATCTGTCTAGTCAAAGCTATGGTTTTTCCAGTAGTCACATATGGATGTGAGAGTTGGACATAAAGAAAGCTGAGCACTGAAAATTGATGCTTTTGAACTGTGGTGTTGAAGAAGACTCTTGAGAGTCCCTTGGACTGAAAGGAGATCAAACCAGTCAAACCTAAAGGAAATCAATCCTGAAAATACTTTGGCCACCTGATGCAAAGAATCATCTCATTAGAAAAGACCCTGATGCTGGGAAAGACTGAAGGCAGGAGAAGGGGACGACAGAGGATGAGATGGTTGGATGGCATCATTGACTCAATGGACATGAGTTTGAGCAAGTTCCAGGAGATGGTGAAAGACAGGGAAGCCTGGCGTGCTGCAGTCCACGGGGTCACAAAGAGTTGGACACAACTGAGCAACAGAACTGAACTGACTGACATATAGTAAACACTCCACAATTATCCTGCAGATGATGACAACCCAGATTAGGTTATACTGAATTGGAAAATGAGAAAAACAAAAATACCTCATTATAACTGAGGTATTGTAAGAGAAGATATCTCCATGTCAAAGTTTGCAACACAAGGCATAAATTTACTGTGTTATGCTCTTTAAAGTTATTTTGGTGTAGTGAAAAGGAAAATAGCTTTAAAGTTTAATTCCCAGCTGCTTCATTTACGAGGCTGGCAATTTTGAGTAAATTTCTAATCTCTGTTGATGACAATATGCGCCTCCATAAAACACTGCAGCAATACTTACCTCTAATTTAATGCATTTTGATTAAATGCCTATTACATACTGGGCATTGTTTTAGGCTTGGGTACTTAGCAGTAAACAAGGTAAAAGTCTCTTCTCCATAGCTGGTGCTATATAACACTTTCTGTAGCTAGTGCTATATGACACAGGGAGTGCAACTCACTAGTCTCTAACAACCTAGAGGGGTAGGATGGGGTGGGGGTGGGGAGAAAGGATCAAGAGGGAGGGGACATATGTATACTTATGGTTAATTCACAGTGTTGTATGGCAGAAACCCATACAACATTGTAAAGCAAGTCTCCTCCAATTTAAAAGAAAAAGAAAAGAAAAGAAAAGAAACTGACTCCTACCATGTGCCTGGCTTTACAGGTAGTCAAGTCTAATATAAAGACAGTCAGTATGACAGGTATGCACGTGTGCATACTCAGTTGCTCAGTCGTGTTCGACTCTTTGTGACCCTATGGACTGCAGCCTGCCAGGCTCCTCTGTCCATGGAATTTTCCAGGCCAGACCAAAATACTGGAGTGGGTTGCCATTTCCTACTCCCAGGGATCTTCCCAACCCAGGGATCAAACTTGTGTCTCCTGTGTTTCTTGCATTGACAGGTGGATTCTTTACCACTGAGTCAACTGGGAAGCCCATGGTAGGTATAATCACGGCCGATATTATTCCTGATGAAGCTGAAGCCTTGAGAACTGTTTTCTGAAATCACACAGCTAAGAAATGCAAACCAAAACTACAAGATAGCACCTCATACCAGTCAGAATGGTCATCATCAAAAAATCTACAAACAATAAGGGTGTGGAGAAAAGAGAACTCTCCTACATTGTTAGTGGGAATGTAAATTTCTTCAGCCACTATAGAGAACAGTACGGAGGTTTCTGAAAAACTATAAATAGAGCTACCATATGATCCAACAATTCTATTCCTGGGCATATATCAGGAGGACAGCTTGGTTTGAAAGGATACATGTGCCTCAACATTTATTTCAGCACTATTTGCAGCAGCCAAGACATGGAAACAACCTAAATGTCCATCGACAGATGAATGGATATAGAAGATGTGGTGTATGTATACTATGGAATATTATTACTCAACCACTAAAAAAATGAAGCAATGTCATTTACAATAATATGTTGGATCTGGAGGTTATCATACCAAGTAAAATAAGTCCAACAGAGAAAGACAAATATCCTACAGTATCGCTTATATGCAGAATCTTAAAAAATGATAGAAATGAACACACAACAGAAACAGACTTTCAGACTTAGAGAACAGATTTAGTTACTAGGGTGGGAGGCATGGGGAAGGGAGGGTAGACTGGCAGTTTGGAAGTGACATGTACACACCACTATAATTAAAATACATAACCAACAAGGGCCTACTTACTGTATAGCACAGGGAACTCTGCTCAATATTTTGTAATAACCTAAATGGGAAAAGCATTTGAAAAAGAATAGATAAATGTGTACGTATAACTGAATCGCCTCACTATACACCTGAAACTAACATAAAATTGTTAATCAGCTACGTGCCAATATAAAAGAAAAACTTCAAAAACATAAAAGTTTCTATTCTCTTCATATTGATAATCTAGAGAAAAATCCAGACAATAAACTAAAATATTAATACATAGCATTATGTCAGGTAGTATTAAGTGAGACAGAGAAAACGAAATTGGAGGGAAAGTAGCCAAGATCCGTGGTGGGAGGAGACCTGCATTAGACGAGGGGGTGAGGGCAGGCCTCTGGGAACAGAGACTATAGTGAAGGGAGAGGGAGAAGCCCCAGCTTCACTGGGGATAACCAGCGCAGGCAGTAGACACCGGAAACGCACAGACCTGTAGGAAGCAACGGAATTGGTACAGTCACTGAAGAAAGTCAATATGACTAAGACAACTGAAGTGGTGGTGATGGTGACAGGAGATGGGAACAGTGGTAAGCAGAGGCTAAATTCTACAAGATCTAAAAGTCCAAGGGGATATCATGTTTTAATGCGAATAGGATGATAACACAGGAAGTAGTGAGAGTCAATTCCCAGGCAGGTTGATAAGAAGTCTGGGGGTCCCCACGGAGAGAGGGGTCTGGGGTTCTTGAGGAGGAGATAGGGGTCTGGAATTCTCAAGGAGGAGGAAAGGACAAATTTTTTTTTTCTCTACATTCTTTAGGATTATATAACAATAATGTATTCTGCTTGAGGACAGTTTCTGGAAAAAACCTTCTGGCTAATCTTGTAATCTTAAAATATAAATTATGGGAGTGGGTCTAGTGAAGTCTTAACAACCTCCAGACATCCTTTTGATTCATTGTGATAACTTATTAAAAGGTATATAACTCCATTGCTAACACTGGGCAGGGGGCACTCTTTCTGCCCTCTTCTGATGTTTATGTCAGAAGCTTTCTCTATCACTTTTATACTTTAATAAAACTTTATTACACAAAAGCTCTGAGTGATCATCCTCGTCTCTGGCCCCAGACTGAATTCTTCTCCTCTGGAGGCCAAGAATCCCAGCGTCTTTTGTGGTTTAGCAACAACCTTTCAGTAAGTTGTAAAAGAAAAACATCTCAGAAACACTACATGGCATGTCATATTATTCAAGAAATTTAAGAAATGCTTTAAAAGTCAAGAAATATCTATTTTCCTTCCCTTAACCTTGCCATGGTAAAGCATCCTTTTAGAATATCTGAAAACACTTCCAGCCACAAGGCTCTTGAAACAGACATTTGTGCAATTTTTAAGGGATACATTTTCTCTTAATAGAGGGTTAGCAGAAACAGTTATTTGATTTCTAAACCTGGTTTGATTCTAACAAACTACAGGATGTCCTCAAGCAAACCTCATTTCCCCAAAATCATTCATATGCCAAAACAAAATTGGTTGCGTGCAAATTATGTTGTCCAAAAAATTTTCATACTATTTGACAAAGGGGATGCCAAGTTAGCTAAGAGGACAGTTGTTTCTCTAATCTAAGGCAAAGTTGAAAATATTCCTTCCTTTGCTAAAATAAAAGCAAGTATTCTGACAATCTAATACTATAAGTAGAACTGAGATCATGTCTCAGAAATCTTTGGTTAAAATATAAACAAGTCACCTTAAATGTATGCTATCATAGACAACGTGATATTTTCATGGGGACAAATCAGCCTAGATGGTCCTTACTACCATGCAACACAGAATGGTTGAGTTTGATCTGGAAAAGGGTCTGAGGAAGCTAGGATTCAAGAACTGCAGCACCCAGAGGCTTGGAAAGGAGAGGCGAGAACAGAAGGAAACATGACTCTTCTCCTCTCTCTATGCCTCTACATCCCCCGACATGAAATCTCCAACACACATTTTTTGCTTTTGTTCACTTACACCATTGTGTCAGTGTCAGGTGTGTGTAAAACATAATGATTCAGTATTTTTATAGGTTACATACAAGAAAGAGTTGTTATGAAATACTGACTATATTACCTCTGCTGTACATTATATCCCTGGGAGTTATTTTAAAAATAGTATTTTGAATCACTTAATCCTTCTAATACTTAATACTTTTTATAAAAGGTATTAACACTTAATACCTCTCAACTATCTCACCGTCACATCACCACCAGTTTATTCTCTGTATTTGTGAGTCTCCTCTTTAATTTGTTCATTTGTTCTGTGTTTTAGATTTCACAGGTAAGTAAGTGAGAATATACAGCATCTGTCTTTCTCTGACTTATTTCACTAAGCATAGTACTCTCTGGGTCCATTATGTTGTCACGTATGGCAAGATTATATTCTTTTTGTATATATTCCATTATATATATGCCACATCCTCTTTATCCCTTCATCTGTCTGTAGGCACTAAAGATGCTTCCATATCTTGGCTAGGGTAAATAATGCTTCTACAAGCATGGTGGTGCATATGTCTTACTGAATTTGCGTTTTTGATTCCTTTGGATAAATACCCAGCGGTGGAACTGCTGGACCCTGAGGTAGTTCTACTTTTCATTTTACATAGTGGCTTCACCAATTTACTTTCCCACCAATAGTGTACTAGTACTCCATTTTTCCACATCCTCCCCAATATTTACTTCTTAGATTTTTGGAAACAGCCATTTTCATCAGTCAGTTTGATTATATTCTTTGTAGCTGAAGATGGAGAAGCTCTATACAGTTAGCAGAAAGAGGACCGAGAACTGTGGCTCAGACCATGAACTCCTTAATGCAAAATTCAGACTTAAATTGAAGAAAGCAGGGAAAACCACTTAGCCATTCAGGTATGGCATAAATCAAATCCCTTATGATTACACAGTGGAAGTGACAGATAGATTTAAGGGAATAGATCCGATAGGCAGAGTGCCTGAGAATTATGGATGGAAGTTCATAACGTTGTCTAGGAGGTGGTGATCAAAACCAACCCCAAGAAAAAGAAATGCAAAAAGGCAAAATGGTTGTCTGAGAAGGCCTTACAAATAGCTGACAAAAGAAGTGAAAGGCAAAGGAGAAAAGGAAAGATATACCCACTTGAATGCAGAGTTTGAAAGAATACAAAGGAGAGATAAGAAAGCCTTCCTAAGTGATCAATGCAGAGAAATAAGGGAATATTTCATGCAAAGATGGACATGATAAAGGACATAAATAGTATGGACCTAACAGAAGAAAATAATAAGAAGAGGTGGCAAAAATACACAGAAGAACTATACAAAAATATCTTCATGACCTGGATAACAGCAATGGTGCGATCACTTACCTAGAGCCAGACATCCTGTGAAGTCAAATGGACCTTAGGAAACATAACTATGAACAAAGCTAGTGGAGGTGATGGAATTCCAGTTGAACTATTTCAAATCATAAAGTTGATGCTATGAAAGTGCTGCACTCAATATGCAAGTAAATTTGGAAAACTTAGCAGTGGCCACAGTCCTGAAAAAGGTCAGTTTTCGTTCCAATCTCAAAGATAGGCAATGCCAAAAAAATGTTCAAACTACTGCACAGTTGCACTTATTTCACATGCTAGCAAGGTAATGTTCAAAATTCTCCAAGCTAGGCTTCAGCAGCCCATGAACCGAGAACTTCCAGAGGTAAATGCTGGATTTAGAAAGGGCAGAGGAACCAGAGATCAAATTGCCAACATTCATTGGAACATATAAAAGGAAGGGAATTCCAGAAAAATATGTACTTCAGCTTTATTAGCTATGCTAAAGCCTTTGACTGTATGGATCACAACACACTGTGGAACATTCTTTAAGGGATGGGAATACCAGACTACCTTCCCTTCCTCTCGAGAAACCAGTATGCAGGTCAAGAAGCAACAGTTAGAAATGAACATGGAAAAATGGATTGTTTCCAAACTGAGAAAAGAGTACAACAAGGCTGTATATTGTTACCCTGTTTATTTAACTTATATGCAGAGTACATCATGAGAAATGCTGGGAAGTATGAAGCAGAGCTAGAATCAAGATTGTCAGGAGAAATATCAATAACCTCAAATATGCAGATGACACCACCCTGATGGCAGAAAGTGAAGAGAAACTAGAAAGCTTCTTGATGAAAGCGAAAGAGGAGAATGAATAAGCTGCTTAAACACAACATTCTAAAGATGAAGATCATGGGATTTAGTCCCATCACTTCATGGCAAATAGATGGAGAAACAATGGAAGCAGTGACTGACTTTATTTTCTTGGGTTCCAAAATCACTGCAGATGGTTTCTTCAACCAGGGAATTAAAAGACTCTTGCTTCCTAGAAGAAAAGCTATGACAAATCCAGATAACATATTAAAAGGCAGAGAGATCACTTTCCCAATAAAGATCCATATGGCCAAAGCTATGGTTTTTCCAGTAGTCATGTATAGATGTGAGAGTTAGACCATGAAGAAGGCTGAGTGCTGAAGAACTGATTCTTTTGAACTGTGGTGTTGGAGAAGACTCTTGAGAGTCTCTTGGACTCCCTAGGGACTTGAGAGTCCCTAGGATCAAACCAGTCAAGCCTAAAGGAAGTCAGTCCTGAATATTCATTGGAAGGACTGATACTGAAGCTGAAACTCCAATACTTTAGCCACCTGATATGAAGAGCTGACTTATTAGAAAAGACCTTGATGCTGAGAAAGATTAGAGGCAGAAGAAGTAGATGACAGAGGATGAGATGGTTAGATGGTATCACCAACTCAATGGACATGAGTCTGAACAAACTCCAGGAGATGGTGAAGGACCGGGAAGCATGGTGTGCTGCAGTCCTTGGGATAGCAAATAGTGGGGCATGGCTGAGTGACCATACAGCAACACAATTCTGACAGGTGTGAGATGATATTTCACTGTAGGTTTGATTTCCCTTTCTCTGACATGTAGCAATGTTGAGCATCTTTTATGTGTCCCTTGGCCATTTGTGTGCCTTCTTTGGGATAATGGTTATTGAGGTTCTCTGCCCTTTTTTAATTGAATGGTTCCTTTTTGATATTGAGTTATACAAGTTCTTTATATATTTTTATGTTAACACCTTATCAGAAATATCATTTTCTGCTATTTTTCAGTAGACTGCTTTTTTGTTATGCTTCCTTTGCTGTGCAAAAGCTTTTAGTTTTACTTGGCCCCATTTATAAAATTTTTTTTTGTTCCTTTTGCCTGAGGATCCAAAAATATATTGCTAAAACAGAAGTTAAAGAGTGTACAGCTGATGTTCTTCTTCGAGTCTTATGGTCTTGTGTCTTACATTGATGTCTCTAATCTGTTTGGAGTTTATTTAACTTTGTATGTTGTATGAGAAAATAGTTAGCTTCATTATTTTACATGTAGCTGTCTATTTTTCACAACCCCACTAATGGAAGAGACTGTCTTTCCCCCATTGTATGCTCTTGCTTTTTTGTTGTAGATTAATTGACCATATGCATGTGAGTGTATTTCTGGGCCCTCCTGCTCTATTGATCTATGTGTATGTTTTTGTGCCAGTACCATACTGTTTGGATTACTACATTTTTAGTATAGTTTGAAGTATAGTATAGAGTATGACACTTCCAATGTTGTCCTTCTTTCTTTCTTAGTCCAGTTCAAATGTTGCCATAGTCATGGAGCTTCCTTTATTTCCCAGAAGGACGACTCTTTCATCTGAACTTCTGTAGGCTTACCTGGCCTTACCTTTGCAATGCATACCTTGCCTGCCCTCATGTTATAAAAACAACTTAAGATTAAAACCAAGTTTGATTAATTTTGTCTCCGTTATTTAATTCTGAGATATTTGCATAGTGTTTCACCCATAGGAGGCATCCAATAACTTTTAGTAACTTGGAAGGCCAAAGTGGAAGAAAGAAAGGCTTAAGAAGAAAGGAAGGAGTGGACTGTTGGCCACATTTCCTATTTGATTTTTTTCTTCTTGGATATTCCTGTCATTCTAGCAGCCATCAACAACACAGATTCCACAGATTTTTGTCCCCAAAAGCAAAACTTTGTCATCTTTTTTTTTCTATAAACTGCAATTTTAAAGAACCTACCTGATATGACTCAAATATTACATTGATTTTTCTCCTCCTCTCAGTATAACACGATAACAAAACATATAACAAGCAGAGAAAGATTTTATTTTCCAAGAGGTATCCCAGAATATGCTCTCAATAGTTAACTGCAAACTTGGCTGTAGGTAAAGGCCAAGGAGTGATTTATGACTCAATAGCAGTCAAAAGAGTAATGTGCTTAGTGGCATAAGTTAAAATAATGCTGTAATGCTCCAAATCATTAAAGTTCAACAATTTAGGTTAAGGGAAAGCAAGTTGTACTTGATAAGCAGACAGTGTCTTGGGTTTCTGGAAGCACAATCAAACTAATGATGAACTGAGCTAGAGGCAGATGGGGCTTTGCTAATCAGGGAAAAGAGTGAACTGAACTTTTCCAGAGATTGGTGGTATTAGCTGAGCCACAGCTGGGCAGAAGGTTCAAAAGAAAAAAACAGTGAACCTTGCATCTTGCTGAGCTTACACAGCTCAAATGCCATCAGGAAAACGAATATCAGTCTCGCTCTCCATTGACTCTAATGCCTCTGCTGAAATTGAACTCAATTCAACTTCTTGTCTCCACGAAAAGGCTAAAATAAATGTTTTAAACTTTTTTCTATTTGTTGGCCAGAGTCAACATGGGCTTTTAATATGAAGTAAAAAAATTAATTTTATACTTCAATTATAGCTTTATATACTTAATTTTAGGCCAGCTTCCCTGGTAGCTCTGTGGTAAAGAATCCATCTGTAATGCAGGAGCAGTGCAGGAGACGTGGGTTCCATCCCTGGTCCAGAAGATGCCCCGGTATGGGAAATGGCAACCTACTCCAGAAGTCTTGCCTGGGAAATCCCATGGACAGAGGAGTCTGGAAGGCTACTGTCCATAGGGTTGCAAAAAGTCAGATATGACTCAGTGACTAAACAGCAGCAGAAACAATAAATACTTAATTAGGAGTCTGAATCTGCTGGTTTTTCACATAGGCACACCTATATGAATGTGTCTGTATGTGTGTGTTTGCTCATGCAGTGATGAAGAGCACGAACTTGAGTCACACAGAATTGGTTCAGTGTCTTAGGTCTGCCTCTTTGTAACTACTGACCTTGGACAAGTTCCCACAGCCATAGTTTCTTAATTTCTATTTTGAGAATAATGTAACTTCAAACTGTGATTATTGAATGTGATAATAAATATAACATGTTCATCTATGACTAATATTTCATTGCATATGTGTACCACATCTTTATCTGCCATAGAAAGGAATGACATTTATTAAGCTGTCGTGAGTTAGATGAACCTAGAGCCTGTCATACAGAGTGAATGAAGTCAGAAAAAGAAAAACAAATATCATATATTAACACATGTATATGGAATCTAGAAAAATGATATGGATGAACCTATTTGCAGGACAGGAATAGAAGTGCCAACTTAGAGAATGGACTTGTGGGGGTAGAAGCAGGGTGTATGAATTGAGAGAGTGGCAATGACATGTATACCCTACCATGTGTAAAACAGACAGCTAGGAGTAAGCTGCTATATAGCAGAGGGAGGGCAGTTCAGTGGTCTGTGATGACCTAGTGGAACCTGGTGCTCCGTGATGACCTAGAGAGGGTCCAAGAGGCGCCGGATATAAGTGTATATATTGCTGATTCATGTTGTCATACAACAGAAACTACCACAGCACTGTAAATCAGTAACATTCCAATAAAGTTTAAAAAACCATAAATGCTAGTTATTATGATTATATAATTATATTACTTTCACTTAATCTTGGCAATTATTTTCAGTTCATTAAAATCTATATTACTGAAGAGAAATGTCATGCCCTTATCATTCATTTACCAACATTTCTAGTTTGCCAACTAGGAAACTTGTCTCCATGGATCAGAAAGGCCAGAGAACAAATCAGAAAGGAACACAGACATAAACAGTTTTATTGACATGTATTCTAGTGGGCAAGACTGAAATAGTGGTAAGCTTGATAATTTTATCTTGAGCTCAATTTGATTCATATTCCCCAGGCTACTTTCCCTTAACCTTCTGAATTCATTTTCAAGGCTATAATCTTCTCTCAAATACAGAAAAAGAGACCATTGAAAAGAGAGTAAAAAAAAAAAAAAGAGTGGTACACTATGTGATCCATGTGTAGAGCCATATTTCCTTGAAGTTTTCTGACTGCAAGAACTGACAAACCCTAGATAATGGCAGGAATGTAAAGCTGAGTAGAATTTCTCTGAGAGTTTCGTATCCTTAAACAGATGTGCTCTTGTCTTAGGTTTGAGTCTGATCCTCTCTAAATATGATGATGAAGATTGATGACAATTAACATTTTAAAAGACTATTATGTACAAAACAGCTTGCTAAGTATTTTATATTCATCATTATGGGTTTTTTTACAACAAATACGGTAAAGATACTACCTGGTGGCTCAGACAGTAAAAAAATCCGCCTGCAAGGCAAGCGATTCAGATTTGATCCCTGGGTTGGAAAGATGCCCTGGAGAAGAGAATGGCTCCCCACTCAAGTATTCTTGCTGGAAGAATCCCATGGACGGATTAGTCTGGTGGGCTATAGTTTATAGGGTCGCAAAGAATTGGACACCACTGAGCGACTAACGCTTTCACTTATTTTTTCAATACTATTTTTACCATTTTACAAATGAGAAAGTTGATGTTCAGAGAGTTTAAATCATCTTTCCAAGTGGCACAGCAGGAAATCCCAGTGCAGGATCTCCGGTCTAGAGTCAGAGCCCTTAGCTGCAGCACAGAACAACCCTCGGGTCAGGATATTGTAGCTAGCACATTCTGAGCATCCACTCTGCTCCACTGTGCCAGATGCCAGTAATATCAGGAGTAAGGCATGGCTTTGTTCCTGGAGGAGTTCACAACCTAGCACAGGAGAGACACACTTAAATAAATGTCAGTGTGAAATGGTAAACTCTAGTCATAATGATCCACAGACTGCTAGGTAAATATATAGGACAGGTACCATCACTGACTTGGAGTGAGCAGAGAAATGTCATAGAAAGTGTGACACTGAAGTCTACAAATACAAGGGAAATACAAAATACATATCAGGTCGCTAGTAAAGTAATGCTCAAAATTCTGCAAGCTAAGCTTCAGCAATACGTGAACCGTGAACTTCCTGATGTTCAAGCTGGTTTTATAAAAGGCAGAGGAACCAGAGATCAAATTGCCAACATCTGCTGGATCATCGAAAAAGCAAGAGAGTTCCAGAAAAACATCTATTTCGGCTTTATTGACTATGCCAAAGCCTGGGTGGATCATAATAAACTGTGGAAAATTCTGAGATGGGAATACCAGACCACCTGACCTGCCTCTTGAGAAACCTATGTGCAGGTCAGGAAGCAACAGTTAGAACTGGACATGGAACAACAGACTGGTTCCAAATAGGAAAAGGAGCATGTCAAGGCTGTATACTGTCACCCTGCCTATTTAACTTATATGCAGAGTACATCATGAGAAACGCTGGGCTGGAAAAAGCACAAGCTGGAATCAAGATTGCCGGGAGAAATATCAATAACCTCAGATATGCAGATGACACCACCCTTATGGCAGAAAGTGAAAAGGAACTAAAAAACCTCTTGGTGAAAGTGAAAGTGGAGAGTGAAAAAGTTGGCCCAAAGTTCAACATTCAGAAAATGAAGATCATGGCATCTGGTCCCATCACTTCATGGGAAATAGATGGGGAATCAGTGAAAACAGTGTCAGACTTTATTTTGGGGGGCTCCAAAATCACTACAGGTGGTGATTGCAGCCATGAAATTAAAAGGCACTTACTCCTTGGAAGGAAAGTGATGACCAACCTAGACAGCATATTCAAAAGCGGACACCAAACAGGTCCGTCTAGTCAAGGCTATGGTTTTTCCTGTGGTCATGTATGGATGTGAGAGTTGGACTGTGAAGAAAGCTGAGCGCCAAAGAATTGATGCTTTTGAACTGTGGTGCTGGAGAAGACTCTTGAGAGTCCCTTGGACTGCAAGGAGATCCAACCAGTCCATTCTGAAGGAGATCAGCCCTGGGATTTCTTTGGAAGGAATGATGCTAAAGCTGAAACTCCAGTACTTTGGACACCTCATGTGAAGAGCTGACTCATTGGAAAAGACCATGATGCTGGGAGGGACTGGGGGCAGGAGGAGAAGGGGACAACCGAGGATGAGATGGCTGGATGGCATCACTGACTTGATGACGTGAGTCTGAGTGAACTCCGGGAGTTTGTGATGGACAGGGAGGCCTGGTGTGCTGTGAATCATGGGGTCGCAAAGAGTTGGACACAACTGAGCGACTGAACTGAACTGAACAGAACTGATGCTGGGAGACGTATGTATATGGCTAAAATATAAGGTTAAAGGAAAGAAAAAGCAACATGATATACTAGAAGTGGTCAAATCATAGGAAAGTTAAGAGATCATAGTAAGGAGAGTGGATTTCACCCTTTTGAGTCTAGGCAAAGGGAGCCGGAGCCATGAGGCTTTTTATCAGGAAAGGGATGTGATTGTATTTGAATTGTAGGATGCATTAATCTAGAGACAAAATTTTTAGTAAGATTATTTTATACTAGCTTTGAGACCTTAGTCATGTTGCTGTACATTTTTTTTAACCTTCAATTCTCTATTTTTAAAGTGGAAATATAGAATATCTACTTCTTGGGATTGACATATATCCCCAAATACTGTGGAGATATATTTATTGACTGTATAAAACCGAGAACTAATGAGAACATACTGTATAACACGGGGAACTCTACTTGATGCTCTGTGGTGACCTGAGGTCCACAAGGGCGAGGGTATATGTATATGAGTTCCTGATTCATTTTAGCTAGACAGTATAAACCAAGACAACATTAAAAAGCAATTATACTCCAGTGAAAAATTACTTTAAGTAAGAGTTCCTACTTTAAAATGTTGCAGTGAGAATTAAGTAAGTTCAAGTAGAAAACCACACATGCAAGTACCTGGCATAGAGTTAGCCCTCACTAAGTGTTAGACATTATTTACTTTTTTTGTGGATGAAGGCTGGGAAAGCATTAATCAAATGCTACTGTTCACTAAACTCTTTAGATGAAGAATTCCAAAAAGGGGTGATAAGTGTCATCTTTGGTAACATTTGCCTTCGGAGAGGTCCACTTTGCATTCCAATCTAATTTCAAAATGAGACAAATAGGACAATGTAGAAAAGCACAAAGATATGTCCAATCTCTTTCCAAGCAGCATAGTGGTACACAATTTTACAGTGCCTCTGGATTCAGGATGCTACAACTCAACATCCTGCACTCAGAGAGCAGACCTCACTTCTCTGAGAATGGAGGATGGAGAGTTGCAGCTTCTTTGGCCCCTTTGTAATTCAAGTGGAGGGGGATGGGAAAGGAAGTCCATTCCTCCAGATTCTGACTCACACTACAGAGAGCTATGGCAAAGAAGATTACAGTGAGCAAACTAGGGTTTAGGAGTCTCACTGTTTTTTCTTTCAAAATTATGAAATTCTAGGGCTGGAAGCTGACCCAAGGGACATTCTCCAACTGAGGCTGCCAGACTTTCTCTTTAGCTGGAGGGAGGGTACTAGGTATTTTTGCAAAAACCGTTCTTGCAAATAGAGTTTAGTCCAATCATTTTCACTTCTAGGACTAATGCAAAATCTACTGAAAACAAAATGGTCCTGTGATTGCATGGAATCTTATCTTCTAAGCAGCCTACTGACATACTGCCTTCATCTAGAAATACGTGGACATCTTTTGATGTAAAATGAGCAGGTCTCTGAAAATTCCATAGATAGTTTTATCTATGGGCTTACCTGGTGGCTCAGAGGTTAAAGTGTCTGCCTGCAATGCAGGAGACCTGGTTTCGATCCCTGGGTCAGGAAGATCCCCTGGAGAAGGAAATGGCAACCCACTCCAGTATTATTGCCTGGAGAATCCCATAGGTGGAGGAGCCTGGTGGGCTACAGTCCATGGGGTTGGAAAGAGTCAGACACAACTGAGCAACTTCTCTCTAATTTTATCTATAATTTTATTGAAAGTCACTTTCATTTCCATTTGGATAGAGATCCTTGGAATTCTTGTTAAGTACTATGAATGTCTGTTCTTCTTACTCATGGATGAATGGAATCTGGCTTTAAAAGCCCAGAATTCCCAATAGAAACAATACTTCCAGTGTCTGAAAGCAAAGAAATATTATTTCTGATCTGACGTGTCTGTTCACTGTCTCTCTAAGCAGAATTCCTCAGGAGAACTCTGGTTCATCTCTAAGATAAGCCTGATTATTGTGTGTTCTGCAAATATGCTTTCAGGCAAATAATAATAATAATAATCACCTCTATTAACAGAACTTGTCTCCAGGTAAGCATCCACTCTGTCTTTCTTTCCTGCAGAGCATACTGAATCTTCTCTACTTCACCCACACCCCAGGTATACCTTTCTTGTCTAGAGATGGCTCTTAAATATTATCAGCCTTCATCCTTTAAGGTAGGGCTTTTATCCAACCCACTTCACCTTTTAAAAATCTTTCCAGACACGTAGTAACTTGATATTCAGTTGAGAAATAGAAAATTGCCACTGTAGAAACAAATAGGGGATTGGAAATAAACAATTCACATTTTAATTGAAATGCAATTACCTAAAAGTTCTCTAATTGACAAGTTACTGATCTCCCAGAGATACTATTTAAATTATCATTACTTAAGTTTAGGCAAATATACTTCATAAGAAACAAAGCCAAGTTAAAAGTGATGTATAATTAAGAATCAAGACCAGGAGTAATTAAAAGTCATAACCACCTGAAGTACCTATATTATTCAGTGAACAATCCTTCCCTCAAATTCTAAGAATTTTGTGTGAATTGTTAAGTTTTTCAATATGGCCTGGACTTTGGTGGTAACCAGATATCTCCATAGAATAGTGAAATGATTCTTGAATAAATCTGAGAAATGTTTAACTATACAATAGGAACAGTAGGCATTAGTTATTGTTCCATCACTCAGTCATGTCTGACTCTTTGCAACCCCGTAGACTTTAGCATACTAAGCTTCCTTGTCCTTCACAAATTTCCAGGGTGTGCTCAAACTCATGTCCATTGAGTCAGTGATGCTATTCAAGCATCTCATCCTCTGTTGACCCCTTCTCCTCCTGCCTTCAATTTTTCCCAGCTTTAGGTTCTTTTCCAATGAGTTGGCTCTTTGCATCAAGTGGTCAAAGTATTGGTGCTTCAGCATCAGCCCTTCCAATGAATATTCAGAATTGATTTCCTTTAGGATTGACTGGTTTAATCTCCTTGCAGTTCAAGGGACTCTCAAGAGTCTTCTCCAACACCAGTATTCAGTGCATATCATTGTATAGGAGGCATTAGTAATCCACAGTAAATATTTTAGTATGTTTGTTCCTAATAGCCTTCACTCAATACAATTGAACACAATTCCATTGCCAGTGGTTTTACCTTTAGTCTACTAGGAAGCTTGCCAGAGGGACTTCAAATACATTTAGAGAATCTCTGTCCCAGAGATATTTTCAAACTGTCTTTACTGGTGTCTTAAATGCTGCAATGGGGCTTATGGGAAAAACAGAGTGGGCTAGAGAAACCTCTTATTTTTTCTCCTCTTTCCCCAGACCAGCTCTGCTTTCAAGACATAGAAACACAAGAGTTCCAGGGGATTCTCATTCATCTATTGCCGTGGTCCTCCATCTAACCGCACCAAAGTGCCCTGTTATAAACAAGCCTTCTGTAAGGCTTTCTTTACTGATTTCCTGAAATGAAATTTAAAATATACACTACTTACATATACAATCTTGAAGAAATCAAACTTAAACTGTAAACTAAAGATATAAGTTGACTTACCTTAAAAAACACATAATATGTAAAAGGCTGAGCATGGCTCCTTTAGGAAAGATATTAAAGCAGTCAGATACTTGCCCTGATAAATATATATTTATGCATAATAGGCCAATATGCCTATGATTGACTTTCCACACTTTTTCCCACAGTTGATATTTCAAAATAAGACTGAAATGTGCACCTCTCAATCAATCAATCAATCAATCAATCATAATCACCAGGAATGTGACAACTGCAAATGCAAAATAATTCAGGTGTAATTCTCTAGAGCCACAGATAACATCAGCAGCACTGCCATCGCTGACATGAATTTCCAGGATCAACTAGAGCCCTTCTCTTGTGCCAGGTACTGTTCCGAGCACGTGACATTATTGGCTCATTTAACTCTCATGCCATTCTGAGATAGGTACTGTTACTATTTCCAAATCACAGCTAAGAAAAGCACGGCACAGAAGGGTTATATACCTTGGCCATCATCACACACAGCTAAGAGTAGGATCTGCGATTCAAAGCCAGAATGGTTGATGTTAACCCTTTCGTTATGGCTCCTGGTCAGCAGTTCCTGAAGCTCCCAAGAAAACAAACCAGTACACTCTTCTCCCAGTTACCCTAGTTGCTGTATTTCTAGAAAATGCAGTGTATGTTAAACCTGTGTAATGAATACTACTAATATGCAAAATAAATGGGGTTCTAGGCTCAGATATTTCCACATTGCTCTTTCATCTACATCAGTATCTGGGGAGATATTCATACCCATCACACAGGATACGGGACAAGTCTTCACTGTCTAAAACCGTCATCTTCTGTACTGTAGGACATCGGCATCTCCAGCTCCTGCTTGCTAAATAGCAAGGGTACCCCCTCTAGACACTATGAAAACCCACAGATTTCCAAGACTGCCCCTAGTGGCAAGTTCTCCTTCTGCTGATTATTAACATCAAATCCTGTTGCCTGGAACCTCAGAGGACATCTTACTCTCTCTCCAAGTTTAGCCAGAGCAGCTCTCCTTTTATCCATTTTATGCACTGGAGTTTTAGGTAAGATTTAGCCTGGGAAAGTATGATCCTTTCGCTACATAAAAAGTTTTGAAACTGTTGCTTCAGATTAAGACTCATTCTTCATCTCTATTCACTGGGCATGACAGAAAAACCTGTCTGTGGTCTCTACCATCTGCTCCAGTCCTCTGTTGCTCCAGGGCAACACAGTGCTAATGCCCCAGTCCACTGTCTCTACAGGGAAGTGAAGTGACAGACTCCAGGCACAGCTGGAGAACTCAGCCCCTGATGCTGCTTGCTGTCTCTCTGCTCTGACTGATGTCCACTGGACATGTGCACTCCTCATGACTTCAGCTGATTAGATGCCACGTCTGGTCCATGGAACCTCAGTAGTCCTCTGTGATGCTGTGAGCCTACTCTGTCACCAGGGTTTCCAGCTGGAGGGCGTGCACTAGACTGGAAGCAAAACACAAGCCCACTGTTTTTGAGTCCTGAATTAGGAATTCGGAGACACAGTTCTCTCTCCTAATTAGTTGTGTGGCCTTGAGGAAAGTGTTCCCCCACCCCACTCTGGCCTTCAGACTCTTCAGGTGTAAAATGACAATGGATTTCAAGATTCCCACAGCCTTTTTCATCTCTGACCATCTCTGCTTCTCCGACTCTCAGTCAATTGTGGGTAGAAAGGCAGTGTGTACAGCTCCAAGGCAAGGTGGGCTGCACAACAGGCTGAAGATGAGCAAGAAATACTTTTCTGGGGCTGTGGTTGCATTTATTACACACAAGTAAGCTGCCAGAAGCATCAGGAGGAGATGAGAAGATAGCTGCTTGAAGGAATGGACGGAATGGTATGAACAAGAGTTATGATAACAATGCCTGAAGGAAATGTGAGAAGGAGCTTGTGCCTGGATTTTATTGTCTACTCATCCAGAGCATCCTCCTTATAACAGAACATCGTCCGTGAGGCTGCCCGAGGAATTTTAAAAGAAAGTGAAGACAGAAGAAAAAATCGGGGCAGGAGAGAGTTTTATATGATGTTGATTAAAATGTCAAGTGTTGCTTTTCAGAAAGAAAATGAAAATGCTGTAAAAGTTCAGGACAGATGCCAAATGCTCTTGTCTAGAGATGGATGGGCAAATTTCGCAGAAAATTAGGGGCTGAGTTTCCAGTGAGTCATTAGCATGTGGCTTATTAACAGGTCAGGGCTCAGAGTGGAAGCTTCCAATCTGAGTGCCAGCTCAGTGTCTTACTAATTGCATGATTTTGAGCACATTACATAATTATTGGGGGTCTCAGTTTACTCATCAACACATTATTATTGCCAGTCTTTTCTATTATTAGCTGCTGATACTTTGTATCAGAACTGTTTTCAAAGTTTAAATAGCAGTAGGAGCTTTAATATCTGAAACAGATGAAGGAGGAGCTGCTTCAGACCCCTGCTTCCTCCTTTCCACTGATCCCCAAGGCGACACCTGGGTGATGTTTGCAAACTATCAAATTTCATCTTCGCTAAGACTTCTTCCATTCTAAAGTATGCTTTCATATATTCCACAAATTTGTATGGTGAACCTCACCCACACCCAGACAGTGCTAGGCACTGCGTATACTGAGATAACTGCGCCATCACATCAGCCTTCCAGAGTTCTGTCTGATACAAATGATAGAACAGTTTTCCTATTTTGACATATGATTAATCCATTTTCACTGCTGGACAGAGAGAGGTTCACCACCATGCCCCAGACGGGTGGGCAGAAGAGAGGTCTCTGGACCTGGACACTAGAGTACTCTTAACTGTACTCTATGGTACAATGAATCTAATTTTATATGGGTTTTAGAAAATTACTCAGCAAATTAAATTCTTGGTGAATATTTTAAGGAATCTTTTTTTTTTTCCCTGCTGTAGTTCCTTTGCCTCATTCAGTCTGTCTTAAATGGTACACAAACTGTCATTCTATCCAGGGAAAATTGTTTCATAAGAACTATGATGAAGTGTTAATCTTTGGTAACTTTGGGGAGTTTTTTACCTTTGGCAACTTTGTAGAATTTTTCTATAGTGGTAGGAAAGGAGGTGAAGCATACAACTTTCAAAATTGTGCCCAGTTTGAGTCTCAGGGAAAACGTACACTTGCCTGTGATAGTGGATGAGGACAGTTTCTTGGACACATGTGAGAAAAAGCGGTCCCTTAATGTTAAGAAGAGAAGTCATTACCTTTGACCAAATACTCAGCTTCTGATTGTACCATTCTCCCTTAAATTCACAAAGCCATAAACCTTGCTAAAATAAAGCATTGCATTTGACAACTATTTAGGCTAGGCTAAGGAGAAAGAAATGGCAATCCACTCCAGTGTTCTTGCCTGGAGAATCCCAGGGCCGGGGAGGCTGGTGGGCTGCCGTTTATGGGGTCGCACAGAGTCAGACACGACTGAAGTGACTTAGCAGCAGCAGCAGCAGCAACAAGGAGAAAGAATGCTTATCAGTATCCATGAGGATTTAATAAGTAGATTCCTGCACATGAAAGTGGGTTAAAATTCCAAAATGGAACCCAGCAATGTCTGCTACCTTCCTAGTTATGCATATTTGGCCCAGTATGTTCCTCTTTTATTTAATTCTAATTCTATGAATCTACACACTGAATAAAGTTCCATGGCCTTATTTAATGAAATTCTATTTGAACGGAGATGGCCATCCTCTTATTAGTCTTTCAAACCCAGAAGACTTACCTACACACAACACTGACTGACAGGTAAAACAAGCCACAGAGAGCAGCCAGCATTCTAGAAAGACATCCCTCACTCCCCTGGCTTACTCTCAGCTCCTGTATTTGGCTCTGCTTCTCTGCTTTCCTAACGTCCTCTCGCCCTTAGGAGTATGCCCCTCCATGGGGATCTTTGTAGCGTTGGGGTCTTCACTTTATACTTGGCATCCACTGAACCACTGGACTGTGCCCCATGCTCAGTCGCTCAGCTGTGTCCAGCTCTTTGCAACCCTACGAACTATAGCCTGCCAGGCTCCTCTCTGCATGAGATTTCCCAGGCAAACCTGGAGCAGGTTGCCATTTCCTTCTCCAGGGAAATTTCCCCATCCAGGGATCAAATCCATATCCCCTGTGTCTCCTGCACTGGCAGGAGGATTCTTTACCATTGAGCTACCTGGGAAGCCATATTAGCTGAAAAAAATCCTGGAATAGAATTGTTAACAGAAGTCGTCTGTCTTGAAATCATCTCCCACTGCTTCTTTGTTTTGCCTCTTCAGGTAAGATGCTTAAAATCCATGTGCCTCTGTCTCCTCTGCTTCAAATTGGTGCTGATAATGGCACTGACCCTTGAATATGTTGTAAGAATTAAGAGAGATTTTATAGTTAAAAGTTCACAAGATAGATTCTAGCTCATAGTGATTATCTAATAAATGTTAACCTGCTGCTGCTGCCAAGTCCAGCCTACCAACAATGGGTGGGGGATTGAAAGCTTGTATGAGTGTTTCCTAAGGCAATGGCACCCCACTCCAGTACTCTTGCCTGGAAAATCCCATGGATGGAGGAGCCTGGTGGGCTGCAGTCCATGGGGTTGCTGAGAGTTGGACACAACTCAGTGACTTTACTTTCACTTTTCACTTTCATGCATTGGAGAAGGAAATGGCAACCCACTCCAGTGTTCTTGCCTGGAGAATCCCAGGGACGGGGAGCCTGGTGGGCTGCCGTCTATGGGGTCACAGAGAGTCAGACACGACTGAAGCGACTTAGCAGCAGCAGAAGCAAGGTGTTCTGAAGAACTTTGATTCCAGGAGTATTTAATAGGTTTTATGTCAGGGAAAGATCTGGCATTCTAGGTAAAAATTCTAAGATAAAGTTACATTGATTTGCTAAATCCAAAAACTTTTTCAAAAAGTGTGCTGTTCCTGATGCTTAAAAAGAAATTTAACAGTTAAAACCGAATTGTCATGAGGGCTGAGTATTAATCAGATATTGGATACTGATAACTTCTAGAGTGGTTTCATATTTCATATCTTAACCTCTAGCAAATTATTAAGGAATTGCTTGGTACCAGGCATTGTACATTGCTTATTCAAATACATTTTCTTACTTTTCATATCTACATGTGAAGACAAGAATTATTCTTACTTGACAGATGAGGAAAATATAGCTTGGAAAAGAGAGATGGTATGTGGCACTGAATTCAAACCCAGAGCTTCTGCCTCTGATCTAGTCTTCATTCACTGGACCGTTCTACTTCCCACGTCACTGAGTAATTCTCCTAACAATTTGAAGTGTTTTGTTCTCCAAAATAATTAGTGAGCTGTGAGCTGTTTCTATGTTTCAGAAGTGATTGTTATCAATTATGGAATTATTAACAACGCTTCCCATCTGCCTCTAGTTTCCAGCTAAGAATGTTAATTAAAGCACAAATCCATCCAAGAATTTGGAAAATTTATGACTGAGGATGTTTACCAATGAGTCTGGTAAAAATGCCCAGCATGTGTTCAGTAAATAATACAGATATTGATTTCACATCTCTCTAGATGTCGATAATTCTTCCTTCAGAAAATTATATTACCTCGGTGACAATGTGAGGGGGCTGTGGGTGTTACCCTCCCCAAATGCTGCATCTAGTTCACCCATTTGCCTCTAGACTAACACATATATCATCTTTTTATATGCATCCTGCTGACACGTAAGCTATAGAGGAGAGGCTCTCACCAAATGGTGTGAGCAGAAAAATGGAACTCAGGCTTGTAGCAGAACTTGCGTTAGGCTTTTAGCAACCAAGGTCTACCGCTATATCACTGAAGGCTAAGGCCCTGGAGAAAATGGCCAAGTTTATCCCCAGCCATGGAAAAAGAGCTCTATTAAGGATAGTTTCATCCAAGGTGCTCCATGATACCTAATTCTTTGAGGAAAAAAATAAATAAATAAAATATTCCACAGCTACCTCAAGCCAACGAATGATTCCTCTAGGGATGGAGCAGTTTAAAGAGAAGCAAATCATTTCCAACAGCCAAACAGAATTATCTTTAAGAAATATTATGAAAACTTGGCCACATCTTGCTATTTGAGTATGGAGCAAAGACTACCGGTTTTTATCACTGTTAGCTCCTCAGTCTACCCGGGCTGCAGTCGGCCCAGTCTGGGAGACCTCAGTGGCAGCCACTCCATGCCTGCCGGCCTCAGCCTGAGGTAGAACACCAGCCTCTCTAGTGAACAAACCGCTAATGACTCGTGTCCACACATTAGCTTGTACTTCCATCATGTTCTTTCATTCATTTGTGGTCTTCTTTACAAATGCTTTCCAGTGTGGTCCTGGAAACCCCATTCCATGACATCCTCAGCCATTCCAAGAAGCCCTCCACCTCCTGATGTAAACCATACATTTTACATTCAGTCTTCTGTCAACAAAGTGAGAATGAGTTGACGTTCAGCATTCCTTGTGCACCAGCCAATGTCCTAAGTATGACTACAGCTTTCTCTTCAAGAGAAACCCTCTCCCTGTACCCCTGTACCCCAATGCTGTAAAGGCCAGGGTCACGCTCATAGCATTCTCTGTTGACTCTGTGTCTTTATCTCACTGACCCTCAGCA
Source organism: Nanger dama (assembly GCA_917880005.1). Classification (NCBI taxonomy): domain Eukaryota; kingdom Metazoa; phylum Chordata; class Mammalia; order Artiodactyla; family Bovidae; genus Nanger; species Nanger dama. Next base: position 3,792,839 of record CAKJTW010000085.1, on the reverse strand, counting down.
CACTCCTTTCATCCTCACAGCCTCATGTCACTCCACTTTCCCACCTCTGCTCTATCCCACATTTCTTGCATCTTCTGGTCATTCCATTTTGTCTGCTAAGCACTTCAGAACGTGGCTCCCACTCTCTCTCCACTGCTGATTTCTACCATCACAGAGATGATGTAAGCATTCATTTTTCACAATTTTGGGCAACTCTTCTAACCACTTAACCATAAAACTTCAAAGTCCTCAGCCTTCTTGATGCCAACAAATTGTATCAACTTTCCACTTCTTCCTTTTTCTCAATCTCCCTGGTCCCCCTCAAATACTGCATTCCCTCCCACCACCCTTCTCTTTTAACCTCTTTGTTCACCTCCTTCTAAAAATCTTGTATTCATTATTAAGCTTAGATCCCACATGCACCCTCATCTGTTGTCAACATCCTCAAATCCTCTTCTTTCATCGAATCTCCCTAGTAGACTAGAACTTGTAATTAATTAAACTTTCCTTTCTTCTCCCACACCAACACACGCAACTGCATTTGCAGAAAACAACATATAATTTTGTAAACTGGTGGCTCTCCAAATGAGAGATCTCAGGACCTTGGGTATCATTCCGCCATTTTTTTCTTGTCTCTGGTCAGCTCCCTTCAATTTGACCACAGTGACTATTACTTAAGTTTTATGTCTCTCTTTATCAAGGTTGTCCCACTCTCCTCTCAGCAGAAGGGTCTGAACTGGACTGTGGAGACGAATGGAACTGGGGATAGAGCTTGGCTATGCCAATTCCTAGTGCATATAACTTCTAACCTTTTCTACGCTTTGGTCTGCTTATCTTTGGCTTCCCTCATAGCTCAGAGGCTTCCCTCATAGCTCAGTTGGTAAAGAATCCACCAGCAATGCAGAGACTCCAGTTCAATTCCTGGGTCAGGAAGTTCCCCTGTAAAGGGGATAGCTACCCACTCCAATATTATTGAGCTTCCCTTGTGGCTCAGCTGGTAGAGAATCCACCTGCAATGTGGGAGATGTGGGTTTGGTCCCTGGGTTGGGAAGATTCCCCTGGAGAAGGGAAAGGCTACCCACTTCAGTATTCTGGCCTGGAGAATTCCACAGGCTGTGTAGCCCATGGGATCTCAAAGAGCCGCACAGGAATGAGTGACTTTCATTTTCACTGTGATGTTAAAAACATATAACACAAAGGGTGATGCAAAATTTACCCTCAAAATATGTTATTGATATTGTGGAGTTATGATGATGGAGAACTTGCTTTTATTTATTTAAACAATACAAAAATACTTTAATTCCCTTCCCCACATTGACAAATATCCTTCTATTTCTCCAAGTTAGAGGCATCTCCAAGATAGAGGCATCTCCCTACCTAAACTAACCCTTAGGTCTCTGTTGGGACCTTGTCTCCTTGAATTTATGCTCAGCATTGCATAAAAAACTTTCTAGTTTTTTCTATTCATTTATACAGTTTTCCTTTTATAATGTTTCTATTTTCAACATTATATTACATTCTATACTCAGTTTTTTTTATTTCTCATTTTTCACTAGGCAGTGTATTGCATGGACATTTCCCTTAACAATTTTAAAGTCTTTGAAAATGAAATTTTCAATGGTTGTATAATACTCTATGAATATACTGTAGTTTATATACCTATGTGTTTGTTGAGAATAAGATTGTCTTCATTTTTTCTTTATTATAAATGATGCTGTGATTATTATCCTTGTGCACAAATCTTTATCTGCATCTCTGATTCTATTCACAGGGCAGAATTCTATAAACAGACTTATGGGGTCAAAAACTGTATTTTAAGACTCTTTATACACATTATTGAATTGCTTTTCAAAAAGATTATACCAATTTATATCTCCACCAATTTATACACCACTGATATAAATTATACCAATTTACACCCATGAAGGAGATGGTCTCACCATATCCATGTTATTGTTAAGATTATTTCCTGCTAAATTTTCAGCCTCACCTTTTCTACTAGTTCTTACAACAAAGGTTAAAAATATATTTAAGTGTTTTATGTCCTAAAAATAATAATAATTTTCTACCCAGCACCTCTCTTTGATAATCATCTTCTTCCCTTTGCAGCTAGGATTCCTGGGGAGTAATTAGTTTTCAGCCTTGGTCTCTATCACCTAATCTTTCTGTCAGCTTAATTGGGCCTTTGCTTCTCCACTTAGGAAATGTTACCAGTGATGTCCTAATTCAGTCTAGCAGAGTATTCTTGTCACTTATCATATATTAAATTTAAGCACCCAATACTTAAATTTTTTCTAGGAATTCTAAATTCCCTTGCTTCTGAGACATAATTTTCTTTTTTCCTCATTTCTTCTTAACTATTATTTCCAAGGGCTGCTTTTTTTTGGACAACAACCTATAGCTGATAAACTCTCGAGCTTTACCTTTAGTTCAACAAATTCTATAAACCAGAGCAAAAGTGTTATGTTAACACTATTTGATTTCTTTAAGTAAATATCTTTGGGAACATAAAACCTAAATGTCTGAAATTAAATTCATTCCATCTCCACCCAAGCCTCCCACTCTTGCATTGATTGTTTTGGGGAAGTGCACCATTATCCATGCCTATGTTTAAAATAGAAATCTGGAAGTAATAAATTAACCTCACTGTTCACTGTTCACTAAATAGTCAATACAATCTTACAAAATACTATTCAATCCTATAAAACCAACTCTTGCCTACCCTTCAGTATTTTGTCTAATTACACTCAGTTCCATTCATCTGGGTTCTCACATTTCGTTTCTTGCAGATCATAGAGCACAGTAATATGATTCATGCCTCTTAAGATGTTTCCGCCCATAATATTTCACCTAAGTGAATAACACATCACACTAACTTACCCAACAAAGAATTATTAAATTTTTGGAATCAGCACCCTGGAAGGTTCCTTAATCTAGACTTCCTGATTGCTCAGCTGCTGCTGCTGCTAAGTCGCTTCAGTCATGTCTGACTCTGTGTGATCCCATAGACGGCAGCCCACCAGGCTCCACCATCCATGGGATTCTCCAGGCAAGAACACTGAAGTGGGCTGCCATTTCCTTCTCCGCTTGCTCAGCTAAAATGACCTTTTCTTTCCCTATGGTTGAAATTCAATACTTGCCTATCTCTTTCTATATAGTTCTAAAGTAGTTTCCTCTATTTATTTATTTGTAAATTTTTTGCTAAATTGTCAGCTCCTTAAGGGATATACTATTTCTATCTGTCTTTGTAATCCTAGTTTGAGAAATTTATCAAGAGTTTACAGAATTTATCCTGGCCTTCTAAAGTCAATATATCAGGTTAAAAGTATTTCTGGTCTCACAATTTTGTGAAAAATGTGTACATTTCTTCCTCTGTACCACCCACCTATTTCTGATGAAATTTCCCCATGCTTCTTTTGTGTCCTTGATAGCACCTTTTAAATATTTCTTTCACAAATCCTGTATTATTTGAGAGCATTCTTTACATTTACACAGTTATCTTGCTTCTTGAAGGCAGATTCAGATTGTTATTCTCTTTTTGTTTCTATAGACCTTAGTGTAATAAATTCCCAATAATTATTTGTTTATAAATTTGAATGTCTGAACTGACAATGCAAGATCGATATGAAAAAATAAAACTAAAATAAAAATCTACTAAGAGAATACTTTCACTCTACCCCTCCAAAGAAATTCACTCCTACATATTAATCAACTGGAAAACTGAAAAAGAAAGATTATAAGATTACTCTTTCAGACTATGGCAAACAGGCAGTGAAGGGCACTGATCCCTAAAAGATGAGCAAAAGGAATTCAGTCATGTAATTTCCCCTAGTATACTGCCAGTATTTAGGCAACAGTACAGAGAGAGCGCACCGGAAGCAATAGATTAGACATTGCAGATGATAAATCAGTAAAACTGAAGACACAGCAATAGAATCTATCCACAATGAAGCAAAGAGAAAAACTGAACAGAGTCTGAGTGACCTATAGGACAACAAGCAGTCTAATACACAAATAACTGGAGCCCCAGGACAAAAAGAGACTAAAGGGGTTCAAAAATAACTTATTTGAAGGAACAATGGCTACATTATGGCCAAAATTTTTTCAAAGTTGATAAAATCATAATATTACATATTTAAGAAATTTAAAAAAAAACAGCATAAAGAAAACCCCACCAAGGCAAATACTAATCAAATGGATAAAAATTAGGTACGAAAACATGTTTAAAAGCCATCAGAATAAAAATACCTTCTATAAAAGGTAATAATGATAAGAATGATCACCTACTTCTCTTCAAGCAAAATTCAAATCAGAAAGACAGTTGCTTAAAGTATTGAAAGGAAAAACTATCAACCTCTAATTCTGCATTCAGTGAAGATACCTTTCAATAATCAAGGTGTAAAAGGCATTTTCATGCAAACAAAAGCTGACTCAATCACCAACTTAACAGTACACTGAATACTTAAGGAAATTCTTCACACTGAAGGAATTTGAATGAAAAATAAAGATTAAGGAGCTGTGGAAGAGCTAAACAAATAAGTAAATATAAAAGATATCTTTTCTCATTTCTACCTCCAAAAAGAAAAGTTGGCCTTGAAGGCCTAATATTTATTTATTTTGGAGTTTATAATATATGGAAAAATCAAATATATGACAAAAATAGCACAGAGGCTAGAAAGGGGAAAAAGAAATTTGCTGTTGTAAAAAACAAAACAAAACAAAAAACCCCCAAAAACTGTGATAAAGTGCTTGCACTATATGTGGGACAACTCAATATTATTTGAAGGTACTGAAGTGACTTAGCAGCAGCAGACTATGATACTGGAGACAGGAATGGCTATCCACTCCAGTATTCCTGCCTGGAGGATCCCATTGTAGAGTTCATAGGGCTGCAAAGAGTTGGACACAACTGAGTGACTAAACATAGACTCTGGTAAGTTAAACATATATATTGTAAACCCTGAAGCAACATCTGAAAAATGAAACAAAGAGTTATGGCTAATAAGTTAATAGTGAAGATAAATGGAATCATAAAAAGAATCTTAAAGAAGGTGGGAAAAGGGGGTGGATAAAGAATAGGAAGTATAAATAAAATATGAAGAACAATACAGTAGGTTAAAACCCCGCCATAAAACAATTACGTTAAGTACAAATGGCCTAACCATTTCAATTAAAAGGCAGAAATTTTGAGACTGGATGAAAAAGCAATTCCCAATCATATGCTATCAAAGTATGTAGTTGAAACATAACAACAAAGACATGGAAAAACTTACCATGCCTATAATAAGAGAAAACTTGAGTAACTATAGTAATATCAGAGAAAGTAGACTTTGAAAGCTGTAAAATTAGATATTGATCCAATTTAAACAATCAACCTGCTCTAATTGTCATTTACAAAATTTTTCACACAAAATTCTCTTGAAAAGCACAAGGAACATTTAACAAGTTTGACTATATTCTGAATTCTTAAACAATTCTTAAGAAACTAAAAAGACAAATCATATAGAGAATGTTACATTCTAAAATTAGAATTAAAACAGAAGTAAATAATAGAAATATATCTGAAATATTTCTCAAATTCTCAGAAATTAAGCACACACACTTCCATGGATCAGAAGGAAAGGCACAAGTAAAATTATACTATATTTTGAATTAAATGAAAATGAAAACAGAAAATATGAAAATGTGTGGGATGCTGTTAAATCAGGGATTAAAGGGAAATTTAGAGCATCAAATGTATATATATATATATATATGCATGCATATATATATACACACACACATATATATATGCATATATATATATATATATATATATATAAAGATTTCAAACCAGTGACCTAAACTTCTACCCTAAGAAGCTTTGAAAAAAACAAATCATACTCAGAATAAACAAAAAGAAGAAAATACTAAAGATACTAAGATATTAAAGATAATATAAAAAGAAGAAAATACTAAATACAGGAAATGGATAAGCAATAGAGGAAAAGCAACAAATTCAAAGTCTGATTCTTTGAAAAGGACAATACTATGAATAAACCTCTGGGCAGAACTATGAACAGAAAGAAAGAGCGCTCAAATTAAAACTATGGATTTTAGAAATACCAAATTGATAGTCAGAAAATATTATAAACTATAAATTAATTTAGATCAACCAACTACCAAAGTCATTCAAGGAAAAACACAACACAACAAAAAAACAGATGATTTCCACTTTTGGCCAAAAGAGAGAATAGGGGCTAATTTCATCCACCTGATACAACCAGAACACCCAGGCAAAATACATGAACTATTTTTAAGATATTAGACATCAGGTAATGAATGACAATGAATATCCCATGCTGTGATCTTTTCATCTTTCCTCAGACTTGTTATGAAGAGCAAATAAGGTTTTACATGTGAAAATTTCTAGCATAACAACAGAAACATTAATAAATGTTTCCTTCTTCCCCTCTCCCATTTTTCCTTCCTGGAAACAATTCACATCTCCATGTTAAAGTAATTTAAGGTATTACTGTGAAAGTTTTCCCCAAATACTTTAGTTCCATAACATATTCTGATGAAACTGAATATCATTTTAGACAATGCTGCCCACACAAACACAGACACACATGAGTACACACACACACACACACACACACACACACACACACACACGCACTACAAGGCATTAATTAAGGAACTTCTTAAAAGGATTTTATTTCTTTTAGGGGAGAAAAAGCAGTCTCTCTAAAGTCTTTGTCGCCTCTAAACATTTTAGCACCTGTCAGGCTGAATTAAAATACCTGTCATTCTCTCTTAGTCCACCAAATATAATTTAACGTGAATTCCTGATCCTATTTTCCCAGAATCTTTTATTATTACATTTCTTTCTGGGGACTGAATATAAATGGAATTACCAAGTCGAGAGTCTAAATGCAGCCTCTGAAGAATAACCTGTTTATAATCTGGCTCACAGTTCTTTTATGATAATCAACATATTCAGATACCTCTCTTCAGGAAAAACTTAGGCTTTGCAGTCATAAAACACTGAGGCTAGATCCCAGTTCTAACACTTAGGAGTTTTCCAAAGTTCCCAAACCAACGTCAATCTTTATTTCATAATCAGTAAAATGATTTATCATCCTTGTTATGTTGTTCAAGGAATTAAATCAAAAGATACTAATGAAATGTTCTGCACAGCGCATGATACAAAACCTCTCTTCTGTTCATTCCCCAACATTTGTTTCTAAAAATATATGTTTTTATTTAATAAAATGTATGCATTCAAGTAAGCAGTCTATTCTAAATTAAAAATCAGGCACTATCATTCTAACATGAAACCAAGAAAAGAGAAAGAAAGTGAAAGCGAAGTCGCTCAGTCGTGTCTGACTCTTTGCGACCCCATGGACTGCAGCCCACCAGGCTCCTCTGTCCATGGGATTCTCCAGGCAAGGGTACTGGAGTAGGTTGCCATTTCCTTCTCCAGGGGATCTTCCCAACTCAGGGATTGAACCCGGGTCACCCAGACTGCAGGCGGATGCTTTACTGTCTGAGCCACCAGGGAAACCAAGAAAGGGACTCTTCAAATAGCTCATAAGCAATAACAGATTTGAAATTGACTCATTGCGTGCAGTCCCACCCTTCCTTTATGAGACATTTTGCTTTCTTCCAGATAAGTCAGTCAGAATATAGCCTTTCCTCTGACTCATCATGGAGACTTGAACATAATGGTGTTTCTGGATGGAATTTTTGTGCCTTCAGTGACTTTGTAACATTTTCTGTTTTTCACTTGTAATTGTTGTTAAGGTTTCCAACACACAATTGCATCATTTCTAATTTTCATCCAGATTTCAATTAGCATCATCATATGACAGGCCAATTATATCAGCTTATCTCTTAATAGCATAAATGATATTTTTGTTCATAGTTACAAATATCAATGTTCAAACAATGATACATTTTAAAAAATACACTATAGCAGATAGAGCCTGGAAGACTTTTCTTCTAAATTAACTCTTGTGTTGTTTGTTTTCTTCTTCTTTAAAGTTATGTAGAACACTCATTGGCAATCCCTTAGATTTATTCCTCAGGTTGACCACAGTGAAATTATAATGAAAAAGAGAAAGACACAGATAGTCCCCCCACTTTTTTTTTTTAGCTATTCTATCAGATCAAAGGAGTCTTTATATTTTTGGATGAATATTTATTTTATTTTTTAAATTAAATGAACAATAATGACAATAAATTTCTACTTTTCTGACTGCCCAGAAGTACATCATAGAGGTATCATAATTATCCATTTTCATCAGTGTTAATAGATCACCAGCAAGGCAAATTGGAGGTGTATTTTGATTTTGATAGCTTTTAGAAATGATGAAATCATTTTGAAAAAGAAAAAAAGATAGAGTGTTAACTGTACCTTGTTCCAAGTCTTATTGTCAAGTTACATATATATATATGTATATAGTTGATTTACGATATTATTTTCAAGCTTACAACATAATGATTCAATAATTTAACAGATTATATTCCAGTAATCAAATTATTATAATTTTGGGGGAAAAAAAACAAGCACATGACTAGGGTAGAAACAGTATGCAGATTTTAAAAGAAAATCTTTGGGCATCTTCGCTATTCAAAACACATCCAATCTAATTCTTTCAGCTTATGGAGCAAACTACATTATAATTTAATGATTCTGATAATTTAATGATTCTAAAGGATGTTTGAGATACCTGCTTCCTTCCTGCCAATAACTTGCTTGACTGACTTCCTTCAAATTTATGCTCATACCTTAAGTTCTCAAAGAGGTCTTTATTTATTTTTTCTGCGTCAAAGGTACTTGTTTTATTTTTTCAAAGAAGCCTGTCTTGACTGCTTGTTTTTAATACTACAGCATGTTCCTCTGCCTCACTCCTGGTTCTCCCAATGCCCTTTGACTGTTCTCTATTTTCTTTTTCTGAAATTATTGTACTTTCCAAAATCCTATATCATCTAACTATTTATTATAATTATCATTCACTGGTTCTTTTCTGCTGGAAGCATGTCAGTTTCACTAGGGGAAATCTGCTGATTTGTTTTCTTCCCTGATACATCCCAGAGACGTCTAGCACATTCACTAAATATTTGGTAAAGATTATAATACAAGATACTTAAACAACAAAGAGAGTCAGCTCTGATTCCTATAAAATATTTCTAAGGCAGAATTTAGGATTTACATATTTTATGTAGATTTACCATAATGAGTTTGAGAAGGAGGCAGTCTAATTATTAGAAAATAAACATCCATCTATCCGAATTCTGGTCTGTTTAAGTTTTTGCTGTAGTTGAGAGAAGTTTCCTTCTGTGTTAGCACCAATGGGGAACCCTGTGCTTTGAGTGACCAGAATTATTTCCTGCTCCTCTTCCCTTCTCCCTTTGTCCTTCTGCTCAGTGCACTGCTTCTGCAGTTCTTCATGGTTAAGCATGCTGTGTCTTGTGCTGTTAGTTATCTCTCAAAAGGAATAGAGTTAAGGTGTTAGGAATGTGCACTCTGAACTCAAACTGCTTGTCTCTTTACCTTGAACCCACTTTTGCTAGTTGAATGTGGCATTGTTCAATCACTTAGCTGTATCCGTTTCTTTGTAACCCTAAAGACATCAGCACACCAGGCTCCTCTGTCCCTCACTATCTCCCGGAGTTTGCTCAAATGTATGTCCATTTAGTCGGTGATGCTATCTAACCATTTCATCCTCTGCTGCCCTCTTCTCCTTTTTGCCTTCAATCTTTCCCAGCATCAGGGTCTTTTCCAGTGAGTTGTCTCCTCACATCAGGTGGCCAAAGTCTTGGAGCTTCAGCTTCAGTATCCGGCCTTCCAATGAATATTCAGGGTTGAGTTCCTTTAGAATTGACTGGTTTAATCTCTTTGCAGTCCAAGGAACTCTGTGGGTTTTCTTTTACTATTTTGTACCCAATGTACCCATCAACAAAACACTTGCATCTTTTTATAGGGCTGTTTTATGGAAGAGTAAGATCTTTGGGGAAGCACTTGTAGGAGTGTCTGCTGCTGCTGCTGCTAAGTCGCTTCAGTCGTGTCCGACTCTGTGCGACCCCATAGACTGCAGCCCACCAGGCTCCCCCGTCCCTGAGATTCTCCAGGCAAGAACACTGGAGTGGGTGCCATTTCCTTCTCCAGTGTATGAAAGTGAAAGTGAATTCGCTCAGTTGTGTCCGACTCTTCGCAACCCCATGGACTGCAGCCTACCAGGCTCCTCCGTCCATGGGATTTTCCAGGCAAGAGTACTGGAGTGGGGTGCCATTGTCTAGCATATAGTAAACTCAAGACTAAAAGGATACAATGAAAGTCAATTTAATTGTATCTTATTGTTCAGTCACTAAGTTGTGTCCAACTCTTTGTGACCCCATAGACTGCAGCGTGCCAGTTTTTCCCGTCTTTCACCATCTCCCTAAGTTTGCTCCAACTTATATTCCTAGAGTAGGCAGTGCCATCCAATCAACTCATCCTCTGTTGCTCCCTTCTCCCGCTGCCCTCAGTCTTTCTCAGAATCAGAGACTTTTCCATTGAGTCAGTTCTTTGCATCAATCCCATGGCCAAAGCATTGGAGCTTCAGCATCAGTCCTTCCAATGAATATTCAGGACTGATTTCCTTTAAGATTGACTGGTTTGATCTCCTTGCAAACCAGGGGACTCAAGAATCTCCTCCAACACCACAGTTCAAAAGCATTAATTCTTCAGTGCTCAGGCTTCTTTGTTAAGTCCAGCTCTCACATCCATACCTGACTACTGGAAAAACCATAGCTCTGACTAGATGGACCTTTGTTGACAAAATAATGTCTCTACTTTTTAATATGTTGTCTAGATTTGCCATAGCTTTGCTTCCAAGGAGCAAGTGTCTTTTAATTTTATGGCTACAGTCACCATCCACAGTGGTTGTGGAACCCAAGAAAATAAAGTCGGTCACTGTTTTCATTGTTTCCCCATCTATTTTCCATGAAGTTATAGGACTCAGTGCCATGATCTTAGTTTTCAGAATGTTGAGTTTTAAGCAGCATTTTCTCTCTCCCCCTTTCACCTTCATCAAAAGGCTCTTTAGTTCCTCTCTTTTCTGCCATAAGGGTGGTATCATTTAAATATCTGAAGTTGTTGATGTTTCTCCTGGTAGTCTTGATTCCAGCTTGTGATTCATCCAGCCTGTCATTTCACATGATGTACTCTGCATATAAATTAAATAAGCAGGGTGAAATATACAGCCTTGACATTCTCCTTCCGAATTTTGAACCCGTCTGAAGTAGAGTATGGATGTACTGGTGTAAGGACTGTCTAGTCTTCACGTTTTTCTGCTTGCCCACCAGTTTTCTGAATAATTCTTTGGGCTTTCAGCGTCCTGTTTGGCTGGTTTTAACTACTGTGAAGGCAAATGCTTTCATGATGTCCCTAAAGATAACTACAAAAATATAAAACAAAATGAATTTCACACATTGATGATGTTAGCTCTTATTATAGTAGCTACTTTTTAAGGAACTCAGAATGAAAATACTTGTAATTATTGGTTCTTAGAGTTATTAGCTTCCTGATTCTTTGTCCTAAACCTTACATCATTCAGCTGAAATCCTAACAACTATTGATACCCCTCACTAAAGGACACCAGGTTAAACCTATACAGTTCGGTCTACTATTCGCTACAACAAAGAACATTGCACAAGATTGGGAATCTCAACAAAAAGTGTTAGAAGATGACTGTGTGATTTCATCTTGTGTGAAGTTTGGGGAGGTTTCAAGAGCTGTATGACTCTGTTATGGATTTCCTACTTTTTTGAGTTGGGGTAAATGCATGATTGGGATATCTTAGTAATTCTTTTGTATAGGAATTAATACAAAAATTAAGTAGCACTAAAGTCATAATTGATAAACAAGCAGCAACAGTCACTATTACCTGAAAGTGGAAACTAAATTTTTGTCAGTTTGCACTGAACTCTTATCTTTATCTGTGCTCATACATGACTTAAAAGGTATATTACTTTGGTCATACTCTTTCATAATCACTGAACAATTCCATGTGAAATAGTTTACGTTCAGCAGGATATCATGATCTAAATATTAGAGCCAGGCTGGGTATCAGGTGAAACTTATCAGAGCTGCTGTTTTTTCCTACAATTTTCTATGACTTTTTAACTTTTCTACTTCATCGCTCACTCTCAGGAATGATATGGGTCTTGTTCTGATACTCCAAACATCCAGTCACAGACACATCATCTCACTCAGTTTATCTGCTCTCTAGACTTGCTTACGTTTTTGTGTGTCTCACCCACCAAATCCCCTTTCCCTTCTAGTAGTGAGTTAACTTCACATCATGTTAAAAGTTGTGTTATCTCTTTTGGTCATTTGAATCAGATTAGTGACTTCCCAGTGAAGAGGAAGCCTGGAGGCTCATCAGAGGTCCATGATATCTATTCTCAGTTTCCTCTCATTCCCACCAGACAGTACTGCCAAGACTTCAGTGAGCCTTACAGGATCACCTGTCCAACCCATGCATTCATGAAGACTCTTGTGTCACTGTTGGTCATTTTAGACATGCCTGTTTTCCACACCTGAACTAGATGTTGTTTTCCACAGACAGGAACCAAGTCTGTTTTTATCCCTCACAACATGTTGTACAATAATGAACATGCCGAGGCAGTCAGGAAATGCTTCACAGGATGATTGGCTAGAACACCAGAAAACAGGAAACTCTATTTTCTATTTTTCTCATAGTGACTTATATTGTCACTATGAGAATAAGCCACCTTCCACATGGCGCTTTATATTTAGATAAAAAGTATATTCTGGTTAATTGTGGAATGGTGAAAACAAAACAAAGTAGCCTTACTAATTCTGATTCTGTTACATTTTTTAAATTGCAACATCTATTTTTACAGTTGTTTTAAAATTTCTACTCTCATTTTCCATTTCCTGTAGCTCTGTGTTTGTTATAAGCTTCTCTTTTTTCTACCACTTTGTCATAGATTATTGTAGAGAATCTATATATATTTGCCAATATTGTAGACTGTTTGAGGAATCAGTTCAGTTCAGTCGCTCAGTTGTGTCTGACTCTTTGCGACCCCATGAATCACAGTATGCCAGGCCTCCCTGTCCATCACCATCTCCCAGAGTTCACTCAAACTGACGTCCATTGAGTTGGTGATGCCATCCAGCCATCTCATCCTCGGTCGTCCCCGTCTCCTCCTGCCCCCAGTCCCTCCCAGCATAGAGTCTTTTCCATTGAGTCAATCTTTGCATGAGGTGGCCAAAGTACTGGAGTTTCAGCTTTAGCATCATTCCCTCCAAAGAAATCCCAGGGCTGATCTCCTTCAGAATGGACTGGTTGGATCTCCTTGCAGTCCAAGGGACTCTCAAGAGTCTTCTCCAACACCACAGTTCAAAAGCATCAATTCTTCAGCACTCAGCCTTCTTCACAGTCCAACTCTCACATCCATACATGACCATAGGAAAAACCATAGCCTTGACTACACGGACCTTTGTTTTGGGATTAGGAAGCTCCAAAAGCCATTCCCAAAAGCTTGTTTTAACTACTTCTATGAACACTTCCCAATTATATTCTCTTTTAATATGTTACTTTGGCAGAATCTTCAATATCTCCCTTTTAAAGACTCAGTAACCGTACTAAATAAACATTGAGAACTTTGTCCTTATGGTCAACAATCACAGCCTTAAGAATAGGCTATTTGAATTGATAATCTGGTATTTTGTATTTATTTACAAATAAAAGAATGAAAGGGAAATGATTAAGTGAAAGCCTTATGAAAAGAGAAAAAACTTTATCCTACCTATTGTTTGCACATGAAAAGAACATCTCTTGCCCACTATTTTTATTTGAGCTCAAAATGTGTAACTTCTCATAGTTCACTGGATTTACTAAATGTTTGACATAAAAAATGGAGACTATTTCAGCAACGTATAATTATTATTATTTGATTAAATACATAATTTCTTTTCCTTTTACTTGTCTCTCACTTAATTAAATGTGATGTGGAATGGAATTTTTGTAATGCATCAGTGCATTCTTTTAAAACTGAGCAGTGCCAGCCCCTTCTGTGCTTTGATAAGGTTACATAAGGTGGTTATGAATTATTAATCCTCCTTTTTACCTTTTCTGCTCAATTTTATGACGGTAACATCAATGATAATGGCTGGATCCAAAGAAAGTAAAATAAGCATTCCCTGTCTTACTATATTGTAGACTATTAAAAGGTTAATCCGTCAGATAAAGCTTACGGTTGAAGTGGGACACAGATTGAACTGGAAGGCAATATGGTTCAAAATAGTGAAGGTGAGTATTTGAGAGAATGGAGAGAATTCCCAGGTGGAAATCTAGGCTACAGACAAGTTTACTAAGAAATAGCTAGACCTAAGAAGTAATGAAACACCATGATAGAGAAGAAAGTCAGTGGATAGTCAAATTGGCAGGAAGACACTGACTCAGCTTCTAGTCTTCATCTCAGTTCTGGATGTTGTCAATTAAAAGATACAGTTGCAACCTGAAAGTAGAGAGTTATTTTATTTGGTAGGAATGTTTAGAACTCTAGCCCCAGTTGACAGCATCTGAGTAGCTCTGAGAAAACTGCTCCAAGGAGGCAGGACAGAAAGTCAAGCTATATACAAGTTTTCAACAAAGGGAGGAGGCAGTCTGAACTTCAAAGATCAGGTTATCAAGTTAAGGAATTTAGCATTCTGTGTACCGGGAAGACTCCAGCCTCTGGGCTCACTGCATTCATTCCTTTCACACACCCTACAGCTTTCTGGGGTCAATCCTGTTTCCTTGGTCTCCGTGCTTCTTGCATTCCCCCAGTTCCTCAGCAGTCACCATGCAGGGTGGCAACATCCGCTGGATTGCAGTTTTGAGAGCACTCATTCATGTTTGGAGGCCATAAATCACTGTGGCTTGCCATTTCTTGTTTACTGATGTGGCAGGAGATATTTTTATTTCACAATGTTATAAAGTATAAGGGAGTGAGGAGGCCACAAGAACAAGACAGATTTTAATCAAGGTTACACCTGGAAGGTATAGAAAATGTAGGCCAAACACTGAGTGAGCTGGTTTTATACATCTAGAAGTATTTAATATACTCTGATAACGGAGAAGCAGACTGATCTCTGATTACTAGTAGGAGTAATATGTACAGATGGGGATCAGGTGACCAGCAGAGACACACAGAGCTAGTTTACAGGGCGAGGGGTTAGGGGACATGCAGTTACTACAACTTCTTGTTCAGTGTTCACCGATGTAAAGCATCATCAGTGAAGTGATGACCCTGGAGCCAAGGATCTTGCTTTGGGGAGCTTTTCTTGCTAATATAGTATCATCTTTGATTTAGCCAAGAAAATGATTATGCCAACTGTATACCATATTTTAACTTCTATGTTTTAGGTATTGAGTGTGTCCCTCATATACTTTTCATCCATTCCATACTTCAAAGAAGGAAGCACTTTACTAGATCTCCCTCCTGTCCTCCTGGGATTTCCCGAAACCATTCATTCATGACCATTTCTATCAACAGACATTACCCGTGTTGTCAGCCTCCAATTACATTACATGGGCTAGCTCCCTCACATTATGGTGACTAACACAATATTTACAGCACCAAAGCTAGACATTCTTGGGAAAGAAAAATGAGGTAGATTATTTGCCTTTAAGTTGCTTTCTTTCTTACAAGGGGAGGCATGAGTAGAGAACATGGGAAAAACATTGATCATATCAGGTATAGAAATTTTTATTGATTCATAGATGAAGCGACTTGGAAACTCAAGAATCTCTGTGTCAAGAAGGAGGCAATGACACAGTCAAGAAGAATGGGGGTGGAGGGGGGGGAAGGAAGTCGCTGAGATTCCAAAGGAACAAAGCCACGCACGTTCTTTGAGAGAGCAGTTTCAGCAGAGTGTCGGGGACCCAGGATTGCTCATTTTCCTAAGAGTTTGCAACTCTCATTTGTTGTTCGAAGACCAGAATGGCGTTAAAGGCTTTTACCTCTGAGAATCACATTACCTGAGCGAGTTGCTGAAGATGTGAAATGTTTATGGAAAGCAGGAATTAGAGGTGTTATCTATGCTTAGTTCACAGCTCTACAGAGCCTGCTGTGTTTTTGCAAATGCCTTTATTGTTAAATCTCTTTTATCTTACCCCCCCCATTGTTACAGCCCAGAATCATTTTCAACACCACCAGAGAACTGGTTCTATTCTCCAGAACACTGCTGTTTTCCCAAACCAAAATTGTTCCTTCTGTCTCAGTTCTCCTCCCTGTTCCCCCTTCCGAAATGTGCCTGTCTCTCAAATCCCTCAGATTTATGTTTCTTCAGACAAACTGGAACCACCGTACCCTCCCTCATCCTGGGCTCTGTGTGTGTGTTTACTACTCATTTATCTTTTGACATACTTTGTTATGTTCTGAATTGTCCTTTGATGTGTTTTATCCTCCCTACTATATTAAATAGTTATCTGGAAGTAGGGTAGTATCTTGTACGGCTTTGTATTTTCACACTATGCTGTGTTTCTTTGACATGCACAATCATTAAAGGCTATCTGATGTTAATTTTGCATCAGATCTGAATGTAAATCATAATTCTCAAGCCGTGGTTTTCTAGCTCTAAAATTGGGAATAAGGACACATGTTTCCCAGATCATCTGAGGATTGAGATTATGTACGTTAAAACATTGCCACCTTAGTTTCTTTATAAATGTTAGTTCTCTTTTCTTGTTGATCATTTGGTAAGATCTGGTATCAGTAGGCAGTGCATCTTCAACAAGGTATTTCAGTAGCTTTGGCTGAGCAGGTAGCCCCGCAGTAAATTTAAGTTGGCCTGTTTCTTCACTGGCTATACTGTGAAAACTTGGGTAGCAATTATCCAGTTTCATGGAATATGTTTCTAACCAGAAATGGTACCTTACTTTGCTCATCCCCTAGATAGATTTTTTTTTCTTTAATGTATACTGCTGGTGCCGCTGCTAAGCCTTTTTCAGTTGTGTCTAGCTCTGTGTGATCCCATAGAGGGCAGGCCACTAGGCTCCCCCATCCCTGGGATTCTCTAGGCAAGAACACTGGAGTGGGTTGCCATTTCCTTCTCCAATATATGAAAGTGAAAAGTGAAGGTGAAGTTGCTCAGTCATGTCCAACTCTTAGCCAACACTATGGACTGCAGCCCAGCAGGCTCCTCTGTCCATGGGATTTTCCAGGCAAGAGTACTGGAGTGGGAATGATTGTATGGGAATGATTTAATTAAAATAACTAGCAAAGCAAAAGGATAGCTACAGGCTCCTATAATGTAAATTCATCTTCAGTTTCTTCATAATGATCCCATCATCAGAAAAGACGTATTTTTGTTTCACTTACTAAAATAGAGAAGAAAATGGACTGATTGTTTAAATGATTTACAGCATTCACCTAGTCACCCTGTTCACTCTGTTAATGCCTATTCATTCTTCAAGTGTCAGTTTAGATAAATCTACTCTAAGAAGAAACCTTTCTCATTTGCTAGGGTTATGATTCAAAGCTTTGCTTCTGGAATTCTTTGAATCAACTCTGTATTATCTCTGGCCAAATACTTTGCTGATTTGTCTTATCCAACAGTAGAGAACAAGCTTCATGATTATAAGGTTCCTGTTCATCTCATTCATTGATGATTCTTTACTCTCTAGCACATCAACCCCTTCAGAGAAAGCAGGCAATAAGTATTTGTTGAAGGCAGTAAATAATGGGTCAATAGGAAGAAAGCTGGACTAAATTCATTTTAATTAAACATGAAATGCAACCATTCAGGGCAGTCCAGTTGTATCAATTGCTCTACTTAAATTAGGGAGGGCATTCAGATATAGTCCCTCCAACATCAAGTATATTGAATCATTTTGCATATATTAATTGAACGCTTGTTAGTTCATAAAACTCTGACACGTTCAATAGAGGCATCCCTTGCTCAGAGACGCATAATGCAAGAACTAGATTGATAGAAGTGGGTCTCTTAGCAGAGCTTTGGAGGTGAGGCCGTGTCACCTGCCCGTGACATGTTAGCTCCCTATTGGATAGTGTACATAAGCTGGAGCTGAGCCCAGCCTTGCAAACGCTGTGTACATGGCTGAGGCCACTAACACTCAAAGATCATGAAGTGGAAATGAGCCACAATCCGCTTTCCTATCCCTGTAAGTGAGATGTTTGTTGTTTTTGTCTGTTTTCATTCTACACTTCATTTCTGTGTGCTTATTATGAGCTACTAGGATGTAAATGCTTAATGAATATTTTCAATATTTATATTATTGAATGAGTGCAGTCGTTTAGATAGAGACCTCCTAGTAAGAAGCAGGACATGATAGTCATGAAATTTGGAAGCATCTTTTGTCTCTTATTTTCTTCAAAATGGAAATTGATTATTTTTTGTTTTTATTTCACTTAAAAGGAAAGCCATTTATTTTCTTTTCTAATCAAAAATGTGCTGCAGTTTCATTGTAGAACACTGAGATGATACAAAGTTTAAAAGGGAGACTAATGATCCCTTTTGTTCCTCCAGCCAAAGATAACTCAAGTTAACATTGTGCTTGTACAATTACTGACGTTTTCTCTCTGAGCATACACGTACACACCACCACACAATAGCGCTCACTCAAGGCATATAAATTGACATCACACTATAAGATGAAAGTGAAATCATGCTGTTGAGACTTTTAAACGTTTTTCCTTAGCAGAATATGTTTTTTAAACAAGAAACCTACATTGTCATCACCATAAGCAGTATCTTACCAGTAAACAACAAAGGTAAATCTGCTGGTTTACTGGCTTAAGATCTGCTGTGATCATCTATGTGCTTCATCTCTGCAAACTGGTAGATTTGATTCTCAGATAAAAATCCTGGAAGTGAAATGGTTCTCTGCTTATGTATACATTTAGAGATTTATCACCAAAAGTCAAATTTTTCTCTTTGCAATTTATACTTTTTGACTTTCCCTCCAACTGAGTGGTAGAATTCCCATTCTGACACCATATCATTTTGAATATGATTGTTGTTTTGAGTGTTTGATAATATTACAATTGAAATTTAGATTTAAAACAGTCCAATGGAATACTACTCAGCCATAAAAAGGAACAAAAGTGAAATCTGTGTTTGGTGAGGTGGATGAACCTCGAATCTGTCATACAGAGTGAAGTAAGTCAGAGAAAAATAAATATCATATATTAATGATATATGGCATCTAGAGAAATGATGCTGAATCATCTATTTGCAGAGCAGCAATTAGAGACACAGATGTAAAAAAGCGGACTTGTGGGCACAGTGTGAGAGGGAGAGAGCGGGATGAACTGAGAGAGTAGCATTGACATATAACGCCCTGCCATGTGTCACAAAGATAGCGAGTGGGAAGCTGCTGTATAACACAGGCACTTGGCTTGGTGCTCTGTGATGACCTAGAGGGGTGGGATCGGGGAATGGGTGGGAGAGAGGCGCAAGAAGGAAGGGATATATATTTATAGCTGATTCATGTTGTCATACAGCAGAAACGAACACAGCATTGTAAAGCAATTATCCTCCAATTAAAAAAATAATAATAATGCTACCAAAACAGACAATCAAGAAAACAGCTTTTCCTGATCATAAAATATCTTATTGATCTTAGAAAATTTAATGCTACTGTTATTGTGGTTTTTTGCATTTTGTTCATGTTTTATTCTACCCCGAGAGTCTCTCTACTATTTTCAAGTTTTAACTTACTAGTATTTCTTAAGATCATCTTAATAATTTTCTCATGTCCTTATAATTTATTTATAATTATTTTTTGCATAATATTAAGTTTACCCAAATGCCTACATATACATGTGTATATATATAAATTTACAACTATACTTCAAGAAAAAAAAAGTTCTCAACTTTCCAATTTGCATAAAGTAGAAAAATATGTCCATAAGAATTCAAACTATTCTCATTATTCATACAATACTACAAATCCTATATGTATTACAAAAGTCATGTAGAAAGTGTCTATAAATATAACTTTAAAATGTACCTACAATGTCGATACATAGTGGAATAACCAAAGGAATGCAAGACTTATAAAGAAAAGCTTACATTTCAAGTAAGCTTTTAAATTAAAAGGTTGGTCTAATGGAGAACAAATATAGGGATATCATAGGGAAAAGGGAGAGAACTGGGAGATTAGGAATGATATATAAGCGCTATTGACATGATGTATAAAACAGATAAGTAATGAGAACACATGGTATAGCACAGGGGACTCTACTTAATGACCTGAAGTGACCTTAATGAGAAGGAAGTCTGAAAGAGAGGGGATACAAGTATACATATGGCCAATTCATTTTGCTGTAGTAGAATCTAACACAACATTGTAAAGCAACTATATTCCAATAAAAAGGAAATAAAATTTCTGTTTACCCACTTAGGTCACTGTAGAAACATCTGATTTCCTCCAGAATAGAGTGCAGCTATTCTGGCATTTTGATTTTCTGTAATGAATGAATGTACTGGGGCTTCCCCAGTGGCTCAGCAGTAAAGAGTCCATCTGCAATGCTGGAGACCTGGGTCCAATCCCCTGGGTCAGGAAGACCCTCTGGAGGAGGGCATGGCAATCCTCTCTGGTGTTCTTGCCTAGAGAATCCCATGGACAGAGGAGTCTGGCAGGCTACAGTCCATAGGGTCCCAAAGAGTCAGACACGACTGAAGCGACTGAACACGCACGCATGCAATGAATATATTATATATCCAAACCACAGAGATGGAGGAAACCTTTTAATTTGTCATTTAATCTAGCTGTTTGAGCCTGTAGGAAATGAGACAAGAGTGATTTTCATAGTATGAGAAACATGAAATATTGCCCTATGATTTTTAACCTATTACATGTGAAAATCATTGTGTTTATACTGTGTTAAATGAACAATATATATTGTGTTAAATAAACAATGAAAAAAGTTGGTCAAGTATAGTCAATAGATTAACAGGCAGCACAACTAGGCAGATGATATGTTTAGTTCTGATATAAAATTCTTAATATCTTTTATCTTTTCCATTCTTTCATCATAGAGTCACGTTATCAGCCAGTGATCACAAAGGAAGCTTGATTCCTGTGTAGATAGATGGAAGAAGTGAGTGTGTAACAAGCATCTCAGACGTTCAAAATACTGTAGGGAAATTTTGCCTATTTTATTTAATTTTTAGCACAACTTTATGAGATGAATAAATATTATCTTTATCATTTTTACAGTTCAACATATCAAAGGATAACAGAAAAATACTAGGATCCTCTCCTGTGTCTAAAGAGATGTTGCTTCTCAGAGGTTTTAGGGTTCCTGACAAAGACACTCTCTGAAATTTTGTGAACCCACATCCCAAGTCAACCAAGCTGCTCAATTTCTCTTACAGATAGATGAGAGACCATCCTGCTCACAATGTCTTCTAACCTGTAAATATGCAAAGGTTTTGCCATCAATCCAGTCCGAAAGGGAAAATGGATCTTAATATATCTTCCTCCTCAAAAGTGATTTCCAAATTATCTGGCATTTGAATTTCAAAGCTGAGGCAGCTTAGAATGTCTGGGTTTGGAATGGCAAATCCCCTGAAATAGCAAGCCATACCTTTGGTGTGCACTGAATTGAAGTCAGGGTGTTTACAGACAGAATTCAATCCAAGATAGGATTGAAGCTCCATTGCCTGACATGGCTTCTGTGCCTCTAACAGACTAGTTTCCACTTCCATATGCTGGTTTTAATAAAGTCAGAAATTCTCCTTTATCATTTAAAAAGCTAAAATATAAAAGTCAGATTCAAGCCCTGGTTTGAAAATTGGTGAAGACCTCTGAATCATCTTTCATTCCCCCACTCCCAACCTGTCAATGTTACTTTAAAATCGTAGCCCATAAGCTTTATATAATTGTCTGAACAATGTTTAACAGTTTTAAACATGTTTTTACTTTTCTGCTTAATGTTAAGTGCTTTAAAATCACTATTTCAGTGAACAAAGCAATCAAATTATGAAATAAATATATCTTTCTTTTTGCATGAACAAATTGAAAACACTTTATCTTAATGAAAGAATGGCACACGTATCAGTGTTTTAAAAATTCTATGTCATTAGGAATTATAGGACCAGAGTTGACATGCACTGGTCTGGCTATGAATCAGACACTACAGTATAGAGTTAAAACGGACATGACTGGGAAGCTACCACTTCCCACCCAGACAATGCCAGTAGCACTGCCAAGCAGGTCTACACATCCAATGTGACGATGCAGAGATTTTCCATAGATTATCACAGCCAAGAAAGTCACTCGATGAGGCCACTTTTAACACCTTTTCAGGGCTCATATCACAATGCATGCATTTTAACAACTTTGGGGCCATATTTTATCATTTGTGAATTAGACACACTTTTCTTCTTTTCTCAGCACCAAGTCTCTCCTAGACAAAGACAGGTTAGCTACAAAGGGTGATCATTACAGTTCCTTTAAGAAAACAAAAGGTTTCAAGTCAGAACTCCTGTAAAATAAATGCCTTGAGTAAAGAAGATTTATTTCTTTTCCATCTGAAACATTCTAACAGGAAAAAGTAAATGGGGAAGTTGGAAAGAAGTGAGCACTCCTGGAATGTTTGTCAATCAGTAACTGAATTCAAATCTGTATATATTTAAAAATATCAACATCAGATATTCCCCAAAATAACAGCTTCACAGTATTTTAATTGGCTAAGAATGCCACCAGAGAACCCTTTGGTTTCACTCCTTTGCCAAAGAATTATCTGACAAATGATTATTCTCCTTAAAAGATCAAAATCCTGGCTTTCCTGAGAACACGAGAAAAATGGAGAATAAAGATGGTAGCCCGGCATGGTCTCCAGCCATCTCAGAATACAGTACTAGCTCTCTATTAACTCTCTTTTCCTCCTCTCTCAAGGCAGTTTAAACTAGAAACTTTTTCTGAAGCTAATTGTTTGAAATACCCTATCTGTTCACTAAAATCCATATCATTTATTTTCAAGATGATAGTTTCCACCTTTAACTCTAAGTGCATGTAACCCAGACTGTTCTAACTAGCTTCAGCGCCAGCTGCTTGAGAGCACAAACCAGGTAAGATTCATCAGTGTAACTGTCTGTTCTGGGCAAGCCTCACCCTGCCTTCTTCTGATTCTCCTGCATTAATTAACCAACTCTTTCCACACTGATGTAAGATCAACTTACTATAATAAACCACTCTGTTTAACAGCTCATTTTTCTCTAACTGAACCCTGACTGATGCGTATCTAATTGATGTGCTTTTTGACCACATCCTTGGACCAGTGAAAGATGAGAGACTGGAATGTGAGCAGAGATTCAAATGTTCTTCCATGAGCTGTCTATGCTTCAGTCATTATCCTGGAAGAAAATATCTGTAGCTGAAAGATCAAAGAGAATAAATAGACATCTGACACATACATAAGCCCAACCACTACATGAATTTAAATCCAGTCAATTTTTGCTGAACCCATCAGACCCTTAGCCAACCTACAGAACTCTGAGTCAGAAAAATAAGTGTTTGCTGTTGTAAACCATTGTGTTTTAGAATCCTTTATTACGTAGAATTATTGCAATGATAATTTACAAGTATACTCACAGAGATTAAGTTTTATAAAGATGGGATTTGCATCCAGGTCTTCAAATCCAAGTCTAGGATGGCATTTACTCTATCTTGACATCTAATGAGTTGGTAAGCTTAAACATTGGGGTAGAGGGAAAATATAAATGTTTTTAAAAGTATTACACAATTATCATAATAGACTGAAATAATTATAATCATTTAGACAGCTTTATATGACTACCAGTGTTTAGCAATTGTTTTGAAGAGTGTATCACAACTGGTTACAGGGATGTCAACTCCAGACAGTTGATAATGTGAGGCATATTGTATTTAGTGATCAAGATCGCTGCAGTGATTCAGCTGTACAATCAGCCTACTCAGTACAGTATGAAGGGGCCTGGCTCAAGGTGTGCATAACTGTATCATGAACTTTGAAGTTTCGAAGGTGAGACAATGTGTGTATCTATACAGAGATTCACAATTTGTGCTCGCGTATCTCAAGAACACTTCAAACATCCACTTTTCTGAAAATCTGTAAAAGTATCTTCTTTCTTATGTTAATCTGAAATTTATGATGCTCATAAAATCATAATAATGGATTATGCATTCATTCATTTTCAGCCTGAATTTCATTTATTCAACCAATATATATTGTATGCCAGGGATTTTACTAAATTCTGGGATAAAATGATGAATGAGACACAGAACACTGCTCAAGTAGATTGCATGCCAACGGCATCCCACTGTACTGGCACTGGGAATGCAGAACTCAGTGACCAGCGCAGGAAACGGAACCACAAACACACATTTAACATTATGATGAGAAGTGCAATGGAAACCTTAATTTCAATACTAGAACTATTGACAAAGCAGGAATGGACTCCACAGTGAACAAAAGGTTTTCTCTTTTCCACTCTAACTGCATTTCTTTTTGTGTATTTCTAGCCAAATCCTTCCTATTTCTGATCTCCAGTCCCCAAAGGAAAGCATGTTCATTTCTTTTAGCTATGTCTTTTGGTATCTACCTCTGCATTTATACATAGCTTCTTTTTAATGCTCATTTCTTGATGTGTCTAATTGCTAACATTTGCCATTCACTTTCTTGTTTGGAAGATGAGGGCAACTTTTTGTTCTTACATGTCCCAACATAGTTTATCACAAATTTTGTCAGCCAATTATTTAGTGCTTACATTTTTATGGCTATAAACACCCTATTATTGATTCAAGTTGATTTTGTAAATTTTTTTATCCTATCCTTTGAAATTTGTCTCCTGTGTGGATGATCACTTTATCAAATTCCCTGCATTCCATTGTTTAAATTCTCATTTTAGTAGGACACATCTCTAGTAGCTTCCTAAGAAAGAAAGCATGTAAGTACTTTTGGAAATTGGATTCAATACCTAGTAGGGTCTTTTTATCTTCATAATGGACATTTAGGTATCTGCAAAATTGTAGACTCTAAATAACTTCCCTCAAAAGTATTATTTTGTTTGTACATGGAAGCAACCTAAATATCCATTGACAGATGAATGGATAAAGAAGATGTGATGTATTTACACAATGGAATATCATTCAGCCATAAAAAGTGAAATAATATTTGCAGCAACATGGATAGATCTAGATTTATCATACTAAATGAAGTAAGCCAGACAGAGAAAGACAAATATGGTATCACTTAAATGTGGGATTTCAGAAAAATGATCCAAATGAATATATATGCAAAACAGAAATAGACCCACGGACATAGAAAACTAACTTACAGTAACCAAAGAGAGAAGAGGAAAGGGGAGGGATATTAAGAGTTTGGAATTAGCACAGCAGATACCAACTATTATGTATAAAATAGATAAACAAAAAGGACCTACTGTAAAGCACAGGGAACTTTATATATTTTTTAATAATTCATAAGAGTAATAATCTGAAAAAACCTATGTATATATATATGCATAGCTGAATCATTTTGCTGTACATTTGAAACTAATACAACATTGTAAATAAACTATACTTTAAAAGAGAATTTTAAAAATAAAATATTTAAGTTAATTAATATTAACTTAAATGCCAGTCTAGGTTTGATACATGATACAGGATGCTCAGGGCTGGTGCACTGGGATGACCTAGAGGGACGGAATGTGGAGGGAGGTGGGAGGGGGGTTCAGGATGGGGAACACGTGTGCACCTGTGGCAGATTCATGTTGATGTATGGCAAAAGCAATGCCATATTGTAAGTTAATTGGCCTCCAATTAAGATAAATTTATATATAAAAACCCTATCATGTGCTTTTGGTTGTTTGCTTTTATAAAAACATTGTGTTTGTTAATATATTTTTCTACAAATTTGCTTACATAATTTTTTACATTTTTTTTACATAATTACTAAACCTTTAAGAGAATAACATTCACCTCCTTTTTTTTTTCATTGTTTGAATATATATTTTACTGATACATGTGTTATCCTTTGATGGACATACAGTGTTTTCAGCTTGGGACTATCATGATAGTCTATTAAAGTCTATTAAAGCTAAAAAAATAAATAAATAAATAAATAATAAAAAATATTTAAGTTAAAAAGACTCAACACTATTGATTTTTTAAAAAGAAAAAAAGTAACTTTATCTTTGTATTATTTTCCTATTGCTTCTGTAGCTAATTTTCACAAACTTAAAAACAACACAAATTTATTATCATACAGTTCAAGAGACAGGAAATCTAAAATAGGTGAGGGACTATTCCTTCTGAAGAGCCGAGAGCAGAATCCGCTTCCTAGCCTGCATTCTTAGGTTTACTTCCTGACTCCAGCTATCTGTTCAGTTCAGTTCAGTTCAGTCGCTCAGTTGTGTCCAACTTTTTGCAACCCCATGAATCGCAGCACGCCAGGCCTCCCTGTTCATCACCATCTCTAGGAGTTCACTCAGACTCACGTCCATCGAGTCCGTGATGCCATCCAGCCATCTCATCCTCAGTCGTCCCCTTCTCCTCCTGCCCCCAATCCCTCCCAGCATCAAAGTCTTTTCCAATGAGTCAGCTCTTCGCATGAGGTGGCCAAAATACTGGAGTTTCAGCTTTAGCATCATTACTTTCAAAGAAATCCCAGGGTTGATCTCCTTCAGAATGGACTGGTTGGATCTCCTTGCAGTCCAAGGGACTCTCAAGAGTCTTCTCCAACGCCACAGTTCAAAAGCATTAATTTTTTAGCACTCAGCTTTCTTCACAGTCCAACTCTCACATACATACATGACTACTGGAAAAACCATAGCCTTGACTAGACGGACCTTTGTTGGGAAAGTAATGTCTCTGCTTTTCAATATGCTATCTAGATTGGTCATAACTTTTCTACATGGAGTGTCTTTTAATTTCATGGCTGCAGTCACCATGTGCAGTGATTTTGGGGCCCCCCAAAATAAAGTCTGACACTGTTTCCACTGTTTCCCCATCTATTTCCTATGAAGTGATGGGACCGGATACCATGATCTTCATTTTCTGAATGTTGAGCTTTAAGCCAACTTTTTCCCTCTCCTCTTTCACCTTCATCAAGAGGCTTTTTAGTTCCTCTTCACTTTCTGCCATAAGGATGGTGTCATCTGCATATCTGAGGTTATTGATATTTCTCCCGGCAATCTTGATTCCAGCTTGTGCTTCTTCCAGCCCAGCATTTCTCATGATGTACTCTGCATATAAGTTAAATAAGCAGGGTGACAATATACAGCCTTGATGTACTCCTTTTCCTACTTGGAACCAGTCTGTTGTTCCATGTCCAGTTCTAACTGTTGCTTCCTGACCTGCATACAGACTTCTCAAGAAGCAGGTCAGGTGCTCTGGTATTCCCATCTCTTTCAGAATATTGCAGTTTATTGTGATCCACACAGTCAAAGGCTTTGGCATAGTCAATAAAGCAGAAATAGATGTTTTTCTGGAACTCTCTTGCTTTTTCCATGATCCAGCAGATGTTGGCAATTTGATCTCTGGTTCCTCTGCCTTTTCTAAAACCAGCTTGAACATCAGGGAGTTCACGGTTCACGTATTGTTGAAGCCTGGCTTGGAGAATTTTGAGCATTACTTTACTAGCATGTGAGATGAGTGCAATTGTGCAGTAGTTTGAGCATTCTTTGGCATTGCCTCTCTTTGGTATTGGAATAAAAACTGACCTTTTCCAGTCCTGTGGCCACTACTGAGTTTTCCAAATTTGCTGGCATATTGAGTGCAGCACTTTCACAGCATCATCTTTCAGGATTTGAAATAACTCAACTGGAATTCTATCACTTCCACTAGCTTTGTTTGTAGTGATGCTTTCTAAGGCCCACTTGACTTCACATTCCAGGATGTCTGGCTCTAGGTGAGTGATCATACCACCGTGATTATCTGGGTCATGAAGATCTTTTTGTACAGTTCTTCTGTGTATTCCTGCCACCTCAGTATCTTCTGCTTCTGTTAGGTCCATCTATTTCTGTCCTTTATCAAGCCCATCTTTGCATGAAATGTTCCCTTGGTATCTCTAATTTTCTTGAAGAGATCTCTAGTCTTTCCCATTCTGTTCTTTTCCTCTATTTCTTTGCACTGATCGCTGAGGAAGGCTTTCTTATCTCTTCTTGCTATTCTTTGGAACTCTGCATTCAGATGCTTATCTCTTTCCTTTTCTCCTTTGCTTTTCGCTTCCCTTCTTTTCACAGCTATTTGCAAGGCCTCCTCAGACAGCCATTTTGTTTTTTTGCATTTCTTTTCCATGGGGATGGTCTTGATCCCTGTCTCCTGTACAATGTCGTGAACCTCATTCCATAGTTCACCAGGCACTCTGTCTATCAGATCTAGGCCCTTAAATCTATTTCTCACTTCCACTGTATAATCATAAGGGATTTGATTTAGGTTATACCAGAATGGTCTAGTGGTTTTCCCTATTTTCTTCAATTTAAGTCTGAATTTGGCAATCAGGAGTTCATGATCTGAGCCACAGTCAGCTCCTGGTCTTGTTTTTGTTGACTGTATAGAGCTTCTCCATCTTTGGCTGTAAAGAATATAATCAATCTGATTTTGGTGTTGACCATCTTGTGATGTCCATGTGTAGAGTCTTCTCTTGTGTTGTTGGAAGAGGGTGTTTGCTATGACCAGTGCATTCTCTTGTTCTCCAGCTATGGCATCACTGAATCGTCTACTTTTCTGTTTGAGTCTTCTTATCTGACTCTGATTGCCCTGCTTCTTTCTTATAAGGATCTTCCCATATATATCCAGCCCATCCTGATAATCCAAGACAATCTCCTCATCTCAAGGTTCTTAATTTAATAATATCTGCAAAATCTCTTTTGTGATGGAAGGTAATATAGTCATAGATTTGGGGAATAAGGGCATGAATATCTTTGGCATAAACATTAGTCTCTTAACAATTTTCATTACTGATTGATATTTAGCTAACCACAGAATAATAAACTCTGAACTTCCATTAGGATTTTAATCTTCTACAGTCTTCTAATTTCCAATATTAGTAGTGGGAAGTCAATAACATTTAGATTCTAAATATAGAATCTAAATAGAGAAGCTGAATGATTTTCTCTTGTCTTCTAGAAGCTTTTAGAATCTTCCTTTTTTACCCTACTTTTGGAAAGTTTCCAATAATGTGATTTTAGGAACCCATGAGCTAGTTTTTAAATTTTAGCCAGTAAAAGAGAAAACACATGTCACTGTCATGCTGAAATGAGTTTCAACATTCCATACGGATATTCTATTTCAAAACTAACATAATCTAATATAATCTTTAAAATTTTAAAATTTTATACCATTTATACGTTATGTTCAAATTACAGTTACTACATAATATTGGCTATATTCCTCGTGTTGTACAATACATTTTTGAGCTTATGTTAGTCCCAACATTTTGTACCTTCCTCCCCCTTATCCTTATATTGCCTTTCCCCATGGTAACCTCTAGTTTTTTTCTCTGTGAGTATGCTTTTGGTTTTACTCATTAGTTTTTAGATTCCACAATTAAATGATATCATACAGTATCTGTCTCTCTTTTTGACTTATCTCACTTAGCATAATGCCCTTCAAGTCCATTCATGTTACTACAAATGGCATTATTGCATTCTTTTTGCAGAATATATTCCATTGTATATTGTCCACCTTTTCTTTATTTATCTGTGGATAGACACTTAGATTGCTTCCATATCTTGGCAGTTTTAAATAATGCTGCTATGAACATTTATGTGCATGTGTCTTTTTGAATCAGTTGTTGTGATGTTTTCAGATAGATACCCAGGAGTGGAATTGCTGGGTCATACATTTCTTCTATTTTTGAGAAAACTCCAAACGGTTTACAACAGTGGCTGTACAAATTTATAATCTTATCAACAGTGTGCAAGGATGCCTTTTTGTCCATATCCTTGCCAACATTTGTTATTTGTGGCCTTTTGGATAGCAGCCTTTCTAATAGGTGTGAGGTGATATCTCGATGTTTTGATTTGCATTTCCCTGATGACTAATGATGCTGAGCATCTTTCCATGTACCTGTTGGCCAACTGCATGTTGTGTTTGGAAAATCTCTCTTTCTTCTTCCAATTTTTTAATTGGGCCACTTGTTTCTTTGACATTAAGTTGTGTGAGGTGTTTATACATGTTGGATATTAATCCCTTATCAGTCATCTCATTTGCGAATATTTTCTCCCAAGCAGTGGGTTGTCTTTTCATTTTATTGATGCTTTCCCTTGCTGTGCAATAGCTTTTAAGTAGCTCCATTTCTTTATTTTTGCTGTTATTTCCTTTCCTTTGGGATACATCCAAAACCTGTTGCTGCAATTTATGTCAGAGTGTTCTGCCAGTGTTTTCCTCTAGGAGTTTTTTGATATGTGACCTTCCATTTAGGTCTTTAATCCATTTTGAGATCATTTTGTATATGGTATTAGAAAATGCTCTAATTTTGTTCTTGAGCATGTAACTGTCCAGTTCTAGTGCCACTTAAAAACTGTGCCTCTATGTGCAGTGAGTTCATGTTTAGTGAGTTCATGTATAGGGAGCTATCCATGTCCTTGCATTTTGAGAAATTTTACTTATTAAATGTTTGACAGTGTTCTAAATTTTTCTGCTTTCCCTTTCTGGAATTCTATTATCCAGAATTAAGCTTCTGAACATATCTGATTTTCCTATTTGTCCTTATTTTCCTTTTTTAAACACTTATTCTGTTTTTTTTTTGCAATACCTTTTTTAAATTTTATTATTTTTTTATTCTACATTACAATACTGTATTTGTTTTGCCATACATTGACATGAATCAGCCACAGGTGTACACGCTCTCCCAATGCCGAAGCCCCCGCCCACCTCCCACCCCATATCATCTCCCTGGATCCTCCGTGCACCACTTATTCTGTTTTTTAAAAACTTATTAGATTTTTCGTGTGATATGTTCAACTTGACCTTCTAATGACTCACATAAACTTTTAGAGCTCTATCATATTTTTCTAATTTCCAAAACTTCTTTTTATCCTTTGAACATTTCATTTAACACACACCTTATTGTTTCATAAATACAATACCTTTTCATTTTTTGCATCTTTTCCCTTGACCTTTTCTTCTGTTCACATTGTCTCTCAGTCACTATGGGTTTCTTTTATATTCTGATTTTAAATGTGTTTCATCTTTTAGGCTTTCTTTGTTACTTTGTTGTATGATATTCAAATTCTAGTATTCCTAAAGGTCTTTTATTTTGAGGTGATTAGTGTTCTCTGAGAGAAATCTTTCAATCATCCTCTTCAGAATTAAATGCCAACTGCAAGTAGGGGGATGGAATTTGGGATGCTGCAATTTCGGAGATTTCGTTACAATCACATCTTTTGATCTATCTTGTACATCCTCATCCTGCCTTATGCTATGCTTGGTACACTCGTGTGTGAATCATTTCTGGTACAATTTATCATAAGAGAACACCTTCAGGCTTCTGATAGGAGGGAAAGATGTAGTCCCTGTTTTCAAAAGAGAAGAAGAGACCTGAGGGATATTGTTATTCAGACAAGTTTTCATCCAGTCCTCCTCTGTTCATCTCTACACTTGATCTTCACCTTCAGAGGGAGCTTATAGTACCAATTCCCAAATTTCTTTGCAAGTAACTATCCAGAGACTTGAGTTTCATTTCTCTCTGATTTGCTGCCTCTTTGCATTTGTCTGTATGCTTTGCACTTCCATTCTCAGCTGCTACTCTGTCTCTCCTCTTTCTTTCATACCTGTGTATTTGTATTTTTTCTTATCCTTTTACTGTCATTTATATAATTTTTATTCCTTTCCTGGTGATGTGTGGAGAGAGAAGATATAAATACATACGTTTAAGCTACCATGTTTAACTTGAATTCTCTGTTATTTGACATTAAGTGAACAGGTCAACACTGCTGGTATACCTTTATTGTATAGAAAAGAATGAGATGTAAAGACTTGTTTTTCAGTCCTGCAAAGTTGAGATAAACCTAATATAATCTCACATGCATCTCATTTATTCACCATTCATTCATTCAACATGCACTTCAAAGAACCAGGTTTGCACTATGTTACTGTAGGCACCATGCAAACACAAAGACACATACACACACACAGCTAAAGTTCTGCATCAAATATTGTAATAATATGTTCAGTTAAGTATGAGAACATTCAGGGAGATGTGACTAAATCAACAAGGGACAGAATAAGTGAGAGTAGAACAAATTGTCAGGAAGTGGCCAGAAACAGCTGCTAATAGGAACAGGCTTAGGTAAAGTCATGGCAATGATAAAGCTTCATATAAGCATCAGGAATAAGAAAGAGATTTTTACTGTTATGAGATCTGAATGTGATGAAATCTGAATTTCTCATAGACTGAATGAATTGACATCTTTATCATCTTCCAAAACTATATATTTGCTATCCCCCTGTATTCATACTTACATAGCTCACTGTTTTTTCATCAAAGTGACAACCTGTTTTTCTCTGAAGGGTTTAAATAAAATTATATTCTGGAGTCATATTATAAACATGTGCACCAAACTAGCAGCTTTCTCTTCTTCTTTGGGACAAGCAACAGAAAATATTCAGAGAAGAGTGCCAGGTTCCTTAGAGAATTTTAGTACATGCCTTTGATGACAATGGTAGCTCAAAGATTTATGAGAAAAATTGGATTTATGACTGACTGGGACTCTATTTCTGTGACTCATCAAAGCCTTTTCTATCTGCAACTTAGAAATTTCTCTCTACTAATACTCAGGTTAACATTTAACTGCCTCAGTGTTATACCAAAAAGATATGTGATGGTTTCCAAGACAACTGATGGAGAAACATGGCTGATAGGAACTTTTTTCAAATTAATGTGGCAGTTGCAGAACTCTCAAAATTGCTTTGGCAGGATTATAAAAGATCATTTTGTACTTTGTCATCAAAGAGACCCTTTTCTATCACTAGCTTCTATCAATACATTTACCAGGATTTGCTGACTCTGTTTTATACTTTTGAGTAATAGGATAAGCTTTCAAGTATAAAGGATTTAGTCATAGTAAGTAAGTGTTAGTCGCTCAGGTGTGCCTGACTCTTTGCAATCCCATGGACTGCAGCCCTCCAGGCCCCTCTGTCCATGAGACTTTCCAGGCAAGGATACTGGAGTGGGTTGCCATTTCCTTCTCCAGGGGATCTTCCCAACCCAGGGATCAAACCCAGGTCTCCTGCACTGCAGGCAGATTCTTTACCAACTGAGCTACAAGGGATTTAGTCATAGCCATTATATTATAGAGCAGTGTAACCAAAGGACCATACTGCCTACCTGTGCCCCAATCCTCTTCACTCATCCAATATGGAACAGACAAATGTGAGCAGGGTCATTAAGGAGGAGAGTGGGTGAGCATATTCCCTCCCTGCTCTTGGGAAATATATATGTCATCTTAGGGTAGGCATGTGCAATAATAACCTAGGTTATTCATTTGTTTCTGTAAACCTCATTTATTTAGAAGCCACTGACTGCCTACTATGCAGAAATAAAAGATACAGTGTCTGCCTTTATGGAGCACATAGGCTAGGGGAATCAAATTCTTTCATTTCCCTTAAAATGTCTCAAAAAGATGTTTTTGGGTCTTGAGAGCAGATATACTATGCAAATTTATCATAAAAGAGTGGCCTTATGATGGGGATTGGCAGAACACAAATCGATGAAATAGAGAGTATAAAGACAACAGAAAGACCAATGAAACTATGAGCTAGGTCTTTGAAAAGATGAGCAAAATTGACAAACCTTTAGCTAGATTAAGAGAAAACAGAGAAGACTCAAAATCAGAAATGAGAAAGGAAAAGTTACAACTAATAATGTGGAAACACAAAAGACCTAAGAGACTACTGTGAAAAAGTATACATACAGAAGCTGAGCAGCCCAGAAGAAATGAAGAAATACATAATATAAATATGTAACATTCAGAGACTAACTCAGGAAGAAATAAAAACAGAAATAGACAAATTACTAGTAGGAGATCAAATCAGTAATCAAAAGCCACCCAACAACTAAAAGTCCAATGAGACTGACTCACTAGTAAATTCTACCAAACATTCAAAGTAAACTCTTAAAACCTTCAATAAAAGCAAAAATAAACAAGTGGGACTACATCAGTTAAAAAACTTCTTACAGCAAAGGAAACCATCAACAAATGAAAAGGCAACCTACTGAGTGGGAGAAACTATTTGCAAATAATATATTTGCTGAGGAATTAATAACCCAAGTATAAAGAACCCATGTACTCAGTAGCAAAAATGAAACTTCAATTAAAAAGGGGAAGAGAATCTGAATAGACATTTTTCCAAAGAAGGCATATAGATAGCCAACAGGCACATGAAACTGGAGCAGGAACTGGCAACCCACACCAGTATTCTTGCCTGAAGAATTCCATGGACAGAGGAGCCTGGCAGGCTACAGTCCATGGGGTTGCAAAGAGTCAGACACTACTGAGAAACTAACCAACACACAGTCACATAAAAAGATACTCAGCATCACTAATCATCAGGTAAATGCAAATTAAAACCACAATGAGCTATCACTACATACCTGTTAGAATGAATATTATCAAATAGACAAGTGTTGGCAAGGACATGGAGAAAAGGGAACCTTAGTACACTCTTGGTGGGAATGTAAAGAGAGCAGCTGCTATAGGAAAGAGCATGGAGGTGCCTCAAAAACTTAAAAACAGAATTATCATGTGACCCAGCCATTTTACTTATGGGTATATATCTGAAGAGAATGAAAACACTAATTCTAAAAGATATACACCCTATGTTTATTTGCAGTATTATTTATAATAGTGCTTCATAACCAATATACAGAAACAACCTAAGTATCCACAATAGATAAATGGATAAAGATTGGTACACACACACACACACACACACACACACACACACACACACACACACTGAGATACTATTAAGCCATAAAAGAACAATGAAATCTTGTCATCTGTGGCAACATGAATGAACCATAAGGGTATTACCTTGGTGAACTAAGGCAGAGAGATAAAGACCATAAGATTTCACATGTATATGGAATCTAAAAAATAAAACAAATGAACAAACACATCAAACCAAACCAAAATCAAACTTCACAAAGAACAGAATGGTGGATGCCTGAGCAAAGTAGGGGGTGAGAGGGTAGGCAAAATGGGGTTCAAGAGGTTCAAACTTCCAGTTATAAGATAAATAAGGCATGGGGATGTAATGTACAGCATGATGACTATAGTCAATAATATTGCACTGTACATTTGAAAGTTCCAAAGTAAATTGGCCTTAAAAGTTCTTATCACATGGCTTCCCTGGTGGCTCAGCAGTAAAGAATTTTCCTGCCAACATAGGAGACGTGGGTTTGATCCCTGAGCCAAGAAGATCCCATCTGCCATGGAGCAACTAAGCCTGTGTGCCATAACTGTTGACCCTGCGCTCTAGAGCCCAGGAGCCACAGCGACTGAACCCATGCGTTGCAGCTACCGAAGCCTGTGCGCCCACGAGCCCATGCTCTGCAACAAGAGAAGCCCCCCGCAGTGAGAAGCCCACACACAGTGACTAGAGAAAGCCCTGTGCAGCATGAAGACCCGGGCACAGCCGTAAACAAATACATGTTTAAATGCTCTCATCACAAGAAAAAAAAATGTTGTTAACTTTGTAGGGTGGTGAACAGTATATAGACTGTGGTGATCATTCTGTAGTGTAAACAAATACCCAATCATGTTTTACATGTGAAACTAGTATAATATATGTCAATTATACCTAAAATATATAATATTGTTATTTAAAAATCAATGAGGACTGGCAGGTAAACCTCAACCTCTACCTCAATTTGGTATAAAAACATATCAAAATGCCTCTTTTCATAAAGTAATAAAGAAGAGCTAGTTGCTTGCATATTTATTTTCTCTGCCTAGATAATAAGTTGCTTAAGGGTAGAGACTGGGTTTTGTTCATCTATGTGTCATTAGCAATTACCACCGTGTTAATATGTGTTCAAAATATCTGTGAAGTTGAATGAATAAAATTCTGCCTTCCAAACTCAATTTATACCTACACATTCTTTTCCAATTTATTCATTTCTATTAGTTCCTCAATTGTTATATAGACTGCAGAGGAATCCTAGGATAATCCTATCCTTTAAAGTAGTAGATAACTGGGCTAAAATCTCAGTTGACCACCACGATTTGAAACTAGCTCAGTCAGTTCAGTCACTCAGTTGTATCCAACTCCTTGCAACCCCATGGACTGCAGCATGCCAGGCCTCCCTGTCCATCACCAACTCCTGGAGGTCGCTCAAACTCATGTCCATAGAGCTGGTGATGCCACCCAATCATCTCATCCTCTGTCATCCCCTTCTCCTCCTGCCCTCAGTCTTTCCCAGCATCAGAGTCTTTTCCAGTGAGTCAGTTCTTCGCATCAGGTGGCCAAAGTACTGGAGTTTCAGCTTCAGCAACAGTCCTTCCAATGAATATTCAGGACTGATTTCCTTTAGGATGGACTGGTTTGATCTCCTTGCAGTATTACAAAAACAGTTACTAAAGGCAGAAATACATTAAATGGATACTAGCATCTGGCATATCATATGATATATGGTATATCAATAATATATATGGGTATATCAATGGAGAAGGGAATGGCAATCCACTCCAGTATTCTTGCCTGGAGAATCCCATGGACAGAGGAGCGTCGCAAAGAGTCGGACATGACTGAATGACTAACAATATCAATAATAATATAACAGTGATTATTATAGTAAAGTGAAGGAGCAGGAGAAAGTACAGGAAAAAGAGCAAGAGGGATGAGGACTAGGAATGGGAGGAGGAGAAAATAAACAAGCAGCAGCAGAAACAGCAGACCGTCATATAGCAGACACTACATTCCAGGCCCTTTACACGTAACAACTCATTTATGGTAACAGGCAATATATCATCCTGTTTATCACCACATGAATGTGGAACCATGCTGCTGGGTTTGCCATCCTGCACTTGCCAGCTATGAACCTTAGGCAGATTAATGTCTTCCTGCCTTACTTTCCTCCTTCATAAAACTCATATTTTTTTAGTGAGGATTTGGTGGGTTACAAAAATGACCAACATGAAATATGAGACAATATAAACTAATTAAAATGTACTCTGCACAACTGTGTTCTTGACTTCACTCAATACTGAAGGAAAACAAAGGACCTAGACTTTTATTTATTTCTTTATTTTTGCCCACACCCTATAGTATGTGGAAGGGCTTCCCTGTGGTTCAGACAGTAAAGCTGATTTCCCTTTACCTTTGAAGTGGAAGATGCTCACATGATCTTTATATACAAGATCTCTGCTTAAACACAATAAATATACATAAACATACAATGGCAATTGGATCTTCACAACCATACTTCTGAATCAGGGGACTGGTGACAAGTGACCCTCATACAGAATGACACAGGAGGCAACTTGTGGGCAGCGTGACTGTTCTTCCCATGCTGGGGAACATGTGGAATAAAGTCTAGGTCCTGGGACTTCTCTGACAGTCCAGTGGTTAAGATTCCATGCTTCTACTCTAGGGAGCACAGGTTCCATCCCTGGTTGGGGAGCTAAGATCCCCCAGGTTCATAGCTGCAATGCAGGAGACCCGGGTTTGATCCCTGGGTCAGAAAGATCCCCTGGAGAAGGAAATGGCAACCCACTCCAGTATTCTTGCCTGAAAAATTCCAAGGACGGAGGAGGTTGGTGGGCTACAGTCCATGGAGTCACAAAGAGTTGGACACGACTGAGCAACTTCACATGGTATGTGGGATCTTAGTTCCCCAACCAGGGATGGAACCTGTGCCCCCTACGGTGGAAGCATGGAATCTTAACCACTGGACTGTCAGAGAAGTCCCAGGACCTAGACTTTACTCCACATGTTCCCCAGCATGGGAAGAACAGTCACGCTGCCCACAAGTTGCCTCCTGTGTCATTCTCTATGAGGGTCACTTGTCACCAGTCCCCTGATTCAAAAGTATGGTTGTGAAGATCCAATTGCCATTGTATGTTTATGTATATTTATTGTGTTTAAGCAGAGATCTTGTATATAAAGATCATGTGAGCATCTTCCACTTCAAAGGTAAAGGGAAATCAGGGAAGATGAAGAGTCTAATTCTTTTTGTGTCCCCTCAACTTTCTTCAGAGAATGTTGGCCTTACTACATGAATTCTGAATCAAAGGTCAATTTCACCCCCTTTCTTTTCCCTCATTTTCTTTTGCAAATGACTAATTAATTCAGGGAGTACAGGCATGGAG
The DNA here is from genome assembly GCA_917880005.1 of Nanger dama. NCBI lineage: Eukaryota > Metazoa > Chordata > Mammalia > Artiodactyla > Bovidae > Nanger > Nanger dama. Next base: position 3,754,543 of record CAKJTW010000085.1, on the reverse strand, counting down.
GCTGAATGACTTTTGAAGGGGAAATGAATGCCCACAGAGACCGCCATTTATGAAGCTAGCTACGCCACTAATTAGCAGGGAGACGGTGTCACCCCAAGGTGAGAGGCAGTAAATCATCTCATCCGAGGTGGCACTCATTTTAATACATCACACTGCTATCAGCACCATGTCTAAGCTGTCTTTTCTTGACTTATTTCCAAGTCTGAACAAGGTAGGTCAACCACACTCAATTTGTGGGCAGAAAAACAATCATCTTTGTCCTCACTGGAATGTTAGTGTGCACTTGGAGACAACTTGCATAGACTTGTATTTTCTCTCTGAAGAAAGATATTTGCTTCCTAGAGTGATGTAACAGCAGGCCTCGGGGAGACCAAAACACTGCATAGCTCAGTTATTGCAAGAGGCATCATTTCTTTGCACACACAGCGGCAGAAGTTGTTTTACCAAAAGCCTCCCCTCCATCTTCCCCAACCCCTCCCGAGACGGAAGAAGACACTCAAAGTCAAGAACGGCAGAAACACCAGTTTCTAGTAAACGGAACCGAATTAGTGGCAACTATAACGTCAGTTGGTGTGGGTCTCCGAGTCCCAGACACATGGCTCCTATTTCTGTTTCTAAACCTTGGTGCCAGAGAATGGAGAAACTCCATCCCTCTCCTATTGTTTAGTCTTGTTTTAGTAATACAAATAGAAGGCAAACATTAGGCAAAAGTGTTAGTTGCTCAGTCGTGATCAACTCTTTCCAAGCCCGTGGAGTGCAGCCCACCAGGCTCCTCTGTCTGTGGAATTCTCCAGGCAAGAATATTGGAGTAGGTTGCTATTCTCTTCTCCATAGGATCTTTCCAGCTCAGGGACTGAACTGGGATTCCCGCCTTGCAGGCAGATTTTTACCTTCTGAGCCACCAGGAAACCCCAACATTAGGCAAAGGAAGTCATTAAAAGCTCCAGCCTGGATACTCAGTTGTTATCAGAAGGAGGAACATCATAGTGGCAAAGTTACTACTTTGGGCCTCTCTTGCTGCTGCTGCTGCTGCTGCTGCTAAGTCGCTTCAGTCGTGTCCAACCCTGTGCGACCCCATAGACGGCAGCCCACCAGGCTCTGCCTTCCCTGGGATTCTCCATGCAAGAACACTGGAGTGGGTTGCCATTTCCTTCTCCAATGCATGAAAGTGAAAAGGGCAAGTGAAGTCGCTCAGTCATATCTGACTCTTAGCGACCCCATGGACTGCAGCCTACCAGGCTCCTCTGCCCATGGGATTTTCCAGGCAAGAGTATTGGAGTGGGGTGCCATTGCCTCTCTTACAAGAATGGAAAAGACGGGGAGAAATGAAAACAAGAAGCCAAACAAAGGAACAGATTAATAAGCCCAGCTTCATCACTACATTTTCAACCAGGATGTGCACAGATTCAGCAAGAGAAACTTGTCCATCAGACTGCTAAAAAATGAGACAGTCTGCTGTTATCAACCTCATACTGAGAAGTTCAATCCCTTTTAAGTTTGGGAAAGAGGCACTTACCCTAACTCTGCTTAAATCACTTGTTTCTTCAAGGTGGCCATGGACAGTGCACCTCTGAACATGGCAGGCAAGCCAAGGCACGTTTACCCAGGTGTGTCTGGCCGTCCCACCCATAAAGCTGCTGAGAGGAAGGGCAAAGGAAGGTGGAGGAAAGGATACTCCATGTGTGCGTTCAACCACACGTTCAGGTTCCTCAGTCAAAGCTCCAATGTAACAGCCAAGAGAGAGTGAATTCAGGAGGTACACTGAGTGATTCAGGAGGAACTTGGGGATTATTTCGGCCTTCTGGTTGGTTTGTTTGTTTGTTTTCATTTCCTAGAGATGCCCATTGTGGTGGGGTCAGGGAGTTCTTTATATTTTAATGCCTCATTCAGAAGTTGGACAAAGGGAAGGAGGAGATGGAAGTTGCCCTAGGCAGCATGGTTTTCATTAGAAGATGGGGTGGGGTTCGAGGTGGGTGTGGGGATGGGAAGGAGTCCTGCACTGAGATGGACTGAAACTATTCCAGAATTATCTGTGGGATCCTTTGCCCAAGGTTACGCTTAGAAGGAACTTGAAGACCAAAGGCTCATTTTCAAATTGCCCCATTTCCAATCCATAAAATGTCCTTTAAAACCCAAAAGATGCAATGAAAAACTAATAATGCATAGGAAGGAAACAGTAATATATTTATGAAAGACATGGAGATTTCTTATTAAAAGAAAGAGAGCTTGGAAGAGAAGGGTTTATTGGACATAACAGAAACAAAATCACACCAGGGTTTTTCTTTTGGTACATCAGCAGTTGTTAGGTTGGGATCCATGGATGCCTAAGAGTCAATGGCTGGACCCTAGCAGTCACTAAAACACTTTGCTCATTTTCAAACATATGTTCAAGACATGTATGCAAATATTTCTGGAGAGATTATTCAGAGCTTCCAATAATTCCCAAAGTGGACTGTGTACGTGCCCTATGTGTGTGTGTGTGAAGCAAAGAGGTAAACAAACAAATGTTCTGCCTACTTTATTCCTCCCAGCTCTCCCTTCCTTGCACTGCCTCCTTCATAAAAATATTCAGATTAGCTTGATTTCCAGAGACCCTTTATCAGACCCAGTGGCAAAGAACTCTCACACATCTTCCACCTGCTTCAAGCTCATTAAACACATAATTAGTCTCTCTGGACGATAATCGCCGTTGCTCAAGTTTATGTATTTCTTTCTCCCTAATCTTCTAACTCTGAGTAGGTTTGTGTCGTAAGGCTTCAGAAAGGACCAGTCTGTCATTAAATGGAGGACTGTAAAGATTTTACTACATCGTGAGCCACGGAAGCCTTGATTATACTATTACTGGCTCTACAGGAGGAATATAAACCAAAATGCTCCTTACATGCTCCCACTGAGGCCCTCTGCCTCCTGACAGCTGATAAAATATGTCATGCATTTTACCTCTGTAGGGACAGATGCCAATCGTGACGGGTCATGGGAAGAAATAAATATTGATATCTGGCCCTAGCCTCAAAAAATATTTTCCCACATCAGAAGGAATTGCTTTGCTATTGCACAGGGATGACAAACAATGAAGACTTGAGACGGATGGGTGATGAGGCAGCAGAGATGCTCTGGAAAAGGTATGCAAATACATGCCAAAATAGAGACTCGGAAGCCAATTGTCAGAAGACTCAAGTTCCTGTTTTAGGCTTAGGCAAGGCATCTAAGCTTTCTGGGACTCAGGTTTCATAAACACTGAGGAAATAGGGCTTGAGAAAGAATCATTTATGCTCACTCTTCTATGCAGTCAAATTTCTCCACATCTAACCTTATATAAGAGCCTAATACATGGAACCAATCATACAAGTGAAGCTTCAAAGGTTTACATGGGGATAGATGTTGAAAGCCCATTTCCTGTATCTTAGCCCCACCCCCCGTCACTCTAGTGTCCCAGTTTCCATCATACAGTTTCAAAACCATTATAATAGGTGTTTCTAGATTTGACATGCTGGGTTATGGCTGGTCTCTCATCCCACCTCTGAGAATTCCAGATGACACAGCAGTCCTCAGCAGCTGTCACTTACTGATACTGATACTTGTAACAGGGACAGCAAGCCACTGCAAGGGACTGAGGGGCCTCTAAATTGGCAGTCAAGAGTTTTATTAGCTTTAACAGCTTTGCATTCTGTAACTGCACACATTTTGTTAGCCAAAGTCCTGGATTACCCAGAATCCTCCATTCCAGACTGATCACTGAGGAAAGAGAGGGTACCACAATCATGGGCAGCATCACTGCCCGAGATGCCTATGGGATTGGAGGTTTCCTTCCCACAGTCTATGATACCACCTGGTCAGAAAAGGACTGCAAAGGGATACAGGGACGATAGCCAGGCTCATGCAGGTAGGGCAAGGGAGACTCAGGAGAGATCTCAAAGCAGAACCAGACCTGGCCAGCTTTCTCTCAAGCCTCTTTCTCCAGGCCCCACCTTGTATGACTCCCCTGCCAAGCTGCATCCCCACCACCCTCGTAGGGATTTATACTGGAAGGGGTCATATTCCAGCTGCCATGTTTCTAGGTTATTTTTGGTTTTTCTATTTCTGGAAGCTTCTCAAAGGAAATAAACTTTCCTAAGGTTGATAGGGTATTTCTTTGTGATAACTTCATTTTCTTTGAACTCATTTCCCTCCAAACAGAAAGCATAGATATTCCAGCCATAACCTTTGCCTTCATGCCCTGAGTACAGGCAGCAGAAGCACAAAGACCTAGTCTTGGTATTTGCCTCAGTCACTTATTGTGTAATCTTGAACATACCCAACTTCTCTAGACTTCACTTTCTTTACCTGTAAATAATCCTTCTCAAGGAGCTTGTCTGAGCATTAAAACAGGTAAGAAAAAAAAAAACCAAACCACTAGGTTTAGTGCCTGGGACAGAGTAGGCATCCAGAAATCACAGTTGTTATTATTTAACAGCAATTAATATTTTATTTACATCTATCTTTTGCTGAATACAATCTAAACAAGATTATTGAGTTTCTAATACCTAGGCTGGGTTCAGAAGAAGCATTTTTTAAATAACTTTATTTATAGCTATTGTTCAGGAGAAAATAACTGAATAGCGGAGATACTAATTTTGTTCAACGAATTTTCTATCATTCAAGATGTTTTGGAAATATAAAGCAACATTTTCCTTGAATTTGAGAACTGACCTCTAGAGTGGAACAGCTGAAACAGTTGAAAATCAGTCATCACAAGCTTACCAACCACTATGATATTTGGTTAAAGGCCCTGAAACAAAATCTAAATGGGGGACGGGGGCGGGGGGGCACATGTTTTCATTATGGAAGAAACAATGGGATGAGAAAGATCATCAGTATAACCCTCACATTCTACTGATAACCAAATCATTGTGGAAGGTCTCTCAAAGTGCTCCTCTGAAATCTGCAATGCTTAAAATCCTCATAAAGCACAGGCTGATGTGCTGGAGACCTCTGCTGGCTTCATACCCACGTCATCACCCCATCCACATGACTCACTTCCTCTAAATCCCACCTCTGGTAGATTTTGTCTTTATTAAACGCTTGGCATTTTGTTCATAGTAGATTTTTGCATTAATTTTGATTTTAAAATATTTTATTATACATAAAACAGAAACAGACCCATAGACATAAACTTACGGTTACCAAAGAGGGAAGGGTGGGGATAAACTAGGAGTTTGGGGTAAACTTCCAGATATTCAAGCTGGATTTAGAAAAGGCAGAGGAACCAGAGATCAAATTGCCAATATCAATAGCAGAGTTTCATAAAAACATCTATTTCTGCTTTATTGACTATGCCAAAGCCTTTTATTGTGTGGACCACAATAAACTGTGGAAAATTCTCAAAGAGATGGGAATAGCAGACTACCTGACCTACCTCCTGAGAAATCTGTATGCAGGTCAAGAAGCAACAGTTAGAAATGGACATGAAACAACAGACTGCTTCTAAATTGGGAAAGGAGTTTGTTAGGGCTGTATATTGTCATCCTGCTTATTTGACTTACATGCAGAGGACATCATGCGAAATGCCAGGCTGGATGAAGCACAAACTGGAATCAAGATTGCCAGGAGAAATATTGATAATCTTAGATATGCAGGTGACCTCACCCTTATTGCAGAAAACAAAGAAAAACTAAAGAGTCTCTTGATGAAAGTGAAAGAGGAGAGTCAAAAAGTTGGCTTAAAATTCAACATTCAGAAAACTAAGATCATGGCATCTAATCCCATCACATGGTAAATAGATGGGGAAATAATGGAAACAGTGGCAGATTTTATTTTGGGGGACTCCACAGTCACCGCAGATGGTGACTGCAGCCATGAAATTAAAAGACACTTGCTCCTTGGAGAAAGCAATGGCACCCCACTCCAGTATTCTTGCCTGGAAAATCCCAGGGATGGAGGAGCCTGGTAGGCTGCAGTCTATGGGGTCGCTGAGAGTTGGACATGACTCAGTAACTTCACTTTCACTTTTTACTTTCATGCATTTAAAGTGTCCACACAGAGTTGGACACGGCTGAAGTGACTTAGCAGCAGCAGCAGCAGCAGCTCCTTGGAAGAAAAGCTATGAAAAACCTAGACAGCATATTAAAAAACAGAGACATTACTTTGGCAACAAAGGTCTGTCTAGTCAAAGCTATGGTTTTTCCAGTAATCATGTATGCATGTGAGCTGGACTATAAAGAAAGCTGAGCATAGAGGAACTGATGCCTTTGAACTGAGGTGTTGGAGAAGACTCTTGAGAGTCCCTTGGACTGCAAGGAGATTCAACCAGTCTATCCTAAAGGAAATCAGTCCAGAATATTCTTTGGAAAGACTGATGCTGAAGCTGAGACTCTAATACTTTGGTCACCTGATGCAAAGAACTGACTCATCTGAAAAGACCCTGATGCTGGGAAAGAGTGAAGGTGGGAGGAGAAGACGATGACAGAAGATGCGATGGCTGGATGGCATCCTCGATGGACATGAGTTTGAGTAAGTTCCGGGAGTTGGTGATGTACAAGGAAGTCTGGCATGCTGCAGCCCACAGGGTTGCAATGATTCAGACACGACTGAGCGACTGAACTGTGGGATTAACAGATACACAGTCCTATATATAAAATAGATAAAAATCAAGGACCTATTGTATAGCACAAGGCACTCTACTCGATATTTTGTAATAAGCAATAAGGGAAAGAATCTGAAAAGATATTACATATATATATGGCTTATATATAAACTTATATATGGTTTATATAAGTTTATATATAAACATATATGGTTTATATAAGTTTATATATAAACATATAGGTTTATATAAGTTTATATATAAACATATATGGTTTATAAAGTTTATATATAAACTTATATGTTTATATATGGTTTATATTATGCTAATTTATTTGGTTTATATTAAGCATATATATTTGGGGTTATATTAAGCTAATTCCCTCTTAAATTAACTTGCTGTTTATCAGACACTAGCCATAGAATCTTTAATACCACAGAAATAGCACAGGCCTTTTATTCCAGTGCAGGGAGCTTACCAGACATACTACACCATGGAAATTTCATGGTAGACAACCTTATATCAAATATTCTCTCCACTGAGGTAAGACACAAATCATTTTTGTGATCCAATAGCATGAAGCTTTTAAACAGGTAGAAATTCTATATCTTACTGATGACAACTTTCAACAAAGATACCATAAATGGAAATCCACATATGTAACAAATCACACTTAACAGGGACTGATATCTGATTTATGTTAGTTTATAAATTATTGAGTCATGTGACTGTAGGGTTGGAATAGAGCCTAGACCAGAAAATGTAAAAAAGCATTAAAAAGGCGAAAAAGACAGAGAAGTAAATCTTTTTTCTTCTTTCCTCCTTTTCTTTTCCTTCTTTCCTCATACCCACTCCATATCAGTTTTAAAGCAAAACTTAATGGAACTTGAAATTTACTCAGAATGCATTCTCTCTGTTGGCAAAGCACTTTCTAAACTAACTACAGGTTTTTCAGTTTACTATAGAGCAGAAATGAAATGAATGACATAAGTTTTGAATACTTGATGCACCATAGACATTAATCATCCTGTTCTCTGAAACAGATTTTTTTTCTTTTGTCTATATGATTGAACAATGAAAAAAGGAAAAGCAACTGACATTTCCATTGTATCAGAAGACAAAAAATTCCACATGAGAAAGAAGAAAGCATTGCAATGCAGAAGGTAACTAAAAATAGTGATAAAGCAAGATTTAAAAAATATTAATTTGAAATGTGATTATTACAAAAACTACTTTCAACATGTATGAAATCTTAATGGGGTTATTTTATTTAAGTTTGGGAGGTGGGAGATCATGTACACCTGTGGCTGATTCATGTCAATGTATGGCAAAACCAATACAGTATTGTAACGTAGAATAAAGTAAAAATAAAATAAATAAATAAATAAATAAATTTGAAAAAATAAAAAGCAAAACTCATTTAAATGGCATTGTCTTTTCCTAAGCTTCATTCATTCTTTCTGTCTTGTATCCTTTCATTCTTTGTATGCTCACTGTCATGTGTGTATATGTATGTATATGAGAGTGACATACAGCACATTCCTTCACATGTCAAGTTATAACCCGTAAGAAGATGACAGATTTCATCTAGGCCAAGATAAAATCTAACCAGCCATACTGGGAATAAACATTATGTCAAAGCAACAACCTTACTATCAAACAATTGAAAATCAATCCTCACATTAAAATGTGTTATTTAATTTTTAAGTTCTTTAATGGGCTAGTTGTCATTTTTAATAATCTAGCAACCACATCTCTATAAGCAAAGCTGCTGGGAAAAAACTGCAGCAAAAGGACTCAGGGCCTTGGAGCTTTTATCCTTCTTTTAATTCTAACACAGTGACCTGACCTATGGACACACAGCATCAGGAGTCAGGCAGGCCTCAGCAAAGCCTCTAGAACATTCTCTGTAGTCTTGTTGAGTCCAGTGCCAAGTACCAGCTATGAAGAATAACGGGAACTACAATAATGAGGATGCCAGTCAAGTTCATATGGTATGATGACTCCAGTCAGTTGATAGTGGTTTCCTTGAGTGTTACATTAGGGAGAATTTTGGAGGCAGTACCTGGGATCCCAGGAAAGAATGGTATGGTGAACTCATGCTGCCTTCCATGGGCTTCCCGGGTAGTTCATTGGTAAAGAAACTGCCTGCCAATGTAGCAGACACAAGAAACATGGGTTTGATCCCTGAGTTGAGAAAAGACCCTGTGGTAGGAAATAGCAAGTCACTCCAGGATACTTGCCTGGAGAATTCCATGGAGTCACAAAGAATTGGACATGACTGAGGATGGCATGCAATGGACACAACCATACGCATCTTAAGTGCTTGCCACTCCTATAAGAGCAATTAGCAACCTCTTATCATTAGTTAAGGAAGTTCCATTAGAAGCATGTTCTAAGAGTCCAAGAGGAGAGATATCACATCTAACTTGAAAAACAAGAAGATGATTTCTGGGAAGAAGGCATTTGAAATGGGCCATAGAAAGTTAATAGGAGCTTAGCTGGTTAAAAAGAGGAAAGGTCTTTTGGGATAGGAGGAAACTGTGGAAACAAAGCACAGAAGCAGCAATATTCAAGGACTATTTGGAGAAATAATGAGTAACTTTGTTCAGTGGGAGGGCAGGGCAAATGCATGGACTGAAGAGAGATGAGGCAAGATAGTTAACTTGGGGAGATACTCGGTAAGGCATGCGTGCTGGTGAAAGTGAAAGTGAAGTCGCTCAGTCATGTCCTCCTCTTTACAACCCCGTGGACTGCAGCCTACCAGGCTCTTCCCTCCATGGGATTCTCCAGGCAAGAGTACTGGAGTAGGTTGCCATTTCCTTCTCCAGGGGATCTTCCCGACCCAGGGATCGAACCCAGGTCTCCCGCATTGCAGGCAGATGCTTTAACCTCTGAGCTGCCTAGAAAAGTATATTATCAGTCTTGGAAGGTAAGGGGGATTCACAGAAAACTCCGAAGTCATAAAATCAGAGTTGGGCTTTGGTACCATAAGTCAAACCAACAATTCACAGAAGAAATTTGATGGAGATTTTCTGAGAAAGTAGAGAAGTCTGTCCTTGCAGCACTTTAAATGAGGGGGATTGGAAGCCTGAGTTACAGGTAAAATGAATATTTCAAGAGAAAATTCAGATGATTTATTGGATATCAAAAATGCAAAATAAGTAATTTTTTAAAAGATTAAACTTTTATAAAAAGTAGCTTTAATAGAAATAAGGAGATACTTTTAGTGAGACGGCTAATTGTCTAACTCTGGAGTCATACATAGTTTTAAATGACCTTGAACAAAATGCTTGATTTCCCTAAGCCTCATTCCCTCATTTATGTAAAGAGTATAATCCTTATCACATTAGGGTGTTTTGACATTGAGACTTTAATTGAGGTAGAGCACTCACTAGGTGACAGCATAATTGGGAGAGAGTAATCAATCACTGAATAGGAGCTTCCCAGGTGGCGCTATGGTAAAGAATCTGCCTGCCAATGCAGGAGATAGAACAAACGTGGGTTCCATCCCTGGGTCAGAAGCAGGGCATGACAACCCACTCCAGTATTCTTACCTGGAGAATCCCACGGACAGAGGAGCCTGGTGGGCTATAGTCCATACGGTCACACAGAGTTGGACACAACTGAAATGACTTAGCATGCATTCAGTCATTCAATAATCTACTTCTTGTGCTAATTATTGTTATTAGAACATTCAGGAAAAGAAATTCTCAACTGAGAATAATTTGGTTACAAGGGACAAAATCCTACTTAAATAAGTAGGGGAAATATGGTTGATTAAAAACATATAGAGAATTTTCAGTGAACCTAATGATAAGTACTGCTGGTCTTCCCAAGAAGTGGGTGAGCTTTAAGAAACTGACTCTTTCCATATCTTTCTCACTGCCTTCTCTCTCATCCTGCTGAAGACTGGCCTCCTTTACAAAGCTCCTTTTTCTGTTTCTCTATGAATTCAGCTTTCCCAGCATCAACTCCGCTCCTATTTATTATATTAAAGTTCCAGTGGCCAGGACAACCTTACTAACTCAGTCTCACATCCTGCTTTGAAACCTCTGTAAGATAGAATCCAAAATCAAAATGAATGGGCATGTGCTCAGTGTCCACCTGGCTCTCCTGGTGTCAGGGCTTAAGGTGGTTAAATGTCCGCTATTCCTGCTGTGGCTAGGGGCAGACTTACAAAAAAGGGGAGTTGATGAGAAGGAAAATAATGTGAATTTTTAGCTAAAGGAATTAATTCAGGATAAAGAAAGATGACATGTTCGTTTTTTACCAACTCCAGGGTCTTTCAACACACTGAGAAATCAATTTCAGAACAGCATTTAAATCTAGTGTTTGGAAAGAATTCCTTGTGGCTCAGCTGGTAAAGAATCTGCCTGCGATACAGGAGACCTGGGTTCGATCCGAGACCAAAAAGCCAAATCAAAACCAAAAAAAAAAATGCAACAATAAAAAACACATCAAATCCTGTTTCTTCTTATAATAGTAAAAACAAAACTACAGAATAGACTTGTCAAAGCCAAGGTATTCCTCTACTCTTTAAAGAATTAGGTTGAGACCATCCACCTCAGTCGCTACTAGAAGGCTGAATGAGCCACCAATTAGCCCTATGATGCCAACATCAAGAAAAAAGACAGAGACAAGCAGCAGCAAGGCCTGGGGCAGCCAAGTGGCTCATGTGATTAAAGAAGAGCTTGATGGGCCCAGAAGTCTTTGGGTAGAAGAACCACACAGCCCTCAGAGATGGTGCAGCTTGGTGTCTTCACACAAATGAAAGGTCCCTTGCCATTCCCTTAACTAAGAGCACAGCAGCTCTGGTTAAGGTGGGAGTGGAGGACTTAGCACTCTTCAGCTTTATCCCATCCAAAGTGAGTAGTAAGGGCACTTGGCTGAAACCTTAAAGCTCTTCCAAGAAGCAGAATCTGAACAATACAGACGTAGACTAATATCCTTTGGACCACTGAGGAAAGACCCTCGACTTGCATTCAGGAGACCCAGGGATAAATCCTTGCAGTCATGCTGTGCTGCAGGTAATGAAATGTGGAGTTTAAAAGAAAATAAAAAATAAAATTTGAATCCCATCTATAGGCCATACATGTTGGCCTACATGTTGAGTGCCCAAGATTTCTAATCCCCATTATCATTATTTGTAATTTACTAGTAAAATGTATGCTTCTACAGTGCCTGGCATTATAGTAAGCCCTCAGGAAAGGGTAGTTAATTCTAATCTTGAACAAGTCACAATGTCTTTGCTCTTAATTTTGTCTATAAGATGAAAGTTAGGACCAGGCAAACCCAAATCAGAATCTCTAGAAGTTTATGAAATAGAACTGGAGAAGAAAAATTGGAATATCTAAACTTACTTTAATTATTCTTACATGGGCCACATATCCAATCATTCCCAACAAAGCCTTTAAACTGTACTATTTTGCCCCCTGTATTGTCTATAAGTAAAAGATTGAAGAACAACAAGAACTAAGTCAGCCAACCAGTTCATTCTGAGTGTGTGACTTACAGTGAGTCAAGCAAAATAAAGTATGAGTATGAAGCAAAAGTAGGAAAATATATTCACAAATTGCTTGCAATCTCTTGCTTATATTAACCTCCTTACTCCTTCCAAGAGTAGCCAGGCTCCTTCTATATCTCAGGCCTTAAAAACAAAGTTGCTTGAAGGTCGCATGCCTTTTGCAAAAACTAATGAGACTGTACTCATGTATCTGTGAGGAAGAAAGCCAGTCTTCATTACAGCGGTGGGAGCAGGAACAAGAGAGAGATTTTTGCAACAACAACAACAGAAAAACGATGGATGAGATGCATTTTATAGGTGTTGGAAGGCTCTAGCCCCTTATTCTCAGCACCCCACAAAACAGACTGAGCTCTAAAGGACAGAACAGCTGAATGGTGTGTATAGGGAGACAGGACTCTGATAACTGTTCTCCTACCTTTGGAAAGATTCCCATTTTGGTGCCCAGGTAGGCTCCAGTTGTTTTTGTAAGCCCAGTATCTATTCCTCATTCTTTCGATAACCTTCCTGACTTTCCACTAGGCACCTCTCTTTCTCTAAGTCACTGTGATTCATGCAGAATGATCTACCTACATGACTTAAAACAATGCAATGAGAGCCAACTAAGGACTCACTTGTTGGGAAAGCGAAAAAGCTCTTCTATCAATATATTCACTAGGATGAGCAATACATAAAGTGGGGTACTTAGGGTGTCAACTGGCCAACATTTTACTATGGAGCAAGAACCTGATGATCAGAAAAATAACCCAGATGAGGAGAAACATGAGAGAAAGATTTATAACATATGAGCAGTTTTATCTAGCTGAGCCCACAGATGAGGCTCTTCCCTTGGACATTTCAACAATGCAAAACAGATTTTCCAGTTTGGTTAAGATAGGTTGGGTTGGATTTGTGTCATGTGTAAAACCTCCAAATTTAGAAGTCCACGCAGGTTTGTTCTGTGAGTGTACCAGCATGACCAGGGTAGACTATGTGACATGTGCCAATGCTTTGCGCCTCATGAGATCCCCACGAGCTTCACAGGACTCTGTGAGGGAACCCTCTTCAAAATGCTAAAGAGTAAATTCACACTATGAAAGTCGGACACGACTGAGCGACTTCCCTTTCACTTTTCACTTTCATGCATTGGAGAAGGAAATGGCAAACCACTCCAGTGTTCTTGCCTGGAGAATACCAGGGACAGGGAGCCTGGTGGGCTGCTGTCTATGGGGTCGCAGAGAGTCAGACACAACTGAAGCGACTTAGCAGTAGCAGCATCAGTCTATAAAATGGGAGCTCAGAGTAGGGTTATAATTTATTTACAATAATAAAATCAAGTAAATGACTTTTCCTGTATACCTGAATCTATGTAGAATGACTTTATAGCCATTTCAGCAGCAAAGTGTGTCCTCCACAGGAGGTCAGCCACCTCTTACTTGATCCTGCTGGTGGCTTCCCTGCAGATATTGATAACTGAGTCACTGCTCAATTCTTCAGGTATCAGCTAATATCAATAGGGCCAGCTTACTCTTAGCTGCTCTCACATTTGCATCATTACCCAATAAAAAGAAAGAGTTGCAATATTCAGCTCTATCTCAGGTTGACTTTAGAAGCAAATGAGAGAGGTTCAGAAACTTCAGTAGGTCTCACAAGCTGCTGATGGAAGACTGAGAAAGACCTTTCTTTCAGATGCACTCTTAGGTTAAAGAATTATAGCTCACTTTTCATGGAAGATATACAGATGGTCAACAGACACATGTAAAGGTGTCCAACACCATTACTCATTCAGAGAAATGCAAACAAAACCACAATGAGATACTGTATCACACCTGTTGGAATGGCTATCACCAAACAGAAATAGTAAAGCTGAAGAAAAGGAAACACTTGTGCACTGATGGTGGGAATGTAAGTTGATACAACCATCATAGAAAATAGTATGACATCTCCACAAAATATTAAAAATACAACTACCATGTAACCCCACAATTCCACTTCTGAGTATTAATCTGGAGGAAAAAAACAAACAAACTAAGTCACAAAGATATATGTATCCCTATCTTCATAGAAGTGTTATTTACAATGACCAAGATACAGAAGCAATTTAAGTGTCTATCAATGGATACATACATGGGTAAAGTAAATGCATCATATATATATAAATATATACAAGTACTTACAGTTATTATTTATTTAAAGAATGAAATCTTGCTATCTGTGGCAACATGGATGGACCAGCATGGGATTAAGTGAAATAAGGAAAAAAGACAATTACCATACAATTTCACTTATACGTGGAATATAAAAATGAAACAGAAACAGAGTCACAGAGAGAACAAACTGGTGACTGGCAGAGTTGAAGGACAAAATAGATGAAGGGAATAAGAGGCATAAACACATCATAAGAGATAAAGCCTATTTATTCTCTATGGAGCTGCAGAGACTAAGGTACCAAAGACATTGTCTAGATTAAACGACAAATTAGTTCAAAAAAAAAAAGAAAAAGAAAAGAAAATGAAAAGGTGATTTCCACCAAGCTAGTTAAAGTACTTTGTAGTTCCAATTCTTCTTCTTAGCTCTGCCTTTCTCCCCTGATAAGTACATTGGATAACCAGGCAATGGAATATGACTACATCATAGGAACATCTAGATACCCAGGCCATGGTTGACACGGCAAAAAACTGTGACACTGTTTCAGCTTCTACCCTTAGAACATGGGTACGTCATGCCAAGATGTGAAATCTCTAGTGAAAGGCAAAGATCATGGTTGGATCCCTCACGTAGAGTCTTCAATACTTTACTTTAGATGATAGTGAAAGTATACTTTCTCCCCTCAGTAAGAACAGGATGAGGAAAGAAGGTGCTGAAAATGTGAAGAGCTCAAAAAACGTGTGCTACTTTGCAGTTGTCAGATTCCATCTGTGCAAAAACTTTAGTCTGGCTGATCCCAGGAAAGGCAGATGAAAAATCAGGATGACCACAGCCACGGCCTGACAACTGGAAGGACTGACTTGAAGGCAAGCTGAATGACCTAAGCCTGCATCTGTTCTTTCAGACTCAGTATAAATATTTAAAGCTGATATCAGATGTGAATATCTTTTCAACATTGAAGTGGCAACCTACTTTCTTTCTGGTTACAAAATTAAACTGAAGCAGAGAGAAAAACTAAAAATACACGAAGTGCAAGGCGCAGCTCTATATCTACAGTATTGCACTTACTCCTCACTATAAATTTGTGAAGTAGAGGTTATCAGGGCTTCCCTGGAGGCTCAGTGGTAAAGAACCTGCCTGCCAAGCAGGAGACAAAGGTTTAATCCCTGGGTGAGGAAGATCCCCTGGAGAAGAAAATGGCAACCCACTTGAGTATTCTTACCTGGAAAATCCCATGGATTTTCCCAGAGGAGCCCGGTGGGCTACAGTCCAGGGGGTCTCAAAGAGTTGGACATGACTTAGCAACTAAACACCACCACCACCAACAGAAGCTATTAAGCCACTTTATAAGATAAACAGTTTCGGGATGACATGGTTATTGGCAAGTGGAAGCAGGATGCAGGCCCAGGATGCCTGATGTGAGCCTCACACTCCTCCTGCTCTAGCATAAAGTCTGCAATAAGGTTAAAGATGCTTCCTGTGCTAGGAATGGCTTAAACAGGAAATGCTGAGTCAGTCTCGCTTTCTCTGACCATCCACACATGCTCCAAGATCCTTTTCCTTAAGTCTCAGTGATGCACGTTTCCACCTGCCAGCTACAGCCTAATGGATCCCTCATATAATCTGAGGTTATGAACTAAATCTGCCTCCAGCAGGAACTCAGGATAATTTTTTTTAGGTCAATTTGCCCTTTCTGGGTAGTGTCCCCACAGGGAACATAGTGCAACGTACCTAAAGTGCTGATACAAGGTGAGGTAGGACAGATATCTGACACCTGAGTACAAAAGCCCTTCACAGTCCCCACCTGGCATTCCAGTTCACCAGGGAAGCATTTTGCATTTAAGAATTTGGGAGAAACAATGCCATTTGATATTTGTCAAAGTAACAAAGTCTTCCCAACTACCCCTTTTAATTGTCTGTACCTTATACTGTATCCTGGACAGCTTTATGGTTTGCAGGACTTCCATTACTTAAGTATATATATATTTTTCTTCTCAAGGAGCTCTGGCTGAAGATTTTACTTTGTCAATCCAATAAAAACCTTCTCTGTTTTCACTAACAAGACACTTTGTATGTTCTATTAAGATGGCTTTATAGCAAGTGGTATTTCAGCTTCAACAGCCAATGTTACAGAAAGGGCTGTATAATTTAAAATAGAATGAAAGGGGTAGAGCTAAATGTGGTGCTTTTCTTTGCCATATTCTTTCTACAGCTCTCTGAAATCCAAAGACACACTGTGATATTTGTCACTCCTGTGATCACTTGGTGTCTGAATGTGTTATTTTCTGTTTGACTAACAGAGGCCCTTTCAAAGTCAGCATCTCTCAGTCTCTTTCTCTCTATTTTCTCTTACAGTCTCTTTTATCCTGACTTCCGTAGCTAGAGCTTTGCCCTGGCACTGAGGTGTGGACAGAGATCATTAACTGTGAAACAAGTGGATGAAGACAAAGAGCGCTAAAATCAGTACAATCACATAAAAACATCAGAGGCTAAAGGGTGACATGCTAATGAAACCAAAAGTCTACATTTTTCCTCTATTTGTGGCACAAACAAGTCATACATATGTGCCAACTTCGGTGTCTAATGTGATCGGACTGCAGAGCAGAAATGAAAGTTTCCCTCAACTCAGGACCTGGAGCGAGAGACAGAAGGCAGGCATCACATGTTTACCAGCTTTAGAGATAACATTAAACTGATGGGACTGTGAATAAACAGGATGTCAGAAATAGGACCCCAGATGAACTTGGCAACCTAGAGCTGTGGGTTAAATCCAAAACAGGAAATTTAATGGGAATAAATTTAGGCTCTCAAATCAGCTACTAGGAAGCTGTTACATGGAAGGGACTGGTTCCCTAATGGTTCCAAGATGGAAAACTAGGACTGAAAGTCGAATTAGAAGGAGGCAGATTCCACCTGAAAATAGGAATGAATGTGACAAAATGTGCTGCTTCAGTAGGAGTGAGATCCTTTCACAGAAAACAACAAACAACAATAACAACAAATACTAGAATAAGTCCATAAGAAAACAAACTTTGGGTGGAGAGTGGGGGAGTAGGGTGTGTGTTTGAGTAACAGGAGATCTAAATAAAGCTCATCTCCAATCTTGACAGTTCAGAAAGGATTTTATGACCCAAACCAGAGTTTTATCAAAGATGACTTTCTGAAAGAGGTGTGAAAATTAAGAGAAAAAAGAAAATCAGAGCTATAATTTATTTCTAAGCACTATCCAATCACCAAGTAGTCCTCCAGTAATGTAAACAGAAATAATCTTAAAGTTTGCACAGATATTCCATCTGTGAAATTCTAAAGCATTTGCCAATGCTGCAATGAAGGAGCTGTGAAAAAGAAGCCCAGGGTAAGAGTGTTAGAATGTTTTCCTTGACACCAGATCACTGTCAACTTCCATCATCAGCATTACATTATCTTCCATCAGCATCACAGCTTTCACAGATGAGATACATTATTACAAGGTGATAACAGTAGAGAGCAGAGTTTTAAAATGCAGGCTGTGTAACTACATTTCCTAAATTCAGAACTTCAATCTGCCATATTCTTAGGATACTTAGTTTCATTCTGCCTCAGTTTCCTCATCTATAAAATGGGGAAACTGGTTGTATATATTTTGATGTTTAAATTAGTAAATATATGTAAAAACACTTAAATCTGCCTCTGGTACAGAATTGAAGGTGAAAGTGTTAGTCACTCAGTCACGTCCAACTCTTTGAGACCCCATGGACTGTGGCCCTCCAGGCTCCTCTGTCTGTGGAATTCTCCAGCAAGAATCCTAGAGTAGGTTGTCATGCCCTCCTCCAGGGGTTTCCCAACCCAGGTATTGAACCTGGGTCTCCGGCATTGCAGGCATATTACCATCTGAACCACCAGGGTAGGGAGTTAGTGCTCCATAAATGTTAGCTATTACTATTTTTACTTATCCTAAAAATTACTTAGTCATTATTATCCAAATATGAAACAATGGGACACGAAAGCCCAAACCCCAAATTATTAGACTTGCCCAATGATACCCAGTGGTAAGTGTTGAAGCTAGAAGCAGGTCTGTGTCTCATCCTAAAACCTAGGTTAGCTATTTACCATAGGTTCTACCAGATGACAGTACCTGAATATCATCCAGATGAGACTGTCCACCACAAACACAATTGACTAAACGCTGCTTACTAACACTGAGACTAACCAACCAATTCATTGTTTCTTAGCCAGCCATCAATCGTGAAGGTTGTCTTCTTGTAGGCATACAACTGACCTGAAATGGAGAGGTTTCATACTCCATTTTCACCTCTCTCAGGCCTGATTTTCCCCAGAGTTTTATAGTGAATTTCAAGAGGCGTCTTTGCAAATGCAATTACTTATATCAGCTTTCACTTATTTCTCAGTTTTTTGTTTCCTTTTCTTCAATAGAGAGACGACAATAATTTCCAGCAAGAGACAGATCAGAATGTCGTAATAAGCATCCTGAGCAGTGTTTTTAACTGCTACTGAATAACTGGATCACTTGGGAGTTGGTAAGTCCAATTAGTGCTATAAAAATCTCTGACTGTAAGCTCCCTATTTAAAGTGTAAGGAACTGGAAAAAGAGAGAAAAATGGAAAAACAAGCACCCAAGGCAAGACTGGAATCAGTTCAGTTCAGTCACTCAGTCATTGTCTGACTCTCTGCAACCCCATGAACTGCAGCACTCCAGGCCTCCTTGTCCATCACCGACTCCCGGAGCGTGCTCAAACTCATGTCCCTCAAGTCAGTGATGCCATCCAACCATCTCATCCTCTGTCGTCCCCTTCTCCTCCTGCCTTCGATCTTCCCCGTCAACAGTATGAAAAGAATGGAATAGGAATAACTTTTCTTAAGTGAGTGTACAAGTTCAGTTGTGTACAACTCTTTGCAGTCCAATGGACTGTAGCACACCAGGTTTCTCTGTTCATGGGGTTTTCCCAGGCTAGACTGCTGGAGTGGGTTGCCATCTCCCCCTGCAGGGGATCCTCCTGACCCAGGGACTGAGCCCATGTCTCCTGAACTGATAGGTAGAATCTTTACTACTGCCTCACCTTTTTATGTGGGCAAATAAGGTAAAAATAAAAACAGATGTTTTAAACACGACACGAAAGAACCTGGAATTCAGTTCAGAGAGCACTGAACAGCCACTGTACACATCTACCACAAGGGTCAAGTGATGAGTGACGAAACTGATGCAACCTTTGTTCCAGAGAAATCTAGTGCTCCACCCAGCTGTCTTCCTCATACCAGACCTTTCTGAGGCCCCACAATGATCCCTGTTTTTGCCTGAATCCTGCAGATTCCAACTGTGTCCGACACCAAATAGATGCTACCTCTTAGACCTTCTGTCTCATCAAGGCTAGTGGACTTATGCACCCAAAAGCTTTCCATACAGCTGAACTCATGTGCATTGATGAATCACCTAACAGGAGAAGAGATACAGCGAGTGAATTGCACAAGGCTCTCAGGCAAGCCAAGATGGGCGGGTCATGGTGGAGAGGTCTGACAGAACGTGGTCCACTGGAGAAGGGAATGGCAAGCCACTTCAGTATTCTTGCCTTGAGAACCCCATGAACAGTATGAAAAGGAAAAATGATAGGATACCAAAAGAGGAACTCCCCAGGTCATTAGGTGCCCAATATGCTACTGGAGATCAGTGGAGAAATAACTCCAGAAAGAATAAAGGAATGGAGCCAAAGCAAAAACAATACCCAGCTGTGCATGTGACTGGTGAGAGAAGCAAGATCCAATCCTGTAAAGAGTAATATTGCATAGGAACCTGGAATGTCAGGTCCATGAATCAAGGCAAATTGGAAGTGGTCAAACAAGAGATGGCAAGTGTGAACGTCGACATTCTAGGAATCAGCAAACTAAAATGGACTGGAATGGGTGAATTTAACTCAGATGACCATTATGTCTACTACTGCGGGCAGGAATCCCTCAGAAGAAATGGAATAGCCATCACGGTCAACAAATGAGTCCGAAATGCAGTACTTGGATGCAATCTCAAAAACGACAGAATGATCTCTGTTTGTCTCCAAGGCAAATCATTCAATATCACAGTTATCCAAATCTATGCCCCAACCAGTAATGCTGAAAAAGCTGAAGTTAAACAGTTTTATGAAGACCTACAAGATCTTTTAGAACACCCAAAAAGATGTCCTTTTTGTTATAGGGGACTGGAATGCTAAACTAGGAAATCAGGAAACACCTGGAGTAACAGGTAAATTTGGCCTTGGAATGTGGATTGAAGCAGGGCAAAGACTAATAGAATTCTGCCAAGAAAATGCACTGGTCATAGCAAACACCCTCTTCCAACAACACAAGAGAAGACTCTACACATGGACATCACCAGATGGTCAACACCAAAATCAGACTGATTATATCCTATGCAGCCAAAGATGGAGAAGCTCTATACAGTAAACAAAAACCAGACCAGGAGCTGACTATGGCTCAGATCATGAACTCCTTATTACCAAATTCAGACTTAAATTGAAGAAAGTAGGGAAAATCCCTAGACAATTCAGGTATGACCTAAATTCAAATCCCTTATGATTATACAGTGGAAGTGAGAAATAGATTTAAGGGCCTAGATCTGAGAGAGAGAGTGCCTGATGAACTATGGATGGAGGTTCATGACATTGTACAGGAGACAGGGATCAAGACCATCCCCATGGAAAAGATAGGCAAAAAAGAAAAATGGCTGTCTGGGGAGGCCTTACAAATAGCTGTGAAAAGAAGAGAGGTGAAAAGCCAAGGAGAAAAGGAAAGATATAAGCATCTGAATGCAGAGTTCAAAAGAATAGCAAGAAGAGATAAGAAAGCCTTCCTCAGCGATCAATGCAAAGAAATAGAGGAAAACAACAGAATGGGAAAGAGAGATCTCTTCAAGAAAATTAGAGATAGCAAGGGAACATTTCATGCAAAGATGGGCTCGATAAAAGACAGAAATGATATGGACCTAACAGAAGCAGAAGATATTAAGAAGAGGTGGCAAGAATACACGGAAGAACTGTACAAAAAGATCTTCACGACCCAGATAATCACAATGACGTGATCACTAATCTAGAGCCAGACATCCTGGAATGTGAAGTCAAGTGGGCCTTAGAAAGCATCACTACGAACAAAGCTAGTGGAGGTGATGGAATTCCAGTTGAGCTGTTTCAAATCCTGAAAGATGATGCTGTGAAAGTGCTGCACTCAAGATGCCAGCAAATTTGGAAAACTCAGCAGTGGCCACAGGACTGGAAAAGGTCAGTTTTTATTCCAATCCCAAAGAAAGGCAATGCCAAAGAATGCTCAAACTACTGTACAATTGCACTCATCTCACATGCTAGTGAAGTAATGCTCAAAATTCTCCAAGCCAGGCTTCAGCAATACGTGAACCGTGAACTCCCTGATGTTCAAGCTGGTTTTAGAAAAGGCAGAGGAACCAGAGATCAAATTGCCAACATCTGCTGGATCATGGAAAAAGAAAGAGAGTTCCAGAAAAACATCTATTTCTGCTTTATTGACTATGCCAAAGCCTTTGACTGTGTGGATCACAATAAACTGTGGAAAATTGTGAAAGAGATGGGAACAACAGACCACCTGACCTGCCTCTTGAGAAATCTGTATGCAGGTCAGGAAGCAACAGTTAGAACTGGACATGGAACAACAGATTTCTTCCAAATAGGAAAAGGAGGACGTCAAGGCTGTATATTGTCACCCTGCTTGCTTAATTTATATGCAGAGTACGTCATGAGAAACTCTGGACTGGAAGAAACACAAGTTGGAATCAAGATTGCTGGGAGAAATATCAGTAACCTCAGATATGCAGATGACACGACTCTTATGGCAGTAAGTGAAGAGGGAGCTAAAGGGCCTCTTGATGAAGGTGAAAGAGGAGAGTGAAAATGTTGGCTTAAAGCTCAACATTCAGAAAATGAAGATTATGGAATCCGGTCCCATCACTTCTTGGGAAATAGATGGGGAAACAGTGGAAACAGTGTCAGACTTTATTTTTGAGGCTCCAAAATCACTGCACATGGTGCCTGCAGCCATGAACTTAAAAGACGTTTACTGCTTGGAAGAAAAGTTATGACCAACCTAGATAGCATATTGAAAAGCAGAGACATTATTTTTCTGACTAAGGTCTGTTTAGTCAAGGCTATGGTTTTTCCTTTGGTCATGTATGGATGTGAGAGTTGAACTGTGAAGAAGGCTGAGCACCAAAGAATTGATGCTTTTGAAGTGTGGTGTTGGAGAAGACTCTTGAGAGTCCCTTGGACTGCAAGGAGATCCAACCAGTCCATTCTGAAGGAGATCAACCCTGGGATTTCTTTGGAAGGAATGATGCTAAAGCTGAAACTCCAGTACTTTGGCCACCTCATGAGAAGAGTTGACTCATTGGAAAAGACTCTGATGCTGGGAGGAATTGCGGGCAGGAGGAGAAGGGGACGACTGAGGATCAGATGGCTGGATGGCATCATGGACTTGATGGACGTGAATCTGAGTGAACTCTGGGAGATGGTGATGGACAGGAAGGCCTGGCATGCTGCAATTCATGGGGTCACAAAGAGTCGGACACGACTGAGCGACTGAACTGAACTCAGACTGCCAAACGAGGAGACAGACCCATAGATGGCATATGTTTTAATGAACATTAAAAATAGAGCCTCGGGAAATGTGGTTTGTAGTTGTGTTCAGATTCTGATGTTTTGAATTCCAACTGGAGACAGATTTTAGGTGAGTAAACCAAGTCCAGTGTTATTATTATCATTATTACAATTAAAAATATATTCCATAAAAGCAATTATTTACAATGCTTTATCAAAATAAAGTCTAATACCTATAGTATGGGCTAGCTCTTAACTACAAATATACTTTTCAAATTTATATAATTTTTGTATTTCTTATAAAATATTAATATTTAACATGCACTATTTCAGATAATTTAAAATGTGGTTCTAAAGCACACGTGCCTATGAAATCTACCTATATAATTATAGAAGATTTAAAATAGACGTACATTTAATTAAATAATTTCTATGTTTTATGTGACAAATTATACAATAAGCATATTTTACGTTGAAAAAGTTTAGAATTTTACCATATATAAGTAAGCTAAGTGAAAAGGAATAGAGTAATATGAGTATTTCCTCTTCTGGTGTAAAAATTATGAGTAATTTGAATTCTTTTTCATATTTTTCCATTTTTACAATGAAAATATACCACTTTATTAACCCCAAAATCAAGAGAACCATTAAGACATACAAAAGAAATGATAAACTCATTTCTGCCTGATGCCAAGACCCAGCCTTCTTTTGTTTAACACTAAGTTCATTTTAAAAACAAGTGTAAATCATTTATGTATTTTGTAAAATAATAGTTCAGTATTTTTGCCTTTATAATCCTACCTCACATGGAATATATAGTCCTCCTTATAAATATATAATATAATAAATATAATAAGTGTATATATACATGTATATCCTATGGCCCTGGAATAGAAAAGAACTTTGTACTAGAAGTGATATATCAAAAACTCACAGCAAATATTATAGTATTATAGTTAAAGCTGAAATTTTAAACATATTATTTTATAATGGAAAACAGGATGAAGCTACCCTATCTCTACCTCTATTCAACATCATTCTAACATATAACTCCTGAAAATCAATGAGGAAATGATATGACACAGTAGAAAAAGGGGCAAAAATAAATCAATAGTCTTTTTTTTAAAAAAGGAAATCTAAATGGCTAAAAGGCAGAAGAGATCCTCAAATGCATTTGTATTTAGATAAATTAAAATTAAACAACAATCTATCACTTACATAGATTAGATTGGCAAGCTTAGAAAGCTAGACAATGCTGTATATTGACAGAAATACACACTGTTGGCAGACATTTGATCTCATGCGGTTGTTCTGAAAACAATCTGGTAGGAGTTAGTCAAATAAAGCTCATATATGCATTTTGAAAAGCAGAAACATTACTTTGCTGACTAAGGTCCTGTTTTGGTCTATGTACCAGTAAAATTCTCAAAATGACGACATGATAATGTAGAGGTCACATTACAGAGTCACATTTCATAATCTGCTTGATCTCTCAAGGGGAATTGTGGCTGTCTGGGTTTTATTTTGGAGGGGGAAGTGTGAGAAAAACACGATGGAAACATACTTAGAACACTGCCTCATGTAGCATCACAGTTTTCCTTTGTATATGATGATATTATCATTTTTGTATCCTATAAAACAGACCTTGTATATTTCTATGTTCTGCTCTACAGTGATCCTCTGAGCATAGTTTGCTTTATTTGGCTTGCACATATATATTTCAAAACCCTTAATCCTGAAAAATAAACAATAATTTAAAGTTGAGGGGGAAAAAAAAAAAAACCTCTTACTAGTCAGAGTAACTGGACTCTAAGTAAACAGGGAAAATACTCTAAATCTTACATTTAAACAAAGTTTCCGAGGTTTTTTAAGATTTAAATTTATTTTTTTAATTGGAGGCTAATTACAATATTGTATTGGCTTTGCCATACATCAACATGAATCTGCCACGGGTGTACACATGTTCCCCATCCTGAACCCCCTCTCACCTTCCTCCCCATACCATTCCCCTGGGTCATCCCAGTGCACCAGCCCCAAGCATCCTGTATCCTGCATCAAAGCTAGACTGGCAATTCGTTTCTTATATATTATACTTGTTTCAATGCCATTCTCCCAAATCATCCCACCCTCTCCCTCTCCCACAGAGTCCAAATGACTGTTCTATACATTTGTGTCTCTTTTGCTGTCTTGCATACAGGGTTATTGTTTCCATCTTTCTAAATTCCATATATGTGAGTCAGTATACTGTATTGGTGTTTTTCTTTCTGGCTTACTTCACTCTGTATAATCGGCTCCAGTTTCATCCACCTCATTACAACTGATTCAAATGTATTCTTTTTAATGGCTGAGTAATACTCCATTGTGTATATGTACCACAGCTTTCTTATCCATTCATCTGCTGATGGACATCTAGGTTGCTTCCGTGTCCTGGCTATTATAAACAGTGCTGTGATGAACATTGGGGTACATGTGTCTCTTTCAATTATTTTATTTTTAATGTTTATTTATTTGGCTGTGCCCAGTCTTATTTGCCTGGAAAATCCCATGGATGGAGGAGCCTGGTAGGTTGCAGTCCATGGGATCGCTAAGAGTCAGACACAACTGAGCAACTTCACTGTCAATTTTCACTTTCATGCACTGGAGAAGGAAACAGCAACCCACTCCAGTGTTCTTGCCTGGAGAATCCCAGGGACGGGGGGAGCCTGGTGGGCTGCCATCTATGGGGTCGCACAGAGTTGGACACGACTGAAGCGACTTAGCAGCAGCAGCAGCAGCAGTCTTATTTGCAGCACACTAGATCTTTAGTTGTGGCATATGGGATCCAGTTCCCTGACCAGGGTTTGGAACCTAGGCCCCTTACACTGCAAGCACAGAATCTTATATCCATTGGACTAGCCAGGATGTCCCAAGATTCTGTGTTTTTAAAGAGGGAGTTTTTCAATTTATGACAAATAAATTGAAAATCAAAATGCAAAAAAGAGAAATCCACTTTTCATGGAATACATATAAGGAAAGAAACCTATGAGGTACATTAAATAGTTGTCTGTGTAGTAGCTCTTGGCATGAGAGCAGGGAGCAGTGAGACAGATGAGATTAAATAAACATGAGAAAGAGCTTGCAATAACAACATGATGCTGTGCAGTTAAAGAGATGATTAGCTCATCCTTCTGCATCTGTAAAAGTGAAGTTGCTCAGTCGTGTCCAACTTTTGCGACCCCATGGACTGTAGCCTACCAGGCTCCTCTGTCCATGGGATTTTCCAGGCAATAGTACTGGAGTGGATTGCCATTTCCTTCTCCAGGGGATCTTCCCAACCCAGGGATTGAACCCGGGTCTCCCACATTGTAGACAGATGCTTTACCATCTGAGCTCCATCTGAGTTTAATACAAATGAATATAATCCCAACTCACCTCTTAGACTAGATTGCTCAGCTTTCCCTAGATGATCCTGTAATTTCATCCTGCAAAACTGTTTTCATGCTATTTTCTCTGTCTGGAATGCCACTTCTCTACTTTGAGTTGGATGTGTCTGAATCATTATTTAAAATGCTATCCAAACGCCTGTCATTCGTGACAATTTTCTTAATTTTTCCTCCATTCCTCCCAAACAGAATATTCCTCTCTTAAGATTCTAGCAAAGCTCTTTATTGCACTCATGTAGAATTTATCATTTTAAAGTGAAAGTCGCTCAGACGTGTCCAAGTCTCTGTGACCCCATGGACTATACAGTCCGTGGAATTCTCCAGGCCAGAATACTGGAGTGGGTGGCTCTTCCCTTCTCCAGGGGATCTTCCCAACCCAGGGATCGAACCCAGATCTCCTGCTTTGCAGGTAGATTCTTTACCGGCCGAGCCACCAGAGAAATCATGTATTAATAATTACTCTCTTATCTCCTCTGGTAACACATAAACTGGATTTTTAAAACATCATTTTTTACCTAGCGAGTAGTTGGTAGCCATTAATAGGCTAAGTAAATACATGTGAATTCTATAGTTCACAAGTGACCCTAGCTGCCAAGTCTTTGTACTTATTTAGCCCTTTCTTTAGAAATCCTTTTTTACCTGAGATAAAATCATTTTCTGCTCTTATAAATATCATTCTGAACCAGTTTTTATTTGCTAAATGAACCACATATTATTTTATAATTTTTATATATGAATGAGTTAAATAGTTCTATAAATGTGGTGATTTCAGTTGCTCCTACTGGAAAAAACATTTATATCTAATCCTCCCCCACCCCTCCTGCCAGATCCTACAGCTTAGTTCCCTATAGATTTCTCTCCTTAGGAAAAATGTAATAGTACAGGATAAAAGCAAGTTCAAAGGGTATGGCTTGTTAATTACTGATGCTTTGATGACAAGCATTGGGGCAAAACTTCATTTACCTGCTGAAGAAATGTTCAACATCAGGCACATGTGAATGAAAACGGCTTCTGCCCAAACTTGCAACAACATTCTCCTAGAATTGAAGAGGGTACTGAAAAGATACTTAAGGTCTGCAAGAATTGACCTGGTCTCTCTAAACTAGAAGTCATCTCAGCTAGTGTTATCTTTACTCCTCTAATCAATATATTCTCATAGTTGGTTGATTTTGAGGATTGCTTTTTTTTTTTTTTTTCAGGTTCTCATCTTTGAGACTTTGATTCAGGTGTTGTTTTCAGAGAGGCCAGTGTAATTTCTACCCATGTCAAAAACTGGAATTATGTTCTTAATATTTTATGCTTTTCAAAGTTTTATGTTGTAACATGACCTGTGATATTTCTCATGCAGTGTTAAATAATGGTGGAATTACTATGACTAGAATAATAGCAGAGATTCCACTCTGTCATGAAGAAATTTCTCCACAATCACTGATGCCATTTTAGTGGGTAAAGTGAGCTCTAAAAACTGAATGAGTGATTTCAGTAGGAGTGAAAAAGAAATATTTCTTAGGTCTTTTACCCAAGGGACCAAAACAGAATTTTTCTTTCCATGTGTTTTACTTGGCCAAATATAGATTTGAAAGTTAGAAAGAACATTCTTGTTACCAATTCTCTAAAATCATTTCATAATCTGCTTGATCTCTCCCAGAAGGGATACTTGACTTTCCTGAATGTGATTAAGTTTCAATTCAAACCACCTCACTTTTATTACAAACAGAATTCTTCTCACCTCAAAATCTCATTTACCAGAAGCTCAAGGAATTCTGATTAGTTTCAAAGAGAGGGCAGATATGGAGATGCTAAAGTAATCAGTCAACCTAGACATCTCTTCTCACTGTTAATCTTCTGGATTTCTCTTATATCCTGCTCGCTTTCCAGTACAGCTGCCTGCATTTTCCCATCCAGCACACTTTTCATGAGGAATTTTCCCACCCTAGCTTCTTCCAAATAAAATTGGGAAGTGTATTTTAATTCTCTCCAATTCATGTAATATCTCGTGTGTAACCTTGCAAGATGTCCTCATCACTTCTAAACAAATCAACATCATCTGGGTCCTGTTACACTTGGTGGCCTATTAGTGAACACACAAGAAACTGGTAATTTTTGTTCCTTCTGAGTAGGAGCACTTACAGCTGAAGAATAGATAGAAAGACTTCCAACATATCTCCTTAACTAAACTTGCAGATTATCTGAATTTGATAACATAGAAACACTACCTCTGAACATAGTAATACTTAAACATTAAAATGTGGTGACTCGTAGGAATCTACTCTGGGTGACAATAGTAGGGAATGATATTATAAAATTAGGTAATTTCTGTTATATGTTAGTTAATGGGTCTTCTCTTAAGAAACAAAATCAATTAACCCAGGTACAAAACACTCCCTTTAAGATGATTTTGCATTGAAAATTTCAGTGAATTCTTCTCACAACCTTATTGTATTTAAGAATCGCTCTGTCAATGAGTCTCGGAAGAATATTTCTCTACATAAAACTCTAAAGAATAGACAAAATATATATACAGATGAGTTCTGCATACATTATTTATGCTAATATTCTATGACAGATGGTATAACACAGTTGGAAAACACACACACACACACACACACACACAGATCTTAAAAGCCAGAAGCCCTTGGTTTGAATTCCAGTTTCCCCATGCTTATTAGCACTTAACCTTAGGTGATTTTCTTACATTTTCTAGGCTTGATTTCTTGATTGCAAATTGGAAATGAGAATAATGTCTAATCCTGTAGATTGAGTGTGAGCATTAAAGGCATTAACTTATGTAAACTGCTTAGAACAATCTTGACAAATGCACGGTACTCAAAAAGTGGTTGACATCTTGCCTACATGTGTCTTTGCATACAGATGACTTCTATTCTGATGGTTATCACTAGAATTTCATCCAGACTGTTTTACTGTTCCCAAGCCTTTGCTGGATTCCATTCTATCGACCATACCATTGAAAGCAGACACTCTTCAATACCTATACCTGAGAGGGCACCGTACTGCAAATAGTCTTACTGGGTCAGGATGTAAAATTACCTGCCAGTCTTCCCAACATCCCACCACACTAACACAAATAGTCCATATTGAAAAGTTGAAATCAACTACTTCTTAGTTGAAGGATCGATGCTTTTGAACTGTGGTATTGGAGAAGACTCTTGAGAGTCCCTTGGACTGCAAGGAGATCAAACCAGTCAGTTCTAAAGGAAATCAACCCTGAATATTTATTGGAAGGACTGATGCTGAAACTGAAACTCCTATATTTGGCATTGAAAAGGACCCTGATGCTGGATGGCAAAAGGAGAAGGGGGGCAACAGAGGATGAGATGGTTTGATAGCATCAGCAACTCAATGGAGATGAATTTGAGCAAACTCCAGGAGGTAGAGAAGGACAGAGGAGCCTGGCATGCTGCAGTCCAAGGGGTCACAAGGAGTCTGACACAACTTGGTGACTGAACAACAATAATTTCATAGTCAGGTGATTCTCAATGGTTCCTCCTTAGTATATTGTTCTTCCCATCACTTCTCCATCTTAACCTCATGAATTCTTTATACCATTTCTGTGAGATTCTCCCCCGTCTGCCTTACTAGAATGCAAGTATATCTGAGGGTTAAAGCAACTCTTACTTGTTTCTGTAATATCAGCCATCTCTTGATGATTAAGTGTTGTGAATATCAGGCACACTACAAATATATTATTAAAAAGTACATGTTCTTTTTAAAATGAATTTATTTCTGGAGTCATGAAGCAAGGCTATTGTCTAAATAACTTATTCATCAGTCACAGAATTTCTTCAACCTTCATTTTCTATTCAGTACTATTTGCAGTTTAACTTCTGTTTTTTCATTGAACAAAGTCTATTCAATTGTAATTATCCTTCCCAAATTTAATTTTGCTCTTTTTTGCCCAAAGCTATCAAAGCTTTTGACCCCAGCCAGGTCTTTTCATATTATTTTTGAGTTCTCCCTGGAATTTGTAACTCCACTAAGGACCATCTGTAGATTTAATTAACTTGTTGAATCCTCCTTCTTCCAGATCATTAATGAAGTTGTTAAATAAGTCTGAGTGCAGTGCTCACCTCTATGGTGTCTTGATGGTCCTTCAACCCCCAATTATGTACTACATTTCCCTTTGCCGTTTCCTCTTATTTATATTCCCTTGATCATTTCCCAAACCATTGAAAGGCCCACTTCCAAATCATTTGAAATTACATTTCAAATGAAGCTTCATGTGAAATAGCTCTTGATTTTTTTAAAACCTGACTTAACTATCCTTAGTGGAAAGGCAATTTATGGCCCCAATTTTCATAACATCCTGAGAATTTAAAGAAATAATTCAAACAGTTAACATATTAAATAATGCTCTATTGGTCTTTGAAATTAGATAGATACTCTGCTTCCAAAGGGGAAATGTCTGTCTTTCCAGAAAGCTTCTTCTAATATTTTTTTAGAGAGAATAATTGTCATGAGATATAAATTAAATCACATCCCTTCCCCCAGTCTTCTCTATTCTGAAAGGGAAATATATTTTATATCCTCCAATGCCTCATTCTTTCCTTCTACTATTATTGTATATACATTTCATCCATGGTTTATTTTGATTTTTCATCTATGAGTCAGAAACAATTTTAGAATTGAGGAGCTTAGTTCCAACTAAAGTTGCTAGATTAAATACTCACATCTCCCACTTCTTTCTCCATGAAACAGTAATAAAATAATATTAAAGGCACGTTATGAAGGACATAAACCCTCAAGAGCAAAGGACATTGGAGAAGATTCACGAGCAATAGAATTTTGGAAGCTAAAAGAGATAGATGAGAGTTAACTAACTCACTCAGAAGGCCTAAGAAAAATTATTCATAACCTGCAGTGGAGAAGCCAGAAGAAGCCAGAAAGCAACGTGATTTACACCACAGAACACAGGAAGTGGTTGCATCAGCTATCTCTGAAACTGCAGGGAACAGTGAGGCCAAGAGAAGAAAACTAATTGGAAAGTAGATAAGTAATCAGTTAAGATTCCTCAGAGACGTCCCCTTACCTCAACCAGACTCCTGGCCTTCCTCCTGCCCCAGCAAAGACTGCAGTTTCCTTCTCAGCAGAAGGTACCAGAGAAATTGGAAGATAGCTCAGAGCAGAGACACTGCATGAAAAACAAGGGGATCCCGTGGAACTACATATACTGAGTTGTGAAACCCCTTGCCTTATCTATCCCACTGGCTCTCACAATGCTAGCATCCAAGTATAATTCTTTCAGAAATGTCACTGATCCCTTCCATTAGACTGGAAGGATCTTCTCAAAAATCTCAATTGCTCAAAAGAATAAACTTAAAATCATTTATCAGTATTACACGTAGGTAAATGGCAACCCACTCCAGTGTTCTTGCCTGGAGAATCCCAGGGATGGGGGAGCCTGGTGGGCTGCTGTCTACGCGGTCGCACAGAGTCTGACACGACTGAAGCGACTTAGCCGCAGCAGCAGCAAACTGAGTTTACCACCAACTTTTAATGCCTCATTCATAAAAATGCACAGATAGCTAAGGTTACAAGATGCTTGAGAAAATATTTATGAAGAAAAGCTGCAGTTGAAATTGAAGTGAACAAGGGAAGATGGGGGCTGGAAATGGTGGGAGGAGAAAAGAAGGTGAACAAAGAGAAGCAAAGAGTTCCAAATACTCCCCAGGTCTCTTTGGGCAGATACCTGCAGTAGGATCACAGCTTTGAGAAAATCTAAAAAAACAAATCAATGTGGGAAAAATTCAAGTTATTGAGTATAACTTGAATTAGGAAAGGGACTCACGGGGAGAGTCCAGGTTGGAGTTTACACCAAGAGGCACTGGAAACCATTTCACGTTTTTCATTAAGAAAAGGATTTGACTATATTTGCCTTTTATAGGGATTATATTGGTGGTAATGAAACAGAAAGAACACTCTTTTGTGAAGAAAGAACAGGATGTGGGACGTGAAAACTTCCCTCTACTACCATTCCAAGTAAAATCTAAATGATGATGGTTTCGACTCAGCAAAAGAATAGAGAAAAAAACAAATAGATGGTGATGATTGATTGAATGGGAATATGAGGAGAAGATGGAGAAGGCAATGGCACCCCACTCCAGTACTCTTGCCTGGAGAATCCCATGGACAGAGGAGCCTGGTGGGCTACAGTCCATGGGGTCGCTAAGAGTCGGACACGACTGAGCGACTTCACTTTCACTTTTCATTTTCCTGCATTGGAGAAGGAAATGGCAACCCACTCCAATGTTCTTGCCTGGAGAATCCCAGGGACGGCGGAGCCTGGTGGGCTGCCGTCTATGGGGTCGCACAGAGTTGGACACGACTGAAGCGACTTAGCAGCAGCAGCAGCAGCAGCATGAGGAGAAGAAAACCTCAGGGATAACTCTGATTACATGTGATCTAAAAATGCCAGGGATGAAGCTGTGTGATTGACAACAATAAT
Organism: Nanger dama; assembly: GCA_917880005.1. Classification (NCBI taxonomy): domain Eukaryota; kingdom Metazoa; phylum Chordata; class Mammalia; order Artiodactyla; family Bovidae; genus Nanger; species Nanger dama. The sequence goes on along the minus strand of CAKJTW010000085.1, from coordinate 3,721,842 downwards.
TTTTTCATTCTTTCTAAGATATATCTTGATGACAGTATTTTGGTTTTGTAAACTAATATAAAACTAAAAAGATTCAAGTATCTATATTCAAAAGATGTTTTGAGCAACTGTTGTGTGCCAAGTGTTGCCCCAGCCCCTGGAAACACAGTCACAATAAGACAAAATAACTCTTGCCGCATGGAGTTTATATTCTGGCCGGGTAGTTGGACCAGTCAAGAAAAGCGTTATTGAAGACAATACAGCAGACAGAAAGTAAGAGCTATTTTAGTCAGGGGTGAGGGTCTTCCTGAGGAAGTAACACGAACAAAACTCTGAATGATGTGAAGGGGCAGATCATGGAAATATTTAGGAGAAGAACATTTCAAACAACCAACCTATAGGGAAAATAGAACAGGAAAACAAGGGATTCAAGTAAGGATGCTTGAAATCCCCCCACCCCAAATGATCAGGACAGAGAAATAACAGGGAGAGGAACCCAGAGCAGGTCGAGTCATGTTGATCACTATAAAGATTTTGACTTTTACTGAGGAAATGAGGAGCCATGGAAGGTTTGGAGCAGAGAAATGACTGGATCCAATCTATATTTCAGCATTATCCCCTTGACTACCATGTTATGATTACAAAGATGCAACAGCTATACAACAGTGGACAGGACAAGAGTTTGGAGGTTTTGGCCATAATCTAGATTAAAGACAATGATGTCATGTGGAGAAGTGGTGGTAGTGATCATATGATGCTTGGATTCCAAATATATCTTGAAGGCAGAGCAAAGATTTAGCTGCGCACTGCAAAAGAAAGAAGTCAAGGACAATTTCAAGATCTTGACCCAGAGGATGGGAAAGGGTAGATTTCATCACCAACTCGGAGGAAAACTATGGAAGGGATATTTTGAGAGGGAGCAGATCAGGAGTACTCAAATAATTAGCAACCTTCAAAAATCAATCTTTTCCATTTCAAGCACACCTCGTTATATGTACTTTATTCTATTATGCTTTGCAGATATTGTCTTCTTTACAAATTGAAGGTGTGAGGCAACCCCATGTCCAGCAAGCCTCTTGGCATCATTTTTTCAACTGCCTTTGCTTGCTCTATGTCCCTGTGTCACATTCTGGTAATTCTCAAAATATTTCAGACTGTTTCATTACTGTTAAATTTGTTACAGTGATCGGTGATCAGTGATTTTTGTTCCCTTTGAAAATTGTTTTACTGAAGTATGGTTGATATACAATGTTTTGTTAATACAGCTATTTTTTTATGTTACTGCTACAACTCACTGAAGATGATAGAATTTTTGAGTAACAAAGTATTTCTAATTAAGGTACATGCAGTGCTTTTTGAGATATAACGCTATTGCCCACTTAGTGCACATGTGCTCAGTTGCTTTAGCTGTGTCTAACTCTGTGACTCTGTGGACTATAGCCTGCCAGGCTCCCTGTCCAAGGGATTCTCCAGGCAAGAATACAGGAGTGGGTTGCCATGCCCTTCTCCAGGGGATCTTCCCCACCCAGAGACTGAACCTGGGTCTCCTGAGTCTTCTCTTTTGCAGGTGAATTCTTTACCACTGAGCCACTGGGGAAGATCTGCACACTTAGCAGACTACCGTATAGAGTCAAATAACTTCTATATGTGCTGGGAAACCACATTTATGTGACTTGCTTGATTTTGATAGTCCCTTCTTGCAGTGGTCTGGAATTGAACCTGCAGTATCTTTGAGGTACACCTGTACTTTAATTAATATCAGATATTAGTAATCATTGGTAATATTCATTGGAAGGACTGATGCTGAAGCTGAAACTTCAATACTTTGGCCACCTGATGAGAAGAACTGACTCATTTGAAAAGACCTTGATGCTGGGAAAGATTGAAGGTGGGAGGAGAAGGGGATGACAGAGGATGAGATGGCTGGATAGCATCACTGACTCAATGGACATGAGTTTGAGTAGGCTCCGGGAGTTGGTGATGGACAGGGAAGCCTGGCGTGTTGCAGTCCCTGGGGTCACAAAGAGTCGGACATGACTGAGTGACTGAACTGAACTGGACTGATTGGTAATCAACACGTAAGTTTATATATGTGTTATAGGCAGAGATAACATTAAGGCAGAAGCTATCAATAAGGTGCATTTCAGTGACTAGAGTAGTTTAGAATGAGCTGGGATTTGAGATGTATGAGGAGGAGGAGGAGCGGATAAAGCTGGAGAGGCAGGCAGAGGTCCAGTCGTGGAGGTCTTCAGATATCATGCTGTGGAAGATGGACTTGATCTTAAGCACTGAGGAGGTACTGAAAGGTTTTCTTAGCAAGATTAATAAAATAATCTTCTAGAATCTCCCTCACGGACTCAATCTTCTTGGCTAAAATTGCTGCCACACATAGATAACTTTAAGCTCTCTATAAAAATGGAGAATGCTTTAAAACCACATTAGTCTGCCAAGCCTGAAACTTCTTATCTTTTCAAACACTACCAAAATGAATGCTTAGATACTGCTATTTGATTCATTACATTTTGGACCCAAGGCAACACTTTCAGGCAACCTTTTCTAATCAGTGGATCTTGTTAGGAGAAAGTGATGCAAATTGCATGAGTTTATATTCTTTTTTGGTCAGGATAGTGGCTTCAATCAGATTTTTTCCACATGATCTACAGTGCATTAAGTATATTTGGATACAAACAATTCCTGGATACTAGTTACCAAGGAAAAATTTGCAATTTCTGGGTTCCAGTTGGTCATATTTTCACAGAAGCCTGGATTTCCTTTCTGTTCAACCATTGTGCTTCAAGTCACAGGAGCTTTTGAATTTCCCAGGGCAGAGGATTAAGAATGAGCCTATGAACTCAGCTCCTGACTTTCACAGTTCAATACGTATGAGCTTGCCTGGAGGGGAGGAAAAACTGCTTGTCATCTAAATAGTCAGGAATTATTTTCTGCATTACTAACTAGACAGGTAATCCCTAATAGCTTTCATATATTTGATGGGGGATGTCAATTTATTAAAATGATTGGTGCCCTTCACTTTGCTTCCTGGGAGGCAAGCTGACAAAACTACTGGAAATACACAGAATTTCTATACAATAATGTTCTTATGAATGGCATGCTTGTTAATGACATTTTTATCCTTTATCTTCAACATAATAAACATTCACTTAGGTGTCTTTTAAATGTGATTTCAACTGGAGTCATTATGACTTGTGATCTATAAAATGAAGAGACGGGACCATGTGAAATTTTGGGTCTTTGCGTATACTCATTCATATATTCATTTACTAAATATTTGTTGAATTCAAATGTAATAGGCTATTAAGATTGGATGTTCCCTCTGTTTGAGTTCTGATACATAATAATATGCCATGTTTCAAAGCTGGGTGCTAGACTACCTTTATAACACTCAAAAATCAGCGGTGCCTACATTAACTATTAACCACTCTCCAGCTCTGTAAACAGAGACCTAGAAATTCAAGCAAGGGACCGCAATGAGGCCACAAGTGAGGACTTGGTTAGAGAGAGCTACCTGGCATGCTTCCAGTTTCGGGTCACCCTCTCTTTTCTTTTCTCGGGAGCAAGAGGTAAGAATATCCACTGTAAAGTCATCCCAGGGTAACAGTCTTCAAGCCTAATCTAGAAATGTCCTCTCCATGGTTAGGTACCTAGCAAATGGTATTTGACTTCTGCTTTAAGAGTCTAAAGGTTAATGCCTGGGTCTGAGGCTGCCTCGGTTGTAAAGTAGAGAATTTGAAAAAAAAAAAGGAACACCTCAAGAGAGAATTTCACTTGGAGTGAAGCAGGGGGAAAGCATCTCCTTTCCTGAAATCCTACAAAAGAGCTTCAGAGCATCACCCGAATCATGTTAATCTTGCAGAGCAAGGGAGCCACAAAGAGAAGTGGCCTTTCACAAGCTCAGAGCTACAGAAGGATGAACAGGACTGTCATGCCAAGGGAACTTTATTTGGATGTCCCTGGTGACCAAAGACCCTCACCGGAGCACTTCACCGAAGAGGATCTGGCAACTAAACATCTCCTATCCAGGGGGCCTCGATGCTAGAAAACCACTGTGCTGCATACAGGAGATCTTATTCTCTTTCTCATAAAAGAGAAAGGGTAAGAGTCTTGACACATAGGCATTTTACAATACAGTAATGAAAGAAAAGGCCAAGTGCCTCATCTCCATACTGCAGACGTCTCAGATTGAGGTAGGCTGATGAGTGGAGTGTGCCAGGCACTCTACCGCATGCTTTAAAGAGACTACCTCATTTCACCCCACAATAACATTACACAATAAGTTAAACTGCTAAAAATCCTGTTTGTAGTGACAAACTGAAGCTTAGAAACATTGTATTACATATATATTATTGAACATTGAAAGTCGCTCAGTCATGTCTGGCACTTTGGGACCCTTTGAACTATACAGTCCATGGAATTCTCCAGGCCAGAATACTGGAGTGGGTAGCCCTTCCCTTCTCCAGGGGATCTTCCCAACCCAGGGATTGAACCCAGGTCTCCCTCATTGCAGGAGGATTCTTTACCAGCTGAGCCACACGGGAAACCCATTACAAATACACACACACACACACACACATATATGTATATGTATACACACACACACACATATATATATAAAACCTCCTGAGAGTCCCTTGGACAGCAAAGAGATCAAACCAGTCAATCTTAAGGGAAATCAACTGTGAACACTCGGTGGAAGGGTTAATGCTGAAGCTGAAACTCCAGCATTTTGGTCATCTTATGCAAACAGTTGACACACTGGAAAAGTCCTGTACACTGGCAAAAACTGAGGGCAGAAGGAGAAGGTGTCAAGAGGATGAGATGGCTGGATGGCACACCAATGAAATGGCCGTGAGTTTGAGCACACTCCGGAAGATGGTGAGGGACAGGGAGACCTGGCATGCTGTAGTCCATGGGGTCGCAAAGAGTTGGACACGACTGAGTGACTGAACAACAACACCATATACAACCAATGCCAATCCAACACCACAGATTCTGGTAAACACACTATACTATATGTGCGTGCTTGGTCGTGTCCAACTCTTGCAGCCTATGGGCTGTAGCCTCCCAGGCTCCTCTTGTCCATGGAATTTTTCAGACAAGAAAACTGGAGTGGGTTTCCATTTTCCTCTTCGAGGGGATCTTTCCCACCCAGGGATTGAATCTACTTCTCCTGTGTCTCTTGCACTGGGAGGCAGACTCTTTACTACAAGTGCCACCTGAGAATCCCTTGGTAAATAGTGGAGTCCAACTAAAACTGAGTTAAAATGACTGCAAAGACTGTGCTCTTACTTCTATTATTTATTTTTCTCCTCACCTTAGGCACAACAAAGATCTTGAAAGAAATACATAAATCAGTGTACATAATCAAGTGAGAGATTATGGTTTATTGCTCACAGAGGAACATAATTTATTTAGCTTTGCACATTATCCGTTAAGTTTAATTGCCCTTGAAAGCAGGTAATATGATCAAGAGGCAACAGATTATTGGCAAGTGTATAAAATCTGGATTCAGTCATTCATGGATGAGAACCTTAATTCCACTACTGACTGGCTTGAGTAACATTTATACACACCCTCATATATGTTCCCAAGGGTGGAACTAGCTTTTCTCATAAGAAATAACAAGTGCAAAAAGTTTGGACTCATTATCCATGGGTCGTGGGCTGATGCAAGTTTCACTTCACAGAGGCTAAATAATTCATGGTGGCAGGTCTCATAGCAGAACACAGGTTTCTGTCCTTCCATCTAGGATTCTTTACACTCTCCCAGGCTGCATCTTTGTAGTCCAAATCGCGGTTTATGAACAAAAGGCAGCGTTCCCTATAGTTATACTTGAAATGACTTGAAAATTTGCTCTGTACTATGGAGATGAGAATGAAAAATGGTTTCGGGTATTTTTCCAGGTGTCTGAAACCCTGTAAAATGGTGAGCCTGGCAAGACCATGAAGAGGGTTTTGAAATAGCTCCAAGGAGTTCTGAGCATTCAGAGCTCCATTTTGGAACCATAAAGAAATGCATGAGATCTTTAACTCAATTTCTCCATTACAGCTGAGGTTCAGCAACTGAACCCCAGACTGAGCTGCTTTAAATATGAATGACCTTAGGGTTAGCAGGGGTGGGCTCCTCCTAGCCTCCACTGCAATGTCTCTCCTCTGTCATTCTCTCTTTTTTTTTTTTCCTGGAAATATCCAACTGCAGGGAATAGCTCTTCAAACAAATTTATACTCATATTACTTTAATAAAAATGTTAAGAGTATCTACATCCATCCTCTATGGGTTCAATTGGGTGGGCAAACTCTCAACTCCTGGTTTGTTTCATTCATTTGATTAGTTGCTAAGTTATGTCTGACTCTTTGTGACCCCATGAACTGTAGCCCACCAGGCTTCTCTGTTCGTGGGATTCCCCAAGCAAGAACAATGGAGTGGGTAACAATTCCCTTCTCCAAGGGATCTTCCTGACCCAGGGATTGAACCCACTGCATTGGCAGGGGAGTTCTTTACCACTGAGCTACCTGAGAAGCCCAGCTCCTGGTACTTCACTTTATGATGTCACAAAAGTCCTGCTTACTCTTTCCTGGGGATCTATTAGCTACATAACAAGAGCAGCAACATTAATAATAAAAGCCTCCATTTGCTGAGCATGCATCATGTATGTGCCATATAACCTGAGAAAACTCACGCAAAGAAAAGTTAAATAACTCTCCTGACTGCTATGAATTTGCACTCATTCTCCTCCCAGTTGCCCTACCCACGGTCCTGTGATACCCTGCAAGGAAATATTCTCTTCTCCATTTAGAAAATGGAGTTATTATCCACACCCAAAAAGATTCAAACATTTTCTCCAAAACAAAGGTGGGCAGAGTGATAGCAAGTAAGTGAAGAATTTGCCTGCAGTGCAGGAGTCACAGGACATGGGTCCTATCCCTGAGTCAGGAAGATCCCTTGGAGGATGGCATGGCAACCCACTCCAGTATTCTTGCCTGGAGAGTTCCATGAACAGAGGAGCCCAGCGGGTTGCAGTCCATGGGGTTGCAAAAGTCAAATACAACTGAAGTGACTTAGCATGAACACTTGGCAGAGTTCCATCAAAACTGGGGCAAAATGTAAAAGTTGGAAGAAGAGATAAATTTCTGTTTCTGACCATTCTTTTTACTTGGTGGACGGACCATATGCTCAAGGTAAACTATTACCCTCTGTCTACATACCTACAGGGTTCTGAAGCACAAGGAAAGAATAGAATAATTATCCTGCAGAAACTCATTTCCCTTTAGGAAAGGCAAAACGTTGACAGTCACTGAGAAAAATGAAGTCCTTTTCATGAGTTTTAAGTTTTCTTTATGTTAATCTTTTAAAAATCATTTCTTATTGTAAACATAATTTATAATTATTGTAGAATATTAGAAATTTCATATAAATAGAAAAATACAACTCCTAGAATTTATATCACAAATGGACAGTGCTGTTCAACTTCTTTGCTATTTATTAATTTCCCCAAAATAGACTCATAGATACAGGTAAAAACTAGTGGTTCCCCAGTGGGAGAGAATTGGGGCAAGGGCAGGAAAGGTAAAGGAGATTTAAAGGTACAAACCACTAAGTATAAAATGAATGAATGACCAAAACGATCTCCAGCACAGAGAATACAGCCAATATTTTATAGTAGCTGTGTATGGAGTAGTCTAGCAATATGTCAAATTACTATGCTGCACAACTGAAACCAATATAACATTGTAAGTCAGCTATACTTCAAAAAAAAGAATTTTCTAATTACAGTAAACCTAAAGTAATTCTAAAAATCCTGAAGAAATGCTTTACAAAATGCGTTTCTGTCTCAGAAAAGCTTATAATTTTATTAGTAGACAGATAGGTAGATATATTTTAAAGTGCTAGATCTATATCAGAACTTGTCAGTACGGATGACTCTGTCTCCCTGGGATATTTGGCAATGTCAGGAGACATCTTTGATTGAATGACTGGGGTAGGTTCCTAATAGTGTTTAGTGGGTAGAGTATAGTGATGCTGCTAAAAATCCAACAATGCATAGGACAGCCCTCTGAAACAAAGAATTATCTTTCAAAATGTTAATAATGTCAAGGTGAAGAACCCATTCACTAGACAAGCTTGACAACTTATGTTGAATCTCTTTGTTGCTTACAACTTTACTTCATAGAAGAGGATACTATGCTATTTTATGGTAAGTAACATATCTCTGAATTTAGTATAACTCTTTGATATTATATTTGAGAAGTCTCTGGACAACTTCAGATTGTTTCATTTGGTTCTCTGTTTGGCTCCATCAGTGTGGCATGATATCCTTTTAGATCTCTAGGATGACAAAGAGATTTCACTGGTGGACATTTTCTATCCTAAGAGTAATACAAATACTCTTCCTGGTTCTCCACTCATCTCTCTCTGTATACATCTTCACGTTAGATGTGAAACCAAGTCAAGGCCAAACCCACAGAGAAGGATCAAAAGGTAGGAGAGAGGAGGGAACACAGTATGTTGTCCAGAAACCAAAGCAGGTGAAATGTTTGCTTATCTTGAGTGGGGTGATGAAAAGTTTAAGTTTACTAAAATCTTTCAATATAAAATAAATGCAGAGTTGTTCATCTCTGTGTTACACATCAAACATGAGTGTGATTTTCAACTTCATTATATTTCATATACGCATTTTATGACTTAGTTGAATACACTTGAATTCTGAAAGGCTATCACAAACAATGAATACAGCCAATAACAGGAGGCAAGGGCAAAGAAAATATTTAAAAAACTAAACATAAGTAGATTCTAAATAGCTCAAATGGGACCATTTAATTAGCCATAAAATTAAAATCAAATAAAACATTTAGTTCAATCATGCCATAAGACATTCACAATGTATTTACATTTCTCCTTTGCACCTGTGTCTCACAACATCTAACATCATTATTCAAAGGCAAGTGGAATTATTTAATATTTACTGCTAGTAGTGAGCATGACAAAATAATTCCAACAAGATATGACACAGTTTTTAAAGAATCCCATAATTCACACAGATCCCTTGTACATAACTGACTGGAAAAATATGTACTTTATCCAAAACATCTCCTGGAATGAGAATACTGGTCAGTATGGTTTGCTACAGATGGAAGTTAGTACCACATACAGATAAACCTTATTCTATTTTTTTTCTTTACTTTACTGCAACTGTATACATTTTCAAGTGTAAGTAATTCTCAATGTCTAATATTCATGTAGGAACCTGTGACCTGCCAATGTCCGTCTGTTTTTTGCCTCTGGTCTTGATTTTTCCCCTTTACCTTGATATTTTCTGTTCCATATTATGGACCAGAATGTAAGTACTGATTCAATCAGCCACTTATTGACGAGAGAAAAGTACAGAGGTCAAATCAGCAAGCCATGAGAAACCATAATTAATTCTTCCTGGGCTGACGCTGACTCAAGCTCTGGTCTAAGATCAATGCTCTCCTCCAATTCTTTATGAAGTAAAAAGAAGAAGATCTTCACAGTGGATTCTCTGGTTAAATATCACCATGACAATATAAGAATGACTGGTTTATAACAAGCAACCCCGAGGTGCTTGGTGAAAGTGTAAATTCATGGGTCCTCCCCCACATATTCACCAGGAACCCAGATTTTATGGGAAATTCATGCATTATCCCTTTGGAACACATGCAAGGGCTTTTAATGTAGATCGTGGGAGACAAGTTGAGTTTTATTCTCAATTCTAATACTAACTCCATAGAATTGCAGAAGTTACTTAATCTACCCGAGCTTTCATCTGCCATCTACAAAGTGGCAATGGGCATAGTGATGCCTATCTCTTTTGTTTGTTCTTAATACTAAAATACTCCCTTAAAAGACATAATGCATAATTAGTACATGATAAATGGTATATCATTAGTAATATTAAAATCCATCATCATCAGCATTATATCATCATCATCATTCTGTCTCCATTAATTCCTACATTCTATAATAACTTAAGAAACACATAGCAGTTTTAGAGCAAATAATGAGGAACTTTTACTTTAGTGGCTTTTTAAAAAAAATTTTATAAAACCTAATTAAAATCTGATGTACTACAATAAGAGCCCGTGGGCTAAGCTACTTTGCTTTTGACAAGAATCCTTCAGTTCCACATGGCAATTCTCTTCTGCTCAGAGGCAGAACTTGGCTCTTTTATATGTCTTTTTAAAAGACACATCAAGTAACTTTTATTTAATAAATATGACCTAATTTGTTGATAATTATCACAAAATATGGGAACAATGATACACATTGTTGATTTCCTTGTTGAATAATGTATGTAGTTAAATTCTGACTCTTTTAAAAATGATCAGGCTGTGTTGGAAATACACGGGCAGTACAATGTAATATGTCAAACAAGTTGGGGGATAATAAATGTGCTAATTTACAAAATTAGTATCTAAATTCAGAAACCTTTAACATGAAGGAAAAGAAGTAAGAGCTTTGCATAGATCTTTGGCATTAGGTGAAAACATACTCCCGTCGTCTAATAATAGGCATGATGACTATAGCGTTATATTCCTGCTTTTCTAAGACGTACTATGAGAAGTGTCCAGCTGAGTGTGATATTCCAGACTTAGGAAAACATAATACAGTGACTTTAGCCTAATGAAACTCATGGGGAAATACACTGAAATATTCACTTTTACAAGGCATAAATAAACCTCTTGTTTGCACTGATACATACACTGGTACATTGGCATTGAATACCAATTTCATTTACACACAGCAGGACTTCTTCAATTGATGAACTGGATTTCACCAAATACTGCCCGGTGTAAACACTACCTTTATAGAAAGCCACACATAATGGACTCTCATTAATAGTAACTGGCTTATAATGTCAGGTCCATGAATGATAAGGTTCTTGGTAAACCACTGTTAGAATAAAATCCCAAGCACACCGATAAACCTGCTGCTGGAGTTATTTAATGCACTGTTACTCAAGGAGCATGCGGTTCGAATTTACATTCCACGCACACAGCAGATTGTTATAGCTCTAGTGGTTGCCTGTGTTGCTACCCAATAGACGATAAGTGGGGCAGGTCAGCTCGTCAGGCTTATCTCTAATTAGCGCTAAAATGCACACTGCAAATGGTAGCAGGGAAAAGACTTGACTTTGCTAAATTAGACACATTGGAGGGAGGGCAGATGAAGTTCTGTTCTCAGAGGGAGGATGTCTAAGACGCAGTAATCAAAAGGTACTCAGCTTTGGGAAAGCCACATCCACAAGATGCAGTGTATCAGGTCAATCCACAGCGCTATAGTCCCAGAGAAAGAGCTCCCTTACCTTTCTCGCAGTGGCTTCCTGTGAATCCAGAAGGACAGACGCATTTGTTGGGAGCCATGCATGTTCCACCGTATCTGCAGCCCTCTTCGCAGAATGCTGTCACACACACAAAAAAAACCGCAAGAGATTTCTCTTAGATAAAACAGCAATAAGGAAATTCATGTTAAATAGCAGGGGTATTGAAACAATTCTTTGTTACACAGGGAATACATATCATTGGTGACACATTTAAAAGTTGCAGTATACAAGAAACAAATAAATATAATACCTATTTCACTTTTACATGTGATCCATTGAAATAATGGATGTAAAGTACTTGATGCTAAATAGAAGCTAGTATGAAGAGCTATTACGATAGCTATTAATATGACTATTGATATACTTGAAACCAAAGAATATATTGAAGAACTAGAAAAATAGAGTTGGGATAAAGATGAAGGCATTTAAAATACTATTTTATAGATATTCTTTTACTATGCATTTGTATTACAATAAAAACATTTTTACATTAACTATTTTAAATAGTCAATACAATTTCTAAAAACATAATAAAGTTAACTAATTGCTTAATTTTGAATATTTAAGATGTTTCCAACATTTCTATAATTAAAAAAAAATGTCCTGTCCTTATAGAAAAAAAAAACTGCTTAACACGTTCTGAATTATTCCTTTAGGGAAAATGCCTCAGTGGAAACATGCTATTTAAAGATGGGTGGACTTCACTTAGCTTTTTGATAAGAATTGTGAGGTCATCCTAACCCCATAATGGCGTTACCCTACTAACCTTCCCAGACCAGACTACACACTAGCAGAGCATAGCCCCATGCACCTCTCCTCTGAAGTATTAAATATAAATTTTATGAATAATTGGTTATCATCACCTGTTCTATCAATTAGACTGCAAGACCCATCATAGCAAGTACTATCACTTGATTACTTCTGCTCTATATGGTAACACAGTCTCAGAATCTGAGAGCACAGTAGATGCTTAAAAAGTACTTGCTGAATGAATTAGCCAAGATCCTGCAGGTTGTTCTGACAGAAAAACTCCAGTTCTAACAATTGTGCAATATTTCCATCCAAATACCTTACTGTAAAACCTTGCTAGATAACCAATAATTTCATGTTCTAAATATACACAGTTTCTCACTATTGAAGACAACTGCAACTTGTTAACACAGAATTTCTTTTATTCACATGAGAGCTCAGAGAGCAAATGCTTTTTTAAAAATTTTAATTGCTATTAAAAAATGTCACCCTGGAAAAAGCCTCATGGTTATATTTTGGCATCATCACATAAATAATATGAATCTAATTTTTAAAAGCCCTATTATGTCTTTAGATCATTGAATGCTAGTTCAGCTACATAGAACTTCTCACAATATTGTCATTTTCCACATCATTTAAAGTCCCTTGGATGATTTAACATTCTGCTGCTTAGTAACTAATTGTGAGCGCCTTTGTTTCTGCCAGAGGACGTAGACTGTGTACCTTGGTGTTCAAATACCATTTCCTAATTCCTGCATCTCAGTACCCTGTGACTAAGAAAACACTGGTTTAGGCAATATCTGCCTTAAGTATGTTCATAAGAAACCAAAAATACATCAATATATATACAAATGTTTAAAAACTCTCATTCCCCAAATAACACTTGTAGGATCTGGTGACAAACATTTCAAGTAAGATACTGAGAGTAGTGCTCTGCTTTAAAGTTAATTAACAAAACAGGAAAAAAATTTCACAAGCTAAAAATTACAGAAACTTGGTTAAGAAAAAGTTTCAAGTGGCACCCAAAGGAGGCAGGGGCTTGAAGCAGGAAGGTAAGCTTGGGTTTCTTTGTGGCACAAAGAGCACTTGATCCATATCTGTTTATACACATGTGCAGGCATGCATGTGTGCGTGCACACACACACACACAGCAGCAGCAGCCGACCTGGTTAGGGAGACTTGTTTCTGTTTTATAATATGTGTGTGCTTTTGATTTACTCATCTCCTAAACAGAAATGATATTAGAAGCATCTATAAAGAAAGCATGATATGTTTATGATGTCCTAAAAATGTACAGATATAATAATCAGGGTGCTGTGAGGATGAAATAAGTCAATATTTGTAAGGGACTTAAAATAATGTTTGGCAAACAGGGTTATGTATTCTGTTAAATAAAACCAACAGCTACTGATACTGTTAGGACTGTAAATATGGACTAGGAACAAAGGTTCTAATACCCAGAAAATATAAACCCAACCTAGAAGATGTTCAGCTTCAGCAAGTGGGTATCAGGCATTCATTGTTCTTTGTGTTTGATTTAGTTTCTCCTAAGAGCCACAGGAAAGATATAAGCATCTGAATGCAGAATTCCAAAGAATAGCAAGAAGAGATAAGAAAGCCTTCTTCAGCCATCAGTGCAAAGAAGTAGAGGAAAAGAACAGAATGGGAAAGACTAGAGATCTCTTCAAGAAAATTAGAGATAGCAAGGGAACATTTCATGAAATGATGGGCTCGATAAAGGACAGAAATGGTATGGACCTCACAGAAGCAGATGATATTAAGAAGAGATGGCAAGAATACACAGAAGAACTGTACAAAAGGATCTTCACGACCTGGATAATCACGATGGTGTGATTACTCATCTAGAGCCAGACATCCTGGAATGTCAAGTCAAGTGGGCCTTAGAAAGCATTACTACAAACAAAGCTAGTGGAGGTGATCGAATTCCAGTTGAGCTATTTCAAATCCTGAAAGAAGATCCTGTGAAAGTGTTGCACTCAATATGCCAGCAAATTTGGAAAACTCAGCAGTGGCCACAGGACTGGAAAAGGTCAGTTTTCATTCCAATCCCAAAGAAAGGCAATGCCAAAGAATGCTCAAACTACCACACAGTTGCTCATCTCACACACTAGTAAAGTAATGCTCAAAATTCTCCAAGCCAGGCTTCAGCAATACGTGAACTGTGAACTTCCTGATGTTCAAGCTGATTTTACAAAAGGCAGAGGAACCAGTGATCAAATTGCCAACATCCGCTGGATCAGGGAAAAGCAAAAGTTCCAGAAAAACATCTATTTCTGCTTTATTGACTGTGCCAAAGGGGCATAGAGTCACTTTAGATAAAGTGTGAAATGTTCAAATTGAGATGCTGGTCTTAGCTGAAGAAAGAATGTAAAGATAAGAAAATACTTGTAAAGTGTTACTTTCTATAGATGCAGTTACAACTGAGATCATATGGCATGCCAAGTTGAAATATTTGCTCACTAGGCCTTTACAGAAAATCTGTTACAGAAGATGAAGTACATGGGAGTGGTATATATTGACAGGAGAGACAATATACTTTTGAACTTAGGGGGTACTATATATATATATATATATATATATAGACTATGCCAAAGCCCTTGACTGTGTGGATCAAAATAAACTGTGGAAAATTCTGAAAGAGATGGAAATACCAGACCACCTAACCTGCCTCTTGAGAAATCTGTATGCAGGTCAGGAAGCAACCGTTAGAAATGGACATGTAACAACAGACTGGTTCCAAATAGGAAAAGGAGTATGTCAAGGCTGTATACTGTCACCCTGCTTATTTAACTTATATGCAGAGGACATCATGAGAAATGCTGGACTGGAAGAAACACAAGCTGGAATCAAGATTGCCAGGAGAAATATCAATAACCTCAGATATGTAGATGACACCACCCTTATGGCACAAAGTGAAGAGGAGCTAAAAAGCCTCTTGATGCAAGTGAAAGAGGAGAGTGGAAAAGTTGGCTTAAAGCTCAACATTCAGAAAACGAAGATCATGGCATCCAGTCCCATCACTTCATGAGAAACAGTGGAAACAGTGGAAACAGTGTCAGACTTTATTTTTGGGGCTCCAAAATCACTGCAGATGGTGACTGCAGCCATGAAATTAAAAGACGCTTACTCCTTGAAAGAAAAGTTACGACCAACCAACAAGATAGCATGTTGAAAAGCAGAGACATTACTTTGCCAACAAAGATCTTTGTAGTCAAGTCTATGGTTTCTCCAGTGGTCATGTATGGATGTGAGAGTTGGACTGTGAAGAAGGCTGAGCACTGAGGAACTGATGCTTTTGAACTGTGGTGTTGGAGAAGACTCTTGAGAGTCCCTTGGACTGCAAGGAGATCCAACCAGTCCATTCTGAAGGAGATCAACCCTGGGATTTCTTTGGAAGGAATGATGCTGAAGCTGAAACTCCAGTACTTTGGCCACCTCATGCGAAGAGGTGACTCATTGGAAAAGACTCTGATGCTGGGAGGGATTGAGGGCAGGAGGAGAAGGGGACGACTGAGGGTGAGATGGCTGGATGGCATCATTGACTCGATGGACGTGAGTCTGAGTGAACTCGGAGAGATGGTAATGAACAGTGAGGCCTGGCGTGCTGTGACTCACGGGGTCGCAGAGTCGGACACGACTGAGCGACTGAACTGAACTGATGTCTCTATGCTTCTATAACTAGACTATGAGATTCATAAGGATCACAGCCACAATTTTGCAACTCTGACTTCCTCTATATCATCCTGAACTCTGGTGACACCTGAACCCATATTTGTTGGTAAAGTAAATTAACTACGCAGAAGCAATTAAAATATTTGAGTAGACAGTCTTGTGTATAAAATAACTGTATCATGAAATGTGCGATAACCGTTTGATCAAGTCACATCATTACAGCTTTAAAAGTTTATCAAGTATTTACTATGTGCTTGACACCAGACACTCTAAAAAAGATATGGCCTCTGTTTTTTATGATCTGAGATTCTAATACAGTGGTTCTCTCTGAGGGCAATTTCCCCCAGGGGACATCTGGAAATGTCTAGAGACATTTTTAGTTGTTACAACTGGAGAAATGTTACTGGTGGGTCGAAATCAGGGTTACTGTAGAAGATCCTATATGAACCAGACAGTCTCACAACAAAGGATCATCCAGCCCAAAATGTCAATATGATGAGAGTTGCGAGAAAACAGTCCCTTAATTTAGTAATTAATAAACACTCATTGAGTATATTCTGTACAAAGGATTACTGTGAGAATCATTACTCAAACGGACATAAAAAACATTTCAATTTATGGGTTTATATTCTAGGGGGAAGATACAGAATAACAAAATAAACATGTCAGTGACATTGCAAGTTAGATGATGACAAGCACAGCAAAAAACAGAGCAGAGCAGGAGAATGGGAAGTGTGCCAGTGGGGAAGGTTGTAAAAGAACAGGTGATCACGGAAGGCCCTGAGACTGCGGCATTTGAGAAAAGACCCAAAAGGAAAAAGTGAGCCCTGCAGTAATCAAGCGGAAGAGTGATCCAGGCGGAGGATACCACGAGTGCAGAGCCCTAAGGAGCAGACTGCAGATTCCATAACGCTTTAGAGATATGCAAAGTCAAAAGGAGGTAGAAGAAAGGAAAGGATTGCTTCTGCCTGGAAGGTCAAGAATAGCTCTGCAGAACTGATGCCTCCACGGAATCAGAAAAATAAATAATAAGCAAACAGGCAGACCGGGGCCAATGGTGGTAGTGTCAGGGGGAGGAACAGCCTCTGCAGAGGTGTAGAGGCATGGAGCATGACCAGGTAGCAGAGGAGGCTTCAGTGGCCTGGAAAAGGGACTGAGAGGAAGGAGGGAGCAGAGAGAGGCTTAGCTAGGACGTCATGAAGGCAGGATCGGGTCCACTACATAGGTGGGCCATTTCTTCTCTGCCTGTTTCACCAGATACCCACTGGTCTCTAGGACTGTCCATATGACCTTATTTTTCCACAACTCAATTTCATTCAGAGTAAGAGTGATTTTTTTCTTAGGTAGACAGAATCAAATGTTTAATACAAATTCATTTCTGGATTTTAAAATCACTGAAATGTAGAACTAGAGAATCATATAAAAGGAAAAGCAATTCAACAGGAAATTACTGAGAACTGGGAATGGGGGACATTAAATCCTGACTGTCTGCACCTTGCTGGGGGTGGTGGGGGTGGGGGAGGTCAATCACTGACACATCACCCAAAGAACCTGGGTGCCTCAGTAAGTCTTTAGTACCACCTATGACTCAAAGAATTGATGCTTTTGAGCTGTGGTGTTGGAGAAGACTCTTGAGAGTCCCCTGGACTGCAAGGAGACCCAACCAGTCCATTTTGAAGGAGATCAACCCTGGGATTTCTTTGGAAGGAATGATGCTGAAGCTGAAACTCCAGTACTTTGGCCACCTCATGCGAAGAGCTGACTCATTGGAAAAGACTCTGATGCTGGGAGTGATTGGAGGCAGGAGGAGAAGGGGATGACTGAGGGTGAGATGGCTGGATGGCATCACTGACTCAATGGACGTGAGTCTGAGTGAACTCCAAGAGATGGTAATGAACAGGGAGGCCTGGCATGCTTTGATTCATGGGGTCGCAAAGAGTCGGACACGACTGAGCGACTGAACTGAACTGAACTGATGACTCAGTGAGGTGTCAAGAACATGATTCTGGAAAGATATACCTAGGTTCTAGTTATGGTTCCAGCTCTTATCAGCTGGTTGATTTTTTTTCCTCTGGTTTTATTGAGATATAACTTACATAAGTTCAAAGTGTACATGTTATTTTGATATATTTATATATTGCACAATGATTACCATCATGACTGTTTTTAGAAAACTCTTTCATCTCCTTCAGCAAACTTACTTCTATTTTTATTTTTAAAGAATTATACCTGATTTACAATGTTGTATTAATTTTAGTTGTATAGCAAAGTGATTCAGATATATATATATATGCATATAAGAATATATGAATATATATGCATGTATCTCTTTTTCAGATTTTCCCCTAATAGGTTATTAGAAATTATTGAGTATAGTTCCCCATGATTTGCAGAATGTCCTCATTGCTTACCTGTTTCTTATATGGTAATATGTATATGTTAAACCCAAACCCCTAATTTATCCCTTTCCCACTTTCCCCTTCAGTAACCATAAATTTGTTTTCTGTGTCTCTGGGTCTATTTCTGTTTTGTACTACAATAAATTAATAAATAAACATACAAACTTCTTACTCATATAATTAGGACATAAAGAAAACCTACATCATACTGTTACCACCAGGCTTAAATAAGATAGTGAAGGTGCAAAATAAACTCAAAATGGATTAAAAATCTAAATATAAGACCAGAAACTATAAAACTCCTAGAGAAAAACATAGGCAAAACAATCTCTGACATAAGTATCACAGCAAGATCCTCTCCATCTCCCAGAGTAATGGAAATAAAAGCAAAAATAAACAAATGGGACCTGATTAAACTTAAAAGCTCTTGCTCAACAAAGGAAACTATAAGCAAGGTGAAAAGACAGCCTTCAGAACGGGAGAAAATAATAGCAAATGAAGCAACTGACAAAGAGTTAATCTCAAAAATATACAAGCAGCTCATGCAGCTCAATACCAGAAAAACAAAAGACAGAATCAAAAAATGGGCCAGAGAACTAAACAGACATTTCCCCAAAGAAGACATATAGATAGCTAACAAACACATGAAAAGATGCTCAACATCACTCATTATCAGAGAAATACAAATCAAATTCACAATGAGGTGCCATCACACACTGGTCAGAATGGCTGTGATCAAAAAAATCTCCAAACAATAAATGCTGAAGGAGATGCGGAGAAAAGGAACCCTCTTACACTGTTGGTGGGAATGCAAACTAGTACAGCTACTGTGGAGAACAGTGTGGAGATTCCTTAAAAAATTGGAAATAGAATGGCCATACGACCCAGCAATCCTAGTGCTGGGCATACACACAGAGGAAACCAGAATTGAGAGAGACACGTGTACCCCAATGTTCACTGCAGCACTGTTTACAATAGCTAGGACATGGAAGCAACCTACATGTCCATTGGCAAATGGATAAGAAAGCTGTGGTATATACACACAATGGAATATTACTCAGCTATTAAAAAAGAACATATATGAATCATTTCTAATGAGGTGGATGAAACTGGAGCCTATTATACAGAGTGAAGTAAGTCAGAAAGAAAAACACCAATAAAGTATACTAACAAATATATATGGAATTTAGAATGATGGTAATGACGACCCTATATGTGAGACAGCAAAAGAGATACAGATATAAAGAACAGACTTTTGGACTGTGGGAGAAGGTGAGGGTGCAATGATTTGAGCGAAAAGCATTGAAACATGTATATTATCATATGTGAAATAGATGACCAGTTCAAGTTCGATGCATGAAACAAGGCACTCAAAGCTGGTGCACTGGGACGACCCTGAGGGATGGGATGGGGAGGGAAGTGGGGGGGTTTCAGGATGGAGGACATATGTACACCTGTGGCTGATTCATGTCAATGTATGGCAAAACCTACCACAATATTATAACTAGCCTCCAATTAAAATTAATTTTAAAAAGATAGTGATGCACGTGGCATAATGTCCACATGGCATAAGTGCTCAATAAATGTTAAAGCTGTCAGTCTTTTTCTCTATAGGTTAATTAATATAATACAGTATTCTTTTTCCAATATCAAAACTCTTTGCAGACTACTTCCCTGGTGGCTCAGATGGTAAAATAATCTGTCTGTAATGCAGGAGACCTGGTTTCAGTCCTTGGGTCAGGAAGATCCTCTGGAGAAGGGAACAGCTACCAGCTTCAGTATTCTTGCCTGGAGAATTTCATGAATAGTGGAGCCTGCCAGACTACAGTGCATGGGGTCACCAAGTGTCGGACATGACTGAGTGACTAACACACTTTCCTGAACTTGGGCACAAGTCAATGGCAGAGTCGGTTTGAGAGCTTTTTGAGAGTTGGATTCTACCTAGTGCTTAGTCGCTCAGTCATGTCCGACTCTGTGACCCCATGGACTATAGCCTGCCAAGCTCCTCTATCTATGAGGACTCTCCAGGATAGAATTCTGGAGTGGGTTGCCATGTTAGAATCCATAATAACAGCAAAATAATGAAGGACATTAAAGACCTAAGAAAAGTAATAGAATGAGAGAAAGTGTTCAAATTTCCAAAGGCAAAATTCAGGAAGTTAGTTCGGCACTCCCTACAAATGTAAAACTAAAGCAATTTTCAAATTTCATCCTTGCAACAAAAACTCTGAAAGCAATTCAGACTTTGGCATCCTGTTTACAGGAGCAGAAAGAAATAGAAGCCTGCAAGTGCTTGCTGTGAAAAGCAATTGAGAAGAAAGCCCAGAGTGAGAGGTCAGAAGGGTCCCTGCAGCACTGCTGTATTGGAGCCCAGCACACCTATTAGCCCTGGAGCTCAGGGTCTAGAGTCTCTTAAGAAATAAATTCCAGTAAGCTCAGGGGCTTCTCTGGTGATTTAGAGGTTAAAGCGTCTGCCTGCAGTGTGGGAGACCGGGGCTCGATCCCTGGGTCGGGAAGATCCCCTGGAGAAGGAAATGGCAATCCACTCCAGTATTCTTGCCTGGAGAATCCCACGGACGGAGAAGCCTAGTAGGTTACAGTCCACGGGGTCGCAAAGAGTTGGACACAACTGAGCGACTTCACCTCACCTCATCTCCTAGGGAACACTATTCTGTGATTTTGTATAACTTCATTGGAATTAGATGTTAAATCTTCAGGGAGATATGGATCCTAGCTGCAATGACAGCAGCTGGTTAACTCAGATGGACCCAAGCTCTCTCGAGAGCTCTTCCAATCCATCTTGGAACTTGAACAGTTTCTCAGATTTGTGAAGAGTTTCATGCAAAGTGCTTCCTAAGAATCCTCAATGGTGATGTGTAATAGTATCCTCATCTGTAAATGGGAAAACTGAGAGGAGAGAGGCAGATGACTTGCTCCGGAGAAACTTAATTGGGAAGCAGGGGTGAAGAATTCCAGGTTCCGTGACTCTAACACAGCATCAGGCACCTGAGAAACGACATCAGTGCCACTCAGTGGGAGAAAACTAGTTTGAGGATTTAGAAGTCGAGGCAAAGAGAAAAGGTAGAAATACGAGAAGAAGGAAGGATGAAAAGAACAGAGGAATGAAAAAGAATTACCTTAGCATTCAGACCCTGCAGCAGACACTGCTCTCCCCATCCCCACTCTTCGATACCCAACCCAGACAGACACCTAGATTATCAGAAGAGAGGCTTTGGGAAATGGGCCCACTGGTACCCATTTCACATCTGCCAGTTTCTAGCTGTATAATTTGGAGCTAGTCATGAAATATCTATCAAATTTATCTTCCTCATGACAAAATAGAAAGAAAAATAGCAACCTCTTTACATGGCTGTTACGAGGAATAAAAGTCAAATGCTTAGTTTTAGGTACTCAAAAAATTTTAATTATTGACATGAGTATTATTAGTTACATACTTATAAAGACAGTGGGGAAATCCATATGAGGACATATTCACTGATGTGGGGAACCAAGGGTAAATGACACCCCTGACTCACAGGGCTATCTGGCCACAATTACGTTTCATTGAAAATGTACTATTTTTCATTCCAGGCTTGAAGGTCTCAACGAATGAATCCAGAGTTAGTTATTAATAATCATGTTGCAGAATGCAAAGGAATTCTAAAGAGTGCTGCTTATTGGAGGATTTAAAACATATATTTGACCTTTCCTTGGCTGCCTTCAAAGTCAAAACCCAAGGTTCTCTTAAGTGAGCTTGTCTGATTAATAGCAGCTTTCATGTTCATACACGCCCGCCGGGTCTCCAGCCTCCACCACCGCCTGGTTATCTGTCTTTCTAGATGTTTAGCTATATCTCATCTACAACATGAGCTGCCCTCATTCTTGAGCCAATGTTATTTTTGAAATATTTAGGCTCAAATCCCTCAGAATGTATTTCTAATTTATAGGCAGAATGGTACAGGTAAAAAGAATACCGTCCCTAGAACCAGAGAAACCTGGATTAAATCACTAGCTGCGTGACCTTCAGCCAAATTACTCACCTTCTCTGAGCCTCTGTGTGCCCACTTGTGAAATGAAGACATAAATACCTCTTCTTCATCTCTGTGTCAGATAACTGACAGGATATACAGGAAACTAAGTGGCACAGAGCCTGATACATTGCCTTCCTCTCCAGATTTGTCCCTTGCAACTTTTACCAGCTGCCTTACCCCACACCAGGTACAGTGCCCCACACATGCTGAGCTTGGTTTTGCAGCCATCTGGTTAGCCCACATGATTCTGGTCATAAGGGATTAAGCAAGAAGCTGTGGCTACTATTCCCTGAGGGTGTTACAAAGTTTTCATGATGTCCAACTTTCTGCCCAGCTCAGGAGTTGCTCTCAGCTCAGACTCTTAGCTAGAAGAGAATCCATTTATCCTGAGAACTTTTAAACATCTCCCCCATACCCACAGTGTGCAGAAACTGTTCAGCTTGAACAGTGCACTATGATCCCAGGAAGGAAATGGGAGGTAAAGAGAACCCAGGTGAGAGGGACAGGAAGACAAGACAGGGCATCTGACATTCAGCCTGCATTTGCAAAGTTCGCAGGAGAGAAGCAGAGCGTCCATGAAAAGCCAGTTGATAACATGTGGGCCTCAAGGACCAAATTCTTTCCTTGGATATGAGTAAGAAGTAAAAAAGGGAGCTCAGGTTAAAAAAGAAAAAAAGAGTTCTTGGCACAAAATCCCATGAGAGATCAGAACTCCGCTAAACCAGACCGAGAATGGATCAGATATATTATTAAAACTACATCAATTGAGGATCACCTCCAATTGGTTGTTTGCTGATTTGTTTTCTCAGTGAGAAGGAAGGTGGAATGACTATCAAAACCCACTGCAAGCCTAGTTATCTATTTTCTATAATATCACACTTGAAATTTATTAAAGCATGGACTCTGAAATTCTCAAACATTTTTATTTCCTTTATAAAGTTCACAGTAAAAAAAAAAAAATCTAAGAATTAATGATCAGATCAGATCAGTCGCTCAGTCATATCCGACTCTTTGCCACCCCATGAATCGCAGCACGCCAGGCCTCCTGGCCATCACCAACTCCCGGAGTTCACTCACACTCATGTCCATCGAGTCTGTGATACCATCCAGCCATCTCATCCTCTGTCGTCCCCTTCTCCTCCTGCCCCCAATCCCTCCCAGCATCAGAGTCTTTACAATGAGTCAACTCTTCTCATGAGGTGGCCAAAGTACTGGAGTTTCAGCTTTAGCATCATTCCTTCCAAAGAAATCCCAGTGCTGATCTCCTTCAGAATGGACTGGTTGGATTTCCTTGCAGTCCAAGGGACTCTCAAGACTCTTCTCCAACACCACCATTGATGTTCAAAAGCATCAATTCTTTAGTGCTCAGCCTTCTTCACAGTCCAACTCTCACATCCATACATGACCACAGGAAAAACTATACCTTTGACTAGACGGACCTTATTCGGCAAAGTAATGACTCTGCTTTTGAATATGCTATCTAGGTTGGCCATGACTTTTCTTCCAAGGAGTAAGCGTCTTTTAATTTCATGGCTGCAGTCACCATCTGCAGTGATTTTGGAGTCCCCAAAAATAAAGTCTGACACTGTTTTCACTGTTTTCCCATCTATTTCCCATGAAGTGATGGGACCGGATGCTATGATTTTTGTTTTCTGAGTGTTGACCTTTAAGCCAACTTTTTCACTCTCCTCTTTCACTTTCATCAAGAGGCTTTTTAGTTCTTCTTCACTTTCTGCCATAAGGGTGGTGTCATCTGCATATCTGAGGTTATTGAGATTTCTCCCAGCAATCTTGATTCCAGCTTGTGTTTCTTCCAGTCCAACATTTATCATGATGTCCTCTGCATATAAGTTAAATAAGCAGGGTGACAATATACAGCCTTGATGTATTCCTTTTCCTATTTGGAACCAGTCTGTTGTTCCATGTCCAGTTCTAACTGTTGCTTCCTGACCTGCATACAGATTTCTCAAGAGGCCAGTTAGGTGGTCTGGTATTCCCATCTCTCTCAGAATTTTCCACAGTTTATTGTGATCCACACTGTCAAAGGCTTTGGCATAGTCAATAAAGCAGAAATAGATGTTTTTCTGGAACTCTCTTGTTTTTTCCATGATCCAGCAGCTACTGGCAATTTGATCTCTGGTTCCTCTGCCTTTTCTAAAACCAGCTTGAACATCTGGAAGTTCACAGTTCACGTATTGCTGAAGCCTGGCTTGGAGAATTTTGAGCATTACTTTACTAGCATGTGAGATGAGTGCAATTGTTGATACAAGCATTCAAAAACTGACAATTGAAATCTTACCATGCACCAAGTGCTCTGGTAGGCAGTTAATATACAACAGTGATCAGAGCAGTTAATGTCTCTGATTTTAGGCTGCTTATCTCTTCAGAGTCCCTTGGACTGCAAGAAGATCAAAATAGTTTGTCCTAAAGAAAATCATTCCTGGATAACCATTGGAAGGACTGATGCTGAAGCTGAAGCTCCAATACTTTGGCCACCTGATACAAAGAGCCGACTCAATGGAAAAGACCCTGATGCTGGGAAAGATTGAAGGAAGGAGGAAAAGGGGGCAGCAGAAGATGAGATGTTTCAATAGCATCTCCGACTCCATGGACTTGAATGTGAACAAACTCCAGTAGAAAGTGAAGCACAGAGGAGCCTGGCATGCTGCAGTCCATGGTGTTGCAAAGAGTCATATGTGACTTAGCAACTGAACAAATCTTTCATCCCGGGGAAACAAACAAGTACAAAAATTCAGATAATAAGTGCTATGGGGAAAATTAAAGCAGAGTAAGGGAAATAAGTATTAGGAGCAGGTTACTATTTATGGAGGGTAGTCATAAAGGTCTAAGAAACTGGCATTTGAACAGACACATAAAGGAAGAGAGAGGGCAGAGCAGGCAGACACTGGGGTGATGAGTGTTCTGGGAAAAGAAACAAGCTCAGTGCCAAGGCCGTAGCACAGGACCTCACCCAGCACAGTCAGGAACTGCGAGGGAGCCAAGTGTGGCAGGGTGAGACAGAGGAGACGGCAACAGAAAGTTCACGGCATCTGAGTTCTCCTAGGAGCTTTAGGACACTTAAGGACTTTGATTTTTGGCTCTGAATGAAGCAGGTAGTGGAATGCTTTGTGCTACAAGGTGACATAATGTTATTTAGGTTTTAACAGGATCTTTCTAGCTGTTGTGTTCAGGAAAATAGACCACAGGGTTGGAACAAGTCATAATGAAAGCAGGTAGACCAGTTATGAAGCTTATAGTAATTCAGACGAGAAACTGGCAGTTCCCTAAACCAGTGTGGTACAGTGGAGGCAGGAGAGGAGTCACTAGCTCTTCTAATAATCTATGGACCAGGAAGAGTTTACAGAGCAGAGGCAAGATCTCTGTCCAAAGGACACAAAATGGGTAAGTAACATGTGTCTTCACCTTCTTCTGCAGAGTTATCAATTAGGGAGATTTTTTTTTTCTGGCAATAAAATGGATTGCATATATTTTTTCTGCCTGGAATTCTTCCCCTGTGGGTAAATCGGGTAACTCCTATCTGGCCCCCAAATGGCAACTGAAACATCTCCTGACCTAGGAAATATTTCATGATGGATGACTTTCTTCCATTCCAGGCCTGTAGTCTGGGTTGCAAGTGAAGTGAAAGTGAAAGTCACTCAGTCATGTCTGACTCTTTGTGACCCCATGGACTATACATTCCAAGGAATTCTCCAGGCCAGAATATTGGAGTGGGTAGCCATTTCCTTCCCCCATGGGATTTTCCCAATCCAGGGATAGAACCCAGGTCTCCCACATTGTAGGCAGATTCTTTACTGTCTGAGCCACCAGAGAAGCCCAAGAATACTGGAGTGGGCAGCCTATCCCTTCTCCAGGGGGTCTTCCCATCCCAGGAATCAAACAGCAGTCTCCTGCATCACAGGTGGATTCTTTACCAGCTGAGCTTCAAGGGAAGCAGCCTAGGTTAAAGGCCTGTATTTGTTTCCTACATAATGGATTCCCACTGACTTGGTTTGTTAAAACAAACACAAACATTGTTCTCTCACTGTCTGAAATCAAGGTGTCTGCAAGGTTGGTTCTTTTTGGAGGCTGTGGGGGAATATGCTCCATGCCTTTCTCCCAGGTCCCAGTGGCTTCCAATAATTCCTTGCATTCCTTGGCCCATAAACTTCCTAAATTCAATCTCTGCCTTCAGCTTCTATGGCCTACCACATGAGGCTGTGTGTCAGTTCTCCTCCTTGTTTTCCTGATAATGACACCAGTCATTAGATTTAGGACCTGTCCAAAATCCAGGATGATATAACCTTAAGATTCTTAACCAGATCTGCAAGACCCTATTTCCACATAGGGTCACATTTACAGGTGTTGGGGATTAGGACACAGTCATATATGTGGGGGTTGCCACTATTTAACCCATTCTCAGGCCCCTCCTGCATTCCTCCAGAAACATTTCATTGCTTACCATCCTCTCCTCAACTGTCTTCTTACCGGTCTGTCCAATCTAAGAGATTTAAGCTTTTCAAGTATGCATACAATATCTTTCATCTCTCTTTCTCCAGTTCCACACACAGGTCTTGGCACATAATAATCAATCACTCCTTATTGAATAAATCAATTACAAATCACAGAGTAGAACTTTTAAAATCAATAAAAGATTTAGCTAAGTGTCACCAGGCAGTTTAAGCTTCCTATTATCATTGGAGAAGATACTCAGGTATCTAATGTTGGCCTTTTACAGGTGCTTTTACAAGTTTCTATGTTTTCCTTCAACAGAAGAGAATATACAGTATAAATGAAATTACATATCTTTGTAATGGGCAATGGAGAAGAAAAATTCTTAAACATAAGAAATATACTAGCAGCTTTAGAAGTTTTAAATAAAACCTATCTCAATAGTTAAACAATTTCCTCTCCCTTCACTATCCATTCATAGTGATATTATTTTCCATTTACAACTTTTCAGAAGAATAATCAGAAGACTTCAGCATCCAGAATACCAGAGCTGAAAGTTATTCCCAAGAAATTATTGGAGTGGAGAACAGTAAGCATGAGAGAAAACATCTAGGAAACCAGATGAAGTGAATGAGATTATCATTCAAAAGTGTTCTTTGACTGTACCTAAAATTAGGGAAAAAAGGAATTGATGATCACTAGATAAAAGAAATGTGAGAGCCTGAGAAACAATATATAGGAAAGACATGGAAAGAAGAGAAGTGGAGCTTGTCTTCAGCCACAGAAACCATGTCTAAGAGTAAAAGCAAAAAGGACTTAGGACATTTCTCAACCTGAAATGAAAAAAGCATACGGAGAGAGGGGGATAGAGGGGGTTCTAGTCTCTCAGAACTGAAGTCCCCTAGAGATCACAGTAGCAACCTCTTGGGATTCAGCCAACTCAAAAGACCCTTTTCTTGATGGCATCATAGCTTTTTATGTGGCAGGAAGTACTCTTATTTGGATGGAACTGCCAGGAGTCATCTCTCCTTCCATGTGAGAGAAGCTTCCTGAGAAAGAAACGTACCACAGAAAAACTCAGACTGAATGAATGGGAAAAGGGAGATGTCTTCCTCAAACTAATTTGGAAATTAGTCCGGAAGTACCTGATCTAGCCCTGGATTGCTAGTTTCAGGAGCCAATAAATTCCATGGTGTGCTTGAGCCAGTTTGAACTGACATTGCATCACTTATAACTGATTTTTTTTCTAACTAATACAGGAGGAAATAAGATTCCCTATTTTGGGAACATCAATTAATTCATCACGGGTGGAACTGAAAATGATAATAAAAAGGGGTAGGAGCTGAGGCTGGAGACAGAAGAATGTGAGTTCAAGGGGGTGAAAGCTGATATGATGTGAAGTTGCTTGTGACTGCAACTACCAGTGGTACAGATCTCACAGCTAAGGTTTTACGCGTACAAAAAATTCAGAGCACACCAACAGCCACACTGAAGAAACGGCTCTGAAGCAGGAAGAACTCAAGGGGAGAAGACATCTTCCTTTTTAGGAAGATGATATCGAATAGACAGTAAAGCCACCCTGCCCCAGACGCCATGCAACATTGACACAGCATGTTGTAGCAGACCAGGCCCAGTGCAGGAATGTGAAATACCACGGCCTAGAAGGACCTGTGGTCAGGAGACAGGTCCTGAGCATCTCTTCCCAACCAGACTGGGTGGCCTTACAAAAGTTATTTAACACACTGGGAATGGAGACAATAACCCCCTACTCTGTCAACTCCACAGGATTTTCAAGAGGTCCAAATAAGATATGGATATCTACGCAGATGTCCACTCTTCTTAATGTTGTCAGGAGATCAGGGCTTGGTGTGGGCTTTGATACTCATATTCTGTGTGATCATGAGGTCATTAAAACTTTGGGATCTTATTTCACTTCTTTCTAAGAAAAGATCAAACTCCATGGTGTTAAATGTTCCTTCCAACTACAAGATTTCAGTAATTCTCCAACTATGCGTTTTCTCTTTTTTGGAAAAGAGGCAAATAGTTGAGTTTAATAAAGTCATTAGGATTTTTCCAGAAGGCAAGAGCCATACTGGTTCTGAAAGAAAGAGCCCAATCACAGGTCAGTTCCATAGCCAGCAGCGCCTCCAGCTATAGCACTGCTAACAGAAGCAACATTTCTAGTGTTAATTCCGAGCAACACGTGGGTTAAATCTGCATTGACTATTTGCTTTAATAAAGCAGTTAGTTTGCAGTGCATCCTTTGAGAAAGACTTCCATAAAATTTGTTAAAATTAAACTCCTGGTACTTAACAGATTAAATTACAAGGAAAATTCACTTCAGGTTGACATATCATTCCCTGGAGAAGCAGAATAACTGAGGTGTTCATAATACAACAACTATCACCGCATAGACTTTTCACAGCCAAAAATTGCTTTGAAATTCACTGAGACACTGTGGCATGCAAGGAAATCCAAGCAGTCCATCCTAAAGGAGATCAGTCCTGGGTGTACATTGGAAGGACTGATGCTGAAGCTGAAATTTCAATACTTTGGCCACCTTATGCATAAAGTTGACTCATTGGAAAAGACCCTGATGTTAGGAAGGACTGGGGGCAGGAGGAGAAGAGGATGACAGAGGATGAGATGGCTGGATGGCATAATCAACTCGATGGACAGGACATGAATTTGGGTGAATTCCGGGAGTTGGTGATGGACAGGGAGGCCTGGTGTGCTGCAATTCATGGGGTCGCAAAGAGTCAGACACGACTGAGTGACTGAACTGAACTGAGACACTGTGATGTGATGAGGCTGGCAGGAAGATTTTGTTCCCCATTGAAAAGGTAGGAAAACAAATGCTCTGGATGTAACCTGAAGTGAAGGGACGTGATAAGTCACTCAGTCATCTCTGACTCTTTGTGATCCTTTGGACTGTAGCCCACCAGGCTCCTCCATCCATGGGATTTCCCAGGCAAGAGTACTGGAATGGGTTGCCATTTCCTTCTCCAGGGGATCCTCCCTCTCCATGGATGAAACCTGGGTCTCAAGCCATCAGACACTCAAAATACAGAATGCGTGGAACAAGTGGAATTTGAATTATGAGTCTTTTGACTTCCGAGTCTCTATTAGGCTCTATTTCCTCCTGGCACCAACTCTCCCAGGGTTACCATTAAGTGCCACTGCTCTTTTGTCTTATGTACAGAGGAGATTGCTAAGTTTTTGAACCAGGGGGAAAAAAGAAAAGCATTATGAGTAGCCCAGACCAGCTGAATGTCATCAGCAGAGTTCAGATGAGTTTGCTGTATGGTTTACACAACCAAATACACATCATACAAGCCTGTAGCTTCTATGTCCAATTTCAGGCCCAGTGCTCACAGGTGTGATTGATGAAACTCAATTAATACTGCTCTCTACTGCCTGATTTCTTAGTGGCACCAAGTTATCTCAGCATGTTACAGCTGCCCTGAAATCTCTCCACAGGCTTCTGCCACAATTGGGTATTGATTGAAAAATTCTATTACTATACT
The DNA here is from genome assembly GCA_917880005.1 of Nanger dama. NCBI lineage: Eukaryota > Metazoa > Chordata > Mammalia > Artiodactyla > Bovidae > Nanger > Nanger dama. The sequence goes on along the minus strand of CAKJTW010000085.1, from coordinate 3,691,655 downwards.
TAGTTACATAGCTTTCAATAAACAGGTCGCAGACGGCACCGTGGCTGGTTTCAAGGAGAGCTGAAAGAGCCGAGGGCGATAGGATACCTGAGAAAATTAGCAAGAAGACTTAGAGGCTCAGACAGGATGCATGGATCTCCTTATTAGAGTGTGATCTGTTAATTTCAGAAGTACCGACTCACTTCTGGTCCTCAAATGAGTCACACCGGCTGGATACAAAACTGAAAATGTTTAACAGAAACCTGATTGTACTTCAAATAAAGACAAAAATAAGCACTTGGCACGTGATGGTTTGGAGGGGCCAGCACACTCTTAGTTCAGTTAACGCGTATTGAACAGCCCCTTGATCCTCAGGCACCACACTGGGTGCTGGAAGATGATAAGAAACATAAGACATGATTGTGATTTTCATGATCAAGAACTGACCAATGGCAACTCACAGGTCAATCTAGTCTGCTACCTATTTTTGTGAGTAAGGTTATACAGGAACACAATCAAGCTCATTAATTTCCATATTTTCTTTGCCTGCTTTTGTGCTACCATGGCACAGCTGAGTAGATATGATGGAGACTACATGCCCCAGAAAGCCAAAATATCTACTACTCCTCTCTTTACTAAAAATGTTTGCTGACCTATGGACTATTGTGGGAGAAATAGGTACTAAAGGGAAATATGAGTGTAACACTCTAAATTCCTTATAATCAGAACACATCATGATCCGAAAAAGAAAAAATACCTACACTTTCCTTAGATTGCCAAGAAAAACTGTGAGCTGTCTCTGAAAGAAAGAGTGAGTGAGGTTAAAGGAAGGTAAGAAAAGAGGTGAAGGCCACAGAGAAGTGCCTGCTAAGCAGAAGCACAAAGTCGTGGAACGAGAAGATCATTCATGGTTATGGAAACACAATCTCTGTAGGAGGAGCTGAACTACGTGAGTTTCAAGAGGACGTTATGAGCCTGATAATGAAGTGTCTTCTGTGTCATGCTGGGGGTCCAGGCTTTGTCTACAGGATATTCCAGGCTACTGAAAGGATTAAACCGGGAAAGGAATAGTCAAAATTGTATTTTGACTGGATCTCTCTTGGAGGAAAGAGGATTTTGAATGGTAAGAGAGAAAATTAAAAGCTGTTAGAAGCAATGCAATAGCACAGGTTTTAGATCATAGGGGTCTAGGCTGTGGTTGCGGTGAAACTGCCATTCAGAGACCAATGAAGAGGAAGCTGGGTGTCACTGAGCAATTCCCTTAAAAATGATGTCAACCACAGCCAACATCTCTGACAAGCTTTTTCAACACGTAAATAGAGACACAGAAAAATCTCTCTGAGGCATGTTGCGAGCATACTGAATACAATCAAGGAAAGAAGAAAAAGGTAACAACAGCTGCTTAAAAGAAGAGAAAGGGGACTACAAGTGTGCTCTGTGTCAGACAGAGTGCCAACTCCTTCAGATGCCATTTCTCGTCTTTCTATTGCCAGAAACAACCACTATCATAACTGTTTTAAAATAAAGGGGTCTCCCTAGTCCATGGCATCACAAAAGAGTCAGACATGACTTAGCAACTAAACAACAACAAGCCCCTAGATATTGTGTAACGTGATGAGTAGAGAGTCTTGGATATGACAAGTGCTTAACAGATTTGATGTCTTCACTTATGGGACTGTCCTGAGAAATTACCCTCATTAAATTCAAACATAACTGAGAGCTTTATCATTTAACAGATGATTCTACATACCTTCTCTCACTCAAGCTTTTTCAGGTATTCAGAACTCAGTGGAGACAGTTCAGATCTGGCCCTGGTATCACAGAGGTTCTAATCCATGGTGCTGCTGTACACATCTTACTCCCATAGTAAGAGCAAAAATCAGAGAGCTTGAATCAATTCCATATTTTGATTCTTTATAAACAAGCTCACATGGCTTTCTAACTATGAACATATCTGGGAACTCAGAACAATAAAAAATGAGCTCTCTCAATTGATCTCTTCTTGGGAAAAAAAAAAAAGTTACTACGTACACATTTCTTATCTGAAGCTCTAATTGCATATGAAGTTTGCTTGCTCTCTCCTCCAAACCAGAACAGATTACATGTGTCAAGTACTAAAGTAATTATACAAGGAAGTCATTAGGCTGAGCTGACTCTAATGTATCAGGATCCTATGTAAGCAAACAAAATGTAAGTCAGCGTCAATTCCTATAGATGTCTCAAGGTTAAGAAATCTAAACTTAAGAAGAACCAATCACAACCGACCAACTAGTGTTTGCCAAAGAAGGCAAGCTCTTAAGCTACAGCCAAACAGATGACTTCCTAGTTTTGTTTCCAGGTCTGCTCTACAAAAGCCCTTCCTTCCCTTAGCTCCTACTGCGGGGGTGCTGCTAGATTTGAATTGATGTTTGCTAAAGTAAACTCAAAAATTTTGTGAGAACTCAAAAATATGTATGTGGCTGTGCATGCATGCTAAGTCACTTCAGTTGTGTCTGACTCAGTGCGACCATACCAGGCTCCTCTGTCCATTGATCCTCCAGTCAAGAATACTGGAGTGGGTTGTTGTGCCCTCCTCCAGGGGATCTTCCCAACCCAGGGACTGAACCCTCATCTCTTATGTCTCCTGCATTGGCAAGCAAGTTCTTTACCACTAGTGCCACCTGGGAAGCTCCAAAAATATGTACAGAATATACAAAATAAAAGTTTGTGCTTTTGACAATGCTAGGAAACCACACAGATAAAATAGAGCCTTCTATGTTAATAGTGTATTTCGCAGTTCTAGAAGCTTAAGAAGTGACTCTCCCTTTTCTGAACTCTGCCACTATGTAAATGTATAACATGCTGTATTCTGCCCTGGTTTACTAGCGCTTTACAGATTAGACAGGTTTTGCTATAAACTGTGACTTGTTCTAAGAAAGTGCTATATCTCTTCTCCCTCCCTCATTCAGTGCCCTATTCAGGGATAATCGTACATAATAAAGGCAAAATAGGAGTAAAAGATGTGTTAGCCAGCTTCAGTTGTATCCGACTCTTTGCAACCCTATGGACTGTAGCCCGCCAGGCTTCTCTGTCCAAGAGATTCTCTAGGCAAGAATACTGGAGTGGATTGCCATTCCCTTCATATATTAGCTTAACTTTATGGAAAACCAGAGCCTGGAACAAGTTGGAATGTTTATGAGGGAATGGTGGGGGAGTTGATGGAATCCAGCGAAAGCAAGAGGGAAGGAGAGACAAAGAAGGAAGGGGAGACAAGAAGAAGTAGTTATGCCTGTTTGCTAGCCCTGCCCCAACAAAGTACCACCAACTAGGTGGCTTCCACAGTGAAACTTCACTGCCTCACAGTTCTAGAGACTAGAAGTCCAAGACTAAGGTGTCAGGAGGGTGGTTCTCCCCAAGGACTGCTTGTTCCACGCAGGAGAAACCGCTCTGTGCTCCTTTCCCCTAGCTTCAGGCGGTTTGCTGGCTACCTCTGCCCTTCCTTGTCTTTCAGAAATATCACCTTGAACTCTGCCCCCACCTTCATATGGTGTGTGTTCAAATTTCCCCTTTTAATAAGGACACCAGTCACATTGGATTAGGGGCTCTCTGCACTATGACCTTACCTTAATCATATCTGCAGCACTAAATTTCTAAATGAGGTGACGTTCTGAGATACTAGAGGTTAAGGTTTTATCATACGAATTTTGTGAGAACACAGTTCAATCCATAACAGTAGGTATGATACTGTGACATAATTTTAAAAAAATATGTTTTTAGTCTTCCTCCACAGTTCCTGGTATGCAGCTCCTAAAACTCTTATAATTCCTTATGTAAGAGTTGTAGAGGCATCTGTCTCTTAAATTATTTCATTTATGTATTGGGTGGCTTAGATAGTAAAGAATTAGTTTGCAATGCAGGAGACCTGGGTTCAGTCTCTGGGTTGGGAAATCCCCTGGAGGAGGGCATGGCAACCCACTCCAGTATTCTTGCCTGGAGAATTCCACAGACAGAGAAGCCTGGCAGGGGTTTGCAAAAAGTCAGATATGACTGAACGACGAAGCACAGCACATTTTTTTATTTGGCTGCTCTGGGTCTTAGTTGCCACATGTGGGGTCCAACTCCCTGACCAAGGATCCAGCCCTGGCACCCTGCATAAGGAACATGAATCTTAGTCACTGGACCATGAGGAAAGTCCTCAGGCATCTTAAAAAAAAAAAAAAAATTAGTTTTGTCCCAGTTCCACAATATGAAGGTAAAGTGGGTATCTTTCATTATTCATAATAAATCCCTTGCAACTATACCTAAGTTTATGTTAATGAAGTGACTTCTGACAAGCACTAAGAATGGGACTGGTGGCTAAAGGAACCAACCACATGATTAGCTGGTTGGAACTTTCAGCCATGCCCCCATCCCCCATCTCCATGGAGGGAAGAAGGGCTGGAGGTTGAGTTCAGTCACCAGTGGCTAATATTTTAATCAACAATGCATACACAATGAAGCTTCCACAAAACCCTGAAAAGACAGGCTTGGAAGAACTTCCAGATTAGGAAACATATCTCCTTTATAGTAGGTAAAGTGAAATAACATTGTGAATGATGGAAATAGTTTCTCGATGACATGGGATGCCTCAGAAAAGCCATTATAAAACCTCTGCCTCTCAGAACAGACTTCAAGAAGGAGAGAAAGCAAGTCACATGTTGTGTCCTTATGACTCCCTTGCTGAAGAAAAGGCAGTTTGCTCCAAAGAGCATTGACTGTCCTGTAATTTAAGATGGTATTACTCCACCTCCACAGGAGTGCTGAGAAAGCCAGAGCTTCTAGGGTCTGGTCAGGTTGGATTTAGACACGGGAGGTGTTACAGATCCTCCCAGAGCCAGCATGATGGAGGTTGGCCCACAGCCTGGCAGTAGACCCCAGGATAGGTGAGAGAATCAGTACACTCTGGTTGGTGGCTAGAATACTAGTATGGTGGCTAGAATGACAGGAGGCATTGCTCAGCTATTCCAGCTGGAAGCAGGGAAAGCAGCCAAGGCCCAGAGGACAGATGGGCTCACAGTGCCTGGGGAAGTACATAAAACTGGTCTAGTAAACATGTATTTAAAACACAGCGAAACATAATTGTCAGCACTCATACAAACATGATAAAAACAAAAAAACAATGTATGGATATGGAAAGTTAGTGATGGGTGAGTGTATTCATTTCCTAGGGTCGCCAGAATAAATTATTACCAACTTGGTGGCTTAAAAACAACAGACATGTATTCCCTTACTCTATGGCTTCTAGCTGCATGAAATCAATTCTGTCTCCATCCTACCTTGCTGTGCATACCTGTCTTCACATGGAGTTAATTCTCCTCTTTTATAAGGAAACAAGTCATATTGGATTAGAGCAACCCCAATGACCTCATCTTAACTTGACTACATCTGCAAAGATTCTATTACCAAATAAGGTGACAGTCACAAATACAGAGGGTCAGGACTTTAAGAATATTTCAGGGGAAAACTGAAACTGAAATGTTCAGTCATGTCCAACTCTTTGCAACCCCATAGTCTATAGCCTGCCAGGCTCCTCTGTCCCGGGATTCTCCAGGCAAGAATACTGGAGTGGGTAGCAATTCCCTTCTCCAGGGGATCTTCCTGACCCAGGGATCAAACCCAGTCTCCTGCTTTGAAGGCAGACTCTTTAGTGTCTGAGCCACCAGGGTTAGGGGTACGAGTTGAGGATGGGACGCATACAACACATGACAAGCAGGGCTCTAAAAGTGGAATTATTCCTGACGAATTGCTTGGCCTTTGGCATCTCTTGAACTGTGGATTCCACCTCTCTAAGTGATGTGCACACTCAGTAGATAAGGGGTCTCCCACTCTTTGCGACCCCATGGACTATAGCGCACCAGGCTCCTCTATCCATGGGATTTCCCAGGAAAGAATACTGGAGTGGGTGAGATGAGTGACTCTTAATCTTTTACAGGTAGACCCCTCTCCATAAAATTCATATAAGTAAACACATAATGTTTCAGGGGATTCCTAGGCCTCCTAAAGCCCATCCCTGGAACCCTAAGAACAATCTCTGTCCCAGTTAATCAAGATCTTGTTAAATTTTGCCTGCTTAGAGTTTTATTAATAATTTCTATGCCTTATTAACATTTTGCTCAAATTTTATGAGCTATTTCAAGTCTTGTGGCAAGGATAGTTCTCTTTAGACTGAAGAGAAGAAATGCATCTTTCCTACTTGCAATACTGTCCATGCCAGGACTTTCAAGGGATGCATGATGCTGGATATTTTCTGAGGAGTCAGAACAACTTTGTTGCTATAATCTGGGGTAAAGTTTCATTATAACAGAAGAGCAGTCAGTATCTGCACCCACTTCAGAAGCTTTTAGGGTAAAGAACCTTTTCAGGAGCTTTGATAGCTCTAGATCTTGGGCCTTGCCCAGACCAGATAACCTTGCACATTTTAGCTACCCTCAGAACCCCATATTCATCAGCAAAGTCTGAGAACCTCTGACACAATGAGACCTATTTAAAGTAAGTATGATGGGTGATCACACATAGTTTATGTTTTCTCCAATGTCTTTAATTTGTAATTGCTGTTTATAAAGCAGGAGGATTGTGGTTATCTTATTGCTTTAACAGTGTTCTGAATGGTGGTTATACACTAAGTCATGTCTGATTCTTTTGCGACCCCATGGACTATAGTCAGCCAGACTTCCCTATCCATAGGATTTCCCAGGCAAGAATACTGGAATGGGTTGCCATTTCCTTCTCCAGGGATCTTCCCAACCAGGGAGCAAACCTGTGTGTCTCCTGCTTGGCAGCTGGATTATTTTACCACTAGCCACCTGGGAAGCCCTTACATTCTGACTAACATTTAGCAAATGCTACTGAGTACAGAGTATATCTTTTCACACAAAGATGGGCTCGATAAATGACAGAAATGGTATGGACTTCACAGAAGCAGAAGACATTAAGAAGAGGTATCAAGAATACAGAGAAGAACTATACAAAAAGATCTTTAAGACCAAGATAATCACAATGGTGTGATCACTCACCTAGAGCCAGACATCCTGGAATGTGAAGTCAAGTGAGCCTTCCAAAGCATCACTATGAACAAAGCTAGTGGAGGTGATGGAATTCCAGTTGAGCTATTTCAAATCCTGAAAGAAGATCCTGTGAAAGTGCTGTACTCAATATGCCAGCAAATTTGGAAAACTCAGCAGTGGCCACAAGACTGGAAAAGGTCAGTTTTCATTCCAATCCCAAAGAAAGGCAATGCCAAAGAATGCTCAAACTACTGTACAATTGCACTCATCTCACATGTTAGTAAAGTAATGTTCAAAATTCTCCAAGCCAGTCTTCAGCAATACATGAACCGTGAACTCCCTGATGTTCAAGCTGGTTTTAGAAAAGGCACAGGAACCAGAAATCAAATTGCCAACATCCGCTGGATCATGGAAAAAGCAAGAGAGGTCCAGAAAAACATCTACTTCTGCTTTATGGACTATGCCCAAGCCTTTGACTGTGTGGATCACAATAAACTGTGGAAAATTCTGAAAGAGATGGAAATATCAGACCACCTGACCTGCCTCTAGAGAAACCTATGTGAGGTCAGGAAGCAATAGTTAGAACTGGACATGGAACAACAGACTGGTTCCAAATAGGAAAAGGAGCACATCAAGGCTGTATATTGTCACCCTGCTTATTTAACTTCTATGCAGAGTACATCATGAGAAACACTGGGCTGGAAGAAGCACAAGCTGGAATCAAGACTGCTGGGAGAAATCTCAATAACCTCAGATATACAGATGACACCATCCTTATGGCAGAAAGTGAAGAGGAACTAAAAAGCCTCTTGATGAAGATGAAAGAGGAGAGTGAAAAAGTTGGCTTAAAGCTCAACATTCAGAAAATGAAGATCATGGCATCTGGGTCCCATCATTTCGTGGGAAATAGATGGGGAAACAGTGGAAACAGTGTCAGACTTTATTTTGGGGGGCTCCAAAATCACTGCAGATGGTGACTGCAGCCATGAAATTAAAAACGCTTACTCCTTGGAAGAAAAGTTATGACCAACCTAGATAGCATATTGAAAAGCCAAACATTACTTTGCCAACAAAGTCTGTCTAATCAAGGCTATGGTTTCTCCAGTGGTCATGTATGGATGTAAGAGGTGGACTGTGAAGAAAACTGAGCGCCGAAGAATTGGTTTTTGAACTGTGGTGTTGGAGAAGACTCTTGAGAGTCCCTTGGACTGCAAGGAGATCCAACCAGTCCATTCTAGAGGAGATCAGCCCTGGGATTTCTTTGGAAGGAATGATGCTGAACCTAAACTCCAGTACTTTGGCCACCTCATGCGAAGAGTTGACTCATTCGAAAAGACTCTGATGCTGGGAGGGTTTGGGGGCGGGAGGAGAAGGGGACAACAAGATGAGATGGCTGGATGGCATCACTGACTCGATGGATGCGAGTCTGAGTGAACTCCGGGAGTTGGCGATGGACAGGAGGGCCTGGAGTGCTGCAGTTCATGGGATTGCAAAGAGTCGGACATGCCTGAGTGACTGAACTGAACTGAGTACAGAACAGTATTGAATCAACTCCCACAACACACTACCCTTAGAAATTGTATGACAGAGGCAGTTTCACTATTGTATTGTCTATATGTCACATCTCTCTCAAAAGACTAGAAACTGGAGGTGAGGAATCATGTTTCACTCTTGTATATTCCTCAACTTAGGAACTATGAGGCACAGAGTAGCTGGGCCACGATGAGGGTGGAGGAAAGAGAACCATGTAGGGCACATAACTTGGGAAGGGCTCACTTGTAAGGGCATGCAAGCACCCACACAAGAGAGAAAGAATTTGTTAAGCAGTGGCTGAATGAAGGGGAACCAAGGAAACATGAAGGAAGACAAGCAATGGAAGAAAGTAACTGAGAGAGAAAAAGGCAGGCTGGCAGAAAAGAAGGGGGGAAATCATAGTTAATGGGTCAGACGCCGTTCACTAAGTAACCATTTGCTCTTCTACATTTCTCAGCCTCCACTGCAGTTGCTCAGGGTTCTGTGACTAGTTTCAGCTCTGAGCAGAAGTCACGTGAGCCATGTAAGAGTCAGTGGATCCTGTCTGCCCATTCTTTCTGCTGTCACAGTGATCTTGGAAGATCTTATACTTCCACGTATAAGGGACCTTATACTTATGTCAAACACATAGCGTAAGATGGAGGAGGAGGATTCAATGCACATCAGACTTTATATGAGTAAGAAATAAACTTTTATAGTATAAGCTATTGAGATTGTCTGTTTTATTATTAGAATGGCATAGTCTTTCTATCCTGATTAACACAATGACACATCAAATGTGATGAATGGGGTAATAATGTTATCTTTAATCACAGGAGAAAAATGAAAAGGATCCAGAGACATGCTTTACTTTGATATAATACAAATGGACTCATCTTCCCCAGCCTCTTCTATTTCAGTTCCATTTTAAGAAAAATTATACATAATGTTCCAAGTTAATCACACTGAAAACTGGCATTTCACTGAGGAAGACCCTAGCAACCTACCTTGTCCCAGCTTGCATTAATAACTCTTTGCATTGAAACAGCTTTTGTATGAGTCCCTTCTCACGTTACATCTGTTTTAATCATTGTATATGATTTAACTAAGCATAATATTTGCCAAGTTTTCACATGCAAAGTTGGTCTGAAATTTCAACCCAGTAATCTCTTTATTTAAGCCTCACTCTCTGAGAATATCAATAAGATCTTCAAAGGAATATCTTTTATCTCTTGTGAGTTTTAGAATGCAACTTCTTCTTGCTATAATCCTTGAGTTTAATAACTTTAGCAATTAGACATTTAAAGCCCACCTGAGTAAAGGAATGAAAACAGATAATAAAATCTAAAAAGTTCAACTATAAAGTATTTTATTTTCATATCTGTTTCATATGTGTATATCTTTATACAAGCGTACATGTATGAGATGTTGTAAGTGTAGTGCCAAAAGCAACAGGCTAGAAGAATAAAGACCTAATTCTAGTCCTGCCTTTACCTATTATTAACTTTATAATCTCAATGAAATCACTTAAACTATTTCATTTTCCATGTATAAATTTTGATCAAGCCAAGTAAGACTAAAAAACAAGTTGGAAAGACTCTAAATTCTGAATTAACAGTCCTTGGAATAACACCTAGTTCCCCCAACTTTCTAATTAACTTTTTTCTATTGGAGTATATCCAATTAACAATGTTATGACAATTTCAGGTGAACAGCAAAGCGACTTGGCCATACATATCCATGTATCCATTCTCCCCTCCAATCCAGGCTGCTACATAACACGGAGCAGAGTTCACTGTGCTATACAGTAAGTCCAGTAAGTCCTGGTCCAGTGCAGTGACTCTAGTTTGGGCAAGTCGTAGACCTCCACAAACCTCAAGTGGGTCAACTACATAAATGGGAATAAAGTCACCCTATACAGTCACTGTGAGATTCAAAATATAATATATATAAAAGGGTATGGCATAAAGCCTGGCTTATAGTAAATATTAACTAAAGGTATTTCTGTAAGTGCTACATATATGGGGAATGTTACTGTTACTAATACATACATGGATACATTTTCCAGTTAGTATTCCATGGCATGTTTATGCCATAACCTGAAAAAAATTTTATCAGAAACAAAGGATTTGACATCATAATTACAGTTCTGATAATAAAAGAAGGTGGCCTTTAAAGAATGTTGAAGACTTTCTGATGTACTGAATAATGTACATGACGCATTATTACATAAATGTCAGTTGTCGATTTTGCAAGTAGACTTGGAATAAATGTAGTAAAAGTGAATATTGAAACAGAACTGAAGCCAACTCTGCTGAAGAGTGGAAGTGATATGAGTCTCTCACCCCTGCCCTTGGGCTTGATGATCTGATTAGTTACATGAACTTGGGTATATTGCTTTCATCTTTATAAGCTTTAGCTTTCTCCTTTGCAAAATTTGGAAATTAGTAGTGTCTACATTGCTGACATTATTTGGGGACTGTCTTAAAGAAAAACTGTAAGGCACTCAGCAGAGGGCAGACCCAGCACAATAAATACTGACTGGGGGCCTCCTGGTTGGTGCTAGTTCAGTGCCTGGGTGGGGAAACTCCCCTGGAGGAGGAAGTGGCAACCCACTCCGGTATTCTTGCCTGGAGAATCCCCACGGACAGAGGAGCCAGGTGGCTACAGTCCATGGGGTCGCACAGAGTTGCACATGAATGAAGAACAGCATACACACACACGCAAGAGGCACAGAAATTATGATTGTAGTCGTGTGGGGTTAAGACGGTGCCCTCTGGAACCAGACTAATCAGGTGCTCATTCCTGATACACTGCTGAAGTTTTCTTTGTATCTGTGAACTGATCTAAAAAATTAGAGATCATAAAGGTATCTGCTCCACAGGTTTCATCTGAGAATTAAATGAGCTAATGCATGTAAAATGTGGAGAATTATATATCTGATCAGTAAGCAGAAAGTGGTCTATTATGAGCATTAAAACAGGTTAAAAACCACTTGGAAAAAAAAGAAGAAAAGACTTTTAGATGGTATTCCTTCAGATGATAAAAACAAACAAACAAAAACCTTTTGTTTGCTCTTTTTGAAATGAAAGAAAGTCTAATGAAAGCAGGAAGGAATTAGTGGGTGGTGGGGGAGAGATAAGAGGCTCAGCAGGTAAGTCTCTGAGGATGTTTCTTTGGGAGATTTAGGAGGGTATAGATGGGACAGAGCTGGTATTCATGGTGGCAGCTGGCATAATTAGGACAATGAAACACCCTAAAGTTCTGTTGGCCACTATCTGGAGCTAAAGGGAGCGGTTTTTGGCAACTGTGATCAAAATGCTCTGTCATCTGCAAAGCAGGATACCAATGCTACTTTCAGTGCTAGTGCTGTGCAGCACCAGGCCTGTAGCATATTGCTCATTTATTTTTCTACAGATGTCTGTCTATTGCTTTCCTGCTGTATGCCAAACACAATCCTAAGCTCTAGAGATGCAGCACAGAACAAAACGCTGCAATCTTGCACGCATGGAACTTACAGTCTAGCAAGAAGATGGACATTATAAGAAAAGACTCACGCAAAAAAATGCAGAATGACAAATTATGAAAACTTCTGTCAAGGAAGAAGACAGAACCAGTACAACATTTAAGAGTATAGCTTTGCACATTGAGCTTAAATCCTGGCCCTCCCACTTACAAATGGTGTGACTTTGGGATCTCTGTGCCTTGGAAATCATTCTGAAAATGAAAACCATGAATTAATTACTTCATAGGGTGATTGAGACAGTAAAACGAGATAACATCTATAAGTAAAAGAATTAAACTGTAGAACAGAGCAAGTACATAGTATTAGTTATTATTTTAATCACAAGAGTTTCATGGAAAGGCTCTTTCTTCACTTTGTTAATCAAAATATCCAGAGGGCAAATAATACACACACATCCACGATATACACATAACATTATCAGTCAATTACTTTTCTAACCGATGATTGGCATCATAAACAAAATAAAACGACTTGACCAACACCTAATCTGCCTCTTGAGAATGGTCAGGAAGCAACAGATAGAACTGGACATGGAACAACAGACTGGTTCCAAATAGGAAAAGGAGTATGTCAAGGCTGTATATTGTCACCCTGCTTATTTAACTTATATGCAGAGTACATCATGAGAAACGCTGGACTGGAAGAAACCCAAGTGGGAATCAAGATTGCCAGGAGAAATATCCATAACCTCAGATATGCAGATGACACCACCCTTATGGCAGAAAGTGAAGAGGAGCTAATGAGCCTCTTGATGAAAGTGAAAGAGGAGAGTGAAAAAGTTGGCTTAAAGCTCAACACTCAGAAAACGAAGATCATGGCATCCGGTCCCATCACTTCATGGGAAATAGATGGGGAAACAGGGGAAACAGTATCAGACTTTATTTTGGGGGCTCCAAAATCACTGCAGATGGTAACTGCAGCCATGAAATTAGAAGACACTTGCTCCTTGGAAGAAAAGTTATGACCAACCTAAATAGTATATTCAAAAGCAGAGACATTACTTTGCCGACTAAGGTCCGTCTAGTCAAGGGTATGGTTTTTCCAGTGGTCATGTATGGATGTGAGAGTTGGACTGTGAAGAACGCAGAGCACTGATGAATTGATGCTTTTGAGCTGTGATGTTGGAGAAGACTCTCGAGAGTCCCTTGGACTGCAAGGAGATCCAACCAGTCCCTTCTGAAGGAGATCAGCCCTGGGATTTCTTTGGAAGGAATGATGCTAAAGCTGAAACTCCAGTACTTTGGCCACCTCATGAGAAGAGTTGACTCACTGGAGAAGACTCTGATGCTGGGAGGGATTGGGGGCAGGAAGAGAAAGGGACGACCAAGGATGAGATGGCTGGATGGCATCACTGACTCGATGGATGTGAGCCTGAGTGAACTCCAGGAGATGGTGATGGACAGGGAGGCCTGGCGTGATGTGATTCATGGGGTCGCAAAGAGTTGGGCACGACTGAGCGACTGAACTGAACCGAACTGACCAACATTTCACTTCCTAACTAAATGTGGTATATAAATGGATGCAAGTTTTTAGGGAAGAAAATGACCTAGCTATGTCAGAGGCTTTATTTGACTATCTTCAGGCAGGTTGGTGTCCTGGCAGCAAGTATCCATCCCACTCTAAAAGACCTCCTGGTAGGGGACATTTTAATCTGCATTAGCAGATTAAAAAAAAAAAAAGGCATCAGAAACTCCATACTCAGATGAAGGGTAATGTTTAATCCAAAGGGATTTATAGCTTGAGTGACATGGTTACTATTGACAACTCTTCGATTAGATCTTTGACATTTTCTCCACAGCTTTTTTCTTCATTTAAATATGATCAGGAAAAAGTAAGACCCTGAGATAGTTAAGGGAAAAGGAAGATAAAAAGGAGAAAGAGAACAAAAGGGAGAGAGAACATAATAAAGGAAATATTTAAAAGTCAAAATGAATGCATTTGGATTTGTTGTCTTTTTCAAGCTCTTGGTGTAACTGCCAAAAAATATTTAGAGTTACTTTTAGGAATGCTTAAATTGAAAGCTTGCTCGGACAGAAAAGAATCTGCCTGCAATGCTGGAGACACATATTTGATTCCTGGGTCAGAAAGAACTGCTGGAGAAGGGAATGGTTAACTGCTCCAGTATTCTTGCCTGGAGAATTCCATGGGCAGAGGAGCCTGGTGGGCTATAGTCCATGGGGTTGCAGAGTCAGATAGGACTAAATGACTAACATTTTCACTTTTCATAGGAATGCTTAAAATGAAAAGCTAGGATCAACTTACAGGAGAATGAATAAAATTCAGTACATTTTAAAGTGTTTCAGACAGTTTAAGTGCCAGTTTAAAAAATAAAGCTTGGCTTCTTTTACTTTGCAATATCATGAAAATTATGAGTTTTAAGAAATATTAAATGTTTTCTTTTCTAATTCCATTAGATTCCTCTTCAGGGGCCTCTGCAAATAGCTTAGTGTGCTCACAGAGGATATCATGCCTCTAATTCTATTAAGTATAAATAGATTTTTTTTTTTTAACCTGTGAAGCAATGGAGAGTCAAAACTAACAAGTTGGCTCATCTTGCTCTGGAACAAAAGGTATTGGAGCTGCTCTTTTCTCTTCTTTCTGTTCCCATAGTACCTGTTCTCCGGTTCCCTCTCCAGTGGCCTCAACAGATACAGCACAATGGACAGGCAATTAACCCAGCCACTGTCACAGAATCTAGACAATAAGAGCACTACAGTCACTAAAAGACTGCACACAAACTAGTGAGATGGTTAATCCTCTCCCAGGCGGACTAGATACACAGCAAATTAAAATATCAAAATGCATTGGTCAGTTCTGCATGTATTCCATACCTTTGAATTCTGTGAGGACATAACTGTAGATAGATAAAATAGAGACAGGTGGAAGCAGAAAGGGATATATCTCTCACACAAATTCTTTAAGAAAATAGTGACCATTAACACTCTCTGGATAGAGATATAATACTGAGCAGACTGCTGCTGCTGCTGCTAAGTCCCTTCAGTCGTGTCTGACTCTGTGTGACCCCATAGACTGCCTCCCTACCAGGCTCCCCCATCCCTGGGATTCTCCAGGCAAGAACACTGGAGTGGGTTGGGTTGCCATGTCCTTCTCCAATGCATGAAAGTGAAAAGTGAAAGTGAAGTCGCTCAGTCGTGTCTGACTCTTAGAGACCCCATGGACTGCAGCCCACCAGGCTCCTCCATCCATGGGATTTTCCAGGCAAGAGTACTGGAGTGGGTTGCCATTGCCTTCTCTGGAGCAGACTACATCATGTATTATATGATGTATTATATAACCTAATGAAGGGTCAGCAGACTGTTTTTATAAGGCTCATGTGACTTAAGGGTGTTTTTTCAATTTTATACCTATTAACATAAACAACTGATTGGTGGTTTGGTGAGAATAATTATTCCATTTTGCTTATTGGTTTACAAAGCCTAAAATACTTCCTACCTGCTCCTTTACAGAACTTTGCCAAATACTGGCTTACACTATTTACTGCCCATGACACCTGGTGCCTCTCCTTTGTAGTAGTCATTGTACATACATATACTCTGTCTTCTTTAACATCTGTCTATCCCTCTAGACAAGTTCCTCGAGGGTAAGGACAAGGATAAGCTGTGTTTGTAACACAGGTGTGTCCTAGCACCAAATACAGCACCTCACACATAGAAATCACTCAATAAGGACTTAATTAAAAACTTAGAAGTGAATAAACAGATGAATGTGCAGGACTTACTCTGGCCTCGGTGGTTATATATCCTAGTAGCTGCAGAAACTGGACAGGAGAGGAAATCTCCCTAAAATTACAGAACTCCACAATGGATAAAAGGGGGTTCAGTTCAGTGATCCTTATTCCTATTCAGTGCATGTTCACCACAATCTTCCTTTAAGCAAAGGAAAAAGACCCAATTTTGTCTGATCTGGTTTATACGTGCGTCTATGAAAAACAGATAAGCCAAACAGAGCACTTACCCGCCAGGATTGGGGGGCAGTCATGTAAACACTGCCAGCTATCCATTTTCTCCTCCACCATTCCATCCTCTGCCTGATTACCCCATTCAGGGCTTCAGAGTTTAGTGGTTCTCTCTACAAAGGTCATGGAGGAGGACATGGCAACCCACTCCAGCATTCTTGCCTGGAGAATCCTCATGGACAGAGGAGCCTGGCGGGCTACCGTACATGGGGTCGCAAGGAGTCAGACATGACTGAGCACACATGCACACACGTGTACCAAGGTCAGGAACTGAGTTATATGGCAACTCATGGTACCCATAAGTAGAGAGAGATGACTCTAGGGGAAGTACCTAATTCAGGCATATATGCATCCATACTTACATATGGAAGCATGCTTAGAAACACACAGTTCACACTGTTCTGCTTATTTTATTATAAAGAGAGCAAAGGCCAGATCATACTCCTTTAACCTTGCTCAGTCATGTCATTGAAACTGCATCTCCATCTTATCTTTCTGATTTTCATAACTACAATCACAACAAGGATAATGATCACAGTGATGTATCAGGAATTGATTTACCTATACTGTACAATTTCACCTTAAACATGACCTCAAAGTAATGGAGATAAAACTCAAGAAGATAGTAAGTGTTAGGGCCGAATCTAGATCTTTCTAACTGCAAGTCTAGTCATCGTAACCATTGCCTTATAGAACTATCCATTTGGGCTGCTGCTTGTCCCAGTCTTTATGTCCTCATTTCCATTTTTATGATTTTACACATATTTTACCTTTTTAAAATGAAGCTTGCAGTATGATCTGTCTTAATCTCATTTTACCCAAGACTATCCAAGACTGACCTTAAATCGATGACACAGAATTGATATGCATGGACTCTAAAAACATTCGTGATAACATTTAACCAGCTTTCAGTGATATATATATATATATATAATTTATTTATTCCATACCTTTTTCTACAAATGATTTGAAGAAAATTAGAACAAAAGACATACAAAACCATCTTATAAAAATACCAAAACTAATCTCAGTAGAACAACAACAGAAAATATGAAGACCAAAAATAATCATGAAAGAAATTAGGTAGATGCTTGATTTCTACTTAGAAGAAACAACAACAAAAACCTAATAGATTTAGTTACATAAAAACTGAAGTATGAATATCATAAGACAGGACAGATGACATAAAAGAAAAATAGCAGCTAATGTAACAGAGTAGAGTTTGCGGGGAGTGGAGGGTGGTCTGAGGTGCTTGACAAATCAAAAAGGAAAACACAAAGTTAAAAAACAATGGGCAGGAATTCCATTTCTTGCAATGAGTTTAGTGGATAGTACTATTTTTATACCATTAACAACTATAAATATTTAAAATATTTGAAACAATGATTTACAGGTATCAAAGAATGAGAAGCTTGGGAGATTATGCCTCAGAAAAGAAAAACAAATAAGGTAATTCCTAAAACTATAGTCCCTTCAACTTTCTGCCTGAAGGCACTTCTTAGACAAAGGTATAGGATAAGAAAAATCAAGCAAAGCATAATGCCCTTGCTGTAAGTTCAGTTCAGTTCAGTTCAGTTACTCGACTCTTTGCAACCCCATGAATTGCAGCATGCCAGGCCTCCCTGTCCATCACCAACTCTCAGAGTTCACTCAGACTCATGTCCATCAAGTCAGTGATGCCATCCAGCCATCTCATCCTCTATCGTCCCCTTCTCCTCCTGTCCCCAATCCCGACTAGCATCAGAGTCTTTTCCAGTGAGTCAACTCTTCACATGAGGTGGCCAAAGTACTGGAGTTTCAACTTTACCATCAGTCCTTCCAAAGAAATCCCAGGGCTGATCTCCTTCAGAATGGACTGGTTGGATCTCCTTGCAGTCCAAGGGACTCTCAAGAGTCTTCTCCAACACCACAGTTCAAAAGCATCAATTCTTGGGCACTCAGCCTTCTTCACAGTCCAACTCTCACATCCATACATGACCACAGGAAAAACTATAGCCTTGACTAGATGGACCTTAGTTGGCAAAGTAATGTCTCTGCTTTTGAATATGCTATCTAGGTTGGTTATAACTTTCCTTCCAAGGGTAAGCGTCTTTTAATTTCATGGTTGCAGTCATCATCTGCAGTGATTTTGGAGCCCCCTGAAAATAAAGTCTGACACTGTTTCCACTGTTTGCTGTAAGTTAAGGGACAAAGAACAGAGTCTGTGGAAGTAGAAGTGACTAGAACTTGAGGACAAAGTGACCCAAAAGGCAAAACTGCACAAAGCAAGATTTGAAAGTCTGCATAGGGGACCCCATGAATCTTTGAACCCCATGAATCTTTGGAGTAATACTCCAAACAGTCAGCCAAAGAAGAACTAATGGGGAAGTATAACCTGATGCACTTATTGGAGCTAAACAGGATTAGCAAATATTCAAATTCAGTCTAGTAAAAGTTGAGAGATCTTGTCAAATACCTAGAGCCTTAATTAGAGACCCCAGAAAGAACCAACTTTAGAAATAAACAATAAATTATAATTATAATAAATTATCCCTTAGATAATCCTATATTGGATTCATTCAAACTGAACTGAAAAATATGCCTCAACAGGTCATAAAAAGACAGAATACTGAAATACTCCCCCAAAGAATCTGATCTTATTTAGAAAAGAATGTGGAAAAGTTCAAGTTTTAGGATATCATTAAAAATAAAGAGAGAGAGAGACTTTGATGGCAATTAGAAGGAGGCTGATACCTCCTTCAGAGCAACAAGCTAAACCCCAGGTCAACAAGTTTACCAGAGAGAACCTAGACAAGAGATAGTGAAGAAGAGACCTCCTGCGGTCACAATATACTCCAAAGACTAGTCTTGAAATATTTCCCAGTAAGGAGGTCTGACCTGGAGAAGGAAATAACAAGTCAACAAGGATTCTTGCCTGAAACATCCCATGGACAGAGGAGGTTGGTGGGCAAAAGTCCACAGATTCATAAAGAATAAGACATGACTGAGTGACTAAGCATGCAAGGGAGTATGAATTTAAATGAATCATATAGTGGAGCAAGTTATGTTCACAGCAGTATCCAAACAAAATCCAATCCATGCTGTTATCCATAGCATTATCCACTCAACTAGAAATTAGTGGAACCTGACAGCTACATGTGTTACCAACAGAGGCAGTTCAGTGCAGTAGCTCAGTTTTGTCCAACTCTGCGGCCCCATGGGCCACAGCATGCCAGGCTTTCATGTCCATCACACCTGTGGCTGATTCATGTCAATGTATGGCAAAACAAATACAGTATTGTGGGGTGGGAGGTGGGAGGGGGCTTCGGTATTGGGAGATTGTGTTCACCTATGGCTGATTCGTGTCAATGTATGGCAAAACAAATACAGTATTGTAATTTAAAAAATAAATAAATTTAATTAAAAAATAAAAAAATAAAAATTACATATCAAAAAAAACCAAAACAACCTTCCAGAGCTTGCTGAAACCCATGTCCTTCGAGTCAGTGAAGTCATCCAACAAATCATCCTCTGTCTTTCTCTTCTCCTCCTGCCATCAAGGTTTCCCAGCATGGAGGTCTTTCCCAAGCAGTCAGTTCTTCACAACAGGTGGCCAAAGTATTGGAGTTTCAGCGTCAGCATCAGTCCTACCAATGAATACTCTGGATTGATTTCCTTTAGGATTCACTGGTTTGATCTCCTTGTAGTCTAAGGGACTCTCAAGAGTTTTCTCCAACATCACAGTTTAAAAGCATCAAGTCATCAGCACTTAGCTTTCTTTATAGTCCAACTCTCACATCCATACATGACTACAAGAAAAATATAGTCATAGCTTTTCTTCCAAGGAGCAAGCATCTTTTAATTTCATGGCTGCAATCATGAACTGCAGTGATTTTGGAGCCCCCAAAATAAAGTCTCTCATTATTTCCATTGTTTCCCCATCTATTTGTAATGAAGTGATGGGACCAGATGCCATGATCTTCATTTTTTGCGTATTGAGTTTTAAGCCAATAAAACTCAATTTTTCAGTTTCCTTTTTCACTTTCATCAAGAGGCTCTTTAGTTCTTCTTTGCTTTCTGCCATAAGGGTGGTGTCATCTGCATATCTGAGGTTATTGATATTTCTCCCGGCAATCCTAATTTCAGCTCTGCTTCATCCATCCTGGCATTTCACATGATGTACTCTACATATAAGTAAATAAGGTGGGTGACTATATACAGTCTTGACATACTCCCACCTTGTTTGGAACCACTCTGTTGTTCCATGTCTGGTTCTAACTGTTGCTTCTTGACCCGCATACAGATTTCTCAGGAGGCAGGTCAGGTGGTCTGGTATTCTCATCTCTTCCAAAATTTTCCAGAGTATGTTGTGATCCACACAAAGGCTTTGGCATAGTCAATAAAGCAGAAGTAGATTTATTTCTGGAACTCTCTTGCTTTTTCAATGATCCAGCAGATGTTGGCAATTTGATCTCTGGTTCTTGTGTCTTCTAAATGCAGCTTGAACTTCTGGAAGTTTACGGTTCGTGTACTGTTGAAGTATGGCTTAGAGAATTTTGAGCATTACTTTACTAGCATGTGAGATGAGTGCAATTGTGCAGGAGTTTGAGCATTCTTTGGCATTGCCTTTATTTGGGATTAGAATGAAAACTGACCTTTTCCAGTCCGGTGGCCACTGCTGAGTTTTCCAAATTTGCTGTAATACTGAGTGCAGCACTTTCACAGCATCATCTTTTAGGATTTGAAATAGTTCAACTGAAATTATGCATTGCTTCCACTAGCTCTGTTAGTAGTAATGCTTCCTAAGGCCCACTTGACTTAGCATTCCAGGATGTCTGGCTCTAGGTCAGTGATCACACCATTGTGGTTATCTGGGTCATGAAGATCTTTTTGTATAGTCCTTCTGTGTATTCTTGCCACCTCTTTGTAATATCTTCTGCTTCTGTTAGGTCCATACTATTTCTGTCCTTTATTGTGTCCATCTTTTCATGAAATGTTCCCTTGGTAGCTCTAATTTTCTTGAAGAGATCTTTAGTCTTTCCCCTCTGTTTCTTTGCACTGATCGCTGAGGAAGGTATTCTTATCTCTCCTTGCTATTCTTTGGAATTCTGCATTCAAATGGTTATATCTTTCCTTTTTCCTTTGCCTTTCACTCCTCTTCTTTTCTTAACTATTTGTAAGGCCTCCTCAGACAATCATTTTGCCTTTCTGCATTTCTTTTTTAGGGATGTTCTTGATCACTGCTTCCTGTACAATGTCATGAACCTTCATCCATAGTTCTTCCGGTACTCTCTCTATCAGATCTAATCCTTTGAATCTATTTGTCATTTCCACCATATAATTGTAAGGGGTTGATTTAGGTCATATCTGAATGGTCTAGTGGTTTTCTCTACTTTCTTCAATTTAAGTCTGAATTTGGCAATAAGGAGTTCATGGTCTGAGCCACAGTCAGCTCCTGGTCTTGTTTTTGTTGACTGTATAGAGCTTCTCTTGGCAAACCTCTGTTAGCCTTTTTCCTGCTTCATTCCATATTCCAAGGCCAAATTTGCCTGTTTTTTCAGGTGTCTCTTAACTTCTGACTTTTGTATTCCAGTCCCTTGTGATGACAAGGGCATCTTTTTGGTGTTAATTGTAGAAGTTCTTGTAGGTATTCACAGAACCATTCAACTTCAGCTTCTTCATCATTACTAGTTGGGGCATAGACTTAAGATTACTATGATATTGAATGGTTTGCCTTGAAAATAAACAGCATTCTGTTGCTTTTGATATTGTATTCAAGTACTGCATTTTAGACTCTTCTGTTCATTATGAGGGCCACTCCATTTCTTCTAAGGGATTCTTGCCCACAGTAGTAGATATAAACATCATCTCAATTAAATTTGCCTATTCCAGTTCATTTTAGTTCACTGATTCCTAAAATGTTAATGTTTACTCTTGCCATCTCCTCTTTCAGCACTTCTAATTTACGTTAACTCATGGACCTAACCTTCCAGGTCCCTATGTCATATTGCTCCATATCACTGGACTTCAGTTTCATCACCAGTCACATCCACAGCTGGGCATTATTTTGCTTTGGCTCCATCTCTTCATTCTTTCTGGATTTATTTCTCCAGTCTTCTCCAGTAGTATACTGGGCACTTACTGACCTGGGGAGTTCATCTTTCAGTGTCCTATCTTTTTGCCTTTTCATAGTGTTCATGGGGTTCTCAAGGGAAGAATACTGAAGTGGTTTGCCATTCCCTTCTCGAGTGGACTATGTTTTGTCAGAACTCTCCACCATGACCCGTCCATCTTAGGTGGCCCTATACAGCATGGCTATAGTTTCATTGATCTAAACAAGGCTGTAGTCAATGTGATCAGTTTGATTAGTTTTCTGCAGTTGTGACTTTCATTCTGTCTGCCCTCTGATGGAGAAGGATAAGAGCTTGATGGAAGCTTACTTTTGGGAGAGACTGACTGTGGAGGAAACTGATTCTTGTTCTGATGGGGGCGGGGGGCATGCTCAGTAAAACTTTAATCCAGTTTTCTGCTGATGGGCAGGGCTGTGTTCCCTCCCTGTTGTTAGACCTGAGATCAAACCATGGTGGAGGTAATGAAGAAAACAGGATCTCCTTCAAACGGTCCTGTACATGCACTGCCTCACTCAGTGCACCCAACCCTGCAGCAGGCCACTGCTGACCCACGCCTCCACCAGAGACTCCTGGACACTCACAGAGAAGTATGGGTCAGAGGCAGGCAGCTTACAAAAGGGATCAGACAAAGGGAGAGTCAAAAGAGCCCTGATAAAGTGACTATCTGCAGGGTGACTATGAGCATGTTCAACACTATATAGTTATGAAGAGCAAATCAGTTACTTTCTACTTCAGAGAAAGCTGGCTTCTATGAAATTGCACTAAAAAGTAACAAACTAGCAAATAGCAAAAATTTGCTTGGAGGTAGGATCAATATTGAGGGTTGCTACAATACATTGTCTAATATGCCAGCTTTTTCACACTCAAAACCTCTGAGATACTCAAGAAAACAGGAAAGTGTGACTCATGCAGAGAAAAAAAAAATTGAAGAGCAAGTAACAAAACTGCCTATGAGAAGACTCAGATATTGAATGTAACAAAGACTCTGAAGTAGCTAGACTAATTGTGATTAAAAAAAAAAAAAAAAAACTAAAGGAAGATATACTGCAAGAGGTAAAGGAAATGACTATGATGATAACGAAAGGTTGTTCCTGAACCATGAAAGACACCGGGATTCTTGGCCTCCCGGAGGAGAAGAAATTCAATCCAGGGCCAGAGATGAGGCTTGATCCCTCAGAGCTTTTGTGTAATAAATTTTTATTAAAGTATACAAGAGATACAGAAAGCTTCTGACACAGACATCAGAAGAGGGAAGAAAGAGTACTCCCCTACTAGTCTTTAGCTGGATCTTATATAGCTACTAGCAGTCTGCTAATTAAAGAAAGGAAACGTCTCAAAACTCAGAATGGCACCAGGCCCCTCACCCACAAGATGCATTCTGAGATAACCTTGGCACCAGGTGAGTCTTCCTGGGCCATAATATGATTGACATGAATCTTGAAGAAAGGCAGATTTCCATACAAATATATAGTTTCACTAATATAGATTAGGAGAACAGTGTATGAGTATAACATACTGGTTTGTCAAGTTGGTTCTGAGCCTTTAGGTGGAACCCACTTGAAGAGTCTAGGGTAAATACATAGCACATTAATATAGCTTAAGACAAACATTTCCATAAGAAAAATGCATTGGGTAGCTCCAGGTTTAAGAAAAGTTAAGTTCAGGTGGAACCAGGTGTCATAATGGCAACACAGAATTTTAAGAGAAACCTCTTTTAAATTTGCATAGAGAAGGGGAAAAAAATATAACACTAGTTTGTTTCCTCCTGCCACTTAAGAGAGAGATAAAACATGTCTGACACTTGCAACCTATTTCCTCCTTTTGGAGACCCCTGGCCTTCCTGCCTGTCACCCTCTCAATAATGTCTTATCAAAGAAAGAATGTAAATAAAGAAAAATAAACTTAGTTTAAATGAGCCAAATAAAAATTGAGTGGAAAACTACAACTAAAATAAAGGATTTACTAAGTATTCCCCAAAATTGACTTGAGCTGACAGAAGAATCAACAAACTTGAAGACAGATCACAAGATTATTCAATATGAAGAAAACAGAAAAAATGAAGAAAAACAAAAATCTCAGAAATTAGAAACACTGTTAACGTACAATATATGCATAATTGGAACATGAGAAAGAGAAGGAAGAGAGAAAGGAACAGAAAAGTATTAAAAGAAATAATGTTCAAAATTTCCCAAATTAGATGAAAAACATTAATATATACACTCAAAAACCTCAACAAAATCTAAATAGGATAAACACAAAGAAGCTCATACCCAGATAGAACATAGTAAAAATATTCAAAATCTAGGACAGCAGCAAAGGAAAAATGACTTCATGTACAAGAGACTCTCAATGAGATTAATAGCTAACATCTCATCAGAAAAAAATGGATGTCAGAAGACAATGAGATGACATATTTAAAGACCTGAAATAATAAAGTTGCTAAAAAAAAATCCTGTTTCCAGAGAAAATATCTCCAAAGAAGATATAGGAATGTCTAATAGGCACATGAAAATATGTTCAACATCACTAGTTACTAGAGAAATGCAAATTAAAACCAAGAGTGAGATATCATCTCATCCCTGTTAGAATAGCCATCAACAAAAAGACAAGAGATAACAAATGCTGGCATGGATTTGGAGTAAAGAGAACCTTTGTGCATGGCTGACTGGATTATAAATTGATACAGCCACTATGGAAAATGGTGGTTCCTCAAAAAAAAAAAAAAATTAAACCTAGAACTACCATGTGATCCAGTAATTCTACTTTTAAGAATATACCCAAAGGAAATAAAAACACTCATTTGAAAAGATATCTTCATCTCTATGTCTAGTGCAGCATTGTTACAATAGTCAAGACATAGAAACAACTTAAATATCCACCAATGGATAAATAAATAAAAAGGTTGTAGCCTGCATTTAGAAATACACAAACACATACACATATACACAGCCATAAAAAAAAAAAGGAAATCCTACCATTTGCAATAACATGGATATACCTGGTGGCTCAGACGGTAAAGTGTCTGCTTGCAATGCGGGAGACCCGGGTTCGATCCCAGGTTGGGAAGACCCCCTGGAGACGGAAATGGCAACCCACTCCTGTACTCTTGCCTAAAAATTCCATGGATGGAGAAGTCTGGTGGGCTACAGTGCATGGGGTTGCAAAGAGTCAGACATGACTGAGTGACTTTGTTTCGTTTCATATACACCTGGAAGTATTATGCCAAGTGAAGTAAATTAGATAATGAAAGACAAATACTGTATGATCTCACTTACATGTGGAATCTAAGCCAAATAAAAAGATAAATTCATAGAAAAAGAGATAAGATTTGTGTTTACCAGAGGAGGGGGTAGGGGAGATCACGGAAAGGTAGTCAAAATGAACAAACTTTCAGTGATAAGACAAAGAAATACTAGGAATGTAATGTTTAACTAAATGCCTACAGTTAACACTACTGTATGATACATTTGAAAATTTTTAAGAGATTTGCCCTAAGAGTTCTCATCACCAGGATAATTTTCTTTGTATTATATCTGTATGAGATGATGGGTGTTATCTAAATCTAGTGTAGCCATCATCTCATAATACATGTAAATCAAGCCATAATGCTGTACATCTTAAAATTATCAGTGATGTCAATAATTTCTCAGTTGAACAGGAAAAAACACAAGAATTACTTAAGGAAAAACAATCTTTCAGCAATGACAAAAATAAAGACATTCCCAGATAACCAAACTGAGAAAATCTGTTGCTAGGTAGCTCATTACAAGAACTACTAAAGGAAGCTCTTCAGTTTAAAACAAGTGACCCCAAATGGGATTTGTACCTATATTAAAAAAAAATAAAAGTACTTACGCAATTATAACACAATATTGATGTATATTTCTTTTCCTTTTTTCTCTTGGCTCATTTAAAATGCAATTGTATAAAACAATGTGCATGCAGTTTTATTGCTGGGCCTGTAACATATTTAACTATGATATATTTAACAATAACTACACAAAGAAGGTGAGTGGAAGCAAAGCTATATTGGCAAAATGAATTCACATTAGATGGCAACTTATATTCACATGAATAAAGGAAGAGAACCAAAAATGGCTAATAAGATTACTACAACAAAATGTGTAAACCATGTCATTGTTCTACTTTTTTCTTTCAGCTACTTTAAAAGCTATAAAATTATGCAATGAATTATAATAAGCATGGTTGGGCTTTTAGTATATATTAAGTAATATGTATAGCAGTACTAGCATAGACAGAAGAGGAAATAGAGTGATATTTCATGGGAAATAGATGGGAAACAGTGGAAACAGTGTCAGACTTTATTTTGGGAGCTCCAAAATCACTGCAGATGGTGACTGCAGCCATGAAATTAAAAGACGCTTACTCCTTGGAAGAAAAGTTATGACCAACCTAGACAGCATATTCAAAAGCAGACATATTACTTTGCCGACTAACGTCAAAGGTATGGTTTTTCCAGTGGTCATGTATGGATGTGAGAGTTGGACTGTGAAGAAGGCTGAGCACTGAAGAATTGATGCTTTTGAACTGTGGTGTTGGAGAAGACTCTTGAGAGTCCCTTGGACTGCAAGGAGATCCAACCAGTCCATTCTGAAGGAGATCAGCCCTGGGATTTCTTTGGAAGGAATGATGCTAAAGCTGAAACTCCAGTACTTTGGCCACCTCATGCGAAGAGTTGACTCATTGGAAAAGACTGTGATGCTGGGAGGGGTTGGGGGTAGGAGGAGAAGCGGACGATAGAGGATGAGATGGCTGGATGGCATCACTGACTCGATGGACGTGAGTCTGAGTGAACTCCGGGAGATGGTGATGAACAGGGAGGCCTG
Source organism: Nanger dama (assembly GCA_917880005.1). Taxonomy (NCBI): domain Eukaryota; kingdom Metazoa; phylum Chordata; class Mammalia; order Artiodactyla; family Bovidae; genus Nanger; species Nanger dama. The sequence continues at coordinate 3,664,683 of CAKJTW010000085.1, read as the reverse complement.
GCGTGCTGCGATTTATGGGGTCGCAAAGAGTCGGACACGACTGAGCGACTGAACTGAACTGAACTGAAGGATATTTATATTTGTTTCACTGGAATTAAATGAATATAAATCTGACATGGACTTTTAAATTAAAATCTGCATGGTAAGCTTTAGGTCAACCACTAAAAGAATACCTCAAAACATTTAGTGAAAAAGCCATTAATCAAAATATCTACTTAATTTTTAAAAAGCATTAAGAAGAAATTCAGTTTATTTTTTTTAAGAACACAAGACAAAATGGGGAAAATGGTAGCCATAAATCCAACTATAAAAACATTAAATATGAATAGATTAAAAATCCAGTCATAAGACAAAGATTTTCAAGCTGGATGTTTTTAAGAAAGCAAGTACACACACACAAAAAAACAAGCCAAATGAGAATGGAACTGCATCTTTTAAGTACTAAGAAAAAAATATGTATAATTCTATGTACAGTGAAAACATCCTTCAAAAATGAAGGCAAATATTTTTCAGGACCACAATAGATGAGAGGAATTTACCAGCAACTTTCATTCTACTAAAGGGAGTTTTTATGTGGAAGAAAAACAATACCAGATGGAAAAACTGATTCTTAAAAAGAAAAGGAATAAAGATTGCCAGGGATGAAAAATATGTGGCCATACACAAAAGATATTTTCATTCATTTAAATATTTTTTAAACTGACAATTTGAAGCAAAAATAATAATAATATATTTCAGAGGTTATACTGTGCATAGAGGTAAAGTGTATGACAATCAGAAACAGAAGTTGGAAGTAAATAATTGAAATATATTCATTTGGAGATTTTGATTTAAACATGAACAGAATAATAGCATTTGAGGTAAAGATGCATATTGCAAACCATAATACAATCACTGAAAACAAAACCAAAAATGCATAGCTAATAAGTGACTAGTAGAGATAAAACGGGGTAGTAAAAATTATTCTATTCATTTAAAAGGCAGGAAAAGAAAAAGAGGAGCAAAGAATAGGTGGAACCCATAGAAAACAAATAGCAAGTTGGTAGATATAAATTCACAGAGAGAATTAGTGTTCATTCCAGCTTTACTCATAATAACCAAAAAAAGGAAAAAACCGTGAAACAGCCCAAATGTCCATCAAAATGGGACAGAATGGTGGTATATCCATGCAATTAATTATTCAGCAATAAAATGGGATAAACCACCAATATACTGCTAAAAATCATCCTGAGATAAAGAAGCTTGGTACTAAAGAATTATATACTGTGTGGTTCTACAGATACGAAGTACTTGGGTAGGGAAAGCTATTATAAAAGCAATCAGAACTGTGGTTGCTTCTGGGTGGAGTCAGTGCCTGAAAAGGGGCACAAGGGAACTTTCTGGATGATGGGAATGGTTTATAGCTTGATAGTGATGAGATTAAACAAGGAGATATTTTTCATAGGTTGTTGAAATGTACACTTAGGATCTGTGTATTTAACTATATGCAAATAATACTTCAAAAAAATGCTTTGCAAATAGGCTTTTAAAAAGTTTAACATGAGAAAACATGCAAAGGCCAATACAAAAATGGGAAATTTTTCAACCGTATTAGTAATCAAGATGGTCATTTTAAAACAAGTGGAATATTAATTTTTTACCCCCAAATCAGCAACAAATTTAGAAGGCAATATTCAATGCTGGGAAGAGGTGGCAAGACAAGCATTTTCATGTGATATTGTCAGAAACTAAATTGTTTTAGCCTTCAGGGAAAGTTAATTATTCTATTTCCAGGCATCTACACAAGAGAAATGAATCAAGAATGTAGACAAAGATTAATATAAAACAATATCTTCTGAAGCATTATTTATAAGCGAGTAGCATTAGAAACAACCTAAACACTTAAGTCTTAGAGAAACAAGTCAGAAAATAGAATTATATATTCATAATGATAAAATGATACAAGGGAAGAAAAAAGTAGCCATACTGAAAAGGAATTAATATTATTTTCTCTGAATGATAAAATTATGGTTTTATTTTTATTTTTTATTGTAGTTTTCCAGTTTTCTTAAAGATTTTTATTTCTCCAAGAAGGAAAAGAAACTCCTATTTTAAAAGACACTCAGAAAGACTAGTAAAGAGAAAGTCAGAGGCAACTCACAAAACAGAAAGCAAATATGCTTTTTAAAAAGGGCAAAGAAAACCTGATCAGTAAATTCTTTGCAGACAGGGAAGAAATGGCAAATAAGATATGCTATTCTATAAGCAAAGAGAGAAAGAAAATGTATTTCTCAGAGAAAATTAAATGTTCCCAAGACCTACCTGTATAATATTCTTCTTCTTCCTTTTTCTCAATCTCAGCCTTTTCTTTTCCTCTCACTTGCTTATTAATATCGTCCCTTTTTGTTACTTGTGGAATTTAAACCAAACAACCATTGCTTTTTGAATAATGTCTCTTTTCTAGCACGTTGGTAGAAAAGTACCAATTGGCAGACCACTTGGATATCTCAGAATATCCAATTAACAGACTATCTCCACTGAACTGTAAGTTGCTTTATAGCAGCGTGTATTTCCTTAGTCATTCCACCCTCTATGGAACTCAGTGGCAAAAACCTTTACTCTGTTTCAAGGAAGGCATCGCTAGGCTTTCTCTGGAAAGCAAGTATATCTAGCAGCAACACAGTACTTTAAGAATAGAAAAACAATAGTATAATAAAATAAAAGATGTAGTAAATCAGCAGTACTACCTTTGAGAATCAAGACTGAACTATTAATTTGTGAACTACCTAAGATAGTTTTCCCTGGAAGACCCAAAGGAGTACAAGAATGAGAGAAAATAGAGTCAAATGTTCTCTTGTCTGAATCACAACTCTGCAGATACTAAATGAACTGTACAAATTTCAAGCGTTTAAGCCTGGGATTTTTATTTCCACACTGAGGTAAAAATGACTGTCTCACAGGGCTGTAGTGAGGATTACATAAAATAATGCTAGCAGTTTCCAGCACCATGACTGGCCACATAGGTAGGTAACATTAATTTCCTAAGTAAAATGTTGATCTTTCCCTTTAGGAAATTAGGACCTAGCAGAATGTGTCAACATTTTGTAAGAAATAATCATCCAAGGCAGACAGCTGTACAACAACAAGTTCTCTGAGAATTGGAAAAAAAGAGTGATTAGTCTTAGTATGGAGTTGGGGGCGGATAGTAAACATCTATATGACTCCCTATGTTTTCACTCAGCCAGACAATGTTTTGGTCTGGGGATACAGTGGGGAACAGAGTCCTTCCACTTAGTTGAACTGATATTCTACTAGAAGGTGTCAAATAATAGACAGGTGTACAAATAAGAAAATTCCAAGTGATACAAAGGCATTGTAAAACAAAAGAGGGTAAGATGGTGGAGAGCCTGGAAGCTAGTCCAGTGAGGTGCTCAGAAAAACATTTCTGAGATGACACTTTAATTGAGATCTAAATGAAAAGGACAGTCACCTTGGAGCCACGTCAAAGGTTAAATGAGAGGCACTATCAAAAGTAAATTGGAAGAGAGGTCCCAAGATAGTGGAGAAATAAAATGGGGTGACCACTTTCTCCCCAGCAAATACATCAGAAGATCTGCATGTGGAGCAACTTCCACAAAACAACTTCTGAATGCTGGTGGAGAACCCCAGACACCTAGAAAGGCAAACCAATCTCTTTGAAATGAGGTAGGATAAAGGATAGGAGAAGGCAATGGCACCCCACTCCAGTACTCTAGCCTGGAAAATCCCATGGATGGAGGAGCCTGTTGGGCTGCAGTCCATAGGGTCGCTACGAGTCAAACACAACTGAGTGACTTCACTTTCACTTTTCACTTTCATGCATTGGAGAAGGAAATGGCAGCCCACTCCAGTGTTCTTGCCTGGAGAATCCCAGGGACGGGGGAGCCTGGTGGGCTGCCGCCTATGGGGTCGCACAGAGTCGGACACGACTGAAGCGACTGAGCAGCAGCAGCAGCAGTAGCAGCAGCAGCAGCAGCAGCAGGGCAAAGGATAAAGACAAAAAGGGAGATAAAGGATTTCAGGATGGAGACTGTCCTGGGGAGGGAGTTGAAAAGGAGGAAAAGTTTTCACACAGTAGGAAACCCTCCAATAGGTAGGGTAAGTGGGGAGCTTTGGAATCTCAGAGGGCATCATAACCGGGAAAAAAACAAAAAACAAAAAAAACCCCACCACAAAAGTGGCCATTACCAGCCGAGAAGTGGCTCACAGGCTCACGGCAGCCCACAGCAAGTGGGGGCTGGGTGCGGAGGGGGGCTGCGTCATCAGGGAAAGGACCAGGGTTGAACACCATGAGGACACTGAGGGGACTGTGTGACACGGCACAGGCTGCACGGGGAAGACTCAAACTGTGGGCATGGCAGAGAAACAAAAATAACAAGGACGTTTTCTGTGGGAAGGCTCTAATGGCGCACTGTGACACCTGGTGTGCTTCCGGAAGGATTGCGCCCTGCTGCTGCTGCTGCTGCTGCTGCTAAGTCGCTTCAGTCGTGTCCGACTCTGTGCGACCCCATAGACGGCAGCCCACCAGGCTCCCCCGTCCCTGGGATTCTCCAGGCAAGAACACTGGAGTGGGTTGCCATTTCCTCCTCCAATGCATGAAAGAGAAAAGTGAAAGTGAAGTCTCTCAGTCGTGTCCAACTCAAAGCGACCCCATGAACTGCAGCCCACCAGGCTCCTCCGTCCTCCTCCTGTGATTTTCCAGGCAAGAGTACTGGAGTGGGGTGCCATTGCCTTCTCTGGGACCGCACCCTAGCAAATCCCAAAAGAGGGCGAGCCAGATGCCATTTACAGCCCTCCCATAAAACAGAGACTCCCAGCTTCCCTGGTGGCTCAGAGGTTAAAGCGTCTGCCTCCAATGTGGGAGACCCGGGGTTCGATCCCTGGGTCGGGAAGATCCCCTGGAGAAGGAAATGGCAATCCACTCCAGTATTCTTGCCTGGAGAATCCCATGGACGGAGAAGCCTAGTAGGTTACAGTCCATGGGGTCTCAAAGAGTCGGACACGACTGAGCGAGTTCACCTTCACCTTCATAAAGCAGAGAGGCAAGTGCGCAGGAGGCAAGGGGCCACTGCAATCTTGGCCCCAGAGACTGCCTCTCCCACCAAGCTGTGAGCCGGCCTTCAGTCACTAACCACGTCTTCCTGTGATCCTGCACAGGTCATATCTGCCAAGACCATCACAGACTGAGACTAGCTGCCCTGAGGGAGACGCATGGCCCACCTGGAACTGTGCCCTGTGGCACACCCAGGAGCCCGAGCAGCTTGGACCTGGGAGGTGCACACTGCCTTGGGCGTGGCAACCCCCGTGTGGTCCATCCACTGCAATGGTAACTGTAATCAAAAATCTCCAACAAACAAAAGCCCAGGACAAGCTGGCTTTACAGGTGAATTCTACCCAAAATTTAGAGAAGAGCTAACATCGATCCTACTCAGACTCTTCCAGAAAATTGCAAAAGGAAAACTCCCAAACTCATTCTAGAGTCCACCATCACCCGGATACCAAAACCAGACAAAGATGCCACAAAAAAGAAACCTGCAAAAAAAAAAGAAATAAGAAAAAAAAAAAGAAACCTGCAGCCAATATCACTGATGAACATAGATGCAAAAATCCTCAACAAAATTCTAGCAAACACAATCCAACAACATGTTAAAAAGATCATACATCATGACCAAGTGGGCTTTATTCCACAGATGCAAGGATTCTTCATTATTTGCAAATCAAACAATGTGATATACCATATTAATAAATTGAAAGATAAAAACCATATGGTTATTTCAATAGATGCAGAGAAATTCTTTGACAAATTTCAATACCTGTTTATGATTTTAAAAACACTCTCTAGCAAGTAGGCAAAGAAGGAACATATCTCAACATAATAAAAGCCTTATATCACAAACCCACAGCAAGCATAATCCGCAATGGCTAAAAACTGAAAGAATTTCCTCTAAAATCAGGAACAAAACAAGCGTGCCCATTTTCACCACTACTATTCAACATAGTTTTGGAAGTCCTAATCACAGTGATCAGAGAAGAAAAAGAAATAAAGGAATCCAGATTGGAGGAGAAGACATAAAACTCTCATGTTTGCGGATGATAGGATCCTCTACATAGAAAACCCTAAAGATGCACCAGAAAATTACTAGAGCTAATCAATGAATAGAGTAAACTAACAGGGTATAAAGTTAATACACATAAATCCCTTGCATTCCTATACACTAACAATGAAAACTCAGAAAGACTAATGAAACAATCCCACTGACCATTGCAATGGAAAGAATGAAATACTTAGCAATAAATTAACATAAAGAAACAAAGGCCTGTATATAGAAAACTAAAACACTGATGAAAGAAATTGAAGATGACACAAAGAGATGGAAAAATAAACCACATTCTTGGATTGGAAAAATCAATATAATGAAAATAAGTATACTACTGAAAGCAATCTATAGACTCAATGCAATCCCTATCAAACTACCAACAGTAATTTTCACAGAACTAGAACAAATAATTATAATGTTCATTGCAATTTTATTTACAATAGCTAGGACATAGACGCAACCTAGATGTGGATAAGGTTGTTAGATAAGATGTGGATAGGGATGTTAAGATAAGGAAGTTGTGGTACATATACACAACGGAATATTCAGTTCAATCACTCAGTCATGTCTGACTCTTTGTGACTCCATGAATCGCAGCATGCCAGGCCTCCCTGTCCATCACCAACTTCCGGAGTTCAATCAGACTCACATCCATCAAGTCGGTGATGCCATCCAGCCATCTCATCCTCTCTTGTCCCCTTCTCCTCCTGCCCTCAATCCCTCCCAGCATCAGAGTCTTTTCCAATGAGTCAACTCTTTGCATGAGGTGGCCAAAGTACTGGAGTTTCAGCTTTACCATCAGTCCTTCCAAAGAAATCCCAGGGTTGATCTCCTTCAGAATGGACTGGTTGGATCTCCTTGCAGTCCAAGGGACTCTCAAGAGTCTTCTCCAACACCACAGTTCAAAAGCATCAGTTCTTCAGTGCTCTGAGTTCTTCATAGTCCAACTCTCACATCCATACATGACCACAGGAAAAACCATAGCCTTGACTAGATGGACCTTTGTCGGCAAAGTAATGTCTCTGCTTTTGAATATACTATCTAGGTTGGTCATAACTTTTCTTCCAAGGAGTAAACGTCGTTTAATTTCATGGCTCCAGTCACCATCTGCAGTGATTTTGGAGCCCAGAAAAATAAAGTCTGACACTGTTTCCACTGTTTCACCATCTATTTCCCATGAAGTGATGGGACCAGATGCCATGATCTTCGTTTTCTGAATGTTGAGCTTTAAGCCAACTTTTTCACTCTCCTCTTTCACTTTCATCAAGAGGATTTTTAGTTCCTCTTCACTTTGTGCCATAAGGATGGTGTCATCTGCATATCTGAGGTTATTGAGATTTCTCCCAGCAATTTTGATTCCAGCTTGTGTTTCATCCAATCCAGCATTTCTCATGATGTACTCTGCATATAAGTTAAATAAGCAGGGTGACAATATACAGCCTTGATGTACTCCTTTTCCTATTTGGAACCAGTCTGTTGTTCCATGTCCAGTTCTAGCTGTTGCCTCCTGACCTGCATACAGATTTCTCAAAAGGCAGGTCAGGTGGTCTGGTATTCCCATCTCTTTCATAATTTTCCACAGTTTATTGTGATCCACACAAAGGCTTTGGCATATTACTCAGCCATAAAAAGGAACACATCTGAGTCATTTCTAATGAGGTGATGAGCCTAGAGCCTATTATACAGAGTGAAGTAAGTCAGAAAGAGAAACACAAACACTGTATAATAATGCATATATTTGGTATTTAGAATGATGATACCAGTGATCCTACATGCAGGGCAGCAAAGCAGACAGAGATCTGAAGAACAGATGTTTGGACTGAATGGGAGAAGGCAAGGATGGGATGATTTGAGAAAATAGCATTGAAACATATACATTTCCACATGTGAAACACATGACGAGTGTGAGCTTGATTCATGAAGCCGAGCACCCAGGGCCAATGCTCTGGGACAACCTAGAGGCATAGAGTGGGGAGGGAGGTAGGCAGGGGATTCAGGATGGAGGGCACACAAGTATACCTACGACAGATGCATGCTAATGGATGGCAAAAACCATCACAATATTGTAAAGTAATTATCTTCCAATTAAAATTAATTAATTTTAAAATGAACAAAAACAAGTAAATACCCTGACTGGAGCAGAAAACTCAAGAGAGTGAAATGGCTCACTAAGTTTAAAAATGTTTCCCTGGTCACTAAAACTTGAGGTAAGTATAAAAACGGCACCCATGGTTGCCAGGGGCCAGTGTGAGGAATCCCGCCCATGACAAGGTCATGTGGAAGGAAGCCTGGCATACGCAAGGAATGATCAAGCTTCAGGGATTCCCCATGGCATTTCCTGAGCATCCACCCACCAACAGCCCCCCCTCCCCCAAAAATAAGAATCTGCCGGCCTCTGTACTCTGCTTTTCCACTCTTCTGATATATTCTGGGAAAAAGTCAAATCAGGGCTTTAGTCTTCTGCATTTGAAAGGGATGTTTCATTTAAACCCCCTCTGATAGCTCTCTAGCTTGCCTAAAAGGTTCCCAGACTTCTTACAGCTTGTGAATTGCTTACAGCCCCCCAACTGAGAGAGGCACAAAGCTTAAAAGCATCTTAAAGATACAGAGCTTTTTCTAAAGAGTTAAAAATCATATTGGTGACAGGTTTTCACTGTTGACTCAAGGATTGCTGCCTGACCTCCATACTCTTTATCTGTTAGGCACCTGGGAGGATGTTACTCAATGTAATCAGGAAGTAGAAAAGATATATAGTAGTTTTGACATTAGCAACACTAGACTTTTGAGTTAATTGCTTCACTTTTGTTGTAAATCACTGTACTCCCTTTATTAGTTATAAGTTGCTGTATCTTTGCTATGTAAGAATGTAACTTTATTTTGTGCTTTTCTGAGAGTGGCACCAGACTTTGGGAAGATCAACACAAATAAGTCTTCTGGTTGACAAACCCTTATCAGAAAAAGGTTGTAAAATGTTAATTGGCCCTTTTGGCTGGAAGAAGATGTAAATTACCTAAGACTTCTGTATACAACTAGGTATGCAGAGAGAAAAGCCTGGTTTTGATAAGAGTCTGGGCTGCTAATGCTGCATAATTTTGTATTACCCATTGATCTCTATGTACAATCAAAAGGTATAAAAGGCCTTCTGAACAATAGAGGCCAGAGCTAGTCGCTGGACTAGTTTCCCCCATGTGTCTCTCCCTCTCCTTCCCTCTCTTCTTCACTCTAATTTCAGGCTGAATTCCCATCTGGACCGGGGTGGCTCGCCAAGTCTACTTACTTGTCCCGGCTTTTAAGACCCGCACGAAAGGGAGCCTAAGGTGGGGCACCCTTAGAGATTCAAGCAGGCACTGGTGGCCCCACATAGATGGTGCAAATCTCTTGTCCAGAGATTTTATTGGCCTTCCCGTAAGCGAAGTTATTCAGCCTTCTTTCTCCACTTAATTTTCCCAGTCCACTATTTCTTCCTAATCCAATCTTATATTTCTATGTTAATAAATAAACAAATCTTTCCTTGCCAACACCATCCATGCTTCGAATTCCCTGGACCCACCGGGGCTGGACCCCAGCACATGATGAACAGAAACAGGAGAGCAGATAAGAAATTATGTATTATAATAGGTTAGCTGAACAACCACTTCCATCTCTCCTGACCTTGTTATTAGCTTCACAGGCTACAAAATAGTGGTGCTGAGAGAAAGAACTTCAGGGAGAGAACAGCCAGTGAGTCTTCCACACCCCTTTCTGCCTCATCACGGGATGTGATCCTTGTCTGAGATACCCACTAGTCTTTAGTGCTTTCAGCCTCAGTTTAAAATCTGTCAGGTTACCACAGTAATTTTCTCCATCAACCCAAAGGGAGGCCAGCCTGACAGAAATAAAGCCACTTCGTAAGCTGCAAATGCTTCACTGCTTTATTGTGTCCTGGCAAAATATGGGTGATTATTTTTTTCTCTCCAGTTAACTTCCATGCATTAGAGAATTTAAAAGAGCTCCTTTGATGACTAAGTTAAGCAGTTTTATTCCAGGCTGAACTGGCTGATCACTTCTTCACACGACAATGGCTTGTGTTTTTATCCTAAGGGGGCACTTTCAATTCACTTAAGGATAGCAGAGGGTCTAATGCATCACAGAAGCAAAGTAGGAAATTGGTACAGATTGCCTGCCTAGTCAAAGAGAGAGGGACAACCATCCCACAGGGCAGTGGGGCATGTACTCAACAGTCTGGATTTTATATATATATATAATCTTCCAAAGCAAGCGGGAGGCAGATGTGGCTTGACCTTGAGAAATTCCCCTTGGCAGACTGATTTCATGAAAGCAGGCAGTGCTAGTGGGTAATGAAATCAATATGAAATCAATATATTGGGTCACAGCCACCACTTCTACAAAAATGAAGTAGCCTCGAATAGAATAGAATACCCTACGGTAATATATTTAAGAGTATAGTACACAAGCAATGGTATTTTTATCAACTTTCTTATGGTATGGTGTATGCTTGTGTATTGAGTCACAATGTAAAATGAATTTTTTGTTGTCGTTGCTGGCAAAAGCCAAAATGTTTGAACCACTGTTGTAGGGAATATCCCATCTTGAAGGGGACAAATGTTTCCAACCCCAGAGCATATACCTACCATACTCGCAAACCCAGAATTACAGCATCTGAGCTAGAAAGAACCAAAGATACTACCTATGTCATTTTACAGATAGAGAAATGAGCTAAAGAAGTAAAATTATTACCCAAGATGACAAGGGGTTCAAGACATTAACCAAGTTCTCTTTAACTCACAGTTCAGTGATTTTTTACACTGCACCATATTTAAAGTCATAGTTTGATACCGGAAAGGAATTGTTCAGAGAATCAGAGTTGTCCATACATTTTCCAATCACTACAAAGAGGGGAGTTTTACTAGGAACACAGATTTCATCATTTCATGCAATCTTTCCTGTCCACACATCCTCCAGAAAGTGAGTGTGGTCTGATGCATTTGGTACACATCTATTTCTTTCAATGGCTCATGTCTTCCCCCAAAACTACTTCAAGATGATACCCCAAGGTTTAGAGTTTCGAAACAAGATGGTATAAATGCTAAGGGCTCAGGTGCCAAGGTCATGCACCCCCTACATTCAAATACTGCTGGATCAGAAACCCCACCAAGGTGGAGCTATATCCTTCTTATGCGTGACATTTCCTCAGCAATTTATACCACGTGTGGGAATGTACCAGTGCCCAATGACTAGGTCTGTCACTTAGTAATGTGACCTGGACAAGTGACTTCAGATTATTGAGGCTCAGTGTTCTCATCCATAAGATGGAAATACTCACATGGCTATAAGAAAGATCACGTGAGAGAATGCAGATCCCAGAACCCAGCACAAAGCAAACATCAGTAAGTGTCTGCTATTATGACTAGGCCCCTTCTATTCTTGACCAGTGGTTTTCATAAAAGAAAACATACATATAAGAGATAAAAAGCAAAACTCATCTGGAGTGCTGCTGCACTCCTCTTGCGCCCAGCAATGGCCTCTGAGAGATCCCAGAGGTGATGAGAATTGTGCATAAAAGTCGTTGCCCTGGACCATGACCTTTGCAGCTCTCTGGCAGAATTACTGCTGAAGCTGATATGGCCTGCTGAGGCTGGAAAGGAAATGAAGCCAACCAGTGAGCACCTTCACAGCCACATAATTCAAAATCTCCTGGGAGACAGCCTCCCATCGCTCGTATACAGTCCTGATGACACAGTGTCAGAGCCAGGGAATCTTTGAATCAATAAAATAAAAAGAAAGCCACATCCTGTAAAAGAAGACAAGGGATGAAGGAAGAGCTCTCCAACAAACCCTAGAACCTGCAGAAACGAATGTCAGATTTATGAGCCATTCTCCTAAATTTCTGGAATTTATGGATTGCCTGCATCTAACGGCTTCCTCCAGGCACACATTTGCATATGGAAATGGGCAATGCTTTTTATTCATTCTCATTTCTTTCTTAATGTTAAATTAACTGGGCCAATAAACTGCAGGAAGTATTACTTGAAATCTGACTTCAATCACTATTAACATAAAATATTTAAGTGTGCCTGGGAAAGCATATTTCAGGGGGCTTGTCCTGGAGAACAGAGTAGAAAGGAAAGTCAGAATTCCATATCAGGTAAAGGAAGGCTTTGATGCTGCTCTCTGGCTGGCAGTGGGATCAAATAGAAGCAAGGTGGGAGCTTCCCACTCCACTGGAAAGGATCAGAGACAAGGAGAGTCAGTAAGGGGCCCAGTCCTCCTGGGATAAACTGCAGACTGGGGAATGGGAATGAGACCATCTACTTCTCAGGGACACTGTGAGGACAAGATAATGGATAAGAAAGTACACTAAGTTCCTTGCAAGCGTAGCATCATATTCACACCAAATATTATCAGTGTTTATTCTGATACTTCACCACTATCTCAGTGAAGCTGTGAGTGCCTCTTGGACTATCAGGGTGATGCTAGGGCACAATACCAGGTTTTCAGTGTTTTAATGAAGATTGAGGGCTTTTTCTTTTTTTTTTTTTTTTTAAATTAAATTTATTTATTTTTAAAATTACAATACTGTATTTGTTTTGCCATACATTGACACGAATCAGCCATAGGTGAACACAATCTCCCAATGCCGAATCCCCCTCCCACCTCCCACCCCCATCCTCTACTTGAATCATCCTGTGCATCAGCCCCATGCATCCTGCATCCTACATTGAACATAGATTAGCGTTTCGTTTCTTACGGGAAAATATACATGTTTCATTGCCATTCTCCCATACCATCCCACCCTTTCCCTCTCCCTCAGAGTCCAAAAGTCCACTCTATACCTCTGTGTCTCTTGTTGTCTCACATGTAGGGTCATCATTACTGTCTTCTAAATTCCATATATATGTGTCAGTATACTGTATTGGTGTTTTTCTTTCTGGCTTACTTCACTCTGTATAATCGGTTCCAATTCCATCCATCTCATTAGAACTGAGTCAAATTTATTCTTTTTAAGGGCTGAGTAGTATTCCATAGTGTATATGAACCACAGCTTTCTTATCCATTCATCTGCTGATGGACATCTAGGTTGCTTCCATGTCCTGGCTATTATAAACAGCGCTGCAATGAACATTGGGGTACATGTGTCTCTTTCACTTCTGGTTTCCTCAGTGTGTATGCCCAGCAGTGGGATTGCTGGGTCATAAGGCAGTTCTATTTGCAATTTTTAAGGAATCTCCACACTGTTTTCCATAATGGCTGTACTAGTTTGCATTCCCACCAGCAGTGTAAGAGGGTTCCCTTTTCTCCACACCCTCTCCAGCATTTATTGCTTGTAGACTTTTGGATCGCAGCCATTCTGACTGGTGTGAAATGGTACCTCATTGTGGTCTTGATTTGCATTTCTCTGATAATGAGTGATGTTGAACATCTTTTCATGTGTTTGTTAGCCATCCGTATGTCTTCTTTGGAGAAATGCCTATTTAGCTCTTTGGCCCATTTTTTTATTGGATCATTTATTTTTCTGGAGTTGAGCTGCATAAGTTGCTTATATATCTTTGAGATTAGTTGTTTGTCAGTTGTTTCATTTGCTATTGTTTTCTCCCATTCAGAAGGCTGTCTTTTCACCTTGCTTATAGTTTCCTTTGTTGTGCAGAAGCTTTTAATTTTAATTAGATCCCATTTGTTTATCTTTGCTTTTATTTCCAGTATACTGGGAGTTGGATCATAGAGGATCCTGCTGTGATTTATGTCGGAGAGTGTTTTGCCTATGTTCTCCTCTAGGAGTTTTATAGTTTCTGGTCTTACATTTAGATCTTTAATCCATTTTGAGTTTATTTTTGTGTATGGTGTTAGAGAGGGGTCTAATTTCATTCTTTTACAAGTGGTTGACCAGTTTTCCCAGCACCACCTGTTAAAGAGACTGTCTTTACTCCATTGTATATTCTTGCCTCCTTTATCGAAGATAAGGTGTCCATAGGTATGTGGGTTAATCTCAGGGCTTTCGATTTTGTTCCATTGATCTATATTTCTGTCTTTGTGCCAGTACCATACCGTCTTAATGACTGTGGCTTTGTAGTAGAGCCTGAAGTCAGGCAAGTTGATTCCTCCAGTTCCATTTTTCTTTCTCAAGATTGCTTTGGCTATTCGAGGTTTCTTGTATTTCCATACAAATCTTGAGATTATTTGATCTAGTTCTGAGAAAAATACTGCTGGTAGCTTGATGGGAATTGCATTGAATCTGTAGATTGCTTTGGGTAGTATACTCATTTTCACTATATTGATTCTTCCAAGCCATGAGCATGGTATATTCCTCCATCTATGGGCTTTTTCTTCTTAAATTTAAAATTTTTCTTTTTAAATTTATTTTTAATTGAAGGATAATTGCTTTATAACGCTGTGCTGATTTCTGCCATACAACAATGTATATCAGCTGTAAGTATACATATATCCCCTCCAGCTTGAGCTTCCCTCCCGCCTCTCCCCCATCCCACCCCTCTAGGTCATCACTCGGTGGTGGGGCTCTGGATGCAGCAACTCAGGAAGGGTAAAGCCCATTGATCCTGAGTCAGCATCTTCTGGGGAGCTTTGGAGTTGTCTCCCTGGCCCCTGTAGCATCTCCCTCCCTTCACATTTCATACTCTTAGATTCTACCTTCTCTGCTTCCTGCTCAACTTCATAAACTTGCTAAAAAATATATCAGTCTAAAGGCTTGTGGGACAAGGACTGGGTCTTAGGAATAGGTAGGTCTTTAGCACAGTGTTTGGCATATGTCAATCAGTTAATAGGTATTAAATGGCCAGTATATTTCAACCATGTGTTAACTGTGGGGTGTACAAAAGATGAAAAACAAAATTAAAGTACCCCAATGTTCATCACAGCACTGTTTACAATAGCTAAGACATGGAAGCAACCTAGATGTCCATGGCAGATGAATGGATAAGAAAGCTGTGGTACATATATATCATGGAATATTACTCAGCTATTAAAAAGAACACATTTAAATCAATTCTAATGAGGTAGATGAAACTGGAGCCTATTATACAGAGTGAAGGAAGTCAGAAAAACACCAATACAGTATATTAATGCATATATAGAGAATTTGGAAAGATGGTAACAACAACCCTATAGGCAAGACAGCAAAAGAGACACAGATGTAAAGAACAGACTTTTGGACTCTGTGGGAGAAGGTGAGGGTGGGATGATTTGAGAGAGCAGCATTGAAACATGTATATTACCATATGTGAAAGAGATGACCAGTCCAAGTTCAATGCATGAGACATGGTACTCAAAGCCGGTTACCTGGGATAACCCTGAGGGATGGGATAACCAGTCCAAGTTCAATGCATGAGACAGGGTACTCAAAGCCGGTACACTGGGATAACCCTGAGGGAGGGAGGTGGGAGGGGGTTTGAGACATGGGGACACATGTACACCTATGGTTGATTCATGTCAATGTATGGCAAAAACCACGACAATGTTGTAAAGTAATCAGCCTCCAATTAGAATAAATAAATTAAAAAATAAAATAAAATATACCATCCAATATGTGTATACTGCTGTATTTTAAATGGATAACCAACAAGGACCTACTATACAGAATAGGGAACTCTGATCAATATTATGTGGCAGCCTGGATGGGAGGGAAGTTTTGTGGGAGAATGGATACATATATGTATGTGTGAGTCCCTTGTCTGTCCATAGCTGAAACTATCACAACACTGTTAATTCACTACACAAAAAAATAAATAAATAAACACTATCACAGCTCTCATGGGACCTGCAGTCAAATACCATCCATAATTTTGGCAATTTTAACAGTTATCTGTGCTTTAATGAGCTAAACTTGCCAAATTGCTATGTCAATTATGTTTATTAAATATTGCTGAGACTTCAGTGTTAACAGAAGATTCAAATTTGAACAAGTCTACTTTAAAGAAGCTTTTAATTTAAGAAAGCATATTAACACACATACTAATAATTACGGGAAAAAAAACAAGAAACGCAATACTAAATACAAGTATTGATAATATTTCATTTATTCAACAACCTTATAAAGTAACCCCACTTTACAGATAAGTAAGTTTGGTTCCATTACTCACTCGTGTCCAACTCTTTGCGAGCCCATGAACTGCAGTATCCCAGGCTTCCCTCTCCCAGAGCTTGCTCAGACTCATGTCAAGTAAGTGATGCCATCCAACCATCTTATCCTCTGTCATCCCCTTCTCCTCCCACCTTCAATCTTTCCCAACATCAGGGTCTTTTCCAGTGAGTCAGTTCTTCACAACAGGTGATCAAAGTATTGGAGCTGCAGCTTCAGCATCAATCTTTCCAATGAATATTCAGGACTGATATCCATTAGAATTGACTGGTTGGCTCACCTTGCAGTCCAAGGGACTCTCACGAGTCTTCTCCAACACCACAGGTCAAAAGTATCAGTTCTTCAGTGCTCAGCTTTGTTTATGGTCCAAGTCTCACATGACCACTGGAAAAAAATGTATCTCTGATTATATGAACCTTTGTCAGCAAAGTAATGTCTCTGCTTTTTAGTATGTTGTTTAGGTCTTTCATAGTTTTTCTTCCAGGGAGCAAGCATTTTTCAATTTCATGGCTGCAGTCACCATCTGCGGTGATTTTGCAGGCCCAGAAAATAAAGTCTGTCTCAGTTTCCGTTGTTTCTCCATCTATTTGCCATGAAGTGACGGGAACAGATGCCATGATCTTCGTTTTTTCAATGTTGACTGAAGCACAAAGGAGTTAGCCATTTATCATAGCTACTTACACTGCTCATAAGACCTAGAGCCAGAATTTCAAACCACAGCTTGATTCTAGGGCAGCCGTCCTTAATTCTTATGCTTCAAGTTTGTCAGAAACAGAGTGTAAGTAAGAACACAAGGGGAAGAATCATTCCTCCTGGGAGAACAAATCCATCGTTTGTTCCTTTATCCATTTAACAAACATTTATGGAATACCTACTGTGTGTTGGATGTTGGGAATGCAAAGATAAACTGGATGCATTCTGCTTTGGAGTTCACACCCTGATGATATTAAAAAGATAGGTACCATGATGATAACTTCCTTCCTGGAATGGGGAGCACTTCCAGGAGGCCTTGAAGTATGGAGAAGACATGGTGATATAATAGGGCCATAATGGCCTTGTTTCAAATAAATTACAAAGGGAGGAACTTCAGAAAAATGGATAAGTCCCTGGAAATCATTTCCCAGGAAGATAAGAGCTATTCTGTGCCCTTCAAATTCACAGCTTCTGGGGATTGTTGACCGTGGCTGCCATCCTATAGCACTACCTCCCTGAGCCCAAACAGCAGATGGTGACTACTGGATTAAGAACATGGATTTCACATTGCCCTATCTCTGTGTGCCAATGTCAGTTTGACTTGATTTACGTTTCCCCTAACCTTATAAGAAACTCTGTATAATACAAGAGAAAGAACATGCTGTGCTATAGAATCTAGTCAAGGTCAGAGAAACAAATGAATATCCTTATAGTCTATAGAGAGGAGCAAGAACTTTGAAGTTTTAAATTGTTCACAATTGGTACATACACCGATGATCTTCCAGAATTATTAGTTATCTTCTGGAAATAACAACTTTCACTGGAATGCCTTTACCTCCTACCCATTAAAAATAAATATTTTTAGAACTTAAGCAACATATAGAATTTTTGCTTTGCAGTATGGGGAATTTTTATTTTATTTAACTTGCACAGCTAGAGAATAACTCACTAAAATTTTAAGAATGCTTAAAATAGAATAATCTGAACTCTTGATTTTATAGCCTATTAAGTACATAACCGGAGAGCTCAAGTGACTGCCCTTATTAAAGTCTCCCAACCCATAAGAATTTAGTCAAAATAAACCTGCATTCTAAAAATCAAGGGCTTTACTTTTCAACATCTACTTTTGCTAATGTTTACTCTGCCTGAAATTCATCTCTTCCCCTGCACTGCACACCTCCCATAGCCAAATTTACCTATATGTTATCAAATGACCCAAGGAAACATCTAATCCCCTGAGGGCAATAGGAAACTTTGTCCTTGACAGCCAGCAGACTGTCTTCCACCTAGCAGGCTTAGCAGGGATGCTACAAAGAGAGAGACAAAATATCTAATGCAGAAACTCCCACAAATCTTTGATGGCAATGTGAATGAAATATCTCTGACAAGAAAAAACATTTTGGCATATATATCAAAAGCCACAGTCTTGTTTATAAACTTCTGAGTCAATAATCTCACTTTGATGAATATGTCCTAAAGGGAAAAAAAAAAATGAAGCAATGAGACAATAGAGCTTTATGTATCAATAATCACGACAGCATTATTTACAAAAATAAACCTAAACAACAGTGCTTTACTTCAGTAAGATAATGCTTAAGTTTAATTGACACAATCAATGGAGTATGATGCAGTTATCACAATTACGCTTATGAAGTGTTTGGGCAGTAGCATTCAGTAGCTAAGAACATGAATATCAGTTCCAATCTCAGCTTTACCACTAACTGGCTATGTGATATTGGGCAAGTTTACACCGACACTGTTTAAGTGTAAACTATTATGATTATTATCATAGATATCATTGTTTATGCTAACCTAGGCAAATGAAATTTTTATGTTAGATGGAATATATTAACAGGAATAAAGCACTATATAAGCAAATGACGATGCTTATGTTATGATCACAATCAAATTACATCAAGCAACCACTATATCAAGATAATAATTGATGCGTCCCCACCCCAGGCTTCAGGCTTATGAAATGCCTTCATTATCACCTAAGGACCCAGCCTTTTCCTTCCCTTTTCCTAGCTTACCTGCAGGGGGAAGTAATCCCCATAACCAGAAGCTCCAGGAAGGAGAAGTGAACACTTAGACATCTCTCTCTGCTGTCCAGTGAGGACCAGCTGCCGGAGCTTTTCTTGGAAAGATCCAGCAAGAGTGCTACTCTCCAGTATCCTGAGACTTTCTCCAGTTCACATTTAACTCATCTTTTATGGGAATGACTCCATTCAGTGATCCAGGCAACTCTTTAGTCCTCAGGACTAGAAAGGGGAGCTCTGGACACCTTAGGGCTGTGGTAGGGGTGGGGAAACCTGACTGTGCTGAGACTCAATGAAATCTACTTGGATTTCTCACTGAGACAGGGAAGAAGTAGACCGTCATGCCCCTCCATGTTATGGACTGGACCTCCACTATAACTGTGATGCTAAACACAGAAGAGATTGGAATGGAATGCATCAACACATAAGCAGTGATAATCTGTAAATAGTGATATGCTCTGAGTGACTTTGCTCCTTCCTTTTATTCTTCAATATTTCCAAAGGTTATTTCACTTCAATAACGAAGAAAAACTTTCTAAATATGTGGGGGTGGGGGGTGGGAAATGGATCTCTTCAACTGTTTGCAAGAATTTTAGGTGGCATGATGTCAAATAAAAGTCATAACTCGTCACAAATTTTCCAAAAGAAGTCCCCTGGGTATCAGCAGGATTTAAAAATCTGGGACTTAACCCTGGGAACAAAGAGGATTAGAGCTATGGATGACACAAGGAGAAGGGAAAACTGGCATATTGAGGACAGTAATAAAAGCCAACATATTTTTGACAAACTTGTGTTCAGAAAATGTCCCAAATATGTACCAGGAAACACTAAACCCTTAAAATGAGAAGCAAATGTAATACATCCATATGATGAGAGTGTAAGATACTTGTTGAAAAGTCACGGTATTATGTGATAGACAAAAAGAAGAAAAAAGAAAAACAGAGTGACTCCTTTAACAGGCTGGAAAGTCTGAATGCTCTGTAGTATGTTAACAGAGGCAAAAAAAAAAAAAAAAAAACCAACCAGCAAATACATTGGTGGGAAATACTGTTTATTACTTCGGACTTTGAGCGTGACTAACTCTGTGAAGAAACAATGAAAAGATTCTAAATATTCTCCCCAATAGTGGCAATCATTTAGAGAGAATGTCCTAGATGTTTATAAATCTCTAAGATTTAAAAACATTTTTATAACATAGTTGAGATCATCTAATGCAGCGACATCTGAGAAATTTCAGGGATCTTCATCAGACCCTTGACAAGCATTAATTTAAGTAGAGTCACATAAAAAGGCAGAGCCTAGCTTGTCTGTTATATCCAACCCCTCACCCAGTTCTATCCCTTGTTTGACCGGAACACTTAATCTTTCCACTCCTCTCCACCATCATTGCCTCTACATGAGTCCAAGCTACCGTTGCGTCTTCCCTGGATCATTAAGCAAGATCATGGGGCTAAGAACATGAATACTGCTTCCAGTCTCAGCCTCATCACTTACCAGTTGTGTGACATCGGGTGAATTGTATTTCAGTAAAGAATAAAATGTTTCTCTTAACCCGCCCTGGCTCTTATACCTCTCATATTTGCACAGTAGGCAAGTATCTACATCTGAGGCAATTTCACATACTGGTTAAGAGCCCCCGTGCCGCATCTACTGAACCCTTCTGAGCCAGCCAGCCATCAGCCAGCAGTCCTTCCACACACAAAATCAAAACACACCTCTCTTTCTTAACCACTCTCAGGGCTTCCTGCTGCTTGAAGGACTGAGGCTCACTTTCACAGTTAAAATGTCCCCAGTCCTCCCCTCCAGTCTCATCCACTATCACTTCCTCTGCTTTCTGTGCTCCAATGATGCCAAGTCTTCTTTCACTTCTCAAACTTTAGCTTCAGGAGAGCAGAGACGCTGCTGTTGATAGCAACTGCTCACCTTTCAGTTCAATTCAGTCGCTCAGTTGTGTCTGACTCTTTGCGACCCCATGAATCACAGCACTCCAGGCCTCCCTGTCCATCACCATCTCTCGGAGTTCACTCAGACTCATGTCCATCGAGTTAGTGATGCCATCCAGCCATCTCATCCTCTGTCGTCCCCTTCTCCTCCTGCCCCCAATCCCTCCCAGCATCACAGTCTTTTCCAATGAGTCAACTCTTCGCATGAGGTGGCCAAAGTACTGCAGTTTCAGCTTTAGCATCAGTCTTTCCAAAGAAATCTCAGGGTTGATCTCCTTCAGAATGGACTGGTGGGATCTCCTTGCAGTCCAAGGGACTCTCAAGAGTCTTCTCCAACACCACAGTTCAAAAGCATCAATTCTTTGACACTCAGCTTTCTTCACAGTCCAACTCTCACATCCATACATGACCACTGGGAAAATCATAGCCTTGACTAGATGGACCTTTGTTGGCAAAGTAATGTCTCTGCTTTTGAATATACTATCTAGGTTGGTCATAACTTTTCTTCCAAGGAGTAAGCGTCTTTTAATTTCATGGCTGCAGTCACCATCTGCAGTGATTTTGGAGCCCCCAAAAATAAAGTCACACTGTTTCCCCATCTATTTCCCATGAAGTGATGGGACCAGATGCCATGATCTTTGTTTTCTGAATGTTGAGCTTTAAGCCAACTTGTTCTCTCTCCACTTTTACTTTCATCAGGAGGCTTTTTAGTTCCTCTTCACTTTCTCCCATAAGAGTGGTGTCATCTGCATATCTGAGGTTATTGAGATTTCTCCCGGCAATCTTGATTCCAGCTTGTGCTTCTTCCAGTCCAGCATTTCTCATGATGTACACTGCATAGAAGTTAAATAATAAGCAGGGTGGCAATATACAGCACCTTTACTGAAATCTTATTGTGCCTCAGACAAGGTCCTTGAGTGTTTTATTTACATGATCTCACCACAACTCTATGGCATCAATACTATCACTAGCCAAATTTCATAGACGGAGACTATAATTGACAAAATTATGGAAGCTGCTCAAGGTTGCAAAGTTGGTAAGTGACAGTTGGAACCTCGGAAAGAAGAATCCAGAATGTGAATTCTCAGCCACGATCAGATGCCCCATCAACATTCATTGAATGCGTGATTGAACAACTGTCTATTTCCAGAGTGCCTAATGAGTTGATTCTCAAATGTAAAAGACCCAATTCAGTGTATCAGCATAATTGAGAAGCACGTCACATTAATAGTCCTTGGAGTTACTTGGAAAGTTTTATGTCAAAAGTTAAAGCCAATAAAACAGGACTTTTATTGGAGGGATCCAAGGTCATCTTCCTCATACAAGATGATATTACATTTACTCTTTGATTTTCCTCTTTCATTGAAGTTGATTCTTCTTAGAAGAAAGACTTATGCCTCATTCACTTTCACAAATCCTGAATGAGAGCTGACACTGGGCCTATCCTGTGGTCAGTGCTCAGAGACAGGCAGACAGACTGTCAGATTCCAGTACCAGGAAAGATTTAAAGAATTTGAATTTTAAAAAGGAAACTGAAAAACCTAGCAGGGTACTGAAAACTGGCTGTCAGATAACCTCACTGGAAAAACACATGGGTGCAGGAGCATGAATGACTTCGAGCTCATTCATCGTGGAGAAGAGGAAGCTATACCCCAAGTACAAAGAGCTATTTATATGGAGAAAGGGCACTCTGTGATCTCTATCTCCCCTGAGATGGAGGTGATGGAGAGGAGATGGCTTAATTAAATGCAGTGATACTTGGGTTTTAAAAATTGCAATGACAGACCCACATTTTGATAAACTATAAAATATTCCCTTTACCCATCCATAGCTTTTATAGGTATCCATACTTGTACTGCATGCAAAAGTGTATATAGTTGAGACAATTCTGTGTATTGAGTGAAGATCATGGCCTTGCATCTTGCTCAGATGTGATATACAGTTTCACTGGTACCATTCCAAAATAGTTTACTTCTATCTTCTAAGCTTCTGGGTCCTAATTTGTGAAAATGGAATTTTTATAGAATTGAAAAGGAAATGAGAACACGCAAAATATAAGCCCAGTGTCTGGCATATAATTAGGGCTTGATTAATGGTAGCATCTATTATTTTCATCATCATCAGTTTTATCATTTAATTATTCTTCTGGGAGAGTAAGTATATTTGAAGGGATACGTGTTAACATCAAGCTCCACAAAATCATCATTCCAAAAAGAAAGAGAGTCAGAAAAAAAAACAGCACAAAAGAAAACATCCTTTCTATAATAGGCATCCCTCATTTGAATAGCACACTGCCAGGTAGAATCTAAGTATATGGGCTCTCCAACCAGCTGCATGGTTTAATCCAAGCACTAACCCTTAGTAGCTGTGTGGACAAAACAAGTTACTTAATCTTCCTGCATCTTAGTTCATCCATCTATAAAACAGGGTAATAATAGTACTCGCTCTTAGTTTGTGAGGATTAAGCAAGTCAGTAAGTATGTAAAGCACCTATTACAGAGCAGGTGCTCAGTAAATGCTTTATTTCCCAAGAGATCAAGAGAAGTTATTCAACTTCTTTTATGCAAAATTTCAGGACTACCCAGTCATGCAGGGTATGTTCAGAAAGCTTTGGAAATAACCCCAATTCTTACACTGGAAGTTAATTTAGATATTTATTTTAGAGATTTTAAAAACAGAATTCTGGCTATATGAGGATATGGGGACATGTTATTAATATTTGTATAGAAAAACATAAAGAACATATTATTGGTTTTATTCCAGCATGCCACCAAAAACAGTTCCTAAAATGCATATGCCCTCAAAGCCCCAAAGAGACATACATAAATATAGAGAACAACATGGGGAAAAGAATGTACATCTTTTCCCAAGCATGGAAAATGCACACTTTTGTAAAAAGGTAATTAAAACCTGACTATTGACTATCTATACAGGCTAACAAAATAAATTTCTTAAAGAAATGCATTCCCTATGAATTTCTGCTGCCTCTGTGCTCCAATATAATTTTATAACATTTAGTTTACAAAAAATTGACTAAGGAGATATTTAGTCTATTGCTCTGCAATGCAACATTTAATTTTATAGCATGGATAATGCATTTCTTTTTACAAATGTATCAGTTTCTTGATAGCATCAATAAGCCGCTTCAGTCATTAAGCACTATGTGAGAAACTGGTACAGCTACAGATTTCCTTACTGAAACACACAGATTAATTTTCAGCTCATAAACCCCACTACACGGGTTACTTGCCTGGCGTCTGCAGTCCATGCACTGAAGGTGGAAAGGAAAGCTTAGCCAACTTGAATGACAGATTGTACACACATTAAATCTTTGGATGGATTCTCAGCACCCGTCGGATACAGATGAAAAGGCCTAAAATGCACTTAGTGCTCTGCAGGATCTAGGCTGCTTACCTCGTGAGCGTCCTGCCCTTTCCCTCCAACGTTCTAAGTCCTTCCTGCCTCTGAACTTGGACACAGGTTGTACCACTACCGCCAGCTTGGCCACCACTCCTCCAAACCACAACCTTACGCTAAATTTCTCTAATATGACATCAACCCTATGGGATGAAAAAAAAAGGAAGGAATATCAACTAATTCCTATGCCTTCTTCCTAATTCAACCAATGATTACTTCCTCAGAAACTAGGGGCCTTTGCTGACCCAGTAACTAGGTCAGTTTACAGTCACACAATCTTATTTGACTTCATAGCATATCACAACTGTTATTAACTCATTCTTTGAATTGATCTACGTCTTCCAATTCGGAGAAGGTGATGGCACCCCACTCCAGTACTCTTGCCTGGAAAGTCCCATGGACGGAGGAGCCTGGTAGGCTGCAGGCCACGGGGTCGCTAGGAGTCGGACAGGACTGACCGACTTCACTTTCCCTTTTCACTTTCATGCAGTGGAGAGGGAAATGGCAACCCACCCCAGTGTTCTTGCCTGGAGAATCCCAGGATGGGGGACCTGGTGGGCTGCTGCCTATGGGATTGCACGGAGTCGAGCACAACTGGACTTAGCAGCAGCAGCAGCAGCAGCATTGTCTTCCCACTAAATGATAAAATCCCAAGAGAGCAGGCACCATTTATTTTTTTGTTTAATGTTTGCTTTTGCTTAGCTTTAGATACTTTGCCTACAATAATGCCTGACACATAGTAGCCACTTGGTGACTTTTTGCTGAAATTTCTATTATTCTTGACACAATACTAAATGGTAAAGTATTACTGTAATTATTAGCCTGTCTGGATAATTCACAGTAAGAGTGAACAGAGTATTATTACAAGAAGTGTAAAAATGTACACATATTTAAGGCCAGAGAAGCCTGGTTTCAGATATCAGCTCTAGTACTTATTAGTTTAATGCAACTTGAACAAGCAAATAGTTCCTCTGAATCTCAATTTTTTTCATGTATTAGATCTAATCCTAGTTTTCTCAAACAGGTTTTGTAAAGTTTAAAAAACGAACATAATGCACTCATTACAGCCTCTTACGTAATTCAGACATTAAGGAGAAATGCCTCTATTGAGATTAAGAAATTATAGCTCCTATTCCTCACACATCCTTGCGCATGTGTGCTCAGTCACATCTGACTCTTTGCAACCCCATGGAATGCAGCCCTCCAGCCTCCTCTGTCCATGTGATCTCCCAAGGCAAGGATACTGGAGTGGGTTGCCATTTCCTAGTCAATGGGATCTTGCATAGAACCCATGTCTCCCGTGTCTCCTGCATTTGGCAGACTGATTCTTTACCACTGCACCATTCTATCTAATATAAAGCTGCATCATTAAGATCATAAACATTCAAATAATGACTAGGATGAAAAGGCATTAGTTCTTTGTCATGAAAGATTAGAAGAAACCTACATTTTCTAAAAGTCTCCATCCACTAACCCAATTAGGAAGAGTTAAAGAGGAACACTTCATGACAAAATATTTGCTCTTAAATCAATTCTTTTGTCCGGAGAAGGCAATGGCAACCCACTCCAGTACTCTTGCCTGGAAAACCCCATTAGCAGAGGAGCCTGGTAGGCTACAGTCCATGGGGCCGCTACAAGTCGGACACGACTAAGCAACTTCACTTTCACTTTTCACTTTCATGCATTGGAGGAGGAAATGGCAACCCACTCCAGTGTTCTTGCCTGGAGAATCCCAGGGACGGAGGAGCCTGGTGGGCTGCCATCTATGGGGTCGCACAGAGTCGGACACGACTGAAGCGACTTAGCAGCAGCAGCAGCAGCAGCAGTTCTTTTGTCACTGAGGAAAAGTGGGAGTAATGAAGAGGAGGAAGGTCAAACATTTAAAAAGTCACTGTAAGAAATAAACAATATGACATTCAGAAAATATATATTTAAGGAATTCCTTAGTCTTTAAGGGACATTATAGGGTGAGGAAGGGGCTTCCCTGGTGGATCAGAGGTTAAAGTGTCTGCCTGCAATGTGGGAGACCCAGGTTCAATCCCTGGGTTGGGAAGATCCCCCGGAGAAGGAAATGGCAACCCACTCCAGTATTGTTGCCTGGAGAATCCTATGGAGGGAAGAGCTTGGTTGGCTACAGTCCATGGGGTTGCAAACAGTCAGACACAACTGAGCTAATTCACTTCACTTCACTTCATAGGTTGAGGAGGGGAGGTTTGGAGTTTGAGTGCTAATCAAACAGAGGATATACAAGCTGTTTGTTGACCTTGAAAATGTTACCCTACGTTTCTGGATTAATAAAATAAAGATAATTATGATAATTACCGCTGTTCCAAAGGAGGGAGCTAAAACTGAAATAAAAGTGTGTGTGTGTGTATACATATACATATACATACATATATACATATATATATACATATATACATTACATATACATATATATATAGCATGCATGCTAAGGACTGCAAGGAGATCCAGTCAGGCTCCTCCATCCATGGGATTTTCCAGGCAAGAGAGCTGGAGTGGATGCCATTTCCTTCTCCAAAAGGAAATCAGTCCTGAATATTCATTGGAAGGACTGATGCTGAAGCTCAAACTCCAATACTTTGGCCACCTGATGCAAAGAACTGACTCATCTGAAAAGACCTTGATGCCAGGAAAGATTGAAGGCAGGAGCAGAAGGGGATGATAGAGGATGAGACAGTTGGATGGCATCACTGGCTCAATGGACATGAGTTTGAGTAAACTCTGGGAATTGGTGATGGACAAGGAGGCCTGGCGTGCTGCAGTCCATGAGGTCACAAAGAGTTGGACATGACTGAGTGACTGAACTGAAGTTTTTAACATGGTATGTGGCACATAGCAAATTTTCTGAAAAATGAAGGCTCCTGAGGTGTGCCTGAAGATTAATTCTAGCTGGGAACTTTGCTTTCGTCAAGGCATTTTAGAGTCTCATTGCTCCACAATCCTTTTCCTTTTGATGAAATCCTAAAACATGATATCAACCCATGGGATGATCAAAAGAAACATGTTTGACAAGCAGCAGCTCAGCAGTTCAAAAAGGAAATGAATCCATTTACTATGTGCATAATTAGAAATAATGTCAGAGGTTTATGATGTTATCAGAAGATAATGTCATAAGAAAGTGGTTTCCCACTGCTAGATAAACTTGAAATTTGAAGAACTGGTCGAATGTCTGGGAGGAGAGAGAGAAATGTAAAATGGAATTTTAGAGAAATGAAATTTAATAAAAAAAACTCTTGATGTTTTCTTCTTCCTAGAAGAAAATGCTTTTGAAAATGGAATCATATGTTCTATGGTAAAAGAATAAGACACATAAGGATCACTCCTTATAGAGCTAGTTGATGCTTGCTCCATCACATTTCCACATGTATATACTCAGACATATTTCCTCAAAGTCTAATAAAGAAATGCAGGGTCTTACAGGCCACATTTCCCCTGGATGACCTCCTCAGAGGGAGAGTTGAGGGAGGTTTAATTTCCCTCATTCTCAGCAGCTTTCTTTTTGGGTGCCTTAGCCCAGAACCTCAACTTTCAAGTCAGGTTGGCTTCCCTTAACACAATGTTCATGCTACATCCATCAACACTGTTATGTTTGAAACTCCATACTATGACACGCCATGGCTTCTGTTATATGCAAAATCTCCTTTAAGCTTTACAACAATCTCAAGGGGTATTTACCATTTTATCCCCATTTTATGGATGAAGACACTGAACTTGTTCAAAGTCCCTCAGTGGTAGTGACAAAGCCAAGGTTCCAACCTAGAGCTGTCTAATTATGCACAGTTCATGCTCTTTCCTACATGTGTTCAGCAATGCTAAGCATTTGCATTCACACAAACTTTTTGTTCAGACTGGTTCCTATCCGTGATCAATAGCTCTGAATCCTTCTGAGTTGATATAAGACTGCAGAATCATACCCACTTAATAACTTAAAAATTAATTCTGAATACTAGTTTTAGTTGCTTTTGTCACTGACAAATTACATGTTGATCTTGGGTTCAACTTGACCAGTTGCACTGACCAGGCTGTTGAACTGCGCTAGTTGCTAGTTTACAGTAGCAGTGATTCAGATAGCTCTCTCTTCTGAAAAAAAAAACAAAAACAAAAACACACACACACACAAAAAGGTTTTGGCTTTTAGCTTAAAGGTAGGGAGATGTAGAAGATCATGGAACCAATGCTTGTGGCTTTTAGGGATGTGGTGAGACTTCTGCCCCATTGCTGTAAATGGATGTTCAGAATAGACTGCCTAGGAAGGAATCATGCCTGTCCAGGTTCAAAACAGTTATCTAATCATTGTGAACCATTTGTCTTTTCATGTGTCTGTAAATATGTATGTGTGAGTGATTGGGAAAAGGCATAAAATAGTTTTTAATAGGAAAAGGAATTTTCCATTTAATTGTTTTTCCTGTTATCTCAGTTTGCTTTTGCCTTATATATACACACACACACACACATATATACACGATTGTACATAATAGGCGCAAGCTGAAAATGGATTAAATGGAATATTTCCATCCATAGCATATCAGGTAGACATCGGTTAAAACTTCATGGATAGTAACATCTTTTAAAGTTTAATAAGCCAAAAAGTCATTAATGTTCATGGACATGATACTGGCCAGAAGGAAACAGCATCCTCTGATGCAGGGTCACCAAAGACTGTTCTAGCAGAGCAATAATGCAGCAACAATGCAGTCAGAGTGTTCATTTTTAGAGCAAAACCCCAAAGAAACACGTAAGTAAATCACATAACTGAAAAGGAAATAAATGAGAACAGATATCTGCTGAAATTCTTCATGGACCAAACCGATAGTTGAAGATTCTATTTTACATTCATGGCATAAAATAAGACTCAAAGAACTCAGACCTCTTTTGTGCCTGATGACCTTGACTTCTGTTGTCCCTGTTATTATATCTCAAGGTCATGATAGCAAAGTTGAAAGATACCACTGCTAATAAAAATAAAAACTTCCACAGAATCAGATGGGAAAAAAAGTCCCTTCTTTCACCTCAAGTATAATAACCTCAGATTCATAATTTCAGTTACTTTCCTATAATCTCCTTATCTCTGGTCCTGGCATGAATCTAATTGCTGAGTACAGTCTGTGATAAATGAGGGGACGAGCTTTCTCATTTATTAAATGAAGTCAATGAGAGTTTCATCTGGCAAAGGGTCACTGAAAGGAGAGAATCAAGGCTGTTAATTTCAAGGGGAAGATTGCTTTCAGAACATCCAACTCAAGAGAAGATAAAAACATTGACATACTGCAATTAGTAGAGAGGCTCCTAGTGCACATGGAGAAACAGATGTTTCCTGAACTTTCCATCATCACTGTTATTATACTTTGGAAAAAATCAGACAGGAGATGCATGTGAACTCATATGAGCAAGTTATGACCTAGCTGATGCCATTTACACTTTGATTTTCAGCTCTTCTTCCTAATATGCTTCATTGGGTGCACCTTTATTCTACCAGATGGTTCACTAAATTGATCCACTTATATGGATGAAATGACCCATCACATCAGGAGATTGACCAACTGCTCGAATGTGTTGATTAATTGTTTCAGTTATATTGACAATTTGGCTTGACCCAAAGACTTGGCCTTCATAGGCACAGAATTCTGAGTGGCACAGCCAAAGGAAAAACACTAGGTTCCAACTAATAAAAGGAACAAGGACATGGGCAGGCATTTCAGAGAAAAGGGAACAGGCTAATCAACATAATTTCCAACTTATTAGCAATTTGAAAAAAAAATTAACAAGTACCGATTTTCACTAGCTAAATTAGCAGACAGAATCGATGCAAAAATAATTCATATCCTTTGACCGAGTAATTCCACTGTGAGTATGGCCTTGTCGGAAAACAGTCAACAAGGAAAAAAATGTGCACTAAGGTATTCATTGCAGTGTTAGTTAGGATTATGAAAATTTGGAAACTGAAATGTCTAAAAGTATGTGAAAGGGTGGGATTACTGCAAATGCTCAGAAGAGCAAAACATGCAGCTATTTCCTTAAAATGATGTTAATGAAATCTTTAAGAGAAACGTAACAAACACCTAAAATCTGTATTACCTAGACTATGCAGCGGTACAGTTTGGTAGCTTCTGTTTACCACATGGCTTTGTAGCATGACACTTTAGCTCTGCCATTTATCATATTCTCTTCATATCTCTTGGAAACGTCCTTTCGATAAACACATTGCTGCATTTTACTTGCTAGAATGGCAATTATGATTAATTTGAATGCATTTATGCTTGTCACCCAACAGGCATCAAATGATTCTCTAAGTACCCCTAGAATCTATGTGATTCTAAGTCTCTTACAGTGTAACAAACCTTTAAATAGCAGATTTTTACTGCTAAATTAAATTTCAAATTCAATTACCATAAATGAGGAATAACACATCTGCATCCACACATTTTTCACACTGAGCTCAGAGTGAAACATCATTTCTTATTTCTTTGATGCCTCCTGTCATTCCCAAGGAAAGACTGGCCATACACTCAGAGAAGAAAGTTAAATGTTACTTCCAAATACAATTAAGCCTCAGGGTTTTTCTTTTAGAACCAATGATTGCACCCTGGGACTTTTGGTGACTTAGGAAACCTTGATGATCGAAGTGGTTTTCTGTTCGTGGTCGTGAAGTCGCTCAGTCGTGTCCGACTCGTTGTGACCCCCATGGACTGTAGCCTACCAGGCTCCTCTGTTCACGAGATTTTCCAGGCAATAGTCCTGGAGTGGATTGCCATTTCCTTCTCCAGGGGATCTTCCCGACCCAGAGATTCAACCTGGGTCTCCCGCATTGTAGACAGACGCTTTACTGTCTGAGCCACCAGGGAAGTCAGGTTTCTGTTACCTAACACACACACACATTAAAAAAAAAAATCTGGACTCCTTTGTGGTGGCACCAAAGACCTCTTCTTTGTGCCACCTGCACACCAGCCCATTTCTTCCCACATCACTTCCTCAAATGAAATGCTTTAAACACCAAGGTACCCATTGCTTACTGTCCTTTGTTATGCCATTTTCTCCATCCTGGAATGCCTCTTCCTATCTTCTACCCACATATCCCTTAAAGGAAAAGACAGTATAAATTACTGGGGGCTTCTGGGAAGTTTTGGAAGCACTTGGGATACACTTTTAAGCAAAAAAGACCCCTATTCTCACTGGAGTCTGTATCCTTGAACACGAGAGACAGACTGTCAATGATGGAGAGTAATTAAGCAGAGGATATAAAATATTAGACTTATGGGCTTCCCTGGTGGCTCAGAGGGTAAAGTGTCTGCCTGCAATGCTGGGGACACAGGTTCAACTCCTGGAGGAGGAAATGGCAACCCACTCCGATACTGTTGCCTGGAAAATCCTGTGGATGGAGAAGCCTGTAGGCTACGGTCTATGGTAGCCAAGTCTATGGGGGTGCAAAGAGTCAGACATGACAGTCACTTCACTTCCACTTCACTTTCATAGAATATTAGAAGATGAAAATACTAAGTAAAAAAAATGCAGGATACTGGAGATGAGGAGTGCAGAAAATACAATGTAAGCTGTGAAGAACATGTAGGCTCTAAATTAGCATAAAAATATGGGCTGCAAATGTAAGTCCTTTAGAGAAGAGAGCTAAATTTTATTTTTTCAGGTAAGAGACGTTGATTTGTCCAAGATCACATAGCTAATTAGATCAGCCCACAACTCTAGAACTCAAGTCTCCTAAAAGACCATTTCATATTGTTCTTGATAGAAAATCCTGCTACTTCTACACTATGCAGGGATAAAAAGAATGGGTTTGGTATTCAAGAACTCCAAGGCTCAAGGCCTGTCTCTTCAACAAGTTAGTTAATTCTTTTACCTAAAACTTTATCTAGAAAATGAAGATGATTATAGTACCTTCATCACAGACATCCACAAAGGCAAGAGAACCAGTACACAGAAGACATTTTGACAGCAATGATACCCCACTCCAGTACTCTTGCCTGGAGAATCCCATGGACGGAGGAGCCTGGTGGGCTGCAGTCCGTGGGGTCACGAAGAGTCAGACATGACTGAGCTACTTCACTTCTGCTTTTCACTTTCATGCATTGGAGAAGGAAATGGCAGCCCACTCCAGTGTTCTTGCCTGGAGAATCCCAGGGACGGGGGAGCCTGGTGGGCTGCCGTCTACGGGGTCACACAGAGTCGGATACAACTGAAGCAACTTAGCAGCAGCAGTATTGCAAGCAAACGTTAAATGTTATTGTAGCTTTATTTGTTTTTAAATCTCATTAGAATGCCAAAAACTTATACCATGACAATGAACTGCAGATGTCAGCTTAGATATTTACATTACATGAGCATCTACTGTATATAAAAGTTTCTATTGCTCAGAGAGAGATCTGTCATACATGTGATAAGTAGATTAGACCTTTTCATGCCAACGGCATTTTGTATTGCTGTTTTATAGGAAGCTGACTTCTAGAAGGTTTCTGAGATCAAACAAAGCTGGAGGTCACGGTATCATTCTTAAAATAGTGATGAACTGACCTAGATATTAGTTCATCTTTGACAAAAACTGACTTTCACAATGCCCTCATTTTTGGAAGAATAAATGCTTCAATTTCTTCCATGATATAAAAAAATCTCATCACAAGGAGAAAGGTATATTTTTATAAGAAGAACATCTTTCTGAAAAAGAACATCTTTCTGAAAATTTTCCCAGCCTCCAATAAGATCAGTTTGAAATGTCTTAAGGTATATATTCCTCCATAAAAACACATATGTATTTTTAGGTACTCATCTGTATTTTTTGTCTGCACTTTAATCACCCTGAAGAAAGAACCAGTTTTCCTTTACTCACGGTTCCTAGCACACTGTTCCTAACTTTACTCGTAGTAGGAACAATAAACGACTAGTCAACACATGGATCAAAACATATCTGGTGCCTTAGCTTATCCTTAGCTCCTGAGAATAGTAATCACAAAAGAGGGAAAATCTCCAATGTATTTCTGTACAAAGGCAGAAGGTAAATCACAATGTTACTTATATTGGCGCATCCTAATGAACCCATTTCCTATGTAGAATCTCTTTTCACTTTAATTTTGGATTTGGCTATATGACTTGCTCTGAGATAATGGCATCACCAAGCATCACACAGACAGAACTTTATTAGCACTTATACAACAGGGTTGGCTTTCTGAAATATTCCATCTTGGAGCCCATCAATCATGCAGTAAGAAAGTCTAGCAAGCCTAATGATGGCTGAGATGTCACACGGAAGAGAACAGAGACAATTCAGCCAACTAGCATCAACTGGCAGCCATGAGGATGAGATCATCTTGATTGTTCCAGGCCCTGGATGAGTGACCATCTGATCATAGCCTCATACATAAACCCAAACCAACAACACATTGAGCAGAAGAACCACTCACTGAGCCCAGCCCACCTCCCATTCATGAGAACCAATATATCATTGTTATTTTAAGCCACAACCTTAGGTTGTTTGATGCAGAGTAATAGATAATAAACATAAAGGAAAAAAACCACATGCATAAAAGTCACATGCTAAAACAGAAAAGCAAGGGTCCCAGGCTCCCTCTGCCAGCTTGTTTTGAAACGTATTGTCTCATTACAGAATTTATTACAATCTTAATTTCTTCATCTAAAGAGCACATAAAGAGACTGACCTCACAGAACTGCTGTGAGGATTAAATAAAATAATGCCACACCCTTGTGAGTACCTTCAAAATACTGCATTGTGAAAATTGCTGAGATAGCAATTTCCTTCTCCAGAGAGAGAAATAACATGGACCTAATGAAGATCATGGCATCCAGTACCATCACTTCATGGGAAATAGATGGGGAAACAGTGGAAACAGTGTCAGACTTTATTTTGGGGGCTCCAAAATCACTGCAGATGGTGACTGCAGCCATGACATTAAAGATGCTTACTCCTTGGAAGGAAAGTTATGCCCAACCTAAAGAGCATATTCAAAAGCAGAGACATTACTTTGCCAACTAAGGTCCGTCTAGTCAAGGCTGTGGTTTTTCCTGTGGTCATGTATGGATGTGAGTTGGACTGTGAAGAAGGCTGAGTGCCAAAGAATTGATGCTTTTGAACTGTGGTGTTGGAGAAGACTCTTGAGAGTCCCTTAGACTGCAAGGAGATCCAACCAGTCCATTCTGAAGGAGATCAACCCTGGGATTTCTTTGAAGGAATGATGCTAAAGCTGAAATTCCAGTACTTTGGCCACCTTATGCGAAGAGTTGACTCATTGGGAAAGACTCTGATGCTGGGAGGGATTGAGGGCAGGAGGAGAAGGGGACAACAGAGGATGAGATGGCTGGATGGCATCACTGACTCGATGGACGTGAGTCTGAGTGAACTTCGGGAGATGGTGATGGACAGGGAGGCCTGGCGTGCTGCGATTCATGGGGTTGCAGAGAGTTCGACACTACTGAGTAACTGAACTGAACTGAATTCCTTGATAGTGTGATTGATGCAAATCTCATCTGGCAGTTCAAACGGAGCTGTATATTTTATCACTTTTTGTCACTCTCTCCTCAACCTCTACCAGATTCATACATTAGAAATAGTGTTAGGAATGTAAATGAAAATGACAACTTTGGACAAGCCTCCTAACCACATTTCCTGAGCACCTGGCCTCCACTCTCATTCCCCCACCACAGTCTCTCACCCTACCACCAGTCAAAGTGACCTGTCCAAATTCCAAACCATTTCCTATCACTCTCCAATTTTAAACCTACTTAAGGGCTTCCCCGATAGCTCAGCAGGTAAAGAATCTGCCTGAGATGCAGGAGACACAGGAGATGTAGGTTCGATTTCTGCGTCGGGAAGATCCTCTGGAGAAGGCCATGGCAACCCACTCCAGTATTCTTGCCTAAGACAACCTCATGGACAGAGGAGCTGGGAAGGCTACATCCAAAGGGTCACAGAGAGTCAGACATGAATGTACAACTGAACACATACAAGTTACACACATACATGGTCCAGAACTGAAACCTGAGTGAATCCAAAGCCCTTCATCTGGCCCTCCTCTTTCCCTTCTGCAATGTCCTCTCCAGTGAGGCCAGTCACCTTGCTCTTTCAATAACCAGGGACTCTCTGACTCAGTGATTTCCCTTCCCTGTTCCTAACACTTGCCCCAGATGTTCACGTGTTTTTCCAGGTATCATTCAGAGATCAGCTCAGATGCCACCTCAGAGAAGCCTCCCCTGATTAGCTCAGGCAATCCACCAGTCCTTGGGCCACCAGCTGCTCTCTGTTACAATACCCCAGTTTTGTTTTCTTTCCTCTTCCCTTAGAACTTGACATAATTTTCATAATTTGTGTTTGGAGATTCACTGTCTATTATCCCTTCTGGCAAATGAAAGTCCTATGGCATCAGACCTTCTGCCTGTTCATTATTTTAGCCACTTTGCCTACAGTGGGGATTCATAGAATATGGCCCATAAATTTACCTAATACAGCACAATGACAAATAACAGCTTTTACATTTGCTAATGGCTGACAAATTTCAAATGAAAAACAGTATTATAAGACATGGAAATTTTATGAAGTTTAACTTATAGTGTCCATAATTAAAGTCTTTCTAGAACACAGCCACGTTCATTGCCTGTAGTCCCCATTGCTTTATTTTAATTGTATTTATTTGGTTGCACTAGGTCTTTATTGTGACACGCAGAATCC
This sequence comes from Nanger dama, assembly GCA_917880005.1. Classification (NCBI taxonomy): domain Eukaryota; kingdom Metazoa; phylum Chordata; class Mammalia; order Artiodactyla; family Bovidae; genus Nanger; species Nanger dama. The sequence continues at coordinate 3,628,678 of CAKJTW010000085.1, read as the reverse complement.
TTTGTTGTGGCATATGGGATCTAGTTCTCTGACAAGGGATTGAACCTGGGGCCTTTACACTGGGAGCCTGAAGTCTTAGCTGCTAGACCACCAGGGAGGTCCCTCCCACTGGTTTAAAAAGACAGCATTAAATAGATAGTTGCAACAAAGACCACATGGCCCACAAAATCTACAATATTTACTCTCTCTCTCATACACACACATACACACACACACACACACACCCTTTATCCTGGCCTAGAGCAGTGTATAATTTGTAAAGGGGACCAATTAATATGGGTCCAAGGAACTTTTTAAATGGAAACAAATACTCAACAGTGAAATCTCCCAGGACCATCTCACAGGCAACATCTAACCAGGAATACTTTTCCACACAAAAAGCCAGTTAGGTACAAGTTTCTGGCTAAGCCCTCAGAAATCTTCTAGACTCTTCACTCTTCTCCAAACACATTATGTTTCTATAAGGAGCAGAATGCCAAGTCTGCATTCTCATCAAGGGTTCTAATTGATCCACACACAGAGAAAAGCTAAATGAACAAAACTGGAGATGTTTGGAAAAATTAAACACAGATTTCTTAATAAAGCTGAAAATAGGCTGCTGGCATCCCAAGGCATGTTTATTTCTGTTTAAATAGATGACTTCCCATAGGCTGGTATCAGCTCAGCAGGGATCCTGGGAGAGAAGTACTTTCTTCCTCCTGTGCATTTTAAGCTCTTTTCCAATGAAATTCAGCCAGAGTCTATAAAAGCATCTGTCAATCCGGATAAAAACAATAACCATGGTCAAGTAACACTAAGAGCCTCAGTTGCCCATTTCTAGAGTGCTCTAAACAGTGAATAGACTCACTGGAGAAGATCAAGAGTTTGACAGTCTCTTTTGTAGAAAAGTGATTTCTCAGAAGAAGAAGATGAAAGTATCAGGTGGAAGGGTGATAAGGTAATTCTCCCTCGGAATGCGGTGGTGGCAATTTGTTTATTTACCTGAACCAGAGGAGTGTGGTGAATTTTCAACCCATGAGCACGCCTCTGCTACCGTGACACAGAAGAGGTAGATTATGCCATTGGCAATAGAATCGAAGGAGGAGCATGACACATTAATGTCAAATGAAATCCAAGGTCATTTCCAGAAGGAGGAATCAAAATGGTATTAGAGCAGATCACCAAGGAAGAAAAGATGATGTGTTTCCAGAGATCCAGTTCACTATCCCGGAGGCATTGGAGAGAGATGAGGGAACAAGAAGGATGCTGGAAAGAACAAAATGATGAACCGTGCTCTTAGAGAGATCGGCAGAGGAGAACATAGAACAGGAAGGCTTTGAAGAGCAGCAATTGGGCTGAAAAGTAGCTTAACAAAAATAAAAAAATCCTGGCAACCACAGAGTCAACTAGGATGAGGTGTCTAATCAGGCTCATTAATCAATGTAAAGAGTCTGTCCTCCCAAAGAAAACACTTCATAGAAAAATCAGGTGCTGTCCTTAAATCTTGAAAATCCTACCTTATAGATAAACATCATCAGGGCAAGGTTGTATAGGTAAAATGAGTTCAACAATAATTACATGCAAAATAAGAAACGATGAGAGTTAAGAGTAAAAGCGGTATCAGGTAAGGGGCAGATAAGTGGCCTGTGATGGTAGCTCTCATAGAGCCCTGCCCTTCTGTCTCCTAGTTTGCCTTTCTTCTTTTTGCTCTCTCCCCTTCTCTCCCCTCTCCCCCTTTCTGGAAACACAGTTTACTCAAGGGAATTGTCTGATTTCCCTCTTATGTGCTCTCATAGCATCTTGCATATATCTCTATGACAACACTCATCACACTCCATTATATAGGCATACCTCAGAGATACTGGAAGTCTGGTTCCAAACCACAATAAAGCAAAATTTTCCACGAGGGAAGTCACACAGATGCTTTGGTTTCCCAGTGCATACAAGAGTTACGTTTCCACCATACAGTAGTTGATGAAGTGCACCATATCATTATGTTAAAAACGCAAGGTATATATCTTGATTAAAGAACGCTTTATTGCTAAAAATGCTAACCATCACCTGAGCATTCAGTGAGTCGTAATCATTTTGCAATCATAACATCAAATGTGGGGCCCTAAATGGGAAACCTTAAAAACAAAGGGGCTAGCTTTGTGGTCGAAAACCTAAGATGGAGCCTGGCGGAAGAGATGAGGGCAGGGTCTATGTTGTCTGTCAAAGTTTTTAATTGGCTCTCTTGATTTCTGTGCACATAGACAGTGTGTGATCTCTATAGACTCCTGTTATAATGAAGGTGACAATTTGACCTTTAGCGTGATTGGTGAAACTATGGAAAGTCCCTCCTAAAACCCTCCTGTTTGTCTATATGAGTTGGGAGTTTGCAACAATAAAGCGGAACTGCTTCGACGGAACCCCTGTCGCGTCTGATTGTCTCTCGCTCGCCGAGGGGCTGGGTTGGCGGAGAGCAGGCTCACCTCTCCTCGGGAACCCCTCCTTTGCTGAGGGAAGTTCCACTGCCTCCGCTCTTTCTGCGGAGCGCCCCCCGCAGAAACTGGCGCCCAACGTGGGGCGTGAAGCGGACGGACGGAGGTGGTGTCACCGTGCGGCTCTGAAAGAGGAGCGACAAGGGACCCTAGCAGGGTCACAGCACGGAGCTCCCTTTAGAGGAGCATCACCCGAGGTAATCCGGACTTCAAGGTGGGCCCCCTCCTTTATGAGGGAAGTGCCAAAAACTCTCTTATTTTCCTTCTCCTCTTCTTTCCTGATCTGGCCTTAATTCTTTTTTTTCTGGAGTTTCAGTGAACAGGCGAGCGGTTGTGGAGGCAACTGATGAGTCCTGGCTAGGGCCACTCTCTGGCGGACTTTGAAGGCCCGGCAACAGGTAAGCCTCAGTAACTAGAGCCCGACCGGGTGAAACTCCCCTTTAATCTTCTTAACTGAGGACATGGCCTAGAATCTTCCCTGTGGGCACGGGTCAGGCACTTAAAGGCCATTAGGGCGCCTGCCACTTGAAGACTCCCGTGACAGGATAAGGGGGTCACAGAACGGGCTAGAAACCTCTAGGATGCCCGCCCCCAGCAAGAAAACTTCCGTGCAAGGACGCAGGCACATAAACAGTTCCAAAAGCATACCATAAGCCCAACTTTCTGGCCGCCACCACTCCCGGTAGGATTTTTGGTGGCTGTCCTCAGTGACTTTTCTTTCTATTCTCTTTCAGCAACATGGGAAGTAACATTAGCAAGTCTGATGAGCCTGCCCTCAAGGCACTGAGATATATGCTCAAAAGCAGGGGACTTGAGATTTCTGAGGCTCAGGCCATTAAGGTGTGGGGGACCATTGTACGGTTGGCCCCCTGGGTTGCTTCAGCTAATCTGTTCTCTTGGGACACTTGGGATCGAGTACAAACCCTTGCTAGGGAGAGAGAGGCTTGATACGGTGAGGAGCCCCCTTAGGGTTCTGTCTGATCATTTCGGCCCTCAAGCTCTGCTTTTCACGGAGCGAGGAGCATGTCACTGATACAAGTGCTCCCAAATCAAAATCAGAAAAACAATGGGAAAAATTTGATGAGGAACAAGTCACGTCAGACCAGGATATAGCAAAAGAGAATGCAGGGAATAAAGACTCTAGAGCAAATAGTGGGCCATGGGAGCCTTTCGGGGATGATAAAGGGGCAGAAAAGAATAGAGACTCCTCTGATGCCTCAGGACCGGGAGCCCAGGGGAGACATCTGTGCCCCTCTCTGCCTCCCCCATTTGAGGAAGTTTCAAGAGCACCTTGGGTGGGAGAGACAATGAGGTCACCTTGGAAAGGGAGAACATACCCGGGGACCCTTGGGGATCCCCACTGCCCTTTACTGGCCTGACTCAAGCCTTTCCTGTGAATGTTAACCTGGGGGAAATAGGCCGGCAGCCTGGTACCCCTGGGAGGCCAATGATTTAAAAGAGCTCAAAAAGGCAGTGGCAGAAAATGGCCCAAACTCCCCGTGGGCAGTAACTATTCTCCAGGGCCTGGCTCATCAACCACAAGAGGGACACTTTAAGAAGGAGTGCCCTCAAGGCGGGGGAAGACCTACTGGTCGGAGACCTCCCACTATCCCATTTATGTACACCATCTTAGGGGTCATCAAAATTTACCTGGATTGCTTTCAATGGGAAATTCCTGGCCGATACAGTGGCCTCCCTTACAATCCAAGCTTGTAACTTACAAGATGCCTATGATCTTCACAATCTTATTCATATAAATTGGAGAGGGCTACATAAAAGGTTCCCACAGATCCCTATTAGAGAATTAAAGAAAAGTATACATACTTGTAAATCCTGTCTTCCTTATTTACAAGTACCGCCTTTACAGCCCCCAGGAGTAAACCCTCGAGGGCTAAAACCCAATCTGCTGTGGCAAACTGATGTAAACCATTATTCCCCTTTTGAAAACTTAAGTGCCACCATCAAAATTTAAAGGCTCAATTACAAAAACAAAAAGGGGGAATAAGCCCTCACCAGCAACTTGGAATGGCACTCTTTACTCTAAACATTTTAAATTTTTCAAAAAATGAACCGATACCATGTTTTCAAAAACATTGGTCCAACCAAGAAATAAAACCTGAAATACAAGTGAGATGGAAAGATCCCATCACTGGCCAGTGGAAGGGGCCCGATCCACTCCTTACAATGGGGAGAGGATTCGGATGCATATTCCCCATTGGGGACCCCAGCCCTATAGGGTGCCAGCAAGGAATCTTAAATTTACACCACAAGAGAGGTCAAATCTCAAAACCTGACACAGATTAAAGAGACATTCACATATTGAGCCCAAGAACAAAAAGTTCTTGAGGCGATCTTTTCTTCCCCTTTCAGATCATCGATGCAGCGACCCTGCTGGACACTGCTGGCGATCGTCAGATTACCTCTCCTCTCCGTGCTGACATTCCTCATCACTGTGGCTGTGCAACAGTTTTTAAAATCTTTGAAGCCTGGGTTTAACAACATACAAGGCTATCAACCATGAGGGTACAACAGTGTCAGCATCTGCTCAAGGATTTCAAACCAGCTTGAACACCTGAGATCTGCTATGATGGGACTCCAACAACAGCTTGATCTCCACGCTCTCCATGCCAGAGCCATCAAGGCGTTGTGTTCTGGCGCTCATGGACTGCGACGTGAGATACCCCAGCTTTTGTCTGACAGCTTTTCCAATGTTAAATGAGACTCTTAACAGGTAAAAAAGGGAGCAATGGATCTATGGGACTGGATACAAACTCCATTCACCTGGTTTAAAAATGCCTTCTATTTGCTTATTTTTGTTATTCTGCTTGTTGTAGTGTTAAAAGAAAAGGTTATGCTTGCCCAGGTCATGGAAGAGGAGCCCCACGTTGGGGACCCACAAAACCCCTGGATTAATTTAGCCCTTCAAGAGATTAACTGAGACAGATAAATAAAAATAAGAGTTCTAGATGCTCATCATCTAGAGAGATTCCGCCTAGCCCCCAAGAGGTGGCTGGATAGCCAATGACGGGTAAGACCCTCAGAGGAGGGCAACCTACAGGCACAGCCGCGAGAGGGGCTGGCGAGGCTGGAGGTTGGCCGCCTACAGCTTTATGCCTTGCTCTACAGAACAGCAATACAAATGTCTCGAGGGCTTAAATAAAATTAAAAAAAAGAGGGGGATATGTGGGGCCCTAAATGGGAAACCTTAAAAACAAAGGGGCTAGCTTTGTGGTCGAAAACCTAAGATGGAGCCTGGCGGAAGAGATGGGGGCAGGGTCTATGTTGTCTGTCAAAGTTTTTAATTGGCTCTCTTGATTTCTGTGCACATAGACGGTGTGTGATCTCTATAGACTCCTGTTATAATGAAGGTGACAATTTGACCTTTAGCGTGATTGGTGCAACTATGGAAAGTCCCTCCTAAAACCCTCCTGTTTGTCTATATGAGTTGGGAGTTTGCAACAATAAAGCGGAACTGCTTCGATGGAACCCCTGGGAACCCTCGGCTTTGCTGAGGGAAGTTCCACTGCCTCCGCTCTTTCTGCGGAGTGCCCCCGCAATCAAAGATCACTGATCACAGATATATGATAAAAACGTTACCAAAAACATGATCCAAAGACGTGAAGTAAGAACATGCTGTTAGAAGAAGGATGCCAACAGACTTGCTCAATGAGGTGCTGCCAAAAACCTCCAATTTGTTAAAAACACAATAAAGTAATATACGACAAAATGAGGTAAGCCTATGAGCCCTGGATGCCTTGATTCCCTCGAGATCCTAGAGAGAAAGGACACTGACTGGCAAGCTGCACCCTCAGCGGTTTGCGTAGCACCAAGCTCAGAGCAAGTGTTCAGTGGAAGACAAACACCACTGAGGACCAAGTGAATAAGGAAAAGAACAGACGGAAGAAGCAACTGTGCACACAAGTATATCTTGCCACTGGCGAGGATAAAATTGGCACCCAAATAACCTACTTCTATCACAACATGAATACCTTGAAAAGGATCAATCCCTGAGACGCATCTTACCCCAGAGTAAACACATGATTTATAAATCAGCCTTTCCAACAGATTTTTTTCTGGTATCTGGCATATAGTTGATTTTTGACACCACAGTTTTTCACAGAAATTACATCTTTTTTATCAGTTTGAAAAATCAAAACTAGATGAAGTACCCTATGTGTACTCTGGCCACAGCCTTAAAGAGTTTAGTATAATTCCATTTGAAATTCATTTGTATTTCTTTCCACAATACTACTTATATATCTAGAAATCTTGACTTCTTCCTTTGCTATTATACATTTTTGTACAATAACTTCAATATCTATTTTCTTCCTTTTTTCCCATTTTCCACGTTCCACTTAGGAGATGACGTCAATGCCTAACTAGGTGGAGGTAGTTTAGTCGCCAAGTCGACTCTTTGTGACCCCCTGGACTGTAACCCACCAGGCTCCTCTGTCCATGGGGTTTCCCAGGCAATAATCCTGGAGTGGGGTGCCATTTCCTTCTTCATGGGATCCTTCCAACCCAAGGACTGAACCTGGGTCTCCTGCACTGCCAGCAGATTCTTTACTGACTGAGCTACCACGGAAGCCTGCCTAAATAGGAGACAACCCCAAATATAAGGAGAAACAGTCCCTTTTTATAAATGATAAGATCTAAAAAGAAAAAAGGAAAACGAATATTCTGGGCAAAGCTGAATAATTTTGCAGGACATCTTAAATAGACAACTATCTACCCATAATATTTGATTTATGGATCTAGTTAATATGCATAGTTGTATTAAGTACATTATTTAATAGGTAATTTTAAATAATAGATTAATTTTAAAATATTACTTTTTCCTTTACCTTGACATCTTGAAATAATTTCATTGAATCTCTTCCCATGAATCTTGACCTCAAGGTTTTTCCCCAACCCAGAGCCATTTTTCAAGTTCTCTAAAGTTTTCCACATCTATCATCTTCCAATCTATCTAAGTTGTCTGAGATAAAGCACTTTTATGAATTTGTATTTGATGCTTTCTTTGTATATTTTAAGCAAAGTGACAAGAGTCCAGTTGTATAATATTAGGACTGTTTCCCCATCTGTCTGATAGATATATTGTGATCTCTACAAGGTGACAAAAAAACTGTAATTTGTTATTAAGTAATTTTTAATGGCACATACATAATGACATTCAATACTTGCAACTATCACAACACACTTCCAGGAATAATGACTCGTCTTTTGCTGAGGATTTTTTTTTTCCTCTTTTTAAAATTTATTCTCCAGGTAATTCCTATAAAAATCTCAAACTGGCATAACTAACGCCACTTTTTTCCCCTCCTCCAAATACTTTAGCATTCAAAATGAAAGAATGATAGAATACCTGGTAATATAAGAACACGATAAACATTTGAATTTAAGAAAATTCCTTTCTTCTGAGGGATTAAAGAGGGGGAAAATACCTTATATTTGAACATATATAGTGTTTCCTTTCTCCTTTGCAGCAACATTTATTCATTTACATCTATTTGGCATAAACTAAATTTGGCATTAACTCTAGCAAAACAGATGCTTCAGTGGATTAGAGCCCAGACTCGTGTCGTCCTTGGTAGATGCTGTTTTCACCCAGGCTGATTTGGTTTTCAAGCATTTACAAAATTAGTAACAAGCTATTTCAATTTTTAAGTTGCTTTGTGAGGTTGAGTCATTTTATTTTTCATTTTAAATATGTCTGCTTTCTCTTTCCTTGTATTTCTTGGAGCAATCACAAATGCAATATATGTAGCTTCCCGTGTCAGCATAAGCAAACTCATTCTGATGTGAAGACATCCCCACACTGAGTCCCCAGTTTATGCAAGTTGTCAGGGAAACTTCAAGGATCCAGTCTTCCCATTCAAAAATTTCAAGCTCTGTAATCAGTTTCCCATAGTTATTTTGCATACTCCCAGCTGAGCCCCCCAGGAATACTGTCACTTTCTTACAACTTCTATAATGATTCAGAAACTGGACACATTTCTTTGAAATTCTCCTCTTGGCAAGATTCAACATTTCTTTTCCACTTCCTATCATTATTATTCTCTTATTTCAACAACATATCATTTCTTTTCCACATATTGTCTATTGTTATCTGTTATTACTACAAATTACTTTGACTACTTCACTGATCACGTTCATTCAATATCTGATGCTTGATTCAAGCACTATTACCCTGATTATCTGGTTATTTTCATTTTTTCATCCCAGGCTATCTAGATCACCTAAAATTTGGGGAAGCAATTTAGTAATAGTGGTTTAGACTCCACTGGCATCACTGGCTTGATTTTAACTCTGATTCCACTATTTACATTCTGATTGATCTCAAACAGATCAGTTACCTCTTTTAAGCTTCAGGTTCTTTGTCAATATAATTGGCTCATGTCAGGATTAAATAAGTTAATGTATGTAAACCATTCAGGACAGTACCTAACATAGAGTAAGTGTTCAAAAAACATTAAACTTTCCTATACATTATACTAGGAGACAGGCTTCCCCAAATGGCTCAGTGGTGAAGAATCCACCTGCCAAGGCAGGAGACACAATTCAATCCCTGGGCATGGAGGAGGAAATGGCAATCCACTCCAATATTCTTTCCAGGATAATCTCATGGATAGAAGAGCCTGGTGGACTACAGCCCATGGAGTCTCAAAGAGTTGGACACGAATGAGCATGAGCGCAATGGCAAGTAGATCATCTCCTGAAGGGGTGAAGAGCCAAGATCACATACAAAGGCCTGAACTAGAAAGGCTGCGTGGCTCTTTGACAGTGAGCTCTGTTTGCACTCTTGTGCTACACTGTATTGGAGAAGGTGATGGCACCCCCACTCCAGTACTCTTCCCTGGAAAATCCCATGGATGGAGGGAGCCTGGTGGCTGCAGTCCATGGGGTCTCACAGAGTTGGACACAACTGAAGAGACTTAGCAGCAGCAGCTAGACTGTATTATTACTGGGATGGGAGAGGGGGTAGAAATGGTGAACCTGGAGAAGAAAGCAGAGATCAGAACATGGAAGGTCCTTCATGCTGTGCTCAGTTGACTTTATCTCAAGGTCAAAGGAAACAGGTTGAATGTGAAGTGTTAAGCAGGAAGTGACATGATTCTACTTCCCTTTTAGAAAGTTCAAGTTGAGTGCATTGTCAAAATAGATTTGTGGGGGCTAAACTGTAGGCAAGACACAAAGTAGAGAAGGAACAGAGATTGGGAAGTTTCCAGAGATGAGAAAAGCTAATGAGAAATGAGGTGTCAGTGAGAAATAAGAGAGACGGCTGGATTCAAGAAATGAAGGAGAGAGACAAGGGGCCTTGATAAATAAGCTGATATGGTTTGCAACTCTAGTTGAAAGTGAGTTCTTGTTGTTGCTTAGTCACTAAGTTGTGTCCAACTTTTTGTGACCCCGAGGACTGTAGCCTACCAGGCTCCTCTGTCCATAGCATTTTCCAGGTAAGAATACTGGAGTGGGTTGCCATTTCCTTCTCCATGAAAATCAGTTCAGTTACAAACCCATAATAATAAGTAAAGCAACTTGTCCAGTAAGTTCCAAAGATAGTAATGAATGAATATCATTTTCCCAGTTTTCCTCTGAAGTAGCTTTTAGACTTATATAATGGATATTAATGAATGTAATAATTTCCAAACTTCATCAAGCACTTTCCATTGGATAGGCAGAGTGCTACCAGCTTTGTGTGTATTTTCTTGCTCTATTTTCCCAATAAGTCTATGAGATGGGCACAGTTATTATTTCACTTTACATATAAGAAATATTAGGTAGTATCAACCATATCATTCATTTTTGTTGATTCAATAAACATATATTATTTATTTTATATATATATATATATATATATATATATATATATATATAAAATGTCATTATGCTACGGGACACAGAGGACAGGAAAAAGAATACATAGTATGTGCCCTAAAGATGTTCATAGCTCAATGGAAAGAAAATCTCAGACTGATAAATGGGAAAATTCCACTATGGTATACTAATAGTCTGGTCCAAAACTGTGGGAAGATTTTGGAAACAATCATCTTTAACAGAAAAGGAAACTTCCAGTTCAAATGCATCTATCAGCATAAATTCCCATTGTGAAATAAAATCCAATATCTGGGCTACTGTCTGCAGTTGGACTGGTTGTGAATAAATTTCACAACCATGAGAGAACACGGAACAGAGTGAGTTAAGGTAGTATGGATTCATTTAGCACTGGAGGTAGGGAGACTACACCCCCAAATCCATCCCTTTTCCACTCATCAAACCATGCCTTTGGTTTCAAGTGTACATCTGTGCAGAGGAAGGCACCATGTGGGCCAGTGGCAACACTGGCCAGTGATATTTCTAGTGTCCAATAAAGGAATACCATGATTATTTTATAATTGACTTATTCCTGCTTGCTTTGTTCAACAGACTTCTAGATAGGGTTAAAGGTAGTCATTTCCTCCTCAGATTAAATCCTCTCAAACTAGTGTTTGATTTTCCACATTCTGAGCCGTGACTTTATACATAACAAGGATAGGTGATATCAAGGTAAGATGATAAGTCAGAGCCTTTTGGAAACTAAGACTTTTTCAGCTCTCAGTCTAATATCTTTAACTTGTGCTCCATGAACCATGACGGGATCCAAGAGCTGTAGCTGAGATACAGAGGTTTTCAAAATATTATTAAGGATTTACTATTTTTCTCAATCTCACTTCTAACAGCAATCTATTCCTGCTGATAAAACTACTGTAAATTTTTATAATTGTTGGTTTCATTTCTCACTTGAGTAATAAATATTTCCCAGCACTAATAAAATTATCATTTTTGTGTTTCTCCCACCTATGTCCTTAGAATTACTGTAAATAAAATAAAAGAAGATGACAGTATACACGTAAATGAGCTCAGTGTTTTTCATTCTCTTATGTACATTCTTTGAAAGAGATATTAAAAGGAAGTAAGCCATGGAAGATTGTAAGGCAGTGCGCATGGAGTTTACAGTACTTGGTTCTGTTTGTATAGCAGAGTTGTGGGCCCAGTGCCTGTTAACTGGGAATTGAATATCTAGACTCTTGAGCTTAGAGGCTCAAAGAAGGAATTCAAGAGGCCCCTTTGCAGGAGACCTATGGTGCTCAGAGATGTCCGTGTGTGAAAAATTACACCAGCAAAAACTCCCTTTTCTCACATAAACAAGACCAGGAGAAAAGATGGGAAATCTAGGAGGGAGTGGAGGCATTCTGCACTGCCCAGCTTTATAGCACTTATTATTAAAATGACAACATATATTTTATAGGCAACTTTTATTGCGATAATTAACTCATTAACAGCCTCTAGAGAGAAGCCAGACTCCTCTGCAGGGTGGTCTGCAGAATTTTAATGACCTAGATAAGAGAAAAATCAGTGTGCCAGGTTCTGGAAAAGTCTGGGACTCTACAAACAACTCTGATCTATTCAATGTATCATCTCATAGAGAAGTGTGAATTGCAGATTAAAATACAGGATAATTCCTCACTACATATACAGCACAATAGGCATGGCTAATTTAAACAAGCAAAGCTTCTGGTATTGAAACAAAACAAATAAACAAACAAAAATTCAGACTTGATTCTCTCCCCCTACCTCTTCTGAGCTAGAATAGAAACTAGTTTATTCAAGAGTCCACATCCGCCAAGCTGGCTGGGCTTGGTGACTGGGGAGAGTAAGGTAAAGGCAAAGGTAACGTAAGGTGTGGGACAGGAAGGAATTTGGAGGACAGTTCAGCCTCCAAGGCACTAACCATTTAACTGGCAACACTGATGTGATCCTATGATATTTTGAATGGCATCCGATGTGGTACCATGGCCTCCAGTGTCTGGAGTTTGGATGTCCTTGTTCTCCATGAATGCCAAGGCTGGGCAGTACGAATGGAGGTGGCATAGAAATGGAGCTTGAGGTAATCCAGCCTAACGCCACCCGCCAGCCGTGCGGCAGCAGTCGGCCACATTACTGGCTCTAGTCTTCCCGATCGCCATGCAGCTGTTTCAGACACTGCGTATATGCGGCCATAGCTGGCAGCTGGCACAGGCCTGCTCCCCCAACCAACCCTGAGCAGACATTATCGACAGTGTTGCCATAGAGACTGGGCATCACCATGACATCAAACTGCTGGGGCCACGATACCAGCTGCGTGGGGGTGTTATCCACAATCATGCCCTCAGAGGAGAGTGGGGAAAGTGGGATGCCACCTCCCTACAGCACTGGAGGGAGACAATCTCCCAGGCTCATGATGTTGGCCTTGAGTGTGGCTATCACTTCCTTGCGCCCATTTGATGGGCCAGTTGGAAAGCGTATTCAGCAAGGTGCAAACACTTGGCCTCAGTAATGATCTTTAGGCTTTCTACCACTCTTTTCATGCTCTCGTGCTCCAGGTTGCTGTATTCACCCTCTGTGATGTCCCGAGCAACTAAGATGTCTATGTTCTCGTGTCTGGTTTCCACCCATGGCCAACTCTCAAAATGGACGATGTTGGCACAGAGACCCAGAGTGCTGCGAAACACACCGTTTCGGGATTTGTGAGATGGTGGCAGGTTGTAGTCAGTTTCAAAGCTGCCCTTCAAGGCCACGTGGCTTCAACGGACTGCCATGATGGCATTGTAAACATCCTCTTCACTAGAAGTGGAGGTAACCTTCACTTCCTCAAAGTCCATGGGCACACACGCGTGTCTGAACACACTCTTGACGTGCAGGTCAGGCCCGATGCCATCCCCAGGAATCATAGTCACGGTGTGCCATGGCTGCTGGCAGAACATTGTGTTTAAAAGAGAAGCTCCTCAGTGAGGTCTCATTGCCAGGGAAAATCTCCCAAGAATGGCCTAGAATAGTTGGTGGGAACATGGCCTTCACAGAGTGCCTGGCAGATGTCAGCATCTTGAGTGCCATGATCTTTAAATGGAGATTTAGTTTAATTTATGTAAAAACATGTGCTTTTCCTCTTGCTTTGAATTGGATTCTTTTGGTAGAATTCGAGACCCACAATTCTTGCTTAGGTCACAGTCTTCTCCTTTGTATTCTATTTTTGACAGACATTTTACTGCAGCGAGAGACTGAGAATACTAGTTACAAGATGTGATGTGTGATAGAGTAGAAAATATACTTTGGAGTTGAGTAATCCCATGGATGGAGGAGCCTGGTGGGCTACAGTCCACGGGGGCACATGGGGTCGCAAAGAGTTGGACACAACTGAGCGACTTCACACACACACACACAAAAATTCATTAGGCACATTCAATGTATCTGTGTGATACACTTAAAAATAGACTTGATATTTTATAACACTTTTAGGTTCACAGAAAAACAGAATGGCAGATACACAGATTTCTGATGTGAAGATTTCCTGTGCAAAGATTTCCTGTACCTGTGGCTGATTCATGTTGAGGTTTGACAGAAAACAACAAAATTCCATAAAGCAATTATCCTTCAATTAAAAAATAAATAAAATTTTAAAAAATTCTTACGCATTTGTTACAACTGATGAACCCACACTGACACATTGCTATCACCTGAAATCCAGTGTTTAAAGTAGGGTTCACTCTTCATGTTGTACATTCTGAATTTAGACAAAGGTATGGCATGTATCATCACCGTAGGCTTATACACAGTTTCAATGCCCTAAAAATTCTGTTTTGCTCCTTCATCTCTCCTTCTCCACAAACACTGGTAACTGCCAATCTCTTTCCAGTCTCCATGGTTTTGCACTTCCCAGAATGCCATATAACTGGAATCATACAGTATGCAGCCTTTTTTCAGAATGGCTTCTTTGACTAAGTAAAATGTATTGTTTCCTCCGTGTTTTTCATGGCTCTGTAGTGCCTTTTTTCTTGCACTGAAAATGCCATTGTCTAGATGTACCACAGTTTATTCATCTACTGAAGCACATTTTGGTTGTCCCAACTTTTCTCAAGAATGAACAAAGATACTATATACATCCATGTGTGATTTTTTTTTTGGACGAAAGTTTTCAGCTCATTTGGTGAATACCAAGGAGCTGAAGTGCTGAATCTTGTGGTAAAAGTATAATCAGTTTTGCCAGAAACTGCTAAACTGTCTTTCAAATGACTGTACCATTTTGCATTCCCACAAACAATGAGAATACCAGTTGTCTCACATCCTTGCATCATTTGGTGTTCAAGATTTTGGCCATTGTAATAATTATATAATGGTATCTCATTTTAATTTTCATTTCTCTGATGATATATGATGTGGAACATCTTTTCACGTTTATTTGCCACCTGTATATCTCTCTTAAGGTTTCTGCCAATTTTAATCACAACTTGTTTGTCTTCTTATTGTTGAATTTTAAGACTTCTTTGTATATTTTGGGAAACATTTCTTTATCATATGTGCCTTTTACAAGTAATTTATCCCAATCTGTGACTTGCCTTCTCATTCTCTTGATAAAGTCTTGCTGCAGACCAGAAGCTTTTAATTTTGGTGAAGTCTAGTTTAATATTTCTTTTTTGATCCTGCCTTTGGTATTGTATTTAAAAAACCATTGCCATACCCAAGGTCATCTAAACTTTCCCTAGTGTTTTGTTGTACTACATCTTACGTAGAAATCTACAATTTATTTTAAGTTAATTTTTTGTGAAAGGTTTGAAGCCTGTGTCTAGATTAACTTTTTGTATATGTAATGTCCAACTGTTTCAGCACCACTTGTTGAAAAGACTACCTATCATGCTTCATTTGCTCCTTTTCCAAAGGTCAGTTAACTATTTATATGGGTCTGTTTATGGGCTCTCTATTATCTTCCACTGACGTATTCATCCATCCTTCTGCCAACACCACCGTGTTATGACTGGTGAAGCTTCATAGGAAGTCTTGAAGTCAAGGGCTACCAGTCCTCCAGCTTTGTTCTTCTTCAATAGTGCTCTGGCTGTTCTGGGTCTTCACTTTAAATACAAGCTTTGGAATCAGTTTGTCAATATTTACAAAATAATTCCCTGGTATTTTAATTAAGTTTGTATTGAATCTATATTTGATATCTTGAAAACTTAACAATATTGTCCGTCCATCCATGAATATGGAATGTTTCTCACTTTATTAGTACTTCTTTGATTTGATTCATCAGAGTTTCACAGTTTTCCTTATATAGGTCTTATATATACATTGTTAGGTTTATACCAAAGTATTTCATTTCTGGAAATGCTAAAGTAAAGGATATTGTAGTTTTAGTTGAAAACTGGTGTATAAACACAAATGACTTTGGTATATTAACCCAGTAACCTGAAATTTTTCTGTAATCACTTATAAGTTCCAGGAGCTTTTGTTTTTGTTTTTGTTTTTTTTTAATTTATCCTTTCAGGGTTTCTTGATGAGCTTGTCATCTGAAAACAAAGACAGTTTTTTTTTCTTTTTCAATCTTTATATATTTTTATCTCCTTTTCTTGTCCTATTATATTAGCTAGAAACTCCAGGATAATATTTAAAGGAACAGTAAAAGGGGACATCCTTGCCTTGGACCTGATCTTAGCAGGAAAACTCTGTTTCTCATTACAAACTATGGTATTAGTTGTAGATTATTTGTAAGTATTCTTTATCACAGGACTTCCCCAGTGGCTCAGTGATAAAGAATCTGCCTGTAATACAAAAGATACAAGTTCAGTCCCTGGATTGGGAAGTTGCCCTGGAGAAGTAAATGGCAATCCACTCCAGTATTCTTGCCTGGGAAATCCCATGGACAGAGGGGCTGGCAGGCTGCAGTCCATAGAGTCCCAAGAGTTAGATATGACTTAGCGACTAAACTGCAACAACATTCTTTATCACGTTGATGCAGTTTTCCTCTACTTCTAACTTACTGAGAGCTTTTTATAATGAATGGGTGTTGAGTTTTGTCAAATGGTTTTCTACATCTATTGATAGGATCATTTTTACTTTTCAGCCTGTTGAATTACATTAAATAATGTATTACATTAAGTAATGAGTTACATTAAGTAATTTTTTGAATGTTGAAACAACCCTGTTTATCTGGGATAAATATCCCTTGATTGTGGTGTGTAATTTTTTTTTTTACACATTGCTGCATTCAATTTGTTAGTATTTCTGTTGAGAATTTTGCATCTATGATCATGATAGATATAGGTCTGCAGCTTTCCTTTCTTGTAATGTCTTTGTCTGGCTTTGTAATCAGGGTAATGCTGGCCTCATAGAATGAGTTATAAAATATTCCTTTTGCTTCTATCCTCTGAAAGATATTGTAGAAAACTGGTATAATTTCTTCCTTAAGCATCTGGTGGAATTCATCAGTGAATACATCTGGGCCTGGAAATTTCTATTTTGGAAGGTTATTAATTTGTTGAGTCAATTTTAAATCTATATATAGATGTATTCAGATTGTCTGTTTCTTCCTGTGCAAGTTTTTAGCAACATGGGTCTTTCAAGGAATTAATACCTTTCATTTAGACTATAAAAAGTTTGTGAGAAAAAGGTTGTTAATAGTATTCTTTTATTATCTTTTTAATGTCCAAAGTATCTGTAGTGAGATATCCATTCTTTTCTGAAAGTAGTAATTTGTGTCCTTTTTTCCCTTAATTAGCTTGACTTGATATTTATCAATTTCACTGATATTTTCAGAGAATCACTTTTTGATTTTGTTGAATTTAAAGTTTTTCTTTTCAATTTCATGGGTTTCTGCTCAAATTTTTAATATTTCTTTTCCTCTGCTTACTTTAGATTTAATTTTCTCTTCTTTTTCTAGGTTCCTAAAGTGGAAATTGGGCTTCATGGTGGCTCAGCAGTAAAGAATCCACCTGTAATGCAGGAGACATGGTTTCAATCTCTGGGTCGGGAAGATCCCCTGGAGAAGGAAACAGCAACGCACTCCAGTGTTCTTGCCTGGGAAATCCCATGGACAGAGGGGTCTGGCAGGCTACAGTCCATGGGATTGCAAAGACTGGGACACAACTTAGTGACTAAACAACAACAAAGGTGGAAGCTGGATTACTTTCTGAATGCTTCTTTCTTCCCACTATATGCATTCATTAATATGTATTTCCCCAGAACCATTGCTTTCACCAATCTCACAAATTTTAAATTGTGTTTTCACCTTGCTCAAAATTTAAAAAAAAAAAAAAATGAGGCTTTGACTTTGACCCTTATGTTACTTAGAAATGTGTGGCTTTTTTCTCATTTATCTGGGGATTTTTTGAGCTCTCTGTTATTGGTTTTTACTTATACTGTGGTCTGAGTACATACATGGTATGATTTCAGTTTCTTTGGCTTAGTTAAGGTGTGTTCTATGGTCCAAAATGTGGACTGTCTTGGTGAATGTTCCATGAGAACTTCAGAAGAATGTGTATTCTGCTGTTGTTGGATGAAAGAGTCTATAGATGTTAATTATACCAGTTGGTGGTGGTGGTGTTGAGTTCAACCACATCTTGACTGATTTTATGATGGCTAGAGTTTATCCCTTTTATTCTTGCTAACTTTGTAAGGAACTGCTGAACACTTTTCTAAAACGGTTGCACTATTATATAGCCCCACCAGTGTAAGAGAATTACAGCTTTACAACTTCACCAACACTTGGTATTATTGTACTTCTAATTTTAGTTGTTCTAATAGGTTTTGGTAGTATCTCACTATGTTTTTTATTTGTGTTCCTCTTACAATGATGCAGAAGTCTTAATACATTCTTCCAGATCAGAGCTACAAGCATTAATATCTGATATTTCTATAAATCAACCACTCAACTCTGGAAGGCAGAGAAACTCTTAGCTTCCCAAAACTGTATCATTTATACAATTTAATTGAAAATTACACATATCTTTAATTTTAAACCTTTTAAAGTCTCATTCTCATTTAATTTTCAGGCATCAACACCCCTGATGTAGATTAGTATTTGTCTGGGGAAGTAGGTGACTCAATTATGAAGACTTCCAAAAAACTGTTAAAAGGCAAAAAGATGAGAGATGTAGATTTAATAATGGCTACTACTATAGATTGCCTGCCACATCTAAGGTACTGTGCTGAATAATTTCATACATCATTATAAAACACCAATGTAAGCGTTATAGTTCCCATTTTATGGATGAAAAAACTGGCTAACATAGATTCTACAAATTCACCTATTATGAAAGAACAGAGAATGGCAGTAGGAGATGTGAGTATTTTTAAGTGTCCAAGAGAGGCCAAAGCTTCTCAAACTTAATCAGCCTAGGCTCTCATTGAAATTTACATTCTAATTCAGTGTGTGAATTCTGGATTCCACTGGCCCCTTATCATACTTTGAGCAGCAAGGATCTGCATTTACATCCTCACAAGGTCTGGACAAGCCCAGGTCAGCACGTGGTGTGCTTAGAGGTTGCCTGGAATAAAGGAAAGAAGCAATACTGCTCCTTTCTAAAAGCTGATATTAAATGGCAATAGAGGAGGAGCCATCTAGATACCTGTTTGTCACTTAATATGGCATATAACATGGATGATACCTGTCCACCACCAGTGCCTTACGCTAGGGCAGAGGATAATACCAGGAGAGAACACTGGCAGAAAAATAACTCAGACCCAACTACACAATTTTTTTTTCTACCAATGGGCCACCCTTATTATATAAGTATACACCCCAATCCTCTTCTCATCCCTGGAAAGGACATAAATCTTTTAAAAGTATGGATAAAGAAGGAAGGAAGCCTTGTGACTAGGAGTATAAAGTGAATAGTAGTTGAAATTTTAATGGCCAGATTAACCTACAAACATTCCTGGACATTAGAGAGAGCTCTTAGCCTCAATGGGACAAAATTATAATACATTCTGTACAGGTATAAAAATAATAAATGCCATGTTTCACATACTGAGTGCTAACAGTGCGACTAAGGCTATTGTCAAGGGTGATGCAGAGATAGTAAAAAGGTTTGGGGTGGGGGGGATAATACAATTTACATTTTAAAATGATACCAAATTGGAAGCAATTTGGAGAATAATTACTAAGGTGACTAGCCTGGTGGCAGGAAGGCTAATTAACAGGTTATGACAGTGGTTCTCACAGTGATGCCCAGCACAGACGCATCAGGGCCACCCTGACTGGGTACGGAATGCAACCTCTTAGAACTATCCCTAGAAATACTGAATCTGAAGTCTGCAGTAGGGAATGCAACAATTTGTATTTTAATGCTTCTGATGCATGCCGAAATTTGAGAACCACTGGGCTATTGAAATAGTTCTAGTATAAAGTGATGAGCAGTTGTGCTAAGATGAAGGCACTGAGGAAGGATAGAAATGCTTTCAGAGATATTTAGAAGATAAACAGGACTAGGCTATTGACCTTGGAGACATGGAATCTTATTCTTAGTGTTCTAAATGAACTGGGTGAATGATAAGATAATCAGTGAGAAAGTACAACACTGAATAAAGAGCAGTTGGGTTGGGGGAATAAAATAGAAAATGAGTTCAGTTTCAGACATGACATGTTTGGGGAGCTCTAAGACATCCACGTGAAGATGCCCCATCGGTGGCTTAATAAGTGACTCTGTAGTTCCAGAGAAAGGATTGTGGGTAATGGCAGAAATTCAGGAGTCAACGACTTGTGGGAGAGAGTTCACTACACAGAAGTATACAAAATAGCCTCAAGCAGAAGTTTTCAACTTTGCTTCTGCCATGACAGATGATGAATGGCATTCATATGAGACATATTCCCAGGCGTATACTCAGATTGTAATGAAAAGCAAACACACATGCATACAAACAAAAGCAGCTGGCCGAAAAGCACAGAATTCTCAAACTGTTTTTATAGCTCATATTTACAAAAGTATTTTACCTGCAAATGATTGGTAAAGTCATCAATTTACTGATCTCAAATATAACTTTATGGAGGGAAAAATATATACGGCTAATCTAATATGAAAACTACATAAAATTATTTTTTAAAGATCTCATTCGACCTCTACAGGTAATATTTTAAAAAGTAAACATGCACTAATAAAAATAAACCATATTGCATACTTTAAAAGTATAACATATAATATTTATGCTTATTCATGATATTAGTATAAATAGTATGATTGCACACATTCTTTAGATAATCACATTGCTTTTGACTGGAAAACCGTAGCTAGAGCCTCCTCAATTCTGTCCTATGTGGATAAACATGCATGCTTTATTCATTTCTCTTCCTTATTCCAAATATGTTCAAGGGTAAAATCAAGGAATCAAATATAAGTATACATCCACAGATAACAAATTATAGTATTTCAAAATTGCTCTATCAATAACCATAGTTCCTGGATATTTTCAGCAAACATAAAATAGACTATGAATTATGAGCAATTAACTTTCAGCTAACTCTGATTCCACCTTTCCCAAAACAAAGAGGCACCCACCATTAAAATGCAAATGAGTGAATATGACACCCTTATAATGGTAACATTGAGCTGAGTCCAATTACTTAAAAATGTAAATGATTCACAGGAGCTTATTGTTGCTGTTTAGTCACTAAGTCCAGTCCAACTTTGTGACTCAGACAAAACTGAGGACCATCTATCTTTGAATCATGAGAGCACCAAAGAAGTGAATTGTGGGGGAAAGAGGAGAACAGAGAAGAAAACCTGTTAGAGAAGACAGAAGTATAACACTCAAAGAAGGAGTCATCATCAGTGTCAATATCCTTTGAGAGGTGAAGTAAAATTAGAAGGATGTTGGGGTCATTATCAGTCAGTCAGTTCAGTCGCTCAGTTGTGTCCAACGCTTTGTGACCCCATGGACTGCAGCACGCCAGCCTTCCCTGTACTTCACCAACTCCGGGAGTTTGTTCAAACTCATGCCCATCGAGTCGGTGATGCCATCTAACCATCTTATCCTGTGCCACTCCTTTCTCCTTTTGCCTTCAATCTTTCCCAGCATCAAGGTCTTTCCAATAAGTCAGTTCTTCTCGTCTGCTGGCCAAAGTATTGGAGCATCAGCTTCAGCATCAGTTCTTCCAATGAATATTCAGGACTGATTTCCTTCAGAATGGACTGGTTGGATCTCCTTGCAGTCCAAGGGACTCTCGAGAATCTTCTCCAATACCACAGTTTAAAAGCATCAATTCTTCATAGCTCAGCTTTCTTTATGGTCCAACTCTCACATCTATACATGACTACTGGAAAAACCATAGCCTTGACTACACAGAACTTTGTTGGCAAAGTAATGTCTCCACTTTCTAATACTCTTTCTAGGTTGGGCAAAGCTTTTTTTTTTTAACAAGGGTCATTGACCATCACCATAATGCTGTGTAGACTAGCAACTGAGCATGGGCTTCAGAGCCAAACTAACATGTACTATCTGTAACCTTCACAATTTTTCAGTGACTTTTTCTTGAATTTATATTCCAGGGGGTGAGACAGCAGAAAATACATGAATGATAAATGGATAGATACACAGATAGATAAATATAGCAACAAGCAATGGATGCAAAAATGGATCTTTTAATGCTGGAAGAAAGAAATGCTATGAAACAAATATACAATCTGTTACCTTCAAGGAGTTTACATTCTAGACAGAGTTAAATGGGGTGAATGGAGATACAGTATGAACTGAAAGATGATGCTAAATGATTGCAGAATGACCCAGCTGGGACATGAAAGCGCACCAGGTGGATTAACAACATATATGGGCAGGGATCGCAAGT
Source organism: Nanger dama (assembly GCA_917880005.1). Taxonomy (NCBI): domain Eukaryota; kingdom Metazoa; phylum Chordata; class Mammalia; order Artiodactyla; family Bovidae; genus Nanger; species Nanger dama. The sequence continues at coordinate 3,606,589 of CAKJTW010000085.1, read as the reverse complement.
GAAAGTTCTTCAGTCACATCTGAAAGAAGGGCTAGCAGCAGAAAGTACAGAGGCAAGAGAGGATTTCAGGGATGGAGGCCAAATTGAAAGGCCTGTAGGGTACACTAAGCATTGCCATTTAGCTGAAAGGAAAGGTTTATGGAGGAAAACACGGACAGACAAATGGGGAAAGTAAATTGGGGTCAGAGGGTAGAGAACCCTGAATGGCAAGCCTAAGAAATTTATGATGCCCTGAAGGCAGGAAAGAAACATTCATGATTTTTGAAATAAAAAGTAAAAGGTTTTGAAAGATATCTGTTTAAAAAGGAAAACATGCACTTAAAAAGAGACAGTAAATTTTCAATGCATAAGACTACTTTATAGCAAAGTTTTGCCTTAATGAAAGCAGAATTTTAAAATACACACCCATTCCCAACCCATCCCCCCAAACACTCTTTAAGCAAACTCTTAATATCCATTTCATGTTTTCCTACAGACTACTGATTATGAGTGCTGTTTTATCTGTAATTTTCTAAAAGATCAATGCAGAGAGTCACTCTGCCACATTTTTTCCAATGTACAATTTACACAATTTCTCACCTGTCATTCCATCACTATTTAATAACCACAGAGGAGCTGATAGATGCATAGTTCTCACAGAGGATGTGGATGGCCAGACTTAAAATAATCCAGAAATGTCCTCCTACTTTTCCAAAAGGAGATACACACTGTACAATATCAAACTGGCTACAGAAGCCCTCATTTGAGGAAGTGTTACACTTATTTATACACAAAGAAGAGCTTTCCAGAGACAGATTTCATTTAGTAAAGAAAAAAACAATCCCACCCTGAAGAAAGGATATTTAGGTGGAGTGGGGAGCCACAGTATTATATTTTATAGAGGGTTTGGCTTTGGAATGAAACAGTGGTGTTTACAATCCACTAAAATGACACTTAAACAAAACTTTAGCCTTTCTTGAAAAGAAGACAGGTAAAGACTAAGGATTGCAGGTAAATTTGAAACAGACTGCATCTTTTCTAACTCAACTTTGCAGCCATATGAACATCTATGTTAAATACCTTGCTATTACCTAGGGCCTTAACTATGCCACTCACTTCTCTCTGCCAATCTGGGAAGACTGCTGTCTTCCATGAAATATTCACAAGTATGATCATTATATTTCTCTTCAACTGCTCTGCATTTCAGAGGTTTCCCTTTGAATCAGGATCTGGCAAGAGAATCACTCTGTGCTAATAATAACTGGATGCATGAGTCAACAAAGTCCTCTCTGTTATAGCTGTCTCAGTTTTTAGTTCAGCACACACACACACACACACACACACACACACACACACACCCCCCACAACTGTTGACACAAGCTCAGGTAACCATACAATGTGGGTTTTCTTAAAAAGTCCCAGTTAGCCTGAAATCATAGTCCTTATAGAACACACTTCACTATTAAACCAGCATGATTCAGTGACCTAATTTTTGCAATAAGGTTATTATAATAATTGGGCTTCCCTTGTAGCTCAGATGGTAAAGAATCTGCCTGCAATATGGGAGACATGAGTTTGATCCCAGGGTCAGGAAGATCACCTGGGGAAGGAAATGGCAACTCACCCTGGTATTCTTGCCTGGAGAATTTCATGGAGAGAGGAGCCTGGTGGGCTACAGCCCATGGGATAGCAAAGAGCTGAGTTGGACATGACTGAGTGACTAACACACACTATTATAAATAACTACAGAACCTGAAACTTAGAGGGGGCTTTCTCAAGCCAGCTGTTTAGCTAGCTGGTTTATCCCTTGTCAACATCACAAAGTAGGTATGATTATACAAATCTAAAAACTCAAATGGATTTCCTCCAGCCTCCCCACCCCTAGCCTGCAAATGTTCTCCCTTATCAAAATGGACAATGTCCTCTACCGGGCACCACATCCAAGGCTCTGTGTTAGGTAGCACTTTATCTCAATCTGAAAATTGCAACTGTAGGTAGGTGATTTATTTTCATTTTATTGGAGAAGACTCTTGAGAGTCCCTTGGACTGCAAGGAGACCCCACCAGTCCATTCTGAAGGAGATTAACTCTGGGATTTCTTTGGAAGGAATGATGCTAAAGCTCAAACTCCAGTACTTTGGCCACCTCATGCAAAGAGTTGACTCATTGGAAAAGACTTTGATGCTGGGAGGGATTGGGGGAAGGAGAAGAAGGGGACAACCAAGGATGAGATGGCTGGATGGCATCACTGACTCGATGGACGCGAGTCTGAGTGAACTCCGGGAGTTGGTGATGGACAGGGAGGCCTGGCATACTGCAAAGAGTCAGACACGACTGAGCGACTGAAATGAACTGAACTGAAATAAACATAGTTATATGCCAAGAAGATTAGCAACTCCTGTTAAATTAGCATAAATTTAAACACAAGCCTCTTCCCTCTAAGTGTATGCCCTTTCTTCTGCCTCATACTGTTTTTTGCCCTCCTGTGTTTCTTATTTTATTATTATTATTTTTTACTTTACAATATTGTATTGGTTGTGCCATACATTGACATGAATCCACCGTGAGTGTACATGTGTTCCCCATCCTGAACCCCCCTTCCTCCTCCCTCCCCATCCCATCCCTCTGGGTCATCCCAGTGCACCAGCCCCAAGTACCCTGTATCATGCATCGAATTGTATGTGTCTATGTGAAGCTTTCCCTCCCCCACTTCTATATGAGAAGGGACAGAAGAGTCTCACACAAAAACAAAATCACCATTGCAGAGTTTCAGGCATCTAACAGATAAATTGATGATTATACAAAATGGAAAATATCCACGATGAAATTTCCCAGGAAAAATAGTTAAATGCATGTACTTGCATCTGCTCTTTCCTGAAACCCCATTACATTTACATTTCAAGTTTTACTTTTGTTTTTAAATTGTATATCTATACAGGCCATGAGAATGAGAGAGGAGACAAGAAGACAATTTTGGAAACTGGAAAGCAGGTGAAGGAGTGATGATCAACTTTTCAGATCTGATAAAGCTGAATCCTCAACACTCAGGGAGAAAAGCCAAGAAACCATTTGTTTTGCACCATAGAACTCCAAAGCCTTGGGAATAGAGAGCACCAAATAACCCTCAGAGCAGCAAAAGGTGAATAGTCTTTTTAGGAAACGAACACCTAGATCATCTTCCATATTCTATTCAGTTAAATGACTGCCCCCTGCCACCAGCTTAGCAGAAGAAGGCACATTTATGCTCTACAATGGGTAACACTGCAAAACTGAATCCAAGTTTCACAATGAACTGAGGGGAAATAACTGCAAGTTTACATGGCAAACGGAGTGCTTAAAAGATTGGCTTAGAATCTATGGACAGGAGTTCCGGAGTAGTTTCTAAGGAAATCAACTAAAAATAAAATATGTAAAGATATTAACAATAGACTTTCTCCAGAGAATGGACTAGAACACCCTATCCTGAATTCCACTGTCATCCATCACACGCTCATTTGTACAGAGCTTTTGTGTTTCATTATCCAGATGTTAAGTATCAGTGCAGTTCAACCTATCAGAACCAGGTTCAAACATGTGGAAAAATCTTCTGACATGAAAGACAGAAGCCAAAGCAAATTCATAGACAGAAGCAATCAGGAGGGTACAGGGATTCCATTAAGAGAAGAATATTTTAAATAAATTATCATAAATGTCTGAAGGGGAAAATGACACTGTATTCATAAAATAAAACCAATATTCTATTTTAAAAAGCATAGAAAGACAAAAAGTAGTCTTGAAGTATAAAAAGGACTGCATAAATAGAAAGTTCAGTTGTAAGGGTTGGAAGCAAAAGTGGAAGAAATCCTCATCTAGGATAGTATATGAAAATGACAAATAACAGGAAACAGGAAAGTAAATAAGAAAGGTAGATAACCAGGAAGTTTTACATGCAAATAATGGGAGAGCCAGAAAAAAAAAAAAAGGAGACAAAAATGTGGGGGTGAGAGAGTATGAAACAAATCACCAAAGACATGATTCAAGAATACTGGCAAACTTAAAATCTATGAATATCTAGATTGAAAAGGACCACTGAGTGCCCAGCAAAGTGAAGGAAAATGACCGATCATCATCAGAAAATTTAAAAACGTCAATTACAGGTTGGGTAGGTAGGTTTAGTTGCAAAGTCCTGTCCGACTCTTGGGACGCAATGGACTGTATGTAGGTCACCAGGCTTCTCTGTCCATGAGATTTCCTGACCAAGAATACTGGAGTGGGTTGCCAGTTCCTACTCTAGGGATCTTCCTGACCAATTACAAAGCAAAGCCTAAAACATTAGAAAGACATTGGCCTTCTCGAATTGCATACTGGAGCCTAGAAGACAACGTGAGAATGGCTTCAAAATTCTGAGAAAAGAAAATTATTTACAACCTAAAACACAATGTTTTTTTCAAATTATCAGTCAATGATGAAGGCAAAATTATTTACTTAGACATATATCTTTTGCTTACTAAGCTCCAGAGAGTCATCTAAGCAATTTTTAAGAATCTACGCATTTAATAAATGATATTTTTCAGAAAAGGTCTCAAAATTTTCTCTCTCATGTACCCTTTCTCATATAATTAATGAGGATGAGATGGCTGGATGGCATCACGGACTTGATGAATGTGAGCCTGAGTGAACTCTGGGAGATGGTGATGGACAGGGAGGCCTGGCGTGCTGCGATTCATGGGGTCTCAAAGAGTCGGACATGACTGAGCGACTGAACTGAACTGAACTGCACTCCATTAAGCCAGAGCAGTAGATGAGAAAACTGTATGCACGGTATTCAGGAACAGGGGCTACCACTCCAGAGAAAGGCAAAGGGCATCCCCAGAATCATGAGGAAGAGAGATTCACAGGACGTGAGCCAGGCAGTGAGCTTAGTGGTCATTCTACCTCTGGGAGAGATTTGTTCAAGAACATGAAAGAGTTAATGCCTTCGAAGGTATTTATAAAATGGACATGAACTTGGGCAAACTCCAGGAGATGGTGAGGGTCAGGGAAGCCTGGTGTGCTGTAGGCCATGGGGTCTAAAGAGTTGGACATGCCTTGGCAACTGAACAAGCACATACTACTGGTGAGAGCTTGGGAATAAATTATGACAAATCCATGGTAAACTAAGCAATAATATGAATAAACTAGATGATTACTGATGACAGGGGAACCAAGAACTGTACAATTGAGGAAACTAAGGATACCTGATAATAACTCATTTACCAATATCATGCTTCCCTGGTGGTTCAGCTGGTAAAGAATCCACTTGCAATGTGGGAGACCTGGGTTCAGTCCCTGGGTTGGGAAGATCTCCTGGAGAAGGGAATGGCTACCTTACTCCAGTATTCGGGCCTAGAGAATTCCATGGACTGTGTAGTCCATGGGGTCGCAAAGAGCTGGACACGTCTGAGAGAGACTTTCACTTCACCAATATGAGCACACACTTATAACAACATAAATACTGAATATCGACCTAAAAAAAAAAAAAAAAGTATGCTGAGTTGTGTGGAAAGTAGCTAAATCACCCTTATATGGTAAGGAAAAAAAAATTCCAAAGTTGGGAATATGAAGAAGTAGTAAAGAAAAATGTTATTTATAGATGTGACCAAAAACACCAAACAAAGAATGTTCTCAAGTTTTAAAGCGATTGCTCTAGGAACAGGAACTGGGAAACATTTTCTAGGGGATAAGTCTTTTTAATAAAGCCTTCTATATTCACTTACCTCTTTAAATTACATGCATGTATAAATTTGCTAGACATACAAATTAATTTTTTTATGTGCATAAACAGATTTTTTTCCTTTGAGGCACAAAAGCGTTAAGGTTAAAAGTCAACAGACTGCTTGGTTTCTAATCTTGACCCTTTTGTTTACAACTATTTGACCTTGGGAAAACAGTTTAAAAATCTCTCTCCCTCAGTTTCCTCTCGTGCAAATGAGAATAAGATCTTCGTCAAAGAGTTCAGAGAGTAATAAATACATTCAGTCTGAACAGTGCCTAACTCAACGCATGTCTATGATCATTATTATTTGTATGAATGAAATATTTGATGAAATAATTATATTGGTCTAAATAATAAAAGAATAAAACTAAAAATGTCATTTCATTCTGACTTCAAATTGTATATATTGGCCCAATTATAATTGAAAAAATTCTAAGAACCAGCTAACTCACATTCTAAACAGTAATGATTTATTAAGCAAACCTGTGATAACTGCATGTAGTTGCTTAGTACGGTCATTTATTGTACATCTATCTGAAAAGGTAGAGAAGGCTCTGTAATATATCCACTTAAAGAACACTTAACAGCCCTCTACTTAACAATTTGAGAAATTTATAGAAAATGTTAATATGTCTTACAGAGAAAAATGAGTTAACCTCCATCTATAATTCTCTTATCAAAAGAAATGATTTTAAAATCTATTTTCACATTTTGTGAGCACTGACTGATTTTTTTAATAATTTAAGGCCTACATGAGTTAAAATTCATTCCTCTAAGGTACAACAAAAAAGGGGAGGGGTTCCTCAATAACCATCAGGATAGAATATCATTCGCCCTGTGTAGATGCAGACTCTCTCTGCTGCATATATATTAGTCTGCTGGCTAAACCAGCTAGAAGACAGACAATTCTCCAGCAACTTAAAATACTTCTCTTGCTGAGCTACAGTTTCGCACAGCATGTCAAAGGAAGAAAACGTACATATGTAAGTGGTCAACTGAAGAAGAATATTCTATACAGTTTTTGTCCCAAACTGCCAGAGAATATGTTGCTATTTTTCAGTCACTCAGTTGTGTCCAACTATTTGCAACCCCATGGACTGCAGCACACCAGGCTTCCCCGTCCTTCACCATCTCCCAGAGTTTGCTCAAACTTATGTACATCGAGTCGGTGATGCCATCAAACCATCTCATTCTCCATCAGCCCCTTCTCCTGGTTTCAATCTTTCCCAGCATCAGGATCTTTTCTAAGGCTCTTTGTATCAGATGGCCAAAGTATTGGAGCTTCAGCTTCAGCATCAGTCCTTCCAAAGAAATCCCAGGGCTGATCTCCTTCAGAATGGACTGGTTGGATCTCCTTGCAGTCCAAGGGACTCTCAAGAGTCTTCTCCAACACCACAGTTCAAAAGCATCAATTCTTTGGCCCTCAGCCTTCCTTATCATCCAACACTCACATTTATACGTGACTACTGGAAAAATCATAGCTTTGACCAAATGCATATGCTATAAATGAAACAAACATATAGCATAAACATATAACATATAGCATATGTTAAAAATGAAATAAAGCAGTGTGTACCTGTCCATCCCAAACCTAACTATCCTTTGGATAACCCATAAGGACCTATTGTATAACACAGCAAACTCTGCTCAATGTTATGTGACAGCCTGGATGGGAGGGAAGTTTGGGGAGAATGAATATATGTATATGTATGGCTGAGTCCCTTTGCTGTCCACCTAAAACTATCACAACACTGTTAATCGGCTATACCCCAATATAAAATAAAAAGCTTAAAAAAAAATGAAATACACCAGGATGCTCTAAACTACTAATGAATCAGATTTCAATATCTGTGGTACCAGCCACATCATCTTGGGTTCCTCTGGCTGTTCAAAGGGTCATCTTATGAAGACATTTTCATGATAATAAAGCAGCTTCAAGGACAGTAATCTTTCTCTTTCCTGAGGCAGCCTACAATGCTGCTTGTCAAGTCTAATTACCTGCCGAAGAACAGAAACCTATCAGCTGTCTAATACCTTATTAACATGTCCCCAATGAGTTTACATGAAATGAAAGCAATAATAGCACAGTCCACTGGAAAAAACCTGCAAGACATAATTTAGGGTACTCATCAAGGTCTGGGTGTCAGAAAGAATATTATGTGAAAAAACTAAGGAACTATTTTCAGGTGAATATATAATGTGCCAGGTGTGCTGAAATTAAATTCAGTCGCAGGTAATAGTGTTAGGGCTTTCTCATATCTGTGGACTACTTGGTTCCGTTTGATAAAAACATGTTAGAAGGTTGTATGTCAGCTCCAAATCTACATAAAGTTTATAGAGATAAGTGAAGTGTCAGTTTGCACATATGAAAATTAAGAAGCACATGTTACTTTCATTCATCTCATCTGGAGAAACCTTAGTTCTTCATTTATAGCTTCTAATGCAACTGTGGCTGTTCCTAGAGTGTATCAGGAAAAAAAGTTAAGCTCACTGTGGAGCAACATTTGTGTATGTAAGGTTCTGTACACAGATAGCAAGGGAAGGCGGAAACATTGGGAGAAATAATGCAGACTGTGACTGATTCCTTCTGCCATTCCACTTCACTTCACCGGAGTATTTGCCATGAAATGAGTGAGTTTGAGCCAGGAGTTGGGAACCTGTTATGGTGTGACTCAGATTCTGGCACATGCCTCTAATATCATTAGTATCTTACCGAATGTGACTTTAATGTTCAAATACACAGTATTTATTTTTGGTTGTCTTTATGTGGCTTCCAATCACAATATATTCATTGAGTACTTAACTAAAAAACTTCAATCTCTTCTAACCATGCAAGGGGGAAAAAAAAAAGGGCTGTGTTAGACACCAGGTTCAATACCTCCTCCTCATGCCATCATGTCTGGCTCAATAAAGAGCTAATTTTTTTGTCTCATATCTAAACCCTTGGAATCATCTCTCTTGACGCCCTGTTATCTCATACTCACACCCAATCCATCAACAAGTTCTTCTGGTTCTAGCTTTAAACAATTGCCCCAATCCCCTCACTCTTAAGACCTCCAGAGCTACAATTCTAGTCTATCACTGTCTCTCAAATGAACTACAGAAATATCTTTCTAGCTGGTCTTCCTGCTTCCATTATTTTTTTGTTTCCTTAGTGTCAAAAACTCTCACAGCAACCAGAGTAATCCTTTACAAAAGAAAAATCAAAGCATTCAACTACCCTACTGAGAACAACTCCACTGACTTCTCTGCATACATAAAATATAATTCAAAGCATGCCTTACCCGGCCTTGCAAGTCCCTAGGGATCTGACCTTACACCTGAATGTATCTGCTACCATCATTCCTGAACACTTAACTCCAGCCGCCCAGATCTACTTGCATTTCCCTCAGCATCTCCACCCTCAGGGAGTTCATGTTAGCTGCTCTCTCTGCTTGCAAAAGTCTTCCCAGATACCCATCTGACTTACCGACTCACTAGGTCAAATCTCTGCTCAGATATCACGGAAGCAGAAAGGCCATTTACATCAGAAAACAGTCTCCCTCCATCCTTCACTCTGCAGCTTCTTTCCTACTTTATTTTCCTTCTTGGTATCTTTCACTAACTGAAAACATGTTATTTATTTGCACTTGTGTATAGTTTAATTCACCAACTGCAGGGACTTAATCTGTTTGGTTTCCTGCTAGACTAATGATATCTAGAACAAATCTGGGCACTCAGTACATATCTGTTGACTAAATGAACAGAGGAATGATGCTGAGTTGCACTTTATAGGAGATTTAAAGAATCTGATGGTAAGTTAGATTGTGTATAAATTCCATCTCTGAATTTATTGGCCACAAATGACTCCACTCTAAAGTGTATGCTCGGGACAACTCTATTCAAATTCAAGTTAAATACAAATCTGCTAAAAAGGGTGAACTGCTTCACCGGCCATTGGCTGGGTTCCCAAGAGCTAGGCCAGCTAAATCCTAGAAGAGAAATCATTTCTGAGAAAACAACAAAAGAAACCAACCTATCTTTTAACTACAGTGGTCTAGAGAAACCCCTACCTGATGGTGTATTTTTTTTCTTTTCTCTGTAAAATACCAGTGACCATGTCAGTCTTTTGCTCTATAGATATTAAAATCCAAACTCTTCACTGGATCCTTCAAGACCTCCTGGATACTGGCCCAGCCTACCAGGGCCCTTCCTGGGACTCTTTTCATCTTCTGTTTTCCACTAACCTTATGAGCCAGCAGCAACACATTACATTTTGTTTCCCCAAAATACCATGACCGATTGATTGTTCCTCCATGAATCTGCTCATGAGATCCCTCCACCACTCATAGTCATTTAGCTAACTCCTACCTGTCCCTTGAAATTCAGATAAACAGAAACAATGTCAGTGAAGCCTTCCCAGACCTGCTAGTGCTCCCAGTATGCTTCATAATAATAGCCCTGTTAAAGGTCAAAAGACTTGTAAAGTTATCAAAAGTTTACCCATCACAGATTGCAGTGGCAGTACACGGTGTACTCAGTGGTGTCTGACCCTTTGCAACCCATGGACTGCAACTCCGTAGATAGGCTCCTCTCTCTATGGGATTAGCCAAGCAAGAATACTAGAGTAGGTTGCCATTTCCTCCTTCACCAGGATCTTCCCCACTCAGGGAGCTACCCCACATCTCCTGCAGCTTCTGTACTGGCAAGCAGATTCTTTACCACTGAGTCACCTGGGAAACCCTCATCACAGATTATAACATCCTTAAGGGAAGAGAGGTGAAACCTAAAGAAGGCTGAGCACTGAAGAATCGATGCTTTCAAGCTGTAATGTTGGAGAAGACTCTTGAGAGTCCTTTGGAATGCAAGGAAATCAAACCAGTCAATCCTAAATGAAATCAGCCCTGAATATTCACTGGAAGAACTGATGCTGAAGCCCCAATACTTTGGTCACCTGATGCGAAGAGCTGACTCTTTGGAATATACCTGATGCTGGGAAAGATTGAAGGCAAGAGGAGAAGCGGACAACAGAAGACGAGATTGTTACGTGGTATCACTTACTCAATGGATATGAGTTTGAGCAAGCTCTGGGAGATGGTGAAGGACGGGGAAGCCTGGCATGCTGCAGTCCATGGGGACACAAAGAGTGGGACACAACTGAGCAACTGAACAACAACAAGGGAGGAGATGATACCTTATTCATCCTTTAATCTCTATAAGTAAAATTAGATGCAACATTTGGTATACAACAGATGCTCAATAAATGTTTGTTTGCTATATCAATCATCTTTTCCCTGCTCAACAGGTACCATATAAGGGTTCATTGTCCAAAAATAGACTTAATTAAGGTTCAAATTCCTCTTATCTCAGGAATATTCTCTTTTAGTCCCCTGATTGCTAGCCTCCTTCTGATCCTGTGACTCTACATCTCTGAGTTCTCTATTTCCCAAGCTTATATCAAATTTTTACTTCTCTGAACACTCCCATTGATCACAGTTATGGCTAACATTTCCTGAGCCTCTGACTCTGCCAGTGTTTCTCCAACTTTCTCATTTCATCTCACCACAACCCTTGAGGGAACTAAATGGCTTCAAAGAGCATGACAGTGATGGTTAATCTTATGTGTCAACTTGACTGCACCACAGGTGACCAGATATTTGGTCAAATCTTATTTTGGTGTTTCTGGGAAGGTATGTTAGATGAGATTAAGTTTGAAATCAGTATATGAGTAAAGCACATTGACCTCCATAATGAGGATGGACCACATTCAGTCAGGCAAATGCTTGAACAGAACAAAGGCTGACCCTTCTCCAAGTAGTACAGAAATCTCCTGCTGAACAACCTCTGTACTGAAATGCTGATTCTTGCGGATCAACAGCCTTCAAACTGGTACTTCAGCTTTTCCTGGTTCTATAGCCGCTTCAAGTCTTTGGACTCCAACTGGGACTTTGGTTCCAGGATTCTGAACATGGCCAGCCTCCCCAATCATATGAGCCAATTCCTTATAGTAATCTCTTTTAAAATATATGTGTGTGTGTGTGTGTTCTCTATTGATTCTGTTTCTCTGGAAAACAGTGAGTAAAGAACTTTACCAAGACCATATCTTCAATAAGCTGAAGAAAAGAAATTCAACCGAGGTCTGTTTTCAGACCATGATTTAACAAATACTACCCACAGGATAAGAGAGTAACAACTTTCATTTTATCCCTGACTCTGAGAAAAAAATTTATCTTGGCTTTTAGATAAAATCTTGGTCTTGATCAAGCTCTAGGTATTAATCCAAACTCCAAACGTGCTTCCACCTCTAATCACTGCTGGGGTCTGCTGTGGTTGGGCACTTGCAAGGGGAGAAAGGAGCTGTGGTTCTTTCTCTTTCGCTACACAGCTGTCACTTCTTTCCTCAGGTGCATATTTTTTTTTTTTTTTTTTTTGCTTCCAAGATCAGGTTGGAGAAAAGAAACTAGGAGAAAAGGATGCATCTTAGTTAGTAGATGTCGTTGTCACTTAGGGTAGCCCTCTCTGGCAGCAGATTATAGTTACGGACTCTCTTGCAGGCACTCCCCTCCTACCATTATATTGACCTTGACAATGACCCTCTTTCAGGTAGGTTCAACTCCTGTTTCTCTCTCAATTCACATACAGTCTCACTGTGTCACTGACACCTCCTTGCAGCATTTTTGGCAAAACTTAAATGACTCCCTGCAGCATACTGGCCCTGAGGAAACACGCATGCCTCCACAGAGGGCCATTCAGAGAAGGCTATTACTTCCCATCGCAACGTTCCCCTTCACTTCAGCTCCAAAGCAGCTCACCAGCCTGTCTTCCAAGACTCTAAGTTTCCCCAGGTGGGGAAACTTGGATTCCAGCTCACTGTGTCACCAAACATCAGAAGCCACATCGGAAGCTCCTAAGTAACAAGAGGAGAGGTACAAGCACATTTGGAAGTGAAGAGGCTTACACAACAGGTTTATCCAGAAAAGGTCTCCTCAAACAATGCTAACCCCACGCCCTTGGACATTCCACATCCTTCAACTGGTGAGGTGTTCAAAGTCACGATACCGGCTCAAAAATAACTACTTGGAACTGCGCACTTGGTGGCCTGGCATCTCACTTTGAAATTCTATATTGACTGTAACTTGGAGAACAGGAAGAATCCTATTCTAACAACCTTTGCAGTGGACACTGTTGGTCCGTCCCGTGTAAGCAGCTATTTGCAGGCAACTGCCCTCAGCAGGAAGCCCTTTTCCTTGTCACTTTAGCAAAGTGACATTGTAAGTAACTTTTAAATCAGGCACCCCTATGCTTTACTCATCTCCTGCTCCAGCAGGAAACTTTTCAAATCTTTTAAGAACACAATACCTTGCCTGACTTATTGGTTCTACCCATAGATCAAAGAAGGAGAAATGAAAAAATAACAGATGAGCAGACCTCTTCCCTCGCTTCCCCTTCAGTAATCTCCAGAACAGACGGTGAACAGCATCGCATCTGGAGGAAGATCGTGAGGAGTTAAGGCTGCACACAAGCTGCACAAACAGGAGGATGGCAGTGACTCTGACTCCCATCTCAGTGATTAATTGAGGTTACGTCCCTATCTTGGGCTTCCCTGGTGGTGCAGAGGTTAAAGCATCTGCCTGCAATGTGGGAGACCTGGGTTCGATCCCTGGGTCGGGAAGATCCCCTGGAGAAGGAAATGGCAACCCACTCCAGTATTCTTGCCTGGAGAATCCCACGGATGGAGGAGCTTGGTGGGCTACAGTCCAAGGGTCACGAAGAGTCCGACAGGACTGAGCGACTTCACTTCCACTTTCACTTTCCCTGTCTCTCTTTAAAAGCTTTCATGGCTGAGCAGAATCTTCAGAGGTGGTTTTTGCGAGATGCTGAGTCCTCTATCTCCCCCGATTGCCAACATTCTGATTAAAAACACCTTTCTTTTCTACCATTTGTGAATACTGATTTTGTAAGTGGTGAGTAGCAGGACTTCCGGTTTTTGGTAACATCCCCCCCATTTTCCTCAGCCTTCTCTCTTCCTCACATACCTGTTCATGTCCCCTTTCCAGCATCTGCACTGATGAGCCTAAGGGGAAGCTGGAATTAGACAAGCGATGGGAAATTCATTTTCTCTGAAATGGCCATCCATCAATGACTCAGACCTTGGGGGAGAGAACACTGGAACACAGTTCTCCAACGTTCCCATAAGGATGGGGCTCCTGCTGCCCACATTGTAACTCAGTTCCCGAGTGAGGCACCCAACACTGGCCACCCCTGCTTTCCTGCCTGCTTCTCCCATCCGCCTTCCAGTGCCTCCTGGGCTTGCCTCCCAAATACAACCTAGCAGCTCAGATCCTTTCCTTGGAGCCTGCCTCTGGGGAAACGCATCTCAGATAATCATTCTACTACATTGCCATTGTTTGGACACACCAGGTCCTTCCCTCCAAGACTGGCCATGGTCTACAGTGAGAGCCTTCAGGAAAGGGAGTCATTCAAGAAAGCAGTCAAATGCCTACTGCGATGACTTCCAGGCTCCACAGCCTAACAAAATGAGCACTTTCAGGTCACTAGCACTTTGACAGCATGCATATATCTGACCCCAGGGAGTCTGACTGAGACCTGCTACCTATTTCAGGCTAACCCAGCAGTCAAAGCATGATGATGGCTTTAAGCTACTTGTGACCTCCTGAGGCTCAAGTAAAGACTTACATTGCCTTTAAAATAAAATTAAACCACCACAACAAAGCAATATTAGTAGATCCAACAGCAAATCTACCTTCCAGACCTTAACTGACAACTCAGTGGCACTTGCTACCTACCTAGCTTCACACCCAGATCAGCAGCAGTTCACTTCTGTTAACTACACAGTACAGATATAAATCCACCCCCTGTAGCATCTGTGTATCCAAGGGATCTTACCAACCCAGGGATTGAACCCAGGTATCCCGTATTGCAGGGGATTCTTTACCAGCTGAGTCACCAGGGAAGTCCCATCTGTGTGTTCAAATCACATCAATCTGTACATCTATGTGGTTCCTACAAGAACTAGTATATCATTACATAGAAACTGTTCAGTAGAGGTAAAAGTACCTATCATAAAGATATGAAGTAAAAAAAACTTGAAAAATAAATGTCATAAACATGAATTGGTAATATAGAGAGTTTTTATGTACCAAACATTCTGCCAGGCAATGAAGATGAACAAGATATTAGTTCTGCTTTTGAGGGAATCACAGGCTGGCAGGGGAGACGGCTCTGTAAAGAGATGAGATATGTATGCTAAGTGTTGGTATGTCTGTAAGAATTGCTTACAGTGGGAACACAGAGGAAGAATGTTTGAATGCTAAGGGAATTGGGAATATCTTCAGTGAGAAGGTAAGGCTTGAGCTGATGCTCTAAAGAGGAAAGAAAATTTCCTCAATACTTACAACCTAGAGAAAATTCTAAGCAGATATATCAGCAAACACAATAGCAGGAAAGTAACCAGAACACAGTGCAATTCCCCATCAGAAGAGGAGGTGAGAAGGATCAATATTGAATTGGGACAGGCAGGCACAAGCCCGTAAAATACCTTCGGAAAGAATGGGGTATAGCTTTTAAATTGTATTTTGCTTGTGTATTTTTGTGAACAAATTTCAAAGTAGAAAGAATGTAATCTTCAATCAGGAAACACAATAATCAGAGTGTTTCAGGAAATGGGAGGGAAAGGGAGATACAGATTAATTACGCTACACACGTATGAAGAGCCTGCCTATTAACAGCACGTCTTCATTTTCAGCCTCCCAGCGCTATGAGAGTTTCCTCTCCACAACCCCTGTACCAAATGTTTCCTTGATGCAGTCTTGTCCAAACACATTCCAATTCTTCCAGCAAACCTAGCTCAGAATAAGTATTTTGCTAGGAAACATTGAGTTGAGTTGTTATCTTTGAGGTAGGTGATCCAAGCAGATAAGACTATTTGCCTTACAATATATATCCTGCAGGTTTTCTAAGGAGAGTTTCTCTGTTGTGTAATCAACAAAAGAGTAAGGCAATTACTTTCTTGGGAAACAGGAAGGTTATGGGAAGGTTATGTGAATGTTATCAACAGACTTAAGATCATCATTACTGTCTTCTAAATTCCATATATATGTGTCAGTATACTGTATTGGTGTTTTTCTTTCTGGCTTACTTCACTCTGTATAATCGGTTCCAATTTCATCCATCTCATTAGAACTGAGTCAAATTTATTCTTTTTAAGGGCTGAGTAGTATTCTATTGTGTATATGTACCCTATATGTGAGACAACAAAGAGACACAGAGGTATAGAGTGGACTTTTGGACTCTGAGGGAGAGGGAAAGGGTGGGATGGTTTGGGAGAATGGCAATGAAACATGAATATTTTCTTGTAAGAAACGAAGCACCAATCTATGTTCAGTGTAGGATGCAGGATGCATGGGGCTGATGCACAGGATGATTCAAGTAGAGGATGTGGGGTGGGAGGTGGGAGGGGGCTTCGGCATTGGGAGATTGTGTTCACCTATGGCTGATTCGTGTCAATGTATGGCAAAACAAATACAGTATTGTAATTAAAAAAATAAATAAATTTAATAATAATAAAAAAAATAAGAACTAAAAAAAAAAAAAAAAAAAAAACAGACTTAAGAGAGCTGGGGTTACCAGATTTAAAAGTTCAGCTTCTGTGGACCGGCGAGATAAACGCAACTCCCTGGGAACCACAATGGGGGAAGACATTGGCACCCCAAATCATCCTACCACGACCCATCTACTCACTGCTAAGGACTCTCTCTCTAGGATACACTAAAAGCCTCAAGACACTCTGCAGGGCTCTTCTTCTCTTTGTTCTTCATTCGCACACTGTATTTCCCCCTGTAAATTAGCTCATCCCCATCCAGCATGTCTGTCATTTCTGATCGTGACCATTCCCTCTGCTCCCTTCCATGTCAGAGAAGGCTGAGGGGATGTGCTTGTGGAAAGCAATTCAGTGAGTGTCTGAAGGCTGTCGGGCTCGCTCAGCTGCTCTCAGACATCCCTGAGCTGCAAGCAACCACACTGCAGCCTCCCCAGTGGTCATCTCAGCACAGCTGGGCTCTTTCAGAAGTGGCTGTGAAATGTACTGTGAAAAGAAGGGACGGGGAACTCCATTTAATGGCAAAGATGAAGCTTACCCAGCAGACAGCCCAGTTCAGCTTGTCGGTCATTTCATCAATGATCACCAGTGTGTCTGCCACCTTTACAGACAAGGAGTTTAGCAACAAAGGCAAGTTTGGCAAAGGATTGCTGAAATGGCTGGTAGGCAAAGATGAATATCCAGGCAGTTCAATGGACTTCAGTTCCCCCAGACACTTGCATGCTCTCCTGCTGTCCAGTTTCAAACCTTCCTTTCATCCACCTTTTTCCCTGTATACAAAGGCCCTCTTCCATAAACTGAGCAATGGTTCCTTTAACATTAATCTTACTCAAAATAACATATTCATTTGTTTGTTGGTCTCTGAATTTTTTTAAGACATCTATTAACTCATTCTGATGGCACAATTTCCATAATGTAATTTCTGGCTAGCAAGGAAATGGCATTTTTCCATCATTACATTTCCTTCAGGTACCATTATGAGTGTTCCGTTTAGTCTTACACTTACTCTTCTATTTAAACGCATGCTGACCTCACAGAGGCACATTTATTATTTTCATTGTCTATTATTATGAAAAGAAATCTTCAGCATAGAATCAGTGCCCCACAATTCTTAGGCAAGTTGGGTAGTTGAATGACCAGGCATATCGAGAGTAGATCCATATACATGAATGCTTGCTTGCAACTGGTCCACACTGCTTCTTTGACATGGGTGTCTTGTTCTTTTCCTCACAACATCTCCTTCTGCAAACCTCTAATCTTGTTTATTTTACTAATGTCTACTCACCCTCATTAGTCAACTTAAAAATAAGCTGTTCATTATATATGGGAAAAGAATCTAAAAAAGAATACAGACTCACACATACACCTATGCACATATATATGAAACTGAATCACTTTGCTGTATACCTGAAACATTATTATAAATCAACTATATTTCAATGCCTATGGCTGATTCATGTTGATGTATGGCATGGTCCATTACAATATTGCAAAGTAATTATCCTCCAATTAAAATAAATAAGTAGTTTGAAAGACAACAGCAGAGTTCTGTAGAGCAATTATCCTTCAATAAAAAATTAATTTAAAAATAAAGTAAATAATATTTTTAAAATAATATAAATAAAAATACCTTGTTCAAACCATCAGAGAAATTTATTCCTGAACTCAGATCAAGGTTTTGTTTTGACCATCACACCCCTGACTGTAAACATCTGACAGATCCTTATTGATCAAAAAATGTGGCATGAATTATTAACATATGATGACGACATGTCTATCTCAGACCAGTGAAATCATCTCTCTCTCTTTTCTATCAAAAATGTCACAAGTTGAATATTATAGTACATGGTTGACTTTATGATCAATACATTGGAAGAAGAGTATATTCCGCATTCAAGGAGTCTGCATTTGACTTTCAGCATTAGTGCCTTTGTTGTGTGGCCTTGAACTATTTAATCCCCCCTCTTTCAACTAAAAAGTTTCATCATCTGTAAAAGAGTTGACAACAATATTTCCCTCCAAAGTTATCTGGGAAATAACAGTAAAAACTACTTTAGACTTTAATAACAGGAAAATTGCTGTGTAAATCATAGTTCCCACTCTATCACTGCCGTTGTAGTATGTACAGTAGCATATAAACATAGCTGTGAAACAAACAAGCAGAGGAAGGTATCATGGAATAATGAAAAGATTACAAGAATTAGAAATGGGGGTTCTCAACCTCAGGTTATGTAACTGACCCGGGCCCTATGGGGCCTTCCTGGGACAGACTTTCCCCACTCTCATTCCTCTACCTCTTGGCTTCTTTATAGAAAAGCTTTAGTCTCCAGATTCTTCCCGGAGTTACAAAAGGTTGGCTCAAAAACTACGGATTGAAAGAATGTGAACATGTAATAGCAGAGAGTAGCAGTTGGGCCAGGAGAACTGGAAGCAATTTAAACAGTAAGTCAGCTATATAGCAGAGTCACAAAATCTTGAGCTCCTCCCTAAAGGACATAGATAGGGCTTCCCTGGTGGCTCAGAGGTTAAAGCATCTGCCTACAAGGTGGGAGACCTGGGTTCAATCCCTGGGTTGGGAAGATCCCCTGGAGAAGGAAATGGCAACCCACTCTAGTATTCTTGCCTGCAGAATCCCATGGACAGAGGAGCCTGGTAGGTTACAGTCCACGGAGTTGCAAAGAGTCCGACACGACTGAGCAACTTCACTAAAATAAAGTACATAGATAACACTATCTAATGTGCATTTTTGAGCTGTTTATGGAAGAAGCTAACTGCATGATGACCAAAAGCAAACAGCCCCCAGATTGGCTAGAACCTGCAGGCTGATGATAAATTGGGACACCACCCTATTAACTCATCATCAACCAAGGAGACAACTTTGCAGGAGCTGATCCTGTATGATATAATCCTCATTTTGCCTTTAAAATCCCTTCCCTGAAGCCTATCAGGAAGTTCAGGTTTTTCAGCATTAGCTGCCTGCACTCCTTATTTTTGTGTCTGCAGTAAACACTAAACTTCCCTTCATACTCTCTGGTGTCAGAAGATTGGGTGTGTCAGAGCCAACTTGGTCACAGCCTCTGGGCTTGTGAAATAAACAGAACGGCAATGGCACCCACTCCAGTACTCTTGCCGGGAAGGTCCCATGGATGGAGGAGCCTGGTAGGCTGCAGTCCACGGGATCGCTAGGAGTCGACAGGACTTCACTTTCACTTTTCACTTGCATGCATAGGGAGAAGGAAACGGCAACCCATTCCAGTATTCTTGCCTGGAGAATACCAAGGATGGGAGAGCTGGGTGGGCTGCCGTCTATGGGGTCGCACAGAGTCGGACATGACTGAAGTGACTTCAGCAGCAGCAGCAGCATAGCTCTGAGAGCTGGGGAGTACTCAAGGTGCCAGCATTCTTCCTAATTCATAACTTTTGTGTCCTCATATGTTGGAAGGGGCTAAAGAGCTCTCTAGAGTTTCTTTTATAAGGCACTAATCCCATTCATGAGACTTCCACCCTTATGACTTGAGACCCCTTCAAAAACCCCACCTCCTAATACCTTGGAGTTTAAGAATTCAACATGTGAACTTGATAAGGACACACACATACAGATTATAGCACTTGCTCATACCATTGCCAAAAGTTTGCCTTGGCTAAATGGGCTTCCCTGGTGGCTCATACGGTAAAGCGTCTGCCCTCAATGTGGGAGACCTGGGTTTGATTCCTCGGTCGAGAAGATCCCCTGGAGAAGGAAATGGCAACCCACTACAGTACTCTTGCCTGGAAAATTCCATGGACAGAGGAGCCTTGTAAACTACAGTCCACGGGGTGGCAAAGAGTCAGGCACGACTGAGCGACGTCACTTAAGACTATGAATTATAGATTCTCTTGCACCCTAGGTGGGGGTGGGGGGGTGGTGAGGGGCACTGTAGACTCTTCATATTCCTTTTGGGATCATTTGACCCCAACTATCCATACCTGGTGGATCCTCAAAGTGGTCAGTTCCTGCTCTTATTGGATGCTAACAGGATATTGATACTGAAATGTCACTACTTTTATATGCTAAAGACTTGGCTAAGGAGGAGTACATTGGTTAATAATGCATGGATTATGTATTTATGCTTTTCTTCCTATGCTGACAAAGAACAACTAGGAGATGGCTCTGAACATCCTCAATTGCTCATCTGCACGATGCTCTATGTAAATATACTCTGATGTCTTTAGGAGACTGCTTTTGTGTTTGGGGAATAAATTATCTCAATTCTTCTTTTTAGTTCAGAAAGGCTATGAATAATCTCTGAGTATTTAACCCAGATCCTGACCCTCTCTACTTGATTGGGTAGCCTTTTTCCTTCTCCAGGGGATCCTCCCAACCCAAGGATCAAAAACCCAGGTCTTTCACACTGCAGGCAGATTCTTTACTATCTGAGCCACCAGGGAAGCCCCATACAGCTATCTTAAATAATGGAGGTCTGCTTTTTTTTAAAAGGTATTGGGGTATATATAAGCCCTGATAGCTTTCTGGTTGCTGTTTCTTTTTGTAATACAAGTGCCTGATTAAAACTTTGGTTACCAAGGCATTCATTTCAAAGAGGTATTCCCTTCAAAGATGCTTATCACAAACACACTTCCACCCTCACAACTAGATAAAGAGCTGGGACACAGTTGTTTTAGAGACCTTGATTGGTTTCAATATTTAATCATTTTGATTACTTTTTCTCCTCTTTCTATGCTCTAAATCCCCACTCTTGCATCTTAAATATGTCCTATTAATAGAGATTGAGCCTGCAAAACCCTAAGCCTCCACCTTTGACCCCAATAAATGCAAAACCCTAGGCTTCATCTTGCCTCTGGGCTCAACCCCTGGTGAGCTCACTACACTGCCCCCAGATGTGTAATTTCTAGCTCTTATAAGTAAACAAATCTTAATTTTTTTAGTTTCCTACAGGTAATTGCTGAAGGGCATCCTGTAATCAAACTAAGAAAAATAAGACAATGTTCATTTACAGTATCTCTCTAAAGACTACATCAAGTAGAAGAAAAATAAGGTATAATAAATTATGATCTTTGGCATCTTAAAGGCAAACCACAATATTTGTTATTGATAGGCTGAGACCAGCACAAAACGAGGATGACTAGCAGTAATTAAACAGATCTAAGTGATGACCTTCAGGTTTATGCTTTCATGCTTAAAGCCTCAGTGTATCTCAGAAACCTCTGTTCATCAGATCTGAAAATGCTCCTGGTACATAGACATTTACATTTGGACTAGACCTCAGATTCCTCACTTAAGGATCTAGAACTGAGGACCAAAACAAAGTATTACTCAGCCACAAAAAGAATAAAATGATGTCATTTGCAGCAACATGGATGAATCTAGAGATGATCATACCAAGTAAAGTCAAGCAGAGAAAGACAAATATCATGATATTGTTTACATGTGGAATCTATGAAAATGATACAAATAAATTCACTTACAAAGCAGAAAGACTCACAGACACAGGAGCTCATATACACCCGTGGTGGATTCATGTCAATGTATGGCAAAACCAATACAGTATTGTAAAATAAAGCAAAAATAAAATTTAAAAAAAAGAAAATAAACTATGGTTACTAAAGGAAAGGGACAAATTCGGAGTTTTAGATTAAAAAATATATAAAATAATCAACAAGGACCTACTGTTTGGCACAGGGAACTATACAATAATAACTTATAGTGTAGAAGAATGTAAAAAAGTGTGTGTGTATATATATATATATACACACACACACTCTTTATATGTGTATATATGCATGTATGTGTATATATATGTATACATACATATATATGTATGTATATATACTAATATACATATATTTATACATATACTCTACTGTACATCTGAAATACACACTGTAAATAAACTATAGTACAGCAAATTTTTTTTTTATAAAAGGAAAGGAGAATGCCACAAAAATATAGTCAGGTTGAGTGGCTGAGCTAGGACCAAAATCCAGTCCTTACAGTTTGCAGATTCAAAGACTTTCCAATCAGAGCGTCAGGAACAGGGTATGGTGTGCCATTCCCATAGCCATTCCCTTTCCCAGGGGATCTTCCAACCCAGCAATTGAACCTGGGTCTCCTGCATTGTAGGTGGATTCTTTACCACGTGAGCTACCCGGGAAGCCTGGTGTGCTGCAGTCCATGGGGCTGCAAAGAGTCGGACACGACTGAGCAACTGAGCTGAACTGACCAGGGAATCCCTGTCCTAGGTGTGTATACCCCTCTTCCCAGCGATGTGATACTCAGCAGTGAGCAGCCTCATCTATTTATACCAATATGCCTATCAAAGAGTATCATTTCTGTGTGTATCATGATGAAAGAGAAAGTGGGAGTTACTTTTTACTCCTTTTCCCGAATATTTATCATCTAAAATGTTAAGCAATAGAGTGCTGTGCTCAAGATAATACAACTTAACAGAAGCATCTGAATTCGAGTCATTGACTTAATCTTCCCCAGAGGGGAACTCTTCCAAGTTTATTTGTGTTTCAGTTCTTAGCCAGAGGAAAAATATCTGAAAACCCTCTTCTACCAACCTGGGTGATTAGGCTACAGTCCCTCAAATCCAGCTGGAATCTGATAAAGACTCAAAGCAGCACCATTCTAAAGAAGAGGGAAATGATATTTTAACTCCAACAGCCAGGAACAAAGGAGGAACCCTATGGGTTTTGAGGATGGTATGAATGATGCAAACTGGTGCCTGTTTTACTGAAAGGCTCCAGAAAAGAGTGAAGAGAAGAAAAGCATCCACAAAGCCCCACATATGCAGTCATACAATAAATAACTGTTTTAGAAAAGAAGAAAAAAATCTTCATGTAAGAATAGTGAGACTGATCATAATTTGGACATGAAAGAGGAAAGGAAAACATACAGTACAAGTCTGCAGCCAAAACTGCTAATTTTTTGTCTGTCTAAATCACTGCTTCCTTTAGCTTAACAGTAAGAACCTTGACCACCCTAAGTCACATCACCTTTATTCCAAATATACGTTATACTCATAGAAATACAAAGCTTCTCCCCACCGGAATGCTAAGGATTTTTACTGCTTTCCTTCACAAAGCAGCTGAGCTACCATACCAACAGTCAGTGCTTCCTTAGAAAATGACAGAAAACCCAAATCAAGAGAATTAAGCAGCACTAGGGGACGGGGAAGCCTGGTGGGCTGCTGTCTATGGGGCTGCACAGAGTCAGACAGGACTGAACCGACTCAGCAGCAGCAGCAGCAGCAGCAGCAGCAGCAGGGGTGGTCTCCTTTCAGGCTTGACTGGATACACAAGTTGCAACTATATCCTCAGGACCTGGTTCAACCTCCACTTCCTTTTGTGTGTTGGAGTCATTCTCAGACAGCTTCTCCCCTGCTGTTTCAAAATGGCCATAAATGTTCCTGGTCATATTCTTCCAGATTCTCTTCCACGATAGAAAAGTCAGTTGAATGAATGTGACCAGGGTGGGGCAGTGGGGAGAGAACTAACTGGATCTCCTTGGGTAAGATGTCAAGCCTGAGCCAATTTCTGTGGCCAGGACGACGCACTTCAATTATTGCGTCAGAGAAGCGTTATAGGTTTCAACACTAGGGCAGTACAGACTATAAGCGCAGAGAGGTGGCTCCTAGAAGGAACTAAGATGAAAGAATGCTAAGCGGTAAAATTAACAGATATCTAGTTCTCTGCTCTGACCAGCCTCGTTTTCCCTCAACTCTCTGTGATACAGGTTCTGTCATTCCTCTGACTTCACCTCAGGAACCATCACTGGAATATGAGACTTATCTAGCCAGGCTCCACATGCCTCTGACCTCTGTCACCTCAAATAACAACCTTAATTCAAACTCATTATCAGACCTACTGCTCCCTTTCTCCTGCTCTGTTTTGTCCCAAAGCCTTTGGCTATGGGATGTCAGCTGGTAGCCAACGTATTTCCCTGAATCCCCTTTCTCTTCAGAGAATGCTTCCTCCACTAGAAAGATCAAGCATCAGGTCCTCCCCAACAATCAGGTCCTTGGTCACGTACCAGAAATTTCCTTTCCTTACAATTTTCTTAAGAAAAGTCTATTATTCCCTCATGACCTGTGTTCCAGGATAAGTCTTGACATTCTCTAAACTTGTATCCACATTACATCTTGGTATTAACACACATGATAGAAACACTCTTCTGCTTATCTAACCTTTATCCCTGTTTCAGTGTGCGTGTGTGTGTGTGCTATTCACTGAGTTGCTTTGTGACCCCAAGGGCTATAGCCCACCAGGCCCCTCTGTCCATGGGGTTCTCCAGGCAGGAACACTGGAGTGGGTAGCCATTCCCTTTCCCAGAGGATCTTCCAACCCAGCAACTGAACCTGGGTCTCCTGCATTGTAGGTGGATTCTTTACCATGTGAGCTACCCAGGAAGCCTGGCGTGCTGCAGTCCATGGGGCTGCAAAGAGTGGGACACAATGGAGCAACTGAACTGAACTGACCAGGGAATCCCTGTCCTAGATTACATAGTTAATTGCCCCATCCTTTCCAAAGCCTCCGTTTCCTCGTGTCTATTATGGGGACAATGAATCTGCCTTCTTCACAGAGAACTCTAAGAAGGGATTCTATGGCCTAAAAGGCCCCATCCATAAGGGACACAGCTGGGGAAAGGTATGTGGTGGGAGAAGAGTTGGGGTTTTAGGTGACGCTCACCAGGTAACAGGGTCGGCCTTTCAACCTGAACCTCTCCATTCCAGGAGGTGACCTGGGACCTAGCCTTAGACTGTTGAGCAGGAGGGCCTGCCTGTTGACTCCTCACCATCTCCGTACCTGCTGCTTTAGACGCAGTGCAGCCCCAGGCATTCCACCAGGTCCTGGGCCCCACCATCTCCCTGTGATGGGTGAGCTCTGTATGCTGTGTCTCGTGTCCAGTATATGAATTGTGAGCAGGGTTCAGCTCTTTGAAACATACATGTATACATGTATACAAAATAAAAAATATTTCAAATCAAAAAAATTGGGAAATAAATGATATATCTGTTGTAAAGCTCTTAGCACCATGCCTGGCTCAGAGGTGCTCAATAAATGCTAGCTGTCAAAGGGGTGGGATTCTGGGTACATAGCCATGCTTTTCTTCAGGTATTATATTTTTATTGCTTCAACATTCACTGTGTAAAAGAAAACATACTTTACATTATATGGAATAACCTGAATCTGGTGGACCCAACCACCAAACCATTTTAGTCACTATTAATGAGAAAAGACACATCCAAATAGAGATCAAATGTCGAATATTTTACTGTGAGCAGGATCCTGATTTATTGACTTTCTTTTCTCAGTAAAGCGCAAAACCCTTTTCCCACATGACATGGCTACCTAAAAGTAAATTTTAGAGGAAAGGAACTATGTGCCAAATGGTCAACATGTGTTATTTCACTTAATCCCCACAACTATTTTATTGCTTATTTTCCTCAAAAATATTTATTAAATAACCCTTATCTGCTAAAGTTTATGGACACAAAGATGAAAAGGACATCCTATCTATCTTCCCAGGCCAGTAAAGAGGCCAATTAAGAAAATTAGCAGTTACACTATGGAGTGATGGTCGCCAAGAAAATGATCTGCAGGAACACAGAGGAGAGGTGAAGGCAGATGGTTTGAAAAAGGTAGAACTTCAATTGCATTTTGAAGGACAGTAACCACCAAATAAAAATGAAAGCAGACATTTCATTCAAAGGGAGGCTGTAACAACTAGGAACACACTATGTATAAGCACTTTATTTAGCCTTCAGGTCAGAACTGCTAAGTGCTAGAAACCAGTATTGAACCAGCAGACTGATCTCAACAATCCACGCACTTATAACTGCTGAACTATTCCACAGCAAGGGAGATTTGGAACACTGTAGGCAGTGTGACTAAAGTAGGGCAGATTTTGTTAGAGAGGAAGTTGCAAGAAATAAGACTAAATAGATAGATAGCCAGTGGATCA
The DNA here is from genome assembly GCA_917880005.1 of Nanger dama. Taxonomy (NCBI): domain Eukaryota; kingdom Metazoa; phylum Chordata; class Mammalia; order Artiodactyla; family Bovidae; genus Nanger; species Nanger dama. The sequence goes on along the minus strand of CAKJTW010000085.1, from coordinate 3,580,313 downwards.
GGAAAGGCTATTGTACCAGGCTAAGACGTGTGAATTCCATCCTTAAAGAAGTGTAAATTCCATCCTGAAAGTCATTGGGATGCACGGGGGAGTCTTCAGCATAGTCACATGGGAGACAGATACTCAACAGTACCCACTACATTCGAGGCAGTACCCTAAACACTTATAGCTCACTTAGTCCTGAAAACAACACATAGAAGTAGATACAACTATTATGACCAGTTCTTAAAGTGAGGCACACATTGGTTAAGTCCCTAACCTGAGTTGCACAGTTGACTTAAGCATAAGGGCCAGACTTCTAAGCAAACAGAAGTCTAGCTCCAGAAGCCATGCCCTTCAGCACTCTGTCATCCAGCCTGCAGGTAAACCGTGGATAATCACTGGATCCGGCTGTGTCCTGGGTGGACTGGAAAGCAATCAAACTGGAAAAGACAGGGGTGGTAATATCCGCTATGAAGCTGGTGTCATCTCCTCCACATTCATTAGGCAAGCAAGCAACTGCAGAAAGTGAAGAGACGATGCCCTACATTCCACAGTATGTGTCACTGTCAAGATTTGATATAAAGAGAGCCAGATTCAAAAGTCCTTGTATTTACAGTATTTGGGGCTGCCTCTGGCTAATTCAATTTCAATAAAATTATTTCAAATTCTAAATTATCTGGGTCTAAAATAATGAGGCTTTTTTTTTTCTTTGTAAATTCAGCATTCAAGTAGAAGTCCATGGGTAAGTGGCATGGACAAGCATGTCAAAAATTATCCACAAATTGCCCTGTTTCCCTGTTCTTTAGAATGCATGGCTCTCCTCTGGCTAATGGCTGTCATGAGAGGCTGCAGAGCATGTCACTATTTAAAGTTGATAAGCATCATCATGGTAAGCAGGTCATTACGAAAAGCATATGTCTACTGTCTTATGAATTGTTTTTAATATGAAATTCACCCTGAAATGCAACAAAAGTAAATGCTCTAGACTTGTTGTTTTCCCTTCTACTCTCTCTTATCTTAGTATAATTTAATCTTTGATGAATGCTACTCATTTCTATTCAATTTGTGACTTTATAGGGAAATTTCATCCTGAGACAGGAAATGTTATACTGTAGAAGGAATTAGATATTTCCAGCCCCTAGTATATGGATTCCAGCCATCTGTCTGCTTAATAAACACTACACTTTTGCTTTCAACTGAAAGCCAGGCCTGGCTGCTCAACATAACAAAGAAAATGATGGAAGGCCCATTTCTTCCTTTCAGGGTGCCATGCTGCCTCTCTAGACATATCCTCTGTGTGCTTAGGGGTACAGATTAAAGAATGTGCCACATTCTTATTAATGGAAATGTATCCTGAATGTTTTATAGCTGCTGTGGTAGTCAGTAGGCACAGCTATCTGTAAAGCACTTGAAATGTCTGGATTGAGAGATGTGAAACCTATTTCTTCTTTCCTTTGTTAATGTAACTTCTAGAAAATTTAAATCAACATATGTGCTTTACATTATATTTCAACTGGGCATTGCTATCCTAGAGCTTTTATGTCTTCTACTAATTTCAAACCATACATTTTTGTATGGCATGTGTATATTTTATTTTGTTTTGTTAAACATAAAGCAAGTTACCTTTTAGGAAATTTATTATTTTTCTTCTACTTAATATAGTCTTTAGAGAGATACTATAAATGAATATACTAATGTCCAATATCCTTATCTGTGCAAAGCAGAGTTTTCCATCTAGATGCCAAAAGTCATTTCCTTGCTTTAAGGACTCTAGGAGGCTGAATTCAAACCATTTTCCAACCTCATCTTGTCACATCTCCAAAAATAAGCCTATGTTTCAGAAGAATATCTAGAATTCCTCCTATATTTATATAGTCACTTAAGCAAAATACTCACTTTATGAAATTTTAGTATTCTACTTAAAAGAAACTCTGTCTGAATACATTATTCCTAACACAACTTAAAAGTATAGTTAAGTTATATTTGAATAAATAGTTGAAATTTTGCCTCATCCCTACCCAGTGTCTGTTTCAGAATATGGCACGTTAAAAACAGTATTTCCCTAAGTAAAGATGATAGAAGGACACAGTCCAAAGAATCAACACGTGATTTATGTCTTGTAAGTTTAAAAATGAAAAAGTCAATGATTTGGGAAGAAATGATCACAAACAATAGGAAGAGAGTTGTATTAACAAGCAGAAGTCAATTATTTAAGTAACAGAATTATGAGACCCAGGGCTCAGGTGGAGACTTACTTTACTATGTCACTGGCACTTCTATTCAAGAGACGTTTAATGAGTCTGAGTTTTTGCATTACTTTCAAGTGACCCATAAAGGGGCTTCTCAATTTTTCTTGTAACAGGCTGGATCTGAAGCTTAGATAAAAGTGAACCCTCTTTAATTTGACTGAAGCCAGAAACAAGTGGTGATGACATGGCTGGAAAGAATAAATTCATTCATCTGGAGACCATTTTAAACCCTGGCTACTTCCCAGTCTTTCTTATTTGAAAGCCTACAAATGATCTTCACAGTGCATCAGCCAGAATCAATTTTAGTATTGCATATGGAAGTTTAGTTTCTACCAATAATAATGTAGTCATTTTTATTCACTTAGAATTGTATTTACAACAATAATATAGCAGAGACTGAGTGTTCGCTAAGAGCTGTGGCCTCCCTCTCCTTGCCAAGCTCACAGACATTCTGCTCTATTGTTAAGGGTGGCCACCAAGGTAATTCTGCTCAAGGCCATGTGAGCAAAGAAGTGAGCACCACATTTAGATCTGGCCCATGCAAACCTCCCACATAGGACCTAATTCTCTTTCCCCATCTGTTGATGGAATGGTGAGAATTCTAAGAACCAAGAAGAGGCCACAGCTACAAGAGGGAAGGTGAGTGGGTCCTGTATTGCTGTGTGGAGCATGGCCTCCACTCACCATCATCTCTTAGTGTGTGATAAATAAGAACTTACTATTTTGAAACTACTGAAATTTTCAAGCTTGTCTCTGATAGAGGCTACCACTGTGTCCTAACCTCATACAAGCAGTTTCACATGTCAGCCCTACTATCTGCCAATCTTCCCTAAAATTTAGGAGCTAAGGGTGAGAAAAAATTTGAAAATGTCATTATATCTATTAGTAAATAAAGAAACGAGTAACAAGAGATTGTTTGGTTCATTATCACAGGACAAGGTATAATACAGATGTCCTGGAAAATAAACATCTATGTATAGATTCAATTCATGGAGTCACAAAGAGTCAGACACAACTTAGCCATTGAGAAACAATAACAATGTATAAATGAGAAGATTGGGAAAGAGAAACAGAAGAAAGAGATACCAAACTCAGTTTGGTTGAGTTGGAAAATAGCTGTATTTTAGGGACTACGTTTCTGAGCAGTTGTCAACAGAGCTGAACTACTCTGTCAGGAACATATCTAACTTTATTCTAGAAAACAAAGTGGCATGCATGAGGCTGAAATGAAGAAACGCATCCTTGGGTTGGAAATAGGGTGAGACAGAAATGTAAAATCAGGCAAGAGAGAACCTCATCACGTTCTACTGGTCAGTATGAGTTTAGCACCCCACAAAATCCTGTTGAGGAAGAATCACAGTGACCACTACCACCAAACTCTGCTGACATCTGCACATTCTTTGTAAATGTTTTTCAATTCATCCTATGTCTTAATAAAGATCTGAATTGGCTTCCAGCTCAAGACGGTGGAGTAGACAGACGTGTGCTCATCTCCTCCTGTGAGAGCACCAGAATTACAACTAGCTGTGGAACCATTGACAGGAACCCACCAAGAAAAGATCCCCTACGTCCAAAGACAAAGAAGCTGCAGTAAGATGTGAGGAGGGGCACAATCGCGATAAATCAAATCCCATACTGGCAGTGCAGATGACCCGCAAACTGGAGAACAAGAACACCAAAGAAGTTCTACTTGTTAAGGTTTCCTCCCGTTGTGAAGGTTCTGAACGGCACATCAGGCTTCCCAGCCTGGATCTGACAAAGGGACTGGGAATCCACAGAGACTCTGGCATTGAAGGCCAGTGGGATTTGATTACAAGACTTCCACAGCACTGAGGGAACAGAAACTCCCGTCTTGGAGGGCACAAACAAAATTTTATGCTCACCAAGACCCCGAGGAAAGGAGCAGTGATGCCACAGAAGACTGAATCGAAACCGCCTGCTAGGGTTGGAGGGCCTTCTGTGGAGGTGCGGGTGGGCAGGGGCTCACCGCAGGGACGGTGGCACCGGCAGCAGCAGCCTAGAAGGTCCACCTTGGCATGAACCCTCTTGGAGGTTGCCATCAACCCTATCCTAGAGCCCACAGACCCAAGGGCTGGATCACCTCAGCCCTAACAATTAACAGGGAGGAAATGTAGCCCCACAGATCAGCAGGTAATTGGATTAAAGCTTTTTGAGGAAGACCCTGCCCATCAGAGCAAAACCCAGTTTTTTCCACCACCAGTCCCACCCATCAGGAAGCTTACACAAGCCTCTTAGCCTCATCTATCATAGGGCAGGCAGAAGAAGCACAGTCCCACAGCAGCTAAAACAAAAGCCATATTACAGAAAGTTAATCACAATGGAAAAGCAGAAAGTTATGTCTCAGCTGAAGGGACAAGATAAAAGCACAGAAAAACAACTAAATGAAGTGGAGGAGGCAGTCTTCCAGAAAGAGAATTCAGAATAATGATAGTGAAGATGAGCCAGGATCCCGGGAAAAACATCTTCTTGCAGAAGATGCAAGAAATGTTTACCAAAGACCTACAAGAACCAAAGTACAAACAGAGATGAATAATACACTAGAAGGAATTAATAGCAGAAAAACTGAGGCAGAAAAATGGAGGACAGAGTCATGGAAATCACTGTCATAGAATATAGAAAAAAGAATGAAAAGAAATGAAGACAGCCTAACAGACCTCTGAGACAACTTTACATGCACCAACATTTGCATTGTAGGAGTCCCATAAGAGGAAGAAAGAGAGAAAGGATCTGATAAAATATTTGAAGAGATAATAGCTGAAAATTTTTTGAACATGGGAAAGGAAATAGTCAGTGAAGTCCAGGAAGCAGAGAGAGTCCAAGGCAGGATAAACCCAAGGAGGAATACATTAAGACACATAGTAATTAAACTGGCAAAAATTAAAGACAAAGATAAAATATTAAAAAAAAAACAACAAGGGGAAAATTACAAATAACATACAAGGGAGTTCCCATCATTTTATCAGCTGATTTCTCAACAGAATCTCTACAAGCAAGAAAGCAATGGCATGATACATTTCAAGTGATGAAAGGGAAGGACCTACAACCAAGAATACTCTGCCCAGAAAGATTCTCCTTCAGATCTGATGAAGAAATCAAAAGTTTTCCAAATAATCAAAAGCTGAGACAATTCAGTACCACCAAACCAGCTTTAAAACAAATGCTAAAGGAACTTCTCTAGGAAGGAAACACAAGAGAAGAAAAGACCTACAGAAAATAAACTCAATCACTTAAGAAAATGTTAACAGGATCACACGTATCAATATTTACCTTAAATGGAAGGGATTAAATGAACCAACCAAAAGACACAGACTGGCTGGGTGGATGAAAACATGTGAATATGCACTTCCATTTACCACAGCACTCTGCTTGATCTCGCAGGTAAGGTAAGGTAAGGTGAAGTCGCTCAGTTGTGTCCGACTCTCTGCGACCCCGTGGACTGCAACCTACTAGGCTTCTCCATCCATGGGATTTTCCAGGCAAGAATACTGGAGTGGATTGCCATTTCCTTCTCCAGGGGATCTTCCCAACCCAGGTATCGAACCCGGGTCTCTCGCATTGGAGGCAGACGCTTTAACCTCTGAGCCACCTCCCAAATCGTATATAATTATCTTTTATTTTTAAGTTACTTATGTTCCCATTAAGGCCCGCAATTCTAAGTATCTTTTACTTTTTATCTGACTATTGATTTTGAAAACTAATAAACATCTTTCACAACTGTGATTATGTAGCTATTACTTAATATCATTGTTTCATGACTCATGCTTTTGAACTGTGGTGTTAGAGAAAACTCTTGAGAATCCCTTGGACAGCAAAAAGATCAAACCAGTCCACGTAAAGGAAATCAGCCCTGAATATTCATTGGAAGGACTGATGCTTAAGTTGAAACTCCAATATTTTGGCCACCTGATGTGAAGAACTGGCTCACTGGAAAAGACCCCAATGCTGGGAAAGATTGAAGGCTGGAGGAGAAGGGGATGACAGAGGATGAGATGGTTGGAAGGCATCACAGACTCAATGGATATGAGTTTGAGTAAGCTCTGGGAGTTGGTGATGGCCAGGGAAACCAGGTGTGCTGCAGGCCACGGGGTTGCAAAGAGTTGGACGTGACTGAGTGAATGAACTGAACTGATCATGATTTGTCAACAAGAAAATAATAGAATGCTATATCATCAAAACTATGATTTAATAGAAAAACCTGTAATCACTTTTTAAATTTCAGATACATATCAGAACTATCTTGAAATGTTTTGAAGAACACAAATGCCCAGGTATTGCTTTTTTTTTCCCAGAGCTCCAGATGTTTTTAATGAGCAGTCATGTTTAAAAACAATTGGACTATACAATGATCTTTTACTTTCATCTAGTTTGCTTCACTTTTTCTATTTCATATTCAATGCTCCCATTTCATTTAATTTGCTTTCCAACTTCTCCATCTATCCTTTTTTTTTCTGATGTTCTTTCTCAGGCTTTTAGGAAGCATAGAAAAGCTTTTGTATGCATAAATATAAATTATATAATACATATTTTAGAAAACTTATGAATTTTTGCCTAACTAAAAGTTTATGACATTTTTATTCTATTTGTTTGACTTAGTATGAATAGAATGCTATATTTCTAACTAAAACATAGATATGCAACAAACAAAGAAGGTTTGCTATATAGCACAGGGAACTATAGTCAATAATTTATAATAACCTATACTGGAAAATAATATATGTGTATATTATAACTGAATCATTTTGCTGTACCTGAAACACTAAGTCAACTATACTTCAATTAAAAATATATATATATGTATATATATAGTGGTTTGTTTTTTTGTTTTTTTTTTTTAAGATCTGAATCAATATAAGCCTCTAAAGTAACACTGAGAAATTTCTGGGCCAAGCAGACTAAGCATCAGAACCTGTTCTAGGCTCCTGACTGCTTAGCTTTCATAATGCAATAGGCATTAGGAATAATCAGATCTATGCATACTTCAGTTCAGTTCAGTTGCTCAGTCGTGTCCAACTCTTTGTGATTCCATGAATTGCAGCATGCCAGGCCTCCCTGTCCATCACCAACTCCCGGAGTTCACTCAGACTCATGTCCATCAGAGTGAGTGATGCCATCCAGCCATCTCATCCTCTGGCATCCCTTCTCCTCCTGACCCCAGTCCCTCCCAGCATCAGTCTTTTCCAGTGAGTCAACTCTTCGCATGAGGTGACCAAAGTACTGGAGTTTCAGCTTTAGCATCAGTCCTTCCAAAGAAATCCCAGGGCTGATCTCCTTCAGAATGGACTGGTTAGATCTCCTTGCAGTCCAAGGGACTCTCAAGAGTCTTCTCCAACACCATAGTTCAAAAGCATCAATTCTTCGGCGCTCAGCCTTCTTCACAGTCCAACTCTCATATCCATACATGACCACAGGAAAAACCATAGCCTTGACTAGACGGACCTTAGTTGGCAAAGTAATGTCTCTGCTTTTGAATATGCTATCTAGGTTGGTCATAACTTTTCTTCCAAGGACTAAGTGTCTTTTAATTTCATGGTTGCAGTCACCATCTGCAGTGGTTTTGGAGCCCCAAAAATAAAGTCTGACACTGCTTCCACTGTTTCCCCATCTATTTCCCATGAAGTGATGGGACCAGATGCCATGATCTTCGTTTTCTGAATGTTGAGATTTAGGCCACCTTTTTCACTCTCCACTTTGACTTTCATCTATGCATATTAATCTTGCCTTAAAATATGGCATCCAACCAGGTAATAGACTTTTTCAGTTCTACAAAAGGTAAATGCCCTTTGTGTATATTCTGAGCTGAGATGGGTATGCCAAGTACAGCTGATGCCATCTATAAAAGTACCAGTTGAAATACTTTAGATATTTTGGAAATAACTGCTCCCCTAAACAGATCATAATAGAAGAGAGAGCCTATAGATCAACTGTGGCATCTTTTCCATAATGTTGCCTGAAGTAAGTCTCCTGGTCCATTGAGAATTGTTCCTTAGGAAAGAAATACAGTCTTATCTTGATTTTGCACCAGAAAGTCAATGTTCAGTAGCCTGTTTTAAAATAAAATAAACTGATATATATTTATACATCTCTGCTAATCTCATGAGTCATTTTGGATGTGACAATTACAGATAAGAAGCATCTATGTAACTCACAAAAGTGTAACCGCAAAATGCACTCAAAAGAATCAACACTTATCTAAGTGTCAGATTTCCACCCCCTCGGAGATACAAGCTGGTTTAACGTGTATCCCTTAAGCCCCTAGGGATGTGGTTATGTCTACTGGACTGCAAACTTTAAAAGGTAAGCACTGACTTTGGTAAGTGATGGAAAGTGCTTTAAGTGCATCCAAGAGACTCTTTTTGCCCAGGAAAAAATGCACTTGAAGGGAGAGGCTATGAAAAGACTACATCAAGGTCTTTCTTGTTAAGTCAAAATAACACAACTAGTATTTTATACCTTGTACCACACAAACTTCCCTTTTGTACCTGTCTTCTTAATGTACCACTGCTCATTTCAAGACTGCAATACAGCTTCTGTGTCTTTCTGTCTTTATTAAACTGATGAACATAATACCTCTTGATAACTTAAACTATACAATCAGTTCTATTTTCAAGCTCCAGTCTCATCTTTTATAGGAAGCATTATTGAAATTTTAAGCATAATAATACATTTGTGGGCCTAAAGACTCTTCCCTCTCTTTTAGAATTAAATCAGTATTGTAAAGCATTCTTCCTGCTCCCCTTAAGGGCTGTAATACATACATACAGATCTAAACTTAGTAACAGCCCTTGGTAAGAATTTCAATGACAGTGAGTTTACAAATAAGGCTGAAGTTATCTTGGTACTTCTTTAACACTGCAGTACTGATACTACAATACTCATGCAACTGTTATTATCAATCTGCTTTTATTAGCGATCATATTAAAGCATCCGAAATAGGTTAGCATTTCTGGAGGTGGAACAGTGGAGGTGGGAGAGTCTTTGCCATGCTTTCTTCTCCAGTCCTCAGGAAGGAATGGCAGTGGAATGATTGTTTTCAATTTCTGCATTTCCATACCCAAGTAATAGCTTTTTTCCTTTATGAGAAGTGTCTATTTGGCAAGTGTGATGAAGACTGGATCATGTGTGTCCCTAAGACCATGTCCCCAGCACAATGCAAGTCACCTTTTCCTCAGGTCTCCTACACAGAGGCACAGTAAGATCCCCAGGACTGCCCACCTCTGTGCGTCAGGACTCTGCATCCTCGCTTCCAGCTCCTCCCCCTACAAATGACAGAGTGGGAGAGGGTGACCCTGAAATGGGGCCTGAGGATCCCAGAGAGCCCAAGAATAATCAGATTCCCTCTGACTCTGATTCCCTGCTGACCCACATCTACTTTCTACTGATCTGAAACTGTAGGGAGGGAGACACCTCTAAACCTCCAACATGCACTCAGAGTTTAAAAAAAAAAAACAACTCCATTTTTATGGAAAAAAGTGATCTCAAGTTTATCTGTAGTTGAAAGGTAAATGAGCAGCAAAGAAAAGGATTCCATGCTGTTTGGGGCCACACAGTGGAATACTGATCTGAGTCTCCTGAACATTTTCCAGTGCTCACGTGAAGCCAGGGCACAGTATGAAAAGGCAATGCCCCCTCCAAAAGCACGTGCCCCACGGGGATGGGTGGGTGGCTATGGAAACAGAAATTTCTCAGAACCTGAAGGGCAAATGCTTGGTAACCTGTCATGTTTCCCTTATTACCTTGGCTCTCCAGCATGTGACATGCCTTCCAGCTCTAAACATAGCCCACATTATAACTGCAGAGTAAAAAGTGAATGAGTCTAAAAAGAGGTCAAATTTTTTTAAAAAGTTGTTGAAGTAGATGGAAAAATAATAAATGAAAATACTAACAGGTGCAAAAAAAATAAAGACGCAGCAGCAGTCATACTTGGTCTGCTTAGTGTCTCTCAAAACAGGCTAAAGAATTTAGTGATTTCTGGTATAATTATATTCAGTATCCACAGGACATTCAGTATTTATGGGGCATTCAGCATCTGTAGGAATGAAACATAAAATAGAATAAATGAATTTTCTATGTACAACAGACAACGTCTTTGAACTTAAGTAGCAGGTCCATTGATGATTTTCTAAAACATTGAAACAGATATTGCACAAGCACAGGCTTTAAAATTTTAATTTTCCTTTGATTTTCTCACTGGTGGTCTAGATTTAGTAGTAATTAATACATCAAGCTACAAGAACAGAGCTGATTTGTGTCAGATGAACTGGCCAAGTCTCATTTTGCATCTTTACCTAATTACTGAGCACCCAGGAAGCAGAAGGTCTTGAGCTGGCCTAACAAGTAACAAATAGGATTTCAACCGGAATAAGAAGAGGATGAACAAATTCACTCCAGGGTAATAAATGATCCCAAGGAGGGGAGAGGGGCATGAGGTCATCCGGCTGTTCTGTTAGGAGTGAAGTTAGTTCACTCACGACCATGACTGGTGGGGAAATGGGGAAAGATGATATTTTAAGAGATGAGGCTTGAATATTCAGAGGCAGCCAAGCTGTCATAGGGTCTTGAGTGCCTTGTTGAAGAGTTTAGGCTTTACTCCAAGAACTCAGAAATATACTCACAGCCCTCATTGATTTATCAATATGAATGTGTTTTTACAAACAGCCTTGGGTCTAAATGAGTCAAGCCATCCCACAAAATCATTCAGTCTTGCCTTTGCACCACTCTTGCCAGCATTTTGTCTGCTCCCCTGAAGGCAGACTTCAGATTGAGATCTTCCTGAATTCTTCCTCATTCTGTTAATCACATTTTCAAAACTCTGTCTAGAGTACTCTAAGTACTTTTGCCAAAGGCTTTCCTAGGCCCCTATCTATGAATATCACTTCTCTGATTTATAGCCTCACAGGTGACCAATTTTTATTATCTTCAGTGATATGTTATTAAAATAACTCTCCTTTTATTCCTCTCCTTTCCTCTCATGTTGCCTTCAAGTCTCTGAAAGCATCTTTGTGCATGTGAGATATGTCTATTATTTATTAAATCCAGGTTTAATTTACATCTTTAGTAGTATGAGGGGTCATACTAACCTTTCTCTCTATATCAAAACTTCTCTGGCCTTCTGCTCCCAACTGTGTACCTCTCTTGTACAACTGATCCAGCATCCCCTCAAACAGAAATTTCTAGAAGCAGCCCCTCTGCACATGCACCTCAGTGCAAGCATGCTCATAATAAATGAGTTTGGAGTACCGTGACATTCTGAAGTGCCTTAAGAATTCACCTACGTTGCAGGAACTTTCACAGTGAATTGAATTTCATTGCAAAGATTTTCTTTGAAAGTCAGTCATCCTTCAGCAATCAGACTCAACATTAAAGTCAGTTTGCACATCTACCTGTGGGAGCAATGATTTCCTCAAGCTTGGGGTAAGGCTCTAGAATCTAGGTACCTCTGTGTCCCAGGGGGACTTTCACTTCCTTGTAAAATCGTCTAGGCAAACAAATGCATGTTCCAACAGAAAGGCATCTTCATGTGTTTATTTATCAAGAAACTCTTCAGCAGTATAACATGCTTAGCTCTGTGCTAAATGCTGCTTAAACAGAGATGCACAGGCATGACCTCCAAATCAAGAGACGAGTCAACAAGCAACGGCAGCAGGAGATTATAAAGACTGCAGTAGTGTTTGAAGGGTTTCTTTGGAGCACAGAAGAGGGGTGCTCATCCAGACTGAGACCAAGGTGGGCTTCTTTGACTTATAAGACTAGGAAAAACAAAACCACATTGCCATAAAATATAAAGTACTTAAAGAGCCCCTTGCATGGTTCGAAAATAAACACTGGGCAATGGGTGGCTAATTAATCTACTTCTCCAGAAAACAGAGGACGTTGTAGGGGGACCAGGAGTGTGACACCAGCCCCTGTTTCCTGAAATGCTGGTGGCTTTTGAGCAAGGGCATCACACTAGCTTTGGAACTGACTCTAGAAAGACTTCTCACCAAGGAGATGGTTGTGGCAGGTGAACAGATACTAAGAGGATGAGCCAATAAAATTCCCACTTAACCCAATGGCTCTGATTTTTCACTTAAGCAATTTTGAATTTTGCGAAGTGGCTCCCTGCCTATCTTTCATTTAATAAAGGTGAAACTAGAAACATAAACATTTTACCACGTCTTAATAGAAATTCTTGGTGGATTCGGAGGTGGAGGGAAGGAGTCTTCTCCATTTATCTGATTTCCTAGGAGTTATTTCCCCTTGACCTCTTACCCCTTCTTCTGTGCTGCTGCTGCTGCTAAGTTGTTTAGTGACTTAGTGTCCGACTCTTAGTGACCCCATAGACTGCAGCCCACCAGGCTCCTCCATCCATGGGATTTTCCAGACAAGAATACTGGAGTGGGGTGCCATTGCCCTCTCCGACCCCTTCTCATTTCCCCCAACTGTTGATGCGTGGAGAGAGGATCTGGACATGCGCAGCCTAGTTCTTGCCTCACTGTTGCTCTAGGAGTCAGAAGGCTCTCTGGATACACCCTTTCTGGGTAGTGGCTCCTGCCCTAAACTGCATAGGAAGCCTTAGCAGAGATCCTCCATGACATGCCCTGTTCAATAGTGACTGGTTGCATCAATCGGCCTAATTTGGGTATTCAGTATTATGAATACTATTGTCATATACATAAGCCATGTTCTCTGGCATCATCTTTACCAACATTCATATTAACATTCTGGTCTCCACTGGCTTGATTTCTTCATCTGCCTCCTAACTGATTCTCAATGCAGTTGGGGAAAACAAGGGTGTCATTTTTATGCTCTTCTCAAACCTTGACAGTTATCATAGTAAATTAATGTATTGATCCTCAAGAGATTAATTATCTCAGGTATGCTGATATGGCCAGTGTTTTGAACCTACAAAACAGAGGATCTGACTTTCAGCAACATGGACAAACCAGAAGCCAGACTGCAAATAAGGGTATGAAGCCAAGCCACAAAGCAGCAGCAAGGAGACAGAACGAGTTGAGTTCCCACAGCAGCCCAGCTCCTGGACACCTGATCCTGGGTTGCAGGCACCATTTTGCTTCAGGTTCTATGACCCGCCTTGAAAATTTACTAATGCTGATAGACAGGTGTTACTTCACAAGCATGGAACCAGCACAGCTGCACAGGACCCCCAATTCAGAAGGGACTGAGAATTCGTGTTCTGTGGTCACCATCAAGTTCTTAATAATTCCATCTTTGAATATAAGTTTTCCAAGTGAGGTTCAGTGGGACAGAGGACCACACATCAGGACTGCCCAACACAACTCCCACTTCTTCCTCTCTCTCCAGGATGGGTTCTCAGCTCTCTGTTCCCCAGTCCCTCAGAGCAAGGACAACGCCACTCTGTTTCTCCAGCAGGGTCCTGCACACAGACATGGGGAGGGTGGGGCTTCGCAGACTCTGGGTGTTTCCAGTGGAGCATGGTCATGCCACCCCACCACCCCCAGCAGGCGGCGTGCAGGCGCAGTCCTCAGTGACCCAGGGACTCAGTGGGGAGACTGCAGTCCTCTGAGCTGCCCACCAGCTGTGGACAGGGGCAGCGGGCTCGAGGGAAGGGCAGACAGCTGGCTCAGCTTCCCTGCCCAAACCAGTCACAGCACCTCGGTCAGGGCACATGGGAGCCCTGCAGTCAGTGGCCCAGGTTCACGTGCCAAGTGTATGTGCAGGGGGTGGGCCTGAGGTGCCTCTCGGCATACTTGATGATTGTTGTTGAAGCTGGGAGAGTATTTTTCCATCTCCATGAGAAAAACACACCAAACCAAAACTCCTTACATGGGCATTAGGCACCAGGAAAGCCCATCTAAGAGAATTTTCACTAATTAGCATTGTTCAAGAAACAGTTGCCTGTGTTTTGCTTGTTAACAGATGTGTTAGCAATGTTCATTTTACCCAGATGTATTCAATTTCATGAACAACACCATGTCTAGGAAAGCTTTAAACATTAAAGAAAAAAAAGAATTAGTTAAAGCTGTCTGATTCTCCTGGTCCAACTCCCTCTATAAATGATACAGTTACCAGTGGAAAACTCAATGGTAAAATGTACGCCTTGAAACAGACACATAGTTGGGTACCGCAGTCACAAGGCTGAGATTCAAGCCAACTCATGGATGGCCTTTCCTTGTCCTTTATCATTGTACCACCAACAATACTGTCTTCACTTTTGTAGCATTTGATAGTTTAAAACAGTGATGTATATTCCTTTAATAATTCTTTGCAATAACACTACTAGATAAATTTTGAAGGTGATATTGACCCAATTGTAGTATGTAAAAATATAGAAGTGACAACCCACCAGTAAGGAAATCAGGTCTAATCCCCACCTTGCCAAGTCCTTTGTCAAATTTTTCATCTCCACAGCAACGGCTCCCCACACAACACTGACAAAATGCAAGATTCTCCTGATTTTATTGAGGTTAACATGACTGACCATGAAAATTACGTTAAGAAAATTATTAGCCCTAATTTATAATTTTGGAGGAAGGTGTATTTTCAAAGTCTGTGGACACCAGGAATATTATTTGAACTCATAGTTTTTGCAGTGGGGACTTTCAAATTCCACAAAAGGTGGAGCCGCAACCTAGCACATATGGCAAGAGAGGGGCTGGCAAATAAACTCACCCACCTGGTGCAACCACTATCATTTTATGAGGTAAGATCATTCTGAACAAAATCCATGAAGATCAATTCCCTGTGTTGCTCCTCAGATTTACAGCATTAGATCACATGCACCAGCAGGGCTTGATATTCCGTGGAATTATATTAATTTTTATGTTTCTTTTTTGTTTCGTTTTATAAATATATTCAAGTCTTCTTTTAAACACTGAGCGCCAGCATGGAACTTTTAAAAACACACAAATATTACATATATAAATCCCCACTAGAGGAGACATAAAAAATACTGAATTCATAGCAGTAAGTGAATGTTCTTTTTCACCTGTCCCCACGGTTAATAAGGTGGACAGTCTGCATGGTTGCCATGTCACTGCATTTACATAAATATATGTATAGATATTTATAAATAATAAATTTGCCAAGTGATGATACTATATGTACTGTCCTATAACTTGGTTTTATTTGTTTTTTTCTGAAAGTATGTCTTTTAGTATGGGTATATACATGCATGTGCAAACGTGTGTGCATAACATACACTCAGAATTTCAAACCCCTGTATTCTATTCCACGAAACAAGACTCCAAATAAATTAAATCATTCCACTACTGCCACACATTTGGGCTGTTTATGGTTTTCAGTGAATACAAATAATGTAGCGAAAATATCCCTGTACATGCATTTTTTTTCTCCCTCAAAAGCATATACTTGGAACATATTTCAAGAAGTAAAATCAATGGAATCAAGAGAATCTCTCTAAGACCCTTCAGATTTACTGTAAAAGTAGATTGATTTTGTCAAATTGCCATTGAAAACTTTCACCATTTACCTCTCAGTCATGCATGAGGCTGTTTACCCCAACTTCACTGAGACAGAATGCAAGCAATATACTAAGACTCTCCTCTAATCTAATGCAGGCACATGGTGACTTAGTCACTGTATATTATCATCAGTATGTTATCTCTGCCGAAGAATACTGCTGGAGTGCTGTGTGTCCTTGAGGAAGTTACTTAACCTTTCTGAGTCTCAATATTGTGACCTCTAAAATGGGGAGAATACTAATACCAAAGGGTTATTTCCTATTTGTTTGTTTTTTTAATATAGACCGTGCCTCTTTTTCAGTGTGACATCTGTTTCCTCTTGGGCTGATTGAGTCAGTGAGTGATCGCTGACGCTTACAGTATGCCAAGTACCATTCTAGTTGATGGGAAAAAAGCAAGGAGACGTGACCGAGCAGTCACTCTTGCAGAGCTTATGAGGAGACAGATAATACAGAAGTATAAGCACATCGATGTATCATGTTCTGAGAGGCTGGGTTAGTTAAGAAAATAAAGGCGGGCATGGGACTGAGAAGTCCTAGAGGTCTATTTCCGACAGAATGATCAGATTAAGTCTCTGAGGATGGCAGAGACTTGAGTAGAGACCTGAAGGAGATGAGCGTGGAGGCGGGGGTGGGGGAGCCCAAGCACACAGCCTCAGATCGGAATGTGGCTGGCATATGCAGGAAGAGCGAGGCATAAGGCGCTGGTACAGAGAGAGTTCAGGGAGAGAAGAGAGAAAAGCTAAGTGGAGTCAGGAACCAGACTCTGTCTGCTCCCATTAGACAGCAGGAGTAAGGGGAATTTATCCTGAATGCAGACAAAAACCAGAGCACTGGCCTCTGAATTGTTCCAAACACAGAGAGGGGCTGAAACTTTTAGCATCATATCCCACCTAGAGAGTGGCCATGAGTGGGGTCCTCTTGCTGTCTGAGCAGGGCTCTCAGAGAACAGATGGCCACCTCAGCCACCAGCACATCCATCAAAAACACGAGCCAACAGACAAAGCTGGAGATAGCCATCAGGATACGGGACCATGCTCCACCCACAAGCACATCTTCTTCCTTCTAGCCCAAAGTCAGACTCGGAGCATTTTTATTCTTCTCTGATGCACAGTGCCCTTGCCCACTGACCCCACCAGAGACAGGAACCCTGGGCGGGCTCAATCACCAGAAGGACACAAAGGACCTGTGACAGGAGCGCCAATAGCCCAGGCAGGGAGGCAGCTCACGGGCAGCTTCACCCCTGCAGCAACCAGCCTACCTCTGCAGATGGTCCCGTTGCCCACGTAGCCTGGTTTGCAAGTGCAGCTGTGTCCCTGGACAGTGTTGGTGCAGATGGCGTTCTCATCGCAATTGTGTTGCCCGCTGCCACAGTCGTCGTGCTCTGTTTGCAGGGCAAGAAAGAGAGACATCTTTTCAGAAGTCGGAATCTCTGAGGTTGGAAAAGGTAGCTGGAACTCACCAGGTAAGAATGAAAGTGGCTACCATGCATTGGGACCTTGAAATCTCAACAGCTCTAAGATGTATGTTATTATCCTCACTTTGCATGGAAACAGACTGTCAGAGAAGTCAAGAGATTTATCCAAGTGACAATGATTCCTAAATGCTGCTCTAAGGCCACTGCTTCTTTCGTGGCTGCAAAGGTTTCTGCAGAGGCTCCAACACTGGGTTCTCAAGGGGTGGGGGGAGAGGTGTTCAATTCTGCATCTTTTCTTCCTCCTGGAAACATCTGACAACATCTGAGGATACGTTTGGTTGTCGTGCTTTGAGAAAGGTGGTGCTATTGGCATCTAGTGGATGGGGGGCAGGGATGCTGCTAGGCATTCAGCAATGCACAGGACCGCACACCACAACAAGAATTCAACCAGTCAGATATGCCAACAGCCCCAAGGCTGGGAAACCTTCCTGCAAGGCTGAGAAAAAGAAAAGGAAAAGAAGCAAACCCACAGGAGAGAGTCCATGGCTTCTTTAGAACGTGTTGGTTGGAAACCTGGGAAGCTTCCTGGGTAGAATCTGAAACTGGCCTTCATACAAAGAGAGCAAGGAAAGACCAAAGAAAGAGGCAGACACTCCAGACTGCTAGACACAGATTTAATAAGCAAGAGGACTTATATATGAGGCTGGTCTTGGGTGGGTGCAAGACCAGTAGATCTCTGCACTTGCCCACCAGAATCTTAAAAGCTTATATAGAGGCCTTAATGGGGTTCAGTCACATATTACATCCTGATGGTCTCAACAATACCTTGCTCTTTCAGGACTGTGTCCTTGAAGCAGCTCTGACTGTGGGAACAGTGGCCAGAATATATATTACAAGGGTAGGGACTGCATGTGTGGCTCTGATTGCCAGGGTTCAGCTTGTGGTCCAACGACCTGTCTCATCCTCTCAATATCCTTCTCCAAAAGAACAAGGAGGGTAAAACTAAAGAGGGAGGCCCAGCAAATACAGCCTAGCAGAGGAGCACTAACCATTTTCACAGGATTCAGAATTTAACCCCTGTGCTGCTGCCTGATGTGTAGTAACATGGTTGTGTGTGTGTGTGTGTTTAGTTGCTTAGTCATGTCCGACTCTTTGCAACCCCATAGACCACAGCCCACCAGGCTCCTCCATCCATGGGATTCTCCAGGCAAGAACACTGAACTGTGTTGCCACTTCCTTCTCTGTAAGGAAGGAAGAAAGAAAGAAAGATAGAAAAAAGGAAGTTGCTCAGTTGTGTCAAACTCTTTGCAACTCCATGGACTGTAGCCTACCAGGCTCCTCCATCCATGGGTTTCTCCAAGCAAGAACACTGAACTGCGTTGCCATTTCCTTCTCTGAAAGAAACTAAGGAAGAAACTAAGAAGGAAAGGAAGGAAGGAAGGAGGGAAGAAAGGAAGGGAGGGAAGTTGCTCAGTTGTATCTAACTCTTTGCAACCCCATGGGCTGCAGCCTACCAGGCTCCTCCATCCATGGGATTTTCCAGGCAAGAGTACTGGAGTAGGGTGCCATTTCCTTTTCCAGTAATATGGTTGCATATATTCAAATAGTCACAGCATCCTTAATTCACAAGACACAGGGGGAAAGTATATCTAACACTATGAAATGGACTGAAAGATTCCAAGTCAGAAATCAAGATTTCACAGATAACTACACTCTCCCCTCATCACTGGAAGGTTTTTATATTCACCTAAATGACTCCTCTGTAAATAAATAATATGAGCAAGTTTATGCCGTTTACCCCCTTTAACATCTGCTACTATGACTTAGAAATTTTGAGGAGAAAAATCAAGCAGGGTTATTGATGTCATAAAAGACTGAAACAATAGTTGAAATCCCAGCTGGAGACCCCAAAGAAAACGATGCTAACTGAACCAACTAAACATTCAATATAGTTTGCTAAGCAAACTATTAGATCAAAGTAGCAATCAAGTGAAATAACACTTATCTTCATTAATTTTTTTATTTTAAATTTCCTAACAGGAACTAGGTTAAAGAGTCCTAGAGAAAAGCTGAATTCTGCAAAGTAGAACTGTTTCAGTCACCCACAAGCAATAAGGTCACGTAGATACTTGCCCATTGCTCTTAACAGCTTGCGTTTTCCAAAGAAATTTTTCTTAAGGCCGGAAGACCAACTCAAACTATCAGAGAGACATGTGCACAGGTTAGCAAGCAGTGTGAGGGAAGGAGATTTATGAAGACACACTTCTAGTCAGTGCTCAAATCATCTTCAGGTTGTTCCAGAAATAATAGAGCCCTGTGAATGTCCGACCACATTGATAGACCTAGCAAGCACCTCATATGTACAGGTGCAATACCAAAAGACATTAGAAACACAAAAAAGTCTAAGAATAAAGGATTAGACTCCAAGAGTTTTCAATACACTTATTTAAATCCACTTAATAAGTAATTATTAGAGTCTGTATTTGGAGAAGGCAATGGCACCCCACTCCAGTACTCTTGCCTGGAAAATCCCATGGATGGAGGAGCCTGGTAGGCTGCAGTCCATGGGGTCGCTAAAGTCGGACACGACTGAGTGACTTAGCAGTAGCAACAGCAGAGTCTGTATTGGTATTATTGGTATTACAAATGAGTAGAAATGATCCCTGCTCACATGAACATCTTAATAGAGGTCACCAGACAGCAATATGTCACTAACTAGAACACAAGGGAGAAGCAAAAGAGTTATAAGTGGGTGACCTTATATTTTATCATATAAACAGAACATATTTTAGAGTGAAAGGGGACTTTGCTAATAACTACACTGGAATAAGAGTCATAACTCAGAATGACCTAGGCAAATGAGCATGTGTGCTCATGCTTGCTAAGAGAAACAAAGGTAAACCGAAAAGAAGTTCACTGGAGAGAAGAAATGCCTTCTAATAGGCAGAAAATCTACCTGAAAGACATAGTATTTGAACTAGCCTTTTAAAAATGGTCATGGTTTTCTCAGCCAGAAATGCTCAAGAAGGGCACTCCAGGTAAAACAACAGTGTGGAGAAATGTATGACTTTATGCAACATTCCAGAAGGCTGGTCCATTACTGTCTTTCCAGTCTCCAACCATTCCACTCCCATCATCAGCTTAATGAAGGCATACTTAACAAACAGAACTGAAAGATACTGAAAATGTACAATGTAATAATTTGATATACAGATTATCTCATTGGGTTAATTAACACACCTATCCTGTTATCACTGAGGAAGGCTTTCTTACCTCTGCTTGCTATTCTTGGGAACTCGGCATTCAAATGTTCAGTATATCTTTCCTTTTCTCCTTTGCTTTTCACTTCTCTTCTTTTTTTTTTTTCTAAGCATTTTTTTTTAATACTTTATTCTACATTACAAGACTGTATTTGTTTTGCCATACATTGACATGAATCAGCCACAGGTGTCCACGATCTCCCAATGCCAAAGCCCCCTCCCACCTCCCACCCCATATCCTCTCCCTGAATCATCCTCTTCTTTTCACAGTTATTTGTAAGCCCTCCTGAGACAGTCATTTTGCTTTTTTGCATTTCTTTTCACTGGGGATGGTCTTGTTCCCTGTCCCTGTATAATGTCATGAACCATTCTTTGGCAATGCCAAAGAATACACAAACTACCACACAAATGCACCCATCTCACACACTAGTAAAGTAATGCTCAAAATTCTTCAAGCCAGGCTTCCAAAATACATGAACCATGAACTACCAGATGTTCAAGCTGGTTTTAGGAAAGGTAGAGGAACCAGAGACCAAGTTGCCAACATCTGCCTCATCACTGAAAAAGCAAGAGAGTTCCAGAAAAACATCTATTTCTGCTTTATTGACTATGCCAGAGCTTTTGACTGTGTGGGTCACAATAAACTATGGAAAATTCTGAAAGAGTTGGGAATAGCAGACCATCTGACCTGCCTCTTGAGAAATCTGTATGCAAGTCAAAAAGCAACAGAACTGGACATGGAACAACAAACTGGTTCCAAATAAGAAAAGAAGTACATCAAGGCTGTATATTGTCACCCTGCTTATTTAACTAACATGGAGAGTACATCATGAGAAACGTTGGGCTGGATAAAGCACAAGCTGGAATCAAGATTGCCAGGAGAAATATCAGTCACCTCAGATATGCAGATGACACCACCCTTATGGCAGAAAGTGAAGAAGAACTAAAGAGCCTCTTGATGAAAGTGAAAGAGAAGAGTGAAAAAGTTGGCTTAAAGCTCAACATTCAGAAAACGAAGATCAGGGCATCTGGTCCCATCACTTCATCGCAAATAGAAGGGGAAACAATGACAGGTTTTTTTTTTTTTTTTACTCCAAATCACTGCAGATGGTGACTACAGCCATGAAATTAAGACATTTGCTCCTTGGAAGAAAAGTTATGACCAAGCTAGATAGCATATTAAAAGCAGAGACATGACTTCGCCAACAAAGGTTTGTCTAGTCAAAGCTATGTTTTTTCTAGTAGTAATAGAAGAGAGGTGAAAAGCAAAGGAGAAAAGGAAAGATATAAGCATCTGAATGCAGAGTTCCAAAGAATAACAAGAAGAGATAATTAAGCATTCTTCAGCGATCAATGCAAAGGAAGAGGAAAAGAACAGAATGGGAAAGACTAGAGATCCCTTCAAGGAAATTAGAGATAACAAGGGAACATTTCATGCAAAGATGGGCTTGATAAAGAACAGAAATGGTATGGACCTAACAGAAGCAGAAGATATTAAGAAGAGGTGGCAAGAATACACAGAAGAACTGTACAAAAAGATGCTCACAACTCAGATAATCATGATGGTGTGATCATTAATCTAGAACCAGACATCCTGGAATGTGAAGTCAAGTGGGCCTTGGAAAGCATCACTACGAACAAAGCTAGTGGAGGTGATGGAATTCCAGTGGAGCTGTTTCAAATCCTGAAAGATGATGCTGTGGAAGTGCTGCACTCAAGATGCCAGCAAATTTGGAAAACTCAGCAGTGCCCACAGGACTGGAAAAGGTCAGTTTTCATTCCAATTCCAAAGAAAGGCAATGCCAAAGAATGCTCAAACTACCACACAATTGCACTCATCTCACATGCTAGTAAAGTAATGCTCAAAATTCTCCATGTCAGGCAATACTTGAACCGTAAACTTCCAGATGTCCAAGCTGGTTTTAGAAAAGGCAGAGGAACCAGAGATCAAATTGCCAACATCTGCTGGATCATCAAAAAAGCAAGAGAGTTCCAGAAAAACATCTATTTCTGCTTTATTGGCTATGCCAAAGCCTTTGACTGTGTGGATCACAATAAACTGTGGAAAATTCTTTAAGAGATGGGAATACCAGACCATTTAACCTGCCTCTTGAGAAACCTGTATGCAGGTCAGGAGGCAACAGTTAGAACTAGACATGGAACAACAGACTGGTTCCAAATAGGAAAAGGAGTACGTCAAGGCTGTATATTGTCACCCTGCTTATTTAAATTCTATGTAGAGTACATCATGAGAAAAGCTGGACTGGAAGAAACACAAGCTGGAATCAAGATTGCTGGGAGAAATGTCAATAACCTCAGAGATGCAGATGACACCACCCTTATGGCAGAAAGTGAAGAGGAACTAAAAAGCCTCTTGATGAAAGTAAAAGTGGAGAGTGATAAATTGGCCTAAAGCTCAACATTCAGAAAACAAAGATCATGGCATCTGGTCCCATCACTTCATGGGAAATAGATGGGGAAACAGTGGAAACAGTGTCAGAAATGGTTACTGCAGTCATGAAATTAGAAGACGCTTACTCCTTGGAAGAAAAGTTATGACCAACCTAGATAGTATATTCAAAAGCAGAGACATTACTTTGCCAACTAAAGTCTGCTAGTCAAGGCTATGGTTTTTCTTGTGGTCATGTATGGATGTGAGAGTTGGACTGTGAAGAAGGCTGAGCACCAAAGAATTGATGCTTTTGAACTGTGGTGTTGGAGAAGACTCTTGAGAGTCCCTTGGACTGCAAGGAGATCCAACCAGTCCATTCTGAAGGAGAACAGCCCTGGGATTTCTTTGGAAGGACTGATGCTAAAGCTGAAACTCCATTACTCTGGCCACCTCATGCGAAGTGTTGACTCATTGGAAAAGACTCTGATGCTGGGAAGGATTGGGAGCAGGAGGAGAAGGGGACGACAGAGGATGAGATGGCAGGATGGCATCCATCACTGACTCGATGATCGTGAGTCTGAGTGAACTCTGGGAGTTGGTGATGGACAGGGAGGCCTGGCGTGCTGCGATTCATGGGGTCACAAAGAGTCGGACATGACTGAGCAACTGAACTGAACTGAACTGAATACGTATGGATGTGTGAGCTAGACTCACATAAAGAAAGCTGAGCACCAAAGAATTGATGCTTTTGAACTGCGTTGTTGGAGAAGACTCTTCAGAGTCCCTTGGACTGCAAGGAGATCCAAGTAGTCCATCCTAAAGGAAATCAGCCCTGAATATTCATTGGAAGGACTGATGCTGAAGCTGAAACTCCAATACCTTGGCCACCTGATGCAAAGAGTTGACTCATTGGAAAAGATCCTGATGCTGGGAAATATTGAAGGCGGGAGGAGAAGGAGATGACAGAAAATGAGATGTTTGGATGCTATCACTGACTCAATGGACATGAGTGTGGGTAAACTCCAGGAGTTGATGACAGACAGGGAAGCCTGGACTGCTGCAGTCCATGGAGTCACAAAGAATCAGACATGACTGAGCAACTGAACTGAACTGATCCTGTTATCTCCCAATATCCTTGATGCAAAGCCCCTTCTCTGATGAGGTAGCCTTATCACTATCTTGCAAGTGTATAAGTTAATTACTACCTCTCTAGTTTGTCATGACTTTCCTGGACTCAAAGTACTCTCATAATGAAGTAAAAAATCTATGCCCTTGCCTGGCTTCAAGTACCATTTCATATGAACACTCTTGCTGTGCAGGCTTCCATGTTCTCTTGACACCATATGAATTTAACCCATCTTGGAGCTTTTAATAAATTTAATATCTAAAACAATAAATTTAATATCTTTTGTTGTTTTGGAGGCAATGATATCACAATATATGGTGATGAGATTTGCAAGCTTTATCATGAGTGCCTGAGGAGACAAACTGTAGCAAATCTTCTATAACCCAGAGTTTACCTCCCTCTGCTTCTCTTGTGCTATGCTAACTCACTTCAGTCATGTCGGACTCTTTACAACCACAGGGACTGTAGCCTACCAGGCTCCTCTGTCCATGGGATTCTCTAAGCAAAGATATTAGAGTGGGTTGCCATGCCCTCCTCCAGGGGATCTTCCCAACCCAGGGATCAAACCCAGGTTTCTTATTTCTCCTGCACTGACAGGTATATTCTTTACCACTAGCTCCACCTGGGAAGCCCTACTTCACATAATAATAGTGAACCCAGAGTGCCCAGCACTGAGCTAAATGGTAGCAGTAGTGGTGTAATTAATAAGTTGTGCTGACTTCTGTGACTCCATGGACTGCACCCCACCAGTTTCTCTGTCCATGGGATTTCCCAAAAATACAGGAGTGGGTTGCCATTTCCTTCTCCAACTGAGCTAAAATTATCATATATGTATCATTTAATTCTCCCAACAACCACATGAAATAGGCTCATTTTTACAATGAATGAAGACATTATTAAATTGAAAGATTACATTATTAAATACTCTAACATCACAAGACTAGTAAGTGGAGGGGTTTGGACTTATGACTCTAGACACTGGGGAAGCGATTCTATGATGCCAAGAATAAAGACTGTCTTTTCCTGTGCTGGCCCCAAATACGCACTGAAAATCCAATCTATCCTCAAAGGACAAGGGTTTCAAAACATCCCCCCGTTATTATCTTTAGTCACGCCTAAGTTTTCAAAGTAATCAGCACCTTTGAAACTATGTTGGACAGAGATGGCGACAGAAGAAATGGTCTCCTCCTAAACATCCCAAATCCCCTTCCAGCTGCTGGAGATGCTGTAGACAGTATGAGACAAGCATTTGTGACAGGTGGCAGGACATAGAGGCAAGAGGCTTCAGAAGCACACAGCCTGGGTTAGATGATCCCGGATATGCCACTTACTAGCTATAGGCATTTGAGTGACTCAAACAGCCAGTGTCTTCTTAGTTTCCATATGTAAAATGTGATTAGGATACAACCCATCTCCTAGGGT
Organism: Nanger dama; assembly: GCA_917880005.1. Classification (NCBI taxonomy): domain Eukaryota; kingdom Metazoa; phylum Chordata; class Mammalia; order Artiodactyla; family Bovidae; genus Nanger; species Nanger dama. The sequence continues at coordinate 3,555,003 of CAKJTW010000085.1, read as the reverse complement.
TGTGATGAGGACTCAGTTAATATAGATACGAGATCTTTTATAGCATTGTAACTAGTAAGTGCTCAATAAGTGTAAACTATTTTATTATCATTGTTACTACTAGTAGTGGTATTGCTATTTTTCCCTCTATTATTAGCTACTTGTAAGCAGACTTCATTGTTGAATGGTGGTTAAGCTGGTTAAGAAAACTCTCTTTTTCTTTAAGGGCTGGAAGTTCAGGCAGGAAAGCTATGAACAGATAGAATTCTAAATACACTTAAATTAGAATACCTCTTTGAAGATATTGGGCTTCCCTCATAGCTCAGTTGGTAAAGAATCTACCTGTAATGCAGGAGACCCCAGTTCGATTCCTGGGTTGGGAAGATCTGCTGGAGAAGGGATAGGCTACCCACTCCAGTATTCTTGGGCTCCCCTGGTGGCTCAGCTGGTAAAGAATCTGGCTGCAATGTGGGAGACCTGGGTTCAATCCCTGGGTTGGGAAGATCCCCTGGAGAAGGGAATGGCTACCCACTCCAGTATTCTGGCCTGGAAAATTCCATGGACTGTATAGTCCATCAGGTCACAAAGATATTAAACAAAGAGATATTTTCTTAGCTTCAATTATAGTTTCCAGGAAACAAGACTATAGATTGGGAAGGTGAATGATTTATGTTTAGGATTGTTGACATACAAACCAGCTTGATTATAGCAAATTTGGAGTATCAAACCACTTGGGACAAAGAAATGATGATTTTGTCAAACTCTCTATACTGATGATAATTATTGCTATGTTGGCTAATATTTAATTAATATTTAATTTAATTAATATTTAATTAATTAGTTGGCTAATACTTAATGAGTACTCATTAAACATCATCATTATCATATAGATCCTTTCTCCTTTCTTCTCTTTTTCATGGGATGGCTCAGAAGGACTCCCATCTACTTCTGTAACATTGTAATCAACAGCCATTTTCAATTAACACACTTTTTCTTAGTGAATTAAACAGGATCCAAACAAGCTACTGAAACAGTCACTATAGCTGTGACTGCAAATGTCTTACATTCGGGATCTGACTGGCTACAGCTTCACTTTGTTCAAAGTAATCTAGTAATCATTTTACAAAAAAAAAAAAAATGCTATAGTGACCTCCCAGGGATATGCCAAGCAGGTCTTATAAGTCGTATTTCACAGATGAGATTGGCGCTTGGAGCATCTATAAGTATATAGATAGTAAATTGTATGTCAAAGACTTGAACCCTCATATCCTCATTCTTTCTCCTGCATTCTTTCCAAACTCCCAGAGTATTATGAAGCTATCCAAATGTCTACAGTGTTGGTCACAATGTAGAAAATTTCTTTTACCTTAAAAAAAAAATAGACGTACAGCCCCTTATCTCCTTCACCCAGTGTCTCTCCATAGTGCCAGCTTACAGAGCGTCATATCTAAACCAGAAAACTGGCATCCATGTATCCCTGTTAAGTAGTCTACAGAACTATTCAGTTCATACCATGCTTTCCTCCTGCATTCACGTTGTGTTTATGTATATGTGGGTGCATCTAAGCAATAATAACTTGGTATAAATTGTGCAACCATAACCACTACAGTCATGCTATGTCTTTGTGTTTGTACCTATCCAAACTACACCTCATCACCCCCAATTCCTGGGCCCTGTCCACTGCTAATCTGGTTCATCATAGTTGTCATTTTTACAAGGTTACACAGTGGCATTACACAGTTAAGTAATCTTTGAGATTGACTTTAAAAAAGATAGATTGAATACCCTTGTGTTGCATTCAGACTGTTGCAGCTTCAATAGCTCATCCCCTTTTACTGCTGAGTAGTATTCCACGGGAACAATGTATCAGTTTGTTCAACCATTCACATGCTGAAGGGATTGGATTGTCTCCTGGGCTTCACAGCTCTGAAAAAAAGGTGCTGCAAACATCTGTGCACAGGTTTTTATGTGGCTATATTTTCATTATAGGGGCATCTGGTAAGTGCATGTTTTGTTTTGTAAGAAACTACCAAATGAACTTCCAGAGTGGCTGTACTATTTTACATTCCCACTATCAGCGCATGAGTGATCACTTCTCTACATCATTGCTGGCACTTGGAACTGTCATTTTTATGATTTTAGTCATTCATATTGTGTGTGTTATGATACCACATTAAGATCTTAATTTGCCATCTTGCTAATAGCCAATGATGATAGCATCTTTCCACATGCTCCTTTGCCATCTATATCTTTGGTGAAATGTCTTCTGCTGATTTTACAACTGCATCTTTTTTTCTTTTCTGTTGAGTTTTGAGAATTCTTCATATACTCCAGATATAAAGCCTTCATTGGATATGTGATTTGCAGATATTTTCACAGTCTCTAGCTTGTATTTTCATCCTGGTTGCAGCCTTTCACAATGCAAAATATTTTACTTTTGATGAAATTCAATTTACCTATTTTTCATTTTACTAATAGTGCACTAGATATCACATGTAAGAACTCTTTCTCTAGCCCTACATCTCAAAGATACCCTCCCATTTTTTTCTTAACAGTTTTGTACTTCTGCCTCTTAGATTATAAATTCATGACCCATTTGGAATTTATTTTTGCATATGGTAAGAAATTTAGGTTTTGGCCTATGCATGTCATTCATTGAAAAGGCTACCTTTCCCTCATTGAATTGCAAAAGCCTCTGTCAAAAACCAATTGTTTGTATTTGTGTTCTCTTTCCTGATTCTCTATTCTGTTTCACTGATTTGTGCGTGTATTCCAATGCCAATTCCACACTGCCATGAGTACCGTGAGTATAGAAAGCCTTCATATCATATAACGCTAATTCCCTTCATTTTACCCTTTCCATTTTGTTTTAGTCATCTTAGTTCCTCTCTCTTTCTGCATAAATTTTAGATACTGCTTGCCTATTTCTAGAGAAAATCTTGTTGGGAGTTTCACAGGAATTTTATTAAATGTATCAGTTTGTGGAATATTGACATCTTTATTATACTGAACTTTCTAACCTGTAAACACAGTATGTTTCCCCATTTACCTACACTTTCATTTCTTCCATTGGTGTGTTGCAATTTTCAGCACACAGACCCTGTACATGTTTCATTAGATTTATAACTAGGAATTTCACGTTATTTCAGAATGACTGTATATGATGTTATTTTTTTATTTTAATTTCTATGTATTACTTGATAGTATAAAGGAATAAAATCAATTTTGTGTGTTAACCTTGTACAGCTTGTGACTCTGCTGAACTCACTTATTAGTTGTAAGATTTTCCTGTAGATTCCTTGGAATTGACTCCATAGACAAGCATGTCACCTGTAAACAGGATTAGCTTTATTTCTTCCTTTCTGATATGCATGCTTTGTATTTCCTTGTGTTGCCACCTTATTCTGTGGCAAGATTTCCAGTGCTGTATCACGCAGGAGTGAGAGCACACCATCACTGGTTGGTGCCCAATGTTGCTGCTGCTGCTAAGTTGCTTCAGTTGTGTCCAAGTCTGTGCAATCCCAGAGACGGCAGCCCACCAGGCTCTCCCGTTCCCCAGATTCTCCAGGCAAAAATATTGGAGTGGATTGCCATTTCCTTCTCCAATGCGTGAAAGTGAAAAGTCAAAGTGAAGTCACTCAGTCATGTCGACTCTTAGCAACTCCATGGACTGCAGCCTACCAGGCTCCTCCGTCCATGGGATTCTCCAGGCAAGAGTACTGGAGTAGGGTGCATCGCCTTCTCCGGTGCCCAATGTTAGGGAGAAACTAACCAGTCTTTCAGCATTAAGTGTAATGGTAGCTCCACGTTGTTCAGCCTTGTCCATCCTGGGTGGAGGTGGAGGTTCTGATGGAGCCCCCGGCACTGAAGCTGGGGGAAGACTGACTGCCCATCAACCTTGCCTTGTCCTGGCTTTGCACACTGCTGGACAGGAGGGGAGGCCCAGCTCCATGTGGGGCCTACCAACATCCCCCCAGGGAGGGACTTAAAGCACCACCTCCTTCTGCCAAGCAGATTTCCTACTATCATATGGTTCAAGGAGGGTGAGTTTTCAGAAAGGTTTTCTGTTCTATTAGACTCCCTTTTCTCATTTTTTCTCTAGGAGCAGTCTTTCCTCTGAGTCTATCTATGGATTCAGGTTGCAGACTTCTTCAGCTCCCCATCTGAGAAACACCAAAGGCAAAACAAAAACAGGGAACTCAATGCATTCTTGTTCGTCTCCCAGAGTTGCTGGTAGTCCATCTTCTACCTAGCCTTCAGAGTCTACCCGGGCATTTGTTGGGGATAGTCCAACTTGGCCAGAACCACAAGTCTTCAGTGTGTTTAATTTTTAGGAAAATATTCACTTTCCTTCACTTTTTCAGAGACAAATTCCTAATAATCGGAATTTTTCATAAACACATTTAATTGTTTAGCATATTTTTGAACAGACATTGTGATTTAGATATTGCTCTGAAAGTGTTGTACCATTCATATGAATTAAATACTACCATCCATATTTTCTAAAGGAAGAAATGGGAAAGGTTTTAAGTGGGCCAAGGGGTAGAATGGGAGAATCAAACCAAGACAGTTACAGTCAAATCATGCAGAAGAATTAGCACATAATCCCTTATCAAACCACCAAGTTTCATTGATTTGTCTTTCTAAATGTCTTTCAGATTCATTCTTGTATCTTCATTTCTACCACCTTCTTTGAAGCTACCATCATCTTACACACATCTAAGTAGTCAATACTTGAGCTCTTCCTATAGCTTCTAAATGGAACTCTCATAATCACTGTTCATTTTTCAATTCATTCTTTGGAATTCAAAGGTGATCATCTTACAGTCTTTTCTAAAACCCCTCAATTACTTTTCACTGGTCTTAAAATGTGGACAAACATTTTTAATAAAACCTCCTCAGCCCGTCACGGGTTTGCCTGCACCTGACTCCCTCAGTTCATTCTCACATTTGTCTGCTCAGCTCCTACCACCGTGCTTTATTTCCTGTTTCAAAAGGGCTTTGTCCCCTTTGGTCACAGACACTCTCACACTCTCTTCCTTCTTAGCCACATTAACACTTGCTTATCCTGGGTATCCAGTTCAGTCCTCACCTCCTCACAGAAAAGAATGCTCAATTACCTTGCTCAGAAAGATTCCCCTATAATATGTGGCTCAGACAGTAAAGAATCCGCCTGCAATTCGGGAGACCTGGGTTTGATTCCTAGGTTGGGAAGATCCCCTAGAGGAGGGCATGGTAACCCACTCCAGTATTCTTGGCGAATCCCCATGGACAGAGGGGGCTACAGTCCATGGGGTCGCAAAGAGTTGGCCATGACTGAGCGACTGAACAACGACAGCAAGGAGAATTAAGAAGAGGGATAAGTAATTACATCAGGCAGCTGGGGAAAACTTAGATGGGAAGAACTTATAAATGAAATACAATCATGTAATGATGTGTTGATATATTCATTTATCACAGGGACGGTAGGAAAAGGAGAAAGGAATGAGGTTTAAGGAGCTCTCTCTGAGGAGGCTACTTTCTTCATAAACAATTGCTAAAGACACAATTTCTAGACAGAAAATACTTGCAAATCATGCATCTTTTAAGCAACTTGAAACTTTTAAGCAATCTTGAATATAAAGAACTTTTACAACTCAGTAATAAAAAAGTAACCCAATTAGAAAATGGGAAAAGTATTTAAATAGACATTTTGCTAAAGCATACATGTAAATCTCTAATAAACACATGAAAGGATACTCAACATCTTTAGTCATGAAGGAGACCCAAAGCAAAACCACAGTGACCACTTCACACACACTAGAGTGACTATAATCAAGACCGACCACAGAAATTATCTATAAAAAAAAAGAAACTGAATCCCTTGTACACTGCTAATGGGAATGAAATATTTGAAAATTACTTGGCAGTTCCACAAAGTAGTAAGTATAAGATTACCACGTGCTCCAGCAATTCTGCTTCTAGGCATACACTTGAGAAAAATGAAAATATATCCACACAAAGATTCACACAAGCATCATTCATAAAAGCCAAGGGTGGAAACAACCCACAAAGATATTAACAGATGATTGCATAAAGAAAATGTGGTATATCAATAGAATGGGATATTTTTCAGTAATGAAAAGTAATGAAGCAGAACTTCCCTGGTGATCCAGGGGTTAAAACTGCACTTGCCATGCAGGGGGTGTGGGTTCAACCCCCAGTGGGGGAACTAAGAGCCCACATGCAGTGTGGTGAAAAAAAAAAAATTAAAGAAAGAAAAGAATGCAGCACTGCTACATATAACGCACGTATCATGGATAAACCTCCAAAACATTTGCTAAGTGCAAGAAGCCAATCACCTGCTTTATGTTCTCATCTATATACAATATCCAGATGGCAAATCTGTCGAGTCATAAACTAGGTAAGTGGCTACTTAGGGCTAAGTTCAAGGGACTGGATACAAGTTTTCTCCTTGGGGTGATAAAAATGTTCTAAAATTAGAGTATTATAATGGAAATGCAACTTTGAAAATACAGCTGAACTGTACTTTTTAAAAAGATTTTTGTTTTTTTGGATTTGTTACTCTCACTGAGATAATTTTTGGTCCAATTAGTGTGGTTTAGTAAAACACTGCTGGGTTTTTTTTTTGCCTGCTTGTTTGGGGGTTATTTTTTTAGCCACAGCTGGCATACTGCAGGATGGGATCGAACTTGGGCCCCATGAAGTGGAAATGTGCAGTTCTAACCACAGGACTGCCAGGGAATTCCCTGAAGTATACATTTTAATGAGGTGAACTTTATGCTTCATACACTATACCTCAATAAAGCTGTTAAAAATTACCAAGTATAAAGTTCTTAATTAAACTGGCATTTTTATCTCTAGCCGTGTCTTAAAACAAGGATGGAAAGACTCATCAGATATCATTCTTGGGTGAAATGTTCTGCAAAGAAGGATTAGAAATATTAGTTATTTCGCTAATATCCTAGGGACATGCCACATTTCCTTAATTGAAAAAACAACATTTATTTAATAGTAATATTGGAGGAAGGAGGAAGAAGTAAATATATATAAAATTCATTCATTCCCAGTTTCTTAAATGTGAACTCTGAAAATCTGTTCTTTAGGCTCAAGGACAAATGTCTTTGCAATCTAACACAGTGCATGAATTTGAGAAACAATTTTCTCAGTCAGAGTAAATTCAACTCTAAGCGATGGCACCCCACTCCAGTACTCTTGCCTAGAAAATCCCATGGACAGAGGAGCCTGGTAGGCTGCAGTCCATGGGGTCGCAAAGAGTCGGACATGACTGAGCGACTTCCCTTTCACTTTTACTTTCATGCATTGGAGAAGGAAATGGCAACCCACTCCAGTGTTCTTGCCTGGAGAATCCCAGGGACGGGGGAGCCTGGTGGGCTGCCGTCTATGGGGTCACACAGAGTCAGACACGACTGAAGTGACTTAGCAGCAAGCCCTGTAAGCCCTCTATTTTCCAGGATGGACAACTAAATTTCATTTATTATTGAACTCCACTCCACTCTCCTTTGCCCTTTGTGGGATTCTATCATGGTTTTGTGGGTCTCAGGCAAAACCGTGCAGAAGGCTGCCTGATTTTCACACTGGTTATTACTCTGGCCAATTAAACGGAGGCTTGAAGCCCTGCTTTGTTGTTGTTCAGCCACTAAGTCATGTCCAACTCTTCATTACCCCATGGACTGTAGCACACCAGGCTTCCCTGTCCTTCACCATCTCCCAGAGTTTGCTCAAGCTCATGTCCATTGAGTCAATGATTCCATCCAATGCTCTCATCCTCTGTCTCCCCCTTCTTCTGCTGTCTTCAGTCTTTCCCAGCATTAGGGTCTTTTCCACACTGTGGGCTATTCACATCACGTAGCCAAAGGGTTGGAGCTTCAGTTTCAGTATCAGTCCTTCCAAGTTAATCAGCTGATTTCCTTTAGGGTTGACTGGTTTGATCTCCTTGCAGTCCAAAGGACTGTCAAGGGTCTTCTATAGCACCAGAGTTTGAAAGCATCAATTCTTCAGTGCTCAACCTTTATGGTTCAACTCTCACATCTGTGCATGACTAATGGAAAACTACAGCTTTGACTACATGGACCTTTGTTGGTAAAGTAATGTCTCTGCCTTTTAATACACTGTCAAGGAGAAGGGAGTGGCAAACCACTTCAGTATTTTTGCCTTGAGAACCCCATGAACAGTATGAAGCCCTGCCATTCATCTGCTAAACTCAGGTGCTGAAATCTTTGCCAAGAGCAGATACTCCAGTAGTTAGAACTTGAAATTGGGGGTCCACTGTATACCCGTTATTCACCCTCTCTTGGGGACACCAATGAAGAATCTAGAGGCCTCTATATTCCCTCTTCTGGGGCTGAACTATCATAGCTTAAACTACTTTTACTACTTCCCAGATACCAAGCACTATAATCCCAGTTCCCTCTGGAAGATTCAGTCTCCAATTTTTTTCTTCTTTCTTTTTTAAAATGAGGTAGCATTCTGACTGACATGAAGTCTACAAGCAATAAATGCTAGAGACGGTGTGGAGAAAAGGGAACCCTCTTACATTTGGTGGGAATGCAAACTAGTACAGCCACTATGGAGAACAGGGTAGAGATTCCTTAAAAAACTAGAAATAGAACTGCCTTATGACCCAGCAATCCCACTGTTGGGCATACACACTGAGGAAACCAGAACTGAAAGAGACACATGTATCCCAATGTTCATCGCAGCACTGTTTGTAATAGCCAGGACATGGAAGCAAACTAGATGTCCATCAGCAGATGAATAGATAAGAAAGCTGTGGTTCATATACTCAATGGAGTATTACTCAGCCATTAAAAAGAATACATTTAAATCAGTTCTAATGAGGTGGATGAAACTGGAGCCTATTATACAGAGTGAAGTAAGCCAGAAAGAAAAACACCAATACAGTATACTAACGCATACATATGGAATTTAGAAAGATGGTAACAATAACCCTGTATGCAAGACAGCAAAAGAGACACGGATGCATAGAACAGTATTTTGGACTTTGTGGGACAGGGAGAGGGTGGGATGATCTAGGAGAATGGCATTGAAACATGTATAATATAAGAAACAAATCGCCAGTCCAGGTTCAATGCAGGATACAGGATGCTTGGGGATGCATCCTGGGATGACCCAGAGGGATGGTACGGGGTGCACTGGGATGACCCAGAGGGATGGTACGGGGAGGGAGGTAGGAGAGGGGTTCAGGATGGGGAACACGTGTACACCTGTGGTGGATTCATGTTGATGTACGGCAAAACCAATACAATATTGTAAAGTAATTAGCCTCCAATTAAAATAAATAAAAATTTTAAAAAGAAATTAGATAAACTAGAAAAAATGAGGTAGCATTATACAAATTTCATGATATGACGTTATATTTCTATTTCTGTATCAACAGACATGAGTCTGAGTGAACTCCAAGAGTTGGTGATGGACAGGGAGGCCTGGCGTGCTATTCACGGGGTTGCAGAGTCAGACATGACTGAGCAACTGAACTGAACTGAACTGATACACTACAGTGTCAGTTCGTTTTAGTCTCTCAGTCATGTCCGACTCTTTGCAACCCCATGAACCGCAGCACACCAGGCCTCCCTGTCCATCACCAACTCCCAGAGTTTACCTAAACTCATGTCCATTGAGTCAGTGATACCACCCAACCATTTTATCCTCTGTCGTCCCCTTCTCCTCCTGCTCTCAATCTTTCCCAGCATCAGGGTCTTTTCAAATGAGTCAGCTCTTCACATCAGGTGGCCAAAGGATTGGAGTTTCAGTGTGCACCACCAAAAATTCAGTTTCTCTCTGTCACTATAGAGTTGACCCCCTTATCCCATTTTGCATCCTCAAACCTTCCCCTCTGGTAATTGCTGCTATGTCCCCTGGTGGCTCAGAGGTTAAAGTGTCTGCCTCCAATGCGGGAGACCCGGGTCCGATCCCTGGGTCGGGAAGATGCCCTGGAGAAGGAAATGGCAACCCACTCCAGTATTCTTGCCTGGAGAATCCCATGGACGGAGAAGCCTAGCAGGTTACAGTCCACAGGGTTGCAAAGAGTCGGACACGACTGAGCGACTTCACCTTCACCTTCTCTGTAACTAGTTGTTTGGTTTTGATTGCTTTGTTCAGTTATTTACTTTTTAGTTTGTTTTTTATATTTCACATCAGTGAAATCATGAGGTATTTGTCTTTCTCCATCTGACTGATTTCACTTAGCACAATGCCTTCAAAGTTCATCCATGTTGTCATTAATGACAAGATTTCATGTTTTATGGCTGACTAGTATTTCACTGTATACATACATATATGCCGTATCTTCTTTATCCATTCATCTGTCAGTAGACACTTAAACTGTTTCCAGAAAAAAGTGTACTAAGTCTTCCCACTGGCAAAGAGGCTTGGTTCTCTAGGACCAAAAGCTATTCTCAAGTCCCAACTGTGAGCAGGAATATGGGTAGAACAGATATGGCAGAATCGCTGCACAAGCAAAAACAAAAGTGACAGGAAACAAGCCAGTTCCCATCCTTTCTGGTGTGTGTGTGATCTGCATAAAATAATCTTTTACTTTTATTATTAGTTTCTGTAAAATATACCCTAATTCCTCCGCAGCAGGGAGAAACAAACCACAGTGTAGTTAACTCAGTCAAGTGCTTTTCTCTTTGGATATACAGTACTAAATATAAAGTATGGCATGTTATATATAATATATATTAATCATCTACACATATTTGTACATGAATAAAAACATCGATAAAATGCATATTACACCATTAGCAATGATTTATACTGGGAAGTAGGATAGAGGATAGATGGAAGGCATTTTACTATTTACTTCATTCAGTTTGTACTTATGAATTTTTTGCAAACAACATGTATCTTTTATTGCTAAAAAAAAAAGTGCTTGTTTGTCTGTTTCTTAAGGAAAAGGAAAATGCTTTCAGCGCAACTAAGTTTGTATCGAAAAGACAAAGTTTTGGAGGCTGACAGATCTGCATGCGAATCTTAGTACTGGATACAAATCCCGGAGAGATTGGACAAGTTCTTTGCACCACAGTTTCTGCGGATGTAAAACAGACAATGATAGCATGACTAGGAGTAGAAAGCCAGGTTTAGTGTCTGATTCATCAGATCCAAATTATACTATTAAATTATACTGATTATACTGTGAAAAAGACAATCAGAAAACATTTATACAGAGAATACTATTGGGAATAAACTTTGTGAAATAAACTTTGTGAAATTATTTTGGGCACATAGTGGATGCTCCAAAAATGGCAGAGGCCACCGCCACCATCACCATCACCATCATCGACATCATCGACATCGTCATGGTGTAATGTTGGCCTGCATTTTCCATGAGCTATTCCTCAATAATTATAGGAAGATACTATTAGGAGCTTTCTTACTTTCGTTTATGTCCCCAAGGCTCTGAATCCAAATCCAGCTCTGCTGCTTGCTCTCTGAATCTCAGCATTGTTGCTGAAAATTGGAAGCAATAAGATTCATCACGCAGAGCTGCTGGGAAGAGTAACTGATCAAGCATGAAGTGTCTAGTGTGTACAAGCTAAGCAATACAGATTCAGTAAATGTTAGTTTTGTTCCACAGGGCTAATTAACCAATGCATCATTAAACTACAAAATTAATGAAGAGCTGAACTGCACTCCAGTGTTTCTGGGTTTCTTTTAAACACCTATCCAATAGAAATATCCAAAATGAGAATAAAAGAAAGAAAGATGTGAAACTGCTGTTGGACTTTGGCTTTATAGAAAGGTCACAAAAGTGTCCCCAAAGTGACCCCTTTCTCTTTTGCTGTGAAGAGGCTGGATGGCTATTGGGTAGTTTCCACAACTACCCAGAGAGATTCTGAAGAAAACTGTCTAAATATGAAACATGGAGAGAAAACAAACGCTATATTGATGTTTTTATTTATCACAGAAGTTTGCTTTCTCCTTCAGGAATTCTTGACATGAATGCATTGGTCTTTCTCTGTCTGAAGCAAGCTGATGGTGCAGAAAAACAAGGAATCTGGGAAGAAGATTGGCCAAACAGAAAAGTCTCTTTTGCTCCCATTTTAATATATGATTATGACTTTCCTTGTGCTCTTGATGACTCACAAAGACCCAGAGAAAGAGAATACAATTAAGAGCAAACACAGAATTCTGAAAATGTGCTAGTCTTATTACCAGGCTATGTCCCTTTGTTCCTTTAGAATTCCTTCTCCATCCCCAAGTGTAGTGGGTTGAATAATGCTTCTTCCCCAAATTCATGTCCGCCAGAAACTCAGGATGTGATCTTAACAAAAGACAGGGTCTGTGCACATGTCATTAGTTAAGATGAGGCCATAACAGATTAAGTTCAGTTCAGTTTAGGCACTCAGTCGTTTCCAACTCTTTGCAACCCCATGAATCGCAGCACGCCAGGCCTCCCTGTCTGTCACCAACTCCCGAGTTCACTCAGACTCATGTTCATTGAGTCAGTGATGCCATCCAGCCATCTCATCCTCGGTCGTCCCCTTCTCCTCCTGTTCCCAAGCCTTCCCAGCATCAGAGTCTCTTCCAATCAGTCAACTCTTCGCATGAGGTGGCCAAAGTACTGGAGTTTCAACTTTAGCATCATTCTTTCCAAAGAAATTCCAGGGCTGATCTCCTTCAGAATGGACTGGTTGGATCTCCTTGCAGTCTAAGGGACTCCCAAGAGTCTTCTCCAACACCACAGTTCAAAAGCATCAATTCTTCGGCGCTCAGCCTTCTTCACGGTCCAACTCTCACATCCATACATGACCTCTGGAAAAACCATAGCCTTGACTAGGCACACCTTTGTTGGGAAAGTAATGTCTCTGCTTTTCAACATGCTATCTAGGTTGGTCATAACTTTTCTTCCAAGGAGTAAGTGTCTTCTAATTTCATGGCTGCAATCACCATCTGCAGTGATTTTGGAGCCAAAAATATAAAGTCTGACATTGTTTCCCCATCTATTTCCCATGAAGTGATGGGACCCAGATGCCATGATCTTTGTTTTCTGAATGTTGAGCTTTAAGCCAACTTTTTCACTCTCCTCTTTCACTTTCATCAAGAGGCTTTTTAGCTCCTCTTCACTTTCTGCCATAAGGGTGGTGTCATCTGCATATCTGAGGTTATTGACATTTCTCCCGGCAATCTTGATTCCAGCTTGTGCTTCTTCCAGCCCAGCATTTCTCATGATGTACACTGCATAGAAGTTAAATAAGCAGGGTGACAATATACAGCCTTGATGTACTCCTTTTCCTATTTGGAACCAGTCTGTTGTTCCATGTCCACTTCTAACTGTTGCTTCCTGACCTGCATACAGGTTTCTCAAGAGGTAGGTCAGGTGGTCTGGTATTCCCATCTCTTGAAGAATTTTCCACAGTTTCATGTGATCCACTCAGTCAAAGGCTTTGACATAGCCAATAAAGCAGAAATAGATGTTTTTCTGGAATGCTCTTGCTTTTTCCATGATCCAGCAGATGTTGGCAATTTGATCTCTGGTTCCTCTACCTTTCCTAAAACCAGCTTGAATATCAGAAAGTTCACGGTTCATGTATTGCTGAAGCCTGGCTTGGGGAATTTTAAGCATTACTTTACTAGCGTGTGAGATGAGTGCAATTGTGCAGTAGTTTGAGCATTCTTTGGCATTGTCTTTCTTTGGGATTGGAATGAAAATTGACCTTTTCCAGTCCTGTGGCCACTGCTGAGTTTTCCAAATTTGCTGGCATATTGAGTGCAGCACTTTCACAGCATCATCTTTTAGGATTTGAAATAGCTCCACTGGAATTCCATCACCTCCACTAGCTTTGTTCATAGTAATGCTTTCTAAGACTGTCTTGACTTCACATTCCAGGATGTCCTGCTCTAGATGAGTGATCACACCATCGTGATTATCTGGGTTGTAAAGATCTTTTTGTACAATTGTTCTGTGTATTCTTGCCACCTCTTCTTAATATCTTCTGCTTCTGTTAGGTCCATACCATTTCTGACCTTTATTGAGCCCATCTTTGCATGAAATGTTCCCTTGGTATCTCTAACCTTCTTGAAGAGATCTCTAGTCTTTCCCATTCTGTTCTTTTCCTCTATTTCTTTGCATTGATCGCTGAAGAAGGCTTTCTTATCTCTTCTTGCTATTCTTTGGAACTCTGCATTCAGATGCTTATATCTTTCTTGTAATGGATGAAGGTGGACCCTAATTCCACTGACTGATACCCTTTCAAAAGAGGACACGTAACAGGAAGAAGGCCATGTGCAGCTGGAGACAGCCTGACACACAGCCGCAAGTCATGGAGCACCAGAGCTCCTAGAAGACAGAGGAGATGGTGGGCGGGGGTTGGTGGGTGGGGGGGGGGGGAGTGTGGCCCTGCTGGTGCCTCAATTTCAGATTCTCACCTCCAAAACTGTGGAAGAGAGCTTCCCTGTGGTTTTAAACCACTCCGTGTGTGGCAGCTTGCTACGGCAGCGCTAGGAATCTAATCTGCCAGGATTATGTTCAATTGTTCAACCACTGAGGTGCCAGGATGACAGCGAGGAACCAAGTCCTGATGTCCCTCATGTTTCCTAGAAAAGAGACCCTGGAGGATTGAAAGAAAGAGGACCGAGGATACAAAGTTCATAATGAAATCATGTGACAGTGTTTTCAGGGTACAGGGAAAAGCAGGTATTTGAGACACACACACTAAGTTTGAAAACCAGTCCCTACATAAAGCAACTCTAAGGTATCAATAAGTCACTTAACCTTTCTGATATCCCATATCCCCATCTTTAAAAAGAGATGATGCTACCTATTTGCTGTGGAGTTGGGAGTATTAAGAAAGATGTAATTGAAAGGTTTGCACAGTTCCTAATACATAATACTAGATGCTCAGTAACTGGTAGTTTGTTTTTTTTTAATGTAGCTGGTCTAGGACTCTGAAAATCAGAATACTTCAAATATGCTAGCTCATATATCCAGGCAAAACTATAACTCAAAATGACACATGCACCCCTATGTTCATAGCAACACTGTTAATAGCCAAGACATGGAAGCAACTTAAGTGTTCACTGACAGATGAATGGGTAAAAATGTGGAGCATATTTATAAAGGAATACCAATCTGTCTTTTAAAAAAGAATGAAATAATGCCATATGCATCAACACGCATGCAGGCTCAGTCGCTTTAGTCATGCCTAACTCTTTGTGACCCCATGGACTGTAGCCTGCCAGGCTCCTCTGTCCAAGGGATTCTCCAGGCAAGAATCCTGGAGTAGGTTGCTATACCCTCCTCCAGAGCAACATAGATGGGCCTAAAGATTATTGTACTAAGTGAAGTAAGTCAGAAAGAGAAAGACAAATACCGTATGATAGCACTTATATGTAGAATCTAAAATATAATACAAAGGAACCTATCTACATAACAGAAACAGACTCAAAGGTATAACAGACAGAGCTGTGGTTGCCAAGAGGGAGAGAGTGTGGGGTGGGGGGATGGAATAGACTTTGGGGTTAGCAGATGCAAACTATTATATGTAGAATGGATTAAAAGCAAGTTTTATGGTATAACACAGGGAACTCATTCAATACCCCATGATAAACCATAATGGAAAAATGAAAAAGAATACACACACACACATATACATACATATATAACTGAATCATTTTGTTGAACAGCAAAAAAATTAACACATTATAAATCAACTATACTTCAATAAATTTAATTTTATACACACACACACACACACACACGCCAGGCCAATTATCAAAGGAAGTGCCATTCTAAAAATATTGAAGTATGTATCTATTAAACTTGAAACAGGCTTACAATTTGTCTGTACTGTCTCAGCTCTCTGATGAATATTCCTAAGAATCTGTATTAACAAGAAAATCCCTCAGTTCAGTTCAGTCGCTCAGTCGTGTCTGACTTTTTGCGACCCCATGAATCGTAGCACGCCAGGCCTCCCTGTCCATCACCAACTCCCGGATTTCACTCAGACTCACGTCCATCAAGTCAGTGATGCCATCCAGCCATCTCATCCTCTGTCGTCCCCTTCTCCTCCTGCCCCCCAATCCCTCCCAGCATCAGAGTCTTTTCCAATGAGTCAACTCTTCGCATGAGTTGGCCAAAGTACTGCAGTTTCAGCTTTAGCATCATTCCTTCCAAAGAACACCCAAGACTGATCTCCTTCAGAATGGACTGGTTGGATCTCCTTGTAGTCCAAGTGACTCTCAAGAGTCTTCTCCAACACCACACTTCAAAAGCATCAATTCTTCAGCACTCAGCCTTCTTCACAGTCCAACTCTCACATCCATACATGACCACTGGAAAAACCATAGCTTCAACTAGATGAACCTTTATTGGCAAAGTAATGTCTCTGCTTTTCAACAACAAAAACAAGACCAGGAGCTGACTGTGACTCAGATCATGAACTCCTTATTGCCAAATTCAGATTTAAATTGAAGAAAGTAGGAAAAACCACTAGACCATTCCGGTATGACCTAAATCAAATCCCTTATGATTATACAGTGGAAGTGCGAAATAGATTTAAGGGCCTAGATCTGATAGACAGAGTGCCTGATGAACTATGGAATGAGGTTCGTGAAATTGTACAGGAGACAGGGATCAAGACCATCCCCATGGAAAAGGAAAGCAAGAAAGCAAAATGGCTGTCTGAGGAGGCTTTACAAATAGCTGTGAAAAGAAGAGAAGCGAAAAGCCAAGGAGAAAAGGAAAGATATAAGCATCTGAATGCAGAGTTCCAAAGAATAACAAGAAGAGATAAGAAAGCCTTCCTCAGTGATCAATCTAAAGAAATAGAGGCAAACAACAGAATGGGAAAGACTAGAGATCTCTTCAAGAAAATGAGAGATACCAAGGGAACATTTCATGTAAAGATGGGCTTGATAAAGGACAGAAATGGTATGGACCTAACAGAAGCAGAAGATATTAAGAAGAGGTGGCAAGAATACACAGAAGAACTGTACAAAAAGATCTTCATGACCAAGATAATCACGATGGTGTGATCACTCACCTATAGCCAGAAAATCCCTAGAGCATACATAAAAAGACATTATGCTTTCTCAGCCTCATGGACTGGAAGGTACACTCTTGGTTGACCATCCATAATTTGTTGCCGTCTTCCTTCCTTGTTACTGGGAGAGTCTACCCAGCATAGCGTATGATATTAGCTACTTTCCACGATCCTCAATCCTGAGATTACTGGGGGCCCAGTGGGCTTAGGTAAGTGTGCTGGGAGGTTCTGCAATTGATTTCCTCCATGAGTGAAGTGGAAAAATAAAAAGAGGAAGAAGAGAAGTACATCCTGAAAATGTTGTGGCCCTTCTCCCTGCCTTTTGTTGTCTTCTTTACCCCTCCAGAGCAGACATGTTCAAGAATAGATTTCTAAAGCAACTTTCTTCAACAGTGTGTAATTATTCAGCATGCACTATTTGCTAACAAAGTGCTCAGCAGGGGGAATACAAAGGTCAAGATAGCCATTGGTCCTGTCTTCTTAGGAAGGCTCTTAAGAGTCTATTATCTAGAGAAAAATCAAGCCTTCTAGTCTCAGACAGTAAGCACTAGAAATAATAATAGTACACAACAAGAGAACACAATGCAGGTGAGGAGGGAGGGAAGACTTTCTGGAGGAAGTGACATTTAATGAAAGAACTTAATGGGAGTTAGCTAGGCCAAATGATAGAGGGGATAAACTTCGAAAATATTTATAAATAAAACAGCAAACAGAGTCTAACTGTCAAAGCAACACTAGAGTTCTTACATAAAATCATTACAGCAAGGTGACAGTTCTTTAGAAATTGCCCCAATGTTTCCATGGCATGGAAACACAGGCAGAGGAAATATCCCTATTTACATTGATGAATATGCACTTGTGGGCCAGGATTCCTTCCAAAGGAAAAGGAAGCTGCATGATATAGATGTCCCATGCCTATCTCTCCACCTTTGGGTAACTCCCTGATGTTAACAGATAGTAACAAGTACCATCTTCTCCTCTGGGCCTGTGGCAGAGTTTCTAAAAATGGACAAAACCATATCTCCCAGCTCACATGCTATTCGGCAATATAATCTCACACTTTGCTGAGTCATGGAGACCAATCTATTCCTCCCATACAAATGTATTTGTAATCAAGGCAATGTGGCAGAAACCATGTCACATGACTTCCAAGGTGAAGGTCAGAAAGAGTCTGGCAGTTTCTGGATGCCCCATCCCAGGACATCACTTCCCAGAGCCCAGTGCCAAGTGGTGAAAGGCTGAAGATACAAGGCCAGGCACGTATGTGTGCAGGGTCCAGGTGACGGTCCCAGCTGAGCCCAGCCTTCAAGAAATATCGACCCAGGCACCAGACACGTGAGGACAAAAGCCTTCGGAAGATGGCACTGCTCAGTTGTTTGAGACTGCTTCCCAGCCCTTTAGGATTTCCCAGCTGAGGCCCAGGTATCAAGGAGCTGCAACTCAATGAGGTTTTTGTGGAGCTGGGATGAAATGAGATCAAAGCACCTAGAAAGACTGTGTCCATTCCTCTGAGACAGCCTTCCATCTTCAGAATGAGGTGTGCTAAAGGATGACTCACTACCTGTCAGTAGTTTCAAACTGTTTCTCTCTGCAGTGTTTTCAGTTATCACTTGACATAGATAGACCCTAAAATGAACCTAAGGAGGACCAATTTTGCAACCCTCAAAAATAGATTTTTGCCAATTACATGACCTCTCTGGGAATTTCAAGGTATATGTTTATACAGTTGGTGAAACCTGTCACCAAATTCTATATTCAGTTCCTCTGGTTGATGCTGTCTAGCAATGTATTAATAGGGGAGGAAGTAGAAAATCAGGGCACAGCCAAAAGTTTTTCTGGAAAATTTTTAGGTCAGAGCAAAAATAATGGTCAGAGATAAGGTTTTGTCCTCTCTAAAGGTAGTAAAGTAAAGGAATTAGAAATATGAGCTCTGGACACACAATGTCTCAAGTTAAAGTTCTTATTTTCTTACTGTGGCTATCAGAACTTTTAAATGTGGCTAGCACTGTGCAGGCAGACAAGGCAACGGCATCCCACTCCAGCACTCTTGCCTGGAAAAACCCATGGATGGAGGAGCCTGGAAGGCTGCAGTCCATGGGGTCGCTGAGTCCAACACGACTGAGAGATTTCACTTTCACTTTTCACTTTCATGCATTGGAGAAGGAAATGGCAACCCACTCCAGTGTTCTTGTCTGGAGAATCCCAGGGACGGGGGAGCCTGGTGGGCTGCTGTCTTTGGGGTCGCACAGAGTCGGACATGACTGAAGCGACTCAGCAGCAGCAGCACTGTGCAGGAGGTGCTAGTGGTTAAAAACCCACCTGCCAGTGCAGGAGACATAAGAGATGGGGGTTTGACCCCTGGGCTGGGAAGATCCCCTGGAGGAGGGCATGGCAACCCTCTCCAGTATTCTTGTCTGGAGAATCCCATGGACAGAGGAGCCCGGTGGGCTACAGTCCATAGCGTCACAAAGAGTCGGACATGACTAAAGTGACTTCGCACACATGCAAAGCATGGTACATCTACTGGACATTGCTGTATATCAGGTGTTTCTTAAATGTGGGCAGGAAAGAAACAGAGGAACAGCAGTACTTCTAAGAAGATTTTTGCATTCTTAATCCCAAGTTGTTATTTTTTTCCCCCATAAAAGTAGGATATACCCAGCAATCTAAAACTCTGATATGGGTTTCTCCCTTTGCAATGGGCACAGTGAAAGCAGCAGTCTCTAAAATGGGATTCATTTGAAAACCACGTCTGAATGTGTTTGCCTAGAGTGCTGTATTGGAAAACACTCAAAGCCTCAGTACACAAGAAAGATTACTGGGGTTCATTCATAATATTTACCATGGATGCAAGAGGAAACAGAGACAGTACCACATACAATGCAATGACTATTCTTATACAGAAAAAAAAATCAATAAATTCTGGAGAATGCATTTTTGTCGTGACATGTCCTAGACATTTACTCTTCCTGGATATTTTCCATTTACAATTTTATTCTACTGTTACAGTAACCTAGAAAGGTAGCAACTACCATCCCTGTTTTACCTGTGTGAAAAAATGAAATTCAGAGAGGTTAGTTTGCTGAGTTAATAAAAGTAAAGTCCAGGATTTGAAACCAATACAGTATCTTTCTAAAGCTCACATGTTAATTACCACTGGCTGGAACTGGGTCCTATCTCCTGATAGAGAACTTCCTGAGATGCCGGGGTGCTAGCATGAATCTCAGTATTCTGCCTGCTTCCCAGTGGTTAGTGTCAGACTTATTCCTAGACGTGGCTCTGTGCTGACCCACTTTTCACATATAATACCCGGGTATCAATGGAGCATACCCTCAAGTCATTTCCTCCCACCTTAGGAGGTTACCCTAGACCAGTGGTTCTCAGACTGTCACTGCTGTTGTTCAGTGGCTAAGTCATGTCTGACTCTTTGTGACCTCATGGACTAGAGCATGCCAGGCTCTTCAGTCCTCCAGTATTTCCCAGAGTTTGCACATATCATGTCCACTGAGTCCATGATACTATCTAATCATTTTATTCTCTGTCACCCTCTTCTCCTTTACCTTCAGTCTTTCTCAGCAGCAGGGTACTTTCCAGGGAGTTAGCTCTTTGCCTCAGGTGGCCAAAGTATTGGAGCTTCAGCATCAGTCCTTCCAGTGAATATTCAGGGTTGATATCCTTTAGGATTGACCAGTCTGGTCTCCTTGCAGTCCAAAGGACTCCCAAGAGTTTCTCCAACAACACAGTTCAAAAGCATCAATTCTTCTCAAACTTTGGCATGCCTCCTGATATGGAGGATTTGGATTTCCAATAAGTTCCCAAGTGATAGTGACACTTCTGGTCCAGGAATTATACTTTGAAAGTCCTAAGCCTAGATCTAGCTCCTAGATCTTCTTGTCCACATATAAAATCATCTGAGGTTTTAAAAATGAACCAGTGCCCATATCAGAACAACTGAATCAGAATTTTGATAGTGGGTCCAGTTGTAAGCGTTTTTAAAAATCTTCCAGGAAAGAAGTGAAGGCTGAGAACAACCAAGCTATCTGCTCTTTCTGTTGAACCTTTCCCAATATCTATTCTACAAGATAAAATTGGGGAAAATAACTCAGCCTATTTCAGGGAAATGGCCACAGCTTAACTGATTCACAAAAAACAAGCGTAACTGCAGAGCTGAGCTCCAGCCAGGAGGTTGTTAGGTGGGTATCAGGGTGGGAATTAGGAAACACGGAGGCCACAGGTCAGGTACAGCAGCAGGAGACAGAGCCCCTAAAAAGTGCCACCGATAACTAGCATTAGTCTGTCCTAAAGAAAGAGTTTAACAATGTAAAGGTCAGCGTGTTCAGCCATGGCCTTTGCTTCATAGCTGGGGAATCTTCCAATGTGAAGGACACTGACATTAGAACTATTCTGTAGCTCGAGGATGTGGAGAAAAGGGAACCCTCTTACACTGCTGGTGGGAATGCAAACTAGTACAGCCACTATGGAGAACAGTGTGGAGATTCCTTAAAAATTGCAAATAGAACTGCCTTATGACCCAGCAATCCCACTGCTGGGCATACATACTGAGGAAACCAGAATTGAAAGAGACACATGTACCCCAATGTTCATTGCAGCGCTATTTATAATAGCCAGGACATGGAAGCAAACTAGATGTCCATCAGCAGATGAATGGATAAGAAAGCTGTGGTACATATACACAATGGAATACTACTCAGCCCTTAAAAAGAATAAATTTGACTCAGTTCTAATGAGATGGATGAAATTGGAACCGATTATACAGAGTGAAGTAAGCCAGAAAGAAAAACACCAATACAGTATACTGACACATATATATGGAATTTAGAAGATAGTAATGATGACCCTATATGTGAGACAACAAAGAGACACAGAGGTATAGAGTGGACTTTTGGACTCTGAGGGAGAGGGAAAGGGTGGGATGGTTTGGGAGAATGGCAATGAAACATGTATATTTTCCTGTAAGAAACGAAGCGCCAATCTATGTTCAATGTAGGATGCAGGATGCATGGGGCTGATGCACAGGATGATTCAAGTAGAGGATGGGGGTGGGAGGTGGGAGGGGGCTTCGGCATTGGGAGATTGTGTTCACCTATGGCTGATTCGTGTCAATGTATGGCAAAACAAATACAGTATTGTAATTTTAAAAATAAATAAATAAATAAATTTTAAAAAATAAAATAAAATAAAACTATTCTGTAGCTCAATAGAAATGAAAGTTGATGGAATGGAAATGATTTATATCTGTGAGTTTCCCCAAAGAGGAGACCCAATGCAGCTGGCATCTAATCCTGTAAAACCTACAAAGCTAAGAATTGCAAGTATAAACACCATGAGGTTTTTTTTCCATAAAGTAGGACACATCCTAGCAATCTAAAAATCTGATTCGAATTTCTCCCTGTGCAGTGCCCAAAGTGAAAGCAGCAGACAGTCTCTAAAGCCTTTGTTTTATCCCTGTCACTCAAAGGGGAAAAAATAATCAGCAACATCAAATGAAATGGCTTCTGATCTGTGAAATTTTCTGGTGTTTGGTAACTTTGTAGAAGGTCCACTCAGAACTATCCAGCATCTCCAGTACACAAAGTTCCTGAAACGCTTCTATTTTAGATTTACTTACAGGTGGATTTTTCCCTCTATAAAGACTTTTTTTTTCTTTTTTCTTTTCAAATGTTTTTTATTTCCTTGTGGCTATGCCAAAGATGCTGACTGGTTCTAAAATGCAAAAGCATTTTCAAATATTTATTGATTTTTTTCCAAGATTTCTGTAACAAAATTCCTATTATTTATTTATTTGGGTCTGCATTCAAAACCAAACCTTACCTAGTTATTGAAGACTGATCCAGTTTCCTATTAATTGTATAATATCAGGAGAAACTTCATTCTTTATTTCTGATTGACTTGAGAGTATCTACAAAATATTTCAAACTTAAGCTTTCTGCTTGCCAACCTCTTTGAAAAGGAATCATATTCTTGTGTAAGGTAAATCAATTATTTGCAACATTAAAAATCACTCCATTTATCTTTTCAATGTTAACTTTTAAATTTTCATATAGGAGTAGTCAAGTAGCCAGAGTCTTTACCATTATTTTATGTTTAGAAGAAGAGAAAAATGATAAGAAATAACTTTCAGGGTGTGCATTATATTCATTTTAATTGCTTAAATATTACAAATGGCTATCACTTCTCAGTGCTAAATGGTTTAAAAACATTGAAATGTCCTGAAAAAACCTTAACAGATTCCTAGATGTCCAATTTGCTCTTCATCTTTAGACTGAAAAATGGGTGAGGACGTGTTGTGTTACCTTTGCCCTAAGAGGTAACTGAAACAGCTCAGATTCTAGATCTGATGGAATCACTATTGACTATTGATAGGACTATTTGTTAATCCATAAAAGTGTGACCATACCCCCTTCTTGGCCTTCTTTAAAGTTTCTGAGATGCTTCTGGCATAGAATCAAAACAAAGCACATTAAATCTCCACAGGAAACATACATTTTTAAATTTATCACTATAAAATGTGCCTTCTAACAGTGACTACTAGTCACCTGAAAATTCGGAACATGTAAATAATACCTCTATCGCACTGTAGATTGCCACATTTCTGTGAAAACAGAAGCAGTGATAATTATAATAATAGCCTAGTTCATGCTTCATTCCATATACACTCAGAGAGAGAAATAAGTGTAGTGTACTATTGACCTCAATAAAGGGAATCTGTTGACTTTTTAACAAAATGATTTCAAGGATCTGCTCAATCATGTAATTTTTTTCACTAAATTCATATAGCAATGCTACACAATCCACAATTGGCTGAATCTGCAGATACAGAGGCACGCAGATATGAAGGCAGACTATAAATTGTAAGTGGATTTTCAACCATGAAGAGGGCTGGTGCCCCTCACTCCCTTGTTGTTCAAAGGTCAGCTGTATTTTTTAAAAGCAATCAAGACAAATAAGCCTTAATTATATCTGCCTGAATTTATTCTTCTGTACATTCAATCAAAACTCACAATAAGTATTTTTGAGCTACTTAATCATTAGCAAAAGCAGTACAATGAGAATTTTTTTATTTCACTTACTGAAAATTAACACACCTTTTAAAATACTTGAAATGTGTTAGTGGAGGTATGATAATTATATCCTGGCCAAAGAGACGATTCTTCTCCTTCATCCTCAGTTGAATTAAATAAACACCATTCTGTTTACATTCAGAAATTATAAGCAAAGTTTGCAATTAAGAGATAAAACATATCTCTGGGATTTGGAAGGAAGAACCATAATTATTACCACATAAATAGGAAAATGGAGAAAGCAATGGCACCCTACTCCGGTACTCTCGCCTGGCAAATCCCATGGACGGAGGAGCCTGGTGGGCTGCAGTCCATGGGGTCGCTAAGAGTCGGACACGACTGAGCGACTTCACTTTCACTTTTCACTTTCATGCATTGGAGAAGGAAATGGCAACCCACTCCAGTGTTCTTGCCTGGAGAATCCCAGGGACGGGGGAGCCTGGTGGGCTGCCATCTGTGGGGTCGCACAGAGTCGGACATGACTGAAGCGACTTAGCAAAATAGGAAATGAACACTGCAATAAATATAGAATACGTAACAGGAAAAACCATATTACTCAGCACCAATCAATGGATTAACACCACCCATTACTCCAATACTATTTCCTGAAATGAACGGTGCTTCATGTGTACTATTTTGCCTTTTTCATATTTTTTGAAATATTATCTCTTAAGATATTTGAAATGTAGAGTTAAATTACAGGTTATATTTGAATAGTATTCAATACTTTATTTTAAAAATAGAAGTCAAGAGAACTCCATTTTCTTCTCACATCAATTCTATAAGAAAGGCAAGAAATGACTACTCTCCTCATTTTGCCTGAGACCACAAACCAAAGATTGGATCTCACCAGGAGTGAGCACAGAGGCCTGCACAGGCTTTACACCTCACAGCCACATGGGGGGAGACATGTAAACACCATTTTACAAAATGAGAAAATAAATCACAGAGAAGCAAAGGGCAAAGCATTAGTTGTCTACTGAAATTACAGAAAACTTTGCTTCAGTTCAGTCATTCAGTCGTGTCCGACTCTTCATGACCCCATGAATTGCAGCACGCCAGGCCTCCCTGTCCATCACCATCTCTCGGAGTTCACTCAGACTCACGTCCATCGAGTCCATGATGCCATCCAGCCATCTCATCCTCAGCCATCCCCTTCTCCTCCTGCCCCCAATCCCTCACAGCATCAGAGTCTTTTCCAATGAGTCAACTCTTCGAATGAGGGGGCCAAAGTACTGGAGTTTCAGCTTTAGCATCATTCCCTCCAAAGAAATCCCAGGGTTGATCTCCTTCAGAATGGACTGGTTGGATCTCCTTGCAGTCCAAGGGAATCTCAAGAGTCTTCTCCAACACCACAGTTCAAAAGCATCAATTCTTTGGCACTCAGCCTTCTTCACATTCCAACTCTCACATCCATACATGACCACAGGAAAAACCATAGCCTTGACTAGACGGACCTTAGTCAGCAAAGTAATGTCTCTGCTTTTGAATATGCTATCTAGGTTGGTCATAACTTTTCTTCCAAGGAGTAAGCATCTTCTAATTTCATGGCTGCAGTAACCATCTACAGTGATTTTGGAGCCCCCAAAAATGAAGTCTGACACTGTTTCCACTGTTTCCCCATCTATTTCCCATGAAGTGATGGGACCAGATGCCATGATCTTCGTTTTCTGAATGTTGAACTTTAAGCCAACTTTTTCACTCTCCTCTTTCACTTTCATCAAGAGGCTTTTTAGCTCCTCTTCACTTTCTGCCATAATGGTGGTGTCATCTGCATATCTGAGGTTATTGACATTTCTCCCAGAAATCTTGATTCCAGCTTGTGTTTCTTCCAGTCCAGAGTTTCTCATGATGTACTCTGCATATAACTTAAATAAGCAGGGTGACAATATACAGCCTTGATGTACTCCTTTTCCTATTTGGAACCAGTCTGTTGTTCCATGTCCAGTTTGAACTGTTGCTTCCTGACCTGCATACAGATTTCTCAAGAGGCAAGTTAGGTGGTCTGGTATTCCCATCTCTTTCAGAATTTTCCACAGTTTATTGTGATCCACACAGTAAAAAGCTTTGGCATAGTCAATAAAGCAGAAATAGATGTTTTTCTGGAACTCTCTTGCTTTTTCCATGATCCAGTGGATGTTGGCAATTTGATCTCTGGTTCCTCTGCCTTTTCTAAAACCAGTTTGAACATCAGGGAGTTCACGGTTTACATATTGCTGAAGCCTGGCTTGGAGAATATTGAGCATTACTTTTTCACCTCACCTTACTAGCATGTGAGATGAGTGCAACTGTGCGGTAGTTTGAGCATTCTTTGGCATTGCCTTTGTTTGGAATTGGAATGAAAACTGACCTTTTCCAGTCCTGTGGCCACTGCTGAGTTTTCCAAATTTGCTGGCATAGCTTAAAGTAATACAAATGTATTATCTTTCAGTTCTGGAGGTCAGGGAGTCCAAAGCGGGTCTCATTCGACTGAAATCAAAGTATCAGCAGAGTTGAGTTCCTTCTTTCCCGGGTAGGGGGATGAGGGGGCGTGGTGGTGGCACACAGGTAGTGCTCTGGAGAAGACTGTTTCTTTGCCTTTTCAAGTTCCTCCTGTGGGCATGCTAGTTCCCTTCAGTCCTCTCAAACTTTGTGTGACTCTATGGACTACCCCACAAGGCTCCTCTGTCCATGGGACTCTACAGGCAAGAATTCTGGAGTGGGTAGCCATTCCCTTCTCCATGGGATCTAACCCACTCAGGGATCAAACCTCGGTCTCCAGCATTGCAGCCAGATTCTTTACCATCTGAGCCACCAGGGAGGCTGCATGAGTTCCTAGGGCCATGGCCATTCATTCGTCTTCAAAACCAGCCTAGCTAATTCCTTCATGATGCCATCTATCTGGTTCTCTCTTTAGCTTCCCTCTTTCATTTATAAAAAATTTTGCAATTACATTGGTCCAACCCATAATTCAGGAAAATGAAGTCATCTCAAAGTCAGTTGATGAGAAGCCATAATTCCATCTTCAACCTTAATTCTTCTTTGTTTTTAACCTAGGTTATCAACAAGTTCCAGAGGTTAGGACATGGATACCTTTATATTCTGGCTATCACAGAGACAGATGGCTAGGAAGTAGTACAGCCAGTTTGAACAGGAATTTGTTGACCCCAGAGTCTACCTGTGCTCTCAAATCACTATTCTATTGCTACCTTAGACTATGCCCCATATGACATGCAAAGTCTTCCCTGCCAGGAAGGCAGAAAGCACCATTTCTACTATATTCTATCCCTCACTGTCCACCTGAATTGCTGAGGCTTTGTAAACTGAGGCAACGTAAGAGGTAAGAGTTAACATCTGGATTATAACCTCTTCCTCCAGCCTCTGGAAATGGATGAGGAACAGCTGATCCCTGAATGCACATTCTGCAATACCAAGTGAGGAAATGCAACCTTTAGAGATAAATGAGGGTCTCGCTAGGTTTACCAGGTACTGATTTCTGATTCAAGTCTACTGTGGCGCATCCTAGATGTAGCAGTCAGAATAGTTAGGTCCCTAAGTCAACAGCTGCATTTCAGAATGCTGACTGGGCACACTTCCTTCCATGTACTGCTGCTGCTGTTAAGTCGCTTCAGTTGTGCCCGACTCTGTGCAACCCCATAGATGGCAGCCCACCAGGCTCCCTCGTCCCTAGGATTCTCCAGGCAAGAACACTGGAGTGGGTTGCCATTTCCTTCTCCAATGCATGAAAGTGAAAAGTGAAAGTGAAGTGGCTCAGTCGTGTCCGACTCTTCACAACCCCATGGACTACAGCCCACCAGGCTCCTCCGTCCATGGGATTTTCCAGGCAAGAGCACTGGAGTGGGGTGCCATTGCCTTTTCCGTCCATGTACTAGGTGACCTCAAGATATTAAGCTGAACGTTCACAGACCCTGCAGCTTCTCTACAGCCAGGACTGGAATCTGTTTGACCACAAAGTCCACCCATGTTCTTAAGTCATTCAATTATACCGCTACCTTAGAATATGCCCAATATAACATGCAGCATCTTCCCTGACAGGGAAGGGACCCAGACTATGGTCAGTTTCCATGCCTTGAAACCAAAACAAACCCCATGCTAGGATCAGACACCAGCAGCTGCATCTAGGTGTCTGAGGCCTCTATGATGCTACTAGTTGTCCATGTACTTCTTGTTCTATATCCTTTCTTAAAGCTAAATAATTTGCTGCTGCATAAAACTATCATGCCTTGTCATTCTAATCGACAACACAACTGGAAATATGATCTGTTGTCTTGGTCAATAAATGACTGAGCATCTTTCTTCAATCTGCACAAGGACCAGTCCTGAGACTCCAGTTTCAATACTGTTAAATATGACAACCAAATATCCACACGAAACTCAAATGACAACAGAAAGTCTTCTTTCTTTTTCTGGCAATAGTTCCAGCATTCCATGTAGCTAAGCAGTATATCCAGAGGACTCTGACCATAAACAAGGCGAATTTATTAAGAATTAAAATACATCTGGGTCTCCATTGTGTGTTTCTTATCATGCCAGAAGCACTCTAAGTAAAATACAGAAACAATAGATACAAAAATAAAAACCAGAGTAGAACACCAAAAAACTGTTGTAAGTTAATTTGTTAAAAGACGCTTACTCTTTGGAAGAAAAGTTATGACCAACCTAGATAGTATATTCAAAAGGAGAGACATTACTTTGCCAACTAAGGTCCGTCTAGTCAAGGCTATGGTTTTTCCTGTGGTCATGTATGGATGTGAGAGTTGGACTGTGAAGAAGGCTGAGTGCTGAAAAATTGATGCTTTTGAACTGTGGTGTTGGAGAAGACTCTTGAGAGTCCCTTGGACTGCAAGGAGATCCAACCAGTCCATTCTGAAGGAGATCAGTCCTGGGATTTCTTTGGAGGGAATGATGCTGAAGCTGAAACTCCAGTACTTTGGCCACCTCATGTGAAGAGTTGACTCATTGGAAAAGACTCTGATGCTGGGAAGGACTGGGGTCAGGAGGAGAAGGGGACGCCAGAGGATGAGATGGCTGGATGGCATCACGGACTCAATGAAAGTGAGTCTGAGTGAACTGTGGGAGATGGTGATGGACAGGGAGGCCTAGCATGTTGTGATTCATGGGGTCGCGAAGAGTCGGACACAACTGGGCGACTGAACTGAACTGAAACTTAAGAATGGTTCTGGTAAATTAGTATAGCCCAATGGGCTGAGTAGACATTTTTACTATCATATGTGATAATAACAGGCAGGATAATAAATGTATATGGCTTGTCGACAGTATAGAATTTGCTGCAATCAAGTTATAACACTTTTCTGATTTTTATACTTAGTGCAATCCAGTGCCAAAGAGAACATGGAACGTGTGTTGAATTTTAAAAAGAGAGTAAATTTAGGGTTGTAAATAATTCCTTGAGCTACCAAGGGATTACAAAACAGACAAACATAGGAATAAGCAGTGGTAACAGTGGTATTCCAATCTTTGTATGCAATGTGACAATACGAAGACCAGGTAAAGATGCACACTGCAGAAGAGACTTATACCAGTGTACTAAATCTAGCACTATTTGCCACTGCAAAAACTAGTGAACAGGAAAAAGAATGAGTAAATTGTGGATTATTCTTGCAACTAGTTACTGCATAGCAATTAAAATGAATGAACTAGAGGTACATATATGAATGAGGATAAATCTCAAAAGCACGTTGAATCGCAAAAGCAAATGGCAATTGAATATATGCAGTATGATGTCATATCTCTAATGTAAGAAACAAGTGAAAGAATATTACATAGTGTTAATAAATACATCGATACACAGTGATAATATAGAAATATGAATGGAAATAAGTAATAAGTTCATGAGAAATATGAAGATGAATGAGGTCCAAGAAAGGTATCTAAGCAATCTAATGCTGCTGCTGCTGCTGCTGCTGCTGCTGCTGCTAAGTCGCTTCAGTTGTGTCTGACTCTGTGCAACCCCACAGACAGCAGCCCATTTGGCTCTGCCATCCTTGGGATTCTCCAGGCAAAAACACTGGAGTGGGTTGCATTTCCTTCTCCAATGCGTGAAAGTGAAGAGTGAAAGTGAAATCGCTTAGTCACGTCCAACTCTTAGCAACCCCATGGATTGCAGGCCACCAGGCTCCTCTGTCCATGGGAGTTTCCAGGCAAGAGTACTGGAGTGGGGTGCCATTGCCTTCTCCAAATCTAATGCTTCCTGAACCTTAATAAGTATATATGGCAAGATAGTAAAATGTTAAAATTTGATAGGATTCAATGGTAGGTACAAGATTATTCATTGCATTAGACTCTCAATTTTCCTATACGTTTGTAATAGTTTTGAACCTACTAAAGGAATATACTTATAGGGTCACAAAAAGATTATGCGGCAATGGATTATTAAAATACTGAATTCAGTACTGATCAGAGAGTCAAAACCACACAGCCAGAGGCCTTGGAGCAAGTGAGTGGAAATTCTGAAACTTAAACCTAGTTTCTCTAATTTGCACATCCACTGTCTATTCACTGTGCCTTCCTGTATATTATACTTTGCTTTCATTTCTGGTACTTTTCAGTTAAATAAAATGCTTTTAAAATTTTTAATTAGGGGGCGAGGGGAATCCCAGTTCAGTAGTTCTTCCAGTTCTGGGTAATGGTTTTTTACACCTTAAGGGTTGTAAATTTAGAGACCACAGGAATAAGTAAAGGTGAGAGAAAAAAGCCACAGAGCTATCTGAAAGTCCTTATATGTTCAGGCTGGAAGCAATCATTTGGTTGAAACTGCCAACACATAAACATTCTATGGGAGCCAAACACATTTGCAGACTCGTAGATAAAGGGCTGGGGTGCAGTTATTCTTAATGGAGATGACGGCCATCTGCCTTGCCCCTCAAATGTCAGTCTGAATTTCTGCCATGAGGAGTGTCTCAGCCCCAGAAGCTGTGACTAAGGAAGAAATGCTGTTCACCTCCTTCTCCCAAAATGATATTGCTTTGAAAAGAACAGAATCAAGAAATGTAGTCATTTACCCTGAGTTTCTTTCCGTGAGTTGACCTACCCCTCGGTGCTCCTTCCCCTAAAGTGTATGGGGTAGGGGGCGACCCTCTCCTTACGCTGCAGAAGGTGAATCAGTTCCAAAGGAAGGAGAAGCGGACTAATTGTGATTGAGGTCTTTTGACAAATGTTCCCTTATTTCAGTCTCACAATCATCTTTTGAGGCAGGCATTGTCTACCTTCTTAAATAGAAAGGAAACTGGATTTTCCAGGGTCAGATTACATGTCCAAGTTCATGCATTTAGGTAAGTGCAAGAAATCTACCTAAAATCCACGGTTTTTCTGTCACACAGTGCTTCACAAAGTCCATAGCGCTTGGCATTTCATGTCCTTTCTCAGATTTTTCATCTGGAATGTAGAGGAGTTACAGGAGCCTAACCTTTAACATTCTATGAATCTGCATAAGTCAACCCTGGGGCAGACGCAGAGTTACAATTCACAGAGACAACTCGGAAAGTTGAAGTTAGAGTAGAGCCTGTGACAAGTAACAGAGTCAACGCTCTTTATCAAAGATATTGTATGAAATTTTAAAATAAATAAGAACGAATTTGAAGGGAAAATGTTCATTGCTTAATACTCAGTCTACTCTTTGATACAAGCCTGGGCATCATGAGTGAATTTACTATCTCAAATGTTATTTTGTATGCTTTTCTGGGCACAGAAACCTCCTAATATCTTATCAGGAGATATGTCACCACCACCTTCCATCCTTTTCTAACTAACTCCTCTGAAAACCAGAAGGGAAAGTGGTTGGTCTTCCTTACTTTCAACTTTCAGATATGCTGACTTTTCTACTCATGTACTCACTCTCTCTTTCCATAAACTCATGGAAGTCCCTGAAGTTACTTCTCTCAAAGACCAGCTCCAAGCTCACTTCTGTAAAGTCTTCCCTTTGAATGCATGATTGCATGAATGAATTCAGATCAATGAATGTCTTACTAGCAGAAGGAATCCTAAGCACAACTGCTCTAACTGAGCTGTGCTGAGGGCCCCTGCAGCCGGGGACTTGGAGGGGACAGGGAGAGACTCAGCTGGACTCCAGACATTAAGGTTTTATGGGACTTGACCCAGGAAGATAGCTGGCTCAACCATCAACCTGCCTACTGCCACTGTGTAGTATCACAGGATCCTGCCAGAGACCCGGGTTAAAGGAAGCCCATGTGTATGTGCTTGTGTGCGAGCGTGCTTGTGTGCGAGCGTGCCTGCCTGCTCAGTCATGTCCCTCTCTTTGCAATCCCATGGAGTAGTCCACCAGGCTCCTCTGTCCATAGCATCTTCCAGGCAAGAATACTGGAGTGGATTGCCATTTCCTACTCCAGGGGATCTTCCCACTGTAGGGCTTGAACTCACATCTCCTGCATTGGCAGGAGAATTCTTATCGATGAGCCACCTGGGAAGTCCAAAAGGTCTTCCTTAACTAACTCCCAAAGGATCCAGTGTTTTTAATTGTTTCAGATTTCTCTTGTCTCTTCAATACATGCAGAAGAGAAACGGAGGCTTATGCTTCTGTTTCTACCACGTGCCAGATATTTTGCTATAGCCTCAGTTACTGTAATCACATGAAGTTACATATAATCCAATCAAGCTATTATTTTTTCTATTTCACTGATGACAAAACTGAAACCAGGCAGAATTAAAGTGACTTGCCAAAGGTTACACATTTGGAAAGCCAGAACTGACAACCAAATTCAGGTTGATTACTTGGATCTAAACCCCAAACCAAAGAGTTTCTGCTCAAAGAACAGATTGGGGGTGTGAAGAAATGTGGGGTTTTATTTTTCCCCTTCTCCTAAGTAGTGTCAAATAACTTCATTGTTTATTCATATTTCTCTGTTTCAAAAATATCAGGTCTTGTGGAGTCAGCAAAGCTTACGTTGCTGGGTGCCTAAGTAATGTAGAAACAAAATATATTGTCTCCAATCCTCCAATAAATAACATTAATGTTGACCAAGGATATTGACCATAAAACCAAACACACTGTCCTTTCCTTGAAACTGCATCAGTACTCAAAACACTATGTGGCTCTGATTGCCACAGCTCAATAAGGACTTAACAAGACTTGGAAAAGATCCAAAGAAGAGCAATTAAAACATCTCAGAGATGGAAAAGGCTGTCCTAGAAGAACAAACTAAAATCAATCAAGACCCTTTAAGCTTACCAAAATAAAGACTGAGAACTGATGGATTTGGGATCTGTAAAAATATCTAGAGATGACGGTATAAGCATGTATATACTCACTGTCCTTGGCACTTGGTATTTTTTGTCCATACAACATCCATTCCCTTTTCCCCCAGTATCTGGGTTTCTTTGTGGGGAGCTTTCTGTCCTTCACCACTACTGTGTGTACTGAGATGGATGAGTAACTTCAGGAATCTCCCTCCTACCTAGGATCTGAGGGAATGGGGCCTTCCCTTCAAAAGATCCCATAAAGCCATTGAGGAGTCATGTCACCTAATCGCAGATAATCAGACTCCTCCTCTGCTTCAACTCTCAATTTTGAGAGATATGGAAATAAGAGGGCAGGGAAAGTGGTGGCTGTGTTCAACCATTCAACCATTCTTGCTATGGAACTATTCCTTTCTTCCTGTATCATTAGGAATCTCTAGATTCCAGTCCTTTCTATAGATGTTTCTCCATCTTCCCTAGCAAGTCTATGAGCTCGTGATAGCCTTGCAGTAAGTCTCTTTGTTTAAATTAGAGTCAATTTCAGATAATTCTAAGGAACAGATATACTCATCAAAGGCCAGATATGGTGCTGCAAGGTAACCCCTTTCTCATAAATAATTGTTAAGTAGGAAGCAGGTTACAAAAGAGAAGGGAAGAAACTGATGTTAGCCAGACGCTGCATTAAGACCTTTATACCTAGCATTGCTTTTAAGTCTCAAAGTAATCCTGAGGGGAGAAACAGGATGTCAATTTCACAGACTGAGACTGAGATTCAGGGGGTGAGTAGCTTGCTCAGGTTAAGTGCTTAGAAATGAAACAGACTGGAATAGAGTATAAGTATGTCCCTAGTCAAATTACAAAAAAATTGAAACGAATGATATTTGGACTGTTTGTTTATAATCTTGGTGGATGTCAAGAAAGAAAACATAGGCAGAACACTCTCTGACATAAATCAAAGGAAGATTCTCTATGATCCACCTTCCAGAGTAATGGAAATAAAAGCAAACATAAACAAATGGGACCTAATTAAACTTAAAAGCTTTTGCACAGTGAAGGAAACTATAAGCAAGGTGAAAAGACAGCCTTCAGAATGGGAGAAAATAATAGGAAACAAAGCAAGTGACAAAGAATTAATCTCAAAAATATGCAAGCAGCTCATGCTGTGGGGCCCTAAATGGGAAACCTCTTAGGAAAAAAAGTGCGGGCTAGCTTGACAGTTGGAAGTGGTTGGAAACTAAGATGATGCCTGGCGGAAGTGATAGGGGCGGGGTCTATGTTTGCCAAAGTTTTTGATTGGCTCTCTTGATTTCCATGCAAGTGAGGATTTGACCTTTAACATGATTGGTGCAACTGAAGGCACATAATGATTTGACCTTTAACGTGATTGGTACAACTATGGAAAGTCCCTCCTAAACCACCCCCTGCTTGCCTATATAAGCTGGGAGTTTGCAGCAATAAAGTGGAACTGCTTCGAGGGAACCCCTGTCGCATCTGATTATCTCTCGCTCGACCGCTCGCCGAGGGGCTGGGTTGGCGGATAGCAGGCTCACCTCTCCCCGGGATCCCTCAGCTTTGCTGAGGGAAGTTCCACTGCCTCTACTCTTTATGCGGAGTGGCCCCAGCACATGCAATTCAATAACAGAAAAATAAATGACCCAATCAAAAAATGGGCCAAAGAACTAAATAGATATTTCTCCAAAGAAGACATAGAAAGAAGACAAAGAAGACATGAAAAGATGCTCAACATCACTCATTATCAGAGAAATGCAAATCAAAACCACAATGAGGTACCATTTCATGCCAGTCAGAATGGCTGCGATCCAAAAGTCTATAAACAATAAATGCTGGAGAGGATGTGGAGAAAAGAAAACCCTCTTACACTGTTGGTGGGAATGCAAACTAGTACAGCCACTATGGAGAACAGTGTGGAGATTCCTTAAAAAACTGGAAATAGAACTGCCTTATGATCCAGCAATCCCCCTGCTGGGCATACACACCGAGGAAACCAGAATTGAAAGAGGCACCTGTACCCCAATGTTCATTGCAGCACTGTTTACAATAGCCAGGACATGGAAGCAACCTAGATGTCCATCAGCAGATGAATGGATGAGAAAGCTGTGGATATATACTCAATGGAATATTACTCAGCTATTAAAAAGAACACATTTGAGTCAGTTCTAATGAGGTGGATGAAACTGGAGCCTATTATACAGAGTGAAGTAAATTAGAAAGAAAAATACCAATATGGTATATTAATGCATATATATGGAATTTAGAAAGATGGTAACAATGACCCTATATACGAGACAGCAAAAAGAGACACAGATATGAAGAATAGACTTTGGGACTCTGTGAGAGAAGGTGAGGGTGGGATGATTTGAGAGAATAGCATTGAAACATATATATAACCATATATGAAATAGATGATCAACCAAGTTCAGTGCATGAAACAGGGCACTCAAAGCCAAGGCACAGGGCCAACTCAGAGGGATGGGATGGGGAGGGAGGTTCAGGATGGGGGCATATTTACACCTGTGGTTGATTCATGTCAATGCATGACAAAAACATCACAATATTGGAAAGTAATTAGCCTCCAATTAAAATAAACAATCAAAAAGAAAGAAAACATTTTCTTTACAATGCCTCTGGGTGATCCTGTCAGATTCAAGCCCTCAGGATGGATAGACAGATAGATGGATGTACTAAACGAAGACAGATCATTGATCTAGCTCAAGAGAAGACGACTCTTTCATGATTAGCTCCTTTAAAGCAAAGCAATAATTGATGCTAATGCAAAAGTAGACTAAAATGCTATATTTGAAGTTTCCATCTGAAGATATAACACATACTTACTTCATATGGCATATAGATTTTTTTGAAGATTATATTTAGAAAAGTGAAGTCACTATATTATTGCATGGCTTTAAACTTGCCACCTCAAAAATTAATATCTAAACTAAAAACTACATGACTTAAAAAAAAAAAAAACATGGCTTTCACTTCAATGAAACCCTGTGCATCAATAGGACTGATGGCCTTCACGTTAGGAAAATTTGTATATCATAAATTAAGTCATTTGGTTGAGAAATACTCTTTGGGGGACGGCACATAGGTTTTATTTTTTCCCCCCAGAGGTATTGATGTGGGTCTTGAAAAAGTGAAAGTTTCTTCTCAAATGACTATTTTGAAACAATACATGTTGGCATATCAAGGAAAATAAGACAGGAGAAGAGGCGATAGGAATGAGGGAGAAAATGCAGGATGTTGATGAAGGCCAACCTCTTCATTTTGCAAAAGAGAAAACTGAAGGCGGATGAAGCCAAGTGACTCAGCCAAGCTCACACAGCAGTTCCTGGCTGACTTAGGGCTCTCGAGTGGCCTAGTATAGGATGGGGCTTCTGTCTCTATCACACATTGCCCACACTCAACTTGGAAAATATACTGTGGGCCAACAAATGAGGAAACAAAAAATTATTCTTCTACTATCTGTAACAGAAATGCTGCTCTTTCTCTTCTTTTGTTTCAGACTAAAGGAATTATTTCTTTTCACCTTCTCTCACAGGTCTTTTTGTTAGTGTTCAAAGACATGACTGGTTTCCTAATCCTATTCACTTTGGCACCACAAACCTGATTCTAATCACATTATTAAAATGAAAGAAGAGCTGTCAGGTCAGTGTTGTTCCCATCAGGGATATTCATTATCCTTTGACAGGTAACATGGAGGATCAGAACACTGCCACCCAGCTGGGAAGCCTCCCGGAAATATGAATGAAAATCAGAACCTGCCTTTTCACAGGCCGTGGTTCTGCTGATGGAACGCCGTCAAACAGATCGATGCCTCCATTTCCTTAATTAATGATCATCTCACCAGGGGAGAGACAGTGGATATTGTTTCAATCTTTGTAAACTTTTCTGCAAACACTGGAGTTCTCTTGAGCATCCACAGGGATGTAACAAGCCCTCATCCTGAATAATAAGCTCAAGCTTTACTTGTTCAGCTGACCCCACGAACAGATGCTCTGAAATCTATACTCAAGCCTTTCTGACATCACTTCAGCAAAGATTATTTATTATGTACCTACTATGTGGACTGTACTGGGCTGGCCCTTGAAACAGGTCTAAGTCAGACACTGTCAGAATCTATAATTTAATAGGAGAAGCAGATTATACTCATAAAAAGTTTATAAGATTTCACTGTACTGAGGGTACCAAATAAACTTCCCCCACCCTGAATTTTAAATAGATTTCCCTATTTGAACATTATTCTTTGAGTCAAACTGGCACTGCTTTGAGGTACTGGGCATACTTGCATGCTCAGTCATGTCTGGCTCTTTACAATCCCACAGCCTGCAAGCTGACAGGCTCCTCTGTGCATGGGATTTCCCAGGCAAGAATACTGGAGTGGGTTGCCATTTCCTTCTCCAGTGGATCTTCCAAACCCAGGGACTGAACTCGCATCTCCTACATTGGCAGATGGATTCCTTACCACTGAGCCACCTGGGAAGTCCTGTGATGCTGGGACTGGGAGTCAAAACCATGTTTCTGTTCTGCCAGCTGCAGTCTGTTAGGCTCTGCCTGTAAGGATGCAGGAAGGGAATCAAGAAGGGATGCCATCCTTCTTATCTGTTTTCATTTTGATTCCTTGCTGTCAGCATTATCCTAGCAACAATTCTTTGATCCAACAGCAATATTTTTCTGCCAATAGCAGCAGTTGGTTCCAGTCTGAAGCTTTTCCAGCACTTGAAGAACCACTGTTATGGTGCCCCCAGATATCAAGAGCAGCTGAACAACACTTTCTCCTTACACATCCATGGACCAGTCCCATGATGCCACATTTCCACTCTCAAAGGTACTAGCAGCAGCTAAGTAACACCCACTCCTCGGAGAGCTCAGTTTCAGCTTCACCAGACTTCTAAAATATTAGTAGTTCCATCTTCACCCTTTGGTCCTCCCAGCCCACCTGCTTCCAGAAGATGCTTTATTGGTGGTACCTTAAAATCCTCATTTGGCCCTTTACTTCTTCAGTATATAGCCATAGTTCATCATATTAAATCCCTCTTTTAATGTAACTGATATTGTTTCTATCTCCTGGGTCAACCCTAATTGTGAAATTCAAAGAACCCAATTCCTTAAGAACATGGTCCCCGGAGTCTGACAGCCAGGGTTTGAATCTCATCTCCCCCATTTAGTAGCTGTATGAAGTTAGTTGGGAAATTCGTTCACCTTTCTGTGTCTCTGTTCTCATATGTTAACTTGGGATAATGATAGTACCTATACTGTAAGGTTGTTGGGAGAATTAAGTAAGTCAATATATGTCAACACATAGATGTGGTATTAAATTTTCAGCTATTCTTCTCCCAGGATGAATCATGTACACTCAGAAACAAGCCTCTGACACGTGGTGCACTAAAAGGGAGGAAGTAATGGTAATAATTGAAGGTGTTACATTTTCTATTCTTTAAATGAAGATCTGAGGTTTTTGCAATTTGCTGTGGTCCAGTCAAGGAAATGAGAACACTTAACTCACTATAATTGAGGGAAAAAAAGAGGAGCAAATGGCAACAAAATTAAATGGAGACATTTTCTATCTCTAATGCTACAAAAACGCAAACTGCTTCCTGAGTACAGGCTTCAGAGATGGTAAAAGAGGTGTCATTCCCCAGCTCACTCCTTAAAGCAGTATGTTCTCCTAATGCACCAGGGCGATAAAGGGAAAGAGAATGACTTGAATTTGGAATTGAGTTCTGAATACAGCTCTTCCATCTTCTACTTCTGAAACTGACAATTAACTAACTACTCAGCCTCAGATTCCTCAGAGCCACACAGCCCTGGCACTTAGTAGGCATTCAAGAAATGGCAGCTTCTTTTCTTTCAATAAATATCCCCTGAATAAATTCACTTGTCTAGTTTCACCTTAGGCTATTTCTTTTGCTTTTCTGCATCAATTCAATGTAAAATTATTGCTCCTTCCCCCATATCAGTCAAAGGAGAGCCTGCAGAATCTCAATGATGAGTACAAATTAGGTTTCGAAGATCTAAAATTGGTCTGGTTCCTGCAATGTTACCTTGGGGACAGGGAGAATTCAGCTCACTAAAGGCTGATGGAACTTTAATATGGACATGTGGGCACTCAGGTGCATCCTCGTTTTCAAAGAAGTTTCTCTGGTGCTTACTATGCCAACTACATGAATGATGAGACAAGAAGGTAAGGACTGAGATTCAGGATTCGCCTAGAAAGCACTGTTTCCCAGGCACAGGACATTCTTTTGAAATAAGGTATTCAATTATTAGGAGAATCCATGGAAGAGGGTTTCTTTAAAACAGCTGGAAACAAAAGATTTGCAATAGGGCTTCCCAACGGCCTGACCAGAGCAGTGATCCTAAGTCTTGGTCCAAAGAAGCGACAGTAAACACACAAAAGACAAATAGAAGGGAGTGGATGATCACAACAAAAGAGCTTTTGAAAGAAAATTCAAAGAAAGGATGAGGCTAGTACGTTCACTTATCAGCCAGAGAAAGAACAGAAACGCTCCTTCTAAATTGAACCCTAAACAGCTTCCAGCTGTAAATAAATAGAAATGGATGATTGCTTTCTGTATTATGACCCAGCTAATTTCTCTTCCACAGAAAGAAAAATTGTCTACTCTTGATCTTAAAGTATTTTTGATTGTTCAGAAACCCCATTAGAGGCCAAAAGAAATTTCTATGCAAATATGCTGATAAAAATCATGAACAATACATGACAAGAAGAATTGGGCACAAATTAGTAACTTTAGATCAGAACACATTCCAACCATCATAAAAGTTGTTTTCCAATTAGCCCTCACTAACTGGAATTAAAAAAAAAAAAAAAAAAGGAAGCATCTACTATAAACTCAACTTCAGAAACAATCTTAGGTTTTTATTTTTTCTTCTAGATAATAGGATATAAATCAGAGATTATGTAATATAATACAGATTAATTCTATAAAGAAAGCAAAATATTTTTATTTTTTTTATTTTGTATTGGGGACTTCCCCAGACAGTAAAGACAGTAAAGACTCTGCCTGCAATGTGGGAGACCTGGATTTGATCCCTGGGTTGGGAAGATGCCCTGGACGAGGGCATGACAACCCACTCCAGTATTCTTGCCTGGAGAAGCCGTATGAACAGAGGATCCGGGCAGGCTGCAGTCCATGGGGTTGCAAAGAGTTGGACATGAATGAGGAACTACACACAGCACAGTACATTTTGCATTGGAGTACAGCCAATTAACAATGTTGTGAAAGTTTCAGGTGTCTAGCAAAGGGACTCAGCCATACATATACAGGTATCCATTCTCCCCAAAATTCTCCTCCCAGCCAGGCTGCCAAATAACATTGAGCAGAGTTCCCCGTGCTGTACAGTAGGTCCTTGTTGATTATCCATTTTAAATATAGCAGAGTGTACAAGTCCATCCAAACTCCCTAACTATCCCTTTCCCCCACCCTTCCCCACTGCTGCTGCTGCTGCTGCTAAGTCACTTCAGTCGTGTCCGACTCTGTGCGACCCCATAGTCAGCAGCCCACCAGGCTCCCCCGTCCCTGGGATGGAGTGGGTTGCCATTTCCTTCCCCACTGGCAACCATAAATTCATCCTCTAAATCTGTGAATCTGTAGTGTTGCCCAATGCATACAGACACGAAACTGTCTCTTAACCATTTATCTGCAAATGATGGCCTGAGGGAAAAATACTGCCCTTGAGCTAAACCCAGCTCTCCAGTCAGCTACCTCTTTTTGAGAATAAAGTTTTATTGAAACAGAGTTGCGTACATCTTTGTTTACATACGCTGTACACTATCAGACTTGAGCAGCTGCTACTCAGACTACGTGACTTAGATATTTTACTATGTGGCCCTTTCCAGAAAAAAAGTTTTTTCACTCATGTCTGACACTGTTGCACAGATACTGTCCTCTATTTCAGCTGCAAAGGAAGAGGGGATATGATCCTCCTAACTCAAACTATATGAAAAATGTAGCTCCTGGAAGCAAATGAGAGGCTACATATCGAGTCTTCTCTTTAAGCCAAGTTCTAGTTACATTGTGCCTAGGAATCTGGAGAGATGGTTATCATGACTAGTAGATAAATACACCTTACTGAAGCCCAAGAACTAAGTTAGTCCAAGAGACATATGGAGATTAAGAAGACTGCTCTTCATTTATCCTAAACTAGGAATGGGGGAAAAACATTCTGTGTTTGTCATTATACTGCAAATAGACATTGAGTTCACACATAAAGTGTGTTTTTTCTAAACATCACCTCTAAGTACAATCTGTAGAATCCTTCGAGTAAACTTGTGGCTTATTTTACAGAAATTCTTAGAATAATTCATATCTTCATAATATATAACACTCATTCACAAACTTGGCCCCTTGAACAATTTCCCAGTATTTTCAGGGAGCGTGATGAGATTTTTATTAGTATTATTATTACCTACTGCTTAAAATAACATTATTATTATCTATTGGGAAAAGAATTCTTGGAGGATAGAAAAGCAGAATCGACAGTGCAAGTTTATCTAAAGAAATACGAGTAATTATCAAGTGTGCCAAAAATTAAACTTTCACAAAAATATTAGACTTTCATGACATTGAAGAGTATAATCTGATTTATCAAAAGTTCAAAGTATAAAGCTATCGATTTCAAGAAAGTCTTAAAATCAGATAGATTTGGGGCATAAGCCCCAAGAGTTCCACTCTGGTTTTATCTTCACTTCTACATCTTGGAGCCATTCGGAATCAGCAGCAGGTGACTGCCTATAGGCAAGGAGGGTGAAAATTCAGGAAGTATTCCTCAACTAAGCTAAAGAAGGAAACAGTAAGACAGAAAAGAAAAAAGAAAAATTTTTAAACCTGAACACCAGAGAGAGAGCTGCAGCGTATTATAAAAACATGCACTGAGAGAAGATATATCCTGCACTTAGCAACTATGTATTTACAAACATGTGAATACAGAAACACCAAAAATTCATACATTGAAATAAGAACTAAAGGAGCACAGGGATCAACAGTAGGACATAGAGCAAAACTAGCTGTGTAGGAGGGAGCTCTGAGAGCATGAAAAGTGACCAAGAACAGTGGCTGATTGCAACAGAATTGAGTAATTCATGAGATGGTATCAAATTCACTTTTTAGAAAGTCTCTTTTCCTTACACTATTCTGATGGTCAAGAAAGTAAACTGCAAATCACTGTTCATTCTTACATCTCAAGTTCATTCAAGTTCTTTCATCCATACACATTCATGTAACACTTACTTTTAAACATCTATTATTACTTATAGAGTAATTATTATTTACTCTAGATAATAGATATTATCTAGATACTCTATATATAATATCTAGAGTAATAGATAGGTGTAATAGTAATAGGAGGTGTAATAGATATTCACTATCATTCTAATTTTATATTCAGTTCAGTTCAGTCACTCAGTTGTGTCCGACTCTTTGCGACCCCATGAATCGCAGCACGCCAGGCCTCCTTGTTCATCACCAACTCCCGGAGTTCACTCAGACTCACGTCCATTGAGTCCGTGATGCCATCCCGCCATCTCATCCTCGGTCGTCCCCTTCTCCTCCTGCCCCCAATCCCTCCCAGCATGAAAGTCTTTTCCATTGAGTCAACTCTTCGCATGAGGTAGCCAAAATACTGGAGCTTCAGCTTGAGCATCATTCCTTCCAAAGAAATCCCAGGACTGATCTCCTTCAGAATGGACTGGTTGGATCTCCTTGCAGCCCAAGGGACTCTCAAGAGTCTTCTCCAACACCACAGTTCAAAAGCATCAATTCTTCACTACCAAATGATCAAATATATCATAGATTACATCACTGGTCCCAATTCTTCACATTTCTCTGGATCCACGCTCTTGGCCTGGTAACTTTGTAGCTCCTGCTAAAGGAAGACTCTATCCCCTTGCCTTTTTGTCTCAGTCACGTGAATTGCTTTGGACACTAAATGTTAACAGATATAAGCAGAGGCTTAAAATTCATGTGCATGTATATTTATGCTTCTTGTCTTGCACTTCCTTTCCTTTCAAAAAAAAAAAAAAATCACATGCCTCTGCTCACCTGCTACTGCAAGGAGTTTGAGACACACACTAGTAGGCTGACCTCACAGAGAAACTCACCACAATTAACCTAAAGGTCCTTAGTAATAATTGGATGTTTGGAAGCCATTGAGTTTTTTTTTCTTTTTCTTTTGAGGTGTTTTGCTTTATTTTGGATTTTGGTTTTGTTTTTTAGCATTGGTGCTAAGTTGCTTCAGTCATGTCCAACTCTGTGCAACCCCACAGATGGCAGCCCACCAGGCTCCCCTGTCCCTGGGATTCTCCAGGCAAGAACACTGGAGTAGGTTGCTATTTCCTTCTCCAGTGCATGAAAGTGAAAAGTGAAAGGAAAGTCTCTCAGTCATGTCTGACTCTTAGCGACCCCATGGACTGCAGCCCACCAGGATCCTCCGTCCATGGGATTCTCCAGGCAAGAGTACTGGAGTGGGGTGCTATTGCCTTCTCCCATTAGGACATTTTTATTTTATTGGCATTTAGTT
Source organism: Nanger dama (assembly GCA_917880005.1). Taxonomy (NCBI): domain Eukaryota; kingdom Metazoa; phylum Chordata; class Mammalia; order Artiodactyla; family Bovidae; genus Nanger; species Nanger dama. The sequence goes on along the minus strand of CAKJTW010000085.1, from coordinate 3,511,142 downwards.
GCTTTACACTGCAGTGTCCTTTGTTATAAAACAAAGTGAAGCAGCCACACGTATTCACATACACCCTCTTTTTTTGTATTTCCTTCCTGTTTAGGTCATGACAGAGAACTGACTAGAGATCCCTGTGTTATACATTAGTTTCTCATAAGTTACCTATTTTATATATGGAAGTTGGAAGTGTTAGTCACTCAGTCACGTACAACTCTTTGTAACCCCGTGGACTGTAGTCCACCAAGTTCCTCTACCCATGGGGTTTCCAGGCAAGAATACTGGGGAAATCTGCCATTCCCTTCTCCAGGGGATCTTCCCTACTCAGGGATTGAAGCTGGGTCTCCTGCATTGCAGGCAGATTCTTTACTGTCTGAGCTACCAGGGAGGCAGTGTATATATGTTAATCCAAATCTCCCAGGTCATGCCCCCTTGGCATCCACATGCTCATTCTCTGTATCTGTGTGTCTATCTCTGCTTTGCAAATAAGACCATCTATACCATTTTTTCTAGATTCCACATATATGCATAATATACAGTATCTATTTTTCCCCTAACTTACTTCACTCTGTATAATAGTCTCTAGGGTTCATCCCTGTCTCTGCAAATAACACAATTTCATTCCTTTTAATGACTGAATAATATTCCATAGTATATATGTACCACATCTTCTTTATCCATTCCTCTGTCAATGGATATTTAGATTGCTTCCATGTCCCTGGTTATTGTAGATAGCACTGCAATAAACATCGGGGTGCATGTATCTTTTGAATTATACTTTTCTCTGGGTATATGCCCAGGAGTGGAATTGCTGGGCCTGTGGTAGGTAGTTTTCTTTTAGGTTTTTTAAGGAACCACAATACTAATGAAGATAGTACAGTACTGGCACAGAAACAGAAATGTAGATCAGTGGAACTGATAAAAGTCCTGAGAGAAATCCACACATTAATGGGCAACTAATCCTGCAGTCATGAAATTAAAAGATGCTTACTCCTTGGAAGAAAAGCTATCACCAACCTAGACAGCATATTAGAAAGCAGAGACATTACTTTGCCAACAAAGGTCCATCTAGTCAAAGCTATGGTTTTTCCAGTAGTCATGTATGGATGTGAGAGGTGGACCATAAGAAGGCTGAGTGCGGAAGAACTGATACTTTTGAACTGTGGTGCAGAAGACTCTTGAGAGTCCTTTGGACTGCAAGGAGATCAAAACAGTCAATCCTAAAGGAAATCAATCCTGAATGTTCTTTGGAAGGACTAATGCTGAAACTGAAACTCTTAATACTTTGGCCACCTGATGCAAAGGCCTGACTCATTAAAAAGACCTTGATGCTGGGAAAGATTGAAGGCAGGAGGAGAAAGGGATGACAGGGGATAAGATGGTTGGATGGCATCACCGACTCAGTGGACATGAGTTTGAGCAAGCTCTGGGAGATGGTGAAGGGACAGGGAAGCCTGATGTGCTGCAGTTCATGGGGTTGCAAAGAATTGGACACAACTGACCAAATGAACAACAACAAGAAAATCCATGACAAAGGACACAAGAATATACCTTGGAGAAAAGACATCCTCTTCAATAGGTGGTGCTGGGGAAACTGGACAGCTTCATGTAAATAAATGAACTTAGAACACTCTTAATATCATAAATGAATTCAAAGTGGATTAAAGACCTCGTTGTAAGACCAGACAATATAAAACTACTAGAGGAAAACATAGGCAGAACACACTTTGACGCAGCAAGATCTTTTTCAACTCACTTCCTTGAGCAATGAAAATAAAACAAAAAATAAACAAATGGGACCTAATTAAACTTAAAAGATTTTGCACAGCAAAGGAAACCATAAAAGACAGCCCTCTGAATGGGAGAAACTATTTGCAAATGAAGCAACTGACAAGTGATTAATCTCCAAAATATAAAAACAGTTCATGCACCTCAATATTAAACAAACAAACAAACAAATGATTCATCTCCATTTTCAAAAAGGCAAAATCAAGGAGGGGGTTTCCCTGGTGGCTCAGTGGTAATCTGCCTGCCAATGCAGGAGACAAAAGTTTGATCCCTGGGTTGAGAAGATCCTTTGGGGAAGGAAACAGCTACCCACTCCAGTAATCTGGGCTGGGAGATCCCATGGACAGAGGAGCCTGGTGGGCTACGGCCCATGGGGTTGCAAAGAGTTGGACATAACAATGCAATTCCTATCAAGTTACCAGCAGTATTTTTCACAGAACTAGATCAAATAATCTCAAGATTTGTATGGAAATACAAAAAACCTCGAATAGCCAAAGCAATCTTGAGAAAGAAGAATGGAACTGGAGGAATCAACTTGCCTGACTTCAGGCTCTACTACAAAGCCACAGTCATTAAGACAGTATGGTACTGGCACAAAGACAGAAATATAGATCAATGGAACAAAATAGAAAGCCCTGAGATAAATCCTCACACTTATGGACACCTTATCTTCGACAAAGGAGGCAAGAATATACAATGGAGTAAAGACAGTCTCTTTAACAGGTGGTGCTGGGAAAACTGGTCAACCACTTGTAAAAGAATGAAACTAGACCTCTTTCTAACACCATACACAAAAATAAACTCAAAATGGATTAAAGATCTAAATGTAAGACCAGAAACTATAAAACTCCTAGAGGAAAACATAGGCAAAACACTCTCCGACATAAATCACAGCAGGATCCTCTATGATCCACCTCCCAGTATAATGGAAATAAAAGCAAAAATAAACAAATGGGATCTAATTAAAATTAAAAGCTTCTACACAACAAAGGAAACTATAAGCAAGGTGAAAAGACAGCCTTCTGAATGGGAGAAAACAATAGCAAATGAAACAACTGACAAACTAATCTCAAAGATATACAAGCAACTTATGCAGCTCAACTCCAGAAAAATAAACGAACCAATCAAAAAATGGGCCAAAGAACTAAATAGGCATTTCTCCAAAGAAGACATACGGATGGCTAACAAACACATGAAAAGATGCTCAACATCACTCATTATCAGAGAAATGCAAATCAAGACCACAATGAGGTACCATTTCACACCAGTCAGAATGGCTGCGATCCAAAAGTCTACAAGCAATAAATGCTGGAGAGGATGTGGAGAAAAGGGAACCTTCTTACACTGCTGGTGGGAATGCAAACTAGTATAGCCACTATGGAAAACAGTGTGGAGATTCCTTTCAAAACTGCAAATAGAACTGCCTAACCAGAATTGAAAGAGACACATGTACCCCAATGTTCATTGCAGCACTGTTTATAATAGCCAGGACATGGAAACAACCTAGATGTCCATTAACAGATGAATGGATAAGAAAGCGGTGGTACATATACACAATGGAGTATATTACTCAGCCCTTAAAAAGAATACATTTGAATCAGTTCTAATGAGATGGAGAAACTGGAGCTGATTATACAGAGTGAAGTAAGCCAGAAAGAAAAACACCAATACAGAATACTGACACATATATATGGAATTTAGAAAGATAGTAATGATGACCCTCTATGTGAGACAACAAAAGAGACACAGAGGTATAGAATGGACTTTTGGACTCTGAGGGAGAGGGAGAGGGTGGGATGATTTGGGAGAACGGCACTGAAACATGTATACTATCATGTAAGAAACGAAGCGCCAGTCTATGTTCAATACAGCATACAGGATGCTTGGGGCTGGTGCACGGGAGGATCCAGGGAGATGATATGGGGTGGGAGGTGGGAGGGGGCTTCAGCACTGGGAGATCGTGTACACCTGTGGCTGATTCATGTCAATGTATGGCAAAACCAATACAGTACTGTGGCTGATTCATGTCAATGTATGGCAAAACAAATACAGTACTGTAATGTAGAATAAAGTATTCAAAAAAAAAACAAGGAGGGATTCCAGAGTCACACAGAAATAAGATATACAGTTTTCAAAAGTTAGTAAGGGACTTGATAAAAGGACATCAAATAAGTGAAGCATACGTCTTTGTTCTTCTTGTACTGGGAACACCAACATTGACATAATTCTTAGACTTAAGGGCTTCCCTGGTGACTCAAAAAGTAAAAATCTGCCTGCAATGCAGGAGAACAGGGCTCAGTCCCTGGGTCGAGATGTTCCCCTGGAGAAGGGAATGGATGCCCATGCCAGTATTCTTGCCTCGAAAATCCCATGAACAAAGGAGTCTGGTGGGCTACAGTCCTGGGGTCACAAAGAGGAGGACACAACTGAGCAACTAAGCACACACACACACAGAACTTACATCTAAAACACTAGGATTATCTTTAAAATGCAGATTCCTCGGTCTCACTTATCGTCTACTAAACCTGAACACCTGGAGTAGATTCTCCAGAATCAACATTTGCAGCAAGTTTTCCTGGTATGGATATGCAACTTGATGTCTGTGCATCACTGCCACAGTGATCTATCAATGTAACTCTCAAGGAGTCTTTGCCAAAGCTCATGGACCATAGGCAATGGCTGTTGGTTTGGGGAAAAGGCAATGTCAGACAACACTGTTACCAGATGAAGGGTCTCTTATCATAGAATCTGATGTCAATAATGCTGCCACTAGGGGGGAAAAACACATTTAGACAACTAGAGACAGAAAACATGAGTTTAGTAGTATAACTCCCAACAAACTATATTTTACTTTCACACAGGAACTCATTATGCCTGAATTTACTGTTAGACTTCTCCATCCTGAGAATCCCTCATTCCTATTGCCAGTCCTTATTGGAGTTTGTCAATATGGTCAGAAACACAAGAGTCTCAGAAGTTTCTGTCATTACACTACCAGAAATTCACATTTGTGCTACCAATGAAACTTCTGGTTGATGACATCACAGAGTAGAGAGAACCTATGTCTGCTCAATGCCTATCAGATGTGACACAAATGTAAATAAAATGTATAAGGTTCCTGGGGACTCATGACTTTCTTTCCTTAAAGAGCCCTTCATCATTCCTCAGTTGCATGAACTACTGGAAGTGGAATCAAATTTAAAGGCCTACGCATGCTAGGTGATTAGTATTTCAGTGCAACAGCAATTACTGACTGGTTCCAACCTACTGGTAGGGCACCTGGCAGGTAGCGGTCACACAGTACAGTGGATGCTCTAAACCTCAGGTGAGGTGGGTGTGGCTCACAGGCAGCTTTTTACAGTCTCCCTGGTGACCTATAGGCTTCCCAAGTGCCTCAGTTGGTAAAGAACCTGCCTGCATTGTAGAAGATGCCAGAGGTATAGGTTCGATTCCTGGGTTGGGAAGATCCCCTGGAGAAGGGCACAGCAACCACTCCAGTATTCTTGCCTGGAGAATCCCATGGACAGAGGAGCCTGGTGAGCTGCAGATCATGGGGTTGCAAAGAGTCAGACATGACTGAAGTGCCTGAGCACAGCACAGCAGAGCTGGTGACCTGCACATGTAACTGATATCACATTTCCAGCATCCCACAGGAGGGAAACAAAGGACTCTTGAGACAAGCATCTGTGTAATCAGTCACCTTTACTCCTGGGAGGGAACATCTTTTACTTCAATGGAACAACTAAGGGAGAATTCAAAACAAAGTGAAGGTGTTGGAATTCTGAGCTGGATGGTGCAGAAAGTACCTGGAGACAGAAAAACTTCTGGACAGTTCCATATAGGTAGCACTTACTCTGTACCAGGCACTTCACTAAGTTGCTTTACATGCATGAGCTTATTTAATCCTCACTGCAACATATGAAGAAGAGAAAGAAACCTTAATGTTAGTATCATCAGTTCTCTTTGCAGATGAATGTACAGGACTAAAATTAGCAAGACTAAAATAGGAAGGTATTCCAAGGGGGTAAGGGGGACTTCAGTGGCAGACATTGAAAGTGGAATAAAGAAGGTAGATAAAGGAAAGATCATTTTTAATTGAAATATAATGGATTTACCATATTGTGTTACATTTCAGGTGTACACCTAAGTGATTCAGATATATACACATAGATCCTCTGTCCATGGGGATTCTCCAGGCAAGAATACTGGAGTTGGTTGCCATGCCATCCTCCAGGGGATCTTCCCAATCCAGGGATCAAAACCAGGTATTCCACATTGCAGGCAGATTCTTTACCATCTGAGCCACCAGAGAAGCCCAAGAATACTGGAGAGAGTAGCCTATCCCTTCTCCAGGGGACCTTCCCGACCCAGGAATCAAACAGGGGTCTCCTGAACTGCAGGCGGATTTTTCACCAGCTGAGCTACCAGGGAAGTCCACACACACACACACACACACACACACACACACACACACACCCCACACACACATCCACACAAACACCCACACATACACACCCACCCCTACACTTTTCAAGGTCTTTCCCCTTTTAGGTTATCACAAAATATTGAGTATATTTCCCTGTGCTATACAGTAGGTTCTTGTTGGTTATCTATTTTCTAGATAGAATGTATATGTTATCCTTCCTAATTATTCCTTCCCTACCTTTCCCCTTTGGTAACTGTATAAAGTAAAGATTATAAGGCAATATCTGTCCAGCAGGCCACTTTTCACCTTATGGATAAGAAATGCATAAATTTAACACCAGCACCTTATTTCAGTGGATTACTTTTGAATTCTAAATTGGACCAATTAAGATTATTTTCCACCTGATTAATATTCATCACAAATTCTAATAACAACCAGAAATATTTACAGTGATTAAATATGCTTTGCCAAAAATCCCTTCACATATCTCTTTGTATCAGGATATGACACCTGCAGTCACAAAATAAAATTGAGCTCTGACAGTGACTTGAGTTAGAGAAAAGGAAAGGGGGAGCACAAACATGAAACTAAAGAAAGGCTAGAGATGAAAATTCAGCCATGCAGAAAGACTCAGAAGCCAAACAAATGAGGAGATGTCATCTCCAAGTGCTAACGGGGCTACCAGCTCACAAAGCCACCCAGGGTGCAGAATTCATAGGAAAGCGCTAAGGGAATAGGATATTTCTTTTGGAAATGAAAGAAGGCCAGGTGACACTGCTTCTCATTTTAGACAGCAAGTCAGTAAACTTGAATTTTCTGCAAGATATTCTATTCGTAGCCTGGAGCAGGATTTTCAAACAGGGTGCCAGGCCATCTTTGTCCCAACATTGCCTGTCTGCATGGGAAGTGAGGAAAAGTGATTTGCAATGATTTATCATAAATAAGGAACAGAAATTTAGAATCATTTACTTCTTGAATGTCAGTAAGAATGGTTCCAAGGTTACCCTAATTAATAAGTTCCCTCTCATTCATCATCATTCCCTCTTGGAGAGGGAGGGCAAGAAGTGAAGGTAGATTATGGGGACTAATTGCCAACAACCTATGGCCTCTTGTTTCTATTCTGCAGACCATATTGAGACATCATAAATGATGTAGGATGCTAGCTCACCTGAGCACACATGGGGCCTCTGCTCATCATGTGAACTGTAGCACAGACACAAAACTAAAAAACAGGTCTTAAGCAGTTTCCCAACTTGAATGCACCCACTGAATGATCACAGCAACTTTCTCCTACCCTCCTCCAAACAGCTGCAAGCTCCCACATGCCTTGCCACAGCTGGAGCAACCTTCTCCATCCTTTCATCCCCACTGTCTGTCCCTCACTTCTATTATTTGAGAGTAAGAGCACATTTAGCCAACCATCTTATCATTTGAGGGGACAAACAGCACTTTAGATTATTTGATTAGCTTGCCATCAAGGTCAGTTCAGTTCAGTCACTCAGTCGTGTCCCACTCTTCGCGACCCCATGAATCACAGCACACCAGGCCTCCCTGTCCATCACCATCTCCCAGAGTTCACTGAGACTCACGTTCATCGAGTCAGTGATGCCATCCTGCCATCTCATCCTCTGTCGTCCCCTTCTCCTCCTGCCCCCAATCCCTCCCAAGCATCAGAGTCTTTTCCAATGAGTCAACTCTTTGCATCAGGTGGCCAAAGTACTGGAGTTTCAGCTTTAGCATCATTCCTTCCAAAGGAATCCCAGGGTTGATCTCCCTCAGAATGGACTGGCTAGAACTCTTTGCAGTCCAAGGGACTCTCAAGAGTCTTCTCCAACACCACAGTTCAAAAGCATCAATTCTTCGGTGCTCAGCTAACTTCACAGTCCAACTCTCACATCCATACATGACCACAGGAAAAACCATAGCCTTGACTAGACGGACCTTAGTTAGCAAAGTAATGTCTCTGCTTTTGAATATACTATCTAGGTTGGTCATAACTTTTCTTCCAAGGAGTAAGCGTCTTCTAATTTCATGGCTGCAGTCACCATCTACAGTTATTTTGGAGCCAAAAAAATAAAATCTTGACACTGTTTCCACTGTTTCTCCATCTATTTCCCATGAAGTGATGGGACCGGATGCCATGATCTTCGTTTTCTGAATGTTGAGCTTTAAACCAACTTTTTCACTTTCCTCTTTCACTTTCATCAAGAGGCTCTTTAGTTCTTCTTCACTTTCTTCCATAAGGGTGGTATCATCTGCATATCTGAGGTTATTGATATTTCTCCTAGCAATCTTGATTCCAGCTTGTGTTTCTTCTAGTCCAGCATTTCTCATGATGTACTCTGCATATAAGTTAAATAAACAGGGTGACAATATACAGCCTTGACATACTCCTTTTCCTATTTGGAACCAGTCTGTTGTTCCATGTCCAGTTCTAACTGTTGCTTCCTGACCTGCAGATAGGTTTCTCAAAAGGCAGGTTAGGTGGTCTGGTATTCTCATCTCTTTCAGAATTTTCCACAGTTTATTGTGATCCACAGTCAAAGGCTTTGGCATAGTCAATAAAGCAGAAATAGATGTTTTTCTGGAACTCTCTTGCTTTTTCCATGATCCAGTGGATGTTGGCAATTTGATCTCTGGTTCCTCTGCCTTTTTGAAAACCAGCTTGAACATCAGGGAGTTCACAGTACACGTATTGCTAAAGCCTGGCTTGGAGAATTTTGAGCATTACTTTACTAGCATGTGAGATGAGTGCAATTGTGTGGTAGTTTGAACATTCTTTGGCATTGCCTTTCTTTGGAATTGGAATGAAAACTGACCTTTTCCAGTCCTGTGGCCACTGCTGAGTTTTCCAAATTTGCTGGCATCTTGAGTGCAGCACTTTCACAGCATCATCTTTCAGGATTTGAAACATCTCCACTGGAATTCCATCACCTCCACTAGCTTTGTTCGTAGTGATGGTTTCTAAGGCCCACTTGACTTCACATTCCAAGATGTCCAGCTCTAGATTAGTGATCACATCATCATGATTATCTGGGTCATGAAGATCTTTTTTGTACAGTTCTTCTGTGTATTCTTGCCACCTCTTCTTAATATATTCTGCTTCTGTTAGGTCCATACCATTTCTGTCCTTTATCGAGCCCATCTTTGCATGAAATGTTCAGCAGGTACTTTTTAGTCCTCTACTGTGTACTCCACTCACCACTCACAGCAGTACTACATGCTATGGAAGATGGAGAAGGGTAACTCTGAATGTTATCAGACACAGATTTTGCAAGATACCATGAATGTTTTGTGGGAATACTCTATGCAGTAATGAGGGTGCTGTCTCTCAGATTTGAATATTGACTTCAATTCCTTTGGGCCAGATGACCTGGAGAAATTTCTTAGGCAATCAATATGTAAAGTAGGAAGAATCATAGTACTTATTTCATGGAAATCATTGTGGAGATTAAAGAAATAAATACATGCAAAGCATATAGAAGAGAACCTGGCAGGGAGCAATAGCCACAATTATCAGTTAAGACATATCAATTAAGATCATGTATTACCTGCTCTAAGCAACTTCTTTGAATCTACTCTGAACCCAAACACATAACCTCCAACACTGGTTCAGGGTCCTTTCATTGTATTTCAATACTGACAGATACACACAAACCCACACATACCCCTCTAGTCACCAAGGCAATAATCAAGTCAATTATTATTTACCCAAAGTTACCTTTTATATATCAGATGCAGTACCAAGCACAATTTATGGGCATGTCTCTTCTTGAAGACAGAAAATCGCCTTACTCATCTTATCCATCTCACCTAGTGCATAGTTTGCTCTCAAATACTTGTTGAACTAACTTAAAGGGAAGAAAGAAGAGGAATAGAACTGCCTTCCCCTGGAGTAATGAGGAAGGTTTCACAGAGAAAGTGGGACTTACATCAGGTATTAAAATGTGGGAGAGTTTTGACAGGCAGTGGAGAGAGTGCCATTCTCCATGTGACAAAGTATATCAGCTGTTAAACTAGAAAAAGAATGTGAAAGTGCTTTATAAATCTGAGAGCCTTGTACATACCTAATTATAAGCAAAACAGAGAACTGGAAGTCAGAGTGACATTTGCAGAAAAATAATTTTACCTTTTCCCTAACTGGCCTCTACAGAGAAACTTGAAATTCACCCCACTGGCTTCCTACTGTCAAATAATTCACCTTAACCAGGATGGCTGAAACAGTGGCTGTCTCTCAGCAGATATGTGTACTGCAGAAACTTCCGAGAAGTTGTAGGTAAATCAAATTTTTCCAAACCCAAACAAATCTGAAAGACATGGAAGTAGCTATTCAGGGATATTACAGAATGAGTTCTACTACAATGTGAATGTAATATATTAATAGAATAAATCACACTCTTTAATCTCTGTTGTTTCTAAACTTGACCTTGCTTTCAAAGAGGCTGTTCTGTAAAATCAAGGCAAAGTAACATCTCTCGCTTTGCATCTCTCTCCCTTTCTCCAAGCCCATCTCTCTTTCCATGTCTTTCTCTCTCACACACAGACACCCACACACACCTGCCAGTGAGTCAAATCTTGTAAGTCCCATCAATTTTCACCAATAAAAATAACCTGTCTTCCCTGCCCTCCCACCCAGAAATATCTAGGTTAAGTTTCAAGCAGCCTTTAAAAAGAAATTATATAAGAGTTACATTTCTAAAAATGTGCAGAAATAGCCTCACCCTTAAACATGTACATACAGTACTTGTCACAGGGTATGGCAAATACTGAATATTCCATAAATGTCCTTCTTTGTAGTAATATCATTAGTAAATAAAAACATTAGAAAAAAGATACTAATAAACAGACCTTGAGACTTAATTCCTCAAGACAGGTAATAAATGGTACACTCCCAGAATAAGATATGGAAACAAAATCATTTGGGGGACAATATCTGAAATATCAGCTATTTTCTCAAAGCCAAGCAAACAGAAGAGAAAGGGAGTTATAGTTGGATCAATTATATGATCCTAGAGAAGGAGCCTGTTATCAATTGTACAGGAGCGCAGCCAAATAAGCCTTGTGTCACCGTGCTTTGGGTTTGAATGGTTGAGAGGTACCCCGCCAACACACAGTTCACATATGATATAGGAAAGGAGAAACTGCATAGTCAAATACGATGAGCTAACAAGCTTGGGCTAAAACTTAACAATCCAGCAACACTTGGTCTACTGATCTGATATTGTCCTGGGGACACTTAGTTAACTCTAATATCAAGGAGTTTAGAATTTCAAAATTGAAAGGAGCTGAGAAGACATATAGATCAGATTAGACATGAATGACCCTATAGTAATTCAAAAGGTAGCTCTAAAAAATAACCTTTGGGATATAATTTTTCTTGGACTTTCATAGCAACTTTCACGATTGTAATGGTTGAAAACAAATTTGAAATAGTGTAATTGTTTGGGCCATTGAAAGTTCACAAACATGCAAATGTAATTTGAATTGCTGAAGTCATAAGAAATATACTTTGCTCTCACTATAATAAAAGTATCTTACTAAAAAAAAGATCAGTGCACAAATGCAATAACAAAGCGTTAAGGGAGACTGATCTAATTTAGAAAAAATTGGAGAAGAGTAAAAGAAAAACATCAGAAATCCAAATACATGCTCTCTAGCCCCAGAAGAGAACTGTAGCATTGAATTTAATGTAGGCAAATTTCACTTTGGGCCCAAGAAATACCTCACAAAAATAATACAGGTTTTGTGAGAAAAAAGCTACAGCAGCATCTACATTCTGATTTAAAATGCAAAGGTGCCCAGACCAGACTTCTGTGGCTTTAAGGCAAAAGTAGGAATAAGAAAACTATTTGTCTAAGAGTTGTAAGCAGCCTACATAATTATTCAAAAATAGGAGAGACCTATATGGCATTAAAAATGCTAATAATGCATAGAAATGCTCATCTTGTGTCAAGTGAAAAAAGCAATTTATAAAAGCGTCTATCACAGTTTTTTATCAAAACTACAAAATTATGCATTTTTGCGTTTATTTTGTGTAAAGAAAGGAATAAAAGTAAACACACTAAAAAGTTACCAGTTATCTCTGGGATAGTTATCTGTGTGCATATAAGTATACATAACAAAACGTTACTGTATATGTGAGTACTGTGTAGACAAGAGGTACTTGACACATATGTTATTATCGTTCAGTTGCTAAGTCCTGTCTGACTCTGTGGCCCCATGGACTGCAGCGTGCCAGGCTCCGCTATCCTCCACTGTCTCCTGGAGTTTGCTCACATTCATATGCACTCAGTTGGTGATTCCATCCAACCATCTCATCCTGTGCTGCACCCTTCTCCTGTTGTCCTCAGTCCTTCTCAGCATCAGCATCTTTTCCAGTGAGTCAGCACTTTACATCGGTGGTCAAAGTATTGGAGCTTCAGCTTCAGCATCAGTCCTTCCAATGAATATTCAGGATTGATTTCCTTTAGGACAGACTAGTTGGATCTCCTTGCAGTCCAAGGGACTTTCAGAGTCTTCTCCAGCAACACAATTTGAATGCATCAATTCTTCTATGCTCAGCCTTGTTTATGATTCAAATCTCATATCTGTACATGACTACTGGAAAAGCCACAGCTTTGACTATACAGACCTTTGTCAGTGATGTCTTGGCTCTTGAATACTGTCTAGGTTTGTCATACCTTTCCTCCCAAGGAGAAAGTGTCTTTTACTTTCATGGCTGCAGTCACTGTCTACAGTGATTTTGGAAAGCCCAAAATAAAACCTGTCAGTGCTTCCACGTTATCCCCTTTTATTTGCCATAAACTGATGTACTATGTAGATCAAAAGTACCATGTATGTAAAAGTATAAAATGTACCAGAAGTTAATAGTTATCTCTGGGTTGGATTATAAATGAAATTTGCTTTCTCCTTTACATTAATATATATTCATATTACACACAAGTTAAATAGTAAACATGTATTTTTATGACAAAAATTTGAACTGGTTGGGCTAAAGTGTATACCATTTATTACGAGTTCTATAGGAACTAACATCAAAGTTTAGTAGTTAGTTCAGTCACTCAGTCATGTCCAGCACTTTGCAAACCCATGAACTGCAGCATGCCAGGCTTCCCTGTTCATCACCAACTTCCAGAGTTTACTAAAACTCATGTCCATCGAATTGGTGATGCCATCCAACCATCTCATCCTCTATCATCCCCTTCTCCTCCTACCCTCAATCTCTCCCAGCATCAGGGTCTTTTCAAATGAGTCAGCTCTTAACATCAGGTGGCCAAAGTACTGGACTGAAACCTTCAGCATCAGTCCTTCCAATGAACACCTAAAGGACTGATGTCCTTTAGGATGGACTGGCTGGATTTCCTTGTAGTCCAAGGGACTCTCAAGAGTCTTCTCCAACACCACAGTTCAAAAGTATCAATTCTTCAGTACTGAGTTTGTTTACAGTCCAACACTCACATCCATACATGACTACTGGAAAAAACCATAGCTTTGACTAGACAGACCTTTGTTGGCAAAGTAATGTCTCTTCTCTTAATATGCTATCTAGGTTGGTCATAACTTTCATTCCAAGGAGCAATCATCTTTTAATTTCATGGCTGCAGTCACCATCTGCAGTGATTTTAGAGCCCAGAAAAATAAAATCAGGCACTGTTATCACTGCTTCCCCATCTACTTGCCAGAAAGTGATGGGACCAGCTGCCATGATATTCGTTTTCTGAATGTTGAGCTTTAAGCCAACTTTTTCACTCTCCTCCTAAACTTTCATCAAGAGGTTTTTAGTTCCTCTTCACTTTCTGCCATAAGGGTGGTGTCATCTGCATATCTGAGGTTATTGAGATTTCTCCTGGCAATCTTGATTCCAGCTTGTGCTTCATCCAGCCCAGCATTTCTCATGATGTATACTGCATATTAGTTAAATAAGCAGAGTGACAGTATGCAGCCTTGATGTACTCCTTTTCCTATTTGGAACCAGTCTGTTTTTCCATGTCCAGTTCTAACTGTTGCTTCCTGACCTGCATACAAATTTCTCAAGAGGAAGGTCAGGTGGTCTGGTATTCCCATCGCTTTCAGAATTTTCCACAGTTTATTGTGATCCACACAGTCCAAGGCTTTGGCATAGTCAATAAAGCAGAAATAGATGTTTTTCTGGAACTCTCTTGCTTTTTCCACGATCCAGCAGATGTTGGCAATTTGATCTCTGGTTCCTCTGCCTTTTCTAAATCCAGCTTGAACATCTGGAAGTTCACAGTTCATGTATTGCTGAAGCCTGGCTTGGAGAATTTTGAACATTACTTTGCTAGCGTGTGAGACAAGTTCAATTGTGCGGTAGTTTGAGCACTCTCTGGCATTGCCTTTCTTTGGGATTGGAATGAAAACTGACCTTTTCCAGTCCTGTGGCCACTGCTGAGTTTTCTAAATTTGTTGGCATATTGAGTGCAGCACTTTCACAGCATCGTCTTTCAGGACTGAAATCACTCAACTGGAATTCCTTCACCTCCACTAGCTTTGTTCATAGTGATGCTTCTTAAGGCCTGCTTGACTTCACATTCCAGGATGTCTGGCTCTAGGTGAGTGATCCCACCATCGTGATTATCTTGGTCATGAAGATCTTTTTGTACAGTTCTTCCATGTATTCTTGCCACTTTTTCTTAATATCTTCTGCCTCTTTTAGTTCCACACCATTACTGTCCTTTATCAAGCCCATCTTTGCATGAAATATTCCCTTGATATCTCTAATTTTCTTCAAGAGATCTCTAGTCTTTGCCATAATATTCTTTTCCTCTATTTCTTTGTACTGATCACTGAGGAAGGCTTGCTTATCTTTCCTTGCTATTCTTTAGAACTCAGCATTCAAATGGGTATATCTTTCCTTTTCTCCTTTGCTTTTCACTTCTCTTCTTTTCACACCTATTTGTAGGGCCTCCTTGGACAGCCATTTTGCTTTTTTGTATTTCTTTTCCATGGGGATGGTCTTGATCTCTGTCTCCTGTACAATGTCACAAACCTCCATCCATAGTTCATCAGGCACTATGTCTATCAGATTTAGTCCCATAAATGTGTTTCTCACTTTCACTGTATAATCATAACGGATTTTATTTAGGTCATACCTGAATGGTCTAGTGGTTTTCTCCACTTTCTTCAATTTAAATCAGAATTTGTCAATAAGGATTTCATGATCTGAGCCACAGTCAGCTCCTGGTCTTGTTTTTGCTGACTGTATAGAGCTTCTCCATCTTTGGCGGCAAAGAATATAATCAGTCTGATTTCAGTGTTGGCCATCTGGTGACAGTCCTGTGCAGAGTCTTCCCTTGTGTTGTTGGAAGAGGGTGTTTTCTATGACCAATGTATTTTCTTGGCAAAACTCTATTAGCTTTTGTACTGCTTCATTCTGTACTCCAAGGCCAAATTTGCCTATTACTCCAGGTATTTCTTGATTTCCTGCTTTTGCATTCCAGTCCCCTATAATGAGAAGGACATCTTCTTTGGGTGTTATTATAAAAGGTCTTGTAGGTCTTCTTAGAACTGTTCAGCTTCTTCAGCGTTACTGGTTGGGGCATAGACTTGGATTACTGGGATACTGAGTGGTTTGCCTTGGATAAGAACAGAGATCATTCTGTCGGTTTTGAGATTGTATTCAAGTACTGTATTTTGGATCCTTGTTGACTATGATTACTAGTCCATTTCTTCTAAGGGATTCTTGCCCGCAGTAGTAGATATAATGGTCATCTGAGTTAAATTCACCCATTTCAGCCCATTTTAGTTCCCTGATTCCTAGAATGTTGACATTCACTCTTGCCATCTCCTGTTTGACCCTTCCAATTTGCCTTGATTCATGGACCTGACATTCCAGGTTCCTATGCATCATTGCTCTTTATAGCATCACACCTTGCTTCTATCACCAGTCACATCCACAACTGGGTGTGGTTTTTGCTTTGGCTCCATCCCTTCATTCTTTCTGGAGTTATTTCTCCACTGATCTCCAGTAGCATATTGGGCACCTACCAACCTGGGGAGCTCTTCAGTGTCCTGTATTTTTGCCTTTTCCTACTTTTCATACTCCAGCTGTGGGGCACTGAAGCAGTGAGTGGCCAAGAGGAGATACCCCCATATACAAGCTCAGGAGCAGTAGTGGAGAGGAAATACCCCACGTCCAAGGTAAGGAGCAGCAGTTGCACTTTGCTGGAGCAGCCATGAAGAGATACCCATGTCCAAGGTAAGAGAAACTCCAGTAAGACTGAGAGAGGGCATCACATGGCAGACAGACTGAAACCGCAATCACAGAAAACTAGCCAGTCTGATCACATGGACCACAGCTTTGTCTAACTCAATGAAACTAAGTCATGACATGTACGGCCACCCAAGACAGGTCATGGTGGAGAGTTCTGATAAAATGTGGTCCATTGGAGAAGGGAATGGAAAACCACTTCAGTATTCTTGCCTTGAGAACCCCATGAACAGTATGAACAGTATGGTGGAAGGAGAGAGTGGAACAAATGGAGAAAGTAGCATTAACACATATACACTAGCATGTGTAAGAGAGATAGCTGATGGTAAATTTCTATACAACACAGGGAACCCAGCCTCGTGCTCTGTGATGACCTAGAGGAGTAGGATGAGGGGAGGGGAGTGCAGGAGTCTCAAGAGGCCATGTGTAATTATGGCTGATTTGTGTTCTTGAGTGGCAGAAACCAACACAACATTGTAAAACAATGTCCTCCAATTAAAAATAATTTTTAAAAAGTTTAGTGAAGTCACTCAAATACTAGAATGAAGAAGTTTTCCAGAATTTTAGGAAAACCTTTTAAAGGATAGCCATCAGGTCAATACTTTGGCCACCTGTTGCAAAGAACTGACTCATTAGAAAAGACACTGGTGATGGGGAAGATTGAAGGCATGAGGGGAAGGGGACAACAGAGGATGAGATGGTTGGATGGCATCACCAACTTGATGGACATGAGTTTGAACAAGCTCCAGGGAAGTTCGTGATGGACAGGGAAGCTTGGTCTGCTTCAGTCCATGGGGTCACAAAGAGTTGGACACGACTGAACAACTGAACCAAACTGATCAGGTCAAAGTCTCACTGTTTAGAGTCACTGATAAAAAACAAGCTAATCCAAATCCTGATTAATAAGCTAGACCTACCTGCAGAGTAATCTCTGAAAAGCAGACACATACCCACATCTGCTGTATTTACAATTTTGGTCAATGATTTGCATGAATATGTATGTTGCATTGACTGGATATACAGATGACTGATAAGACATTAGTGATGAGAAAAAATGTTAGATAACAGTATTTAAATCCAGAAGGATTGCAGCAAGCCAAGAAATGGAGGTAAGTGTCACAAAAATGTAGATAGATATATAGCAATAAATTTTAAAGTTTTCATTTCTGTCTTTAAAAATCAATTGCATATATAACACACACTGATATTCACTCAACAAGTATTTAAGGAATCTTGCAAACATGCACAAATATAGATTTTAAAAGATAATTTTATATCTTAGGTAAATATGACCAAAACCATGTCCCATTTGTTTGAAGGAAAAAAATAGGATTTGTCTATTGTTGCATAAAACTGTCACTTGTAATGGTGGATCTGCCTTCAGTCCTAGTTGGATTTCAGTTTATATCTTTAAGGTGTTCTCTCTCACTTTTGCCTCTGTTTCTAATTGCATATCACCCTAATTCTCTTATCACAGCATCATAGACAAATGATACAGGAGAGTGCGATGGGCAAGGAAATGCATTCATCAGTGCCTCTAAGCCCACACCCTTGCAGTTATGAACCAAAGGGACAAGAAAATTTCTCAACATTTTCCACAGAGAAGGCTTAGGATTATTCCAGTTGGCCCAGCTTGCATCACATACCCACCCATGTGCCCAAAGGTCAGACTGGTCATATGAACCTGTGTGCCAAAAGATGACCAAGGAACCAAGACTGACTGTCCCAATGAGACCCAAAGGGAGTAAGGGAGGGGTTCCCAAAAGATACTGGAATAAAGAAGATGGAAAAGAGTGCACGCAGAGTAAAACTTCAATTAGCATAATGCATTACATAATAGAAGATTATAAACCAAATCATATATTTTAATGTGTAAAGGAATAAGGGCATCAGAATACCCAAGTCAACAATAATATCAGCAAGAGAAATGCCTACCATACAGTCCTGCATTGCTAGTATGTGTGAGCCAAAAGGTACCTCTAAGCTTCCAAATAGGCACATCAAAGAAAGAACTTAGCTATAAGATACACGTCATAAAATAAGGACAAGGCATTCTTGGGATAAATTAGGAATTAAGGTTTAACATATATACACTACTATATATAAAACAGATAACCAACAGTGATCTACTGTATAGCACAGGGAACTATACATTTTGAAATAACCTATCCAACCAGTCCATTCTGAAGGAAATCAGCCCTGGGATTTCTTTGGAGGGAATGATGCTAAAGCTGAAACTCCAGTACTTTGGCCACCTCATGCAAAGAGTTGACTCATTGGCTTTGATGCTGGGAGGGATTGGGGGCAGGAGGAGAAGGGAATGACAGAGGATGAGATGGCTGGATGGCATCACTGACTCAAAGGATGTGAATCTGAGTGAACTCCGGGAGTTGGTGATGGACAGGGAGGCCTGGCGTGCTGAGACTCATGGGGTTGCAAAGAGTCGAACACAACTGAGCGACTGAACTGAACTGATAAGGGAACAGAATCTGAAAAAGAAGATATACATGTTATATATCTGAATACATGTATCTGAATCACTTTGCTGTATACCTGAAACTAACACAACATTGTAAAGCAACTATAATTCAATAAAATTAAAAATTTTTTTAAGAAAGAAAAGCCATTATTTCTAAGGAGCTTTAGTGTGTCTTCATTTTGACACTGAACCGTGAGAACAATTTCTCTCTTAGATCTTCATAATAAAAATGGTGAGTCCTCTGTGAACTACCTTAAGCAATATCCTTAACAACATCCCTACAACAGAAACAACAACAAATTTCTCTTGTTTGTTCACTATTACATCCTTTAATAAGGTAAAAACCTAAACAATGGGATAAGCTCAAAGATCACTTGACAAAAGTGGTTTATACAAGGGAAAAATGAGCACCCAGGTCCCAATAGCCATTGCTCCAATGAACTGGCAAGATTAAAAGGCATAATTTAGAGCATTCGGAATGACAGATAGATTGAATATCCTTCAGGCAATCCTGAGTTTTTGATAAGAATTATATAATAGCAGTGTCAAGGTTTTATCTCTTGTCAGAACTCGGAGAGCAGATATACTCCATCATCAATACAGAATTGACTCATAGGTTCTGACAAGTATCTGGGGAGAAGACAGCAATGAAGTCTTTCAGCAGGACTTAAGAGGTTGTTTTGTTTTATTTTTTCCTTTTGGACTTAAGAGTTTAGCCAATGCAGAGGCCTGAACAGTCACCTGACCCAGAAAAATGTTCCTTAGAAAACAATCTTCTACCTGTTTTGAAAAAAAAAAAAAGAAAGAAAGCTGAGTCATTGAAACACGTGCCTGATTTTACAAGTTCACGGCTGCAGTTTGACAGCAGCACTTGAGGAAAAACACTCAGGAGCTTGAGTTGCCCACAGGTTCAACTGGAATCAGTAGCTCGAGAGACCTTAGGTGGATTTAAGAGTTACAGCATCTAAAACAAGGCAAGGAAATGTTCCTCTCAATGGACAATGAAAAATACTGTGGGTACCACTGGGCAGAGGTGAAAGGAGAAAAACTAGAGCACGCTAATGGCTGAGTCACCAGGATGGTAAAGAAATCCTGTTAGATGAGGCCTAGATGAAAAAAATAGGGAAATCTAAAGAAAATAAGACCGGGGAAGAGAGCAGGAGGTGGTAGCTATATTCAACACTTTGCAACAATTTATCATGTACCACCTAACTCCAAGGAATAGAACTAGCCTCAGCACACCCAGCTCAGATGATATAGGTTAACTCAGCATCTAAAGAAGGAGCATTCTAATGGGTCACAGACATCCAACTGTGTGTGTTAGTCACTCAGTCGTGTCTGACTCTTTGCAACCCCATGAACTGTAGCCCACCAGACTCCTCTGCCCATGGGATTCTCCAGGCAAGAATACTGGAGTGGGTGGTCATGCTCTTCTCCAAGGGATCTTGACCCAGGGATCGAACCCAGGTCTCCCAAAGTGCAGGAGGATCCTTCACCATCTGAACAACAATGGAAGCCCCAGAGACATCCAAAGTTGGAATGAAATACCTGAGGAGTTAGTAAATTCCAAGGCACCAGGGTTGTTAAGGCAGAGACTGGATGGTCTTTTGTCAGAGATAACTTTTAATTTCCTTCCAGCCCAGAGATTTTTATGGCTTTAGGAGCCCATTCACTTATTACTTTATAAACACTTATTAAACACCAATTATGTTCTTAGACATTTTTCTACAAGCTAAGGATGCAGCATGGAATAAGACTGATAAGATCTTTCTCTCTATAAAATTTAAAATATAATGAGGAAATAGACAATAAATATTAAGTAAGTAAATGAACCAGACTATTATAGCTTTTGATGAGCACTATAAAGGACATAGGATGATGCAGAGCATCTAAGGTGGGGTATGGCCGTGGGTAGAAGGTAGCATTTAGCCTATTTTAGGTGTGTGAGTCAAAAGAAAGCTATTTTAAGAGGATGATTTTCAGCTAGGATTTGAAGGAAAAGCAGGAAACAATCACCAAAAAAAAAAAAAAAAAACCTGTTGGGGGAAGCAACTTTCAGGTGGAGGAAACAGCTAGTTTACATATCCTGAAGCAAGCAAGAGATCGATTTGTTCAAAGAATAAAAAGAAAACCAATCTAACTGGGGAATACTGCGCAAGGGAGAAGACTAGAACCCCACAAGGTCAGAGGCAGGAAGAGATACCTAGTATCTTCAAAGGCCTCTATGATGAATATTTCTCAAATGCCAGCCTTATAATCAAGCCATTCCTTCCTTCCTAACAATATGCTACATTTTCATATTCTTGGTATTTGGGGAAAAAAGGACCCAATATCCACCCCAGGAATGTGCCGTGACTGCACTAAGCCAACCACAATGATCCCATTCCATTGTTTACACTATTTATAGGAAAGCACAGAACCAAGTCAGGCCAATTCAAGAAAACAATACTTTACTCTTGTCCTTTGTTTGAATTGTTCCAGGGGTGCATTCTCTCTTTCCTCTTAGGATTTAAAAGTCAAAGGCATGTGGCTGCTCCCAGACTTTCTCAGACCACGAACGAAGGTTTAGCCTCAGATAAAATCAACACTGTACAAATGAAGTCAAAAATGAAGAAAAAGAAAATTGTGCATGATCCTATC
Organism: Nanger dama; assembly: GCA_917880005.1. Lineage (NCBI taxonomy): Eukaryota > Metazoa > Chordata > Mammalia > Artiodactyla > Bovidae > Nanger > Nanger dama. The sequence goes on along the minus strand of CAKJTW010000085.1, from coordinate 3,489,593 downwards.
ACTGATTCACTGCACCAAGCCTCTCTCAAAACCAGTCCTATGTTTGGACTTTTCAGTTGCTTGAGTCAGTATGTTTCCTCTGTTGTTTAAACCGGTTCAGTTTCCTACTACTCAGTATATAAAATCCCTAATTAATATACAGTGTAAAGAGCTTCAATTTTATCCTTGGAGACTTTTAAATCTGGAAGAGAAATAATTTTCTTAACATTTTTTTTTAAACTACTCTAAAAGTTAATTTCTGTTGATAAGAGAATTCCAAATTTTATATTCAGTGGCCAACTAATACATTTATTCCTTCATCTGTACATTATTTGTCGTAGACTGCCACATCTTTTTTCTTTTTTCTTTCATTTTATCCAAACTTTTGACTTCAGCTCCTGCATGGATTAGGGTACTACTCATAGAAACAGGAAAGACTAGAGAAGAAACAAGGTTTGAGGGCAGCGGGGAGTTCAAGAGTTCAGTTACGGACACAACAGGCTTCCTTGGGGGTTCAGTGGTAAAGAAGCTATCTGCAAGATACGTGGGTTCAGTCCCCTGGGGAAGGAAACGGCAACTCACTCCAGTATCCTTGTGTGTGAGAAATCCCATGAACAGAGAAGCCTGGTAGGCTACAGGCCATGGGATCTCAAAGAGTTGGACACAACTTAGTGACTAAACAACAAAATGGACAAGATTAGTCTGAAATGTGGATTAGATATTTAGGCAAAATTGTCAACTTGGCTCTTGGATTTAGAAGATCAGACCACAAGAGAGAGTTCAAGATTAGAGATGTACATTTTTACACCACCAGCATATTAAAAACAGTATTTAAAAATGTTGAACTACACAAAATCACCAGGGCAATGAAATTTCTGCTGTCAGTCTAAGGAACTGACATATCCCCAGCCACAGATCCTAGCAGCTTGTAATGAGAAACAGAAAAACCACAGGCCCACACTTTAGCTGCCTTCACTGTAGACAGCTAAAGTGAAGATCACAGCAGGGGTAGATCACTCCTGCCTCTTATAACAGCACCAACAATTAGCTGCAAAGTACAGTAATGTATTATGAAGTCAACCTCTAAAAATTCATGTAACAACTCTACCCAAACAGTTAAGATCTGCTTTGTCTAGAGGGAGCCGTAAATCAAAAGGACATTTTTATTGAGGTAGAGTTAATGTAGTAATACAATATTTAGTTTCAGGTATACAACATAGTGATTCACAATTTTAAAGGTTATATTCTGTTTATGGTTATTATAAAACATTGGCTATATTCCCCACGCTGTACAATATATCCTTGTAGCTTATTTATTTTACACATGATGGTTTTTACCCGTCTGTCTCTTACTCCTAACTCACCCCTTCCCCTTCTCCTCTCTGCACTGGTAACCACTGTTCTCTATATCTGTGAGTCTGTTTCTTTTGGCTTTATTCACTAGTTTGCTTATTTTTTAGATCCCAACTATAAGTGATATCATATAGTATTTCCCTTTCTCTCACTTATTTCTCTCACCATATACCCTACAAGTCCACCCATATTGTGACAAATAACAAAATTTTATTCTTTTTATGATTGAGTGGGCTTCCCTCATAGCTGAGTTGGTAAAGAATCCACCTGCAATGCAGGAGGCCCCAGCTCAATTCCTGGGTCAGGAAGATCCACTGGAGAAGGGATAGACTACCCACTCCAGTTATTCTTGGGCTTCCCTTGTGGCTCAGCTGGTAAAGAATCTGCCTGCAATGTTGGGGACCTAGGTTTGACCCCTGGGTTGGAAAGATCCCCTGGCAAAAGGAAAAGCTACCCACTCCAGCATTGTGGCCTGGAAAATTCCATGGACTATATAGTCCATGTGGTCACAAAGAGTCAGACACGATTGAGTGACATTCACTTTCACTTTCATTTATGATTGAGTAGTTTCTTATTTATTCATTCATCTGTTGATGTCCACTAAGATTGCTTTCAGATCTTAGCATGGTAAATAACACTGCTAAGAACATTGGGATGCATGTATCTTTTCAAATTAGCGTTTTTGTTTTTGTGTGTGTGTGTTTTGCATAAATACCCTAGAGTGAAATTGCTGGATCATATGGTCATTCTATTTTCAGTACTGGCTCAAAAATAAACACATACAACAAGGATGCAGAATAGGCAGGCCCAAAGTAAATCCACGCTCTTTTGATCAAAAGAACTTTGATGGCAAATTGTTAGAAACAACCAAGTCTCCATGAGATGGAGTGTCACTGACAAAATAATTGAGTGGAATGGAAATAAGAAAATAAAAGGTTCCCAGTGAGAAATATTTGCTAAAAATGAAATCATATTGAGAAGCACCAAGTTATAAGATGTAGGTATGATCCACACCTATGACTCCGTTTTCATCTCATGACGTGGAACATTGATCCAGCAATTTCACTCTAGGATATTTATGCAAAACACACACACACAAAAACAAAAACGCTAATTTGAAAAGATACATGCATCCCAATGTTCCATCTCTTGTGATAGAAGTCATATAAAACTCTAAAATGAGGCACACACTGCAAGATTTCAGTTCTCCTTCCATCTTCTTGATGAGAATGCATCACAGCAGAAGATTCTGAATGTTCTGAAGAATTCTATTTTCTTTGACTTTGCTCTGTTTTTAAAATCCAAAATGACTAATGCATTTATATCATACCATGATTTCCTTCAGAAGTGAAACAAGAAGGGGCAACTTTGGATGAAAGATAAAAAGTGTGGTTCTAAGTGTGCTCAGCATAACAGGCAAAAACAGGTCTTAGTCAATGCAGGAGACTTTGGCTAATCAGGTTGATAAATCAGGTTCCCATGGTTGTCTAGGTAACTGAAGTGCATATTCAAATCTTATATTAGCTTGAAGAGGCAGAGTAGTAATGTGTGTAGAATTCTGAGATTCACATAGTCATTCTGCTGCTGCTAAGTCGCTTCACTCATTCTCAGTTCAGTTCAGTCCAGTCACTCATTCATGTCTGATCTTTGCAACCCTATGATTCGCAGCACGCCAGGCCTGCCTGTCCATCACCAAATCCCAGAGTCCACTCAGAATCACGTCCATTGAGTTCGTGATGTCATCCAGCCATCTCATCCTCTATCGTCCCCTTCTCCTCCTGCCCCCAATCCCTCCCAGCATCAGAGTCTTTTCAAATGAGTCAACTCTTCACAGGAGGTGGCAAAAGAACTGGAGTTTCAGCTTTAGCACAATTCCTTCCAAAGAAACCCCAGGGCTGATCTCCTTCAGAATGGACTGGTTGGATCCCCTTGCAGTCCAAGGGACTCTCAAGAGTCTTCTCCAACACCACAGTTCAAAAACATCAATTCTTCAGCGCTCAGCTTTCTTCACAGTCCAACTCTCACATCCATACATGACCACTGGTTGTTGGCAAAATAATGTCTCTGCTTTTCAATATGCTCTCTAGGTTGGTCATAACTTTTCTTCCAAGGAGTAAGCGTCTTTTAATTTCATGGCTGCAGTCACCTTCTGCAGTGATTTTGGAGCTCAAAAAATAAAGTCTGACACTGTTTCCACTGTTTCCCCATCTATTTCCCATGAAGTGATGGGACTGGATGCCATGATCTTTGTTTTCTGAATTTTGAGCTTTAAGCCAACTTTTTCACTCTCCTCTTTCACTTTCATCAAGAGGCTTTTTAGTTTCTCTTGACTTTCTGCCTAGGGGTGGTGTCATCTGCATATCTGAGGTTATTGATATTTCTTCCAGCAATCTTGATTCCAGCTTGTGCTTCTTCCAGCCCAGCGTTTCTCATGATGTACTCTGCATATAAGTTAAATAAACAGGGTGACAACATACAGCTTTGACATACTCCTTTTCCTATTTGGAACCAGTCTCTTGTTCCATGTCCAGTTCTAACTATTGCTTCCTGACCTGCATATAGGTTTCTCAAGAGGCAGGTCAGGTGGTCTGGTATTCCCATCTCTTCCAGAATTTTCCAAAGTTTATTGTGATCCACGGTCAAAGGCTTTGGCATAGTCAATAAAGCAGAAATAGATGTTTTTCTGGAACTCTCTTGCTTTTTCCATGATCCAGCGGATGTTGGCAATTTGATCTCTGGTTCCTCTGTCTTTTCTAAAACCAGCTTGAACATCTGGAAGTTCACGGTTCATGTATTGCTGAAGCCTGCCTTGGAGAATTTTGAGCATTACTTTACTAGCATGTGAGATGAGTGCAATTGTGCAATAGTTTGAGCACTCTTTGGCATTGCCTTTCTTTGGGATTGGAATGGAAACTGACCTTTTCCAGTCCTGTGGCCACTACTGAGTTTTCCAAATTTCCTGGCATATTGAGTGCTGCACTTTCACAGCATCATCTTTCAGCATTTCAAACAGCTCAACTGGAATTCCATTACCTCCACTAGCTTTGTTCGTAGTGATGCATTCTAAGGCCCACTTGACTTCACATCGCAGGATGTCTGACTCTAGGTGAGTGATCCCACCATCATGATTATCTTGGTCATGAAGATCTTTTTTGTACAGTTCTTCTGTGTATTCTTGCCACCTCTTAATAATATCTTCTGCTTTTGTTAGGTCCATACCATTTCTGACCTTTATCGAGCCCATCTTTGCCTGAAATGTTCCCTTGGTATCTCTAATTTTCTTGAAGAGATCTCTTGTCTTTCCCATTCTGTTGTTTGCCTCTATTTCTTTGCACTGATCGCTGAGGAAGGCTTTCTTATCTCTCCTTGCTATTCTTTTGAACTTTGCATTAACATGCTTATATCTTTGCTTTTCTCCTTTGGTTTTCATGTCTCTTCTTTTCACACCTATTTGTAAGGTCTCCCCAGATAGCCATTTTGCTTTTTTGAATTTTTTTTTTCCCCCATGGGGATGGCGTTGATCCTTGTCTCCTGTACAATGTCACGAACCTCTGTCCATAGTTCATCAGGCACTCTATCTATCAGATCTTGGCCCTTAAATCTATTTATCACTTCCACTGTAAAATCATAAGCGATTTGATTTAGGTCATACCAGAATGGTCTAATGGTTTTCCCTACTTTCTTCTATTTAAGTCTGAATTTGGCAATAAGAAATTCATGATCTGAGCCACAGTCAGCTCCTGGTCTTGTTTTTGTTGACGGTATAGAGCTTGTCCATCTTTGGCTGCAAAGAATATAATCAATCTGATTTTGGTGTTTACCATCCGGTGATGTCCATGTGTAGAGTCTTCTCTTGTGTTGCTGGAAGAGGGTGTTTGTTATGACCAGTGCGTTGTCTTGGCAAAACTCTATTAGCCTTTGCCCTGTTTCATTCTGTATTCCAAGGCCAAATTTGCCTGTTACTCCAGGTGTTTCTTGACTTCCTACTTTTGCATTCCAGTCCCCCATAATGAAAAGGACATCTTGTTGGGTGTTAGATATAAAAGGTCCTGTAGGTCTTCATAGAACCATTCAACTTCAGCTTCTTAGTGTTATTGGTTGGGGCACAGACTTGGATTACTGTGATATTGAATGGTTTGCTTGGAAATTAACAGAGATCATTCTTTCATTTTTGAGTCTGCATCCAAGTATTGCATTTCGGACTCTTTTGTTGACTATGATGGCTACTCCATTTCTTCTAAGGCATTCCTGCCTGCAGTAGTAGATATAATGGTCATCTGAGTTAAATTCACCCATTCCAGTCCATTTTAGTTCGCTAATTCCTAGAATGTCGATATTCACTCTTGCCATCTCCTGTTTGACCACTTCCAATTTGCCTTGATTCATGGATCTCACATTCCAGGTTCCAGGTTGCTATAAAGATTGTTCTTTATAGCATCGGACCTTGCTTCTATCACCAGTCACATCCACAGCTGGGTTTTGTTTTTTGCTTTGGCTCCACCCCTTCATTCTTTCTGGAGTCATTTCTCCACTGATCTCCAGTAGCGTATTGGGCACCTACTGACCTGGGGAGTTCCTCTTTCAGTATCCTATCATTTGCCTCAGTCATTCTAGTACTCAATAAATTCTTTGACTTTAGACATCTCATTCTCTTAAATTCCAAAAGGTATTTAGGCAACTTTGTTTCCCAGGCCTCTTATGAAGTAGAGAATAGAGAAAATAATGAAAAAGCCCAGAAATGAAAAGTATTTACTACTTATATCAATTTGAAATCAGTCACCATGTTAGTCTGCTAAGGGAGCCCTAACAAAGTATCACCATTTGCTGTGGCTTAAATAATAGAAATTCATTTCCTCACAGTTCTGGGAGCTGGAAGTAAAGGATCAAGGTACTAGTTGGTTTAGTTTCTCCAGGGGCATCTCTCCTTGGCTTACCGACAACCACCTTCCGTCTGTGTTCTCACGTGACCTTCTCTTTCTGTACCAGCTCTCCTGGCATCTCTTCCTTTTCTTAAAAGGACACTAGTCCTGTGGGATTAGGGTTCCATCCTTAATACTTTATTTTACATTAATTACCTCCTTCTATATATCTCTAAACATAGTCAGATGGAGGGTTAGGGCTGCAATTTATGAATATAAGGGTATGCAAATCAGTCTGTAACAGCCATCTATTCCTAAATGTCTGTCTTTTAAACAGTAGCTCCCAAATTCATCCTCACTACTGCTGATTCACTTCTGACCATCACTGCCTTCATCCAGACAATCCCAAAAGCTTTAAAACAATTTGTCTCGGGCATGCAGGGCCAGTGCACCGGGATGACCCTGAGGGATAGGATGGGGAGGGAGATGGGAGTGGGATTCAGGTTTGGGGGACACATGTACACCCATGGCTGATTCAGGTCAATGTATTTCAAAAAACCACTACAATATTTTAAAGTAATTAGACTCCAATTAAATAAATTAATTTTTAAAAATCTGTCTCTAGATAGCCTTTTCTCCATACATCCTCAACAAGATTGCCAAAGCACTGTTTTAAATGAAACTCTACAGAATGAGGGGGCTTCCCAAGTGGCCCAGTAGTAACGAATCTGCCTCCCAATGCAGGAGATGAAGGAGACGCAGGTTCAGTCCCCATGTCAGGAAGATTCCCTGGCTGAGGAAATGGCAACCCACTCCTATATTCTTGCCTAGAAAATTGCATGGACACAGGAGCTTGGCGGGCTATGGACCATGGGGTCAGAGAGAGTTGGACACTACTGAGTGACTGAGCATACCCACACAGAATGAGGCAGAAGCCCCTAACACGGTGGGTAAGGCCTGTTGTCACCTGAATCCTCCCGTCTCCCCATCTTCCTTACTGTCCACTCCATTTGGACATAGACATACTTCTTTATTACCAGCTGCCTTGAAATCCCCCTTATATTCAGCACCTGGCCCCTCTACTTGGACTACCTTTTCTCATCTCTCAAGTACTTTGTCACCTTCAAAACTAGGACGAGTGTCATTAATTCTGTAAAGTCTCACTGTCCGTTAGACAGGTTGAAATTCTTTCTCAGTAAATCTCTTTAAATCATACCAGTTTCTATTACTGTCATTGCAGTACAACTTGTCTCCCTTTCTAGACTATAAACACTTTGGGTACACAGTAGCTGTCCTTTCTGTCCTTCTACATCTCTAAGTCTGAGTGAAATTGTTGATTATTAAAAACATGCTGCAGTCCATGGGGTCACAAAGAGTCGGACAAGACTGAGTGGTTGAAATAAACTGAAAAACATAATTATACAGACAAAAAGTACATACTGCACTGATTCCTCAACTAGTGGGCATTGTCTACAATACTCAAAAAGTTGCAAATACATAAGCAGTCTTTGGCTCTGCTCTATCTCTGTATAAAACTACCCCCAAGCCCCACCAATGGATCTGTGATGTCAAACAGGCTTGAGATCTTGCAGGTCAGACTCAACCAACTTCATTTAGAAATTGGTCCCAACAAAGGCATTCTTGAGGGCCTTTTCATGATTTTTTTTCATGACATAGGGGCTATCCAGAATCTGAAAACGTGGCTATATCCAGAAAAAGATACCGAGATATAAATAAATGCACTGTACTACTCAAAGACTACTGAACCAACCAGAAAGACACCGCTGGAATAGACTTAAATTGTGAAGTATAATAATCTAGTCATCCTGCATTCTCATTCCTCTCACTTATTCTGAGAGACCGCTCACACCCAAAGCCTGCTCCAGCCAGCCCCACCTGCCCTTAACCCAACTCACGCTAAAGCAGGAAAATAAAACAAAACCAAACAAGAACTACTCAGAGCTAAGTGTGAGATAAAGATTCTCTTCCCAGAGGCAAGCCTGGAGAGAGGAAGTTAACATCTTAGAGACACACTGTCCAATATGCAGCCAAACAGTATTCTTCCAAATTGAGATGTGCTACAAGGTAAAATTACAACTGGGATTTCAGATTTGGTGGGGGAAGAATGAATGTAAACCATCTTGTTAATAATTCTAAACTAATTACATGTTGCAATTATAATATTTTGGATACAGTAGATTTCATAAAATGTAGTATTGATTGCAGCTGTGTTAGAAAAAAATGCTACTAGTAATTATCAATGTATCTGTCTGTGGGTCTTGTGTGAAGGGTGGCAAGAGGCGAAAATCACAGTTAAAAATAGCAAATCCATGAAAATTAAACACATTTAAATTGAATAAGTTATTTAAAATCAGTATGTTAAGATAAAAGGACCTTAAGTCCCAAAGAGACTATAGTAATATATATAGATAAAAGATGACCTTTTATTTGTAGCAGAACTAAAGCAAAACACAAACTGGGTAACAAATACTACAGAAATAGTAATGTGTAAGTTTTCTTTGTTCCCATGACAACGAACTATTAGTCTTTCTTTTGCCTTGAAATAAAATATCCATTGCTCAAAACTTATTAAAATATTCACAAATGACTTACTTTCTCTGAAAGCTCCATTTGCTTCTTTCAAACAAAAGAATAAGGGGACTTCAAATGTTATGATTACAGATACACAGATACAAGTACCAGTTGTGGAATACCAGAAAGATACAAATCACTAATGGATTCTAGAGTAGAGTGTAGCTAAGAAAACTCTATCTCCCTTAAACTGTTTGTCAGGAACAAAAGGCGACATGATAAATTCAAACATTTTTCACACACTGAAAAATGATTTTAAATTAAAAAAAAAAAAAAAACTTCCCATTCTGCGTAATTAACCTAAAGAACACCATGTCAGGTGATATTTACAAATAGACATTTCAAACAATACCCAGGATCTAAAGAAATATTGGCTGAGAAAAAAATGTCCTCAAACCATGAAGAGAAAAGAGTTCCCAGCTGAGGATGCTCAGCATTTTATACATGGTACAGTGTTGCAATTTCTGATACTTTAAATTACCCCCTGAAGCTTTTACCTATCCTCATTTAAAAAGAGGAGGGCAGGCTTCCGCATGCATTCTTGGTTTTCTTTGAAGAGATAATGTGATTATATTTAATAAAATCCAAATTTAATTTTTGTGGGGCAGAGGGGAGAGAATGCCCTTGCTCTTTGGGTAACACACAAATTATCTAGCAGGACAAGAGGTGTCTGGGGAAACTGCTAAAACCATTAGGAATAACCAGGATCTGGTTGTTAGGTCTTGGGACCTTAGCCTATTGTGAGTGTTGATCACAGAGCAGAAGGTCTAGTGGGAAAACTGGACCCAGCCTGTGGCTCAGGTAGGATGGATATGGATGCTCTTATAAGCAGTGGGAGAACCAATGGTGGCATGCTGAGCATTTATGCTTAACTATCCAGCAACTGCGCATACTTATATTTTGGCAATGATCTGTAGATTGGTTGGAGGCAGAATGCTAACTCAATGGACATGAACTGAGCAAATTCCAGGAGACAGCAGAGAACAAAGGAGCCTGGCATGCAGCAATCCATGGGTTTGCAAAGAGTTGGACATAACTGAGCAACTGAACAGCAACAACGACAGAGCCCCAGCTAACACTCTAGATGCCAACAAGGACAGTTGTTCCCCTTCCCCTACACCTGCATAACTAGAGCATGGAGGTGAGACTTTAGCAGAGACAATTAGATGCCCTCTGCCATGGTCTTTGGCTCTTGGGAAGTGAATCAAAGACTTTGACCAATTAAACACTGCAGGAGGAATTAGATTTGAGATTTCAGCAGCATGATGTTGTGATGTTGAGTGTCCAGGGTTAGAGAAAACAGATATATAGCTGCTAATGTTCAAGAGCCAGAGTACCATCCACGGCATTTTAATCAGGCCATTTCTACAATAAGATCATGGATGTGTATTTGCTCCCTTGTTTGACATCTATCAACCTACTCCCAGAATTTTCCAATACATTTATTTTCTACTTAAATGAATCATAGCCAAGCCTATTTAGTTAACACTAATGAAAAACTGAGAAGGATGTCTAATGTGGAACCAAAGATGGTCAATGAGAAAAAGGGTTCACAGCTTAAGAACTTATAACAGATTGATACAAATAAGTCAGAGGCTCAGATCTAGAATATACAGAATAACAGGTACAATATTGAGATGAGAATGGGTAGAGAAACTAAAATCTAGTTTTAATAATGCTGGGAGGGAACCAAGATCCAACAGAGGCATGAAATCAAAGCCAGACCAGAAGCACTCTGAATGCTATGTTGAGTACAAAAAAGCGTACAGATCATGATGTGATCTGGGACAAATCAAAGAACCTCTCAATTCCTTCATTTCTTAGTCTATCAGTAATGTTAATACCATATGTCCAAATTCAGAAAACCCATGATTTTTGGTTTCTGAACATGGAAACATGAAAACACAAATCTTTTTGGAATGATAAAAACCATACCTGGATAAAAATGCAAGATTTTATTACTATTTAATATATAAAACTGAATATAACAACCATCTAAACTAAAAACTGCCTTCCCATGCAATCTCACCATACTCATTAGGAAGTTTGAATGAAATATGGATATGATACCAGACCACCTAATCTGCCTCTTGAGAAATCTGTATGCAGGTCAGGAAGCAACAGTTAGAACTGGACATGGAACAACAGACCAGTTCCAAATAGGAAAAGGAGTACATCAAGGCTGTATATTGTCGCCCTGCTTATTTAACTTATATGCAGAGTACATCATGAGAAACGCTGGACTGGAAGAAGCACAAGCTGGAATCAAGATTGCTGGGAGAAATATCAATAACCTCAGATATGCAGATGATACCACCGTTATGGCACAAAGTGAAGAGGAGCTAAAAAGCCTCTTGATGAAAGTGAAAGAGGAGAGTGAAAAAGTTGGCTTAAAGCTCAACATTCAGAAAACGAAGATCATGGCATCTGGTCCCATCACTTCATGGGAAATAGATGGGGAAACAGGGTCAGACTTTATTTTTGGGGCTCCAAAATCACTGAAGATGGTGACTGTAGCCATGAAATTAGAAGATGCTTACTCCTTGGAAGAAAAGTTATGACCAACCTAGATAGTATATTCAAAAGCAGAGACATTACTTTGCCAACTAAAGTTCGTCTAGTCAAGGCTATGGTTTTTCCTGTGGTCATGTATAGATGTGAGAGTTGGACTGTGAAGAAGGCAGAGCGCCGAAGAATTGATGCTTTTGAACTGTGGTGTTGGAGAAGACTCTTGAGAGTCCCTTGGACTGCGAGGAAATCCAATCAGTCCATTCTAAAGGAGATCAACCCTAGGATTTCTTTGGAAGGAATGATGCTAAAGCTGAAACTCCAGTACTTTGGCCACCTCCTGTGAAGAGTTGACTCACTGGAAAAGATTCTGATGCTGGGAGGGATTGAGGGCAGGAGGAGAAGGGGACTACAGAGGATGAGATGGCTGTATGGCATCATAGACTCGATGGATGTGAGTCCGAGTGAACTCCGAGAGATGGTGATGAACAGAGAGGCCTGGCGTGCTGCGATTCATGGGGTCGCAAAGAGTCAGACATGACTGAGCGACTGAACTGAACTGATGAACACTGAAAAATATTTTCCGAATATAGACAAAAGCTAGGGCATAATAGAATGTTTTCATTTTCTATAAATATTTGTTCATCTACTATAGGGACTTTAAGACATCACATGATGAGACTAAGACCCAAGGCAAAAATATGGAATCTCAAGGTGGCAAAATCACATCTAGGATTCAAGTAATTAGGTGTTTATATAAAGTATAGCTGGAAAATAATAACTGGCACAACTCATATAGGATGGCAAAGTACGGTTTTAAGTACTAATTTAATCCTCATATCTCACTGAATCCTTATTTAATCATTAAAGCTATATTATATTGTAGGACTACTGTTACACTCATTTTAAAATTAAGACAACTGAGGCACAGAGAGGTTATAGTAATTGTCCAAGGACATAAAGCTAGTAAGGTGTTACAGGTAGGATTTGTATTCCAGCAGCCTAACTGCAGAGTTGATGCTCTAAACTACCATATCATATTGCTTCTTAAAGAAGAAAATATGTTATTAAAGAGCAAGGACATCAGAACCTCAGATTCAAAATTGAACAACCTTACATATATGATCAATTCAAGACTGCAGTTTTCATTTGAGCGAGACACAATTTGGCTTCTCATGTCTCAGCAAGAACCATTGTACCGAGAAGTATTAACTGCCTGTCCTGTGTCCATTTTCAGTGTGTCATTCTCATAATGCAAAGAAGTTGATGATAAACACTTTAATTCGTTCAACAAGTATCAAACACTCGCTTTCATACACAATGCTTGTTGCAATATGCTTGTATAATTTTCCATTACAAATAGATATGTCTAATACTATAGGTTCCATTTATGTGAGGAGGAAAATGAAATACTGTAGAGATATTTAGACGGAATGAGTCAGCAAGAACGAGTGCAATATTGGTCAAAGGCAAATATGTTACAGAGGTTAGGATTTTCATTTTTAAATTTGTTATGTGTTAAAGGCCACCCCAATTCCCAGCATTTTCCTAACTGACTTCAATGTCCCTGTGGATGACCAGTGACCACTCTGTTTTCCAGGCTTCAGATTTCTAACCATCTAATAATTTTTCCTCCTGTCCATTTCAGTGTTCCCCTCTCATAATCACCTCTTGGGTTCTGCCATGACCTTGAATTGATCTGTATCAGGAACCTTAAACTCCAATACCCTGATCCCTGGCCACAGCTCCTTCCTCTTCCAGATCTCTGACTTCCCTACTCTTAATATATCTACGCTTTAAACTACAAACCCTGGTGCTACCCCTATTTTCCCTTGTTTTCTAAGGTTTAACCTATGGAAGCTCCATGGACCATCCCTCTCTCTCGAACACACTTCCATGTCTGCAGCTAAAGCTCAGTCCTACAGTCAGACTTCTCTCCCTCAGCAGACAGCTGAGCATGGCTGGAGCAAGACCACATCCTCAAATAGGCTTTGCTGAAAATTTCTTCTTTACAATTCCATCTTTAAAACCTTATTTTTTTAACTGCCTTCTAGGACGCTCCCTCGTGAGTATCCTAAGTCACATTCTCTCTCTCTCCAAACCTCCACCCCCTTTATAAACTCAGCAGATGCTTTTCATTCCAATGTGCCCCATTCATCTGTAGACAGGAAGAGTCAATTCCCTTAGTCTCCTGCCCTATGTCCCACGTACAGAATTCCATGTCTTGGGAATAGTCATAATTCCTTCCTTCCCTACTGACTCCCGGTGAAGAATCCTGTTATATTCGACACTGCTCTATGTGGGCCCATTCATTCATATGAAATTCAAGTACACCCTTTGTCTTTGGCCTCTGGATTGTTATCAAAACCTTGCTTTCATCCCAAGGCATCTTTAATTTCTATTTTGCAAATAAGACCATCTATACCATTTTTCTAGATTCCACACATATGTGTTAAAATATAACATATGTTTTTCTCTTCCTGACTTACTTCACTCTGCATGACAGTCTCTAGGTCCATCCATGCCTCTTGTTTACAAAATAAAAATAGACACACAAAATGAACAAATGGATGGACATCAAGGTGAGTGGGGAGGTGGGATGAACTGGGAGACTGAGATTGACATATATATATTATTGATACTATACATGAAATAGATAACTAATGATGCTTTTGAACTGTGGTATTGGAGAAGACTCTTGAGAGTCCCTTGGACTGCAAGGAGATCCTACTAGTCCATTCTGAAGGAGATCAGCCCTGGGATTTCTTTGGAAGGAATGATGTTAACGCTGAAACTCCAGTACTTTGGCCACCTCATGTGAAGAGTTGACTCATTGGAAAAGACTCTGATGCTGAGAGGGATTGGGGGCAGGAGGAGAAGGGGACAACCGAGGATGAGATGGCTGGATGGCATCATGGACTCGATGGACTTGAGTCTGAGTGAACTCCAAGAGATGGTAATGAACAGGGAGGCCTGGCGTGTTGCGATTCGTGGGGTTGCAAAGAGTCAGACATGACTGAGCGACTGAACTGAACTGAACTGAATGAAAACATACTGTATAGCTCAGGGAGCCCTACTCAAATGCTCCGTGGTGACCTAAATGGGAAGGAGATACACATAAGGGGGGATATATGTATACGTATGGCTGATTCACTTTGCTATACAGTAGATATTAATACAACATTGTCAAGCAACTATAAAAAATTAATTTAAAAAATAGGAAAAAAATTAAGGCGTGCTCAAGTCCCCCCCACCATCTCATCTACCTCAGCCTCTCCTCCCTCCATAGCCCCCTCTTTCTGCCATCCATTTTCTCATTACTGCCACCAAAGCTCTTTAAAAATTTGATTTATACTCAGTCTTCACTTCCTAACCACTCGTTCACACTTTCATCTGCAGCCCTCTGGCTTGTGTCCCTGTCTCCAGCACTCTCTGGCAAGGTTTACAATGCACTCCTACGTCCTAACTCAAGGGACAGTTTACAGCAGTGTGACTTGGCCTCTCAGCTTCCTGTTCTCTCCTCCTTGAAACCTATCTCCTTCATTTCAAGGACAACACTTTCCTGATGTTTTTCCTTCCTCTTAACAATTTCTCAGTTGCCTTAGCTATACTCTAAGTTCCTAAAACACTGGTTTCCCAAACAGTTCTGTTCTCTCTCCAAAGATAAGTTCATATATTGACATATTTTTAAATGCCACCCTTGTCTTTTTTTTTCACAATGGTAAAAGATGTTTATTAATTTTCACAATCAACAGCCAGACATAAAAGACAATTACAATTGCAAGCCATAATGGTACACGAGTAATTAACAATATAAAATAATTACATGCAGTTGAGGGGGAGATCAAGCAGAGTGATGTAGTAAGTGGAAGTGTGTACATACACCTGTCTTCATCCACCCAGTCTGTCTTTTGGTTGGTGCGTTTAATCCATTTACATTTAAAGGTAATTATTAACATGTATGATCCTATTACTGTTTTCTTAATTGTTTTGGGTTTATTTTCTGTAGGTCTTTTCCTTCTTTTGTGGCTCTTGCCTAGAGAAGTTCCTTTAGCATTTGTTGTAAAGCTGGTTTGGTAATTCTGTATTCTCTTAACTTTGCTTGTCTGGAAAGCTTTTGATTTCTCCGTCAAATCTGAAGGAGAGTCTTGCTGGGTAGAGGTTCTTCTCTTTCATCACTTTAAATATATCTTGCTATTCCCTTCTGGAAGAGTTTCTGTTGAGAGATCAGCTGATAGTCTGATGGGAGTTCCCTTGTATGTTATTTGTCATTTTTCCCTTGTTGCTTTTAATATTTTTCCTCTGTCTTTAATTTTTGTCAGTTTGATTTCTATGGGTGTTGGTGTGTTTCTCCTTGGGTTTATCCTGCCTGGAACTTTCTGTGCTTCTTGGACTTGGCTGACATTTCCTTTCCTGTGTTTGGGAGTTTTCAGCTATTACCGCTTCAAATATTTCTCAGGTCCTCCCTCTCTTTTCCTTCTGGGACCCCTATAATGCAAATATTCATGCACTGAATGTTGTCCAGTCTCTTAGGCTGTCTTCATTTCTTTTCATTCTTTTTTCTATATCTGTTCTGCGGCAGTGATTTTTTCACCATTCCTGTCCTCTAGGTCATTTATCCATTCCTCTCCTTCAGTTATTCTGCTCTTGACCCCATCTAGTGTATTATTCATGTCTGTTTGTTCTTTAGTTCTTCTAGGTCTTTGGTAAACATTTCTTGCATCATCTCAACTTTTGCTTCCATTCTTTTTCTGAGACCCTGGATCATCTTCACTATCATTATTTTGAATTCTTTCTCTGGAAGCCACCCTTGTCTTAACAACACTTCCAAAAGTCTCCATGTCCATTGATTTTGAGTTCCAGACAATTCATTTACCCAGCCCCTAGTTATTTTCATAGAGTTCCTAAAATTCCCTTCACTTGACCTGTCTGAAATGAACCAATGATCTCCATCACTCCTGTCTCCAAACTCTCCTTTTCCTGGATGCCCTCCTCCGTTAGAAGCACCATCAGCCATGCAGTCCCCCGAGTCAGAACCTGAACGTCATTCTCTGCTGACTTTCGCCTTACTCCCAAATCCCAGAAACCTCCAGGAACTGCCACTTGCATCTTAGGCTAAACCTGTGCTCTTCATCCTAATTACCTTAATTCAGGCCACTACCTCTTACTTGAAATAATGCAGGAGACTGTCATATGAGCTTTCTCCCCTAACCTCATCCACAAGACACCCATAGACCAACTGTGACAACCCAGACCTATGAATACTACACCTTACAAGGTTCTTTGCAACACAGCCTGTGTGGACTTTCATTGTCAACCCTCCTCACTTCCTTCTCTTTTTATTGCAATAATAGCATAGAAGTCCATGCATTTCACAAATTTAATTCTTAAAGACTGTCATTTCAAATTTTGTCTCCACTGCTTGAAATACCTTGTCACATGTCCTTTGTTTGGTTTACTTCCTGTCATCCTACGAATCTTTCCCTCCAGGAAGGTGACATATTCTCCTCCCTCCAGGAAGCCTTTCTTCAGTCCCTTCTCTGCCTCTACATTAACCTCACCCTCCTCTTGACTCCTTAAGAAACATGGATATGATTTTTTTATTGGCGTGCAGTTGAGGGACAGTATTATATGTGACAGATATACATTACAGTGATTCTCAATTTTTTTCGAAGTTATGCTTCATTATAGTTATTATAAGATACTAACAATATTCCCTGTATTATACAATATATACTTGCAGCTTATTTTATACCTAACAGTTTGTGCCTCTTAATCCCCTACCCATACACTGCACCTCCCTCTTCTCTCTCCACACTGGTAACCACTAGCTTCTTTTTCATTGTATTCATTAGTTTTTTTTTTTTAATTTCACACACAAGTTATATCATATCCTGGTGGCTCAGATGGTAAAAATCATATACCATTTAGTAAAAAAAAAAAAAAAAAAAAAGAATTCGCCATTTGAAGCAACATAGATGGACTTGGAAGGGATTATACTAAAAATGAAATCAGTCAGATAGAAAAAAAATACTGTAAGAAATATAAATATCTTTATATTTTTGCCCTGGTCTCTTTGAAAGAGAATCTATAATTTTACATTGGGCATATGCTCCCTAAAGGAAGAAACTGTGGCTTATTCATCTCTGTATCCTCAAAACTTAGCATAAAGTCTGGCAGGTAATAGTCACTCACTAAATGCTTGATGGATTGAACTGAAATGGGTTTCACAGTTGGTTTTGCTTTTAAAAGTTGCCTGCAAGGACAGATTTCCTCCCAGCCATGTCAGGTCCTGGACCAATCATCTTTCAACCTAGATTTAATGTTATAATTCCCTGGGGATAGAAATTATTCTCTAAGATGCACACACTGTTTTTGATCACTGACTGTTTCAGCAGATCTAGAAACAAGGTCTTGAAATTAATCCATCCCTCGTCCTCTGGTCAAGACACATAAGAGTTCACTAAATGGTCTTTAATAAAGACTAACATTTTACTTATGGCAGGGCTCAGATCAATCAAAACTTTCAGCAAAATCCACAGAGCCATATGGCTTATTACTCGGGCAGTCTAATTTCATGTCCACAGCTCTTTTCATCTTGTCTACTAAATGGGAAAGCAGACAGAACCATGAGTTTTGTCACACATGAACTCTTTAATGCTGCCCATAGCAAGGTTCTCCATCCTAGTGAAAAGGACTTGATAAATCAATGGCTGCCCCTAGGGGTTAGAAGCAGTATTTCTATGAGGGTGAGTGAGAATGCTTTCTCAACTTCTTCAAGAGAAACAGCACAGTGTGCTAGAAACGGTAGAGACTCTGGAGTCAGGCAATTCTAGCTAATAACCTTAGGCAACCGATAATCTCTGAAAGATGAGGATAACAACTACCTCACTGACTTCTTATTTATAATTATGATAAAAATAAGGCAATAAAATGTATTAAATTGTCTATCAGAGAACTGGGGACATTCTAAGCATTAAATAAGTGATACTTTCTTTGTTTTCCCTTAGTTTCAGCTCCCAAAACCCCTATGGGGGATGAACTACAGGAGAATGAACAGAGAGAGTGTGTCTGTTTTGTTCTCTGCTGTCTCCCAGAACCTAGCAGAATCCCTGGTATACAGCAAATGCTCAATAACCACTTAATGAAATGAATTTTCTTACAAGTCTATTCTACCCACTTCCACTGAAACAAATCTTAGGTTATTCTCAGCTACATCGACACACTGATTCTCTCTCTTTCTCTCACTCACTCACACATATACACACGCACGCACACATACACGCACACGCACACACCACACACCACACACCACACACCATTAACTCAGACCCAAAGCCCCAAACCAAGCTACTCATTTTTTGCGAGCTTGTCTGTCGACCTCAGATGGGTTTAATGAATGGTTCATCTGGTTAAATCAAAAATGTCTATTTAACACGCTAGCAATTTTATGATTTGTAAAATACCTGATAAAAATACAATTGTATTTTAAATGCCTGGACTAACATCCATCTTCTCTGAGAAGGTTACAGGGAACATAAAAAGTCCACATTGTTTATGTGCCATCTGCAGCAACAGGAAGGAGACATCTCATGAATTTCACAAGAATACTTTAGAAAGGTCATACTGAGGTTCCAAGGGGTGACAGAAATGAAACTTACAGAAAACAGATCTGAATTAGGATCAGACTTTTCCATGAGAAAGTCTTATGTAAATACAGAAATCCCAAATCAGGGAAATCACTCAAGATATAATTAGGTAAAGCCCACAGGAATAGTTTTTTAAAAAAACACAAAATTATAAATACCCTGTGCCTGAAATATTTCATTCTCATGCTCATTCCTGCAAGGAAAAAAGCTCTATAATTTCTTGTTTCCATACTTTTGTTTAATTAAAAGAAACTCATTTGAGGGAATTCTCATTTTAAGGACCATCTTCACAATTGTCAATTGCACAGACAAAAGTCTGAGAATTCATAAGAGGAAAATGCTAATAACTTTACATCTAAGAGTCCAGTATTTTAATAACTGATCAAGGTCAATATTATTACAAATTCTACTTTTGTCCTTTACTTCCTCCAAGCTCCAACCTGCCTAGGACCTTTCTGACAAGAAAACAAATACAGACGGAGTTTTTCATAAATGTATCTGAAATGCTGTCTCTCAGCCAAAATTGCAGGCATCTTTGCTGGTTCGACATTTAGCATACGCTTCATTTTGAGCAATGGAGTTGGAACTTTAATCAATGTCAAGCAAAAACATACCACCTGTCAAATGGTTACACTGGGAGCAATAGGCAGAGATGTGGGCTGATAAGGGGAGATTTGGGATCAGGAAATAGATTAAAAGAATAAATACTCTCAATTACATCGATGCTACCACTGCTGGACAATGGATGCTTTGGAGCAAACAAAATGTACAAACTGCCTTTGCTGGAAAATACAGAACTGTGACAAGGCACAAAAGGGCATCAGAAATAGAGCTGCTCACATCCTTCAGGAGGGTCTAAAATTAAGTGCTTCACCTTCAGGGAGGTGAGCACAACATCCATATCCACCTCTACTATATCAGTCAAAATCCTAAGGTTGGGATCAGGAAGAGGCAACAGAAGAGACTTATCTAGAACAAAGAAATCAGCCAGGACTAATGGATGTAGGAAGATATTTCAATAACGTGAGACCTACAGACACACCTACCTCTGTGTAACACTTTAACCTGAAACAGATGTTTGAGGATTTTTCCCCTAACACTATATGTAACAGTTATCCCCATTTAACTGATACAGAAAGTAGAGAAGGTTGAGAACATTCATCAAAACTTCATCTCCATCATATAACTTTTATTGAGGGCTTCCTCTGTGCTATGCATCAGGCTAAAGGAATTTTATATGCATATTATCTCATTTAATCCTTCAAGCAAGCATATAAGACAGAGATACAATAGACAGGCCATATTTCAGACATGAAAATCAAGATTAAGAGAAGTACAGTAACTTAAGCAAGATCATCACATGTGATGGAAGATCCACTTGACATTCACATATCACATGCACCGTTAACAAACACACAGCATGCAAATGGAAACACTCACAACACACATCCACATCACACACAGAGACATACCACATGCACCCCACACACCACATGTACCTCACACGCTCCATCGATGTGTACCATACACACCCTCCACATGTATCCCACAAAGAGCACACAAATGCAACATGCACACAGGCACCACACACATACACACTGTTCCCACCACACCTCACTCTACTTTCTGTCTGAAGATCACATCTTCACAGCTTGGTAAAGGTCTCTAGTTCTCAAGTCAAAGACATGGAGAAAAGTCTTAAGAAAAGAAGCAAACAGCAAACAAGGCAGAATGCTCATCCCTCTAGACCACGGGCCCACAGCCTCGCTGTGTGCCTGGGCCACGTGGTGTTCCATCTGAGGGTGCTGGGGGAAAACTACCTAAGTCTGCGTCTCACTCTAGATCAACCCAATCGGAAATGTTTGGGTGGGAGGGCAGAGTCCCGGGTCTAAGTATCTAAAGCACATCCACCTCAAATGATGCAGACGTGCAGCCAAGGTGGAGAAGGATGTCTTCCGCTCATCCAAGTATGCCTGCATCTCAGCATCCGACTGCCCAGGCCACAAGAAGGCCCATCCCGATCCCTGTGCCAAGGCAACAGCTGGAGCTCACCCACCTGCTGCATCTCTGGCACCCTCCCCTCTCCTGGCCCCTCAGCAACTAGGGGAGATCCCTGAGAACAGGGTCAGGAGACCCTCTGAGTGGCAGCTTTCCAGCTGGCTTAAAGCCTTAACACTGAACCAAAACACAAAACAGGAAGCAGTGACAGTCACAAGGTCAGAGCTCGTAGCCTGGCTGCCCCCATGCCAGTCTGAGAAGCCACTTTCTTGGCTGCATTTTGGGTAAGAGTTGCTGGATGCCTGACAACTGTGCGGCCATGGCTTTATAGAGTAAGGCACAACCAGCCCCCAACAGCTCATGAACCGCCCATTTCTACTGACCACTAGCTTTCCTGCTTTTAATTCAAAAGGGCTCCTGCAGCCAGTCTCAAATCTGAGCACCCATTTCTGGGCCTCACTATGCTCCAGAGAAACTCATTCTCATGGCCACAGGAACTTTGCTTGCCCTCTGCCTGAAATACTCTCATCTCCTGTCTTGGCATAGCTGCTTCTTTCCAGTTCTTCAGCTCAAGGCCACCTCCTCCAAGAGGCCTTCCCTGACCACTCCATCTAACAAGGCCCTCGCCCCAAACCTAGTCACTTGCAGCTTTTTCCTGTCTTGTTTTATTTTGGTACGTATCACTAGCCAGTATTTTTTGACTTAACGTTGTCATTATCCCTACCTGAAGTTGTCATATATGCAGTAACCAAATAAATCTGTTTATCTGTCTTCTCCTATCACCTAGAACAAACTCAGTCATGGAAAATCATTGCATCATGTCCGCATCTTGGCACTTAGTAGGTACTCAATAAATATTTGACTAAATTAAAAAAAAAAAAAAAAACGAGTGAATGAAAAGCAGGGCTTTTTTTTTTTTCCCCAGTTCAGTTCAGTTCAGTCACTCAGTTGTGTCTGACTCTTTGCGACCCCATGAATTGTGGCACGCCAGGCCTCCCTGTCCATCACCATCTCCCAGAGTTCACTCAAACTCACGTCCATCAAGTCAGTGATGCCATCCAGCCATCTCATCCTTTGTCGTCCCCTTCTCCTCCTGCCCTCAATCCCTCCCAGCATCAGAGTCTTTTCCAATGAGTCAACTCTTCACATGAGGTGGCCAAAGTACTGGAGTTTCAGTTTCAGCATCATTCCTTCCAAAGAACACTCAGGACTGATCTCCTTTAGAATGGACTGGTTGGATCCCCTTGTAGTCAAAGGGACTCTCAAGAGTCTTCTCCAATACCACAGTTTAAAAGTATCAATTCTTCGGTGCTCAGCTTTCTTCACAGTCCAACTCTCACATCCATACATAACTACTGGAAAAACCATAGCCTTGACTAGATGGACTTTTGTTGGCCAAGTCATGTCTCTGCTTTTTAATATGCTATCTAGGTTGGTCATAACTTTCCTTCCAAGGAGTAACCATCTTTTAATTTCATGGCTGCAGCTACCATCTGCAGTGATTTTGGAGCCCCCAAAAATAAAGTTTGCCATTGTTACCACTGTTTCTCCATCTATTTCCCATGAAATGATGGGACCAGATGCCATGATTTAGGAAAGTCAGGACAGGAAATACAAATGTACCTGCTGCAGTGGGAAAGAGTGCATTTAATACTAAGCTGTGAACTGAAAATTCCTTAACAGTCAGGC
The DNA here is from genome assembly GCA_917880005.1 of Nanger dama. Lineage (NCBI taxonomy): Eukaryota > Metazoa > Chordata > Mammalia > Artiodactyla > Bovidae > Nanger > Nanger dama. The sequence continues at coordinate 3,466,966 of CAKJTW010000085.1, read as the reverse complement.
CACTCACAAAGCAAACTCCAGGGGATAGAAATCTGGAGCTCTTCCACTAACGCATTAAACTCTCCCTTCCACATGTAAAACAGACAGGCAGTGGGAATCTGTATATACACAGGGAGCTCATGTCTGTGATCTCTGATGACACAGATAGGTGGGATGGCAGGGGGCGGGGAGGAAGTTATAAGGGGGAGGAGATATATATGTGTGTGTGTGTGTGTGTGTGTGTATACACAGATAGCTGACTCAGTGGCCTATACAGCAAAAACTAACACAACATTGTAAAGCAATTGTACTCCAATAAAAAAATAAATAAAAAGTTCCCTTCCTAAGTAAAACCTAAAGCAAAGCGTAAAACTGACCTTAAAGTTTCAGTCTTCCCTGGTGCTCTGTTCTCTATGCTGTGGCTGCTGTGAGAAAGAGGAGGGATGGAAAAGAAGCAACAAAACCAAACACCAAGGATCAAGTCTTCATTTCTCCACGTGCAAGATTTACATTCCAGGACTGCAGTGTACCCCCTGACCTAACACACTATTAAGGACATGTTATCAGAAGGTCTATTACACAAAAGAATTTAAAAAGGAAAACTTCCTGTTCCAATTCAGAGACTTCACAAGGCTTCTGTTTGGGTAGTTTCTCCGCAGAAAGAAAAAAACCTCCAGTGAAATTTACCCTGGTCCCCAATCCAATTTGCCAGCTCCTTATAGATGAATCAGTGTGAGAGGTGTGTGGGGGTTGTTTCCTCTAATTAATTTTGATGGGTGAAAAGTGCACCAAAAGCCCAGAGGGAGAAGCTGAACTCATGCTGTTCATCAGCAGCTCAAGGAACTGATGGAAAGAAGACTCCAAAAGCCCGCTTAAGTAAAATCCACCAAGAGCAGCCTGTTTAACTTACAGAAGTAAAACAATCAGAGCCTGGTCCTTTCTTTCCATGAATCTATCATCTGAAGGAGGACATGCTTTACTTGCTAAAACGCTACTATTCCCATTCTTGCAGTATCTTCCACCCGAAACACCTCTCTCCCTCTCTGTCTCCCCTCCCCATCAAGCTATCTACTAAAATCCCACCACCTGTGAGATGAAGGCCAGGTGGGGCTTTATAACCTCTCAGAAGATTACATTCTCCATATACATAACCACAACCAACTATGGAACATCCCTTTGGTTCTACAGTGGGTTTTGTCATTTGATCAAAGGCAACATGGAAATTTTTTTTCCAACTGGTTTATGTGTTTATACGCCTTCACAAAGAGATTTTGAGTTCTTTGTGACAGAGATGGTGTCCAGCCCTTTCCGTATTCTTTGTTGTCATACACACTTAAAACACTTGTCTACTGAGAAAGTAGACAGAGCCAGTTAGTCTCAAGGAGGTCCAGGAGGTATGCAACCTTGTCAACAGGGGCCTTAGTGCGAAGACTATTATTTGTACATTTCACCTCGGCCAAACTAATCCAAAGCAGCTACCTTTCTAAGAGGTCAGAGAAAGGGAAAGAACATGTGACATAAAGGCATTTAGAACCACACGCTGATTCACGTATGTAAACTAAGGGTTCTGACCGAGGAAGCCTAGGCCCCAGCTTGCACCTGAGAAGCAAAGGGAAGATGATCATGGATTTCCCCTAGGCTGTGCCAAAGTCGGCACTTGCCATCTGCCTCTGCAAGGATTACGTCACTAGCCACCACCGCCACTGACCTTCAATACCCTCTGAAAGGAATCAGGGTGAAGATTAGGAATGAGGCCCTCTGTGCTCTAGGAAAAAAAATAAACAAACAAACAAAACAAAAAAACAAAAAAACCTGACAGAACAAGCCTTTTGATAGCTAGATATTTTCTGGAGAGGGTTTTGAGTCCAAATTCTTGCATTTCCTCTTATCTAGGAAAGCATTAATATCATTAACAGTGATACCTGCTCCTTGTAACTAGCTGCAATCCTTTGCCAAAATGTGTGGTTGACTGCACATACCCCTCTTTCACTAATATCATACATAGCACTGGTATTATCCCCTGCATCTTCGGAGCAATTCCTCAGAGCTATCCAAAATGCTGTCTACCAAGCTATAGTCCTCATTTTGCCTCAAATAAAACTGAACTGACAACTTTCACACTGTGCCTTTTTTATTTATTTTTCAGTCGACAACTGTAACTCCTAGGCCAGAATTTCTTTCAGCATATTCCAAGGAGTATTAATCCATAAAGTGCTCCAAGAAAACAGATTTGGGGAATGCTCTACATTACACCTCCTACAGAGAGATGCAACTACTCCTTAGCAAAGGCTCTGAGAAACCTTTCAGGGAGTAAATCTATTGAGTTTTGTTCAGCTCTGCATTTCCCATACTCATTTAAGCATGGAAAACTTTTTTTTCCCCAAACTCTCAGCTATTAAATTCCCACAGAACTACTGTTCCTCTAAGTAAAAGGTATTCTAAGTAAATTCCTTTATCACTGCTTTTAGAAGCCCAATCCATCATCAGGATCTCTTGGTACCATTAAGCAAGAAACAGTGCTTTTCCAGGCAATTAAGAGTTGTATTTTTCTCATTATTATCTTTCTTTACTGTTCAGAATGGATACCAGTGGCTCTCCATTTTCCATCCACGCCCCTCACTCCCACCCTGTTCTCATCCTTTCCTGCCTGAGCTGAGTCACCTTGGGTGTTCTCGGTTGGTGGCCTTTCAGTAGGAGGGCAGGGGGCAGACAGGTTGGGGTAATTCTTAGTTTGTTTTGTCTTTTATGTTTTCATAGGAACAGCACCAGCCCCACAGTTCTGGCTGTCTCTTGCCTCTGGCATCACTATTTGCTCCCTTCATCCCTCAGACCTAAGGATGGCAAAGTCTTCCCCTGATGCTATCACAGAGTGTGTCACCTTGATTTTGTGGATCCTTAATCCCATCAGCTGAGCTCGACACGATTTAGTGACTGAACAGCAATACCAACCCCACACAGGCCTCTTAAGTAACCCAATCAATCAATCTCTGGGCATGAATTGTTCTGTTTTTTTGTATGTCTGTTTGTTTTCTGGCAGACCCTAATTGCTAGAGCAGGAAAGGAAACACACAGTAAGTAAATAAGTGTATTTCTCATTGTTCAGTCACTAAGTCATGTCCGGTTCTTTGTGACCCCATGGACTGTAGCACACCAGACTTAAATGGTCTTCACTATCTCCCTGAGTTTGCTCAAACTGATTACCTTTCAGTTGGTGATGCCATCCAACCATCTCATCCTCTGTAGCACCTCAATCTTTCCCAGCATCAGGGTCTTTTCAGTGAGTCAGCTCTTTGCATTAGAAGGCCAAAGGATTAGATATTTAGCACCAGTCCTTCCAGTGAAAATTCAGGGTTGATTTCCTTTAGGACTGACCTGTTTGATCTCCATGTTGTCCAAGGAACTCTCAAGAGTCTTCTCCAGAAACAGAGTTCAAAAGCATCAGTTCTTCAGTGCTCAGCCTTCTCTATGGTCCATCTCTCACATTTGTACATGACTACTGGAAAAACCATAGCTTTGACTAGATGGACCTTTGTGAGCAAAATGATGTCTCTGGTTTTTAATATGCTGTCTAGGTTTGTCATAGCTTTTCTTCCAAGGAACAAGCATCATTTAATTTCATGGTCGCAGTCATGTCTGCAGTGATTTTGGAGCCCAAGAAAATAAAATCTACTACTGATCTCATTTGTTCCCCATTTCTTGCCATGAAGTGATGGGATTGGATGCCATGATCTTGTTTTTTTGGATGTTGAATTGTTAAGCCAGCTTTTTCACTCTCCTCTTTCATCTTCATCAAGAGGCTCTTTAGTTCCTCTTCACTTTTTCCCATTAGAGTAGTGTCATCTGCATATCTGAGGTTGATATTTCTGCTGACAATCTTCATTCCAGCTTATGTTTCACCCAGCCTGGCATTTTTTTTTATGATGTACTCTACACAGAATTTAAATAAACTGGGTAACAATATACAGCCTTGACATATTCCTTTCCTAATTTTAAACCAGTTCATTGTTCTACATCCAGTTCTAACTGTTGCTTCTTGACCTGCATATACATTTCTTAGGAAGCAGGTGAGGTGGTCTGGTATTTCCATCTCAAGAATTTTCAACAGTTTGTTGTGATTCACACAGTCAAAGCATTTAGCATATTCAATGAAGCAGAAGGAAATGTTTTTCTGGAATGTACTTGCTTTTTCTATGATCTGATGGATATTGGCAATTTGATCACTGGTTCCTCTGCCTTTTCTAAATCCAGCTTGTACATCTGGAAGTTCTCAGTTCACATACTACTGATGCCTACCTCAAAGGATTGAAGGTTGAAGCCTACCTTGCTATCATGTGAAATGAGCACAACTATACATTAGTCTGAACATTCTTTAGCATTGCCCTTCTTTGGGATTAGAATGAAAATGGACCTTTTCCAGTTCCATAGCCACTGCTGAGTTTTCCAAATTTGCTGGCATACTGAGTGCAGCATCACAGCATCATCTTATAGGGTCTGAAATAGCTCAACTGGAATTCCATCACCTCCAGTAGCTTTGTTCGTAGTAAACACTTCCTTAGGCCCACTTGACTTCACACTCCAAGATGTCTAGCTGTAGGTGAGTGACCACACCATCATGGTTATGCTGGTCACTAAGACCTTTTTGTACAGTTCTGTGTATAATTGCCACCTCCTCTTAATCTCTTCTGGTTTTTTATGTCTTGCTGTTTCTGACCTTAATCATGCCCATCTTTGCCTAAAATGTCCCCTTGGTATCTCAGATTTTCCCGAAGAGATCTCTAGTCTTTCCCATTCTGTTGGTTTCCTCTATTTCTCTGCATTGTTCACTTAAGAAAGCTTTCTCGCCTCTCCTTGATAAGTGTATGTGATTACATATAATTTAATCCTTACCACCTTTAATGAGAAGCATTATTCTCCCCATTATTTTGCAAATGAGTAGAATGAAACCAAAAGGCAGTGGAATAGCCTACACAGCCCAAGAGAAGCAGACGCAAATTTAGTTTGAGGGCATTCAGTCTGTCAAATACTTTCGTGAACTCACTGATACTTTGCTTTAGGCCTCAGGCTAAACTCGGAAGATAAAGGTGAGGAAAGGACATAAAAGGAGAGAATAAACAGAGGTTGAAGACCTCATGCTATGAAAGGAAAGTCTTTGCCCCTTGAAAGTCAATGCTGTAAAATAAGAACTGACTCACATCTGACTCCAGGTCCACCTGGTCCACCACCCTGATCCTGGCATGGGCCTCAGGGAGCATAGTGTAGAGGGCAAGGTCCACCACAAGGCCACAGAAGAATCCCCACAGCCATCCCTTTACTGCTTCTGTCCTACCCAAACCAGTGTGAAACACCTCATCAAGACCAAGTTTACTGGCTCTTGGGCTGTGTCCCTGACATAAAGGACAATTAAGAGATGACAGCGGCCCCGCCAATCTGTGTACCCAAACATTATTGTTGAAATTTCTCTTCTATTTCTGACATCTGGTTAGTATTAAGTATTACCAGCCCCCATCTTTGTATCTTAATTGTTTGGATTAACTCTTTCCCTCCACCCCCCACCAATGCCATTTCAAATAATGAGAGTAAAAAAAAAAAAAAGTATGACAGTAGTAACTATACACGGAGCCATTAGTGAGTGCTGGATACCTGACCACATTCTGAAATTAAGCACTGGGCCTCTAGATGAAGTTTGTTGAGATTTAAAATGCAAGTCCAACACTTACTACCTAAAAAATCACTTAATTTATCTACATTTTTCATGTGAAAAATAGAGATGATACCTATTCATAAAATTGTGACAATTCATAGAATTTATGACAATGAAACTTGGTATTCCAGATTAAGCACTGTCTCCTGTGCCTGGCACATAAGATATGGTGCTGGTGGTGGTGATGAAACAGAACTACAAGAGCACTTACAATGTACTGGCTTTTTTCCAAGTATTTTATATGTACTCATTCAATCATCCTAAAAACCCTATATGGTAGGCATTATTATCCTTTAAGTTCTGTGGCTGAGTAGACATACTGAAATGATTTGGCCAAAGGGACATGCCAGTAAGCTATGGAGTGGGCATTCCTAGCAGGTCTGCCTAATTCCAGAGCCTAGATGAAGAGCATTACAGACCAGCATTTTAGGGGCTTCTGCCTTAATGGCCCAATGGTAAAAGAATCTGCCTGTTATGCAGGAGATGCAGCAGATGCAAGTTCAGTCCCTGGGTCAGGAAGATCCCCTGGATCTTCCCCTGAAATAGTGACCCACTCCAGTATTCTTGCCTGGAGAATCCCATGGACAGAGAAGCCAGGTGCACTACGGTCCAGGGGTTTGCAAGAGCCAGACATGACTGAGCATGCACGCTCACACTGTCCAGGGAACCTCTACTCCACCTCCAGGATTCAAGGTCTGTCATCCTTTCTCTGCCTCGCTCTCCAGTCACAGCACATTCTAATACTGAATCCTCTCTTCATACTTAGCACCCTGTTCAGGCCAGTTCTTCAGTGACTCTCCATCTCTGGATCAAGCTTAGGTCTTGAAATGGACATGTGGGGCTTCTGCCTGCTGTGACCACTACCATCACTGTCTGTCATAGTCCTGAACCAGCCACACTTAAAGCAGATTTCTGGGGTGAAATGGCCACTCCTCCTTGTACCTAGGAACCTTCCTGTGGGAATAAGGCCCCACTGACACAGTAGGAAGGAAAACCACAGCATAAGAGAGAGGATGTTATTGCCAACCAATAAAACCTGCATTCATTCTATCTTTCTGCCTCGATAAACGCATAGATAAATTTGACAAATCTAAAAACCTAAAGCTTTCCTCATGTTATTTGGTAAAATCTTACTTTCTCCATTGTACTCTGCAACACAAAAATAGATGCAGGGATGTGAACATGATTTCAGATTTCACATATCTCAGATTACATGATTCAATCAAATGCAACTCTCCTTAAATGTGCAAGAAAAACTGTGTGTGTGTATGCTTAGCTAGGTCCATCTCTTTGCGACCCCATGGACTGTAGCCTGCCAGGCTCCTCTGTCCATGGAATTTTCCAGGCAAGAATACTGGAGAGGGCTGCCATTCCCTTCTCCAGGGTGATCTTCCCTGACCCAGTTATTGAAACCATGTCTTCTCTGTGCTGGCAGGGCGATTCTTTCCCACTGCTCCACATAGGAAGCCTAAGAAAAACAGTAGTTTAATTCTAATTTCCATTTAGCAGGAACTTATCCCAAAATGTTCCCTTTATCTTCCCTAGCATCATTCCCTTGGCCCGTTACATGGCCCACCTGAGATTCCTATGCAGTGGAATGTGATGGAAGCAATGACTTTAAGCTCTTAGACTAGGTCACAGGAAGCCTTACAGCCTCTATCCAGGTGTCCTGGAACTCTTGCTCTTGGGACATTCCTTACTGGAACCTAGAAGCCATCCTAGGGAAAGCCTCATGGAGAAACCATTGCAAGGAAGCAGAATCAACAGTCCCACCTGAGTTCCCAGCGGACAGTCATGAGTGAGCCCCCTTGCAAACCCAGCCCAGATGTATCTTCAGATGCCTGTATTAAAAACCTGCCCAGCTGAACCCAATGAACCCACAGAACTGTGAGAGAGAACAATAAACTGTTATAAGAAATTAAGTTTAGAAGAGCTTTGTATCAGAAAACTTTATCTCTTAGGGACATATCTTTAAATATTTACAGAAGAAATAATATACCTAGCATTTTCATTTAATCCAGTTGAAGTGGACCAAAGAGTTGAAATAAACTTGCCCATGTACTGCTAATTACTAAAACTGAAAAGCTGGATCATAAAAACCAACTATACTGCTCAATCTTCCTTATAGACATCCTTATTTCTTAAACTCACAGTGTCCCAGTAATGCTTCCCAGCTCTCACCATCCTTCCCATTCTCACTTGTTCTCATACACCATTCTGAGATGTGATGCACTCTCTTCATTTCAGTCGAGACATGATGCTTTCCCCTTTCCTGCTTTTCTGAGTCTATTCCTTATTTACCTTCCTTTTTCCCAGTTTCTACTACTGGTGACCCCATGGTCCAGCTCCCTGCTCTCTGTCCTTACACTGGTTTAGACACAGACTTTCACCTGGTCACAGAGCATCATAATTTTTATCTTTCCAACATTCATCTTCTGCTTTATGTTGAACTAATGATGGCTATTTCGGTCTCCTTGCAACTGTATAGAAAACAACCTGTCTAGAAACAAGAGAATTCTTTGGAAAGGAGCATCACTTAACTGTAGCTTGGGACTCCTCAACCCCAGGGTCCACCTCGACTGGTCTACACCTCTCTATACATCTGCTGAAGTCCAAAACTTATGCTAGATTATGTAAATTCCAGCAGAATGGGATTGAGGCACACAATTTGAATGAATTCACTAAGCCTATGGATAGTTTTACTGTCTGAGGCTGCCATTTTTGTTGCTTATGAAATAAACTTAGATGTTAAATTCAGCTCCTCCTTTCGTTCTTAAAAGAAGGAAAGAATGGAAAAGGAAAAGCACTCCAGAATATATGTTTGTAAAATCAGATATATTTCTTTTCCTTTTAAGAGGAGGAATGTAGATCCCATTGAAAAACTTAACACAATCAACATGAGATACCCTTGGTCTTACAAGTCCTCTGGCCATGCTACCAGTGTGGATTTTCTGCTAGCCATTCACCCCACATCATGTCCCAATGTCCCATCATATCACTGACTATTATCTCCCTTCCAGTCTCCTTTCTCAATTTCCATCAACTCCAAATGTTGCTTTACTTCCATGGTCTACTACCCTATTCCTTCTTTTCCCTCAATTCCACTTATTCAGTTTATTGAAAATATTTTTCTAAGCAAAAATCCTTCTCTAAGAGGAATTCTCTGGCCAGCGCTTACGATAATAAAATTTTTTTCCCTGCTATACGTTTATTCAAAACTGTCCTCAAGCTCCAGTGAGCTGGGGCAAAATAATCTTCAACTCTGGGCCTTAATGGCCAAATACAGACTCAAGACAACAGCTGGTAAGGACATAAAGAGGGAGTCTGATGTAGAAACACATGTCTACAAGCCATTCTATAAATCCTTACCCAGACTCTCCAGTTCAACCTGCATCCCACTCAAGGTGCCCTTTTGAAAATATTTGTTCATTGGTCTATATCTCAACCTCATTTTACTTAGATATAACTCAGGACCCAGAAGGAACCACATTTAACAGACTGTGTTCCTTTGCCATGGAGTCTACATATCAGTTAGGATTAGGCTTCAACAACAAAAAAACAGTGACTTGATTTTGAAGGCTTAAAAATTTAAGCTTATTTCTCTCTCATTTAAAGCGATTCAGATGCAGGCAGTCCAAGAGGTTCCAGGGTCTGCAGCATCCGAGCTCCTTCACTGTATCCAATTCCAGGTGAGAAAGACATGATGCAAGGGAAAGGCTGATGCAACAGACTCCAGGCTGAACTTCCAAAAACAATTCCTCAAAGCACACTCCAGAACTGTAATTGCTGCCTCTGCTGCACTGAGGAGGATATAGAATAAGAGAGCTGCCACCAGTCCAGAACCACTTCAGCTCTGCCAGGACGAGGAAGGTGTCAAATCGGAAAGGCTTCAGGAAAAGCTGGAAGCTGACACCACTGCCTCTGCCATAATTTAAACCAGCAGTTTAGTTCCTGATCTAAGCTTCCAAGAATTCATCTGTTTGAGCAACCCTCAGTCATACTTGGTCATGCTTGGGACCCTGACAGTAAGGGAATTTGGGAAATGGAGATCCTAGCATACCAGCCAACATACAAGAGAAAGACATTTGGGGGCGGGGGGTGGGGGGGCTTGAACAGCTGTTGAGACAAACCACTGTCTGCCATCTATAGTCCCTCACCACTCAATGCATTTTTATTGAGAGGAAGGAAAGACTCATCCTAACACGACATCTTCTGCTGACGAGCAACAGTCTCAGCTGGCAGCATCTGAAAGGATGGAAAAGAGAAACAGGACTGGAATCTAGTTTCAGAATAGTTAACCTTTGAGACATGGCTGTATTAAAAACTGACTGGAGAGTTACACAAACAAAAAGAAGAGAGAAGGAAACAGGAACTGGTGTGGATACCACTGGCTTCTGCATTGCTAGAGGCTGTGAATCTGCCCTCTGCTCTAAGCTACTGTTCTGTTTCTTTTATCACCTCCCTTATCATTTCTACTTGGATTTATGAGGTTCAAACACTACTATCCATTTATCTTCACAGATTTCTTATTCAAAATGCACTGAAGCATAATTTATCTTTACCACATCTCTATGCAGTAGGGAGGGGCTGGTTTTTATTATCTGAGGCACAAAGAGGTTAACTGGCTCACCCAAGGTCACACAATGAAACACAAGGATAAAACACCACCAGGGAAAGCCAGCTCAATAGTATGTGCATCCAGAAGAAACCCTCCAGCTCTCAATGCGTAAAGAAAATCTACAGTTTGAGAGGGAGGGCAGAAGTAACTTCAGACTGTGTCCTGAAGGGACAGTTAACTGAGTATCAAGGATTAAAATTTTTCTAGTGAGATTTTTATATCTTTTGAGCTTTGAGATCTCAGACTGGATTTTCAAGATCAGTTAGTTTAATCAAGCAAGATTTTTCTCTGTAAATGCACTATGTGCACCTACAATGGAAGTGTGTGTGGGCACAAGATGAAATAAAATTTAGTCCCCAATTTCTCAAAACAATCAAATTGACCATTTTTCATCTGTGAAAACTAAATCTTCCAAAGCACTTAGTTTTCTTCTCTCTTAGGACGTAGGTAGACTACTTTGCAGGGTCTGTTTAAAAATATAGCTATTCATGTATTTTCTCCAGTGTCAATAACAGAAAATTCTGATGCATAATCTGGGAAAAGCTTAATCAGAGTCTGAAAATCTAGGTCACCTGCGTAACCTTGGAATAAGTTAACTTCTCTGGGCCTCAGTTTTTCATTCTTATAATAAGGAGGATAGCTCTATGATCACTAATCTCCCTTTGAACTTAAAAGTCTCCAATTCAGTACTTACAGAATTCTAGGGGAATGGTTTCAATAAACAGCTGATGATTTACTATAAATATTAATTTAAACAATTTAAATTTTCCTTTCTATTTTTATAAAAATGACCTAAACAGGAAATAAATAACGATACATTTTACCATATGACAGCTTTAGGAGCTGGGGTTAACCTTAGGATTAATTAACTGTAGACTTTCAGCACTGTAGCTAAAGCCTGGTCCAAAGCTGATGGTGGTCAAAAGAGATAACTATCCTAATACTCTTCCTATAATACATCTGCATATTGAAATAACAACAAAAGCAACTTGAGTATCAAGCATTAAAACCCAATGTGTCTAAAAGTTCCAAGTATTTTAGATATGTGGTCTCATTAAACCTTCACATCTGTGTTCCCACTTCATAGCATGTAGCTCATGAGTCCAATTCCATACTTAATTCCTCCAAAAGACCTAGACTTTGTGAAATAAGTGGTTTTGTCTTTTTCCAAAAGCTTTGTAGTTTTCTCTCTTTATCCATTTGCTTGTCTCTCAACAGTATCCTGATTTTCATTGAGGTACCATATCACACACAAACACACACACACACACACACATAAGGAGTTTTGGGGAACACCAAGTGCAACCTAGGCTCTTAAGATGAGCCTATGACTAAAGCTAAGCTAATCACCATCTCACTGGCCAGCGTTTGGTGCAAGAACGGACATGTAAGCTGGGGGCTTCTGGAAAAGAGGCTGCCTAGCACTTCTGAGGGTGTTTCTTGGAGACAACCCTCTGTCTGTGTCCTCAGACATCAAAGAAAGTGCACTACTGGCACCTGCCTTGGAATCATTACGAGATCCCAGGACGGTGACCAAGAAGTTGAAATCAGAGAAGTCAGAGCAGAGAGAAGGCCAAGGAAAGGAAAGGAACCAGGTCTTTGATGGCATCCCTGTGTTGCTGTGTCAAACCAGCCCCCCAGATTGCTTGACCTTGGACTTATATGAGTATGAATCAATAAATCCCTCCTATGGCTTAGTGTACTTTGAGCTGGACTTTTTGGTACCACTTACAACTGAATACATCTTTACTGTCGACCACAGCACACAGACTACTCAATGGTCACAGTTCTTGCTCACTTACAACATATCAGATAGTTATCAAGTACCTCCTATATGCCAGACACTTTCTTAGCTTCCAGTATACAGAACTGAGATAAACTGACAAAAATCCTAACCCTAATGGAGCTTATATTCGAGTGGGAGAACCAGACCATAAAGAAGGTAACTGAGTGAAACGCATAGCATGGTGGATACATACTGAGGAAGAAAAGCACAATGGAGAAGGGGGAAAGAAAATATCAGCAGGGACTGAAATTTTTGAAAGTAGCCCAGGGAACTTTACAGAGAGAAAGATTTTGGATAGAGGCCTGAAGTGAAGGAGTGAACCAGGAAGATGTCAGATGGAAGCACATTCCAGGCAGAGGAAAGAGTAAATGCCCTAAATCCAGATGGGGACTGAATTGATGGTACCAGGTCAGACCTCATCAGTCATGAGGGCACATTTGGAAAATAGCAGCTGAGAAAATGTATGAAACCAATCTATTACTTCCTAAAGAAGGTCTGGAAGGACTGATGTTGAAGCGGAAACTCCAATACTTTGGCCACCTGCTGCAAATAACTGACTCACTGGAAAAGACCCTGATGCTGGCAAAGATTGGGGGCAGGAGGAGAAGGGGACGACAGAGGATGAGATGGTTGGATGGCATCACCAACTCAATGGACATGAGTTTGGGTAAACTTCGGGAGCTGGTGATGGACAGGGAGGCCTGGCGTGCTGCGGTTCATGGGGTCACAAAGAGTCAGACATGACTGAGCGACTGAACTGAAAGAAGGTCCTGTCCCCTTTCTTAAGACAGTATTTTAAAGGGTGGAGGTAGGATGGACTAGTTCTTTTCAGATTCAATAAGTGATATCCCCACCCTGGGCTTCCCAGGGTGTTCAGTGGTAATGAACCTGCCTGCCAATGCAGAAGACACAGGTTCGATCCCCAGGTTGGGTTGATCCCCTGGAGAAGGAAATGGCTACCCTCTCCCAGGGATTTTGCTGGGAAAATCTCGACAGATGAGCTGGGCAGGCTACAGTCCATGGGGTCACAAAAGAGTCAGACATTATTTAGCAACTAAAAAACAACATCCTCACACCACCTAAAGGAGATAATTCACTAAAACTCCTTTAGAATTACAAACCTTCAATATTTATGACTTCTATTATTTTTACATAATTAATCCAGTGAGGACAGTGGTTGACCATATTATCATTAGTCAACTGAAACACAGTCAAATACTACCTAGAATATGATGCATAGTGATTGAAGAGCCCTGACCTAAGAGCACACAAAGAGACCTCCTTGCACTGATGTACTGCCAAGAAGAAGGACCCTTCCATTGGCCATGCTTTCAGAGACCATCATACCTACCTAATGACAGTACATAACATTTTAGACTTTGTTGTTTGAATGTGATTTTGACATTGCTGAGCATTCACTGAGATTAACCCTGCCTATTTGTGGTTGATTTTCAAATTTCCCTATGGCGACACCCTAAATTCCACATGTCCCAAGAAGCATTCATATGTCATTTTATTTTTAATATTTTTACAACAAGGTAGGGGGCAGATTTTTGTTTTCAAGAGAAAATTTCACAACAGGCTCTCCATCCCCAAAAACATTTAAGTCAAAACAAACTGTATACTCACTTTTAGCTCTCCTGATGATGTGTCTCTGGGTAATAGATGATATGCCTCTGCTTTTGCTCTGGCAGAGAAGCAGAATCTCTTTACAAATGCACAGGCTATCACCATGGAAATGAACATGAGGTAATAAATATATCATTCTGAATGCCATCATATCTGGTAGGTGGGTAATGATAGCACTTTGCATTTAGAATCTTTTTGGTGATTTACAAGACATTAACTTAGTAAGCCTCTTAATGCCCTAGGGAGGAGAAGGCTGGTTTTTATACCAGTTTTACAGATGGGGAGACTGAGAGAGCAATTATGAGATATCCCCAAGAGCACAGAGGGAATAAGAATTAAATGCCACTCATGCAGAGCTTCCAATTTCAGATTTAGTTGCTTTAACCACACCATCAGGCTCCCTCCAACCTCACACAGCAAAACACCTTCGCAAAATAAAATGCTGACAAATGTGACAGAGAATAAAGTGAATACTATATTTCAAATGTCCCTCCGGGAGGAAACCTTCCATTTCTATTTATATAAAGTAGAACTGGTTTTTGTGGTTTGTGATAGTGAGGATGGAAAGTATGTTGCAGAAAGTGTACTGAAAGAAAAGATGGTTTTAGTGCACAGCCAGGCACCGATCTCCACAAGCATGGCTATCATACTAGACCCCTCTCCCTGACTCTGCCTTCTAACTCTTTCCAGTTGTCCCATCAGCTTCCAAGCTCTCCCACGAAGCCAGCTCCTCTGTCTGTTCTCTGCTTACCCACAATGATGCCTGTCTCTTAAGCATCTTCAATCTCCTCCTCACATATAATCTGCAAATGTTGTTCATCCTAAAAGTCAACTTGAGGCAGACAAGTATCTTTCTTTGTCTTTGTTATTTGAAAATCATTTCTACTTTACTTTTTAAGCATTTTATTTTGCACTGGGGTACTGTTGATTAACAATGTTGTAAGAGTTTCCAATGAACAGTGAAGGGACTCAGCCATATGTATACATACACCCATTTTCCCCAAAACTCTGCTCTCATCCAGGCTGCCACATAACATTGATCAGAGTTCCATGTGCAATTCAGTAGGTCCTTGATGGTTATACATTTTAAATATAGTTCAGTTCAGTCGCTCAGTCGTGTCGGACTCTTTGCAACCCCATGAATCGCAGCACACCAGGCCTCCCTGTCCATCACCATCTCCCGAAGTTCACTCAGACTCACGTCCATCGAGTCAGTGATGCCATCTAGCCATCTCATCCTCTGTTGTCCCCTTCTCCTCCTGACCCCAATCCCGCCCAGCATCAGAGTCTTTCCCAATGAGTCAATTCTTCGCATGAGGTGGCCAAAGTACTGGAGTTTCAGCTTTAGCATCATTCCTTCAAAGAAATCCCAGGGCTGATCTCCTTCAGAATGGACTGGTTGGATCTCCTTGCAGTCCAAGGGACTCTCAAGAGTCTTCTCCAACACCACAGTTCAAAAGTATCGATTCTTCGGTGCTCAGCCTTCTTCACAGTCCAACTCTCACATCCATACATGACCACTGGAAAAACTATAGCCTTGGAGAGTACATATCCTTCCCAAACTCCTTAACTCCATTCCCCCATCTGTCCCCACTCCCTACCCCCAGCAACCATAAGTTCAGTCTCTAAGTCTGTGAGCCTCTTTTTGTTTTGCAAGTAAGTTCATTTGTATCATTTCTTTTTAGATTCCACACATAAGGGATGTCCTACAATATGCCTCCTCTCACTATCTTTCACTTGACCTGGCTGTCCCTTTTCTCTACCATTCTTTCTAACCACTTGACTGACAAAAGCCTCCATATTATCATCACTGTCCAACTTTCTATCAAAACGTCTCTTTTTAAATCCTGTTACTGGAGACAGCAGTGATTTTGTTCTTCGGAAGATTGCCAATGACTTTCTTTTTGTCAAATATAATGGATTTTGTGTTATCTTCCCACCACCCCACCCCTAGTCTCTAGAGGATCTTCCAGAAATACTGCCAACCACCAACACTTTCATTGTTTTATTTCCATTTTATAATTGCTTAATTACTGCCACATTTATTGCTGTGTCCCTTCACAACCAATGGCCTTCATATGGGGTTCTCCTCTAAGCCCCTGGCCTTACACACTTTTCTCTGTACACTTTCTATATCCCAGTTCTCATACTTGTAAGCAGGTATGAGTCACATCTCTATCTCAAATACCTAACTTTCACATATAATCCAGTTTGATATTTCTATCAACAAGGTGAATAAGGTGAATTTATAAGAAGGGAGGAGATCTCCATTGCTTCCTTTCCTCTATATGTCTCATTCATCTTTCTAAAAGTAGAACATACCAATCAAGTTACTGTCCAAGGTGTTAACTGGTCTATTAGTTGCAGGTAGAATCTAAAGATAGAGCCAGTCAGCTTCCCTTCTTGTCTTTACTTCTTTACTGGTGAGCAATGGACATTTTTGCCCAGAAAGGAGAGTTGGAGATATAATCAGATCTTGACTGGTAAAGAAGATGGCTTCACTTCAGCTTGTGGTTAAATTGCCCAGTGGCACAATTAAATTGCCCTGGTGCACAATTACTTGAACTGAAGAAAATGGACACTAAGAGATGATGGCAATGTGATGATATGACTCTAAGCAGTAGTAGAAGCTGTAGTCATTGTCATCATCTGTGAGTTTCCACTGGCCACTCCTGAATCCTGACTTAGTATCATCCAACACCATTTTGCTTTAATAAATCCTGCTGACCAGACATGCCTCAATAAATATTATGTTGTTACGACAAATGTGACCCATACTGTTCAAATCCAAAATGACTCATTTTTCCCAACATTGCCATTTCCATTCATGGAAATGCCATCTTTCTATCGCCACAAAGTCCAAACACTAGAATTTGTAAGTCATTTTCTTCCCTTTAATCTCCTTTATCCAACCTGCCACCAAGGCCACCAGCTTCATCCAGGCTTTGATGAACAAGTTTACTGTACAATCCACAAACTAGTCTCTGAGCATTTAATCCCTCTTCTTCCCAAGCATACTACTGCCAGATCGACCATCTAAATACCCAGTTCAGGAGTTTATAATGGCTCCTGATTACCTAATTATGGCTAACCTACTCTGGGAAACTTATATGCCCCCTAAACCTAGTTCCTCAAAACTTTCTGGACATTCTTCCTAAATTTGTCTAACTCAATGAAACCATGAGCCATGCCGTGTAGGGCCAGCCAAGATAGACAGGTCAGGGTGAAGAGTTCTGACAAAATGTGGTCCACTGAAGAAGGGAATGGTAAATCACTTCACTATTTTTGCCTTGAGAATCCCATAAACACTATGAAAAGGCAAACAGATAGGACACTGAAAAATGAACTCCCCAGGTCAGTAGGTGCCCAGTATGTCACTAAAGATCAGTGAAGAAATAACTCCAGAAAGAATGAAGAGAAAGAACCAAAGCAAAAACAATATCTAGCTGTGGATATGGACTGGTGATGGAAGTAAAGTCTGATGCTCTAAAGAGCAATATTGCATAGGAACCTGGAATGTAAGGTCCATGAATCAAGGCAAACCGGAAGTGGCCAAATAGAAGATGGCAAGAGTGAACACTGACATTTTAGAAATCAGTGAACTAAAATGGACTGAAATGGGTGAACTTAACTCAGATGACCATTATATCTACTACTGTGGGCAAGAATCTGTTAGAAGAAATGGAGTAGTCCTCATAGTCAACTGCTGCTGCTAAGTCGCTTCAGTCGTGTCCAACTCTGTGCGACCCCATAGACAGAAGCCCATCAGGCTCCCCCACTCCTGGGATTCTCCAGGCAAGAACACTGGAGTGGGTTGCCATGTCCTTCTCCAATGCATGAAAGTGAAAAGTGAAAGTGAAGTCGCTCAGTCATGTCCGACTCTTCACGACCCCATGGATTGCAGCCTACCAGGCTCCTCCATTCATGGGATTTCCCAGGCAAGAGTACTGGAGTGGGGTGCCATTGCCTTCTCTGCTCATAGTCAACAAACGAGTCCAAAATGCAGTACTCATACACAATCTCAAAAACAACAAAATGATCTCTGTTCATTTCCAAGGCAAACCATTTAGTATCACAGTAATCCAAGTCTATGTCCTGACCAGTAACACTGAAGAAGCTGAATGGTTCTATGAAGACATATAACACCTTCCAGAATTAACACTCAAAGAAGATGTCCTTTTCATTATAGGGGACTGGAATGCAAAAGAAGGAAATCAAGAAATACCAGGAGTAGTGGGCAAATTTGGCCTTGGAGTACAGAATGAATCAGGGCAAAGGCTAACAGAATTTTGCCAAGAGAATGCACTGGTCATAGCAAACACCCTCCTCCAGTAACACAGGAGCAGATTCTACTCATGGACATCACCAGATGGTCAATACTGAAATCAGATTGATTATATTCTTTGCAGCCAAAGATGGAGAAGCTCTATACAGTCAGCAAAACAAGACTGGGAGCTGACTGTGGCTCAGATCATGAACTCATTATTGAGAAATTCAGACTTAAATTGAAGAAAGTAGGGAAAATCACTAGACTATTCAGTTATGACCTAAATCAAATCTCTTACAATTATACAGTAGAAGTGACAAGGAGATTCAAGGGATTTTATCTGATAGACAGAGTGCCTGAAGAATATGGATGGAGTTTTGTGACATTGTACAAGAGGCAGTGATCAGGACCATTCCCCAAAAAAGAAATGCAAAAGGCAAAATAGTTGTCTGAGGAGGTCTTACAAACAGCTATGAAAAGAAGAGAAGCAAAAGAAAGGAGAAAAGAAAAGATATACCTATTTTAATGCAGAGTTCTAAAGAATAGCAAAGAGAAATAAGAAAGCCTTCCTCAGTGATCAATGAAAAGAAATAGAGGAAAACAATACAATGGGAAAGACTAGAGATCTCTTCAAGAAAATTAGAGATACCAAGGGAACATTTCATGCAAAGATGGGCTCGATAAAGGACAGAAATGGTCTGGACCTAACAGAAGCAGAAGATATTAAGAAGAGGTGGCAAGAATACCCAGAAGAACTGTACAAAAAGATCTTCACAACCCAGATAATCATGAAGGTGTGATCACTCATCTAGGGTCAGACATCCTGGAATGTGAAGTCAAGTGGGCCTTAGGAAGCATCACTAAAAACAAAGCTAGTGAAGGTGATGTAATTCCAGTTGAGCTGTTTCAAATCCTGAAAGATGATGCTGTGGAAGTGCTGCATTCAATATGCCAGCACATTTGGAAAATTCTGCAGTGGCCACAGGAATGGAAAAGGTCAGTTTTCATTCCAATCCCAAAGAATGGCAGTTCCAAAGAATGTTTAAACTACTGCACAAGTGCACTCATCTCACAAACTACCAAAGTAATGCTCAAAATTCTCCAAGTGAGGTTTCAACAGTACATGAACTGAGAACTTCCAGATGTTCAAGCTGGATTTAGAAAAGGCAGAGAAATGAGAGATCAAATTACCAACATCCACTGGATCATAGAAAAAGCAAGAGCGTTCCAGAAAAACATCTATTTCTGCTTTACGCACTATGCCAAAGCCTTTGACTGTGAGGATCACAACAAACTGTGGAAAATTCTTAAAGAGATGGGAATACCAGACTACTTTACCTTCCTCCTAAGGAATCTGTATGCAGGTCAAGAAGCAACAGTTAGAACCGGACATGGAACAACAGAATGGTTCCAAACTGGGAAAGGAGTATGACAAGGCTATATATTGTCACCCTGCTTATTTAACTTATATCCACTTTACATCATGTGAAATGTCAGGCTGGATGAAGCACAAGCTGGAATCAAGATTGCTGAGAGAAATATCAATAACCTCAGATATGCAGATGACACCACCTTTATGGCAGAAAGTGAAGAAGAACTAAAGAGCCTCTTGATAAAAGTGAAAGAGGAGAATGAAAAAGTTGGCTTAAAACTCAACATTCAGAAAACTAAGATCACGGTATCTGGTCCCATCATTCTAACACTTCATGGCAAACAAATGGGGAAACAATGGAAACAATGACAAACTTTATTTTCTTGGGCTCCAAAATCACTGCAGATGGTGACTGCAGCCATGAAATTAAAAGACGCTTGCTCCTTGGAGGAAAATCTATGATCAACCTCAACAGCATATTAAAAAGCAGAGACATTACTTTGCTGACAAAGGTCCATCTAGTCAAAGCTATGGTTTTTCCAATAGTCATGCATGGATGTGAGAGCTGGATCATAAAGAAAGGTGAGTGCCAAAGAATTGATGCTTTTGAGCTGTAGTGTTGGGGAAGACTCTTGAGAGTCCCTTGGACTGCAAGGAGATCAAATCAGTCAATCCTAAAGGAAATTAGTCTTGAATAGTCATTAGAAGGACTGATGCTGAAGCTGAAGCTCCAATACTTTGGCCACCTGATGCGAAGATCCGACTCATTAGAAAAGACCCTGATGCTGGGAAAGATTGAAGACAGGAGGAGAAGGGGACAACAGAGGATGAGATGGTTGGATAGCATCACTGACTTGATTATTATGAGTTTGAGCAAGCTCCAGGAGTCAGTGATGGACAGGGAAGCCTGGCGTGCTGCAGTCCATGGGGTCATAAAGAGTCAGACACAACTGAGTGACTGAACTAACTGAGCAGCACATTTGGGGAAGATGACAATATGACAACATCAATTCTGTGCATTTGCAACACATAGTCTTTACCATTCTTCTAGCTCCAAAAACAAAACCAAATGATTGCAAAGCCCCCAAAGACCATGCCACCAACTAAAAAATACAAAAACTGACCTTCTTTCAAAACCCTGTGCCTGTTTAGGGACCAATCATGTAATATATTTGTCCTCAGCTTTAAAAAGTCAGGGCTGCAATATTCTTTTCAGAATTATCAACAGCAGGGGAAATGGAATACCACAGATGTAAAAATAAAGAAAAAAAGGCAAGTCTCTTTCAGCTCCCTGGTTGCTTAGAGATATTTTCTGGCCCAGACTCTAGAGTTTCCACATATATCCTGTGGATTTAAATGTGGAGACCTTGTTAACAGTAAGGGGACATGAACACTGAATTCCCTGCATGCTGTGTTCAAATGCCCCTTCATGAACTCTGTTCCTCTAAAAGGGTATTGTCCTAGTAATGGCTAGGGCCATTGAAGCTTTGGCTTCTACTTAAAGAAAAACACAGTCAGTCACACCCCTTTTATCTAGTGGCCCAAATTCTACCAACTTTAAGTCTTGAGAAGAGAGTCATGACTCAGAGGTTATGAAAGGATTCTCTGCAGCATAGAATGGCCATGACACCCATGTACTTGATTCCACCTTAAAATACTAGAGAGACTCGGAGGGTAGAGAAGAGCCAATGGGAGTTAACTGATTTAACATGCCTCCATATCTCATCCTGAGCCATGGAGGAGATGACATTTCTGCCCATCCATTGATTCCACAGAGGGGAACCTTGTTTATTCCATGGATCAGTGAGGCTCACTCCCCTCACTGTGCTCATGCCTTTGATTATTTGCCCCTTATCTGTGAGCCCTTTCCAGACCACCCCACATAAAACTGCACCACTGCCCAACCTTGCACACCCATCTCCTTCCTTCACTTTACTTCTCCCCATAGTTCCCACCATCTGGCATTCTATATAGTTCCTGTTTATTGTCTGACTCCACCCAACTGGGGCTTCCCAGGCAGCCCTAGTGGTAAAGAAACCACCTGCCAGTGCAGGTAGATGTTGGACATGGGCTCCATCCCTGAGTTGGGAAGATCCCCTGGAGGAGGGCATGGCACCCCACTCCAGTATTCTTGCCTGGAGAATCCCATGGACAGAGGAGCCTGGCGGGCTGCAGTCCATTGGGTCACACAGTCGGACACACTGAAGTGACTTAGCACACACACACCGCCCAGCTAGAATGAAAGCTCCACTGATAGCTAGGCTTTTTCTGTTTTATTTACTAATGTATCACAGCATCTAGAATGATACTTGATGCTTAGTATATTTCTCAATTAATAACTGTTTAATGACTAAACAATGATTGAATAAATCCCTGACAAAAACAGAATTTCATGTCCAATATGTTAAAGAAGCAAGGAAAAGCATGGCAAATGTTATTTCTAGAGTTGACTCAGTAACAGGATGAGATCTACCTCCAGTGACACTTTTTCCCAACTCTTTTTATTGTGGTAAAGAACATATAACGCAAAATTTGCCATTATAGCCATTTGAAGTGTACAGTTTAGGGGTATTAAGTACTACATTAATGTTTTTGTGTAATCACTACTATCCAGCTCCAGAACTCTTTTTATCTCATAAAAACTGAGCCTAAATACTCACTAAACAATAACTCCCCAGCCTGAAACAACCACCATCTTACTTTCTGACTCTATGAATTTTGTAACTCGAGATCCCATATACAGTGGAATCATTTTGAATTAGAGAAGACAATGGCACCCCACTCCAGTACTCTTGCCTGGAAAATCCCATGGACGGAGGAGCCTGGAAGGCTGAAGTCCTTGGGGTCGCTGAGGGTCGGACTCAATTGAGCGACTTCACTTTCACTTTTCACTTTCATGCATTGGAGAAGGAAATGGTAACCCAACTCCAGTGTTCTTGCCTGGAGAATCCCGGGGACGAGGGAGCCTGGTGGGCTGCCGTCTATGGGGTCGCACAGAGTTGGACACGACTGAAGTGACTTAGCAGTAGCATTTTGTATTTGTCTTTTTGAGTCTGGCTTATTTCACCTAGTGTAGTGTTCTCTATGGTTCATCTATGTTGTATCTGTCAGAACGTCCCTCCTTTTTAAGGCTGAATGGCACCCCATTGGATGCATAGACTCCATTTTCCTTATTCATTTATCTGTTGAGGGACAGTCAGGTTGTTTTCACATTTTAGCTAATACAGCTAATGCCACTCACTATAAATATGTGTGCACAAATATCCCTTCAGGACCCTGCTTTCAATTATTTGGAGTATAAACTCAGAAGTGGAATGGCTGGATCCTGTGATTTTTAAATCTATTATTTAATTTCTTGAAGGACTATCAAACTGGTTTCTACACTGGCCACACCATTTCACATTCTCCCTGACAGTATACAAGATTTCCAAATTTCTCTATATTCTCACCAGTACTTCTTTAGTTCTTTTTAAAGTCACTTTTTACCTTCTATCCCTCATTAAAACCATCATTTGTGTAGGTCATCGGTAAATAATAACACATATTAATGAAGCAAATGTGAATAGGAAAGAAAAATGAGATGAAATAACTATAATAACACACCTGAGAGTATAGAGTCAAGAGAAAAAATGAGATGAGAAAAGAGATAAAATTAAACATGTCCACATAGCATTGGAGCAAAGACAAAATTCCAGCAGTTTTGAGAGATAAGCACAATTACATGCCAGTGATGTTTTGTAACTTGTTGGTTTTCTAAATCTTAAAAATAGAGAGAAGGCACCATTCTCTGGCCTCCCTCGTGGGCTTGGCTCTGAAGCTATGAGTTGCTTGAACCTATTCTAAAAAAGATGGTATGCTTGAGGCTAAGAGAAGTGTGACAGCCTATATCTTCACTTGATCCCCTCTGCTGCACTGTCTGCAGTCATGCAGACCACACCCTCTCTGGCCAGACAGGACTGGCCTCTGCATGCCCCTCTCACATTAATAGGCAGGGATGCTGTTTCTGGACAATGCCACATTTTTTTATATAACCAAGTCAAACGGATTTGGCATGAAGAAAACAATTGGAGAATTGAAAAGAAAGCTCTCTCTAGACATATTTCCTCAACATTCATCCAAATTCAGAATCAAATGAGCATAATTTGAAGGTATTTTCTGCCACCTTATGTAAATATGTAAAATACATCTCATAAACAAGGTAAGGGCTTGCTGGATGCCTCTGTGTGGTTACAAAGTGTTCTCAATGCAAAATAATTATGCAAGGTCCTGACACCTTCAAAATATGTGTTAACATTACACAGCACTTTAGGGTCCTATTTTTCCCAGAAATGTCCTTTAAGAAATGATGCTTGAGAATCACTGATCCCTTCCCCTGCAAGATTCCTTAAGCGTGTGTATTTACTGCTTGGGGCTGGTTTGAGCTTTGCTCTGTGACTCACTCTCATCCAAGCTCAGGCAAAAACAATGATCACCATCCACTGTAATAGAGGAAGAAGAGACACATACATATGATAGACCCATATGAATTGAGTAGCAAGTGAATCTTCATACTTATCCAATGTGGCAAAAGTTATAATGATACAAAGGCTTCCCAGGTGGTGCCAGTGGCAAATAACCTGCCTGTCCATGCAGAAGATTTAAGAATTGAGGGATCAGTCCCTGGGTTAGGAAGAGCTCCTGGAGAAGGGCATGGGGCAACTCACTCCAGTATCCTTGCCTAGAGAATCCCATGGACAGAGGAGCGTGGTGGGCTAGGAACCATAGAGTCACAAAGAGTCAGACATGACTGAAGCATCTTAGCAAAGCCCATAATAGTGCATCTGGAGAAGAGGATATTTTGCAGACATGAAGAGCTGTGTTTTTAAGTAACTTCACTAAATCGGACAATGCTCATGAAATAAGTAGAAGCAATTAAAACTTTGGTAGCTGCATGGTGATTTTCACAATGTAGAATACAGATGTAGGAATATAAATTTTCAGATGGATTTAAATTATGGATGGTTTTTAATTTCTTCTTATGCCTCTGATTTTTTTTTACTCCATAATTATTTTCATAATTATAAATAGTCTTTTATTAATTTTATTAATCTTGCTGCTGTCTTTACACATCTCTCTGTATGCTACAAATTCCCTCTAAGCACGTTTTCCAAATGTCAAAGACCCCATCCTCGAGTCCAACCTAGACCAAGCTTCTGACTGTCCATCTTTATCCTGATAGCAATTTCTCCTGTGGCTGCCCCTAAGAACTAGCCAGATGCCAGCCAGCAGAACCGATTAATGCCAAAGGTGCTCACAGGTTAGGGGACTTCCTTACTCAGGAAATGAACTTAAATATTTCAAAGGATCTTTCAAAACAGACTCTAAAGCTCTGGTCTACAGTAACTTACAAATGAATCACTCCAGAGAGGCTATTTAAAAAAAATCAAGGAATTGTCTTTCTCATTAATTATAAACCACAGTGAATCTACTTTTTGCTCCTCTCAACCCATCAGCCCAAAGCATCTGTCTGAAGACTTCTGTTCCCAGGGAATCTGGACACTGTCTACAGAGACTGAGCTTCTAAAGAGAAGCAGCTCTCCAGACATATTTCAAGGAGCCATGGTGCCCCTGGACATGCTTTGAGAGCCACTTGGTAAGGAGAAGGGGATTTGCTGATCAGGTCTTACGGCTTCAGTACTAACCATCATCTCAAAGTCAGTTATTGGGTGAGGTTATTTCACATGTTTAAACCTTAAAACCCAACCTTCTCTCTTGGTGTTACAATGTGAGTCACAGGGCACATAAGGCAACACTCTGAGATCCCAAAGCTTATAAAAGGCAGAGCTGTGGGATAAATAAGATTCTCTAGGCTGCGAGCCCCAGATTCTATCTGTCACTCTAGTAATGGTTGATGTTTATTGGGCCTCAGAAGTCCATATTGCATTAGGATTTAGAAGGCATCTGTAAAGAGCTCTGATGGAGGTTGCACCTGAGTCTCTGAAGTTAGAAGGCATTCCTATCGAGCCCTATTCCACATTCCTGAGGTCTGTAGCTATGGACCATTCCCTAACTTCTTGCATCCTAAGCTAGAGTCCTGACCCGTAAAATAGTGACAGTAGTAGCCAACGGTTATTGAATATTTGCTCTGTGCTTAGCTCTCTCCCAACCACTTTGGAAATATTATCTCATTTACTTCTCACAGGAGTCTGAGAGAAAGGTATGTCCATTTCCCCAAAGCTAATTCAAAGTTGATTTAAGTTGATTCAGCTGATGCTACTGCTAATGCTTAAAGTTGGGGAAGGAAGCCAGGTTTGTCTGACTCAGAGCCTTCTGTTTTTCCCACTTCTACCCAGGTCACCTCCATGACGTATATGGAGATGGATCCTTGCCTAAAGCACCATGCCTACTGTTTCTTCTTAATTCTCGTATGCCATCTCCCACCGAACATTAAAACCAAACTAACTCCCATTGGAAAACATATTGTCTACCATGTAGTGATTATGCCCCCTTTTTTCCCAGCGCCAGTGATCCTGCATTACCCACACCTCACCATTTAGCACTCAGCTCTATGCCCTATAAAATTATTCTCCTGAAATGTTAATTGCATGTCCCCCAAAGAGATCATGAATTGGGCTTCATAGGTGGTTCAGTGGTAAAATCCACCTGCCAATGCAGGAGAGACGTGTTTGATCCCTGGGTTGCGAAGATCCCTGGAGAAAGAAATGGCAACCCACGCCAGTATTCTTGCCTGGGAAACCTCATGGACAAAGGAGCTTTGCTGGCCCCAGTCCACTGGGTCACGAACAGTCAGACACAACTGAGCACGCACACCTGCAAAGAGCTCATAATTTCCTAGGGGTCAAGAACCATACCTTAAAGAATCACAGAATTAGAAACTTAGTAGCTTGTGTGATTATCTCCTTCTAAAAAATAAAATAAGCTGAACTCTCTCCAAAAGAAATCTTATTTGGAATCCCATTCCTCTGACTGAAAATTTTCTGCTAGTTAATGCGTGATCTTTCAAGGTCCAAAGGAAAATGCTGACTGAGACAGTGGCACTCATTCAGTGAGCAGGTGTCAAGCATAGAACTAGACTCTGTGTTGCCTGATTCTCCATGTTGCCAGTGATTATTTTTATATGGAAATCCTGGGATTTTTCTCTCAGTATCTATCTTTGACTTAGCCACAATTCAGAGTAGGGTGGGGAGAAAATGGACCAACTATTTAGAAACCCTGACAGAAAAGCTTAAGAAAAATACAAAAGTAGGACCTGGCTATCAGACCACCTGTTACGACCCACATAGGAGGAAAATGACATCATAACTTCAAGTGTCCTTCAAATGCCATTTCCAACCAAATTACCCAGCAAATCTATTGCTTTTAATCCCTTTATTTCAGGATCCTAACCTAGGTCACTACAGATGAAAGGCATTAACACAATCAAGTCTAAAACATTGTTTAATTTGATTTAGTAAGATGACTGAGTATTTTGGAGGAAAAAAACTTGATGTCATCTTTATCTAGCATTTTCTGTTTTCTAATATTTTAATAACATGTTTTCTGATATTAAAAGCATAATACAGATTCACTGCATTTCATTCCATTTCATGGAAAAATTGGAAGACATGTTAAGTATAAAAAGTGTAAAAGATATCACATATATACTTCCACTCACAGATACTCTGTTACATTACATACTTATCTGGGGGAATGTTCCCTGCTTTTGTTTCTGTATATCCATACACAATTTTTACGCATTTATTATTCTGATTGAAAAATACTAATACATACTGGTTGGAATTTCATCATATTATATAATAAGAATTTTCCATTGACACTGAATTGTCTTCCAAACACTATTTTAAGATCTGTTGAAGTCATATATGAATACATGGAATTTATTCAATCAAACATTCATTAGTTCCTATTTAGGCAGCTTCTACTTTCTTTTATAAATAATAAGTAGAATAAATAGCCACAATGAAAATCTCACATAAATAACACTGATTTTATCTTTAGAATAAGTTGCTATAAATAAATATTTCCAGGCCTTTTGATATATACTGTTAAATTATCCTAAGGCAAGTTTGTATCCATGTATATTCTTATAGCAATGTATGAAAAGGTGCCTGACTCCTTCACTATCTCCAAAAATGGGTAAATGACATATATATAAATAAATACAATATCTATCCATGTATCTACACAGAGATATGCGTATAAATTAAGTATGTTGTTTTGTTCAGTTGCTAAGTCGTGTCTGACTCTTTGTGACCCCAAGGACTAGGGAACACCAGGCTCCTCTGTCCATGGGATTTCCCAGGCAAGAATACTAGAGAGCATTGCCTTTTCCTTCTTCAGGGGATCTTCCCAACCCAAGGATCAAAACCACATCTCCTGCATTGGTAGGTAGGTTCTTTACCACTGAGCCACCAAGGAAACCCCAAATGTAGCATGGTGGGAGTTTAGTCACTAAGTCATGTCCGACTCTTGCAACCCCCGTGGACTGTGGCCTGCCAGGCTCCTCTGCCCATGGGATTCTCCAGGAAAGAATACTGGAGTGGGTTGCCATTTCCTTCTCCAGGGGATCCTCCCAACCCAGAAAACAAATGCAGGGTCTCCTGCATTGCAGTCAGATTCTTTACCAACTGAGCTATGAGGGAAGCCCCTATAAATTTAGTATAACTAGCATCTAATTGCTGGAGAAGGCAATGGCACCCCACTCCAGTACTCTTGCCTGGAAAATCCCATAGATGGTGGAGCCTGCTGGGCTGCCATCTACGGGGTCGCACAGAGTCAGACAGGACTGAAGTGACTTAGCAGCAGCAGCAGCATCTAATTGCATTTATTTCAATTGCTTCTATGACTGAAATAGTTTTCAAGGCTTTCAATATACTCTAAAAGATGCTGTCAGTTGCCTACACGATTGTGGATCTATTCATATGCACACATATTATCTCCTTCCTTGACAATAAAACTCAAGTATTATAAAGGAATACTTGGGCTTTATTTATCCTGAGCTGGACCTGTGCTACACCTCAAGGATAAATCTTGATTAAAGTTACTTCTACTTGCTTTTTCTAAGGCATAATTTAGTGTTAGTTTTTCAATCATGTCTGACTCTTCACAATATCATGGACTGTAGCCCGGCAGGTTCCTATGTCCATTGAATTCTCCAGTCAAGAACAGTGGAATGGATTGCCATTTCCTTCTCCAGGAGATCTCGACCAAGGGATCAAACCTGGGTCTCCCACATTAGAGGGATATTCTTTACCATCTGAGCCAGCAGGGAGAAAGAGAAAACTCTTGTGGAGAAGACTCTTGAGAGTCCCTTGGACAGCAAGGAGATTAAACCAGTCAATCTTAAAGGAAATCAACCCTGAATATTCACTGGAAGGACCGATGCTGAAGCTCCAATACTTTGGCCACTTGATGCAAAGAGCAACTCATTGGAAAAGACCCTGATGGTTGGAAGTATTGAGGGCAGGAAGAGAAGGAGGGCAGCAGAGGATGAGATGGCTGGATGGCATCACTGAGTCAATGGACATGAGTTTGAGCAAGCTCTGGAAGATGCTGAAGGACAGGGAACCCTGGTGTGCTGCAGTCCATGGAGTCACAAAGAGCTGGACATGCCTTAGTGACTGAACAACAATAAGGCAAAATTTATTAACAGAGTATTTTAAAATATTTCAGCCAAGGAGGCACAAAAACAGATCTGCTAGGGATGGACTTTTGACAAAGTTATCCTTGGTCTTAACAAAGAACTCTAGGAAGGAAATCATCTTTGGGGACATCGTTAAGTCAAGATCTGACATGTAGGGTTGTTTCAGCCATCTTGAAACCTTGAAGAGAGCCAGCTCAAGTTTCAAAGTATCAGGATGAAAATAACAAAGTAAAAAGTTGGAAACAATCTAGGAAACCAAGGATGTCACAGAAGCTAAATATACTAATTCTGGAAACACTGTCCTAGACTTTTTCTTGTGGGAGATCATTTAAGCCAGCAGAGTTGGTTTTTCTTACTTGCTTTTATTATTTAAGCTAAAATAATCTGAATCAATATACTTACACTGTCAATCTTTCAACAACTCTGAAGATATACAGAGGATACTGATAAAGAGGCAGAGAACTTAAATGGTTTTCCAACTTACACAGTAAAATAAAAAAAATGGCACTGTCAAAGGTTGCAATTAGTAAATTTATATATTAATTCATACACTAGATTTTAACCATGAAAACTTAGAGCTTTCATTTTGGCCCAAGAACAAATAATGTACATTTTCAATAATCTTACATAAAGGAAACATAATCCAAAGATACTTGACTATACCTTAAAAAAGTATGGGAAGAACTAAACATATGCATTTACCAAGTCTTTAAGATGGAAACAAAGAACACAGGAGAGCTTGATAGGTTATTAAACAGAAATGTCCACTCACTGTGTCAGCTCAAATGTGGATATGACCAGGGCCTCAAGGCTGGCCTCAACAGTGATGTAAATGCATGTTGTCATTGAGTCACTAAGACTTGCGACCTCATGGACTGTAGCCTTACCATGTTTCTCTGGCCATGGAATTTCCCAGGCAAGAACACTGGAGTAGGTGGCCATTTCCTTCTCCAGGGGATCTCCTGACCCAGGGATCAAACCCTCTTCTCCTGTTTGGCAGGCAGATTCTTTACTACCACTTGGGTATGGTTGGATGGCATCACTGACTTGATGGACATGGGTTTGGGTGAACTCCAGGAGTTAGTGATGGACAGGGTGGCCTAGTGTGCTGTAGCTCATGGGGTCACAAAGAGTCAGACATGACTGAGCGACTGAACTGAACTGATTGCTAATAAGTATCTGGTTTTGGCTTCTCCAGGACAACATGTGGAAAACTAACACTGGTGTGGAAAATCAAACATTCACCCTATTAACCCCATTTAGAGGGGTCTCTTAATTTCTCCTGTTTTCTTTTATTGACTATTTTTCACATGTGATGGGCAGAGAAGTCCCATCACAAATCCATATGTGCACATAAAGTAGCTTGCTATAATTTCATTTCGACTTAGTAAATGGTTCTGAACTCCTGTTTTTCTGAGCTAGTGGGTTGTGGAAATGTTGTCTCAGTCATTCTGAGGATTCTTTTCTTTCAGCTGGTGGTGTCATGGTTCTAGAAGATTCCAAGTGACCCTGACACTGGCAGAGAGAGATATCAGTCTGGTCCTGAGCCTGTGGAACACACAGGAGATGAACATCAATCACCATGGAGATGTTCCGTTTCTCTTTAAGGGCTCTTCGCAGTATTACAACAGTCAGGAAACAGTTGAAGATTCAGATCCTACCCATGAGGCCCACTTGCAGAGCATCCCACAGCCTCATTCTCTCCAGAATCTCACATTCCAAAAGGTAGCCTTGGAGGCAGAGCCCTTCCCTTCAGAAACTGCTCAAGTCTCTGCTTGAATTACCTTCAACCACCAAGTCACCCACTACCCATTCAAAGCAATCCTTTTCTAGTCTACAATTCAGAGGGCAAGTTCCTTGTTGATTCCCCCCGCCCACATTTCCTCTCCAAACTCCAACCCTCTATGCTCTACAAAGGCAGGAGCTGTCAACCTTGACTGCTTGTTAGAATTACTTGGACATTAAAAAAACAAAAACATTGGAGCCAAGTCACAACTCTAGACCAAAGGAAAACCAAAACCCCAAGGGGTAAATCTCAGGCTATCAACTTTTAAAAATTCATGTCCTAAGTGATTCTAACCTAAGGTGAGGGTTGAGAACCTCTGCCCTAAAGACTTAGAATTTGGAGGATCCTGCTGTGCTAATTTTACATATGTCCTCTGGAGGGAGAGGAGGGTGACAACGTTTGTTTAAATAAAGGGAAGAAAAAAGAATATGCAGGACAAATCAAAAGACAAATGTTTCACAGAGAACCATCAGAGTTTTTAAGTGAGTTTTGAAATATCCAAAGGTACCAGTCTTATTTTGACTTTTCTTATTCAATATATCAATAAATGTAGTCTTATTATCTTTATTAGAAAGACTGGCCTTCTAAAGCATTTGATAGAGCATTTTCTATCACAGTGAAAGTAGTCTACTAATCCATGACTGGAATTTTATTCTTATATCTGTATCTCTTCTTGCTGTTTCTGCTTTAGATGCTCAATCTTGTCCAACTCTTTTAGCAACCCCACTGACTATAGCCTGCCAGGCTCCTCTGTCCATGGGATTTTCCATGCAAGGATACTGCAGTGGGTTGCCATCTTTTCTCCAGGGGATCTTCCTGACCCAGGGATCAAACCCACATCTCTTGAATTTTGCAGGCAGATTCTTTACTACTGAGCCACCAGGAAGCCCCTATCTCAACTGAGAGGCAAATAATTAGTAACTTGCACTAGCTATGATGCCAGGTAGTCAAAAGTAAACTAGAACAATATGTCCAAAACAAGCACATACTATGTGCTGGAAATATAGGGATAATAAGTGTGTAATTCACTACTGTGCTCAATCAAGGAGGAAGATTTTCTGCTTCAGCTATACGTCCCATGACTTTGTTCACTGAAAAGTTACCAGGTATCTCAATATTTGAAATGATCTGTATTTCATTAATCTTAGTAAGGAAATATTTTTCCAGAGAACTAGTCTAAAATTTCTAACTTTTACATATTTTAAATTGTTTTCTCACCTTTGATTATATGGAACTAAATTTAAACCATTAAATCAATAGACTATTACATCTAACTTTCAATTTACCTGATTTCAAACATATTTCCTGTAATCTCCCTTCCATGCTAATATCAAAGAATATTAAAAAAAAATCTCAGCAAGGTAATGGAAATCATATGTGATACTTGTTATTTCACTTCTTCTCTTTATTTCTTACCTTTTTGGAAGGCTTTTGGCATAAAAATGAATGCTTACCCATTATTGTCAAGTACCTGTCTTATCGCTGCATGCTTTGATCATAAATCACAAGTCTCCTCCCTTAAAGTTGCCTGAGTATTCAATGATAATGTCTTATCAAACAACCTAAACACAGGGAGTTTTAACTGGGGATAAATGAATGTCAGGGACCAATAAATCAAGCAGCTTGACCATTGCAAAAATCAAAGCATTCAGGGAAGAGAAAACCACTTTCCCCCAGCCTCAATTTTAGACACTTCTCCCACTTCAAAATTCATAAAAGAAGAAGAGCAAATCGGGGCTCTCTTACAGAACAGAAAGTGATTTAGAATCACACACAAATTCCAAGGTCAAAAACTTCCCCAGTGTTCAAGACCCAGTGCTTTCAATTTTACCAATAAAAACTCTCCTAGAGAAAAGTATGGAGCCTAACACAAACAACACAGTTATATCAGGGAACCCCCGGGTCCCCCACCCTCCACTAGTAATGACTGAGTTACACCACATTTTAAAGTTCTAGATAATTATTTTCAATGTTGACTCCTCAGAACTTTTACTATCCCATGAGATATGACTTTTTCACTTTCCAACCAGAAAAAAGTCAGAAAGAGGTAACATTTCTTCTCTGTTTGATACACTGTCTTTATTTCCAGCATCATCTTGGCATCTGTTGCCTGCGGAGCAGCCTTTGTCAAAGGACTGCTGTTACAGCATAGAACCGGGAAAGTCAATTTTGGGGTCCCTTCTCTGGAATTTGTCAAGGGCCATCACTGTAGGATGTGAAATACCCAGTACTTACCTCAACTCTTCTAAGACTTTGAAGAAGAACAGATTTGGTAAACTTGGAACACTGTTGATGGAGAAAGCACATTGGAGTTTTCTCCTTTGAAGATATTGCCACACTAACCATGAACTTCCAGGCAAAGAGGTCATTTGTCAGTCATCTCTTTGGTCATATTCCCTAACACTCATGATAGACAATAACTGTATATTGGACATACAAATGAATAAATGGGAGAGGGAGCGAATGAATGAAAGAGCGAATCATTCATTCAATAAATGAATGTATCACCAAAGCTCATGCATCTTTAATTTTAAGATCATTAATTTTTGATCAAGTGCAGATTTTCAATAGGACTACTAACTTCTAAAATGTTAGCGCCCGAGCAAATGACAATTCAAGAAATTTAAAGAGAAAAAAATGGCCCAATGTACTTGGAAAGCCAACTGAGCAGTGGCAGCAGATATTTATTGACTTGGGACAGAGACTAGAATGATCTTTGGAAATAAGAATGTCAATAAGGAGAAATGCCATGTCAGGTAAACAAAAAGATGTCTTCAAGCCTGTGAATTTCTCCTAGCAATTTTTCTTCCTGGAAACAAAGCATCTGAAAAGACATCTTACAGTAGCATACATTTACTATACACCTCATTTATTACAGAGGATTATAACTGCTTGGGTGAAGAAGTCTTCTTTACCAATAAAGAAAAGGCAGAGATTAGATGTGGGGACCTGCTCTGTCTTGAAGAATCAAGAGCATATTTGGCCCACAGACTTATTTTCAGGACATGAAGGTGAATTTCAGAGTTCCAGCTGACTATGAAGGTATCTAATGGATGCCCTTGAGTCTGGTCTAGAGGAGAAATGACCACAAGGAGAAAGCTTGTCTCTCAGCTCTCCTCATTCCCATCAATGTTCCTCCAAAATAAATTTAGAAAAAAAAATAGAGTTCTCTCTCATACATGTCAATATGAAATCCTATTAAATACCTATGTGTAGATGTCAAGTTGAATATATAATTCAGAAGCTCATGAGAAAGATTGGAAATGGACAGAAATTTAGGAGTTATTGACAGAGATGCTATAATGTTGTAATACTGAATTGCAGACATCTAAAAGATTATATAGATAATAGGAGAAAAGGTTCTAGGGCAGAGCTCTATAGTACTTTAACCTTTAAGATATCAGCAGAGGAAGAAGAATAGCCAGAAACACTGGGCAGGAGGCACCAGTGACATAGAAAGAAAATCAGGAAACGTACTGTCTCAAAGGTCAAAAAAAAATGATGTGTTTAAATAAGGAAGATGCAGTCAGCTCTGCTAAATGCTGCTGAGAGGTCACAAAGATAAGATTAGATTGAGCAAATCAGGGCTCATGGTTGACCTTGATAAACACACTCTCTGCTGAATGGTGAGACTGGAGGACTTAATGGGAGGGGCTGAAGAGGAGATGTGAACGAAGTACCCACAATGGAGACAATAACCACTGACAAATCAATGAGGAGGTCTTCTGTGAAAAGAAGCAGACAAATGGGCAGTAGATAAATAAATCCGGGACCAATGTAAGATTTCTTTTTTTTTAAAGAAAGAGATCTTATCGTCAATCCTATGACCTAGGGGAAGTCCAAAGTCCTCATCAAGATTTCTGACACTCCTGAGAGGAGGCCGTGGTGACTATGACGCATGTATTTCTGTTTAAATGCACTCTGGGCATCAGGGAAAGGATGGGAAGAGTTACCTCTGCCTCTGAGGTCATGCTATCCTTCGTATACACATATGTACCATTTCTGCTGTCTGCCATGTTAACTTAAATTTCCTTAGGGTGGGAAGGGGGGAGGTTCACCTTTAAGTGGCAGATTTTGCTGAAGGTTAGAGGGTCAATGATGAAGACTCACATTGCATATTATACAGCAAAAACCACCAAAACAAATCACCTCACATTAAATATTCCTACCCTGAAAAATCCTTTCAGCCATCCTTTCACTGGGTGGTTTTCACTGGCCTCTGTCCTCTACGGCAGGCACCTCCAACC
The DNA here is from genome assembly GCA_917880005.1 of Nanger dama. Taxonomy (NCBI): domain Eukaryota; kingdom Metazoa; phylum Chordata; class Mammalia; order Artiodactyla; family Bovidae; genus Nanger; species Nanger dama. The sequence goes on along the minus strand of CAKJTW010000085.1, from coordinate 3,431,938 downwards.
TCCGGGATCTGATGCCTGACAATGTGAGGTGCAGCTAATGTAATAATAATAGAAATAAGATGCACAATAAATGTAATGTACTTGAATCATCCAAAAACCATTCCCAATCAGTTTATGGAAAAACTGTCTTCCATAAAACCGGTCCCTGGTGCCAAATAGGCAGGGGATCACTGCTTCATAGCACCCAGCCTTTGGCTCTCTGGCTGGTTTCTCTCTCCTCTTTTTTCTCTCTTTTGTTCTAACTTTTCTATTCTGTCTCAGACAAAACATACGAACAAACAAAACAAAATATCTGTGTATACATTTTTTCCTGAAGCACTATGTTTCCCTAGCACTATGGGGAATGGAGTACCCACTGATACCCATACCATTGCCTTTTACTCCGAACAACATAGCTCTCTTTCTAAAAGTAACTCTGGAGCTAGTTCCTAAAAATAATACATCTTCCATCTTCATCCTTATATACAAACTACTGAGCAGAGCACTTGTCTTTAATAGGCTTTCAATAAGTACCAGCTCTTGCCTTCCACCTTCCATGACAAAGTAAGAGCAGAGGTGTTATGGATTCTCATCTAATTTCCAGCCAGCAGTGCCTTAATTAGGTCTGGGCTGCATGATAAGGTGCAGCTATGTTAGGAGGCGATTTACTGCCTCTGCCTAATGTCAGAACTAACATAAGTCAGGGCCATGTACAGACCAATGAGAACAGAGTAATAGTCATCTAGAAAATCACAAATTTTTCAATTGTTTGTTGATAGGTCCACAAGAGTTTTGCCCCCTTAAAATGTTTATGTCTCTGTCTAATATTTATCAAATATTTTTTTCTCCAGGGATTTTCTTATAAGAAAATCATGTAAAAGACAAATAAATGAGAGGTGACCAACTGTGGGAATCAGAAACCTCATCAATCTGAAATCACTAGTCCTTTTAGACAAAGAACAGCAACTTTAAAATATTATTAATACAACAAACAAGATTAAAAGTATTTGGAGATAAAAACCATACTTCTCAAACTTTCGTAACTTTTTGTACTTTTGGAAAGGTCATTTGAAATAAAAAATATTTAGAAATGAGTACAATTCCATTGTGAGTGAAGAAATCATTGTTAATATACCAAAGTCACTAGGACCAAGAGAAAGATACAGGAGTCAGAGAAATACATAACATGACTGAACTCTTATATTCAAAGAGCCTTTTCTTTTAAGTTACAGATTGGACATTTAAATACATTTCATCCAAAAGAAGACAGAATCAGAGCCTTCTCACATCCTAGGCAACTGACTGCTCATGTCTCCATAGTAATGACTTAAATGCTAATGGAACCTCAAACCAAATGCCCACAAGCTAGCACTGCTCACATGTAAGCACCAACCACAATGCCTGGCATTCCAGCTTAGGGCTGACAGCCCAGGGTGATGAAGGGAGAAGCGAGGAGAAACTAACAATATGTCAGTGAAAAGTTTTGAGTGATCCCCCATAGACCCAATCCTGCCCACCAGGCACTCTTCCACACTTAAAATTTAAGCTCTTGTCCTTCCCAGTGAAAACAAAGTACATTTTCTCATATACAAAAACATTTCACCATGATGAAAGGAGAATAGTTTGATACTTTTCTCTTTTTGGAAAAGGAATCTCTAAGTCCTCCAGTGTTACCATAGGCAACTGAGACTTCAATATATGAATGTATGTGTGGACACATATAGAGGCAGACATAACAAGAGCGGAAATAAATTGTGCAGACTTAAATTCTCACTTTTTTCAAAAAACTTGATGGCAAGATAATTAAGGAGAAGAATTAGTTTGGTAAAAATAGTGTACTTGGGGCTAAATGAAACAACACAGATAAGATGCAGAGAAAGATTGAATCAGAAAAGCAACATTGCTTCTTAGCACTCACCTGTACAAGAGAAGTCATCCACACGAATGTATCCTGGGACACAGTCACAGCGATATAAGCCAGGCAGGTTGACACATACAGTGTTGGCATGACAGTAATGCATCTTAGCTGCACACTCATCAATATCTGAAGAAGGAAAAAAAAAAAGAAGCAATAACACAGTTAGATGAATGACTGAACTAATTTAATCTTACAATGAAATTAGAAAAGACGAATGCCCGTGGAAATCAAGAGAAAAAGCAAGATGCATTAGCACAAAAGCTTAAGTGCAAATTTCATCTGGTGTAGAAGATTCCATCTAAAGCTGAAAATCTTTTGAGAAAGATGCATGGTGGGATACAACAGTGAAGAACTCAAGAAGCATGAAGACTGAATCTATTATTAATCTTTCACCAAAAAGGATGCTTGATTTAAATGGCCCAAATCAAGGAGTTCTGTGTCCAGGCATTGACATCAATGAATATTTATTAGATGTCCACTGTACACAGTGTGGCTTCCATCAGAGAGATCAAGAGAATTCAGCCCTTCTCTGCTTGTTTTTCTTACTAATACATGCTTTAATCCATCTGGTACAAAATGATTGTGGAACCACTTTCTCCCATGTTGTACTATGAATACAGACAGCAACTGCTGTCTAATGGAAATTAATGTCTTTCATCGCTTGACCTAGAGATGCATCACATGTCACAGAATAATGAGATGATTCAACAAAAAAGATCTTTTTCTCTTTGTAATGGAGATCAGAGCATCACCTTCTGTCTCATAAAAAGTTCATGGTAAGAATTAAGATAACCTACAACCATAAGCATAGAGTTCAGTCTTTTCTAGACTTTATGTTTTAAAAAATGGGTTTACATTCATTTTACTCAGACTGCTAATGTGTGATGGCCTGGGAGAGGGAAGAATAAAAACATTGTGGGAATCCAAAATAGCCAATACGAGCTCTAGCTCCAGTCTGGTTAATTACTAGCAGATGACCCTCATCATAAGGGTTACTTCTGAACCTACTGCTCCATATCTTTCAATGTGCCATCTAATTTACGCACATACAATTCCATGAGTGAAGTATAGCAAGCACTACCATCAGTCTAAAGTCTAGACTGAGGCTTAGAGAAGTTAAATGTCTGGCACTAAGTCATCCTGTAAGAACACACTATATCCACAATTTGCAATCAAAAGTCCAACTCTCATTTACTACAGTCTACTTATGGTTTTTCCAGTGGTCATGTATGGATGTGAGAGTTGGACTGTGAAGAAGGCTGAGCACTGAAGAATTGATGCTTTTGAACTGTGGTGTTGGAGAAGACTCTTGAGAGTCCCTTGGACTGCAAGGAGATCCAACCAGGCCATTCCAAAGATCAGCCCTGGGATTTCTTTGGAGGGAATGATGCTGAAGCTGAAACTCCAGTACTTTGGCCACCTCATGTGAAGAGCTGACTCATTGGAAAAGACTCTGATGCTGGGAGGGATTGGGGGCAGGAGGAGAAGGGGACGACCGAGGATGAGATGGCTGGATGGCATCACTGACTCTGATGGACGTGGGTCTGAGTGAACTCCAGGAGTTGGTGATGGACAGGGAGGCCTGGTGTGCTGTGATTCATGGGGTTTCAAAGAGTCGAACACAACTGAGTGACTAAACTGACTGACTGACTGACCTCATGAAAGCACTCTGAGAATGATAACTATTCAAATGTAGCATTACTACTAAGATAATCACTGAAATCCTAGTAATCTTCATGCACAGACACTAGATGGAACCATTGAAAACTCATTTATTTACTTTAAAAATAAATGTAGATGGATTATTTCCTAAATAAAACACCCCAAAATAATATCAGAATCTTTTCAGTACTAAAGATCTGTTAACCTATACTTGAAAGTTAACTGAGGCTCTGAAAGAAGACACAGTCAGCAAGACTTCCATAAATTTAAGAAACAAACATCAAAACTTAGTGAAAGAATTCAGACAATCAATAATTCTATGTGCACAGTATCATGAGCTTTCAAAACAAATGGCCAACAGGAATATAAAAATTGTATAATATGAGTACATCAAAGCTTGGGTGTGGAAGGGACTCCCCCAAAACTTTGGGCTAGGATAGTAACTGCATGAAATCATTAGAAGCACTTCAGATCTTTCTGGCACTCAAGGCAATAGAATTCTTAAATAAGTTGGTTCCTTGCATCATTAAAGCATTTTGCTTTACAGAAGAGTGACTATCACAAAAGTCAAGAGGAAAAGTGTTTCAAAAAGGAATAATGGTCAGTTTTGCCACCTGATGCTGAAAAAGTTGAATAAGATAGAAACAGAATTAACATTTTGATTTGGCAAGAAGTTCACTGTTGCCCTTGAGCTGTTAAGAGAAGTTTGGGGAAAGTGGAGTCATTTAAAGAAAGAAGGAAAGATGAAGGAGACGGAAAAACAAGGCAAACTTTTTTTGAGATATTTTGCCATCAAGAGAAGAAAAAATGTAGTAGCTCTAGGGAGACTGCGTGTTGAAAGAGAGTCTTGTTTAAAGACTGTTCTAGAAAAGATCACAGAATGTTTACACACGATTGGACACGATTCAAAACTAGTGAAGAAAACTGACATTATAGAAGAGACAGCAGGGAGTTCCTTGATAGCCCATTGGTTAAGACTTTGTCTTCCAATGCAGGAGGCGTAGGTTTAATCCCTGGTCAGGGAGGTGAGACCCCACATGCCTCAAGGCCAAAAAATCAAAACATAAACAGACATAATATTGCAACAAACTCAGTAAAGACAAAAAGAATGGGAGCAGATTTCTGCAGGAGCAAAGTCTTGGAGGAGACAAGAGGAGCTGAGTTCCAGTCTACAGATGGAACAAGTCATTTTTACAACAAAAATGAAACTAACAGATAAGGGGTTGGTATATTTGGTGATGGAAAAATGAAGTAGTGCTCCTTTGCTTTTTTTTTTTTTTTTCAGTGAAGTGAGAGAGTAACATCTGATAATTAGTAGAAGGAGGTGGTACTAGATGTTTAAAGAGAGGGGAAAAGGTATGAAGTCATCATTTTGGGAAATTGAAGTCGGTCAGTCATGTCAGACTCTTTGCAACCCCATGGACAGTAGCCTACCAGGCTCCTTCATCCATGAGATTTTCCAGGCAAGAATACTAGAATACTAGAGTGGGGTGCCATTTCCTTCACCAGGAGATCTTCCCTACCCAGGGATTGAACCCAGGTCTCCCGCACTGTAGGCAGGGACTTTACCATCTGAGCCACCAGGGAAGTAGAAAGAAGGAAACAATTTACTAGAGAGTATAGCAGGTGGCTACAGAGGCACATGTGACCTGTGGCCATAAATGCTAAGTGAGGGCAGTCAGTGTGGCCATGTGCTTCACTCCAGATGCACCCAGATACTTGGGGAAGGGGCAGGGTGGTAGGAAAAAGGTGTACCCAAAGATGAGGTTTTGAACGAACAGGATAGATTAAAATGAGAAACAAGGGAACTGATGTTGCAAGAAAAGAGCTGATGATCATGAGATGCCAAGGAATCACAGTTATTAAGCAAAGAGCTGAGGACAGCAAGAGGGAGTTGAAATGCACTGCCCAGATCAAAGCTAAAGAACTTGTTCCCCCAGCCGCTGGAAGTACTGCCTGCTAAAAAAATCTTCACTGTTAGCCTTTGAGGAAAACTGTCTTTGACTTATGTGAGCTGCCTTACCCTTAGTCACACCCCCACCCTGAGGACAACCTTCACTGAAGGATGGTTCTCCTTAACAGTAACTCAAGATAATTGTCAAAGACTATACCGGGCTCTCACACGCTAGAAAAGTAATGCTCAAAATTCTCCAAGCCAGGTTTCAGCAATACATGAACCGTGAACTTCCAGATGTTCGAGCTGTTTTTAGAAAAGGCAGAGGAACCAGAGATCAAATTGCCAACATCCGCTGGGTCATCAAAAAAGCAAGAGAGCTCCACAAAAACATCTATTTCTGCTTTATTGACTATGCTAAAGCCTTTGTGTGGATCACAATAAACTGGAAAATTCTTCAAGACATGGGAATACCAGACCATCTGACCTCTTGAGAAACCTATATGCAGGTCAGGAAGCAACAGTTAGAACTGGACATGGAACAACAGACTGGTTCCAAATCGGGAAAGAGTATGTCAAGGCTGTATAGTGTCACCCTGCTTATTTAACTTATATGCAGAGTACATCGTGAAAAACACTGGACTGGAAGAAACAAGCTGGAATCAAAATTGCCGGGAGAAATATCAATAACCTCAGATATGCAGATGACACCACCCTTATGGCAGAAAGTGAAGAGGAACTAAAAAGCCTCTTGATGAAAGTGAAAGAGGAGAGTGAAAAAGTTGGCTTAAAGCTCAACATTCAGAAAACGAAGATCATGGCATCTTGTCCCATCACTTCATGGGAAATAGATGGGGAAACAGTGGAAACAGTGGCTGACTTTATTTTGGGGGGCTCCAATATCACTGCACATGGTGACTGCAGCCATGAAATTAAAAGACGCTTACTCCTTGGAAGAAAAGTTATGACCAACCTAGATAGCATATTGAAAAGCAGAGACATTACTTTGCCAAAAAAAAGGTCCATCTGGTCAAGGCTATGGTTTATCCAGCAACATGTATGGATGCGAGAGTTGGACTGTGAAGAAAGCTGAGTCCAAAGAATTGATGCTTTTGAACTGTGGTATTGGAGAAGACTCTTGAGAGTCCCTTGGACTGCAAGGAGATCCAACCAGTCCATTCTGAAGGAGATCAGCCCTGGGATTTCTTTGGAAGGAATGATGCTAAAGCTGAAACTCCAGTACTTTGGCTACCTCATGCAAAGAGTTGACTCATTGGAAAAGACTCTGATGCTGGGAGGGATTAGGGGCAGGAGGAAAAGGGGACGCCAGAGGATGAGATGGCTGGATGGCATCACGGACTCGATGAACGTGAGTCTGAATGAACTCTGGGAGATGGTGATGGACAGAAAGGCCTGGTGTGCTGCGATTCATGGAGTCGCAAAGAGTCGGACACGACTGAGTGACTGAACTGAACTGAACGGATACCAGGTTCAGAGCATTCAATGAGATTCAACTAACCCCTCCCTCTGCGCAATTCTGTATTTTTCCCTTCCTCACAGGCATTCCATCCCTATTAAGCTTCCTACATCTCAGTCTCCATCTCAGAGTTTGCTTCCCAGGGAACCCTAACTTCAGTAGGACTCCTGAGGGAGGCAGAAATGATTCCAGTGTGAGTACTACAGTGTGCGAGCTGGAAAGGCAGAAGATGGAGTTATAGAGTGATGTGCTTGACACTAAGATTTCAAAGGTGATTTAGTTGTTGCCGATTACAAGATCTTTTATTTGACTATGTGAGAGTGGAAAAATAGATCATTGTAATTGAGGGGTTGAGATTCTAAGAAAAGCCAGATATAAGAGGGGGCTGGTCTGCATTAGCACATTTCATCCAGCATATTACCAGACTTCCTCCTCCTGAGCAAATAATTCAACTGTACTTTCTCATCCTTTTCCAAACATGAATGTGAGAAGCCTACCACCTTGAGATAGAAAGATTAAGGGCCAGCGTCAGACTTAACACGTTTCCTTCTTCCTGTCTTGGAAATTATGAATCACAGAAATGGAAGCTCTTTCAGCCTGCGTGCCTGAGTGAGGAGCAGATTACCAGACCAGCATGATGGACATGTTGCATGACCTAGAAATATGCTTTTGTTAATTTAAACCATTGAGTCTGCCCTGACCAGTACAGAGAATGACCATGAGAAGCACTGCAATGGAGATTATTAAATTTGATCTTGAAAGATGAACAGAAATTCAGCTTTGAGAATGGAGATGAGGAAACAGAAAGGAAACTACAGAGCCTAAACTTTTTGTCTTTGCAGAGTTATAAAGAGAGAGGACCATTTAGTCTGTACTCAAAAGAACACTAATTACCCCTCTACTACGCTTTTAAAGGCAGCGTGATGAATAAAACACCATCACAGACCTCACAGCCTGGCAAGATACTGAGCAGAACTTACATGTTCTACCAATAACGTGAGATCATTTAACGGGGATTTGACCTAGTCTAAGAAGTTGAGAGATGGATTCTCTATAGAAGTGACTGTTCATCCAAGACCTGAAATAGCAATGAAACAGGTAAAGGGGAGAAAAATAACATACCAGAGAAAGAAGAATGAAAAGAATTCATTAGAGGAGGGAACTTTGCCTATTTGAAGACAAACTGGAAAGATGAGCTTGGGCCACCCCTGCTGGGCTCTGGAGGCCACATGAAGGAACCTGGGCTTAAATCATGGTGGTGACAAACTCCAATTTCTGTTTTTAAAATATAGCTTGGCTGCAGTGAAGAGAATAGACTGGAGCAGGGCGAGCTGAAGGGTAAATCACACTGGTATTTTACTCACAGAGATGCAGCTACAGTGAACTCATTCTATACTGCTAGGATACCTAGCCATTTTTTAAGATGAGGAACTAGTCAGGACTTGCCTTAGAGGCAATGCAGTCTTCAGCCTAGGGGCCACAGCTGCCAGTCAGGCCACTGATGAGAACAAATGTTTCTCTGTTATGGACCCTTGTCAGCTCCTCCCACGGAGAAACTCCTAGCTCATTTCCCTCAGGCCACTGCATAACTATTGAGAGGCAGCAGCCTCATCTGGATTTGAAGGAGTTACTCAGCCATAATGAGTTTATTTTGATTCTAACAACCAAGCTATCACCTTGTTCCACAGGATGACAAGCCCTGAACAGAAATATTTTCAAAAACCAGAAAGAGGATGTTAGGAAATGCCAGGGAGAATTTCCCACACAGGTTTATCCAACCTTTGCTCTATGTGAGCCACGCCCACAGCACAGCCCTGCTGCTCTGCTGATATGTCACTGAGTTCGTTTCATTTTCAATTCATGCCATTGGTAATTCCAGCCTTGGCATATCTTGATTTCCTGGTGAAAGTGAAAGTGTTCATTGCTCAGTCGTGTCCGACTCTTTGTGACCCCATGGCTGTAGCCTGCCAGGCTCCTCTGTCCATGGAATTCTCCAAGTAAGACTATTAGAGTGAGTAGCAATTCCCTTCTGCAGGAGATCTCCTGACCCAGGGACTGAACCCAGGGAAGCCCACAAAAAGAACAAAATAAGGCAGAAAATTTGACAAATGTACCAGAAAATTAAGCTGTCACGACTTTATCTTTGTTGCTTATCTTCTATCATACAAACATCAGATATAAAAATCACTTCCTAGTAAAAATGGTGGTAGGGAGACAAAGAAAGTAAAGTGTTTAGAGGCATGGGTTGGGTCCCTTGAGACAAGAGGATGGAAGAAAGAAAAGAATTGACAACTCCTCTGGTTTCAGGATGGGGACAGGGACAAGGAGAAACACATGTGCCTAAGAAAGACTGCCTCTCCAAACTCAGGGAAAAGCACAACCCTGCAGACAGTTTCAAGAGAACTCAAGAGTGCTCCACAAGCAAATCTGATTATACAGAGAGTCAAAACACAATCAACGTCTTTAGAGAGCTGGGATATCTTGAGAAAATCCTGAGAAAGAGCAAACAACTGAGATTTTTCAAAATGAGCCTAGGATAAATGCTTTTTGTTCACAGACAAAAGATCCTAAAAGGTTATACAATTACTAGATCAAAAATAAATAAATAAATAAATAAACAGAACTCCCCAATTAAAGAATGAACTGATGCTCAGAGAGAGAAACTAAGTGAGCCCAAAGCAATGCGAGTTTTAAATATAGGCCTGAAAAGAAATCTGACCATAGGTCAGGTGGTGATGGAGTTTTGCCTAAAGCAGGTCCCTCTCTCAAGCAATGGTCCTTCCTACTCTGATATTTACCCAGAGCCAGGAGGCAAGATGGAGAAGGCAACGGCACCCCACTCCAGTACTCTTGCCTGGAAAATCTCATGGGCGGGGGAGCCTGGTGAGTCGGACATGACTGAGCGACTTCACTTTCACGCATTAGAGAAGGAAATGGCAACCCACTCCAGTGTTCTTGCCTGGAGAATCCCAGGGATGGGGGAGCCTGGTAGGCTGCCATCTATGGGGTCGCACAGAGTTGGACACGACTGAAGCGACTTAGCAGCAGTAGCAGCAGCAGGAGGCAAGAAGAAGCTGTGTCCGAGACGGAACCTCAAAGGAGAAGTTGAACACTCAACTCAAGACCAGGCTCAACCTAAAGGTCTAGATCAGTCTAGCAAGATTTTCTAAGAAGCACAGCTAAGTTAGCTACTGGAAGTTTGAATGGATCAAAATTTTAAAAATACATCATTAGGCACAGGATGATATGAAAATGAAAAAGAGGCTAATAGTTCCTGACCTCATAAGGTAAAACCAAAATTTAAAAAATACATCATTAGGCACAGGATGATATGAAAATGAAAAAGAGGCTAATAGTTCTTAATCCCATAAGGTAAAACTAGGAACAGCCCCTGACACCTGGTTAATATCCAAAATCTGTCATTTCTACGTACCAGAAACTATGTTAGGCACCCCACAGGCAGCACTGCAGCACCCCATTTATTCCATTTGACTCTTCCTATAGGAGACAGATACTTGTATGTCATGATAAGGAAACTGAGGCTCAGAGAGTTTGAGATCACTTGTACAAAGCATAAAGTCCGTAAGCGTAAGACCCTGGGTTTGAACCCACAGCCTCACTTCACATGTGGCATTGTTCTCCCTGGGGCATTTCTATCTCGCTGTAAATTTTCAAGCCTATAACTATGTTAGACATGCCTGGTGCTGCCATGAAATGTATGGAAACAGGCGGATCTCCAAATTGAATGTCATTGTGCATCCTATTCATGACTTTGTTCTGTATGATGCTCTCTGTTAAAATAGTAAAGCTGTACTCTGCTTGACTATTCCTGTGAGTCTTTTAAATTAAACCCGAACTCTTTCAAGCTTTAGACTCCAGTAACCCAAAACCCCAAAACAGGTGGTAGAATTCTGCCCTGAGCTGGAACCTTTGATACAACTTTAACTCAGCATGCTTAAGACTGTTGAAGGGCCACTCTAGGATTAGAAATAGTGACAGAGGGGCCTGGATCTTCTATTAAATATTGTTACAGAAACATCTCTAAACCCCACTGTGGTATATATCAGCTCCAGTATAATGGGGCTCAAATTGTGATTTATTCTTAGAGATTGCTTGTCAGCTTTGAAATATTAGCACTCATCTTCTGAGGTAATAAAAGTACATGATTTATGTCCCTCCCCAGGAAAGTGAGGCAGTTTGTTTTTGTTTTAAAAAGGTATACTTATGGACTTTCAAATGAAATTTGATGTGACATAATGCCTCTTCACAAATCACCAGCCTCCATCTGTACAAGACTGCTCAGAACAAACAGAGCTGAATTTGGCATCATCATCATTAAATTAGAGTGTTGGGCTTGGGTAGCAAAGATAGAAGCAAATGCAAAGAATTTTCTAAATAAAACAGTGTGACCTACTCAGACTTGCTGCCTAAGAACTTCCTAGAAAAGGCAACCCAGAGAGGGTTAGATGCAGTGGGTTGGGCAAGGGGGGTCCACTCCCTGTGAGTATTTAAAAATGAAACAGAGTGAAGAAAATCAATATTTATTGAGACTGGGTGAGTCTCATTTCATTATCCCCAACCATCCAATGGCTTGGCATCAGAAATGACAGGGAGAGCGCCTACGATGCCATCCCAGGTCTCTGTGACTCCAGAAGCAAACTTGCTCCACTCTGCTGAACCACAGGCACTGAACTGACAGCCAAGAGTCAAGCTCTCTTCTTGCTCTTTTTATTAGCTAACTCTAGCACTGGGCACTTGGTGAGACATCAGTGTTTCCATTTATGAAATGACCAGGTGGACCAGAGAGCATCTAAAGACTTCCCCGATTCTAAAGTTATTGACACATTCAGGTATTTCTGTCCTTACAATGCATCATAAACCCTGTCTCTGAAACATTTGATTGTTGGCCACCCCTTTTCCTCCAATTTCAACGAGCTTGAAAATGTTCCGGATGCCTTTTCCAAGACACAAGTCCTGGAAAATACTAGTAAGATGACCTGAACCTTCACACGGCCCCTTGGTGCCTGTTTCAACTGAGTTGGCATGTCCCCAGAAAGTGAAGAATAGCCATATCTAGTTACAGATATTCCAACGAAAGCACAGCTCTGGAAAAGCCCTCCATGAACTAGTAAGATTACTTGCAGAGCAATTCTACCAGACTTTAATCTCCCGACTTTTCAGAAATCATGAGTTATATAAACATGGTAGCACTGCCGTTGATATGAGGTCTATCAATATGCTCCCATCTGTGACATCCTGAATATTTTTTTTTAAATGAGGGCCTACATAATCTCTGATTTGAACTTATAAAACTCCAGTGAAGCAGACAAGATATGAATTATTATGACCTTTTTCAGATGAGAAAATAAAGTCCTTGAAAAGAATTCTGACTTGCCCAAGGGTACACAGATAATCACTGAGCTGGTAACAGAATCAAGGCCTTCTAACTCTGGAATTAGTGCTTTATCCAGGGTTCCATGTAATTCTTTACAACTATTGTTTTCTTCCTAAAGCAAGAGCAGAGCAATTAAATGCCTGTAGAATCTAGAAATATAAGCCAAATGAAGAAGCCAGGTAGAAGTAAAATGTAAAATATGTACATTATGTACATATGTAAAATATATGTAATATGCAAAATATGTCCCATCCAAAAAAAATAAGGTATATATCTCTTAAAATATTAATCAATCCTCTTCTTTCTCTATCATCCATCCCTGTCTCTATCAATCTGTTTCATTTCCCTACTTTCAAGAATAAAGAAATGATTTTCTCTTACAAGGTAAAACACACAGTGCAAGACCAGTGTTACATGAAAAATGAGACTAAACCCCAATGGCATAAAGACAAAAGAAAGAATGTGAACTGTTATCTTCACTTTACAGAGGAGAAATCAGGCCCATAGGAAAGGACAGTCGATTGTCTAAGGTCATATACCAGTGGTACCTGGACTGCCAGGATGTGAATTCAGGAAGCATGGCGCCAAAGTCTGCTCATCGCTTTATAGTATCTCCTCCAGGGACTGTGGGCTAGATCTCTGATATTTCTAGAGAACTTACATTGTTGTTGTTATTCAGTTGCTAAGTCATGTTCATGGGGTCACAAAGAGTCAGACATGACTGAGCCACTGAACTGACTGTATGACTGAAGTCATGTTCGACTCTTTGAGACCCCACGGACTGTAGCGTGCCTGGCTTCCCTGTCCTTTAGTATTTCCCAGAGTCTGTTCAGTATTAATTGAACTTTTAAAAATAAACGGCTCCATTTTTTTCAAATATTTTGAAGCAAGCAAAACACATCTGCCTATCAGAGTCAACACACAATATGCCTGTGTCTTGAAGCATATGATCACAAGTAGCTTGGAGGGGGAAGGGGGGACATGAGAGAGAGATGGGGAAGGAGGAGGAGAGAGTGAGAGAGGAGGTGAATGGAAGGAAGAATGGAAAGGGGCAAGGAAGGAAAGACTAGAAAGAAAGGAGCACTAGGGAGGGGAAGGGAAAGGACATGAGAGGAAGTAAAGAGAATGTAAGAAGGCAAAGAAAAGAGGAAGTGAGATCATGTACACCTGTGGCTGATTCATGTCAATGTATGGCAAAACAAATACAGTATTGTAATGTAGAATAAAGTATTAAAAACAAAAACTCATTAAAAAAAAAAAGGAAAGAGGAAGTGAGAGGAGGGGGAGTGAGAGAGGAGGGGAGGGGAGGGCAAGGGAAGCAAAAAATAAGACAGTCTCAGGAGGTATCTAGATAACTTCTCTGAACTTAGTTGTGTTCCCTGCACAAATTACTCACATGTTTATATACCAACCTCCACTGTGACAGCATTTGGAGATGGAGCCCTTGCAGAGAAATTATGTTTAGATGAGGTCATGAAAGTGGTGTCCTCCTGATGAGATTAGTATCCCTTTAAGAAAAGATATGAAAAAGCAGGGATGGCATCACCAACTCAATGGACATGAACTTGGCTAAACTCCAGGAGATGGTGAGGGACAGGGAAGCCTGGCATGCAGCAGTCCATGGGGTCACAAAGAGTTGTACACGACTTGGCAACTGAATAACAACATGAAAAAGCATGCCCTCTTGCTCCACCATATGATGCCACAGGGAGAAGTTAGCCACCTGCAAGTCAGAAAGAGAGCCCTTGGCAGAACCCAACCCTGATCTCAGACTTCGAGCCTCCAGAACTGTGAATAAATTTCCATTGTTTAAGCCATCCAGTCAATGACATTTTGTTATGACAGCCCCCACGGACTGATACAATAACCCTTTAAATTTCTCTGTTGCCTGGTGAGATGAATTTTTACATCATCTTCTAAGATATGTGTCAAACAAACATGCTTCCTGCCAGATAAAATATCTGCATATTAAAAATTCAAATACTCTTTTGGTCATCCCATGTATAGTAAAGAACTCTTTTCGTACAAGGTTAAATACATCATAAGGTAGAAGTTAGATCGTTGCATTTTCTGACATTTTAAAGGTGTTTTCCATATATACCTATGTCAGATATTTGCAAATTCATGCTAAGATGTTTTTTCCCCTGCTGGGTTCAATTTCAGAATTAAATACTGTCATAAAGTAACACATCTCTTTGTGCCAAGGGGAATCACAGCATACCAATTTTTAGCTGACTTCAGAAAAACACTGTAAGATACCACTCCATGACTTTTTCCCCAGCCTGGTATTTCTGACCTTCAGGAGGGTCTACAAAGTGATGCTGAGCATCTACAAGAAAGAAGCATACTGAAAGAAAGGTGACTAATTCAGTTTCAGCTGTAGGCTGTGCCCAGACTACCTGAATCCATCAATTTCTGAACCCTACACTTCAGCCAACGGTACCAACAAAACCAGAGAGTGCTTCCAAAGAGGTATGAGGTGTCCTCAAGAGTTGTAAGTCAGCTATGGAAGCTATGAAGATCTTGTGCCTTCCCTACCACTGGGAAAGGAAATTCTAGAGCTACTAAGACACTGCTAGATCCAGAGGCAGTCAAGATCCCAAAGCTCAGTGGGATGCGGTCCTTGTCTTCTGGCTTTTATGCTAAGTGAAGACAGCCAGACCATACAGAACCAGTCCCAGTCCAGTGGAGAGGCAGTCACCTGAACATGACTTACTAGAAAAAGAAGTGGCTAATTCCATCAAAAACGACCAAGGTGAATAAGCCAGAAAGAAAAACACCAATACAGTATACTGACACATATATATGGCATTTAGAAAGATGGTAATGATGACCTTGTATGCGAGACAGCAAAAGAGACACAGATGTATAGAATGGACTTTTGGACTCTGAGGGAGAGGGAGAGGGTAGGATGATCTGGGAGAATGGCTTTGAAACATGTATACTGTCATGTAAGAAATGAAGCGCCATCTATGTTCAATACAGGATACAGGATGCTTGGGGCTGGTGCACGGGGATGATCCAGAGAGAGGATATGCGGTGGGAGGTGGGAGGGGGATTCAGGATTGGGAGCTTGTATACACCCATGGCGGATCCATGTCAATGTATGGCAAAACCAACACAGTAATGTAAAGTAAAATAAAGTAAAAATAAAATTAAAAATAAAAATGACAGAGGAAGAATTCACGAAAGATAAAACTGTGGTGAATCTTGAGAAGGCAAGAAGATGCCTTCATAAGTGCTGATGGCCTTCCCTTGTCACTTTGATTTAACTGGGTGGCAATTCTTTTCCCTTAGCTTTATGAAGACATAACTGATATATAACATTGTATAAGCTTAAGGTATACAATGTGTAAATTTGATACACTCATCATTGCAAAAATGATCACCACCACTGCCTTGGCTGACACCTCCTTTAGGCCACATAATTTCCATTTTTTTGTGGAGACAAGATTTAAAATCTGTTTTCTTAGCAATTTCCAAATACACACTATTGTTAACTGTAGTCACCATACTGCACATTAGATCCCAAGAATGTATTCATCTTATAAATAAGAAGTTTGTACTCTCTATCAAAAGATGAATGAGTAAAGATGTGAGTGTGCACACATACACACACACACACACACACACACACACACACACACACACACACACAGGAATATTATTTAGCCATAAGCAGGAAGTCCTACCATTTGTGACCACATGGGTGAACTGTGGGAGTATTATGCTAAGGAAAATAAGAACTTATATCTCAGACAGAGAGACAAATACCACATGATACCACTTATATATGGGATCTTAAAAAGCCAACCTCATAGAAATTGATAGAATGGTGATTACCAGGGGCTGGCTGAAAATTGGGGGAAATGGAGAGATTCTGGGCAACTGTTCTCTGCTTTACAAAGATAAAGGAAAGTCAGGTAAGAGTGAGTGAAATGGAAGAGTGCAATACCACTCACAAAGCATCTATTAATACATCCTTTAGTTGCAACTAATCTTTTAATTATTGGCAGCATTTATTGATCATTACTCTGTGCCAAACATAGTTACCAAACACTGGACATGTATAATCCTTTTCACAAGTACCATACAGATAGGTATATATTAATATTTTTATTTTACAAAGGCACGCAAGGTTATTAGACAGCCAGAAGATGACCTCAGAGAACTTGAACCCCTGGTATCTATTCTGCCACTCTACAGGGCAACCTTAGCTTTCCCTTTCTCATCAAGATTATTCACTTTCCTTGATTAATTAAATAGCAATTCCCTATAGTCACAATCGGTCAAATTATTCATTCACCGCTTTTCCCATGCAGTCAAAATAAAATGCAAAGGTTTTAGTCATTTAAAGATAAATGATTCGGTGCCCGAGGTTCAGATCTGATTCACTACAGCATCAAGTTAACTAGTGATTAATTACCAGGCTCTGAATTCCACAAACAAACCAGAGACTGTGGATCTATGAGCAGATCATTAATGCACACACTAATGAACATTTATGGAACTGGGGTTCCATAAAACCAGTTCCTTATAAAGAACCAGCACCTGTGTCATGAATGAAAATCAGCTGAATGTCCTCCAGGAAGAACAGGTACTTTACTCTGGACTTTCCCAATGGGAAGAGATTCCTTCAACGAAACAATATGTTTGAAATGAAACCAACTTTATTCACCACTCCAAATTTTTACACATCAGCCTGAATCCATTTTCTCTATATGAAACATGAACTATGAAACCCAAAATGATAAGGTGTTTAAACTGGTTCTTAAAATCACCAAGTCCAGATCCCTATGCAAAACTACAAAAATAAATGGATGAGGAGAAAAGAGGAAAAAACCCACAGAATAATGACTCATAATCCACTTTCTTCTGATAACACAATCCAAATGTACAATGAAAACATCATTCAAAAGAAAGGAAATGGAAGAGAACCAGATTTCCATACAGTGCACTGGTCTTGAACTGTTTTTTCTTTTTAATTTTAAAAATTCACTTATTTTTAACAAGAGGATAATTGTTCTACAATATTATATTAATTTCTACCATTTGAACTATTTTTAAATGGAAAAACCTTTTAAAAGTAATAACAGCTAACATTTTCAAAAAAACTAAGATTATGGCATCCGGTCCCATCACTTCATGGCAAATAGATGGGGAAATAATGGAAATAATGACAGATATTATTTTCTTGGACTCCAAAATCACTGCAGATGGTGATTTCAACCATGAAATTAAAAGACACTTGTTTCTTGGAAGAAAAGTTTTGACCAATACAGACAGCATATTAAAAAGCAGAAACATTACTTTGACAACAAAGGTCCATCTAGTCAAGGCTATGGTTTTTCCTGTGGTCATGTATGGATGTGAGAGTTGGACCATAAAGAAAACTTAGCACCAAAGAATTGATGGTTTTGAACTGCGGTATTGGAGAAGACTCTTGAGAGTCCCTTGGACTGCAAGGAGTTCCAACCAGTCCATCCTAAAGGAAATCAGTCCTGAATAGTCACTGGAAGGACTGACAATGAAGCTGAAGCTCCAATCCTTTGGCCACCTGATGCAAAGAACTGACCCACTGGGAAAGACCCTGATGCTGGCAAAGACTGGGGGCAGGAGGAGAAGGGGACAACACGATGAGATGGTTGGATGGCATCACCAAGTCTATGGACATGACTTTGAGCAAGCTCTGGGAGTTGGTGATGGACAGGGAGGCCTGGCGTGCTGCGGTCCATGGTGATGCAAAGAGTCAGACATGACTGAGCGACTGAACTAAACTGAACAGTTTCTAAGTAGCAGGCACAGGCCTATGTTTATTAACTCATTTAATTCTCATAATAACCCTTTGAAGTAGGTTTTTCAGTATTTCCAAGTCAGCAGACAAGGAAATTGAGGGATGGAGGACTAAGGAACTTGCCCAAGGTCACCCAGCAAGGAGGGGGCAGAGCTGGAACGCAAGTCCAGGAAGACCTGGCTCCCATGGCAGCACTTTGACTCCACACCCTCACCCTCAGCCAGAGTGATATCATTTACAAGGGGATGAAAAACTGGCTCTTGGCAGAGTGAAAAAAAATCTTAGCTATTTTAAGTTTGTGATTCTCCAAAGGGCCACAGCACAGGAGCAGATATATAGTATACCTCTGGTATTAAATTTTCATGAGAAAATGATAAGGAAAAAATGTCTAAAAGACACCTTAGGGGCTGATAATAAAAACACAGTGAACACACATTGCCCTATACTGAACTGTCTCCATTCAGGAATAACACCTAGCTTAAAAGTTCAATATAAAAAACCGAATTAAACCCTACATCAAATTGAAAAGCTTCTGTACAGCAAAGGAAGCCATCAACAAAACGAAAAGGCAATCTGCTGAACAGGAGAAAGTATTTGCAAATCATAAAACTAATAAGGGCTTAATACGCAAAATATGCAATAACTCATCGAGTTCAATAAAGTCAAAAAATCTGACTTAAAAAAATAGATCTGAAGAGACATTTTTCCAAAGAAGATATACAAATGGACAAGAGTTCCATGAAAGGTACTCAGCATCCCTAATCATCAGGGAAATGTGAATCAAAGCCACACTGAGCGATCACCGCACGAGTGTCAGAAGGGCTATCTTCCAAAACACAAGAGAAAGCAAGACAGACAAAAACAAGTGGCGAGAAGCAAACACTTCCCCATTATTGATAGGAATGTAAACTGGTGCAGCCACTGGGGAAAACAGTAGGAAGGTCCCTTTCAAAATTCAAACCAGAACTACCATCAGTTCAGTTCAGTCGTTCAGTCCTGGCCGACTCTTTGCGACCCCATGAATCGCAGCACGCCAGGCCTCCCTGTCCATCACCAACTCCCGGAGTTCACTCAGACTCACATCCATGGAGTCAGTGATGCCATCCAGCCATCTCATCCTGTCGTCCCCTTCTCCTCCTGCCCCAATACCTCCCAGCATCAGAGTCTTTTCCAGTGATTCAGCAATTCTACTTCTGAGTATTTATCCAAAGGAAATAAAAATCTCTGTCTCAGAAAGTTATACACATTCCTATGTTTATTGAAGCATTATTTACAACAGCCAAGACATGGAAACAAGTGTTCATCAATAGATAAAAGGATAAAGAAAATGTGATACATACAAACACACACAGAGTAATATTATTCAGCTATAAAGAAGTAGAAAGCTTTGCCCTATGTGACAACATGGATGGGGGACTTCAAAGGCATTATGCTAAATAAGTCAGACAGAGAAAGAAAATACCATATGATCTCACTTACATATGGAATCTGAAATAAAAATCCAAACTCACAGAACAGATCAATGGTTGCCAGAGTGGAAGGGACGGAAAAAAGTGGGTAAAGAGGTCAGACTTCTGGTCATAAGACAAATTAAGTCTTGAAGAAAAGTGCATAGCATAGTATAGTCAGCAACTGTGTATTGCTATAAAGAAAAGATTTAAGCACACTTGCTATGGTAAGAGGAGGATTAGGCATTGGTTGGGATGAAAAGAAAAAGAAGCATCTCCTTTCGGCAGTGGTGAACAATGGTGTGATGAACTCTGGTGTACAAATATCTGGTCAAGTATCTGGTTCCAATAACTTTAGGTAGAAATCTAGGAGAGGAATTGTGGGGCCCTCTGGTGATTAGAAAAGACCCTGATGCTGGGAAAGACTGAAGGCAAGAGAAGAGGATGACAGAGGATGAGATGGTTGGATGACATCACCGACTCGATGGACATGAGTTTGAACAAGCTCTAGGAGTTGGTGATGGACAGGGAAGCCTGGCATGCTGCAGTCCACGAGATGGCAAAGAATCAGACACAACTAAACAACTGGTAATTCTATGCTGAGGTTTTTGAGCAACCAATGAACTGTTTTCCTGCACCAAACGGTTCTGGCTACACTGAGATGAGAGGTTTACCAGGGGTTGGGAGCAAAGAGGGAGGACAGAGCAGTTGTGTGTGGCTTAATGGTTAGAGTTCTGCTGGGTGATGACAAAGTTTTGTAAGTGGATAGTAGTGATGATTGCACCACATTGTGAATGCAATTCACATCATGAAATGTACACCCTAAAACGGTTAAAATGCCCAGTGTTATGTCAAAGAAAATGTTAAAAAAAATTTTAACACAATTTGTAAAACAATGTAATTTTGTATAGTATGGGGATATCAATAAAGCTGTTTGAAAAAAACGGGGAAGAAGGACAATCCCCAACCTGTATTCCTC
This sequence comes from Nanger dama, assembly GCA_917880005.1. Taxonomy (NCBI): domain Eukaryota; kingdom Metazoa; phylum Chordata; class Mammalia; order Artiodactyla; family Bovidae; genus Nanger; species Nanger dama. Next base: position 3,411,392 of record CAKJTW010000085.1, on the reverse strand, counting down.
CTTCCTCAGGAGAGACAAAACCAGCTAAGCCCCTGAGCAGCTTAATGTCACAGAACTAGAAAGAAAGCCATGTGGCTGATCTGAGTTGAAAGCCCAGCTTCACTACGGCCGAGTGTTACTCTGCACAGTTACCGACGGTCTCTGCACCGGACTTCCACATCTGAGGAGCACAGTGATCTCGTGCAGGTTCAGTGAGATGGTGTGATACACACGTGTACCCTGTCCAGTGTCTTGGACCTTGATAATATCTTCGGCTGTTTCTTCTCACTTTTTGGCTTCGAAGGCACCATTCTTGACAGGCTGCTAGGTCTGGCTCTCCTCTCTAGCTAGCCCAGGGGGAATCCAAGCCAAAGGGAGGAGGCTTCAAGTCAGCATCCTCTGCCTTCCAGTGGCTCCTCCATTAAACCAGCCAATGCCCCTTGACTTGTTCGTCCAGAGATGAGACGAGGCAGTCATGCCCTTCCTCCTGGCCCCGCAGTTTCCCACGCCCCATCATCACAGCAGGACTATCACTCTCTGCTCAGGCTAACTCACTTTTCTTTTCCTCCTGAGGGCAGCTCCTGGAACTGCATGATGGCATGCACAGTCGATATGCTTTGTGTGGGGTAGGGGTGTGTGTGTGTGTGTGTGTGTGTGTGTGTGTGTGTGTGATGTAATGCCTCTTTCCAATAAGCTGAAAAATTAAAATGTTTAAATTTAAATATTTTTTTTTAATCTTCTGGCCATACCATGTGGCATACAGGGTCTTATTTCTTTCACCAGGGATCAAACCTATGCCCCTTGTGGTGGAAGCATGGAGTCTTAACCACTGAGCACCAGGGAAGTCCCAAAATTTGTAAGCTGAAAACTTCAGAACTTAGGACTTCTAAATTGAAACCTCCTTTAAGAAGAGCAGATTGCTCTCCTAAATAAAAGGTTGAAAACAAAGATGAATTGGTCTTCCTATCTTACAAAAATGAACTTAATTTTAGAAAAATAAAGCTTAAATATTCATAATATACTAACAGTAGCTCTGTGAGGTCAAAAACATGCTGAAATCCCTCCTTTTTGAGATATATCTGTGTGTGCTTTGCTGCTTCAGTCATGTCCAACTCTTTGCGACCCTGTGGACTGTAGACCTTCAGGCTCCTCTGTCCATGGGATTCTCCAGGCAAGAATACTGGAGGGGGTTGCCATGTTCTCCTCCAAGGAATCTTCCCAGCCCAGGGATCTAACGCACATCTCCGCATCTCCTGCATTACAGGTGGATTCTTTACCACTGAGCCACTAGGGAATCCCTTATACATGAGGTCTAATTCAAAGATATGCCTGAGAGTTGTAAACAAAGTTTAAAAATTCAAAACACAACCCCCTCCACAGAATAAAGAGAAAGGGGGATGGAGATGGAATTGAGAGGCACTGTTTATTAAATGTGTATCTAAAAACATTTACTGAGGAGAAAAGCTGGAGGAAGAAAGAAGGCCAGAGCTCAATCAATGACAGACCCCTCCTCCTCAGGGTCTTACACACTATAGTCACTGGAGCACCTAATTTAAGGTGACAGTGCTTTTACGTGGTGGCTCAGATGGTAAAGAATCTGCTTGCAATGCAAGAGACCTAGGTTCAATCCCTGGGTCAGGAAGATTCCCCTGAAGAAGGGAATGGCAACTCACTCCAGTACTCTGGCCTGGAGAATTCCATGGACAGAGGCCACAATCCACAGGGTTGCAAAGAGTCGGATATGACTAAGCAACTTGCATTTTCACCAGGGCTCTCTAAAAGACTCATTAAAAATGACTAGTGGCTGGGAGGGAGATTCAAGAGGAACGGACATATGTACTGCTGCTGCTGCTAAGTCACTTCAGTCGTGTCCGAATCTGTGCGACCCCATAGAGGACAGCCCAAAAGGCTCCCCCGTCCCTGGGATTCTCCAGGCAAGAACACTGGAGTGGGTTGCCATTTCCTTCTCCAATGCATGAAAGAGAAAAGTGAAAGGGAAATCGCTCAGTTGTGTCCGACTCTTAGTGACCCCACGGACTGCAGCCCACCAGGCTCCTCTGTCCATGAGAGTTTCCAGGCAAGAGTACTGGAGTGGGTTGCCAGTGCCTTCTCTGGGACACATGTACACCTCTGGTTAATTCATGTTATATATGACAAAAATCAAGCCAATATTATAAAACAATCATCAATCAATTAAAAATAAATTAAAAAAAAAAACTACTGATCTTTCCAAGAACTGCAGCACTATTCCAGGTGGGCGGACAGGGTAGGGTGGGTGTTTTCTCTGTGCATCCCTGAGGGTGAAAGTGCTTCCCTCTGCCCCAGTCCAGTCCTAGGGTACACAGTTTGCCTTCAAAAGCTCAAGGGGCCAGGAACTCTGATGAGTGGTGGGGTGACAGAGGTGAGGCCAGCTTGGGCAGGGTGTCCACAGCGAATAAGAGGAGACCAAAGCATAAACAAAGAAGGATGCTGAGGTTGAAGGCACTTTGAAGGAAATGCACCTGGAGCAGCCACAAGGAGGTCATGAGCAATTTTCTCCGCAAAGGGCGAGATATGAGCTATCATAAAAGAAATGTTCACACAACTGATAAGGGAAAAGGTAAGAAAGGAAAAGACAGGAAACCCTGCCAGAAGGGTTACCAAGAGGAAAGACCCGGGACATGACAGAGACACATTGTGAACGTGAATTCACAGAACTGAAAGGGCGTGAAGAAACCAAACAGAACTAAGGAAAGCGGGAGGAAGGTGAGCACGGGTCAGACAAGACAGGCCTTGCACACCACACTCGGGGTCGGCACTTCAGTCCTGAATTAAGGGGGGACTAAGCTCTATGTGAAGACACAAGCCGCTTGGAACAGGAATTTTTGAGCAAGAAAAGTTGACAATTTATTTCATTCTTAAAGAAAATATTAATGAGCTATACACATCTATTGAGAACGGTGATTACAGACTGCTTAGTTTACTGTTGTAGATCTGTAAATGAATAAATAGAGTAACAGAATTATTAGTGTTTTAATGCAGGGAATAACATGATCACTGATACATTTTTAAAAGATCATTCTGTATTAGTCAACCATAAAAATGAATTCACTTGCTCAGATCCAGTGAGATGGATGAAACGAGAGCCTGTTATACAGAGTGTAGTGAGTCAGAAAGAGAAAAACAAATATCATATATTAATACATATGTATGGAATCTAGAAAAACGGCATTGATGAACAGGGCAGGAATAGAAATGGAGACATGAACAGACTTGCAGACACAGCTGGAGAAGGAGAGGATGGGACTAATCGAGAGAATAGCATTGAAACATATACGTTACCACATATGAAACAGACAGTTGATGGGAAGTTGCTGATTAAGGCAGTGAGTTCAACCCAGTACTCTGCGACAACACAGAGAGACGGGGATGGGGTGATGGGATGGGAGGGAGGCCACAAAGGAGGAGACATATGCATACTTATGGCTGATTCTTGTTACACTATGGCAGAAACAAACACAACATCGTAAAACAATTATCCTCCAATTAAAAATCATTTTTAAAGTATTCTGGAAATGTGTAGAAGGTGATGCTGGCAGGAGAGCATCGATGACCACGTTGAGAACAGCACCAGGGATTTCCTGGTGGTCCAGTGGTTGAGAACCTGCCTTCTAATGCAGGGGACACGGGTTCAGTCCCTTTTGGGGAACTAACATCCCACATGCCATCGGGCAACTAAGCCCCTAGCCCCAAAGTCCAAATCACAACTAGAGAGCCCGTGTGCCGCAAGCAAAAGACCCCGCAGCTGCAGGGAAGAAACTGTGTGCCGCAACTAATACCTGATGCAGCCAAATAAACAAACATTAAAAAATAAACACCAGAAGAACAGCACCTTTAGGACTGAGGGTAGAAGTCTGGCTGCAGTGGTTAGTAAGTGGAGAAAGACTGTGTATAAACTTGAGATTGAAAGATCAACCACTAAGGAATAGGAGCTGATGGTTTTAAGGACAGACCAGTTAAGAGACTGCAAAGTCAAGAGCGTGATGAAGTTGTATGGGAGCAAAGGTAATTGTGCTCCCAAAGCTAAAAATCTTCAAGGGTCTTTCCCCCAGAATGAGGACACAAGTTAGCATGGAGATGAAACCATAGCAGCTAGGTAGCCAAGGCTTCCATGAGTGAAGGGCAGTGGCTGGGAGATGTGTCACTAACGGCAACTAGGAGGGAGAGCAGGTGTCAGGAGCAGATGGTTAGAGTTTTAAAATAGAAAAGGTTTTGTTATGGAGAAGAAAGAAATGAGTCTAGATGTAGCAAAGCTATCTTTGAGAAGCTGCTGTCGCCTCTGGCCTCCAAGGCACACAAGGTACAAGAAACACAGCCTGCACATAGAAAGCTGTAGGAGGGCTTATCCCCAGAAGAATTCCTGGAGGTGGAGCGATGGAAGGACATCATTCTGTAAAGAGTTTGAGGATGCGGTACAACGGAAGGAAAAAGGACAGACAGAAAGAAGAATCAGCTCAAAGGACACACAGACTAGGACTGGAAGCAGAGTATAGAGGATAACCGACCGGAAGACCTGGCAGTTCCTGCGGTGGGTAAAGATGATGGAGATAGAGGCAGTGTGGCTCAGCAAGCCCAGGGGATGCTCTCAGGCACTGCCAAAAGCCAGATGTACATGTTCAGCCACCGAGTACATCCTTTGCTGGGGACCAGATTAAATGCTAGGGAGTTCTTTGGGGCCAACGGAGAGGCAAAACTAGAGGCGACTGCCCCATAATAGCTACACAAACCCCTAAGATGACACTACCCGGGCTGTGAAAGGTGGCATTTGTGGGTTACAGGATAACCACCACAGTTTGTCATCTAGGCTCTGGAGCTGGGGCCCTGCCTTCAGTGATGTGATGCTGTTACTGCTTTGAATGAATTCATAAGAGAGAGCTATGGTCATACCTTCCCAAATCCATAGTCAGCAGCTCCCTAGTGGCTGCTTACTGGTTGTACTTAAACGATGGACATCAATAAACTCTACACATCAGGCCCCTTCTCCCCAGCTCCCTGAACCAACATTAAACATTGACCAGCACACCACTGGTGCTTTTGCCCTTGTGCTCACAACTCATGAGAAACAAGATTCATGCCTCAGACTCCAAAGTGCCTCTTCTCTAGTCTGATCTCACCAGGCCACCCTCAAGAGAACCACCCATCTGCCTAGACTTCTATAGTGAGTCTTCTCTAGCTCCATCTTTGCTTTTAGTTACCCTCACATTAGACCTACTCCTGGGCCTCCTAGGTCCCAAGCCCTCGCACTGACTGCCCACCACCACACTTTCCAGCTATCAGGTCTCTGCATGATAAATACTAATGACAAACAAATAGATCTAAATGTAGACTCTCCTTCTATATCTTGCTATGTGACCTTTCCTACAAAATGATTATTTCATAGAAATAACCAAATTGGATTGTTTCTTAAGAATTGATTGAGTACATAAATTGCCTAGAGTTGTGCCTGAAATGCAGATGGGTCTTGGTTTTTTTCCCCATTCTCTCTAGAAAGCTGACATCATCATCGTCGTCGTCATCATCATTATTGATGGGACACAGTACTTCTGTGTGCCAGAAGTCTTCTCATCTGCTCTTTACAGTATTATTAACTTAGTTAATTGTTGCTAGGACCATATGCAATAGTACTATTATTTACCCTATTTCCCTATGTAGAAAACTAAGGCCCAGAAGAGTTAAGTAACTTGCCTAAGATCACACAGCTAATACCTACTAGAGCCAGGATCCAAAGCCATGCAACTAGCTTCAGAGAGCCCACTTTTCCTGCTGAGTTATCTTCCCAGTAGTCTCCGGTCTCTTACTTATCTCCTGCTCCCCATGGATATTTCTAGTCTGCCTAACTTGTCAATAAAACCTAAGGCACTACTGACCAAAACCCTGAACCAGAGTCTTAGTAACAGACTTGAACCAAGAGAATGATAAAACTACTCTATAAATATTACAGCTAAACAAGTAGAAACAAAACAAACCACCTCTCCTTGGAATATACAATGCCACCTCTCAAGCTGTTCCCTTATCTTGTGATATTCTGCTCACCGGTACTGTTACTTTTTAATGTTTATGCAATTTTTCAAAGTTACTTTCCCTTCAGTTATTACAAAACATTAGCTCTATTCCCCATGCTGTACAGCACACCCAAAAGTTTGTGCATCCAACACTCACCCCACATCCCATTAGCAAACAGATGCTCATCTTACAGAGCCCATCTCAAGTTTCACTCCACAAAAATCCCTGCATTTCATTCTCTATCTTTCCACTGACCCCCTCACTGATGTCCTGTATATGCCCCTGACTCAGGATCTACCCTAGTAGAAAAATCACTCTATCTCAACTTCCAGAAACTTAATTTTTGTAAATTTACATTATATTGTCATTATTCTGCATCATCTATTCCCTTTCTGCAATGGCTTATTTTTTTTTCTTCCAAACAGAGAAGGTATCTTAGCAACATTTCCATGTGCTTAAAACCCATGACACATAGCACCTTCTATCAAATATGGGTGAAATAACACTTCAAAATAAGTGATGGATGACAAATAATTGACTAAATAAATTGGCAGCAAAGAATAAGACCTATGACGAACATCTTAAATAGCAAAATAAAATTCAGAATCAGACATGGAGTCAGATAAGAACTGGTCTTATAATGATCACTTTTTCTACTGCCTGGAACACTCATGAAAAAGATTGTTTAAAACCTTTGCCCTCTAGGGACAGGATCAGTTCAAGATAACGCCATAGAAGAGTCTAAACTCTCCTCTTCCCAAGGACATACCACATTTATGGCTACATGCGGAACAACTTCCTCTGAAAAAGACCCAAAATCTAGTTGAACAACAAAGATAAAAGGGCCCCTCAAGATGGGCCACAGAGGCAGAGGTGTGGTCTCACCAGTAACCCCAAATCAGGAGAAACCTCACAAATACGAACTTTCTCCTGCAACTAGAACAAGGGGTTCATGCCCTCCATTAGGCATTAACACTTGGAACCTGCACCAGAGAGCCTGCCTGAACCCCAAAGGGCTGTAGGATACTGAGATTCCATTCATAAGGCACTGGCACGCATATTGATCCATCCTGAGACCCAGCACAAAAACAGAAGTTTAGAAAGAGCCTAGACCATATGTAAAGACTCATTTGCCAATCTTCAAGCACCTGCCAGAGGGCCAGAGGCCTGCTGGGGCTCTCTCTGGGGACTCACACAGCAGTAGGCTCCATATCTATTCTCTCTCGATATATACTTTGTCAGAACTGGCTGGCAGGCACATCACAGCACCATCCATGGCCCTACTAAAGCCAGTGAGTTTGCCCTGCCCCCTATACTCTCACACAGCCTTGCTGAAGCCGGTGGGTACTCCCCAGCCCACCTCTCTTCCACTAAACCCAACGAGCATGCCCTACCCCTGCAGTCTCCCACTGCCTCATGAAAAGAGAGGGGCACACCCCAGCCAGCACTCTCCACCTGCCTTGCTAAAGCCAACAGGCACACCTGGCCCTGTTATTCTCCTGCTGCCCAGAGAAAGCTAGCAAACCCGTTCCAGCAATGCCCTGGCCCTGTGCACTCCCTCTGACTTGGCAAGGCCAGTGGACACACACAGCTCACATAGGGGACCCCCCTTCAGCACGCCTGGCTCTGGAGGTCAGGGGGACTTATGTTTCTAGGTCTCCTGGGAATGAAATAACTGCAGGGCATTTCTGGCAGGCTATCACACCCAGGGTGACGGCAGCAGACTTAAATACACACCCAGTTTTCCATGTGGAGGAAAAAATGATAACAAAAACTGAAAAGCTCCAGCTGTCCTGGAGCTTCAGCCTGCAGGTCAGGTCTCAGGTTTGCCGCACATCAAGAGGCTAGAGATGAGGGACATGATCTTTGCACTTACCGTGGCCTCAATACAGCTCACCAGAACCTCCCAGAAAGGAGCTTGTAAACTCATCCAGAGCCCCAGTTTTTTTCAACTATTGACCCAAGGGGACACATGTAGACTGCTCGGTCTGGAGGCTAGCAGGGTTCACAATTTCAGGCCACAAGACTGTATATATTTGCATATTTTAAAAGCAGCTGCCTGAGAGCCTGGCTTCTAGTCTGCCTGATTGAGATCTAGGCACTGATTGAGATCCCACCCTTTGGAACACTAGCACACCCTCCACACCTGGCACTTGTAAACAATAAATAAGGCTGCTGAGATAATCACAAGGGTTGGAAAAGCAACCAAGAGCTAGGGTGAGGTTGAACAGCAGGTGCACCTCCTACACAAGGCCACTCCTTCAAGACTCAAAGAGGTAGCTGCTTTGACTAACCTGCGTTAGTCACTCAGTCACGTTCAACTCTTTGTGACCCCCATGGACTACAGTCCATGATCCTCTGCCCATGAAATTCTCCAGGCAAGAATTCTGGCGTGTGTTGCCATTTCCTTCTCCAGGGGATCTTCCCGACCCAGGGACTGAACCTGGGTTTCCTGTATTGCAGGCAGACTCTACCCCCTGAGCCTCAGGGAAGCCTGTGTTGCTTTATACATAGAAACAAACACAGAAAGGGAAGGAAAGTAAATGAATTTAAAAAAAAAAAAAAAAAAAACAGAGATATATTCCAAATGAAAGAACAAGATAAAACCTCAGGGGAAAAAGCTTGATGAAACAAAGATCAGTAATTTACCTGATAAAAATTTCAAAAGTAATGATCATAAAGATGCTTGCCAAATTTACAAGAATAGACGAATTCAGTAAGAACTTCAACAAAGAGAGAGAGAAAAAAAAAGTACTAAGCAGAAGTCATAGAGCTGAAGAAAATAACTGAACTGATTTTTCACTAGAAGGGTTTAACTATATGAAGCAGGAGGAAAGATATGTGATCTGGAAATAGGCTGTGGAACTCATCCAAGCAGAGCAGCAAAATAAAAAGAATTATAAAAGTGAGGATAGATTAAAGGACCTACAGAACAACATCAAGCAGAATAACATGCATGATAGGGGTCTGAGAAAGAAAAGTAAGAGGCAGAAAACTTATTTGACGAAATAATGCCTGTAAACTTCCTTAACCAGAGGAAGGAAAAACACATTAAGATATAGGAATCTCACAGAGTTCCAAACAAGAGGAAACCAAAGAGATCCACTGCAAGACCACCGTGAAATGAAATGGTTACTGCTCTACTCTCTACCAGTAAACAAGCCTTTTCCAAATGCAAATGTCTGAGCCCAGATGAAACAAAGTCAGTTATCTGGAAGCCATCAGCTGCTCCCTCCCAATAAGCCCTGAGGAGCTGCAGGATGTGAGGCTGTCATGCACCACTGCTAAATCTATTACATCTACTACTAAACAAGGAATTAGTATATCAACAATGTAAAAGAGGATTGGCCCCAGATAACTAGATGCATATGAAAGAAATTATTTCAACCAGTCCAGATGCTTACATCTTGCCAAACCTTGCGTTGCTCAGTCACTCAGTCACGTCTGACTCTATGACCCACTGGACTACAGCACGCCAGGCTTCCCACTCCTTCACAATCTCCCGGAGCTTGCTCAAAATCATGTCCATTGAACCACGGATGCTCTCCAACCATCTCGTCCTATGTCATCCCCTTCTCCTCCTGCCTTCAATCCTTCCCAGCATCAGAGTCTTTACCAATGAGTTGGTTCTTCACAGCAGGTTGCCAATGGATTGGAGGTTCAGCTTCAGCATCAGTCCTTCCAATGAATCAACCTAAAGGTTGATTTCCTTTAGGATTGACTGGTTTGAACTCCTTGCAGTCTAAGGGACTGTCAAGAGTTTGCTTCAGCACCACAGTTTGAAAGCATCAGTTCTTAGGTGCTCAGCCTTCTTTATGGTCAAACTGTCACATCTGTATGTGACTACTGGAAGAACCATAGCTTTCACTATATGGACCTCTGTTGGCAAAGTGATGTCTGCTTTTAATATGCTGTGTAGGTTTGTTGTAGCTTTTCTTATAGGAGCAAACATCTTTTAATTTCATGGATGCAGTCACCATTCACAGTGATTCTGGAGCCCAAGAAAATAAATTCTGTCACTGTTTCCATTGTTTTCCAATCTAATTACCAGGTATTTATGGGACCAGATGCCATGACCTTAGTGTTTTGAATGTCGAGTTTTAAGCCGGCTTTTTCACTCTTCTCTTTCACCATCATCAAGCGGCTCTTTGGTTCCTCTTTGCTATATGCCATTAGGGTGGTGGTATCTGCATATCTGAGGTTACTGATATTTCTCCCAGGAATCTTGATTCCAGGTTCAGTTTCATCCAGCCTGACATTTCACATGATGTACTCTTTCCATACGTAGAAGATCACTAAATCTCTTCACGTAAGAGATTTATTTTTCTCTTCACAAATCCCCTGGAGAAGGAAACAGCAACCCACTCCAGCAATCCTGCCTGGAGAATTCCATGAACAGAGGAGCCTGGCAGGCTACACTCTATGGGGTTGCAGAGAGTCAGACATGACTGAGCCACTATCACTTTTAATATTCAGATTACCTGCCCCTTGCTGCAAACTTGTATATAGGGGGCTCCTCCCTGCCTCCTCAGAGTCAGCTCACTTGGGGTCACCTGAGATACTGTCTCCTAGACTTAAGCTCAGTCCTAACATTCCTACAGAATAAAACTTAACTCTAAACTTCCAGGTTGTGTGTATTTTTTAGTTGATACCATCACTTAAAATGTCAAGCTTAAAGATAAAGAATCTTAAAAGCAGTAAGAAAAAGCTTGTTATTTACAAGAGAATATCCTTAAAGCTATGAGAAGATTTTTCAGCCAAAACTTTGCAGGCCAGAAGGCAAGTACATGATATATTCAGGGTCTGAAAGGGAAAAAAAAAAAAAAAAAACTTCTAACCAAGAATTCTCTAACTAGAAAGTTATAAACCACAATTAAAGGGAGATAGTGTTTCCCAGATAAGCAAAAATTAAAGGAGCTCATCACCGCTAAACTGAACTGAAATGAACTGAACCGAAGCCAACCTTAAGAAAGGTAAGAGACTTTCTTAAGGTGGAATGAACACTAATTAGAAACAAGAAAGCACACAAAAGTAAAAATCTCACTGACCCCCATGGACTATAGCCCACCAGGCTCTTCTGTCCATGGTGATTCTCCAGACAAGAATATTAGAGTGGGTTGCTCTCCTCCAAGAGATCTTCCCAACCCAGGGACTGAACACAGGTCTCCCACATTGTAGGCAGATTCTTTTCCATCTGAGCAAGAAGGGAAGCCCCAAAATCTCACAGGTAGAGAAAAATATATAGTAAGCATTGTAGACGAATATGTTTAAATTCTAGTATGAAGGTTAAAAGGGAAAAGTAGTAAAAATAATCTATAAGTATAATAATTAAGAGATACACAAGACAAAAAGATGTAAAATCAGGCATAAAAAACATAAAACGTTGAAAGGGGCAGTAAAAATGTAGTGTTTAGAATGCATTCAAACTTACCTTGCTATCAACATAAAATAGACCGTACTGCAATATATACGGGCTCTCATTTGTGCCTCTCATGATAACCACAAAGAAAAAACTTATAGCAGATAAACCAAAGATAATGAGAAAGGAATCTAACCATTACAATAAAAGTCATCAACCCTGGGCAGAGATGGAGATCACGGACTAAACCACATAGAGCTGACCTCCTCCCACTACTGCCATCAAAACCATACATCTTACGTGTGGAAAAATTCTCCCGGAAAATCAAAGTATTGGCAGAAGATTTCATAAGACAAATACACCTGTGGCTGATTCATGTCAATGTATGGCAAAACAAATACAGTATTTGTAATGTAGGATTATATATATATATATATATATATATATAATGCAATAAGGCCAAGTAAGATTAAGGGAATGAGGGCAAGGAGGCAAGGGAAAATGAAAGTGTGGATCAAAGAATGAGGTCAGAGACTTCTTTTTGAAACTATGATAAAAATTTATAAAAAATAAAATTGACCTTCTTGACAATAAAAAAAAAAAAGACAAAAGCTGCAAAAAGATAGCCATACAACTAGGCAGGAGAAAAGAAATTTTAAAAGGAATTAGGAGAGGCCCTATGTCCTTGGGAGGAAGCTGTGAAAGAGGAAAGGGTCCCTTACCCTGGGAATCCCCTTCCCCAGCTGGGAGATCAGTTGAAACAGAGAGAGGCTCAGAGGAAGGAGTAGCAGCTGGATTCCAGCAGAGAGGACAGAGAAAGGACAGCACAGACACCCCCAGCCAGTGCCCTCACTCCCCAGTCCAAGACCTGTGTATGCTGGTGCACAGGCGGGCTCGGTGCTGAAAGCTGGGTTTCAGCCAACAGACCCAGAGAGAGGACTGGGGATGTCTGCACAGAGACAGCCCAAAGAACCAAAGTGTAGTCTGGTTGCAACCACCAGGGGTATGTGCAGAACAGAGGCAGGGACCACTGTGGAAGCTCTGTCATAAAGTGCAAGTTAACAGGAGGGGCAAGGCTAACTGGCTGGAGTCTGGGAGCCACAAGCACCACTGGGTTACTCACAAAGGTGGTACTGCAATCTGAGCCCAGTTCCACAGCGGTGTGGCTTTGGCGAATTTACATTTCATGGCTTCCCTTGTGGCTCAGGTGATAAAGAAGCTGCCTGCAATGCAGAAGACCTGGGTTTGATCCATGGGTTGGGAAGATCCACTGGAGAAGGGAACGGCTGCCCACTTCAGTACTCTGGCCTGGAGATTTCCATGGACAGTAGAGTCCATGGGGTGGCACACAACTGAGCGACTCTCACTTTCACATGGCTGGTGGCATTGTAAGTGCTGCTTCTGTGGGATAGTCAAGTATATTACTGGCTCTCCTATGGCTGGGGCAAGTCTATATTAGCAGGGGCCATAAGAGAATACTATGAACAATTACATGGCAAAAAATTGGACAACCTAGAAGAAACGGACAAATTTCTAGAAACATACAGCCCATCAAAACTCAATCAAGAAGAAACAGATAATTTGAACAGACTGGTCACTAGACGTGAAACAGAATAAGTAAAAAAAAAAAAAAAAAAACCTCCTTGCAAACAAAAGTCCAGGACCAGATTGCTTCACTGAGGAATTCTACAAAACATACAAAGAACTTATACCAACCTTTCTCAAACTCTTCCAAAATATTATATAGTAGAACACCTCAAAAGGCATTCTATGAAGCAACCATCACCCTGATACCAAAACGAGACAAAGACACTACCAAAATCGAAAATTACAGACTAATCCTGAAGAATATGGATGTGAAAATCCTCAACAAAATGATAGTAAACTAAATTCAGCAAGACATTAAAAGAGTCATACATCAAATCCAGTGATATTTTTCCCAGGGAGGCAAGAAAAGATCAACTATGATTATCTCAACAGAGCAGAAAAAGCATTTCACAAAATTCGACATTCATTCATGATAAAAACTCTCCACTTTGTTGAGAAAATATGTACCTAAACACAGCAAAATCTATGTGTGACAAGTCCAGAGCTAATATACTCCATGAAAAGTTAAAACTTTACCTCTAGAAGAAAAAAAAAAAAAGGATGCTCACCATACCACGTTTATTCAGCATAGTATGGGAGGTCCTAGTCAGAGCAATTAGGAAAGACAAAGAAATAAAAGCATACAAATTGGAAAAGAAGACATAAAACTGCCACTATTGTGAACAACACGATCTTATGGAAAAATAAAACTGAAGACTCTACCAAAAGACTTAAAACTAAACTGATTCTTCCATTTTTTTCCTTTCTCATTTTTATAATTTTTTAAACCTATTATATTTTTCTACATTTATTCCTTTGATTTTTCTACTGTTCTTTTTCCCTTGCAGTTAATCTTTAACGTATATAAATCTTCATCTACCTCTATTTAACTTTGCATATCTATCTTTCTTTCTTTTCTTCCTTTCCTCTCAACATATTCCTTAGTTTTGTTTTCATTGCTTTATTCCCAACTTGGCACCTTGCTTTATTTTTGTTTTACAGTTTGTGCTTAGTTAGCTTCATTCTTAATTGGTAAATATAATTTTTGATTTCCTTTGTTTGCTGGGTAAATTTACTGTACTTTATTTCTGTTGGACCATTCTGACTTTGCTTGTGGATGCATATGTATATATGTATATTCCATTATTTTAATTATCATTTGCCTGGTTTTGTAACTGCCATTTGTCTGGAGTTCATCTTTGGTTTCTCTTTTTGGATGTTTGTTTTAATCTCACTTAATGTCATAACAAACCACTTGTGTGATCTTCGTTCCTGACCAGAGATCAAGCCCTGAACCTTTTGGAGTGGGAGCTCTGACTCCAAGACCCTAGACTACCAGAGAACTAACCCTAGGGAGCATCAGATAGTGAGAACTCACACAAAGGAAACCACCTGAATGCAAGACCTGGCATCACCCAACCACCAGTACCACCTTGTGCAGGACGCCTCATCTAAACAACAAACAAAACCAAAACAAAAATCCAATCATCAGCAGACAGGTTTCCCAACTCACTCAGCCTTGCCCAGCAGAGGAAAAACAAACAAAGACTCAGCACAAACCTCACTCTACACAAACAACAGGGCCAACCTTAGGAGGGCAGAAAACAAAAGGGAAAAAGAGTTCAACCTTTTTCAAGGAAAGAATTCAACTTTCTTTGAAGATTGGGAAATTTCAGTTCAGTTCTGTCTGACTCTGTGATCCCATGAATCGCAGCATGCCAGGCCTCCCTGTCCATCACCAACTCCCGGTGTTCACTCAAACTCATGCCCATTGAGTCGGTGATGCCATCCAGCCACCTCATCCTCTGTCACCCCCTTCTCTTCCTGCCCCCAATCCCTCCCAGCTTAGGAGGGCAGAAAACAAAAGGAAAAAAAGAGTTCAACCTTTTTCAAGGAAAGAATCCAACTTTTCTTGAAGACTGGGAAAAGGAGACCTTAAACACAATAACTTAAAAAAAAATAATGAAAAGGCAGAGAAATACTACAAACATGAAGGAACAAACTAAAAACACAAGAAGTCGAAATCAATGAAGATGAAATAGGCAAACTACCTGAAAAAGAATTCGGAAAAATGATAGTAAAGATAATCAAAAACCTTGAAAACAAAATGGAGAAAATGCAAGAATCAATTAACAAAGACCTAGAATTAAAGAATAAACATACAGAGACAAACAATACAATTACTGAAATTAAAAATACTCTAGAAGTAATCAATAGCTGAATATCTAAAGCAGAAGAATGAACTTCAGTAAATTTAAGAAAACTGAAATCGTATCAAGCATCTTCTCTGACCACAACACTATGAGACAAGATATCAATTACAAGAAAAAACCTGTAAGAAACACAAACACATGGAGATTAAACAACACTTTTCTAAATGACCAACAGGTTACTGAAGAAATCAAAAGGGAAATCAAAAATTTCTAGAAACAAATGACAATGAAAACACGACAACTCAAAACCTATGGGATGCAGCAAAATCAGTTTTAGGAGGGAAGTTTATAGTAATACAATCCTACCTCAAGAAACTAGAAAAACATCAAAAGCAATTAGAAAAAGAAGAGCAAAAAACCCCAAAATTAGTAGAATGAAAGAAATCATAAAGATCCAGCAGAAACAAATGGAAAAGAAATGAAAGAAACAATAGTAAAGATTAGTAAACCTAAAAGCTTTCTCTTTGAAAGATAAACAAAATTGGCAAACCTTTAGCTAGACATGCCAAGAACAAAAGAGAGAAGAATCAAATCCACAAAATTAGAAATGAAAAAGGAGAGGTTACAACAGACAATGCAGAAATACAAAGGATTATAAGAGGTTATTATGAACAACTATATGACAATAAAGTGGATAACCTAGAAGAAATGGACAGATTTTTAGAAAAGTTCAATCTTGCAAGACGGAACCAGGAAGAAATAAAAATAAAGAACAACCCAATTATAAGCACTGAAATTGAAACTGTGATAAAAAATCTCCCAAAAACAAAAGCCCAGGACCATATAGCTTCACAGGAGAATTCCATCAAATTTAGAGAAGAGCTAATGCCTATCCTTCAAAAACTCTTTCAAAAAAATCGCAGAGGAAGGAACATGTCCAAACTCTTTCTAGGAGGCCACCATCACCCTGATACCAAAACCAGACAAAGACAACACACACACACACACACACAAACTACTGGCTAATATTACTGATGAACATAATGTAAAAATTCTCTATAAAATTTTAGCAAACAGAAGTCAGCAACACATCAAAAAGCTCATCCACCATGATTAAGTTGGGTTTATTCCAGAGATGCAAGGATTCTTCAGTATATACAAATCAATCAATGTGATACACCATATTAACAACTTGAAAGATAAAAACCATATGATCATCTCAACAGATGCAGAAAACGTCTTTAACAAAATTCAGCATCCATTTATGATTAAAGCTGTTCAAAAAGTGGGCATAGGAGGAACCTGCCTCAACATAGTAAAGCCCATATATGATAAGCCTACAGCAAACATTATTCTCAATGGTGAAAAACTGAAAGCATCCCTGCTAAGACCAGGAACAAGACAAGGGTGTCCACTTTCACCACTATTATTCAACATAGTTCTGAAAGTCCTAGCTACAGCAATCAGAGAAGAAAAAGAAATAAAAGGAATACAGATCAGAAAAGAAGTAAAGCTGTCACTATTTGCAGATGACATGACACTGTACATAGAAAACCCTAAAGACACTATCAGTAAATTACTAGAGCTAACCAGTGAATTTAGCAAAGTTGTAGGATACAACATCAATACACAGAAATCACTTGGATTTCTATATCCTAGCAATGAAAAATCAGAAAGAGAAATTAAGGAATCAGTCTCATTAAATACTGCAACAAAAGAATTAAATATCTAGGAATAAACCTACCTAAAGAGATGAACTATATACAGAAAATTATAAGACACTCATGAAAGAAATCAAAGATGACATAAATAGATGGAGAGATATTCCTTGTTCCTGGGTAGGAAGAATCAATATTGTGAAAATAACTATACTACCAAGTGCAATCTACAGATTCAGTGTGATCCCTATCAAGTCACCAATGGCATTTTTCACAGAGCTAGAACAAAAAATTTCAAAATTCATATGGAAACACAAAAGACCAGAATAGCCAAAGCAGTCTTGAGAAAGAAGAACAGAGCTGAAGGGATCAACCTGACTTCAGATTATACTACAAAGCTACAGTCATCAAAACAGTATGGTACTGGCACAAAAATAGAACTTTAGACCAATGGAACAAGGTAGAAAGCCCAGAAATAAACCCCTGCATCTATGGGTGCCTTATTTTTGACAAAGGAGGCAAGAATATACAATGGGACAAAGACAGCCTCTTCAATAAATGGTGCTGGGAAAACTGGACAGCTACATGTAAAAGAGTAAAAGTATAACACTTCCTAACACCATACACAAGGATAAAATCAAAAGAACAGAAATTATAAAATGTTTAGAGGAAAACACAGGCAGAACATTTGGTAACATAAATCAAAGCAAGATTCTTTATAACCCACCTCCTGTCAGTTCAGTTCAGTTGCTCAGTCATTTTCGACTCTTTGTGACCCCATGAATCGCAGCACACCAGGCTTCCATTTTCATCACCATCTCCCGGAGTTCACTCAGACTCACGTCCATCGAGTCCATGATGCTATCCAGCCATCTCATCCTCAGTTGTTCCCTTCTCCTCCTGCCCCCAATCCCCCCCAGCATCAGAGTCTTTTCCAATGAGTCAAGTCTTCGCATGAGGTGGCCAAAGTACTGGAGTTTCAGCTTTAGCATCATTCCTTCCAAAGAAATCCCAGGGTTGATCTCCTTCAGAATGGACTGATTGTATCTCCTTGCAGTCCAAAGGACTCTCAAGAATCTTCTCCAACACCACAGTTCAAAAGCATGAATTCTTCTGTGCTCAGCCTTCTTCACAATCCAAGTCTCACATCCATACATGACCACAGGAAAAACCATGGCCTTGACTAGATGGACCTTAGTCAGCAAAGTAATGTCTCTGCTTTTGAATATGCTATCTAGGTTGGTCATAACTTTTCTTCCAAGGAATAAGTGTCTTTTAATTTCATGGCTGCAGTCACCATCTGCAGTGATTTTGGAGCCCCCAAAATTAAAGTTTGACACTGTTTCCACTGTTTCCCATCTATTTCCCATGAAGTGATGGGACCGGATGCTATGATCTTCATTTTCTGAATGTTGAGCTTTAAGCCAACTTTGTCACTCTCCTCTTTCACCTTCATCAAGAGGCCCTTTAGCTCCTCTTCACTTTCTGCCATAAGGGTGGTGTCATCTGCATATCTGAGGTTATTGAGATTTCTACTGGCAATCTTGATTCCAGCTTGGGTTTCTTTCAGTCCAGCATTTCTCATGATGTACTCTGCATATAAGTTATATAAGCACGGTGACAATATATAGCCTTGACGTACTCCTTTTCCTATTTGGAAGCAGTCTGTTGTTCCATGTCCAGTTCTAACTGTTGCTTCCTGACCTGCATACAGATTTCTCAAGAGGCAGGTCAGGTGGTCTGGTATTCCCATCTCTTTCAGAATTTTCCACAGTTTATTGTGATCCACACAGTCAAAGGCTTTGGCATAGTCAATAAAGCAGAAATAGATGTTTTTCTGGAACTCTCTTGCTTTTTCCATGATCCAGCGGATGTTGGCTATTTGATCTCTGGTTCCTCTGCCTTTTCTAAACCAGCTTAAACATCAGGAAGTTCACGGTTCACGTATTGCTGAAGCCTGGCTTGGATAATTTTGAGCATTATTTTACTAGCGTGTGAGATGAGTGCAATTGTACAGTAGTTTGAGCATTCTTTGGCATTGCCTTTCTTTGGAATTGGAATGAAAACTGACCTTTTCCAGTCCTGTGGCCACTGCTGAGTTTTCCACATTTGCTGGCATCTTGAGTGCAGCACTTTCACAGCATCATCTTTCAGCATCTGAAACAGCTCCACTGGAATTCCATCACATCCACTAGCTTTGTTCGTAGTGATGCTTTCTAAGGCCCACTTGACTTCACATTCCAAGATGTCTGGCTCTAGATGAGTGATCACATCATCATGTTTATCTGGGTCTTGAAGATCTTTTTTGTACAGTTCTTCCATGTATTCTTGCCACCTCTTCTTAAATATCTTCTGCTTCTGTTAGGTCTAGACCATTTCTGTCCTTTATCGAGCCCATCTTTGCATGAAATGTTCCCTTGATATCTCTAATTTTCTTGAAGAGATCTCTAGTCTTTCCCATTCTGTTATTTTCCTCTATTTCTTTGCACTGATCACTGAAGAAGGCTTTCAGAACATGGTCCACTGGAGAAGGGAATGGCAAGCCACTTCAGTATTCTTGCCTTGAGAACCCCATGAATAGCATGAAAAGGCAAAATGATAGGATACCAAAAGAGGAACTCCCCAGGTCAGTAGGTGCCCAATATGCTACTAGAGATCAGTGGAGAAATAACTCCAGAAAGAATGAAGGGATGGAGCCGAAGCAAAAACAATACCCAGCTGTGCATGTGACTGATGATAGAAGCAAGATCCGATGCTGTAAAGAGCAATATTGCTTAGGAACCTGGAATGTCAGGTCCCTGAATCAAGGGAAATTGGTAGTGGTCAAACAAGAGATGGCAAGGGTGAACGTCAACACTCTAGGAATCAGCGAACTAAAATGGACTGGAGGGTGGAATGGTTTGGGAGAATGGCAATGAAACATGTATATTTTCTTGTAAGAAATGAAGCGCCAATCTATGTTCAATGTAGGATGCAGGATGCATGGGGCTGATGCACAGGATGATTTAAGTAGAGGATGTGGGGTGGGAGGTGGGAGGGGGCTTCGGCATTGGGAGATTGTGTTCACCTATGGCTGATTCGTGTCAATGTATGGCAAAACAAATACAGTATTGTAATTAAAAAAAATAAATAAATTTAATAATAATTTTTAAAAAATAAAAATAAATAAAATGGACTGGAATGGGTGAATTTAACTCAGATGACCATTATATCTACTACTGCAGGCAGGAATCCCTCAGAAGAAATGGAGTAGCCATCATGGTCAACAAGAGAGTGCAAAATGCAGTACTTGGATGCAATCTCAAAAATGACAGAATGATCTCTGTTCGTTTCCAAGGCAAACCATTCAGTATCACAGTTATCCACGTCTATGCCCCAACCAGTAACATTGAAGAAGCTGAAGTTGAACGGTTTTATGAAGACCTACAAGACCTTTGGAACTAACACCCAAAAAAGATGTCCTTTTCATTATAGGGAACTGGAATGCTAAAGTAGGAAGTCAACAAACACCTGGAGTAACAGGCAAATTTGGCCTTGGAATACAGAATGAAGCAGGGCAAAGACTAATAGAGTTTTGCCAAGAAAATGCACTAGTCATAGCAAACACCCTCTTCCAACAACACAAGAGAAGACTCTACACATGGACATCACCAGATGGTCAACACCAAAATCAGATTGATTATATGCTATGCAGCCAAAGATGGAGAAGCTCTATACAATCAACAAAAACAAGACCAGGAGCTCACTGTGGTTCAGATCATGAACTCATTGCCAAATTCAGACTGAAATTGAAGTAGGTAAAACCGCTAGACCATTCAGGTATGACCTAAATCAAATTCCTTATGATTATACAGTGAAAGTGAGAAATAGATTTAAGGGCCTAGATCTGATAGATGGAGTGCCTGATGAACTATGGAAAGAGGTTCGTGACATTGTACAGGAGACAGGGATCAAGACCATCCCCATGAAAAGAAATGCAAAAAGCAAAATGGCTGTCTGGGGAGGCCTTACAAATAGCTGTGAAAAGAAGAGAGGCGAAAAGCAAAGGAGAAAAGGAAAGATATAAGCATGTGAATGCAGAGCAACCCACCTCCTAGAGTAACAGAAATAAAAACAAAAGTAAGCAAATGGGACCTGATTAAACTGAAAAGGTTTTGTACAGCAGCAAAGGAAACTATAAGCAAGGTGAAATGACAACCTCAAGAAGGAGAAAAAGTAATAGCAAATGAAACAACTGAAAAAGATTAATTTCCAAAATATAAAAACAGCTCATACAACTCAACACCAGAAAAACAAACAAACCAATCAAAAGGGGGGAAAGACCTAAAGAGATATTTCTCCAAAGGAGACATACAGATGGCTAACAAACACATGAAAAGATGCTCAACATTGCTCATTATTAGAGAAATGTAAATCAAAACTACAATAAGATATCACCTCACACCAATCAGAATGGCCATTGTCAAACTGCCTATAAACAATAAATGCTGCAGAGGGTGTGGAGAAAAGGGAAACACTCTTGCACTGTTGGTGGGAATGTAACTTGATACAGCCACTATGGAAGATAGTATGGAGATCTATTAAAGACTAGGAATAAAACCAGCATGTGACCCAGCAATCCCACTCCTAGGCATATACACTGAGGAAACCAAAACTGAAACAGACACATGTATTCCATTGTTCATGCAGCACTATTTGCGATAGCTAGAACATGGAAGCAACCTAGATGTCCATTGACAGATGAATGGATAAAGAGTGTGATACATATACAGAATGGAATATTACTCATCCATAAAAAGGAATGCATTTGTGTCAGTTATAATGAGGTGGATGAGCCTAGAACCTATTATACAGAGTGAAGTAAGTCAAAAAGAGAAAGATACCTATATACAGAATCTAGAAAAATGGTACTGAAGAATTTATTTACAGGGCAACAGGGGAGAAACAGGCATAGAGAACAGATATATGGACATGGAGAGAGGGGAGGGGGAGGTGAGATGTATGGGAAGAGTAACACGGAAACTTACACTACCATATGTAAAATAGATAGCCAACAGGAATTTGCTGTATGGCTCAGGAAACTCAAACAGGGGCTCTGTATCAACCTAAAGGCATGGGATGGGGAGGGAGACGGGGAGTGAATTTCAAAAGGAAGGGGATATATGTATACCTATTGCTGATTCATGTTGAGGTGTGAGAGAAAACAGCAAAATCTGTAAAGCAATTATCCTTCAATTAAAAATAAATAAAAAAAAAAACCTAAACTGAGTTCAATAAAGTTAGCAAGGTACAAAAGAATACATAAAAATCAGTTGTGTTTCCATACACTAACAAAGAACTATCAGAAAGAGAAACTAAGACATCAACTCCATTTACAACTGCATAAAAAAGAATACCTATGAATAAATCTAAACAAGGAGGTGAAAGACCTGGAACACTGAAAACTATAAGATATTGATAAAAGAAATTGAAAAGAAATAAACAAACAAAAAAATTCCATGCTCATGGGTTAATTTAATTTACAGTAGTTAATTTATTTACATTAACATTAATTAATTAATATTATTAAACTATTCAGGTAACTCAAAAATAATCAATAGATTCAAGACAATGCCTACCAAATTTACAATGACATTTTTCATAGAAATAGAACAAATAATCCTAAAATTTGTATGAAACTACAAAAACTTTCACATATCCAAAGAAATCTGGAGAAAGAACAGAGCTGGGGGCATGATGCTCCCTGATTTGCAACTATATTACAAAGCTATAGTAACCAAAACAGTGTGGGATTAAAAGTATGTTATTGGCATAAAATCAGACATACAGATCAACATAACAAAAAAGAGAATCCAGAAATAAAAACACACACATGTATCATCAATTAATTATAGACAAAGGAGGCAAGATTATGAAATCAGAAAATGACAGCCTCTTCAATAAATGGTGCTGGGAAACTGAACAGGCACAAGCAAAATAATGAAACTACTGTCTTACATCAGACACAAAAGTCAACTCAAACCATACTAAAGACTTGAATGTAAAACCTGAAACCATGAAACTCCTAGAAGAAAACAGAGACAGCAAGCTCCTTCACATCCATCTTCACACATTTTTTCCTTTTTGTATCTGACTCCAAAAGCCAAAACTAATTACATCAAACACTATGTCAAACTGTGCTTCTGCACAGAAAAAGAAAACCATCAACAAAATGAAAAAAGCAACCTACCAAATGGAGAAAAATATACGAAAATCATATTCCTATAAGGGGTTAATATCCATAAAATATAAAAAACTCATGCAACTGAAAGAAAAAAAATCTAATTAAAAAGAAGCATAAGATCTGAATAGACATATTTTCACAGAAGACATACAAAAGACCAACAGGCACAATGAAAGATGATGAACGCCACTAATCATCAGGAAAACACAAATGAAAACCACAGTGTATGCTTATGATTGGTTCATGCTGATGATGGCAAAACCACCACAATATTGTAAAGTAATTATCCTCCAGTTAACATGTTAAAAGATGCAAAATGTGATCCAGCAATCCACTTCTGGATATACATCTAAAAGAAAATGAAAATGCTAATTCAAAAGGTATAAATCCCTGTGTTCATTACAGCACTATTTACAAGAGTCAGTGTGTGGAAACAACCCAAGTGTCCATCAGTGGATGAATGGATGAAGAAGATGTAGGGGATTTATACACATGTGTATACGTATGTGCGTATGTCCCATATACATATGTATATGTATACATATGTATATCGCATTCTAACACACATATGGAATCTAGAAAAATGGTACTGAAGAATTTATTTACAGGGCATTCTAACACATATATATGTATATATCACATATGTGTATGATGTATACATACATATGTATGGTGTATGTATATATACCACATATGCATACATATATACACACAGTGGCATGCTGCTGCTGCTGCTGCTGCTAAGTCACTTCAGTCATGTGCAACTCTGTGACCTCACAGACAGCAGCCCACCAGGTTCCCCCCCGTCCCTGGGATTCTCCAGGCAAGAACACTGAAGTGGGTTGCCATTTTCTTCTCCAATGCAGGAAAGTGAAAAGTGAAAGTGAAGTCATTCAGTCGTATCCAACTCCCAGCAACCCCATGGACTGCAGCCTACCAGGCTCCTCCGTCCATGGGATTTTCCCAGGCAAGAGTACTGATGTGGGGTGCCACTGCCTTCTCTGCATGCTACTTGACTATAAAAATAATAAAGCCTTGCCATTTATACGAAGAAAAGATCTTAAGAGCACAGTTGGCCTTGAACCACACAGGGGTTAATCCATGTGTAACTTACAGGCGGTCTTCTGTTTCCATGGTTCCTCTGCATCTGTGGATTCAGTCAACCATGGACTGTGTGATTCTTTAGTATTAATGATTGGAAAATATCCAGCATAAATGGATCCACACAGTTCAAATATATCTTGTTCAAGGATTAATTGTACTGTTAGGTAAAATAAGCCAGCCAAAGAAAAATACATTGTTTCTCTGATCTATGGAATCTAAAAAACAAAACAAATAAACTCATAGACATGGAAAACAGATTGATGATTGCCCAAGTGGAGGAGGATCGGGGCGGGTGGGCAAAATGGGTAAAGAGGGTGAAGAGACACAAGCTTTCAGTTATGAAATAAGTGAGTCACAGGGATGACATTTATAACTTGGTTACTATAGTTAATAATACTGTATTGCAGTTGTCAAAGTTGATAAAAAAAATACACCCTAGTTCTCATAAGAGGAAAAAATAATCATGTCACTTTGCATGGTGATGGATGATAACTAGACATTATAGTGATCATTTCACACTGGATACAAGTATCAGATCATTATGTTGTACACCTGAAAATAAAACAATGTTATGTGTCAATCATACCTTGACAAAAAATAAGTCTTCTAAAATTGAACATGAACCTCCATAGATTATTACCCTTTCCTACTGATGCTCCTGTGCATTTCCTGTCAGCTTCAGAAATAACTTCATTTGCTCATCAAGTCCCCTTTCTCACATAACTAGGTTATTTAAACAAGAGTTAAGTGAAGGTCAGTTTTTAACTAGCTAGAAATTCCTCTAGGTATATTTTATAATGTTAAGAAAATGTTCTGAGGTCTTTTGCTACAACTTTTTAAATATCGGGGTAAAATCTACTGAGTAACATGATATATTTCCAAGCTCCCCAAGAGGTCTTTAAAGAAGAGGTTATTTGTTAGTGAGAGAACATTCAGCCTCAAATCGACTGCCTGACCTTAACTGAGGTAAAATGTATGTCATTTTAAAAAACAACTACAGCTTATTGAATAACTACTATGTGCCAGGAAATATTCATTAGCTTTAACCCACACAATTCTGTAAGGTGTTAATTTTCTACTTTACAAAAAAGGAAAGTAAGGTTTCAAAAGTTAATTCAGCTTCTTCACATCATGTAATTCACAAATGGCAGAGCTAGAGTTGAAATCTCTCTTTTTTTTTCGAAGCTACAGCTCTTTGAAAATATGATGCTTATAAAGAGACTTTGCCTGATTACAGGACAGCTAGTTGAGAGTGAGCATATTATAAAAGTGATGCCACCACACCATCAGCCAAAATACCTCTGTTAGTCCCAGACAGAGAAGCACTGAACAAGCAAATAGGGAGAACTCCAAAGCCTTTTTCCTTTATTTATGATCCACATCATAGCTATATTTTGCTTACCCTCCTAAGAGAGGGGTGTTAGTCATAATTTCATGGCAAATGCCCACACCATCACCCATGACTAACGATGCTGTAGAATCCTGGGAAGATGAACTCACCCTTTATAGACCTAGCTGAGAGCAAACGTTTCTGGGCCATTTAACACCCATTCTTGGGTCATTTCTCTTCTTTGTGGACTCTTTCTTTTCTGTATTATTGTGCATGTGTGCGTGCTCAGTTATGTCCAGCTCTTTGTGACCCCATGGACTGTAGCCCACCGGGTTCATCTGTCCATGGAAATTTTCCAGGCGAGAACACTGGAGGTGGGTTGCCATTTCCTACTCCAAAGGATCTTGCCAACCCTAGGGGTTGAACCCATGTCTCCTGCGATTCCTGCACTGGCAGGTGGAATCTTTAAGACCACACCTCTGTATCACTGTACATTTCAAATTACAGGAAGTGGCAGAATGGAAGTTAAAATCAAATAAGAGAAGAAGAGAGTTGACATACAAATTCACCACAGTCCATGAGAAGCCCTTGCTCCATCCCCAACTATGAGCAGAAGAAAATGAGCATTGAGAAACTTCTTGCCTCAGCAGCATCCCACTTCCCTAAATAGGAACCATGTAGCAATCTGACAGCAAAACAGCATCTCACAGGTCCACATTTGTTCGAGGAAATGGCCAGCTAGACCGCGTATCATCACTAACACTGAACACCCCTTCCTCATTTGCAACAACCTGGACAGTCTCCTCCCTCCCAGTCAACCAAAGACTGCCAACGTTTCTGAACAGCAACTGGAAAGCCTCCCCACCATCCAAAATTCATACATGAATAGAATACTTGCCAATCACAGACCATCTCAGCCTTCCCTCTTTTTATTCTATAAAAATTGATTCACCTGTGTAATACTTTCAAACCCTGCAGAACTAAAGGTAATGGCAGATGGATTCCCTTGCCATAAGCTTATGAATAAACACTTTGTCAATTTTTTCTTGGACTTTGTTTCATTTCTGACACAATTTATATAGTTAGCCATGTCCATATGCATCTTTAATGAGGGGCTTGATGCATTATTTATAATCCACACCTTCTGTCCATGAGAAGCCATTAAAAAGAGATGACTTTGTCCAAACGTGGGAAGAGTCTCTCCATAATTATTTTTAATTCTAATCTCAGTGATAATTTTATTTAACACTATTCAGAATTATAGATGAATTTCAAGGGATCACCATACTTTGGTTATTTTTATGCATGTCTTTCACCCACCTTGAAGATGAGAATAAAAAGTGAGATATACTAATATAATTAAACCAATTTTCATAAGATATGTTTAATATATATTTCACTTTTGCAATCCATTAGACCTGATTCTGCTACTAGTCTAGGATGAACACTAGATCATTGTACCAGAAAAAAGAATAATTCTTGCCTTTGAACAATTATATTAAAATAGCTTCCAACTTAGTATTTTTATCTGTTTCCCATCCCCCATCCATCTGGGTGACAGTGTTTCACTTCTTTATTTTTTTATCTCTAATACTCTTACATTGGCTCTGTCCTATCTCTGTGCTGTGATATTGACTAGCCTCTCTTTAAATTCACATAGATGCTATCTTCAAATGATAAATCGTAGCAGGCTACCCATATAATTGATCTCAAATTCCCTGTGCCCCCAACAACCTTTAGCTGTGGCATTTTGAAGGACTTTGCACCTTTCTGAAAAATTAAATGCTGATGGGAACACTGAAGGGAAGATGTCTCTCTCTACCTTAAAAATGTTGCAAATCTTTCAAGAAATGTGAACATTGACCTCTATAACCATTTTGAAGATACACTCTTTAAAAATTAGATGTGAGCTATGAACAGCAGTCTGTGGTAAGAAATTAATACTCTCTTACTATGTAGCTGGAAAAAATTTATTTACTTGACTTATATGTGCAACATATGACAGTGTGAAGTTAAGGAAAAATGACTTATTGTTATCAGTATAGATCTGTTGAATTTGTCTGGCTTAGGTATACAGCTTATCAAGGGAAAAGCAATGAGGTGTGAGAAAGGACATACATGAGCTTCAGGCTCAAATTCTGGTTTGAACCTGGGCTGGTTTGAATCTGGGCTGACTCACTAGATTTGTTGCTTTAAGCCAAATGATTTCCAAGAATCTTAGTTTTCTTACGTGACACCCTAACTCTTCCATCTTGCAAGGTAATGGTGATAATGAGAAAACAATGTATGATATGGATTCAGGCACTGAAAGAAACACTTTGTTAAAAATGAGTTTACTTCTATCAAGATCATTACTTTTCCCAGACTACTGCTCTATCTCTTCTGAAGCACATACACTGAGTCACGTCCCCTGGGGCATGCTGGGGTCATCTATAAACTCCTACAGCCAGGTGACTAAAATCTAGAACAGCAGACTTTATGGGAGCTACAAAACTTATTCAGCAGCACACACAGACACACACACTCACTCACTCACTCACTCCCTAGGAGTCACAGAAAACAAGCTGTCAGCCTAAAAGACTGACAGACAGTTTGCTTTTCAATTTTTTAACTAAGACATTTTTAGGGATGTTTTAGGTTCACAGCAAAACTGAAGGGAAAGTACAGAGATTTCCCACAATCCTCCTTCCTCCTCATATCAGAGACTTCCCCATTATCAATATACCCCACCAGAGTGGTACCAGTTTTTCAACTTATCAACCTTCATTGACACACAATCACTTCAAATGCATACTTTAATACAGTACACTGTTGGTATTCATCATTCTATGGGCTTGGACAAATATATAAAATGACATGTGAATCCATTATTTTGTATCAGACAAAGTATTTTCACTGACCCAAAAACCTCTGTGTTCCACCTACTCATTCCCTTCTGATCTCTGGCAATCAATGACTTCTGCTTTCTTTTTACTATCTCCACAGTTTTGCCTTTTACAAACTATTATCTGGTTGGAAGCATACAGTATACAGCTTTCAAGGTTGGCTTTCACTTACTAATATGCATTTAAGTTTCCTCCATGTCTTCTTATGGCTTGTAGTTCATTTCTTTTTAGTGTTGGGTAATATTTCATCATTTGGATGTGCCACAGTTCAGAGTATCCATTCACCTACTGAAGGGCATCTTGATTTGCTTTCAAATTTCAGCAATTATGAATAAAGCTGCTATAAATATCCACAAGCAGGTTTTTGCATGGATATACATTTTCAACTCCTTTGGGTCAACACCAAGAAATACCTATTTGATTTTGGAACGAAATACAGCAAATTGTTAAAACCTGCATATAAAATAGGAACTGACAAAATTTCCCCCATACAAGACAGATAGTAGACTGTGTGGATCACATCTCCACCACAACTGCACAGTTCTGCCACTGGAACATGAAAATAGCTATACACAAATCATCAACAAACAAGTATGGTCATGTTCCAATGCAACCTTATCTGTAAAAATCAATCAGTGGGGCAGACTTGTAACAAGGATGATAATTTGCTGACTGTTGATCGAAAGGAAAGCAGAGAGTGAGTACATGAAGTCAGCACTATTTATTCTCCTTTCCCCCTGCTGTGTTTCAGCAGACCTTGGGATTTAAAGCACTTTGACATCCAAACACTTTCACAGGACAACAAGTTTGCAACACTGATCAATATTAGGACAAGATAGGGACTTATTGGTCTTCAAAGAATCTCTTCTCACTCATACAAAATGGTAACATTTGTCAATATGATCATTAAAAAATAAAGAATAGATGCATTCAATAAACCTACATAATCTGCTATAATTTATGACACTAGTAACTAAAGAATTATTTTCATTTTTCTTTTTCTTTCTGGGCTGCACAGCACTAAATCTGTTAGGTATAACCTAAGATAACTCAAGCAAAAGGCAAAGGAGAAAGGGAAAGATAAACCCCAATGAATGCAGAGTTCCAGAGAAAGGCAAGGAAAGATAAGAAAGCCTTCTTAACTGAACAATGAAAAGAAACAGAGAAAACAATACAATGAGAAAGACTAGAGATCTCTTCAAGAAAATATGAGATACCAAGGTAACACTTCATGCAAAGGTGGGCACAATAAAGGTGAGAAATGGCAATGACCTAACAGAAGCAAAAGAGATTAGGAAGTGGTGGCAAGAATACATAGAAGAATTGTACAAAAAGATCGTTAAGACCCAAATAACCACAATGGTGTGGTCACTCATCTAGAGCCAGAAATCCTGGAGTGTGAAGTCAAGTGGGCCTTAGCATCACTACAAACAAAGCTAATGGAGGTGATGGAACTCCAGCTGAGCTATTTCAAATCCTAAAAGATGATGCTGTGAAAGTGCTAAACTCAATATGCCAGCAAATGTGGAAAATAGCAGTGGCCACAGGACTGGAAAAGGTCAGTTTTCATCACAATGCCAAAGAAGGGTAATGCCAAAGAATGTTCAGACTACCATACTATTGCACTCATTTCTCATGCTAGCACAGTAATGCTCAAAATCTTTCAAGCTAGGCTTCAAAAGTATGTGAACTGAGAACTTCCAGATATTCAAGCTGGATTTAGAAAAGTCAGAGGAACCAGAGATCAAATTGCCAACATTCGCTGGATCATTGAAAAAGCAAGAGAGTTCCAGAAAAACATCTACTTCTGCTTGATTGACCATGCTAAATCCTTTGACTGTGTGGATCACAACAAACTGTGTAAAATTCTGAAAGAGATAGGGAATACCAGACCACCCTACCTGTCTCCTGAGAAACTTGTATGCAGGTTATGAAGCAACAGTTAGAACCTTACATGGAACAACAGACCGGTTCAAAATTGGGGAAGGGGTACATCAAGGCTGTATATTGTCATCCTGCTTATTTAACTTATACGCAGAGTATATCATGTGAAATGTTGACCTGGATAAATCACAAACTGGAATCAAGATTGCCAGGACAAATATCAACAACCTCAGATATATGCAGATGATACTACTCTAATGGAAGAAACTGAAGAGGAAATAAAGAGCCTCTTAATGAAAGTGAAAGAGGAGAGTGAAAAAGCTGGCTTAAAACTCAGCATTCAGAAACCTAAGATCATGGCATCTGGTCCCATTACTTCACGGCAAATAAATGGGGAAAAAAGTGGAAACAGTGACAGACTTTATTTTCTTGGGCTCCAAAATCACTGTGGATAGTGACTGTGGCCATGAAATTAAAAGATGCTTGCTCCTTGAAAGAAAAGTTATGACAAACCTAGAAAGTGTATTAAAAAGCAGAGACATTACTTTGGCAACAAAGGTCTGTATAATCAAAGCTATGGCTTTTCCCAGTAGTCATGTATGGATTGTGAGAGTTAGACCATAAAGAATGCTGAGAGCCAAAGAATGATGCTTTCAAACTGTGGAGCTAGAGAAGACTCTTGAGCGTCCCTTGGACTGCAAGGAGATCAAACCAATCAGTCCTAAGAAGATCAGCCCTGAAAATTCACTGGAAGAACTGATGCTGAAGCTGAAGCTCCAATACTTTGGCCACCTGATGCAAAGAGTCTATTCACTGGAAAAGATCACGAAACTGGGAAAGATTAAGGGCAGGAGGAGAAAGGGGTGACAGAGGATGAGATGGCTGGATGGCATCACGGACGCAATGGAAATGAGTTTGAGCATGTCCTTCACTTTGAGATAGTGAAGGACAGGGAAGCCTGGCGTACTGCAGTTGATGGAGGCACAAAGATTCAGACATGATTTAGGTACTGAACAACAGTTCAAACAGAAAGCTTTTTAAAAAAATTCCAAGATATAAGCATAAAATTTTCTTACTCTTCCTTATTTTTATACTTGAAGCTGGGTGAAAATTTTGATCCAAATTGCTTTGTTCCTAGCTATGAAATATAACTGGGCTTCCCTGGTGACTCAATGATAAACAGCCTATCTGCTAATGCAGGAGATGCCCAAGACTCAGGTTCCATCCTTGTGTTGGGAAGATCCCCTGGAGGAGAAAATGACAAGCTGCTCCAGTAATCTAGCTGGCAAAATCTGACGGAGAGAGAAGCTTGGCAGGCTACAGTCCATGGGGTCACAAAGAATCATTCACAACTGAGCACACAGCACAGAAATAAAACTAGCATTTTCATTCTGCTGCCTCCACTGCCAAAGCTAAGCTCTATCTTTAGTTAAAAACTATTTCATTTAGACTCAATAGTCTACTGGTTACTCATTCCTTTCCTCTCCTGTTCAAGCTTTTTTTCAATCTGCCTTTAAAACTAGTGCCTTTTATCTGAAAATCATGGTGAGTTTAATCTGGATTTGGAAACTGTTATAGTGTAAAGGCTGATAAAAGATGAATGGATTATTATGAAAGTGAGAGGAAGCATTCAGAATTGATAATGATGAAATCAGAATTTGCCCAATGCAACTCTCAGTTTAAGTTTACCCAAATGACCAAAGTCTGTGAGTGGTAGGTGTTCATAGTAGGTAGATTCAGACTCAGCTAAAATTTCATCTGTTAGCTGAGGCAATGATCACTGAAAAAGTCTTTTAATTCTACCTACTCCATATTAAAGATCACATTGAGTTGAATGAAAACACTAATGCTTTTAGTGGACTGCAGAAGTAAAATAGTCGTACTATAATTAGACCATGAACCCAAATAGAAAGCAAAACTTTAACATCACCAAGTTTATTGTTTAAAAATCTAGAGGTTTAAAAAGAACACTCTTTTTCTTCTTTCTCCATCTTTTGCTGCTTTTTACATTGGGAATAGTCATTCCACTTATACTACTGAGAACAAAACAACTGGGTTTGGTCAGGTGCTAGGGTAAGACATGGCTCCTGCCTACACACCCCCTGGGGGACATGCTTCCCATACAAGGAACTTTCAGGAATAAATGGCTCAGTGCTTCCTTCCATTTATTCTTTCTTCCAAACAGCACTTTCTAAGTGCCTCTCGCATTTGAGACCTAGAGGACAGAAAGATGAAACAGCTTCCCTTCAAGAGCTCATGGGTTTGAAAACACAACTTCTTGACATTACAGCTTCAAATTTTGTCCTTCAAAGCCCTTTGTCTGCCAAAGCAGCCAGAGCTATTTTAAAAACATATAAATCAAATCACATCCCTCTCTTGCTTAAAACTGTCTTTTGCTTCCCCCTTATATTAAGAATAAAATCCATTTGCTTCCCTATGATCTATATAAGACTTGACTCTTAACCTGTCTTTCCTACCACCCTCCTAATCTCCAGTTCTATTCAAACACAAATTTCTCTCTGTTCTTTGAACCTATCAAGCTCATTCCTGCACTGGGACATTTCTTGTTCTCTCTGAATTAAATATTCTATCTAAAATAGATCTTTGGCCAAAGCTGGTCCCTTCTTATCATTCAGATCTTGATTCCAAGGTCACTTTCTCAGACATGACCTCTCTGAAGACCTGGATAAATCGAGCACTTCCTCGAGTCACTTGTCACACTTTCTATCATCCTGAAACGCACAGTTAGTTTATGTGTTCTCTCGATTGTTGTCTGTCTCCTCTGCTGCTGCTGCTAAGTCGCTTCAGTCGTGTCCAACTCTAGCGACCCCATGGACTGCAGCCTACGAGACTCCTCCGTCCATGGTATTTTCCAGGCAAAAGTACTGGAGTGGGGTGCCATTGCCTTCTCTGGTCTATCTCCTCTAGTAGAATGTAATTTCCATGAGAGTAGAGATCTTGTCTGTTTTATTCACCATGGCACCCCAATACTTTGAATAATATCTAATATATGATAGGGCTTCTTGGGTGGCTCAGTGGTAAAGAACTGGCCAGCCAATGCAGGAAATTCAGGCTCAACCCCTGGATCAGTAAGATCCCCTGGAGAAGGAAACAACAACACACTCCAGTATTCTTGCTTGGGAAATCCCATTGACAGAGAAGCTTGGCAGGCTACAGTCCATGGGTTGCAGAGTCTGACACAATGACTAAACCACCACCCTCAAAATAATCATGAGCAACTGTTACTATTCTAATCTTTAGCTGGAAAAAATGTTGATTGAATGGCATATTGGTCTACATCAATGAAACACCAGAGCAACTAGGAAACTGAGGTGAGAGATAAGTAATTCTCTTTGATGATAACATTAACATTCATATACCCAGGACCTCAGAGCTTAGGGAAGCTCAAGATATAATCCCATTTTTAGAAGTAACCACAACCTTGTATGAAAAAGGGGACAAAAGCATTGCTTTTCTCATGACATTTCAATGCCACCTACCTGAAAATCATGGTGACAATATACATTTATAGCACCTAAGTTCAGAAGAGCACTCCTTGGAGTTGTGCAAAGTACAACCTTCACTAACATAAGCAATGTTCCTGCCAAGTCATTCCCATTTTTTGAGGCTCTTTGTATATGTTTTGAAAATGAAATTCCTAAATAGGATTATAAAAACTGTAATGATGTTTACCTAACACAGAATAAGACTTGTAACATAATAGCACATTTTAATCAAGTCATTGCCAATTATCAAAAAAAATGGATATGAATTTACAGTATGCTATAGAGCAGTGAGGACTGATAATGAGGCCCCAGTTTAAAGCTGTATGATAGATGGCTAATTTCAACCTTGTCAGGATGTTTCTGTTACCGCATGCGTGACTTTGCAAGGAAATGTTTAACAGTCTATACTAGAGGTCATTATGAATGGGCCTTCCACTCTTCCTGTAATAGAGCCTGAATCCTATCACAGCTCATAATGTAACAGTCAACAAGAGGTACTCTGAGGAGGAGCATATGCCCTGGTGACATTGGTGCCATGAAACTCAACTAGAAGTACACCCTGGAATAAGTTGGGCTTCCCAGGTGGCGCTAGTGGTAAAGAATCCACCTGCTAATGCAGCAGATATAAGAGATGTGAGTTCAAACCATGGGTAGGGAAGATCCCCTGGAAGAGGGAACGGCAACCCACTTCAGTATTCTTGCCTGGAAAATTCCAGGGGTTGCAAAGAGTTGGACACAACTGAAGTGACTTAACATGCACGGAAATAAGTTATTGCTTTCTCCAATCCC
Organism: Nanger dama; assembly: GCA_917880005.1. Lineage (NCBI taxonomy): Eukaryota > Metazoa > Chordata > Mammalia > Artiodactyla > Bovidae > Nanger > Nanger dama. The sequence goes on along the minus strand of CAKJTW010000085.1, from coordinate 3,376,893 downwards.
CTGTTTCTTCCAGAAGTCTCTCATTGAAGGAAATTTAGCAGGCAAGTTTAGGGAGAGTGATCAAAATCCCTCCTATAGCTTCTGACTCAGGCCACATGCTGCCTCACAGGGGAACAACTGATGCTATCTGATGCGAGGTCTACCATATTCCTAACTAGTTCTTCATCTCTGATTTTTTTTTAAATATTCCAACATTGTTACACTGAGTTCAATTGTGCCGTAGATTTATGATAACATTATAGGTATCCTAAAAACCATAAATACTAAGACATCAGCTCTTCAATACACATTTTAAAAGTTACAAATGTATTTTCCTATAGCCTAGTTCGCTGACACATCTTTAAGTCAACCATCATAAATAAGTCAGTTCTGTTTCATTTTCTCTTGGCATTTTAGCCTTTATAATCACTGGTTTTTCAGACCAAGCCAATAAACAAAAAATAATTCAACTACTGGTTTTGAGTAATCTTTAACATTTCTAACCTTCCCAAAGGCCCCATAAAAAACAAAAATACTCACTTAGTTCTCATCCATAACCTTCTGCCTTCTCTCTACTTCACCTGGGATCTGACCATATGCCCACTCTAGCTGGCCAGTCTGAGGGATTCGGTGACCTCCATATGAATACATATTCTTCAACTCTGAGGCTCTAGCTGTCCCAAATGGCCCAGCCCCTGTTCTCTACATGACCACTAATCTAAACCAAGGACCCTTAAAGTCCCCATCCCTTTAGAAAGCTTTACTCTCCTTTACAGAGACCCTCCTCTACTAAAACTCATTAGAAGTCATACTGTAAGGGAAATAGTGGCTTCCCTGGTTGCTCAGTGGTAAAGAACCTGCCTGCAATGCAGTAGACTCAAGTTTAGTCCTTGGGTCAGGAAGATTCCCTGGAGATGGAAATGGCAATGCACTCCAGTACTCTTGCTTGGAAAATGCCACGGACAGAGGAGCCTGGTGGGCTACAATCTATGGGTTCACGAGAGTCAGACAACTTAGCAACTCAACAGCAAGAGTGGAAAGAGTAGCTAACAATAATCTGATGCCAACCTAGCACTGTGCCATGTTTTCACACCTTCAGTGAGGATTTTTAAATGCAGACACTGGAGAGTGCAAAGAACTGTAGGCTGAAGAACCTAAGCGAATATAGAAATGGAGTGAGAAAAATATGAGTTTGTGTAGGGAAAAGCAATTAGTTTTCATTCATGAAAGCATAATGTATGGCAGCATTAGTGATGAAAAGGAGACACAGGAGACATGGGTATGACCCCTGGGTCAGGAAGATCCCTTGGAGGAGGAACTGGCAACTCACTCCAGTATTCTACATGGGAAAATCCCAAGAACAGAGGGGCCTGGAGGGCTGCAGTCCAAGGGGTCTCAAAGAGTCAGACATGACTCAGCAACTGAACACACGATGTATATTAAGGGAAGAAGCAGAGATGAGCCTGGGGAAAACAATAGCACTGAACCCCATCCTAGAGAGTCTGAAAAGCCAAAATAAGGATCTGGCCCTTGCTCAGCTGGCAGGAGAAAGCTGCAGAGATTCTTATTTATTGAACTTGCAGAATCTGGGCTATATTTTAGAAAGATAAAATTGGCAGCATGGGGAGAATGGATTGGAAGGAAAGAACTGAAGGTGCTAGATTTTATGCAAAAGCTTCGTGGGGAAACTGTCATCTAATGCTAACAGTCTATCTCTACATCTTTGATTACTATAATTAACTGATAAGAGACCTGTGGGATACTCTGTAGTTGCGGAGAAAAAAGTATATAAATATGTTATTTCTACAGCATCACCTTAGTGCTTTACTAAATTCACCTGTACTTTCAGAGAAAGAAAGTTTGCCTGCCAGTACACAACAGCCTCGTAAAATGGTAAGCTCACCGGAATGGAGCTTTGTAGTTCAGAATGAAGCCCCAATAAGCTTGTCCTAACTCAGCTGCCTAAAAACAAGACTCCCCCTGACGTTGAGTGCCAGAGAAACAAATGATCACCATTGTAAAGAATTCAGCTGTAATTTTCAAGGTCCCCAGCAGCAATACAGATGAAGTATTAAGCTACAAGAGTTCAAGTCACTGTTAGCAGGAAAATGGTACATTTCTGTGAAAGAGCACTGTGGGCTCTAGGACCAAGCAGTCTAGGTTGATACAATATCTCGCCTCAGTTGCAACTTGTGTGACTTTGATCAAATTGCTTAAGCTCCCTAAGGGCAAGAGTAGTACCCACCTCGTAAGATCATCTGAGGAATAAATGAAATAATCCACATAAATCACTTAACACATAGTTAGTTCTCAAATGATTTGGGATTTTTTTTTTTTCTGAAGTGGACCTTTTTAAGTCTTTATTGAATTTGTGTAATATAACTTCTGTTTTATGCTTTGGTTTTTCGGCCATGTGACATGTGGGATCTTACCTCCCCAGTTAGGACCTAAACCCCCTGATTTGGAAGGTGAAGCCTTAATCACCAGACTGCCAGAGAAGTTCCAGTGTTCACATGATTTGATATCTATTTTCAACAAAGATAAGTTTGACTGCTGGGTATTAGACTAGATGGAATGGGAAGAAAAGGAAAATGTAGAAAGCAGAAGACAGGCTATTTCATTAGTCCACAGAAAAGACAATGGCATCTTGAACATGGGGACAAGTAGATGGATGTGAGATACATTTCCAGGGGTGCTGGCAGGAGGCTTGCTTGATGAAGAATGACTCCCAGGCTTCCAGCGGTAGAACCAGATGCTTGTGTGCATGCTAAGATGCTACGGTTGTATCCAGCTCTATGCGACCCTATAGACTGTGGCCTGCCGGGATCCTCTGTCCACGGAATTCTCCAGGCAAAAATACTGGAATGGGTTGCCATGCACTCCTCCAGGGAATTTTCCCAACCCAGGGACTGAACCCTCATTTCTTACGTCTCCTGCATTGGCAGGCAGATTCTTTACCACCAGAGCCACCTGGGAAGCCCAGAACCAGATGTGTACCAGTCTGATACAGTTAGATAGTATAAAGACAGCCAGGGGCAGGTTTAGGGTAGCAAGTAGGAAGTTCTGATTTGGTTACAGTATGAGTCCAAATAGGACTTGGACAATTCCATACAAATTCAGAGCTCAGAAAGATTTAAGCTGACAATATTAAATTGACATCACCTAATGTGAATTAGGATGAGAGGTTTGGATGCCATCATCAACTCAATGGGCATGAGTTTGAGCAAATTCCTAGAGAAGTGAAGGACAGGGAAGCCTGGCATACTAAACTATTCAGGGTCTCAAAGAGTTGGACACAAATGAGCAACTGAACAACAACAACAAAAGAAACCAAAACAAACAAAAAATGCTGGCAAATATTCAGATTTTGAGTTTGGTGAACTGAGGAGCCTCCAAGAATGATAAATAAAGAGTGAGCAGACAGGTGGGAAGGAAAAGAGGAATATATATAATCACAGAAAAACAGAGACAAAAACTGTCCAAAGAAGAAGGCTGGTGATTAGCTAAGGTCAAGTGCTGCTGGGAGACCAATAAACTGATAACAGGGAGCTGTCCCCTAGATCTAGCAACACATAATTCAGAGAAAAGTGATAGGCTGGAAATGGCATTGTGACCGGTTACAGAGTAGATATAAGAATTGGAAACAGCCTACAGAGACAATGCTGAGAAATGACCTTGAATAGACATACAGATAGAAACAAGGGCTGTCAGAGGATATAGACAAAATAGGAATTTTTATAGGATAAAAGATAAGCTAGTATACTGAAGGAAGGGATGCTGAAGAGACTGTCAAACTGATGATGCAGAATGCGGAGTGAGGTCCCAGGATGTGGTATAGAGAAAAAGACTGGCCTTTGATCAGTCAAGAGGCACTTGTTACATCAGGAAAAAGCCTGTGGATACTGAATTGGGTGGATCTGAGGGATGAATGATGAGGTAGTTCTCTTCTGAAATTTCTATTTTTCTCAGTGATGTTTGAACTAAGCTCACAAATCAAGGGTGAGAGTAACAGCATAAACATGGAAGGCTGAAAGTTTGAGAAGAGAAAACACACAAGCTAGTCAAATATTAGATGACTGCTGAGTGGCAAATCTTTAGGCATCTCCATGGTAATCATTAGCAAAGATTTTGTTTAAACCACGAGAAGGAGTTCATAAATGGCCATGAGCAAGGGGACATGAGAAGTTCATGGAACTGACATATGCCATGTTCGATAGGGTCATCCAAGTAGACACTGAAATCATCAAGATTAATGACAGGAATTAACAATGGAGAGAAAGAAAGGGATCAGAAGTTATGGATAAGAGAAAATGTTAACAGAGGAGAGCAGCAAGAGCAGGGAAAGATGAAGTATAGTCAGATGGTGCAGATCCCAATGATGAGACAGAGTTTTGTCACAAATTTTTGAAGGCAAATTAGAAGCATCTAACAAAATTTGAAATGTACATGTGCTGTGCTGTTTTTCCTACAGAGTAAGTAGTATTTGCTCCTGGTGGCTCAGAGGTTAAAGCGTCTGCCTGCAAGGCAAGAGACCTGGGTTCAGTTCCTGGGTCGGGAAGATCCCCTGGAGAAGGAAATGGCAACCCACTCCAGTATTCTTGCCTGAAGAATCCCATGGACAGAGGAGCCTGGTAGGTTACAGTCCACGGGGTCGCAAAGAGTCAGACACGACTGAGCGACTTTACTAAAAAAAAAAAAAAAATGAAATGTACATGTGCTGTGCTGTTTTTCCTACAGAGTAGATACTATTTGCTCATAGGGATGAGCTCAAGCATATCCACTGAAACACTTTTGGAAGACGCAAACCTGAAAACTACTGGAAAATTCATCAATAGTAGTCTTGTTAGATAAATCATGCCAGAGCTTGCAAAGGAATACAATGTAGACAAATAAAAGAATAAGAGGAGTATGTATGTCACCAGCATGGAACTACACCCAACAGATAGTAGAGGAGAAAAAGAGGTACCTTAACAAGATGTACAGACTTCCTGGTGGCTCAGTAGTAAAGAATCTCCCTACAATATAGGAGCTACAGGAGACATGGGTTCAATCATAGGATCAAGAAGATCCCCTGGAGGAGGACATGGCAACCCACTCCAGTACTCTGGCCAGGAGAATCCCATGGACAGAGGAGCCTGGTGGGCTACTGTCCACAGGGTCACAATGAGTCGAACATGAATGAAGTGACTCAGCACCAATGCACTGAACAAGATGGATAATACACTTCCATTTGTATAGATGAAAAGAAATATATGCACAAACATAGGTACATATTTTCCCTTATGCACACCCTATCACTAAAAGAACATCCTAGAAACAAGAATAGTAAAAATAGCCCTAAAAATAGCTCTAGCGAGGGATGTTAAGGGTCTACGAGACTTTGTTGTGGTTCCGTGCTAAGCTGGGGCCAACTCTTTGTGACCCCATGGACTGTAGCATGTCAAGCTACCCTGTCCTTCATCATTTCCTGGAGTTTGCTCAAACTCATGTCCATTGAGTCAATGATGCCATCCAAGCATCTCATCCTCTGTCATCCCCTTTTCCTCCTGCCCTCAATATTCTGCAGCATCAGGGTCTTTTCCAATGAGTCTGCTCTTTGCATTGTGTGGCCAAAGTATCGGAGCTCCAGCTTCACCTAAGTCCTTCCAATGAATATTCAAAATTCTTTACCTTTAGGACTGACAGGTTTGATCTCCTTAAAGTCCAATAGAGCCTAAAGAGTCCTCTTCAGCACATAGTTTGAAAGCATCAGTTCTTTGGTGCTTGGCCTTCTTTATAGCCCAACTCTCACATTCATACATGACTACTGGAAAAACCATAGCTTTGTCTATACAGACCTTTATCTGAAAAGTGGTGTCTCTGATTTTTAATATGCTCTCTGGGTTGGTCATAGCTTTTCTTCTAAGGAGCAAATGTCTTCATTTTATGGCTGCAGTCATCATCTGTAGTGATTTTGAGCTGAAGAAAGTAAGGTCTGTCAATCTTTCCACTTTCCCCCCACCTCTTTGACATGCAGTGATGGGACCAGATGCCATGATCTTAGTATTTTGAATGTTGAGTTTTAAGGCAGCTTTTTCACTCTCCTCTTTCATCTTCATCAAGGAGGTCTTTAGTTCCATTTCACTTTCTGCTATCTGGCTGGTACCATCTGTATATCTGAGGTAACTGATGTTTTCCCCAGCAATCTTGATTCCAGCTTGTGCTTCATCCAGCCCAGCATTTCATATGATGTACTTTGCATAAAATTTAAATAAGCAGGGTGAAAATATACAGCCTTGACATACTCCTTGCCCAAATTTGAACCAGTCTGATGTTCCACGTCCAGTTCTAACTGTTCTTTCTTGACCTGAATACAGGTTTCTCAAGAGGCAGGTATGGTAGTCTGGTATCCCCATCTCTTTCAGAATTTTTCAAAGTTTGTTGTGATTCACACAGTCAAAGGATTTAGAGAAGTAAATGAAGCATAAGTAGAAGCTTTTGTGGAATTCTCTTGCTTTTTCTATGATCCAACAGATGTTGGCAATTTTGATCTCTGGTTCTTCTGCCTTTTATAAATCCAGCATCTACATTTGAAAGGTCTCTATTCATGAACTGCTGAATCCTTGCTAACATGTGAAATGAGCACAAGTCTATGGAAATTTGAACATTCTTTAGCATTATCCTTCTTTGGTATTGGAATAAAAACTGTCTTTTCCAGTCCTGTGGCCACTCATGAGCTTTCCAAATTTGCTGGCATACTGAGTGTTGCACTTTAAGAGCATTATCTTTTAGGATTTGAAATAGCTTAGCTGGAATTCCATCACCTCCATCACCTTTATAGTAACACTTCCTAATGCCCACTTGACTTCAGACTCCCAGGATATCTGGCTATAGGTGAGTCATCATACCTTCATGGTTATCTGGGTCATTAAGATCTTTCTTGTACAGTTCTTTTTGTGTATTCTTGCCACCTCTTTTTAATCTCTTTTGCTTATGCTGCTAAGTCACTTCAGTCATGTCCAACTCTGTGCGACCCCATAGACGGCATCCACCAGGCTCCTCCATCCCTGGGATTCTCCAGGCAAGAACACTGGAGTGGGTTGCCATTTCCTTCTCCAGTGCATGAAAGTGAAAAGTGAAAGGGAAGTCACCGAGTCGTGTCTGACTCTTAGTGAACCCATGGACTGCAGCCCACCAGGATCCTCCATCCATGGGATTTTCCAGGCAAGAGTACTGAAGTGGGGCGCCATTGCCTTCATTGCTTATGCTAGGTCTTTGCTATTTCTGTCCTTTACTGTGCCTATCCTTGCATGAAATATTCCCTTCATATCTCTATTTTCTTGGAAGAGATCTCTAGTCTTTCCCATTCTATTCTTTTCCTCTGTTTCTTAGGAAGGCTTTCTTATCTCTCTTTGCTATTCTTTGGAACTCTGCATTCACATGCGGCTATCTTTCCTTTTCACTTCTCTTCTTTTCCCAGCTATTTGTAAAGCCTCCCCAGACAATCATTTTGTCTTTTATTTCCTTGTGTTTGGGACAGTTTAGGTCACTGTTCTCCTGTACAATGGTACAAAACTCTCTCCATAGTTCTTCAGGCACTCTATCAAATCTAATGCCTTGAATCTATTTGTCACTTCCATTGTGTAATCATTTGGGATTTGATTTAGGTCAAGTCTGAATGGTCTAGTGATTTTCCCTATTTTCTTCAATTTAAGTCAGAGTTTTGTTATAAGGAGCTCATGATCTGAGCCACAGTCAGCTCCTGGTCTTGTTTTTGCTGACTATGTAGAGCTTCTCCATCTTTGGCTGCAAAGAATATAATCAGTCTGATTTTGGTATTGACCATCTGGTGATGTTCAGGTGTAGAGTCATCTCTTGTGTTGCAAGAGGGCTTTTCTGTGACCGGTGCATTCTCTTGGCAAAATGCTATTAGCCTTTGCCCTGCTTCATTTTGTACTCCAAGGCCAAACTTGCCTGTTACTCCAGGTATCTCTCGATTTCCCTACTTTTACATTCCAATTGCCTGTGATGAAAAGGACATATTTTTTGGTGCTAGTTCTAAAAGGCCCTGTAGGTCTTCATGGAACCATTCGACTTTAGTTTCTTCAGTGTTTGAGGCATAAACTTGGATTACTGTGATACTGAATGATTTGCCTTGGAAACAAATTGAGATCATTCTGCCATTTTTTGAGATTGTGCCCAAGTACTGCATTTTGAACTCTTCTGTTGACTATGAGAGCTACTCCATTTCTTCTAAGAGATTCTTGCCCTCAGTAGTAGATATAACAGTCATCTAAATTAGATTAGCCCATTCTCATCCATTTTAGTTTGGATTCCTAAAATGTCGATGTTCACTCTTGCCATCTCCTGCTTGACCATAGCCAGTTAACCTTGATTCATGGACTTAATATTCCAGTTTCCTATGCAATACTGTTCTTTACAGCACTGGATTTTATTTTCATCACCAGACATATCCACAACTGAGCACAGTTTCCACTCTGGCCCAGCTTCTTCATTCTTTCTGGAGGTATTTCTCCACTCTTGCCCTATAGCATACTGGACACCTATGGACCTGGGGGCTCATCTTCCATTGTCATATCTTTTTGCTTTTTCATACTGTTCATGGGGTTCTCAAGGCAAGAATACTGAAGTAGTTTGCCGTTCCCTTCTCAATAAGCATTAGACTCAGTAAAATTTCCTCTAGACTCTGGAAAACTGTTTAGTCATCTTTTGTTAACAGTTTAAGAGGTAAGTTGTTTATGTCTTCATAACAATTCCTCCAGAATCAATAAGAACCCAAGAGAGATATAATCAGAGAGTCTAATAGATTCTTATTCTAGGGCCAAATTTTTCTGCTTACCAATCTCAATAATCGTGTTTATTCTAAACTCTGTGCCACATGACCCATCATCGAAAAATAAAAACATAAGGAGAAAACTGCAGGAAGTGTACATTCCTGTGACTCTGAGTCAAGCAAGTCAAAAACACTATAGAACTAAGATCCTGACAAAGACTGATCTGTGCATGGACCACCATGGTTACTTCAAACGTGAAACTTCCTCCTCTTTCTCATGCCGTTATAACAAAACAGCATGTGTAAATGCAGAGCATTTGGGTGGAGCAACACATGTGCTATTTGTCTTAAGCCACACTATAGGGAGATACTTGAAAAGTTTTGTGTAACAGTGAACACGCTGAAAAAGAGGTATCATTGATTACATTTTAAAAGGCACCAAGACCATGTGTTCAAAAGTTTCTTTGGTATGATAGTGTTAGTGTCAGTTCAGTTGCTCAGTCACGTCCGACTCTTTGTGATCCCATGAACCACACCACCCCAGGCCTCCCTGTCCATAACCAGCTCCTGTAGTTCACCCAGACTCATGTCTATTGAGTCAGTGGCTGTTGGCCAAAACGACTCACCTTGGCCAGGTGCAGTATTAACTGCTTTCATGAGCTGTCTCACAATAGGAGGTCCTGATAAGGAACATGAAGCTGCCATCAAAACTAGCCAGGAGAACTCCAGAGGACCCAGAAGGAGGGAGGAGACACCGGTCCATAATGTGTCCTGCCTACCTCCCAGAAACCCTCACACTGGAATCCATCTTGGCTGAGAGATACATTTTGTACCAGGAAGGACCCTGAGTCAGACCAAATATGGGCCAAAACAAGATGAGTGGTCAGAGACAACCCAGAAAGCAAACAGCATCACTCTCAACCCTGAGACTGTGAGTCCCACAGCAGAGCAGTTCTCCTGGGTCCCCTTATTCTTCTGCTCTCCACTTTGGTACCACTTGCCAATAAGTCTCTTGCTGTCTCAGCATGTGTGTCTCTTTGGACAATTCATTTTTGAGTGTTAAAGAAAGACTATGCTCAGGCCCTGGAAGGGGTCTCCCGTCCAGTAAATACTGTAACTTGCTAAATCTGGTCATACTAGGTCTAAATGTTTCATACATCACGTTGCCTAATTTCTGTATGTAAAGGAACCCCATAGAGGAAGGAGATAGGGAAATTCACAGATGTCACTATCCACCAAGTCCATCGAAGGAAACTGACCTAATCCTAGACTCCTGAATTACTCTTCTACTACATGAAAATTAACCATGAAATCTTGTTAAATCAATCTCAGAGAATTCTCTGAATTCCTCCCTACATCACTGCCTCATACAGTCTACACATACCTTCACTTACTGACACCACCCAAATTCAAAATCTCTTGTGTCTTCCATCTGGGAAGTGTTATTACCTCCTGCAAGTTTTCTTCCAGAGACTCTCAAGCTTAGCTGCATGTTAGAATTATCTAGAAAGCTTCTGAAAAACACTCATGTATGGATGAACTTTGTGGTATGTAAATTATATCTGCAGCCATGAAATTAAAAGATGCTTGCTCCTTGGAAGAAAAGCTATAAGGAACCTAAACAGCATATTAAAAAGCAGAGACATCACTTTGCTGATAAAAGTCTATATAGTCAAAGCTATGGTTTTTCCAGTAGTCATCTATGGATGTGAGAATTGGACCTAAAAAGCTGAGCACCAAAGAATTGATGCTTTCAAACTGTGGCGCTGAAGAAGACTCTTGAGAGTCCCTAGGACTTCAAGATCAAACCTGTCAATCCTAAAGGAAATCAGTCCTGAACAGTCACTGAAAGGACTGATGCTGAAGATGAAGCTCCAGTATTTTGGCCACCTGATGCAAAGAGCCAACTCACTGGAAAAGACTCTGATGCTGGGAAAGACTGAGGACAGGAGTTAAAGGGGGCAACAGAGCTGCATGAGTTTGAGCAACCTCTGGGACTTAGTGAAGGGCAGGGAGGCCTGGCATGCTGCAGTCCATGGGGTCACAGAGAGTCAGACACGACTAAGCAACTGGACAGCCACAACCAATTATTATCTCAATGAGGCTACCACAAAAATACTCATTTATGTGTAAATTCCACCGTAGACTAATTAAATCAGTGGCTCTTGCATTCTTTGAAACACTACAAGAGATTCTAGTGAGCAGTCATGGTAAAGAATCACTGCTGTGGTCTCACACGTCAGTAGCCTCCAAACCTGGATTACTAGAATGTCTGGAGGAGCTTTTGAAATGTGGAAACTTACACAAAATTTATACAGCCTCCCCACAACTCAACTCCCAACCTCTAATTTATCAGACTTGCATTACTAGTGTTTTGTGGGTTTTTTTATGCTATCCAATTGATTCTGATTCAGGTGATAGTCAGTGAGATACAGCTGCATCAAAACAGGCTACCCACACAAGAATATTTATGCTTTCATTAGTGCTTCTCAAATGTTAAAGTGCCTACAAAGAATTTGCAGTCGTGTTAATATGCAGAATTGATTCAGTAGGACTGGGAGGGTCGAAGATTCTGCATTTCTATTAAACTCCCAGATGATGCTGATGCTACTGATGCTGGGCCACATTTGGAGGCAGCAAAGTCCTGGATCTCCTAGAGATTCTATTTACCATAAAAACTCATCCTCGACTAATAAAGCTTAAAGACTGGTTTTCCCACGCTTGATCTAGTTGTAACTATATACTAAAGGTGTGTCGTTTTTAATCCCTGACTACTTTATACTCAACAGCTACTAGAGTCAGTTGCTCATTTCTCTCCAGCTTAAGTTTTATTGGGTTTTACCTAGAAGTCTCTTTTCAATAGATAATGAAAATGTTTTTGTATTCTCTATTTATACCACTTGAATTAACTGACTAAACCTACCTATAAAAACCATTTTTTAAATATATAACTAAAATGTGAAGCAATAAAACTGTACTGTTTTTGCTGCTTTCACTTCATTGTCTTCAAAACTCCGATGAAATGCTATCCACCAGGAAACCTTCCCTGGCTGTGCTTGCTCATAGCATTTGCTTCTATAAGCTAGTGTATTACTTTCAGAAGCCACCAAGTAGCCCTGGATAGCACACAGCTGGGATGACATGCATCTGTTTTATGCATCAAAGTTCTCATCCAATCCACCAGGACTTGCATCTGAAAGGGTGGCTTCTCCTCTAGTTCAATGCTAACCAGCTACACAAGAACTCAATTTGAAAATAATCAACTCATTCATTAGATAAAATGTACCTACTGATATCCATTTATATTCAACAGCAGATTCCCAAAATTTTCAGACTGCAAAAGATTAAATTGGTTTATATGTGTACTTTTTCCTCCATTCAGGAACAGACTCAAGCCATCATGGAAATTGCACCCTCTAATTCTTTCTTTAGAATCTCTAGGCATCGAGACTCCATATCACCTCTAAATAATCTATTCAAAGGTGCCCAAGATGATTATCAAAAATTATATGAAAAATGCTAGTCCTGATTAAGATTTGTTATCTGCTTCCCAGGTGATGAGACCAGACAATCTTTCAACATAACTTCCAGGTGTGGAAAGAGTTGGCTCCAAGTCATCTTCTATAAAAGAAAAGCTTACAAGTCAACAGCCAAGAGAAAGAATGAGAGAGATTGCCCAGGAAGAAAAGGTTCAAGGAGCTTTGATGAGATAAATTATGAGATAAAGAAAGAGCAAGTGAGATGAAAAGGTCAGAGGCATAGTTTTGGATGCTGTCTGTGTACCTGAATAGGAAGTAGAATACACGTTAATGAAATGTGGGTACAGCCATATTGCTGACTAAAGACATACGCGTATGGTGAATGGCACATATTCTGAATAATCAACTGAAAAAGAAACGTTTTGCTTCTGAAAAGACAAAATTAGGGCATGTTATTCCTTACTGATGTTGCCCGAGGCAGTTACATCTGATTACAGCTTCAAAGCATACGCTCTTCCCTTTTTCAGTTTCCCTTTACTGATTTCTCTGGCATGAACCATAGTTCTGCTTCCCTATATAAATCTTCTCCAAGCTTTATGTGCCGGGTTTTTGTTACAACTTAACCACCTATCTTTAGTCTGTCATTTTTATAGCCCCCATCCGCATAAAGAATTGTTGCTGTGCTATATTCCTCGCAGAAAACGCCAAGAACTTTCAGGGCAAAGAATGCTCCGATAAAATGAACTATTGATGTTTAAAATGAAAATAGAATTCAAGTCAGAGTTCTGCAGTTCTGCAGGGGGAAAAAACACAACTTAGCTGAAAATTATAAATAAAATCCAGAGATCACTCTCTGCAGGAAAATAATAGCGAGACAACTGTGACGTACGGAGTTTCAATGTTTCAACTTGTATTGTTCTTTCCTTCAAATAACAATGGAGTAATTTACAAGCACTCAGTGTTTCTATTCCAGGCCATTACACTTGTGTTTAATAATTTTCACATTTATTGACTTGATTGTTGTATGACATCTGGCTATTAGCTGCATCAGCTCTCTAGAAGTTCACCTGCTACATTAGCAACACTGATGGCTTCTATTAATAATACCAAGATAAACAACTTAATAGACTAAGCCTTCATAAAGATACCTTCATTGCTAGTTTAAACTCATTCTCTTCTGCATATATGAGAAGATATCCCTATTCCCCTGATAATGGCAGGAGCATGGCTCCCCATTTTCTTTGCTTCTCATGAACTTCTGCTACCAACTGGGCAGCATGATGAGTACCTGATCACTGTGAGATACACTGAGCCATCAGACAGAAAGAAACCCTACACAGACATTTAAGATATATGTGTGTGCTCAGTATCTGCTATGGGTATCAGGTCTATGGCAGTGTTCAAACCAGATTCAATCCCCTTCCTATAGAACACATATATTTTGATTATTTACTTCATCTTCACAATAAACTTACTACGTAGGTACTACTATTTACATTTTGTGAATGATAAAACTGAAGCTAAAAATTTGCTGAGTACACAGTGAATAAGTGAGTGGGCAGGATTTAATACCAAGACACTCTACTTTCAAAGCCGTGTTCCTAACCTCTTTACTATGCTGATGTTCCAAGGCAAACCTGAAAGGAGGGCTGGAAACAAGGTGAGCTCTTAGAGGACTGGGTGTCTTTACACTGGCAGATATGTTTGTCAGTTTCCAGGCAAGCAGGATAGGTAGGGTGTCCAGTTGTCAAAATGAGGTGGGGGGATTCCCAGATATTATCCACCTGGCAAGTGGAAAAGCCAACGTGACTAAGAATCTCCCCTGCTTGGAGATACCGTCTCAGGCTCCTTCAGGCTCAAATCTTGGACAGTGACTTCTCAAATTTCTTCAGACACAAATTCCAGTGTCATGGGGCTCTTTGCAACTCAAGAATGATGGAGATATTAAATCCTCCAATCCTACTGTGCTGAACTGGGATGTTCAGCACATACCATGTTCTACATGAGATAAGCAGCAGCAGGTGCCAAAGTTAAGAAAAAGCATGAAAGCCTATCTTTCAAACAAACACATTTTCTGTACTAATGTACTTTTATGCAAAGTAGGAAAATGTCTGGGTTGTTCCATTTTAATAGCAGGTTCCTCCATGGAGCCCCTGAAACAGCAGTAATAGACTCACTACTCTTGGATTGGACTCATTGTCTGGTTTTCTAATTCTTTTGCCTCTAATGCAGCCTTGAGAACCTGACCTCCCAAAACCAAGTGAAGAGAAGAAAGCTCTCTAGAAAGCTCTCTTTTTCTAGTTGAAAGCTCAAATCAGGATCCTCAACCATCAGTCTTATCAATTACAAAACCGTCTTAACTCCTGAAATTGTTTTTTTCAAATCTATTTTGTTAAAGTATAGTTGATTTATAATGTGTTAGTTTCTGGTGTACAGAAAAGTGATTTTTTTATATTCTTTTCCATTATAATAGCTTATTATAAGATACTGAATGTAGTTTCCTGTGCTAGAGAATAGGATTTCAGTGTTTCCCTCTCTCTTTCTGTCTTAAATAAGAAAGCCTCAGAGTAGAAAGGCTATTTGCAGATATTCGTGTACAGCCAGCTTCCAGTTTTATTCTCACTGAATCTACCACAAGGCTCCACACTGGAATCCTGATCAGTTTCCTTCTGGCACCAGGCTATTTCAATAAAACAGTCTTGGGCTGACCTGATGAGTAAGCTACTGGGGGTATGAGATGAACAAGCATGCCATTCAGGGGAGGAAAATGATTTCGCCTCTTTAAGTGACCACATCATCTCTGACAGTACCATGCAGAAGTGCAGAAGTGTTAGTCGCTCTGTCGTGTCTGACTTCTTGCGGCCTCATGGACTGTAGCCCACAGGCTCCTCTGTCCATGGGATTCTCCAGGCAAGAATACTGGAGTGGGCTGCATTTCCTGCTCCAGGGGATCTTCCCAACCCAGGGATCGAACTCACATCTCTCACATCTCTTGCACTGCCAGGCAGGTTCTTTGCCTGCCACTAGCGCTGCCTATGAAGCCCAAGAATACTGGCATGGGTCGCCACTCCCCTCGCCCAGAGGATCTTCCTGACCCAGGGATCGAATCTGGGTCTCCCGCATTGCAGGCAGATTCCTTACCATCTGAGCCACCAGGGAATCCCTGACTGCACCATACTTATCTATGAATACTTATGTATCTGTGACAAGGGAAGAAATAAAGTGAATATACAAAGAGCACCTAATTCTGTGTCAGGCACTTCCTCTTTGAAGCTTACAATAACCTGAAAAAAGCTCAGAGAGGTTAAATAACTTTCCCAAACAGGGTCACACTAACAGTAAGCAGGCAAGTTGTGGAATTGCCTCCACAGTTGGTATTTTTCCACTATATTCCTCGGATCCTTAATTGGTAATTTCCAGCCTCCAGCTTAAGAATCACGGCAATAAAAAAAATGCAAAAATCCTCCAAATAACAGTGCAAACCAAAAATCAATTTAATTTTTAAAAGTTTAATAATAAATGTATGCCCCACAACTGTGTGGAAGAACAGATCTAATTAAATATCAGGTTACACAACTTCACAAAAGGTTGGGACTTGATGGACTCAATGTACAAGTTTTCCTCTGCACTTTAATTCCCCTCCCAACCCTCCTTCCCAGAGTAACATTATTAAGCCAAGAGTCAGCAGTAACGCTCCGAAGAGGCCCTTCTTGAGATATTTAAAGAATGCTGACAACTTCTAGAAACCCTCATCAAACAAATGGAAGGTAGGCTGTGTAATTTTCCAGGCAAGGAACCATCCTGAGGGCTTAAAAACAAATACATCTGTTTCCACATTCTAAGGCCTTCTGTTCTTGCCAAGTGGACAGGGAAATTCACTGCTTTCAAACTCAAGACTGTAAAAGCCAAATGGAGTGTTTCCACAAGATTGAAAATTTCGAAAGAAAGACAGAGTCTGGCTCTGTTCTGTAGGCTTTAGGTCTAAGTTGCCAAGGATTGCCTGTTCACCTGTATGTACACGTGTTTAGAGCTCATCTATTCATGCTGCATCACCTTGGCTCAGAAGCACACCAGGCCCCCAAAGCCTTAATTATTTAATAAACATTAAGCACATCAAGAGACCCTGGGGAATTTCATCCAGGCAAACTTGTATTTTAAAGGCAACGCCAATCAATGTTCAATGTAGGATGCAGGATGCATGGGGCTGATGCACAGGATGATTCAAGTAGAGGATGTGGGGTGGGAGGTGGGAGGGGGCTTCGGCATTGGGAGATTGTGTTCACCTATGGCTGATTCGTGTCAATGTATGGCAAAACAAATACAGTATTGTAATTAAAAAATAAATAAATTTAATTAAAAAACAAACAAACAAAAAATAAATAAATAAAGGCAGTCCTGCCCCATCCATCCAGCCCTAAGACTGATCTGTTTGAATAACTTCAAATCAGACCACATACTATAGCAAGTACCTAGACTCCTGAATCTGCTGGTCAATAGCAAATCAATCAGTCCATAGGGCTTTTCTTTTTTTCTTCTTTTGACTCCTCAAAGTTGAGATACTGACTGTACTCTCAGCAGCCCCTACTCACCTGCAATATCCATTTACCTTGAGTTGATATAGAATTGAAACTCTTGAAAATGTGCATGTTTGAACATATCTGCATGTCTGTGTGTGTGTGTTGAAAAGCGGAGAGAAAGGGAAAGGAAAGGAAGCCCCAGAGTGTGTGATGGTTCAATTTCATATACACTCTAGGTCTGTCAGTAATTCTAATCCATGTAGAGTTATCCTCTGCTTATGTAACTAAGTAGAAAAGTGTGAACTCTGGACTCAGGATTTGTTGTTGTTTAGCTGCTAAGTCAGGTCTGACTCTTTGTGACCTCAGGGACTACAGCATGCCAGGCTCCCCTGTCCTTCACTAACTCAGAATGTCCTGCTTTAAATACTGACTCTATTTATTAACTCAGTGGCCTTGGGCAAATAACTCAAGCTCTCAATGTCTATGTCTAAAACAGGGAGAATCTTGATTATAGGATTAAATGAGGTAATACATGTAAGAGGTATAAAACAGAAGACAGCACATGGTAGGCACTCCAAAGAGGTCAGCCACCGTTCACGTCATTATTCTGTCCTGTAGAGCAGGGCCTTTCCTACAAAGGAACTTGCATTCATCCTGCTGAAGTGTCTGGTATACACCCAAAGTCCACCCAGCACCAGAAAGAACACGTCACCCTTTATGAGAAGCACTGACTGAAAACAAGGAAAGGGACAAATCTGAGATGAAAAAAATATAGATGATGGAGTTTCAGAAATGTGTCTTATTTGTGGTATATGCCAAGCCAATGGCTCCTTTCTAGCACTTTGCATTTGCTTCTAGCTCATTTCCAGACTTCCTCATGAATACACTTTTCCTCAACAAAGAGCAAACCTCCCTCTGTCAAACTTGTCAGTTTCTTCCTTGGTCAAAGACCTTCCTTAAGGTATTCCTCTGACCAATGACAACTGTCTTGCTCCCCAACATCCGGAAGGCCTTAGCAGAACAAGCCTTACTCCCTCCCATTTGAGACAGAGTGTTTGATCCCAGGCTAGGCCAGGGAGAAAGAACACTACTTTAGAATGCAAGACATTCAGAAAATATTAAGTCTGCAAATTTAGATGTTTCCAAATCTCACAAGCAGTCAGAATCTAGGACATCTAACTTAATGTGCTGTCTAGAAATCTCCTTTGATCATGTGATATCATTGTACTTAACTGTTAGGGACTCTCAAGTTTAAAACGTGTGACTTCACCATGAATTCCCCTTTCATCTTCCAAAACAAACCAACAGAAATTAAGCAATTAAAAAAATTAAATAGATTTTCACTAATCTAATCTCTTACTCTGAAGGAAGAGAGTCAAGGAAGTAACATAATACTTACGTATTACAACATGTCAGATAGCCTCATCCTAGTCTTAACCTCATTCTAGCCTTAATAAAAAGATTTGAGAGAGCAGGGAACTATTTTTACCCAGTATTATACACTCAGCGCTTAGAACACTGCTTGGCATATAGGGGTTCTCAATAAACACACACTGAATGATCGAATGATATTACCTGTTATCTTACAGATCAGTAAGCTGATAAACACTAAGCCGAATTTAAATAGCACCCAGAGGAAAAGCTACAGTTTTAAAACTGTAAATCCACAGTCAATATTTTTCCCACTATTCCATGTTGTACTATTTCATGGAATATTAAAAACAAAGGCAAAAATAATCCCGTTGCCAACTGCACTGATACAGTCAGAGCAGACAGTTAAAACACTTGCTATGGACCACAGCCAAGGCAAAATGTGAGATCATCAGACGATGAATGCAATTCCAGGGCTGCCGGTTAAGGTTCCCTTATCAGAGGATGAAACTGGTACCCTGAGAGAACAAGGATGCATCATAGCTTTATGCAGAGATTGGCAGCTCTAAGCAAGGAAAAGGGGGACAGACGTCATCAATTCGTCATTCACATATCTAGCCTGAAAAGCCTTTTGTTTCATTACCAGCAAGGACTCCAGAGCAAATAAGAACTAAAGAACCATCAAATTTGATTATCTATATTCATTTAAAAGGGGAACTAGAAATTCCCCTTGGGCTTCCCTTATAGCTCAGCTGGTAAAGAAACCGCCTGCAATGCAGGAGACCCCAGTTCAATTCCTGGGTTGGGAAGATCCCCTGGAGAAAGGAAAGGCTATCCACTCCGGTATTCTGGCCTGGAGAATTCCACGGGCTATGCAGTCCATGAGGTCACAAAGAGTCGGACACAACTGAGCAACTCTCACTTTCACTTTAAGAAATCCCACTCAGGAAAAGGCGACAAATCAGATAAAACTGTAATACTCAAAATTATACATCAGTTAAGGACACCTAGGGCAGAAATGGATGAGTTTCCAAGCAAAGGCAAAAAAATGTTTACAAAAGCCCCAACTACAGCATTTTTGACAATAAGGGAAAAATACATGATCCTTGAAGATTACTAGTTTTGGTTTTTTCAACTGATATCCTCTCTTTCTTTCATAGCACAAAGGATAAAAGAGCATTTAATCACCAAGCACTTATCTGGTCGAATGGGGAAAAAGTTGTTTCTTCCCAGATTCATTGCAAAACCTTTAGCCCTGTTTTATAATAACTGATAGTAAATCTAGAGTTAAAACGAGCAGTGTCCCCTTAGAATTATTTACTCCACAGTTAATATCTAGCCCTATCTAATACAGCTAGGACTAGACATCTCTTTGAATTCAGTATATGCAATCCAACACCAGGTTACCAGGAACATAAAAAGAAATCTATTGTCTAGCGTAGTAAAAACAAAATTAATGGTTTGCACTTTTTTTTTTGAAGCCTCTTAGTAATTCTCTAGACATCCTCACTGAATCAGGGTAGAAAGTACTTCCATGGGGACATGAACAGATCACATTAAAGCAAATTGAATCAAGGAGCAAAATCATCAATTGATTCTGGAAAATCTAAGATCAGTGTGTCCTAGAGACCCAAGGTGACTGGTGACTTCTGAAAAAGAAATGTAGAAGTTACATAACAAAAGTAAGGATGCCATCTATACTTGAATTTCTCTAAAATCCTGACATCATGAAGCCAGTGGGAACTGAATCCTTTTAAAACGTGCCTCTCAGATGAAACGGCACCCCCACTCCCAGTACTCTTGCCTGGAAACTTGCCTGGAAAATTCCATGGACGGAGGAGCCTGGTGGGCTGCAGTCCATGGGGTTGCTGAGAGTCAGACAGGACCGAGCGACTTCACTTTCACTTTTTACTTTCATGCATTGGAGAAGGAAATGGCAACCCACTCCAGTGTTCTTGCCTGGAGAATCCCAGGGACAAGGGAGCCTGGTGGGCTGCCGTCTATGGGGTCGCACAGAGTCGGACACCACTGAAGCGACTTAGCAGAGAGAGAGCAGATGAAACAGCTTCCTAACTGTCCTCCTGCTATCCAGGGTCATTTAATCCATTAGGCTTTGAGCCTATAAGCTTTTTTTAGGAGCCTATAAAAATATTTAAGGTGTCGGGGCAGTGGGAGGCAGGGAGTATGTGCTCAAAAATACAAAAGGAAAGCTATACAATCAATATGAATAACGGTTAATTTGTCTGTAAAACATACCATTATGTAAATTTCACAAATTATTAAAATCCACATTTGCAGAAATATCTTCACATTTGATAGTAACTTGTAGGTGAGATTTTTCTCACTTACTCTAGGTTTGCATAATAGTTGTTGAGAAGTCAAAGTCATTGATGAATTAAATGTGTAACCTAGGTCAAAGGTCAAAAATTTCAAAAGAAAAACTAATAAATTCCTTTAAAGTTATTACAGTTTGGGACTTGCCTGGTGGCTCAGACAGTAAAGTGTCTGCCTACAATGCGGGAAACCCAGGTTCGATTCCTGGGTCAGGAGGATCCCCTGGAGAAGGAAATGGCAACCCACTCCAGTACTCTTGACTGGAAAATCCCATGGACTGAGGATCCTGGTAGGCTACAGTCCATAGGGTGGCAAAGAGTCAGACATGACTGTGCGTTTTAACTAACTAAAAATTGTTATTTAAGAGATGATGTGGGTGCATTTTAATTTGCTTAATATGAAGTGGGTTAGGAACTCCATGATATGAAAACTTAACATTTATTTACAAGGAGTTAAAATGCCTCCCCTGCCCCAAGCATCCTCTACTCTTTCTCCCTTTCCTATCCTTCCAGCAAAAACCCTTCAGAGTGATGTCTGTAAAATACTAATGTAATCACAGAACTCTTCTGCTTATACTCTTGAGTGACTTCTCACTGCAGTTGGGATAAAACCCAAACTCCTTACCATAATCTAGAAGATATCCAGGGCCAGGTCTCACCTTGGACCGCTTGATTCCTCATTCTCCAACTTGAGGAAATCCTATTAATTCTACCTTCAAAATACACCCAGAACTGGCCCATTCTCACCACCTCCTCTGCTCTCACCCTATTCTGGACAACCATCATCTCCTTTTGGAGACAGAAGAAACTGTCTCCAAACAGGTCTCTCTTCTATCCTTGCTTGCTATAGTCAATTTTTACATAGCAGCCTAAGTATGTTTCTAAAGGAGTCATGCCATGTTACTCCCCTACTCAAAATTCTACAGTGGAAGACTTCAAACAGAATAAAATCCAAAGTCTCCATCAATGGTCTACTAGGCCCCTCCCAGGGAGCAATCTGGTTCCTTGCTCCCTCTATTTTTCTCCACTTCTTTCATCTTAATTTTCTCTTCTTGTTCTGTTCATACTGGCCTTCTGATGGTTTCCTAGCCCATCCAAACATTTCTGCCTTTGGGTCTTTGCACTGGCTGTTCCCTTGGCTTGGAACATACTTCTTCAAGATTTATGTTGGGCTAACTCCCTCACCTCCTTCAAGTCTCTGCTTCATTGTCAGTCTCCAACAAGACCTACTTTGAACACTATATTATAAGTCATGACCTATCACTGCCATACCAACCACACCAGCACTAGTGATCCTGTTCTGCTTTTACCCAGGGCACCATCTTCTAATCTTGGCTCTAGTTTTTATAGTAGGTTTGTTGGGATTTTGTTTATTGTCTGTCTGCCCCTGCTAGAATATAAGTTCCAAAAGAGCAAGGATATTTGATGTTCACAATATATTTCAAGTTTCTAGAACTATTCCTGGCAGCTCAATAAACACTGGTTAAGTGATGAATTGGTCTATTTGTTCTTCCCACACTGGACTTTTCAGTCTGTTGTATAATAAAGAATTTGTCTGGTCTTTGTGCCAGATTCTGGGCACTGGACTTTTAAAACTCTTAGAATTTCCCAAATAATAGAAGTGTTTTTGTTATTCCTGAGGTTCCGTATCACACCTGAGTTCATGCTAACAGGATGACTCTTGGTGGGCCCCCTTGATAACCTCAGGATGGGGGCTACTCAACAGAAAGCCCAACCACGTTATCAGAGGGTTGAAACGCTGAGCCACATGACCTCCAGGGAGAGGAGTAGGGCTGGAAACTGACTTCAATAACATAGCCAATGATTCAATTAGTCATATTTACATGACAAAATCTCAGTAAAAACTCTGTACAACAAAGCTCATGGGCCTTCCTGGTTGGTAAACACACTGATGTTCCAGGAAGGTGACACATCCCGACTCCACTGGGACATGGAAGCTCTTTGTTTAGGATGCTCCTAGACTTCACCCTGTACTTCTTTTCATTAAGCTGTTCCTGATTTATATCCTTTATACACTGTAGTTATAAACATAGAACTTTCCTGGCTTGACTTGTTCTAGTGAATTATTGAACCTGAGGATGGCCATCAAAGGAAAGCAAGCTGTGCCCTTTAACTTGTAGGGTTTGAGATAACTCCACCAGTGCTTAGGGCCAGAACTGAACTTCAGTCCATCTGTTGATACTTCTTAGGGATGAGTGGCCTAAGGTTCACTCTTTCTACTTTTTTTCATTTTTAGTTAGTTTATAAAGTAGGGAAAGAGCATTAACTAAAAGGGATCAATGCATAGATTTATATATAACTGAAGACAATGTCCTATAATCCTCATATTCCTAGACCAGCATCACTGAAAGGAAATATAGTAAGCCTCAAATCTTAGTCACTTACATAGTTTTAATTTTTTTGGTAACCACTTTTTTAAAAGTGTACGAGGTGAAATTAATTGTAATAAATTTTTATTTAACTCACTATTTTCAAAAAATGACCCCAAACTGTAATGAATATAAAAAATTGAGACATTTTACTTTTTCACGTTCATCAAAATCTGCTGTGTATTTTACATTCATACTGAAACCAAGTACAGATGCTATGGGTTTTCTAGGATACAAAATTCTTCTCTTGCCCCCTATTCCTTATTTGTTGAAAAAGGCTTTCACCTCCTAGGCCTTACAAGACTCACAAAGAACAGGCTCAAGCAGTTCACAATTAGAACAAGAGTCACAGGTCTCCTAGCTCCTCCTGAAGGGACATAGTCAAAGCTATGGTTTTTCTAGTAGTCAGGTACAGATGTGAGAGTGGGACCATAAAGAGGGCTGAGTACCAAATAGTTGATACTTTCAGACTGTGGTGTTAGAGAAAACTCTTGAGAGTCCTTTGGACTGCAAGGAGATCCAACCAGTCCATCCTAAAGGAGATCAGTCCTGAATATTCATTGGAAGGACTGATGCTGAAGCTCCAATACTTTGGCCACCTGATGCAAAGAGCTGACTTATTGAAAAAGACTCTGATGCTGGGAAAGATTGAAGGCAGGAGGAGAACAGGATGACACAGGACAAGAAGGTTGGATGGCATCACCAACTCAATGAACACAAGTTTGAGTAAACTCCAGGAGTTGGTGATAGACAGGAAAGCCTGCCAAGCTGCAGTCCATGGGGTTGCAAAGAGTCAGACATGACCAAGCAACTGAACAACGATAACAAACTTCATAGATTAATAAGTGGAGATATTATATCAACCATTTTGGGGAAGGGCCAGAGATTTTTTTAGGAATTGGGTCACAAATACTGAGACCCAAGGTCTAGTGGAAGTCGGACTTGTCTGCCATGTTAGACCCATTTAATTGTAATCAGTTTATGTAGTGACGACCTCAGGCTATGGCATTCTTTTAAAGTTTGTGACTTCCTTCCTGTTTCACTGTCAAGAGCCACATGTTGCTTATAGCTATCATACTGGACAAAGTAGATCAAGATACCAGAAACTACCTTGAAAATAACAGACTAACCAGTTACAAGAGGCAAAATGGAAGAATGACTGGCCTGAACCAAGTCCTGCCTAAATCACTTTCTTTCTGGTGGATCCTAAGGCTAGAGGTTGTGTGGTTATTTGAAAGGAGTGATGCCCATCCTTCCAGACCAGAGAATAGATTTACCTCCTACTAGTGAAACATGAGGGCTTCCCTGGTGGCTCAGAGGTTAAAGCGTCTGCCTCCAATGTGGGAGACCCGGGTTCCATCCCTGGGTCAGGAAGATCCCCTGGAGAAGGAAATGGCAACCCACTCCAGTATTCTTGCCTGGAGAATCCCATGGACTGAGGAGCCTGGTGGGCTGCAGTCCACGGGGTCACAAAGAGTCGGACATGACTGAGTGACTTTACTTACTTAGTGAAACATGGCCCCATGAACATCTTAGACTTCGACCAGGCAAAATGGAGAGGCGGTATAAATGGGGAAGCAGCACTAATCCCATGACTGCCAGTTTCCACAATCTTGTCCACAGGGGATGAAAAAGGGAACTTTGCTTTAGAGAAAACTATGTCTCTCCTTCTCACTGTAAGCCCTTTGCAAGTGCTGCTGCTACTGCTAAGTCACTTCAGTCGTGTCCGACTCTGTGCAACCCCATAGACATCAGCCCACCAGTTTCTGCCATCCCTGGGATTCTCCAGGCAAGAACACTGGAGTGGGTTGCCATTTCCTTCTCCAATGCAGGAAAGTGAAAACCGAGAGTGAAGTCACTCAGTCATGTCCGACTCTTAGCAACCCCATGGACAGCAGCCCACCAGGCTCCTCCATCCTTGGGATTTTCCAGGCAAAAGTACCGGAGTAGGGTGCCATGGTGCCACATCAATCAATTTAAGAAATGTATTTCATTTCATCTTTACAGCAAACCCCCTTTTTCAAGAAAGCAGATTAAATACAGTGAGGATATATATTTTATCCAAAGTCAGCTCAGTAAAAAGCGGATTTGAATTCAGAATACAAAACTTTGACCGTGAAGCCTCACTTTCTAAAATTCTACAGTGTGGCAGCTTTCCTTCTTGTTCTTACCTGGTAAAAGCTTTACCTTTCAAAGCTCTGCAGTAGACAGAAAGATTATTTCTTTAGTGAAACCATCCATGATGTCCTTGCTCAATAAACTAAGTGCTATCCACACCCCCACCCCGACCATTACTCCACACTCCACCCTAACCATTACTTTACTTGATTTTGTTAGTGTCTTATCATGACTTGAAATTTTTACACACAAATTTCACATGCTTGCCTGCTCCCTATCTGTCTCCACTAGAATATAAGTCCCATTAAAGCAAAGACCTTGTCCAGCTTGTTTACTATTTAACAAGCAGAGTTTAAATCAGTGATATGAGCACAGAATGGGAAGAACTGATGGATCTACCAGATGTGTCAGGCTGAGTATCAGGTTTTATATGCCAAAGATTGTTCAGGCAGGAAAAAAGAGGAAAGTCCATAAATCCAACTGCTGCCAGCAGAAATAACGGAGGAGATCCTAGACAATTCAAGAATTTTCTTCTATTGCACTTTATGCTTCCCTACACTCAGGTTCATTATTTGGTACACAATAGGATTCTGAAATCAATAATATAACATTTTACCAGATGTCAGCAGGCATAAGGAGAACTCAGTTGAAATGCTGTGTAAAAACACACGTCAGGCAGACCGTGTTTGTATAATGACGGCATGGCTAATCTACATCGTCATAGGAAACCAAATGACAATTTATTAGTTATCGATAACAGCTAATATTTTTAAGGGTTTATAATTCCCAAGGTTTTACCATGTATTATACACTTTAACTGAGTCTTCAAAACATTTCTACAAAGTAAATAATATTATCATTTCTATCATATGGGCTTCCCTGGTAGCTCAGGTTATTAGTCAGGGTTCTCCAGAGAAATAGAACCAATAGGATCTATACGTGTGTCTGTGTGCGGGTGTGTGTGTATGAGGAGATTTATTAGAGGAACTGGTTCATGCCATTATGGAGGCCAAAAGTCCTACGATTTATCATGTGCAAGCAGGAGAACTAGGGAAGCAAGTGATGTAATTTAGTCAAAATCCTGAAGGTCTAAGAATCAAGGGAGCCTATGGTATAACTCCCAGTTTGAGGCTAAAAGCAAGAGAACATGAGGGGCCACTGGTATAAATCTCAGAGTCTGAGGACCCAAGAACTAGAAGTTCCAATGTCTAATAGCTGGAGAAGACAGAAATCCCAGCTTAAGAAGAGACAAAGAATTGCCCCCTTCCTCTGCTTTTCTGTTCTATTTTAACCCTCATCAGTTTGGAGATGCCCACCTACACTGGTTACAGGGATTTTCTCTATTTGGTCTACTGATTTAAACACCCTCACAGACACAATGTAAGTTCTGTGTTACCAGCTCTCTAGACATTCCTTAGCCTAGTCAAGTTTACATGAAAATTAACCATTACAGAAAAGGAAACTCAGAGGCACAGTGAAATTAAGTAATTTGCTCACAGTCCCTAAGAGAACAAAAAGAAGAGTCAAGATTCAAATTCAGGACTGTATGAGTCCAAAGCCACAGCCCTGCTAAGTGAGGCTGGAGCTATAGAAATGGCATAAGGAAATGAACAGTGACAACGTGGTCTTTCCAGGAGCAGCGGAAGCAGAGAGTGACACTAAGGTCCTCTTTACCTAATATGTCTGTCCTCATGTGGTTCATCAGCATAAAGCATTCTGCATCCTTGCTGGCCTGCTGGGCCCACAAGATGTAGTATCAGGACAGTGCAAAAGTAATTGCGGTTTTGCATTGTTGAACTTTGCTGTTCGATATTGCAATACATTCTTAAATGCAGTTATGTTATACATCATTTTAATGTGCATTTCACACTTTATCCTTTTTTGCTAATGACTTACTACTCTCTATTTTATATTTAGACTAGGGAAATGATGTTAGACAAAAAGCAAATACCAGCGATTTTCTTATTCAAGTTCAAAATGGTTTGTAATGCAGCAGAGACAGCTCACAACATCAACAACACATTGGGCCCAGGAACTGCTAATGAACATACAGGGCAGTGGGGGTTCAAGAAATGTTGCAAAAGGAAGTGACAGCCTTGAAGATGAGGAGCACAGTGGCTGGCCAGCAGAATTTGACAATGACCAATTGAGAGGATCACAGAAGCTGATCCTCTAACAATTACATGAACAGTTGCCAAAGATCTCAGTGTTAACCATGCTATGGTTGTTCAGTATTTGAAGCAAATTGGAAAGGAGAAAAAGCTCGATAAGTTGGTGCCTCATGAGTGGACTGCAAAAAAAAAAAAAATCATTGTTTTGAAATGTCGTCCTCTCTTATACTAGGCAACGGCAACAAACCATTTTTCAATCAGATTATGACATTCAATGAAAAGTGGATTTCATATGACCACCAAGTCAGTGGCTGAACCAAGTAGCAGCTCCTAAGCACTTCCCAAACCCAAGCTTGCACGAGAAAAAGGTTACGGTCACTCTTTGGTGGTCTGCTGCTGGTCTCATCCTCTATAGCTTTCTGAATCCAACTGAAACCATTACATATGAGAAGTAAGCTCAGTAAATCAGTGAGGTACACTGACACCCACAAGGCCTGCGGCTGGCACTAATCAACAGAAAGGGCCCAATTCTTCTCCACGACAACTCCTGATGACACATAGCACAATCAACACTTCAAAAGTTTAACAAACTGGGCTAAAAGTTTTGCATCATCCACCATATTCACCTGACCTTTCGCCAAGCCAACTAATACTTCCTCAAGTATCTCGACAATATTTTTCAGGAAAGCACTTCCACAACCAGCAGGATACAGAAAATGCTTTCTTAGAGTTTGACAAATCCCAAAGCACAGATTTTTATGCTATAAGAGTAAACAAATTTATTTCTCATTGGCAAATGTGCGTTGACTGTAATGGTTCCTATTTTGATTAATAAAGATGTGCTTGAGCTTAATTATAATGACTTAAAATTCAGGTTCTGAAACCACAATTACATTTGCACCAACCTCATCATTTTTTAATATAAGATAATAGAGTCAGTCTATGATTCAGCAACACTGTACTCCACTTAATTCCAATGGCAGCAATGGTAGAAGTACTAGTAGAAAGCAGACCTATTATTCATTGTCATGCCCTGTCACTCCTGGGTCTCTTAGGGCAAAGCATAGATGACAGTTGTCCTTGAGAAAATGGGAAGCCAGCCATATCACATCAATCACTCTCAGACCCCAATGTATATCAGAAAGCAAGAAGCTCTTACTTTCTCTGAAATGGTAAAATATAAACTTTTCTTGTATTTGGTGAAATAAACTTATACAGCATAATTAAGACTCTCCTATTGGGATGCCTATAGCATTATCAGGAATAAAAGCCAGAAGAACAGGCAAAATTTGCTTTGGGGGGTGAAGGCAAGGGAGAAGGATTCTCTTGGAAAGATGCAGAAAGCAAAACAAAAAGCAGACTGGGAAATGTCTGAAGACCAAGGGGTGGGTGCTGAAGATAATAATCTAAATAAGCCTTGATTCCTCAGTGGTAAAGAATCCACCTGCCAGTGTAGGAGACACAAGAGACGCAGTTTTGATCCCTGGGTCAAGAAGATCCCCTGGAGAAGGAAATGGAAACCTGCTCTAGTTATTCTTGCCTGAAAAATTCCATGGCCATGGGAGCCTAGCAGGCTACAGTCCATGGGGCCACAAAGAGTCAGATATGACTGAGCAAGTGAGAACAAATGTGCGCATGCCCTCAGGAAGATAAGAAACTCACAGTATAGACACAGAGAAAGAGGGTTAAGATGAAGTGCCATGCAAGGTGAAAAGTACTTAAAAGATGGATCTTTAAAACGTTACAAGAGCTTGATGAGGGAACTGTCCATTCTACCCTAGAGAAAGGCAGTATTTGCACTGAGCCCTGAAGGGTAAGCAGGATTTCACAATTCATCATGAGTCTAATGGAGAAGAAAATGGCAACCCACTCCAGTATTCTTGCCTGGGAAATCCCATGGACAGAGGAGCCTGGCGGGCTACGGTCCGTGGAGTCACAGAGTTGGACATGGCTGAGCATCTCCATGAGCTTGAGTCTACTACAGCCCTGGGCGCCAGAGCTGCAAAGACTTGACCAGAGGAGGTGAGAGAAGATGGTGATTATGTGGCCAAAGGTGGCTCTAGGTTTACATTTGATGGAATTTAATTTTCTCCTAGCAGAAAAGCATACCTCTCATTCTGGAATCTGATGCAAAACCAAAGAGATGACACACCAGTGAGAGTGTGGGAGGAAAGGAATTTAGGCCAGAAGTCTGTTGGAAGCCCCCATAGCTCGTATTCCCTGTGACATCTCATCGCAATACCCTGCACTTGCATTCAAACTAGATGTCGCATTTCTATGAGACATTCTAGAGCTTCAAAGCCCTGTTTATACAAATAATCCATTGTTACATCTGAGTTAATTACATCTTACCAAAACCAACAGAAAGTGCACTTGGCACTGTGGATACAGAAAAGTAAAGTTCACATTAGATCTGGGAGATTGCCTTGTTTTATGAGTGCAGATAAACACAAATATCACTGTTAGGGTTTCAGCAATTAGAGGCTTAAGTGTCACCAAGAGAACAGGGTAAAATGCTGAGATGTCTCCCATCTCACTTCCAAAACAAAACCCAATGCACAGCACAGCAAATTAGAAATGACACAGAGTGTGCTTACTAATAAAAGCAAAAGAAAAAATTTAATTTAAACACGCTAATTCAAGCGTTTGATTCACATAAAGCTTAGAAAATGCCATTTCATTAAATCATGTTTTCATTTCAAAAGATGATTTTCAGACCCAAACTATTTTATTATAATAGAAGAATGGAACATAAAGATAATATATTTCTAGATTAAGTAATTCAAAATGTATTTGAGATTTTAGAAGTTTTATAATGAATTTATGAATTACTAAGCCTAAACCAGAGAGAATCTTGAACAAATTTGCTTCAAATGACATCTATAAATCCATGCCCACATAATTGCCCTTCTGCCCATGAGTCTATTCTTTACATAGTATGAAAGTTGTGCGCATTGGTGAGTAACAAAATCTCCTTAGAGAGAGGACTTGTTCTTGTCCTTATACAAAGACTTGTCCTAGTACACAGCATTTTACTTTGGGATCATATACTGCCTAGATTTTGAACTCAGACTCAATCTCCTTTGGGTAGAAGCTGCCAAACAATTGACATAGCAGTTTTTAATCAACAGCCTCTCTACATAAAACAGAAGGCATAAGAAAAAAATAAGTTTCTTTAAATCATTTAAATGTCTTTGGAAATAATCCAAGTACTGAATTCTTTTTAGTGTTATGAAAATAACTCATTGCCATTATAGAAAAATAAAGAAATATAGACAGGTAAAAAATTTTGAATCATTCATAATCCATAGCCAGTTTTAAATGTGGAGGTTAAATTTCCAAACATTGATGCAATTTTTCAAACAGGGGGTTTCATTTACCACCCCATTTGCAGCTTGCATTTTGTACACAGAATAATACGGCAAGTATTTATTTCTCTTTTATTTCAGACTTTTTTTTTTAATTACATGGATTAACACTATTGATACAGCAAGTTTCTTGTTATTGGACATTGTTTCAATCACTCTCTACTTTAAAAACAAAAGGTGGATAAACATCTATATATTGGCATATTTATGCACAACCATAACATGTTCTCAAGATAAATTCTGAGGAGTGAACTGCTGGCACAAAAGATGTGTAAAAATTTAAGACTCCTGATGAAAGTGAAAGTGAAGTCGCTCAGTCGTGTCTGACTCTCTGTGACCCCATGGACTATAGCCTAACAGGCTTCTTTATCCATGGGATTCTCTAGGCAAGAATACTAGAGTGAGTTACCATTTCCTTCTCCAGGGGATCTTCCCGAACCAGGGATCAAACCCTGGTCTCCACATCAGAGGCAGATGCTTTAACCTCTGAGCCACCAAGGAACTCTGCTAAAAACAGAAAGCATGACAGTGTCTATTTCCCTGTTGTGATATCTTTATATTAATCTTGACTTATTTGATAGTTTGGAAAATGGTATCTAGTTGTTTTAATTTACAGATTAACAGAAGTTTAACTTCTTTTTCATTAGATCATCTTTATTCTTTTATTGAAGTTAACTTACAATACTATATTAGTTTCAGATGTACAACATACTGATTTTATATTTTATAGATCAGGTACCATATAAAATTATCACAATATTATAACACTATTGACTATATTCCCTCAGCTATACATTACATCTTTGTGACTTATTTATAACTGGTGGTTTATACATCTTTTTCCCCTTTGCCTGTTCCATCCATTCTAGTTTTTAAAGAGTCATTTATATTTCTTCCTTTATGATATGCCTTCTTAATATGTTTTGGTCGATGTTTAAAATTTACTTGTTGATCTTATTGATTTGATGAAGTCCTAAGTATATGAAGTATACAGTCAATGATATTAAACTGCAAGCTTTTTGTTTGTCCTTTACTTTTAAAGTTATCAAAATTTGAAAACCACAAACTCCTTTTCTTATCACTTCCCTAGAAACATCTTCAATGTTTCAGGCCTCTGACAGTCAAATGTTTTTACCATGAAAATAATGGACATAACTATACAGGCTGTAGCTAGAAGCCAAACATGAGTTTATATCATATTCCGGTCACCTAATTACCATGTGGTCTCAGGGAAGTAACTCAGCATCTTTGAGCTTCAGTTTCCTTATCTGTGCTGGACAATTTCTAATATATTTTTTGGTTCTAAAATTTAGTGAGTCTATGAATCAGCAAATATGACAGTTTACATTTGATGTGCATTGATGCTTCAGAGGAGCAAATTTTCAATTTTAATAAAAATTGGAAAGAATTTAATGGCAAGAAGAGCTTTTAACAAGCTCTTGTTTAACACAAATGATTTATTTAAAATAAGCTTTGTGCTCAGCATGAAAATATAGTCAGTGTCAAATGAACATTCATTTGAACAGTAGGTCTGGCAGCCTATCTTCTGAGAACAGAAGGTTGTATCATAGTCACAGGTGGTTACAGTACTGAAAATTTCCCTAAAGTTTATGTAATCCACCACCATTTTTCAGATGATGACACTGAAGCCAGAAAGGGAAGGTGACTAAGTTATACAGAGTTTGATGA
The DNA here is from genome assembly GCA_917880005.1 of Nanger dama. NCBI lineage: Eukaryota > Metazoa > Chordata > Mammalia > Artiodactyla > Bovidae > Nanger > Nanger dama. Next base: position 3,344,765 of record CAKJTW010000085.1, on the reverse strand, counting down.
AGAGCTCAACAGGCATGCAAACCTCTTCATTTCTTCTACAGGCTGTCTTTAGCCTTGAATCCAAAGCATAAAAGCTTGATTTTTTTGGAGATTAGCAAAAAAAAAAGTCATATTTACCAATATCATGTCACATTGCCATGGCCACTATAATTTCACGTAATTCACTGGATGAGACTTCCGTGAAATAACATAACTCAGCTTGGGAAGAAGGACTATGGAATAGCACCAACTGGCTTCAAAGTCTAGCCCTGCTCATCTCTGCCCATGAGACTGGAACAAACTGCTGGAGTTCTCCCATGCCAGCTCTTGAGGAGATGATGAAATACCTAGCTCACCAGCACATTGTGGAGCTGAAATGCATGGATGAGTGCTTCGTGCTCGGCCCAAGGCCAGGGCAGGCAACAGTACTCAGCAAATGTTAGGGGTTGGGGGTGCGCTTAGATATTCTAATGTTCCAAAGCATACAGCATGGAAATCAATATTTCCCTCCATTCCTCCTTTCCCAGTCTCACTGAGTAGCAGAAATCAAAAGGGATTATTGGAATAACCAACAAACACATTTTACAAAAGTTTTTACTGAGTTTCTATGGTGTGCTCAGAAAGACGCTGAACAGTATGAGGAACAAAAGTTGAGAGACAAAGCATCCATTTCCAGGTATTTTGTCTTACAGGAGGCATCTCTGACCCCCAGCTCCCATCAGGCCCACATTTAAATAGTCCCTCTTCAGTATCTCCTCTGCTCAGTATGAAACAGGTTAAAAATAAAATCATAGATCAGTACATTTGCTAAATCAGACCAACATTCAACTAGAACATATAACAGAAGTTTCTGCTAATACTAAGCCACATGCTTAAATACACAATAGATGTATACAGAATTACACAAGACCTTTAAGAAGAAAATAAACTCAAAACTTTTATTAAAGTATATGGAAGTTGACCTGCAAAAGAGAGGTGCTATATTCCTATAGTCAGGTATGGCTGTGAGAGTTGGACTATAAAGAGAGCTAAGCATTGAAGAACTGATGCTTTTGAACTGTGATGTTGGAGAAGACTGTTGAGAGCTCCTTGGACTGCAAGGAGACCCAACCAGTCAATCCTAAAGGAAATCAATCCTGAATATTCACTGGAGGGAATGATGCTGAAGCTGAAACTCCAATACTTTGGCCACCTGATGCAAAGAACTGACTCATTTGAAAAGACCCTGAAGCTGGGCAAGATTGAAGGCGGGAGGAGAAGGGGTTGACAGAGGATGAGATGGTTGGATGCCATCACCAATTCAGTAGGCATGAGTTTGAGTAAACTCCGGGAGTTGCTGATGGACAGGGAGGCCTGGTGTGCTGCAGTCCATGGGATCGCAAAGAGTCAGACATGACTGAGTGAACTGAAATGAACTGATATTCCTATAAAGATGGCAATGCTCTCAAAATTACCTACTTATAAATTTAACTCAATTCCACTATAAATGTCTTTGAAAGCTGATACAGTTAGAAGAAGTGGCTTCTGTGGTGGCTCAGTGGTAAAGAATCCTCCTGCTAAGGCAGGAGAGTCAGGTTCAGTCTCTGGGTTGGGAAGATCCCCTGGAGAAGGAAATGGCAACCCACTCCAGTATTCTTCCCTGGGGAAATCCCATGGATAGAGGAGCCTGGTGGGCTACAGTCCATGGGGTCACAAAATAACTGGACACAACTTCACGACTAAACAGGAAACAATTATTAGAAACACTTTCTGAAAAACTTAACAAGGAAGAAGAATCAAGGGATTTTTTTAAGAAAAAAGAAGGAAAGAGGGAAAAAGAAGGAAAATAAAGAGAAAGATTTGAGGTAAAAACAAGCACGCACTTGTGCTAAGTTGCTTTAGTCATGTCCAACTCTTTGCAACCCTGTGGACAGTAGCCCACCAGACTCCTTTGTTCCATGAGGTTCTCCAGGAAAGAGTACTGGAGTGAGTTGCCATGCACTTCTCCAGGGGATTTTCCTGATCAAGGGATGGAACCTGCATCTCTTACATCTCCAGCATTGGCAGGTTCCTTACCACTAATGTTGCTTGGGAAACCTTATATTAAAAACAGTGCTATACTATAAAAACTAAAATACTGACTTCACTATTTTCATCTGATGAAAGATATTTTAAATCAGAAATCAAATGAATACTATTAAGTAAATAGTTCTGATACATTTGATCAACTATTTAAAAAAATAATAATGTTAGATCTCTACTCACACCACAAGGCACAAGTTTTAAATGCAACTAAAGTAATGTATTTTACAATAATTTACAGTACTGTAAATTACAATAGTACATCTGTGACAAATGTCTTTATAACCAAAAAGCACATAAAGAAGCATTGGTGATGAAGATATTAAAGATTTGATGTAAACCAAAAGCTTCTATCACTCTAGGGACACCATAAACCAATTAAAATGCAACTATCACACTTGGAAAACTAACTGAACGTTAATGGCATTGAAACATGTATATTATCATATGTGAAACCGATCGCCAGTCCAGGTTTGATGCATGAGACAAAGTGCTCGGGGCTGGTGCACTGGGATGACCCTGAGGGATGAGATGGGGAGGGATGTGGGTCGGCAGGGGGAGTTTCAGGATGGGGAACACATGTACAACACCCATGGCAGATTCATGCCAATGTATGGCAAAACCACTACAATAATTGCAAAGTAATTAGCCTCCAATTAAAATAAATAAATTTATTTTAAAATAATAATTAAATAAAATATAAAAACAAAAAAGGCAGAGATTAATACACTGATAACAAAAAGAGCAAAGGACATGAATTTGCAATTCCCAAAAGAATAAACGCACATGTATAATACATGTATGAAAAATATGTTACACATTAGTAATCAGAACAATGTTAACTAAAAGAGTCCACTGTCACTTATTTATCTATTAAATTAGAAAGACTCAAAAAATATAATATCATGAGGATGATGGAATTGGGGTAAAAGTACTATATTAACTGTGAGGTATGAAGCCACACAATTTTTTTAGAATATTTCACAAGGACCTTAAAAGTGTGGAATCTATTCTCTTTAACCATTTTACATGTTCTAAACAAAACCAAGATATTCTCAAGAATGTGTTTACAAAGTCTCCACAACAATTTTTTAGTTACTAAACTTTTAGAGAATTATAATATGTAGAAAATATAATGCAAGATGCCACTTAAAATTATGGTCTTGAATATTTAATGCTAAAAATACATTATTTAATGGAAAAGGATTTTACCACATAGTAACAATATGATACTAAGCTTATAAAGAAAAAAAAAAAAAGCAAGTATTCATATTAGACAGAGAGGGGAAGACAGAGATAGGAAAAAAATAGATGAACCTGGAAAAGTCCATATCCAAATGTTAACCGTAGTTGAGCGCTAGATGGTAGATTATGGATGGTTTTAAGAGATTTTTCTACAGTTCCAACATTTCTGCAATGAAAACAGACTACTTTTGAAATCAGGAAAAGCAATTATATTTTGAAAGATACATAGGGAGAACCTACAAAATAGTTAATGGGGAAAAAAAAAAACACATCAAGTTTTTGATTGCTGTTGTTATTCCTATTGTTTAGATTTCACAGAAACAGAAATTGATTTTGACCAAGAATCTGGTTTATCAGTGAGACACATTCGCTCAAGTAAGGCACCCTGCCACCTGAAGGAGACCTATTGCAAACATGGACACATATACAAAGAAAAGCAATTTGCCAAACAATTATGTTTTAGGGAAAGCTTCCTGGGCCTGATAATGTCTCCAACTGCCTCCATTTCCTGACTGATGAAACTGATGGCAGGAAGCTCTTGAGTCACAAAAATGAGAGGGAGGCTGACTTTTATTCCCCCTTAACTGTGTAGGATCAAGGTGGTTTATTCTGTATTTCCTGCAGCTTAGAAGCTGACATTTACTATGTAATGTACATAGTGCAGCTGAGAGTGACCCCCTGGGCTTCCTGGGGAGAGCTCCTGCCCTGGTGTCAGCAGGGCTCCCAGAGGAGATCCTCGAGGTCAGAGCGTACTTAAGTTCAAAACAGGTCATGCTCACACAGACCATCCCGCTGTAACGGATCAACAGTTCCAGCTTCACTTCACTGGCGCAGTTGGGATGGATCCTTCCTGAATATGGGCTCAAGACAGCTGGCGCTAGCTTCAGCAATGTGGTTCTAGATTCAAATCGAAAACACCTGTTTTCTCCCTTCAAGTTGCCCAGTGTCTCTGACCAAACAAGCCTCAGCAATTCATACTCTCCTCCTTGATCCAATCCCGACCCAGCTTGGTCCTATTTACCTCTGCAGCTTCACCGTCTATCATAACCTCTGCCTACTCTGACTCACCGACCCACACCAGGCTTCTTATTTCCTCAGTCTGGCTAGGCTCTTGCTGGCTGCAGGGCCTTTGCATCATCTGTCCCCTTGGCAGCACAATGCTCTCCTGCTACGTTTCACAAGGTGGCTTCACCTCCTTCAGATCTCAGTTGCCTCTTTGGTGACCAACTAAACCAACTAACCAGTGTTTTCAAAGACTCATCTCTAGCATTCAAAATATAACCCACAGCACTGCAGGAGATGCCCTCACTCAGTATATCTCCAGTTCTGGAGCTAACATAATGAAGACCACTCAATATCTGTGGAGTCACTCACTCTGTTACTAAATCATTGGCTATGCTCCTGAAAAATATGCAAAATATTACCACTCTCAACATCTCACTGTTACCATTGTGGTCCAAGGTACCACTATCTTTTCCTGGAGTTTTCCAACAGCCTCCTGAGCAATCTACCTGCCACCACCCTTGTCCCCTCACCCCTGAACGTCTGTCCTCAACACAACAGTCACAGTGATCCTGTTTAGAAATAAGTCAGATCATGGGACTCTTCAGCTCTGATTCCCTGGTGGGGAATTCTACCCGGAGTAAAAGCAAAAATTCTTACAGTGAATCACAAGGTCTTGGGGACCTCACTCTCCCTGATTCTCCATCTTCCCCCTCCCTGCGCTCCAGCCACACTGATCAAACTCCTACTGTTTCCTCCCTCCTGCCCAGAACATTCCTCCCTTGAGCCATTTGCACTGCCTGTTTCCTCAGCCCAGATTTCTCTTCTCCAGATATCCACATGGCCCACTCACTCTCTTGAAGTCTCATCAAATGCCCTCTTCTCAGTAAGGACCACCCTCCTGACTGCCCCACTGAAAACTATACCCTTCCTATGACCAGCACTGCCCATTTGCCTGTTTATTTCTCCCTAACACTTACTACCTCCTAAATCACATCTATGGTCCACTTCCAATTCCCAGATAGGATGGGAGCCCTACAGAAGCAGTGTCTGTGGCAGCTTCAGTCCCTGCTATATCCACCCGTAGCCCCTGGAACACTGCCTGATCACTGAAGGTGCTCAATGAACACCTGCTGAGCAAATGAGCCAAGGGAAGATGGACTAGAACAAGGGTCCATATTGGCACCATCTGCGTCAAACATGTGGTGAGGCTCACTTTATCTCCCTGCCACTGCTGCCCCTGAATTTATAAATGAAAACATATCATGTTCCCTAGAAGGAAGTCCATAGTTAAACCAATTCAAATGAAATGTAACCACTGGATTTCAAGGGTGCACAGTCCAGAAAGTGAGAGGAGCTCCTCTAGGAGCTTCTATTCCTGGGGTCTCTTCCCATTCACAGGACTTGCCCCCCCCACACACACCCCCTGCCACAGCTGTGACAACCTTGGTGAACCAGCAGCATGGTGAGGAATTGTTAAGAGTTGCCCCTTGAACCTCAAATCTACAGAGGCTCGGCCACTTGGCTGTCAAGAATATCTTACAGCCATTGAATTTCAAAATCAGATGCAATCTGTGTGGTCCCTGGGTCCAACCCCCTCACTTTACAGATGAGAACACTAAGTCCCAGAGAGGTTAACTGACCCTGAGATCACCCTGGTATTTGCCAACCGTTGTTAAGGCAAGAGGACAAACATTAAAGCGCCAAAGTTTTTAAGAAACATTTATCTAACAAAGCAGCTCTTGTCAACCCCAGTCTGAGTTTTGCAGGCTGATCCAGGATGGAAGGCTGCAGATTTACATGTCACAGAAGATTTAGAAATAACTCCTCTTGTCTGAGTCAGACCACACTGCATATTTTAATTCTGCCAGTCGTTTCAGAGTTTGTGCTATCTACACCTTATCAAAACAAGCTAACCGAAGTGGGGGGGGCAAGCCAATTTAAAACAGACTGTCTCAAAAATTACATTTATATGAGCTTTAAGCAATCTCTATTCGGATTGTCACTTCTAAGAATCTGATTAAAATTATTAAGTTTACAGAAGAAAGATTGAAGCAAGCCTTAAAGGAAGAAAAGAAAACCTTGCAGGTTTTTCTTCTCATCTCCCCCACCTAGCCCTGCTATTTCAATGCTAAATAAAACCATACGGATCATCTCCTGTGATAGGAGGAAGATGGGAGGAGCTAAGTTAAGAATACTGCTGACAAAGGTAGACAATTATATCTTAGTTTAATTCATGGGCTCTGAAAGCATTTCAAATGCAGCACCACCATCGCCAATGACTGACTTCTGCATCTGTGTTTGCTTGTGGCTTCAGCTGTCAAACTAACATTTAATTAATCACATTTTTTTTCAATTTCACTTTTAAAGCACTGAATTTGGACCTGCAATGGGGAATTGCCAGGAATTACCGAGCTGTGTGGGTCTTCAAAAGATTAAGCGTGTGTGTAGCAAGACGGAGTTGAGATTTTTGCTAGGGATGGATCTTCTGTTCTGAAACCAACTACACGGGGGAGGGGAGTACTTAAAGTGACATCTGTGAATAGGTAACCAGCCCTAAACAGGTTTTCATCCTTCCCCATAGTTTGGCAGGAAAATACTCAGGAACTCCTAAAAATGCAGTTCAGCAATCTTAAACACAGTTCACCTTAGTGTGAAAGGAGGGACCACAAAGGCTAGTGAGGACAAGAAGTCCTCAGAGACGGATCCAGATCATGGTCCTGGACCCCCACACTGCAAACTTCAGAGGGTGCCACTCACTATATCCCAAGCAGAGACACTCCCTGGAGTTATGCAGCAATTCCAACTTGCTCCCAGTTCATCTCCCCTTCCTTCTTTCAGTACAGTTCAGTCGCTCAGTGGTGTCCAACCTTCCTACTTTATGTTGACTCCCTTATCAAGACACAGGCATTTTAAACCAATAAGATCAGGTCTGAGGAGCAAGCTCAGAAGGCTTTGAGTTTATTATTAAAAAATAATAATAATTCACCAGTAACTCCCTTCCCTCTCTCATTTACTGCCTTCACTCATCCAATCTACAAACATTCAGTGACAGCTTATATGTTGCTAGGCATTGGCCAATGACAGAATCAAGCTGAGCTGAGTCGGAGTTGTATATATGGGAAAAGAAATAATATCTAATGTACAGGACCACCTCAAACACCATGGAGTAAGAGGATAACCCACCAGATTTCCTGCTGGTATGAAGAAAAATTGGGGAAGTGCCATATCGGATGACACCAGGACAGGGCCTTTTCAGATACTTGAGCAAAGATGAAAGATGTCTGTTTCAACATCTCAGGATGGTACCTGTGGGGGAGTGTTGACAAAAAATGCCCACAATAATTCTCTTTCCTGTATCATGCCTTTGGGTGGTCCCCTACCACTCTGACTCCCAGCTTGTCACGTGACTTGCTTTGGCTAAGAGGATAATAATGATCACCATAAAAACAGAGACACAGAAAGTGCTTGTATGTTGGGACTTGCTCTCTTGAGAACTCTGAAAATATATTGGGACCACACCCAGGCTAGCATCCTGAAGGACGGCAGGTATATGGCTATTTTACCCCATTGCCCACCTGACATTGATCCACATTCTCAGTCAGATAAGGAGGGCCTCAAAGACCATCCAGCCCAGGCCAACCTGAAGAAACATTAAGAAATTATACACATTTCTGTTATTTGACAAGAAGTTGAGGATGGCTTATTATTCAGCAAAAGTTAAGGAGTTAGTACCTCACCCTAAGGCAAGAGAAACTCAATGATACATCCTGTGACAGCGGCCCTGATTGGGAAATACTGTGTGAAGTGTGCAATCCTAGACATTATAGTCAAATTCTGTCTAGCTTAGATCAGACATTTGCTTTATGTTTTTTGAATCATGAGCATTTCAAGTAGTTAAGAGTTTCTGGAATCATCTCAAAACCAAATCAACTAAAGGAAGTTGAAAGTGATGTAATTTGTGGTAGGGCAAAGAAGATAGAATATGAAAACAATTGTGGCAGTGATACCTGGTCAGAAGTTTCAACAGCAAAAGCAAAAGCTGAAAAGGACAAGGGAGCTGTCCTGCTCCCTATTCAGGACTGAAGCACTTAATCCCTCCAGTTTTGAGAGTGTTGGCAGCTAAGTGTGCTCATCTGAGACTCACTCTAGGAATTTCCCTCAGTTGAGGAGAAGCTGCCTTGACGAAGGTCATGTCCCCTTCCCAGGATCATGTCCAGTGACTGGTCCCTGCTATGTTTACACAATTCGCTTATCCAAACTCAGGACAAGTCTGCCAGACAAGCCCTTCAGAGCTTCCCAAGGGATTGGCTGAGGCTTTTCTTCTGACCACATGGTAGTTCCACTTCTTCCTTTTCCCAGTCCTGCTTCCTTCTTTCTCCATAGCCATTAATCCTGAGAGCTGCTACTGCTAAGTCATTTCAGTCGTGTCCGACTCAGTGCGACCCCATAGTCGGCAGCCCACCAGGCTCTCCCGTCCCTGGAATTCTCCAGGCAAGAACACTGGAGTGGGTTGCCATTTCTTTCTCCAATGCATGAAAGTGAAAAGTGAAAGTGAAGTCGCTCAGTCGTATCCCAAACTCTTAGCGACCACATGGACTGCAGCCTACCAGGCTCCTCCATCCATGGGATTTTCCAGGCAAGAGTACTGGAGTGGGGTGCCATTGCCTTTTCGTCCCCTGCAAAATTCCTGCAGGCCAGGCTACCCTCCAAGCTGGGTTCCCCTAATGACTCAGACCTAAAGCATCTGCTTGCAATGCAGGAGATGTGACTACAATCCCTGGGTCAGGAAGATACCCTGGAGAAGGAAATGGCAACCCACTCCAGTACTCTTGCCTGGAGAATCCTATGGATGGAGGAGCCTGGTGGGCTGCTGGCCATGGGGTCACATAGAGTCAGACACGATTGACGCGACTTAGCATACATGCATGCATTGGAGAAGGAAATGGCAACCCACTCCAGTATTCTTGCCTGGAGAATCCAATGGACAGAGGAGCCTGGCTGGCTATAGTCCATGGGGTCACACAGATTCAGACACAACAGAGCACACACATTCACCCTCCAAGTCAGAGTGTGTGCTTTGGGGAGCAGCATCTTTGACATTCCCAGAAGCCCTGTCTTACCAGGTGAGGAAAATAAAGGGCAGCAATCACAGAGGAAGCTATCACATGATAGGATGATGCCAACAGAAAAAAAAAAAAAAGCCATCAGAAGCATGAACGCTCCATGGAATATTATTCAGTCATAATGAAGAACAAAACTGGGTCATTTGTAGAGATGTGACTGGACCTAAGGTCTGTCATACAGAACAGAAGTAAGCCAGAAAGAGAAAAACAAATATTGTATATTAACATATATATATGGAATTAGAAAACTGGTACAGATGAACCTATTTGCAAGGCAGCAAGAGAGACAGATGTAAAGAATAGAATTGTGGGCACAGAGGTTGAGAAGGGGGGTGGGATGGACTGGGAGATGAGAATTGACATATAAACACTACCATGTGTAAAATAGCTAGAGGGGATGTGCTGGTAACACAGGGAGCTCAGCTCCGTCCTCTGTGATGACACAGGAGGCTGGGAGGGGGTGGATGGGAGAGAGGTTCAAGACGGAGGATATAGGTATACATAAAGCTGATTCACTTTGTTCAACAGAGAAACAAAACACTACACTGTAAAGCAACTATATTCCAATTTAAAAAAAAAAAAAGCATGAATGTTAAAAGAAGCAAGGGAAGTAGCCTAAGGAAATAAAGCAGTTGGTGAACAGGCTAAACACCCTTGTGAATGTCTCCCCATGGTCTGAATAGCCTTGAGAAAGTAAGACTTGTATTTATTTACAACATCAAGAAGGTGAAGGCTAAGTCACAGAAAACTGGAGAAAAAAAAAAAAAAAACATATAGTAAAGCTGCTCTCCTAGAAGAGAGGGATAAGAAGCAGAACATGGCCATGTTATCAAAGAGAGGATTGTAACAAGTAGTAAGACATCAACAGATCAAACTAGACAAAGGCACAGGAATATAAATGAGAATACAATGAAAGACCCAAAGTCAATTGGACATTATAGCAATATTTTGACTATTTTGTTAAAGAGCATGTTGTTCAAAATACTGTTTTCCTTTGAAAATTAGTTTACACCTTATTGAGACTTAAGAAACTGCTTTAGAGAATCTATTAAAATGCCATTAGCACTAATAAAAGAGTTCGGTAATGAGGACAGATCCAAAGTAAGTATACAAAAATCAATAGCACCCTTAAACACCAGCAATAAAAGGTATAAAATATAATGGGAAAAGATAATCACCATATTAGCAGCACAACAAAAGATAACCAGAAATAACATTAACAAGAAGTATTCAGAAATGACATACATTGGGGGAAAAAAACTATAAAAATTTAACCTAAAGACTCAAGAGTACTTGAATAGTGGAAAGAAAGGCATTTGTGGTAAAACTAAATAATGTTTAAATGGCAACTATGCTGAAATTTAATTATATGCTTAATTCAATTTCAATTACAGTGCACACAAGATTATTACTGAAATATGATCATGTTGGTCTGGAAAAATAAAACAGTGGGAATAGTCCAAAAGTTTATCAACAGGGAAGAAATAAGGATGTCGTCCCCAAAAGTTATAAAAGTTAATTAACGAGTATCTTTCTACTAGCGTTCTTGGTGTCTTTCCAATAAAAATATGATTTGTGTCTGAGGAAGAGGAGTGATAGAGAAGTATGCAGTATTTACCAAGTGCTTTTCATGAGGAAATTCATCTGTATAAAATAATCCCTACATATATTTACTCTAAACCACAGAAGACAGTTTGTGATGTCCCCCGGACATTTCAAACAAATGAGAATAGTGAGTCTCCTGGACTCTGTTTCTTGACTTCTTCACCATGAACACTCTTGCCACTTGAGCCATTTACAACATTACTTACACCAGAAATCTTATCATCATCAAAAATTCACTTCCTTCAACAATCTCATCACAAGCCTCTTCCAATAGCTCTTTATACTTTTTTTACATTAAGTATTTTATACTTGTATATATGCATTGCTTCACCGCTCACAAGTCTTCTACCTCATTGAAGGTTGCCAATCCATTAATCTACTCTTTACTTTCTCACTGATCATCAGCCTTTGCCCCTGCTTGGATCAGATTCCATGTCTTTCTTTTTAATCAAACCCTTAACCTCAACCTGCTTGGCCAACTGTTCCCCTATATTCTTTGCTTAGGCAAAACCCTAAACCTTTTTGAATTCAACTCTTCACTTTTCTCTGCCTTCACACAATTAAAAGTTTCAAAAACAGAGATATAAACCCAAAAACAAAAATACAAATTCACACAAACAGCTTAATGGAGTATCAAATGGACATTCCTACAGATTCCTTTTAACCATTCCCTCCCGAACTCTGAGAAGACTGGTTAAATCTCTCTTTACCTCCTGATTCCCATCTCTGTATTCTCTCCAGTGGTCATCTGATGACCCCACTTCACACTCCACAGAGGAAACAAACTGCCTCATAAAGAAACAGAGTCTTTACACCAACAAATCAACACACAAACCACAACAATCCTTTACTTATTAAGAATAAAGGAATGTCCATTGTCCTCATCAACTGGTAGATTGTCTATTTATACTATAGATACCATACTACTTGGCCCCTAAAGGAGCCCCCTCTCTCCAACATCACACATCTCTCCTCCTGGAGCTCTTCCATCCATGTTGGTACATGCTCTGATCTCTCTCACTTTAAAACATAAACATACAAATAAACAAAACCTGAACAACAAAAACAAATTTCAGCTTGTCCTCTGATCAGTCCCTCTGCTGCAGGTCCATTTCTCTGTTACCCTTCAAAACTTCTCAAAAGAGTTCCCTCCGCATGCATTCTTCACAGTCTCACTTTTCATTCACTCCTCAACCTACACCTATCCAGCAGTCTTCTGCTCCAAATATTCCCATGGAAACTGCTCTCTGTTAAAATCACCAACAAACAACCTCTTGCTAAATCAAACAGATATCTTTCTGATCGAATGTTTCTCAGCAGCATTTGCAGAATTAACTCCTCCCCTTGAAAATCCTATCCTAGGTTTCTATCTTCTCACTGAAACCACCTTCTGTCTCACTGAAAATCCTATCCTAGGTTTCTGTCTTCTCACTGAAAGCACCTTCTGTCTCACTGAGCACAATTTATCAGTCCTCTCTGCTGGTTCCTCCATCTCCATTAAACTCAAAACTATAAATCCTCAGGATTTGGTGAGAGCCTCTATCATTCTCCCTTTATGATCTCATCCATTTGTATGGATTCCAGTATCACCTCTACCCTGATAATTCCCACATTTATATCTCCAGTGCACACTCTACTTTGAACTCAGGACTCCTATATCCAACCTCCTACTACTCAACTTCTCTTGAATATTTCATAAAGTCCCTCTTGATGGAAGTGAATGAAGAGAGTGAAAAAGTTGGCTTAAAATTCAACATTCAAAAAACTAAGATCATGGCATCCAGTCCCATCACTTCATGGAAAATAGATGGGGAAACAATGGAAACAGTGAGAGACTTTACTCTTTGTGCTCCAGTATCACTGCAGATGGTGAATACAGCCATGAAATTAAAAGATGCTTGCTCCTTTGAAGAAAAGCTATGACAAACCCACACAGCATAATAAAAAGCAGAGACATTACTTTGCCAACAAAGGTCAGTCTAGTCAAAGTTATCGTTTTTCCAGCAGTCATGTATGGATGTGAGAGTTGGACCATAAAGAAACTGAGCACTGAAAAACTGATGCTTTTGAACTGTGGTGTTGGAGAAGACTCTTGAGAGTCCCTTGGACTGCAAGGAGATCCAACCAGTCCATCCTAAAGGAAATTAGTCCTGAATATTCATTGGAAGGACTGATGCTGAAGCTGAAACTCCAATACTTGGGCCACGAAGTACTTGGATGTAAAGAACTGACTCACTGGAAAATATCCTGATGCTGGGAAAGATTGAAGGCGGGAGGAGAAGGGGATGATAGAGGATGAGATGGTTGGATGGCATCACCAACTTGATGGACATGAGTTTGAGCAAGCTCCAGGAGTTGGTGATGGACAGGAAAGCCTGGCATGCTGCAGTCCATGGGCTCACATAGAGATGAACATGACTGAGTGATTGAATTGATCTCAAATAGAACATGTCCCAGTGGAATTCCTGAATTTCCCTCTCACAAAGTGACATCACCTTCCACACAATTATTAAATACAGGAACTTTCTGGTTCTCCCTGACCCCCTTCTCTTTCACTTCACTCTATTCAATACTCTATTCTTGAGTATTGTCCATTTAAATGTATTTCAGTAAATCCATGTCAAGTCCATCCACTTTGCTCCATCTTCACTTCATCTTCATCTATTTACCATCCTTGCTCCCCTGAGAAGCCCTCTCTGGAGACCTGGTTTCCATGTGACCTTTCCCACCACATTCTTCATCAATCAGTCATTGGAGCATATGAAAATCTAAATCACACATTCTGTCCCTGCTTAGCATCTTTAGTAATGAATGCTTACACTTAGAAAAAACTTAAAATTCCTTAACACAGCCCTCAGGCTCTTCAACATGTGAACTCTGCCAGCCTCATAAATGTCATGGGGTGCCTCTTTCTTACTATTTCTCTAAGCAAAACCCACATTTGCTAGAATACATTATCTTTTTCCAAACTTAAGGCCCCAATTTCTAGAATTTATTAAAATTTTTGGCCATTTCATTTTCTCATTTATTATCTCTTTAATATCCAGAATATAACTTTCACTACTTGAGAATTAGACCCCGTCAACCTCTTAATTGGAGAAGGCAATGGCACCCCACTCCAGTGTTCTTGCCTGGAGAATCCCAGGGATTGGGGGAGCCTGGTGGGCTGCCATCTGTGGGGTCACACAGAGTCGGACATGACTGAAGCAACTTAGCAGCAACCTCTTAATTGCTGTATCGCTTGCAGTGAATATAAGGGCTTGGCCATTGTAGAGTCACAGTAAGTATTTTTGAGGTTACTGAGTGAACAGAAGTATTCTCCTTGCCCACATGCCCCTTTTACCCCAAATAGGGCTACCGTATTTTCTTGCACTCATCTTTACCTACTCTGAAAAGATAATTTTGTCATGCTGCTACCACTGCTAAATCGCTTCAGTCATGTCCGACTCTGTGCAACCCCAGAGACATCAGCCCACCAGGTTCCCCCATCCCTGGGATTCTCCAGGCAAGAACAGTGGAGTGGGTTGCCATTTCCTTCTCCAATGCATGAAAGTGAAAAGTGAAAGTGAAGTCGCTCAGTCATGTCTGACTCTTCACGACCCCATGGACTGCAGCCTACCAGGCTCCTCCGTCCATGGGATTTTCCAGGCAAGAGTACTGGAGTGGACTCCAATAGCTGTTTCCTATTTTCATCTTTGGGCATTGTTAGTAGCACCATAAGCAATTCTCAGTGTGCCTGTAACAATTCCAAATGCTACTTCAATGCACTGCTCCATAATTACTAATTATTCTGGGTCCTTGATTTACCAAAAGACTTGTTTATGTACCAAAAATGGAAAAGTAGGCATTACAATGAAGTAAAACATCACAAAGGCTGATCTGTGCATGCAGCTACAGCAACAGAGAAGAAAAAAAAATGCAGTAAAATTCAGTTTCCAGTGGTGCTAAGAACACAAGGCTGGGGATTTGTGTCAGCAATTCCCTGACCGCCCATTCACCTCTCATCAGAAGTTCTCAAGCATTATCACCTGCAAGTCCCCAGGCCAACCTGGGAAAGGACTGGCTCTCACCAGGAAGAGAGGGAAAGACAGGCAGCCACAGTGAGGAAGCTGCTGTCCCCAGAGTGGGTTCCATCTCAGGCACCTGGTGCTGAGACTGCTGACTCCTCTGTGTTCAGGCTAAGCCTTGCAGTACAGACCATTGGGAAGAGCAACACTGCCGAGTCTCTCCATGAATACTGCACCACAGTATTTCAAAGCTCAATAATATCTGTGAACATTCACAGCCCCTTTTATTTCCTCCCAGAAACTGTGTTCCCCGTGGATTCATAATCAGTATGACCCAGTGCCCTGAAAAAGGGTCCATGGATATTAGGACAATATGGATGCTTTCAGGGATCCGTGAGTCCTATGTAATACAATTTATTTCAACAATAATCTTAACCCTTTTATGTAAGTATTGTTTAGTCACTAAGTCGTGCTTGATTCTTTGTGACCCCATGGACTACATGTAGCGTGTGCCAGGCTCCTCTGTCTATGGGATTCTCCAGGTAAAATATTGGAATGGGTTGTCATTTCCTTCTCCATTATCTAAGTATATTTTGGATTATTATAATGATCTCTTTATAATAGTGCAGCCAAGCAACTTTGGTGCTCATCTTTGTGTTTTTTAATTTATAAAGCATTGTGCTAAGATGTTACACTTTAAGGACTATTAACAAATGAAAAAGAGGTGGAATTGCCTGATAAGGGTATGTTCAAGGCCAAATGAAATTTATGGCACACTTTTCAAAAGAAGACTTAACAATCGTTTCGATACAGAAAGTAGGGGCAAATGAGCAGTCACACTGCAATTGGTGGTGTATATGTGGCACATCCAAAGAACTCATGCCTTAGAATCCATGCTGTATAACATGCTGCCACTTCAGATTTATTTCCAGCAAACAACCCTTGGTCATGCTGAATCAATGTAACTAAAATTTGAAATTTATTGGCCTGTGGTTTTGTTTATACTTAACTAGTAAATTGGTTTGCCTTTGTGGATGTATAACAGCCATACTTATTCAGAATATACATCTGATTTTAAGTTTCTATCCATTTAAGAACTATTTGAATAGATATTTAAATCAAGGTCAATGTTTGTTTGTTGCCCTTTAAAAATTTATGAAACAGATCTAGTATAAAAAGCATCTTGTTTAGAATTAGAGCAATCTAAGCTCAAACTCCAGCTCTGGCAGCCACTAGCACTGCAGTCTTTTTTTTTTTTTTCTAATTTATTTTTTTATTGAAGAATAATTGCTTTACAGAATTTTGCCGTTTTCTGTCAAACTTCCACATGAATCAGCCATAGGTATACATATATCCCCTCCCTTTTGAACTTCCCTCCCATCTCCCTCCCCATCCTACCCCTTTAGGTTGATATAGAGCCCCTGTTTGAGTTTCCTGAGTCATATAGCAAATTCCTGTTGGCTATCTATTTTACATACAGTAATGTAAGTTTCCATGTTACTCTCTCCATACATCTCACCCTCTCCTCCCCTCTCTCCATGTCCATAAGTCTATTCCCTATGTCTGTTTCTCCATTGTTGCCCTGTAAATAAATTCTCCAGTAACATTTTTCTAGATTCCGTATATCTGAGTTAGAATACGGTATTTATCTTTCTCTTTCTGACTTACTTCACTCTATATAATAGGTTCTAGGTTCATCCACCTCATTACAACTGACTCAAATGTGTTCCTTTTTATGGCTGAGTAATATTCCATTCTGCATACGTACCACACTTTTTAACCATTCAGCTGTCAATAGACATCTAAGTGGCTTCATGTTTTAGCTATTGTAAAAATGCTGCAGTGAACAATGGGATACATGTGTCTTTTTCAATTTTGGTTTCCTCAGGGTTTATGCCTAGGAGTGGGATTGCTGGGTCATATGAGCAATGCTGAGCATCTTTTCGTGTGCTGGTTAATCATCTGTATGTCTTCTTTGGAGAAATGTCTGTTTAGGTCTTTTTCCCACATTTGATTGGGTTGTTTGTTTTCCTGGCATTAAGTTGCATGAGCTGCTTGTACATTTTGGAAATTAATCCTTTGTCAGTTGTTTCATTTACTATTATTTTCTCCCATTCTGAGGTCTGTCTTTTCACCTTGCTTATAGTTTCTTTTGCTGTGCAAAAGCTTTTGAGTTTAATTAGGTCCCACTTGTTTACTTTTGTTTTTATTTCCATCACTCTAGGAGTTGGGTCATAGAGCATCTTGCTTTGATTTATGTCATTGAGCATTCTGCCAATGTTTTCTTCTAAGAGTTTTATAGTTTCTGGTCGTACATTTAGATCTTTAATCCATTTTGAGTTTATCTTTGTGTCTGGTGCTAAGAAGTGTTCTAATTTCATTCTTTTGCATGTAGCTATCCAGCTTTCCCAGCATCATTTATTGAAGAGGCTGTCTTTGTCCCATTGTATATTACTGCCTCCTTTATCAAAAATAAGGTACCCATAGGTGCAAGGGTTTATTTCTGGGCTCTCTATCTTTTTCTATTGGTCTATGTTTCTGTTTTTGTGCCATTACCATACTGTCTTGATGATGGTAGCTTTGTAGTATAATCTGAAGTCAGAAAGGTTGATTCTTCCAGCTCCATTCTTCTTTCTCAAGACCGCTTTGGATATTCAGGGTCTTTTGTGTTTCCATATGAATTGTGAATTTTTTTAATTCTGTGAAAAATGTCTTTGGTAATTTGATAAGAATTACATTGAATCTATAGATTGCATTTGGTAGTATAGTCATTTTCACAGTATTGATTCTTCCTACCCAGAACATGGAATATATCTGTTTATATCATCTTTGATTTCTTTCATAAGTGTCTTATAATTTTCTGTATACAGTTCTTTTGTCTCCATAGATAAGTTTTTCCTAGATATTTAATTCTTTTTGTTGCAATGGTGAATGAGATTGATTCCTTCATTTCTCTGATTTTTCATTGTTAGTATATAGAAATGCAAGTGATTTCTGTGTACTGATTTTGTATTCTGCAACTTTGCTAAATTCATTGATTAGCCTAGTAATTTTCTAATACTATCTTTAGGGTTTTCTAAGTACAATATCATGTCATCTGCAAACAGTGACAACTTTACTTCTTTCTGATCTGGATTCCTTTTGTTTCTTTTTCTTCTCTGATTGCTGTAGCTAGGACTTCTGCAACTATGCTGAATAATAGTGGTGAAAGTGGACACCCTTGTCTTGTTCCTGATCTTAGGGGGATGCTTTCAGTTTTTCAACATTGAGAAAAATGTTTGCTCTAGGCTTAACATATATGGCTTTTACTATGTTGAGATAGATTCCTTCTATGCTCATTTTTTTGAACAGTTTTAATCATAAATGGGTGCTGAATTTTGTCAAAGGCTTTTTCTGCATCTAGAGATGATCATGTGGATTTTATCTTTCAATTTGTTAATATGGTGTATCACATTGATTGATTTGTGTATATTGAAGAATCCTTGCATCCCTGGAATAAACCCAACTTGATCATGGTGTATGAGCTTTCTGATGTGCTGCTGAATTCTGTTTGCTAAAGCTTTCTTGAGGATTTTTGCATCTATGTTATAAGTGATATCGGCCTGTAGTTTTCTTTTTGTGTGTTGTCTTTGTCTGGTTTTGGTATCAGGGTAATGGTGGCCTCATAAAATTAGTTCTGACATGTTCCTTCCTCCGCAATTTTTGAAATAGTTTTAGAAGGATAAGCATTGCTGCTGCTGCTAAGTCACTTCAGTCATGTCCAACTCTGTGTGACCCCATAGATGGCAGCCCACCAGGCTCCCCTTGTCCCTGGAATTCTCCAGGCAAGAATACTAGAATGGGCTGCCATTTCCTTCTCCAATGCGTGAAAGTGAAGTTTCTCAGTCGTGTCTGACTCTCAGCAACCCCATGGACTGCAGCTTTCCAGGCTCCTCTGTTCATGGGATTTTCAAGGCAAGAGTATTGGAGTGAGGTGCCATTGCCTTAGCTCTTCTATAAATGTTTGACAGAATTCTCCTGTGAAGCCATCTGGTCCTGGGCTTTTTTTTTTTGGTTTTTGATCACAGCTTCAATTTCAATGCTTGTAACTGAGTTGTTCATAATTTCTATTTCTTCCAGCCTCTGTCTTGGAAGATTGAACTATCTAACAATCTGTCCATCTCTTCCAGGTTATCCATTTTGTTGCCATATAGTTGTTCATAATAACCTCTTATAATCCTTTGTATTTCTACATTTTCTGTTGTAACCTCTTTTTCATTTCTAATTGTGTTGATTTGATGCTTGTCTCTTGTTCTTGATGAGTCTGGCTAAAGGTTTGTCTATTTTATTTATCTTCTCAAAGAACCAGGTTTTAGTTGAATTAATCTTTACTGTTGCTTCTTTTTCATTTATTTCTGCTTAGATCTTTATGATTTCTTTCCTTTCACTAATTTTGTGGGTTTTTTGTTCTTTGTCCAGTTGTTTTAGGTGTAAAGCTAGGTTGTCTATTCGATGTTTTTCTTGTTTCTTGGGGTAGGATTGTATTGCTATAATCTTCCCTCTTAGATCTACTTTTGCTGCATCCCATAGGTTTTGAGTTGTCATGTTTTCATTGTCACTTCTTTCCAGAAATCTTTTTATTTCCCTTTTAATTTCTTCAGTAACCTGTTGGCTATTTAGAAACATGTTGTTTAGTCTCCATATGTTTGTGTTTCTTATAGTTTTTCTTGTAATTGATATCTAGTCTCATAGTATTGTGGTCAGAGAAGACACCTGATATGATTTCAATTTTCTTAAATTTACAAAGGCTTGATTTGTGACCCAAGATGTGGTCTATCCTGGAGAATGTTTCATGTTCACTTGAGAAGAAGGTGTATTCTTCTGCATTTAGATGGAATGCCCTGAAGATATCAATGAGATCCAGCTCATCTAATGTATCATTTAAGATTTGTGTGGCCTTATTTTTTGTTTTGATGATCTGTCCATTGGTATGACTGGGGTGTTAAAGCCTCCTACTATTTCTGTGTTACTGTCATTTTCTCCTTTTATGTCTGTGTCTGTCTGTCTTATGTATTGAGGTGCTCCTATGCAGGGTGCATAGATATTTACAATTGTTATGTCTTCCGCTTGGACTGATCCCTGATCATTATGTAGTGTCCTTCCTTATCTCTTGTAATCTTTTTTAAGGTCTATTTTGTCTGATATGAGGATTGCTATTCATTCCAGCTTTCTTTTGCTTCCCATGTGCATAGAATATATTTTTTCATCCTCTCACTTTCAGTCTATATGTGTCTTTAGGTCAGAAGTGGGTTTCTTGTAAACAGCATATATATGGGTTTTGTTTTTGTATCCATTCAGCCAGTTTGTGTCTTTTGGTTGGAGCATTTAATCCATTTACATTTAAAGTAATTACTAATATATATATGTTCCTATTGCCATTTTCTTAATTGTTTGGGGTTGATTTCGTAGATCTTTTTTCTTCTATTTCTTGACTATATAAGTCCCTTTAACATTTGTTGTGAAGTTGGCTCAGTGGTACTGAATTCTCTTAACTTTTCCTTTCCTGCAAATCTTTTTACTTCTCCATCAATTTTGAATGAGATGCTTGCTGAGTTCAGTAATCTTGGTTGTAGATTTTTCCCTTTCAGTACTTTCAATATATCCCGCCATTCCCTTCTGGCCTGCAGAGTTTCTGCTCAAAGATCAGCTGTTTAGTGTATGGGGTTTCCCCTGTATGTTACTTGTTGCTTCTCCCTTGCTGCTTTTAATATTCTTTCTTTGTTTTAGTCTTTGTTAGTTTGATTAGCATGTCTTGACATGTTTCTCCTTGGATTTATCCTGGATGAGACTCTGTGCCAGCTTGGACTTGATTGACTATTTCCTTTTCTGGGTTGGGGAAATTTTCAACTATAATCTCTTCAAAAAAATTTATAAATCCTTTCTTTTTCTCTTTTTCTTCAAATTCTTCAAATTTAGGTGTGATACCTAAAATTTGAATGTTGGCACATTTGATATTGTCCCAGAGGTCTCTGAGACTGTCTTCAGTCTTGTCACTCTTTTTACTTTATTCTGCTCTTCAGAAGTTATTTCCATCATTTTATCTTCCAGCTCACTGATTCGTTCTTCTGCTTCATATAGACTGCTACTGATTCCTTCTAGAGTTTTTTTTTTTCTTCAGTAATTGTGTTTTGTCTCTGTATGTTTATTTTTAATTCTTTTAGGTCTTCCTTAATTGATTCTTGCATTTTCTCCATTTGTTTTCAAGGCTGTTGATCATATTTACTATCATTATTCTGAATTCTTTTTCAGGTAGTTTGCCTATTTCCTCTTCAGTTACTTGGACTGCTGTGTTTCTAGTTTATCCCTTCATTGGTGTAGTATTTCTCTGCCTTTTCATTATTTTTTAAAATTATTGTGTTTGAAGTCTCCTTCTCCCAGCCTTCAGCGTTGAAGTCTTTCTTCCTTTTGGTGTCTGCTCTCCTAAGTTTGGTCCAGTGGTTTCTGTAAGCTAAATTTAGGGTGAGATTTGTACTGAGTTTTTGTTTGTTTGTTTGTTTTTCCTCTGACAGGCAAGGCTGAGTGAGGTGGTAATCCAGTTCTGAAGACTGGGTTTGTATTTATTTTTTGTTTGCTTGTTGTTTAGATGAGGCTTCCTGCACAGGGTGCTACTGGTGATTGGGTTATGCCTGGTCTTGTATTCAAGCGGTTTCCTTTGTGTGAGTTCTCACTATTTGATACTCCCTAGGATTAGGCTGGAGATGGCAATGGCACCCCACTCCAGTACTCTTGCCTGGAAAATCCCATGGGCAGAGGAGCCTGGTAGGCTGCAGTCCATGGGGTCATGAAGAGTCAGACATGACTGAGCGACTTTACTTTCACTCTTCACTTTCATGCATTGGAGAAGGAAATGGCAACCCACTCCAGTGTTCTTGCCTGGAGAATCCCAGGGACGGGGAGCCTGGTGGGCTGCCGTCTATGGGGTCACACAGAGTCAGACACGACTGAAGCGACTTAGCCGAAGCAGCAGCAGGATTAGGCTAGGATCTTGCAGTCAGTGCTCCCACTCTTGAGGCTCAGAGCTTGATCTCTGAAGCCAGTATTCTGTGTTTTCCTACCCTAAATTTCCTAAGGGCTTTTATAGAGAATGATTGCAGTCTGATGGCTACTAAATGGCAGGTATTCCAAAAAGTTTAATTTTTAAAATCCCCTGCTACTGTTGAAGCATCTCCTGCAGAGGAGTAGGTTGGCAGCAGCCCTCGGTGGGGACACGGGCACTAGAAGCAGCAGTGCTGGGAAATACACCTTGACATAAGTCCTCTTGGATGTCGCATAGTCCCTGCAGACTCCAGGACTCACACTAAAGTCTTAACAGAGCAATTTGCACATTCCCTCTGAACTACAGTTCCTCCAGAGTGATTGTATGCTTTACAAAAAGTGAGGTGTGCCAATCACCCAGCCCACACCTGCTGAGAAATAAAGTTTGGTTTCCCTTGACTAGTTGCTCTCTAAAGCCAGCTTAAAAGCTGAACTCAGTATATACTCAACATTCACATGTTAATGGCACAATATTACATTAGTGTTAATGTTAACTCTTTACATTTTTTTCAGTAAAGTATAATTTATTTCCAGATTGAAAATTCTTTACATTTTTATATCACAGTTAAGTATAAACTCAGAGTAACAATGGAGGCAAGTAATTAGGTATTACTAGTCCTATCTTGTTGAACTAGAAAATGAGTTTTAAAGTAGCTGATATATCAGGAGTCGGGGATTAAAATATACACACCACTATGCACAAAATACACAATCAACAAGGACCTATTATAAAGCACAAGGAATTTTACTTAATATCCTGCAATAACTTATAAAGGAAGAGAACGTGGAAATAATATATATGTATATATGTATAACTAAATCTCTTTGATGTATACATAAAACACAATATTGTAAATAAATTATATGTCAATAAAAAAAAAAACACAAAGCTGAGAGACTTACTGAGAACCACACAGTGATACATCAATAATATAGTTTTCAGTCAGCTAGTTTAAGCCTTTTTACTCAAATGCCACCATTCTCTTCACTAGACTATGTCCAAATTATGATCAGAAGAGTCCTCTAAATTCTTTCAATGTAATACCACCCTGTGGGTGGTTGATAGGTATGTAAAGGGGCCCAGCCACTTATGAACAACAAACAAAGTTGAAAAGGAAAGGCTGGGCAGCCATGGCAGGGAACACTGGCTTTAAAGCAACAGCATTGATTACTGACCTCAACAATTCCATTTTCCTCTCTCCTTTCATCATTTTGCTCACAACTGCATCCTTTTGGATTTTAAAGTCTATCATGAATTCATGCTGCAAAGAGGTTGTATGATGGCTTAGAAACTATATTAGGTCAGAGAAAATTATTTTTTCTAATGATCCAAGGTAATATGAGGGATAAGTGTGTTAAGCTTTCAACATGAAAACACAGATACAGCTGAATTCCCACTGAAATTGGGGGAACTGCTCACTCTTGTCTTTTTACCCAAGATTGACTATGAGGGCAAAAGAAGACCAAGACTGGCAAACACTATTGTCAGAGAAATTTCAGGGTCCAAGCAGACATAAAAGTTCCCTATTAGGTGTACACCAGATCCTTCTCAATGCTCATATCAAAAGGGGGTCAAGCCAGCAGGAGCAACACACGCACGGCTCCAAGAGCACAAAGGTAACTGAAGCAGGGACAGAAGGGCAGGGCAAAGATCAGAGGACTACAGAGCTTTGGCACACAAGGCCACATGTGCACACACCCACTTCATTCATACGACTCAGTTCCTTCAAAAGGAATACAGAGATGAATCAGAAGATGTTTCTCATACAAATAAGAAGGAAAAAATTAAAACAACCTAATAGTCCACAAATAGTGGACTGTTTTCATTACTTCTATCCTCATGATAGGATATTGGGCAACCATCCCCTTGATGTTTACAAAGAATTCTAAGAACATAGAGAAATGCCTTTGATGTGATGCCTAGTGTTTTTGAAAAGGTATAAATATTCACACAGTGATGTCAACTGCATTTTTTTAAAAAGGGGGTAAACAGAAAAAAAGCTGGAAGGAAATACATGAAAATATGTGTTATAATTTTAGGTTAGTGGGATTAGAAACAAATTCTTTATGATGCATATTTTATCTGTATTTTCCATTATATTTTAAGTAATCATGTGACTTCAGTATCAGTAAAAATACTACACTACACACCTTTTACAGAACTACTAACATTTGTTGCATCCACTCAAACAGAGCTGAGCCCCTCTCTGAAGCAGACTTTGTATCATCTGGAGCCAAAGAAAGGTGTATGCCAATGGAATTAGATTAATGGACATCTCTATAGGTTCAGAGGTGATCCTAGACTATCTTAGAGAATTCCTACCCTCCAATGGCATGCCTTTTAGAGAAGGATTTTCCTCTGTTATCCCCTGCATGGGGACTCAATAAAGCCAAACATGCTATGTTATTGCATCTTTTGTTTTATACAATAAAAACTGACCCAGTTAGCAATGATGATGTTGGAGATTTTTAAGAGATCTTGGTACAGATCTTCCCCAGAATGCTGGATTTTCCCCTGTCTAGAAAATCATCCAGCAGTGGTAATTGTTTCTTTATGGGCTTTTTAAAAATAAAACTCCTTGGAAGGAATGATGCTAAAGCTGAAACTCCAATACTTGGGCCACCTCCTGTCAAGAGTTAGTTGACTCATTGGAAAAGACTCTGATGCTGGGATGGATTGAGGGCAGGAGGAGAAGGGGACGACGGAGGATGAGATGGCTGGATGGCATCACTGACTTATGGACGTGAGTCTGAGTAAACTCAAGTGTTGGTGATGGACAGGGAGGCCTGGCGTGCTGTAATTCATGGGGTTGCAAAGAGTTGGACATGACTGAGTGACTGAACTGAACTGAGCTGAAAGGCAGAGTGGAGTTCCCTTGTGGTGCTAGTGTTAAAGAACCCGCCTGCCACCGCAAGAGATGTAAGAGACCTGGGTTAAATAGCTGGTTAGGGAAGATCCCCTAGAGGAGGGCATGACAACATGCTCCCTTTTTCTTGCTGGAGAATCCCATGGACAGAGGAACCTGGTGGACTACAGTCCATAGGGTCACAAAGAGTTAGACATGACTGAAACAACAACTTAGCACACAGGCAAAGGCAGAGTAAACATGTGCTTTAAAAAACAAACAAACCTGAGGTTTCGAGAACATGCACCCTTCCCCCATAAACTTAAGGCCTTCCATTCACCTCTGATGTCATCCCTTTCCCATCAGTTCTCACCCTACTCCTCCTCACCTCCTTGATCCTGTAACCCTTTCTCATCCTCTGTGTTACTCCAAATGGTTATTCTGAATAAGTCTTTTTCAGTCCACAAGTTAAGAAGTTTATTCCAGAGTGTGATTTCTTCACAGATAAAGTTTTGCTGCAAAAACCATAATGCTGGTAGAGAAGCGAACAAAAAAGTCATCTAAAATAAGCAGCATACTTAGTGATTTCATTGATTTACATGCGGAAGTAAACTCCTTTCCCTGTCATAGACCAGTAACAAACATCTGCAGAACAGCATTAGTCCACACACCACACTTTGAGTTACATTGCTTTACCCCTTCCCATTGGCCTGCAAATTTTATTTCAGTAACAAATTCATGGGATAAAGTGAAACAGGCTAACAGATCAAGGAGAGTTAGGGAGGGAACTAGAGTTTTCAGGGAAGAATTATCTTAGAAAGTGATATATGAGTTGGTAAGAAGCAGCCAGCCAAGCAAAGATCTGGAAAACAAATTTCCAGGTAGAGAAAATAGTTGGTACGAATATCCTCAGGTGGAACATGAAAGTTAAATAAAAATATAATTCAAAAATATACACGCACCCCTCCAACGGTCACTGCAGCACTATTTACAATAGCCAAGACATGGAAGCAACCTAAATGTCCATCAACAGAGGAATGGATAAAGAAATGCAGTGTATAGATACACAATGGAATATTACTCAGCCATAAAAAAGAACAAAATAATGTCATTTGCACAGAAGTGGATGGACCTAGCAGTTATTTTACTTAGAAATAAAACAGATAGAGGAACACAAATATTATAGGATATCACTCACATGAAATCTAAAGTAAAAAGAAAATTATATAAATGAGTTTATTTACAAAACATAGATTTTAAGAACAAATAAACTTACTAAAGTGGAGACATGCAGGTAGGATGGATAAATTAAGAAACTGGGATTAATACATACACAATACTATATAAAAAATAGGTGATCAACGAGGAGTTTGTTGTTGTTCAGTTGCCAAGTCATGTCCAGCTCTTTGTAACCCCACAGACTGCAGCATGCCAGGCTTCCCTGTCCTTCACTATCTACTGAAGTTTGCTCAAACTCATGTCCACTGAGTCAGTGATGCCATCCAACCATCTTGTCCTCTGTTGCCCCTTCTCCTCTTGCCCTCAATCTTTCCCAGCATCAGGGTCTTTTCCAGTGAGTCAGCTCTTCATATCAGGTGGCCAAAGTCTTAGAACTTCAGTTTTAGTACCAGTCCTAATGAATATTCAGGATTAATTTCCTTTAGGATTGACTGGTTTGATCTCCTTGCAGTCTAAGGGACTCTCAAGAGTCTTCTCCAGCACCACAGTTTGAAAGCATCAATTCTTCAGCACTCAGCTTTCTTCATGGTCCAACTCTCACATCTATAACATGACTACTGGAAAAACCACAGCCTTGACTAGACAGATCTTTGTGGACAAAGTAATGTCTCTGCTTTTGAATATGCTGTCTAAGTTGGTTATAACTTTCCCTCCAAGGAGTGTCTTTTAATTTCATGGCTGCAGTCACCATCTGCAGTGATTTTGGAGCCCCCAAAATAAAGTCTGACACTGTTTCCCCATCTATTTCCCATGAAGTGATGGGACCAGATGCCATGATCTTCATTTTCTGAATGTTGAGCTTTAAGCCAACTTTTTCCCTCTCCTCTTTCACTTTCATCAAGAGGCTTTTTAGTTCCTCTTCACTTTCTGCCATAAGGGTGGTGTCATCTGCATATCTGAAGTTATTGATATTTCTCCTGGCAGTCTTGATTCCAGCTTGAGCTTCTTCCAGCCCAGCGTTTCTCATGATGTACTCTGCATAGACATTAAATAAGCAGGGTGACAATATGCAGCCTTGACGTACTCCTTTTCCTATTTGGAACCAGTCTGTTGTTCCATGTCCAGTTCTAACTGCTGCTTCTTGACCTGCATACAGGTTTCTCAAGAGGCAGGTCAGGTGGTCTGGTATTCCCGTCTCTTTCAGAACAGTTTAAGCCAATAAGTTTAAAATAATTAATTTTATAGTACTCTATCTGTACCTAATATAGACATATATAGGTACACAATTTTAACATAGTCTTACTGCTATAAAGGATGTGTGCTTAGTCAGTCATGTTCAACTCTTTGTGATCCCATGGACCGTAGCCCACCAGGCTCCTCTTTCCATGGGGATTCTCCAGGCAAGAATACTGGAGTGCATTACCATTTCCTCCTCCAGTAGGCCATTAGGGAAGAGGAATACAGGGAGAATGAAAAGCAGTAAGGCTTTCTCCAAAATCATCTGAAATAAGCATTGAGTCCTCTTGGCTCCAGCTTGAGAATCTTCTGGTAGAAGGGGTGTGAGACACAGATTTAGCGCTTACCTTCAAGGCCCTCCATGTCTACATCCTGGGGTGGGGGGGGTTGTCTTCTTTTTGATTTGGGCTGTGGGTCACTAGTCCTGGTTGGCTTGGGAGGGGCTTCTGCTTCCATGGCTGCTTTCTCTTTCTGGGCAAGTCAGATCTGTGGCAGGAGCTTTCTGTATTTCTTTCTGGAGAAATGTGAGCACATGCACGGGGCGCCCACTACTTGAGGCGGCGCCATGTCATCAGTCCTCTGTCTATCACACCTCTGATCACCCCATGTCTCACTTGCCACTCCCAGTTCAACACCCGACATTGCTTGAACAGCTTCTTCAGCTCTGTTCACGGCCAGTTGGTCTTTCCACCCGCAGCACCCAGAGCTGCACTATGGTTGTGTCGTGTAGGATGTGGAGTACTACAAATAATAAAATACACCACAGTCTTTATTACAAACTCTATATAGCCAGTTGAGTTTCACAGAATACTTTTGTTGATTTTCTCTGAATTCCCGAATCCATAGCCAACCTGTGATTGCAGCTGATGAAGTTCCAACAAGAATGTTGGTTCATATTCTTATTTAATGAGTAAGATAAAACAACAAAGACGTATTTCAAAACTTCATTCATTTTACGCTGAGAGATGTTTTTCCTGATTTGGAAAATAATGTTTAAACCCAAGAAGACTATTTCATCTATTTTTTGTACTATTCACAAGGTAACTACTACACAAATGAAAAGCTATTGCATTTGCTCTGTTATTAACACTTCCTTCATCACTGGATTAGTCTACCTCAGGAATCAATAAATATATTCTGTGAATAGTCAGATATCTTAGGATTTGAATGCCATATATATCTGTATCAAATATTCCCTTCTGTGTGTGTGGTGGGTTTTTTGTTTTTTTGTTTTTAGTTTGTTGTTATAAACTCATAAAAATGTAAAAAGCATGCCTAGCTCTTTAGCCATGTAAAACCAGTCCCAGGCTGGTTTTGTTTCATGGTTTTGTTCTATGGCTTGTCAAATCCTGATCTAGACAATCAATAAAACAATAAATGAAATACACTTTGGTTTGTATCATTTGCCAATTTCTGCGTTGTAGACACTTACAGCATGGCCAATTTCAAGTTACTGACATGATGGCCGTACATGTGGAGTCGGGAAGAAATGCACAGTAGCATACCACTTGACTTAGCCGGCTCAAGCTGTCGTAACAAAATGCCATAGCCCAGGTGATGTGAACAATAGAAACTTATTTTTTTCACATTTTCAGAAGCTGATAAGTCAAAGACCAAGGTGCCAGCTGACTTGGCTTTGGGTGAGAGTTTTCATGGCTTGCAGGCAGCCCCCTTCTCTCCATGACCTCATGGGACAGAGAGAGAGAGTGCTAGGTCTCTGCTGTCTCTTCATTTAAGGACACTAATCTTACGCTATCAGGACCCCACCCTGATGATCTCATTAAACCTTAATTATGTCCTTGCTGCTGCTAAGTCGCTTCGGTCGTGTCTGACTCTGTGCAGTCCCTTAGACAGTCTCCAAATGCAGCCACATTGGGGTGCAAGCTTCAATGTATGAACTTGAGGACACATTTCAGTCCAAAGAACCATTACAAAGCAATTCTATCATACAGATGGAAGATCATAGGCAACAATAGTAAAATATAGAAAAATAATTAGGAAATTATGAGTTTGCAGTATTCATTACCTTTGTTTTAATATAGTTTACTTAATTGTACATTTGCATCATTTAACATGGGCTATATGAAACTGGCTGTCAGGATGCCTGAGAAGTTCATGACATGTTCTCACAAGCCATTCTAAGCAAATTCCAACCAGCCCCAGCACACCACTGCCAAAGCAAGTAAGTTCCAGAGCTGGTTCTAGAATCCATATATATATTTTAGAATCCATATTTTTGTTTAATCCACTGTTCTTTCTTTGCCCTTCAGCAAGTTGCCAAGACAACCTTGTCAGTACATGTACTGCCTAAGTAATAATGCTGAAGAGACAACATTTAAAATCATAATGTAAGTTTTCTAGATGTAAAAATATAGATTCATATATTAACACATCCCTATGAAGATTAAAAGAAATTTATGACAAGACAGTTTTCAGTAGGAAAACTGAAAAAAATTAACGAAAACAAAACTCTTGAAATAGAAAAAGGAAAAGACTACCTACCATGGAATGGCTGTTAAAAGGAGCATAGAATCTCACAACAGCAAGAGAAGTCAGTACATGAAATGTTACATTTAAAGGTTTGAGAGACAATCACTGTCAACAAGAATTACTAGCTAAAATATATTATTATATTAAAAAAAAAAAAAGAAAATACAATCAAACTATTGTGCCAAATAGGTTTTTTTTTTTTTAATTTCCATAAGCTTTAAAATGTATGGAGACTAATAGATTTTAATCCCACATCCTATAGATCCCTGACTTACTCGTTATGCACAGAATTCCTGTACTAATTGACTCTTTGCTTTCTAGACTATCCAGAATATTCTTGACAATATTTTGATTAAGTATTAAAGAAGTATTATGGGACTTCCCTGGTGGTTCAGTGGGTAAGAATCCACCTGCCAATGCATGGGACACAAGTTCGATTCCTGGTCCAGAAAGATAGATCCCATATGCCTCAGGGAAACTAAATCCACATGTGACAGCTACTGAAGTCCATGCCTCAAGCAGTGCTCCACAATAAGAGAAGCCACCTGAATGAGAAGCCCACATATGCAACTATTTTTGTTGTTCACTTGCTAAGTCATGTCCAACTCTGCAGCCCCATGAACTGCACCACGCCGGGCTTCCCTGTCTGTCTCCCTGAGCTTGCTCAAACACATGTCCATTGAGTCAGTGATGCCATCCAATCATCTCATCCTCTGTTGCCCCATTCTTCTCTTGCCCTCAGTCTTTCCCAGCATCAGGGTCTTTTTCAATGCGTAGTGCCAGCTAATAGAGAAAGCCTACACACAGCAATGATGACCCAGCACAACCAAAAATGAAGAAATAAATAAAGGTATTATAAACCAATATTTTCCCAAATACCTATGTATTGCAATCAATAGAGGACACATTATAAAACAACTAGGGGTTTCTCTCGTGGCTCAGATGCCAAAGAATCTACCTGCAATGCAGGAGGTTCCATCCCTGGGTTAGGAAGAGCCCCAGGAGAAGGGAATTGCAACCCACTCCAGTATTCTTGCCTGAAGAATTACATGAACAGAGGAGCCTGATGGGCTACAGCCCATTGGATTGCAAAAAATCGGACGACTGAGTGATTAACACACACTATAAGACAATACACCCAACAAATGTAGTTGTATATCAGAATTTGGGAGGGATGGATCCCAAGAATCTCTATTTTTAACAAATGCTGATGGTGACTCCAATGTAACTAGGCCAGTATCTGCTGTCAGACAACATTTGAGAACTCTTAGTATAAATGAAAAAATTACTCTAAAGATCATGCAGTTTGGCAAGCTCAATATTTCCTATTCCTTTCCTGGGGGTCCTTTATCAAACTTTATACTAATATTTTGTTTCAGTCCTATGGACAATATGAACAAAATGTAATTTGACTAGTTTTCTCATAAAAGTTAGTAAGCCAAAACTGTAAGCATATGCTATTTCTCCAAGCTGTTTCCAAACTTTCCTTTGCAAATTCTTGAATTTTTTCATCTCCTTTATCCAATTTGCGTTTAGGAAAGGATTAGATAAGCTTATTCACACTAACACAGAAACAACTATTTCACTCTCTCAAATGTTAAATTCCATCTCATCAACAAATCCTACCAATGTCCTGATGTATCTATCCAAGCAGCCAACCACTTCTTGTGACTTTTTCCACTAGAACTCTAATGAGGCCACCAGCCTCTTGTGCACAACTTTTATAATAGCCTCATAATGGATTTTCTTGGTTATGCCTTTGTCTGCCATCACCCTCTTCTCAACATACACCTCAGAATGACATTTAGAAGCTATAAATAAGCGTGTCATTCTCCTGCTGGAAACTCTTCAGTGGTTTCCTGTCTTACTCAGAGTGAAATCCAAATTGCTAACTTACAGTGGTCTACAAGGATCCCATGCGATCCCCTCTACCACATGCTCCATCTATTACTACAGAGTTGGACAAGACCTTTCCTGACCAAACCATGTAAAACAGCACACACATGCTGTATCCCCCATCATGTCTTCCCGCTCTTCTACATTTCTTTTTCAGAGCACTTGTTATTTGACACATTACATCTATTACTGTCAGTCTCCCCCACTAGAAAATAAGCACATGAGAGCAGCGATTTGTGTTCCTTGATTTTGTTCCCTATAGTTTCCCAGTACCTGCCAGAGTGTCTGATATGTGCTGCTGCTGCTGCTGCTGCTGCTGCTGCTAAGTCGCTTCAGTTGTGCCCGACTCTGTGTGACCCCACAGACAGCAGCCCACAAGGCTCCTCTATCCCTGGGATTCTCCAGACAAGAACACTGGAGTGGGGGTGCCATTTCCTTCTCCCTGGTATGTGAGCGCATGCTTAGTCACATCAGTTGTGTCTGACTCTGTGCGACCCCATAGACAGCAGCCCACCAGGCTCCTCTGTCCCTGGATTCCCCAGGCAAGAATACTGGAGTGGGTTGTCATTTCCCTTCTCCAATGCATACATGCATGCTAAGTCACTTCAATTGTGCCCAACTCTACGTGACCCTATGGACAGCAACCCACCAGGCTCCTCTGTCCACGGGATTCTCCAGGCAAGAATAGTGGAGTAGGTTGCCATTCCCTTCTCCCAGGTATGTACAGTAGTCATTAAATAATTGTTGAATATAAATGATTGAGCAAGAGGTAGTTTTTGTCACTTTGACAGGCATTTCTCTCCACCAACTGCCTCCTTGTTCTCCATCAACCCCAGATAGCCACCCTTCAGCACATTGGATTCTTCTCAGTCATGCTGGCTTCCTAATTTGTGGGACCCAGTGCAAAATGAAAACACAGGGCCCCATGTTCAACATTACTATTAAGAATTTCAAGATGGCAAGAGCAGATCATTAAACCAAAGGTGACGTCTTCCTAAAGGCAGGATGCTGTGTTTGCTCACCCATGAAGCCAGCTTCCTTTCAGTTCCTTGTATCTACCACACTCGCCCTTCTCCTGGTCCTGCAGGCTGCCTGACCCACCTCCCCCTTCTCCCTAATGTAGAGGTCCCAGCCTGTCCCTCAGTGAGGTATTTTGAAATTCCCTGGGTTAGATTAGACCCTCTTGCATTTCCATTGTGTATTACCTCTTTCATAACACCTTCACATTGTTGATATACTGTGTTGATTTTGATCTTCTCTGCTGGCAGGTAATATAGCTCCTAATGTATTATGTAACTGCATTCCTACCACAGGACCTAGAACCCAGTAGGTACCAATAATTCCTTGTTAAACTGACTAAAATGAGGAACAACTTGCTAGTTCTGGAATTTTGGATACTAGAAAGTGAGGCTTGCAAGGTATCTTGATCATCAGGGAACTCCCAGGCCATGTTAAAATTGGCTATGGTTGGAAGAGACTAGGACTCAAGCAGTCTATTAGGCATTTCTGCCTCAGGCCTAGGAAGGTGTGGACACAGGACAGAGTAGGTCATCAAAACTAATACAGCTTTGGGCAACCTTTGCAGTGATTCATGTAACAAGAATACAAATAAGATGTTAAATTTAGGAAAATGAAAGCCTGAGAAGAAGACATATAAAAATCAACAGTATCCCCAAGTCATGTTGAACCTGGGACTGCCCTAGTGGCATCTTGATTAATACACAGGTGGGAGCCATAAAAGGCAGCCAGGCAGCAAGAGCTCCTTGGCAGTGATGGTGTAGTGATTTAGTAAAGAGTGTCAAGGGGAAAGGCTTGCATAAAATTAACACAGGTGTCCCAACCAAAGCCCAATACATTGGGGTACCAAGAATGGTTTGAATTACAGACAATAAACAAAGATGAACCGCAGCTCTGGGAATTAGAGAAACTTTTGGCACTTAGAGAGTAACTAGAACACTGAGATGAAGAAGGCAATGGCACCCCACTCCAGTACTCTTGCCTGGAAAATCCCATGGATGGAGAAGCCTAATAGGCTGCAGTCCATGGGGTCGCTAAGAGAAGGACATGACTTAGTGACTTCCCTTTCACTTTTCACTTTCATGCATTGGAGAAGGAAATGGCAACCCACTCCAGTGTTCTTGCCTGGAGAATCCCAGGGACGGGGGAGCCTGGTGGGCTGCCATCTATGGGGTTGCACAGAGTTAGACACAACTGAAATGACTTAGCAGCAGCAGAACACTGAGAAAATAGGTGGAAACTAGGTATTCCATTTCAGAAACCTGATGCTAGAACATCAAGATCAATTCCAGATCCCAGCCACCAGCTGGTGCACATGTTGGTTCTGGGATTGATGTGACTGAGGCTACAGACTGAAGTCCTCAGGCTACAGACTGAAGTCCTCAATACAGGCATGCAGAAGGCAGAGCTAAAGCAAGTGGGCCTTCCAGGCTCCCACCCAGATGAGTCCCAGAAAATTCATCTCATCAAGTAGATTTCAATCATTCTCAGTTTCCAACACCGCAATGTAACAGACATTTACTTAACTATCCCAACACTCATTGCCAATTCCTTCCTTGCCTATCTTCTACTAAAGAGTTTGAAAAAGGTGAAACAATCACTTTTCCAACATCCTTTGCAGCCAGGGGTGGCCGTGTGAAACAATGCTTTCCAGTGAGACAGAAGAGCTGTGAAGGCTTCAGGGAAAGTCTTTTCTATCCCCATTAAAGGCACAGACCTAGTTGCCACTTTTGCTTTCTTTCTACTTTGAACAGTAAAGTGATGTCTGGAGCATGAAAGTCATCTTGCAACCATGAGGCAAGCCTGAGGATTAAAACAAAACATGCTAAGGATGGAAGGAAGGAAAATAAGAGAGCCTAGATCATTGAACCAGCATGCTGACATCCTGCTATGTGAGAAAATTTAAAACACTTTATTACAACAACAACAACAACAACCAAAAAAAACACCTATGTAGCTCACCAGTTTCCTCTGTCCATGGAATTCTCCAGGCAAGAATACTTGAGTGGGTAGCCAGGCATTCCCTTCTCCAGGGTATTAGCCCAACCTAGGGATCAAATTTGGGTCTCCTGCATTCCAGGCAGATTCTTTACCATGGGAACCACCAGGGAAGCCCCCAAACATTCACTTATACCATCAATTCTGCAGTTACAAAAATCAATATATACAACATTCAAATATTTCTAAAATGATACACAATGGGTAAGAGTCAGGCACTGGAGTCTGAATTCAAACCGAGTCTCACTGTGTATTAGTATGTGATCTTGAGCAAGTTTCTCAACCCCTCAATCCCTAGGGGTTTTCCTAGGTTCTTAATGGAAAATAGAAATTATAATGGAACATACATTATAGAGTGGATGAAGGGTTAAAAAGAAAAACTATTAAGTTTTTAGAACAGTACCTAGAATATGTTAAGTGTTTAGTGTATACTGGTAATTACAATGATAGTGCTGAGAGAATAAAATTAAGATTCATGAAAAGAGACATAACCACTAGCCCTTCCCTGTTTTTATTAGCCAGAGAGTAGTCCTACATTCTTTCTAATACAAACTACCTGTAGCCTTCTCTTTTTGTATTACATAATCATTTTTTAAGCATCTAATTCATATATGTATTTCAAAATGGAGAGGGATGGAACATACATTGACTAGTTAACACCAAGAGACTCTTCAAACCAAGATCATCTTTCCCAAAACAATCAAAACAAAAGTGTCTACAACCTATTGCCTTGATGACTGCATCTCATTATTATCTTCCAGATTTCTTGGACAGTTGCAATAAGATAATGTAACCTTCACAGCATGGATTTGTGGCTCACAAATTGATAATCCTATGAGCCTTGATGCAGCTGGCAGAATAGGATGCTTGCAGCTTGCTCAAAATCAAGGTATGTTAAACCCTAACTATAAACAAGTTAACAGCATTCAGTTGCCAATACAAAATATTATGTTTCACCTATTTTATTCATGAACTTAATGGCCCTTTAAAAGACCTAGTTACTTTTCTATTCTGTTATTTAACTACCAACAAATATCACTCCCCACACCAAGCATGAAAGGCTTCCAGTGTCTGTCTTCCACTACAAAAAATTAGTCAGAGGAACTGGAGACACTTCCATTTTCAGCAGTAAGGAAGAGTAAATGTCCTGATAACTGCCTATTTAATAACAATGAGTAACATCAGATATAATATAGCAAACCCATTTTACCAAATAAATATCTGAGCTTGCAAGAATAGAACAAAATTTGCAGGCAGCAAAAGGAAGAGGGAGCTAAAAATCATAGATATGAGAGATTGGTAAGCAAATAACCATCAGGTTTTACTGTTCAGGCAAGAAGGATTAAGATTTTCACAAGATCAAAAACCAAATCCTTAAATAAAGCTTGCACTCGTAAAGAATCATACATGAATTGGGGAAAGTATGGGCTAAAAATTCATCTGCCCACCAGAAAAGGAAGACAGATCAGGAATGCATCTCTCTTCCATGTATAAAAATATACTCTAAATTTGTTTAACCACAGGCCTGTACTGACAGTTACAGATCAAATCTATTCATCTTTGTAGCATGGGATAGACGTCATAGGCTAAATAATAAAACAAAGTGGCCTCAAATTAGTAGTGTCAAATGTAACTAGAAGAAGCAAAAAGTCCTGTGCTATCCAGTAAGGATCAGGTCAGTTCAGTCACTCAGTTGTGTCCGACTCTTTGTGACCCCATGAATCTCAGCACACCAGGCCTCCCTGTCCATCACCAACTCCCAGAGTTCACCCAAACTCATGTGCATCGAGTCAGTGATACCATCCAGCCATCTCATCCTCTGTCATCTCCTTCTCCTCCTGCCCCC
The DNA here is from genome assembly GCA_917880005.1 of Nanger dama. Lineage (NCBI taxonomy): Eukaryota > Metazoa > Chordata > Mammalia > Artiodactyla > Bovidae > Nanger > Nanger dama. The sequence continues at coordinate 3,308,158 of CAKJTW010000085.1, read as the reverse complement.
AATCCCTCCCAGCATCAAGGTCTTTTCAGTGAGTCAACTCTTTTGCGTGAGGTGGCCAAAGTATTGGAATTTAGCATCATTCCTTCCAAAGAACACCCAGGACTGATCTCCTTTAGAATGGACTGGTTGGATCTCCTTGCAGTCCAAGGGACTCTCAAGAGTCTTCTCCAACACCACAGTTCAAAAGCATCAGTTCTTCAGCACTCAGCTTTCTTTACAGTCTAACTCTCACATCCATTCGTGACCACTAGAAAAACCATAGCCTTGACTGGACGGACCTTTGTTGGCAAAGTAATATCTCTGCTTTTCAATATGCTATCTAGGTTGGTCATAACTTTCCTTCCAAGGAGTAAGCGTCTCCTAATTTCATGGCTGCAATCACCATCTGCAGTGATTTTGGAACCCCCCCAAAATAAAGTCTGACACTGTTTCCCCATCTATTTCCCATGAAGTGATGGGACCAGATGCCAGGATCTTAGTAAGGATACCACTAGCCATATGTGACTAAATCAGATTTTTCTATTAAAATTTAATTTAAAGTTCAGGTTTTCAAATTAGCCACATTTCAAATGCTCAACAGTCACATGTGACTAGTGGTGGCTACCCTCCTGGACAGCAGACATAGAAAATATTTTCATCATTGCAGAAATTTCTATTGAAAAGTGCTGGTCTAAACAAGCACACTCTTAAGCCAGGCTTCATAACATTCCCATAGCTAACTGCTACTGAAAATGAGTTCACAATCCACAATTACAAAGGAAAAAAAGGCGGGGGGGGACAAGGAACTGTAAGAGTAAGCAGCAAAGTAACACTGGAATAAGGCTAAAAACAACATTGGATAATAGAATTTTCCGATGTCTATGACAAAATACATAAATTTTAAATGCTTTTTAACATTGACAAAGAACTCAAAAATGTAACAAATTAAAAGATGCGATCAAAAGGGGTCAGGGAGATTTTAAAAGAATTAATATAACTTCTAAAAATATATATGTGTACATATATATATGCGATATATGTGTATGATCACTGAAATTATAAACTCAGTGACTGAAGGAAGAATCCATTCACAGGCAGATATCCTTTGGGGTGGGAGTGCTAAGTACAGAACACTGGACTATCGGAGAATTCCTGGTCCCAGGGAATATTAGCAGATATAACTAACCACCAAGAATGCAACACAGCACTTTTCACAGAAAGAACAGAAATAGGGTAAAGGACATGAAAGGCAGAATGAGAAAATATAAGCAGAGTTGTAAGGGAGAAAAGTGAGAAAGAGTGAAAAAGAGCCAATCCTTAAAGAGAAAAGCTGAATACTTTCCAAATTTTATGATATTCACCAACTCTCAAATTTATTAAATTAACTACACAATTGTAATTTATTACATTGTAAATTAATATAATTTAATTGATACAGTACAATTAATACAATTTCTTTATAGTTATATAAAGAAATCCACACCTGGATAAATCATTTTTACAATGAAAAAAAATTGTTCTTTTGTCATCGTTTATAAAAGAAATGGATCAGTCTTTATAGAACTTCAGATAACCAAAGGAAACAATAAGGTTATACGAAGCAGTCAGACTGACAAGCATCACCTACAAGAGAATACTGACGACCGCAGCTGCAGGCTGGCCACATCAACAAAAGGGAAGCTGGGAGACTGTAGAATAATAGCTTTAAAATAGAGAGAAAATACCTGACAACTTAGAATTAAATACAGAGCTACTTATTCAAGAATAATATTGAAATAGTCATTTTCAAACAAAGAAAGACTAATATGTTTACCACTAATAGCTCTCACTGAGGAAATTTCTCATGGATACCCTCTGACAAAAGAAAAGTAAGCCAGAACAAAAGATGGACAGGAAGGAAAGAATGGTGAACAAAGACCTTGTGGATAAATCACATCAACAATAGCGAGGCAATATAATTAGTTAAGGTAATAACCAAACAAAGCAGAACTAAAGTTCTGAAAAAAGTAGTATGAAAGAGATGGTTGGACTTTAAGCATTCTAAGTATGGTCTATACAGAAGAAGGACAAAAATAATAATGTTAGATTTTGTGATGCTCAGTTTGGATGTTAAAACTTTAAGGATAACAACCAGAAATAGATAAATAAAGTGGACAATGTCAAAATAAGTGAAGTAATAAACACATACTAGGAATGACAAAAACCTAATTCTGAAGAGTAACTTTTTGAGGGGAGGGAGAGGCCATGTCAATGGAGTGGTCCAATGTCTCAATTGAATAAGTGTTGTATTTCCTAAAATGGATGTTGGCCGCATGGTTACTTCTTTTTATTTTGTGTCTTTTCATTTGTCTAAAATACTTAATTTAAAAATATGACTCAATTAAAAATAGCTGCTGTACAAAAAAAATTAATAAAAACCTCACAAGAAGAAAGTTCTTTGAAGTACTACTATTCTCCCTGCCTCATTTGATCTTTACAACAACTAGCAAAGGGAAAGTAAGATAAGTTTCATATTCTGCATTTTGCAAGTAAAGTGAAGTAAAAGTCGCTCAGTCATGTCTAACTCTTTGTGTAGTCCATGGAGTTTTCCAGGCCAGAATACTGGAGTGGGCAGCCTTTCCCTTCTCCAGGGGATCTTTCCGACCTAGGGATCGAACCCAGGTCTCCTGCATTGCAGGCAGAATCTTTTCCAGCTGAGCCACAAGGGAACTTCCCATTTTGCAAACAAGAAAGCAAGATTGACCAGAGCCATGAATCCCTTTCCCAAAGTCACACACCCAAAAAGTGGCAGAACTTGTCCTCAAACTCATTATTTTCAACTGTAATTCAGTGTCTACCCAGAACACAATGCTACCTGGCACCTGTCAAAAAATTTAAAAAATAGTTTATAGAATTAGCAAGTTCCACAGAAATTGTGTTTTACATGAAAAAAAATTCTGACTATTAACATAAGAATATATTCAAAGGGAATTTAAACAAGTCTTATGTACAGGGATCTTCACTGAAGCATTATTTATAAAGGTGAAAATTGAAAATGGCCTAAATATCTCACAATATAGAAGTGCAGAGAATGGTATATCTGTGCAATGCAATGCTGCACAGTCATTATAGATTATTTTCTAAAGAATATTTATATCTTAGGAAAATGTTAATAATATTAAGGGAAATATGGTATTAAAACTATAATATCCATTTTACTCAACTATAGATGTTGATATAAAACTGGCAATAATGATATATTAAGCATATTGAAAACCTAGACATAAATGTACCAAAACATGAACAGTAATTATATTTATGGTGGAGAGGCTAAAATCATTGATGATCTTTATCTTCATTCTCTAAATTGAACACATACTGCCGCTCTAAACTGAGAAAAATAAAATTGACAAATTTTAGAACTCCCTATTTGCAAAAGCATCAGCAACATTAAGTATCTTATTCCCCCACAGAGTTAAACAGTGAAAAGTTAACATGCTAAGAGAAAGAGAAATTCAAAGAAGATAAAATAGATCAAAGATGATGATAAAGCATTTCTGAAATTCAATCATATGAGGTCAGAGCCTGGTTCTCATTATCACTGGGTCCTAAACAAATAGGTTAACTAGCCTCAGATATATAACTGAAAACCAATCACAGAAGACCCCAATCCCCCAAGTTTCTGGTTAACAACACTATTAGCTGAATATTAAAAGGCTCCCCTCACAAAAGGCACTCCAGGCCAGTCACTTCCTCTCTAACAGTCGTCTGCGCCACTGAAAGATCAAATGGTATCTCAAAAGGGCAAACCACCCAACCACAGAGGTATATCATATCTTCTAATTGTGAGAGGGCTGGAAACCAAACTAGGACAAATTAGGGACCCTTCCTAACCATCTACAGTTCCTAAATCCAGGCATGTTTTCTTATAGAAGATGCCTGTTCAACAGAGTCTCTTCTGCTGACTCCTAAGGAAATATGTAATATAATTTTAAAGTTCAGTTCACAAGCCAACATCCGATACTACAGGCTGTCTCTTCCCCAAACGTGTGTGTACCAGTCATCTAATATATCATGGTGAGCTTCTGATCACTTCATTTAGTTCTGTACTGGCAATCTCTCAAGTACCTATTCAGCAGGTCTTGCTGAGGATGGAGAAATTTTAAGATCTTCAGTCCTTTTCAGGTATAATGTCCCTGCCATCAAAATAAAAACAGGGGAGGGGGCTTCGGCATTGGGAGATCGTGGACACCTGTGGCTGATTCATGTCAATGTATGGCAGAACAAATACAGTATTGTAATGTTGAATAAAGTATTTTTAAAAAAGCAATGCTGATGTAAATAATAAAGATTAAACAGATAAAAAAATAAAAATTATTTCAAAAAAAATAAAATAAAATAAAAACAGTTAATGGTTTTTCCATTCTTTTTCTGTTAGAGAAGTGGTGAATGGAGAGAGGGTAATGAAAGCTGGAAGCTAACATATTAGGTGATTCCTCCCTTTATTTATATCAAACGTCCGTCCCATACCCTTTATTCAAGCCCTCTCCTGTTCCCTTCTTCCTCACCTGCTTCCCTTTGGCACTGCAAGCCTGAATCTAAGATTCATGATTCAGGGGAAAAAAATAAGTTTGGAGCTCAGAAAACTCAGATGAATCTAGGTGAAGTCATTAGAGTCGAGTTTCCAGAGATAACCCTAGAAGGTCAGGCTCTTGCCCGGAGACTCAGATCCCAATTAGGTTTTCCTGGTGCCTTTGGGGAGTCACAGTGATGTGGTGGTGATAATGATGATGAGGGAGAGGAGGAAGATGTAGAGAAAGAATTGATATGAGCTGGGAATGTCAGCAAAGATTAACCTCTGAAACAAAGCACATTTGTTACACAAACGCCAAAGTGATAAAAATACTGTGTCAGCTGTGTCAAAGGAAGACAGTGAGACCCAACTATGACATGAAGTTTAAATTAAGCTTAACTTTGGCATGCATTAGAGACAAAACCCCTGTCTCTACCACCTTCAGTGAATGTCAGGGAGGTACAACACAGCAAGTACATCCCTGACATCCAAATAAGATATTTATGGAGAAGCAAATGGTTCTGTACTTCAGTGCTCCGTTTCTGAAACATTAAAGTCAAGACTTACAAATGTACACATGATCAGAGGGTGAGAAAGGAACATTAGCTTGCTCAGGTGATTCTAACTTAACCTGCGTTGCACTAACCCAGGAGGGAATCTATTTTCTATCAGGTTCCAAGAATTCATAAGAGGTAGAGAGCAGAGTGGGTGGGGGGAGGCAAAAATGTTCAGGGCAACATATTAAAGATAATAACTTGAGAGCTTTTTAATTTAAGAAAGAGCAACTCTCCAACTAATTTGTTTTTAAAATAAATCACTGGAACACACAATTCCTCAATAAACATTGCAGACATCACAAAATATACCCCATTCATGCTCTGGCCAAAGAGAGAAATAAGAAGAGTAGAGGGGGAAAAGTGGAGAAAAATATAAATCCAAGAAGAAGGAAAAAGGTAAAAAGGTAGAGTGTGTGGATACAAAGAGAAGAAGAAAGGATTGTACGGAGAGAAAAGAGCAGAACAGAATCAGACTGGGGGCGGGGGGTAGGGGATGGGGGGTGGGTGGAGGAGCGGGGGTAGACTCAGTTGGTAGTCAGGTAAATATATTAATTAATTAAAACTGGTTTTGCCAATCCCAGCTTTTCATCAGCGGACACTCCCTATTATTACTGCCCTTTGAAATGCTGATTAGATCTTCAGCATGGAGTCATTCATTTAAAGCCCCTGTGTTCCCCAAAGGTTTTTTTTGTTTGGTTGGTTGTTTCTTTTGGCTCTGAATGGGCCATATTTCCTCTGGCCAAAGTACTCCAGGAAATCTGCAGAAGGAAATGCTTCTCTTAGCACCAACCAAAGAGGTTGCCCTAAAGCCATAGTTCTCAATCCTGGCAACATGTTAGAATCATAGGGAGAGCCTTAAAAAAAAAAAAAGACTTCTCCAATAAAATACTGATGTCCTTGTCTGCTCTGAGCTAATTAAACCAGAATCTCCAAAGAAAACTCTCCAACAAGAAAATCTTATGTGCTTGGGTGAAAAACATTTTTCTATCCCCCACAAGAATGTATCCGTATCAGGGCTTCTAGAGTGTATGGACATACACTCCAGATTTTACAATTATAAAATTGTATGTATATCTATATAGGGTGTGTGTGTCAGTCACTCAGTCGTGTCTGCCCCTTTGTGACTCCGTGGACTGTAGCTGCCAAGCTCCTCTGTTCATGGAATGATCCAGGAAAGAATACTGGACTGGGTTGCCATTCCCTTCTCCAGGGGATGACCTGGGCATCAAACCTGGGTATTCTGCACTGCAGGCAGATTCTTTACTATCTGAGCCACCACAGAAGCCCAGTTCTGCAAGGAATCAATGAGTTTCTAAGCACAAAGTTCAGAGGCTTGTGTTTCTCTGCAGAGATTTATCTACCTGATTTTTGGAATGTGTGCAAGAGGAGCCAGCCCGCTGAGAAAGCTAAGCTGCAGCAGGAAATGCGCATTCAATGACCCCTGAAGCACAGCTCAGCTTCACCCCTTCTCTCGCAGCACTGCCACGCCCACATCAGCAGCTCAGCACCTTCTAATGCCTTTTATCTGCTCACCTTTGTCCACCACATGAACTGGTCCAGAAAAAAGTGCTATGGTTTCAAGGGAATTAAACTGCATCTTACCAAAACTCCAAACAAACAAGTCTTTTCGGAACTGTAAACCCTAAGAAAATTGTACTTGAAACTGTTGGGGGAGTGTGTAACTTCCTCATTTCTGTCTTGTTTCAACAAAAATTTGAAGTGATGGATGGACCAGTGTTACAGCCCCGTGTAATTTCCTCAGACGGATCAGTTTATAGCTCCATGCTGCAGCTCACTTTTATTTACAAAGCAAAGGAATATACATACTTAAGGCATGAGGGCAGCCCGACCCAAAAGACTGAAGAGGAGTCTCAATCCTCCTAGGCCTCCTCCTTTCATACGATTGTATTCTCACCCCACCCCACCTCCCCTCCTACCACACCCCCCCACCCTCCCGCCTTGAGCCTGCCCTGTGTAAACTGGTCTATCCAGGAGGTCTGTTTGTTTCATCTGAGGTCCTCACTCCAGTCCTCAGACCTCCCTTTGTTCTTTTTCGTGGGCTTTTCCTTTCTTGGTCTTTTAGCCACCACCATTCTGGACTCCTTTTTCCTACTCTAACTACCTAACACAACTGACCTTCGGCCTTCTGGTTCCATTGGAAGAATCCCAGAACCTGAGAGGCAGTTATCCCTGAGACAAAACAGTTCTGAGAGAACCACAGAATTCTTTGCACATACTCCCTGGGCATCTTTAAGTGTTAACAGTAGAGTGGAGGAATAAACAGGCATGAAGATCAATATCAGCTCTGAGCCTGGGGTGAATCTTCTCAACAGAGGATGTGTAAGAACGGACTTCATGCCATCACGTATTCCTTTATTCTGCAGTTTGGAATTTAGTTTGGTTTACTTTGGTTAACAGTCACGAGTACTTTGCTCCCTGCTAATATAAGACATGGTCTCTGCCATGCAGGAGCTGGAAAACTAAGTAGAAGTAAACAGAAATAGAGAGGAAATAGCTCAGCCAGGCTTTCCCAAAGTAATAATGAGAGCTTTTTGAGCTTCAGTTGGAGAAGTCCTATGAGGCTGGCCAGTGGGCCAACGCTCTCTGACATGGTGAATTACTGCCTTATAAGAACTAAACCAATGGGCATAACATTTTTCCTACAAACGTCATTTAAAATAAATGTTGATCCTAAACCTTACCCTCACCCACTCCCTTGTGCTCCTTTATGAAAGGAAAAATATCACTAGCATTGATTCTCCTACCTTCCACCAAAGAACACTTGTTAATCCTTGGCACAACACTGAGAAGGGACATGTTACAGCCCACCAGAAGAAAATGACCCACAGGACAAATAGCACCTGTTATTCTAAGAAAGGGAAGGACAGCGATGCAGGCTGGCCTACAAAAACAAGCAGGATCTAATTATTTAGAGCAGGGGTCTTCAGGTGAAGCAGACCTATTGTCTTCACTTAGCCATCTGACCTTGAGCAGGATATTTAATCTCTCCAAGCTTGAGTTTCTCCTCTGTCAAGTATGTATAAGATTATTTAGTTCCAAGGAGCACAGTGGATACTTTATAATTTAATAATCAATACAAAACACTCAGTACAATGCCTGACACAAAATAAATGCACAACTAATTCGCTCATGCAAGAAATATTTAGAGAGCATCTAGAAGGTGCCAGGTAGTGTTCTAGGGGCTGGGACTCGCAGCAAAAGAGACCCAGTTCCTGCCCCGAGTTGCTTACCATCTACTGTTCAGGGTAGATGTTTTACATGGTGATCATTGCTATAGAGAAAATGAAGATAGAGAAGGATGACAGGGAGTGGGGATGACATGCAATGTGAAATAGACCTTACTGATTTGATCTTTATTGACTATGCCAAAGCCTTTGACTGTGTGGATCACAATAAACTTTGGAAAATTCTTCAAGAGATGGGAATACCAGACCACCTGACCTGCCTCTTGAGAAATCTGTATGCAGGTCAGGAAGCAACAGTTAGAACTGGACATGGAACAACAGACTGGTTCCAAATAGGAAAAGGAGTATGTCAAGGCTGTATATTGTCACCCTGCTTATTTAACTTCTATGCAGAGTGCATCATGAGAAACGCTGGACTGGAAGAAACACAAGCTGGAATCAAGATTGCCAGGAGAAATTTCAATCACCTCAGATATGCAGATGACACCACCCTTATGGCAGAAAGTGAAGAGCAACTAAAAAGCCTCTTGATGAAAGTGAAAGAGGAGAGTGAAAAAGTTGGCCTAAAGCTCAACATTCAGAAAACGAAGATCATGGCATCCGGTCCCATCACTTCACGGGAAATAGATGGGGAAACAGTGGAAACAGTGTCAGACTTTATTTTGTTGGGCTCCAAAATCACTGCAGATGGTGACTGCAGCCATGAAATTAGAAGATGCTTACTCCTTGGAAGAAAAGTTATGACCAACCTAGATAGCATATTCAAAAGGAGAGACATTACTTTGCCGACTAAGGTCTGTCTAGTCAAGGTTATAGTTTTTCCTGTGGTCATGTATGGATGTGAGAATTGGACTGTGAAGAAGGCTGAGCACTGAAGAATTGATGCTTTTGAACTGTGGTGTTGGAGAAGACTCTTGAGAGTCCCTTGGACTGCAAGGAGATCCAACCAGTCCATTTGAAGGAGATCAGCCCTGGGATTTCTTTGGAAGGAATGATGCTAAAGCTGAAATGCCAGTACTTTGGCCACCTCGTGTGAAGAGTTGACTCATTGGAAAAGACTCTGATGCTGGGAGGTACTGGGGGCAGGAGGAGAAGGGGACGACCGAGGATGAGATGGCTGGATGGCATCGCGGACTCGATGGACGTGAGTCTGAGTGAACTCTTAGACATGGTAATGAACAGGGAGGCCTGGCATGCTGCGATTCATGGGGTCGCAAAGAGTCGGACATGACTGAGCGACTGAACTGAACTGATGGGGAACAAACCTGAAGAAGAAAGGGAATGAGTCATATGGAGGAACCAACCATTGCCAAGGCCCAGAGTGAGAAGCTTGTCTGGTCTATTTGCATATCAGCAAAGTGGTCTGACTAGTAGGAAGAGAAAAATGATGGGGGAGATGAGGAGGAGATGAGATCTAGGCAGTAAGGCATAAGGGACTAGGTAGGGCTTTGAAGCTTGGCTTTTGCATTGAGTGATTTAAATGCTGCTGAAGCGGTCTGGAACAAGTGCCACTACCTGATTTAGACTCTACCAAGATCCCATTAGCACCGATATACAGAAGAGATTGGGCAGGTATGTAAGAACAGAGACTCAAAGAGGGGAGTGAAGAGACTACTGCAGTCAGAGAGGTGAGAGTTAGACGTGACTCAGACCAGATAACGATGGGAAAGACAGTGAGATGTGGTCAGAGAGATTCTGGATTTTGAAGATTTAGTTGACAAATTTTGCTACTGAGTTAAATGGACAATGTGAGAAACAGGAATCAAGAATGACTCCTGAGGTTTTAGCCTGAGCAGTTATAATCATGGCCTTTAATGGATGGGAAAGACTGATGGAGAAGCAGGTTGGGAAAGACAGGCTGTAGGGAATACAAGAAGTTCAGTTTTGGATACATGTTGTACATGTTTTCTGCACACCAAGTCGAAGCAGAAAATAAGCAGTAAAATCTGTGACTCTAGGATGGAGAGGCAGGTCTGGATTTGGATGTAAATGTGGGCATTGTTAGTATAAAGATGATATTTAAAACCAGGGATGAGATCACTAAAGACATGAGTAAAAGCAGAAGGGGTGATGAAGAGAGCCCTGAGGGCTTCAATGTTCAGAATTCAGGAAGGTAAAGAAGAGCCAGCAAAGGAGACTAAAGAATTATCCAGCAAGGACAAGCAGGGGATATATATGAAACCTAAACTTCCCTTAAGCTTATTCACCAAATTATGCACACCACCATGTAACTATCCGTCTGGTATGGCAAAACAGGTGGAACATGAAGTTTAAAATGAGACAAACCTAGATTCAAGCCCAGAGTCTTCCGTTAACTAGGAAGACCTTTAAGCTTCCTGAGTCTCTAGTTCCTTGAGTATGATGTGAAGAGAATAACACCAACTTCTTAGGATTACGAAGAAAAAGGAGATTTTGAATACAGAGCATAGAGCTGCGTAACCCAGATGCCCAGTGAAGAATGGCCACACCACATGCAAATCACTGAAGCCAGCACACTCTCTCATATCATACACAAAAATAAATTCAAAAGGCTTAAAGACTTAAATGTAAGACAGGATACTGTAAAACTCCTAGAAGAAAACGTAGGCAAAACACTGACGTAAATCGTAGCAACATATTCTTAGGTCAGTCTCCCAAGGCAATAGAAATAAAAGCAAATATAAACAAATGGGACCTAATCAAACTGACAAGAGTTGGACAGCAAAGGAAATCGTAAATAAAAAAACAACCTATGGACTGGGATAAAATACTATTAATAGTAAAAGGTGTAACTGACAAGGGATTAATTTCCAAAATAAACATTTCATACAACTCAAAGAAAAAAACTTTATCAAAACATAAGCAGAAGACCTATACTGACGTTTCTCCAAAGACGACATGCATATGGCCAAGAGGCACAAGAAAAGATGTTCAACTTTACTCATTATTAGAGAAATTCAAATAAAAACTAAAATGAAGTACCATCTCACACCTGTCAGAATAGCCATCATTGAAAAGCCGACAAATAATAAATATCGGACAGGGTATGGAGAAAAGGGAACTCTCCTGTATTGCTGGTGGGAATGTAAACTGGTACAGCCACTAAGGGAAACAGTACAGAGAGGTTCCTTTAAAAACTATTTCCATATGATCCATCAATCGCTTTCCTGGGCATACATTCAGAGAAAAGTCTAATTCGAAAAGATGCATACACACCAGTGTTCATAGCAACACTAGTCACAATACTCAAGGTATGGAAGCAAGCTAAATGACCACCAACAGAGGAACGAATACAGATGTGAAATAAATACACACACACAGAGACATATATGTACACATACACACATGTAGTGGAATACTACTCAGCCATAAAAAATAACAAAATACTGCATTTGCAGCAACGTGGATGGACCTAAAGATTATCAACCTAAGTGAAGTAAATCAGACAAAGACAAATACATGCGATACCACTTGTATGTAGAATTTAAAAATATGATACAAGTGAACTTATTTACAGAAACAGAATCATAGACATAGAAAACAAACCTATGGTCACCAAAGGGAAGGGGGGGTGGTAATTAGGAGTTTGGGATTAGCAGATACAAGCTACTACATATAAAAGAAACAAGGTTCCACTCTTTCAGTTCAGTTCAGTCATGTCCGACTCTGCGATCCCATGGACTGCAGCACGCCAGGCATCCCTGTCCATCACCAACTCCTAGAGTTTTAGTAAACTCATCTCCATTGAGTCAGTGATGCCTCCAACCATCTCATCCTCTGTCGTCCCGTTCTCCTCCTGCTCTCAATCTTTCCCAGCAACAGGGTCTTTTCAAATGAGTCAGCTCTTCACATCAGGTGGCCAAAATATTGGAATTTCAGCTTCAACATCAGTCCTTCCAATGAACACCCAGGACTGATCTCCTTTAGGATGGACTGGCTTAATCTCCTTACAGTCTAAGGGACTCAAGAGTCTTCTCCAACACCACAGTTCAAAGCATCAATTCTTTGGCGCTTTTTTATAGTCCAACTCTCACATCCATACATGACTACTGGAAAAACCATAGCCTTGACTAGACAGACCTCTGTTGGCAAAGTAATGTCTCTGCTTTTTAATAACCTGTCCAGGTTGGTCATAACTTTCCTTCCAAAGAGTAAGCATCTTTTAATTTCATGGCTACAGTCACCATCTTCAGTGATTTTGGAGCCCCCCAAAAAAAAGCCAGCCACTGTTTCCACTGTTTCCCCATCTATTTCCCATGAAGTGATGGGACCACATGCCATGATCTTAGTTTTCTGAATGTTGAGTTTTAAGATAACATTTTCACTCTCCTCTTTCACTTTCATCAAAAGGCTCTTTAGTTCTTCTTCACTTTCTGCCATAAGGGTGGTGTCATCTGCATATCTGAGGTTACTGACATTTCTCCCGGCAATCTTGATCGCCAGAAAGCTGGAAAGCTTGTGCGTCATCCAGCCCAGTGTTTCTCATGATGTCCTCTGCATATAAGTTAAATAAGCAGGATGACAATATACAGCCTTGACATACTCCTTTTCCTATTTGGAACCAGCCTGTTGTTCCATGTCCACTCTTTAGCACATGGAATGATATTCAGTATCCTATAATATACCATAATGGAAAAGATAACAAAAGAATGGCTACACTTTCTGAAACTATTATTCATTAAGTACTTTTTCAACACTTACAAGGGATGCAAATTGTATCATTTCAGGCACTGGAAATAGAATAAAATCTAGCAGAATAAAAGACAATGGGAATTAAAAAAATAATACAGAAATCATGGTCGCCAAGACAGGCTCTTTGAAAGAAGTGAACTTTTCCATCTGATTTATACAGTCTTACCAAGTGGGACAAGGATGGCGCTCAAATGTTTCATGAATGAATGAATGAGAGACTGATGTAAACAAACACTGTGAGTTTGTAGCGGAGAGAGATCACTGGGAGTTAGTGACATGGCAAAAAGAGTTTCAGGTGCATTTTTCCCATTGAATCAAAATTTACATAAAACAGCCAAATGAAAGGAGAAAAAAGAAGAGGCTGGATTATCAATAACTATAGCATTGGGATTACTAAGTAAACCTTGGAACCTACGCAGACAATCCTGTTGCCTTGTTAAGTTTTGTTTTAGGGAAGTTTGTTTCACTTCACATTTATCAGTAACAGAATGCAATCTTTTGTACTCAAAAATATATAAAAATAAAAGTGCGCTCTCACTTGTGCCAGACACTCCTGCAAGCAATTTATATTCAGTTATTCCTCAAAAGAACCTTCTAAGGTAGATACTATGATTTCTACTTGATTGATGAAAAAGTTACAATGATACAGTTCTAATTAATTCTACTAAGTGGCAGAGCTAGGACTTGCACGTCCACTCCAGAACTGACCCCTTCACTATTACAGTGTGTCCTGGAGAGACCATATGCATCCACAGATCCTAACACTGACAAGCACCAGAGACCTGTTAGAAAAGAAAGCCATGGAACAGAGAATTTAGTCAAATTAACGATAAACATCATGATCAATATCATTCCCTTCCTGAGTTGATGTTACATAAAACCATTCTTCTAGGTCAGTATCAGCTCCGGTTTTTGTAAATGAACAAAATACACCCATTCCCAAAGTATCCAAATCTGAGTGAAACTGAAAGTGCTTGTTCTTACTCTGGAACATCAAAACTTCTCTTGGTCTTTTCTCTCTAAATGATGGGAATTTTTACTAGTTTTGAGAACTCAACAGCCATCTTTATCTGCAAGAAGGCTTTTGAAAACCACTGGCACCTGTTTTGGTGGAGCAGCTTCTATGCAATGCTGCACTGCCTTAGAGCAAGGCTGGGTGATTATTAATATATGTACAAAATGAAAATAAAACAAAATAGTGTGTACTAAAACCCATCGAAGCAACTGAGCAGAAAGTCAAACACGTCTGCTTTCCGCAGAGTGATGAGCCCGATCAAAGACACCGAATCAGCCGCCTGTGCCCATGACTGGGAGGTGGGGGGTGAGAGTGAGCAAGCTTCATGCATCATTTTTATTAGTACGTTCTCTGGTTCATTATACCTCAGATAATAATCCATGGGCCCAGCAGGGTTGCAGATTGCCGACATTCAAAGTCTTAACACTCAGAGCAAGCTTTTCTAGGTAGGGAGTAGTTTTTCCCACTGGCCCATTCAATCTGCAATCTTATAGCCTTAAAAAAATTAACGAGCAGCACCAGATATTTTCTGACTTGCAAAGTGATATGTGTGCATGGTAGAACATTTGGAAAATACAAAAACACACCAACAAGTGATATAAGAGTCACCCATATTGCCACTCCCCAAGGGTAACCTCTTAGATTCACAGAATTTAAAAATAAAAGTACAAGTGAAACTAGCACGAGAGACTTGGAGGGAAGACAGGGTTGTGGTTGAGTGTGTGTGTCAGTGTTCAGTCATGCCTGAGTCTTTGCAACCCCATGGACTGGAGCCCACCAGATCCCTCTGCACATGGAATTTCCCAGGAAAGAATACTGGAGTGGGTTCCCATTTCCTTCTCCAGAGGATCTTCCTGACCTAGGGATCAAATCTGCATCTCTTGCATCTCCTGCTCTGGCAGGCTGATTCTTTACCACTGAGTCACCTGGGAAGTCCTTCTTTTATTGTTCTTTTAACTTTGCTATAAAGTCATTTTGTGAGTCTTTTTTTTTTTATGGGAAAAAAGATATTAGGGCTCAGTTACAATTCTCTTCATAGTGAGAAAATTAAGGTTTAAAGAACAAAAATGATTGCTCAGGACCACACAGCTGCTTGTCTGAACAGAACTAGAACTGTGGGGTTTCCCACACGAGGCTGGGCCCTCTCTGTACTCAGCTCTCCACAGTGGAATCCCACCATTATATTATTCATGGCTTTGGGTCTTCATGGCCTTTTGCTTTTCAACAGTGTCCTATAAATTTGTAATATCCTAGGGAGGGAGAAGGCAATGGCACCCCACTCCATCACTCTTGCCTGGAAAATCCCATGAACGGAGTAGCCTGGTGGGCTGCTGTCCATGGGGTCGCTAGGAGTCAGAACGACTGAGCGACTTCACTTTCACTTTTCACTTTCATGCATTGGAGAAGGAAATGGCAACCCACTCCAGTGTTCTTGCCTGGAGAATCCCAGGGACGGGGGAGCCTGGTGGGCTGCCGTCTATGGGGTCACACATAGCGGACACGACTGAAGCGACTTAGCAGCAGCAGCAGGGAGGGAGGAAGAGTTTCTGGTATGGATTACAAAATATCAGTGAGTATTATTTCCAGATGCAGCCCATCAAGGGAGCCAGAACCCTGAAAAGTAACCCCTCTATGGCACCACTCAGCCCAGGATGCTACTCGCCCATCACAGCCTTGAGGAGTCTGCTTGTTTTCCTTTATGTCTTGACCTCTACCACCCTCCTGTCTTCTCTTGGAATTAATATTAACCATATCAACAATTTTTCAATGGACGCGAGTCTGAGTGAACTCCAGGAGTTGGTGATGGGCAGGGAAGCCTGGCGTGCTACAGTCCATGGGGTCGCAAAGAGTCGGACACGACTGAGCTACTGAACTGAACTGAATATAAACTAGGTGCCATACTACATATACATTATCTCATTTAACACTTCAGTCGCTCAGTCTTGTCCAACTCTTTGCGACCCCATGGACTGTAGCACGACAGGCTTCCCTGCCCATCACCAACTCCTGGAGCTTGCTCTAACTCACGTCCATCAAGTCAGTGATGCTATGCAACCATCTTATCCTTTGTCATCCCCTTGTCCTCCTGCCTTCAATCTCTTCCAGCATAAGGGTCTTTTCCAGTGAGTCAGTTTTTTGCATCAGGTAGCCAAAGTATTTGGAACTTCAGCATCAGTCCTTCCAATGAATATCCAGGACTGATTTCCTTCAAGATGGACTGGTTGAATCTCCTTGCCATCCAAGGGACTCTCAAGAGTCTTCTCCAACAACACAGTTCAAAAGCATCAATTCTTCAGCGTTCAGCTTTCTTTATAGTCCAACTTTCACATCCATACATGACTACTAGAAAAACCATAGCTTTGACTAGACTGACCTTTGTTCGCAAAGTAATGCCTCTGCTTTTTAATATGCTGTCTAGGTTGGTCATAGCTTTTCCTCCAAGGAGCAAGCGTCTTTTCATATCATGGCTACAGTCACCATCTCCAGTGATTTTGGAGCCCAAACAAAGAAAGTCTGTTACTGTTTCCATTGTTTTCCCATCTATTTGCCATGGAGTGATGGGGCCAGATGCCATGATCTTTGTGTTTTGAATGTTGAGTTTTAAGCCAGCTTTTTCACTCTCTTCTTTCACTTTCATCAAGAGGATCTTCAGTTCCTCTTCACTTTATGCCATAAGGATGGTCTCATCTGCATATCTGAGGTTATTGATAGTTTCTCCTGGCAATCTTGAGTCCAGCTTGTGCTTCATCCAGCCTGGCATTTCACATGATGTACTCTGAATGTAAGTTAAATAAGCCAGGGTGACAATATACAGCCTTGACATACTCCTTTTCCTATTTGGAACCAGTCCATTGTTTCATGTCTAGTTCTAACTGTTGTCTCTTGACCTGCATACAGACTTCTCAGGAGGCAGGTCAGGTGGTCTGGTATTCCCATCTCTTTAAGAATTTTCCAAAGTTTATTGTGATCCACACAGTCAAAGGCTTTGGCCTTGTCAGTAAAGCAAAATTAGATGTTTTTCTGAAACTCTTTTGCTTTTCCTATGATCCAAAGGATACTGGCAATTTGATCTCTGATTCCTCTGCCTTTTCTAAATCCAGCTTGAACATCTGAAAGTTGTAGGTTCACATAATATTGAAGCCTTGCTTGGAGAATTTTGAGCATTACTTTGCTAGCGTGTGAGTGAGTACACTTGTGCATTAGTTTGAACACTTTTTGCCATTGCCTTTCTTTGGAACTAGGATAAAAATTGACCTTTTCCATTCCTGTGGCCACTGCTCAGTTTTCCAAATTTGTTGGCATATTAAGCACAGCACTTTAACAGCATTATCTTTTAGAACTTGAAACAGTTCAGCTGGATTTCCATCACCTCCACTAGCTTTGTTCATAGTGATGCTTCCTAAGGCCCACCTGACTTCAGACTCCAGGATGTCTGGATCTAGATGATCAATAACACAAGGCAAAAAGATATGACGCTGAAAGATGAATGCCCCAGAACACCCCAATATGCTACTGGAGAAGAGTGGAAAAATAACTCCAGAAATAATGAAGAGATGGAGCCAAAGCAAAAAAAATGCCCAGCTGTGGATGTGAATGGTGATGGAAGTAAAGTCCAATGCTGTAAAGAACAATATTGCACAACAACCAGGAATGTTAGGTCCATGAATTAGGGCAAATTGAAAGTATTCAAACAGCAGATGGCAAGACTAAACATCATCATTTTAGGAATCAGTGAACTAAAATGGACTGTAATGGGTGAATTTAATTCAGATGACCATTATATCTACTATTGTGGGCAAGAATCCCTTAGAAGAAATGGAGTAGCCCTCATAATCAACAAAGAGAGTCTGAAATGCAGTACATGGGTTCAGTCTCAAAACTGACAGAATGATCGCTGTTCATTTCCAAGGCAAACCATTCAATATCACAGTAATCCAAGTCTATGCCCCAACCACTAATGCTAAATAAGCTGAAGTTGAATGGTTATATGATGACTAACAAGACCTTCTAGAACTAACACCCAAAAGAGATGTCTTTTTCATCATAGGGGACTGGAATGCAAAAGTAGGAAGTCAAGAGATACCCTGAGTAATAGGCAAGTTTGGCCTTGGAGTACAAAATGAAGCAGGACAAAGGCTAACAGAGTTTCACCAAGAGAATGCACTGGTCATAGCAAATACTCTCTGCCAACAACACAAGACTCTACACAGGGACATCACCAGATGGTCACTACTGAAATCAGACTAATTCTATTCTTTGCAGCCAAAGATGGAGAAGCGCTATACAATCAGCAAAAACAAGACTGGGAGCTGACTGTGGCTCAGATCATGAACTGTTTATTGTAAAATTCAGACTTAAATTGAAGAAAGTAGGGGAAACCACTAGACGATTCAGGTATGACCTAAATCAAATTCCTTACAATTATAATAGTGGAAGTGACAAATAGATTCAAGGGATTAGATCTGATAGACAGAGTGCCAGAGGTTTGTGACACTGTACAGGAGGCAGTGATCAAGAAAAAGAAAGGCAAAATGGTTGTTTGAGGAGGCCTTACAAATAGCTGAGAAAAGAAGAAAAGCTAAAGGCAAAGGAGAAAAGGAAATATATACCCATCTGAATGCAAAGTTCCAAAAAAATAGCAAGGAGAGATAAGAAAGCCTTCCTCAGTGATCAATGCAAAGAAATAGAGGAAAACAATAGAATGGGAAAGGCTAGAGATCTCTTCAAGAAAATTAGAGATACCAAGGGAACATTTCATTTAAAACTTAGGATACCATATCTATTTCATAGACACAGAAATATAGGAGGCATATACCCAAGGTTACAGGAAAGTAAATACTAAAACTCAGATTTGAATCTAGGACTGTTCAATTCTAAACTCTGTCTTCCCCCTGGATACTGAGAAGAAAGAACTCTTCCAGGGTCTTGCCACCATGGCTGCTTCTGAAATCCTTTTTTTTTTTTTCTTAATTGGAGTATAGTTGGTTTACAATGTTCTGTTATTTCTGCTGTAAAGTGAATCAGCCACATGTGTGTGTGTGTGTGTATATATGTATATGTATATGTGTGTATATATATATATACACACATATGTGTATATATATATGTGTGTGTATATATATGTGTGTGTGTGTATATATATATACACACACTCTTCCTTGATTTCCTTCATTTTACGTCACCACAGAGAACTGAGTAGAGTTCCCTATGCTATATAGTCAGTTCTCATTAGTTACCTATTTTATACATAGTAGTGTATTTTAGTGTTGAAAGTAACTATGGATCACTATGGGAAAATCAGACAGAAATATCAAAGCAACCAATAGGGCTTTGGAGTTAGATTGTCTTGATTTCAAGATTTAACCACCAAATTTAGGAGCTGTGCTCCAGACCTTCAGCAAATCACTTGAAGCAGAGTTTAATCTTTCTCCAGTTGGGAGGATTTGAATATCTTACTCAAACCTATGGTGTCTATAAAATTTGTCATTCAAATCTGTATACATTTGGAAGTGAAAGGAAGTACTATTAATAACTGGTGGGACAATAGGTGCAAAACAAGACTTGCCAAAGCAAATCAGTGCATACAGTCCTCTGTAGATAACCAGGTCAAGCAACCTCCTAAATTGCCCAGCATACAGTTGAGGGTCACAGTCTAATAGATTCATTATTTTCTGTGTAAACAAAACATCAAACGGCACAGTGGTTTTCAACCCGGCCAATTTTGCCTCCCAGAGAACACCTGGACATGTCTGGCTAGAGACATTTTGGTTGTCATACCTGAGAGAGGGAATGCTCTTGGCATCTAGTGGGCTGAAGCTGGATATGCTACTAAACATCCAACCGTGCACAGAACAGGACTCTACAAAAAGACGGCACTTATGTCAAGGTGAAAAAAAAAAACCCAAAATGTACTTTAAGACAGTGTAAGAGAGGGTAGAGAAGGTCTGATGTCAAGGACCTGTGTCAAAGCACAAATCCACTGAGTTTCTCACAGTTTTATCTGGGTTAGCCCAAACACAGCTGTTCTGAAATCCACCCCCTTGGAACTCAAGAGAAATGGTACATTCTTTTGATAGTTTAATTACTGGAAACAAATTTGCAAATGGGTCTATCACCACTCTGAAAGTATCATCTCATCTCAGAGGCAAACTCATTATGTAAGGAAACAAGAGGCCAAGTACCACATACATAATGCAATCTGCATACATTCAAAGAACAGCAAGAGTGCATGCAATCAACACAGGTGCTTCTCTAAAGGTATAAAATTGTAATTAGCAATAACAAAGCCTTCATTTGACTTGCCGTCCCCAGGACATGCTCTGACGCTGAGATAAGTTTAATTTGTAAGCCCTGTGCCTAAAATGAAGGAAGCAACTATTGGAGGAACCAAAGCTCTTTGAGGGAGAATGAGCAATTACCCACAACTATATGGGGATAATTAATTGATCATTCACTCATATTTTTTCACCCTCTCAGATAAACATGAAAGAGTTATTAAAGTTTTAAAAAGCTCTCTTCAGATCCACACCCCTCCACCACCCCCATTAGGCCAAACTTCAATATTCAATGCTTCTTCAGTCTGTTCAGCTTGGCTCAAGAAACTGGCTATAAGGTTGGATATGTAAACACATTTATCTCAACTCTTAAGGCAAATGTAGCTCATTAAAATACAGTTACAAACAAAACATAATCCTTCTTTCTCTGTAGAATGAGTACTTTGTAGTTTGGGTACCCTTCTGAAGGTCTAGAAACTCCAGGGAAGACAATTTTTTTTATTATTATTATTCCTAACTTTCTCTCTGCTCCATCCGCTAGCAGATCCCTACCAGGAGAGATTTGTTCCTGCTCATCACAAGGGTGAACAAGTTCAAACAGCTCCGCAGATCACTGCTGTTCAGTACAACGTCCAGCTGGTCTACCGCATGGGCCTCCCTAAATTAGTGGCCATTCCTGGACTTCCTACAGTGGTATCTTTTCCAAGTGATAAAGGGATAAAAGGAGCATGTTCAGAGGTCTTCCCGCACAAAGATGTCTTCTCTGACACAAGTCGATTTATCAGGGCAGAAAAGTGGTGAGAGACAAGCAGGAGCAATGTCCTCCTGCCATCTCAGATCAGGGAGATAAATTCAAAGTGATCCCAGGCAGGGAGACAGAACAGCCGAGATGGGGAGAGGGTTCAAGAGATAAACCATCTTGAGTTTCTAAAGTAAGGAGAAATTTTTCCTTTCTTCTTGGAAAGTCCTTCTCCTCATCCGATTTTTCATCTTTCCAAAACTAATGTTTTAAAATAAACAAACAAACAAAAAAGAGCTTGCTTCCCATACAGCCTCAGATAGAATTAACCAGTCCCAACTTGGAGCTGTTACAGGAGAACATATATAGTCCTATTATATTTATTCGACTAAACTAATAAACTTACCTAAATGTATGTTTGAAAGTGAAAGTGTTAGTCTTGCAGTCACGTCTGACTCTTTGAGACCCCATGGACTGTAGACCGCCAGGCTTCTCTGTCCATGGGGTCCAGACAATAATACTGGAGTGGGTTGCCATTTCCTTCTTCAGGGCATCTTCCCAACCAGGGGGTCGAAGCCAGGTCTCTGACATTGCAGACAGGTTCTTTACTACCTGAGCCACCAGGGAGGCCCCAACGTATGTTTAGGGCAGTTTCAGTTTCCTACCGTCCACTGCTGTGTCCAGAGAAGGCAATGGCACCCCACCCCAGTACTCTTGCCTGGAAAATCCCACGGACGGAGGAGCCTTGAGGGCTGCAGTCCATGGGGTCGCTAGGAGTCAGACACGACTAGGCGACTTCACTTTCACTTTTCACTTTCATGCATTGGAGAAGGAAATGGCAACCCACTCCAGTGTTCTTGCCTGCAGAATCCCAGGGACGGGGAGCCTGGTGGGCTGCCATCTATGGGATCGCACAGAGTCGGACACGACTGAAGCAACTTGGCAGCAGCAGTGCTGTGTCTGGCACGCAGAAAAAAAGGGGTATAAAATAAAGTTTCAACCAACTGAACTGAAATGATACAGGAACCATATCCTGATGCTATATTCATGTGTACTGGCTCTGGGGTAGAGTCAGACGCAAGCTCAGATACATACAGGGCTTCCCCAGTGGTTCAGCAAGAATCTGCCTGCAATTCAGGAGACACAGGTTCAAGCCCTGGGTCAGGAAAACCCCTGGAGGGAGGGCATGGTAACCCACTCTAGTATTCTTGCCCAGAGAATCCCATGGAAAGAGGAGCCTGGCAGGCTATAGTCCATGGGGTCACAAAGAGTCAGACATGACTGAGCACACACATGTGCAGATGCATAGTGGTTATCTCACAAGCACTTAGTAAGTGCCAAGCACGATTCTCAGGGGTTGGTAGCTGGCATATAATCGAGTTCTTTCCACATATCCTCATATCTCCATCTTAGAGTCAAGCAAGTGCAAGCACAGAGAGGTGTCTGTGGTCACATCACTAGGAAATTTCAGGCGAGAATTCAAAGCAGGCATCCCATCTGTTAAGTCCACATTCTTAACTATTAAGTGATACTGGTGCAAGAGACTATTTCAGGGTGAACAATAGGTAGAGAAGAGTCCAGTGCAAGTCCATGTCATAAGCAGATACTGGGCTCAGATTAACATATACACACTACTATATATAAAATGGCACAAGGAATTATACTCAATATTTTGCAATAACATATAAGGGAAATAATATGAATTATTTATTATATATATACACATAATTCACTTTGAATAACAATGCCATACTCCTGAAATTAACACAACACTGTAAATCAACTATAATTTAAAAAGACAATTTTAAAAAATCTGTAGAATTCAGGATTTGAGTTCAGGGTTTACCAAGAAATGGCCCTTAGGCAGGCCGCTCAGAGTGCTCATCACCTCCTCTGGGTTGTCTTCAACCAGATAGAAGCTGCTCATCTCAACTAGTTATAGAGGCTCTTTTGTGGTCATTAGTCTCTAAGTCATGTCCAGCTGGACTAAATAGGACACATCAGTGTTTTCCAACCATAGACTACTGGTATTTGGAACAGGTCATTCTTTGCTGTGGAGGGCTTACATCATGCACTGGAGGATGTTTAGCAACATCTCTGGACTCAGACCACTAAGTGCCACGAGCATCTCCCAGTTGTGATGAGCAAAAATGTCTCCAGACGTTTCCCAGTGTCCCCTGGAGGCAAAATCTCCCCCCAGCTGAGAACCACTGAAATACATGTGGCCCCAAG
The DNA here is from genome assembly GCA_917880005.1 of Nanger dama. NCBI lineage: Eukaryota > Metazoa > Chordata > Mammalia > Artiodactyla > Bovidae > Nanger > Nanger dama. The sequence goes on along the minus strand of CAKJTW010000085.1, from coordinate 3,284,932 downwards.
CAGACAAGACAGAGTCAGAGTATTCAGTGACTCTAGTCTTCTTTCTATCATCAGAGTCAACCATACTCTGCCTGAAACAATGGGAAACTCTAACTTTTAAAAGTCTCTTGGGGCCACATATACTCACCCTTTCCTCCACCCCCGGATATTGGGAGGACAGGAGATGATGTCAACATTCAGCAGTGTGTTACTGCTTGGGAGTCAAGTTTCCTGTGTAACCAATTACTCATTTAGAGGAAAAGAAGTCCAGTTGACCTTTGAACACCATGAGGGTCAAGGACACCAACCCTCTGCACAGCGGAAAACCTGTGTGTGAATTACAGTCAGCCCACCATATACACAGCTCCTCTGTATCGGTGGTTCCTCTAGACAGAGTTCTGCATCCACAGATTTCATAACCTTGGATTGTATAGCACTGTAGTATTCACTTCTGAAAAAATTCCATATACAATGGACCTGAGGTGTGCAAATCAACGTTCAAGAGTCAGTTGTCTTGGTCCTCATTTTGCTCTAGAACTAGACTATCCTTCATCAGACTAATGTACCCTAGGAGGTGAGAAGAACGATTATAATCATCTCTGTTTTAAAAAAAACAGCATGCACACAAGACTCAGAAATGTTAGGTGATTTAGCCAAAGCCACAAAGCTGGCTCATGTTAGAACTAAGACTCAAGCTCAGACCTTTTATGTCAAACTTGATTATAGTTCCCTGGCACCCTCAAGGCGGGTAAAGCTTTCACAGGACCAATTAGAGCAGAAGGAAAAGTGAAAACTTCACAACTGCATTCTGATGACTAAATCACCTTGAGGCTAAAGAGGGAGATGTTTGAACATTAGGAATCCTTACGGTGAAGCAGCCCACAGAGATGATTGGGAAGCAGACTGTGTTGATGAGAAATGAATAAGGGTTCTGCCACACTGCACCCATCTCTAACTTGCACCATTTGGTAAATAATAGATCTAAGCATTCCTGCAAAAACCCACTTCCTCAAATTCCCCAAGGACAGCTGCAGAGTCATGGGAAACGTACATCTTCTCTTGCACCAGCTTGTGGGGAACCAGCAGCACATTACATGCTGGCTTCATCTCTACTCCTGCAGCCAAGAACCTCTTTTCCTACCAGGCAGCCATGATGTAATATACCTGCCACAATGAAAGAGCCAGTGACAAGGATCAGACAAACAGGAAGGAAAACAACATTCTCTGAAGAACTGGATAGTCTCCTAATCACAGAGGTCAAACCCAAACATCTGACACCCCTGGAGCCACGAGAAGGAGATCAGCTTGCTCCCAGTCACAACTGGTTTAGCAGATGAGTCTCTGTGACCACTGGCCAAAATAGTTCCCACTGTTCCATGTACTCAGACACAGCTTTGCAGGATGACAGAGCCTGTAACTTCATGGCTTCTAACCCCCAGGGCCCTCCGAGTATAGTCTTTCAGAAGCTGTAAGGCTGAGGTAGGTATGAAGGTGTTTGATCATTCATTTGTTAAACATATATGGTGGTTGTTTAGCTGCTAGGTCGTGTCCAATTCTTTTGTGACTCCATTGACTGTAGCCCACTAGGCTCCACTGTCCATGGGATTTCCAAGGTAAGAACACTGGAGTGGGTTGCCATTTCCTTCTCCAGGGAATCTTCCCCACCCAGGGATCAATTCTGCATTTCCTGCAGGGGCACTAAGATCTATTCAGTCCTAGTCTGTGGGCTCTGGACACCAGGAGGAATAAGAAAAGGTTTTGATGCAAATATCTTAAAAATTACAGAAGAGATAAACATGCAAATATTGACTTTGGATATACTGAGGTAACCCTGAGAGTTCAAAAAGAAAAGAGGAGAAATAAATGACCAATTGTTCCTGGGAGCTCAGAAAGCAAAAGGGATGATGCTTAAGCAAAGTATTGAAGTTGGAGAAGTTAACCAGGTAGATAAAAGAGGGAAAGATCTCCCCAGGATATGGAACAGAATGGGCAAAGGCATAGATGTATGAAATATTCGAGTAAGTTTCAGAATCCTTGAAACTTCAGGAAGGCTGCAGCACAGACTATGAGTGGGTAAGTGATCACTCACAGCCAACTTCATCTTCCACGCCATAGAGCTAGTTTCTGCTTTTAGTTCCTAGAAAATGAGGAGATATTTCTGATTAGGAGAAGAGACACATGATCAAGTTTGCAAAGAGAAACATCAAACTCCTGGAAATGCAAGGAACAGACACATAATGCAATCAAGACGGAAAGCAGAGAAGGCTTCCAACAAAAATGTCTAAATAGACTGGAGCTCATATTCCAGTGCGGATGGGAAAGACACACAGAAAATAAACACAAAATGTGTTCATAGAGCTTCAGGTGTGTGGGGATGTGTATAAAATTCATTTAATCCTATAAGGTGGTACTGCTATTATCTGCATTTAACTCATGAGAAAACTGTATCAGTCAGAGTTTGATTAGGAAAATAGAAACCATCCCATGGATTCCAGGTATAGGAAAGAGAATTGAAGGTGTTCATTGTGTTTGGAAGGACCAGGAGAGTACCACGCTGGGAAACAATCACCAGTGATCTCAGACTGGAGCAAGTCAGTCAGTGGTTTCAAAACCACACCAGGAAGCCACTGAAAGTCTAAAGAATCTCTGGGACATTCCTGCCACTGCTTGGAGCTGTAGCAGCAAACAGGTCATTCTCAAGAGCTCACTAGAAAATGGTTGTGGCTCCCATATCCACCGACGTGTTTGGCTGTAACTGCTTCCAGAGAACAGGGGCTTCTCCCCTCCTGCCTCCCAACATGTGTCCAAGTGCCTGTCATTGGCTGCCACGAACCTGAAATCTACAAGAAAAATCTGCAAAATATTTTTCCCTGCTTTTCTGTAATATGATGCAAATGGTGCTTTTAGAAAGAGATGGTGATGGGAGTGGTGGTGCCCAGTCAACAACACAGAATGCAGCACCAAAATTGAGACATGGAAAGTTTAGATGACTTTCCCAAGAACCCCTAAGACTTAAGACCAGAGAGGTTAAGTCATTTGCCAGGGTCACACAGCTCAAAACAAGTAAAGCCAGGATCTGGGACTTAGGCAGTCAGATTACAAGGTTTATCCATTTTACCACTATGCCAAGATGAGAAATGAAACAGATGAAGAATACTTCCAGGTTTCAGATTGGATAACAAATCAGATTCTGCTGAATTAAAACTATTCTAACCTGTTCTTTTGTCACTCCCCCAAAAGCCATGTGAAACAGGAAAGAAAAAGGAAAATAAAGCTTAAAGACTATAATCCTGATTTTAATGGAATTCCAAAAAGCTGTTAGTTAATGGTACCTGGACCTTGAAAACTTTGAGCACACCTGTGAATTCAGTGGCCTACAGGAAGTGCCAGGACAATCCAGTGGAAAAAAAACCACCACTTTATTCCTGCCCTGGAAACACAGAGCAGAGATGTCTGGGTCAGGTCCTTGAAGTCTTCTCAGAAAATGTTGCCCTAATAGTTCCAGGGTAAAATGGCTTTCCATTTCTGTAAAATATTACTACAACCACTAATAATAAATTCAACAACCAATATTCCTACTGTTCAGATTAATGTGGCTTTTCTATTTCACAGTCCTTTACTCAGAGCTTTCACCTTGATCAAATTGCTAAGGGACATGAATTTTAAATGCCTCCAAGGCTCAAGTCAAAATGACTCAAATCGATTGTTTCAAAACTTGTGAAAATCCTACAACAATCTATCATAGTAAATAAGGCCAATATTTATACTCAACTGGAATCCTCTATAATGTTTCATTCATTCATCCCATGGCTACTGGGCACTCCCACCCACTGTTGCCAGGTCCAAAGCTACAAAGACAACCAAGCGTCCTTCATAGAGACCAACAGGCAGCACACTTTCTGTAAAAGGTCTTCCCGTGGGTATTTTTGGCTTTACATGTATGATCTACTGCTGTAATTACTTGGCTCTGTCATTGCGGCATGAAAGCCTCCATAGACAGTGTAAATGGATGGACAGGCTATTTCCAGTAAAACACTTTCCCAGACAGGTAGCTGGTTAAATCTTGCTTGGAGGCTGTAATCTGCCAGCACTGGTCTAGGCCATTAAACCAAGGTATGAATTCACAATCAGAAATAACAGCATCATCTGAGGGCTTGTTAGAAATGTAATTTCTCAGGCCCCACACAAACCCACTGACCAGAAACTCTGGGGGTGGCCCTAGGTATCTGTGTTTTAATATGCCCTCCATGTGATTCTGATATACACTAACATCTGAAAACCACTGGTCTAGACCTGCACTGTCCAATATGGTAGCAACAACCAACAACATAAAGTTTCAGCGCCCACCTGCACTAGCCACATTTCAAGGTTCACTAGCCATATTAAACATGCTTCCTTCCATGCAGAAAGTTCTCTTGGACAGCACTGGGGTCTAGACAGACACACTGACCAACAATTGTCAAATGTCACGATGGGAACAACAGTGTACCAGATACAAGTGGAGCCTGAAGTTAGGGACGGTCAGTTCTACAGGTGGGGGAGGGAGTCACTGAAGGTTTAGCAATAATGGGGCATGAGTGGGAAGCTACAGTAGACAAAGGTAAGTTAAGGTGAGAGCATTGTGTACAGCAGCACCAAGAAGTAAAGGCCGTGGTTTGTTACAGGGACTGTGAGTGTCTATGGCTAAGAATGGAGAAACAAAACTAGAGAGATGGTGGAACGGAGTCCTGGCACACCTGTGTGCCTGCCTCGGGGGTTTGGAGATTTTCTGGGTATTCAAAGTATGATTGATTGGTGCTTACAAAGACCACCCAACCAAATGCATCCACAGGCTAGGAAAAAGTAAGCAATGTGTTTATCTGATCTATCTCAAGGCTTCTCTAGGTAATTGGTTTATTCTTAGCTACTGGAAGAGAGAAAGGGGGTGAATTCAACCAAAACCGATTTGTCATTAAAAAAGAAGGCATGCAATTACACTCACCTTGCCTTGAAGAGCACTGCCTGTCCAAACACACAATGGAAATGGAAAGGTTAGTTAACGACATATTCATTATCTAGCATCCATGAGTTAGTGGCCAGCAATGCCAGTGGAAGCACCACAATGGAAGGGCCTCTTTCCACCGACAGGTTGGCAGGACACAGTTTCTCTCTGCCAAGACGGGAAGCACCAAGGGCAAATGCTATAGGGTCCTGAGGCTCAGCGTTTAGATTTTAAAGCTCTATACAACTGATTCACACAAACCAGGCTGAAAGACCATTTATACAGCAAAAGAGTGTCCCAGAAACAGCGACAGGGCAAAGAGAGTTACCAGGAGGTTTCTGGGAATGAACATACTGTGTTCCTAACAAGATGTGCCTGCTTAAAAGAGGGCAATGTTATGTTTTACATAAATGCAATGTTAACACCTGTAAAGAAGAACCATTTAGGGAAAAGCACAGATGGGGCTCTGGGATCGATTCTTGGTGGGAGAGAAAAAAGGAGGGGTGGGGGAGGAATTTCAAAGTGGGCCTTACATTCTGTTATGAGCCAAAGGTGTTTCAGAAGCTGCTGACCTTTTCACAACAGCATTGATTCGGTCACAGGACCAAAAAAGCCATGGAATGAAGGAAAAAAAAAAAAACACCTGAGGTTAACAGGTAAAAGAAAACTGTGAAAGGAAGAAAGAAGTTTGACCTTCAAAGGCTAATATATTGTCAGGCCAACACAACATGGACAGGCATTTATCCCCGAGCTCACTCCCAAGTAGGAGCCGCTATCACCATAGGCAAGTGGACAGGGTCCTGCTTGCAAAGCAAATCCTGAGCCCACCACGTGTTCAGTTCCTGAAGGCAAGCAGTCAGTTCACCAGCAAGCATGAATCTCTTCCTCTGCTTCTCAGCCCGTCATTGGCAACCTAGCTTCATTCACATTTGGGTCCATTCTTTACGATGGCATCCAGCAATAAACAGAACCACTATATTCATCAAACTCTTTGATGTTAAAACATAAAGGAAAGTGAGAATCACACTTGCAGAAGAAAGAAAAAAAACGGAAAAATAAAATCAGTGAACAAAAAAAATAGTCAAAAGGTAGTTACCTAAAGAAAAACAGAGTTGACATAACAAGAAACGGTACAGAAATCTGAAAAAATGGACAAAGTTCAGGTCAGTGAACAGGTTATGTTCTGTGATAAGTAAAAGCCAAGAGGCAAAATGCCTGACAAATGCAGTGGGAAAGGTCAGCTAAGGAAAACAAGAGCTAAAATCAGCGCTTTTTTTCCATAACTGCTTAAGAGGCTGATAAGAAGACAGACAACCACATTATGGAGAGGTGGGCACAATCTTTAATTACTTTAAATAATAATTATATTAATAATTTCATCAAGTTAGGTAAACTAATTACTTTTCCAGTCCTGAGTTATTTATTCAACACGTTTAAGCCTCTAATATAGTACTGTGCCAAGCAATGGATTCACAAATATATATAAAATTTACTCTCTATGTTCTAGGATTTCGCTGTGTCCTGAGATTAGAGCAATCAGCAAGCAACTAATTAAAGAATTATAAGTGCTCAAACCAGGAGTTATGCATTTGTTAAATTATGGTTTCATCAGCCCCATGGATGTAAAACTTACTTGGGAAATAAGCCTGTCTAGTGCAGAGTTCCAAAGAATAGCAAGAAGAGATAAGAAAGCCTTCTTCAGCAATCAGTGCAAAGAAATAGAAGAAAACAACAGAAAGGGAAAAACTAGAGATTTCTTCAAGAAAATTAGAGATACCAAGGGAACATTTCATGCAAAGATGGGTTCAATAAAGGCTAAAAATGGTCTGGAACTAACAGAAGCAGAAGATATTAAGAAGAGGTAGCAAGAATACACAGAAGAACTGTACAAAAAAGATCGTCATGACCCAGAGAATCACGATGATGTGATCACTAATCTACAGCCAGACATCTTGGAATGTGAAGTCAAGTGGGCCTTAGAAAGCATCACTACGAACAAAGCTAGTGGAGGTGATGGAATTCCAGTTGAGCTATTTCAAATCCTGAAAGATGATGCTGTGAAAGTGCTGCACTCAATATGCCAACAAATTTGGAAAACTCAGCAGTGGCTGGAAAAGGTCAGTTTTCATTCCAATTCCAAAGAAAGGCAATGCCAAAGAATGCTCAGACTACTGTACAATTGCACTCGTCTCACATGCTAGTAAAGTAATGCTCAAAATTCTCCAAGCCAGCTTCAGCAATACGTGAACTGTGAACTCCCTGATGTTCAAGCTGGTTTTCAAAAAGGCAGAGGAACCAGAGATCAAATAGCCAACATCCACTGGATCATGGAAAAAGCAAGAGAGTTCCAGAAAAACATCTATTTCTGCTTTATTGACTATGCCAAAGCCTTTGACTGTGTGGATCACAATAAGCTGTGGAAAATTCTGAAAGAGATGGGAATACCAGACCACCTAACCTGCCTCTTGAGAAATCTGTATGCAGGTCAGAAAGCAACAGTTAGAACTGGACATGAAACAACAGACTGGTTCCAAATAGGAAAAGGAGTACGTCAAGGCTGTATATTGTCACCGTGCTTATTTAACTTCTATGCAGAGTACATCATGAGAAACGCTGGACTGGAAGAAACACAAGCTGGAATCAAGATTGCTGGGAGAAATCTCAATCATCTCAGATATGCAGATGATACCACCCTTATGGCAGGAAGGGAAGAGGACCTAAAAGCCTCTTGATGAAAGTGAAAGCAGAGAGTGAAAAAGTTGGCTTAAAGCTCAACATTCAGAAAATGAAGATCATGGCATCCAGTCCCATCACTTCATGGGAAATAGATGGGGAAACAGTGGAAACAGTGTCAGACTTTATTTTGGGGGCTCCAAAATCACTGCAGCCATGAAATTAAAAGACGCTTACTCCTTGGAAGAAAAGTTATGACCAACCTAGATAGCATATTCAAAAGCAGAGACATTACTTTGCCAACTAAGGTCCGTCTAGTCAAGGCTATGGTTTTTCCTGTGGTCATGTATGGATGTGAGAGTTGGACTGTGAAGAAGGCTGAGCACTGAAGAATTGATCCTTTTGAACTGTGGTGTTGGAGAAGACTCTTGAGAGTCCCTTGAACTGCAAGGAGATCCAACCTGTCCATTCTGAAGGAGATAAACCTGGGATTTCTTTGGAAGGAATGATGCTAAAGCTGAAATTCCAGTACTTTGGCCACCTCATGCGAAGAGTTGACTCACTGGAAAAGACTCTGATGCTGGGAGGGACTGGGGGCAGGAGGAGAAAGGACCAAAGATGAGATGGCTGGATGGCATCACTGACTCGATGGACGTGAGTCTGAGTGAACTCTGGGAGATGGTGATGAACAGGGAGGCCTGGCATGCTGCGATTCATGGGGTCGCAAAGAGTCGGACACGACTGAGCGACTGAACTGAACTGAGTGCTTAGTGAGAAGAAACAGACTTTACAGTTGCTGGAATGCCAGCATTGAGGGACTGAGGAAATAACAGTACATTAAACTCTATTTCTTCATTAATCTGTCCTAGGGAAGATCTTTCTCAGTTGCTCAAACTGAATTTACAGTGAGAACAGGGAGACAAATAAGGAAATAAAGTTTACAAACTTCATTCCACTCCAATTATTTCCATCTCAGAGGTTAGGAAAACCTGCCTGGACCCGGCCTGATCACTCAGGTAACTGGAAGAATTTAATCACATAGCAACAGCACAGGAAACTCCAGCTCAGGACCCAGTTCCTGTTGGGTCAAGTCCAATTACATCACTGAGTTGACAAAGTTGAATCAAGTGAAAATCCCTGTCCCCGGAGCCAATTGAAGAAGATCTTGTTCGAAAAGATCTTTGGAAGAATTAGAGCAACAAAGTAAAGTAGTAGTGGGTTATAACCCAAAGTACAAAATAAATATCAATGAGCCTTCCTCCCCAAAACACATAACCCCAGCCAAAGCATGAGGGAAAAAAAGGACAAATCCCAACTGAGGAACATTGTATTTAACGTCTGACCGGTATGCATCAAAACCGTCAAGGTCATCTAAAACTGTCATGTTACAAGAAGCCAAAGGAGAGATGAGGGCTTCCCAGGTGGCTCAGTGGTAAAGAGTCTACCTGCCAATGCAGGAGACGTGGGTTCAATCCCCAAGTTGGGAGGATTCCCTGGAGCAGGAAATGGCAAACCACTCAAGTATTCTGGCCTGGGAAATCCCATGGACAGAAGAGCCTGGCGGTCTAAAGTCCACGGGGTTGCAAAAAGAGTCTGAACAGCAACAAAGGAAAGACCATGACTAAATATAAGTCTGGAAGTGATTCAAGGGCGTCGGAATGAATGCATGGGCTTTAACTGATGACAATGTACCAGTTTTGGTTCATTCCTTGTAACAAATGCATCACAGTTCACATATGATGCTAATAGGGAAACTAAGAACTCTGTGCACTCTCTTTACAAACTCTGAGATCCTAAAACTGTTGTAAAATCCAAAGTTCATCAAAAGGAAAAAAAAAAGAAGAAACACATCCTTGGCAGGCAGATGATGTAGGACACATTTAATCCTCTCAGCAACCCAATGTGATAATGGCTGTAATTATTCTCATTTTACAAAGAAGAGGACTAAGAGGAAGGGTAGTTAAGTAACTTGCTCAAGGTCACATGGCTGGTGGTGAGTGGATTCAGATCCATGCTTCCAGCCACCGTGCTGTGCTGACCCCAGATCCTAAACTCAGAGTGCTTTTCCATTTGCACACACTTTGTTCCCACCCCACCCCTTGCAGCCTAGACCGCTGTTTCGGGGCTCTCCTGGCACAGGCTCTGAGACTGCGTCCTGCCTGGTTTCCTCCTTTGCTGTCATTTCCATCACCCAGCCTTCTAGCCATCTATGTTCACCCCTTACCTCAAGATTAGAAACCAAATTGGCTTCTTCGTAGGCTCTTCTCAACCAATTCTAGGCTTTTCTAATCTTTCCAGGCTGATTATCTTCAGCACTGCTATACCCCCAAGCCAGAGAGGGCTTAGATTAGGTGAGAATCCACTTCCAACATGGGCCACAAGCCCCATGGGGGATGGCCAGGGCTCTGCCTGTATCAGGGCACCAAGAGCCTCCTGGGCTGGTCCTAACAGATGCCAGCAGGACTCTCAGGCAGGGTAAGTGGATGAGTGGGCTTCCCATGCCCCTCACTCAAGACAATTCCTGGATGGGGGAAAAGAAATGGCACCCCTGGGGGAAAATTTCATGGTCTTCAGTGAAAGCCTGGCAGGGATCTGAATACAGCACACAGTCAACATCTGGGATATGCTCTCAGAGTTGGAACAGACAGAGTAAAGCCCAGGAAGACTTGCAATCCCAAGATGCTTGCTCTATCAAGAGAGCTTCTGGTTACAGGAGGGTTTTCATCTTACCTTAGGAAGACAGCAGCTGGAAAGTATAGCAGCTATAGTGGTGTATGTCCTCTGGGCTCGAAAATCAATATGAATGCCAGAGAAGGCACAAGACCTAACCCAGAGGTGCTCCCATCAGGTGCCTGGAAGCCCAGCCTCACCAGCAGTGCTGACTCAGTGCATGGGAAAACTCTAAGCTCTGGAGTCAGAGGGCTGCTCAACTTCTCTGAGCAGCAGTTCTTAGACTGTGAAGTGGGAGCAATGGCTTTTATTTTGCAAAATAGTTGTCAAGAGGAAACCACTTTGTAGGTGTAAGGCTGGCACAGCAGCAAGCCTCCAAGAGGGACTCAGGAATTATCAGTGTTCTGGTCTTCGGATTATAGTGATGACTACAGCAGTAGAAATAACTCTAGACATTGAACTTGAAGACAGACACTGGTTTTATGACTCTTTATTGCATGCCCACTACATGTTGGGTGATGGAGAGGATGAGTCCAACAGAGGCAAGCTCCTGAGCTTAGCCAACCATCCTAGGAAGAAGGTGCATAGTAATCAGCAAATTACAATCAAGGGTATTTGCTAAGAAACTGATATAAGTACTGAATATTCTGCATATGTAACAGACACGAAGATGGACATCTAAGACTGCTCACCTCCCTGCCACTCTCCTTACAAGAAGTTCTGGCCACCCAGCTGTAGAGTACAGTTAGTAGGCAACTCCTAGCTGTCAGTCCAGCTTAGCTGCAGAGAGATGCCTGGTTTGAGAACACTCTCTTCCCAGGGCAGCCTGGCGGAGCCAAAAGTGAGTATAAAGGCATAGGCACATTGTTCTAACATGACATACATGTCAACTCTAACATACATGTCAACTCTGACATACAATATTTATCCCAGATATTTGTTGTTTTAGCGTTTTAACCTCTCCCTCTGCCCAATCTTGCTTCCTCCCATTTCATAGGTACTGATCCCTGATAATTACAGGCTTCCCAGGTGGTGGTGGTGGTGGTGGTGCTGCTGCTGCTGCTAAGTCGCTTCAGTCACGTCCGACTCTGTGCGACCCCATAGACGGCAGCCCACCAAGCTCCTCCGTCCTGGGATTCTCCAGGCAAGAACACTGGAGTGGGTTGCCATGTCCTTCTCCAATGCATGAAAGTGAAGAGTGAAAGTGAAGTCATTCAGTTGTGCCTGACTCTTAGCGACCCCATGGACTACAGCCCACCAGGCTCCTCCACCCATGGGATTTTCCAGGCAAGAGTACTGGAGTGGGTCACCATTGCCTTCTCCCCAGGTGGTGCTAGTGATAAAGAATCCACCTGCCAAACAGGAGACAGATGTAAGAGATGCAGGTTTGATCCCTGGGTTGGGAAGGTCCCCTGGAGGAGGAAACGGCAACCTGTTCCAGTATTTTTGCCTGGGAAATTCCAGAGACAGAGGAACCTGGTGGGCTACAAAAGAGTTAGACACAACTGAGCACAGCACAGAAAAGACCTCTAATAAACAATTTTGGCCACACACTCCATCTCAAGCATCTGCTTCCAGAGAACCTAGGAAGACAGTCCCTGGTCCATCTCAGGGACGGCCAAGAAACCTTGACAACACTGGGAAGTCCAAAAAGGCTTCACTAAAAAGAAAATTCTGTGGTTGATTTCAGAGTTTGATTAGATCTTAAAGAAGCAAAGAGAAGGGAAATAAGATTGTCCGCTGAGAATTAAACTCGTAAAATCTACATACAGGGGGGTGAGATTAGCCATCTGGGGAAATAAACCTAGAGAATGTAAATGTGACTGAGGAAGTGAGGAGCACTGAAAACCCCATCAAGGTGATTCGGGAGTCATTTCAAAGAGTGAGAACTGCAGCATGATTGTAATTCACTAAGCAGAAGGAAGCCTCATCAATGGCATTGTCCCTTGTTTAGAGAAGGACTGAACAGAAAGGGAGCTGGGAAGCCAAAGGTGGAAAAGTACTCCAGGGGACATGGCTCAAAGCTGGCCAAGCTGAGACCAGTTTGCAGATAGTTTTTTTCAAGACGTGGGGCAAAAGAGGAGGGGCATATTTCCACCTGCTTTAAATTTTCCAGTATAGGTTTTCCCTGGTAACTTAAAGAATCCGTCTGCCCATGCTGAAAACAGGAGTTTGATCCCTGGACAGGGAAGATCCCACATGCCTCGGAGTTTAGTTGCTAGGCTAAACAACTTAGCCTGTCTTAAGCCACAACAATGGAACCTGTGCTCTAAGCCTGGGAGCTGCAACTACTGAGCCCACGGAACCTAGAGCCCTTGCTCTGCAACAAGAGAAGCCGCTAAATGAGAAAGAAGCCCGCACACAACTAGAGAATGGCCCCGATCACCATAACTAGAAAACGCCCACGCAGCAACAAAGCTCCAGCAGTCAACAAGAAATAAATAAGTTACTTTAAAAATAATTCTCCAGCACAGAAACAGCTAGAGTCAAGCTCTGTGACACCTCACCTTTCAAAAGAGCCCCTCGAGACTACCCTCATCTTAGCCTATCGTTCAGGCATGCAGTTCTAGGCACCTTCATGCATTATATTATTTACCTTTTCTTTCTAAATTGCAAGTATTAACCCATTTTAATTTTGAGGAGACTGAAACCCAGGTTCTTACATTTTAAATGACTTGCCTGTAGTCCTGTCAGGTAAGAGCATGGGATCGGAACCCTGGTTGGCTGTGCCCTGGGCTGTGGGGATTACAGCTGCAAGTTCAGCCCTTTCAAACCTCACCAGAAGCCTCCTGCTCATCCTAGCTCTAGGGGATGGGTGGAAAGAAGGAAGGGCGGACAAGGAGGGTTAAGAGTAGTTAGCAAACTGAATCCTCCTTTGTCATTAGGGAAAACACCAAGGAAAATGAACATAACTGTCTAAAAAGATGGGACACACAAATATCCATAAGAATAAATGGATATTAAAAAATGGATGAAAGTTCCAAAGAAATTTCCTCAAGGAAGGAATAGTACAGAGTGACTTGCTTTTTCATCATGAGCCACGTATCACTATGTCACTTCTAATATACAAAGGCTGTACCCTGATAAAAATGGAATGCAAACAGGAGGGAAGGGGGCAGGGCACAACTTTTCAAAGAATGACATAATCCAAGGACACAACATAAACATTAGAGTCAGATGGTTCTAGGATGGCAGACACGGGAACTTTGACTTTGCCTGGTCTGCCCTCTTGGAACTTTAACCTTCAGTATATCCTCATTGTAATACATCCACAAGCTAAATGATACATCCAGAGGAGCTATGACAGTTCCAAGGCCGACCATCAAAGACCAAAAGCGGGCACTGGTCCAATTCCTAGAAATCTCTGCCCCTTCCCCAAAATGGTTGGAATAATCCTCCCACCCATGATAGTCTATGAAATTATCCAGGGAATAAATGCTAACCACACATTTTGATGCCACATTCACTCTCTGCAACAGCCTACACTCTGTGGGGTATGTTTCTCTCTCAACAGAGCTACTTCTTAGCTATCACTCTGTCGCTCACTGAATTCTTTCTGTGATGAGACATCAAGAACTTGAGCTTCATTAGGTCCTGACACCAGATCTGTGGTCTCAGTCGGAAGACCATGGGTTTTGGTTGGGTTCCAATCCCAGCCACATAGGTTAGAGTCCCAAGCAGGGTTTTGGCCAGGTCTGAGCCCTGGCCAAGTAGGTTCAAGTCCCAAAGTGAGTTTTGGCTGGGTTCAAGTCCCAACCTGAGGTAAATGGTTTCAAAATTAGTATGAAGTACAATGCTCTATGAAGAGAATAAATGTTTCTGTAGCACCGTCTGAAAGACATGCCCTCAATCCACTCCTCTGAATACTTTATACCTAGATTGAGCCAGGATAATAAACAGCTGCAGTCCCACATCACAAGGACAGAACTGGCGTGTCAGCAGGGCCCATTCTGGGGAAAGGGGACTCTAGTGCCCATTCAAGGACAGCCACCTCCAAGAACTCCCTGATGATCCAGCAGTTAAGACTCCACTCACCCAATGTAGTAGACAGCTTCTGTCCCTGGTCAGGGAAATAACATCCTGAATAACATGACCAAAAAAATAAATAAATTGTTTTAAATTATTTAAAAAAAAAAAAAAAGCCAATCACCTCCTGACCCAAGAGGTGAGGTATATTATCCAGATGGGAGTGACCAGCCTACCGGATCTGGATACTATGAAAACCTTCCTCTGAGCACATGCTCCTTAATGAACCCTCTGATCATTTTTCCTTCCCTTCAAGGTGAGAATATCCTGGTCTGTCTCAGAAAGATGTCTAACATGCCTGACAATTACTGTAAATTATTGAGTTGACATTCTGAGATAGTATATATAATCAAGTCCTACAAGCATGCCAAATATGAGCCTGTCCTGAAGAGATGGAGCTCTGCTCAGTAAACTGGTAAAGTCAGATGTCTGAAGCAAGCAGCAAGAGCAGACCCTGGGAGGCAGTGACTTGCATCAGAGGAATCGCTACCTTGCACGTGAACTCTGGGTAACCCGGTCACGCATCTTTCTGCTGGTGAAACCCTCTGCTCCACTGTAAGGCCCAGTCTTGTCCTATGAGATACTATGAAGTCAAATTAGGGCATGAGGTCTTATTTTTCTCTTCTCACCTCACAGTGAGCACTGGGAACACAGGAAATGGTCCTTTCATCTTCATATCATCAGCACTTTGCCCTAGTAATAAGCACTTTGCACATCTAACAAGCAACCTTCAATAAATGTTACTTGAATTTGTTACTTCATTCATTTATAAATGAAGAATGAATGAATGGAGTGATGTTACATTCCATGAGGCTCCTAGAAGTTGATGTGAGACAATTAGGGGCTCAGTGTCAAGGAGAACACTGAACCAGGTGTACTGGAGTTCCAGGATTTCTGCTGGTGGCAGTTGTGGGTCAGAGGCAATCATTATTGGGACCCCAGTCACTTGTACTGTTTACAATAGCAAAAGCACAAAGGTTTGGAACATATGAAATAAACACAAAGCTTAGGACATCAAAGTGTTCATAAACTTTCACCTCCCACCAACCAAATTATCTCACTTGCATTTTACTCGATATTTTGAATTGCCTCCGCTGATGGGACCTTGAGAGAAACATCTTCCCCTCCACATTATTCACCACTTGCCCTCTCGGGTGCAAGGTCAGTGAGTTAGTAGAAGAGCTGACCCTACAAGACAACAGAAAGTTCAACAGGCCCAGGCCCTGGCACGAACCCGCTGACTGATACACGTGAGGGTGACCATGGGTATCCTAACAAGCACTTGTTCTTATAAACCCACTCATCTTCCCCAACTTCTGTCCACAGTTATTGTTGTTTTTCCTGATTAACGTGTTGCCCACATTTTTCATTAATTTACTCACTCATTTATTTAGCAACATTCTCTTCAGCACCTACTACATACCAGGCTTTGTAAATATTTCTATACTGCAACTTTTTCCCCAAGACACTCAGTCTAGATGCCATATACCAGAAGGAAATGCAAAATATTCACGTCATTTTTCATTTTCTAGTATTCTTTTACAAAGAATCATGTAGACAAAATACTTGGATATTTAACTTTAAGATGTAGTTCTTATCTTCAACACATTTTCAATGAAGTAGGTTAGACAAGTCAACACATATGAAACAATAAGCAAGCAATGTAAGAAGTTTCAACATGTGTGAGTCAATTTCTAACTATTTGGAGACTCATGGTATAATTACTGTAGCAGTTGGGAGAAGGCAAGTGGGGATAGTTTAGTGAGAGCTGGTGAATTTGACCTCCTCCACTGGAGCCTGAGGTATGTTTCTTTAATCCCTATGGCATCTCTCACCCCTACCATAAAAGAAGATGGTTGTCTTCAGTGATTAATAAAGACACTTTCAGTTCTGAATTCCTTGGTATATCTCTTGCACAAGTCATATAAGGTTTCATTTTAGGGCATGAACTTCATCTGAGCCTCTGTACTGGGTTGGCCAAAAGTTTGTTTGGGTTTTTCCATAAGATAAATCTTTTAGCCAAACTGATAGATAAACCAACAAGGATATTGCTATTTATATTTACATCTGCTGAAGTCAGTCAGAAAGAGAATTATTATATACTAATGCATATATATGGAATCTAGAAAAATGGAACAGATGAAGGATTCTCTGATGGCTCAGATGGTAAAGAATCTACCTACAATGCAGGAGACCTGGGTTTGATTCCTGGATTGGAAGACATCCTGGAGAAGGGAATGGCTACCCACTCCAGTATTCTTGCCTGGAGAATTCCATGGGCAGAGGAGCCTAGTGGGCTACAGTCTATGGCGTTGCAAAGAGTCAGAATGACAGCAACTAACACAACATGGAATCTAGAAAAGTCATACAGATGAACCTATTTTCAGGGCAGGAATAGACATGCAGATGTAGAGAACAGATACTTGGACACAAGGGTAGAAGGAAAAGATGGGACAAACTGGGAGATGAGGACTGACATATATATACTACCACATGAAAAATACGTAACTAATGGGAAGCTGCTATATAGCACAGAGAGCTCAGCTTGATGCTCTGTGATGACCTAAAAGGATAGGCTATGGGGGGTTGGAGGGAGGGTCAAAGGGAAGAGATATGTGTATACATATACATCACAAGAAATGCTGGGCTGGAAGAAGCATAAAGTGGAATCAAGATTGCCAGGAGAAATATCAATAACCTCAGATATACAGATGACACCACTCTTATGGCAGAAAGTGAAGAGGAACTAAAGAGCCTCTTGATGAAAGTGAAAAGGACCGTGAAAGAGTTGGCTTAAATCTCAACATTCAGAAAACGAAGATCATAGCATCTGGCCCCATCACTTCACGGGAAATAGATGGGGAAACAGTGTCAGACTTTATTTTGCGGGGCTCCAAAATCACTGCAGATGGTGACTGCAGACATGAAATTAAAAGACGCTTACTCCTTGGAGGGAAAGTTATGACCAACCTAGATAGCATATTCAAAAGCAGAGACATTACTTTGCCAACAAAGGTCCGTCTAGTCAAGGCTATGGTTTTTCTGGTAGTCATGTATGGATGTGAGAGTTGGACTGTGAAGAAAGCTGAGCACTGAAGAATTGATGCTTTTGAACTGTAGTGTTGGAGAATTCTCTTAAGAGTCCCTTGGACTGCAAGAAGATCCAACCAGTCCATCCTAAAGGAGATCAGCCCTGGGTGTTCTTTGGAAGGACTGATGCTAAAGCTGGAACTCCAGTACTTTGGCCACCTCGTGTGAAGAGTTGACTCATTGGAAAAGACTCTGATGCTGGGAGGGATTGGGGGCAGGAGGAGAAGAGGACCACAGAGGATGAGATGGCTAGATGGCATCACTGACTCAATGGACATGAGTTTGAGTGAACTCCGGGAGTTGGTGATGGACAGGGAGGCCTGGCGTGCTGCGATTCATGGGGTTGCAAAGAGTTGCACACAACTGAGCGACTGAACTGATAGCAGATTTACATAACTGTATAGCAGAAACTAGTGCAACATGGTACAGCAACTACACTCCAATAAAAAATAAAATTTAATAAATTTACAATGTAACTACATATATGAAGTTTTAACTACATTTGTAAAGTTACAAAAATCATCTTACATAACAGACCACAACCTTAATATTGAAAATTGCTTGTTTTACACTGGACATCTAGACCTTATGATCATTGTTCTTTAATTTGAGGACTGAAGGATGTGATAGAATTATTCACTGTTAAATCATAATTGCATAGCACCTGCAGTTGCAAATGAGTGTGAATGAGCATACATCCCTCCCACACAAACTCTGCACCGAGACGCCAAGAGGATGATGGGAGCTGGCTGCCTGGCTTCTAACAAAAAAGAGAAATCCGGAAAGAGACAGGGAAGAGAAAGCCAGCAAGGAAGGCTGGTGGGGGTGTAAAATATGCAAGCAAAAGCTCCAAACAAGAGTTGCAGCAGTTACTGCAGAGAGCAGCCCCAGGCTACCAATAATTTTCACCCCAATCATTTCTGAAGCTTCTCACCCCATGCCTGATATAAACCACTGGTTGTGAATGCCCTGATCCTATCAATATGTCACATGTCATTATGTCTTTTGGGGAGACTGTGTCACAAAGACCTGACATTTATAACAAATTTAAAGGTTCCAGTCATTTCAAAATGCCCATCTCCACCCCAACTTTGGAGAACAAAATGTAACCAGACAATAAGAGGATGAGGGAAGATGCTAGGTGAGTGAACTCCTTCGTCTCGTTTCCCTGGTTATAGGAGAGGGTGGAGGATGAGGTCTGCAATAGAATCCTGCCTTGTTCAAGAAAAATACTCTGTGATCTTCCATCCTCATCCCAAGAATAAAGCACTGTTCACCTCACATTGCTCTATGTAAATAAATCACCCACAGGCATATATCCTTAAAAATTAGCTTCGATTTTCACTTTGTGTTTTGCTTCTCTAGTAACTCATAGCATTAGAAGCAGATACAGAGGTTTGCTCCATTCAGAGGCCAAGGAATTTACTTTGGCTCATCCTGTCCACCTCCCTATGAAATGGTTAGAGAGAAAAAGTCATGTCAGGATGAATGAATTAGTGGGGAAATAAGGCACCACAGTGGCCAAAACTCCAGTGCTAAACTTTGAGATGAATGGGATGGGGTCAGTGGCTTCAAACCCAAGAGGAGTCTTGGGATCTCACCTTGCTGCAGCCAGCTACTCAAGAGACCTGTAACTAAGAACGTATAAACATTGCTTAGAAGAGAGAAAACAAGACTGAGGACCAAAGGGAGGGAGCCTGTTCTGGGAACAAGGCCTGAGTCACTCACCACATGGAGAGAAAATGAACAGGAGTGAAGATTGAGTTCAGTGACTGTACCCACTAGAAGATAGGACTCAATCACTGAAGTACAGTATGATGCAGGCATAGTAACGATCCCACCTCTTGAGAAAAAGAAGACACCTGGAGAGAGGGGTCCTTTATATTCTGCATCCCCCACACAGGGTGGAGACTCGGCCATTCAGAAACCTTACTGAGGGAGCAGGAAGGCTTCTGATCGTCTACACTTGCCATCACTGAATCTTCATGACCCTAGGCAAACCATCTGATGTTCAAAGTTCTTTGTGGACTTCCCTGGTGGTACAGTAAATAGAAATCTGCCTGCCGGGTCAGGGAACATGGGTTCAATCCCTGCAAGGAGATCTAACCAGTCAGTCTTAAAAGAAATCAGTCCTGAATATTCATTGGAAGGACTGATGCTAAAGCTGAAGCTCTGATACTTTGGCCACCTGATGCAAAGAACTGACTCATTGTAAAAGACCCTGATGCTGGAAAAGAATGAAAGCAGGAGGAGAAGGCGATGACAGTGGATGAGATGGTTGGATGGCATCACTGCTCGATGGACGTGAGTTTGAGCAAGCTCTGGGAGTTAATGATGGACAGGAAAGCCAGGCATGCTCAAGTCCATGCGGTCGCAAAGAGTCAGACACGACTGAAAGACTGAACTGATTCAACCAAGGGTGCCTAGATAATATTAAAAGTGAAATGCCACTGTGAGTTAATGAGATATCGAAAAGCTTTTAACCTCGGGGCTGCAAAACTGCACCGTTAATGCTGACGCTTATAAACACTGTCTTTATCGAAAAGAGAGGAGATCGGAAATACACGCTACTCATTCATAAAGACAAGGGCCAAGAGGCAACAAAATGCCAGTGATGGGGCAGTGGTACCCCAGCGCAATGACGTGGGCTCGAAATACCACCAGTGTGATGATCCATCCATACTCCTTCCCCAGCAAATCTTTGCCAAGAGTTCAGTTCAGTGGGAATGCAACCTGAGACAAAACCACACTAACCCTGGCGCAGCAGACTTCCTGCTCCCAATATCAGCTTCTGGATTGGGGTATCTGTAGTGTTATCCAATTTTTAAACACAGCAGAGGGGCAGGGGAGGGGACACAATTGTCCAGAATGCTCTGAAAATAAATAAATAGGAATCTAAGATGGGGTTTAAATGAGAAGTAGCAATGAACCTTGCTTCAAGTCTTAGCGTGGAAAATCATCATACAGACATTTTCATCTACCCGTATTCGTACTAAGTTGCTCCAGTCATGTCCAACTCTTTGCGACTCTGTGGACTATAGCCCACCAGGCTCCTCTGTTCATGGAATTCTCCAGGGAAGAATACTGGAGTCAGTTGCCATGCCCTCCTTCAAGGGATCTTCCCACCCCAGGGATCAAACCTGTGGCTCCTGCATTGCAGGCAGTTTCTTTACCACTGAGCTACCTAGGAAGCCATCACTCGTCCCTAAGTATCAGTAAATAATCATAATAAAATATAAGCTTGTAAGAATAACATGACTACATGTATTATTCTGAATATGAGTCTTCTCCTTCGAGGGATGGAATTAAGTTTAACCTAAGAAACTAGATTTGGCATATTCTGACTCCAAGACTTGCCCTACATGTGTTGGGGAACCAGACCGGAGCCATGGCAGGCTCAACAGGTTGCACTAGGCCTAGGTTTTGAATTCTTGTAAACCTGGGTCATGATTCCAGGAGACTACCCCCTAGCAGGGTCCCACTCACCCCTAGCATGAAGGGCCTGAGCTACTCCATCTTGTTAAAGAAATTCCATCCTGCAAGGTCCCAGGCAGAAGAACTTTGGATGTTACCCAACCTAAGCCCACTACCCATAGCCAATCAACCCTCAGATTACCTAACCTAGCCCCACTGTACACAAGCCAATCGGTCACTAGGCTAAACCTTCTGACTTAACATTCAGGAGCTTGTGATTTACCTTGGAAGTAAAAACCAATCAAGAATCTGCACACAAATCCTATGGATGGAAGTAACCAACCAGTTATCTGTCAACTTAAACACCCCTAAAGTGGCCAGTCAGTTGTCCTCCTGCTTGAACACCCCCTCTTGTATCCTTTTACCTGATTAAATTCCCTATAAAATCAGTGCAGCCCAAGACTCAGGGCTCCCTCCCTATAGCCACTGTGTCGGTGCTGGGGGAGCCCTAGCTCGAGCTAGCAATAAACCCCTTTATGCTTTTGCATTGGATGTCTTATTTCTCTCAGTTTTGGGGACTCGGACTTTGGGCATAACACATGACTTTAGGATGGATGTGGTCTTAATGAAATTTCTGATATGAACTTGTTTTCTCATCATTTTCTTTCAAAAGACAGGTATGGGGACAAGTTAATGAGTTGAGACACTTCACCAAGTAGCTGTGGTTCCTAGGCTGTGAGATTTAGCAAACTGGCAACACTTAGAAAAAACCTTTCTTTGTAATAATGTTTGTCTTACAAACTATATTCCTTTGATACTAAAGTTGTCTAATATACCATATGGTACTACTATCATTTTTAAAAGAACACTTTAAAGCAAAAACATGTAGGATAATCCTTTATTTTAAATTCAGCATTTTTTTAAAAAACTCATTTATTACTTATTTTTCTCATTTTGTCATGGATATGTGTGAGCTATCAAACAGGTACCAGTCTAGGTCTGGTATTTAAAAATCTCCACGGAGAGATCAAGTCATGGGGTTTGGATCCACGATTTCTGAGTTGGAATCTCTATTTTCTTATGAAGTAAAAATGACTCCTCTGATTCTGGGCCTTCCTGTAACCATGAGAATACAAATACCTCTTTCCTGGGGCTGATATTAGAATCAAGTAAGGCAATAAACAAAAATACTTTGTAATCAAAAAAGATCAGCATGCGTATTACTGCACATATTAGTATGTAAATATAGCCTAAGCCATTCTAATTAAATGGGTTTTATTACCTATCATCTCAATTAATATATATTGAACACCTATTACATATCTGTGGCAGGCTTTAGAGATGTAGTGATGAGTGTGGTTATTCCCTGCCACTCAGATTCACAGCACAACCAGGGAGAAAGACCTAAGGGACAATAAAGCTTCCGCGTCCCAAGCGCTATGCTGGCCATCAAAAAATGCGGTGGGGACGCAGACAGGAGACTGTGCTCAGATGGGGGCACAGGGCAGCAGCGATAGGAGGATGAGTGCACGAGGTTTCCAGGCAGAGAAGCTGAGGGAATTCTAAGGCAGAGGCAATGCAAAGAGAATAGACACAGATCCTATTTTCTCACATTCATCACTCCACAAAAGGCTGGGGAAACTTTTCATCTGAATTTGGTATTTAAACACTTCTTTCCCTTAAAATCTGAGCCTACACGGCTTTGTTTCAAAAGTTTACCTCCTATGAGCTACACAGTTCCATTATTGGGCTGACTTGCTCATCAAGAAACCATGTCATCCATCCAAATTCATAACATGTGGGCCTGTGCTCAGGCTTGGGGACAAGGGCTTATAGGACCTAGTCCCTAGTCTCGAGTGGGGTGAGCTCAGACATGAAAAGACCAACAAGTAGCTACTTAAATGTTCAAAATGCTATTCGTGGTCAAAGCAAAAACTCGTATCATCGAAGCTGGGGAAGTTCTAAATGCTGCTCTCTTCACATTTTCAGCCCTTGTGGGTGGCTGAAATAATAAATAAATAATAATAATAATAAATCACAATCAGAATAAATCAATAAAAAAGGAAAAGTGACAACAGCTTAAAAATATTTCAGCCTACATAGTTTAGAAACACGTTCATAATTTAGTTCCTTTGGGTTACGTGCATGCATCCTCAGTCGCTTAGTCATGTCTGACTCTTTGCAACCCGCCAGGCTCCTGTCTCCATGGGACTGTCCAGGCAAGAATACTGCAGTGGCTTTCCATTTCCTCCTCCAGGGCATCTTTCTGACCCAGGGATTGAACTCGTGTCTCCTGCGTCTCCTGCACTGGCAGGTGGATTCTTTACCACTGAGCCACCTGACACAGTGGCCCAACCTCTTCCAGCTTCCCTGGCACAAGGACCACCGGTCTCTGCAACAACAGAAGTCAGAACAAAGTGAAGGGTGTGTAAAATAGCCAGGGTCTCAGATCTCTCATTTATGGGATCTGACCTTGGGCAAGTCACTTTCTCTCTCCAACTTTTGGTCTCCATGCCAATAAAATAGTCTGAGCTAGGTGGTCTCTAGGTGTTCCTGCCAACCTCAGCTTTCCAATACACAAAATTAGTGCGACATAACAGAACAATGTGTCTTAGTGACCACCGCTGTTAATGTTCTTTAGACTTGTCCTCATCATATAGCCTTATGTCATATCTCGAGGCAGTGGTAGCTGGCCCACCAGACAGACCTCCACTCTGTCAAAGAGCCAGGTGTCCATCAGTAAAGCTCAAAGAAAAAAATAATAAACAGTTCTTATGTTTATAGGCATGATTTATAGGAAAACGTTAAAGACCTCGATCCTCCTAAAGTCAAGAACCAAGTCTAAGTGACTTTATTTCAAAATTTAGTCTAGCAGAGAGTCTAGAATACAGAAGATGCCTTGCATACTTGTTCAAATAATTATCAGTTAGTTAAGGAGTGATAATAGAAAACAGATTTAAGAGTACAGAAATGATCAATTCCTTTAGTGAATGAAATATTAAATTACTATGTATTCTATTAGTGGTTTAAAATGGCAATCATGTTTTTTAAGGAGTCATTGGTATGCCTCAGGGGCAGAGGACTTGGGAGCATTAGAAGAAATTCGCAGCATTCAAGATAACACCTAGGGTAGTCAAAGGTGGCAGACGAGAATCCACTGCAAGCAGAAGTAGCAGCAGATAGCATGTGACAGCTGCAGGGGAAACAGCATTAGGAGAGGAGTCGAGGTTTAAGGTCAGTGCATCTCACGAAGGTGACTTAGCAGAGGAGGAAGTTTCCCACTGGACTCCCAGCCCCAGGACTGGGAGTTCTCTGGCAAGCAGCCCCTGGGTAGTAACACCTTCTGCCGGACTGACTGAAGGTCACACTTTTTAGATGAAAGACGAGATAAAGATATTGAGAGGGATGTGGAAGTCAGATTTGGTGAAAATCCAGGAAGGTTTTTAAGCTGAGAAAGTTCCAGACAAAGTATACCTACCTCCTGGTCTCCAACATCCTTACTTATGAAGATTAAAGCTTTCTAATAGAATGGAATAGAAGATCCAGACAAGCAGGAAGACCTCCCAGTCCATCTATCCCTTCACCTTCAGACTCTCCCGTTCACTACTATGGATATACGGTTATCAAAGACAGAAGGATCAGAACACCCAAATATCTGCAGTCTTTGCTTTCATTTGTTAATCAAAGTGGCTAATTGCTATAGAATGTCCTTGCCCAACCTCCATATTCTAAGAGCCTCCATACTCCAGTCTAAACCCTTTTATGACCCTAATAGGTACCTAGATCCTCTTCAGAAATGTTAAGTTTCAGAGATGCTGGTACAGTTAGGAAACACATGGAAAAGCAGTTTGCCATCCCTGGTAGCCATGGAGATGGGCTGCTTGGTTCTCTCTTCAAGAAAGATTTTGCTGCTAGGTCGGGAAAAGCACAATTAGCTGACAGCCCCCTCAGCATCCCCTGCCACCACCCCAGAGTTGAGGCCACATTCTCCCCAGGCTGCCCACAGCAAATACTGAGCCCTGCCTAAGGGCTAGAGCCAGGCCATCTGTGCCTCACATGGGACTCCATTACAGGCATTCTTTTTGGGAGTTCCCCACTGATGATGGGTGAAGAATTGATCAGGTCTGCATGTGGTCTGGGGCTTTCCCTGCCTAAAGCTGCTTCTTTCTACTTCATCTTTAATAGGCATTCCCATCTTCCCCAATAAATCATCTGCCCTTCTAAATCTCCCAAACCACACACATTCTTCGGAGGTATCCTTCAAACTCTTCTCATCAGGCTGAATGGGGAGGATGGACTTTTCTCCCTTTTCCAATGGTGAGAAGAGTTATTTCCATCCAAAGAAACGCTCTCTCCAAGTTTCCATCCACTCTCCTCTCTCTGACCTTCTCAATAGGATGAAGCGAATGGTCAAGAGTTCTGAGGTACCTCTTTATAAGTCAAGTTGTCCAGCACTTCACCTTGTAATAAGAAAGTTGTTGTTCTGTGTTAGGATTCTGATCTATCCTCCACAGGACAGAAAGAGGCCAATTTTAATATCCTCCCAAATAGAGAACATTTAAGTCCAGAAACAAGGGTTACCAAAGCCTCAACTTCTGCTGTAGCTTATAAACAAGCCACATACTGACCTATATAAACCCTTGTCAAATGGACTCCATCAGGACAAATTGGAGACATTACAGTGTTTTCTCCCATGGAGTCTCAAAAAGATTTCTCCTATAGTGCCTCCAATGACTTCAAAAGGTAAGAAAATGTTAAGTTACTAAAAGCTGTCTTTGTATTTCCTTGATGTTTTTTGTAATGAGAAAAGAACTACCAACTGAGCTATCAGGAAATCCCAGGTGTTCTTCAGCTTTCTTAAAACTATCAGTTCAGTTCAGTCGCTCAGTCTTGTCCAACTCTTTGCGACCCTATGAACTGCAGCACGCCAGGCCTCCCTGTCCATCACCAACTCCCGGAGTTGACCCAAACTCATGTGCATCGAGTCAGTGATGCCATTCAGCCATCTCATCCTCTATCGTCCCCTTCTCCTCCTGACCCCAATCCCTCCCAGCATCAGGGTCTTTTCCAATGAGTCAACTCTTTTTGCGTGAGGTGGCCAAAGTATTGGAGTTTCAGCCTCAGCATCAGTCCTTCCAATGAATACCCAGGACTGGTCTCCTTTAGGATGAACTGGTTGGATCTCCTTGCAGTCCAAAGGACTCGCAAGAGTCTTCTCCAGCACCACAGTTCAAAAGCATCAATTCTTCTGCACTCAGCTTTCTTCACAGTCCAACTCTCACATCCATACATGACCACTGGAAAACCCATATTTATCCATAATTGCTAGGAGAAAGGATGTTAAGAATCTAGCACCATCATTTTAGATTCTGGCTCAAGATGAACAGCCAACAACTCTGCGATTCAAATCCTGGGCCCCCAAAGGCTTGTTTAGGATGAACAGACAGTTCAAGAAGATGCTCTTAGGTAGTTATACTCTGGCATTTCACAATGATCTCGAATCTCACCATCGCTCAGTGATATGTGAAGGTAGATTAAAGTTCTTATTGAAGATAAAACAACAACTATGAATACCAACTGATTAGGAGAGAAAAAGCTTCCCAAGGCCAAATCTACATCTTTCACCATGATTTAATCCCCACCAGCACTTTTAATCCAACCCCATTTATTGGCTCTTCTTAGATCTGAGAAGAGAGACATCAATCATCAACCCTTCAAACACCCCCATCCAAACCACTCAACACCTTCATAGGACCTTTCAAGTAATCTAAGAAGCAAACACATTCTGGAGCATCCATGTCCTTTACAGAGAAAGTGGTAGATTAGAAGCTGAAACTTTGATAGCATAAAAACAAAAGAACAACAGAATCCACTTAATTTGAAGCTGTGACACATTTCCAGTTAAGACAGCTCAAAACTCAAAATAAGAAAAGCTCATGCCCTGCAAAGTTGAGGGGAAAGTTCAAGTAACAGAAGTTGGGGTTTTTCACTGAGGAGGGATAATCAACATTTTTACCACCAAGCTTTTTTTTTTTCCTAAAGAAAACAAAGAGCAGCATCCAGAGGAAGAATATTAGTAAGAAATTGACTCTTCAAAATCACCTGTTTTAAATTCAATCATTACTGATAGACTTGTAATATTAGGGCCAATTTAGCCACCAGGGTAAGGGGTACTAATTTTGGAGAGTGGATTCGATGGATGCTCCTCAGCTTCTCTCAGAAGTTTTACACTCTTGCCTTGGAAACGTAAGAAGTGTAAAACCAAAGGAAATTCAAGCTGGGATGTGAAATTTTTAGGATGAAAAGTCTAAGGAACCAGACTAGGGTTATTTTGGGTTATGTGTGTTATCACCACCAAAAAGAAAAAAGTGATACACCAGACAGAGTACTGCCAGGAACCCAAACTAGCTTATAGCTGTGGACAAACAGACAACCTCAGGATGACCCAGTAGCATCACATTAAAATCTGATGGAGGCCCAACTATTAGAAAAGAGTCAACCATGATGGGCAAGGAGGCAAAGCACAGAAATAAAGAACAAAGCAGCAAGGTGCTATACTTTTATGTACATTATACTGCCATAACAGGGTTGTGGCAGTCTTACAGGCATGGTACCCTAACCCTGGCACTGGACATCCATCATTAACCGAGAGTAGGGGCATGGCATACAATATAAAATATTACAAACCACCATGTATTCCAAACTTGGAAACCATGAGTCTTTTAGCTTAATGATAACAGGAATCTTGTTTAATGGAATCTGTCAAATTACATTTGTTGCTCATCAGGTAATAGGTGTCATCCTATTCTACCTCTATTGAAAATGAGTTCCTACTGAAAATATACAGTTCACTTTAATAAAAGCTGAAATTATAGAAAGAAGAGCCCCATATAAAAGTAGCCTTTATAAATGAGCAAGATACGCAATTTTCATCATCCTTGACATTGTATAGATTGAATTTAATCCAATCTTCCCTTATACAGAGGCAAACACAAATGGCAATTTTCAAGCACACTCATTTGACTGCAGAGTTAATAATGCTGACTGGCAGGAGAATGAAAGACAAAGTTTTTCTACTGGTCAACGTTATTGACCAAGTAACGCTGGTAAATTAGCTGCTGCTTCAGCCCAATAGTCTGCAAGATGTGTTTTGTGTCAAGGTGCTTACACACCTAGGAAAGAAGATTAATTTTGGTAATAACAGTACTGGAGGTACCTAAAGATGGTGGAAGGCAATGTGTGAGGTGCTTAATGAAAATTGTCACCACCATCACTGGCAGAAAAGGATTGTGAACTGAGACTGCAAAATATCTTCTTACCAAAAAAAAAAAAAATCAGAAGCAGTAATAACAATAACAAAATGAGCTGTGACTAAAAGAAAAAAAGAAACTTCCATTATTTAAAAACTAAATCACTGAAATGAGCTTCAGTGAGAATCAATCTATCAAAAGTGTTAGAAAAAAGGCATCTTTGTCTTTTTCACACATATAATGACTTTCTGAAAAGAACCCATGTAAACTATACACACACACACACACACACACACACACACACACAATATATACCTATATATATACACATCCATATATAGGGCACCAAAGAAACTACTTAAGAAATCATTCTAAAATATTAAAGAACAGAAAATAAAAGGAATACAGAAACAAGACTGTAACAATTAATATAATAGTTTGTACTTTGCTTCTTGCTTTCTGGCTTTGTCCATGGGTAAGTAATTCATTTTGAATAAACTTTTATTGTGTTAAATTTACAAAGTTGCCAAAGTAGTACAGTGATACCCTGAATACCATAATCTAGTTGCCCCTAATGTCAACGTCTTATATGACCACAACCTAGTTTTGTCAAAACTAGGAGATCAGCATCAGTGTACTTCTAGTAACTAAAGTCAGACTTCATATTTCACTGGATTTTTTTTTTTTTTCAGTTCCAGGTTTGTCAAGAGTAACATGGCCCATTTAGCATTACTCTCTTTTCAGGCTGGTTTGGGGAGATAGACTCCAAATCTGATCCCAGTCCCCTGGGTTATAAAGTACAAAGGAACCCTTGACCTTCGTGTTTCATCCTTTAGTTCCTGATACTGTCCAGTACTTGGTGGTCTTGTCATGTCCTGTCCATGTAACTGAGTTGGTATTCAATTTGCTTCAGTTCAGTCGCTCAGTCCTGTCCGATTCTTTGCGACCCCATGAATCGCAGCACGCCAGGCCTCCCTGTCCATCACCATCTCCCAAGTCAGTGATGCCATCCAGCCATCTCATTCTCTGTCGTCTCCTTCTCCTCCTGCCCTCAATCCCTCCCAGCATCAGAGTCTTTTCCAATGAGTCAACTCTTCGCATGAGGTAGCCAAAGTACTGGAGTTTCAGCTTTAGCGTCATTCCTTCCAAAGAAATCCCAGGGTTGATCTCCTTCCAGAATGGACTGGTTGGATCTCCTTGCAGTCCAAGGGACTCTCAAGAGTCTTTTCCAACACCACAGTTCAAAAGCATCAATTCTTCGGTGCTCAGTTTTCTTCACAGTCCAACTTTCACATCCATACATGACCACAGGAAAAACCATAGCCTTGACTAGACGGACCTTAGTTGGCAAAGTAATGTCTCTGCTTTTGAAAATACTATCTAGGTTGGTCATAACTTTCCTTCCAAGGAGTAAGCATCTTTTAATTTCATGGCTGCAATCACCCATGGCTGCAGTGATTTTGAAGCCCCAAAAAATAAAGTCTGACATTGTTTCCACTGTTTCCCCATTTATTTCCCATATAGTGATGGGACCAGATGCCATGATCTTTGTTTTCTGAATGTTGAGCTTTAAGCCAACTTTTTCACTCTTCTCTTTCACTTTCATCAAGAGGCTCTTTAGTTGCTCTTCACTTTCTGCCATAAGAGTGGTGTCATCTGCATATCTGAGGTTATTAATATTTCTCCCAGCAATCTTAATTCCAGCTTGTGCTTCTTCCAGCCCAGGGTTTCTCATGATGTGCCTTGACATACTCCTTTTCCTATTTGGAACCAGTCTGTTGTTCCATGTCCAGTTCTAACTGTTGCTTCCTGATCTGCATATAGATTTCTCAAGAGGCAGGTCTGGTGGTCTGGTATTCCCATCTCTTTCAGAATTTTCCACAGTTTTTGTGATCCACACAGTCAAAGGCTTTGGCATAGTTAATAAAGCAGAAATAGATGTTTTTCTGGAACTCTCTTGCTTTTTCCATGATCCAGTAGATGTTGGCAATTTGATCTCTGGTCCCTCTGCCTTTCCTAAATACAGCTTGAACATCTGGAAGTTGATAGTTCACATATTGCTGAAGACTGCCTTGGAGAATTTTGAGCATTACTTTACTAGCGTGTGAAATGAGTGCAATTGTGCGGTAGTTTGAGCATTCTTTGGCATTGCCTTTTTTGGGGATTGGAATGAAAACTGACCTTTTCCAGTCCTGTGGCCACTGCTGAGTTTTCCAAATTTGCTGGTATATTGAGTGCAGCACTTTCACAGCTTCATCTTTCAGGATTTGAAATTGCTCAACTGTATTTCCATCACCTCCACTAGCTTTGTTCGTAGTGATGCTTTCTAAGGCCCACTTGACTTCACATTCCAGGATGTCTGGCTCTAGGTGAGAGTTGGTTGGTATTAGGAAACTTGAAATCTTAAATACAAAGTAGTCACCACCTTTTGTTATTTCATTGAATCATAAATCAGAAAAACAGTGTTGCACTCCTTTGGTCATAGATTGTATTTATTGGTAGATAAATTTTGTGAAATATTGATGCATTTTCCTCTTGATTATCTAGTGGTGGTGATGGCTTTTTCTCCCCTATGCTTTTCTCATAATTAAGGATAAAGGGTTATTTTTTTCCAAAGCAAAGTGGAAGGTAAGCACACTAGGTAAGGAAAAATGACAGTATGATGTAGGGGAAGTTCCTCTTAGATATAATCAGGAAGACTTTCTGGTGAGTGTAGCATGAACATAAGGGAGATTCAAAGAGGATATATGAAGGATGAAGGCGTTAAAGACCTAACACTCCAAGCCCTTTAGCTTTACGGGGGCAGAAGCAACAAGAAGATGAAAAACCCAGAGAGAGCCGAGGAGGATGTAACAACAAAGAATTTGCTACTCAACTTGCCATTTGGAAGTCTGGAAGGAGACTCTCCAACAGGGTTCCACCACACCAACAGAGGGAAGCTGCAATTGAAGAGAAATGATGGCATGGCATACTTCTGCAGAGAGAGGACCAGTGGTTCCTAGGACCCTGGGTATGGGCAGGAAGGATTCCAGAGTTTCCTGGGTGCCCACCATGAGACGGTTCCTGAGCATGCCAGCTAGGAAGTTGACCAGAGAGGGGCCAAGAGCAGAGCACATGGGAACTGTAGTCAGGTCTCCAAGAATCAGGAGCACCAGTGACAGCAGAATTATGAACCATTTCTTGAGTTATCAAGATCAAAAGCCTCCCTGGGAGCACTCAGCATCCATGGAAACCCCCACAGGACTCAGAACAGAGACCACCACCCAAAGACTGGGTAAGATGAATTTTATCTCACCCAAGGGTAGAAAGAGCAAAGCACCTTGAAAGAATAAGTCTCCATCCAGACACTCCAGCCCCTCCCCTTGGAGGACACATCAACATCATCTTGAGAAAACAAAGGGAAAGGGAAAATCTCCACCAGCCATGAATAAGCTTGATGCTTTGAACAGACTGGGGCTTCCCTGGTGGCTCAGAGGTTAAAGCGTCTGCCTGCAATGCAGGAAACCTGGGTTCCATCCCTGAGTTGGGAAGATCCCTTGGAGAAGGAAATAGCAACCCACTCCAGTATTCTTGCCTGGAGAATCCCATGGACGGAGGAGCCTGGTGGGCTACAGTCCATGGTATCGCAAAGAGTCAGACACAACTGAACGACTTCACTTTCACTTTCAAACCGACTGAGCGCTGAAGCTTACCTCAACAAGACTGAGTTCACACAGATAAGAGTTTTAAACTACAGGAGACCCAAAAACTGATAATTGGATACTGCCCCACTTCTTTTATTGAGAATAAAGGCCAGAGACTGAATCAGGCTGAAACAACTAAATTCTTATACACCAAATTGAAGGGTATTGATTTCTGAAGCATTAATATAAATTTGATACTTGAGTATTAAAATACCAAGTAAAATTTGTTGTACAGTCACTAAGTCATGCCTGACTCTCTGCAATCCCACAGTGGGCAGCACACTAGGTTTCCTTGTACTTTACTACTTCCTGGAGTTTGCTCAAACTCCTGTCCATTTCATCGATGATGCCATCCCAAACATCTCATCCTCAATCATAAAAAGGAATGAAATTTGGCTATTTGTGGAGATGTGGATGGACCTAGAGTTTCTCATAATGAGTGTGGTAAGAAAGATAAAAACAAATATATGTTAACACATATATGTGGAATCTAGAAACATTGTATGATGAACCTATGACTATAGAGACACAGAGAATGAACACATGGACATGGGGCAAGGGGGATGTGGAATGAGTTGGGGAAGTACCATTGACATATATACACTGTGGTGTGCTTAGTCAATCAGCCATGTCCGACTGTGTGACCCCATGGACTGCCGCCTGCCAGGCTCCTCTGTCCATGGGGATTCTCCAGGGAAGAATACTGGAGTGGGTCACCATGCCCTCCTCCAGGGGATCTTCCCAACCCAGGGATGGAACCCAGATCTCCTGCATTGCAGGTGGATTCTTTATTGTCTTATTTATTGCACATTTTTTTGTGTGCAAAATTGATAGCTAATGGGAACATGCTCGATAGCACAGGGAGCTCAACTCAGTGCTCTGTGATGACCTACCTGGGTGGGATGAGGGACCTTGAAGGTCCAAGATTGAGGGGATATGTGAATACATGTAGCTGGTTCACTTTGTAGTTGAGCAGAAACCAACACAACATTGTAAGGCAACTATACCCCCAATTTAAAAAAATTAATCAACCTCTGTAAAATGAGCATAAAATATGTCCCTTTTTCTATCCCTCCATCCAAATTCTGCTCATTCTTCAGCTCCCACTGTCTTAATGAAACCCCCATCTAGTTCAGTTCTCAATGACCTAACATTACTCTGAATTCCTCCTCCATGTATTTTTGGTAGCATTCCAGGCAGCCTGACTAGCTCTAAGGGGGTGATTTACAGAAGACAGAAAATCTGGCTTACTCTTCTTTGATGCCCCACACTGCCCATCATGAACCAAGGCAGCACATAAATATGTGCTAATTGACTTATCGATTGACACAAAGTAATGGAAGGCAAAGAAAGCTGGATGAAGGGCTAACAAAGGGAAGAAAGGAGATAAATGGAGGCACTCGGCTCTGCTGGGATGTGGAAAGTGAAACTATTTATGGAAGTCCGTCTTTTTCTTTTGCTCCCTCTGACTCTCAAGTTATTCAGTTTCCAAAACTACTAATTATTAATCACAGGAAAAACATATGCCAAGCTAATTCCTCCGGACAAATCACACACACTGCAACCTAACACAATCAATTTTCTTTGCAACAATTAAGAGTAAAAATAATAATAATAACAGGAAGTCTGTGGGAGACTGGCCTCCTTTGTGGAACTTGCAGTTCTAAAATAAAATAACGTTATGTAAGTGAGGAGAAAGATGAAGAAAAATTTTCCAGCAGGCTATCACTCCTGTTGTGATTTTAAGATTTGGAGGAAAGCGTGGTGGGAATATGGAAATGGCTAAAATCTATATCTAACATAGTTGTTAAAATAAGATCTGATTGTTGCAAGGTTGAATTTGTTAGAAACAATAATTATTTATGACACTTTATTACAACACCCTCCAAAGCATATGGTTACCTTATTAGAAATTAAAATTCATTTTCATATAAATCTCAGCAGGATATCACACCAAAATAACTAGAGTAACTCCAGGGGACAAGGAATAATTCTAGTTTAGCTCTTCTAAGACCTGGCATTTGTAATATAAAATTTAAACTAATTCACTTGTAAATATAATGGCAGGTTTTGAAAATGTGGACAATCTACAAGTATGACCATAATTTTTTTTTTTTTTTGCCACTTTGAGGACATGTATAATTTACACTTTCCTCATAAGTTTCTGTTGCTTGGTTTTACATTTTCAATATAATACAAACTTTGTTCATTATAAAGGCCATTGCTGTTCTCACATTTTTAATTTGTGAATGTTTACAAATCAGAGCGTTCAGCTGACTGGCTTTCTGTTCTTTCAACCACAGTGAACAGTACATAGAATCATAAAAACAGTCATGCTGCTGTGAGCTCATGCAGCCATCAATGGAGTGTAGATATTTCTGTTAGATTTCACCCAGGTTTCATCATATTTCCTTTATTGTAGTGTTTGGTGGCTCAGGGAATCATCAGGCTTCCCTGGTGGCTCAGATGATAAAGAATCCGCCTGCAATGCGGGAAATGTGGATTCAATCCCTGGATTGGGAAGACCCCCTGGAGAAGGCAACGACTACCCACTCCAGTATTCTGGCCTGGAGAATCCCATGAACAGAGGAGCCTGGTGGGCTACAAACCAGGGGGCCACAAAGAGACACAACTAGGTGACTTTCACTCACTCGCTCACTCACTCGGGGAATCTTCATGTTTTTTCATGACAACGCTCAGTGCTTACTTTCAAAATTGGCCTGCTGAGCTTCTATCATGATTGTTTCTGACAGTGGGCTGTGTGTGGGGTGTGAGGGGTGTTAGTCACTCAGTTGTGTCCACTCCTTTCTGACCCCATGGACTGTAGCCCACCAGGCTCCTCCGTCCATGGAACTCTCCAGGCGAGAACACTGAAGTGGGTTGCCATTTCCTTCTCCAGTATGCTGGAAATGAGTGTATATGTCTTCAAATTCGGCAACCAAATCCTAAGCAACAATGACTCAAGAGCTACAAAATATAACACCCCCAATCTACATATGCTACCCAAATAAATAAAATAAATTAGGTTCCTTAACAGTTGCTTTAATTAACCAGGAAACTATAAGCTACATAGAGATTATACGATGATCCCAGTTTATCTTTACATTATTGTCTTTGAAGATATAGAAGAATATAGGAATCAAATTTATTTCTGTTATCAAACTTCGAGGCTACAGAGATGATGATGTCAAAAGAAAATCTCTAAAGTAAAATCCCTCTTGTTTTTCTACTCACAAAATACTCCTGATACAAGATGTATAGAATTTTCCCCACATGAATCAATTCTCTGAACACCAGCTGGCTGTCCTACAATTAATTCTGATACTATTCACACAGAGTTAGTGTCAGGTCCCACAGATTAAAGAATCCATCCCACAAGACTGCCCCAACTTCAGATACCCATTGCAAATCTGGGTCACCACACTTCTGATTGCTTCTTATGACCCCTGCCTCAATTTCTATTATCTGCTAGAACAGCCCACAGAGCTTAGGAAAGCACTTGACTTACAATGGTGTGATCATTCACCTAGAGACAGACATCTGGGAGTGCTAAGTCAAGTGGGCCTTAGGAAGCATCACTACAAACAAAGCTAGTGGAGGTGATAGAATTCCAACTGAGCTATTTCAAATCCTAAAAGATGATGCTAGGAAAGTGCTGCACTCAATATGCCAGCAAATTTGGAAAACTCTGCAGTGGCCACAGGACTGGAAAAGGTCAGTTTTCATTCCAAGCCCGAAGAAGGGCAATGCCAAAGAAAGTTCAAACTACTGCACGATTGCACTCATTTCACACGCTAACAAAGTAATGCTCAAAACCCTCCACACCGGGCTTCAACAGTAGGTGAACTGAGAACTTCCAGATGTTCAAGCTGGATTTAGAAAAGGCGGAGGAACCAGAGATCAAATTGCCAACATCCACTGGATCATACAAAAATCAAGAGATTTCCAGAAAAACATGTACTTCTGATTCATTGACTATGCTAAAGCCTTTGACTGTGTGGATCACAACAAACTGTGAAAAATTCTTCAAGAGATGGGAATGCCAGACCACCTCACTTGCCTTCTGAGAAAACTGTATGCAAGTCAAGAAGCAACAGTAAGAAGTGGACATGGAACAACAGACTGGTTCAAAATTAGGAGAGGAGTACTTAAAGGCCGTATATTGTTACCCTTCCTGTTTAACTTATGTGCAGAGGATATCGTGTGAAATGCCAGGCTGGATGAAGCACAAGATGGAATCAAGACTGCTGGGAGCAGTATCAATAACCTCTGATATGCAGATGACACCACCCTCATGACAGAAAGTGAAGAGGAACTAAAGAGCCTCTTGATGAAGGTGAAAGAGGTGAGTGAAAAAACTGGCTTAAAATTCAACCTTCAGATAACTAAGATCATGGCATCTGCTCCCATCACTTCATGGCAAATAGATGGGGAAATAGTAACAGACTTTATTGTTTTTAGGCTCCAGAATCACTGCAGATGGTGACTGTAGCCATGAAATTAAAAGACACTTGCTCCTTGGAAGAAAAGCTATGACCAACCTAGACAACATATTAAAAGTAGAGACATTACTTTGCCAACAAACTCTGTGTAGTCAAAGCTATGGTTTTTCCATAGCTGGATCATATAGAAAGCAGAGCACCAAAGAACTGATGCTTTTGAACTGTGGAGTTGGAGAAGATTATTGAGACTTCAAGATCAATCCAGTCAATCTTAAAGGAAATCAGTCCTGAATATTCATTGGAGGACTGATGCTGAAGCTCCAATATTTTGGCCACCTGATATGAAGAACTGACTCATTAGAAAAGAACACTGATGCTGGGAAAGATTGAAGGCAGGAGGAGAAGGGGACGCCAGAGGATGAGATGGTTGGATGACATCTCTGACTCAATGCACATGTGTTTGAGCAATCTCCAGGAGATAGTGAGTGCTGCCGTCCATGGGGCCACAAAGAGTCAGACACAACCAAGAAGGGCTATTTTAAAGGATACATGTGAACAAAATAAAGTGATACATAAGTGAAGTCCGGAAGGATCCGAGCACAGGAGCTTCTGAACTCATGGTATGTGGAGTGTGCTACTCTCCTGGAACAAGGACATTCTATTGTTCACCAATCCAGAAGGTCCCTGAACTCTTTAGGTTAGGGCTTTTATGGGGACTTCAGCCTCCAGCTCTCTTCCCTTCCTAGAGGTCAAGGATAAGGCTGACTCTATCACAGGATTAGTTTCCCAGGCAACCAGTCCCCACCCGTATCCCTTTAGCATAAAAAGCCCCGTATCACTTCAGATGTTTCCAAGGCTTCTAGGAGCTTTGTGCCAACAGTGCCAGGAAAGAGGATGGGGACAAGGACCAAATGTGTTCTTTATTTTACAACAAAAAAGCACAGTTAAATATATTCATGGAGATTGTGTTTGCTGGCCAAGCTAATGGATGCTAGCCAAAAGCAGTCCGCTGTTGCCACATCCAAGTGAGAAGTGACAGCAACCTCTCTGCTCGCTCCACAGAGCCTCTCCAACAGATCTACCCCAGACCAGCGTCACTGAGTATTCACTGAGTCTACAGACAGGTACGGAGCAGCAAGTCTAGGCTAGTGCCTGCCCTGGAAAGACACAGAGTCCACTGCGGGGAATAACGTGTCACTCATCAGCCACGCCACCATGATTACAACAACTGGAACTGTAATGGGTAGAACATATAAAACGGAACCTGAGTAGAAAGAATATCAAAGTTTGCCTGGGAGAGTCAAGGAAAGTTGCAGGGAAGTAGTATTTCAGCGCAGCCAGGAATATTATGTAAGGGTTTGTCGGGCCCACAAGGAAGAGGAGGGCTTTCTACAGAGAGAAACCCCACTTCACTAGAAGGTGTAAGCAAGGCAGTGATAAGCACCATCAACTCAAGGTTTCTAGGAAGTGGTCAGAATTCTGGTCCAGTGATAAGAGCCCAGACTTGGGTCAGAAGACAGGCGTTCTGCTCACGGCTGTTACCAATCACTCTTCACCTGACCTTGACCCACACCAGGCCGGAGAGGCCACCGACTTGCAAGGGACAGAAACTAAAACTGAAATCCAGGTCAACCAGATGTGCAAGTTGAGTCCAATAGTTTTCAAAGACTGAAATTTACAGAAAGCATCGCAGACTGCAAACCCTAACCTCCAGGACCCTGTGCAGCAATGAAACGTGTAAAGAATTCAATTTAAAGGCAAGGCCAGAAATTAAAATCACGGATTAAAGAACTCCAGAAATCCAGTGTTAACTGTTAGGCTTGTGTGCAGTAATGGAGATCACATTTAAGTAGAAAGCCTCCTGCCCAGCTTCCTCATCTGAGAAGCCCTGCTCTCAGGCTGCCCCAGGAATTGTTCTTTCTTACCTATTCAGTAGCCTGCAATTTTGAATTAACTACCTTGCATGTAAGTATCTTTGTCTTCAGAAAAATGTTATTGGGTGAAATAAAAATATCTTCCGAGATTTTTTTTCTCCCTGAACCCTACACAGGCTTTGAAGGAACAGAAGGAAGCAGAGGGGTTGCTATGCCCTTTTGCACAATACCTGTCACCTTGGGAATGTGATTCTCCTCAACAACAACACTTCTGGGGGAACAGAGAATAAGAGACGAGTTTAATTTCCTTCTGCCGAAATTAACTTCCTCTGCTGCTGCAAGGAATGCGCATAACGATAAGCCTGGAGAATGGGATGCTGGTGTGGACTAGCAGGCCTCGTTCCAAGAGCAGGTTCTGGCTCAAGGGCAGACACTCTTCAGGCCAGGAACTGGCCATTCATGTCCTCCCCCAGAGGTCAGCATCAGCATCAAGAGGCGTTTATTGAAACCTGTGCCAGTTTATGCAAACAACCAACCCACGGGAGGTGCCAGTGTGCTGGCCTGGCTGGCATGCCTTCTCCACTCTCATTTTATTGTTATGGAGAGGAAAGAGCAAAGGGTTTTGGAATCAGACCTTTATGGACTTTTAACTCCAGCCCAGGCTCTAGCCTGCAGTAGGAAACGGCAAGCCACTGCAGGATTCTTGCCTGGAAAATCCCATGGATAGAGGAGCCCAGTGGGCAGCAGTCCACGGGGTCACAAAAGAGTTGGACATGACTTAGCAACTAAACAACAAATAGGCTCTAGCCAGACTGGGGTCATGTGACTTACATCTCTGAGGGCCTTAGCGTATAGCTCTTTAAAACATATGGACACCTACTACACAAAGTTACTGGGAAAATGAAGGTATGTGTATGAAATTTAGAAATAAAGATTCATGATTTTCCCTAGTTGGAAATACACCTTAGAAATCTCAGTAGCAGTTAAACAGTGGATTTCTGCAGTCAGCCCAGCCCACTGATCAAAAGAAACCAAGAAAATATATTACAACAAAACCACTGGTTGCCAGAAATGTTGGTGTCAGAGATGCAAGTGAGAGACAAGGGAAAGAGATTCTCGGGACATGTGCCCTCAGCAGGCAAGACTCCCCCTCCCCTGGCGATGGCCATGGCTCCAGTCCTTCTCACCAGACCACAGTGGCCACTCTGCCCATCCCTGGATAGTTCCTTTGGATAATTCACTTGCCAGGAGCTGGAACACATCTGACAAAGCTGGACATTCCGAGAAAACACCAGAGTTGGTCATCAGTGTTGGGGCTGGTCTTGAAAATAGGGAGCTGAGAAATCCAGGAGTAGGAAGCCCGTGAAGATAGGATAGCCACAGGGAAGCTGCTGGGGTCAGGACACAGAGAAGCAAGTGCCACCAGATGTTGACCAAGACTTCTGAGAACCAGACTCAGTCCCAAACCAGAGGACAAATGAGAGTCATGTACCAAATTCTGGGCTTCCCAGGTGGTGCTGGTGATAAAGCACTCATCTGCCAGTGCAAGAGATGTATGAGACATGGATTCAATCCCTGGGTCAAGAAGATCCCCTGGAAGAGAACATGGCAACCCACTGCAATATTCTTGCCTGGAGAATACCCATGGGACAGGAGAAAGGCTGCAGTCCATTAGGGTTGCAAAGAGTCAACACGGCTGAAGCGACTTAGCACACACGCATGCAAAACAATTGAGTGCCTGACACCCTCAGTAGACTCTGCCACTCAAATCACTGCAACTCTAATCCCCTCCCCTGTCTATTTAAGGAGCAGGGAGATAGGATAATGTGCTGTGAGTCACTAGCTTGGGAGGAAGGTCTTGGTCACTGAAGGATGGTTCCAAGGGATTGGGGGCGCAAAGAGCAAGGAGAAACTGAGATGCTATTTAGTCATATGTTTATCTGCTTACAAAGTGAATCTATTGATCTCTGTGTTTGAACAGAGGGAAAGGAGTATTAGACAGAAGTAGCTGGCAGAAAGAGGTTTGCAGAGAGGTGGCCTGTACACCTGGTATTAGCATGTCAAGAATGGGTGTTCCCTATGTGTTAAGTGAACACTGAAAGGTAATCAGAATTCGAGCCATTTTTCCTGATCAATATCCAAAAGAGTTGCCACTTGAGTAAGGAAATCCCACCAGCAAGGGGCTATTGGAGGACACTGCTGAAAAAGGGAAAGAGGAGGCGGGGTGGTCAGACATAAAGGGCCAGGTCAGTCAACTTCTGTGTTTGGGACACCTGCCATAGGAGGTCCCACAGGCCCTGCCATAGATGCAACACACTGACCCACAAACGGACCTGTATCTGCTGCCCAAGAGGAGGCAGATTGAAAAACCAGACTACACTCCATGCCTCCCTCCAAGCCTTCAGGTCAAAGCTTAGGCAGTGTTCAAAGGGAAGGGAAAAGATGAGCATGAAATTGGATATGAAACTGAACTTTCAAACTGGACTGGACTTTTTCTACCCAGAAGTTACTAGAAAGCAGTGCAATCAGCTGATGATGTTAAGGAAACAGCTGACGGCAGTGACTGAAGACAAAGTTGCTTCTGACCTTATAGCCCAACTCATTTCAGGCTGTTCAACTGACCAGGGACGTCAAATTCTGCTTTGTGATACTGGATGAGTTTGAGGTCTAGAAAGAAGGTCAATGTCAAGAAGATGCGGAAGTGGAAGAGAGAGGATAATAAGAGCAAAGTGGAGAAAACAAAACAGTGAAAAAAGCTTCAGTGCCCAGGCCCGGTTTATACTGATCATTCTTTTTGCAATGAGTGAGCCAACAGGCTTGATTTTTGCAGCACAGAGCTGGGAAGTTGTCTCACCCAGCAGGAGGGCCCACCTAAACTACAAAACTCAACCAAACTCCTGGTCTGAGAGCTCCTGATCAGAGAGCCACAGGCTCCTACATCCCATAGAGGCTCAAGACTGGAAACCCAGAAACCACAAACCATCTTCCTCTTCAGAAATCACAAGTAAACAAACAACCCAAAAAAACATGATAGAGTATTCTATGTCATACAGACCTGGATTTATACCCAGCTCTGAGACAAATTGGCTGGAAGAATGCAGGCTAGTGTCTCCCACATTGATGTACTTCGATACCACAAAGATGGAGAAACTGAGGCTCAGAGGGGTGCAGCCCTTTGCCTGAGGTTGATCAGTGAGCTAGTGGGGGAGGCAGCTGAAGAGCTCAGGCCTGCCTGACTCCAAAGCTTTGTGCGGCAGCAAGCAGAGAAAATAACAACCCTCCCTGAGGTGTTCTGACAACCCTACAAGAAAAAGCTTTGGAAAAAATATATAAGTATTATGAGCATAAGATGTTGCCATTATTATCTACAAGCAGATGACAATAGGACTAGTGGGATTAAATTTGCAGCTATTATTTACTGTGATAGGTCGTTCAATTCTGACTCAGATGACTAACATAACGTCTG
The DNA here is from genome assembly GCA_917880005.1 of Nanger dama. NCBI lineage: Eukaryota > Metazoa > Chordata > Mammalia > Artiodactyla > Bovidae > Nanger > Nanger dama. The sequence continues at coordinate 3,243,384 of CAKJTW010000085.1, read as the reverse complement.
CTCAGAGGAAGGAATTTTAAGTCAGAAGCGCAGTTCATCCCTATGTGATAAAATGGCAGGAAAAGCAAGGGGAATTTATTAAATTAGCAAAACATTATTTCTTTAAACAATAGGAAATTGCAACTACCAAATGGTAGGGTGAAGACACCACATCTTATTTACCTTCTCGCATGCAAGATAGAAGCACAGCTCAACTCAGGAGGCTGAACTGTGGACAGTAATCAGTCTTTGTGAGCATGAATTCCAGTCTTTTTCTGTGTCTCAGTTTTCTTTCGCATTAATTGGAAAATGATATATCAGAATCAAGAAGTTACTTCCATAAAGTATACCCTGGAGAAGGCAAGAATACTATTCTAATATTAAAATACATACGTGTGACACATTGTTCCAAACCCTTTACATACATTCACTCATTTTATTCTTAGAGCAATGGCATGATGTAAGAGCTAGCATGACCCTCATTATTCAGATGAGTTAAAATGAGGCACACAGAAGTTAAGAATCTTGCCCAATATTTACAGCTACAGTAGAGAAGGGATTTAAACTTGGGCAGACTGACTCCAGAGCCCATGCCGTATAGGTTTTTATTAGGTAATAACCAAGATCAAATTAGTTAAGGAAGGTTACAAAGGGAGAATATTAAAGTAAGTAGGCTCTATCTAGAGCAAAATCTACTTAGAATGGCTTTGGCCTTTTTCATTAGAATTACGCAATGCTTCAGCCCTGTGGGGTTCTCTCTTATCTATTAAAGAGCCATTTTGATTATTGCCTACCATATGCCAGAGTTTGCACTAGGCAAATACTGCATTATATGTTCAGCAGTTTTCTTCTTCATTAATCCTTTAAAACATTTAACTCTTCAATCTAGTTAAATAATAAATATTTTTGTAATCTTTGAAGCTACTTTACATAGAAAAATGATTTCTCACATAGTGGTACATCAGTGAAGTTTACAAAACTGAGGGAAATAAAAGAAGAGTCACCTGGCCACACCTTCAGTCTCTGATTCTCTTAGAGGGTGATACTTCCCATCATTGTCGGGTCAGGCATATGATGGCTACCACTATTTGTTTTATTTTTATTTGTTTATTTATTTATTTATTTTTGGTCACACTGAGCTGCGTGCAGAACTTCCCTGATCAGGGATCAAACCGGCACCGCCTACAGCGGAAGCGCAAAATCTTAACTACTGGATCACCTGGGACGTCCAGTCACTGGTTTTATTGATGCGGGCTTAAGAAAAGTAAAAAGGAGCCCACATCTATAGAACAGTGGTTCTCAAAGCATAGTTTAGCCATCCGGAATGAGGGCAGATGCTGCATCACCTGGGAACACGTTAAAGGCCAAATGATTGAGTCCTACCTAAGGAGCCTGGTGGGCTGCAGTCCCTAGAGTTGCACAGAGGCAGACGTGACTGAAGACAGCGCACGTGCACGCGTGCACACACACACACATCCACCCATCCCCGACCTAATGAATCAGAAACTCTGGGGATGGGGGCCTGGTGATCTGACTCTAGGTGCTGCTGATCCAGGATGAAGTTCATAAGCCACTAGCACCTCGTGAAACCTGATCCTTTGGGCTCCTTGAAAAGGTACTAAAGATCACAGTTGCCAGTGGTTCAGAGGGAGAAGACAGACAGGAAATAGTCTTCAAATTAGAGGTGAAGGTGAGCGTGGCCAGTTGACAAGGGCCATCTTTCCTGACAATCTCTCTCTCATCCCCTTCTGGAACGTGGGTAGTCAATATCTGGGGAGGGAAGTGAGCCTGGGACAGGATGGGAAAGGGTCCTGGGACCCCAAACAGTCCTGATCAAACACGCACCCCTTAGAGACTAGCTTGAGATCTCACCTGGTCTGTTTTCCAGGACAGACTCCCTGGCTTCAGAGAAGAGAACCATGTGTATCACAAAAGGAGAGGAAAATGTGGCAAACTGGATGCCTGGACACCTTGTCAAGAGGCATCAAATCAAAGCCTCTAAAATGCCGGGAAGCCAAAGAGAAATGTCACGTAGACCAAATATGGTGCATAGGATGTCAACGTGTGACATCTAAATCTGAGTCCAAATTCCTTTTGACAAAGAAGGAATAAAGGTCAAAGAGTCGAAGGTTCTTAAGTAAACCCTTGCAAGACAGTACCAGCAATAGCCTGGCCCTGAGCCCAAAAGACTTCTTCCAGCAAAAAGCCTAATGTTTGTGCATGGACAGTATGAATTTTGTAAACAATCAGGACTCCTCTTTTGCTCAGAAAAATAGGTGCAGCCTAATTTTGCTAATTATATAAGGCTTATCACCAACAAATACTGTCACCTTGCTTATTTAACTTCTATGCAGAGTGCATCATGCAAAATGCCTGGCTGGATGAAGTACAAGCTGGAATCAAGATTGCTGGGAGAAACATCAATTAACCTCAGATATGCAGATGACACCACTCTTATGGCAGAAAGTGAAGAGGAACTGAAGAGCCTCTTGAAAGAAAGCGAAAGAGGAAAGTGAAAAAGCTGGCTTAAAACTCAGCATTCTCTGAGGGATTTGGGAGAACGGCATTGAAACACGTATACTATCTTGTAAGAATGAAGCGCCAGTCTATGTTCAATACAGGATGCAGGACGCATGGGGCTGGTGCACGGGATGATTCAGGGAGAGGATGTGGGGTGGGAGGTGGGAGGGGCTTTGGCATTGGGGGATCGTGGACACCTGTGGCTGATTCATGTCAATGTATGGCAAAACAAATACAGTAAAAAAATAATAATAATTTAAAAAAATTAAAAAATGAAGATAATGGCACCCGGCCCCATTACTTCCTGGCAAATAGATGGGGAAACAATGGAAACAATGACAGACTTGATTTTCTTGGGCTCCAAAATCACTGCAGGTGGTGAGTACAGCCATAAAATTAAAAGACACTTGATCCTTGGAAGAAAAGCTATGACCAACCTAGACAGCATATTAAAAAGCAGAGATATTACTTTGCCAAAAAGGTCCATCTAGTCAAAGCCATGGTTTTTCCAGGAGTCATGTATGGTTGTGAGAGTTGGGCCATAAAAAGTTAATCACCCAAGAATGGATGCTTTTGAACTGTGGTGTTGGAGAAGGCTCTTGAGAGTCCCTTGGACTGCAAGGAGAGCCAACCAGTCAATCTTCAAGGAAATCAGTCCTGAATATTCATTGGAAGGACTGATGCTGAAGCTGAAACTCCAATACTTTGGCCACCTGATGCAAAGAACTGACTCCTTAGAAAAAACCCTGATGCTGGCAAAGACTGAAGGCAGGGGAGAAGGGGACGACAGAGAATGAGATGGTTGGGTGGCATCACCAACTCAATGGACATCAGTCTTAGCAGGCTCTGGCAGTTGGTAATGGTCAGGGAGGCCTGGCGTGCTGCAGTCCATGGTGTCACAAAGGGTCAGACATGACTGAGTGACTAAACTGAACTGATCACCAACAAATTAAGATATACAATTTCCTTTTTCTATTTCTAGTCTAGCTATGATATCATTGTCTAGTGGTATTTTCATTTTAAGTTTATTTTACTCTTTTATATTCTTGTAAGCCACCTCAAACTCTTTATGGAACAAAGCAGGATATACCTAATGAAGTGCTAGTCACTCATTCCTGTCCAACTCTTTGAATCCCCATGGGTTGTAGCCCACCAGCATCTTCTGTCCATGGAAGAATTTTCCAGGCAAGAATACTAGAGTGGGTAGCCATCCCCTTCTCCAGGGGATCTTCCCAACCCAGGGATTGAACCTGAGTCTTCCCTCATTGCAGGCAGATTCTTTAGCATCTGAGCCACCAGGGAAGACCAGGAAAAGCCTAACGAAGAGTAACTTTATTTTACCTCATCATCCTCCTAATGGCATGTCCATTCTTTTTGTTCACAGATACTCAGGGTAACTAGCTTGATCACTCTGGTGAGGTGACCAGGAAAATTAAATCAAAAAGTTATTTTAGCAATTTTTTTAGCAAATAGCTGACCTAATCCACCCAGTTCCTTGAGAGAATCAATATAACTGGGAGGGAACTACTAACTTGGTGAGCACATATTGATTTTTTTAATTATTGAAATTAGCTTTGAAGTCAAAGAAGATCCAAGCAGAAATGCCATTTGGGAACTCAGAAAAAAATTTAATCATCAAGTCTTAGTGACCAAAGCAAGTTAATGTACCTTCAAAACTAAGCAAATTACTCCCATCTTCCTGCAAATGACCCATCATCATAAATGTTGGCTATTAAGATGCCATGTGATTCTGCACGGGCCACTAAGAGGACACAGGATGCTGAAGACTCATCGCTAATGAACTGTACAGCATCCAGCAGGAGTCATGCAGGTGCCCAGCCCAGGTGAAAAAAGGAGATCAGAAAAACATGAAGACAAGAGCATCTTGACATTTGTAAAAACATAACCTGTCATATTCTATGGAGAGCTGGCGGGGGAGAACAAAGGAAACAAACATTTTCTTAGTTTCTACCACGCATCAGGCCACCTTTGGGCGAGTTATTACACTATCTCATCTGATTCCAAGCTGTGCCATGCTTAGTCGCTGCTGTGTCCGACTCTTTGCAACCCTGTGAACTATAGCCCGCCAGGCTCCTCTGTCCATGGGATTCTCCAGGCAGGAATACTGGAGTGGGTTTCCATGCTCTCCTCCAGGTGATCTTCCCCACCCAGGTATCAAACCCAGGTCTCCCGCATTACAGGCAAATTCTTCACCATCTGAGCCACCAGGGAAGCCAGGCAGTAGACTTACTAGGACAGAGGCAGGTGCGGGAACTGAAAACCCAGAGAGTTCCAGTCATTCACTCAAGTCAGGTAACAAGTAAGAAGCGAAGCCAGGATACAAATTCAGATCTGTTGACATCAGAGGTCATACATTTTCACAAAAATAAAATTCAGTATTTTTTTACTCACCTAGTATGTCCAACACTTTATTAGGTACTAAGGGTAATAATGTTCAAAGGGAAAATTACTGGAAGAATCAAGGAATTATACAAACATAAAATTAGCATTGTGAGGGTTGATAAAAAGATCAATATCCACAGAGGATGGACATTGAAAATTTGATCCAGGTGGTAAAGTCAACTGAGCAGGTGGTAACTGATCTGAGATATAAAGAAAAAGTGGAAGATAACTAAGGAGAAGTTATAAGAAATGGGGAAAGGATGCTGCAGGAAAAGGGACCAACAGTCTGTTAGTGAGAGATGGTTCATATGAATGCACAGAAAGATGGAGCACACTGTAGTGTTACCAAAAGAGAATCCTAGCGGTCCTTGTGGCCTGTGGCCTCTTTTTCCTTAAAGCAGTGGGAATCCATGCACTAGGGCCAGGTAGATGGCATGAAAGGTTTTGCATTTTAAGCAGATGACTCTGGTGCAGCATGCAAAATCCATCAGAAAGAGCCAGAAGACAGGAAATTCAGAGGTCACTGCAAAATTGAGATGAGAGGCAAGGAAAGGTGGCGCTCAAGGGAGGCAGGGGGTGTGGATGGAAATAGATGGACTGATAAGGTACTCAGAAGATAAAGTCAAGCACAACTGGTGATGGGCTGGACTTGGGGATGAAGCAAGAGGAAAGCATTAAGGATGTCTCATGAATCTGTGCCTTGTGTAATGGGATGGTGGGTGCTGTCACTCACAGAGAGGAAATGCTGGGAGAAAAGCAGGTATTCCAAAGGGACACAGGACATCTGTCTCGGCCACACTGCATCTGAGGTGCCTTTGAAACATCTGAGTAGAGCTGTCAAATAGGCAATTAGACATGCAGGCATGGAGCTTAAATGAGCTGTCTCAGGGGCGGTCCAGTAGAAACGTGTGAGTCACTCATCCATCAGAGCTAAACAAAGCACCGCTGTAGATGGGGTGGGAGAGTGGCAGCGAACAGGGAGTGACCAGGGACAAGGTTTCAGATCAGAACGTGAGGAGCTTCATCATTTAACAGGTGGGGAATGGGAGTGAGCCACCAGAGAGCATGAATTCCAGAATTGTGTGCCACAGTGGAGTATGTGTTTTAAGACGGCGCAGGTGGAGTGGGAATTCAATAGCTTTGAACGCTGCTGTGGGCAGTAATACAGTCCACAAAGGATCAAGACCAGCATCTCTGTAACTTGCCACGGCCACAAGCTAAGTGTCAGCCACACCAGAATCGGAGCCCAGGTCTCTCTGCTGCCTAAGTATGTTCTCTTCCTACTACGTTATGATAGCAACAGTGAAAATCAAATACTACCTTTCAATAACAGTCAGCAGACCTGACCTTACTCTAAGTAAAGGAGGTATCTAAAAATATTTACCAAAACAAAAATAAACTGGTTTGATTTTTTTTTTCACTTAACAAAAAGATTCTGAATTATTAACCACAGATATCCTTTAAAGTAGTAAGAACAACCTTTTAAAATTATTTCATTAGCAAAAATTCCATATACAAACAACTTCTCAGAAGAAGAAAATCACGTTGACATAATTCTTTAAACTTCCTAGAGCACTTTCACAGCTGTTATTAAAATCCTGGGGCTTTAACGCCGAGAGAGATTTCACTTCTGATTCTGTCCTTAGTGACTTGATGACCTTGGTTAAGTCATTTAACCCTCCCCACCTGCATAATGAAGGGGCTGGGTAATCTCTAAAAGTACCATGCGGGCAATATCCTATCTTTCTGTGTGCAGAGCAACACCATGCAGAGTATCCTTCCACCCACTCAGCAGGTAAGGCAACTAAAGCACACAGAGATTTGAGCCCAGAGCCAGAGAGCAGCAAGCGGGGCTTTAAACCTGGTCCTCTTAAATCCCAACTCAGGGCTTTTCCAGGGCAATCATCAACTAGATCATCATTTTTACAATAACCTCATCTGTAAATATGAAAGACATCAGAGGATAGGATTGTCTTTTCCTACCCAGAATCTTTCCTCTCATTTTTGCTAATATGACACTCTGAGATTCCTTTAAGGAACCCTCTCTCCTCTACACTCACTCCACATTACATGAGTGGAGAGGAGCTTTGCTGTCACTTTTTAAGCATGGGACTGTGCCCCAGGACTACCTAATCAGTGTGTTATAGCTCGTAAGTGAACCATGAGTGGTTCAGGGCCAAATACTGGACCTAAACCTGACTATTAATCATCAGATTCAATGCTATGACTTTTGCCAAAATGACTGGGATTACATAGTTAGGAAGCAAGCTTGAAGCTGACAGTTGCAGTAGAATAGATGTGCCTGTGAATAAAACCAACCAAAGCCAGAGATAGACAAAAAGGTCCTGGTGAAACTGCTTGAGCATTGGATTCCCCTGTGCCTGAAGGCAATGTTCAGTTATTTTTTGGCCCATAAATTTTCTCTGCTTAAGTCATTTTGGGTTTGGATTTCTGCTATTTACATATCAAAGAAATCTAATCATGCACTGAGCATACTTATATGCTATTACTGGATCCTTATTTCCTTGGGTTTTCAGGGAGAGATGTTCTGGCTATAAACTCCGAATCTAATGCAAACCTACATTCGCTTAGCTTATTAAGGGAAACCAGAGGTGAGAGAAACAGGAAGAGGGTTAAGGAAAATGCTTTAAGCTTAATTGAGTTTGCCAAAGGTCTGATGATTTTTGCCAACTATTCACAGAATTAAGACAACAGGCCTAATGTGGCACTGCTCTGCTCAGAGGAAGAAGAATACCTCCTAGGCACTGGGCTTTTGTTATGTTTATTTTACATTTCTTTAAATTGAGGTATAATTGAAATATACCATTATTTTAGTTTGAAATGTACAACATAATTTAATATTTAGGTGTATTTCAAGGAGAAGGCAGTGGCACACCACTCAAGTACTCTTGCCTGGAAAATCCCATGAATGGAGGAGCCTGGTGTGCTGCAGTCCATGGGGTCGCTGAGAGTTGGACACGACTGAGTGACTTCATTTTCACTTTTCACTTTCATGCATTGGAGAAGGAAATGGCAACCCACTCCAGTGTCCTTGCCTGGAGAATCCCAGGGGCGGCGGAGCTTGGTGGGCTGCCATCTATGGGGTCACACAGAGTCGGACACAACTGAAGCGACTTAGCAGCAGCAGCAGGTATATTTCAAAATGATCACCATGATAAGTCCAGCTAACATTCAATCACCATACACAGTTGACAGTATTTGTTGGTGATGAGAACTTTTATATTTGCTCTCTTTTAAATTTTAAAATATGCAATGTACCTGTTAACTGTAGTCAGCATGCTGTGCACTACATCTCCATGACTCATGCTGTGTATAACTGGAAATCTGTATCTTTGACTCCCTTCATGCATTCTGCCTTTTCTCCACCCCTGCAACTGCTAATGAGCATGCTTTTTTTTTTTTTAATATTCTGAACAACTCATTGGTTCAAGATTGAGAAAGGAGAACAATAGGGCTATCTGCTGTCACCCTGTTTGTTTAACCAATACGCTGAGCACATTATGAGAAATGCTGGGCTGGATGAGTTACAAGCTGGAATCAAGATGGGCGGGAGAAACATCAACAACTTCACATGTGCGGATAATACCACTCTTAACAGCAGAAAGTGAAGAGGAACTAAAGAGCCTCCTGATGAGAGTGAAGGCTGCTGCTGCTGCTAAGTTGCTTCAGTCGTGTCCGACTCTGTGCAACCCCATAGATGGCAGCCTACCAGGCTCCCCCCGTCCCTGGAATTCTCCAGGTAAGGACACTGGAGTGGGTTGCCATTTCCTTCTCCAATGCATGAAAGTGAAAACTGAAAGTGAAGTCACTCAGTCGTGTCTGACTCTTTGCAACCCCATGGACTACAGCCTACCAGGCTCCTCCATCCAGGGGATTTTCCAGGCAAGAGTACTAGAGTGGGTTGCCATTGTCTTCTCTGGAGGGGTGAAGGAGGAGAATGAAAAAGCTGGCTTAAAACTAAATATTAAAAAAACTAAAATCATGGCATCCAGCCCCACTATTTCATGGCAAATAGAAGGGGAAAGGTGGAAATAGTGACAGATTTCCTCTTTGAGGCTCTAAAATCACTGCAGATGGTAACTGCAGCCATGAAATGGGAAGATGAGAGCTACTTGGAAGGAAAGCTATGACAAACTTAGTGTGCTGAAAAGCAGAGCCATTACTCTGCCAACAAAGGTCCATACAATCAAGGCTACCGTCTTCCCAGTGGTCATGTACAGTTGTGAGAGGTAGACCATAAAGAAAGCAGAACGCCAAAGAATTGATGCCTTCAAAGTGTGGTGCTGGAGGACTCCTGAGAGTCCCTTGAACAGCAAGGAGATCACAACAGTCAATCTGAAGGGAACTCAATCCTGAATACTCATTGGAAGCACTGATGCTGGAGCTGAAGCTCCAGAATTTTGGTCATCTAATGCAAACCAATTCTGATGAGTCTGATGACTTATTGGAAAAGACCCTGAGGCTGGGAAAAATTGAAGGTAGAGGGAGAAGAGGGCATCAGAGTATGAGATGACTGTATGGCATCACCAAGGCAATGGACATGAACTTGGGCCAACTTTGGGAGATGGTAAGAGACAGAGAGGTCTGGCATGCTGCAGTCCACGGGGTTGCAAAAGTCAGACACAACTGGGTGGCCGAACAACAACAAATAAGTGAGAGCATATGGTATTTGTTTTCTGTCTGACATTTCACTTAGCACAATACCTTCAAGGTCTATCTATGTTATGACAAAGATTAACAAGATTTTATTCTTTTAAATGGCTGAATAATATTCCATTGTGTGTGTGGTGTGTGTGTGTGTGTGTGTGTGTTGCACCATATTTTCTTTATCCATTCATTCTTTGATAGACATTTAGGTTGCTTCTATAGCTTACCAATTATTAATAATGCTGCAGTGAACATAGGCATGCATTTATCTTTTCAAACTAGTGTTTTTTCTTCTTCTTCTTCTTCTTCAGATTAATAAGAATGGAAAAATGCTGGGTCATGTGGTAGTTCTACTTTTCATTTTTGGGTCAGTCTCCATACTGTTTTCTATAGTGTCTGCATTCTAGGCCACTGTTAAGAACTTAAATTGCTTTATTTTCTATGACCCCACCCCTGCCAAATATAATTCATGTTCAAGGTATAGTAACTACTCAACTGCATCCCATCATCACAGCCTCTTATCTGTGGTACCCATGTGCCTTTGATAGACCTTGAGGCACCCAAAGATGAGGACTTACGGTCCCTTTACTCAACTCCTACACTTTCTCAACTCCTACATGTACCTCTAAAATCACTTCTAAAGTGACAAAATTAAGAATTTGATAAGAGTGTCAAAATACATATGCCTTTCCTTCTGGCTAACACTTTTTCTCCTCCTGTCTGCCTGGTAGAATACTACTCAGCCTTTAAAACTCATTGTCAAGTGTCTTGTATGACACAGAATGGTAGTTCCCATATATGTCTACTACAGATTTTGCTGGGATAACAAATAATCTCATATCTCAATAGCTTAAAAACAAAAATTAATTGAATTCATATTACATATCCAGTGTAGGTTGGAAAAGGGTGGTACAGATCACTGTAATACTCAGGAACCTAGGCTGACAAAACAGCCATTATCTGGGTTACTATTGCCAATGGGAAGGCATTTGGCAGTTGCTTACCCAGAAATTAAATACTGACTTGGCAGCAACACGTAGGACTTTTGCTTAAAATTCCTTGGCTCAAACCACTAAGGCAAATGTTTAGTCCCTGGAATAGGGTAGAATCTTAAATATTTAGTGAACCGCTCTACAGCTATATATCAGGATCCCACGGTCTGGGAATGGCTGAATTATCCAATAACCAAACCATGGGGTAAGACACAAGGAATGCAAGAGGAGTGAAAGCAAGAGAGAGTGCATGCCAGAGTATAAAATTTAAAGATAAATTGATATGTAATCTTTCTAAACTTACACAGTAGTCATCTCAATAAAAATTAAGACCTTTGAAACTCCAGTACTTTGGCCACCTCATGCGAAGAGTTGACTCATTGGAAAAGACTCTGATGCTGGGAGGGATGGGAGAGGGCAATGGCACCCCACTCCAGTGCTCTTGCCTGGAGAATTCCATGGGCAGAGGAGCCTGGTGGGCTGCAGTCCATGGGGTCGCTGAGAGTCAGACACGACTGAGTGACTTCACTTTCACTTTTCACTTTCATGCACTGGAGAAGGAAATGGCAACCCACTCCAGTGTTCTTGCCTAGAGAATCCCAGGGACGGCGGAGCCTGGTGGGCTGCCGTCTATGGGGTCGCACAGAGTCGGACATGACTGAAGCCACTTAGCAGCAGCTGGGAGGGATAGGGGGCAGGAGGAGAAGGGGACGACCAAGGATGAGATGGCTGGATGGCATCACTGACTCGATGGACGTGAGTCTGGGTGAACTCTGGGAGTTGGTGATGGACAGGAAGGCCTGGCGTGCTGCGATTCATGCAGTCACAAAGAGTCAGACACGACTGAGCGACTGAACTGAACTGAGGACGTCTATAGACTCATTTTATAATTTTACTTTCAATAATAATGACTTATCTATGGGAGACTTCCCTGGTGGCTCAAACGGTAGAGCGTCTGTGTACAATGTGGGAAACCTGGGTTCGATTACAAGGGCTTCGCTTGTGGCTCAGCTGGCAAAGAATCTGCCTGCAACGCAGGAGACCTGGGTTCAGTCCCTGGGTTGGGAAGATCCCCTGGAGAAGAGAAAGGGTGCCCACTCCAGTATTCTGGCCTGGAGAATTCCATGGACCATATATAGTCCATGGGGTCGTAAAGAGTTAGACACAACTGAGTGACTTTCATATCACTTCACATATCACAAACCTCTCAGTGGGCAGGGTCTCAAAAGATTCTGCTCAGGGAACCCCCTGGAGGCCCAGTGGTTAGGACGTCACCTTCCAGTGCAGGGATCACAGGTTCAATCCCTGGTCAGGGAGCTAAGACCCCACATGCCTTAGGGCTAAAAAACCAAAACCACGTAGCAAAAGCAATATTGTAACAAATCCAATAAAGAATGTAAAAATGGTCCGCATTAAAAAACAAGATTCTGCTTGGACTCTGGGTCTAGAAAGGGTCCTTGGAAATGAGTCTTCACAGGACTTCCTAGGAAATTCTGCTGCTTAGCAGCATTCAGAAGGCCCAGGAATAAATGACTGGGTGTTTATGAGCTGATCTACAAGTCTACCCTAGCTATAGTCCTTCTGGAATTCATATCTTCATCTTTAAAAGTGAAGAATATGAAATCTACTATAATGTGTATTGTGACCATTAGATAAGATGGTATATGTAAAAGCAATCAACACCCAGTGTGGGAGAGGGCAGTCAGAAAATACTGATCTTTTCTTGTAGTTTGAGTGCCCACAGAATATCTGAGAAGAAGTGTTCAGTAAATCCAGAGAAAGAAAGGGTGGGAGGAAATGAAGTCAGCTATCCAAAAGAGGAGTCTGGGAGGCTACAATCCATGGGATCACAGAGTCAGACACAACTGAGCAACTAACATTTTAAAACCTCGGTGATTCAAATCATCTATTTTAAATCATCAAATACCATGGTGGCTCAAAGGTAAAGAATCTACCTGCAATGAAGGAGACCCAGATTCGATCTCTAGGTTGGCAAGATCCCCTGGAGAAGGGAATAGCTACCCACTCCAAGAGTCTTGCCTGGAGAATTCCATGGACAGAGGAGCCTGATGGGCTAACAGTTCATGGGGTTGCAAAGAGTCAGAGGTAACTGAGCAACTAACAACCAGTGTGCCATGAATAGTATTAGGTGTTGGAGATGCAATGATGAAGAAGACAACCTTTCTGCCTTTAAGAAGGTCCCATTTTTCCTTTGCGGGGTAGTACTTTGTGGAGAAAAACCCAACTGATAAAAAAAAAAATAGGCCACAAAAACCACCTCCAAAGTTGTGTTCTCATGTACACACACCTGGAGGCAATAAACCTCAACCCGGCCATACACACCTATCAAGATGAAGAAGAGGTTGAGAACTGATGCCCCAGGCTGGCTGGTGGCCTTATCAGTAACCTTGGTCACCAATCAGAAATCAACAAGGAGCACAGCCTCATTCCCTCCCCAAGGCCAGGAGAGGGATGCAGGAATTGAAAGAAGATTTTCAATTTCAAAGGGGCACACAAGGGTTCACAGGCTTTCCCCCAGATAATTAAAATTTCTAAGTCTCTAAACCTATCATTAACCAGTTTGGCCTTGTTTTCTGTTATTTCCAACTTCAAGTTGCCTGGGTTCAAGCAGAAATTATTTCCATAAGTACATTTCATTCCTCTGAAAATATGGTAAAATATGCCATTAACATAACACTAGCAGGCCCAGTAGTATGATTTTTCAAAACACGTATATATCTGCATGTTTATGTGGGTGTGCATGCATGCACATACACTCTCTCTCTCTCGTATCTTCCAGTTAGGAAGAAGTGATATTTTCAGTTTCTTATAGCTTTAGTAGACCAGGTTTCCCTTTATGGTTACATGGTTTGTTTTTTTCTTTTCTAGAAGAAAGCCATGGATTTATGATGTTTGGCCCCTTACTAAATGAGCTGAAGGGAGATTTATAAAGCAAATAAACAAAAAGATTTACAGTTCCTTTCTCAGAGCAGCTAAAAATTATGGAAAAACTCATTGACCTTTTAAGAGAAGAACTTGGTTCAGTCGACCAGAAACTAAGTGCACCTAAGAGGCTTCCAATTAATCCGTTAATTTAAATCCTTTGTCTTTCTCCAATAAATATGCTGGGGGTGGGAGGGGGGACGGGATGGCATGGCAGAATCCCATTCATTCCTTTTGAAGTGTAACTACCTGTGGCCAATATAAACAGCATGTCCTATTACACTAAGCACAGAGCATCTATAATGTGGACAACAATTAGAAAATGAGGAAACTGGTGGGATCAGAATGAAAAGGGAAATAGAGCCGAGGGAGCTGATTTTGCAGGATAACCTAGGGAGAAAAGAACACGGAAGGGAAGATTCCTGGGTCTTGGAGGAGGAAGATGGAAGAAGGGGCTGTGGGCAGGAAGGTGACAGGTCTGCTGTTCACATCTGGGTTTTCCTGTGAAGTTCTCCAGAGGAGAGAGTCTGAGAAAGGGATCTAAGAGATTTAGAGGGTGTTTCCTCAGCTATGTGGTCTAGGACTATGAAATAAAAATTGCCCAAATTCTTTCCTATCTAAGGCACCCAAATTGTGTTTTGAGGACCCACTACAAGAAGTGAAAGTAAAAACAGATAAAACACCTCATTAAATTTCTCTGATTGCTTCCTTCCTTTTTTTTTTTTTTTCTATTTGTATGGAGACAAACAAGGCACTCTGGGATTAGGATTGTGGGCATACCATTTATTAACAGTATAACCTTGGGTAACTCATTTATCCTGTCTGAGCCTTGGTTATATGGAAATAAAAGTAGTTCCTAGCTTGTAGAGTTGTGAGGATTAAATGAAATAATGTACATAAGATGCTAAGCAAAATGTCATTGAATAGATGCTGAAGATGTAATTGGCAACAGTGGCAACAGCAGCATTATTATTTACCATGGGGCTGAATTCAGTCTAATGATGTTGTGTCATAGAAACAGCTGGCTTAGGTAGAAAAAGATACAGGTTTAATTATAACATCTGAGCCTCAATTCCCTCTTGCAGAGGTAACAACTAGAATTGCAGAAGCTAAGCAATCTAACTTTGTTACTTAACTAATGGAGTAGCCTCAAGTAAGCCACTTGATTTTTCTGAGCCTTAGTTCCTCATTTGCAAAATGAGAATATCCATAGTTTTATTAGGGTATAATATGAAAAAGATGAAAAAGCATGTAAAGTATTTAACATATAATGATATCAAATATATTAATAAATACTAGCAGCAAAGATTACTATGATTCATTCTTTCACTGATGCACTCAACCACTACAACACATTAGCTTCTACCTGTCAGGTGAAACTTGACGTTAGAAACTCAGCAGTGAAGGAAGCAGGCAAAAATTCCTGACCTCTTGGAGCCTACTCTTCAAGCTAAGAGTGTCTTACACACTATAAGCATTCAATAAACAATTTGAGTACGTTGTAAGAAAAGATTCTAGTTTCTCATCTATAAAATAGCATAAGAATGTGAACCAATATTTTATGCAATTTGATAGAAGATGAAGGAGCTAATATACATTCAAGTACTTCATAAGCTACCATGCATTATACAGATATTTGTTATCCTGTTTATCCTACTCATATACATGCTTAATGGCCACATATCCTGAAGCATCAAACACAAACTTTACCAAGTGAGGGAAAACAATATTTTGAACCATTTTCAAAGTTATTATTTAGAAAAATTAGAGTTGCAATGTATCAGTTCAGTTGCTCAGTTGTGTCCGACTCTTTGCGACCTCATGAATCGCAGCACGCCAGGCCTCCCTGTCCATCACCAACTCCTCCCGGAGTTCATTCAGACTCACGTCCATCGAGTCAGTGATGCCATCCAGCCATCTCATCCTCTGTCGTCCCCTTCTCCTCCTGCCCCCAATCCCTCCCAGCATCAGAGTCTTTTCCAATGAGTCAACTCTTCGCATGAGGTGAACAAAGTACTGGAGTTTCAGCTTTAGCATCATTCCTTCCAAAGAAATCCCAGGGTTGATCTCCTTCAGAATGGACTGGTTGGCTCTCCTTGCAGTCCAAGGGACTCTCAAGAGTCTTCTCCAACACCACAGTTCAAAAACATCACTTCTTTGGCACTCAGCTTTCTTCACAGTCCAACTCTCACATCCATACATGACCACTGGAAAAACATAGCCTTGACTAGACAGACCTTTGTTAGCAATGTATAGGTCAGGCAAATTATTAAGAAAAATAAACAGATTTCGTGAGGGTTCACATTAAAGAAAGTTTCTTACACTTTTATAATTCACTATAGTCCTGATAGAAAATCTTGATATTTGTGTAATACAGATACCTAGAGATTTTGGGGAATCCCCAGAAATCTAATGTTTGTAAACATTAGCAGAGCCTATAATTTATGTAGTTAAAACACATTAAGGACCATTTTCCAAAAACATGTTCCACAAAACACTAGTTTCTTGGAATAATAAGAGATTTCATGTCTTATGATGATTTCATGTACAAACAGGTTTGACAGATGATGGGTTAAATGCAGTTTTCTAGGAGTTATTTAAAGTCATTGAATGCAATTTTGATCTCTGGTATTCAATATGTTCTAATATATTTGAACAAAGAATCCCTTTTTAGGAATAAGTGAAATAAACTCTATGAATGCAACAGTTAATACACCTGCAACACCGGAATGATCCCTCAAGATCCTCAACAAGAGGGGCTCAATACTCAGGAGCAGTGGACCAGCATAAAACAGAGAGGGGATGTGGAAACCAAATGGCCTATCACTCAGTAGCCAGCTAAATTCCAGGGTGCTTTGGCCAATTGCTGCATGTCATGGACATTCACTGTCTAGACTAAAATGAATTACAAATTATGTTTAAGAGTGAAAAAAAAAAAAAACTAAACACTGTGTGCATACATACACAGGTGTGTGTGTGCATGTATATGTGTAGTATTCAGGTTGGGTTTTTCACTTTCAAATATAATATTCATATCCCATTAACAACAACAACAACAAAGTTGATTGTGGGAGCTGTACCAAAACTAACCACACAGTAGGTGGTGGGTTTCAACTGTATCCTCAGAGAGGCCCAGTTCTTAAGACTGGATTGGGGAAGAAGAAAGGTAATACACTGAGATGTATCCAAGAACACTCAAAGAAAGCCCCTGATTTTGATCACTTATGGAAACAACATTAGTGAATAATAGTGGATAATCATTTACTACAAATGAGTTGCAATTCATCAAAATGGAGTTTGAAAACAATCCGCTTCATGGAAGTATATTGAGATACTAGGAAAATAATAGTATTTAAACACTTATCTTTTTTAAATGTAAGCATTTCACATGAAATAGATTCTCTTAGACTGCCTATACCCCAGACCAGTAGATACTAACCCTAACCACTCTGCTACAAGAAATTCCTATAGTTTGGCTCAGAGGTATTAAAACCTGGATAGGAGAGAAATCTCCCAGACTCCTATGAATTTGCAGAATAATAGCTCAGGAAGGGAGAGCTAACTAAAGATCCCCGAGTATCATGAGAATTTCTACTTATCACAGCTTGTCTGCAACTGAGAAAGGATGATTTGTTTACCCTGCCCACCACAAGATGCTCTACTGGTGTGTAGGAAATACAAATATTACTTCTGAGTAAGAAATCTGCCACTGACTAGAACTGGAGAAAATAGACTTGGCCAGATGTATCCTGGCAAAGAAAAGGAAAAGTATTAACAGGAATCAACTGGAGTTATATTTCCTCTAGATCATGGCTTCCGGGCTATACATTACTTTTATGTCAGGAGGACCTGAGATTAAATCCTAGCTCTGTCATTTACTGCAGAGCAGAGATGTGTGAAGTTGGGTTTCTTTATTAACTAAGTGAGACAGTTTGGATTAAACAAGATAACAAGTATAAAGACCTGACTATCACAAATGTTAAGTGTTTCTAGACAAAGGAAAACTATCAAACACTTGAGAGGATCCCATTTCCTACTATCAATCGTTCATTTTTTCAATAAATACTTAACTGAGTTAGGCTTCCCTCGTGGCTCAGATAGAAAAGACTCTGCCTGCAAAGCAGGAAACCTGAGTTCTATCTATGGGTGGGGAAGATCCCCTGGAGAAAGAAATAGCAATCCACTCCAGTATTCTGGCCTAGGAAATCCCATGGACAGAGGAGCCTTGCGGACCACAGTCCATGGAGTTGCAAAGAGTCAGACACAACTGAGCGGCTAACACTTTCACTGAGTAACCACTCTGTTCCAGGTACTGCCCTAGATGCTAGTATTTAGTAATGACAAGCAAAACAAGCAACAATCCCAGCCTCTGTGAACCTTACATTCGAGTGCTCATTTCCCTTCTTCCTTCCCAATCCATTGAGCTTGCACAATGCTAGAGGCATGGACAAGTAAGCCCTAACCACTCTGCTACAAGAAATTCCTATAGTTTGGCTCAGAAAAGTTCCCTTTAGAGTTTTGAGTATCCAGGAATCAACATCAAATGACAAAGTTTCGCATTTCAGCAGCAACAAGAAAAGTGATAAATGGTCAGAAGTGGATGGGAAGAAGTCCCTGAATCTCTGCAACAGCTCTTTAGAAGGTGTTGGGTAGCACTGGGTTTTCTGCAGATCTTCCCAATACTATAAAGGGAAGGGGAGGCTCTTGGAAAGATGTACAAGCTACAAGTGGAACACATGTCAAGGTCACTTTTTCTACTTTAAAACTGGCAAAGAAATTAACAAAATCTCTGAGATGCCAGACATTTCAGTGCAGAGAAACCACAGAGCCCTAGCACGTATTCATGGAATATCATGCCTCCATGTATTCATCAGTTCATTCAGATATATGCCCTGCATATTTACTACGTTCCAGCCCTAGGCAGGGTCATGGGGACACAAAGATAAATCAGACACAGTCCTGAACTTTGAATAGCTCTTTACCTAGAAAATATGTTAAAAAATAATTAAGATCCTGTGTGATGAACACGCTAATAAAAACTCTGAACAAAATACTGTCAGATCCCAGAAGAGGAAGCTGCTGTGGAGTCAGCCACCAGAGTTTGCTGTGGTATGGATGAAGCAACCAGAGAATTGATTCCAATTTCACTTCTCAGATAATATCCAATCTACCCCTCACATCCAATCCATCAACCAGTCTTACCAATTTCACCTCCTGCCCTTTTGTCCACCACCACATCTGGCCTAGACGACTCCAAAAGACTGACAATTGGAGTCCCTGCCTGGCTGTTATATTCTGTCCACCACTGTAGCCAGAATGATTTTTCAAAATGTAAGTCTGATCTTATCCCATCAGCTTTAAACACTTCAGCAACTCATGGCCTTTAGTGCAAAATCTGAACTTCATAGGCCTGCAAGGCCTCCCTAAGTCCGCCCCCTCTGCACTCACCACTCTCTGGCTCCCACCTTGGGCTCCAAACAAAGTGTGCCTTTGCTCCCTTGTGTCTCCAGATCTTTAGAGGTGTTGCTCCTAACTCTTGCATTTTGGGAGTGTGTGTGGGGAGGTGATTTTTACTTACTTTTTATTGCAGTCTAATTGCTTTATGATGTTGTGTTACTTTCTGCTGTACGAAGAAGTGAATCCCCTACATGTATACATATATCCCTTCCTTCTTTCAGCTCCCTCCCACAGTGGAATATTACTCAGCCATAAAGATGGAATGAAATTGGGTCATTGGTAGAGATGTGAATGGACCTGGAGTCTGTAGTACAAAATGAAGTCAGAAAGAGGAAAACAAATATCATCTATTAATGCACATATGTGGAAACTAGAAAAATGGTACTTAGGAACCTGTTTGCAGGGGAAAGAGAGGGACAGGGACATAGAGAGTGGACATGTGGACACAGTGGGAAAAGAGGAGGGGGAGATGAATTGGGAGATTAGGATTGACATATACACAACTAACTCTTGCACTCATCTCTTTTTACCCTCTCTCTAGCGTCACTAACTGCATCTCATCCTAACGTCTCTGCTTGCATGGCCCATAGCATCCCACATTTACCCATCAAACATTCCCCATCCCTCGCAATTAATCCCAACCTTTCAAAATCCTTCTTTACACAATCCTTTTTATTAATTCCAGGAATTAGCCCTCCTCTTCCTTACTACTTACTGACACATATCCTGAACCATAGATTGCAAGAATGAATTGTGTCTAATTAAGCATTTATCATGCTCAAACATAACAAGCTGGTAAAATCTGATTTTGTACTAGATCTTACCTTAGACCTTTTGCTCACTTGAGCTGCTTTAGCAATTCTTAAGAGAGACTAACAAAGTAGAAACTGGCATACTGATTGTACAAAGGGGAAGGGAGAATGATGACATTCCCAAATTCAGTTCACAAAATAATGGTAAAGCCAGGATTTCTAACTCACACAGGTGCCTCAAGAAAAAGGTGAAGCTGTTAGTTGTTCAGTAATGTCTGACTCTTTGTGACCCCATGGACCACAGCCTGCTAGGCTTCTTTGTCCGTGGAATTCTCCAGGTAAGAATAGTGGAGCGGGTTGCCATTCCCTTCTCCAGGGGATCTTCCTGACCCAGGGATCAAACCTGGGTCTGCTGAATTGCAAATCTAAGTCAAATATTTTTTCAACTTTACCCCTTCTATTCTCCCTAATTATTTTGAGTGTACAATTCGTGTTTTCCCAGGCAAACTTCACCAAGAAGCAGAAGCATTACACCAGCCACAATACCAAGGGCACAACAGAAACACTGATTTCAGTTCTTCTCAATCCTGTCTAGATATTAGGCATATTGGAGACAGCCAAAAGGTATTTATTTTTTAATAACCAAAATTGTTTAAATCTACTAAATTCTCATTATCACTAAAAGTTTAAGACTTGGACTTGTTTCTGGAAAGTGAGCAAGGATTTTTCCCCTTCCTCTCTTTTGTCTCTTCCTTCATTTTGCTACATAAAAATGCTAAAGAGTGTACACAACGCAATATATACATAACATCTTTCAAGGAGACAGTCTGAAGTCCTAATATACTGCACAGTGAGTCAAAGGTGAAAGTACATCATTGGAAAATAATGTAAGGCCATCCTTGCAGGCTCGGCCCCTGGGTACCACTCAGCCCTTCTGATACATTCCCCAAAGAGGAGAGCAGGGAAGATTCACCTGGGAAAATGCCAGACACTGGAACACTCAGCTCTCAGAAGGAAGTCATGGTCAAGAACCAGATGGAACATGGCTGCAAGGATTTGGGGAAGACATCATGCTAGGCCAGACAAGCTCATCTCTCTGATATCAATGATGCTTTACCACCTCGGCACCCACTGTAGCCAACTCTGAGAATCCTCAAAGATATCAGCTATGGAACAGCGTTGCCTAACTTGGCTCTCTGCCTTTAGCATCTCCCCAGCCAAAACTGCTTCCAAGTGGCCATGAGACTGACTTTTGCTAACATTACCAATTTGATAATGTCCTTCCCACCTCAGATCCTCCACTAAATTCTCTACACTGCTGTGGCCTACAGCAGTGATCTGTTTTTGACCATGCAACCTTATTGATAGTAATTAGAGGGCATTACCTTCTGTACAAACACAGTCATATAATAAAACACATACATGTACTATTATACTAATATATGATGCACATTGTGTTTAATCACTCAGTCATGTCTGACTCTTTTTGACCCCATGGACTATAGCCTGCCAGGCTCCTCTGTCCACGGGATTGTGTTGGCAAGACTACTGGAGTAGGTCGCCATTTTCTCCTCCAGGGGATCTTACCAACCCAGGGATCAAACCTGCATTGCAGCTGGACTCTATCTCTGAACCACCAGGGAAGCCATTCATTATGGCATTCATTCAGGGAAGCCAACATTATGAAACACAAAAATAGAAATTTAAAGGATGAGATAAAAATAAAGTCCTAATTTTTCTTCCATATCCCAGTGGATCCAATTTTCCACCTGCTATTATGCCTGCATCCTACACAAATGTACACTGGCTTACAGGATACAACTCAAACTCTTCAGCATGCTTGCAATACTTTCCACCATCCAACCACCAGCCATATTTCCATTTTCATACAGATTTATACAGAGGAGATTTACTATGGGTATTGGCTCAATGCCTCAGCTAGGCAATGCAACATACATAATATGTTATGTTATGGAGGCTTAGAAGTCCCACAATCTGCCATTTATAAGCCAGAGATCCAGGAAAGCAGGTGGCATAATTCAGTCCAAGTCCAAAGACATGCACACCAGAAGACTGCTGTTATAATTCTTGGAATCTGAAGGCCTAAAACCAGGAGTTCTACTGTCTCGTGGCAGAAAAATGATGGATGTGCTAGCTCAAGACAGGAAAGAAGGAGTTTATCTTTCGTTTGTTCTTTTGTTGCATCCAGGATCTCAACAAATAAGATGACTCCTGCCCATACTGGTAGGAGAATCAAAAGTTACTTTGTTCAAAAAAGACTCCCATAGACACACTCAGAAATAATATTTTATCAGTTATTCAGTCTTCTTTTAGCACAACCAAACTGACACTTAAATTAACCATTACAATTAGATATACATTATGTGTGGGTGTGTGTGAGAGAGAGAAAGAGTATTTTTGTTGTTATTTAGTCACTAAGTCGTGTCCAACTCTTTGTAACCCTATGCACTGTAGCCTGCGAGAGGCTCCTCTGTCCAAGGGACTTCCCAGACAAGAATACTGGAGTGGGTTGCCATGCCCTCCTCCAGGGGATCTTCCTGGCCCACGGATAGAACCCAGGTCTCTTGAGTCTCTTGGGTTCTTTACCACTAGCACCACCTGAGAAGCCTGTGTGTGAGTATATCTCAACCGTAAATACGGTTAGGGTTAAGGTAGGGTCAGGTTCCAATCTAAGCACTGCCAAAGATGAAAATATTTATTGTTACTATCATGACAAATAATTATATAATTATAACATCATCAATAAGTTACACTACAAAGCTAAATTACTCTTGCTTATGTGCTCAGTTGGGTCCGACTCTCTGGGACCGTATGGACTACAGCCCACCAGGCTCCTCTGTCCATGGAATTCTCCAGGCAAGAACACTGGAGTTGGTTGATATTTCCTCCCCCAGGGGATCTTCTTGATCCAGGCAAAGATCAAACCTATGCCTCTTGCTTCTCCTACATTGTCATTTGGATTCTTTAATATTGCGCTATTACTATTGTTTTCATGATTCTAGTAGTCTTTGATATAGCAAGTATGTCATAAAACACGTAGAAAGGTGCTTATTGTATACTGAAGCCCCATAGTTGCCCATGGTTTACCAATCATCTCTCTTCTTAAAAATCTCTGAGCTCACTGGAAAGGCCCATCTTGGAAATCTTGCCCTGACATTACTCTAGTGTTTACAAAATATTGTCACATTCCACACTTTATTTAACCTGCACAAGCGGCCAGTACTATTTACTGCTACTGCTAAGTCACTTCAGTCGTGTCCGATTCTGTGTGACCCCATAGACAGCCACCAGGCTCCCCCGTCCCTGGGATTCTCCAGGCAAGAACACTGGAGTGGGTTGCCGTTTCCTTCTCCAATGCATGATAGTGAAAAGTGAAAATGAAGTCCCTCAGTCATGTCCGACCCTCAGCGACCCCATGGACGGCAGCCTTGACATGTTTAAAAGTCTTATTTGGACCATGAGAAAGTCAGACACAAAAGAACTGGGTGATTCTCCAAGATTACCCAGCTGGCAAGTGGCAGAACCGGGATCTTTCAAGATCACCTTATTCTGTTCATGTTTTTTCATTCTATCACAGCCCCAGGAGTTGTCAAGAAAAAGATAAAATGGGGTCAGGGAAAATGCTAAAGAGCAGGGATATGTGAAGGTAGCTGACTACCAAGGCAAACTCCCAGGCACAGACAACCCACTTAGTTCTGCCAAGAGCTCTCTCTACCACACACAGGAAATTTTTTTAATATACTACATGAAATTTAACAGTTTGGGAATTTTCTTAATCAACATGCAACCTCTTTAAGAATGCATTTACCTCTGGGAACATTATACAGAAATCAATCATTTACAAATGTGTGTAAGCTTGTTCCATGAATGGCTTTCCTCCTAGGGTTAACCTCAGAATTACAGCACGTGAGAAGCTGTGAATTTTGTTCAGAAGGAAGAGGAGATGGATGACATTGGGACATGATGTATACGGGGGTGTGGAGCAACAGCAGGTGAGGTGATATAGAGGAAGCCAGGGAAGTCTGGAGATAATGCAAAAAGAAAGCAGAAACGAGACGTTTAAATCCTATCTAGTTTCCAAGTAAGCAAGTTTTCATACAATCAAAAAGCCAGAGGCCCATTCAGGGAGAGTCAGGGAATAAACGAAAAAAGGCATAAAGTTAATAGGGGAGTTTTTTTGTTTGCTTGCTTTTACTATGCATTGGAGAAGGAAATGGCAACCCACTCCAGTGTTCTTGCCTGGAGAATCCCAGGGATGGTGGAGCCTGGTGGGCTGCCGTCTATGGGGTCGCACAGAGTCAGAAGCGACATAGCAGCAGCAGCAGCAGCAGCAGCAGGAAATGTAACAGAACTGATTGACCGAAACAGATTCTTTTTCTTCCCAGGAACACAGCTGGACAACATTTACCAGCCTCTTCTGCAGTTAGGTAAGGCCAGTGACTAAGTCTGAGACAAGTAGAATTTGACCAGCACTGGCCATAAAAACCTCCAGTCATCACCTTCCATTTCCTTTCCCCGATCATGGCAACCTTGGAAGCCATATTGCATGTAGCTGAGCCAAAAAAGGAAGGAGCTTGGGTTCTTGAATAAGTTTTAAGAAAAACCACCTGCCAACAAGGAGCATCCATTTCAAAGCCTGTATGAATGGAAACAAAAGCTTCTATTTTGTTGAATCTCAGAAGATGTTTCTTTCTATAAGCAGCTGACAAAAACAAATTTTTTAAAGTAATTCTTTTCTTATCAAAATTAAGGGAGAGCTACGAGGGCTTCCAAGACGGCACTAGTTGTAAAGAGCCTGCTTGCCAGTGCAGGAGACAGAAGAGACATGGGTTCAATCATTGGGTCAGGAAGATCCCCTGGAGGAGGGCATGGCAACCCACTCCAGTGTTCTTGCCTGGAGAATTCCATGGATAGAGGAGCCTGGTGGACTATAGTCCATAAGCTCACTAATAAGAGTTGAACATGACTGAAGCAACTTAGCACGCATGCCCAATTTCTCTTGCCATGTGGTGAAGAAAGTCAGTCTGTAACAAATAATGGCAGTGCAGTTACCATGGAACGAAGGGAGCAGACAACACTGGAGCATTACATGAATGGGGTGTTTGCAAAAAAGAGCAGACTCAGGCCCCAAAATCAGATTCTGTACTCTAAACAGTAGCCCTTAACTGACACTAACAAGACAAATCTGACAAGAAACAGCATCAGACACAGAAAAGTATGAACCAGTAGGAGACTTTCATTCATTCTTTCTGCACACAGCTTGGTGTATTTATCACACCTGGAGCACTATCCTAGTGCTGGAGATATAGTGAACAAGATAAAATCCTGCCTTTCTACAACTTTTGTTCTAAAGGGAAAAGTTGGTTCATAAACCTTTAAACCGGGAAACACAAGAAAGCAAAACAATTATAGATAATAAGTGTATAAGGAAAATAAAACAAATAAAATGAAAATAGTATAGTGTAGCTGAGGGTAGTAACAGAGCTAATTCAGGGAGGGTGGTTATGTTAGGGGAAACACACTGATTGAAACCGCCCACCCTGGCCAGGCACCATAGTAACCATTTGCATGAGCTGTTTTATGACAGGAGATCCTGATAAGGAATACGGAACTAATAAGCCACCACCAACTGGAAGAGTTCGGGAAAGGTTGAAAGGAGACACCACGTGTCCATCTACTTCCCAGAATCCCTCTCGCTAGCATCCATCTTGGCTGAGCGATGCATGCGCCACCAGGAAAGACTCTGAATTAGAATGATTAGGCAAAGACCACCCGGAAACTAATCCCATCACCATAAAACCCAAGACTGCAAGCCACACAGCAGAGCAGTTCTCCTGGGTTCCCTTACCCTACTGCTCTCCACCTGGGTGCCCTTTCCCAATAAAATCTCTTGCTTTGCCAGCACATGTGTCTCCTCAGACAATGCATTTCTGAGTATTAGACAAGAGCCCAGTTTTGAGCCCTAGAAGGGGTCCACCTTCCTGCAATAGTTAGGAAAGACCTTTCTAAAGAGTGACATTTGAGCTACAACTTAAATGATCCATCAAAAGCAGATTTGCAAAGATCTAGGAGAAGGAAATCCCAGGACAAAGAACTATTGCAGAAGCCTACTGGAGAATATGAGTCAAAGTGTGGCAGGTGAAGAGAACGCAGGACAGAGTGTTAAGAGACCAACACAGAGAGGCAGGCAGTATCCAGTTCACATGGGGCCTTATGCAGGACCAAGCCTGGACATTATTCTAAGATGTATGGAAACTATCAGGTGATTTTAAAGAGCAGATTGGCATCATATGACTTGTATATTTAAGAGCTCACTCTGACTGATGCCTGAAGAATGGATTACGGGTGCGGCAAGAGCTGACACCATTGCAATCACCAACCATGAGATAAAGGGCTCAGACTAGAGTCAGAGCAAGACATGGGTGAATGTGTGATTCATTTTGAAGCAAAACTACCAAGACTTCCCAATGCAGTTGATGTTGGGAGTGAGGGCAACATAGAAGTGACAATGACTTCTCCATCTAGTAACCTCAGCAACAGGGTGGATTGGGAGAAAAGTACATGGTCCTCTAATTCTCAGGACCCTGGAACTCAGGAGAGTTCTGTAGTACAATAGTTCAGCTACTTGATGAGTTACCATGGCTTCTATGAGCTAGCCTAGTAACTTAACACTTAGAACATTTTTATCATGAAAAAACTAAAAATTACAACTATCTTAAAAATGGTCTTTTAAAACATGGTTATATTGAAAACAAAAAGTAAAAACAAGTGCTACTTTAACCTCAAGTCCTGACCATTGCTCCAGCTGGTTTGACTAGTTCACCTTCCTCAGTAATAAGCTTAAAAATTAAACTCTTGGTTCAACACAAGTGCAATAACCATGGCTTAGATTTGGATTTTTTTGTTCTTTTAATTAAAAAAAAAAAAAGTTATGGGGATGGGAGGGGTGGGTGTTAAGAGGCAAGAGTTTAAGTAGGTGGGAGAGCAAGAGTAGATGCTTTTGTAAAGTGGCCTTGGGACTAAAGAAGCAGAGGCAGAAAAAAGCCAAGCCCAGGAAGAAAGCACAACTCTGCTGCTGGGATGAAAGTGACACATGGGTCATCACAAGCAGTGCAATGGCTAGAGATCTCTGTGTCTTGGGAAGGCTGGCAGGATGGGGTGGGGTAGGGGGGCTATTTACCTATCTGGATACCAGAGGATCTCTCCATTAGTCATACAGGCTAAACTGGAAGGGAAAGGTGGATCCCTGAGGTATTCTTATCTCAAGCATTCTGAACCTCCAGAAATAAATGCAAGCAGGAGCTTAGAGTTAATGTTTTACAAACATGAATAATCCATAAGAGGCTTTTGATCCCTGTGCAGTCCACATCAAGACTTTAGGGAGACAGAAGCCCAGATCTGAGCATAAACTGGGCTTCATGGATTGCAGGTTTCATGCATTTTAGAAAATTTCAAAATAAGAGCTACCTGATTAATCCTTAGAGAATTAGCAGTATAACTTAAGGATGCTCACCATTTCCACACATTCTCTTCATCAGGGACTCGCAGGGGCTTGTTTCTATGGCAGTGTACACACACTAGCCTCTCATCCAAAAAAACCTACCCTCAAGTTCTTCTGCATTTTCTTTCTGCTTGAACTCTGACCTGCCACTTTCCCAGCCTCTTAACACTATGGGGTCAGACCCTTTGTCATCACCTTCAGTCATGCAAAAGACATTATAAATCACCTTGCTAAGCAGTTACTGTAGGTTTTTTTTTTACATGAAATTATTAAATTGAAACCAATAAAATCATTTTGTTCCATGACATATTACCCTTCAATTCAGCTCCACTCGTGTTTTTACAAGGAAGGAAGAACTTCATCACTATTACTATGCTGGGCACCTCACTGCTAACAATATGCTCCTGGCAGGACTGATATAACTTGGTCCCTCCATCTAAGAACACTCTCCCCTGCTACCTTCCAATACTCCAAAAAGAGGCCGACATGAGAAGCCCACATTCTCAAAGTATTGGCCTTGACAAGCACACACTCTTCCAAGAAAGATCCTCATAAATATTGATATAGGTTGATGACAATAACTGTTGTAATTCACTAAATCACCAGTAAAAACCAGACAGTTTACTGAGTTTTTGATCTGCATTGTCTCATTATCATCTTAATTGGGAAATCCAATTTCCCACATTGGAATTGGTTATAAAAAGCAATAATCTACTTGCGGTCTGTAAATATCCATTACCTGGTAGCAGAGCCAGGGAAGACTATTTATGATCTACACAGTTTGTACTTTTTCTAGTAATTCTCAATGCTTACACTGTAGAAAATTACTTTCAGTCATGAACACTGAGTTGGAGGTATCCTTCTGAAACCACAAGATTTGTGGTCAACTAACTCAGGCAGGTATACCAGTAGGCTTAGCCTAAGTTACACAAAGATAACACATAACTGCACCCTTGAAAGTATCAGTGATTTACAGTTATTTCTCATAAGGCCACGTGTCCATCACCTGTCCATTGCCACTAGTTCCAAGTTACCTTCATGCTGAGACCACAGCTAAAGGAGAGATGCCATTCTAGAACATTGCCAGTTGATGAGAAAGAGGTGGAACCCTGTAACAGCTCTTTGAGCTCTTAGTCTGAAATGGTACAGATCTCACATACATTCAGATTTCATTAGATCAAGGAGATAGCAAATATTTTTAATAAGCCCACATTGGAACAGGGTGGGGGATGGGGAGGTAGGGTGCAGCATAAGTCAAGGCATATGAGCTGTGAGTTGAATATTAACTTTACTTCGTTTCTCTGAGTCTTTGTGTCCATGCTTACAAAATGGAGCTCATCTAATGAATGCTACCATTTTCCTCAAAGATTCGCTGGAAGGCTCAAAGAGTATAATATGCGTAAAAGGAGTTCAAAAACTGCAGAGCACTCTGTAAGTAGGAGGTATTATTTAATACTAATTGTAGTACTTTCTATGCCTGGCAGATTTCATGATGTATATGTACCATATCAGTCTTTATTCTTCAACCTAACCTTTTACTACTTTTTACTAAGAAAAGTGTGAGACTCTATGTAGGCTTCAAATTCAAGATCAGGAATAGACCCCAACTACTGTACTTTCCTCAAGATACTACCTCTAACTGAAGCTAATGTACCAGAAACTATTTAAGACCAACCCATTGTCATCACAAAGATTAAAAAAAAAAAAGTCACAGTAGACCAGATTTCATAAAACACAAAAAACCGACTACAGCAATTTTCAAAATGGGGAATGTTCCTGTTGGAGCCAGACGAGGCAAAATGAAACAACCTCCTTTGAATTGTATCATAGCTGACAAAGGTTCTTATTACCTTCTATTGATTGGCCAGGAGTTCTGAAATCTCCTCAATGGCAGTTTCTAAGGCA
The DNA here is from genome assembly GCA_917880005.1 of Nanger dama. NCBI lineage: Eukaryota > Metazoa > Chordata > Mammalia > Artiodactyla > Bovidae > Nanger > Nanger dama. The sequence goes on along the minus strand of CAKJTW010000085.1, from coordinate 3,214,243 downwards.
ATCTCTGCAGAGCAGGAAGAGCCCTTAATACACTCTCTCTCTTCTACTACCCAAGGAAGTTAAGAAAATTGGAAGTCTTTTGTGATTCTTTTTCCACTGAAAGCCTGAATAGGCTCTTCAAGACACTCTGGACAATGAGTGCAATATTTTGTTTTAATTTGCAAGCCAGTCTTGTTCATCATGATTTGTACAATATGGGTCATCTTCACTCCATTTACTCCAAGTAAAAATAACTCGCCTGAAGCAGTTCATACATATCTACTCCTCTCTCTCGCGGCTACAATGAGACGATGAACTCAGCCTCAGAGTCTCTGGTACCCAGGTGGCTGTGTGGTGAGCATCCCAGAGGATAATTCTGAAGACAGAAGCTGAATAAATGGCCATACTGCATTCTGCCACACCAGAGTGTGGTATCCATGGCTTTCTATCCACCCAAAGCTACAACCATATTTAATTCAGGCAAAGAGCAAAGATCACTTAGTCTCAGGGCAAGTATAGCCTTATTCCAAATCCAGGGGTGGAACACAATTAGCGCAAGCCACTGTGCATAGAGACAACCATCTCATTGGTCTAGGGGTGGATAGCAGGTAAGTAAGTAAGTAAGTAAGTAAGTAAAGTCACTCAGTCATGTCCGACTCTTTGTGACCCCGTGGACGGCAGCCCACCAGGCTCCTCAGTCCATGGGATTCTCCAGGCAAGAATACTGTAGTGGATTGCCATTTCCTTCTCCAGGGGAATTTCCTGACCCAGGGATTGAACCCAGGTCTCCCCCATTGGAGGCAGACGCTTTAACCTCTGAGCCCATAGCAGGTAACCCAGGTCTAAAAGATAAGACAGCAAAAGTCTTCTGCATGGGGAGAGCCAAAGGAGGCTATAAAGGAGTTTCTAGGAGAACTTTCCTTAAATATAAAAAGACTGAACCTTACACAGAGAAGGTTTTTAACCACTGCCCATCTTTTCCTTGGGATGCTGGTAGAAGGACATCCCACCTGGGGCTATGGCAGCCATCAAGCAGTTACAGGAAAATAAGCCCAAAGCCCAGGCATGCTGAAGGTGGCAGAATGGAAAGAGAGAAGAGTGTTTGCTCTAAATATTGATACTTGGTTCTCTGTGCCTCCCATTCCATGTCCAGGATCCGACCCCTGTTTTTTTTCCCCTGATTTCCATTCTTAGACAATATATAGGCTCTAATGTTTAGTCATTTTTTTCTTAGGTGTTATCCTTGAACTTATGGGATATTCCCGTGATTACAGAGAACTGACTGAAGACTGAGACTATCACCATGTCCCAAGGTAGTCTCATAGTATATACTGGCCCAATGCCCTGCACACACAATGAGCTGAGAAACATGTTCAAGAAAACAGGGATTTAGACCTAAAATTGCTCAACAGAATCAATAACATAAGGCCTCACACACAAAGTGAGTGAGTGATAGTCGCTCAGTTGTGTCCAACTCTTTGTGACCCTGTGGACTAGCGCCCACCAGACTCCTCTGTCTATGGAATTCTCCAGGCAAGAGTACTGGAATGGGTTGCCATTTCCTTCTCCATCACACACAAAGGGTAGGCATAACATGGCACCTCAAAAAAACTGATTCTACAAAACAAAAATGAGGAGAGAATCAAAGGGTCTCAAACAGCATTTATACCAGCTATTTCCTCCCAGGTTCTGCCAGGTTTCAGCAGCTAAGGGGGGTCAGGAATGGTGTGCGCGCTGCTTCCAAAAGACAACCAAAAGGTCTGCCAATGATAGAATCAGGATTCACATTACTTTGAGGTTCCTTCTATCATTTTTATAATTGTTGAGTCTATCCCACATATAGCAGAAGGTAAAAAACTAAATTTTTCCGACCATTACCTGGCTTGTGGGATTTTTTTCATGATGAATGCAGAGAATAATGTTCTTTTTTTTTTTTTAAGCTACATTCATTTTCTGACAAAAACACAGAATAGTCTAAGGTACAATACAAAACAGCACAAGGTACACTATAAAAATAAATGTTAACATGAAACATTGAAATTAATAATCCTCTTTCTCAAAATTGATGTCTTGATAACATGATATTAAGGCTAGATGAAAAGTTGCATAGCTAAAGGGTCAGCTTCATCCTCCCAAGTGACATGTCTCCCAAATCACGTTCAGTAAGCAAAAGAAAAAGAACTGTAGCGAAAAGTTGGGGAGGAACTACTGGACTTATACTGTATTGCCAATGAGAACCAAAATGGTAATGAAGAAAATCTCCCGTAAGAAATGGAAAACAGAGGATACCTAACAGGTTCTGAACACTAACAGTAATTAGACACATTTCCTTAACCACTGACAAGGTCTTTAGTAACCCAAATGTTAAGCTAGACGTCAACAACATAAAACAGCAGAATGGAAAGAAATTAACCATTATCGTCATCAACTGCCTTCACCTTGACAATACCCGATCTACTTGAGAACCAAAGCAGTAGAGGACAGTGACCAAGACATTGCAGCATTTATTCCAGTTGTGATATCCACATTCCTGATTAACAGGTCCCTAAGGTTCAATATATTGTTAGTCAAGATGACAGGAGTACTTGGGTCCAACCAGGACAGAGAAACAGCCTAGCATCAATTTGCCTATAACAATTTCTCTAAACCAAAGGAGGAAGCCAGTGAGCACTGGAGAAATGGAAGGTCTTAGATTTTAGGGCACTTCACATGTTTAAGTCCAGGGTCAGAAATAATTCCTGACCCTCTGGTATGTTAAAGGAGCAGGAGTTTGCAATACGTGCCACCAGAGTACTGAGCATGGAAAAGAGGGGTTCACATAAGACAGAGGAGTTGCTCAGCTTTGTAAAGGAGAAAAGGGGGTCACGGATCCTTGAGGCCACCAATCTACTATAATGACACCAATCCATGTGCCAAAGTTATGAGTCCATCCGTCACTGGGGCTTTTACAAGAGTTTGGGAATTATTAATAGCAACACATAACCTTGGCAGAGGAAGATGATGGCAATTGGGTAGAATTAGTATCAAAGCATTCCATTCAAAAGAGAATCCACTGCATAACATTTAACTGCAATTAAAGATGATGATCTTCCCAAATAAGACAGCATAAAATGAGGTATTTAGGGTTTTGCTGGTGATTATTAAATGCAGTGACAGTAGAACATGGGATCTGATATGGCTCTACTGCTTTTGTTGCTTTCTGTGTTTCATAACTTCCTTCAAAAGTCTCGCTATTACATGCTACTAAGCGGCCTGGATAAGTCAGGAGAGGAGAGTATCCTAGGCAGCTGACAATTTCTTCTAGGATCCCACAGGACCAGAACCAAGGGAAACTTTCAATCTTCAGCCATATCTACCAGGAATACATTTCTCACAAGTTGACTTTATTAAATAGCTCACTTACCTTCACAGTAGGCAGAGTCTCCCTGGACAGAAATGTAACCATTCTTACACTCACAAGTAGCTTTGGTATTCCAATTTTTGCACTCTGAGTTTTCACCACATTTAGGTCCTTCAGCACAAAAGTTATGACCTAGAAGAAACAAATAATATTTTGCATCAGGAAAGAGGAGAATAAAAGTCTTGCAAATAATTAAGCTTGAAACATTGTTATTATATGTCAGCATACAGCAGAATATGCCTTCACAATATGCAAAGGTAAATTTGCATATCCATAGGAGGAATAAAAAACTTTGGACCATCCTGTACCTGAGAATTTTCTCTCCTAATTCACAAACTTGCTGAAGTTATTCTTTTTGAAGCTTTTACCCATGTTGATTCTAAATTTTCTTTCCACTACCGTCTTATGTGACTAGTCTTTTAAATGGTTTTATCACAAAATTTATGATACATAGGAAATATATATGAATATATCAAGATCTGATGCTGAAAAGAGAAATATTGCACAGAAACCTGGAATGTCAGGTCCATGAATCAAGGCAAATTGAAAGTGGTCAAACAAGAGATGGCAAGCGTGAACGTCAACATTCTAGGAATCAGCGAACTAACATGGACTGGAATGGGTGAATTTAACTTAGATGACCATTGTATCTACTACTGTGGGCAGGAATCCCTCAGAAGAAATGGAGTAGCCATCATGGTCAACAAGAGTCCGAAATGCAGTACTTGGATGCAACCTCAAAAATGACAGAATGATCTCTGTTCGTCTCCAAGGCAAACCATTCAATATCACAGTTACCCAAGTCTATGCCCCAATCAGTAATGCTGAAGAAGCTGAAGTTGAACGGTTTTATGAAGACCTACAAGACCTTTTAGAACTAACACCAAAAACAGATGTCCTTTTCATTGTAGGGGACTGGAATGCAAAAGTAGGAAGTCAAGAAACACCTGGAGTAACAGGCAAATTTGGGAATATGAAGTGAAGCAGGGCAAAGACTAATAGAGCTTTGCCAAGAAAATGCACTGGTCACAGCAAACACCCTCTTCCAACAACACAAGAGAAGACTACACATGGACATTACCAGATGGCCAACACCAAAATCAGATTGATTATATTCTTTACAGCCAAAGATGAAGAAGCTCTATAAAGTCAACAAAAAACAAAACAGAGAGCTGACTGTAGCTCAGATCATGAACTCCTTATTGCCAAATTCAGACTTAAATTGAAGAAAGTAGGGAAAACCGCTAGACCACTCAAGTACGACCTAAATCAAATCCCTTATGATTATACAGTGGAAGTGAGAAATAGATTTAAGGGCCTAGATCTGATAGAGTGCCTGATGAACTATGGATGGAGGTTCGTGACATTGTACAGAGACAGGGATCAAGACCATCCCCATGGAAAAGAAATGCGAAAAAGCAAAATGGCTATCTGGGGAGGCCTTACAAATAGCTGTGAAAAGAAGAGAGATGAAAAGCAAAGGAGAAAAAGAAAGATATAAGCATCGAATGCAGAGTTCCAAAGACTAGCAAGGAGAGATAAGAAAGCCTTCTTCAGTGATCAATGCAAAGAAATAGAGGAAAAGAACAGAATGGGAAAGACTAGAGATCTCAAGAAAATTAGACACACCAAGGGAACATTTCATGCAAAGATGGGCTTGATAAAGGACAAAAATGATCTGGACCTAACAGAAGCAGAAGATATTAAGAAGAGGTGGCAAGAATACATGGAAGAACTGTACAAAAAGATTTTCACAACCCAGATAATCATGATGATGTGATCACTAATCTAGAGCCAGACATCTTGGAATGTAAAGTCAAGTGGGCCTTAGAAAGCATCACTATGAACAAGGCTAGTGGAGGTGATGGAATTCTAGTGGAGCTGTTTCAAATCCTGAAAGATGATGCTGTGAAAGTACTGCACTCAAGATGCCAGCAAATTTGGAAAACTCAGCAGTGGCCACAGGACTGGAAAGGTCAGTTTTCATTCCAATTCCAAAGAAAGGCAATGCCAAAGAATGCTCAAACTACTGTACAATTGCACTCATCTCACATGCTAGTAAAGTAATGCTCAAAATTCTCCCAGCCAGTCTTCAGCAATATGTGAACCGTAAACTCCCTGATGTTCAAGCTGGATTTAGAAAAGGCAGAGGAACCAGAGATCAAATTGCCAATATCTACTGGATCATGGAAAAAGCAAGAGAGTTCCAGAAAAACATCTACTTCTGCTTTATTGACTATGCCAAAACCTTTGACTGTGTGGATCACAAGAAACTGTGGAAAATTCTTCAAGAGATAAGAATACCAGACCACCTAACCTGTCTCTTGAGAAATCTGTATGCACGTCAGGAAGCAACAGTTAGAACTGGACATGGAACAACTGACTGGTTCCAAATAGGAAAAGGAGTACGTCAAGGCTGTATATTGTCACCCTGCTTATTTAACTTCTATGCAGAGGACATTATGAGAAACGCTGGACTGGAAGAAACACAAGCTGGAATCAAGATTGCCAGGAGAAATATCAATAACCTCAGATATGCAGATAATACCACCCTGATGGCAGAAAGGGAAGAGGAACTAAAAAGCCTCTTGATGAAAGTGAAAGAGGAGAGCAAAAAAGTTGGCTTAAAGCTCAACATTCAGAAAACGAAGATCATGGCATCTGGTCCCATCACTTCATGGGAAATAGAAGGGGAAACAGTGGAAACAGTGTCAGACTTTATTTTTGGGGCTCCAAAATCACTGCAGATGGTTACTGCAGCCATGAAGTTAAAAGACGCTTACTCCTTGGAAGAAAAGTTATGACCAACCTAGATAGCATATTCAAAAGCAGAGACATGATTTTGCCGACTAAGGTCCATCTAATCTAGTCAAGGCTATAGTTTTTCCTGTGGTCGTGTATGGTTGTGAGAGTTGGACTGTGAAGAAGGCTGAGCGCCAAAGAATTGATGCTTTTGAACTGTGGTGTTGGAGAAGACTCTTGAGAGTCCCTTGGACTGCAAGGAGATCCAACCAGTCCATTCTGAAGGAGATCAGCCCTGGGATTTCTTTGGAAGCAATGATGCTAAAGCTGAAACTCCAGTGTTCTGGCCACCTCATGAGAAGAGTTGACTCATTAGAAAAGACTCTGATGCTGGGAGGGATTGGAGGCAGGAGGAGAAGGGGACGACAAAGGATGAGATGGCTGCATGGCATCACGGACTCAATGGACGTGAGTCTGAGTGAACTCCAGGAGATGTTGATGGACAGGGAGGCCTGGCATGCTGCGATTCATGGAGTCGCAAAGAGTCGGACACGACTGAGCGACTGAACTGAACTGAACTGATTTATTAAACATCCTCAAAAAATCCCTTTCTCAGCCATCAGAGACTACTACCCTAACAATTGTGTTTATCACTCCCTTACATATTTCTATATTCTTTACCATACATCGGCATGTATTTCTAAATAATAGATTATTTAGTTTTGGCCATTTTGAACTTCACCTGTGAAATCACACTGTATCATATCCTCTATGGCATATTTTTTTTTCCTATTCATTCATATTAATGCCTGTGGCTACTATCATTCACCAGTGGTATATAATATTTCATAGTATAAATATTCTACAATTTATCCATTATACTAAGTATTGACTTTGAGTTATTTGCAGGTTTTGAGTTACTAGCACAGCTGCAACAAACATTCTTGAACATGTTTCCTGAGGCATACTTTTCTAACCACATGTTTTACATTTCTTTGCCCAACAGTGTTTCTGGAATCTAAAACATTCCCTCAGGGCTAGTTACTTTTCCTCTTAATATATTCTTCATAAATTCCTTTTAGTGAAGATAAATTTGACAGTAACTACACGACTGAGTGACTGAACTGAACTGAAGTGAAGTGGCTCAGTCGTGCCCAACTCTTTGTGACCCCCTGGACAGTAGACTGCACCAAGCGCCTCCGTCCATGGGATTTGCCAGGCAAGAATGGGTTGCTGTTTCCTTCTCCAGGGAATCTTCCCGACCCAGGGATCGAACCCAGGTCTCCCTCATTGTAGACAGATGCTTTACCATCTGAGCCACCAGGGAAGTCCAGAACTCAACTGACCTGAAGCTCAATTTTAATTTATCTAAATATGTCCTTTGACCACCCTCCTACTTGAAAACAGCTTTACTAGGTACAGAGCTATTTTGTCTCAACATTTTGAAGATATCCCATTGTTTACAGCTTCTGTTATAACTGTTGAGAAGTCAGTTGTTAGCCTAACAGTCATTCCTTAGTATGTGACAAACCTTTTCTCTTTGACTTTTAAGATCTATTTTATTTGGTTAGTTAAGTTGATGAGCTTTGTTTTGTTTCATATTCATTAACTTTAAGGTTTTTAGGTGTGAATTTATTTTTATTTGTTCTTCCTGGGATTCCTTGGAATTCTTAAATATAAAGATTGGTTAAATCTTTTATCAGTTTGGAAAATTCTCAGGTATTTTCTCTTCAAACATTCTCTCTTCACCATTGCCTCTAAGTCTCTCTTTCTAGAATTATGAGATTACTATTCTTTCTTAAGCTCTCCTCCATGTTACTTCTACTTGCCTTAATATTCCCACCTCTTTTTTCTATGCATAATTCTGCTTAACTTCTAGATGTATCTTTCAGTCTCTTAATTCTCTCAAATAGTGTCATATTCTCTCAGTCATCCACATCATTTTTATTTTACTTGTATTTTTTTTTCTAAAATTCAATTTCTTTTTAAATCTCCTTGGTCAAATTTGTAGTCTCTCATTCTTTCCTCTTTTAATTTCCCCCTTTTAAAAACATATTAAACGTATATTTTACACATACAACGCCAACATCTTCAGTCTTCTGATTTTGGTTTGTTTCACTGAGTATCCTGCATGGTTACTAGTTTGTGTTTTGAGTGATTCTTTCATGATTCTTTGAGCTCATGTTTTTTAGGATTTAATCTGCAGGAAGTATTTGAGGTTTGGGCTTTAAAACTGTACTTCTTCAGAGAGGACCTGTGTTTGCTTTTGATAGTCCCCAAGGGAACTATCAACCCACAATCACTTTAAACTACATTTTGCCTTGGGACATATGGATTGAGCCACACAGGTAGAATAAATTTAGATTCTAAGGTTTCAGGAATGCAAACTTTTCTCTGCCATACTCCCTATCTAGAGTCAAGACTGACAGGCAGGTCTCCTCTTACAGAGCAGATTTTTCCTAGTCACCCACTGAGGAGTTACCCTTCAAGATTCTTCATTTATGCAAGCCTCAGGCTTTTCCTCCTGTCTACTTAAACAGTAGTCCATTAGAAGCCAGATTCTACCACCAGGGATTAAAAATTGACCTCTGGGCAAATGCCAATTCCAGTGTGCTTACTTATCTCAATGGAATCAACATTTTTTCTGGTCTCTTTTTTAATTTTTTTCCGTCCTACCTCTATTACCAATTCTACCTATCTCCCAACCCTCAAAAAATTTTATATATTATGCATTTTTAGGTTATACCCACCACAGGAATTGTGAAGTTCAAATGTAACAAGGTATATAAAAGGTGCTTTATCATTTTCAACTCCTACATTTTAGCAAATGATAACTACACTGCTATGTCACATACTGTAGTCTCATAGAAAACAAGTCAACTTAGAAAAGAGATCTAATACATAATTCAGGGTCTTTATTAATAAACACAGTAAGTCACTTTGCCTGTCTAGGTACATATACCAAGAAAGGACATCAGCGATTTTCATACTACTCCTCAGAGTCTTGGACACAGCTGAGTTGTTGGTCAGAGCTCAGGTCCTCCAGCCCTGATTCAAAGAGAACAGCTTTGCTTTTATACTGTTGAAAGAGTGATTATATGAACAGCAGTTTCTGGTTTTAAAAAATATAAAAAGCACTGAACTGTATAAACTCCAAGTTTAACTCCTTTTGGTGATAACATTCTAGAATGTTCTTTTGAGACAGAATTTTAAACCAACATTCTTAGGATAAAAGATAACTCCTATTAAATAATATTCATGCACCTATGTCTGGCATTACACTAGATGTTTTAAATGGGGATAATAATATACCTTATTAATTTGTGTGGAACAAGTTAAACGGGTTAATTCATGTAAAGCACTTAGAGCAAAGCTTGATACACACTAGGAGTTCACTAAATGTCAGCCTCGGTGATAAGAATGATAGGGATTTTGATAACAGAGCTGCTGACAGTGATGGCTAAAGTTTAAAACAATGTGATGAGAACACTGCTATCCTCAGCTCCAAATGAGAAAAGAGAAGCTCAGACTCATTCATATCTAGCTAATCAGCGGACATGCCAAGATTCCAAATCATGCCTGGTGAACTCCAAGGCCTATATGGTTTGTTTTTTTCTATATCCTCTCACATATAAAAAATAGTTTAAAAAAAAAAAAAGTGAAAGATGTAGACACTACTTGTGACATTACAAAGTGGATCCAAAGGCTGAGGGGAGCATAATATCATATCCAGCCTCGCTATCTGCCTCTTAACTGGTGAGCGCCTCAGTCAAAATCAGAGTAAAAACTTAACTTGTTGAAAATGTGAAACCTCTGTCAGCCAAGAACACTTTTACAGGGACTTAAAAGGCTTATCATAACCATTAAAGTACTTGACGTTTCTGTTAGCAAAAGGACAATTTTGGGTGTCAAAGCTTTCTTTGCCAGAGGAAGTGCCTGGACTTCCCTCCCCACATCACAATTGATCAGTAATTAAGCTGTCACATTTTTCTTTTATTATAAAGTTTGACTCAGTGTCATAGGAACACCCTTGGTTGCATGACTTTTTTTTTTTCCCTAGGATATGCAGCTGTCCTTCACTTTCCACAAACATTTGATAGCCCAGAACAAAGCTCCTCAAACACTGTTGACTATCCAATGCACATCTCTCTAGCAGTCTTGTGCCATGTCAATTCACAATGCAGAGAGCTGGGTCAAATGCATTATAAAGACAATGAAGGGCCCATGAGACAGATTAATAGTATGGACAAATCCACTTTGTCTGGGCCTCACCATTGTGTCAAAAACATGTGCTGTTGTTGTTCTTTTTTTTCTTTTAAATTAACGCAAGTCTTCATTCAAGCAGTATTTATTCAGTACCTGCTTGCCTTTCTGCGTGAGTGAACAATCATCTACTCAATATTTACAGGACTGCAGCACTATGCAAGACCCTGGGGGCAAGGTCAAGGTGTTGGAGACATTCCATGACCACCAGAGAGTTAGAAACTCTAAGGTGAGGTAAGCCAAACACAGAAGTAGTTAAGTAAGATGTGAGCAGTACAAATTATCATAGTGTTCCAGAGAAGAAGAAATTCCTACTAGCTGATGCCAAGCTTGACCTTTGACTCATCACAGGTAGAAACTTGTGCAAGACACAGAGATCTGCAAGACACAGATCCCAGTGAGAGGAATGGGACTCCACCCCTTGAGGAAGAAGGCTAAGTCTGAAAAGCCTCAAATAATCTGGCACAGCTGTAATGAGAATGATTAACATTTATCAAGCACAAAATATATGCTAGATGCTCAGGAAAGTGTTTCAGATGCACCATTCCACTTAATTCTATTAACAATCCTATGAAACTGGTATTATTACCCTATTTCACAGAGGTGGCACTAACTCAGAGAAGTTCGTGCATGAGTGAAAGTACACAGAGTCACGATCCAGGTGTCCCTGATGCTGGGGTACTTAATCAAAAAGCAACAATTTTATAAGCATCCTACACTCCAAAGGATAAAAAATATATTCTTTTTACATGCCTAGATTCAAGCAGATTACATTTTAAATTTCTTTTTCATACACACACACACACACACACACACACACACACACACACACACACACAAGCATGTACACAAGGCTAGGCAATTTAAAATATTCTTTTAAAATACTAACTCTAATCACTGCAACTTCTTTAAGTCAAGATCTATGTCTGACTCATTTCTTTCAACTCAAAGCTTCCCACACAAGGACAGCTGTCTGTGGAGAAGGATGGCTTATAGTCAAATGCAAAAATCAACAGGTAGAAATACGGGTGGTTAAATTAATGAGTGAATGGGGATGTGGATGAATCTACAGTGGTATTTTAATGCCCCCTCTTGAGCAACTAGAAGCCTAATGGGACTGGTTTGCTAGTCACCATTTTTCTTTAAACATTTTTACTGAAGTACAATTTACATACCGTAAAATTTACCTATTGTTAAGACAAACTGATGGTTTTTAGTAAACTCACACAGTTATACAGTAAATCACCACAATCCAGTCTTAAAGCACTTTCATCACACCAGCTGGTCATCTGCATTCTTCAAAACTACCCCAAGATAGCTGGCTGCCAAGTCATAAATCCTCAATCAACTCTCCACATTTCAACATCTTTCTAAGAGTTTAGTCTTTCCTACCTGCTGTCTGAAAGGCATGGCATTTACTAACAGACCCTTCCCTTCAGGATATCTGTCTTCAGTTGCCACCTGCAATTTTTTCTCTAGTCCCCTTACTAACTCTTGGTACAGTATTTTCTTCAGCAGCTGGTTATCAATACAGATTGATGCATGAGATTCTTCAGTGTCACCTTCTTTCTTTAATCAGTATCTTTTCCCCCAGATTTAGAAGTTACGGCCAGACTGTAGAATACACACACACATGCGTACATACATACTCAATATCCATGCTCTTTTACTTGAATATTTTAATAAATGAATCTGGAGTCTCTGTGGGCTTCCCTCATAGCTCAGTCAGTAAAGAATCTGCCTGCAATGCAGATGACCTGGGTTCAATTCCTGGGTCAGGAAGATGCCCTGGAGAAGGAAATGTCAACCCACTCCAGCATTCTTGCCTGGAAAATCCCATGGACAGAGGAGCCTAGCAGGCTCCAGTCCATGGGGTCACAAGAGTGAGACACAACTTAATGACTAAACCATCACCAGAGTCTCTGTAACTATCATCCTATAATTAGAAGCACACAAAGCAACATCGTCTGAATAGCAGTGGTTCAAAAACAGAGACCACTTTTGTTATAAAAGTCGCTGTTTGTTGACCTTTTCCAATTTGTCAGGCACAACTCTAAAGATTAATATTATTCTCACTTTACAGATTAGGAAAATGTGGTTGGGACTATCTTATCCAAGGTAACACAGCCAGGAAGTGGCAGAGTTATGATTTAACTCAAGTTCTTGTTAAGACCACTAAGAAAATTATTATTCTATGATTTAAAAACCTCAGCGCATAGACAACCACTAATGACTATTCTCTGATGCTGTTTGTAGACCTGTATGCCCAATAAAATTTTCAAAGAGGTCCATTTAGGACCCAACTGCAGGTTCTGCCAATCTGTTCTCAAGAGAAACTGAAACAAGGTCAATGCTTGTGCCCTGTCTCTTCTGGTCTCTGGTTAAAAACATTCACCTCTGCTAGAAGCAATAATAAAGGCTCCCACGGCCCTCTACAGAAAGGAAGTCACACTGTCTTGCATACCCCACTTTACATATTTTACATCATTATAGCCACGGCCCACTTGACATTCAGTTTGGATGACCTCAGAGTCGTATCATGGCTAACCTAGTTGAAACTGTACTCTTGATCTTAAATCTGATATCCATGCTCTCCAAGTTCTCCATTATCAATCTGCAGCACTTTCATTCACTTAAACTATCTCCCCACCCCACCCCCCACCCCGAAGGAGTCATCTTTGTCCTCTCTTCAAATACTGCCCCTTCCCAAGTTCTATTCATTTTATATCACGAATAGCTCTAGAATCTCTTTTTTTCCTCCACTCCACGGCAATAAGAAGAAAAAAAAAAAAAAAAAACCTCTACTCCAAACTTATTTCTCAAAAAGAAAGCACCTCATTTGCCTTCCTGTTCCCCTTTTTGCTTGTCTCTAATCCATTTTCCCCATTAACAAATCCTTTTAAAACATAGATTGGATCACGTCACTCATCCCCTTCGAAGTCTTCTCCCAAAGACTTTCCAATTTCTCAAGAAAAATGCAAACTTAACTCCAATTTGAAATGACAAATAAGGCTGTCCCCTCCCTCTGTCATCCCCCTCCCCCAAGTGTATCAGCCTTTATTTGAATTCCTCTAGTATTCCAATCTCTTTCCTGATTCAGAGTCTTTGCAAGCTTGTCCCACCAACTCAGAACCTATGGCACATCCCTGCCAGAATAATTTCTACTCAGTTGTCAAGTCCCAGCTTAAAGATCATCTATTCAGAGAAGGCTTTCTTGTCCCTCAAGTCTAAAGAAAATCCCGTTACTCTCTCCTATTCTACTCTCTTCTTGTTCATAGCAGGTAACACAGTTACTAATTACATGTTCATTTCTGTGTTTATTTGTTGAATGTCTGTTTCCACATTAGAAGCTCACTTCTTCAAGGGAAAGGACCCTACAAGTTTGTTCCCTTTGCGCCTAAGGCAATATCTAGCACATGATAAACACTCAAGAAATATTTGTGGAGTTGATGACTAAATCCTCTGTCTTCCAAAAGTAAAATTAAAAGAGTGCTTTAAAATGAATAAACCAAAACTCAAAGCTGTTAATTACTTTCTTTGTGGTCTTGCAGCTAGTAGGCAATGCCTAAAAGATATATATAGACTCAAATATGATTCTAATGCCCAGTCTCTCTCCACCACTCTACATGACATCCCAGCCATGATTTTACTCATTAAGGGACATTCAAGGAATGCTGACCTGACCCAGAGATCACTATTCCATCACTCAGCATTTTCTAGTCCATGACATGCTTTGAATCTTTCCAAAGGAAAAAACCGTGTTTCTTTCTCCAGGATACAGTCCACCATCACTTTGTTGCTTGGGGACTTAAAGTCAAGAGAGAAATAAGACCACATAACAGAACACCATTCTTGGATGAGATACCAAAATGAGTAATATCCATTTGGAGCTTATTTACACTTGAGTGATGGAAATGAGCAGATGCTCAGAGGAAGACACACAATCTGCTGAAACGGCATTCCAGGTTTTACTCCAACCGCTTCCTTAATTTTAGTTCCTGGCAGAGATACCATTCATTTGTTTGACAAATATTAAGCCCCATGACATGTGTCCAGCCACTGTCCTAGAAAATTGGGATAAAACGGAAATGCCATAAACAGCATAAACATTCCCTCATTCATTTAACACTCTAGTTGGGATGGCTATTGTTGAGTATTCGGTTACAGGAGATGATGTGATGGAGAGGAGCGAGGTGCTTCCAAAATGTTATCACACAGAGGGGCCCTAACTCAAGGTATCAAATGGAGATTTGAGGGATTAGTGAGGTTGGCTGGACAAGGCACAGGATTTCCAAACACAGGAAGCTGCATGTTTCTACAACATGCTCAAAGAAATTGAAGAAACATAAACATTGAGGTCATATTTTCTCCTTTCATTGGGAGCCGTCTACAATTTGGACTCCCCTTCATGGCCCTGAATCTAGAGTTCTATTACCAGTGAAAGACCAATAACATCTATTAAAAAAAAAAAAAAAAAAAAAAAAAACTCTTTGGTTTCTTTAAATCCATTGGCTTAACTGCATATAAAATCCCTGCCCATCATAATGAAGCCGCCACACCATCATTCTCCAGATCCCACTCTGTAAGTTTTCAAATCACAGCAAACCATCCACTCCCTGCTTTATTGAGGGCCAAGGATGGATAAGCATCTGTATGATGTACTACTGTGATTTCTTCCACAGCAAGGAATGAATGGGTCACTACTCAAGAGCAGGATTTAGTTTCTCTAATAGAAAGTCTGATTCCACATAGAGCATCACCGCCTGCTCTCAATCACATGCCCCTCATGTATCTCCAAGAAGGCAACCAGGTTACCTTTGAAATGATGGACGATCTGAAAACGCACCCCAGATTTCCCCACCCTAACTCAAATCCTAGAAAGCCAATACCCCTCACAGCACTGCTGCTTGCTCAACCTTGAAAGTCACAAAGAGCAAAGGTACACTGAGTACAGTATATTCCAGTGTACCTAGTTGGTATGGAAAGAGCTCCATCCATGGACTGGCCCTAGAGGAGGACTAAGACCCAAAGGTTCTTTATGAGAACCAGATGCCCTAGTGTACTTCACAACCAACATACATGCCACAGAAGCCTGGGCCCTGCAGGGGTGAGGACATTCCTTCAGCTTCTATGAACAGAGGGTTGTGACATCAAGGCAGAGGTTGTGACCTGCTAGAGACAGAGCTCTCTGGATTCTCATAGGTCCTTAGAAAGCTCATGGTCTTTTGACAGTAGTCACACTTAAGGGTCTTCCAGTCCAAGGCAGCTTGGCCTTAATTTCAAGTCTTCTCTCTGGGGTAATGTGCCTCCTTCCCCAGACTCCTTGGGCCTGGATCCACTGCAGCACTTTTAAAAGAACAGAATTCATGGGCTCCCCGAGACTCTCTCCTCCAAATGCCCTGTGTTCCCAGCCTCAGTAGTTGAAAATACAGACCTGGCTTTCCAGTGCCCACCATGGTCCATGGCTGCAGGGATTTTTCTATCAATAGGCAGAGCACCTGGCCCATCTACAAACTGCCTGCTCCTCTATTTAGGCATTAGTTTACCTTCTCATTAATGCCTTTTTCCCAAGTCTCTTTTTGTCTCCATTACACTGAAATCCTCTAAAACCCATTTCAATTACAAATTCACCTAAGATGAAGACAAAGACTAGAAAAAAAGAAAATCATGCACTGCCAAGACTCTTTGGGAGGGTTTAATTGAAGGGCATAAAGCCTTAAATAGTACAAATAATCTCAACTAATTTCAGCCCAAACCAGATGACAAGGCAAGTGAGCATGAATTAAAATTACAGATAAACACGTTGGGAACAGATGTCGAAAAGAACTTTGTCTCCAACACTGAAAATCTTCAACATGCAGCAAAACCCTCCAGACGTCATTGGCAACATTCAAGGTACAATTAGAGCTGATTGTGAAAGGAATAAAACCCTGAGGAGTGTGTCAAGAATTTTGGGGTGGGCCAAATGATTGTTGTGTTTTCCTGGAGCGACTCTGAGACTATATGGTCAAGTTGGCATTTGTTTCCCCCGTTAAGTGAGAACACCAGCAATTCATGAGCAATCTTTCTGCTGGGGCTATATCCATGCTTTTATTACTTCTTCCCAGGCAGAAGCATAGATGTTATTCTAGTACCCACTCCCTCTTCTCCACCCTTGTGGCCTTACACTTAGGTACACAGGCTCCTGCTATAGCCATTACCGCAAGGTAATGCTGCTGCTGCTGCTGCTAAGTCGCTTCAGTTGTGTCCGAGTCTGTGTGACCCCATAGACAGCAGCCCACCAGGCTCCCCGTCCCTGGGATTCTCCAGGCAAGAACATTGGAGTGGGTTGCCATTTCCTTCTCCAGTGCATGAAAGTGAAAAGCAAAAGCGAAGTCGCTCAGTTGTGTCGGACTCTTCGCGACCCTGTGGACTACAGCCCACCAGGCTCCTCCATCCATGGGATTTGCCAGGCAAGAGTACTGGCGTGGGGTGCCATTGCCTTCTTGGTAATGATGAAGATAAACAAATTTTATGCTGCTGGCACAAACTGGCCAGAGGCATCAGAGAGAAACTACAGCAGTAATTAGGGCTGTTCTGGGTGGTGCTGCTGGTGACTAAGACCTTGGATCCCAGCAATTGCAAAGTGACTTCCCCCTGCCAACATCCATTACCTTGAATTTTTGTGTGCATCCCCCTATTTGTCCTGCAGTTCTGTCCCTAAAAGCCTTCTGGCTATACTAGGAGCCCTGTGGATTTAACTACATGTCAGCTGATTACTTCAATTTTTCTTTAAAGGGTAGAAAAATTATTCACAGCATTTGTCATGACCCAAGGTTTGAAGGCAATGGCACCCCACTCCAGTACTCTTGCCTGGAAAATCTCATGGATGGAGGAGGCTGGTGCGCTGCAGTCCATGGAGTCGCTAAGAGTCGGACACGACTGAGCGACTTCACTTTCACGCACTGGAGAAGGAAATGACAACCCACTCCAGTGCTCTTGCCTGGAGAATCCCAGGGACGGTGGAGCCTGGTGGGCTGCCGTCTATGGGGTCGCACAGAGTCGGACACGACTGAAGCGACTTAGCAGCAGCAGCAGCAGCAGCAAGGTTTGAAGAGGTAAGGTGTTCATGCAACAAGTCCAGATATCAGTTCAGCTGATACAATAAACAATGTAAATCAGCCAGAGTCTGTTATTCTTAACTGGAAGGTCTTAGGTCTGATTTCCCCAAAGAGAAAACTCCATACGAAACTATAGTCTTCTTGAACAGAAGCGAGGGGATGGGGAGAGCTGTATCATTACACTGTTAAACAAAAAATAGACATGACTCAGTTAAAGAAAAAAAGCTTCATAATCAAGCCAACAAGTTATGTGTTGAGGAATCAAATTATAAGTCCACAGAATGAGTCTTAACACTGTTCCACATATGCAACAAAGCCTTCAGCTGGTGTCAACTACAAACTGGCACTTGCCATCCACCTCTATAAGAATTAGATCATGCGCTCCTGCCACTGCTGACTTTCAACCCCCTCTGAAAGGAGTTCAGGGTGGAGAATAGAAATCAGGCACTGGAAAGAACTGATGGGACAGGTCTCCAGATCATTAGATACTTTCAGGAGTCGATTAATGAGCCCAATTCTTGTATCTCCTCATATTTAGAAAAGCACCAGAATCCTTCGTGGTGATGCCTGTTTCTCATGACTAGCAAACAGCTTCCTGAGGCTAGCAGAAACCTTCTGGAAAAACACATGGCATTTTACTCCCCCTTCACCAAAATCACATACATAGTGACCTATCCACCCTGCCTCTTTGGAACAGTTTCTCAGAGCTATCTGAGGTGCTGTACTCTGGGCTGCAGTCCTCACTTTGCCCCCAGATAAAACTTAAATTGCAAAATTTATGTTGTGCATTTTTAAAGTTGACATTGATACTAAAAATAATTTCATTCAATGTCATTGGCATGAAAAATGACATGATTATTCTAAATGGTATGAACATATCTTCATCACTCTCTTTTCTCCTACAATTACACAAACAATTCATAAAATGTGGTCATTAAGCATTATTTTTTAAAAGTTGGAGAGCTTTATGGATTTGATTTTATCAGCCAACTGGGCCTGCGGGCAGGGGGGTGGAGGGGGAAGGTCAGAAAGGAAAAGCACCCTCTCTGCCTTCTCATATTTCAGTCCAAGCCTCATGAAAATAAACCTTAGAGAACTTCAATCCCCAAACAGGCATGAGAAAGGTTTTGACTCAGACTTCTGAGGAATGTTACTGAGCAGTGATTTCCCTCAGACTAATGACCTGACATTCCTAGTAAGACAGAGAGAGATGATAAATATGCTAATTGAAGGGCCTTCAATGCAGGTTTTGAAAGAGGGCATAGCCACGTCTGTGTCTGTAATCAATACCATCAGGATAGCAGAAACCACACAGCTGAAATCACACCACACCAATGTGCTCAACCCTAAAATACCAATTTCAGGTCACGGGAGTCCCAGCTCTCTGCTTGCTTGCTACCTGCCAATCAAAAGACTCTTTCAATCCACAAAGCAAATGGAACAGCCCTTCCATATGCAGGATAGAAATGACTTTACAAAGAAATTGAGTGTTTCTCACCTTTTCATTACTTTCTGTTTTTAAGAGGGGCAAGGAGGAGGGGGGAGATGAGAACTGAATAACATGCCTTTGAAGAAGCCCACTAGGCTTTCCTCATCTTGTCAGAATCAAAATTGTCCAGCCACCCCCTGCCATGCCATTTATCTTCCAAGACTCCACACAGAAACAAGAACACAGAGGAAAAGGTAAGACAAACAGAAGTCAAAGGGGAAAAATATTTCCCAGAGTATTGTGAGACCCCCTTAGGCTACTTCCAAGGATGCTCTCGGGAAACAGAAATTAAGAGACAGAGTAAGATTCATGGGCGGCATAGGTCAAGGCAATGGACATTTGAGCTCATCTGGATGAATTTTTGTTCATCATATAAATTTTATATTTTTATGAAAAAGAACACCCCACTGCCCAAAATTTCATTTTCTGACTGTCTAATGTGCAGAACAAGCCTAAGTATGTGGACAAGTGGACGAAATGTTTTAGATTCCTCTCTTGTAATGGGTCAGTGGGAAGAGGGTAATGACAGTAAATGGTGCTGAAAAGGGCTTCAGTCAAAAATAATGCTTTTCTCATTCCAGGGTCTGAATTCTGAGATTGGCATAAGTAGAAGAGTCCTAAGAGAATCCATATGCCCAAATGGTTTCACTCAACCTGCTCCCCAGAAAAAGGCCTGCCCACCCTATCTTTTCTGAAGAAGTGTTCTGGTTCCTTTAAAACACAGACTTGTCAAAAGACATTAGTAACTCTCTCACTCGCAGATGCAGACACCTCCAAAAAAACACGATCAGCTGCCAAATAAAGGAGCTGATAGTATTCTGGCTGAGAAGGAAGCAGGTGGCAGAAAGAAGAAAATCCATAATTGTACAAACTGGCTCTGGCTATGATCTCATCTAGGAACCCTACTCCTGCCTCCCACTTTCCCTCAAAGCTGAGTCAGCTTTGGGAAAAAGCCATCAGGTCGCTAGCAACGGGAGCCTTGAATGAGTGAACTTTTCAATGACATATCATCTCTCTCAGCATCTTCATGGAGTCAACAAAAAAAGTATCTGCTTTTCTGAGAAGTGTGAGCAGAAGCAGCAGCACTTGTTCTATTGTAAATTAAGTTAGAGCAATGAAAATCTTGACTTTCTGTGGGATAATCAATGAGCCTGTAGTAATGAAACCATAAATCAGAAAAGGATTTACATAAACTGAGTCCCACCTGGCACCTCAACAAATAGCAAGTGATGGATTTTGCATTAAATTGTAAGAGCTACTTAACAACCCAATCAGTTACCAATAAATGTATCCCTCTGCAATATCCAATCTTTAGTCTTTCTAAAGCATCCCAGCTGCAAATACACATGTAGGCAAGAAAGCAGATAAATCAAAGGAGATCCTCTGATGGCACACTATGAATTCTAACAGCCATTTGCGGCTGTCCATGTATTACGTTTTCCTGGGAATTTTACCAAAAGATAACTCTCTTATGACTAACCACAAAGAGAAATCTCAGTCTCAGCTGAAAACCTGCCATGATCAAACAGACACTTTTATACATCAGAAGGAACTAGAGGAGGGGTCAGCAGATGACGAGCTGCCACCTGTCTCTCAAAATAGAAATTTAATGAAACACAACCACTAAATTGTGTATTTACCTATTGCCTATGCTTCCCGGGTGGCTCAGTGGTAAAGAATCTACCTGAGATGCAGGAGTCATGGGTTAAACCCCTGGGTCAGGAAGATCCCCTGGAAGAGAGCATGGCAACCCACTCTAGTTATTCTTGCCTGGAGAATCCCATGGACAAGGAGCTTGGTGGGCTACAGTCCATGGAGTTGCAGAGAGTTGAACACGACTGAGCATGCACATTGCCTATGCTTCTTTGGCAATACAACAGCCGGGATGGGTGGTTGCAATGGAAACCTTCTGACCCCACCAAAACCTGTGGCCCTTTGCAGAGACTATCTGTCAAGGCTTATGCTAGAGAAAAGATGTAAAAAGTAAAGTATGATATAACCTGAACTAAAATGCTATGCTCCTGGGTTCAATAAAATACAGTCAAAAAGACTGTAACTCACTGGATATATGAGAATGTGGAAAAGACTTTGTGGTGGGTAAAAGTTCAAAATAAAAGCTATTAGTTTAACTGGACTTGTTTTGTAAAATTTGAATACATTTTAGATTCTACTAATCTATTTAATTCTTCCTGGGTGAGACGTTTCAGAGAGGAAGTAATATTTGATTCAGAGGATTTGAAGAAATAAGAATAAATCTGGAAAAGAGAAGAATTCCAGCAAGAGGAAAGAAAACCATTTCTGCTCAAGAATTAACTACCAGGTAAGTGTTACTTAGTTGAAGCCTATTTTCCTTGCAGGAAGTAAAACTGTATATAAATCTCTGTGTAAGGATTCAGCATATGTCATCCTCTGGCAGAAAAAGGAATTGGCCAGTGGAAAAAGCTTAAAAGAATGCTTTCCAAACCCACTCATGAGGGAAAATGTAGTAATAATGATAATCGTTATTAATATAATAATAGCCATTATTACAGGAAATGTTATCATTATTATAGGAACCATCATTTATTGAATATTTAGCATGGGTTAGTCATAATGCTAGCTGCTTATGCATTATCCTAGTTAATCCCCACAACCATCCTAGGAAGCACATAGATTATATTCTCCTTTTTCAACTGATAAGACTATAACCAAGGGCAATAGATAGGATAAATACATTTTTGAGTAGCAGAGTTTTGGACCCATGTTATTATGATAATCACACTATTCATTAAAACTTCCCCCAAACCCACCTCCACCCAAAGCCCCATTGCCAAGCCCTCTTACCTCTGCAGACACTGCAGCACTGATTCTCTGGGAGAATGTGATCCTTTTCTGAGCAGTTCAAAAGAGGGCATGCTTCGGCAATTTTACTAAAACTCCACCCTGCAAGCCAAATAATCAGGAAACAAAAAAATGTTCATATTTTGAGTTGATGATCCAAACATATAATGCACATTGTTAAAAGCCTGTGGTGATAACAACCTACAATAATTAACAGTACTCGCGGGAATTCTACCATAATGCAAAGTCACAAATTAAATTGATAAGACTCCTGGAAGAGAAGGCAACTTTCCCTTTCTATATCAAAATAGCCTCAATTTCAACAAATAAGGTGGTTTCTTTTTTTTTCTTTTCCGTTTTAACAAATGATTGTTGAGTATCATCTGTGTAGCAGAATGTCACTGACAATGCAGAGCTGATAAATTTTCCACAACTGCCTGTTGGATGAGGGAACCCTACAGTTAGCATTGGCTGATTTCTGTCATATAAACACCCTGACATTGTGAACCACTAACACTGCATCTCACTGATTACGAAGTTGGGAGCTCCCATGAGCTTTTATGAGACAGTTTCAAGACTGCACTGGATCACAAGCACTGTGAACCCAAAGATAAAGAAGACATCGTCTTTGCCCTTGATAAAAACAAATTAGAAACCATAATAAAATACAGTAAGTCCTAAAAAAAAAAAAAAGTGCTCTAATCAAGGTATGGCAGTGTGTCATTTACTCAATATTAAAGGGAATCAACCATGAATATTCATTGCAAGGACTGTAGCTGAAGCTCCAATACTTTGGGGCCACCCAATACAAAGAACTGACTTATTGGAAAAGACGCCTGATGCTAGGAAAGATGGAAGGCAAAAGGAGAAGGGGGCGACAGAAGATGAGATGCCTAGATAGCATCACTGACTCAATGGACATGAATTTGAGCAGACTCCAGGAGATAGTAAAGGACAGAGGAGCCTGGTGTGCTACAGTCCATGGGGTAGCAAAGAGTCAGACACAACTTAGTGACTGAACAAGAACAACAAATACATCATAGGAGAATAATTAATTCTACCGAAGTGGGAAGAAATTATGAAGAAGATGCCACATTTGAAGGAACTAAATAATGGAATAAGAAAGAAGACAGTTTCCAAGCAGAGGAAACAGACAAGAACCAAAATATACAGGTATTGAACTGAAAGTGGGTCAGTTAGATGAACACTAGATTCTCCCTAGAAATAAATTAAACCACTTACAAATTTTTTAAAAATATTTGGCAAGTGCATCTTGTGACCCTATTTCAACAAAGGTCTTCTTTGTTGACATCACTAGCATCTATATTTAGTTTCATGCTGAATATTTAAAATGACTTCAATAATTACTCTAAAAGGCAGGATTTGAGCATCCCTTATTTAATCTAAAATGTTCAGTTATTTCTTGTTCTCCCATTCTTAAAAGCACGGGGTAAGTCAACCAAAAAGAAGCTCAAGGAGGTGGGTCTCATTTAAGGCTGAAAGGTAATTCTCAACACAGATGGGAAGAATAAGATGGTGCTGAGCCACCAGAAAGAATGCGGAGACTCTGAGTTTTCTATCTCCAAGAGATGACTGTCATTCCAGTGGCCCCAGAATTCCCTGGTTTGGCAGGAACACCCATTCTATCAGGCACATCAATTTTAAAATATGAACATAAACATAACTTTAAATGTCAAATATAAATTTAATTTCCAAGTACTGATCATATGGATGGCTGGCACCATGTTTTCCTCTCCTTTCTCATAAATTTCAGCCCAGGCAGTCCAACCTCTATGACTCCTTCTGGTGTCCTTTGTTCCCTTTTCCTCTTCATTTCTTGATCTGTCCCAAGGCATCTAGATCTCATGTTTTTCTCCCATCTTAAAATTGGCCCTAAGATTTTGAGAATCTATCCTGCTATTCACTCACAGTCTGCATTTCAGCTCTATTCCATTCTCACCCCCTCAACCCAGGCCACACCTGATCACACCCTGGCCTCAACAGCTAGCGCCAGTCCAAGGGCGATTTGTCCATCAGTTGTACCTCAGTTTCTACAACAGGGAATCAAATCAATTGTTACAAGCCAACAGATGTTAATAACCTTGCTATCAGCAGCACTGAGTTGAATGTAAGGGAAAAGGCAATGCTTAATTACATACCATTGTTGCCTCTACTTCTATCCCTCAATATTAATATATTTGTTCATTATCTACTGCCTTCCCTGGTGGCTCAATGGTAAAAACACACCAGCCAGTATATGAGACTAGGTTTGATCCCTGGGTCAGGAAGACTCCCTGGCAGAAGAAATGGCAACCCACTCCAGTATTGTTGCCTGGGAAATCCCATGGACAGAGGAGCCTGGTGGGCTAAAGTCCATGGGGTCACAAAAAGTCAGACGTGACTTAGCACCTGAGCATGGATGCAGTGCCTCCTTGCACAAACAAGAATGGCAAACTCTGCTGGATCCATTTAATCAGTTCACTGTGCCCATCCCTCACCTTGGCTCATCTCTCAACCTTCAGAAAGTCCCTGAGGCCACTGGAGCCTCTTTGCAGGGAACCGAAAGTTACCTACAAGTTCCACATCCTCAGCCCCCCACAGCCCAAAGCCACTGGAGGCTCTTTACCTCAAAGGGAGACAATGGCTGGGGTAACATTTACTCTCCAGAACCCCACCAGAATCAGGGTACTGCTAACCTTTCACCTAAAATTGCACCTTTGCTGAGTTTCCTGCCTGCCCTAGCCTGAATCCCCCACACCCTTACTGCTTCCTCCTAGGAGCACAGCCTTAATAAATCACTTGTACTTAATCCTGAGCTCAGGGTCTGCTTCTGGCTGAATCTAAACTAAGACGGTAAGATAAATTTCACTCTCGCTGTCAAAAAATTAAACTGTTAAAACAGATTATCTATAGGTGGTGAGATTTTGGAGTGATTTTCTTTTACTTTCTTATACTCCCTTCCTCTAAATTCCAAATTTTATATCTTGAGTATATATTTGCTTTTATTTTAGAAAGCAATATTAAAACTGCTACAGAAGGCTTTTAAAAAATAATTACTCATGAAAGGTTCTTTTTATATATAAAAGTTGCTTTGACTGCTGATTAAATCAGTCAACAATTCCAATCAACCTTCAATGTATTTAATGAGTAAGACCATAGTTCCAAACATTCAAATAGAGATAAAAACCCTTTGCTTGAATTTGAAAATAATATGCACTGTGACTCTAGTAACATAAGTGTCACCAAATCCATTCAGTTCAGCCACACAATTTGGCACACACCTTTAACTTTATTTTCATATTCTTATAAGCATCTGATTAATAAATAAATCATCCTGATTGTGGTAGGTTATTTTATGACCTTTGCAACTCAGCATTGGTGGGGAAACATAATTCATCCACTCTTTCTCATTTAGAGTGACTGTCACCATGTCACTGATTAAATATAAACACTTTCAAGCTCTTTACTAATAACTATGCTTAAACTTGAATTTCTAATAGCATACAGAACTCACATCTTTAAGTAAAGAAAAATACTGTTACTAGACTAAAAAGTGCTTCAGGGCAATAAAACTGCACATAACTGACCAAGATTGCTAGGAGAGTTTATTCATCTTGATTTAAAAAACAACAGGGGAAAACAAATAAACACAGTATGTTAACTTCTGAAATCACTTGGTGAAAATCTTTAAAACAAAACTTAGTTTCTTATCTAACTGGTAGTGCTGAAGCTTTGAAATGATCCCTGGAAAATGAAATGCATGGACTGCCAGACAGCCTTTGTCAACTAGGGATCTGCATTTGAACCACAGAACACAAGAAATTATTTGAGTAATTATTTGCTCAATTCTCCCAAGGATAGCACTGACATAGTACCATTTTAGATGTCTAGGAAAGAAGTTAATTCATCACATACAACAGGTACCTTAGGGCATTAGGGCTTAAATCTTGCAAAAGGCTGTGGGAGAGAGACCGGAGGCGCTCCCCTCTTAGACCCATCACCCTCTCTCCCTGCTGACAACATCCATTAAATGTGTCCCAAAGCTCTTCTCTGGCCTTTTATAAATGCTACCCTGCATCAAGGGAATCAATGAGCCATAGCCTGACCAATCTGGTATTCTCAAATAGACTGAAAAGTGATCGCTCAATCTTTCTAAATCTATTTTTACAATTCAAAAATGAGAATTACTTCCAAGTAAATCTAACACCCTCAGGACTAGCAGTAGAGAGGCTAAGAGATGAGGCTGGAGATTCAGACCACACAGGTTGAGAAACCAGCTGGTTCCCTTACTAGCTATGGGACATTGCTCCCATGTGCCTCAATTTCCTCATCTGTAAAGTGGGAACAACAATGCTACCCACCCCATAGAGTTATTATGAGGTTTTATTAAATAAAGTTTCAAAGGTTTTATATAGTGTTTAGAAAATACTAAGTACTCAGGAGATGTTAAGTGATGCTTCTCTTTGTGCACAATTACTTAGTAGATAATGATAGAAAGACAATAAATGAAGAAATCCATGGCTTTTAAATAGAGGATGAATACCTACAGTGTGCCAATAACAATGGTAAGTGCCTGTCCAGTACGCTGGCATTTAAATCCACACCTGTCTCTTGAAAGGTCTCCAGTGGTGTCTGCCCTGAGTCTCTCTGATCATAACAGAGACTGAATCACAATTATGACCCTTGTCAAGATCACCACTACTTCTGCGTAATACGTAAAGGGGGCTGCTGGCTGTGAGTGACAGCTACAGGCTGGATACTGGGATCATCAACTGAGTGGGTAAAATTGCTCTAGTCAGCCGAGCTTCCCTTGAGGGGTAAGCAAA
The DNA here is from genome assembly GCA_917880005.1 of Nanger dama. Taxonomy (NCBI): domain Eukaryota; kingdom Metazoa; phylum Chordata; class Mammalia; order Artiodactyla; family Bovidae; genus Nanger; species Nanger dama. The sequence continues at coordinate 3,187,624 of CAKJTW010000085.1, read as the reverse complement.
ACATTAAGGGTTTCAGAATCTAAATCATCTTCTCTCCCCTCAAAGTGAGGCAATCTACAGAGAACATGACATACGTCTTCTATTCAGGAAGGACATGTACGGTCATGTAGAATAAGAAGAGCTCACACGTGTTGAGGGCTTACTTTGTACCAGCCAAGTTCTTCACATGCTTTATCTCATTTAATCCACTCAACACCCCATACGGTAATGTGCCAGCTCCAGGTTGGGGACAACCCACCCATTCGTAGATCTGGAAGCTTCCATGGTTGACTGAGACAGCATGAAGCCCTCACTGTCACACTGCCCTTGCCTCTGCTGCAGACTAAGGAGCCCCCACACGGAGCTCACTGTCACAGAAGGACCACAGCCGCATACCCACCAGACTGCCTGGACCTACAGAATCTCTGCCACTCCCAGAGGCAGCAAAGAAAGCGTGAATGGGCATTCTTATACACTAATAATGAGAAAATAGAAAGAGAAATTAAGGAAACAATTCCATTCACCATTGCAACGAAATAATAAAATACTTAGGAATATCTCTACCTAAAGAAACAAAAGACCAATATATATAGAAAACAATAAAACACTGGTGAAAGGAATCAAAGAGGACAGTAATAGATGGAGAAATATACTGTGTTCATGGATCGGAAGAATTAATATAGTGAAAATGAGTGTACTACCAAAGCAATCTATATATTCAATGCAATCCCTATCAAGCTACCAGCAGTATTTTTCACAGAGCTAGAACAAATAATTTCACAATTTGTATGGAACTACAAAAAACCTCGAATAGCCAAAGCAATCTTGGGAAAGAAGAATGGAACTGGAGGAATCAACCTGCCTGACTTCAGGCTCTGCTACAAAGACATAGTCATCAAGACAGTATGGTACTGGCACAAAGATAGACATATAGATCAATGGAACAAAACAGAAAGCCCAGAGATAAATCCACGCATGTATGGACACCTTATCTTTGACAAAGGAGGCAAGAATATACAATGGAGAAAAGACAATCTCTTTAACAAGTGGTGCTGGGAAAACTGGTCAACCACTTGTAAAAGAATGAAACTAGAACACTTTCTAACACCATACACAAAAATAAACTCAAAATGGATTAAAGATCTAAACATAAGACCAGAAACTATAAAACTCCTAGAGCAGAACATAGGCAAAACACTCTCCAACATAAATCACAGCAGTACCCTCTATGACCCACCTCCCAGAATATTGGAAATAAAAGCAAAAATAAACAAATAGGATCTAATTAAAATTAAAAGCTTCTGAACAACAAAGGAAACTATAAGCAAGGTGAAAAGATAGCCTTCAGAATGGGAGAAAATAATAGCAAATGAAGCAACTGACAAACAACTAATCTCAAAAATATACAAGCAACTGCTGCAGCCCAATTCCAGAAAAATAAACAACCCAATCAAAAAATGGGCCAAAGAACTAAACAGACATTTCTCCAAAGACATACAGATGGCTAACAAACACATGAAAAGATGCTCAACATCACTCATTATCAGAGAAATGCAAATCAAAACCACAATGAGGTACCATTTCACGCCAGTCAGAACGGCTGCTATCCAAAGGTGTACAAGCAATAAATACTGGAGAGGGTGTGGAGAAAAGGGCCACTTACACTGTTGGTGGGAATGTAAACTAGTCCAGCCACTATGGAGAACAGTGTGGAGATTCCTTAAAAGACTGGAAATAGAACTTCCTTATGGCCCAGCTATCCCACTGCTGGGCATACACACCGAGGAAACCAGAACTGAAAGAGACGTGTACCCCAATGTTCATCGCAGCACTGTTTATAATAGCCAGGACATGGAAGCAACCTAGATGTCCCATCAGCAGACAAATGGATAAGAAAGCTGTGATACATATAGACAATGGAGTATTACTCAGCCATCAAAAAGAATACATTTGAATCAGTTCTAATGAGGTGGATGAAACTGGAGCCTGATATACAGAGTGAAATAAGCCAGAAAGAAAAACATCAATACAGTATACTAACACATATATATGGAATTTAGAAGGATGGTAACAATAACCCTGTATGCGAGACAGCAAGAGACACAGATGTATAGAACAGTCTTTTGGACTCTGTGGGGAGAGGGCAAGGGTGGGGTGATTTGAGAGAATGGCATTAAAACATGTATAATATCATATGTGAAACAAATCACCAGTCTAGGTTCGATGCATGATAAAGGATGCTCGGGGCTGGTGCACTGAGATAACCCAGAGGTATGGTATGGGGAGAGAGGTGGGAGGGGGGTTCAGGATGGGGAACACGTGTACACCCATGGCAGATTCATGTTGATGTATAGCAAAACCAATACAATATTGTAAAGTAATTAGCCACCAATTAAAATAAATAAATTTATATTTTTAAAAAAGAGAAAGATTTGATATTGACATCAAAAAAAAAAAAAATGGAAAACACAATAGGGAAGTTCAAGGGACTTAGCCCCTGAGGTCAGTGAGAGACAGGACATAGCAAAGAGCCTCCCCCACTCCCCTAGAAACTCCCCATAAAGAACTACATTTGAACTCCCAAGAGTTTCTGTGGGTCTCTAAATGCTTCCTTCTCCTCACCCTTTCAAATACGTTCCTTTCTTTTTGCCAGCGATGTGACAAAAAGCCAATGAAATGCCGTAAATGTGACAAAACACAAATGAAATGCTTGGAAAGCGAGTCTGTTCTGAGACATGTGGTTCCAGCCAGCCTCCCTGAAGATGCCCCACAGAACCAGCCATGCCTCGCTGTGGGGCTGCAGCTGCTCTGGAAGGCACCACCTTGTATCTGCTCCCATCTTTCCCTCTGTCTCTCACTCCCACGATCCAGGACAACATCTCACCCAAGAAACTGCCTGGCTAGCTCCCACCTTCATCCAGCACTGTGCTCAATTAGGACCTCCTCAGAGAGGTCTTCCCAGACCACCCACACCCACCTCAAAGCTCTCTCTCCCTTTAACCTGCTCTGTATTCTTATAGAATTTGACAGTAGAGTTGACCCTTGAACAGTGCAGGGGTTAGGGACACCAACCCTTCACACCATCTAAAATTGGCACATAATATATAGTCAACTCTCTTTATCTGTGTATCCATGGTTCTGCATCCAGGAATTCAATCAAGCACAGACAGTGCAGCATCACAGTATTTACTACTGGAAAAAAATCCATGTATAAGTGGACCTTCACAGTTCAAACATGTGTTGTTCAAGGCTCAGCTGTCTTGTATATCTATTTGTTTATATCTTACTGCCTATCTCCCCACCAGACTGCAAATTCTCTAAAGACAGGGCTTTGTTTTGTTCACTGGTGTTCACCCAGAATCTAACAGCATGCCGATAAGTAGCACTTGCTCAATGCATGTTTGCTGAACGATTTGCTGAATAAGATCTATGGTTCCACAAATCTCACCTCGAGGAATACACGAGAGGGGGCAAGCAGGAGACAGGCATTTTCTAACACTGTCTCAGACATTGAGAACTAGAGGTGGCACTATGCACAACTCATATCACAGACTAATTGCCCCAATACCTAATCAAAACCTTTCCCCAGGGCCAGCTGACAAGCTCCTGACTCATGGTAGCTGCTAGCTCCCTTCTCCTTCTCACTTCCTTCCCTGACCATCTTTCCCAAGACTACGTGATCCACAGCTGACCACAAGCTAACCACACAGTGACAGTGGCTGAGAACTCCCCATCCTGGACTCCAGCCCAATGAGAGTCTTTCCCCACCTTGGGCCAATATGCTCTATTTCAGAACCCTACCTAGAGCCTACATCTCCTTCCCAACAAGTAATGGGGACTGGAAGATTGAAACTTACTCTGCATTCCTGACAGCTCTTGCTTAAAATCCGCTGGCCTTCTGCGAGGACTTTTCCACCATAGATACATTTTGCTGTAATAAAACAGAAAAGCAGGTCAGTCATTCTGTGTAACAAAATGACCTCCAAGGCACTGTCCAACTCCAGTAGATTCCATAGAACATAAATACTCTAAGCAACACAAATCTCTGTGCATGTCTAGAGTAAGGCATGGAAATAGTATGGGAATAACTTCTGAATCCCTATCAGACTGCCATCTTGATTATGTTTGCCATGAGTCCGTCACACCAAGATTATACAACTATTTCCTTGTTACAGTGGCTGAAGGACTAGAGAATGAATTGCTGAGGTCAGTGTTAAAACAAGAAAGAAGTGGTTGTCATCACCATGGAGTACAAAAGCAGTAGCTTTGATTCAGCTACTCCAGCCATAAAATGAACGACTGGGTGAAAAGGAACTCATATACATTCCATTCATCAGGACCTCAGTCACAATGCAGAAGAACACAGTTTCCCCCTTTGTAATGATACAAAGCACATGTCTCCAGCTTATCTGTTCCCAAGAAGCTCAGAAAAGAAACACAAGCCAGTACAATGCTTTAGCAATGCACTAGAGAGATTGCCTTTGGAAAGGTGAGTTTAACAGGCTAATAGGGAAGAGAGGGAGGAGAGAGGGGTCTTGGAAAAAAGTTAACAGAGAAGCATAAATGCTGACCCACTTTTAAGCAACTGCAGAATATGTTTAATTTGATATGATCCTAATGTGTCTCTGTCAAATTCTCCAGTCAATTCAACAGGAACAAGGGAAGCAACACCCCGTGTGTCGTAGCCAAGTGCTACTTACCAGCAGGCTGTTAGATTCTGGGTGAACAATACTCCCTCCCCTGTACAATGAGGATCCTTCCAGCCCTACTCCTCAGGAGAAGAAAAACTGAAGATGAGCACTCTAACAGATCTCCACCACTAATTCAGTCTTATCAATACTACCCCATCTCTCAGAGCCTCCATTTCTGTATCTGTTAAAAACAGGTAAATTCAATTTGATAGTTCCTTAGTTCTACCATCTTCAGACTCACGGAATGTTCAGATACGTAGAGACCTTAGCAAACAACTCATGCAACTCCTTCTTTTTGGCCACAGGAAGAGGGAAAGCTCAGAAACATTGCTTTGCTTGATATCATGATCCCACAACAGATACTGTGGTAGGCAACCCAGATCGCCCTCCACAGCCAAAGGTCACATTCCTGAAACTGTCATGATTGGTGATGACCAACAGCTCTCAGCTGAACAGCGATTGCACGTGCCCTTGTGTCAAGACCCCTTCCCAGGGCAGCCCACATCCAATGGGTGCTTGATGAAGAAATTGCAAAGTCAGAAGGTCTTTCAGCTCCAGAACTTCTTGAGGAATGACTGAGGCATTTGTTCTAACTACATTGCAGTTCAATGTCTCCTGCCCAATTCTGTCTCTTTCACTGTCTCACGCCCACCCTAGACCTGATCTTGAACTTCCTAATAAAGTACAAGTGCATATCCATTTCAGAGTCTGTTTCCTGTATGTGCCCTGCAACAACACATACCTGACTCAAATCTGTGCCTCTTTAGCATCTGCTTTCAGTGAATGGCACTAGTATCCATCCCAGCCCCCCACCCACACGCCATCACCAAGGGTCCTTCAAACTTCTCTCTTTCTTCAACCCCATGTCCAATCAGTATTCAAATCCCAGCCATGCCTCCTCTTCAAGTTTCTCAAGTCAACCAACTTCTCTCCATTCCCATCACCTGGCCCCAGCTTTCATTTTCACTCAAACCATCCCTCCTCTTTAGTCGAGTAGAAAACTTCCTAACTTGTCTCCCATGTTCTGGTCTAATCTTACCCAGTTCTTTCCCATACAACTGTCAGACATATTTTAAGTACAACTAGGAGGCTCTGCTTCAAAAATCATTATGAGTTGCTCACACTCTCAGAATTTAATTCAAATTCCTGACATCAGCATGCAAGGCCATCCCTGCAGCTCCTCCTTATCCCTTAGGTTTCACCAATTCCTGCTCACTTAATCTCCCTCTGGAATTCCCAAACACTCACACCTCCACTGAGACTCAAGCCATGCCCTCTTCTGTTTCAGGATTTGTCCACACTGCTTTCTTCTCCAGAACACTCAGTCCCATGCACCTGTTGCTGGTAACCTTCTGTCCTATATATCCATCAATTTTACCTTAATCCTGACATCCCCCTAAGAAGCTTTTTAAATTTTTTAACCTCAAGCACTGGAGAACCGTCCTCATCCTGTGCTTCTGTGGTACCCCTGGACCTCGCCCTAACAGAACATATATCACATTTTATCTTTGTTGCCCCAATGAGGGTAGGATCTATGTCTATTCATAATTTTATCCCTAGCCCCAAGCTACATGCCTCTGTGGGCTTAATGTTAGTAACAATAATTTTAGAATTAATGAGCCTCCTAAGTAGAAAAAATAGACACATTTGCTGATTCCCAGATGAGAGTTCTTCCTGCTAGTCAATGCTATTTCAAACATTAAAAACAGATACTAAGGTTTTCAGAGCAAAACCAACTACAAAGTAGAAAACCAATACAATTTTCTAGATAACTCCCTTCCCTGCTTCATTAATACAAATTATCCCTGAACATCTTTTATGCCTCAATTTTCTAGATAAATCAGTTGCCTCTGACTCATTGGTCCTAATGAGGATATGAATTCCCACATGCGCTTACATGGGGAGACCACACTTCCAAGGGCCTGAAATTCCTGACTAATAAACTCCCACACTCCCAAACGCAGCTGCTGCCAACTTGGCAAGATGGCTCACTCCAGAGTGACAGGTGTGCTAAATACACTGCTGTCAAACCTGCCATCTGCTCCTTGGCCCAGGCTAGGACATAAAGAGATGAAGACAAGACCTCCCTTCTCATTTTGCACCTTGCCACCCTCACGATGCTATGATCACACTTGCTGACCGGTCTGAAGATATTCGCCTGATTTCTCTTGTCCTCTAATTGACACTCACCCCAGAGCTTCAATATGAACACAGGAGTGTCTTATAGTTCACATTCAAGCCACACATGGGAACACATCCATCCCTCAGATTTACAAATCTGGTGTAAAAACTAAGTATCCACTGAACTTCAGGTCTTCACATACACATGTGCGGGCCTGCTAAGTTGTGTACGACTCTTTGCCACTCCACAGGCTGTACCCTTCCAGGCTCCAATGTCTGTGGGATTTTCCAGGCAAGAATACTGGAGTAGGTTGCCATTTCCCTTTCCATGGGATCTTCCTGACCCAGAGATCAAGCCCAAGTCTCCTGCTTGGCAGGCATTTCTTTACCATTGAGCCCACATCCTCACATATAGAGGCTGCAAAAGACATCAACATGATGGCTGATGTGCCTCAGCCATTCACAGCCTTGGCACAGAAACAAGACGTGTACCTGATTATGATATCAAAAGGTATCTATGGACTTATCTTAGGACACTTCACCATCACCACTGAGGTCACAAGAATTTCCCCTGCTTTCTCATCTTTGCCCACCTCTCTGACAGTCCCCCTCTTTCTGCCGCTGTATCCCTAACACCAGTCCTCACTATCCAACCTCTTGACCTACCGCCAAAAGGCTTATTGTTGATGTCTGAGGAAATTCAAACAGAAGGTGAGTCAGGCTCCGATGCCTGCGGCTGGGGCATTTGGGACTCCATTCCAACAGCTTTTGGTGTGAGTAGAAATGTAAATGGATACCTGAAGCCCTTCACAGCACACCGGGGACATGCAAACAAGACAATTTCACAGTGTCTGACCATGAAATTGAAACCCCGCACCAACACATATTTCTTCATGATGTCAGAAACAAATGTACCAGGGGTTTAGAGAAATAGGCAGTTGTATCTTTTTGCAACCAGACACCTGGCCCTTCCAATTCAAACCGGACTTCCCTGGTGCAGTGGACGGACACTTTTTGTCATTCAGATGCACACTAACTAAAGAACTGACAGGCACCACATGGCACGCCTGTCAGATGTGGACGTGAGGTTGCTCTGTCTTTATTTAGATATTTGCACTCTGCACACACTGCACCATCCCTTGGCACTCAGCAGCTAAGAACATCAAAATCAACACTCCATTTTACACTTTAAAGGAGAGCGGCAGATCAGAAAGTCTGAACACCCAAGGAGCCAACCTCACTCGTTCACCAGCCTGGCTTCAGATACTGCTTCTTGGAGCAAGACACCCACATCAAACTGGTTCTCTCTCAGGCATCTCCAATGTTTCTGAAACCATTGCTTCCACCTGCTTTATTTCTGTTAATCACACTAGGAGTCTCCCATGCACTCTTGATCAAAACCTGGCAAATCCTGCCTTATAGATGTCTCTGATTCAGTTATCTCAAATGAAAACAAAATGCTTACGGAGTACCTACCACGTGCCAGGTCCTTTGGCTATTACTCACATCGATCCCTTCCCTTTTCATCTCCCCAGGCAGTACCTGTCAGCCAACTTCACCACCTTTGCCTGCAGAATGCCTGAATCCCACACTCAACTCCCTATCTGCAGCTCTCCCCACACAGTGACTTTTGTCAAAGCATTTCTTTGATTATGCCACAACCCTGCTTCAAAATCTTGCTTTTGAGCCCCCAGATAAATGCTGTGCTTACTTCATGACTCTGCATGTGCAATCCCCTTTGGCAGGTATGTTCTTACCTACCTTGTCCACATGGCAAACTCATATTCGTCTGTCAATGCCCTACTCAGCTGTTCCTTCCCCCACAAAGCTTTCCTAACACTCATACACACATCCAAGTTTCTGATGGAATTGATCACTCCCTTCCTTGTGCCACCTCTGCATTTCACATAGCATGCATGGTGCACAATACTCTTATAATGAGATGGTACAAATATCTCCCTGGATAGCATGCAGTAGAGGAAACAGTTAAAAGCATTAGCTCTGGAGCCAGATGACCTGAGCTTTATTTTGGGTCATCCAAGGCTGAGAGACCTTGAACAAGTTAGTTCTCCTCTCTGTGCTTCACCTGCACATCTATAAGATGGGGATCATAGTGGAACCTATGACCGGGGGTTGTTGAAAGAATGACATGAATTAATAACCATAAAAGGCTTAACGCAGTGCCTGACATAGAATGAAAGATCCACTTTTTCCCACTGTTGTGCCCAGAGATAAGAACAGAGGTGGGAGAAGAACTTCAGTAAGGATGACGAGAGGAATTAAATGAAATACGATCGCCATCATTCATCCCCCTGAAACAGCTTTGCAGCTTATTTCTACTTCTCACCCACAGAAGCCCTCTATTATCAAATAGACTGTCTCCCTCTCTTACCACTTCTTTTCCTTTCAAATCCTATCGTGGAATGCTCAAGATTTTCTCTCCATCCTTTCCCTTCTCTCTCATCTGTGATAGCTCCCCCAAATCTATCCAAAGAATACCAATTCTTACTTCACACTGTATGACACTCTTTAGGTCCATCCACATCTCTACAAATGATCCAGTTTCATTTCTTTGTACAACTGAATAGTATTTCCTTGTACACATGTACCATATCTTCTTTGTCAACTCCTCTGCTGATGGCCATTTAGGTTGCTTCCCTGTCCTGGATCGGAGAAGGCAATGGCACCCCACTTCAGTACTCTTGCCTGGAAAGCCCATGGATGGAGGAGCTTGGTAGGCTGCAGTCCGTGGGGTTGCTAAGAGTCAGACACAACTGAACAACTTCACTTTAACTTTTCACTTTCATGCATTGGAGAAAGAAATGGCAACCTACTCCACTGTTCTTGCCTGGAGAATCCCAGGGATGGGGGAGCCTGGTGGGCTGCCATCTATGGGGTCCCACAGAGTCGGACACTACTGAAGCGACTTAGCAGCAGCAGCAGCAGCAGCATGTCCTGGATATTTTAATAGTGCTACAATAAACAGTGGGCACAGGGAACTCTGCCTGATGCACTGTGGTAACCTGAATGGGAAGGAGCTCCAAAAGGGAGAGGAGATAGGTAGATAGGAGCAGCAAAAGACATCAACATGATGGCTATATACATAAATATATGGCTGATTCATTTTGCTGTATGGTAGAAACACAACATTATAAAACAACTATACTCCGAAAAGTTAAACACACACACACACAAAGATTCTAGGACACCACTGCCCAGAGATTCTAATTTAGTAGGTCAGAGAGGGTCCCTAGGACCCTCAAGATGGTATCTCAAGAAGCTGACTAGGTGATTCTAATGAGTAGCTAGCTATGTTCAATTTCTTGAATAGAGCAGACACCCAAGAAATCTAACTCCTAGACCACTTTCTGGACTTCCATGCCCACAGCTAAGGAATCTAGAAGGCTTTCTGGAGTTTACCCTGATGCATTCCAAAAGATGAAGAGCCCAGTTCAGTTCAGTCGCTCATTCATGTCTGACTCTTTGCAATCCAATGAACCGCAGCACGCAAGGCCTCCCTGTCCATCACCATCTCCCGGAGTTCACTCAGACTCACGTTCATTGAGTCCATGATGCCATCCAGCCATCTCATCCTTTGTCGTCCCCTTCTCCTCCTGCCCTCAATCCCTCCCAGCTCTTCACATGAGGTGGCCAAAGTACTGGGGTTTCAGCTTTAGCCTCATTCCTTCCAAAGAAATCCAAGGGTTGATCTCCTTCAGAATGGACTGGTTGGATCTCCTTGCAGTCCAAGGGACTCTCAAGAGTCTTCTCCAACACCACAGTTCAAAAGCATCAATTCTTTGGCGCTCAGCCTTCTTCACAGTCCAACTCTCACATCCATACATGACCACTGGAAAAACAATAGCCTTGACTAGACAGACCTTAGTCGGGAAAGTCATGTCTCTGCTTTTGAATATGCTATCTAAGTTGGTCATAACTTTCCTTCCAAGGAGTAAGAAGCGTCTTTTAATTTCATGGCTGCAGTCACCATCTGCAGTGATTTTGGAGCCCTAAAAATAAAATCTGACACTGTTTCCCTGTTTCCCCATCTATTTCCCATGAAGTGATGGGAGCACATGCCATGATCTTCGTTTTATGAATGTTGAGTTTTAGGTCAACTTTTTCACTCTCCTCTTTTACTTTCATCAAGAGGGTTTTTAGTTCCTCTTCCTTTTCTGCAGTAAGGGTGGTGTCATCTGCATATCTGAGGTTATTGATATTTCTCCTGGCAATCTTGATTCCAGCTTGTGCTTCTTCTAGCCCAGGATTTCTCATGATGTATTCTGCATATAAGATAAATAAGCAAGGTGACAATACATAGCCTTGACGTACTCCTTTTCCTATTTGGAACCAGTCAGTTGTTCCATGTCCAGTTCTCACTGTTGCTTCCTGACCTGCATACAGATTTCTCAAGAGGTAGGTTAGGTGGTCTGGTATTCCCATCTCTTGAAGAATTGTCCACAGTTTATTGTGATCCACACAGTCAAAGGCTTTGGCATAGTCAATAAAGCAGAAATAGATGTTTTTTTGGAACTCTCTTGCTTTTTCCATGATCCAGCAGATGTTGGCAATTTGATCTCTGGTTCCTCTGCCTTTTCTAAAACCAGCTTGAACATCAGGAAGTCCACGGTTCACGTATTGCTGAAGACTGGCTTGGAGAATTTTGAGCATTACTTCACTAGCATGTGAGATGAGTGCAACTGTACAGTAGTTTGAGCACTCTTTTGCACTGCCTTTCTTTGGAATTGGAATGAAGACTGTCCTTTTCCAGTCCTGTGGCCACTGCTGAGTTTTCCAAATTTGCTGGCATCTTGAGTGCAGCACTTTCACAGCATCATCTTTCAGGATTTGAAACAGCTCCACTGGAATTCCATCACCTCCACTAGCTTTGTTCGTAGTGATGCTTTTCTAAGGCCCACTTGACTTCACATTCCAAGATGTCTGGCTCTAGATTACTGATCACAACATCATGATTGTCTGGGTCATGAGGATCTTTTTGTACAGTTCTTCTGTGTATTCTTGCCACCTCTCCTTAATATCTTCTGCTTCTGTTAGGTCCAGACCGTTTCTGTCCTTTATCGAGCCCATCTTTGCATGAAATGTTCCCTTGGTATCTCTAATTTTCTTGAAGAGATCTCTAGTCATTCCCATTCTGTCCTTTTCCTCTATTTCTTTGCATTGATCTCTGAAGAAGGCTTTCTTATCTCTCCTTGCTCTTCTTTGGAACTCTGCATTCAGATGCTTTTATCTTTCTTTTTCTCCTTTGCTTTTTCCTCTCTTCTTTTCACAGCTAATTTGTAAGGTCTTCCCAGACAGCGATTTTGCTTTTTTTGCATTTCTTTTCCATGGGGATGGTCTTGATCCCTGTCTCTATACAATGTCACGAACCTCCGTCCATAGTTCATCAGGCACTCTATCTGTCAGATCTAGGCCCTTAAATCTATTTCTCACTTCCACTGTATAATCATAAGGGATTTGATTTAGGTCATACCTGAATGGTCTAGAGGTTTTACCTACTCTCTTCAATTTAAGTCTGAATTTGGTAATAAGGAGTTCATGATCTGAGCCACAGTCAGCTCCTGGTCTTGTTTTTGTTAACTGTATAGAGCTTCTCCATCTTTGGCTGCAAAGAATATAATCAATCTGATTTCAGTGTGGACCATCTGGTGATGTCCACGTGTATAGTCTTCTCTTGTGTTGTTGGAAGAGAGTGTTTGCTATGACCAGTGCATTTTCTTGGCAAAACTCTATTAGTCTTTGCCCTGCTTCATTCCGCATTCCAAGGCCAAATTTGCCTGTTACTCCAGGTGTTTCTTGACTTCCTACTTTTGCATTCCAGTCCCCTACAATGAAAAGGACATCTTTTTTGGGTGTTAGTTCTAAAAGATCTCGTAGGTCTTCATAAAACTGTTAAACTTCAGCTTGTTCAGTGTTACTGGTTGGGGCATAGACTTGGATAACTGTGGTATTGAATGGTTTGCCTTGGAGACAAACAGAGATCATTCTGACATTTTTGCGACTGCATCCAAGTACTGCATTTCAGACTCTTTTGTTGACCATGATGGCTACTCCATTTCTTCTGAGGGATTCCTGCCCACAATAGTAGATATAATGGTCATCTGAGTTAAATTCACCCATTCCAGTCCATTTTAGTTCACTGATTCCTAGAACGCTGACGTTCACGCTTGCCATCTCTTGTTTGACCACTTCCAATTTGCCTTGATTCATGGACCTGACATTCCAGATTTCTATGCAATATTGCTCTTTACAGCATTAGATCTTGCTTCTATCACCAGACACATCCACAACTGGGTATTGTTTTTGCTTTGGCTCCATCCCTTCATTCTTTCTGGAGTTATTTCTCCACTGATCTCCAGTAGCATATTGGGCACCTAATGACCTGGGCTGTTCCTCTTTTGATATCCTATCATTTTGCCTTTTCATACTGTTCATGAAGAGCCCAGTATCAGGAATTATGAAAACTACCTTGCTCTTGGAGATGGCCTGATGTGTTGAGCCTTTTAATCACAACAAAAGGACAAAGTACTTTTTTCAGGCAATGAGTTGAGATATGAACTCTTAAACCAAGTTCTTTCTTATTACCACATGGATGCCCTCATCTGTAAGTGCTGCAGCTCCTGAAGCCATGACAAGAGGATGAACATTTGGTAAATGAGCAGATGAAATAATCTGCTTTCACGTATTGGTTTTGAATCAAACCAGTACATTTTCTCAGAGACCCTAGGACACTACCCCACCCAAATCCAGTGAGGAGCTTAGGAAATTTTATATGAAAGGGACAATCAAAAGAAGTATTTTCCATCCTTTATCTGATGTGAAGGTGTATGAAAACTTCAGTTAAGATATTAGGACAATTTCTTTCAAAATTGGCTTGTCCAAATTATGCAATGGTTTAAAAATCCTTTTCCCTCTGTATTACAGAGGACACTATTTCAAATGAAAGAGTGAAATGAACACTGGGATAACAAAATATGTTAAAGTGAAGGTGTTAGTCATTCAATCATGTCTGATACTTTGGAACCGCAAGTACTTTAGCCTCGTAGGCTCCTCTGTCCATGGAATTCTCCAGGCAAGAATACTGGAGTGAGTAGCCATTCCTTTCTCCAGAAGATCTTCTTGAGCCAGGGATTGAACTCAGGTCTCCCGTACTGAAGCCAGATTCTCTACTGTCCAAGCCACCAGATTTTGAAAATGTCAGTGTCTTCGTCCAGTAATTCTACTTTACAGAATTCAAAGAAGATATAAAACACAAAAATGTGGCCTCACAAAAAAACATATTATTGAATAGTGATTTATAATAATGAAAAGCAGGAAACCAACAATTGGGTAACAATTAAGTTATGCAACAACCAAACAGTACAATACTATGAAGCTCTTTAAAGCTCTTTAAAGTGAAGTTCATACTTAAGTGATAATACTTAAGTGATAATAGCACATCAATACAGTAGGTTAAAATTATCTATACAATAAGAACTCAACTGTCCACAAAATAAAAGCTTGTTTTCAAGTGGTGGCATTATGGGTAATTTTCCATCTTTATCTTTACCCTTCTCCGTGATTTCACATTTACAATGATACAGAACAGCTGAAAGACTCACCTATGCCCATGTCCAAGTAACATCTGCCAAGAGACAGCATTTACAGATCCATGGAGCTCAAGATAATAGATGGAAAATGCCTCATGGTTTTTAAACAAATCCCTAATAGTTTCTCAACTTATTCCTCTGCTATTATATAGAATACATCAAGACAGAAAAATAATCTACACATATTATTCTAAAAACTATCTTTCCATCATGGAATCAAACTATAGTCTCAGCATCTGGGCCCTTGATCTATCCATGACTTCCAAAAGTGCTTGGAATAAAAACAAGAAAGTTTCTTTTAGATTAACTTGGAGTAAGCCCTCCAGAGTAGTGGATGTACCATATCAACTATAAAAGAAGACATTTTCCAAAGTTCCTTTTGAAAGGATATAAAAAGATTGGGCTGGTACAACCAGACCAGCTATCTGCATCCCCACTGTCATATTAGGAGACATGCTGTTCTTGACAAAAAGTTAGTGCTTTGAAGATCTAGTAATGATGGTGTTTTCTGGCAGAGAAATGATTTTGAAAATTATCCATCAGATGGCACATTTATAACTTAAACTTTCCTTTTTCAGTGAAGAGCTTATGGTCTGATAAAAAGACTAAAGGCTCTGTAGTCAGAATTTGCTTTATATTTCACCTCTGTCACTTACTAGCCTTGCAAACTTGATAAGTTATCTTCCCTAAACTTCCTATAAATAGTGATAATAACAATCCCTCCCAAATATTCCAGTGAGGACTCAATAAACTAATAGAATGAAACCACTTAACATAGTAACTGACACATACCATACCAATAATTCTAAATGACAGCTTTAACTTTTCATGCTTATCTCACTGTTCATTTCACCATGTGATTTGAAACAGTGTCCTCTGTAATACAGAGGGAAAAGGATTTTTAAATCATTGCCTGATTTGGCCAAGCCAATTTTGAAAGAAACTGTCCTAAAATTTTAACTGAAGTTCAATCTTGCAATTCTTAAGAAATGCCATTTAATAATAGGAAACCTGACTAAAATCTTGGATAGACAAAACACAGAGCATGGGCCTTACCTTGATCAAGCAAATGAGCGGACTTGGGGCTGCCTCGGTGGTACAATGCAGGGGACAGGGGTTTGATCCCCGGTCTGGGAAGATTCCATAGGCCGCAGAGTAACTAACCCCTGTGTGCCTCAACTACTGAGGACCACGTACCAAGAGCTTGCACCCCACAATGAGAGAAGTCACCTTGACTCAAGAAAGCCCACACACAGGAACGAGGATCCAACACAGCCACGAATAAATGTTTAAGAAAAAAAAAAAAAATGAGGAGACCAAAGTACATGGAGCCTTGGGGTCATGATTTCACAGATCAACTCCAGCCACTCCCAGCTGTTTGATCCTGGGCAACTGACTTAATCCTTGTCAATGCCAGTTCCCTGTACAAAAGAATGGAAAGAATAGTAACTAAAGTTGATGTGAGGATTAACTATATATATATATATATATATATATATATATATATATCGCCTATGTAAAGTGTCTGCACATCACAAGTAATCAATTGCTAGTACTGATATTTCATCAATGTTGCTCAGTTGGGGGTCTGAAAAAAGGGGAATAAATCAATCTCGAAGCACTGCGGGCTGCCCTGACCCTCAGGCAGTACTTACGTCGGCAGACCTTACAGCACTGGCCGGCAATGTGCACCGGGAGGGAGTCTGGAGAGCAGTTGAGGGGGGACAGGACATCCTTCGGCATTCCACAGCCCCGCTCTGAGGAAGGAAAGGCAGGAAAAGGCATCTCAGCAGAGGTGACCTCAGCAGGGCAAAGCTCACATTCCATCCCAGAAACTTCACCAGGAAAACGGAAGCAGTGCGAGGAGTTCCTGAGGCCTGCGAGATGGCTCTAGCGCTAAAGAACCCTCCTGACAAACCAAGAGGCCTAAGAGATGCGGCTTCAGTCCTTGTCAGGAAGATCTCCTGGAGAAAGGCATAGCAACCCCCTCTACAAATAATTTTCTCCAGCCCATATGAAACCATGCCATCTCAATCACTTTTCTGGTCTACATCACCAGCTTCATTCTGCCCATCAGACTAAACAGATTAGGCACAAAACAAAAGTCTATTTTTACAAGAAGGTAAGTAACACATTTTGCAGACCCGGAAATCACTGTTGAAGTACTAACAATCATTTTGTATTTTTGCAGACAAACAATGGCATTCTTTAGGCACTTATCAAATAATTTCAGCTTGACGGGGTTGACATACTAATGGGGGGTGAGGGTGGGGGTTCTTTAATTCTCCAAAACAGATCAAATGATAGATACAATTAATACAAATAAGGGAAAATCTGAGAGTCAGGGGGTTCTGCAATTCTCTAAAACAGATAATGGACACCTTGTAAAATACAATGAAGAAACCTAGAAACTAATTAACCTCCTCTTAAAATGTATTCTAGCAGAGAAAAGCTGTGACTCAAGTGACCACTCAGTTCAGTTGCTCTGTCGTGCCCAACTCTGCGACCCCATGAATCACAGCACGCCAGGCCTCCCTGTCCATCAACAATTCCTGGAGTTTACTCAAAAGCATGTCCATTGAGTTGGTGATGCCATCCAACCATCTCATCCTCTGTCATCCCCTTTTCCTCCTGCCTTCAAGCATTCCCAGCATCAGGGTCTTTTCCAAGAAGTCAATTCTTCACATCAGGTGGCCAAAGTATTGGAGTTTAAGTTTCACCATCATTCCTTCCAATGTATATTCAGGACTGATTTCCTTCAGGATGGACTGGTTGGATGTCCTTGCAGTCCAAGGGACTCTCAAGAGTCTTCTCCAACACCACAGTTCAAAAGCTTCAATTCTTCAGTGCCCAAGTTTTCTTTATGGTCCAAGTCTCACATCCATAAATGACTACTGTAAAAACAATACCCTTGACTAGATGGACTTTTGTCGGCAAGGTAATATCTCTGCTTTTCAATATGCTGTCTATGTTGGTCATAACTTTTCTTCCAAGGAGTAAGCGTCTTTTAATTTCATGGCTGCAGTCACCATCTGCAGTGATCTTGGAGCCCAAAAATATAAAGTCAGCCCACTGTTTCCCCATCTATTTCCCATGAAGTGATGGGACCAGATGCCATGATCTTCGTTTTCTGAATGTTGAGCTTTAAGCCAACTTTTTCACTCTCCTCTTTCACTTTCATCAAGAGGCTTTTTAGTTCCTCTTCACTTTCTGCCATGAGGGTGGTGTCATCTGCATATCTGAGGTTATTGATATTTCTCCCACCAATCATGATTTCAGCTTGTGCTTCTTCCAGCCCAGTGTTTCTCGTGATGTACTCTTAAAATAAGTTAAATAAGCAGGATGACAATATATAGCCTTGATGTACTCCTTTCCCCAATTTGGAACCAGTCTGTTGTTCCATGTCCAGTACTAACTGTTGCTTCCTGACCTGCATACAGATTTCTCAAGAGGCAGATCAGGTGGTCTGGAGTTCCCATCTCTTTAAGAATTTTCCAGTATGTTGTGATCCACACAGTCAAAGGCTTTGGCATAGTCAATAAAGCAGAAGTAGATGTTTTTCTGGAACTCTCTTGCTTTTTCCATGATCCAGTGGATGTTGGCAATTTGATCTCTGGTTCCTCTGCCTTTCCTAAAACCAGCTTGAACATCGGGAAGTTCTCGGTTCATGTACTGTTGAAGCTTGGCATGGAGGATTTTGAGCATTACTTGCTAGTGTGTGAAATGAGTGCAATTATGCAATAGTTTGAGCATTCTTTGGCATTGCCCTTCTTTGGGACTGGAATGAAAACTGACCTTTTCCAGTCCTGTGGCCACTGCTGAGTTTTCCAAATTTGTTGCAATATTGAGTGCAACACTTTAGCAGCATCCTCTTTTAGCATTTGAAATAGCTCAACTGGAATTCCATCACCTCCACTAGCTTTGCTTGTAGTGATGCTTTCTAAGGCCCACTTGACTTGGCATTGCAGGATGTCTGGCTCTAGATTAGTGATCATACCATCATGATTATCTGGGTCATGAAGATATTTTTTGTGTAGTTCTTCTGTGTATTCCTGCCACCTCTTCTTAATATCTTCTGCTTCTGTTAGGTCCATACACTTTCTGTCCTTTATTGTACCCAGCTTTGCATGAAATGTTCCCTTGGTATCTCTAATTTTCTTGAAGAGATCTCTAGTCTTTCCAATTCTGTTGTTTTCCTCTATTTCTTTGCACTGATCACTGAGGAAGGCTTTCTTATCTCTCCTTGCTATTCTTTGGGACTCTGCATTCAAATGGGTATATCTTTCCTTTTCTGCTTTGCTTTTCACTTCTCTTATTTTCACAGCTATTGTAAGGCCTTCTCAAACAACCATTTTGCTTTTCTGCATTTCTTTTCCATGGGGATGGTCTTGATCCATGCCCCCTGTACAATGTCACGAACCTCCATCCATAGTTCTTCAGGCACTCTATCAGATCTAATCCCTTGAATCTATTTGTCACTTCTACTGTATAGTTGTAAAGGATTTGATTTAAATCATACCTGAATGTCTAGTGGTTTTCCCTACTTTCTTCAATTTAAGCCTGAATTTGGCAATCAGGAGTTCATTATCTGATCCAAAGTTAGCTCCAGGTCTTGTTTTTGCTGACTACATATAGCTTCTCCATCTTTGGCTGCAAAGAATATAATCAAGCTAATTTCGGTGATGACCATCTGGTGATGTCCACATGTAGAGTCTTCTCGTGTTGTTGGAAGAGGGTATTTGCTATGACCAGTGCATTCTCTTGGCAAAATTCTATTAGCCTTTACCCTGCTTCATTCTGTACTCCAAAACCAAATTTGCCTGTTACTCCAGGCATCTCTTGACTTTGTACTTTTGCATTCCAGTCCTCTATGATGAAAAGGACATCTTTTTTGGGTGTTAGTTCTAGAAGATCTTATAGTTCTTTACAGAACTGTTCAGCTTCTTCAGCATTACTGGTCAGGGCATAGACTTGGACTACTGTGATATTGAATGGTTTGCCTTGGAAACAAGCAGAGATCATTCTGTCATTTTTTGAGACTGCATCCAAGTATTGTATTTTGGACTCGTTTGTTGACTATGATGGCAACTCCATTTCTTCTAAGGGATTCTTGCCCACAGTAGTAGATATAATGGTCATCTGAGTTAAATTCATCCATTAGGTAGTTTAAAAACCAAAGGCGTTCCTTCCCCCTCTGAGATTCTGATCTCCAAACAATAAGATTCTTAACATTAGAGCATGTTATTAGAGTGTGTTTGCTTTCCCTTGACAAGTACTTGTAGTTATAATGTCACTTCAGCTTACCTTTACAATTGCTGCTATTAGTAAATAGGCACTTAGTAAAAGGCAGTACATTGTAAGTTGGCTTTATAAAGAAACAGGTTACACAATAATCAGCAGAACTGCCCTCTTTTAACTGTGAGTCTGTTTATGTACAAAGAGGCTTACTTTGCACGTGCAGTTCCTGCAGTGATCACCGTCGACCCAGGAGTCTTGGTCTCTATAGAGCAGTCCACTCACTTGACAGGTCTTCTCACAATGACAGTTTTCCAACTGACTAAGTCTTGTTTCTGCATAGTTCAGCTGCAAGCAAGAGTTGCTACATGTAATTTCTATAATTCAACTGTGTTGTCCTAACAAAGCTAATCGTCACAAGAAAAAATAAATCCAAGCAGGAGTGGGTAGGGGGAAATGCTCAAAGCAGTTCACTGATTCTCAGCCAGATCTGGAGGGTTTTTTTTGGGGTTTTGAAGGGTTTTTTTTCTTTCTTTCTTTTTTTAATTTCACACAAGGTAGAATCATTCTAAATTGAAGACATATTGGCTCCCGTGGTCTAATGAGCACCAAATGAGACATTAAACTATCTCAGGGACCTCATGGGTGTTTATCAACACATGCTTTCAGCTCAAGCCCACAAGAAACCACTTGTAATGAATGTGTTCAAGGACTCATTTCAGTGTTTACAGGTGATCTAATCAGCAACTCTGAAGCGCTTAAATTTATCTCCCTCTATCCCATCCCTGTTCTTCACACACTAACCAAACCGTCATGGTTCACAAGCTGGGACATCACTGCTTCTTCTTTTATGACAAATGTTAGGGAGCTGGAGCCAGAAAAGGGCTGAGTCAGAGCCAGATCTGATTTTCCCCAGTTCAGGATTCTCCACACAGAATGTCCCAGGAATCCGCTTCAGCATTCAGACAAGGCCAAGAGAGGCAAACAAATCCCCAGGGGAGATGAGGATTTGGAAAAATAACCGTTTTCCTTTTTTCTAGCTCACTCAATTGGGCCCATTAAATATCTCTGATTTGAAAGGGTTTATGACATTTGAATGATGTCACAAGTAATCCCTTCAAGGGATCATCCAGCCTCTCTTTGCATACCTAACAGTGATAAAACATTCATTACCTTACAAAGGAGGCTACTTCTCTTGGCTAGCTCAAGATGTCTGAAATGTCTTTCTGGCTTGGGCTGTGTAGTTTCTCTCCCTTTTTCCTATTAGATCTAGTTTTGCCTTGTAGCTGGTTCTGAGCAAGTCTAAACCCTCTACAAACATTTGAGCTTTCCTCAATGCCTGCTCCAGTGTCCCCAGTGCCTGCCACTAACCACATTTGGTCCCACCAGAGTCCCCTAACAACTCCTTGTGATATGGTTCCAAACTTATCTCCTGGCCACTTTCCATGTATGTGACTCCAGGTTGCCTTCCAAAATATGATACAAAAAGCCTGAAATCGGGTATGATCTCTCTGTTGTCACATCCTTATTTACACTAAGGTGTAACTCAGCTGCATAGCAACCTCACTCTTCTTACACAACAATCACCAAGAACAAATACCACTTTCTAAAAATGTATCCGTTTCTTTTCCTTCTCAATCATATTTATATTATACATCCCCATCTTGAGTATTTTCCCCATACAGGAGATCAAGTCAACTCTTGATCCAAACTAAGACTTTTTCAGAGTGAAATTTTAGTTACAATAGTTGAACTTGGCTAATGGCAACTTCTACCATCTTTCTATGTTTTCAGTGGTCCTGTACACAGATGCTCCTCTCACTCATAACAGCACTAGTCTCTGGAAATAGAATCCACGTGTAATTCCAACCTTAGTTTTTATCACTTATTCAATCCTCTTCCTCTACACTTTTAAAATTTCTCAAGAAAAATTGTTCCTTGTCTGCCTGTCATGGGTAGTAGTACCAAGAGGAAGGACAAAGATGAAAAAGGATCCTAAACAAACCACATGTAGTATAATCAACCCTGAAAAAACTGAGGTGACTATGCCTGATATATTAGCTTCCTAGAACACCTCTACTGTACAGGATCTTCCAAAATTCAGGTCACATTTAAATCTTCAGCCTAGTCATGGAGCTTCCAGAAATGGCAATAATTAAGTTATTTGGGAATTCTTTACAAAACAGAGATAACAGACTTCCAAAAGTCTGGTGACACCAAGTGACCAAAACCATTTATTGCTAAGAGATAATAAGCAGGGGGCTTCCCTTGTGGCTCAGCTGGTATAGAATCTGCCTGCAATGCAGGAGACCTGGGTGCAGTCCCTGGGTTGGGAAGACTCCCTGGAGAGGGAAAGGCTTACCACTCCAGTGTTCTGGCCTGGAGAATTCCATGGACTGTATATCCACGGGGTCACAACTTTCAAGAGTCAGACACAACTGAGCAACTTCCACAAATAAGAGAGTGGTGCCACAGCACATGTTATCTCGACCGCATGTCTATCACCTCAGCAGCTCCTGCATAAGGCAGTGCCAGTCCTATGACATCGGAATGAATAAGAGCTGAACTAGAAGGGAATCTTTCCCAAAGGTGGTTCTGCATGAGGAATCCATGAGAGGAAACTGCCCGTCTTACTCTGAAACTCTGGAACAACTCTAGGGACTGTATCACTCTGAGACGAGAACTTCACAAGGACAAGTCCAAAAGGCAATTCTGTATCTATCCCAGCTTCCTGGAAATCCAGGAGCTTGCCTAAAGGCAATATTGTCAATTTCAGTACTACCCACCGAAGCTGAGCTATGCTCACCTCCAAAATTCAATTCCAAGGAAGAGCCTCAGTTTTAATACAGTGGAAGCTATTCCTATGGCTGGTTTTGTTTCCCTTCTTTTTCATTTTTAATATACTTAGCCTTCTCTGAAAACAATGAAAAGCCCTAATCTCTTAATAAGAATGCATCAGACAGACTTTCAAAGACAAAGGAACATAGTAAACCAAAAGCTAATTTTTCAAAGGCACTTAATAGGTAATCTTGCCTTCCTTTTCCCCCTGCTAAATCCTGAAGCAACAATAAAAGAAAAAAATAACTCTGAATCAAAAAAAAAAAAAAAAAAGAATTACATTTTCTGTCACTGGCATTAACATGCTGAATTTCTACAAATTCATTTTCAAAAGCTATTTCTACACTACCTGCCATTTTTCAAGGAACGCCTGCAGATCCAAAATAGATACGGTATCAAATCTGCATCTCTTTTCTGTTTTACCCTTGTTCAAGCATTTACCTTAGCAAACATGGAGCGAATCATTTATTCTTAATTCTACACATTCAAAGACAGGCAGCAGAGGCCTTTTTCACAGTAAGAGGTCAATGAATGAAAGTAGGTACATTAGTCATGCAATAGATTTTTCTTTCCCTTTCCTTTGAAATATTATTTATTTGGCATTTGCTTTATGAAAGGTAAAAAAAAAAAAGAGAGAGAGATCTATTGTATTAATCCTTTAAACTTAACTGAAAAATCACTATTGAGCTCCTGGAAACAATGAAAATCTCAAAATTAAATGTTACAAGCTGAAGTGCCACCCCAAGTGCTGCTTGATTTCCATAAGTAGATTTGTCAAAGATTTAGACAGACGTAATCATGAAATTTCCCATCTTCAGCATCTTTTCTTCCTGAGCTTGAAGGGAGAATGGGATTACAGCACAGGCAGGTAGCAAGATCAGGACACAGCCTGACCCAATCACTGTGTACCTAGCTTAGCAGGTGTGTGGTTCTCTGTCAAGACTGCCTGGGACAATTTCTAGAATAAGTTAGCGGATTAGTGGTCTCTAGTGGATTACTTAGGGGAGGTGTCAGGGGAGGTGTTAGGGAAGGTACTTTGTTGCACCTTTCCCCCCTTGTAAAGGTATGGCTTTGCCAGACTGTAGGTATTCTTCCCCTGGAGAAGGAAATGGCAACTCACTCCAGAATTCTTGCCTAGAGAATCCCATGGACAGTGGAGCCTGGTGGGCTACAGTCCACAGGGTCGCGAAGAGTCAGACACAACTGAGCAACTAACACACACAGGGATTCTTTAAGAAGGCTCTTCTGTACCCTGGCTCCTGTGACCTGAAACTACATGTGAGCTGCTTCCCTGATCTGTCCTTTCACACATTTTCAATCATCCTTACTTTGAAAGGAGAAAAGAAATAGCAAGCTCGCCTAGGCGCACCCGGGGAAACTGTAGCTGGAAATGAGATTGGTGACTCATTCCAGGCTGCAAACATTGGAAGAAGCGATAAAAATGAGATTCAACATCAGATGAATCTCACTCCAAAGCCCGTTTCTATCTCCACCAAGATCTGTATGACTAATGCCTATTGTAATCATCAGTTCAGTCACTCAGTCGTGTCTGACTCTTTGCAACCCCATGAACTGCAGCATGCCAGGCCTCCCTGTCCATCATCAACTCCCAGACTTCACCCAAACTCATGTCCATCAAGTTGGTGATGCCATCCAGCCATTCCATCCTCTGTTGTCCCCTTCTCCTCCTGCCCCCAATTGCTCCCAGCATCAGGGTCTTTTCTAATGAATCAATTCTTCGCATGAGGTGGCCAAAGTATTGGAGTTTCAGCTTCAACATCAGTCATTCAATGAACACCCAGGATCTCCTTAGGATGGACTGGCCAGATTTCCTTGCAGTGTGAGGGGCTCTCAAGAGTCTTCTCCAACATCACAGTTCAAAAGCATCAATTCTTTGGTGCTCAGCTTTCTTCACAGTCCAGTTCTCACATCCATACATAACCAATGGACAAACCATAGCCTTAACCTGACTTTTATTGGCAAAGTAATGTCTCTGCTTTTTAATATGCTATCTAGTTTGCTCATAACTTTCCATACCAGGAGTAAGGGTCTTTTAATTTCTTGGCTACAAGCACCATCTGCAGTGATTTTGGAGCCCCCAAAATAAAGTCTGACACTGTTTCCACTGTTTCCCCATCTATTTCCCATGAAGTGATGGGACCAGATGCCGTGATCTTAGTTTTCTGAATGTTGAGCTTTAAGCCAACTTTTTCACTCTCCTCTTTCATTTTCATCAAGAGGCTTTTAGTTCTTTTCACTTTCTGCCATAAGGGTGGTGTCATCTGCATATCTGATCTTATTGATATCTTATTGATATTTCTCCCAGAAATCTTGATTCCAGCTTGTGCTTCTTCTAGCCCAGCGTTTCTCATGATATATTCTGCATATAAGGTAAATAAGCAAGGTGACAATACATAGCCTTGACGTACTCCTTTTCCTATTTGGAACCAGTCTGTTGTTCCATGTCCAGTTCTAACTGTTGCTTTCTGACCTACATCCAGATATCTCAAGAGGCAGGTCAGGTGGTCTGGTATTCCCATCTCTTGAAGAATTTTCCACAGTTTCTTGTGATCCACACAGTCAAAGGCTTTGGCATAGTCAATAAAGCAGAAATAGATGTTTTTTCTGGAACTCTCTTGCCTTTTCCATGATCCAGCGGATGTTGGCTATTTGATCTCTGGTTTCTCTGCTTTTTCTAAAACCAGATTGAACATCTGGAATTTCACAGTTCATGTATTGCTGAAGTCTGGATTGGAGAATTTTGAGCATTACTTTTTTAGCATGTGAGATGAGTGCAATTGTGCAGTACCTTGAACATTCTTTGGCATTGCCTTTCTTCAAGATTGGAATGAAAACCGACCTTTTCCAGTCCTGTGGCCACTGCTAAATTTTTCAAATTTGCTGGCACACTTAGTGCAGTACTTCCATAGCATCATCTTTCAGAATTTGAAATAGCTCAACTGGAATTACATCACCTCCACTAGCTTTGTTCGTAGTGATGTTTTCTAAGGCCCACTGACTTCACATTCCAAGATGTCTGGCTCTAGATGAGTGATCACACCCTCGTGATTATCTGGGTCGTGAAGATCTTTTTAGTACAGTTCTTCCGTGTATTCTTGTCACCTCTTCTTAATATCTTCTGCTTCTGTTAGGTCCAGACCATATCTGTCCTTTATCAAGCCCATCTTTGCATGAAATGTTCTCTTGGTATCTCTAATTTTCTTGAAGAGATCTCTAGTCTTTCCCATTTTGTTGTTTTCCTCTATTTCTTTGCATTGATTGCTGAGGAAGGCTTTCTTATCTCTCCTTGCTATTCTTTGGAACTCTGCATTCAGATGCTTATATCTTTCCTTTTCTCCTTTGCTTTTCACCTCTCTTCTTTTCACAGCTATTTGTAAGGCCTCCTCAAACAGCCATTTTGCTTTTTTGCATTTCTTTTCCATGGAGATGGTCTTGATCCCTATCTCCTGTATAATGTCACGAACCTCCGTCCATAGTTCATCAGCACTTTATTAGATCCAGCCCCTTAAATCTATTTCTCACTTCCACTGTAAAATCATAAGGGATTTGATTTAGGTCATACCTGAATGGTCTAGTGGTTTTCCCTACTTTCTTCAATTTAACTTTGAATTTGGCAATCAGGAGTTCATTATCTGAGCCACAGTCAGCTCCCAGTCTTGTTTTTGCTGACTGTATAGAGCTTCTCCATCTTTGGCTGCAAAGAATATAATCAATCTGATTTTGGTGTTGACCATCTGGTGATGTCCATGTGTAGAGTCTTCTCTTGTGTTGCTGGAATAGGGTGTTTGCTATGACCAGTGTGTTCTCTTGGCAAAACTCTATGATTTTAATCATAGCTGCTGGGCAACTTAAACCAAACCTCTAATCCTATTAGCTAAATCTTGGCTCATTTAACCAAAAGCAAAGTCCAAATACAGATGAATTTAGTGCCCCAGAATTTCCTTTGTGCCCAAGAATCCTACTTGTCTTCTGATTTGGCTTATCACCTCAGACTCCTTCTCTTTCACTCTGCTTCCAGCAAGATGGCAGACTAGGCACCTTGAAAGACTTTCCTGCTTGAACCAACTAAAATGCTGGATAAAATACACAAATCAAAGCTTTTTAAAAATCATCACAGGAGCTGATACAAAAGGAAGAAAGCCATAGTGGCCATAACAAACTCACAGCCAGGGATCCAGGGAGGTGAGTGAGCACCAAAGCTTCATGATGTCAGTCAAAACATGCAGCTTTTGGGCTCCCACCTTAACGGTTGCAGAGGAGGCCAGGGAGACAGATAACAGGGTCTGCCCAAGACGCGATGTCTTAAAGGAAACTGCTTCATCAAAGTGGGGCCTCAAAGGGCACTCAGCTTCAGAATGAACAAAAAGAAACAAATCTTATACAGGCACAGAAGGCAGACCAACCAATTCAGACTGTGGTCGTGGCTAGAGAGAAATATCTTCCTTGAGAAGTCTGAAGGAATTCTTTGCTGAGAATTCACCTGGCTGATCCCAGGTTTGCAGTCTAATTCTGAGTCATCCTCATGATCTGAAAAACCTTAAAGAGATCATGCAATATAAGTTGCCCTTCAGTGCTCCTGGCAGAAGCACAGATAACGTGAACCCAGAACTCAGTAAACTGCCACGTATACCTAAGGACAGCACGTGGCTATAGCCAGGTGGGTAAGATCAGAGGCCTTGTTCTTAGCTTATCTTCCTCCTTCAAAAGCTGCTACAAGCTCTGTGCTCACATTTCACTCCCAACAGATGCCATCTGAACACACACTCCTCTTTTTCTCTCCTCTTGCATGCCCATGCTTCTTCTATTATTGCCATCCTCTTACTGGCAGCATCTTCCTCTCTTTCTCCATCAGTCATGCCTCCTTTATATCTTTTGATTCTCTTTCTAATCCTTTCTCCTCCAACCATAAACTTTCTCAGTCACGTTCCAACTTTCAGAATCTAAGCGTGAATTCCAGCTTTGCCATTCACTTTTCTTGGGAAAACTTACACAACCTTCTTGGAACTCCATCTTCTCCTGGATAGTGGGCTAATAAACCTGACTCAGGATTGATGTAAGGATTAAAGAGAGGGAATCTAAAAATTTAAGCATTGTAACTAACACATAGTAAATGTCCAATAAATAATACCTAGTATCTTTCCAGCTTATTCCAGATCAGGGATTGACAAACTAAAGCCCATGGATCAAATCTGGCCCACCACTTATTTTTGTATGGCCTGTGAGCTGAGAATGATTTTTATATTTTTCAGTGATTATATTTTTAATTGAAGTATGGTTGATGTATAAAATATTATAAGTTACAGGTGTATAATATAATAATGACAATTTTTAAAGGTTTATACTCCATTTTTAGTTATACAATATTGACTATATGCTCCTTGCTATATAATAAGCTACCATGATATACTGTACAATAGTTTGTACCTCTTAATTCACTATCCCGATATTGTTCCTCCAGCCCTCCTCACTAGAAAATCTCAATTTTGTTCTCTCTGAGTCTGCTTCTTTTTTGTTATATTCACTAGTTTGTTGTATCTTTTAGATTCCACATATAAATGATATCAAACAGCATTTGTCTTTCGCTTATTTATTTCACTTAGTATAATGCCCTCCAGGTCCATTGCTGTGAATGGCACAATTTCACTCTTTTTTATGGCTGAGTAGTATTCCACTGTGTGTGCATGTCACCTGAGGCTGAGTGGCATCTTTCTTGGTCCAAAACTTTGGTTAACAAGCTACAGTATAATATATATATGTACCACATCTTCTTTATCCATTCATCTGTTGATGGACACAAGGGTTGCTTACATAGCTTGGCAATTCTAAATAAAACTGCTATAAACACTGGAGTGCATGTATCTTTTGAATTAGTATTTTGATTTTCTTTGGATATGTATCCAGGGACGGAACTGCTGGGCCATAAGGTAGTTCTACGTTTAGTTTATTGAGAAACCTCCACACCATCTTCCACAGTGGCTGCCTCAATTTATACTTCCACCAATAGTTTACAAAGTTTTTCTGTAAGTGAAAACAATTCCACAAAGTATTATAACAGTTTACATAGTTTCCCTTTGCTATGGAGAAAACAGTAGCATCTGCTACTTGCATTCTTTTTGAAGGCAGCCAAGCTGACAGGTGTGAGGTATTATCTCATTGTGTGGTTTTGGTTTGCGTTTCCCTGATGATTAGCAATGTTGAGTATCTTCATGTTATACTGATCAATTTCATTCAAGGGAAATAAATGTATACATCATGTTCTCAATTTTGCTTCTTGATCTACAAAAACTAAAGTTTACTAACTGGCCTTTTACAAGAAAAGTTTGCCAGCTCCCCAGATTATCAGAGGTTCCAAATTTTGCAGAGAAAATTGAAGTCCTCAGTTTTCTAATTACAATTCTATTCACAGTTTGAAAGAAATAGACTTATAAATCTTCCACAGGGCCGGGGGTGTTTAGAAGGTGGATTACACCATTTTCTGCTTGTAATCACCCACAATTAAATATCTTCTGCCTTACAAATGCCCATTTTCATAATAATGTTTTGAGGACAGAGCTCAGTGTGGCTGCTAGATAATGTACAGCTAAAAAGACAAAAATGACATTCCTGCAGCAAAAAGAGTGAGAACAAATAGGGCCCATCGACTCCAGGATATGGAGAACCACGGTCACCTGAAGCTGAGCGGCATGTTTCTTGGTCCAAAAATTTGGTAGCAAGCTAAAATATAATTAACAGTATTGAGATCAAGCTGCTCCAGACAATATGAAATAATAGCTTCTACACGCCACAAGCTGGGAAGGCAAATAACTGCCTGCGTTTCACATTTCCCCTAACTCCGAAGTGAAAAGCTCTCGTTTCTCAGTTTCAGTTTCTCCCTTTACGAAAGTGCTCTTTCTCTCCTTTGCAGACAAAATTTAAAAGATAGACTTGGCCAGAGAAACCTAGTTTCAAACAGAAAGACTGTCTTCAGCAGCACAATCTTTGAGTCCGAAATACAGCCCTACCTCCCAAACATTGACCTACCCCACCAATTTTTCCCTCGTACAATGGCTGATGGCAGGACCTGTCACAGCTGCAGGTGGAATAGGATTAATGTATCATTTGCATTATTATTAAAAGTCTTCCTTTTGCAGAGTATAATGTCTCTTAGGCCCAACCTAATTCTTTCTTCGCCCTAGGCTGGAACTCATGTCCATGACGGATTGGTATCATAACAACAGCACCAGCCACGTTTTCTATTTATTCAGCACCTTTCTTCACAAGGCTCAGGGCTTTTCATTATCAATCTAAATCTTATGAATATATGTTATTAAAGCCCCTAATTGTCTACATTTCTGGCTCTGCCACTCAATATGACGTCTGTAGGGGTAGAAATGACTTCATCAGTGCCTCCTTGTACCTAACACAGTGTCAAGCAAAGAGTAAATCCTCAAAAGAGGGATGATGGAAAAGATGGAGAGATACAGAAGTCGAAGACTGCAGTTGTTAAAAGCAAACTTGCCTCCTCAACTATTTGAACCCAGGACCAGTTTTCAAATGAATCATGTATTAGAAATGTGATATAATGCCTTCCTGTGACAGTAATCACTACAGTGATTTTGCCCTTTCTGATTACTGGCAATTATTCTTGCATCCAGAATGCATTAGCTTATAAGCAGCAGTGACATTGACCATATATTAGCTCATAGTGTTACTAGTTTAATAGCCAGTGGGAAAATTCCTTTTCCACTCCCAGGAGGCTACAGTGATACAGATTGCCTCTTTCTTCCAAACATTTTTCAAGTCAACATTTTGATACAGCTGAATAGCATCAAAGACGTAAATGGTTATGTTTACTTTAGGTTGTCTTATTTCAAGAAAGAGTAAACCATTTTTATGGTAACATATTGCAGATGCCAAAGCTAAAAATGTTTCTGTTATAGCAAATCACTCTGAGTTTCAGATAGGATGGACAAAAATGAAACGTCACAAGTGAAGTTTAGATACCTACTTTTGCAGTCATCTTGGCCAAAGCTCTTGTAAATCCATTATTCCTTGCACCAGGCTTAAGAAATCACTGCAAGTTGGGCAAGCTCAATAAAGAAATATAAAATAAATGTTGATATGTGCTAACAGAAGAAAATATATTTTTCAGCCATAGTTGTTTGGTTATATAGAAGGGTTTTCACTTTTCTGGTTAAGTTTGACTTCAAAATTGGAATGAATTCACAATGATTTCAGATCTAGATCTTTCCCTTTCATTAATAAAAATGAAATGAACTGAAAGGAAAAGCAGTGTTTTAAACTGTAAAACATTTTAAAATTTAAATTAAGCTCATTTTTATCAGCCCTAAAGAACTGTGAATTCAAGCAGCAAAAGTAAACTAATTCAAGAAGTTCTAAAATTAGTTTTTATACATGCATTTATATAGTCATTTCAAGCATAACTTTCTGTATCAGTCTACAGACTAAAAGCTGCTCATGTTAACTTTTCTTATCTTCAGATTTTAATTCTATGAATAATACATAAACTTTTTAAAAATTCAAAGACAGAAGTATTTAGGATGCATAAGATCTCTCACTAATCTTACCACCTCATAAGTCAACAATGTAAATAGTTTGTGTATATCCTTCCTGACAGCTTCTCTCATATTATCAACAAGTTATATTACATAATTCTGAAATGCTTTAAGTTGCTACTTACTGCGATTCAGGTTTGGACACTGTGTTATATATCCATTTGGCATGAAGATGATTTTCGCATCTTGGATAATCCCCTTGATAAAAGAAGAGAGAGGTGGCAATCACTATTACACGTATCAATTCAAATGGCCCCTCTTACATGCTCTCTGTAGGGAAGATTTTTATTTAACACGACTGATAACCTCATTCCAGAAGCTGAGTTGGCCACACTGACCTCCTCCAACTCATGCTTTTCCAGAAATCTCAAAATGTCCATTCATCTTGAGAAAGCTATAATTACTTACTACTGATTCATGCTAATGATATCATACAACTAAGGCTCCATCACTCAATGTTTTTAAACTGTCCCTCTAAAAAGGCACTGATGCAATAAAAACTCTCTTCAATGCCCTAGTCATCTTAAAACATTAAATACTGCTGATTTCCAGGATTATCTTAGGTGGGGGAAAGAGACCGGGAACATATTAGACTAAAATGCTCTACTGATTCACTTAATCAAGGAAATAATATTAGATTTGGGGAAAACTAAGAACCTTGCTCTCAGCTAATTGAATAACATGAGTCTTTGCTGGTGAGTCTTAAGATTTGTTCAACATCTCACTGCAGATGAAAGGAGGTCTTTTAATTTTGCAATATGCCTAGAAGAACAGCCCTAATTTAAGAAAGTCATTAGGGCTGTCATCTGTCAATGAAAATATTGACATAGCTTTTGGATTTTTCATGTTGAATTTCAAGATTCTGTTTCTAGGGTATTTTTTCCCTGATTTGACGGAAGAGATATTACAGAACAGATGGAACATGTAGAAGTTGGTTCAGCACACTCAGCTTAATCTACAAATAAAATATAGGCTTATGATAGTGTGGCAAGTCTTTCAGAGGGAGTAAAGTTTAACATTTACGTGCTTATCCTCTGAAGAGCAAAAGGTAATCAGCAAATGCTGTTTCTGCTTATTATTTCAAGATAAAATATTAATTGGAAATGTTAATAGAAACAACAGGGTCACAAGGCCTCTTCCTCAAAACTAGATACCTTTATTAATCTCTTCCTCTTTGAGGATGATGCAGTGTCTGTGATTACCAGAGCAGACAGCCTCACCATGGGCAGGAAATCCCTGCCACAGTTCTTCAAAATGAATTTGCCATGTCTTGCAAGGGAATTACAGGGAGTAATTAATGGAGCACAATCTAAGTCAATCAGATTCTTCCTGGCACAATATTGCAGTTTTTCAAAGCAAATTACCTCCTTTAAGAGGCCAGGGCACCTTTCAAGCATGTTTGAGAATCTGAGAAAAGCATGGGATTGGCAGTCAGTGGTTTATCTGTAGCTAACTGGATTTACTTGGGAAGTCAACCACCTTCTCTGAGCCTCAGTTGCTTGATCTAGAGAAAAAGAAGTGCTGCATGCAAAAGCTGCAGAACCTTCCAGCACTTAAGTGCTGAGTCAATGAAATTTTTGTCCAAATTGAAATGGTCACAATTTAGATCTGTGTGCTTTTGCTAATTTCAAGATAAAAGAAAAAAATCACTCAAGAGTAAACAAAACTATAGATTTCCATCAAAGAACAGACCATCAGAGAGATATAATATCACATTAGAACATATCTGTCTGAGGCTAAACATGGATAAAGTTAGAGTGATTATCTAGGTCTGCCTCGGATTTAGAGATTTGGGTGCTAAAACTGAGACTCCCAGGCAAATCAGGACAGTTGATCACCCTCAGTGATGCAAAAGTAGAGAAAATATCATATTAGGAAAGGGCTGCGTCTATTAGCTGCTGCTCAGAAGAGCCTAAATCATTCTTATTTTTATTAGCCATGAAAAAGACCCTTGGAAACTAGAATATATTTCTCATGGTATTATCTTTGCCAAAAGAAATGGAAAATCCATTTGAAAGGGATATTCCTTTTGCTTATCCTGTAGAAATGTATATTATGCACAGCAGTATTCTTTTTGGCTTTTTTTAATTATTTGTCATACAGTTGCTTTACAATGTTGTGTTATTTTCTGCTGTATAACAAAGTGGCCCTTTTAGTTTAATGACTGACTTTGTCATTTTAAAATTACTAATTGTCTCTCCCACACTTTCTTCTTCTAATTGTCTCTCCCACACTTTCTTCTTCCTACATCCCTCCTCACTTCTATTTTACTTTTAATCTCTAGCACACACATATGTGTTACACAGATCATTAGATGAAGGTCAATGGTGTTGACCTGAACAAAAATGGAAATAAGAACGGACAGATTCTTGATCCCCATCAGCACAAAACCTCAAGGCACTTCATATTTTTTTCTTGGAAAAAAAATAAGAAAAGGTCATGAGGGTCAGCCCACATACTGGCTTAAAAATGTGTTCTTACCAAATGAATCAAGATGGGAATGCTAATTTGTTTGAATGGTTATAATTCCAGTCTGGATTAAAAAGAAAGGCAGAATATACTGTACAAATAACAACTATAACCCAAAGAAGAGTGAGTGTATACATTTACCTGTAAATACGTATCTATGTATATATCCGAGGACTTTCTCATAATAACCAAAAGGTCTTGCACTGAATTGTCATATGGACTAGAGTCATCCCTCAGTAGTTGGAAGGTAATTCTGGGGCCTCCTTTTCCCCCCACCCATCAGGGATACAAAAGTTTGCAGACTCTTAAGTCTTTTATATAAAATGACTATGACTTCTGTATACACAGGCTCAGCATGCATGGAATCAACCAACTGCAGGTCAAAATTGGTTGATTCTGAAGACGTGGAAATGGCAGATAGCGGGCAAATTGTATTTATTTTTGGACATTTGTTAATAAAGGAAGCATTTGCTAGGCACTTAGTTTTCTTTAGAAAACAGAATTTTATAAAGCATAAAACAACAAAGAAGCTGATCAGCCTTATCTCTCCCAGAAAAATCATCTATGAGGATTTCTAAAGATGAAAGCATACCTTAAAGCACAGCAACTTCTCCCCCAAAAGGCGAAATAAGGGATAAAAAGATAAAATTTCTATTATTTTTCTTGATTTAACTTTACATGTATCTACACTTAACTGAAAAAAGAAACTCTGGCTGAACCTATACCAGCAGACCCCTTTGATCTCATTTTTTGAGACTATGCTTTATTTCATACCATTCGCCATGGCAGTATTTCTCAAAATGCCAGCTTCTTAAGAATCACATTGAGTATTTAACCTTCAGATTCCTGGGTCAATGCCAGATTCTGTTTCAGGAGAATCAGGGTGGACCTGGATTCATCATTTTCAAAAGCCATCCCAGAAGATTCTCACAAAAAGTCAAGAGGCCCCACTTTAAAACACATTGCCTTGTTGTCCCTGGAAAAGGAAATGGCAATCCATCCCACTATTCTTGCCTAAAAATCCCATGGACAGAGGAGCTTGGCAGGCTACAGTCCATAGCATTACAAAGAGTCGGACAAGACTGAGCTACTGAACGTGCTCCCTGTTGTCAATCATTTGGATTTCCTAGGGCAATATTTTGGAGAAGGCAATGGCAGGCCACTCCAGTACTCTTGCCTGGAGAATCCCATGGATGGAGGAGCCTGGTGGGCTGCAGTCCATGAGGTCGCTAAGAGTCGGACACACTGAGCAACTTCACTTTGACTTTTCACTCTCATGCACTGGAGAAGGAAACAGCAACCCACTCCAGTATTCTTGCCTGGAGAATCCCAGGGATGGGGGAGCCTGGTGGGCTGCCATCTATCAGGTCGCACAGAGTCAGACACAACTGAAGTGACTTAGCAGCAGTAGCAGCAGCCAAGCAATATTTACTCCTTACACAATGATGAAGGTAGCATCAACATCCAATACACAAATAGAGTAAAATATTACTATCTAGAACTGAATGGCAACCAACCAAATTACTAAATTAGAAACACCATGAAGGACAAAACATAGGCTTTCAGCTCAGCATCCCCTGCAATTCCCATCATAGTATATTTCACAAAGTAGTCACAATCAACACCTTACCTATATCAAATGCTTAAAAACTATGAAGTATATAATTGTAGTTGAGCAAAAGTTGCCACTTGAAATGTCTCATTGGAATGTAGGTCAATTAGACCTGAAAACAATCAAAGCCCAAAAGACACAGGAAGAAACTGACTTTCACCCTAACTACCCAAAAGAATCTAGATAGAAGGTCTGTTCCCAGAAGAGAGCTATTACCAGAGATCTCTGCAAGGAGTATGAGCCAGGTGTGATAGGGAAACAAGATCAGCATGCACTCTACGCCCCACTGACTCTGCAGGTCTAGCAAACATTTATCTGCCATCTGCATCTCCATATGAATTGTCTATCTCCCCTTTGCAATCCCAAAGTTCTACCACTGCATCCAGTTAGTCTTTAGCTGAAACTGGTATTTAAGGTGACCTATTTCAGCCATTTATGGTAAGCTACTTAGTTTTCCTGGATCTCGGCCATGTATACATGTCGTTGAAATTTGTTTTGAGTATCTGCTAACTGGTCTCACATCAGTTTAATTTGTAGACTCGCCAGAAAAACCTAGGAGAGAAGAGGAAGATTTTTTTTCCTCCCTGATACAATATTAAACTATAAATTTATAGCTTTTAAGAATCTGTGAAAATCATGTGGAATGCTAGTTCTTAGACTAGGGGTACATATCAGCATTTTAAAGGAGGGTGAGGGAGTACAGTTTTCTATAAAATTTTAAAATGGCCCTGAGGTGATTTTGATATGCCTGATGAAAACTACTGATCTAGGGACTGATCACCCGGTCATTAGATCTATGAAAAATCTAAAAGCTCTGATATTTTAATTAGCTTTTCTAAAGGATACCATTGGATGACATCATCAACTCAATGGACATGACTCTGAGTAAACTCCGGGAAATGGTGAAGGACAGGGAAGCCTGGCATGCTGCAATCCATGAGGTTGCAAAAGTTGGACCTGACTTAGTGCCTCAACAAGAACAACAGAAGGACACCTTAATTTTGGGCCATCAACTACAGGTCTGCTAACTTCAGACCAGTGCTGGGCCACTGTCAGTTCCGTGCAGGCGGTCAGTTGTGTCCAGCTCTTTGCGACCTGATGTATGGCAGAAGCTGACACGACATTCTGGAGAAATTATCCTCCAATTAAAAAGAAAAAAAAAAAGATTTAAAAAAAAAACCTAAAAAAAAATGAGGTTCTATCTTAATTGCCTTCATGGAGAGATACTATTCAACTGTCCATAATGAGTTATTTGCATTTGATGCTAACAGTCTGCTGAAACAGTTTTTCCGTGCTGGAAAACTAAGGTCTTTTTTAGGTAGCCTAACAGTCTCCCCTGCAATCTTATTTACACTATTAACTTGCTAAACAATTCGTTTTCTTGTTAGTACAATGCTAAATCTCAGCCACTCTGGGGATCTAAATAAATCCTAAGGGGCAGAGCCCAAATTAGTGAGCTTTGACTATTAGTACAATGGAAAGAGAAAATAGATCTTTCTTCCTCTTCATTACATCCACCTGTTGCCACCTTCTTCGGCTTCCTGCACTCAGCTCACCAGGTACTGAAAAATAAATTTGCACCAGGCAGGTGATACGTTACGGGTTTATGGTTTTTGTTTTTTGACTTTTTTCGGTCTGGGGCACTAATGCCCATTATTTCCCTTGTTCGAAGAACATTTCTCATTTCACACTAAAAAATACAGGAAGATGCAGAAAAAGAGTTAGAAAAATTATGCCATTATTAGCCTCTTCTGTGTGGAATAAGGAAGATTAGGCAAGCCCTTCCAACACTTGGAGCTTTCGGATACAAATGAAAGCAGCTTTGCCGCCAAACAAATGCTAATTCTTCTTTAACACTCTTATTTCCCTGCAGATCTCTGTTTATACTGAAGAAAATGGTTTCCTCTTTTGTAGGCTAAAACACTGAAACAAATTGCTTTGAAGGGGAAAGGAAAAGAGAGTGGGGAAGAGTTCCTGGCAGGCATGTAAATATACGGATGAAGATGTGTTCTGTTTATAAACTGGCAAGGACCCAAGCTTTGGCAACAGGCTAACAAAAAGTAAGACTTAGTGAAACTGACAAGGAGGGTTTTCCAAATGCAGCCAATTATGTATTTCTGCCTTGAAGACAGTTAATAAAATATTCCAGCTTGCATAAAAGCCAAGACAGACACTTGTCGACTTCCATTACAATCAATAAAAACTGTCAGCTCATTAGCATATCATTAGCTTTCCTGCTGTTTCCAAAGACTTAATGCACAGAAATATTAATCTACAAATCTATGATTCCCTGGCTGTGTGACTTTGACTTTCTGCATGAAAGGAAAAAATAAGAATTAGAGATGAGAGGAAGTCAGTATAGCTTCTTTTTCTATGTGCCTATAAACATATGCTTACCATCTGTGGGATTATGGGAACCAGCTGAGGTAAAAAACAACAGCTGTGGCAGAAAAAAAGTAATCAATTTCACTTCCCCATGACAGCTCAGCTGTTAAGGAGACAGTGAAGTCCAGGTAAGGGAAAGGTTTCAGACCTAAATTCACCAGACACATAGACACCGACGGAGAGAATAGTTCTAACTCTGTGAATGGCTTTGGGATCAGAATTCTCCCTGAGAGCTCAGCTATTTAGAAACTATCAGAACAACCAAACCTCTGAAGCACTGTGATTCACCTAAGTTTGTTTTTTCATTTCTTTACCCTCTGGAATAATGACAGCATAATCAGCTTAGTACGCATCAAAGGGAAATTGAGCGGTAGGCAACCACCTTGATAATGAAAATCTATGACAATCAGAAGATTCAGATAAGCCTATCACTACTGGCCAACTACTTTCTCAAATGGATGCTGTTTTGAAGTGAAGAAATCCCCAACTTGTGTTCTGTGTCTCTGATAGGCAGTAACTAACACTAGAGGTTTATGTGCAAAACACCAAGCAAATGTTTCCATCCTCTGCTCTCTCATCAGCAACACTTTATTGCCCTATTCCTAAGGAACCACCAGGAACCAGAATAAGACTCAACAGCTTTATCTTTTACTTTGCCTTTGAAGTGACCATTCATATTTAAAATAAAGAAAAACACAGTTTTAGCCTGAAACCACAACATAAGAATTTTAGTTCTGGAACCAAAACACAGGTGTGGTTCTTGGTTCCAGGAGGCAGCTTCTACAATATATATATTAAAACCTGAGAAGTCACCTGAGAAATGAATGCCTCTCTTTACAGGAAGATTTTTTTCACACTGAAACGATCAGGATAATTTCTGTAATGAGACACTGACATATCTCCCCTGTCCTAGCCATCTCCACCTCACCAAAGGATGGACTGAACAC
Organism: Nanger dama; assembly: GCA_917880005.1. Taxonomy (NCBI): domain Eukaryota; kingdom Metazoa; phylum Chordata; class Mammalia; order Artiodactyla; family Bovidae; genus Nanger; species Nanger dama. The sequence goes on along the minus strand of CAKJTW010000085.1, from coordinate 3,149,164 downwards.
ACTCTGCTATACAGGACACTAAGGGGGAGATGAGTTTTCAAAGGTTTCCTTCTAAAGAGCTATTGGATGGAGCTACTCATGCTAGGGAATAAGGAGACTCACAACGCTCCCCAGCAAGAGGGGGTGTGTGGAACTGCCATCTCCTTTTGGTGCTTATTATCACTGGGACCCCTTATTCTGGGTTGGCGCTAAGGAAGAAGATAAGTTTGTCTTCTCCATGGGACACGGTATACTTAAGTGAAATACTCCACCATCTAACACAGTAAGCAAGCCCCTAAAAACATCTGCTGCATGAATGAGCAAAAATCTTGAAAAAAAAAGTTCTAAGTTTTAATCTCATTTCACTCACTTATAAACTATGTGACACACATGTTGCTTGGTCTTTCTGAGTATCCTTGCCTCATTTATACAGGAACACAGTCAACCCTTTGTACCTGCAGATGCACAATCCACAGGATACAGGAAGAGCCAATTGTACTCTGTCATTTTATATAAGGGAGTTGAGCACCCGTGGAGTTTGGTATATCCACAGAGGATCTTAGAAACAGGCTACAAAGGGATGATTACGCTACTATTTTCATCACTATCTCTGAAGGTGAGATGTAATTAACTGAGATCATACAGGTATGGCCAAACAAGGTCTACAACAGAGAAAGCAGTCAATAACCATTGGTCCTCTATTCCTCATCCCCACAACCCACCTCTGCAGGAAAATGATTGTCCAGGCCTATGAATAGCCTCTATGTTTTCTGTAACAGGTATTGGGGTTCTTAAGCCAGGATTCCTTATATCAACAGAGAATCACACACTCATCAAGCTGGAACAGACATAGGACACACTCTTCTCCCTCTCTTAATCACGGGCTCCCAACTGAAACAGAAGTCCCTAAATGGTAGAAAAAATACCTAATATGACTAGAGAATAGACTTAAGCATACAAGGAACATTAAGTACATAAGGGGAAGGGTTTGCATGTTGTAAACCTACTGTGTGTCTGGTGCTTTTAATATATATTCTTATATAACCTGCATTACCTTTACGAAGGACATCTTTGCACTTTACAAATAAGAAGTCCGATTCACAGCTTGTGCATTTACTCATTTATGTTAAGAGTACACCATCTGCCAACTATGGACCTGGTATATCTGAAGCGCTTACTGAATAAAATAGAGTTCTGACCTTGTTAAATCTCAGAATCTAGATATAGTGATCAATAATAAGTAAACCCTCATAACGCTCATATACACTATTTAGGATCAACTACCTAATTTGCAGAGTCCCTTATTCAAAACATTGTTGAAGACTTGGAGATGGCAACAGCAGAAGCTTTAACCCAGCCATGGAATGGCACTGGCTAACTGCTCACAAAGCCACCCCTATGCTTTCAAACTGTACTAAGAGTAAAGAGGAGTTGACGTTTCAGTGAGATGACTGGTATACCCACACATGCCTTGGATTCACATGCTTCCAACTATGACTTCATTCCTTTTTCTTTCTGTCCTCTGACTGCTTCATTACAATTATTTTCAAGTTCAGTGATTGTTTTCTTCTTCCTGCTCAAACCTGCTGGTGAATGCTTCTAATGCCTATTTCAAATGTACTTCTCAGTTGCAGGATATCTATTTGGTTCCTTTTATACTTTCTCTTTAACGATATTCTCTTGTGTTCATACGTAACTTTCCTCACTTCCTTAAGCTTTTAGGCCACATTTTCCTTTAGTTTTTGAACACATTTAAGGCAGTTGTTTTCAAGTCTCCATCTACTAAATCCAATCTTTGGACTTCCTCCAGAATGGCTTCTATTTATTTTGTTTCTTCAAATGGCAGTACCTTTCTGATTCATGTTATTTCAAGACTGAACAACTCTGAAAATCAGTCTCTCCCTTCCCCAGGATCTCCTTGGTTTTTCTTGTTGTTGTTGTTCTTTTCATTTGTCTTGTCCATAGTTGAACTGCTGCAGCAATCCATTTGTTTAGGAGTTTACCTATTTTCACAGAGACTGTATTCCTTATTATTCAGTTGGTTAAAAAGTAACTGTGGTTTCAGATGGTGAATTTTAAATCATTATAACTAGGCTCAAACACATCTTTATTAATCAAAATAGGAACTATTAGAATCAACACATTTTTGCCAATGAGAAATAAGTTTGATTATTCTTGTAGCATAAAATCCAGGCTTCAGGATTTGATGGACTCTTGGTCTGTGCCCTGCTGTTTGTGGAAATCTTTTCCCTGCAAAAAGTTGTAAAGATGCTTGAAGAAGTATTAGTCATTTGTTGAGAAGTCAGGTGAATATGGCAGGTGAGGCAAAACTTTGTAGCCCAATTCATTCAGCTTTTGCAGTGTTGGTTGTGTGACATGTGGTCAGCAGTTGTTGTGGAGAAGAATTGGGCCCTTTATGTTTTCCAGTGCTGGCTGGAGGTGTTCCAGTTTTCACTGCATCTCATCAATTTGCTAAGCATAGTTCTCAGATGTAATGGTTTCACTGGGATTCAGAAAGCTGTAGGGGATCCGATAGGCAGCAAACCACCAAACAGTGCCCCTGACCTTTTTTTGGTACAATTCTGGCTTTAAGATGTGTATCCAGTCACTGAGCTGGTCATTTCCAGTTGTCGTATAAAATTCACTTTCCATTGCATATCACAATTCTAATGAGAAATGGTTTCTTGTTGCATAGAATGAGAGAAGACACTTCAAAATGACAATTTTTGATTTTTGGTCAGCTCATGAGGCACCTATTTATTCAGTTTCATCTTTCCAATTTTCTTCAAACGTCAAATGACGATAGAATGGTCAAAATTGAGTTCTTTGGCAACTTCTCGTGTAGTTGTAAGAGGATCAGCTTAGATGATGGCTCTCAGTTGGCTGTTGTCAACTTCCGATAACCAGCCACTGCACTCCTCATCTTCAAGGCTCTCATGTCCTTTGTTAAACTTCTTGAACTACCACTTTACTGTACATTCATTAGAAGTTCATGGGCCAAATGCATTGTTGATGTTATGAGTTGTCTCCACTGCTCAATGGCCCATTTTGAACTCGATGAAGAAAACCACTCAGATTTGCTTTTTGTCTAACATAATTTCCCTAGTCTAAAATAAATATAAAATAAACAGCAAGTAATAAATCATTAGCAAAAATAAAAACATAAAGTGAGAAATGTGCATTAAAATGATGTATAACACAATCACATTTAAGAATGTATTCCAATAGCAAATAGCAAATTTCAAAAATGGAAAACCAAAATTAATCTTGCACCAAGCTAATATGTTTGGTCACTGAAATCTCTGCTCCTGAGCTGTGTTCAGAAATTTTTTAGACCAACACAATTTTCTTGAATGCCAGGAACTGGGAGAGGGGGAAGATAGGGGACAGCACGGTACATGCTAGGGCTCTCTAACACTTAGCCATGCTTGTGCAAATCCTAGGGATCATCCCCAGTGAATATTTACTGTGTTCCCCAGGGCTCTGCTGAGAAAAAAATCTTGCTCTGAGCTTGCATATAGCTTTCTAAATTCCCCATATACATGAGTGCTTTTGAATGCCTTAAATTGCCCAATGAATCTCTCTCTTCAATTTTCCCTCTTTGTTTCAGGTTGTGTGTGATGATCTTTTGCCCCAGGTTGTCTCATATCTCTGCATTCTTTTTAAGCAATGTCTGCCTTTCTTCTGCCCAGATAGGATTCTGAGTTAGGTGAAACAGAGATAAGTGCCTTAATTCAGTCCTTCAGGTAGTCTCAGACAGAACAAACATGCAAAATAATTTGTAGACAGAAGGTTTGCTCTGCTCTCTTGGAACCAGGGACCATGGTTTCATACTGGGAACAAGGACTGACATCTTTTAAGACAGCCACCAAGCTATAGTTGGTGTGGGATGAAGGCAAGTAACACTGCCACAGAGCTTTCCTACTATTTTGATGTTGCCTTTTTCTTTATTCAGAATTAACTTGGTTGCCATAAGTCCTTAACATTTTCCAAAATTCTGACAAAGTTGGTTCTAACAGTTTCTGCTTGTTTTCTGATATTTCTATGGAAGTAAAGAAACTTGGAGCTGCTTACTAAACTGTTTGCTGACATCAAGCTGCCTGAGTTTGAAGAGCCCTTCTTGGAGATTCAGATGCAGTCTAAAGTTGGAGAGACATTAACCTAAAAAGACACTAAATTAGAAACTAATTATTGACCATATCTTATGAGATCCTTATAGAATCCAAGATGAAACTCTAATCCAGATCATCAACACATGTCACCTGTGTCAGTGCATTCAAATTTGAGTCTTCAAACCTACAGATCAAAACCAGTGAGAAAGCCTTTAAAAAACCTATAAATTCCCAAACCAAGGGGCAGTCCCAAGCTGGCAGAGGAATAGGAGGGGGCGACCACTTTCTCCCCCACGAATTCATCAAAAGATCAGTTGAATGTTGAGCAACTTCCACAAAACAATTTCTGAACTGACCCCAAACTGCCCACAACAGCTCCATAGAAATTCCTATATATTTTTCATTAGTATCAATTTTTAATTTAAAAAAATAGTTCTTTATTACTCCTTTGACTTTCATTTTAATAGCCTACCTTTCAAAAAAACTATTTTTTAAACAAATTCCAGTTTGTTTTTAATTTTTGAGATTGGTTTTGTTTTGTATTTTTATATTGTATTTTTGAGCATCTAACCTCTATTCTAGGTTTCTAATCTCTGCTTTTTGATATCTGTTATCAATTTTGTACCATTAAGAATCTAATCTTCAGTATCCATTTTCAGTTAGAGATTTGATTACTGGCTTGATTGCTGTCTTCCCTTTTGACTCTCCCTTTTCTCCTCCAAGTCACCTCTGTCTACTTCCTCCTTTTTCTCTATATAACTCAGTGAATCTCTCTGGGTGTTCCAGGCTGAGACAAGCACTTACGAATTTGATCACTGGCTAGATTGCTCTCCCCTCTTTTGATTCTCCCTTTTCTCTTCCTCGTCATCTCTATATCCCTCTTCCTTCTTCTCTATTCTACATAACTGTGAATCTCTCTGGGTATTCCCGGCTGTGGATAATTGTTTCGTCATTAACCTAGGAGTTTGTGCTTTATGGATAGAGAAGTCTTGAGGACTGAAAGCCAGAGGCAGAAGCTTAACTCCAGAACTTGAGAGAATCAGAGAACTCCTGACTCCAGGGAACACTAATAGACAAGAGCTTACACAAAAGCCTCCATACCTACACTGAAACCGAGCTCCACCCAAGAGCAAAAGTCCCAATGCAAGACACATTACACTAATTCTCCAGCAAAACAGGAACACAACCCCAAACATTAAAAGACAGGTGGCCAAAGCCATGCCAAACCCATAAACACCCAAAAACTAACTACTGGACACTTCATTGCACTCCAGAGAGAACAGATCCAGCTCCACCCACCAGAACACAGATCCAAGTTCCCCCAGCCAGGAAACCTTGACAAGCCACTGGTCCAACCCTACCCATAGGGAGCAGACTCCACAATTAAGAGGAATCATGAACATCCAGCCTGCAGAAAGGGCATCCCAAACACAGCAATCTAAACAAAATGAAAAAGCAGAGAAATATTCAGCAGCTGAAGGAACGTGCACTCATCTCACATGCTAGTAAAGTAATGCTGAAAATTCTCCAAGCCAGGCTTCAGTAATACGTGAACCATGAACTCCCTGATGTTCAATCTGGTTTTAGAAAAGACAGAGGAACCAGAGATCCAATTGCCAACATCCTCTGGATCACGGAAAAAGCAAGAGTGTTCCAGAAAAACAACTACTTCTGCTTTATTGACTATGCCAAAGCCTTTGACTGTGTGGATCACAATAAGCTGTGGACAATTCTGAAAGAGATGGGAATACCAGACCACCTAACCTGCCTCTTGAGAAATCTGTATGCAGGTCAGGAAGCAACAGTTAGAACTAGACATGGAACAACAGACTGGTTTCAAATAGGAAAAGGAGTATGTCAAGGTTGTATCTTGTCACTCTGCTTATTTAACTTCTATGCAGAGTACATCATGAGAAACGCTGGACTGGAAGAAACACAAGCTGGAATCAAGATTGCCAGGAGAATTATCAATAACCTCATATATGCAGATGACACCACCCTGATGGCAGAAAGGGAAGAGGACCTAAAAGCCTCTTGATGAAAGTGAAAGAAGAGAGCAAAGAAGTTGGCTTAAAGCTCAACATTCAGAAAACAAAGATCATGGCATCCGGTCCCATCACTTTATGGGAAATAGATGAGGAAACAGTGGAAATAGTGTCAGACTTTATTTTTGGGGGCTCCAAAATCACTGCAGATGGTGACTGCAGCCATGAAATTAAAAGATGCTTACTCCTTGGAAGAAAAGTTATGACCAACCTAGATTGTATATCCAAAGGCAGAGACATGACTTTGCCGACTAAGGTCCATCTAGTCAAGGCTATGGTTTTTCCTGTGGTCATGTATGGATGCGAGAGTTGGACTGTGAAGAAGGCTGAGCACCGAAGAATTGATGCTTTTGAATTGTAGTGTTGGAGAAGACTCTTGAGAGTCCCTTGGACTGCAAGGAGATCCAGCCAGTCCATTCTGAAGGAGATTAACCCTGGGATTTCTTTGGAAGAAATGATGCTAAAGCTGAAACTCTAGTACTTTGGCCACCTCATGCGAAGAGTTGACTCATTGGAAAAGACTCTGATGCTGGGAGGGATTGAGGGCAGGAGGAGAAGGGGACGACAGAGGATGAGATGGCTGGATGGCATCACGAACTCGGTGGACGTGAGTCTGAGTCAATTCTGGGAGATGGTGATGGACAGGGAGGCCTGGCGTGCTGTGATTCATGGGGTCGCAAAGAGTTGGACATGACTGAGCAACTGAACTGAACTGAAGGAATATGCTAAAAACCCACTAAACCAAACAAAAGAGGAGATAGGGGCTCTACCTGGAAAAGTTTTCATAATAATGATAGTAAAAATGATTCAAAATCTTGAGAACAAATGGAGTTACAGATAAATAGACTAGAGGCAAGTACTGAGAAGATGCAAGAAATGCTTAACAAGGGCCTCAAAGAAATAAACAAGATTTGATCAATAATGAACACTTATAACTGAGATTAAAAGCACTCTGGAGGAAACCAACAGTAGAGTAACTAAGGCAGAAGAGAGGATAAGTGAGGTGGAAGATAGAATGGTGGAAATAAATGAAGCAGAGAAGAAAAAAGAAGGAAATGAGGACAACTTCAGAGACCTCTAGGGAAATGTTAAATGCCCCAACATTTGAATCATAGGTGTCTCAGAGGAAGAAGACAAAAAGAAAGGGCATGAGAAAATACTTGAAGAGATAATAGTTGAAAACTTCCTTAAAATGAGGAAGGGAATATCTACCCAAGCCTAAGAAACCCAGAGAGGCCCAAACAGGATAAACCCAAGGCAAAACACCCCAAGACACATATTAATCAAATTAACAAAGATCAAACACAAAGAGAAAATATTAAAAGCAGCAAGGGAAAAGCAACAAATAGCACACAAGGGGATCCCCATATGGGTAACAGCTGACCTATCAATAGAAATTCTTCAGGCCAGAAGGGAAACGACTGGACATAGTTAAAGTGACGAAAGAGAAAAATCTACAGCCAAGATTACTCTACCCAACAAGGATCTCGTGCAGATATGAAGGAGAAATCAAAAGCTTTACAGACAAGCAAAAGCTGAGAGAATTCAACACCACCAAACTAACTCTTCAACAAATAATAAAGGATCTTCTCTAGACAGGAAACACAGGAAAGGTTTATTAAAAAATGAACATGAAACAACAAATAAATGGTAATGGGATCATACTTATCAATAATTACCTTAAATGTAAATGAGTTAAATGCTCCAACCAAAAGACATAGACTGGCCAAATGGATACAAAAACAAGACCCTTATATGTACAGTCTACAGGAGACCCACTTCAAACCTAGGGACAAATACAGACTGAAAGTGAGGGGCTGGAAAGATATTTCATGCAAATGGAGACAAAAGGAAAGCAGGAGAAGCAGTACTCAGATAAATAGACTTTAAAATAAAGACCGTGATAAGAGACAAAGAAGGACACATAATGATCAAAAGATCAATGCAAGAAGAAGATATAACAATTATAAATATATATGCACCCAATGTAGGAGTACCTCAATACACAAGACAAATGCTAACAAGTATGAAAGGGGAAATTAACAGTAAGAGAACAATAGTAGGGGACTTTTTTTCTTTACCTTTTTAATTAAAATTTTAATGCAGTGTAACACAAAGATGTAAGCACCCAAATCATGTGTTCAATACATTATCACAACATAAACAAATCTATACCTATCAATTTAAAAATTTCTAGAACTCCAATGCCCTGATCTGCCACCTTCTATTCAAAGTTACTCCCACCAATCAAATTACCTCACTAACATCTATGGATAGGTGAACCAAAGAGAAAATTAGCAAGGAAACACAAGTTAAATGATACAGTGGGCCAGTTAGACCTAATTTATATCTACAGGACATTTCACCCAAAAACAATGCATTTCACCTTTTTCTCAATTGCACACGGAACATTCTCCAGGATAGATTTTATCATAAATATGACATAAATCACAGCAAGATCCGCTATGACCCACCTCCCAGAGCAATGGAAGCAAAAACACAAATAAACAAATGAGACCCAATTAAACTTATAAGCTTTTTTCACAACAAAGGAAAACTATAAGCAAGGTGAAAAGACAGCCTTCAGAATGAAGGCAAATGAAACAACTGACAGAGAATTAAGCTCAAAAATATACAAGCCGCTCATGCAGCTCATACCAGAAAAATAACCAAATCAAAAAGTGGGCCAAAGATCTAAACAGACATTTCTTCAAAGAAGACACACAGATGGCTAACAAACACAGGAAAAGGGGCTCAACATCACTCATTATCAGAGAAATACAAATCAAAACCACAGTGAGGTACCATCTCATGCTAGTCAAAATCACTGCCATCAAAAAGTCTACAAACAATAAATGCTGCAGAGGGTGCAGAGAAAAGGTACCATCTTACACTGTTGGTCGGAATTCAAACTAGTACAGCCGCAGTGGAGAACCATGTGGAGATTCCTTAAAAAACTAGAAACAGAACTGCTATATGACCCTGAAATCCCCTGCTGGGCATACACACCGAGGAAACCAGAATCGAAAGAGACACGTACCCCAACGTTCATCACAACACTGTTTATAACAGCCAGGACATGGAAGCAACCTAGATGTCCATCAGCAGATGAATGGATAAGAAAGCTGTGGTACATATACACGATGGAGTATTACTCATCTATTTTTAAAAAATGCATTTGAGTCAGTTCTATGAGGTGGATGAAACTGGAGCCTATTATACCGAGTGAACTAAGAAAGAGAAACACCAATACAGTATATTAACACATCTATATGGAATTTAGAAAGATGGTAACAACAAAACCCTATATGCAAGACGGTAAAAGAGACACAGATGTAAAGTACAGACTTTTGAACTATGTAGGAGAAGGTGAGGGTGGGATGAAATGAGAGAATAGCATTGAAACATGTATGTAACCATATGTAAAACAGATGACCAGTGCAAGTTTGATGCCTGAAGCAGCGCACCCAAAGCTGGTGCTCTGGGACAACCCCGACGGTTAGGGTGAGGAGGCAGGTGGGAGACGGGTTCACGATAAAGGGACACATGTGCACCCATGGCTGATTCATGTCAATGTGTGGCAAAAACCAACACAATCTTGCAAAGTACTTAACCTCAAATTAAAACAATAAAATATTTTTAAATTTAAATAAATAAATCGATTCCCAAACCCTATACTTCAGGTTCTCTACACAGGAATTTGAATATTAAAGTCTCCCTCACATGATTCTGACCCTTTTCAGGACTGGGAAATAGCTGCTGCCCTTCGTTACAGACCCAAAGTCCCTAAGAAAAGTGTAGGTTCACCAGCAACAAAACAAGAAACAGCATTAAATGAGAGCTAGTTTGGAGCAGAGACACTGTTGATTCTTGGACACATGGAAAAATCATAGAACATGAAAAAAATCACACTAATGTATATAGATATATGTACTTACTTTTACACATGTGTGAATTATCACCGTAAAAATTATGTCACTTTATTTTGAATATTTATGATGCACAAAAAGGTTGAAACCAATCTACAGCAAATATCTGTGAATTTACCACCCACCTTAAATAAAATATTATCAATATAATTGAAGCCTTCTGGATACCCATCCCTAATAAAATCCTCTTAGAAGTTAAACTAGTCTGAATTCTTCCTCTTAGAAGTTAAACTAGTCTGAATTTAAGCTTATCATTCCCATGTCTTTATCTTTTCACAGAACAGTTCAGTTCAGTTGTTCAGTCATGTCCGACTCTTTGCAACCTCATGGACTGCAACATACCAGGCTTCCTTGTCCATCACCAACTCTCGGAGCTTACTCAAACTCATGCCCATTGAGTCAGTAATGCCATCCAACCATGAATGGATAAAAGCAATATATAGGACTGTTTTGCATTTTTGAACGTATAAATGATTTAATACCATAATTTTCTTCCACACTTTGCTTTTTCATTCAACATTATGCTTGCAATTCCTCAATTTTTATTCAATTTCTAAGATTTTAATGTTTACCACAGTTTAAATATTCTAATGATGGACAGCTTGGTTTGTCTTTAAGTATTTAAAATTGAAAAAACAAATGCTCCTGTGATAATGCTTGTACATCTCTCTCCCTAGCTGTTCTACCAGTTTAAATTTCCACTACAGTGAACACATGACAACTATCTCCTTCACACTTAACGTTGTTGGCTTGGTTTTTTCTTTCTTCTTTTTTTTTTTTAGAATGATGGCTAAGAAATGTGCGAGTGTACTCAGTCACAGCCCACTCTTTGAGACCTCATGAACTGTAGCCGGCCAGGCTCCTCTTTCCATGGGATTTTCTAGGCAAGAATATCGGAATGAGTTGCCATTTCCTATTCCAGGGGATCTTCAGAACCAGAGATCTAAACCACATCTCCTACATTGACAGGCAGATTCTGTAACCACTCTGTCACCTGGGAATCCCAGCTAAGAAACAGTATCTCCTACTGGTTCCAATATGCATTTCCAAGATAACTACTGAAATAGAATTCCTTTTAATATGTCCATTTGCTTCCACTTTGGGGGACTGCCTTTTATACATATTTTGCTAGATTTCTTACTTAGTTATGAGAGTCTTGATTTGCAGCATTTCTTTAATGAATATTATTCAATAATTCTTTGCTAACTGATCATTGTTGCCAAGATTATCTTTCATGAACAGACCTTTTTATTCTATATATTAAACTTACCAACATTTCCTTTACTGGTTCTGTATTTTTGATCTTAAGAAATTGTTCTCTACTCCAAGAACATGAAGATTTGCTTCTATTTGTCTTCTAAAAACTTTTAAATTTTAATGTTTAGGTATTTAAGTTAATTCTAAATGTTAATTTTTTTTGGATATGGTATGCAAACTAATATTTAAAGCTTTTCTTGTTACTATACACAAAAATCAATCATATCAATTTATATATATATATGAAATATTTAGTTAATTGAGTTTCCTAAACATTTATCAATGAATACATCCTCTCATCATGCATCAGATATGCCATTTCAAGTTTCCAAGTTGCCATATATAATGGAACAGTATCTTTCTGACTTCTCCATCTGTTCTATTGACTCATATGCCAATTCTTGCACTATAAGATTCCTATGAGTTTATTATAAGCCTTTATATCTAAAAGAGCAAGCCCCTCTTCCTTTTTCTTCTTCAGAATTGTCTTCATTATTCTTGTTCTTTAATCCTCCATAGGGCTTCCCTGGTGGCTCAAACAGTAAAGAATCTTTACCGCCTGCAGTGTAGGAGACCCAGTTTCATCCCTGAGTCAGAAGATTCCCTGGAGAAGAGAATGGCTACCCACTCCAGTATCCTCGTCTGGAGAATTCCACAGACAGAGGAGCCTCGTATGTTACAGTCCACGGGATCGCAGAGTTGGACACAACTGAGAAACTAATACTTTCACTTTTCTTCTTTCTTCAGTCTTCTACATAAATTTCTGAGCCACCAGGGAAGACTCACATAATTTTAAAATCAGCTTATAGATTCCATCCAAAACAAAATCCTGTTGGAAATTTATTACAAGTTAACTAAATCTACAAGTCAGTTTGGGAAGAACTGCATTTACTATTTAAAACCTTCTCTAGGAACATGGTATACCTCTTCCAATTTAGATGTTCTTTAATATAGTTTATAATAGAATTTTATAATTTGCTTCATAACTGTCATGGATATATTTGATTTTATTTGTTCTTAAGTACATATACATTTATTATAAACAAAATATTATATTTAACTGCATTTTTGTTGTTGTTCCTGCTGCAAATTTCATTCAGTAATGCAGCTGACTTTGTTTTTGATTTTTATTTACTCAAATAAAGTGAAAACTTTTGTTCATACAGAAAGAGTATCCAAAAAAAAAAAAACAAGAAGTGTCCAGTCTTTCTGAACTCTCTTGGCAATTCTAATAATTCATGAATCCAATTTTTGTAGACTATTACATACTTTGTGAATAAGTATATTTTTCTTTTCATAATCCCAAAGGTTTTAACTTACTTTGCCGGTAAGGACTTACAGTAAAGTATTGAAAAGAAACATGGTAATAGAGATTCCTATAGGATTTCTGACTTAAGCAGAAATCTTAATATTTAAACCATAAGTGTGATGTTTCTATGTATGTTTTCTTCATGTACTTTTTATCAGCTTAATGTTTTCTTCTATTCTGATTTTGCTAAGAGTTTTTTTGTCATGAATCAGTACTGAATTTTATGTAGTGTTATTTTCTGCCTCTTGAGATAACCACCGAAATGAACAAATATTCTGATGATGAAAACAGATTTACATTATTGATTGAAATAACCAACAGGTTCTCTCTCTCTTTCACACACACACACAGATATACTCGATTTGCTAATATTTTATTTAAACATGTTAATCTGTATTCAAAAGTAAATTAGCTTGTACAATTTCTTATGTAGTCCTTGTCTAGTTTATACATCAAAGTAACTCTATCCTCATAAAATGAGATGGGTAGTGTTTTCATTTATTTTCTCCTCTGGAAGAGTTTATGTAAAACAAGAGATGTTTCCTTGGGTGTAATACAGCTCCCTTGTATAACTGTCTGAACCCATTGCTTATTTGGTGGAAAGACATCATAGACTGCAAAAATGGTCACAGTCCTTTGCTCTTTGCTGGTTCCATGCTCCTTGTAATGAGAATTGGTAGCATATCTCATCAAAAGGCAGGGTCTATTTCCCATATTCTTAAATCTGTCCTGGTAACTTGCTCTGGCCAGTAAAATGCAGAAAAATAATGTGCAAGTTTCAAGTGCAGGCTTCAAAAGGCCATTCAAAGTTTTGCTCCAGCTCTAGAAACCCTTATCAGCAATCATGTTAACAAAACTGGGCTAGACTATAACATGTAGCAGAGATAAACCAAACTAAACATTCTAGAACAGTCAGCCCCCTAGAAAACCTAGGAGCTGACCAAAGATGCCACAAGTGAACTCTCTGAGAATGAAAGAACTAGTCGGCAAAGCCCAGCCCAAATCGCCAATGCACAAAACTCTGAACTGCACAAATGGTTGCTGTTTCAAGCTGCTAAGCTTCGATTTGTTATGCATCAAAAGCTAACTGATACAATACACAGATTTTAAAACATACATTTTTTATGATGTTAATGATTCCAAGACTATCTGGGTTTTCATTTCTTAAATCCATTTGATCATGTATATATTAAGGAAGTATTCATTTTTCTCTAGTTTTCTATTTCATTGGCACAAAACTGTTAATAATTAATTACTATTGGTTTTATTTTTATCGTATTCTTTGTGTGCATTTGTTATTCACATTGGTTTTTATACCTTCTCCCATTTTCTTCTTGCTCAAACTTCCAGATGTTTAGCCTGAGTTATTGTTTTCTAAAGTTAGCTTTTTTCTCCAGCTATTATTAAGATCTTCTCTGTGTCCTTGGGTGTTCTGCTATTCTGCCAACACATCTAGATTTGGCTTTCTATCTATCCTCATTTGTGTAACAGATTATCAAAAATGATCCAAAATTCTTCCATTCCTTGTATCCATAATCTTGCAATGTTATATTGCAGAATAGTTCAAGAGATGAAGTCTATTTATTTACCCCTTGCTACTAGATTTGGTCATATGACTTTTTGGGCAATAAATTATTAGCAAATGTGATCAAGCAGAGCCTTAAAATGCACTAGAATTCTAAGGCTTCCTCTATTCTTTTGAAATTTTCAAATTTCCATGTGAATAAGCTGGAGTAGACTCCACCTGGGTGAGAACAGCAGTACACCAGTCAACAGTCAGCCTACCACTAGAGTTGTAAAGAAGATATCTATTGACCAACCAATTGATCACAGACATATCAGAGAGCTCAGTAGATTACCAGCATACCCTGACTAAACCAGAAAGATCATCCCATCAACCCAAAGAATTATGAACTGAATAAAATGACTTGTTTAAGCTTCTAGGTTTTCTGAGTGACTTTTTATAGACAGCAAGAGCTTACACTTTGATTGTACTGTGTTTTCTATAAAAGAGTTGATGTCTTATCAACTTTGCAATACCCTTAACCATCACACTTTTGTTGAGGTTCAGTTGCTAAGTTCTCTCTGACTTTTGGTGACCCCATGGACTACAGAACATCAGGCTTCCTTGCCCTTCATCATCTCCAGGAGCTTTCTCAAACTCATGTCCCTTGAGTCCGTGATGCCGTCTAACATCTCATCTTCTATAGTGCATTCTCCTCCTGCCCTCAGTCTTTCCCATCATCAGGGTCTTTTCCAGTGAGTAATCTATTCTCAACAGGAGGCCAAAGGATTGGAGCTTCAGCATCGGTTCTTCCGGTGAATATTCAGGGTTGATTTCCTTTAGGATTGACTGGTTTGATCTACTTTCAGTACAGGGGACTCTCACGAGTCTTCTACAGAACAATTCAAAAGCAGCAATTCTTTAGCGCTCAACCTTCTTGATGGTCCAATGCTCACATTCATACATGATTACTGGAAAAACCATAACTTTGACTAAGACAGACCTTCATTGGCAAAGTAATGCCTATGCTTTTAATATGTTGTCTAGATTTGTTATAGCTTTTCATCCAAAGAGGAAGTGTCTAATGTGTATATGTGTAAATATACTTCCATAAATATTTGAAAACTCCAAAAGATAATGGGAGGAAAGAGTTATGGGCACTATTAGAAGTATGATGAACCATGCATAGAGAGAGGAAAACAACAGAATGAGAAAGACTAGAGAACTTGTCCAGAAAATTGGAGATACCAAAGGAACATTTCATGCAAAGATGGGCACAATAAAGGACAGAAACTGCCAGGACATAACAGAAGCCCAAGAGACTAAGAAGCAGTGGCAAGAATATACTAAAAATATACAAAAAAGCTATTAGTCATGTGGATAACCATGCTGGTGTGGTCACTCACCTAGGGGCAGACATCCTGGAATGCGAATTCACGTGGGTCTAGGGAAGCATTGTGTGTGCTTAGTTGCTCAGCCAGTTCCAACTCTTTGTGACTCTTTGGACTGTAGCCTGCCAGGCTCCTATGCCCATGGGATTTTTCAGGCAAAAACAGTGGATTAGGTTACCATTTCCTTCTCCAGGGGATCTTTCTGACCCGGGATTGAACCTGTGTCTTCTGTGTCTCCTGCACTGCAGGCAGGTTCTTTACCCACCGAGCCATCAAGGAACTCATTACAATGAACAAAGCTAGTGGAGGTGATGGAGCTCCAGCTGGCCTGTTTTAAATCCTAAAGAATGATGCTGTTTTAAAATGCTGTACTCAATACGACAGCAAATTTGGAAAACTCAGCAATGGCCACAGGACTGGAAAAGGTCAGTTTTCATACCAATCCCAGAGAACAGCAATGCCAAAGAATGTTCAAACTACCGTGCAATCACATTCATTTCACATGCTATAGCAAGGCCGAAGAAAAGCAATGCCAAAGAATGTTCAAACTACCGTACAGTCACATTCATTTCACATGCTATAGCAAGGTGATGCTCAAAATCCTTCAAGCTAGGCTTCATCAGTACATGAACTGAGGACATCCAGATGTACAAACTGGATTTTTAAAAGGCAGAGGAACCAAAGACCAAATTGCTAACATTTGCTGTATCATAGAAAAAGCAAGACAATTCAAGAAAAATATCTACTCTTGCTTTATTCACTATGCCAAAGCCTTTGACCATGTGGATCACAACTATGGACAATTCTTAAAGAGATGGGAATACCAGACCACCTGACCTGTCTCCTGAGAAATCTGTATGCAAATTAAGAAACAACAGTTACTAGACTACTTCTGCCTATCCTTTCACTGAAGGGGTAGTCTTTAGTATCATGGCTTTATTTTACAAGTTTCTGTCCAGTTTTTAATCTTGCATGGAATCCAAGCCATTCTCCATATCCCACACAGAATGTTGAAATTTAAGACTCTAAATGGAACTCTTATATATTGCTAATGAGAGTTTAAAATAAGATAGCCACTTTGAAAAGTAAACTGGCATTTTTTGATGACGTTAAACATACATTTAATATTGTTGTTGCTGTTCAGTACCTAAGTCGTGTCTGATTCTTCTCAGCCCATGGACTGTAGCCCATCAGGCTCCTCTGTCCATGGATTTCCCAGGCAAGAATACTGGAGTGGGTTGCCATTCCTTCTCCAGGGGATCTTCCCAACCCAGGCATCAAACCTACATCTCTTGCATTGGCAGGTGGATTCTTTACCACTGAGCTACCAGGAAGCCCTACCCTTAACATACAGGCCAGCAATCCCACTCCAACATATTTACCCAAATGAAAATGAAAACTTTTTTTTCATAAATAGCCTGTATGCAAAAGTTTTAGTAGCTTTATTCATAAATACTCAGAACAATCTAAATTCTCATGAACTGACAAATTATAGTACACGCATACAATAGAATTGGAATGCAACTCAGAAATAGAAAAGAATGAATCTTGATACACACAATAGCATGGGTGAATCTCAACATATATACGTACACATATAAATGATTCCATTTGTAGCACATTCTGGGAAGGGCAAAGTTCTAGGAGAAGACAACAAATCATTGATTCCTAGAGATTTAGTATAAGGAGAAGACTTGAACAAAGTGCAGTACAATGGAATTTCTGGAGGTTATCAACAATCCTTTGTCTTGATGATGATGGTATACATGACTGTATAAAATTCCTAAAACTCAGAGAACCATAAATTTAAAGGGAAATTTATTTTATATTAATTATACCATAATTTTCAAAAAAGGAAAAGGAAAAAAAGCCCAAGATCAAATGGTTTCACTGGTCTACCAAACATTTAAAGAAGTGTTAATGCCAGTCCTTCTCAAATTTTCAAGAAAAGTTAGAGGCAGAAACATGCTTAAACTTATTTTTCAAGGTTAGTATTACCCTGATACCAAAGCCAGAAAAGAACACTACAGAAAAAGAAATCTATACACCAATATCCTTGATAAACATAGATGCTAGGGGCGTGGTCCTGAGATGGCAGAGGAATAGGACAGGGAGACCACTTTCTCCCCCACAAAATCATCAAAAGATCAGCTGAATGTTGAGCAATTTCCAAAAAGCAACTTCTGAATGGTAGAAGAGGACACCAGGAGCCCAGAAAGGCAGCCCATTCTCTTTGATAGGAGGTAGGACAAAATATAAAAGACAAAAAGAGACAGAGTTAGGGACAGAGACCCATCCTGGGGAGGGAGTCGTGAAGGAGGAGAAGTTTCCAAACAACAGGAAACTCTTTCACCAATGGGTCTTTGGGGAGTTTTGGAATCTCAAAGGACAACTTAATGGAGGGCGGGGGGTGGGGGGTGGGGGGGTGGGGGGTGGGAACCTCACAGAATACGTGCCTTAACCAAAACTTGCAGCAGAGAAATACTCCAGACTCTCAAATCTGCCACCAGCGAGCAAGGGAGGTACGGGTTGCGTGCTTAGGGGTAAAGACCAGGCCTGAATGCCCTGAGGACTATCTGAAGGAGCTAAGATGAGATAGCAACCCAAACTGTGGGATAGCCTGAGAGAGGAAAAAAGAAAACAAAGAGAGAACTTTCCCACGATAAGTTCTAACCCAAGGCAGAGCCTGGCCAGCTCAAAAACAAAGGATTGAGCGAATACCAAAGGTGAGCTAACCAGCTATGGACTGGCCCATCCCCCTGCTGGCAACAGCCAGAGCCAGAGGCAAGAGGCAATCTCAGCCTCAGAGATGGCATCCTCCACCAAACTGGGAGCAGGCTCCCAGTTGCTAACCAAGTCTTTTGGGATCTTGGACGGTTGACATCTGCCAGCAGAGTCGCAGCCTGAGATCAGCCCCCCAGAGGAGAAACACAGCACACCTGAGATGGCACTCTTGCTGTGCACCCAGGAATCCAAGCAGCTGGGAACAGGGGTGATAAGACACACCGTACACCTGGGACAGTGTGCTTGCCAAGCACCTGGTTGCCTGAGCTCCTCAGACTTGGGAAGGGTACAAAATGCAGGCCCAACCGAGTCTGTGCCTTTGTGGAGTACCGAGAGCCTGAACCTGAGCAACTTAGACCTAGAAAGTGCACACAACCCAGGGCCTGCTTTGGACAGTTCACTTTAGAGCAACCTGCAGCCTGAGCAGTGTAGCCCGGGAAAGCACACACGCTGTGAGCTGGGGCAAACCCAGTGTGGTCCAGACACAGCAAGCACTCCCCACACATGCCAGTGATATTCGTTTGCACTATTCCTCCCTCCCCAGAGCACAACTGACCAAGTGAGCCTTAATAAGTGACCACCTTCACCCCATTGTGTCAGGGCGGAAATTAGACACTGAAGAGACTAGCAAACAGTTCAGTTCAGTCGCTCAGTCATGTCCAACTCTTTGCAATCCAATGAATCGCAGCACGCCAGGCCTCCCTGTCCATCACCATCTCTCGGAGTTCACTCAGACTCACGTCCATCGAGTCGGTGATGCCATCCAGACATCTCATCCTCTGTCGTCCCCTTCTCCTCTTGCCCCCCAACCCCTCCCAGCATCAGAGTCTTTTCCAATGAGTCAACTCTTCGCATGAGGTGCCCAGAGTACTGGGGTTTCAGCTTCAGCCTCATTCCTTCCAAAGAAATCCCAGGGCTGATCTCCTTCAGAATGGACTGGTTGGATCTCCTTGCAGTCCAAGGGACTCTCAAGAGTCTTCTCCAACACCACAGCTCAAAAGCATCAGTTCTTCGGTGCTCAGCCTTCTTCACAGTCCAACTCTCACATCCATACATGACCACAGGAAAAACCATAGCCTTGACTACACGGACCTTAGTTGGCAAAGTAATGTCTCTGCTTTTGAATAAACTATCTAGGTTTGGTCATAACTTTTCTTCCAAGGAGTAAGCATCTTCTAATTTTACGGCTGCAGTCACCATCTGCAGTGATTTTGGAACCCAAAAAAATGAAGTCTGACAGTTTCCCCATCTATATCCCATGAAGTGATGGGAACGGATGCCATAATCTTCATTTTCTGAATGTTGAGCTTTAAGCCAACTTTTTTGCTTTTCTCTTTCACTTTCATCAAGAGGCTTTTGAGTTCCTCTTCACTTTCTGCCATAAGGGTGGTGTCATCTGCATATTTGAGGTTATTGATATTTGTCCCGGCAATCTTGATTCCAGCTTGTGTTTCTTCCAGTCCAGCGTTTCTCATGATGTACTCTGCATATAAATTAAATAAGCAGGGGAAGCCAAAATAAACAAAGAAGAGGGAGCCACTCTGGAAGTGACAGGTGCAACAGATTAAAACCCTAAGTAAACATTGACTAAGCATTGGATGGGGCCTACAGACCTTGAGGAGGAGGATAAGCTGGAACAAGGAACTATCTGAAACTGAACTGACCCCACACTGCCCTCAACAGCTCCAGAGAAATTCCTAGATATATTTTCACTATTATCATGTTTTTATTTTTAAGTTCTTTATTACTCTTTAATTTTCATTTTTATAACTTACTGTTCAGTTCAGTTACTCAGTCATGCCTGACTCTTTGCAACTCCATGAATTGCAGCACGCCAGGCCTCCCTGTCCATCATCGACTCCCAGAATTCACTCAGACTCATGTCCATCGAGTCTGTGATGCCATCCAGCCATCTCATCCTCGGTCGTCCCCTTCTCCTCCTGCCCCCAATCCCTCCCAGCATCAGAGTCTTTTCCAATGAGTCAACTCTTTGCATGAGGTAGCCGAAGTATTGGAGTTTCAGCTTCAACATCAGTCCTTCCAATGAATACCCAGGACTCATCTCCTTTAGGATGGACTGGTTGGATCTCCTTGCAGTCCAAGGGACTCTCAAGAGTCTTCTCCAACACCACAGTTCAAAAGCATCAATTCTTCGGTGCTCAGCTTTCTTCACAGTCCAACTCTCACATCCATACATGACCACAGGAAAAACCATAGCCTTGACTAGACAGACCTTTGCTGGCAAAGTAATATCTCTGCTCTTCAATATGCTGTCTAGGTTGGTCATAACTTTCCTTCCAAGGAGTAAGCGTCTTTTAATTTCATGGCTTCAATCACCATCCGCAGTGATTTTGGCCCAAAAAAATAAAGTCTGACACTGTTTCCACTGTTTCCCCATCTATTAGCCATGAAGTGATGGGACCAGATGACATGATCTCCGTTTTCTGAATGTTAAGCTTTACTCCAACTTTTTCACTCTACTCTGTCACTTTCATCAAGAGGCTTTTTAGTTCCTCTTCACTTTCTGCCACAAGGGTGGTGTCATCTGCATATCTGAGATTATTGATATTTCTCCCAGCAAGCTTGATTCGAGCTTGTGCTTCTTCCAGCCCAGGGTTTCTCATGATGTACTCTGCATATAAATTAAATAAGCAGGGTGACAACATACAGCCTTGACGTGCTCCTTTTCCTATTTGGAACTAGTCTATTGTTCTATGTCCAGTTCTAACTGTTGCTTCCTGACCTGCATATAGGTTTCTCAAGAGGCAGGTCAGGTGGTCTGGTATTCCCATCTTTTGAAGAATTTTCCAGTTTATTGTGATCCACACAGTCAAAGGCTTTGGCATAGTCAATAAAGCAGAAATAGATGTTTTTCTGGAACTTTCTTGCTTTTCCCATGATCCAGCAGATGTTGGCAGTTTGATTTCTGGTATCTCTGTCTTTTCTAAAACCAGCTTGAACATCTGGAAGTTCACAGTTCGCATATTGCTGAAGCCTGGCTTAGAGAATTTTGAGCATTACTTTACCAGCGTATGAGATGAGTGCAATTGTGCGGTAGTTTGAGCATTCTTTTGCACTGCCTTTCTTTGGAATTGGAATGAAATCTGACCTGTTCCAGTCCTGTTGCCACTGCTGAGTTTTCCAAATTTGCTGGCATCTTGAGTGCAGCACTTTCACAGCATCATCTTTCAGGATTTGAAACAGCTCCATTGGAATTTCATCACCTCCATTAGCTTTTTTCATAGTGATGCTTTCTAAGGCCCACTTGCCTTCACATTCCAGGATGTCTGGCTCTAGGTGAGTGATCACACCACCATGATTATCTGGGTCATGAAGACATTTTTCATACAGTTCTTTTGTGTATTCCTGCCACCTGTTCTTAGTATCTTCTGCTTCTGTTAGGTCCAGACCATATCTGTCCTTTATCGAGCCCATCTTTGCATGAAATGTTCCCTTGATATCTCTAATTTTCTTGAAGAGATCTCTAGTCTTTCCCATTCTGTTGTTTTCCTCTATTTCTTTGCATTGCTCGCTGAGGATGTCTTTCTTATCTCTTCTTGGTATTATTTTGGAAGTCTGCATGCAGTATTACCTAATATTTGGAAATACTTCGAACATGATAAATGCCCACCAAACCAAACAAAAAGGAGATAGAGAGTCTACCTGAAAAGGAATTCTGAATAATGATAGTGAAAATGATCCAAAATCTTGAAAACAAAATGGAGTTACAGATAAATAGATTAAAGACAAGGATTGAGAAGATGCAAGAAATGTTTAACAAGGACCTAGATTAAAAAGAGTCAATCAGTAATGAATAATGCAATAACTGAGATCAAAAGCACTCTTGTGGGTACCAACAGTAGAATAACTGAGGCAGAAGAGAGGGTAAGTGAGGTAGAATATTGAAATAGAAATGGTGGAAATAAATGAAGCAGAGTGGAAAAAGAATGAAAAGAAATTAGGACAACCTCAGAGACCTCTCAGACAATGTTAAATGCCCCAACATTCGAATCATAGGTGTTTCAGAAGAAGAAGACAAAAAGAAAGGCCATGAGAAAATACTTGAGGAGATAATAGTTGAAAACGTCCTTAAAATGGGGACGGAAATAGCCACCCAAGTCCAAGAAACCTCGAGAGTCTCAAGTAGGATAAACCCAAGGCAAAACACCCCCCAAGACACATATTAATCAAATTAATGAAGATCAAACACAAAGAACCAATATTAAAAGCAGCAAGGGAAAAGCAACAGGTAAAACACAAGGGGATTCCCATAAGGATAACAGCTTATCTTTCAATAGAAACTCTTCAGGCCAGAAGGGAATGGCAGGACATACTTAAATTGATGAAAGAGAAAAATCTACAACCCAGATTACTATACCCAACAAGGGTCTCATTCATATATGACAGGGATCAAAAGCTTTATAGACAAGCAAAGCTGAGAGAATTCAGCACCACCAAACCAGTTCTCCAACAAATGCTAAAGGATCTTCTCTAGACAGGAAACATAGAAAAGGTTTATAAACTCGAACTCAAAACAACAAAGTAAATGGCAATGGGATCATACTTATCAATAATTACCCTAAATGTAAATAGATTGAGTGCCCCAACCAAAAGACAAAGACTGGCTGAATGGATACAAAAACAAGATCCCTATATATGTTGTCTATAAGAGACCCACCTCAAAACAAGGGACACACAGAGACTGAAAGTGAAGAGCTGGAAAAAGATATACCACGCAAACAGAGACCAAAAGAAAGGAGTAGCAGTACTCATATCGGATAAAATAGGCTTTGAAATAAACGCCATGAAAGAGACAAAGAAGGACACTACATAATAATCAAAGGATCAATCCAAGAAGAAGATATAACAATTATAAATATATATGCACCCAACACAGGAGCACTGCAATATGTAAGACAAATGCTAACAAGTATGAAAGGGGAAATTAACAGTAACACAATAATAGTGGGAGACTTTAATACCCCACTCACACCTATGGATAGATCAACTAAACAGAAAATTAGCAAGGAAACACAAACTTTATATGATACAATGGACCAGTTAGACCTAATTGATATCTATAGGACCTTTCACCCCCAAAAATGAATTTCACCTTTTTCTCAAGTGCACATGGAACATTCTGCAGGATAGATCACATCCAGAGCCATAAATCTAGCCTTTGTAAATTCAAAAAATATTGAAATCATTTCAAGTCTCTTTTTCTGACCATGCTGCCATAAGATTAGATGTCAACTACAGGGAAAATCTATTAAAAATATAAACATGGAAGCTAAACCACATGCTTCTGAATAACCAACAAATCACAGAAGAAATCAACAAAGAAATCAAAATATGCATAGAAATGAATGAAAATGAAAACACGACAACCCAAAATCTATGTAATTCAGTAAAAGGAAGGGGAAGGGGAACCTGAGGGGAAGGTTCATAAAGAAACAAGAGAAAAACCAAATAAATAACCTATTTTTACACAGAAAGCAACTAGAAAAAGAAGAAATGAAGAACCGCAGGGTTAGCAGAAAGAAAGAAATTATAAAAATTAGGGCAGAAATAAATGAAAAAGAAACAAAGGAGCAAAATCAACAAAGCTAAAAGCTAGTTCTTTGAGAAAATAAATAAAATAGACAAACCACTAGCCAGATTCATCAAGAAACAAAGAGAGAAGAATCAAATCAACCAAATTAAAAATGAAAATGGAGAAATCACAGCAGACAACACAGAAACACAAAAGATCATAAGAGACTATGATCAGCAGCTATATGCCAACAAAACGGACAACTTGGAAGAAATGGATGAATTCTTAGAAAAGTATAACCTTCCAAAACTGAACCAGGAAGAAATAGAAAAATCTTAACAGACCTATCACAGCACAGAAATTGAAACTGTAATCAGAAATCTTCCAACAAACAGAAGCCCAGGACAAGATGGCTTCACAGGTGAATTCTATCAAAAATTTAGAGAAGAGCTAACACCTATCCTACTCAAACTCTTCCAGAAAGTTTCAGAGGAAGGTAAACTGCCAAACTCATTCTATGAGGCCACCATCATAGATACCAAAATACCACCCTAATACCAAAACCAGACAAAGATGCCACAAAAAAGAAAACTACAGGCCAATAGCACTGATGAACATCCTTAACAAAAATCATTAAAATTCTAGCAAACAGAATCCAACAACATATTAAAAGATCATACATTATGACCAAGTGTGTTTTATTCTAGGGATGCAAGGATTCTTCAGTATTCACAGATCAATGTGATAGACCACATCAACAAATTGAAAGATAAAAACCATATGATTATCTCAATAGATTATAGAGAAAGCCTTTGACATTCAGCATCAAATTTCAACATCCATTTATGATTTTTAAAAACCTTCCAGAAAGCAGGCATAGAACATACCTCAACATAATAAAAGCTATATATGATAAACCCACAGCAAACATTATCCTCATGGTGAAAAACTGAAATAATTTCCCCTAAAGTCAGGAACGAGACAAGGGTGCCTACTCTCACCACTACTATTCAGCATAGTTTTGGAAGTTTTAGACACAGCAATCAGAAAAGAAAAAGAAATAAAAGAAATCCAGATTGGGAAAGAAGTAAAACTCTCACTGTTTGCAGATGACATGATCCCCTACATATAAAACCCTAAAGACACAACCAGAAAATTATAGGAACTAATCAATGAATATAGTAAAGTTGCAGGATATAAAATTAACATGCAGAAATCCCTTGCATTCCTATACACTAACAATGAGAAAAGAGAAAGAGAAATCAAGGAAACAATTCCATTCACCATTGTGACAAAAGAATAAAATACTTAGGAATGTATCTACCTAAAGAAACAAAAGACCTATATATAGAAAACTATAAAACACTGATGAAAGACATCAAAGATGACACAAATAGATGGAGGAAATATACCATGTTCATGGATCAGAAGAATCAATATAGTGAAAATGAATATACTGCCCAAAGCAATCTATAGATTCAATGCATTCCCTATCAAGCTACCAATGATATTTTTCACAAAACTACAACAAATAATTTCACAATTTGTATGGAAATTTAAAAAAACTCAAATAGCCAAAGCAGTCTTGAGAAAGAAGAATGGAACTGGAGGAATCAACCTGCCTGACTTCAGGCTCTACTACAAAGCTACAGTCATCAAGACAGTATGGTACTGGCATAAAGACAGAAATATAGATCAATGGAACAAAATAGAAAGCCCAGAGATAAATCCATGCACCTATGGACACCTTATCTTTGACAAAGGAGGCAAGAATATACAATGGAGAAAAGACAATCTCTTTAACAAGTGGTGCTGGGAAAATTGGTCAACCACTTTTAAAATAATGAAACTAGAACACTTTCTAACACCATACACACAAAATAAACTCAAAATGGATTAAAGATCTAAATGTAAGACCAGAAACTATAAAACTCCTAGAGGAAAACATAGGCAAAACACTCTCTGACAAACCACAGCAGGATCTTCTATGACCCACCTCCCAGACTAATGGAAATAAAAGCAAAACTAAACAAATAGGACATAATTAAACTTAAAAGCTTCTGCAAAAATGAAGGAAACTCTAAGCAAGGTGAAAATACAGCCTTCAGAATGGGAGAAAACAATAGCAAATGAAGCAACTGACAAAGAATTAATCTCAAAAATATACAAGCAACTCATGCAGCTCAATTCCAGAAAAATAAAAGATTCAGTCAAAAAAATGGGCCAAAGAATTAAACAGACATGTCTCCAAAGAAGACATACAGATGGCTAACAAACATGAAAAGATGCTCAGCATCACTCATTATCAGAGAAATGCAAATTAAAAACCACAATGAGGTACCATCTCATGCTGGTCAGAATGGCTGCTATCAAAAAGCTCTACAAACAATAAATGCTGGAGAGGGTGTGGAGAAAAGGAAACCCTCTTAAACTGTTGGTGGGAATGCAAACTAGTCCAGCCACTACGGAGAACAATGGGGAGATTCCTTAAAAAACTGGAAATAGAATTCCCATATGACCCAGCAATCCCAGTGCTAGGCATACACACCAAGGAAACCAGAATTGAAAGAGACACATGTACTCCAATGTTCATCGCAGCCCTGTTTATAATAGCCAAGGCATGGAAGCAACCTAGATGTCCACTGGCAAGTGAATGGATAAGAAAGCTGTGGTACATATACACAATGGAATATTACTCAGCTATTAAAAAGAATGTATTGGAATAAATTCTAATGAGGTGGATGAAACCAGAGCCTAAAATTCAGAGTGAAGTCAGTCAGAAAGAGAAACAGCAATACAGTATATTAACACATATATATGGAATTTAGAAAGACGGTAATGATGTCCCTATATGTGAGACAGCAAAAGAGACACAGATGTAAAGAACAGATTTTGGGCTCTGTGGAAGAAGGTGAGGGTGGGATGATTTGAGAAAATAGCATTGAAATATGTATATAACCATATATTGAAATAGATCCAGGTTCGATGTATGAGACGGGGCGCTCAGGGCCAGTGCACTAAGATGCCCCTGAGGGATGTGATGGGGAGGGAGGTGGGAGGGGAGTTCAGGATGGGGAACACATGTACACCCATGGCTGATTCATGTCAATGTATGGCAAAAACTACAATACTGTAAAGTAACTAGCCTCTAATTAAATAAATTAATTATTTAAAAGACTAGATTGGAAAAAAATAAAAACATAGATGCCAAAATTCTTAAAATACTAGCAAATCAAATTTAATAGTACATTAAAAGAACATGTGCCAAGGTCAAGTGAGATTTGTCCCTGGGATGCAAGGATGCTTCAAGTCATGCAAATCAATAATTGTTATATACCACATGAACTGAGCTGAACCACATTAACAGAATGAAAGACAAAAAGCATATGATCCTATCAACAGATGTAGAAAAACCATCTGACAAAATGCAGTATCTTTTCATGATAGAAACATCCAAATTGGGCATAGAAAGAACATAGTCCAATGTAATAAAGGCCATAGTCAACATCATACTCAAAAGTCAGTGACTGAACACTCTTATTCAAAGATCAGGAATAAATACTGGGTGTCCATTCTCACCATTCCTATTCAGCATAGTACTTGAAGCCCTATATAGAGCAATCAGGCAAAAAAAAGGCAGGGGGGGAACAAAGGGTTTCCAAATTGGAAATGAAGAAGTAAAATGTAACTGCCTGTAGATATGATCTTATACACAGAAAACTCCAAAACTCAACCAAAAACTTTTAGAACAAATCAATGAAAGTCTGTAAAACTGTAGGGAACATAACCAAAATATAAAAATCAGCTGCATGTCTATACACTGACAAAATACCCAAACTAAGAAATAAAACAACCTCACAATAGCATCAAAACTACTAAATAAAACAACCTCACAATAGCATCAAAACTACTAAAATACTTAGGAATAAATTTAAGGAAATGAAAGATCTGTACACTGAAAACTGCAAGACTGACTAAAAACCTGAAAAAGACACACATGAATGGAAACATATCTCATATTCATGGATCAGAATAATTACTACTGTTAAAATCCCTCACTACCCAAAGTCATCTGTAGATTCAGTGCAATCCCTATGTAAATCCAAAAGGCATTTTTCACAGATACTGAAAAAAAAATTCCCAAATTTGTCAAAGCCAAATGGGCATTGTAAGACCCCAAATAGCCAAGGTAATCCTGAGAAAGAAGAACAAAGTTCACTAGCCAAAAATAGACACATAATCCAATGAAACAGAATTGGGAACCCAAAAGTCAATCCTTGCATAGATGGACAACTGATATTTGCAAATCACAAAGCTGATAAGCAATTAATATCTGAAATATTCAAAGAACTCATACAACACAATAGCAAGAGAAAGTCTGACTTTAAAATGGGCAGAGGAACTGAATAGACATTTCTCCAAGGAAAACATACATTTATACCCCCAACAAAAATATTTTAAGAAGATATGGTATGTATATGTATGTGTACACATACAGAGTAGAATATTATTCAATCATGAGAAAAAATATCCTGCCATTTGCAACAACATGGATGGACCTTGAGGGCATTATGCAAAGTGAAACAAGTCAGATAGAGAAATACAAATAATGCATGATATCACTTACGTGTGGACTCTAAAAACCTGATTCATAGACACAGAGAGTAGAATGATAGTTGCCAGGGTTTTAGGGAAGTGGGGGGAATGGGCAGATATTGGTCAAAGGATACCTTCTGCTTATAATATGAGTAAGTTCTGGGGATCTAATTACAGCATAGTGATCACAGCAAATAATACTGTACTATAAACTTGAAAGCTGCTGAGAGTAATCTTAAATGTTCTCACCATGAAAAAGAAATGGTAATTATGTAATGTGATGGAAGTGTTAGACCACATTATGGTAGAAATCATTTTGCAATATATTACATGTGTCAAACTGAAGTACACCTTATACGTAATGTTGTATGTCATTGACATCTCAATTAAGTTGGAATAGATAAGTAGATTACAAGAAAAAGGAATAAATTTAAATATCTAACTCTTTGGTATTGGAAGACATCCCTTTGGTTTTCACTTCCCTTCATATATTTAGCCTCTAAGGATCTCCCTTCTTGTAAGTGCAATGACAAATCTTAAAAGATTTTTGTTCTATTTTATCCAACATTTATAGGCATTTTGAAGCAAAAGGATTTCACAAATATCTAGTCTACCATATGGCCAGAAGCAAAATTATGCCATTCTATTGAAATATAAGACTATCTTAAAATTTCATGATGTTTTTAACTTTTTCAATTCACTTTATCACTGAGTCCTGATGCTTCTATGAAGCACAATAATGCAGTTATTGTATTACACTCTTTATAGACAGGAAAACCAAAATTGATGGAAGCTGAGCCATTTCTTATTATCTAAACTAGACATCTACCCCAAAACTGAATTAATATAGATTCTGAGAATGAAAAGCAACTTGAAGATTACCTTAAATCTCCCCGAAGTCGAGCAATAGGAAACAGTTTGAGGATTATTTACATTCTGGATCATCCATAGCTGACAGTAGAGTTAAGTGTGTGACCTTGGGCAAGTCACTCAAGTCTCTGTCTAATCTCAAAACACCCACATCATAGAACTGCTGTGACAATTAAGTGAGTACATTCACATCAAGCACATAGAAGAGCATGTTGCGAAAAAGTAGAACATAGTGCTTACTTTGAATAAACCATGCTTTTGGTTGCGCTGACCAAGCCACAGATTGCTTCCAGGGGGAAGGTTGGTCTCAGGAGGGTCTATCACACGTTCATAAATCCTGTAGAAGCAAAGAACACAGTTACTAATAAAGAGGTTCAAAGCAGAACCCAAAGGTACATAGATATTGTTGCAAGTATTCATGGTATTTGCTGCTGGTATAGAGATGGAAGCAATATGGGATACATTTTAGATGACAGGTAGCAGAATCAGAGATTTGTTCCTGACAACACTTGGAAAAATTATCTGGGGCCCTCCCCGCTTTCTATCTTGGCTCTTTTTGCAGAGGAAGAAGAAAGAAGATAATATTTTTGCATAACTACTGTGAGTAATGAATTTTATATAACCTCTGAGTAAAGTGGTTTTACCCATTTTTCAGGTGAGAATGTTGAGGTTCAGAGACCATAAAGAAGCCAACCAAGACAACCAGAGAAGAGAAAACTTGGGATGAGAATCTATCTGGCCTGGCTGTGAAGCCCATACACCCTCCTCTGTGCTCTACGATTCTGACAGCTTTACCCAGCTGCTACTTATTTCTACAGTAATTTCCCAGAGCCCATCTAAACAACTGAGGAGCAGCTGCCCACATGATATTGAGCTTCCTGTACAAAAATCAAGTAAAATAAAATAATCATCCAGTGAACAAATATTTATTGAGCATTTCCTTATGCTTCAAGTTCCTTATAAGGCAACAGAAGATAGAGCAATAAACCAGACATACAAAGTCCTGTCCTCAAAGAGTAAAAGAATTCTGCACAAGAAGAATCTTCGTGTGATACATGAAGACACAGAACTAACACAGAGAAAACAACCATCCCGGGATCTTTGCAGGCACTGAGAAAACCTACTGAAAAGCAAACTGTCTCGGTTACTCTGCCCTCCCAAGCTCCATGTTAGTCAATAACAAATCCTGAAATTTGTGCTCTCTTTGCAAACAGTGCCTGCTGATCAAAGGCTTCCACCTCACCTCTGGCAAGTACCTTCCAGCACCTGAGTATTGAGAAGGGAAAGGAAGAGCTCAACTAAGACTTGAACCTGTCTCCATAGATGCTCAGAAGAGGCTGAGGGTGATGAGACTTAGGGACTGCCTCTTGCCGGAGGGTTCTGAATTTCTCCAGCAGCTTTCGATAGTAGAGTGCAGAAGACCTAGAGGACTGTCCAGTTACATCAAGGCCAGTGAATTATTGCAAGGCTGATGCAGCTGGGATCTATCACACTGCAGCCTTATGTTTATGTCTTAGCCGCATCATCCATTACTCTCCTGTTCCCCAACAATATATACAAGGTATTCAATTAACAAAGCTCTAAATATATCAGGTCCTTCTGTACTAATTATCTTTCTGTTATAAATGGAGGCTCAAAACATAAGCAAGGTAAACAAGTTTCCCTAAAAAAGATAGTCTGTGTTTTCTCCACAACAAAGCATCCTTTCTTTTTTCTGTTAGAAGGAACCATTTGAGATGAAGCAATGTGTCAAAACTGCCTTAATACAAGATGCTATATACTTCCTTTAAAAAGTTTTCTTTCCTAATATTAGTGAAAAACTAGAAACAAGCCAAATTTACAACAACAGAGAAACATATACATTATCAAGTAGATCTGCTTGATAGAATTTACTACAGTCATTAACAGTGATAAATATGCAGGTTATGAAATATGGCAAAGTATACACAAAATAATTTTCACCAGAGGAAAGGGGAATGCAAGATTATTCATGCACTTTGGAGATAATGATGCAAAAATTATATTCAATGTTGGTGAGTTTCAAAAGAGGCCAGAAAGAAATGAAAATCACTATATTTAGGTGAAGAGGCAAAGCATAATTTTCCATGAGGTGGTTTCACTAAACAGTTGAAAGTGTTGTCAACCTGTTTATCTGAACCTTCATTTTAAACATCTGCATCTGTCCTAGTGAGAATAGTTTTCCATCCAAATGCCTTCTTTTTGGTTTTCAAAATGCTAGAATGTAAGCTCAAAGGAGTAAAGGAGGGGGCTTTATCTAATGTTTACTAAGTGTATTAAAGAAGGAAAAATCAGAAAGATGAACTCCCTCTCCTGCTCCCTCTTCCACAAACATAGTTCCCTGGAAGAAACCCTTGAAGAAGCAAACATTTGAGGCCACTGTCATAATCAGGTGGCAACCCAAGGCGCATGAGCCAAAGGGGCAAGCTGACGTCCGTGTCCTACAGTCCTGTCAGGATCTGCTATTCATGCCAAGGGAAGTCTGCACTGCTGCCTTCCTGGAAGCCCACCTATTCATTTGGCTCAAAGAGCTCCAAGCAGCAGGCACAGTCCTCAGATTGCACACAGGCCTAGCAAATGGAGAGAGCTTAAAAACTATATTAAACTGACATAAAAACCCACACAAAGGGTATCTTCAGTTCAGCTGATTCTCAGTCGTTTCCGACTCTGTAGCTGCGTGGACTGCAGCATACCATGCCTTCCTGTCCATCACCAACTCCTGGAGCTTGCTCAAACTCATGTCCATTGAGTCAGTGATACCATAACCATCTCATCCTCTGTTGTCCCCTTCCCCCCGCCTACAATCTTTTCCAGAATCGGGATCTTTTCCAATGAGTTAGTTCTTTGCATCAGGTGGCCAAAGCATTGGAGCTTCAGCATCAGTCCTTCCAATGAATGTTCAGGACTGATTTCCTTTAGGATGGACTTGTTGGGTCTCCTTGCAGTCCAAGGGACTCTCAAGTGTCTTCTCCAACACCACAGTTCAAAAACATCAATTCTTCCACACTCAGCTTTCTTTATAGTCTAACTCTCACATCCATACATGACTACTGGAAAAGCCATAGCATTAACTAGATGGACCTTTGTCAGCAAAGTAAAGTCTCTGATTTTAATATGCTATCTAGGTTGGTCACTCTTCTTCCAAGGAGCAAGTGTCTTTTAATTTCACGACTACAGTCATCACTTGCAGTGATTTTGGAGTCCAAGAAAATAAAATCTGTTACTTTTTCCACTGTTTCCCCATCTATTTGCCATAAAGTGATGGGGCTGGATGCCATGATCTTAGTTTTTGAATGCTGAGTTTTAAGCCAGCTTTTTCACTCTCCTCTTTCACTTTCATCAAGAGGCTTTTAGCTCTTCACTTTCTGCCATAAGGGTCATGTCATCTGCATATCTGAGGTTATTGATATTTCTCCCAGCAACCTTGTTTCCAGCTTGTGCTTCATCCAGCCTGGCATTTCGCATGATGTACTCTGCATAGAAGTTAAATAAGCAGGGTGACAATATACAGCCTTGACAGACTTTTTCCCAATTTAGAACCTGTCTGTTGTCCCATGTTCAGTTCTAACTGTTGCTTCTTAACCTATCTAATCATGAGGAAATATCAGACAAACCCAATTTGAGGGACATTTCACAAAATAACTGCCTATGCTCTTTCAAATATCAGTATCGTGAAAAGTAAAGAAAGGCTGAGGAGCGGTGACCAATTACAAGCAAACAAAGGGACATAAAAACTTAAAATGAGATGGGATCCTGGACTGCATCTCAGAGCAGGAAAACAAAAATCCATAAAGGAGTCAGTAAAAAATCAGTGAAATTTGAATCAGAATGGTAGATCACAAAATAGTATTTTATTGGTGTTCAATTTCCTGATTTTGAGAATTAGGTGGCGTATATTTCTGTGACTTGTTCTTAGGAAATACATACTGCAGCATTTAGGGGTAAAAAGTCATGATGTGTGCAATTCACTCTCAGAGAGTTCAAATTAACAATGCAAATACACACAATATAAGTATATACATATGTAGACACATCTTTTTACTTTAAGAGAGAACAGAATTTGAGCAGAGGTTATGACTGTTTTCTTGAATCATTCTCAAAACTTCTCTGTAGGATTAAAATTATATTTAAAAAGGTTTTAAAATAGAGTAAAAAAGCTGAAAAGGTCTATAAGATATATAAATTAAAAATACAAATAGGCAAAACTATTTTATCTATGAGCCAAGGATATACACAAACTTTAAATGTCATGTAAGGTATATGACACTGTTTTCCTAAAGTGATGGTAATGGTTAAAGAGGAGGGAATGAAAGGCAGGGAAGGAGGGATGAAGGAAGGATTTAGAGATTAATGCTAAGAATATCTCATAAATGAAGAAATAAGATTATCACATTCCTATCCTCACCTTTGTACAGGGGGAGTTTTTTAACCAACATACCAAACATAGTCAGAATCTTGGCAAAGTGGCTGCTGATCCCTGAGGTGGACTGACTCAGAGATAGGCCAGTGGGGCACAATGATCTGTCACTGAAATCTAGTATTGCCCAAATAACGGAAATGAAAAAGCCAAAGCTAATATATGAACTCCTTGGTTTCCAGTGTGCTCAGGAAATCAAATTCTATATTCTGATATTCTAGTATTATGGTTAATGAAGTTTCCTTCTCATCAGCAAATATCTGACTGTCTAAAATGTGTAGGGCACTGCTGGCTATGGGGCCACCCAGGCAAAGGCCACAGGGCCAAGTTCCTGCCCTCAGGTCAAATGCACGAGCCAGACAGACAACATGCCCTCACACATCTTACAGTTCAGAGCACCAAGTGCGATGATTTGCGGGAGCAGAGAAGAAAGAAAACAGAAGACTCACAGCTGAGTCATGAATAAAGTAGAGCTGACACACAGACATAATAACCACTTGCACAGAACTGTGTGCATGCCAAACATTTTTACTGAGAATTTTACATATATTGACTTAATCCTCACAATACCACCATCAGACAGATGTTCTCAGCTCACCAAGGTTAACTAATTTGTCCACGGTTACGCAGCTGGTGAATGGCAGAGCTGGGATTTGAACCCAGACCCCCAAATTTGAATGACTCACTCAAATAAATTAAGATTCCTAACTTGACTAACTCATCAGGAAGGGAAAGCAAAACAAGCTCATGTGCCAGAGCACATGGTCAGGACTGATCAGCTCTCCCAGAGCCCTGGCACACTGCTGTGTGGCTATGGGGATCCCAGCTTCCTACACATCTGGATGTGGCCATGGAGTACGAATGGAAGGGATCTGCATCCTCCAAAAAGCCTCCCTCAAGCATCTTTCACTTATTGCCTTTCACCTGACAAGAGAGGAGTCTGGGGCTGCGAGGTGGGTGGGAGTCACAAAGCAGCAGGACCTGGATTCCTAAATGATGACGTGGGAGGCCGCCTCCCAGCCAGACACATCCAACTGAGATAGAGAGGACTTGCAGTAGTTGTGGCTAGTATTATTTACCCTAGCAAACATACCCTAATGAAAAAAAAAGTAACTCTTACATTTTCATGCTCTCAATGCCAAGAGGTATCAAAGATCCTGCAGTGTAGCAGAGACACATGAACTGGGGACAAAACAGATTTGGGTTCACATTCCAGCTGTGCGTTCTGCTAGCTATATGACCTTAAATTATTTAATTTCTTAGTACTTCAGCTTCCTTGTTTAAAAAATGAGGTTTTACTACTAACTATGGGCTGCAGAGAGGCTTAAATGAAATACTTTGAACGCCATTGGTACACAGTAGGTACTGCCAGTCTGTAAAATTCATAGGTATCTAAATGATCCAGAGTACACAGGACACATGATACATTCCGGCCCACTGGCTGTACCTCCCTTCAAATGAATCCACTGAGATGGGATTATCAGTATCTTAGGAACAAGGCTTGTGCTTTGAGATGCAGTATAAGGAAATAACATTACTGTCAAATGGAGGTTATTTAAGGCTGTACAATTTCAGTGTTACAATGTAAGAATTTAGTGTGTATTTTGTCATGAGTTCTTACACTTTGAAATTTTTAAGTCCTAAATTTCTTTTCACCTCTTACAAATGTAAAAGCTAGAACAAGAAAATATTTAACAGGGCAAAAACAAAAGAAATTAACAGCATTAACTTATGTTGTTGTTTACCCAATTAGAGTACACACTGACAACCTGCTCAGATACTAAATTTTGGATGAGAAAACAAAATTTTTGGACAAAGTACATTTTCTATGACATACCAAAATCTCAAGTATTTTTACTATGTTAGCTTTAAAATGCCCTTCATTAGCTTCTTTCAATTCCTTCAAGACTAAAATCAAACTTCTCTACGTCAATTAAGCAAACATTTGAATATCTTTTACAATCCTCCAAAATACATAATTCTTTGACATTTACAAAAGTTTGACTTTTACTGAAAGTTCGTCATATACTCACATAAGATAGGAGAAGGACTCAGGAAAAAGGAACAGGCAGAAGAAATAATCAGTCACCAAACCAAGAGCCACACAGTCCATAGCTTTTATATGAACAAAATATGACAAGACACTGCTCTTAACAGTTTGCCTAAGTCAGAACTAGGTACTTATTTAACTCACTCTATTTGGAACCTTAACTGAATTTAGCCAAGCCATGGAAAAGGTTTCTGGGAAAATAAAAAATGTTGCCTGTAAGCCAAAGCCCTCTAAGTTCTTATTTCAGACTGCCCTTATTTATCATATATACATACATATACATATATATATATATATTATTTTTTATACATTCTAACTGCCCAGTATTTTTGCTCTTCACTGAGACTCTGCCCACTTGGACGATCCATTTGGACATACTCTCTTGCACATCAGCATATGGCCCTATCTGCTCCCACTAACCAATGAGGTCTACACTCTGGCCCTGACTGAACCTGTTTTCCCAGACCTCTCTGCCAGAGGAGGAGAAACTGGTCTTTCCTGGTAGCCCTGGATCAAGCACTGTCGCCCTCAAGTTATGTCCACACTTTTTGAGTGCTACGGCCATGATTATCCGCTCAATGTGGAGGAAACAAAACCCTCACCACAACACCCCTTCTCCCGCTCAGTTGTCTCCTGCACCCAGACCTCCCCTGGCCATGCTACATAAAGTAGTACCTAACCACTCATCGGCTCCCCTGGTGGCTCAATGGCAAAGAACCTGCCTGCCGATTGAACACGGGTTCAATCCCTGTGTGAAGAAAAGGAAATGGCAACCCGCTCCAGTATTCTTGCTTGTAGAGTTCCATGCACAAAGGAGCCTGGCAGGCTACAGTCCATTGGGTCACAACTACACAATGACCGCTTGTCACTTAGCTTGCTTTACCCTTATCAAAGCACATGACTCTCCATATATTACTGTAAAGTAATTATCCTCTAATTAAAAATAATTTTAATTTTTTTTTAAAAGATGAGTTTTAGTTTTTTTTAAAAAGATAAGTATTAGGTATGTAACTTACTATATGATGACTATAATACTGCTGTATTATACACAGAAAAGTGGGACAGAGTAAATCCTAAAAGTTCTCATTATAAGGAGGAAACTGTTTTCCTTTTCTTTCCTGTTTGATTTTATTGTATCTATATGAAAAGATGGATGTAATAACTGAACCTACTGTGGAAATCATTTAACAGTTTGTGCAAATCACACCATCATGCTATACACCTTAAACTTATATAGTGATGATGTCAGTCATTTCTCAATAAAATTACAAATTAAAGAAGCACGTGACTCTCCACACTAATCTTGGCTCTCTGCTGACTGACTGCCTCCTCCTACCAGAAGTAAGCATCCTGAAAGCAAGAACCTTGTCTGAATTTTTCTCATCAGTATCTTTAGCATCTGAGAGAGCACCTAATCAAAGTAGGTGCCCACTCCACATATTGAACATGAACAAATGAATGAAGGCAGTATCTTCAGAATAAGAGAGCTTCAGACACTTATACAATGCACTCACCTTTTTCAAGAGTTTTCCTGCATCATCCTCAGCTCGTTCAATTTTCACCAGGACTCCTACCCCCACCCCAAAAAAAGCAAGATGAACCCCTCTCAATGTTTTCCATCAGAAAGGAGACAGAGACAGCAAGTTTGAATCTGTCAGGCAGACAACTCACTAACAGGAAAGCCAGGTAAGTGAATTTCAGGAAGAAACCATCAAGAGAAATAGTCAACAACTAGAAAATTAATTAAATCAAGCATAGTCTTTTTGATAAGTACACAATTTACTGCTTAAGTGGATTGCATTATAATCAGCCCAAATTTATCACATTCCCATAGACTGATACACACAATGCATTTACTCTACCACCATCTAAAATCTGCACTTTCTTTCAGCCAAACAAAGCCCCATTCCCACTTAGTCAAGTTTCTAGGACTTGAACTCAAGGGAGGTGGTCCCTATTAAGATGTATTGGGAGAATTATGGGAATTTTGCATGCCATTAGTATCTTATCGGTATTTCAAAGTATAAGCAACTCATTTCTAATATAATAGCATGCAAAATCAAACATCTAGTCAAACATAAAAACTCCCTGAGAGGAATAAACACTGCAAAGAGTGACTGGCATGCTCCTTGTGAAAGTCAGTCACTGAATCAAGGGCTCATATTAGGAATTTTCTTCATAAGGTACAACTTCTCTTTATTCATGACTCTGGTTAAGAATGCCCTCCCTAGCAAGCGTCCCATCTCCTTAAAAGACCAATTAATATTCTATGGAGAACTCGATTTTCTGTTAACGAATAAAGCCCTGAGAGCTCAGCACAAAGCAATGCAGTGGTTCAACAACATTACTTATGAAGGAATATTGGATTTTTATTTACCTGGATGAAGGAAGGCCTCTGAAGGGACTCCACAGTACCTTTGCCAATTATACAGAAGAATGAATCTCTGATGTAAACCTTGTGAATCAACATGCATTATGCCACTGTTCAATAAGACAATATGAAGCCCAAATGAGATGCTAAATGGAGAGGTTTACCTGGGGCTTTGCCTAGAATTGAAGAAAAGTGTTCACGTTCTCCCTGAAGAGGAAAGTTACAATGACCTTCCCTTTGCTAGACAGAGAATCTTATCCTCACTGCCTTTTAGCCAGCACTAGTGAACATCAAGATGTTCCTTAGAGAAAGCTTCCTATCACAGAACACAAGGCCACTCCCATCCTGTCTCCCCTCACCATCATGGTGGCGGGGAGGGTGGCTCGCAGAGGGGTTAATTCCCTCTTTTGGCCTTAGGCTAAAAGGGAAACCATGTCATCTTCCCCCTTATCTTCAGCCTCATAGGGGAAATGTTCTTGATCATCACTAGGAAAACAAAAGACACCTATGGTGTCACTGGCATTGTTCTTGGACCCAGTGACTCTTCAGCACAGGTCGTGGCAACCTACAAAATAGTTCCTCAAAGCTCACTCATTGTCCCAAGTGTTTGCCAACAGTGTACCCTGAAAAGCCACTTGTTGAATTTCCATGTCAGGTTGTTTGGCTCTTGTTCATTATTTGCTAACATGCAGATGCATCACGCAGGGCTTGTACCAGAAGGACACGAAAGGAATGCCCCCAAGGGGGAGCTCTGTGGGCTCCTCCCTCCAATCTGTTTAACAAAACCAGTGACACTCAGCAAATGACAAGATGAAAATGGCACCTCTAGCATTATACAGGAGAAAACAGACTGTAACTGGGGAGATGGATTATACAGATGAATACAGTATGGCCCCAGTGTTTAAGAACTGACTTCTAAGCCAAATCCATGCAGGGCTCAGGAGGGATGGTAGCAGGGCTCAGCAGGTTTCTGAACAGTTCCTCTGCTGCTGTCTGCAGAGTAAACACACATGCCAGCTAAAAAGAAAAGGCAAAGTTGAAATCTGGACAGAAATGCCTTTCTTCTGGTGAACAAAAACGTGACAGTGTTCAAGTGAGATTAGCAAAGAGACTTTGCTGGAGAAGGGTGTGAGTATCTCCCCCAGAATGAGACAACTTCCCAGGAAGATTAAAGTCCTCATGTGACCTGCTTCATCTAGTTAGAAAACACTAGCAGATGCGTGCTTTTTCTCATCGGGCAATTAAAGTTTACTCTTTTCTCTCTCCTCATCTGGATCTCTAAACCAAGGGTGCTTTCCTCTCCTAATCATATATTATGCCCCAAATGGCTCTCTCCCACTACTTCTTACTAACCCTTATGCTCTGCCTATCCCAAGAGCATGCTGAATGAGAGTCAGATTAAACAACAGGATCTGTCTTGTTCATCATTGTTACCTATGATTTAGTAGTTTAATAGCAGACACGCTTATTGAATTTGCAGAAAATACAAAGTTGGTATGCTTACTTCAATCACAACTTATTTTTAAGATAATACCACCAGGGTTAAAAGAGACATTAATAGGCAGAAACCAGGACCAAATCAAGTAAGATGAAATTTGACATCAAAAAGAAAAAAAAATGAAAGAACATGTGCTTAGGGACTGTGCTTCTCAAAGACAGAATGTGAGACCTAAGATTTAACAGAAATACTTATTGAGGAAAAAGTACATTGCTGTTTTGAGCAACAGTAAGCTAAAGCTGTCAAAAACTATGTTATCGTCTTAAACTGTATCAAAGAAGATAATTATCTCATTCTCAGTCTAGTAGAGATAGTCACACTTAGTTGTAGGAACTTCTCAGATGATAAACAGACACACTTTAGAAAGAATCAAGCAAGATCATGAGGGCTCTGTGAGCCAAATCAAGTGATGAATGGTTGAAGGAACACAGGGGATGTTCAGTCTTAAGAAGTAAAGATTAAGGGATGGCAAGATAAAGTCTTCAAATATTTGGAGGACTGTCATGTGGAAGAAGGATTGGACTCCTTCTATGTAGCTAAAAGAGGTAAAACGAATATCAATAAGTGTAAGCTACAAGGAGGTAATTTCAGTTCAAGATAAGAATTTTCTAAGGCAGAATACACAGAAAGAAAGAACAGCCCTGGGAACCAATCATCTAGTCTCTGAAGGATGTCCCAGCAGATGGTACAAGACCACTTGCAAGGACAGTAATCCTCAAACGCAAAGACACAGCCTCCAAAGTTATAAGAGCCGCCCTTGAATATCTACTATATGCCAGAACTTTACAAACTTTGTAATCCTTAAAATAACCCTCAAAGGCAGGCATTGATATACTCAATTGATAGATGTTCACAGAGGTTAAACGATTTGCCTAATACCATTCAATGAATGGCAAAGCCTAAGTTCAAATTCAGATGTAAATTTGTGCAATGCCACACTGCCTTATAATCCTCTATTGATTCTGCTCTTAACAAGTCAAATACTCAACTAGTTGGTTACACGAACAGTGTGAGATACAGAAAGATCATTGGACTAAAGTCAGAAAACATCCATCTGTGTCTTACCTTAACTATTTAAGCTTCGTGACTTGGGGCAAGTTACAAAACCTCTCTGAGCCCTCACTGTAGCTTCACTCATAAACGTAATAATAATGCATAGTACGCAGGTTTTTGATGAATATAAAACAGATAATCTCAATGAAAGCACACTGTCAAATCTAAAACGCTTTTCTAAAGTAAAAGATTATTAATATTATTAA
The DNA here is from genome assembly GCA_917880005.1 of Nanger dama. Lineage (NCBI taxonomy): Eukaryota > Metazoa > Chordata > Mammalia > Artiodactyla > Bovidae > Nanger > Nanger dama. The sequence goes on along the minus strand of CAKJTW010000085.1, from coordinate 3,108,242 downwards.
CACAAATGCTTTTATCCTCACAGAAGAACCTAAGAGATACTTGAAGTATTTTCAGGAAAAAAAAGCCAGAAACCTCATCCAGGCCACTTGGCTCAATTGGCGAGAAAACAGTACCCACTGTCAGCTTTACAATTTCTATAAAAGAGGAGCTTGGGGGCAGCAATCTGACAGCAAAGAGGAGAGGGTGACAGCCTCCTAAATCACTCCCATGGTGTAGCCACTGATGGCACATGCATCCATAGTCATTAGTCCCATTTTATTTTCAGACAAATTTTGCTGCACAGAATGTTCAATTATACCTCAGAATAGCTGCCTCCAAAATATTTGCTGGTACTCATAAGTGGGTGATAATTTAGTGTAACCCCATTGTTCATCTAGATGAAGATTTAAGTGTAATGATAAATCAAAAGCCTGCTGTTCATATAAAGCTCACATTGGTAACTAGGACCGTCAGGTCAGAAAGGACATTGAAGGTCTCTGATTCAACCTCCATCTGCTACTTGTTATAGTAACATACAAACATCCAAAAGCCATCTGTCATCCAGAGGCTGTATGTGGTATCCTCATGTAATGTTTAAAAGCTTCTCAGAGCAAATGGATGTCTCCCCAAGGCCCAGACTGATCATTTCCAAACAACCCATGTGAAATATATCAGGGTCTAGCAGCTATGGTAAGGGACAAGGCGACTATTTCTCTCTCCATGAAGTCTTGATGCAACCACAGACCCCCCACCACCACCTCCAACATTGGCATCCTCAGTACAGAAGAAGAGGTCTGTACTCTTAGGCCTTTTTTACTTTTTCCGGACCTTGGAAAGCACCCATAAGGTCTGTTGCCAAATATTATGGGTGCCTAACAAGCTTTTCACAAACAGATTGCTAGGCCCCTCACAAAGTCAGACTTAACAGGTACCAGCCTGGCCCCACTATTAGAAACATTCTCTGATGAAGGCTTTATTTGGCAGTCTGTCCTCAAGCAGCAAAGTCAGACTTGACTAGGATTTCATCCTGCCTTGCTACCCTATGACAAGCTAGCCTATGACAGGAACAGCCCGGACTCTACTTAGGATGTCTCCAAGGTAGGCTGAGAGGGCCAGGGAAACGATGGGGCCATTTTGAGATGCTTGTCTATTTAAATTGAAAACAAAAATAAATAAAGAGGGCAGCAGAAAGAAAAGAAAAAAGCCCTTCGGCACCTACTCTTTTCTGGTGGCATGGTCTCCCGGCCAAGGCCCATTAGTAGCTGTGCAGAAGATGGGTGGAGGGACAGAGGAATGGGTACAAAGACAATATATAGGTAGCCACTTGTAAATTTCTTTGGCAATTTATTTATCCCTGGCCTCCTGGAATCTTCATTATAAAATCATAGTTATTACAGTTATTTGTTCACTGTTCATCAATTTCAAGTAGTGGCAAATGCTAAAGTGAGCCAAATATCTCCATTTACCCACTCCAGATAGATCCTTTGCTCTGCTCTGTGCCAAAGGAGGCTAACAAGTTCCCTCTTCTTTTCAGTTACAGTTGGTTTCAAGCATTGGGAAACACCAGTGGGAGGGCTGGAAGGGTTTAAGCGGCAGTGCTAGTTAATCACAAGGAAAAGACTTAGCACAGTGCTTGGCACACAGTCCTAGCTAAAGGTAGCTGCTCCTACTAATAACAAAGCTGGTAAGGGAAGCACTCGACTGCGAAGTGGTACTGTTATGCCGCTTTTCTCTCTCAGCTGCTGTCTATAGCCTCCCACCCATAAATATGTCAATACAAACTTGATTGCTTTTTAATCATGTTTACTGAGGACAACTTGTGTGCCTTGACTTCTGCTTTGTAGCAAGTTCGCTGAATTATTCATTTAGTTTGGGGCGCTTTCTTTAAAAAGTAATCATCACTTTCTTGAAAGAAATTTTTATTTTATCATGCTATCAGTCCTGTCAGACTTCAGAAGTTCACAATCACTGAAGAAGAGCAAAGCAATTTAGAAAAAATTTCCTGTTCAGAAGGAAGACTTTTGTTATTAAATGCAAGGCATTCAATAGTAACTGCCAGCTGTTTAATCAAAAGTTATTGTTCATTGTGGAGAAAAAAACGGAGTCTGAAAAACAAAGAGGCTACAACTCCAAGCTTAGAAATGAAGTTTCAAATTGTTTTCAAACTCCAACTAATCATTTAAACTATAATGGCCCATTTCTGATAAGGATGATAATAAGAAAACCACTCAGAGATCTCCTACTCATTTCTTTAATTATTGCCTTTCCTAGTGACCCGTGCGTGTTCAGATTACAGGGTACAAATTAAGGACGTTTTAAGAGATGTCTCAGATAAGTCTATTATTCACGACACACAGGTGATTCCTTTAATTCCAAACCAAAATGAATGATAAAAGAAAAATTAAGTGGGTGAGGGAATTATAAGGGGAAATTTTCGCAAGCTAGTAAGAAGGTTTTGAAGAAGATTAAAGGGAAAAGAAAAGATTCAAGAGTCAGAAGGAGTCTGTTCTAAATTCTGGGCTTACCCACTAAACTTAGGATGTGATTTTGGACAAATCACTTTATCTTCCGAGGGTTATTTCCTCACCTTTTACATAAAGAAAATGATGCCTGCTCTCTTTACCTTTCTAAGGCTCAGAGAAACACTGTACAGTAATTCCTTTGAAAATTGATGCCCAATACTGATGTGAAATGCCTTAATAATGCTGAGCCACCTGAATGCTGATTGGTTTTTCAGATTCTCCCAATGACCCAGCTACAGCTCCTTCCTTATGTTTGGTCCATAAGAGATAATCTGGTAACCTTTTAATAATCTTGCTTTCTTTGATCAAGTTATTCAGGTTGATTTTTGTTACTTACAACATAAGGATCTTAACACAAAAATGTCCAAGAAAACACATTTAATTCAAACTCTTCTATACCCAAGTGAATAACCACAGTAAGTCATGGGAATGCCTGCTCAGCAGTGTATAGGAAAATAAAAATTCTGATCTGTCCACATCTTGATGCCTATCTCATTTACATTCCATGATATAATCCGCAATTTACACATTTGTAGGCAACTTGAAAGCAGTTCTTATTTGGCCTTGCATCCACAGTACCTACACCAGTGCTAGGCACAAAACCTACACTTAATAACAGTGGCTTAATTTCATATATTTTTGCATTTGTGTCAGCCTGATCAGTTCCTGGATGCACCCCTCTTGCTATGCTTGTATGATTAGCCAATGGGTGAAACGGAGTTGTAGGAGTTCTTTATTCTGGATATTAATCCCTTACCAGATATAAAATTTGTGAACATCTTCTATTCTTTTCATTTCTCTTGGATACTCCTTTAGATGCACAGAAGTTTTTTGATATTCGTGAAGCCTAATTTATCCTTTTTTATTGCTTATACTTTGGGATCAAGAAATCACCGCTGATTTCAACATCACAAAGACTTTTTCCCTATTCTTTCTTACAAGAGTTTTATAGTTTTGGCTCTTACATTTAAGTCATTTTTAGTTAATTTTTGCATGTGGTAGAAGGCAAGAGTACAACTTCATTCTTCCAAGTAGATATTCAGTTTTTACAGTACATTTCTTGAAAAACTGTCTTTTCCACTGAAGGGCATTGGTACCCCTTTTTTGAAAGATGTCAATTGATAACATATATGAGAATCTCTATGGTTTTCTATTCTATTCCACTGGTCCATATGTCTATCCTATACCAATATCACACTGTTTTGATGATTCTAAGTTATATAATAAATTTTCAAATTGGAAACTGAGTCCTTTTTCAAGATTATCTTGCCTATGTTGCATTGTCATTTTAAATATTAGTTCTATTAAATTATTTCATTTTTCTTCTTTAGATACTTCATTTATATATATGTTGGGCTATCTTTATTTTCTATTTGACTATTTTCTTCCAAAGCATTTTTATTTAATATTCATTTTCTAAGTTTTTTAATGCTTTTCTTTAATGTCCTTTATAGTTCTTTTGTTTGAATTTATTCTGTTGGAGTTCTTGTAATTTAGTCTTTATTTCTAGAATAATAATGTCCATTTCTTTCTTGCATTGTCATTCATGTTCTGTATACTCCTGAGTTTTATATATTTCTACTCTAAATTGGTGAATTTCTTATTAAGAGTGGGTTTCATATATCTAAAATTTTGTTAAAGGATAATTGACTCAAGCTGGAATGTTGTATTACAGTTTTTTATACTTTTTTTTTAAGGATTTGTATCAGCTGACATATTTTCTCATTTTTAATAGTTTTGTATACAAGATTCTGCCATTTTATGTTCATTTTGTAGAGTCTTATTTTTGGATACATTGTAGTTTATGGAACTTTCTGCCTCCATTTATGCTAACAATGTGAGTATGCATACATTTATTTGTTCTCCTTGTTGACCTTCAAGTATTTTTTGAAAGAATGTGGAGAGATTCAGATTTAGGCAACTACCTGGAGCAACCAGACAAGAGGGAAACTTTTCTATATCCTCTCTGTAAGCCTCTCCCGCAAGTCAGATTAATAGCACATCTCTGTATTCTTACAGCATCCTTTACTACACTATGGTAGAACCTACCACACTGTTGTAAGAATCAATTTACCTTTCCAACTCCACCCTGGGATACTTAGAGCTTGTAGCTTTTCTTCAGTATACGTAGCTATGACTTTACTCTTAACTACATTAATTGCATTCCTAACATGACTCTGCTGCATACTTGCAGCATAACCCTGACCCTATAAGTAACTTCACCACTGTATTCTAGTTCTCTCATCTGAAAAAAAAAAAATGTAGATAATAGTACCTACCTTAAAAGGTTCTTATAAAAATTAACATATTGAGAGTACTTAGAACACTGCTTAGTATACATCAAGTATTTACTATTCTTATTCTTATCATCATATCTTTATCCCCAGTAAGCACTACTGGACCTAACACATAAGGCATACTCAATAAATGCTGAGCTGAAGGTACAGATTATTCTGTCTTCTGAATTGCAGTAGCTCTTAAAGAACAGTTGATACAGCTCAGCATTGCATTGAAAACTATTGTGTATTACAGTTGACGAGTCCAGATGTTGTTTTATGTGTTAAATAAGACTGTAAGCTTCTTCAAGGACATAATATATATTTAGTTCTACATGCCCTGTAGTATTATGCTGGCTCAAATGAAAAGGAGCTTGACTAAGGCTTTTTGAAAGGTTTAAATCTTGCTCAATTGAGATTGGTTTGCTTCCTGATAATCCTACCATTAGGTTGAAAATATCTTAAGTCAAAAATATATAGAATACACCTACATACCAAGCATCACAACTTAGCCTAGCCTACCTTAAGTGCTTAGAACACTTACATTAGCTAACAGTCAGGCAAAATCATCTAATAGAACCCTGTTTTACATTAAAGTATTTAACATCTCATGTAATTTATTAAATACTGTACTTAAAGTGAAAAACAGAATGATTATATGGGTACAGAATGGTTGTAAATGTATCAGTTGTTTACCCTCATGATCGCATGGTGGACAGGGAGCTGTGGCCCACTGCCACTGCTCGGCACCACAATAGGGTATCAAACCATGTGCTGACAGTCTGAAAAAAGTCAAAATTCAAAATTCAAGTACGGCTTCCACTGAATGCATACCACTTACACACCACATAAAGTTAAAAATTGCAAGTCAAACCATTCTAAGTCAGGGACCAAATACACTTAAAACTAAATGTTCTGAACGTATTTTGAAAATACCCTGTGTAAAAAGCCTCTTCATGAAAGTGAAAGTGGAGAGTGAAAAAGTTGGCTTAAAGCTCAACATTCAGAAAACGAAGATTATGGCATCCAGTCTCATCACTTCATGGGAAATAGAGGAGGAAACAGTGGAAACAGTGTCAGGCTTTATTTTGGGGGATTCAAAATCACTGCAGATGGTGACTGCAGCCATGAAATTAAAAGACGCTTACTCCTTGGAAGAAAAGTTATGACCAGCCTAGATAGCATATTCAAAGGCAGAGACATTACTTTGTGAACAAAGGTCCATCTAGTCAAGGCTATGGTTTTTCCTGTGGTCATGTATGGATGTGAGGGTTGGACTGTGAAGAAAGCTGAGTGCCGAAGAATTGATGCTTTTGAACTGTGGTGTTGGAGAAGACTCTTGAGAGTCCCTTGGACTGCAAGGAGATCCAACCAGTCCACTCTGAAGGAGATCAGCCCTGGGATTTCTTTGGAAGGACTGATGCTAAAGCTGAAACTCCAGTACTTTGGCCACCTCATGCGAAGAGTTGACTCATTGGAAAAGACTCTGATTCTGGGAGGGATTAGGGGCAGGAGGAAAAGGGGACGACAGAGGATGAGATGGCTGGATGGCATCACTGACTCAATGGATGTGAGTCTGAGTGAACTCCAGGAGATGTTGATGGACAGGGAGGCCTGGCATGCTGCGGTTCATGGGGTCACGAAGAGTCAGACACGACTGAGCAACTGAGCTAAACTGAACTGAAGAATGTAATATCTGAAGAGAAACCTAGAGCTAACTTTCTATGCCTCACCTTTCCTTCCCCACCAATGAGACTTCTGTGCCATCATGTCCAGCTCTAACTCTTTGGAGCTAAGAGAGTTTGACAGTCATTCAATCTATCTGTAAATGAAGAGGTAATAGATGCCTCCTAGGTTTTATGTGACATTGAAGTAAAATGATCATAAATCATGGGGCCTGCCTTGCAGTAGCTGCTCACAGGGTGGTGGCCTGCAGTCTTCTTCTTCAACTATGCCCTCCACTCCATCCCACCCGCTTTACAGGACAGACTCCAAAACACTAGTCAAGAGAAGAGACTCAGCAGCACTCCCTAATAGGCTGAAAGACATCCCTGCTACATGCCTACTGCAGAAAATCTCCAACATATTCTTGTGGCCTTGCATGCCCATCTGCACAAGTGACTCTAGTGCTCAGCCACTTGGTGGATCAGAGAATCATTGCCATCTGCTTCATATTTGTTGTTGTTCTTTTCAGTTCGATTTGGTTTTGTACCACTTGCATATTTAAGGTAAAGGGCTTAACAGTGAGTAACATAAGATACAAAGCAACCAACATATGATATAAGCACTGTCCACAGTGAAGATGCAGATGTCAGAAAAACTGCTGACCTTTGGGGAAAGGGCAGGGGGAGGTACAAATACATAATAAGCAAATAAACATGCAAAGTGATAAATGCCAAGAAGAAAATAGTAATGAGGTGGAGAACAATGTGGTGGGAGAGTTTCTATTACTGCAATAGTTTCACTGATGAGAAATCATTTGACTACATTAAGGAACTATATAGGAATACATTTTTTAAAATTCAGGCAGAGCAGACAGTAAAGAGGTCCTGAGGTAGGCATGTGTGTAAATGTTTCAGTAAAATCAACTTCTCAGGTGTGGCTGGAACAAAAAAAAGTAGAAAAGAAAACTGGAAGTGATAACAATGGAGAAGCAGAAAAGAGGTCACCTTGCTGTGAATATTAGGTCATGCTATGTCTCAATCTTGTAATTTTAATGAGATGGGAAGGAAAGGTATCACTCCCCTCTGCACACCATGAAACAAAAGGGTTAGTCACTCAGTCATGTCCATCTCTTTGTGGCCCCATGGACTGTAGCCCGCCAGGCTCCTCTGTCCATGGAATTCTCCAGGAAAAAAAGTACTACAGTGCGTAGCCATTCCCTTCTCCAGGGGATCTTCCTGACCCAGGGATCAAACCTGGGTCTCCCACTCTGTAGGCAGATTCTTCATCATCTGAGCCATCAGGGGCTAACATAAAAATACTGTGTATCCTTCAAGCTCAGCTCTAGGAGCATAATGAGAGTCTGAGAAACGCAGAGAGCATCAGGTTCAAGCTCTTCATTTTGCATGCTGCCCAGAGAAGGGGAGTCCTTCCTCTGGGTCACATAGCTGTGTACCAGATTTGGAATCCAAATCTCATCTACTGGCTAGGATTCACTGAATTTTATTTCATAGCACTTTCCTCCTCTCCTTCCACTTTCTGTGATAACTGTTATTAAAAATAATTGTGCACTCACAATGTACCACCATAAACCTATATGCATTCTATGTATTAGTTCAATTAAATCCATGATATAGGGCCATTTGTTATCTTTTTCCCCTAGAAATGGAGTAACAGACAAGAAATGGCCTTGGAGTACAAAATGAAGCAGCGTAAAAGCTAAAAGAATTCTGCCCAGAGAATGCAATGGTCATAGCAAACATCCTTTTGCAACAACATAAGAGATGACTTTACACATGGGCATCACCAAATGGTCAATGTTGAAATCAGATAGATTACATTCTTTGTAGCCAAAGATAAAGAAGCTGTATGCAGTCAGCAAAAATAAGATCCTGAGTTCCTCATAGCAAAATTCTGGCTTAAACTAAAAGAAATTGGGGAAAATCACTAGGCTAGTCAGGTATGACTTAAATCCCTTATGAATATACAATGAAGGTGACAAATTGATTCAAGAGATTAGACCTAGTAAATGGAATGCCTGAAGAACTATGAATAGAGGTCCATAATATTGTACAGGAAGCGGCAAACAAAACCATCCCAAAGAAAAAGAAAGGCAAGAAAGCAAAGTGGTTGTCTGAGGAGGCTTTACAAATAGCTGAGCTAAGAAGAGAGGCAAAGAGCAAAGGAGAAATGAAAGGTAAACCCAACTAAAGACAGAGTTCCAGAGAATAGCAAGTAGAAACAAGAAAGCCTCCTTCAATGATCAATGCAAAGAAACAGAGGAAAACAACAGAAAGGTAAGACTAGAGATCTCTTCAAGAATATTGGAAATATCAAAGAAATATTTCATCCAAAGGCAGGCACAATAAAGAAATGGTGAAGACCTAAAAGAAGCACAAGAGATGGAAAGAAATCACAGAAGAACTGTACAAAAAAGATCTTAATGGCCTGAATAGCCATGATGGTGTGATCATTCATTCAGAGAGCCAGACATCCTGGAGTGTGAAGTCATCTGGGCCTTAGGAAGCACTACGGCCAATAAAGCTAGCGGAGGGATAGGATTCCAGTTGAGCTATTTCAGATCCTAAAAGATGATGCTCTTAAAGTGCCTCACTCAATATATTAGCAAATCTGGAAAACCCAGCAGTGACCACTAGACTGGAAAAAGCCAATCCTCATCCCAATTCCCAAGAAAGGCAGTACTAAAGAATATTCAAACCACCAGCCAATAGCACTCATCTCCTATGCTAGTAAGGTTATGCTCAAAATCCTCCGAGCTAGGAGAATTACATGAACCAAAAACTTTCAGATGTTCAAGTTGGGTTTAGAAAAGTCAGAGGAACCAGAGATCAAATTGCCAACACTTGCTGGATCATAGAGAAAGCAAGGGAATTCCACAAAAACATCTACTTTTGCTTCACTGACTAGGCTAAAGCCTTTGACTGTGTGGATCACAACAAACTATGGAAAACTCTTAAAGAGACAGGAATACCAGATCATCTTACCTGTCTCCTGAGAAACCTGTATGTGGGTCAAGAAGCAACAGTTAGAACACTGTATGGAACAACTGACTGATTCAGGATTGAAAAAGAAGTATGACAAGGCTGTTCATTGTCACCCTGTTTATTTAACTTATATGCAGAGCACATCATGCGAAATGCCAGGCTGGATGAGTTACAAGCTGGAATCAAAACTGCTGGGAGAAATATCAACAACCTCAGATACGCAGATGATACCACTCTAACAGCAGAAAGTGAATTGAAACTAAAGAGCCTCTTGATGAGGATGAAGGAGAACAGTGAAAAAGTCAGCTTAAAAAACTCTATTTTTTTTAAATTTATTTATTTTAGTTGGAGGCTAATTACTTTACAATATTGTAGTCGTTTTTTGCCATATATTGATATGAGTCAGCCATGGGTTTACATGCGTTCCCTATCCTGAACCCCCCCTCCCACCACCCTTTCCCATCCCATCCTTCTGGGTCATCCCAGTGCACCAGCCCTGAGATCAACTTTAAAAAAAAAAAAAAAAAAAAATATGAACATGGCATCTGATCCCATCACTTCTCAACACATAGAAGGGAAAAAGTGGAAGCAGTGCTAGATTTCCTCTTCTTGGGCTCTAATATCACTGAGGACAGTGGCTGCAGCCATGAAATTAGAAAACGATTGCATCTTGGCAGGAAAGCTTTGACAAACCTAAACAGTGTGTTAAAAAGCAAGGATATCACTTTGCTGACATAGGTCCATATAGTCAAGTCTATGGTCTTTCCAATAGTCATGTACAGATATGAGAGCTGGACCATAAAGAAGGCTGAGTGCTGAAGAATTTATGTTTTCAAACCGTAGAGCTGGAGAAGACCCTTGAGAGTCCCTTGGACTGCAAGGAGATCAAACCAGTCAATCCTAAAGGCAATCAACCCTGAATACTCTTCAGAAGGACTGATGCTGGAAGGCCAAAGCTCCAATTTTTAGCCATGTAATGTGTACAGCTGACTCATTGGAAAAGATGCTGCAAAGATTGAGGGCAGGAGGAGAAGAGGGCGTCAGTGGATGAGATGTTTGGGTGGCATCACCAATTTGATGGACATGAACTTGGGCAAACTCTGGGAGATGGTGAGGGACAGGGAAGCCTGGAGTGCTGCAGTCCATGAGATCACAGAGTCAGACACAACTTGACAACTGAACAGTAACAATCAGGGGTAAGGGGTATGGCTCAGGGAGAATGAGACACAGTAAAATTGTAAACAGGTAAATGATCAAGATAATTTCACATAGTGAAAGTCCTTCAGAGGCAATAAAAGAGGATGAGATGATTGATATGATCAAGAGTGATCAGCCCGAGGCAGCACCACATCCCTCTTGAAGCTCAGGTACGCGCCGTCCAAAGCAATTTCCAATATAAATACCACTGCCATTTCTTTTTAGCAACCAGTGTCAGATTATCCCAGACACAAATAACAGGATCCGCTCCTGCAATATTGTGTTCTCTGAATAGTGAAAAACAAAAGCCCAGAGATCGGCCTTTTCATCTCTGTCTCTCAGCACCATTTGACAATTTCCTCTTTTCCGACCATGTGATTATATTTTTCCAAAGGCCTTATCAGAGAATCCATTTGAGCAGAGGCTAATGTCACCACTCGATGATGTATCTGTAATTGGAGAGGATCTCATCTGTATTCCACGTGAGCTGGACCTGTGGGCTGAGGTGAACGGAAGAGGAAGTCCTGTGGGCTTGGCTTTGAAGGATGATCTGTGGGGTCCCATCCTCTCGTCAGCTGTGCTTCTCATTAACTGTGCAGGAGACATGGGTGGGCATACACAGCCCTCTCAGAGACCGATGCACTCCATCCTCCAAGCCTGCAGCTTTTCCCAGTTTCCACTTAAAGCTCCTGGCATATCACAGAGACAACAAGAACCGCACCTTTTGTCCCCAGCCCCATGCATGGCACATTACAGTTTACATGACATTTTCACGCTGTGTGTTCCTCCTCAGAGAGATAGACAGAAGCAATTATTCTTGTTACCCTGCTTTTATTGATGAGAAACCTAGGACTCAGAAAGGTTAAGAAACTTGTCCAAGGACCCACAGCTAGGAAGCAGTAAACTCAGAGAGTGATCTGACATTTCCAACTTTGAACCTGTAACAGTAAGGATCCTGATGGGAAAACAGTCACCGTACTGAGATTTGGTCATTTGAAAAGAGAATCAATTAAAGGGGTATTTGCAGGACAAGCAGGGAGTAGATAAACCACAAGAGATGGTACCAGAGAGAATGTAAATACAGAACAGGGTTCAGGAGCTCTTGCCTTTCGAAGCATAAAGGGGCCAGGAACTCGAAAAGGGTCATTTAATAGGACCTGTGGCTTTCAGTCAAAAGGGGACCCAGCCCAATGTGACCCCAGAGATAAACAGCTGGGAGAATAGAAAGCCTCACCTCCCTCCATCCGACTTCCAGCCTACTCTTTCTGCTGATGAAATTCAAAAAGAAATTGAGATGGCAACAGAGTTCCCAGATGCAGTCCACAGAGGTCAGCCTGCTAGGAGACAGAGTGGAGCAGAGAGGGGAGAGATGTTTCTGGAGAGGTAGATGGAAGATAGCCAAGCCAGACCCCAAGGCTTCTTCCACCATCCCAGGTTGTCTCCCCTTGAGGGGCTACTGGAGCCAACACCAAAGCACAGTCACTTTTGATGGAGGCAACATCTGGGTCAGCCCCCAGGATGGCCTATGCTGCAAATATGCGGTCACCTTTTTCACGTGATACTTTGCAAGGATGAGATTTAAGGCAAGGCTTGGTCATGTAATGTGTATGTTAAAAGCTTTGTGATATGCTCAAGGTTGTCACAATGCTCTTTTCTACTGAAGGGAATCCAGGTTGCCTCCAGGTGAAGCCTTTTCCCACCTGCAGATGTCGAGTCCATTGCTGCACCACTCTAACTCCAGAGAGTAAGCAACAACACCCTCCTCCCTCCCAACCCAAGTGCACCCGGATCCTTAGATATAGCAGAAAAGAGAAGATCAAGCTATGGGAAGGAGTCAGCATCAAGACAATCAGAAAACCCAAGTATGGAGTGCAGAAAGGGCTGTCTTGCCAGAGAGGATGCTGGAGATTGGTAGACAGGGGAACCATGACATTCTGAGGTCAGTCAACAGAGAAGAAATCTAAATAAGTTGCCAAACTCATCAGGTAAAGCAGGCATCAAAAGCCAGGGACAGGCAGGCCAAGAAGATGAGGGATGAGAATATGAGGAGGTAAGAGTAAGAGGGAAGGCAGGCCTGGGAAAAAGCTGCCACTGGAACCGGCTCAGATGGGCCTGCATGGAACTTCCTGTGGAAAGGGCAGCTGTGTTTAAAGGATCCGAGAGGGCAGCAGCAACAGACAGAGGGCAGGTTTGCCAAAGTAAAGACGTAACAAGAGCTACCCAGCCTACAGCGTTTATGGGCTCTGGAGACAGAAGCCAGGCCAGCCTCTCGGATGCACTCATATCCTATCTCCTGTTAGAGCATGGCCTTGAAGATTCCCTGATGGCAGGGTCATCCACGTATATAAATGATTCCTGGTTAACCAGCTACTCCTATCGTCTCCTTGTATCTGTCCTCTTGTTCATGTCGGTTCTGCCCAGATGTGGAAAACCATTATCATTATGGAACTGCACATCGGCAGCATCACGGCAGCATTTATTGAACAATTATCGGCCCTGGTGCTAAACTATTGATACCCGGCAGCAACACCGCTGACAGCCTACAAAAGAGCCATTTCCCCATCTCTCTCCAAAGTATCTCAGTTTTACTGAGAGAGCCATGGGCCAGCACCACGGAAGGAAGGATGGCTGGTCTAAGACAATCATGGTGACCTCTTTCCCCTTTGTCATTGTCTCAAGACACTTCTCCCTGGCAAGGATGACGGAGTAGATGGATAAAAAAGGATTGCATTGGCCCCTGATGACATGTCTGAGCACCAACTCATCTCAGTCACTGCGTCATCTAAACTTTTGCTTAAATAAACATTATATATCCTTATATGCGTGCTAAGCCATTTTAGCTATGTCTGACTCTTTGTGAGCCTACGGACTGTAGCCCACCAGGCTCCTCTGCTCATGGGATTCTCCAGACAAGAATACTGGAATGGGTTTCCATGCCCTCTTCCAGGCGATCTTCCCATCTCAGGGACTGAGCCCATGTCTCCTGCATTGGCAGGCTCATTCTTTACCACTAGCGCCACCTAGAAAGTCCTGTTATTTGCAACCAGGAATGTCTCATCTGATTCATGTGCACAGGGACACTTAATTCCAGTAACCCAGTGAGGGAGGCATTATATCAACTTTATCATGATTGGGGCTTACAGCTGTTACTTGCCAAGGGTCCCACAGGAGTGACAAAGCCCGAGCTGAAACCCAGAGCTAGCCAACTCCTAAAGCTTGTGCTCTTAACCATGAAACGACACTCTCTCTGTGTTCACCTGACGCCTGAGCCTGGCCAGCACCAGTTCCACTCCAGCCACACAAAACAAGCTTCAGCATCATGCCTGTGCTCAGAACATCTGACCCTCATCACACCCACTTTGACCCTGTGACTGTCATCTCAGCACAGGCTAACTGTCACGGTCTCACCTAGCTACACAGCTGAGACAGGCCACGCTGATCCAAGGGCAGGGGTGCCTGGCTTCCTGCCCTGTTGCTATGTCACTGCTGCACAGGACAGGCCAGAGGCATGGATAGCAGCCCAAAGCATGAGGCTAGAGCACGCAGGTAAATGCTGTTCCTCACTGCCAAGGGACAGAGCTGCCCAGACTAATCTACAGAACTCATTCTTCTTAAGTATGTTCCTGCTACACACCAGTGGTGCATCAGGCTTTACTCTGTTGAATGAAAAAGCGTATCAAAGACAAATACATACAGTGCTGTCTTACTATTGAAAACAATATGTTTGCACATGCAAAGAAAAATTCTAGAGAAGAGAAATAAAACTGTGCAAAGGAGTTAGGGACAGGGTGATTGGTAACACACGGTTTGGAACAGTTTTTATATTTCATTTTTTATAAGTTATCCAGTATTTTTTTACATATTATGCTGAAACTGAAACTCCAGTACTTTGGCCACCTCTTGCAAAGAGCTGACTCATTGGAAAAGACTCTGATGCTGGGAGGGATTGGGGGCAGGAGGAGAAGGGGACGACAGAGGGTGAGATGGCTGGATGGCATCACAGACTCGATGGACGTGAGTCTGAGTGAACTCCGGGAGTTGGTGATGGACAGGGAGGCCTGGTGTGCTGCGATTCATGGGGTCGCAAAGAGTCGGACACGACTGAGCGACTAAACTGACTGACTGATGCCACTTATATGGGGGAAGGCTTTTAACAAATTTATTAGTTATTCCATTATATAACACTAACCTATACTGCAAGAATTTTCACCCCAAACTCCACAGTTATTGCTTGGAATTGTGTTCCCACATTTCTTCTTGTTATATTTTTTGTTTTCAATTTTGTGTAATATGTGAATCAGACATAACTTAAGAAAATTAAAGAAAAAATGTATCCATTGAATTTCACAATAAGGCTATACCAAAACAGCCCAGGACTCTCATGAAATCCTGCCCAAAGGGCTTACTAAATGGGCTTGATGGGAGATCCTATTGTGAGCTTTGGCTATAGTTTGAAGAAACAGAGCCACAGAACTAGATGATGGTGATATGTCCACAGACCAGACAAGTGTACCCAACTGTGTTTTCTCTCCAAGAGAGAGGGCATATTCCCCTTAATCCTATCAGTGATCAGTTTATGTTTGTGCCCCATATGTAAGTTACCTCTTACTCTCCTGTGCTTGCTAGAGTTCCTGCAGACATAGGAGACATGTGAATTCAACTTGCAAGTGGGTCACAGCTCACCCTGTGCTGTGAATCAGACCAGGAAATCACCAAAAGTCTTCTACAGATTAACTGCCTTCCTCGAGAAAAGAATCCACAGAAGTTCAAAGCAGAAATGCCAGGGTAACTTTATCTTTGTCTTTCCCCAGGCCTGATATTTACAAATCACATTTGAAATTTACAACACCTATTATGTGTCAGCTCTACAATATATACTGGTGATGCAAGGGTGAGCTCTCGAGGGGGCCTGCAGCCTGTGAGAAAGGCAGACATAAATCACATGACCAAAAACCACTCTGCAGCGAAACAGTTTACAATAAAATAGAAAACACAAGAAACTTCTTTCTCTTGTCCTGAAAATTAAGGGTAAGAAGATGTGAACTTGATTTTCAAGAAATGGCATATACAGAAATCCTGAGGCTCAAAGACTATGGTACTTAAAGAACTAAAAGAATGTAGTGCAATGCCTATTTAGTTCTTTGGCCCATTTTTTTATTGGTTCGTTTATTTTCCTGGAGTTGAGCTGGATAAGTTGCTTGTATATCTTTGAGATTAGTTGTTTCTCAGTTGTTTCATTTGCTATTGTTTTCTCCCATTCTGAAGGCTGTCTTTTCACCTTGCTTATAGTTTCCTTTGTTGTGCAGAAGCTTTTAATTTTAATTAGATCCCATTTGTTTATTTTTGCTTTTATTTCCAGCATATTGGGAGGTGGATCATAGAGGATCCTGCTGTGATTTATGTCAGAGAGTGTTTTGCCTATGTTTTCCTCTAGGAGTTTTATAGTTTCTGGTCTTACATTTAGATCTTTAATCCATTTTGAGTTTATTTTTGTGTATGGTGTTAGAAAGAGGTCTAGTTTCATTCTTTTACAAGTGGTTGACCAGTTTTCCCAGCACCACCTGTTAAAGAGACTGTCTTTACTCCATTGTATATTCTTGCCTCCTTTGTCAAAGATAAGGTGTCCATAGGCGTGTGGGTTTATCTCAGGGCTTTCTATTTTGTTCCATTGATCTATGTTTCTGTCTTTGTGCCAGTACCATACTGTCTTGATGACTGTGGCTTTGTAGTAGAGCCTGAAGTCAGGCAAGTTGATTCCTCCAGTTCCATTCTTCTTTCTCGAGATTGCTTTGGCTATTCGAGGTTTTTTGTATTTCCATACAAATCTTGAGATTATTTGATCTAGTTCTGTGAAAAATACTGCTGGTAGCTTGATAGGAATTGCATTGAATCTGTAGATTGCTTTGGGTAGTATACTCATTTTCACTATATTGACTCTTCCAACCCATGAGCATGGCATATTTCTCCATCTATTAGTGACCTCTTTGATTTCTTTCATCAGTGTTTTATAGTTTTCAATATATAGGTCTTTAGTTTCTTTAGGTAGGTATATCCCTAAGTATTTTATTTTTTTCGTTGCAATGGTGAATGGGATTGTTTCCTTGACTTCTTTTTCTACTTTCTCATTATTAGTGTATAGGAATGCAAGGGATTTCTGAGTGTTGATTTTATATCCTGCAACTTTACTATATTCACTGATTAGCTCTAGTAGTTTTCTGGTCGAGTCTTTAGGATTTTCTATGTAGAGGATCATGTCATCTGCAAACAGTGAGAGTTTTACTTCTTCTTTTCCAATTTGGATTCCTTGTATTTCTTTTTCTGCTCTGATTGCTGTGGCCAAAACTTCCAGTACGATATTGAATAGTAGTGGTGAAAGTGGACACCCTTGTCTTGTTCCTGACTTTAGGGGAAATGGTTTCAATTTTTCACCATTGAGGATAATGTTAGCTGTGGGTTTGTCATATATAGCTTTTATTATGTTGAGGTACGTTCCTTCTATTCCTGCTTTCTGGAGCGTTTTTATCATAAATGGATGTTGAATTTTGTCAAAGGCTTTTTCTGCATCTATTGAGATAATCATCTGATTTTTATTTTTCAGTTTGTTAATGTGATGAATTACATTGATTGATTTGCGGATATTGAAGAATCCTTGCATCCCTGGGATAAAGCCCACTTGGTCATGGTGTATGATCTTTTTAATGTGTTGCTGGATTCTGATTGCTAGGATTTTGTTAAGGATTTTTGCATCTTTAAGCTTATAGGAGGCCATTAAATGAGCTTATGTGGGTGCTAGAGTGGGAAGGGAATATGTGATCTAGTTTGCAGTGTGAAGTCTTTATGTATCACGCTAATGTCCATGAAAGACTGCTACCTGTGAAAAAGACTCACAATTCAGTGTGCTCACCTTCTTCCTAGGCCTTGCTCTTATTAGCTCCTGCAGGCTCTAGTACATATCTAATTAGATACCAATAAAAGAAGCAATAACGACAAATGCCCTCCTAAGTGGGGGTCCACCACCACCCAACCCTTTATTTCACCACCAGTAGTTTGTAATGAGACCTTGTGATTGCAAAGTCACCTTAAAGAACGCAAAGAGTTTATCACCTTGAAATAGCAAATATCAAAATTTATATCGGAACAGTGTGAAACCACCCATGTAACACTGGAGACTAGTGAAATGCTTCTATTTCACATCTGAAGAAATGGCCAAATGGCTCATTTGCGGTCAGTCATGATTTAAGATTAGCTCCTTGGCCACTGCACATCAGTATGGAGACACAGGCAAAGCATACAGATGGTATAGGGATGAAGGTTTATTTGAAGCCCTGACCCCATGTTATCTCTGTGGGACTGAAGTCATGAACCTGTCTATCAATACTAGATTCCAGGAAGGAAGGAGAGTCTGTAAATCTAAAAGGTGATGTGAAATTATCTCTAGAGTCCAAAGACCAACAGTGGTTGGAATTTATAACAAGGTCAATTTTGGCCCAACAAGGTCCTTGGAGGCAACCAGCCTCCACAGTCTGAGAAAGTAATACATGGAATTTGGCCTTTGTTGGTTTCAGTTTATAAGCAGGATAAATTATACTTATTCCATGAGAAGTTAGAAGTGATATCTTGTCACATGGAGCTGTTAAAAAGATGGAGGAAGAGAAGAGGGAAGAAGGTGGAAGGGATTGGTAGAGAATAATCTCCCTGAAAAAGTAATAAGGAAAGACCTCTGGACTCTGGCTTCCATTTGTCACTGACTATGAGCTCCTGGACAAGTCATTTCTATCCTCAGGACCTCAAAAGTCTCCATCTATAAGATGCAAGAACATCCACCTCAGACTGCTTTTACAAAAAAAACAAAAAGATCAAGGGAATATACAGATCACCTTAAAAAAAAAAAAGTCCAAAACATTAACCTTCAACTCAACAATGACTGAGCAAAAAGTCTGAGTTTTTCCCAGCATGGTGCTGGGTCTCTGAGGCCAAAACGTCAAAGAATACAAGAAATTAAAATCATAGATTCCTCAGCTCCCTCCTTGCTTGTGCTTCAAAGACAGCACCAACCTGGAGAACACTGAGTAACTGAATGAGATCTGCTGGGGACACACCAGGATGAAGTACAGCTGTTTACCTCTCCTGGAAATGAAATTCCCTTCTGGGTAATATAGGTATTCTGAGTATCCCAAAGAAGCCCGCTGAGAGCTCCAACTCCAAGCCTGTAAGTTCCTATGTGTGAAATGTGATGTCAGGAAAGTGATACCCTCAGCCTGACAAACTAGTGATTAAAGATGCCGCAGGACCTTCCTGAGAAAGAGTTAGAGATGCATCACACAGACCCTTAATGGAGAAGGGAAGTTATTTCCACTCTAACTGCCCAGGAAAACCCTCAGGTGAAGGCCCAGACATTAACCAGCTGGCTGAGGGGCCTGAAGCTCTTACTGGAGACACACTCTCAAGAAGTTAAGAGGGATGAGCTGAGGAGCAACAGTTACCTAAATCAAAGGGGTTAGAGCAGGGAAAGACATTCACAGAAACCTTTTCCTTCCAAGCTTCCTCATCCCCATACCCCATCTCCACCATACCCCTACAAGAAAAGCAGCCGAACAGGTTCAGCTATAAATCTGTTTCCTTGTATCCAGCCACTCTGGCTGCTATTATTTATAACATTAATTTAAATAAAGTTCCCAGAGAGATAGATGAATTTCTTTCCAGTAGTATAGAAAATCAGTTCTTTTCAATGACAACATCAGTACCTCCTCTCTAACTAGAAAACTAATGTAGTATTTGGAATTCTTTTTCTTTTTCAATTAAAAAGTCCTCATGGCACATGCATTTTTTATTCCCCAGTGTTCCTTTCCAACAAGTGAAGCAGAAAAGGAACAGAGACACCTAATATATAAATGTATGTTTTTTTAAGAAATTGAGTCCCATCATACATATTATTCTGGTTTGAGTTTTTATTTTCTCTCTCTGCTTTCCTTTTTAAGGAATAACCATACGTATCCATCATCAAGGACAGAGTAGAACTGTAACAATAACGATGCAAGCTTTGATATTTTCTCCTACCAAAACACATTATATCTCCTGGAGCCTATTTCCCCCTTACATTCATCCTGTATAAACCCATGTCCATGCATTAAATCACAGCTCAAGATGTGTCTGAAGGCATATAGATGAAATCACTGTAAATTGGAAATGAAGTCTTATTTTCCCTTCTATTTTAATACATTTTAGGTCCTGTGGATGCAATAATGTACCTTCCTGTTAATCTATTCATGGCCTCAGGTAGCCAACAAGCCACCAGATAAAGAGAAGATTCTACTGTATTTCTTTTTAGTCCTTTCCATTTGTAATTCTGAAAGCCCAGGAATGCAGATAGATGGGGAAATGCAGGTCACTCTCTCACCATCCACTTCAGTTCATTCTTTCACCTTCTACCTCTCTGCCACTGAGGCCACTGTTGACCAAAAGCATATTTAAGCCCACTAAGCAACAAGAGAAAGAAGATAAAGATATTTGAAAAGACAAAATTAGAAATGTGTTTGCTACTGATGGCATTAGAAGATCGGGCAGAGTTAAGCTTGGAATCCACCTAATGAGGTTGGAATTAATAAGCTGCAGGGTACAAAGTGTGAATACAAGTGTGCAAGTCTCAGCCAGAATGAGATATCCAACATGGTCACGTCTGAGCGCCTTAACAATTAAGCAGCCACTTTCTACTAAGCTGAAAATGAAAGTGTTAGTCACTCAGCCATGTCCAACTCTTTGTGACCGCATGGACTGTAGCCCAACAGGCTCTTCTGTCCATGGAATCCTTCAGGCAAGAATACTAGAGGGGATTGCCATTTCCTTCTTCAGGGAACCTTCCTAACCCAGGGATTGAAGCCGGTCTCCTGCATTCCAGGCAGATTCTTTACCAAGTGAGCCACCAGGGAAGACCTACCTTGTTGAATAATCTACAATTTGGAAAGTATTACACTAGCCACCTAGACCTTTAGATTCATTATCTCCCATTATTTAAGTGCCTATGGTTTGGCAGCAACAAAGGCTATTTTCCTTTCAGTATTCAGAGGATGTTTCTTGTTTTTGTTTTTGTTTAATAGTACAACTATCCATCATCCTCTCGCTACAGTACACTGCTTTATCTTGTAGGTCACCAAGCTACCAGGCATCCACAGCAAGGATAGCCTATACAACCCCTGTCCACTGTTACATGTCTGGATCAGAAGATGTCTGAAAGAAAGAAAGAGCACAAGGTGGAGAGAATAAGATGTCAACATTCCTTAGATATCCAAAATTGCATACTCAGCATCTCTAGCAAGAAGGAAGGCAAGCAGGGGGAGGAGGGGGTGAAGGTTGGGTATCTAGGGTAAGTAGCCTTTCTTCACCAGCAGCATGCTGCACTGTCAATACACAAATCAATTTAGATGACTGCAAGCTGCCTGCTGGTCTACCACAGAAGCAGCCCTATGAAGATGGAAGCTCAGTTGCTCTCCAGGGTCCTGAAGGAGAAAAAAAAAAGGCATACCCTAAGCATTGTGATGAGATATGCCTGGAAGAGTAGAGGTGGAAGGAGATTCAGAAATCTAGTCCTAGCCCCTAATTTTATTTCTAGGGAGCTAAGATCCAGGGACAGTAAATGAATTTCCCAGGGTCATACAAATTTAACACTTGCTGGTAGCTCTAGTTTTTAGTTCAGAATGTGTTTGTGATAAAAGCCTGATTTTCAAAGGAGAGATGCAAATAGTATCTATTATGTTTAGGAATGCCAGGAAATTATAAGACAGTGGTTTCCTCATTCAGTAAAACTGCACCTGTACATCTCCTCCTAAAACCTGTGATCATTTTGGCTCACGGTTTGAGAATGGGGGAAGTAAATCTTCCAATCTCCTCTCTCACAGAAGTAAAAGGAAAGGGGCCATGCCACATTCTCAAAGCCCTGCTAGGATCAAGGAAACATCGTATCACATTGGAGGGGATGTTCTTTTTCCCATTCAGCCTCAGTTATATATTTTTAAAGAGACTCTGCAGTTACTTTTACAGGGACTCTGTTGGCATAAAAATAATTTATCATTGTGTTGTACTACCAACCATGGGGACTTCCCTGGTGGCTCAGACGGTAAAGCGTCTGTCTACAATGCGAGAGACCCGAATTCAATCCCTGGGTTGGGAAGATCCCTGGAGAAGGAAATGGCAATCCACTCCAGTACTATTGCCTGGAAAATCCCATGGACAGAGGAGCCTGGCGGGCTGCGGTCCATGGGGTCGCAAAGAGTCGGACACGACTGAGTGACTTCACTTCACCAACCATGGAAGTAAAAGACAAACTATTGGAGAACCATGCCTAGGATTTGGCAGTTAGAATAATTTCAGGGACCTGATGGATCTCAAACTCTACACTGCACCATGGATTCACATTATGCACCTGGTCCTCATCCATGAGACATGGATCTTAACACAAAAAAATCTTCACTTTTTCTATAGGTGAAGATTTAATTAAATTGCTTTCATTTCCAGTATGACAGTGAAACATCTTTGCTACATGATGGCTTATGTTCATAGTGCTTCATGATGCTGTGTGTTCATAGAGTAGCTTGAAATTTTATAAGGATTTTGTGCACACTCTACTGCTATATTCCTACAAGTATATGGTAGAAGCATTATTATTACCCCCATTTTATAGACATAAGCACAGATTCTGATGGAGAGAAAGGATTGGAGATGAGAGGACAGGAGGAATCTTCAAAGAGTCTAAGACACAGATTTCCTGATTTCACACTTATTGCACATTAAGTCACATTTTATGAGTGGCATTAAGTCACATTTTATAACCAAGACAGAGGTCCAGCATTCATTACAGGTTTCAGATAAACCAGATACCATGTGCCTGGTCACATAAGAACAGCTCTTCCTTCCCTGTCATCCCCTCTGTCATATTTCCTTCTCTGGCTCTTCCTGCAGGCTGTCTCTCACTGCCAACTTGATCCACTCACTGATACACAGTCTTTTCTCACTGGCCATATGACTGGCTTTGTCATGCTCACAAGATGAACCTCATTCCAAATCGGATTCTCATGTAACTTACACAGAATCAGATCACAGTGGCAAAACTGTAAAGCTGCAGAGAGTGTCATGCATTTTTAGCTGGGACGGCAAGAGACTGAGAGGCTACTCCATGTCACCAGGAGCTCTTCCTTCTGTAGTCTCCCAAGCCAGATGGTCTCTACTCAGAAACCAGCAATCCGTCAGGTACTGCCTCACAACATTCCTTGTACTGTTGCCTTTTCAGTTCAGTCGCTCAGTCGTGTCCGAGTCTTTGCAACATTACGAACTGCAGCACGCCACTGAGTCGGTGATGCCATCCAACCATCTCATCCTCTGTCACCCCCCTTTCCTCCTGCCCTCAATCTTTCCCAGCATCAGAGTCTTTTCAAATGAGTCAGCTCTTTGCATCACTGTTGCCTTCTACTGTTAATTACATTACACATGGGTTATATCCTATATTCTTTCCTTGCTTATCACTTTTCTGGGGACAGAAGACTGGGTGCTGCTAGGTTAGCTGGACATCAGGCATATACTACATTCTCAGTTTTAATTTTGATGAGTTGTGTGCATGTGTTCCTGTTTGTGAAGTAAATAAGACGTCAGTGCAGGAAGCAGGAGATTGAGAATCTTGGCCTAGCTCTTTTGGAAGTGGCAGTTTTTGATAGTCATCTCTTAATTTCTCCTTTACTCTAGTGCAAATGTTTGTCGAAAAGTCATTGTAGTACATTATACACGGCTTAACTACGTTAAGGAATGTTTGGTTTAACAACATGCTTACAAATACTTTAGGAGCTCTCTGGAAAGAAGATGCCATATCACCATATTTCATTATGAAAAACCTAGAGATATAAAGAAATGCTCATATTGTGAAGTTATTCTGAAATATTTGACAGAAACTTTGAATTACTGACTTGTTCAGTGATTTACAGTTTTTTCTGGGTCTGCAAGTTCTTCAAAATCAGTTGTATGGAAAAGCTGAATGCACTTTGCAGTGAATCAATACCAAGCTTTAGAGGTGAAATCTAAATATGTTTGCTGTTTAGACTACAATCACTGAGTCAACTCTGTCAGAGTGACAACCAGGCTGTAGGTGTGTATATTTATGTACGGGCACTATGTCCACTTGGGCAAGCTTGAACAAATATGGTGCGAGTTCAGAGTTCCATTTCAGTGGGACTGGGTAAGAGAGAAATTGTTCCAGCAGTGAGGCAAGAGGAAGCAGGGGACTGGAGTGGGGAGATGTGTGTATTGCAGAAAGTTCCTGCTGAAGCCTGGATGCATGTACCATTTGAATGGAAAACACTTTTGAGTCCATTCCTCCACTGTCATTTCAAGACCAAGATGCTGCGAGTGACCATTTTCCGTTTTCTCTCTGCTTAGCTGCTATCATTAGTGTTTAAACAGCCTGCTCACAGGCTTCCATGAGAGTCCATGATTCTTCTAATATCCAAGGATCAGGGCCAGTCACTGTGGGGGACCCTGGTGGCTTCAGAATTCAAAAGGACTGAATAAATAAGCCAAGGACTCCTGATGGCAAGAACTCCTATTTCTTTGTATCCCCACAGCCCAGCAGAGACAGTGAGCCCAGTACTTTAATTGGATAGATTGACTGAAAATTACAAGTTACCAAATAAAGAGAAGGAAAGAAAATCCCTTTTGTGGTCAAAGAACCCTTATGCACTGGATCCCAGATGTCAGGGGATTGTGGGCTTTGAGTGACTGGAACAGGCTGCAGGGTGAACTGAGAATGGAGTAGGGTAATCGGAGGAATGTGAGTTCAGGCCTCCTTCTCAGCTTTGTTGGCAACTCTTAATACAAAGGAAGCAAAAGAAAAACCTAAGGCAGTGGAGATAATCAGGCTGGCCACCCAGCTGAGTGGTTCCTTTAATGTTTCTAGCTTGAGGTAATCTGCTACCCACACTTAGGGAGTTTCTACGTAGGCCCAGCTGAACAGCTGAAGCAGGAAGAAAAGTGTGTCTCAGTAACAGGCAGAAAGTGTTAGATTACCAACTGAAATAGCAGTCACTTTTCTTGTGACAACGTGTGTAATTAGGTCTGAAAAGGTTCTGTATCTCAATTCTAAGAAAAGGAGAAATTTCTGCCACATTCCAGTTCCTCAGAACAATGGAACTGCCTGGAAATCTTCTTGCTCTGATTTCGAGTATTTTTAGGATTCCTGACATTTTCGCAGCTTCTTTGTCCTGGGAAGACTTCCTGGCATGGTTATGACTTTATCTTGGAAAGGACATGAATTTCAGAGGCAGAAAGCAGAGGTAGGCAGGCAAAGGTTGGGGAGTTGGATCCTGGTTCAGAGTTTTAGCTCCATGGTTATGTTATATGGTTGGAACTGAGTTACTTACCATCTTGGAGCCTTTCTACTTCCAAATCTGTAAAATCAGTCTAAGGAAATTGCCCTCCATACCATACGGCTGCCCCAAGGACTATTACACCTATCACACCTAGCACGTTACCTGGCCTATGGTAGATGCCCAGTAGATGGAAGTCCCTTTCCTTGTG
This sequence comes from Nanger dama, assembly GCA_917880005.1. Taxonomy (NCBI): domain Eukaryota; kingdom Metazoa; phylum Chordata; class Mammalia; order Artiodactyla; family Bovidae; genus Nanger; species Nanger dama. The sequence goes on along the minus strand of CAKJTW010000085.1, from coordinate 3,083,047 downwards.
CCAAACCAATGGGTTATGAAAGATTCCTCATCTTGCCCACCAACCCCAAAGATCAGCAATGTAAGATGTATGAAAGGAAAATGCTAGAAGTAAAAAACAAACTGCTCACACTGAGTCTGGCTTTTTTCTTCTATCATGTTCTAAGTCCAGTGCCAACAGTCCCTCATGTTGAGCTGAAGAGGCTAGTGGTTAGAGCAGACACACAGAAGTCAGACTCAGGTCCAAATCCTAGAGCTGCCTCTTAGCAGAAGAGGGTTACAAAAATAGAACGCAACCTCAGTCCCATCACTTTTAGATGAGAAAAATAGCCAGAGTGATAAATTAATATAGGTAAGGTACTTAGCTTGGTCACTAGCACAGTCAACACCCAAAAATGTTACCTATTGCATCACCATTTATCTTCTATCCAGCACAGCTCTAGCAGGTGACAGGTTGAGAAAAATAAGGAAGCATGACTTTAAGGGCAAAAGGAATCAAACAGGAAGAATCTCACACCGGTATGAAATGCATAGCTTAGAGAATAAAAATCAGCCTTTCTGAAATTCACTCTCTGCAAGGGTGGCCTAGATAAGACATAGTAGACCAGCGTCTTGATAAATAGCCCAGAGCTTCTGCCATCTTAAAAATCAGCCAGTGCTGGCTAGGAAGAAACTCTTGAAGAAGAAAAGGTTGTTCCACATACTAGACACTATTCTCACCTTAAACTTTTCCTCCTCACTGGGGCTGTGCTTTTCAGGTACTTGGATTTCCAGGGTCCCTTACTTATTTATTGCAGCCCAGGCTATTCTCCAGTTTCTGCTCCTCTTTTTTTTTTTCCCTCAAGGGAAAGCACAAATGCAGTTTCCCACTACCACAGATTATGTGGTCAAGTTTCCCACATTTGGGGAAAGCACAAGAACTCCCTCTATTTAAACCAGTGGTTTTCAAATGCCAGCCCTTGCACCAAGGCTAACCTGCTTGTGTAAGAACTACCCAGAGAGTTTATGAAGAATATAGTTCCACACTCAGGGAATCTGATTCACCAGGTCAGAGATGGCCCCTGGTTATCCATAATTCTTAAGTGTAGTCAGGTTTTATAACTGTTTCTAGACTTTTCCTACACCGAAATCAAAATTGACCTATCCCCTGGCCCAGTCACTCCCAGCTTCTCTTTCCCTAACCTATCTACAAACCTCGTTTGTCCTGGGCCCATGAATCATTAATTGGCACCAAGTTAATGTTTTCTGTCCAAGATCTTAAATAAAGGAAAATAATTTATGCTATGAATGAAAGGATAAAAAAAAAACCACCAGAGAAGGGGACTAGTATTTAGAACCTCCTCAAATCATTCTGTATAAATGCTGCTGCTGCTGCTAAGTCACTCCAGTCGTGTCCAACTCTGTGCGACCCCACAGACGGCAGCCCACCAGGCTCCGCCATCCCTGGGATTCTCCAGGCAAGAACACAGGAGTGGGTTGCCATTTCCTTCTCCAATGCAGGAAAGTGAAAAGTGAAAGTGAAGTTGCTCAGTCATGTCTGACTCTTCACGACCCCATGGACTGCAGCCCACCAGGCTCCGCCATCCCTGGGATTCTCCAGGCAAGAACACTGAGTGGGTTGCCATTTCCTTCTCCAACGTATAAATGCGGCTGACCCTAAAGCATACTACGGGTTCCAGCTCTCCTGTTCTCTCCCTACTTTCACGGCAGATGAGGCCAGAATACATGACAAATGAAAGTCTGGAGACACCGGGTCACCACAGATGTGCAAAATAAATAATAATAACACTAACAACCACCACCAGGTACTGGGTGCCAAAGGCCAAGCACCACCCAAAGCACTTTATGCAAATTATCTTACTTAACTTTCCCATCTGTGAATAAGCATAACAGTACATATAGTACTAACAGTCCCAGTTTACAAATTACATTGAGATGCAAAGGAATTAATGTGTCCAAATTCACACAGCTAACAGGTGTCTGAGGATGGCAGAGGAGACAGTTTCATAGGGATCAGAGCATTTGTGAAGGCAGGGAATCTTCAGTTAGCACAAAGTACCCTCCCTCTCTTTTCTCTTCTCTAGAGAGAAGACCATTGGGAAATAAAAGATAAAATTTACACAAAGAGGAAGTAAATAATTACAGGGCAAGAAAACAGCAGTGTCTCCAGGATGTTTCAGTTGGGAAGCACTAAACTAGGGCTTCAACGTTCCTTTCTTACCTGTGGTATAGAAGGACACACAGGACCCTTCTTTCTCCCATTTGAGCAACATATGGGTGGTGGGTAAGGGGAAACAGAAATGCTACCTGACAGGCCACTTTGGTTCTAGAGAACTGAAAGAGCCAGTGAGTTCTTGAAGGCAGAAATGGAACGAGTAGCTGAGAGCTGGCTTCATCCAAGCTACCAGCCCATGATAAAAACTTGTTTCTATGGAAATGTCACCTAGGCACACATTACATCTAGCTGAAGACACGGTTCTCCAGAAAATCCAGAAAACACTTTAAATAGATAGACCGAGCTAGACCAAGACTCACTTCAAGGTGGTGGAACTTCCCTTAAACCTGACACTAGTTTCTATTCTCGGCCTTTCCAGGTCCTCTAAGAGAGACTGCAGAGCCGGAGTAGCAAGCACACTGAAATATCCCCTCATCAGACATGCAGTCTGGAGCTTCTTTCTATTGGGTGCCAGAATGGAGGCTGTCCTCAACATGCCTGTACTTTTTCCAGGGCCTAAAAGAACAAGTCCTGTGGCCAAACAATCATTTAACTTTGGCAGTAATATTAATGAAGACCAACCATTCATGGCTACTTTCCATCACAGAAGAATCTCTATAAAAGGACTCAGATCACTATTCATAGACTTTCAGTGGATTCTTTAGAAATGAAAACATCCCCCTTCACCACTGTCATCCAGCTGTCCAGCCACATGTGAACCAATAGAGACCAATAGTGTCCTTTCTTCAGCTGCCCCTAAACCTCCCTCTAGGGACAGACATGGAGGAAGGTATCTCCTTCCCCACCCCAACCCACAGCATCCAATGAAACTCTCCCTTCCCCTTCTTGCCCCCTACACCCCCATCTTCAAAGCAGTCCTGCCATCCTCTGATAAACCAGAAGGCTCATCCCTCTGCAGAGGATAAATGGCATCAATTCCAAAAGATTCCAAGAATAGCCCCTTTAAGAAGTTTCCATTTGGAAAAAAATATTTAAGCAAAGCTGTGCTTGATGAAGTGAAATAGAATTAGCCGCTCCAGTAGCATCAGCTTCTCAATTCATTTGAAGGTAGACCAGCTCATTCGCTTCCAAGTGGAACGGACTCAGCAACAATACATCACAGTTAACTGTAGTCACAGCTCCAAGGAATTCCAGCTGGTTACACCGAGGTGTACTTAATAGTCCCCCATCTGTAATCAACCTTTGTACATTTCTTCCTAATCGCTGCATATGGTTTCATTTTAATGAACTGTTTTCTTAGCATATTACAGTTGGTCATTACAGGACACCTAATGGCCCATTCGGTATGTTAAATGACTCCTAGGGTCCCTTGGTTTTTATTCCCCAGCAAGGCTTGGAGGGGATTGGTTTTTTCCCCTCCCCATTGCTCGATGTCAAGGGCACAATCACAGAAGATCAAAGGCCAGGACATACCTGTTGCAGTCGATGTGGAGCAGGAGATGGGAGGCGCTGACTGACAAAGCAACCCTGTGCCACTTCCCATCAGCCAGCCGGTACGGAAGCGCCTCTGTCCGGGGCCTCCCACTGTGCATGTAGTGATAGCGAATCTCATCCCTCAGACCACTGCTTTCCAGTTCAAAATAGCTGTGTGTAAAGAACAAAAATGTGCTTTGTTTTACTTCTGGTTATCACAGCCCTCATCAGTCCTTGTGACTTCCTATCAGGATTCCCAGAATCTAAAGTTAACTCAACATGACGCAAAGAAACACAACCCACAATTAATTGTACAACATGGAACCCAATTCACCTTCCATCCAAGAGTCCTCACAGTGACAGCTTGAAGGCCTGCTATGTTGACTGACAGACTACTGTGAGTGACAAGTGACAAGCTAATTGGCAAAGCTCTGTGCAGTGTCACTTAAATATAATTCAGGTCTCCTTTCTATTGTCTACAAAAGGCCATTCACGTGGAACGGGTTTATTGATGCTTATTTTTATTACTGCCACTTCTACTTTTTCAAGAATTAAAGGAAAATACAAGTCACGTGAACTATCAGGGATGGAAGCAAACGATCACAGAAGAGACAAGTAAGGTTTTTTTGTTGTTGCTGTTGTTTTTACTTCCCCCTGGACAAGACACTGCTGCTGCTGCTGCTAAGTCGCTTCAGTCGTGTCCGACTCTGTGCGACCCCATAGACGGCAGCCCACTAGGCTCCCCCATCCCTGGGATTCTCCAGGCAAGAACACTGGAGTGGGCTGCCATTTCCTTCTCCAATGCATGAAAGTGAAAAGTGAAAGTGAAGTCGCTCAGCCATGCCCAACTCTTAGCGACTCCATGGACTGCAGCCCACCAGGCTCCTCCATCCGTGGGATTTTCCAGGCAAGAGTACAAGACACTATAAGTGAACAATTCCTACACAACCAATAAGGAAGGAACGTTTGAAGCTACTCGCATTATGTGTTAATATTTCCAAATGTCATGGAATGAAACATGTGATCGACCTTTCCTTTTGCAGATTGTTACCTCCTTTTTCTAGATCTGTGAAACACTCAGCCCCTCCTCCGCAGTCAGTACACTGGCCATAAAAGGCAGCAGGCAGCTGTGGGACACTCCTCCGTCACACACCAGGGCTGGCACTTTCACGGGGGGGCAGAGCCAGGCAGTTTCCATGTGTCCCTTCTGGAAATGTGTGTCACCGTGACCACCATCACCACAGGGTCCAGTCTCACTGCCAGGCACTGCACTGGGCCTCTGACATATACTGCCTAATCCATCACTCACAAAAGCCTGGAGGACTGATACGATACCTTCTGAGGACCTTCAAAAAAACACTGAGATTCTGGAATTCAGTAACATACTCAAGCTGGATTTTAAACTCAGAGCTAGATGTGACAATCCGTGTACTATCTACCAGTTAGGCCTCATCTCAGAGACACAGAGTCAAAGCAGTAAAGATGGCCTCAACTGGCACTGTCTCCCAGCAGCTTATCCTCACAGGCAATTCAAGAACTGCTTGCCCAAATAGGTAACCATGTTCAATGTCAAAATGTGGAAGGACCTACTGCCTCTGCTCTAATCCACTGAGTTGGCCTGACCCCACTAACCCAAGCACATTTAGTCCAGAACATAAAATGCATCCTCCATGAAATGAATATATTATGAATCTCAGCTTCTATTATCCATGACTTCCAAATTTCATCACATAAGAAAACAAATGCACATTTCTTGCTCATCTTTCACAGAGATCTTCCTGAGATCACACTGCAGGAAAAGCGAAGTCAAGACCAGCCTCTGACCCACCTCACGAGGACTATACGAAGAATTAGGCTCAAGATCATCAATAGAAAAGGTTACTTATACTATTGCAGCCATCTCCTGAGCCCAGGTACATACTTACTGCTGCTGCTGCTGCTAAGTTGCTTCAGTCATGTCCGACTCTGTGCGACTGCATAGACGGCAGCCCACCAGGCTCCCCCGTCCCTGGGATTCTCCAGGCAAGAATATTGGAGTGGGTTGCCATTTCCATCTCCAATGCAGGAAAATGAAAAGTGAAAGTGAAGTCACTCAGTCGTGTCCGACTCTTAGCGACCCCATGGACTGCAGACCACCAGGCTCCTCTGTCCATGGGATTTTCCAGGCAAGAGTACTGGAGTGGGGTGCCATTGCCTTCTCCAACATACTTACTAGTAATAATATAATACATACGTGTATTTTTAAGACTGGTAAGGAGGAAATCCCTTAACATACAAGACATTCATGTTAAGAGAATTCTCCAGTTTTTTTCTAAGCATCCAGAATATTAGAAGAATCAAACAATCAGAGTATTTAAAAGGTCAGGAAAATCTTAGAGATTATCAGGTCATTCATTAATTTACTCAGTGTGTCAGAGCTGGACATATATTGAAAAGCTAAGATAGGATTTAAAATACAGATCCTGTTCTAAGATTTCCCACTTAGAGAGTAGTGGGAAAAGGAATCAAATGTATGCCCCTTCCCCCAAAAAAGCCAGAAATTGGTGAATGGGAAACAAAGGAAAGTCGAAGCTATCATTTCATGATTAAATATGGCATTCTAGAAATGGGCTTTCATAAATATCTCATTTAAATTCTTCAAGCTAAGTACTATTATCACTATTTTACAGATCAGTTCACAGATGATCAGAGATATTAAAATACCTTGTCCAAGACCACACAGCTCCTGTACAGAAAAGCAGCATAACTTGGTACTTAAGACCTTCCCAAGATTAACACATAATAAGAACTCTTTCAGTCACTTTACTTGGACCAACAAGCTACTTCTAGGAGAAGGAACATGACCTTGAAAGGACCTCAATCAATTACAATCAAAAATATTCACGATAACTTGAATCATAATAAACAAAGAAAAAAATGAGGCATATATATTTAACCAGATTTAATCATCATTGCCTCATTGAGCAACTGCTCAGTGTATTATAAACATATCTTTTAAAGATCATTGTGCAATGAATTGGAGTAAATAGGTAAATCGAGGTAATCACAAACATACAGTTAAAACAAATGTGCACTAATATTACGCAAATGGTTACTTGTGTCTTGGGACATCTTGCATATGTACAAAAATTGCTGTATCTCAAACAACCCAGATGAAAGTCAAGATGCTATGTTTTAAAAAAAAATTGTTAGAGTTCAAGACCATTTACACATGACAGTAATTCCCCAGCATTTCAAGCCTGCAGACAAGGCCAAATCTTGTGGCCTAAGAATGCAATTAAAAAGGGAAAATAAAAGTTATTAATAGATAACTGCAAAAGTCGTCCTAGAGATGACAAAGAAATCAGATAGCTAAGTGATACCTGGCTAAAACTGCTTCATAAATACTGAGAAGAGAAAAGGGCAGTACCTGCAGGCAGTAATCCTCTGCTAATACTGTTGTGAGGTTTAGTCCTGAAAGCAGCATGGAGGAGGCAGTCATTTGGCCTGAGAGCACCTGACATTAGCCTAAAGTGCAGACTGTAGATTTGTAGTAGAGCCTGCTTCTCTGGTGGCTCAGGATGATAAAGAATCTGCCTGCACTGTGGGAGACTTGAGTTCAATCCCTGGGTCAGGAAGATCCCCTGGAGAAGGGAAGGGAATGGCTACCCACTCCAGTATTCTTGCCTGGAAAATCCGACGGACGGAGGAGCCTGGTGGGCTACAGTGCACGGGGTTGCAAAGAGTTAGACACAGCTAAGCAACTAACACACACACTTGTTACTCAAGTATGGTTCACTGACCTGCAGCATCATCATCTATGCAAATTCAGATTATAGGGCCCCAACCAAGACCCACTTGGATCAGAATCTGCACTTTAATAAGACTCACAGATGATTCACGGACACACTAAAAGTTAAGCAGCACTGTGGTTAAGTACACCAGGTGTTGCTTTATGCCCCGGACAACTAATCATGGTCAAGAAGCAGAAGTCTGATGCTACGAGCAAGTGAGTAAGAACCATGTGGTGCTTTCAGGGGAAGACAGGACACTGAAAGCAATAGTGAGTCAGTGTTCAGTGGGCTCTCACCCCTACCAGTCCTCTCTCTCAGGGCTCAAGTGCTTTGGGGTCTTCCCAGCAGTTTGTGGGAAGGACCAGCTGTATAGGTGATAAAGTCACCAGTCAGATTTTGTGAGCAGCATTTCTCCCCTTAGCCTGGCACCTCAGCCAAAGGTACTGCTCCAGTGAACTGTCCTGACTCCCAGAAAAACTTGTTCATCCTTCAAATATTGAAAACAGCAATAATATTCACTACAAAGCTTTCTCTCTTAGACCGAGCATTTTCAGCTCAACCTTTTATACTATTGCTGCCACCCAAAACAAAAGGCCTTTCTGGTCAAAGATGGGATCACACCATTCTTTTAAGATTCTTCTCCAACTTGGTCACCAGGCTTCAGGTACGGTAAAATGGATCAGCTCCCCCATAAATAGAGCATCCAGGAACAAAAATGCCTCCTTAGCACCGCACACAACTGAGTACATCCTAACGTTGACACTGACTTCCAGATACCTAACACAGCAAGTCCTTTGACTCAAAAGTATTTTGAATCAAGTATTTTGACTCAAAATAACTATGAGGGTGAACCTTCCCTACTCTGTATTTACATAGCTCAATTTTCTTCAACCTAAGTTCTTGCTTAAGTGCTAGGCAGACCCTAGCTATAAACAGCGTGAATAATTCTCCAAAGCCTATCCTTGAGGGTTAGCAACAACCAATTACTATGAACTGAATTCAGATCTCACAAAACTGCCTGATTCCCATGTTAGATTCATAAAAAGTCAGGAACAATAATTCCAAATAACATAGATTAAGATCAACCAATTATTTTCATTAAAATATTTGCCATTTTCCCAGTAACTTATGCCAGGGAACCCATTTCTTTAGAATATTAGGCAGACCAACAGAATAACTACATACACTCAAACGATAGAAGTGGTTAGTTATTGCTGGATGAGTGTGTTTTTTCCATACACTAGGATGAAAACAGCAGGGTTAATTTTTAAATGGTTCTAGTACTAAATCAATAGTAAATACAAAAACCTTTCAGTAAAAAGTATTTTTCCCAGCAGCTCCACAAAGATATATATTGACTGTTTGGAGAAATAACTGACACCCCTAAGAGCTTCAAAGTGAGTGCAATACCAGCTTCCACCCTATGGCCTCTATGTGCCCCTGAACCAACAACTGCCTCCCAGAAGTCTCAGTGGGGAGGTCAAGGCAAAATGGATGTGAGAAACAAGGCCACTCCTATTCCATTTGTGTACCTGGCAGGATTATTGGGAGGAAAGGAGAAAAACCAGATAAGCCAATATCTTCTTTCTGTAATGGAAACAAATCACAGGTACAAAGAACACCTGGGTAGACCATTCTCCAAATCCTAAAAAATGCCCAAGAAGATTAAAAGAAACAAGTTTCCTAGCAATTTCCTAGCAATATCCTAGCATAATGCCTACAATGCCTAGGAAAAACATATACTTCTGCTTTATTGACTATGCCAACGACGTTGTGTGGATCACAACAAACTCTGGAAAATTCTTAAAGAGATGGGAATACCAGACCACCTGACCTGCCTTCTGAGAAATCTGGATGCAGGTCAAGAAGCAACAGTTAGAACTGGACATGGAACAACAGACTGGTTTCAAATAGGAAAAGGAGTACATCAAGGTTGTATATTGTCACCCTGCTTATTTAACTTATATGCACAGTACATTGTGAGAAATGCTGGGCTAGATGAAGCACAAGCTGGAATCAAGATTGCCAGGAGAAATATCAAAAACCTCAGATATGCAGATGACACCACCCTTATGGCAGAAAGTGAACAAGAACTAAAAAGCCTCTTGATGAAAGTGAAAAAGAGTGAAAAACTTGGCTTAAATCTCAAAGTTCAATACAGCATACAGGATGCTTGGGGCTGGTGCACAGGATGACCCAGAGAGATGATATGGGGTGGGAGGTGGGAGGGGGCTTCGGCATGGGAGATTTTGTACACCTGTGGCTGATTCATGTCAATGTATGGCAAAACCAATACAGTATTGTAATGTAGAATAAAGTATTTAAAAAAAAAAGCTCAACATTCAGAAAACTAAGATCATGGCAACTGGTCCCATCACTTCACGGCAAATAGACAGGGAAGCAATGAAAACAGTGACAGACTATTTTTTGAGGCTCAAAAATCACTGCAGATGGTGACTGCAGCCATGAAATTAAAAGACACTTGCTCCTTGGAAGAAAAGTTATTACCAACCTAGACAGCATATTAAAAGCAGAGATATTACTTTGCCAACAAAGATCTGTCTAGTCAAAGCTATGGTTTTTCCAGTAGTCATGTATGGATGTGAAAGCTGGACTATAAAGAAAGCTGAGTGCCAAAGAATTGATGCTTTTGAACTGTGGTGTTGGAGAAGACTTTGAGAGTTCCTTGGACTGCAAGGAGATCCAACCAGTCCATCCTAAAGGAAATCAGTCTTGAATATTCATTGAAAGGACTGATGCTGAAGCTCCAATACTTCACCACCTTGAGTCAGTCAAGAACTGATTCATTGGAAAAGATCCTGATGCTAGAAAAGATTGAAGGCAGGAGGAGAAGGGGATGACAGGGGATGAGATGGTTGAACAGCATCACCAACTCAATAGACATGAGTCTGAGTAAATTCCAGGAGGTGGTGATGGACAGGAAGGCCTCACATGCTGCAGTCCATGGGTCATAAAGAGTCAGACACAACTGAGTGATTGAACTGAACTGAGGAAAGGTTAATTCTACCTTTAACAATATAGCTAACATTTATTTGGTAATAGCTAAGCAATACCACTCTTGGGCATATACCCAGAAAAGATGAAAACTCTAATTTGAAAAGGTACATGCACCCCAATGTTCATAGCAGCACTGTTTATAATAGCCAAGAAATGGAAGCAACCTGAATATCCATTGACAGATGAAGAAGACATGGTATATATACACAACAGAATATTACTCAGATATAAAGATATAAAGAATTAAATAATGCCATTTTCAGCAACAAGGGTACACCCAGAGATTATCATAAGTGAAGTCAGATGGAGATTGACAAATATTATATGATATCATGTATATATGGAATCTAAAGATGATGCAAATAAAATTATTAACAAAAGAGAAACAGAGGTGGTCATAAAAAGCAGTTATATGGTTATCAAAGATGAAAGTAGGGAGAGGGGTACATTAAACATATACTACTACATACAAAGCAGATAAGCAATAATGAACTACTGTATACACAGGGAACTAAATTCATTATCTAGCAATAACTTATAATAGCTAAGACTGTGAAAAATAGATTTATTTATGTGAAACTCAATCACTTTACTGTATACCTGAAACTAATACAACATTGCAAATCAACTATAGGTCAATTAAATTAAAAGAAAATAGTAACAGCCAATATGTATGATGCTTACTGCCAGGAAATGATTGTAGGCCTTTATATTTCATATTAAAATAACCCTACCACATCCTAGGATATATTTATCTATTTATTCTTTGCTTTAACAGACACTTTCACAGCACTATGTGCCAGGCACTATTCCACAAGTATTTACTCATTTAAACTTCACTGAAACCTCAAATATTACCAGCTATTACCATTCCAGTTTTATAGAGGATGGAACCAAAATAAAGATTAAATAACTTTTCCAAAGCTACAGAGTTAGGTAATAGCAGAACTAGGATCCACATGGGAATAGCCTAGCTCCAGGGTTCCTGCTTTATGCAGCCTCCCAAGTCCATGCTTTTAACTACTACCTCACTTTTAAAAAAGAAATTTAAGATTTGGGGATGGAAAAAGGTATTCCATGCAAATGGAGATCAACTGAAAGTTAGAGCAGCTATACTCATATATCAGACAAAACAGACTTTAAAAACTGTTACAAAAGACAAAGAAAGATACTACATAATGATCAATGGATCACTCCAAGAAGAAGATATAACAATTATAAATATATATATGCACCCAACATAGCAGCAACTCAATACAGAAGGCAAATAAGGGAGAAATCAACAGAAACACAGTAGTAGTGGGGGACATTAATACCCCACTTTTCTCAATGGTCAGATCATCCAGACAGAAAATCAGTAAGGAAACACAGGCCTTAAATTACACGTTAGCCTTAATTGATATTTATAGAATATTCCATTCAAAAGCAGCATACACATTCTTCTCACGTGCACATAGAACACTCTTCAGGATTGACTGCAAAGTGAGCCTCTGTAAATCTAAAACTGAAATCATATCAAGCATCTTTTCTGATCACAACACTATGAGATTAGAAATAAACTATAATGGGGGAAAAAGTGGCTTTCCAGATGGCACAGTGGTAAAGAATCCACCTTCCAGTGCAAGGGACACAAGTTCTATGCCTTGACCAGAAAGATCCCCTGGAGAAGGAAATGGCAACCCACTCCAGTATTCTTGCTTGAAAAATTCCGTGAACAGAGGAGCCTGGTGCGCTACAGTCTACAGGATAGCAAAGTTGGACACAACTGAGCATGCATACACACAAGGAAAAAACAAATAAAACACTCACACACAAACATGTGCAAGCTAAACAAAATGCTTTTAAACAACCAATGGGTCACTGAGGGAATTGAAGAAATTTAAAAATACCTAGAGACAACTGAAAATAAAACACGATGATCCAAAACCTATGAGATGGAGCAAAAGCAGTTCTAAGAAGGACATTTAGAGCAATACAACCTTATCTTAGGAAACAAGAAAAATCTTAACCAAACACCCTAAACTTAACACCTAAAACAACTGAAGAAAGAAAAACAAGCAAAACCTAAAGTTAGTTTAAAAAAAAAATCATAAAGATCAGAGCAGAAATAAATGAAATAGAGATGAAGAAAACAATAGCAAAGATCAATGAAACTAAATGCTGTTTCTTTGAAAACATAAAATTGATAAAACTTTAGCCAGACTCACCAAGAAAAGGGAGAGGATGCAAATCATTAAAATTAGAAATGAAAAAGAAAACTTACAACTGATATCACAGAAATACAAAGGGTCATAAGAGACTATTACAAGCAACTGTATACCAATAAAACAGATAACCTTGAAGAAATGGACAAATTCTTAGAAAGGTACAATTCTCCCAAGAGTGAACCAGGGAGAAATGGAAAACATAAACAGACTGATCCCAAGTAATGAAATTGAAACTATGATTAAAAAACTCAACAAAAGTCCATGACAGATGGCATCACAGGTGAATTCTATCAAATATTTAGAGAAGAGCTAACATCTATTCTTCTGAAACTGTTCCCAAAAAATTGCAGAGGACAGAAAACTTCCAAATTCATTCTATGAGGCTGCCATCTTCTTGATATCAAAACCAGACAAAGACACCGCAAAAAAAGAAGAAAATTATAGGCCAATACTACTGATGAACATAGACACAAAAATCCTCAACAAAATACAGCAATCTGAATACATAAAAGGACCATACTTGATCATGATCAAGTGGGATTTATCCCAAAGATGCAGGATTTTTCAATACCTACAAAACAATGTGATACACCACATCAACAAATCAAATAAAAACCATGTGATCACATCATTAGATGCAGAAAGTTTGATAAAATTATTATAAAGACTCTCCAGAAAATGGAAATAGAAGAAATACATCTCAGCATAATAAAGGTCATATGTGACAGACCAATAGCTAGCATCATACTAAGTGGTGAAAATCTGCAAGCATTTCCTCTAAGATAAGGAACAAGACAAGAATGTCCACTCTCACCACTTTTATTCAACATACTTTTGGAAGTCCTAGCCAGAGCAATCAGAGAAGAAAAAGGAATAAAAGGAATCTGAATGAGAAAAGAAGTTAAACTGTCATTATTTGGAAATGACATAATACTATACACAGAAGATCCTAAAGACACTACCAGAAAACTAGTAGAACTTATCAGTGAATTTAGTAAATCTGCAAGTAACAAAGGATTCTTGAGTAGCTCAAATGGTAAGAGTCTGCCCACAATGCAGGCAAAGTAACAAAATTAATTCACAGAAATCTGTAATGTCTGGTAGAGTTGTAAGTTACAAAATTAATACACAGAAATCTGTTGCATTTTTATATAATGAACAAAAAGTATCAGAAAGGAACTCAAGAAACAATCCCATTTACCTTGTATCAAAAAGAATACCTAGAAACAAACCTTCCTAAAGAAATAAAAGACCTGTATTTCAGAAATTATAAGACACTGATGAAAGAAATCAAAGAATCAATATTGCTAAAATAGCTAAAATAACCAAGGCAATCTACAAATTGAATGCAATCCCTATCAATTACCAATAGCATTTTTCACAGAACAAGAAGAAAAGAATTTATAATTTGTATGGGGACAAATCGTGGAGATGCAGTTTTGTGTATGGAGACACAAAAGACACCAAATAGTCAAAATTATCTTGAGAAAGAAAAATGGAGTTGGAGGAATCAGGTGCCCTGATTTCAGACTATATGACAAAGCTATAGTCATCAAAACAGTATGGTACTAGAACAAAGTACCAAAACAGGCATATAGATGAATGTAACAGGATAGAAAACCCAGAAATAAACTCATACACCTATCATCGATTAATCTATGGTGGAGGAGGCAAGACTACAATGGAGGAAAGACAGTCTCTTCAATAAATGGTGTTGATAAAATTGGACAGCTACATATAAGAAATGAAAATAGAACATTCTTTAACACCACACACACACACACACACACACACGGATTAAATATCTAAATGTGAAATCTGACAATACAAAATTCTTAGAGGAAAACACAGGCAGAACACTCTACATGAATCACAGCAATATCTTTTTGATCCATCTCCCAGAGTAACAGAAATAAAAACAAAAGTCTTTGCAAAGCAAAGGATACCATAAGCAAAATGAAGATAACCCAGAGAATGAGAGAGAATTTTTGCAAATGATATGACTGACAGGGATTAGTCTCCACAATTTACAAACAGCTCGTGCATCTTAATATCATCAAAACAAACAACCCAATCAAAAATGAGCAGAAGACCTAAATAGACATTTCTCCAAAGATGACATACAGATGGCCTAGAGGCATATGAAAAGATGTTCCACATTGCTAATCATTAGAGAAATACAAATCAAAACTACAATAAGATATCAACTCAGACCAGTCAGAATGGCTATCATCAAAAAACCAATATATAATAATTCTTGAGTGGGTGCAGAAGTAAGGAAACCCTCCTACACTGTTGGTGGGAATGTAAATCAGTACAGCCACTGGGGACAACTGTATGGAGGTTCCTTAAACAAACTGAAACCAGAGATACCATAAAACCTACAATCCCACTCTTGGGTATGTACCTGGAGAAAAATATGGTCCAAAAGGATATATGCACCCTAATGTTCACTGCAGCACTGTTTACAATAGCCAAGACATGGAAGCAACATCAACAGAAGAATGTATAAAGAAATCAGAAAGAGAAACTAAGTAATCAGTCCCATTCACCACTGCAACAAAAAGAACAAAATCTATCTAGAAATAAGCCTACCTAAGGAGATGCAGAGATATTCCATATTCCTGGATTCGAAGAATCGATATTGTGAAAATGACTATACCACCAAATGCAGTCAACAGATTCAATGTGATCCCAATGAAATCACCAATGGCATTTTTCACAGAACTGCTACTGCTGCTAAGTCACTTCAGTCGTGTCTGACTCTGTGTGACCCCATAAAGTGAAGTGAAGTCACTCAGTCGTGTCCGACTCTTTGAGACCCCATGGACTGTAGCCTATCAGGCTCCTCCGCCCATGGGATTATCCAGGCAAGAGTGCTGGAGTGGATTGCCATTTCCTTCTCCGGGCGATCTTCCCGACCCAGGAATCGAATCCAGGTCTCCCGCATTGCAGGCAGACGCGTCACCATCTGAGCCACCAGGGAAGCCCGTGTGACCCCACAGACTAGAACAAAACATTTCACAGTTCATATGGAGACATAAAACAGTCTTGAGAAAGAATAGAGCTGGAGGAGTCAACCTTCCTGACTTTAGATTATACTATAAAGCCACAATCATCAAGACAGTATGGTAGTGGCACAAAGACAGAAAAATATACCAATGGGACAAAATAGAGAGCCAGCTATAAACCCACACACCTATGGGCACCTTATTTTTGACAAAGGGGCAAGAATATACAATGGGGCAAAAATATCCTCTTCAGTAAGTGGTGCCAGGAACACTGGACAGCTACATGCCAAATAATGAAATTAGAACACTTCCTAATGCTATACACAAAGATAACATCAAAATGGATTAAAGACCTAAACGTAGGACCAGTAACTATAAAACTCTTAGAGGAAAACATAAGCAAAACACTCGATGACACAAATCAAAGCAAGATCCTCTATGACCCACCTTTAGAGTAACGGAAATAAAAATAAACAAATAGGACCTAATTAAACTTAAAAGCTTTTGCACAGCAAAGGAAACTGCAAGCAAGGTAAAAGGTGAACTGTCAGAATGGGAGAAAATAATAGCAAAGAAAACAACTGACAAAGAATTAATTTCCAAAATATACAAGCAGCTCATACAACTCAGTATCAGAAAAACAGCTCAATCAAAAAGCGGGAAAATGCCCTAAATAGACATTTCTCCAAAGATGACGTATGGATGGCTAACGAACGCATGAAAAGATGCTCAACATCACTCATTATTAGAGAAATGCAAGTCAAAACTACAATGAGATACCACCTCACACCAGTCAGAATGGCCATCAAAAACTCTACAAGCAATAAACACTGGAGAGGGTGTGGAGAAAAGGGAATCCTCTTGCACTGTTGGTGGGGATGTAAATTGATACAGCCACTACGGAAGATGGTATGGAGATTTCTTTAAAAACTAGGAATAAAGCCACCATATAACCCAGCAGCCCCACCACTAGGCATACAGCCTGAGGAAACCAAAACTGAAAAAGGCACACGTATTCCAGTACTCACTGCAGCACTCTCTGCAATAGCTAGAACGTGGACGCCACCTAGATGTCCACGGACAGACGAAAATAGCCATGGACATGGATCAAGAAGCTGTGATACATATATACAGTGGAATATTACTCGGCCATAAAAAAGGAATGCATTGAGTCACTTCTAATGAGGTGGACATACCTTGAGCCTATTGTACAGAGTGAAGTCAGTCAGAAAGAGAAAGGTAAATATATGCTAACACATAGCTATGGAATCTAGAAGAATGGTATTAATGAATTTATTTGCAGGGCAGCCATGGAAAAATAGACATATGAGAACAGACTTACGGACACAGCGGGAGGGGAAAACGCAGGGATGAGATGTATGGAGATGGTAACATGGAATGGGAACTTGCTGTATGACTCAGGGAACTCAAACAGGGACTCTGTGACAATCTGGAGAGGCGGGACAGGGAGGCAGATGAGAGGGAGGTTCAGGAAGGAGGGGACATGGGTGTACCTATGGCTGAGTCTTGCTGATGTTTCACAGAAAACAACAAAATTCTGTAAAGCAATTAACCTTCAATTTAAAATAATATTTTTAAAAAGATGTGGTTCATATACAATGGAGTATTACTCAGTCATTAAAAAGAATGGAATAATGCCATTTTCAGCAACATGGATGGACCTAGAGAGTGTCATACTGAGTGAAATAAGTCAGACAGAGAAGGAGAAATGTCATATGACATTCCTTATATGTGGGATCTAAAAATAAATTACACAAATGAACTTACTTGCAAAACAGAAAGAGACTCACAGACAGAGATTGCACTTATGGTTACCAGAGGGGGAGGGAGGGGGAAAGGGATAGTTGGAGAGTTTGGGATGGACATGCACACACCGCTACATTTAAAATGGATAACCAGCAAGGACCTACAGTACAGCACATGCAGTTCTGCTCATGTTATGTGGCAGCCTGCATGGCAGGGGAGTCTGGGGGAGAACAGATACATGTATATATGTATTAATATATGGCTGAATCCCTTTGCTGTTCTCCTGAAATTATAACATTGCTAACTGGCTATACTCCAATATAAAATAAAAAGTTTACAAAATAAAACAATAAATTTTACAAATAGTCTTAAACTACTGAATAATCTGTTAATAATCTCAGGTCTAAATTCATACAATTCTGAAACTACTTTGCACACTGATAACCTTTAAGATGAACTGAACAACCAGTTGGTCAGTTACTTTCATCCTACCCTTGAGTTTTCTGGCAATGCTTAGGCTCCAGGTCCTTAGCCGCCTGGGGGAGAGAAGACAGGAGACAATAGATGTAGCTAATATTCACACCCTGCCTTTCTCCCTGGGAACACAGCTGACTGTATTTCCCTGTGCCTTTGAGTCTAGAGGGGACCATATGACTAGCTGTCAGGAGCAAAACATGAACAGAAGTGATAGTTATGACCAAGGCTAGATTGTTAGGAGAGAAGTGCCTTATCTGTGCTGGTTGCAGAGGGGCTAACAGAGGATTCTGAGTCCTTAGTGGGCAGTGATATCATCAGATGGAGTAAGTCTGGATCCTCAAATGCCTGCAGGGGAGCAGGAATACCATTCTTCAGACACACTAAACAAAAATAAAGCTTTATTGTTAATAATCCATAGAGATTCAAAGGTTATGAAACTACCTTGACTTACTAATGAGAAATACAGGAATATGAAGCTGAGGAAAAGCAAAAACTGAGAAGTAACCATGGACACGAAGCTACCGCTAGACTATAAATAGAAAGAAACGACAGGAGGCAGGAAGACAGTTATCTTCAGTCCTGTATAAAGCATATCACCTGCCTTGCATGGCCTAATATTCTGTTGGGCAAATGGTATTTTCCCAAAAGTGCCCACAAAGATACTGGCCACCTCGTGTGGTCTTCTACAATGTAACCCTGACATGTTTCCGACTGAAAGATGGGATCTATGGTCCCTCCCCTGGAATCTAGGCAGGCCTGTCAGTGCTTTAAACAGCAGAGATAATGCTTGATGACTTCCGAGACTGGGTCATAAAACATGGCACAGTTTCTGTCTTATTTGCTGGAACACTGCAACTCGAAGACCTGAGTCACCATGTAAGAAGTCTGACTCCCCTGATGCCACCATGCTGTAAGAAAACCCAGTCCAGTGTGGGCAGACGATACAGATACTCTGGTCAACACATCCAAGTAGAGACCCCACCCAGCCCCCAGTAAACACAGGAGACATATGAGTGAAATCGCCTCCAGACGTCTTCCCCAGTGTCCACTCTTCCCAGTTGAAGCCACAAAATTGTGACTACAGACAAGCCATCCCTCTCTGGACACTGTCCAAATTCCTGACCCAAAGGGTCTAAGAACATAGCAAGTTTAGGGATGATTTGTTACCAAAACTAAAACACTCTAACTTCAGGTATACAGGTTTTATGCCTTTAAAAATGAGAACTATCATTTAGGTATGTCCGTACTAAATGCCTGGGGCCACTGGCCAAATGATCAGATCTCAAAGTGCCCATTTTCTGCTGACAGCCCTGCAGACTCATAACTATGCATTTTCTTCTAACATCAAAAGTGGAATTCTGCCCAGAAAATGCAACGGAAACAATGTCAATAAATCATATCTTTTAAAATGCATGGTTTTCAGTAGCTATTTAAAGAAATAAATACTGAAGGGATATATTGGTGTCTTTCTCAGTAACCCTTTTTTTTTCCACTTGTATCAAGTCCCAACATTTGGGGCCTGAAACATCACATTCAGTGAAATGAAGTGGATACTTCAGTGGTCCTTTCATAAATCAGGTACCTTCTCCAGGTTCTAGCCCCAAGTTCTCTTCTAGTCGACAGTTAAAGGGCAGTCCTGGGACCTCCTTGGTGGTCCAGGGGTTAAGAATCTGCCTTCCAAGACAGGGGATGAGGGTTCAATCCCTGGCCTGGGAAGTAAGATTCCACATGCCACAGGGCCACTAAGCCCATGCGCTCAACTAAGACCCGACACAGCCAAATAAATAAATGTGTTGTTTTTTTTTTTCTCTCAAAAAAGGACAATACTAATTAACCTGGATAAACTTCTATTAATCCCAACGTCTGTGTTCTTTATTCAGAGCAGCGTGTGTTATAGAAAGAGGACAGACACCAGAAAAATATGCCTATTTATATGAGGGGCTTCAGAATCTAGCCAATTGGTGTTCAGTCTCTGTCACAGCCATTTAATCCCTGTGTAAATGTGGACAAGACACATTTCGCTAAGTCTCCTTCTCTTCTTCGAGTAAAAAATAACATCTGTCTCACAGGTTTCTTTTAAGGGAAAAAAAGGATGTAACATTTGGAAGTCACCTTATAAAGCGCCTCCTGTATCTCCTGCATTGCAGGCAGATCCTTCACCTACTGAGCCCCCGGGGAAGTCCAATAAAGCGCCTAGTGTCCACTGATACGAATGATTTCCCTTCCTTATTTCTGAGCATGTGGAAACCACCTCGTAGAGTGTGATCCTGATGGAAGAGGCCACATCCTGCCTCTTCTCAGAAAGAATGTCTCTCTGCCTTCCTCTTTCCCTTTCTTTAGATTTGTCCTCTATGATTTTATTTGCAGCTGTACTCGATCTTCTTAGCAAACATTTAGCAAGAGATTAATGGTGGCAGGAATTACAAACTATCTCCACAACTGAAAATAAAACATCCATTGTGAAATGAAATGTAAAAATAAGGTTTTTTATACCTATTCACAACAGTTTCATGACAGTCTTAAAAAACATGCGATTCTGAATGAAAGAAAGACTGGCTTATAATTTTTCCAGAAGAAAAGATTACTGGGAACCAGGAGAAAAGATGTGAAACATTGTAAAGTTAAGATAAATTTTAATTTAGAAAAAAATTTAATTGAGAGAAGGAACGTAACAGCAACTGATGTGCTGACAAAGGGGAGACAGGTTGTTAGCATTTGACTAAAGACCTCTAAATACAGCCAAATATAAATATTTATTAAGCAACCAAGCCCAAGGCATGGAGCTTTGAATCACAGAAATGTGTCTTGTCTTAAGCCTAAAGTATAGCTCCAGATCTCCAGGAAGAGCTTTCTAAATAGCAAGACTTAAGAAAGACAAATGGAAAGTATAATAATAGTGACGGCCAATACATACATAGTAACTTTCACACTTATAAAGACTTTCTGAAGAGTCTGTATGCGTGCTGTCTCGTCAGTCATGTCCAATTCCGTGTGGTGCTATGGACCACCAGACTCCTCTGTCCAAGGGATTCTCCAGGCAAGAATACTGGAGTGGGTTGCTGTACCCTCCTCCAGGGGATCTTCCTGACTGAGGGATCAAACCCGCATTTCTTATGGTTCCTGCACTGGCAAGCAGGTTCTGTACCACTAGTGCCTCCTGAGAAGGAATACTATTGTTCTCAAACAAGCAATATAAAGTCTTCAGTTTTCTTACTTAATTCTATTGAACTGTTTTATTTTCACAGTTCAAAAATAAATATCTTTCAGGTACTCAGTGAAAAATTTTCCTCCCATCCTATATTCCATCTTACTAGCATCAAACACCCTCACAGGCAATCACTGTTCAGAGTTTCCAGTATATCTTTCTCAAGCTTTTAAATAAGCTTTTTAACAGTTACCAATTTTCAGAAAAACTACAAAGGTAGCACAGTCCTTGTAAACCCCACAGCCAGTTTCCCCTACACAGGATGCACATTCATCACAGTCAATCATCTATACACTATTACTGTAAACTAAAGTCAATATCTTAGCCAAATTGCCTTAGTTTGTACCTAATATCCTTTTTTTCTGTTCCACGATCCCATCCAGGATATGACACTATTCAGTCATCATATCTCACTAGATTCCTTTTAACTAACTTATATGCAGAGTACATCATGAGAAATGCTGGACTGGAAGAAACACAAGCTGGAATCAAGATTGCCGGGAGAAATATCAATAACCTCAGATATGCAGATGACACCACCCTTATGGCAGAAAGTGTAGAAGGGCTAAAAAGCCTCTGGATGAAAGTGAAAGAGGAGAGTGAAAAAGCTGGCTTAAAGCTCAACATTCAGAAAACAAAGATCATGACATCAGTCCCATCACTTCATGGGAAACAGATGGGGAAACAGTGGAAACAGTGTCAGACTTTATTTTGGGGGACTCCAAAATCACTGCAGATGGTGACTGCAGCCATGAAATTAAAAGACACTTACTCCTTGGAAGGAAAGTTATGACCAACCTAGATAGCATATTCAAAAGCAGAGACATGACTTTGCCAAGTAAGATCCGTCTAGTCAAGGCTATGGTTTTTCCTGTGGTCATGTATGGATGTGAGAGTTGGACTATGAAGAAAGCTGAGTGCTGAAGAATTGATGCTTTTGAACTGTGGTGTTGGAGAAGACTCTTGAGAGTCCCTTGGACTGCAAGGAGATCCAACCAGTCCATTCTGAAGGAGATCAGCCCTGGGATTTCTTTGGAAGGAATGATGCTCAAGCTGAAGCTCCAGTATTTTGGCTACCTCATGCGAAGAGTTGACTCAATGGAAAAGACTTTCATGCTGGGAGGGATTGGGGGCAGGAGGAGAAGGAGATGACCGAGGATGAGATGGCTGGATGGCATCACTGACTCAGTGGACACGAGTCTGAGTAAACTCCGGGAGTTGATGATGGACAGGGAGGCCTGGTGTGCTGAGATTCATGGGGTCACAAAGAGTCAGACACGACCGAGCGACTGAACTGAACTGATCATAGTTCAGACTTGCCTTTTGACCTTGAGAATTTTAAGGCGGACTGATATTTTGCAAAATTTCCCCAAGTGAGATTTATCTGATATTTTTCTCATGCTTAGACTCCGGTTTGGGTTTTTAGAAGGAAAGCCACAGAGGTAAAGTGTAATTCTAACATAACAAGGAGACATACACTAGCACCATGACTTGTTACCACTGATGCTAACTAATCTGGCTGTTAACCTACCTGGCTGAGTAGTGTCAGGTTTCTTGCCTGGAGAATCCCGTGGACAGAGAAGCCTGGCAGGCTACAGTCCATGGGGTCACAAAGAGTCGGACACAACTGAGCGACTAACACATTCACACTTTCTCTTTCTCCACTGTAAAATTAGTCTTCCCTCTCCCTTTCTATACTGGTTTTTTTTGGAAGCAATCTCTATATGCAGTCCACACTTAAGCAGTTAGAAGTTACGTTCCCTGAGGGTGCAGTATCTACATTCCTTATTTGGAATTCTGCAGCAAAGGAGATCTATTCATTCCAAATATTTATTCATTCATTTATTTACAACAGTATGTATTCATGGGTTATCATTTTATACTCTGGGTCATTATCTAATACTAGTTTATTTTGTCCTTGTATCTTCCTGCTTTCACCACTGGAAGCTTCTTCAGTTGGCTCCTATGTCCCTTTAACATATTCCCGTCCTTTGCAGTCGTTTGGAGTTGTTTCGAACACTTCCTTAGTTTCTGGTACTACAAGATATTAAAGGCTTCTCTAATGTATTTTTCTGGCTCAGTCCTAAAATCAGCCATTTCTCCAAAGAGACCTGGTTGGTTTAATGGTTTTAGAAGCCAAGATCTGAGCACTTGGTGTGTTCGTTGCTACTGTGGTATTGTCACTAAAAGCCCTCTGTGATGAAAGAACAAAGAAATATACATACATATTTGAAATATACCTGTATGTATATATATACACACACAGTATATACAGTTTATTATACCACATATCTGTAAATATTTCAATATCTATTTACATCTAAATTAAGCTAAGCATGAGCTTACACTGATGTCTTTAATTCATTAACATATGGATCATCCTGGTCTCTTAATAGATAAAGTCATCTGTATGTAACTCCCCATAATCCACCATTCATTTACTTAATTAGACACCTCTAGTCTACATGTATGGTGATTTTAGAATTGTTAACCCACATCCTCACGTAAACAACTTTAAACTATAGTGAAATATCTATACACGGTTCCTCTGACCTTTAGTCTTATAGACTCTACTTGTTTCCAAAGTTGCTAAGGTCAACAACTTTTCACCAATCTCCCTTTTATTGCAGTTGTTTCACACATTTGTAATACAGTTAGATTGTTAAATTACATTCTGCAATCCATCCTAGGATCCTCTGATCCTCTGAATAATGCTTTTAATATGCACATATTCAGGTTCATTTTTGTGTTGTAAATTTCAATGGGTTTTTGAAAAATGCATAGTGTCATGTATCTATCATTAAAGTATCATACACAATAGCTCCACTACCAGAAAATACCCTCACTATTTCACCTATTCAACCCTCTCCCAATCCTCAAATCCCTGGGACTCACTGATCTGTTTATCATCTTTTTTCACCTAATCCAGAATGTCATATAAATGAAATTATACAGTATGTAGCCTTTTCACACTGGATTCCTTTACCAGGAATATTAAATACACATTTAAGATTAATTCATATTGTTACATAACTTGACAGTTCATTCCTATTTTAGCATTGAAGAGTATCCCCTTATATAGACATACCAGTTTACTTGTCAATTTACCCACTGAAAGATATTTTGGTTGCTGGTAAAACCTTTTCTGTTACACTATGACCTAAAACAAGTTGATAAAGTATATTTTCATAAATAAAGGTAAAACATTTATCTTTTTCTCTCTACCTAACCCTGCCAGAATTTGGCTTCTCCAGCAGGCTCTCCTATGGCATTGATGGTTTAATGCAGCTGGATTACAACTAGTTATACTAATCAGTTTTAATTTGTTGTTTCCAAATTCCTTATGTTTCGTGTTTCTGCTACACTATGTCATGTATGGATGCTAGAGTTGGACTGTGAAGAAAGCTGAGCGCCGAAGAATTGATGCTTTTGAACTGTGGTGTTGGAGAAGACTCTTGAGAGTCCCCTGGACTGCAAGGAGATCCAACCAGTCCATTCTAAAGGAGATCAACCCTGGGATTTCTTTGGAAGGAATGATGCTAAAGCTGAAACTCCAGTACTTTGGCCACCTCATGCGAAGAGTTGACTCGCTGGAGAAGACTGATTCTGGGAGGGATTGGGGGCAGGAGGAGAAGGGGATGACAGAGGATGAGATGGCTGGATGGCATCACCGATTCGATGGACGTGAGTATGAGTGAACTCCGGGAGATGGTGATGGACAGGGAGGCCTAGTGTGCTGCGATTCGTGGGGTCGCAAAGAGTCGGACACGACTGAGCGACTGAACTGATGACTTTGCCAATGTCACTAGCCATATTAATTATAAAACTGTTGTCACATACAGTATGCAGTGTGTAATCAGGCCTCCAACAAAAATAACTAGGTGACTTGAAACAGTTGATCAGATGCATAGTTCTGTATGCAATTGAAGATTGTAATAGTCCAACCCTAGACATGAGAAGATGCAGAAAAGAAAACATTTCCTAAATCATAATAGATTAGTAAGACAGGATCCAGAGAATCTTTTAATTTACTAACAGGGCCTAATCCAGAAATTAGCACCTGGAGTAGCATATCAACACGAAGTTTCACATGATCTGGAAGGAACATTCCTATCACTGCAGGCAAAAATTTGTCATGAAATGTCTCCCAAACACTGGTTGAATTTCAGACCAAGAAGAAGAACTGAGAAATGGAATATTCCTGCCATGTTAGTATATACAGGTCATCAGCAACTGCAGCCCTTGAATGTGAACAGGTGAGTCCTGAAGGTACTCAGGGAGAAGAATAATGTCTGCCATGTAGCAGCCGTTGGACTATAGCTAGTCCCAACAGTAATGCCTAAGGAAAGGAAGCTCAGGCTATTAAAACACAGAAAACCAGCCCCAGACAGCTGAGGCACAATATCAAAGGAATGACTTAACTGAGCCCAGATTCTTGCATTTTCCCACACAAAGAAAAGTGCTAAATTTCTTAACTTGGGTTGTCTGGTTTTCTTTAATTAACAATAATCTTTTGATGTTCCTACAATCTGCCCTTTGTTGTAAAACTTCTATATAACCTGGCTCATCCTCTTCCCCATCCCCACTCTCAGAGCAGTTTTCTCAGGATTACTTGAAATATCTCCTGGGCTTGAAGTCCTAAAAATTTCTGCCAAATAAAATGCAACTCAACAATAAAAGGAAAGAAACAAAATGAATAAAGCAAATTATAACCTTGTGTGCAGGTTTTGCATGAAAATAAGTTTCCAAATCAACTGTGTAAATATCTGAGTATGATTGTTGGATTATATAATAAGACTATGTTTAGCTTTATGCCATCAAATTGCTTCTAAAGTGGCTGTACTATATTACATGCCCAACAGCAATGAATTAGAGTTCCTATTGCTCTACAGCCTCATCAGCAATTGGTGTTGTCAGGTTTTTTGGATTTTAGCCATTCTCATCAGTGTGTAATGGTATCTTATATTTAATTTGAATTTCCCTGATGGCAATAATACTGAGCCTTTTTTCACATTCTTGTTACAGAAGCCAGTACTCGAGAAACCAAGCACCACACTCAGAGAGTTGGAGAACTAAGGTTTATTTCGCCAGCAGGCCCAGAGGAGTTAACACTCCAAGCTCTGAGCCCCAAACAAAGGGATTACAGAGTTTTTATAGACAGGCTGTAGTGGGCAACACTAGCTGTTAATAGGTTGGTTTAAACTAAGGGGTATGGCGCACACAGGAACAGCAGTCAAGATAGGGAGGCGGATGCCTGGCCTGGACAAGCATGATTAAGCAGGTTTGCAGGGGGCTGGGCAGTTACAAAGAGCAGGACAAAGATGAGTGAGATAAACTCCAGTTCCTAGTATTCCAGGTCCCCACTCTGAGACTATGTGACCTACATGATCTAGACTTTGCATAGACTTTGCAAGGGGCAAACTGAGTTACAGAGGGAGAAGGAGATTATGTACAATTTTAACTTTTCCTCTTCATTCTTATTTGTCATTTACATCTCTTCTTTGGTAAGGTGACTGTTCAGATATTTTGCTTTTTTTAATGTGAGTTTTTAAAGTTCTTTACATATTTTGGACACAAGTCCTTTCAGATGTTTTGCAAATATTTATCCCATTCTGAGGTTTTTCATTCTCCTAATAATATCTTCTGCAAAGCATAAAGTTTTAGTTTTAGTAACATTCAACTTATCCATTTTTTTAGATTTTCTCTAATGTTTTCTTCTAGAAGCTTGATAACTTTACATTTTACATTAAGGTATATGTTTCATTTTGAATTAAATATTTGTGAAAGGGGAAAGATTTTTGTCAAAGTTCTTTTACATAAGGATGTCCAATTGTTTCAGCCTCCTTTGATAAAGACTATCCTTTCTTCCAGAAGTTTTTATGCTACAAAAGCCAATATGAATATATGCTTCCCATTTTTCTAAACATTAGTGGTAGTACATCATACTTGCAGTTCTATACTTTTTCAATTAATGTAACAAGAGATCTTTTTATACATACAGCTTATCCTCACAGTTTTCAATTGTTATTTGATAAATATACTCCTGTTTAAAATTTAAATGACTGACTGCTTTATACCACAAATCCAGACTACAACTGCTTAAAGGTCCATCTCTTCATGGCTAAGCCAGGGATACATAATGTGAAAGCGGAATTAAAAATCATATGCAAGGAATGGCACGCAGTGTTAAGGCTAGTAAACAGCAAGCACTGAGTGCTCTAAAAGCAGTAGTATGAAGACCTTTGATATTCATGGCTTCCTTCAAGGAACTTACACGCTACTTATGGTAAAACCAAAAAAAAAAAAATCAAGTCAGATCTTTAAAAGAGGGGGAAAATCCATTCTTCAGCAGTGATCCAGGGAAATTTCAAGGAGACAGATGAGAACTATTACACTAGAGGGAGAAAGCTAAGAAGATAAATCGGGAGAAAATACAGCTAAGAACATGCAGGGAGATATGTGTCTGGAACTCTCAGGCAACAGAGAAAGAACAAGTATAGAAAGCACTGAGGACGTGTGCAAAGAGGGAAGCAGAGGAGTTGGGCAACAACCGAAAGGGTGTGAAAGGAGGAACCAGAACAGGCTCTATCCTGACAGCAGGACTCTGTCTTGGGCCAGATTGTGGACCTTGAGCTATATGCCCAGTATCTATGGAAACAACATACCAACTGGAAAACAAGGCCCCTGGAAGGAAGAGCCCTAGGGCTCTCCATCATCTAAAAGAAAACCCTAATTAATACCCTAATTACCTGTGTAACCGAATACAATCATACTTTCTATTATGCTTATTGGGGTATGATCACAGGCCTATTGATAATTGTCCACTGTTAACTACCCAGGCTTAAGGCATATGAATCACAGTTAACTTTGATTGTATCTTTCTTTTTCCTTTGTTCAGACTAGTTTCAGGGAACCTTATACATTAGGGTATATAAGGTTTTCACAAAAACTGGTTGGGGTCCTTGGCAAAGAGGAGACTCTGCCTTGGGCCCGCCAGTATAATAAACTGCACTCCACTATCTGCATTGTCCTTCTGTGTGAGTTTGTTTCCTGGAACGCATGGCTACAGCAGGTCAACTGGGACTAGATTCATAGAACCAATCTCTGACATCTAGCCTTTACCCTACACCCTAGTGGTTCTCAAGCCATTTCCCACTGTGACAAAAAAGAGGAGTGATGTTCACGGGCATGAACCACTCCTCAAGGTGTCAATTTCTGGTACATTACCTCTAACTCCAGTCCTTTCTCTCTCCTTTCAGAAAACATCAGATCAGTGGCTACCTGACCCCACTCTGTTCGGTTAAGGTGCTTTTTAGCATAAATGAATGACACATTTCTATCTCTAATCACGACCTGTTTCTAAGGTGTATACTTATATAGCCAGCTGTGGATTCAACTCCACCTGGCTCCTTCAAATTCAGTAAGCTCAAGATATACCTCCTGACCCAGCAGAAAAGACTGACCTCAAAATAATGAGAAAAATTAAGGGTATATAAGGTGAAGCTGAGAAAATGGACATATAGGCACTTAAAAGCCATGTTTAAGAATTCTAGTCTTAAGCTCAATATCAAATGACAAGTTACCAATGAATTTTAAACTTTGGGTGTGCGTGGTTGGAAGGAATGAAGGACTATGACTTCTCGTTGGTCTTGTGCACTCTCCATTTTTCTCTCTGCACACCAGTCTTTCACTTTGCTTTCTGCACACTCATCTTTCAAGTCTCTGCACTTAGCATGTTCCTTCCGCTTGTTACCTGGAAGACTCTTACTCCCATTCTTTGCCTAGTTGACTGTTTCTTATCCCTAACTCCCACTTT
The DNA here is from genome assembly GCA_917880005.1 of Nanger dama. Classification (NCBI taxonomy): domain Eukaryota; kingdom Metazoa; phylum Chordata; class Mammalia; order Artiodactyla; family Bovidae; genus Nanger; species Nanger dama. The sequence goes on along the minus strand of CAKJTW010000085.1, from coordinate 3,054,146 downwards.
AAGAAAGGAAGACTTATTTGTTCCCCACCACCACCCAGGATTTTTCAGGGACTATGCTCCTTTCCTTCACAGCACTCATCCGTTTCTGCTTAGACATTCGTCTCGTTTTGTAAAGCTCTGTCTCACTGGACTACATGTTCTATGAACACGGAGACCATGTGTGAATTTGCTCGTCACTGCATCTTCAGAGCCTCACATAGCACCGAGCATATAGAATCAATAATAAATAGTACATTAACAAATCTCTGGGTTTGAGGGGAAGATTGGGACTTTTGGGGGGTGGGAGTTGCTTGTTGGTTGGTGGGCCAGGCCACACAATATGTGGGATCTTAGTTTCCTGACCAGGGATCAAACCTGTGCCCCCTGCACTGGAAATGCAATCAGTGGACTGCCAGGGAAATCCCTGGTTTTTATCAGTAGCTATAAATCACATATGGCAAATTTCACAGCTTATTATGATATAAAGTGCTTTGACACTGAAGTTGAGAATCACTGTTGCAGAAAATAAAAAGTACCTCATCATAGAGGTAATCTAGTAAAAGCACTATTTAAATAATCTTCATAATAGTTGTTAATATATTCAAGTTCTTACTGCATATCAGCTTGATAAGTATTTCATATACAATATGTCAGTGAATTCTTAGAACCACCCTGTGAATGAGGAACCACATTATCTTCAATTAACAAGTGAAGAAGCGAAGTCAGAAAGAAGTTGGTTAACTTGACCAAAGACACAAAGCTAGCATGATGATGTCTAAGCCAGACTCTTTCTGATCAGATAAAAGAACCGTGAGAATCAACACAGACTCGTTTTCCCATGACTGAAACTACTGCCCATAGGACTCACTGGGAAGGCAGGCATCATGGGCAAAGAACTGCAGTGCAAGAGGCCAGCCACTCTGGGCTAGAAACAAACTCACACTGTGAATAGACCTAAGGTAGAATCCACCTTTGTCTATGATGCTGATTTATCCACAGTACTGGAGGCTGAGAGTGACTACCTTAGGGAACACAGTCCGGTGATCCCCAAATGCTTGTTAGGAAGATCTGAGTTCTCAAAATATACTTAGGTACACTGGATGTAAAGTACTTACCATAACTATACTGCTGTAAAACTCACTAAATATCTATTATTATTATTAAATGTTGCTTTTACTGAATCACCTTGACAAGCAAGTTTTATTTTCTGCAAAAATGATTCTCAACTTCAATGTCAAAGCAATTTGATGTATCATAATAAGCTGTGAAGTGTGCCATATGTAATATATCACTGTTAATAAAAACAGAGGCTCATTAATCTATTCACTCACTCATTCTCAAAATAATTATTTAATCTCCACTATATGCTAAGACCTACACTAAGCTTGGAAGTTTCAATAAGCAAAAAAGACATGGTCCATGTGTTCATAGAGCTTACAATCCAGTTGGAGATAAAAGCATTGTCAAAATTACAAGAAAAAGGTACAACTGGAAAGAGATACGTGCTGTGATGGAACAAAAAACAGTCTTATGACAAAATCAAATCAATTTAAATCCCACTGGGAGAAGGCTACCTGGACTGGTAAGCACAGGATAAATGTGAGCATTGTAAATAATCTTTCTTGAACATTCAGGGTTACTGAGAAGAACCAGGTTTACAAGAGAGACTAGGAGGTGAGTTCAGCCAGACCCAAGACATACCATCCATTCACTATAAGATAAAGATACTCAATAGGTGATGGCTAATATAGTACATCTCTCAGGGGGCCTTTAAGAAGAAAAAGTATCACAAGTTCACCAGCCCACCTGACACTTCAAGGCCTTCTCCTTAGCCAGCATGCCCACTAGAGGAAATAATCACCAAACATTTCCATGAGTGAGCTTATCGCCACCACTGACTTTGAATTCCAGGTCCCCTCCTCAAAAGAGGACACCTGGATCAGGTGAATTCACCTAAAGTCAATTTACCTAAGGCTAATACATGTAAGGGGCAGGAGAAGGGGAAGACAGAGGATGAGATGGTATCACTGACTCGATGGACGTGAGTTTGAGTGAACTCCAGGAGTTGGTGATGGACAGGGAGGCCTGGTGTGCTGCGATTCATGGGGTCGCAGAGAGTCGGACACGACTGAGTGACTGAACCGAACTGAATACATGTAAACCAAAGAACTGATGCTTTTGAACTGTGGTGTTGGAGAAGACTCTTGAGAGTCCCTTGGACTGCAAGGAGATCCAACCAGTCTATTCTAAAGGAGATCAGTCCTGGGTGTTCTTTGGAAGGAATGATGCTGAAGCTGAAACTCCAATACTTTGGCCACCTCATGTGAAGAGTTGATTCATTGGAAAAGACTCTGATGCTGGGAGGGATTGAGGGCAGGAGGAAATGGGGACGACAGAGGATAAGATGTTTGAATGGCATCACCGACTGGATGGAAGTGAGTTTGCGTAAACTCTGGGAGTTGGTGCTGGACAGGGAGGCCTGGCGTGCTGCGATTCATGGGGTCGCAAAGAGTCAGACACGACTGAGTGAACTGAACTGAATACATGTAAAGTGAAAATTTGCCTAATGCAGCTTTTTCTAAACCAAGTTGCACTAAACCCAATTTACCTTCCTATCACACGCAAATTCTTATGAATTTCACCAACATCATATTTTATATCAGCAGCACTATTATAGGAAATTATCATTAAGTAAACTGTTAGGTAAATTGGTTTTAGAATAATTCACTTTGGGCAAATTGATGCATATAAGCCCAACCTCTGAACGTTCAGAAGGAAGATGAAGTGGCTCCACACTGCAAGGCTGCCTCTCACACTCAACAGAACTTAAAGAAGCAGTGTAACCAGAGTCCCGCCAGCCTCTCATGAGAACTCGTGGGCTTCAAAATTAACCAATTTGTACTGGACTGCCAGAATTCCTGTTATGCTCCCCCTTTCCATCATGCCTGCTTAAGGGCTAAAGAAACTTCCTGGACACCATCATCCTGAAGCTGACTTTGTCTTCACCCTTGATCAGCTCAGACCACTCAGGTGACTCGGAGGTAGAGCCTGTGTGAAAACAGCATCTTTGAAAAAGTGCTCCATAGACTCTAAGGTGCACATCAGGTTAAAAATGCAGGTTCTGATTCAGTGAGTCTGGCTGAGGTTTAGGACACTGCATTTCTAATAAACCCCAGTGACGCCCCTGCTGTTAGTCTGCATGCCACGCTAGCTATAGCAAGGTCTTACAAGATGAGTATGGCTTTTGAGATGCACTAGAGGTAAAAACTTCTGGATGTTAGGAGGTACTCATCTCTGGTCTTGGACACAGGATATAAGATTAAGGCAATCAGAGACTAACTTATACATTCTTGGAGTTGGAAACTATTACTTAAATTTTCTCTGAAATCAGACTGTTTGCTGGGCAAATGCTTTCCAACACTAAGAAAGCTTCAAAAGTCAAATTTCTTAAAAAGAAGATGGAGTAACTTCTTTGTTGTTGATTAGTCACCATCATGTCCGATTCTCTAGTGATCCCATAGGCTTCAGCCCACCAGGCTCCTCTATCCATGGGATTTCCCAGGCAAGAATACTGGAATGGGTTGCCACTTCCTCCTCCAAGGGATCTTCCTGACCCAAGGAATGAACCTGTGTCTCCTACACTGGCAGATGGATTCTTTACCAGTGAGCCACCATGGAAACCCATACCAAGAATTTCACAGTCATGTAAAATATATCCCTGCCTATCTTGGAAAGGCATCCAGAAAGGTGCTTCCCTTTCCATCACACCAGAGGGCCTAGAAAAACATCTTTGGGGGCTAAGAACGTTCTTCAACAGAAGACCTTAAACCACTAATTCTACTTAAACCACAAAAGTGATGAGCAAGTTAGATGAAGAAAGAAGCTGGAGAGAGCCATGGGTCAAGCTTCTGAAGGATGGCTCCCCATGCTGTGCTTCTTTCCACAAACAGATCCACAAGAACACCGTCTCTGCCCAGTGACTCAAAAGCAGTTTATCATTTGCAGCATGGCAAAGACCTTTACAAATTGCTGCTTTCTTTAACTACCAAAGGAAAAACAGGCACTTACAATGAAGAAAACTATCAAGTTCCACTTTAACCAAGTGATCAAGGTCAGTACAATCAGTAATAAGATTATCAACATCAGAAACCCCTTGACAGGATACTCAGAGACTGCATCATGTCATTTCTGTAGTATTGCTTCCCTAAAAGGCTTAACTTCATAAAAAAAAAGAATGTCATTCGCAGCAATATGGATGGACCTAGAGATTATTCTATTAAGTGAAGTCAAAGACAAATATCATGATATTGTTTATAAGTGGAATCTGAGAAAATGATACAAATGAACTTGTTTACAAAACAGAAAGATTTACAGATGTAGAAAATAACTTATGGTTACTAAAGGGGATAGCAGGATGTGGGGAGAAGGAATAAATTAGGAGTTTGGGTCTAATATATACACACTACTACTGTTGCTAAGTCACTTCAGTTGTGTCCGACTCTGTGCAACCCCATAGATGGCAGCCCACAAGGTTCCACTGTCCCTGGGGTTCTCCAGGCAAGAACACTGGAGTGGGTTGCCATTTTCTTCTCCAATGCATGAAAGTGAAAAGTGAAAGTGAAGTCGCTCAGTCGTGTCCAACTCTTAGCAACTCCATGGACTGCAGCCCACCAGGCTCCTCCATCCATGGGATTTTCCAGGCAAGCGTACTGGAGTAGGGGTGCCATTGCCCTCTCTGAATATACACATTACTATATATAAAATAGATAAACAAGGACCTATTGTATAGCACAGAGAATTATATTCACTACATTGTAATAACCTATAGTGGAAAAGAATCTGAAAAAGAATGTGTGTGTGTGTGTGTATAGATATATATATGGTTGAATCACTTTGCTGTAAACCTGAACTAACATTGTAAATTAGCTATACTTCAATTTTTTTAAAAGGGCTTAACCATGAGAAAATATCAGAAACTCCAACTGAAGGGTATCCTACAAAACAACTGGTCAGTATTCAAAAGTGTCAAAGTCACGAAAGAAAAGTCTGGGAAGCTGCCACATTTTGGAGATTAAGGAGAAATCGTAACTAAATACAAATGTGGGGATCCTAGACAGGATCCTGGAACAGGGAGAAAGAAATGTTATTAGTGGAAAAACTGATAAAATTCAAATAAGGGAGACAGTTTGGTTAGCAGTCCTGCAGCAAATGTCAGTTTCCTGCTTTTGATCATTTTTCCAGTTATATGAGATGTCAACATTAGAGGAAGGTGGGTGAGGGATATGCAAGAACTCTGTACCATTTTGCAGCTTCCCTCTAAGTCTAAAATTACTTCAAAAGAAAACCTTAAATAAGTTACTGTTTACTGTGATTACTGTAAATAAATTCCTCCTCCAAAACAGAGAGCCAAGGAGGCCACATCAGTGGTTGACATCGCAACAGGAAAATCTATCACAGTTTCTGTACTTGGGAACAAGGAAAGACAGGATCTCTAGACATTCTGCTTTTTCCCAGCAAGATTTTGGCTCATGGCTTCTATTTATCTTCCCCAGGCACTGGAACATTCTTACAATAAAACAAGGGAAGCAATCAACTTACTCTGGTTCCAACTGTGAAATCTACCTTCTACCTGTCACAGTCACAGAAAAGTGAAATCTTAAGAATGACTAGAAAATGAGCTACTCGAATTGACGGGAAGGGACTTTCTGGGGGAAAGAATAAAAAGAAATAGGTAATGACAGTAAGAGAAAGAAATTACGTGTTCTCCCACCCTACATGAAAGCAGGGAAGGCCCAAAGACATACAGAGACGTTAGTGATCACCAATTACTGGGGAAGAGGAACCCCAAAATAGTTCCGTAAAGCCCTCAGTTCCAGTACTCTTGCCTGGAAAATCCCATGGGCAGAGGAGCCTGGTAGGCTGCAGTCCATGGGGTTGCTAAGAGTTGGATACAACTGAGCGACTTGACTTTCACTTTTCACTTTCATGCATTGCAGAAGGAAATGGCAACCCACTCCAGTGTTCTTGCCTGGAGAATCCCAGGGACGGGGGAGCCCGGTGGGTCAGGCTCCCCTCAGAGCAGTCAGCCACTCTGAGCAACATTTGAGTACAAACAAGACCCAATTCTAAAATCTGGATAAGAGCAGCTAATTGCTCTTAATCAGTCACTAAGATAACGACAAAGTTACTATTATTAGTTCTAGTGTTTGCAAGTTAGATTCAGAGATCAGATTCCAAACATAACTGGTTTTAATAGATATCCCAAGAGTAGAGCATACAAAATAAAGCCAGATAGTAAGAAAAATTCAACCCATGCCTTTAGGGTTCAGAACAGTAAGCACAGCAGTATGATAATAATAATTAACACAAATTATTGAGTGCTTACTATGTGGCAGATATTATACCCAAATCTCAGAATAAGCCCAGAGGGAGGTAGTAAAATAATATGTCATTATTCCTATTATAGATGAAGAAGCTGAGTTCGAAGATATAAAGTGATCTGACCAAGATAACATGGCCAGGAAGTGGTGGACCTAAGATTTGAACCCAAATTCATATTACACTAAGGATGGTCTTTCCACTCCATGCCACCATGTCTGGGATGCTGTAAAGGACATGAAGTTGCTGGCACCACCAAAGACTGTTGGCACTGTGTGAATGAAGGCAGGGGCTGGTAGCAAAGCTTCCTTGGGTATTTACATGATCTTTGTGTGTCGTGCTCATCACAATAGACAACTGTCACTTAAAGTCTCCCCTTTACACCCTCATCACTCTCTCCACAGAGAAGACTGTTTTCAGAAGTAAAATGATGGTGTACATTAACTTCACATAGAAGAGTCTGCTAGCATATCACCAAACCCATGTACTTTTCTTCTTGGCACAGAGTCAGCCTCATTACCCAGACTATTCTGTCAGGTATGGCCATATGCTAGAACTCCAGCCAAGGCAAAGCAAACAGACGTAGCTGATATATGCTGCTTTTTAGGAATGACCCGCAACTTCCGCATACAGTCCTCTCCTTTCTGGATGCTAGAAGACGATCCCTTTGACTACCACACATTGAAGAGAGCAGAATGACAAAGTAGATGAAGCTTGAATCTCTAAATGTCCACCAGAAATATCTGCATTGGTCTGTTGTGTGAGCAACACACACAGTACATCCCTAGATAAAATCGTCCATTAGAAAACAGTCTCCCAAAACTAATTTTAAAAGATACATGCACCCTATGTTCACAGCAGCACTAGTCACAATAGCAAAGGCATAGAAACAACCTAAATATCCATCAACAGATGAATGGATAAAGAAGACAAGGTGTGTGTGCGTATGTATGTGGATGTGGATATATATATACCCTCACACTCACACACAGTGGAAGAGTACGCAGCCATAAAAATGAATGAAATAATGCCATTTGTAGCTACATGGATGGACATGGGGGAGATTGGATTGTGAGTCTGGGACTAGGAGCTGCAAATTTTATATGTAGAATGGATAAACAAGGTCCTCCTATTATATAACACAGGGGACTATATTCAATATCATGTAATAAACCATAAAGGAAAAGAATATGAAAAAAAGGTGTATAACTGAATCACTTTGCTGTACGTGACACTGTAAATCAATTTTAAAAAAATAACCCCGAAGATAAGCCACAAGAATTCCTCTAAGCCATAGAAAAGGTTTCCTGGCACTTCATTTGGTAAGGTGCATTGACAGTGTTTACCAAGTTTTATAGCTGTCTCATTTGATTTTAAATATTCACAAGAATGAAAACGTAGTATTTTGGCATTGGTCACCTAGGGTTTTCAGATCTCAGGACAATGTAAAGGGGTCCATGGAATTAGCAAGTTTAACGTTCACATCTTGACTGATAATAAGAATCTCCATCTTAAGGATGAGGACACTTGAGACTCGGATAACCCAAGCCAGGGCTCCTCCTCTCTGTTCACTGACCTCAAAACCCAAGGCTGTTTCTTATACCTCAACATGAGCCTCTCAGAGATACAATAGTTAGACCAACTACCAGTAAGCAGCAGACAGACTGGTCTGAAATGCACATCTTCTGGATGGATAACGTACTGTCTCACATGGAAAGCACTTAACACAAAAGCATAGGCTTATTAGGAAATTCAGGGGTCCCTCTGCCTCCACTCGGCCACAGATATTCTCTTTACAGACCTACCGATCCCTTTTCCCTCTCTTTTACGCAAAGGTCATGTTCAAAGCACAAGCTAATTTAAGCTGTATCAGTCAAATATCTAGATGAGCTCCAGCCAAAGTTCTTTCTGGCTTGGAGAGGTTTCATGGCAAGAACTTCCATGGGAAACTAGCTTCCGCAGCTAGCCTTTGGATGATTTTCCTGGAAAGCTACCAAACCCCAGGCCAGCTTCTCACCCAGAATTAGGCAATAAAAGTTAATTCTCCAGGAATTAACGGGCTGAATCTCCACACTCACATGTACAGAAAGGAATCCAGAACTCTCTCAGTGAAGAGCTGAAAAATGACTAGAGACAGAGTGCCTGCTAACCCCAATGTGCACTTTCCTCTCCTTTCTTTAATAACAGAATCTTAAAGGAATGACTGGCTGCCCAGAATAAAGGCCACGTTTCCCCTCTTTTCTTTCAGGGAAGTGTGGCCATGTGATCACCTTCTGGCCACTTGGATGCAAGTTAGAGTCACCCTAGGATAAAAAGAATATGCTTTCCACTTCTGTTCTCCCTCCTGCTGGCGTAGCAAGGGTTGGGAGCAAACTATCATGATCTGGGGACAGAGGGCAGCCTCCCAGAGGTTTGGGGGTCACACTGCAGAAGTCACATCAATGCTGGCCTACCTGCATTCACACCACTGCATGAGCGAGAATTAAACTTTCATCTTATTTAAACGACTGTGATCTGGGTCTTTGTTTCAGCAGCCAAACCTGGTCCTAATGACATTCCTCCTGTGTAGATTCTGCATAGTAGGTGCAGGAAGATTTCCGGGCAGTCTCCATGAGCCCTGGCTTGCCTTCTAGGCCTGCCTGAATGGCCGTGTCCTCTCTCTGGCCTTCAGAGAATAAGGGGCATAAGGCAGAGTTGGAAATGCCTTGCACTGATTCCCGCACAATTATCCACAGAATGCCTGTATTAGAGTTGCCTGGAAACTTATTAATACTTAACACTGAGATTCCTAGACCAAATTTCCAGGGCTTCAGATTCAAGATATTTATAATAATCCCTGAAGTCTGTATTTTAAAAGTTTACCACATTATGAAAATATTCAGCCATGTCGTCTGGGGCCTGAAGTCCACGGAAAAGACCTCAGTGCTTCCTTGGGACCCTTACGGCATCAACTGCTGCTGCTTCCCCTCCCAGACTTTGTATTTTTCTTCCTTTAGGGTAGTAGGTACCTTCAGTTCTATTACAGTTTTTATCCCTGGGGCAGAGCTGTTCTCTCCAGCTTTCCAGGTCAAGCAACTTAGATGCACCTACAGGGATTAAATTCCACACTGCAAGTTAGACCACCTTTAAATCTCTTTTATTCCTACTGCCTATGGGAAGACTTCGTTCACTCATCAGCATGTACCATTTCAAGTCCAAGCTCTTCCCACAAAGTCAGGCATACCGGACTCCTAGCAATGTGACCACCACCAACCTTCTGGCTGCATCTGCCGCCTTTATGTCCCCACTCTGCATACGTAATCACTATCTCCTCTTACCTGGAGTTCCTCTCCTGGACACTTACAATTGACACCAACCCTTGAAGACACAGCCCTAGCATCCCTACAAAGGACTATTAAGATGCTTGATACTCCCAACACTGTCCAAGTCTCCGGGACAACCCAGCTTCCCCATTCTCATTTGAAACACATGAACCCCTGAGGGATTTCACTGTCCACATCTAGAGGCCCTGGGCAGATCTGTCCCAAGGGCAAATCTTGACTTAGTAAAATGGCCTCCTATCTCAAGGGAAAAAAATATTCTAAAGAATCCAATCAATATATTGGGCATCTACGCTAATGTCTTGCCCTGGTAAGACATATGAAGAAAGAAGATGAGCACTGGGAAAGAAGATGACATGACCCTGTTGCTAATGGCTTACTGTGCTACACTGCCTATTTGACTTCTTTCTGGAAGGGCTAGGTATCCATTACCCCAGTGTTCACTGAGTCCGGATCTGGTCAGTTTACTAAGCCATTCTCTTGATCTTGACCTCTTCAACTTCTGCACGTGCCCTGGAGTCTTTCTGCTTGGTTTCCAGTCTCCTACTTTGTCTAATAATCCAACCTGTATACATTCTCCGATCCCTAACCCAGCATCAACTGCCAACTCAAGGTGTGCTCCCATCCATTTCTAGCTGGACTTGGTTCTCAGTTCTGACCTGGGACCACCCATGGACTCAGTACAAACCTAATAAAACACAGGGGCCTAAGTACTTCTTTACCCTCAGTATAAGCCTCTTAGAGGAAAAAAAAAAACTGCACAGAATTGTGCCTACAGTTAAAAATATTACATCACATGCTTTAAATTTTACTAAGGGCACGAGATAGATCTTATGTTAAGTTTTGTTATTACATATACACAAAAATGTTATTATTTATTTAAAATAAAGTATTATGTATATTTAAAAATAACAGAACAAAGATGGCAGGAGGAGACTTTTGGAGTTGATGGATATGTTTATGGCATAAGTGGTAGTTTCATAGGTATAGGCATGTTTCTAAACTCATGCTGTTTACATTAAATATATTGATGGATGTCAACTATACTTTCATCAAGAGGCTTTTTAGTTCCTCTTCACTTTCTGCCATAAGGGTGGTGTCATCTGCATATCTGAGGTTATTGATATTTCTTCTGGAAATCTTGATTCCAGCTTGTGTTTCTTCCAGTCCAGCATTTCTCATAATGTACTCTACATATAAGTTAAATAAGCAGGGTGATAATATATAGCCTTGACATACTCCTTTTCCTATTTGGAACCAATCTGTTGTTCCATGTCCAGTTCTAACTGTTGCTTCCTGACCTGCATACAGATTTCTCAAGAGGCAGGTCAGGTGGTCTGGTATTCCCATCTCTTTCATAATTTTCCACAGTTTATTGTGATCCACACAGTCAAAGGCTTTGGCATAGTCAATAAAGTAGAAGTAGATGTTTTTCTGGACCTCTCTTGCTTTTTTATGATCCAGTGGATGTTGGCAATTTGATCTCTGGTTCCTCTGCCTTTTCTAAAAACAGCTTGAACATCTGGGAGTTCACAGTTCACATATTGCTGAAACCTAGCTTGGAGAATTTTAAGCATTACTTTACTAGTGTGTGAGATGAGTGCAATTGTGCAGTAGTTTGAGCATTGCCTTTCTTTGGGATTGGAATGAAAACTGAGCTTTTCTAGTCCTGTGGCCACTGCTGAGTTTTCCAAATTTGCTGGCATATTGGGTGCAGCGTTTTCACAGCATCATCTTTCAGGATTTGAAATAGCTCAACTGGAATTTCATCACCTCCACTAACTTTGTTCATATTTATGCTTTCTAACAGGGCTGATCTCCTTCAGAATGGACTGGTTGGATCTTCTTGTAGTTCAAGGGAGTCTCAAGAGTCTTCTCCAGCACCACAGTTCAAAAGCATCAATTCTTCGGTGCTCAGCTTTCTTCACAGTCCAACTCTCACATCCATACATGACCACTGGAAAAACCATAGCCTTGACTAGATGGACCTTTGTTCACAAAGTAATGTCTCTGCTTTTCAATATGCTATCTAGGTTGGTCATAACTTTTCTTCCAAGGAGTAAGAGTCTTTTAATTTCATGGCTGCAATCACCATCTGCAGTGATTTTGGAGTCCCCAAAAATAAAGTCTGACACTGTTTCCCCATCTATTTCCCATGAAGTGATGCCAGATATCATGATCTTCTTTGGCAGAAATGATGCTAAAGTTGAAACTCCAGTACTTTGGCCACCTCATGTGAAGAGTTGACTCATTGGAAAAGACTCTGATGCTGGGAGGGACTGGGGGCAGGTGGAGAAGGGGACGACAGAGGATGAGATGGCTGGATGGCATCACGACTCGATGGACCTGAGTCTGAGTGAACTCCGGGAGTTGATGATGGACAGGGAGGCCTGGCATGCTGCGATTCATGGGGTCACAAAGAGTCGGACAAAACTGACCAACTGAACTGAACTGAACTACACTTTCTGTGGTGATCATTTTGCCATATATACAAATATTGAATCATTATGCTGTATACCTGAAACTAATATATGTCAATTGTATCTCAATTTTTTAAATATTAAAAAAGTACAGCTTTTTGAATGTCAATCATACTTCAATAAATTGATTTTAAAGGGAAAAAAAAGGAAAGTAAAAGAACAGAACTGACCTTACTTTCACTGCCTACCCAGGGGGATCTAGAGAGAGGCCCTCAGCTTATTTCTTTGACAATATTTAAGAGCTTTCTGATGGCTCGCCCTCATTTGCAAGGCAAGTGGTCCCCAGTAACATGCAAAAAGGACAAAGAGCAGCTTGGATATTCAGAGTAAGCATTACGTGAATTACTACAGAATACAGGCTGAGTCTGTTGTTATATAAGTTATTGCTGCCCTTTTTAAAAATTTAATTACAGTGTTTGAACATTATCTCATTTTAAAGATCCAGATTCCAAGGCTCAATTAAAATTCTAAGTGTCAGAGTGAGAAAAAGCCCCAAGTGGAGATCTAACTTCATCCTGAGCTTTAAACGTATGAAAACAGTTGGATGCTTTACAATCATAACAAGTCCTTTGGAGATGGACATTATTACCCTACAATCAATTCAAGATGCTTTACAATCCCTTTGCCAGCATGTGAAACCCTTGTGTACTTCATATAAGGAGCTAGTTATAAGCTGATAATACTCATTGCAGAAGAAGAAATACATCCACCCCTTCCCCAATCTCATCATAATCATATTTAACCTTAACCAGGCACTTGACGCATCTTACTATTAATGTAGGAGCCTGAGAACAAGATGCTCAGTGGTAAATTCTCCTAGAAGTGATGCTAGCTGATAATTCATATGCCAAGAAGGGAAAGAGGGAGGAAGGAATCATATATCATGCCTTCACTTTTACTGTCATGACCAGAAATACCCTTCATCCTTCCCTCCCTCCACCTACTGCCCCAACCCACATTCCCCCGACCTCGCAAACTCTTGTTTCTGCTACAAATTCCAGGTGAAATGCCACCTATTCTACGAAGACTCCTTTGATTTTCCCTGGAAGTTGGCAGTTTCCTTCTGTGTTTCAACAGAATTTTTCCTCATTTATTCATTCTGTATTGACTGGGGACTTCCATGGTGCCAGGCACTGCTCAAGGTGCCTGAAATATAGCAAAGAAGAAAACAATTGAAATTTCTTCATTTGAGCTACTTAACAGAAGAAAGGGGGAACAAGTAAACATGTTAAGATGAGAAAAGTGAAAGTCACTCAGTCGTGTCCAACTCTTTGCGACCCCATGGACTATACAGTTCATGGAATTCTCTAGGACAGAATACTGGGTAGCCTTTCCCTTCTCCAGGGGGTCTTCCCAATCCAGGGATCAAACCCAGGTCTCCCACATTGTAGGTGGGTTGTTACTAGCTGAGCCACAAGGGAGTATATAAAACATAAATCAGGGTCATGGGGATAAGTGGATGGCATGGGTAAGGAGGGATGTTTTTTGACAGAGCTGCCAGAGAAAGCTTCTCTAATGAGATGTGAGCAACATGAAATGAAGCACAGAGTGAGTCCCGCAGGAAGACATGTTCCTCAACAAGGGAAATACATGCAAAAGCTTTAGGACCAAGGCAAGAGGAAGCTGCCCATGTTCATGAAGTGGCAGGATGGCCACGGGGGGCTGAACCAAGTGACACCAAAGAAAGGATGAGATCTCAACGCAGCAGATGAGATCAGAGACACAGACAGTAGCCAGACCATACTGAGACTTATAGCTATGGTAAACCCTGTGGTTTTATCCAAAATCAGTGCAGAAGCAATAGAAGGATGCTGACCAAAGGAGCAACATAAGGCACTCTTTTCTAACCCTTACGCAATGTGTTGCAACTATCGATGAGTCTGACTTCCCAGAGTCACACCTCCATCCCCCATCAACTAACACAGCATCCTGTTCACAAAAGGTGTTTAACTCTTAAGAAAACAAAACAGAGAACAGAACAAATAGAAGACCCTGAAGCAGCCACGCATAAACTTGGGCACCAACACTGGCTACCCTATAATATCTTTCTCGGGAAAGATGTAGCCTCCTAAGTTCTGCATCTCCCCACAGTTACCTTACATCAGGCTTGATTTAGAAACATCACTGTTCTGTGAGCACAGAAATAAGCAATTACTTCAGTCTTCCCAAAACTACAGAGCACCAAGAGTCACTACTGAAAAAGGTTGTCCAAAATCTCTGCAACCAGAATTCCTGGGACATCAAAACAGCATTCCACTCCTTCATAGGGTTCAAGTTCCATTGCTACTACAGTCTGGATTGAAAATCACACCTCGCCCTCCAATAATACCCACTATATATCTTTATAAATGGTTTGCTTGGAAAGAGCTCAAGGGATCAGATAGATTCTCTCCCGATCCCTGAGGTATCATGCAGCCTTAGTAAATAAGTCTCAGAGTCCCCAAGGCACTCTGAAAGATGAAAAAATGAAGTTATTTCGAATCCATGGAGTTGCTGTGCTTCTAGTTCAGAGGCTTTGCAAAAAGTGGGAAAGGAGTCTTATAAATTCTCATTTTTTTTCTCAAGTTTAAAATGTCTGAATTTTACCAGCCAATCCACCTATTTCTGGGATCCATGCCGGCTTAAAAGAGGGAAATTTGACATCAATCAAGCCTATGAGTTGTACTTTCCTTAACTAGACAAGCTCAGGAGCAATTCATCGTCTCTCACCTGAAACTGAACAATTTAAAAGTCTCATCTGACTATAAGTAGACATTGTAGTTGTCAGATTTCCCTGGTGGCTCATATGGTAAAGAATTCACCTGCAGTGCAAGAGACCTGGGTTCGATCCCTGGGTTGGGAAGATCCCCTGGAGAAGAGAATAGCAGCCCACTCCAGCTCTTGCCTGGAGGATCCCATGGACAGAGTCGTCTGATGGACTACAGTCCCTGGGACACAAAGAGCCAGATGCAATAAAATGACTGACACACACCCGTTAGTTGTCAGGCCCTTCCTCTTCCTCCCTCTGAATGCTGACAGGTGGATAGAATAGCAGGCAGTGCCCTGGACACCTTCAAGCATCTGAACGACAGCCTTTTTCAGCAGGCCCCTCCCTGCTAACCATGGAAGGCAAAGGGCAGGCACCAGTGACTAATGAGACTTTACCTGGCTGCATCCCCAGCAAGCCTCCAGTGGCCTCTGGCTACGAATTCTGTGACACCCTCCCCTGTTCCACTGTATTCAAGGTTCCAAGCCTCGCACAGGCTGCCAAGCTGCTTCTCTGAGGACCAACATTCTAAAGCCATCCTGAATTTATGCTGCACTTGCAACTTTTGTCCAGTGTTTGTTAGAATGTTAGTTCAGCTAAATGATACTAAATAATACTCCCCAAGGCACTGAATGATAAAAATAAGTTTGAGAACAGCTACAGTGAGTGAGTTGAAAGTGAAAGTTGCTCAGTCATGTCTGGCTCTTTGTGACCCCATGGACTGTAGAGTCCAGGGAATTCTCCAAGCCAGGATACTGGAGTGGGTAGCCTATCCATTCTCCAGTGGATCTTCCCAACCCAGGAATCCAACTGGGGTATCCTGCATTGCAGGTGGATTCTTTACCAACTGAGCTATAAAAGGGAAGACTTACAGTTTTTGTCCAGTGTTTGTTAGAATGTTAATTCAGCTAAATGATAGTAAATAATACTCCCCAAAGCACTGCATGATAAAAACAAGTTTGAGAACAGCTACAGTGAGTGAGTTGAAGAAACCAATATAATACACTGGTTAAGCAAACCTGCTGAGGAGCCAGGCACCTGGATCTGATGCCCAAGCTCCATCATTTTACTAGCTGAGTGACCCATGACAAGGCCACCAACAATAAAGCTTGATCCTTGTCCATGAAGTGGGGGTAATGATAGAACCAACTTCATCATTCTGTAAGGATTCAATGTAGTGATGCATTTGAAATGCTTAATCCAAGGTCTAGGACTTTATTACCTGATTTTAAAGAGCCTTTAATATGCTAATATTTATTAATATTCACCATGAAAGACAGCATCTGTCATGTTTTTCAAGTTGATTTCATCCCATAACATTGTTTTTCAAGACTATCTTGCAGACTTGGTGGTCTTTGGGTCCTTTGTGGAGACCTGCCATGTGCTTGTGAAGTGATGTATATACTAAGTCAGGCTGGAATGCCATCAGTCTCAACATGTCCAACCCAACAAAACTATAATCGCTCACATGAGTGAATGACGGAGATAACAGGTGAAAAAATGGCATTTAAAGATAACACATTGGTTGAAATCCTTAAGAATGCTTCTGGGTGTTATTTCCAACTCTTCAGATTGGCTTTGTACACTAGCTCTGCCACTTGCTCTCTGCATAATCTTGGGCACAGTACTCAGCCTCTCCAAAGAGCATTTTCCTAATCTTAAAGACATAAAAATACCTGTCTTGGCTGTGATGAGGACGACAATGATGGTCAAATATCTAGCACATTCTAGGTGATGAATTTTGCCTCCCTTTTCATTGTGTTTTAAGATAAGCGCAAATTCAGGCTGAAAGCTATTACCATTTAAGGCAGGTCAGGCCAACAGCCCCAGTTTCTAGACCAAGGTTCTTCTGTGAATGGTGAAGTCAAAACCATCAGATGAATTCATTTGCTCTTTCAAATCATGGCAGAACAGAAGGAAACAAACGGGCAGGCAGTGTTAATTTTCACTGTCTCCTTTAAACTCACCATGTGCATCTACTGTTTCTACAGAGCCAATTCTGCTAAACCAAGGATGGCTGTGCATCCAGATTGTCAAAGACAGTTACTTTAGGATAATTTCATGTCTACTGCCTCAGTCAGTCAGTTCAGTCACTCAGTCGTGTCTGACTCTTTGTGACCCCATGAACTGCAGCACTCCAGGCCTCCCTGCCCATCACCAACTCCCGGAGTTCACCCAAACTCATGACCATTGAGTCGATGATGCCATCCAGCCATTTCATCCTCTGTCCTCCCCTCCTCCTCCTGCCCTCAATCTCTCTCAGCTTCAGAGTCCTTTCCAATGAGTCAACTCTTCACATGAGGTGGCCAAAGTACTGGAGTTTCAGCTTCAGCATCATTCCTTCCAAAGAAATCCCAGGGTTGATCTCCTTCAGAATGGACTGGTTGGATCTTCTTGCAGTCCAAGGGACTCTCAAGAGTCTTCTCCAACACCACAGTTCAAATGCATCAATTCTTTGGCGCTCAGCTTTCTTCACTGTTCAACTCTCACATGCATACATGACCACTGGAAAAACCATAGCCTTGACTAGATGGACATTTGTTGGCAAAGTAATGTCTCTGCTTTTCAATATGCTATCTAGGTTGGTCATAACTTTCCTTCCAAGGAGCAAGCGTCTTTTAATTTCATGGCTCCAATCACCATCTGCAGTGATTTTGGAGCTCAAAAAGATTGTCTGACACTGTTTACACTGTTGCCCCATCTATTTCCCATCAAGTGATGGGACTGGATGCCATGATCTTCGTTTTTGAATGTTGAGATTTAAGCCAACTTTTTCACTCTCCTCTTTCACTTTCATCAAGAGGCTTTTTAGCTCTTCACTTTCTGCCATAAGGGTGGTGTCATCTGCATATCTGAGGTTATTGATATTTCTCTCGGCAATCTTGATTTCCTGCAGCTTGTGCTTCTTCCAGCCCACTGTTTCTCATGATGTACTCTGCACATAAGTTAAATAAGCAGGGTGAGCATTCTTTGGTATTGTCTTTCTTTGGAATGGGAATGAAAACTGAATTTTTCCAGTCCTGTGGCCACTGTTGAGCTTTCCAAATTTGCTGGCATTTTGAGTGAGTGCAGCACTGTCACAGCATCATCTTTCAGGATTTGAAACAGCTCAACTGGAATTCCATCACCTCCACTAGCTTTGTTCTTAGTGATGCTTTCTAAGGCCCACTTGACTTCACATTCCAAGATGTCTGGCTCTAGATGAGTGATCACTTCATGATTGTCTGGGTCATGAAGATCTTTTTGTACAGTTCTTCCATGTATTCCTGCCACCTCTTAATATCTTTTGCTTCTGTTAGGTCCAGACCATTTCTTTCCTTCATCAAGCCCATCTTTGCATGAAATGTTCCCTTGGTATCTCTAATTTTCTTGATGAGATCTCTAGTCTTTCCCATTCTGTTCTTTTCCTCTCTTTGCATTGATCGCTGAAGAAGCCTTTCTTATCTCTTCTTGCTATTCTTTGGAACTCTGCATTCAGATGCTTTTATCTTTCCTTCTCTCCTTTGCTTTTAGCTTCTCTTCTTTTCACAGCTATTTGTAAGGCCTCTCCAGACAGCCATTTTGCTTTATTGCATTTCTTTTCCAGGGGGATGGTCTTGATCCCTGTCTCCTGTACAATGTCACGAACCTCACTCCATAGTTCATCAGGCACTTTATCAGATCTAGGCCCTTAAATCTATTTCTCACTTCCACTGTATAATCATAAGGGATTTGATTTAGGTCATACCTGAATGGTCTAGCTCTTTTCCCTCCTTCAATTTCAGTCTGAATTTGGCAATAAGGAGTTCATGATCTGAGCCACAGTCAGCTCCTGGTCTTGTTTTTGTTGATTGTATAGAGCTTCTTCATCTTTGGCTGCAAAGAATATAATCAATTTGATTTTGGTGTTGACCATCTGGTGATGTCCATGTGTAGAGTCTTCTCTTGTGTTGTTGCAAGAGGGTGTTTGCTATGACCAGTGTGTTCTCTTGGCAAAACTCTATTAGTCTTTGCCCTGCTTTATTCCGCATTCCAAGGCCAAATTTGCCTGTTACTCCAGGTGTTTCTTGACTTCCTACTTTCACATCCCAGTCGCCTATAATGAAAAGGACATCTTTTTTGGGTGTTAGTTCTAAAAGGTCTTATAGGTCTTCATAAAACCGTTCAACTTCAGCTTCTTCAGCATTACTGGTTGGGGCATATACTTGGATAACTGTGATACTGAATGGTTTGCCTTGGAAATGAACAGATCATTCTGTCGTTTTTGAGACTGCATCCAAGAACTGCATTTCGGACTCTTTTGTTGACCATGATGGCTACTCCATTTCTTCTGAGGGATTGCTGCCCACAGTAGTAGATATAATGGTCATCTGAGTTAAATTCACCCATTCTAGTCCATTTTAGTTCGCTGATTCCTAGAATGTCGACATTCACCCTAGCCATCTCTTGTTTGATCACTTCCAATTTGCCTTGATTCATGGACCTGACATTCCAGGTTCCTATGCAATATTGCTCTTTACAGCATCAGGCCTTGCTTCTATCACCAGTCACATCCACAACTGGGTATTGTTTTTGCTTTGGCTCCATCCCTTCATTCTTTCTGGAGTTATTTCTCCACTGATCTCCAGTAGCATATTGGGCACCTCTTTTGGTATCCTATCATTTTGTCTTTTCATACTGTTCATAGGGTTCTCAAGGCAAGAATACTGAAGTGGCTTGCCATTCCCTCCTCCAGTGGACCCCCTCTGTCAGACCTCTCCACCATGACCCACCTGTCTTGGATTGCCCCGCAGGCATGGCTTGGTTTCACTGAGTTAGACAAGTCTGTTGTCCTAGTGTGATTAGATTGACTAGTTTTCTGTGAGTATGGTTTCAGTGTGTCTGCTCTCTGATGCCCTCTTGCAACACCTACCATCTTACTTGGGTTTCTCTTACCTTGGGTGTGAAATACATATAAATTTATATAAATACAAATAAATTTATATGCTGCTGCTGCTGGTGCAAGTCACTTCAGTCATGTCCAACTCTGTGTGACTCCATAGACGGCAGCCCACCAGGCTCCCCCATCCCTGGGATTCTCCAGGCAAGAACACTGGAGTGGGTTGCCATTTCCTTCTCCAATGCATGAAAGTGAAAAGTGTAAGTGAAGTTGCTTCAGTCGTGTCCGACTCTTAGCAACCCCATGGACTTCAGCCTACCAGGCTCCTCAGCCCATGGGAGCTTTATATAAATACATATAAATAAATACATGCATACATATATATATATTTATACATATATTTATATGTGTATAAATATATTCATATATATATAAAGATATATATACACACACACACATATATACATATATTTATATATATAAAGATAGCAACCAACACTGGGTCCTGCAGTGCTGAGGAGACAATTGGGGAGCTAGGGATTAGAGAGATCAAGGGAATATTTTATGCAAGGATGGGCACGATAAAGAACAGAAATGATAAAGACCTAACAGAAGGAGAAGAAATTAAGAAGAGGTAACAAGTATACAAGTCAAGGCTATGGTTTTTCCTGCGGTCATATATGAATGTGAGAGTTGGACTGTGAAGAAAGCTGAGCGCCAAAGAATTGATGCTTTTGAACTGTGGTGTTGGAGAAGACTCTTGAGAGTCCCTTGGACTGCAAGGAGATCCAACAAGTCCATTTTAAAGGAGGTCAGCCCTGGAATTTTTTGGAGAGAATGATGCTGAAGCTGAAACTCTAGTACTTTGGCCTCATGCGAAGAGTTGACTCACTGGAAAAGACTGATGCTGGGAGGGATTTGGGGCAGGAAGAGAAAGGGAAGACAGAGGAGATGGCTGGATGGCTTCACTGACTCGATGGACATGAGTCTGAGTGAACTCCGGGAGTTTGTGATGGACAGGGAGGCCTGGCGTGCTGTGATTCATTGAGTTGCAAAGAGTCAGACATGACTGAGCAACTGAACTGAACAAGGACACACAGAAGAACTCTATAAAAAGACCTTAATGACCCAGATAACCACAATGGTGTCATCACTCACCTAGAACCAGATATCCTAGAATGTGAAGTCAAGTGGGCCTTAGGAAGCATTACTACAAACAAGGCCAGTGGAGGTGATGGAATTTCAGCTGAGCTATTTCAAATCCTAAAAAATGATTCTATGAAAGTCCTACACTCAATATGCCAGCACATTTGGAAGCTCAGCAGTGGCTGCAGGACTGGAAAAGGTCCATTTTCATTACAATCCCAAAGATGGGCAGTGCCAAAGAATGTACACACCCCATACAATTATATTCATTTCACATGCTAGTAAGGTTACACTCGAAATCCTTCAAGGTAGGATTTAGCAGTACATGAACTGAGAACTTCCAGATGTACATGCTGGGTTAGGAAAGGCAGAAGAACCAGAGATCAAATTGCCAACATCCAATTACAGAAAACACATCTACTGCTTCATTGACTACTCTGAAGCCTTTGATCGTGTGGATCAAAACAAACTGCTGAAAATTCTTAAAGAGATGAGAAACCAGACAACCTTACCTGTCTCCTGAGAAACCTATATGTGGTTCAAGTAGCAAACTTCAGAACCTTACATGGAACAACAGACTGGTTTAAAATTGGGAAAAGAGTATGACAAGGCCATTTATTGTCACCCTGCTTATTTAACTTATATGCAGAGTACATCATGAGAAATGCCAGGCTGGATGAATCACAAGCTGGAATCAAGACTGTCGGGAGAAATATCAATAACCTTAGACATGCAGATAATACCACTCTAATGGCAGAAAGTGAGAAGGAACTGAAGAGCCTCTTGATGAAGGTGAAAGAGGAAAGTGAAAAAGCTGGCTTAAAATTCAACATTCAGAATATGAAGATCATGGCATCCAGTCCCATCACTTCATGGCAAATAGATGGGAAAAAGAAACAGTGACAGATTTTATTTCCTTGGGCTCCAAAATCACTGGAGAAGGTGACTGCAGTCATGAAATTAAATGATGCTTGCTCCTTGGAAGGAAAGCTGCTGCTAAGTCACTTCAGTCATGTCCGACTCTGTGCGACCCCATAGATGGCAGCCCACCAGTCTCCCCCGTGCCTGGGATTCTCCAGGCAAGAACACTGGAGTGGGTTGCCATTTCCTTCTCCAAGGCATAAAAGTGAAAAGTGAAAGGGAAGTCGCTCAGTTGTGCCCAATCCTCAGCTACCCCATGGACTGCAGCCTTCCAGGCTCCTCCGCCCATGGGATTTTCCAGCCAAGAGTACTAGAGAGGGGTGCCATTGCCTTCTCCGAGAAGGAAAGCTATAATCAACCTAAACAGCATATTAAAAAGCAGAGATATTACTTTGCTGACAAAGGTCCACATAGTCAAATCTATGGTTTTTCCAAAAGTCATATACTGATGTGGACCGTAAAGAAGGCTGAGTACCGAAGAATTGATACTTTTGAATTGTGGTGCTGGAAAAGACTCTTTAGAGTCCTTTAGACTGCAAGGAGATATAACCAGTAAATTCTAAGGGAAATCAACCCTGAATATTCATTGGAAAGACTGACATTGTAGCTTGAACAATTTGGCCACCTGATGTGAAGAACTGACTCATCAGAAAAAACCCTGATGCTGGGGAAGATTAAAGGCAGCAGGAGAAAGGGGAAACAGGATGAAATGGTTAGATAATATCACCAACTCAATGGACATGAATTTGAGAACACTCTGGGAGATAGTAAAGGACAGGGAAGCCTGGTGTGCTACAGTCCATGGGGTCACAAAAAGCCAGATATGACTTAGTGACTGAACACCACCACCACCAATAAGAGACTAAGGTCATCTGAAGATTGTGTCTCTTGCTTTGCATCACACAATTTTTTCTGTTTTTTAATTTTTACAATGTTGTATTGCTTTCTGCCATACAATATCATGAATCATCCATATTACACATATATCACCTCCCTCTTGAGCACCCCCTCATCCCACCCTTCTAGGTCACCACACAGCAACAGGCTCAGTTTCCTGTGTTATATAGCAACTTCTCACCAGCTATCCACACATCCATGTGTGTATGTTTATTCTTCTTTCTCCATTCATCCCACTAACTCCCTTCCACATTGTGTCCACAAGTACATTCTCTACATCCGCATTTCCATTCCTTACCTGCAATTAGATTCATCAAGACCATTTTCTACATTCCATATATATGAAAACACACATTTTTAAAAGTTTGCAATAACTTCTTGTTTTTTTAATCTTTAATAGAAAAAAAAAATATCATGGGAGCCATTACAATGTGAGTCAAACAAAGCTCTTCTGCAAGTCAACACTAGCCTGTACTTTCAACCTTTATCCCATAAGATGAAGTCCATGTGTGTGTGCTTAGTCGCTCATTCCACGCTCATCAATAAATCCTTGCTCATGTGGGAAGCCCACCAAGATCACTGGACCACCTCTCTGCCATCCCTGCCCTGCAGGCTACCATTCAGCCCCAGGGCCTCTTCCTGTGCTTCCTGCCACAAACATCCTTCACCTCTGTCTCACACCCATCTTAGGGATGAGCCCCTCTGCTTCTCAGGAAAGGCTAGCATTGGTTAGAAGAGCCTCATTACCTCCAGACAGACTGAGAACCTTTCAGATGTTGAATTGCTATTTCACTCCCACTAGGCTATCATTCGGAGAAAGCAATGGCACCCCACTCCAGTACTCTTGCCTGGAAAATCCCATGGACGGAGGAGCCTGGTAGGCTGCAGTCTGTGGGGTCGCAGAATCAGACACAACTGAGAAGCCTCACTTTCACTTTTCACTTTCATGCCTTGAAGAAGGAAATGGCAACCCACTCCAGTGTTCTTGCATGGAGAATCCCAGGCACAGGGGAGCCTGGTGGGCTGCCGTCTATGGGGTCGCACAGAGTCGGACACGACTGCAGCGACTTAGCAGTAGCAGGCCATCACTGACTTCCTTGATGGCTCAGACAGTAAAGCATCTGCCTGCAATGCGGGAGACCCGGGTTCCATCCCTGGGTCGAGAAAATCCCCCTGGAGAAGGAAGCAACCCACTCTAGTACTCCTGCCTGGAAAATCCCATGTACAGAGGAGCCTGGTAGGCTATAGTCCATGGGGCCTCAAAGAGTCAGACACGACTGAGTGACTTCACTTTCACTTTCAGACTATCATTATTGGCAGTGAATTCAATCAATTGGTGAGGAGGTACCTAAATTTAAAAAAAAAAAAGACTCTGAGTTCATCTGCTCATTTGCTCTACCAAAAATGTAATTATAGTTTTACATACTGTGAAATTATACTTTGATTGCCAAGAAACAGATCTCATGGATACTTTTTATATACAGCAGGTGCTCCATAAATGATTTTTGACCAGAAATCATATGGCCGGTGTAAGCATCTCACTTTGGCATTTATTGAGCACTTTTCCTCACAATACAAAAATGTCACAGCAGCTATTATTATATTAGCTGCACATCTAGAGTCACTCCCTCCCTTTGCCCTCTGTTTATAACACCCCATACACACCAGCCTAGTCTGGTCCCTGAGAGCACCAAGCTGGCTTCTGCCACAGGACCTTTGCACTGACTCTCCTATACCTTCTTTCCAATTTTCTCATAGCTGGCTTCTTCTTAGATTCAGTTCAAACGCCTCATCTTCATAGGCCCATCTGGCCTCTTCTCCATGGCCCGCTCATCCCTCTGCTTGACTATTTTCTGCCGTGACATGTACAGCTCCGTATGTTTAAGTATCTACCATCTAACTCACCCCACTAGAAGGCAAGCTCCCTGAGGTCAGACTTTTAGCATAGCCTCTTCCCTATGCCAGAATCCACCAGGGCTCCTGCCGAAGATTAGCATCTGACACAGACTGGTATCTGAGGAATAATGAATGAATTCCAATTTAACAGATAACTCAGGGAATTATCTGAGGCTCAGGAAGGCCCTCCCAGGGTCTCCTGGGTATTCATTGAGCGAGCAGAGGTTGGAACCCCAGTCTTCTGACTTGTGCCAGCAATCCTTTCATAGTACCACCCTCATCACTAGTTTGGCAGTCTGGAATGCCTTTCACCTGGAACTCAGTAAGTCAGTGGGTTAAATCTTTCAGTAGTGACAAGGCCCTTTTCTCCACATTTCTCTCTGCACAACCAAATGAGTGACTACCTATTACCCAGGCATTCAAGTGTTTCACAACTACTAATTCTAAACTAAGTCAAAGGTGACAGTTTAAATTCTCTAGAACTGCACTGAACAAATAAATTTTATGCATAAATATTAATGAAATTGTGACTTTTTTACTAAGAAAGTAAAGGTTAATGGCTATATTTGCCGGTTTCTCATTTCTCAAACACTAAGCAATCCAAAATCTAATAAGCATACTTACAAGCATGAGCAATTTACTCAAAACATTATACTCTCTTGCTGTGACAGTTCTTGTCCTCAATTAAGGTCAAACATCATCTGAGCAGCTTCATTTCTTCCAACAAAGATTTAAATTTTATTTAATTAGTATGTTCCTGAAAAAAAAAAACGCCTCATTTTCTTAACAGGTGAGCCTTCCATTCATTTATTTCTATATGAAAATTATTGCTTTCTAATGCTCACCATAGCCTTTAAACTTTCCCTTGAAACTGTCTGCACTCTGCTAGAGGTAAAGATAAAATGGTGAAAAACCCTGGTCCCATGTGTCTTGTCTCCTCTCATTTAGAAGCATCTCCCCAAGAAAAGAAATGCAAAAAAAAAAAAAACACCCAAGAAGGCTGTCTGAGGAGGCCTTACAAATAGCTGTGAAAAGAAGAGAAGTGAAAAGCAAAGGAGAAAAGGAAAGATGAACTCATTTAAATGCAGAGTTCCAAAGAATAGCAAGGAGCGATAAGAAAGCCTTCCTCAGTGATCAATGCAAAGAAATAAAGGAAGACAATAGAATGGGAAAGATTAGAGATCTCTTCAAGAAAATTAGATACAAAGGGAATATTTCATGCAAAGATGGGCTCAGTAAAGGACAGAAATGGTATGGACCTGCCAGAAGCACAAGATATTAAGAACAGGTGGCAAGAATACACAGAAGAACTGTACAAAAAGATCTTCACGACCAAGATAATCATGAAGGTGTGATCACTCACTCACCTAGAGCCGGACATCCTGGAATGTGAAGTCCAGCGGCCCTTAAGAAGCATCACTATGAACAAAGCTCATGGAGGCAATGGAATCCCAGTTGAGCTATTTCAAATCCTAAAAGATGATGCTCACTTTATATGCCACTCAATATGCCAGCGAATTTGGAAAACTCAGCAGTGGCCACAGGACTGGAAAAGGACAGTTTTCATTCCATTCCCAAAGAAAGGCAATGCCAAAGAATGCTCAAACTACCGCACAATTGCATTCATCTCACATGCTAGTAAAGTAATGCTCAAAATTCTCCAAGCCAGGCTTCAGCAATATGTGAACCATGAACTTCCAGATGTTCAAGCTGGTTTTAGAAAAGGCATAGGAACCAGAGATCAAATTGCCAACATCCACTGGATCATGGCAAAAACAAGAGAGTTCCAGAAAAACATCTATTTCTGCTTTATTGACTATGCCAAAGCCTTTGACTGTGTGGATCACAATAAACTGTGGAAAATTCTGAAAGAGATGGGAATACCAGACCACCTGACCTGCCTCTTGAGAAACCTGTATGCACATCAGGACCAACAGAACTGGACATGGAACAACAGACTGGTTCCAAATGGAAAAAGGAGTATGTCAAGGCTGTATATTGTCACCCTGCTTATTTAACTTATATGCAGAGTACATCATGAGAAATAATGGGCTGGATGAAACACGAGCTGGAACCAAGATTGCCGGGAGAAATATCAATAACCTCAGATATGCAGATGACACCACCCTTGTGGCAGAAAGTAAAGAAGAACTAAAGAGACTCTTGATGAAAGTGAAAGAGGAGAGTGAAAAGGCTGGCTTAAAGCTCAACATTGAGAAAATTAAGATCATGCCATCTGGTCCCATCACTTCATGGTAAACAGATGGGGCAACAATAGAAACAGTGACAGACTTTATTTTCTTGGGCTCCAAAATCACTGGAGATGGTGATTTGCAGCCATGAAATTAAAAGACACTTGCTCCTTGGAAGGAAAGTTATGACCAACCTAGATAGTATACTAAAAAGTAGAGCCATTACTTTGCCAACAAAGATCTGCCTAGTCAAGGCTATGGTTTTTCCAGTAGTCATGTATGGATCTGAGAGATGGACTATAAAGAAAGCTGAGTGCCGAAGAATTTGAGCTGTGGTGTTGGAGAAGACTCTTGAGAGTCCCTTGGACTGTAAGGAGATCCAACCAGTCCATCAGAAAGAGGATCAGTCCTGGGTGTTCATTGGAAGGACTGATATTGAAGCTGAAACTCCAATATTTTGGCCACCTGATGCAAAGAACTGACTCATTGGAAAAGACCCTGATGCTGGGAAAGACTGAAGGCGGGAGGAGAAGGGGATGACAGAGGATGAGATGGTTGGATGGCATCACCAACTCAATGAAGATGAGTTTGTGTAGGCTCCGGGAGTTGGTGATAGACAGGGAGGCCTGGCGTGCTGCAGTCCATGGGGCTGCAAAGAGCCAGGGATGACTGAGCAACTGAACTGAACTAGATGATGCATATGTAAGTTTTGTCTGCTGTCTTCTTCAAGAAGCTTCCTTCCAGAAGGAGGTGATCCCATTTCCCAGAGAATATCTCCCATCTATTCTTACCCTTTTCAGCTATTCTCTATTTTGGTTAATTTAACTAAAACTTTGTGCAAAGTAAACTCAAGGAACTATACCCTATGTGACACGCAAACATGAGGATAAAAAGTCATACCACCTCCTCCTGTCTGCTCAGAGCACAGTACCGCCCAGTAGCCCAAGTCAGAACCTGGGGCATCACCCTTGACCCCTCCCTCTCTGTCTCCCACAACATCCAACACAACTACAGCCAGTTCACACCACCTCCTAACTGTCTCTTAAATTAATCCATTTCTCTCCATCTGCACCACCATTATCGGACACAGCCCAGGTCTCCATCCTCTTGAATCCAGATTCTGGAAGGCTTCAGCAACCTTCTAACTGGCCTTCCATCTCCAATTTTGCCTCTTCCACGGTTCTCCACTAAGCAGCGGATGTGATTTTTCTAAAATACAAATCTAATCATGGCACACCTGTACTTAGATCCCTACCATGACTCCTCATTGCCCTTGGAGTAAAGGCTAAGCCCGATGAATAGTTTAGAAGGTCATTTACAGTCCAGCCTCCTGCTTAACTCTCTGGTTCACTTCTGGCCACACCTCACCCCTACGTCCCTACCTATGCTCTGCTCACTCTCCAACAACATGGCATTTTTCTTTATTTAATTTAACCCACCATGATTGCTCTCATCTCTCACCCATTCACTCAGGCTTCATCCAGAACTCTCTTCTGTGTTCATCATCGTCTGGCTGATTTCTACTTATACTTTGACTCTTAAGCATAACCCTTATTGAGAAGGCTTTCCAATCTCTTTTGGGAAAATCAAGGTTTCTGCTCTGTGCTCCCTACATTCCTAGCAGGGCACTAACCACACTTTGTGGTGTTTCACTGATTATCTCTATCCCTGCATGCTTCACAGTTGTAGCCCAGTATCTACCACCACACAAGGTATGTGATAGATTTTCATTAATATTTCCTGAATGTTATTGATGAAGGGGTTTATAGTCTAATAAGAACACAGTCCTAAATCTACAACCTCCCCAAATTTATTTGCAAAGTGACAACCTAGTTGTATACTTTGAAAACAGCATAGAGAGATCTGCATTTAGTCAAGATTCCAATTTGAACTTGCTTCTTTCCTTCCCAATTGTAAGCAATTTAACAACTGAAGTCACCTACTTTTTTTAAAATATAAGCCTTATGCTATTTATCCTTGAGGGAAAAATTAAACTTGAGTTTATATAAGAGCTTTAATTTCTAAAAATGTATTGTTAATCATCCATGAAAAAACTTTTCTCTTGGGTTATGTTCCAAGCAGGTAATACTCTTCTAGAATTCCTTCCACCTCCTAGCCCTCCATTCTGACAGGCTTCAATAAATCGTCTGAAACTGCAGAATAATTTACATATTAGCATAAATCATCCATAATTAGGAAGGCAAATCTGTAGCTTAGAAACTACCAAATGCATTCCATTAGGACAACCACTCTTTCTAGATTATACATAACAATGTCTTAATGTGAAAACCTAAACGTTATTTCAAATGATGAGAAATTGCCAATATCCACCTTTTTCACTTCTGAAGAATTTGCGAAGGTATGAGAAAATATCTACCCCCCAAAAAAAAAAAAAAACCCTGGGGAAAGAAAGGGCAATGACATTTGTTGAGTGCCTATAAAAATGAGACATGAGGAAACATGCACCTGAACACTCCTGCTGAATCCGCCCAATAACGATGACACCAGGCTTCCTAGACGGTGCTAGTGGTGAAGAATCTACCCCCAGTGCAAGAGACTCGGGGTCTATTCCTGAGTCAGGAAGATCCCCCCTCCCCCGCCACACTAAGAAATGTCCACCCACTCAGCATTCTTACCTGGGAAATCCCATGAACAAAGGAGCCTGGTGAACTATAATCCATGAGGTTGCAAAGAATCAGACACAACTGAGTGTGCACACACACACACACATCATCATCATTAACTTCACTTTCCATAAAGGAACACCAAGGTTGAGGTACATTAAAAGCAACTGTGAAAGCTCACATATCTGATAGCTGGTAGTCTCAGGAACTGAACCCACATCAATCTGGCATCACAATAGAAAGCTCTTTCCGCCACAACAGCTACCAAAACTGAAGAGTTACTTTTGAAATACAAAATTTGTTAAAAGGAGATGCCTTCTTAGCAAGTCAAAAATATCCTCTTCATCTCACAACAGTGTTCCGCAGTAAGCTTTTTTCTGAGACACCCAACTTTCAGATTCCTGGCTAATTATGTTTAGATTAAATTTTATCTATAATTTAGGAGTAAAATTGAAAACCAGAAGATTTACCATTATATCTTATAGAGTTGCATATACTGGCAGAACGTTCAATTAGATTTAATCCACGTTAATTAAGCTTTCCATTTTAACAAAGCTCTTTATTAACATACTTTAATCAGGAAAAATAAACATTAAATCTGCATTGCTATTAAGATAGCTCAGCAAGACATTCATCTTTGTTGCTCTACCAATGTGCTCAACTGGTACTGTTAAAAAAAAAAGAATAAAAATTCATCAAATTAGAAATACAGGCAAGAATAACAGAGTGCCCATTCCACTACATAAAAGAGTCTATTTCGATTATTACCTCCAGGTATGTTTGCAATTGTCTTTATATTTAAGCTTTCCATTTCATTTTATCTACTCACTCAAGATATTCAGGGGAACTCAATTGGCTCAGTTTCCAAGGGAATTTCTAGATACCGTTGTGCCAAGTAGTTCATTCCTGGTTTAAGGAGGTCACTGAGGTCAAGTCGCTCAGTCGTGTCCAATTCTTTGCGACCCCGTGAACTATAACCTACTAGGCTTCTCTGTCCGTGGGATTCTCCAGGCAAGAATACTGGAGTGGATTGCCATTTCCTTCTCCAAGGGAGCCACCAGGGAAGCCCCTGGTGTAAGGAATCATCTCCCAAATGATGCACTTCCGGTTGCTGGAATCCTACCAGGTGAGAGAGATGCCTGCCTCTAGCTAGAAGGAACCTCAGCCACTGAATGAACTCTTCCGCCATTAATTCAATAATGGCCTTGCCTGAGAAGAGCTGGAAGCCTGGCACAAACTGGAAGCAGTGATTTCCAAAACAGTAAATGTAGCTTTTCTGGATGACAGAAAAGGCACTGGATGATGGCTTGCCATGGTGCACATGGGGAGAGTGTTCAGATTCAAAATGTGGTTCCCCGTGGTGCTTCATCAGCATAGGTGACTTTTCACTGGAAATTGAACACTACCAGAAGGTGTGGGTGATAGATACTATTTTCCTGTAACCAGTGAACTAAAGTGGCTGTTTGCTCATCTGGCCACTTCCCAGCATCCACCTTCCCCTCACCATCAAATTTCCACCTTAACATCACCATCATAGCTTTTTGTTTCTTAAATTACAGCCAACAAATACTTTTTTTTAATACTTTATTCTACGTTACAATACTGTATTTGTTTTGCCATACATTGACACGAATCAGCCACAGGTGTACACGACCTCCCAGTGTCAAAGCCCCCTCCCACCTCCCACCCCACATCATCTCCCTGGATCATCCCGTGCACCAGCCCCAAGCATCCTGCATCCTGCACTGAACATAGACTGGCACTTCCTTTCTTATATGATAGTATACCTATTTCAATGCCATTCTCCCAAATACTTCTTTTTTTCCCCAAACTTTAGACTTTTCATTTTGTATTGGAGTATAGCCGATTAACAATGTTTTGGTAGTTTCGAGTGAACAGTGAAGAGACTCAGCCATACATATATATTTATCTATTCTCCCCCAAAACTCCCTCCCATCCAGACTGGCATATAACATTGAGTAGAGTTCCATGTGCTATACAATAGGCCCTTGCTTGTTATCCATTTTAAACATAGCAGTGTGGCACGTACTTCTAGTCCTGTACAAAAATCCCGAGGAGTTACTCGTTTCCATCTCCAGGTACCAGCACCTTTGTCCTTTTCACTGTCCTGTGCAACCTCCCACATATAGTACATCTGGGGCAGTATCTATTCCAGGGACAATATATTCCATGCAAACCTTGGGAATCAGACATGTCATTTCTGAGCAGCCCTAAGCAGAGCCAAAGAAAAGGAATCATCTGTCTGCTTAGTATTAACAGTTGCTGATTACATACCATGTGCCTCTGAGTACCACCTGGCAAAAACCCCTGTGTGATGCAGTCTCTTACCTATGCTATTATCATTATTTGGGCACAGACCACATTCTAAACAATCAAGAGAGACTGCCTAGTTATTCCAGTAACCAGGCTTTCTCATCCTTGGCACACAGTTAGAACCAATTTCCCAGTAATGGTCAATAAAATGTGGTACAGGCAATGCATGACACTTCCAGGATTAGCCCTTAAAGCTATCCAGGGAGATCATGACAAAACTCTAATCATAGTAGAGGCTATTAATCTACCTCTCTCAGAATGTCATAGTTCAAGGTCATAAAACAAAACACTTAGCTGAGTAACGCACCTAAGATGCTACAGAAAGGTTTACCTGTGTACACACAGACTGCACATCCTTCTAAGATGTTTCCCCTCAGAAAAAAAGTAGTGAGTACAGACAGACACCAGAGAAGATTTTCACTCTCATTATCTTACAGCACATATTATACATCTTTAATTAACCATAAAAACCAGAAGTCATCAATTAAGTACTTCATTTAATCACTTCAGAAATTTTTAAGTATTCCTCTAACTTAGACCAAAAAGAGGGAGTTAAACTGAAATTTAAGATCTATAGAAAAAACTGAAAATGAAAACAGTATATAGCAGTATCCATGGCTGTATTCAAACTGATACTCATAGGAAAATATAAAGCCTTCAGTGATTTTACCAGTAAACAGAAAATACTGAAAGCAAATAAAGGAGCCAGTAAAAATAACAAAGTGATTGAAAAAGAGGCAAGAAGAAAAAAAATCAATGAATTTAAAGTGAAAAAAATAGCAGACCTCAATTAAACTTAAGAACTGTTTCATTAAAAATGTCAATAAATTACACAATCCATGATGAGCTTCACCAAGAAGGAAATATACATATTTCATATTATAAGTTAATGAAGAAATAACCACAAATATAAAATTTTTATAAAGTAAAGGAATATAATGTCCAACTATTTGCCCAAAAGGAAATCTCAATAAAATATATGATTTCAACAAAATGTAAATTGGTCCACAGAAGAGTCTAAAATTAATTAAATAGCACAATACCATAAAAGAGATGAGAAATGAACATTTTCAGTAATAAAAGATTTCCCAGCCTCCCCAAACACAAATTATCAGCCCACATTATTTTCAGGCAAATTCTATCAGAAACATTTATAAAAGAGGTATTGCCTATATATTTAAACCAGTCTAGAGCATAAAATTCAAAAAGCTTTGAATTAAATCACACAGTCAGAAAAACCTACTGTATCTCACTGATGAGGTAAAAAATATTTAATGCGTTTAAAGTGTTTAGAACAATGTGTAGCATTTATCAGCACTTATTATTATTAATATTGATGCAAAAATCTTAAACATTAGTAAATATAAATTTAAGGACTTCAGAAATAGTTCAACTTTATGGACTCAATGTAATTAATGTTAATAAATGAAAGAAAAAAATAATTATTTCAAAAGGTACCCAGAGAAGGTGTTTAATAAAATGTTACAGCTATTCATAATTTTTGGCCTTTTAAATCAGATGATGATTTTATGTGTGTGTATATATACAAAACACACACACATATATATACTATATATACACATATATATAAATGAGATTGATTTAATAACATGTAACAGCTGTTCATGATCTTTTGACCTTCTGGTAAATCAGGAACAGAACTAAGTTTCCTTTACATGGTAACATATGTGTGTATATATGTATATATACATATACACATGTAAGATAGATTAGAAACTATCATGGAAACTATCAGACATTATATTAAACAGATAAGGAAAACATTAAGATAGTATTGTCTGCTGCTTCTGACTTTAATGAGGACTTTAATCTCAAGAGTCTAGCCAGTATCCTAAGACAAGAAAAAGGGATAGTTGCTATAAATACTGGAATGAGAGAGACAAAATTCATTATTATCAAGTAACAAAACAGTATATTTAAAACTAAGAAGGATCATCTGAATAAAAAACAAAATAATTTAAATGCCTAGTGCCTGTGGACTAAGTCACTTCAGTCGTGTCCAACTCTTTGCAGCCCTGTAGACTATAGTCTGCCAGGTTCCTCTGCCCATAGGGATTCTCCAGGCAAGAATACAGGAGTGGGGTTGCCATGCCCTCCTCCAGGGGATCTTCCCAACCCAGGGATCAAACATAGGTCTCCTGCATTGCAGGCAGATTCTTTGCCATCTGAGTAAGCCACCAGAGAAACAAACGCCTAGTACATGATACATAATGAACAAATGTTAGCCAAAAAAAAAAAAAAAAAATTCCACTTAAGTCATAGCCTAAAAGTCTAATAGAAAAATCAGACCAAAGGCATCAAAAGCAAACAACAAATCATTCTTTCTCATGAATATAGATACAAAAATTAATATACTATCAAATCAAATCCAGGAACATATGAAAAGAACTATATCCCACATGACTAAGTGGGATTTATCCCAGGTATGCAATCTTGGTATAATGTCCAAAATCAACTAGTATAATATCCCACGTCAATAGAATAGGATAAAACTACATGATCATCTTGATAGATACAGAAAAGCACTTGAAAAAGTTAATACTCTTTCATGATAGAAAACACTCAAACTAGAAATGGAAGAGAACTTCCTCAACCTGATAAAAGCATGTTAGGAACACAAGGAAATTTCTTCAACCTGGTTAAAAGCATCTAAGAAAATCGACAACTAACATCACACTTCATAGTGAAAAATTGAAAGCTTTCTTCCTTAAGATCAGAAACAAGACTATCTGTTCCTATCACTTCTAGTCAACATTGTACTGGAAGTTCTACTCAGAGTAATTAGTCAAGAAAATTTAAAAAAATATTCAGATAAGACAGAAATAGGACTATCTGTAGATGATTTGATCTTTTAAGTAAAAATTTAAGAAATTCTTTTAAAAATTATTAGAATAAAATAAATCAGCAAAGCTGCAAGATACAAGATTAATATGCAAAGATCACTTTGAATTTCTATAAAGTAGCAATGAGCAGACATGAAATTAGTAATTACATTTACAATGGCATCAAAAAGAATATTTAATAACCTTTTTTTTAATTAACAAAAGTCATGCAAAACTATACTCAAACTACAAAACACTGTTGGAAAAAAATAAACACCATCTAAATAAATGGAAAGACATTTTATGTGTATGGATCAGTTGACTTAATATTGTTCAGATAGCAATACCCCCATACTGATCTATAGATTCAATGCAATCCCTTTCAAAGTCCAGCTGATACTTTTGCAGAAATTGAAAAGCTGGTCGTAATACTCATATGAAAATTCAAGAGAACTGAACTAGCCAAAACAATCTTGAAAAGGAAGAAACAAAGTTGCAGGACTCACACTATCAATTTCAAAACTTAACACAAAGCCAAATAATCAAAACAGTCCTGCCATAAGAACATATATATCAGTGGAACAGAATTTGAGACTCCAGAAATAAACCATCCTATTTTATGTGCAATTGGTCTTCAACAAGGTTACCAAGAAAATTCACTAGTCTTCAACCAACGGTACAGGGACAACTAGCTGTCTACATACAAAACATCAAGTTGGACCACTACTTCACACCACAGAGAAAACGGACTCAAAATCTATCAAGATCTAAGTATAAATATTAAGCCTATAAAACTCTTTAAGGAAATTATATGCAGTAGATCTTCAGACTCAGGATTAGGCAATGGTTTCTTCGAAAAGAAGTACAAGCAACAAAAGAAAAACTGAACATCAAATCTAATGTATAGCAAAGGGACAAATACTCAACAATTCTCAGTGGTTACCTAAATGGAAGGAAATCCAAAACAGAGGGGATACATGTATACTTGCGGCTGATTCACTTTGCATACACCAGAAACATAACACTGTAAAGTAACTGTACTCCAGTTAATAAAAAGTCACAGTGCAATATCACTTCACACCTACTAGGATGACTATCAAAAGAAAGCTAATAATGAGCATTAACAAGAATGTGGAGAAACGTTCTCATACACTGCTGGTAGAAACGTAAAATGGTGCAGGCACTTTGAAAGATAATCTGACAATTCCACAAAACAGTTAAACATAGTGACTACTTGATTCAGCAAGTCTGCTCCTAGGTAATACCAAGAGAATAAAAATATGTGTCCACGCAAAAATTTGTACAGGAAAGCTCATTGCAGCATTATTCATAATAGCCAAAAAGAGGAAACAACTCCAATCCCCATCAATTGATGAATGGGTAAATAAAAGTGCATCCAAACAACACAATATTATTCTGCAATAAAATGAAATGAACCACTGGCCCACACGACCAACATGAAAGAGCTTTGAAAACATTCTATTCAAAGAAGTCAGCTACAAAGGACCACATATTGTAAGATGCCATTTATATAAAATGTCCAGATAGGCAAATCCATAGAGACAGAAGGCTATTGCCAAAGGCTGGGCGAATGATGAGGAGATGGTGGAGTGACAGCTAAGAGGTGTGAGATGTCTGTGGGAGGTAATGGAAACCAGATTTTTATTACCTAAAGCCAAGTGCATTACAGATTCAGAGTTAATCCTTCATAGTAATACTTCCCCTTGATAAGACTAAACAAACATGGAGGAAGGCACCATAGAATTAAGAAGTGGAGGGGAATGTTTTATATTTCCTCATTTATTTTGTTTGCGTCAAGACCTGAGGTTTTCCTATTACAGTGAAAAATGGTCATATGGTTTCCATTCAATGATCCTCAGGTTCTATTAGAAACCTGCTAGGAAAGTAAGAAAAGGTAGCCTCAGATGACTCTACATGACAACACCAAAAGGGTTTTCAAAACCTTTCTTAAAATATGGATTTTTTTAGATTCCAAAGAGAAACCTATAAAATAGTGTTTCAACACTTAGGATTGGACAAAGAAAGGAAATATATTTTTTAAGAGTTGTGCACTTAACACACACTCTTTTTTTCATGCTTACCACCACCCTGCAAAGTAGATGATTATCCCCATTTACAGACAAAGAAATTGAGGTTCCAAGACATTCCATAGAAGGTATGAAGCTAAAAGTCAAACTCCAGGCTCCACGACATCTGACTCTGGAGCTCTCCTGTATCAGCTGCCATTCCACTCACTTCTCACCTGCTTTGGAAAGCTCTCTGCTTCCACTGAGAAGCATTTGAAGACACCGGACATTCTGCTTCTGGACATTTATATGGCCCTCAAGCGGAGGAGGCCCTCACATCCAACCCCTAAGCCAGCGAGGCAAGGATGTGAGCTTCCCATGTCTGTGAAGCTGAGACTGGCTTGACGTCTCCACCCTTGGGCAATAAGAAACCTGAGCTTTCTCCCAACCTACAGAACACAGGGACTCTGGCCCGCACCTGCTCACCAACACATACGCCAGCTTGCTTTCTCCAGGCTGACCCAGAAACAGCCAGCTCACTGTACTGCCGGCAGCATCCTCAGTGAAGGCTCGGGGTCCACCACACCCCTCTGAGGCTAAGGACAAACTTAACCACTGAAAAGAGACAGAATGGTTGACCCTCACCTCTGCTGGAAATGTGCACGAAAAGACCCTCGGCTCCAGCCAAACTGGTCTACCCTCTGCTCTTTTCTCTACACACACACACACACACACACACACACACACACACACACAGAATTCCATTTCCTTAATTTCTCCCCTGTGAGACTGCCCCTTCTCCCTACTTCGGTACCCTTCTCTTTCCCTTGCCTGCAAAACTCAGCCTGTTTCAGGGGTCTCCACTCTAGGTCATCTTCCTTAACGGCCAACTTAATATACCGAATCCACTGAACCTAACACCTTTCCATCATTTTTGGCCTCAGCGGGGCTATCTCGGTTGACATACCAAAAAGTTGTACAAGGAAGGTTTACTGAACTCTGGTTCCCCAGTATAGACTCTGACATGAGAATGTAAGAGCACGTGATCTATTAAAGAAGTGCTTCCAGGAGAGCGACGGAGTAAAACAGGAAGTTGCATCCTCAGCCTGTCTCCTGGTCGCTCTGGGGAATGAATGAAGCTTGAGCCTGACTGGTCTCCAGGCATCCAAGGACAAGGGACTAGGCTTCCATACTCCATGCTCATGAGTCAGCCCTTGACTTCAAGCTGCCTGGGGAGGAAGTAAACTCTGACACTTCCACTCTGAGTCCAGTAGGATGAAGAGGCTACAGAAGCTGATGTCCATGCTCTGAGGCAAGCTGTTAGGTGCTAACCTTTGGAAACAGAGTCCATCAAAGCCAGGTGAAGGGCACACCAAACCTACATAAGAGATCTGAGGGGGTCGGGGAGGGTGGCACCATGTCTGCTGTGGGGTCAAGGTAGGGCCGGCTTCATGGGCAGGTGACCAGTATATCTGCACAGGATTCTGCCCTCAGAAGGGCCCCACGCTTCTGGTTTAATAGTCTGCAGTCACCGTCTTTAAATTCTTAG
Organism: Nanger dama; assembly: GCA_917880005.1. Classification (NCBI taxonomy): domain Eukaryota; kingdom Metazoa; phylum Chordata; class Mammalia; order Artiodactyla; family Bovidae; genus Nanger; species Nanger dama. The sequence goes on along the minus strand of CAKJTW010000085.1, from coordinate 3,015,956 downwards.
TAATTTTCCCTTTGACTGTGTTTCCTAAGTGAGGTCGCGGGGGGGACAGTGGAGCACACACTGGGCAGGCTCTGCTCGTGTGCAGCCCTGCCTCCCACCACCTGCCACCTCCCTGGGACCAGTTCTCAGCCACTGGCTTGGCTGCTCCCTGGTGCCCAGGGCCCAGCTGCCCTTCCCACACCCCCTGCCCAGTAACTCTTGCCACCCTCTGCCTGGGCAGTGACTGTTACATGGGCTTGGGGATGCCAGTGTTCCCCCATCACTGTCCACTAGGGGAGGAGAGGGCACAGAATCAGTTTGGGGGAGCCACATAATTTTGAAATTAGCTACACACTGCCTTTTAACTCCAATGGAATACTTTTCTGTTAATAGCTCTTTTTCATTCCTTAGTTTTTGTGTGGTCATGCCCTGCTTCCCACACCAAACTCTTAGATACTGTTTCTTTCATTTCCCCACAAAAAGTTGCATAGCACCTAGAACAGAGGAGGTGCTTCATAAGTATTTTCAGAGGATTAATATAAAGCTGGTATTACATTAAAACTGTCAGGAAGTTCCAATCCAAGATGGTGACTTAAGATCCTGAACACACCTCCCCCAGTGGACACACTAAGTCTCCTGCTACCAATGGAACAATTACCTCTGGGGAAAACCTAAAGATTGGCTAGGGTTGTAAGCAAATTAGAATTTAAAAAAAAAAAAAAAAACTACATTGAAGCAGATAGGAGAGGGTATGGGACATAATCTCACCGTAAACCCCCACCCTCATTCAGAGACCCACAGTCAGGAGGAATTCAAAACCTAGAACTTCTGTTTAAGGGGCAAAGAGTTTGAACTCCACAACAGGGACCCCAGTTCTTAAGACCTACATCTAAGAGACAAGCTGCCCACAATGCCTAGCTTTGAAAACCAAAGGGATTCCTGTTCCCAGGACCCTCAAGGCTATAATGATTTGAGAAAGAGCTCACCCACCCACCTGGCGGGGGTGAGGCAGGGGCAGGTCAGAGGCAGCTCATTTGCTTACAGTAAAGCATTGGCTTGAGGGGAAGGCATCTAATCTAACAGACATATTCAGGGCCCTGCCGTAAAACTCTCCAGGAGGAAGACAGGCAGCCACCCCATCTTGGAGATCTGTGTCTGTGAACTCCAGGCGGGTCAGTATAAAGAAAACTTTTGCACTATCCAGTGCCCTGGATTTGTTTGTTGGCTTGTTTTTTTACAGCCATCACCCAAGGGACACCTTTCATTGCCTAACCGTGGAGCCAAGCTCCTGGATCCCATGGAACCGTAGCAGTCAAAGAGATAGTCCTTGGCAGGTTACCACTTCCAGGGCACTGCATACACAGCAGGCTGAAACACATCCCCAGTATTTTTGAGAAAGAGGCCTACTTGCCTGTCCAGGGGCTCTGGTCTGGGGAGCAAGCTTCTGGTTTGGCACACTTGTGGGGGCCAAGAGAGGGGGCTCTCAGGGAACAGAGGCTTGTGGACACACTCTTTCTCCCCTCTCCTCCTGCTTTGCTCCAGCTTACCAGTATATCCCAGAGAGGCCCTTATACCTTGTCTTAGATTATCTAATTACTTCGAATTCCCTAACAGAGAAAACTTTCAAAACGAAAACCCTTATACGGCTTCCCATTAGCTATGGGGTCTTTAGTCCAAGTTTGGTGATGTGGCATCAAAGCTTTGAAAGGATCCGACTTTCTGCCTGCCTCTGTAACGCCACCCATCGCTGACTACCCCAAACATCTCGTCCCTTCCCCACACACACTTACCTACAAACTGCTTACCTGTTCCATCCTCAAATCATGGCAACCTCTTTCTGGAATGCTTTTCTTCCTATTCCATACTCCCTCCTATACAGCTTGCCAAATATCTACTTACTTGATTTCCTTATCAACCATCATCCTTTCTTGGCTTAAGACAAAGCTTTGTAGAACTGACAGCAATTACTTTTATCCCCAAAACACAAGTTTCCAGCACTTCATTACATTCATTTGTCCATCTTCCCTACTAACTTCTGTGATGTGATCCTTAGAATAAAAATTCTATACTATTCATCTTAATATTCCCAGTGTCAAGCACAGTTCCTATAAAATAAACACAATGAAGGCCTATTGGAGGTTGCTGGTAAATATAACCACTTAACTTGGTGACCTAAATCTGATGGATAGAATGTGGTTTTATATGAGTGAAGTCTATCAGGAGATACAAAATAGGTGGGAAAGACACTCAGGAGTGGTCCTTGGAGAGCAAACAAGAAAACAACTTCACCCAAAATAAATTCTTAACACAAAGTAAGTCCACAAATGTGTTCAACAGCTGCAGGTTTCATCCAGCCAAGTATTTTCCCGGAGTTGCACCCTTTACATTTTGTGTAGTGATGAATTCCAGGTAGATCTTGAGAAGTAGACTGTGCTCTCTTACCTGTGTTCCAGTTCTCGAATGGACAGGATCACTCCTGACGTGGCTGGTTTCTGCTGCACAGTGCCCAGGAAGGTGAACTCACTCTTATTCCGGAAGAGCTGAATTAATTTCTCACTCACATGAGGGGCTGCATGGATCTCTCTTTCTGCATCTGAGGGGTCAAGGAGGAGGAGAAGGGGAAGATAAGAAATACAGATGGGAAAAGAGGAGAAGGAATACGAGAGAGAAAAGGAAGAAAGACACACAGTTAAAAATGCCTTGTCTGGAGGATCCAGGGTACCTTTCCCTTTTGCCCTTCTTGTCAATAGTTTCCATTTTCAGGTGCCACCCACCACTCCACATGGCTGCCTGCACTCAAGGCAAAGCCTGGAAATGCTGTCCCAGCCATCATGCCCACTTGTCACTTTGACAAGTCCACAATTGGCCAGTCAGTGATTTTTCTGACAGCGATTTTGATGGGACATGGAGCAATTTGGCCTGCTGCAAGCAGATTAGGTTGCTGAAAATAGGGTGAGAGGCAGTCAGATCAATGGGGTCCAAAATTCAGAAAACCCTGAGTCTAATAGGATCCAGTGCCACTCAGCAGGCTCTCATTTCCCCTTTCCCGTGGCCTCAACTTCTATCTCTCCACACACATCTAGGGAAATATGTCCTTGCTTTGTGACCAGGAGAGATTTACTAGAGCTAATAATGCCAGACAACTGTGCTTTTGCTAAAAGAATAAATACAAGGCATGCTCAGGATCCATCAGTGTGCCTGGAATTTCTGTACACATCCAGTAGATGACTATCCTCATGAAATATTTATTAAAGTTGAGGCCAATTCAGCAGGTCTAGAGGTGTGCGAGTTCAGCGAATCCTGTTCCTAGACAGGAACCCTTCTTTCCGCAAGATCCGCATAATGAGAGAGATCCCTCATGGATTCGGACTCACCCTTGTCATGATAAAACTGGGTGTCACACTATTTTACACTATACTTTCTGGCACCGGAAAGTGGGCACCAAGGGACTAGAATTAGAGAAAAAGTATTCAGAGGATTGGTGGACTTCTCTCATGACCTGCCAATGTCCTTTGCAAGCGATAGGGTGATACATATGGTAACTCTTGGTTATTTCTCTAGGATTGCCTGAGGAACCCTTGAAAAACATATTGTAGAACTGCATTATGTACAATAGCCGAGATACAGGAAACAACCCAAGTGTCCATCGACATGCACATGGGTAAAGAAGCTAACGGAATCCTACTCAGCCATAAAAATAGAATGACATACTGCCATTTGCGGAAACATGAATGGACCTGGGCATTATGCTAAGTAAAATAATCCAGACTGAGAAAAGCCAAATACTGTATGATACCACATATGTGGAATCTAAAAAATACAAAAATCCAGTGAACATAGCAAAGAAAGGAGCAGACTCACAGATGGGGAATCAACTAGTTGTCACCAGAGGAGAAAGGGGAGGGGAGTGACTATATGCGGTGGGGGAGGGGAGGCATAAACTGTGCGGTGTAATATAGGCTCGAGAATGGACTGTGCAACACGAGAATATACCCACGATTCTGTGCTAACTGTAAATGGAAGGCAACCTTTAAAATTTGCATGAAGTTTTAAAAAGGAAAAGAAAAACATAGAATTACAAAGGACATGTCGCCCAAGCAATATCACAGACTCGTATTAGGACCTTGAACCACCTCATTCTAAAGAGTGGCTTTTAAACAAAAAGAAACCCTCAAATTCTTGACCTCGAGCCTCAGTCTTCTCAACTGCAAAATGAGGGGGGGATGGACTAGGCGATTCCTCACAGTACCCCCTGGCCAGCTACATCGCCTATAATCCTACACATTGCCATTTCAAGTTTGCAGCACAGGAAAGAACACGGTCTTCCAGATGTAGGAGTCTAGGCTACAGATGGTGGCAAGTAAGAAATTATTTCCTGCCATGTCAGTAAACAAAGCATGCACAGTCAACAGCAATTGCAGCCACCACAGAAGGTGAGCTGGTGAGCCCTTCGGAAGGGGAGCTGGAAGCGGGTGAGCAGGTGAGGGAACTCAGGAAGGAAGAAAGAAGCTCTGCTATTAACAGCAGCCATCAGACTACAGCCACTCCCCTCAGTTTCCCCGGAGGGAACTCAAGATGTGAAAACAGGATGCTGGCCCGCAGATAGGAGGTGCGTGGGAATGATTTCAGGGAGCCCAGGCACTTGCATCTTTCCCTACACAGAAAAGCACTAAATTCCTTAACTTGGGTTACCTGGTTTTCTTTAATTTAAAATAATCTTTTGACTTCAAACTACCTACCTTTTGTTGCAAAATGTCTACATAACCTGGTCCCTCTCCTTGCCTCCTTGGAACAGTTCTCTCAGGGTTAATTGAGGTGCTGCCTCCCAGGCTTAAGTCCTAAAAATTTCCAGTGAATAAAATGAGTTTGAGCAAGCTCCGGGAGTTTGTGATGGACAGGGAAGCCTGGCGTACCACAGTCCACGGGGCCGCAAAGAGTCAGACATGACTGAGCAACTGAACTGAACTCAACTCAACTTTTAGGCTGTGACTAATCTTTTTGAAAGTGAAAGTGAAGTCACTCAGTCGTGTCCGACTCTTTGTGACCCCATGGACTGTAGCCTACCAGGCTCCTCCCTCCATGGGATTCTCCAGACAAGAGTACTGGAGTGGGTTACCATTTCCTTCTCCAGGGGATCTTCCCAACCCAGGGATAGAACCCAGGTCTCCTGCATTCCAGGCAGATGCTTTAACCTCTGAGCCACCAGGGAAGCCCTTTTACGTCCACAGAAGTAAGGTTGGTCCTCTACTAAGGAATGGTTCAACCCAAGAACACTCTACCCACAGAAAATCTACCTGAGTGTCATTTGCTTTCCTGCCTATGCTGTCAGGCATCTGCCAAGGACTGATGTAAGAGCCACTTAGGGAATGCTTCTATGCCTTTTACAAAATTCTAGCTAAAGACTATCCACTGTCGCTGTTATTCAGCTGCTAAGCTATGTCAGACTCTTTGTGACCCCATAGACTGTGGTATGGAAGTCACTATCTTCCAGAGCTTGCTCAAACTCACATCCATGTGTCAGTGATGCCATCCAACCATCGCATCCTCTGTCGCCCCCTTCTCCTCCTGCCTTCAATCTTTCCCAGCATCAGGGTCTTTTCCAGTGAATCAGCTCTTCACATCAGGTGGCCAGTGTACCGGAGCTTCAGCATCAGTCCTTCCAATGAACATTCAGGATTGATTTCCTTTAGGACTGATGATTTGAAAGCATCATTTCTTCAGTGCTCAGCATTCTTTGTGGTCCAACTCTCACATCCATACATGACTAGTGGAAAAACCATAGCTTTCACTAGACGGACCTTTGTCAGCAAAGTGATGTCTCTGCTTTTTAATACACTGTCTAGGTTGGTCATAGCTTTCCTTCTAAGGAGTAGTGAAGTGCCTCAGTCATGTCCGACTCTCTGCGACCCCTTGGACTATAGCCTGCCAGGCTCCTCTGTCCATGGGATTCTCCAGGCAAGAATACTGGAGTGGGTTGCCATTTGAGTCTTAATTTCATGGCTGCAGTCACCATCTGCAGTGATTTTGTAGCCCAAGAAAATAAAATCTGTCACTGTTTCCACTTTTTCCCCATCTATTTGCCATGAAGTGATGGGACTTTCCATACTTTCCATAAAGATATTCAAAACCTATTAAATGTATGGACAAATCACTCTGCAAACTAGAGACCATTAGCCAATGTTAGTTAATGTTATTTTTATTATTATTACTGCTGGGCAAAGAGCCTTGCAAGCAGTTTCACTTAGAATTTAGTGCCAGGTAAAAGTCTTGGTTGAGATTAACATCTAGATTTATTTTTTTCCTTTTTGCTACTGCCTTCTTTACTCATCAGTTAGGATTCAACTGATTGGTGGTGGCTGCCTAGAGAGCTCGTAGAGGATTCTGAAGCTTAGGCCCAGTTAAGAGAGAGCCACGATTAATCACCAGGCCAACTGGGGGAATGATGAATATCAGACCAGTTATGGGTGTCCTCACCTCTCAATTTTCCTGAGGGATATGATCAAATCTGATGGCCGATGACCCCAAAATTTTATATCTGCAACCCTAACCTCTCCTTTAAGTAACAGACTCATATATGCAATGGCCTCTGGACGATCTCCATGTGCACATCGAATATCATTTCAGGTTGTATCCACCACTGAACTCTTTTTCTCTCCAATGACCCTCTATTATCTCCTAGAGTTCCCAGTCTCAGCAAATGGAACAACCCACTCCCTAAGGTCAAAAAACTAGCAATTGTCCTCAATTTTTTCTTTTTTCCACCCTCCATATTCAATCCGAGAACATATCATGAGGGCTCTGGCAGCTGGCATCTGTTTATTTCTTCCTGGCCCCATTCTTAAACTTTTGTTCAAGCTGCCATCATCTCTCCAACAGCATCCTCAAGGTCTCCACACTGCCTTCCCTCCTCTGTCACCCACACAGCAGCCCAAGAAGTCAGGGTCACTTCCATCTGCTGCATAAAACCTTCCAGTGGCTTCCCATCACTCGCAGGGTAAAATCAGGCTCCTCAGCATTGCCTGCACAATCACACACAAATTAACTCTTGCCTACCTATCCCTTCTCCAGCTCTCACTGCACATGCAACCTCTTGGCCACTTCCTCCAACAAAACCCCCATTAATGTCTTATACACCACTTTGGTGATTTCCCCACCTATCATGTCCTGTGATCAATTATTTCCTTGTATCACTTATAACCTTGTTCCATGCTTCTTACTTTACTCCCTTTCTCTCCTCCTTCGACTGTAAGCATCAGGAGTGCAGACATAATTATTCATTCCCTGTTGCATCCACAGTTCTTAGTGGCTGGCAAGAAACGCATTCAATCAAGATTCAGTCAGTTCAGTCACTCAGTTGTGTCCGACTCTTTCCAATTCCATAAATCGCAGCATGCCAGACCTCCCTGTCTATCACCAACTCCTGGAGTTCACTCAGACTCACATCCATCCAGTAAGTGATGCCATCCAGCCATCTCATCCTCGGTCATCCCCTTCTCCTCCTGCCCCCAATCCCTCCCAGCATCAGTCTTTTCCAGTGAGTCAACTCTTTAGATGAGGTGGCCAAAGTACTGGAGTTTCAGCTTCAGCATCATTCCCTCCAAAGAAATTCCAGGGCTGATCTCCTTCAGAATGGACTGGTTGGATCTCCTTGCAGTCCAAGGGACTCTCAAGAGTCTTCTCCAACACCACAGTTCAAAAGCATCAATTCTTCGGCGCTCAGCTTTCTTCACAGTCCAACTCTCACATCCATACATGACCACAGGAAAAACCATAGTTTTAACTAGACGGATCTTTTCCTTCCAAGGAGTAAGCGTCTTTTAATTTCATGGCTACAGTCACCATCTGCAGTGATTTTGAAGCCCACAAAAATAAAGTCTGACACTGTTTCCCCATCTATTTCCCATGAAGTGATGGGACCAGATGCCATGATCTTCGTTTTCTGAATGTTGAGCTTTAAGCCAACTTTTTCACTCTCCTCTTTCACTTTCATCAAGAGGCTTTTTAGTTCCTCTTCACTTTCTGCCATGAGGGTGGTGTCATCTGCATATCTGAGGTTATTGATATTTCTCCTGGCAGTCTTGATTCCAGCTTGTGCTTCTTCCAGGCCAGCATTTCTCATGATGTACTCTGCATAGACGCTAAATAAGCAGGGTGACAATATACAGCCTTGACATACTCCTTTTCCTATTTGGAACCAATCTGTTGTTCCATGTCCAGTTCTAACTGTTGCTTCCTGACCTGCATATAGGTTTCTCAAGAGGCAGCTCAGGGTGGTCTGGGATTCCCATCTCTTTCAGAATTTTCCACAGTTTATTGTGATCCACACAGTCAAAGGCTTTGGCATAGTCAATCAAGATTACTGAATTGATTAACTAATGTATTTTCCATTGTGTATCTGCATAGTTGCTAAGTCAGGTCTGACTCTTTGTGACCCCATGGACAGTAGCCTGCCAGGCTCCCCTGTCCATGGGATTCTCCAGGCAAGAATACTGGAGAGGGTTGCCAGTTTCTCCTCCAGGGGATCATCCTGACCCAGGATCAAATCCACATCTCCTGCATTGGCAGGCAGGTTCTTTATCAGTGAGCCACAAGTGAAGCCCCTAAATCTGAGTTTGTTTCTATTTTGCATGTGTGTTCATTTGTATTGGTTTTAAATTGCACGTAAGTGATATCATACAGTATCAAACAGGTCTCTTCTCCACTCTTGGCTGCCCTAATCCCAGCGCGATGATGTGGCACGGAGGTGGTGGGAAGAGAGCATCACCATGCAGACACTGGGATCACTCACAGGAAAGCCAGGAATGTTGCTTTCCTGTTGTATTTATGGAAACATACATCTCCATAAGTTTTCCATTTATGTCATTTATATTGTTTACATTGTTACTTCAAGTCATCACAAATTACCGTCAGAAAATAGCACGATACCTTTGGACAACTAGCAGATAAATGAGTACTTAAATGACTATCAAATTAAAATGATTTCCAGTGCCAGTTCAGCCTATTCCTCCTTGTAGGACATTCCAGCTAATGCACTAATCCAGCCTTGCCCTCCTAGAAAGCAGAATATGTCTTTTACTGGCTTTTCTCATTTATTATTGTAAATGATTGGCATGTTGAAGTAAGGAGATCCCATTAGCACTCAGAGTGAAATGTAAAAATAAAAGAAAAGAAACATGTACTTTGATAAATTGAGATTTTATGTACATTTTCATTTTCAAAATAAAAAGCTATTTCAAATAAATGTTTACCATAGTCCAGCCACTAAAAAAATAAGAAATCCTACTCCTTTTATAATAATAATTGGACCAGGTTTCAGGGAACTAAAGACTAAGTTCTGCAGATAACTAAGCTGTGTGATCTTAGATAAGACACTTGACCTCTCTGATCCTCACACACCATATCTTAAAATTTAAACGATTGAACTCCATGGTCTACAAGTGGTTTCCTAGTTCAACAGTTCTGTGAATCAGTTTCCCCTGCTCCTAAGTCACATAGCAAGATGGTACTGAGGGCATTTCCCATCTATAAAAAACCCAGGTTCTGTAATTTTTCTGCCAATTTTCTGAGAATGATAAACACGGTGATCAATTTCTGAAAACAGTGTATGTCACCTATTTTTCAGTAGCCTGCTTTTTTTCCCCTAGAGTTAAAAGGGCAACTGATGAAAACTAGTTAATGAGAACCTATCATGAATATTATACTTCTATATGTTTGGGACCACTACAATGTGGGTTTGCTGCATTATTTGAGAATATTCAGTTCTTCTTGAGAGAACAAGAAAATAAGTGGAATTTATAAAACTCATGTGTATGTATGTGTATCAGTCGCTCAGTTGTGTCCAGTTCTTTGTGACCCCATGGACTGCAGCCCTCCAGGCTCCTCTATCCATGGGATTTGCCAGGCAAGAACACTGGAGTGGGTTGCCATGCCCTTTTCCAGAGGATCTTCCCAATCTGGGACAAACTCATAGACATGTTAAATATAGATAAAAATTTATAAATCTTTGAAATGTGCTAAACATATACCCAATAAGTGCACCATAAGTATGCTGAACGTAGATAAAAAGGACTGAATAAGAGTATCACTTACAAATAGAAGAGGGAGAAGGGGTGGGAGGACCAAGTCATAATGTACAATAACCCCCTTCAGAGCGGCCGCTGTGTCGTCCCCAGATCTGACATCCATCTCTGACACCCATTCTATTCCCGCCTCTACTTTCTCTCTCAGAAACGTTAATAGAACCCATTGGTGCAACCCGAATTAACTGGTGAACTACAGCTGCGGCCAGGCATATTTGCTAAAGTCTCGCCATTAAGAGGAAACACACTGGGGCCAGGCACCTCCTATCTGCCGAACCTCTTTTTAATAACCTCAGATACTGTCCTTGTAGCCACAGCATCAGAGAGGAGACTGAGAGAAAGACAGACCAGAAGACCAGCGCATAACCCAGGAACCCAGTGGGTTAGCCCATCCTTCTCCCCTCACCCTACCTGAACCCTAGCAACTCTCAGTTCCCTGCTTCCTTCTGGGTATTTTTAACTGATCTGATAAGCCACATGATTCAAGCACCTGAACTTGGCCTACCTGTGAGGCTTTCAATTTTGTGACTTCTGGGAGTATACTTGGAGGCTACCATTGCACCAAGGTAATTTCCTACGTAACCACCACTTATAGTGAACATTTTACACTTTAAAAAACAGAAAGAAAAGAGAATGTCATTCCAAATGCTCAAGAGGTTTTGCCTGATTTAGTTAAGAAGTGCTAACTCAGCAGCAAGGGTTAAGTGCTTTTTCCTTCCTAGGATGAAATGGCTCTACTTAGTCAATTTTCAAGAAAGACTAAAAATGCTAATATGATGATCAACCATCAGTAAAACCATGCTAGATGAAGGGAGGAGGCTGAGGAGTGGAGCAGGAAAGAAATTAACCAGTGGTATTCACAAGCTCTTCTCTACCTAATCTAGAAGCAATTTCATTTCCCTTTTCCTTGACATACAGCCTAAGAAAGGTGATGATTTTCGTTGTCAGCAAACATACCTGTATTTACTCTGTGCCAGGTACCAGAAAAAGGTCAAAACACAATTTCTGCCGTCAAGGATAACTACAAAAGCAAGACAGTTACTTGGTGAAAACCAAGGCACAAAAAGAGGAAGGGAGCCTGGGGATGACATCACCTAAGATGCATCTTTGAGGCTGAGTCAAAAAGATGAACCGGCATTTACTAGACAGGAGGAACAGAGAGAAGAGGGCATTCCTTGCAGATCACTTTGAAGCTTTCATTACCCACGTATTTTGCATTATCGGAGCATTCTTCCCTCTGCAGGCCTCTCTCCCTAAAACTCTTAGCAGAAAAGCAACTATTCAGTCTGATATTGGAAGGAACTCTTCCCTGATCAGTGAGTCAAGAGAGCAAAAACAGCAGAAATAGGACAAAAGAAACACACCAGGGCAGCCTTGACTGATGAATTCAGGCGACATCTTGGTAATCACAGCATGTGTACACTAAGAACTTCAACACATGGCAGAATCTTGTTACAGACGTGGCACATCCTTCCAGCCTGAGTCCCACATAAGCTTGTGGTTAAGACTGCCCTGAAAGTTAAAGCAACACTTGCTAAATTGAAATGGCAGTCGGCTTTTCATTTCTAAGTAGAGAGGAAACTTGCCATTTCAGAACTGCCAACTCTCCAGAGGGCAAGTGCTGCTGTGTGGAGACAGGTATGTGTCTACTGTTAGGTCCTGGGGCCCTTCTCTGAGAACTTCAGATGCTACTGATATAAGCACTTTCAAAGCAGCCGAAATCACAAGCAGAAAGTAGTAGGAACACCAAGAGCCTCCACTTAATATGGAAGGGATTCCTATCTCCACTAACAAACAAGTTCACAATAATATCCCATTAGCAAATGTCCATTAGCTTCAGAAGCCAGAATAATAAAAAGCAAATGTGTGTATGGCATATTATGGTACAAGGGCAGACTTAACTACTTTACACGTATTCTCTAATTACAATAATCTGAGGAATAGCCATTACTATTTTTCCTACTTTACATTTGAGAAAACTAAGTTTTACAGAATTTAAATTATTTTCTGAAAAGATATTGGACCAGGAGGCCACGGTTCTGAGATTCCAACCTGGCAGGCTGGTTCCATATGCTACAGTCTTCTCTGTGCCATGCCTACTGTTTGCCAGTACGTATGATCTCAGCACTTGGTACATGCAGGAAAGGGACAGACAAATCATCATATACCCAGTGCCTGACACTATTCACTCAGAAAATATTTATGAACAATCTGTTTGTACAACCCCTGAGCTAAATAACATTCCCCCATTTTATAGGTAAGGAAACTGAGGCACAGAGAGTCAAACTCGGAGCACAGAGAATGGCTTGCCCAAAGTCACACAGCCTGTGACTAGAGAAAAAACTGAGTCCTCAGCAGAGTTGATCAGAACACTCCACGGCATTCGCCTGGCACCCCTGCTTATGTTCGCTTTCATTCTCTTTTCCTGTCTCCTACCCACCTTGTCCTGCACTCCAGCCACACAAGCTCCTGTCTCTTCTTCCTAGAGCCGGGTTCCTTCCCACCCTGGTACGTCCCATGTGCAGTGACCTCCCTTCTCGCTTCTGTGAATACCAACTTAATGGTTAGTCCTCAGGGCATCTTTCCCTGACACCCAGACCTTGTATTCCCTATGTTGCCATCACTGGACTTCTTATAAATATCAAGGTTTTATGTGAATAATCATTATATTGTGCCATCACTTCATTAACAACTATCATGCCCACTGCACTAAATTCCATAGAAAATGGTTTATCCATAGATACTCGCACTCAGCATCGTGCCTGGTATGTGGTGAAACCTCAAAAGCTATTTGCTGCACTAGTAATATATCTTGATTCCAAAGTCCAGGACCCAACTGAAGAGGTTTACCAAAGACACTCAATTATAACCCCAACCTGCAGAGAAAATTACATTAAAATAATAAGCTGCCTAAGGAATAATAAAGCCAGCAAAGCACCCCTAGCTCATTCAGAGACTAAACCCAAAGAATCCTGTGACACGCGGTGCTAATTTCTTAAAATTCCTATGTGACTCAAGAGATTCAGATGTCCCCATGATTTTCCTAATTAGATGAGCATGGTGGGGGAACCAAACTCCTCTTCTCGACATTTAAAAATACCAGTAAGGAAAATCAATGCATCCCCTGGTCACTAAGAAGTTAGCAAACCAGTCCGTTTCAGGCTGTCTCCCTATGTGTGCTCAGCCATGCCCACCCCTTTGCAACCTCATAAACTGTAGCCCACCATGCTCCTCTGTCCATGGGATTCTCCAGTGAAGAATACTGGAGTGGGTTGCCATTTCCTCCTCCAGGAGATCTTCCCAGACCCAGGAACTGAACCCGCTTCTCTGTGCCTCCTGCATTGGCAGGCAGAGTCTTTACTACTAGCACCACCTAGGAAGGCCCCTGTCTCCCTGTATTAGCACCATTACCTACCAGTGATCAGGTCTCCCTCCATAATCCTCATACCTCCTCCCCCATCTCAGTGGAATCCTCAGAGCAGAGAGGTAAAGCGTGGATGCCAACTCTATCTGAATCACAGGACAGGAAAATGAAAGAGTCTGATAAAGATTTTTTAATAAAGGCTGCATTGTGTAAACTACAAACTTGCAGTTCTAAGATAAGTAAGTTCTAGGGATGTAGTGAAAAGCATGGTGACTGTAGTTAATACCAAATTATATATTTGAAGGTTGCTAAGAGTAGATCTTAAGTCCTCATCATAGAAAAAGAAGTAATTATGCGAGGTGATGAATGTTAACTAAGCTTATTGAGGTAATCATTTTGCAGTATACATACATCAAATCATTATGCTGTACACTTTAATACAATGTTATATGCCAATTATATCTCATTAAAATGAGGAGGGTGAGAGGAGGGAATACTTCACTGTATAGCAAAAAAAAGCTACCTAGGGAATGGTTATAAATTAGATTGCATATAACCAATGGAAAATTACACAGGATACTATAACATCAAAAGTATTAGAATAACAGAAAATTCCTAGGCAATAATATCAAACAGGGACACAACTGCATGCATAATGATAATGACATATCAGTATATAAAAATGTATTTAGTGATGCATAGCAGAAAGATACAAATGGCCTTCAATCAAAATGTTAACATTGGAAGCTAATCTGGGTGATATTTTTCTTCTTTCACCATGTCTCAATTTTCCAGATCTCCTCTGAGAATTACTGTAAGGAAAAAACAATCAATTTTATGCTAAAATATAAGAGCACATTTTAGAAACAGAAGCAAAAAGGGCATCCGAAAAGAAAATAAGTACCAACTCTCCAGCTTTCAATCATGAAATTGTGTCTCTTTAAATCAATAAGACCCCCCCTTAACCCCCCAACTCCAGCCAAGCTCAACCAGCTCTGACTTCCCATGGAATACCACTCCCCTCTTTAATGCAGGGGACCAGTCAGCTCCCAGAATGGCCTGCAGGGGCATTTCAACACAGACCCACCCCCCTCCCTGCCTTCTTAACAGCTCAGGCTGATGGGATTTGAGGTCTGTTTCTGTAATAACTAGCAGTTGAGTCAAGTGTCATTTTAATCCACAGTCATGGTCAAGAGTCCGAGGGTGCAGAGGGATGCCACCACATCCTGATGCACAGAGGCTGTCAAATACAGGCAACTCTCCTAGCACACGATGCTCTCCGGGTTCCTGCAGAAGACACGAGGACAGTCCTGGGCCCTGCCCTCTGCAGCTACTCAGTCATTCTTCCAATCATTCGCTCATTAATTCCTCACCTTGAAAACCTTTATTGAGCACTCTTCCGAACCAGGAACTATGGACACAAAACTTGAGACACATCTTTTATCTCCCAGGGGCTAAGCATCGAGTAATAAAGACATAGACGAGTGGGAACTGCTCAGTTGTTCAGTTCAGAGGCAGAAGCAAAGTGGGAATTCTTAGGAGGGAATACAAGGCTAGAATAGCCTGAAACAGGCCCAGAGAGCTTCCCCTCAGAAACCCGATCCTCCCAACAAGGGGCAGCGCAGGGTAGTGGTTAAGCACTCAGACTATGGAGCCTGACTGGCTCAGATTCCAGCTTCCCCACATACCAGATCTGCGACCATGGACCCATTAACCTCTCTGTGTCTCAGCTTCCTCATCTGTAAAATGGGAATAAAATTCCATCTATCCTATAAAAGCAGTATGAACATCAAATTGATTCAAATGTGTTAAGCTCTTAAAACAGTGTCTGCCACAGGGGAGGCACTGGCCAACTGTTTGTCTGGAAAACAGCTAGGGCAGGCCCTGAGACCTAGAGGATGGGGGTGTACAAAGCTATGCCAGTCCCCACCCTGCCAGGAGGGCCCTGCAGTCATGGCGGGCTATTGCTGTGGCCCAGCAGGAGGACAACAGGCAAGTGAGCAAGGGTCGCCAGCCATGGCTGGAGGCGTGGTGAGTGGTCAGTTCTAACCCTCTCCTCTTAAAAAGCTGGCAGAGCTTATGAAACTTCCTATGAATCCAATCTAGGTCTAGCCAACCAACCAACATCCAAACATCTTTGAATTTTTGCTATGTGCTATAATAAATACACTTAAGTATATTTCATCTATTTAAGCAATGGGCTTAAATATACTTCCTAATTCAGTCCTCACCTGCAGCCCAGCAATGTCAGTACTGTTATTCCATCTTATAAATGAGGAATAAAAAGTTAAGAAGCTCTGTATTTAAGTATCTGTATCTCAAACTCAGATCTGTCTACTGTCAACCACGACTCACCACTGCCTCTCAGCCTTGATCACTCATCTCAGCCCAGCTGGTGCGTGAATACCAGCTCCACCATGGAGCCTCTATGAAACTTTAGGTAACTTAGCTTCCTTCCTTCATCCTTGAGTTGCTCCACCTGTAACACAGCAGTAATACTACCCACATAGCCGGCTCAGTAAGGAGTCATGGAGTGTGCCCACTACATAGCTTATCCTCTGTATTTCCTCCACGCTGGCCTCTCTTTAGGACATCATTTCTGAGTCGCTTTGCAAAGACAGCTTAGAAATCTAAACATGGGAAGTCTGAGTTTAACATTTACCAGGGGGTTCACACACAGGATCACATTTCACATTCATAATAATCCACTGTGCAAGCATGCGCGTGTGTGCTAAGTTGCTTCAGTATCCAAAGTGTGCAGCTCTTTGCAACCCTATGGACTGTAGTCCCCAGGCTCCTCTGTCCACGGAATTCTCCAGGCAAGAATTCTGGAGTGGTTTGCCATGCCCCTCTCCAGGGAATCTTCCCAACCCAGGGATCGAATCTGCATCTCTTACATTTCCTGCATTGGCAGGTAGGTTCTTTACCAGCAGCGCCACCTGGCAAGTCCAAAACCCACTAGGTAGGCATTAATAACCTCACTTTCAAGATAAGGAATCTCTGGCTTGTAGAAGTTACATAATTTGCCCAGCAACTTTTCAGCTCTTTCTGGGTATTTCTGTATGAATTCCTAGTCCCCAAAGAATCTTTAAACTTCACTCCACTCCAACGCCAGCTCTCCCCTATCTAAGGGGCACTCCTCATCCAAAACTCTCAACTGTCCCATATACTGAGTGCACTCACCAGCCTGCTTAAAAGTCTGGAGCAGGGGGCTGACCCAAATAGGATTGGTTCCCTTTTGTGCAGTCCCAACTCTCAGGCTTAAGAGACATTTTCAATGCTACACTGGCCTTGACCTTGCCATATCTACTCCAACTCAACAGTAAACAGTGAGGCATCATGCTCGACCGCAAGCTCTCTCATTTATGATTATTCATTATAAATCATTTTTACATGTTGCTTCAAATGCTGTTCAAGAATAAAAATCTGCCTGCGTTGAAATGCACTGTGATTTTAATATGCAAACCTCCTACAGAGATGATGTCTCATTTTAATTATTGTTTCAGTTTAATGGGTTTTCATTAAATTAGAGGATGGAGCAATTATGAAGGTGAACAGCTAATGTTTCAAAGGTAAGCTCCCGTGGCTCTGTGCGCAAAGAGATAGTTGTGGCATCAATGAGCAGGAAGCAACACTCTTCTGGATAAGCCCATATGCAGCCTGATGGAAAACAACCCTGGCTAGCTCTCTTTCCGGCTTCAAAACAAAGCTAGCATCTCCTCACTGAAGATATGCAAACAGCTCTAAGCATGTGTCTGACTGAAGGTATCTTTATCACATAACTTTTCTGTCAGGAATCCAAGCTCCCCTGTTTATCAGGCCAGAAAGCCCTCTTCAAAGTCCACAGCCTGAGTCATGTCTGACCCTTTGCAACCCCATGGACTGTAGCCTGCCAGGCTCCTCTGTCCATGGTATTCTCCAGGCAAGAATACTGGAGCAAGTAGCCATTCCCTTCTCCAGGGGATCTTCCCAACCCAGGGATCGAACTCCAGTCAGCCTCCTGCATTACGGGCAGATTCTTCACCATCTGAGCGACCAGGAAAGCTAAGTATCAAACCGCAGGAAAGTACTCCTGATCAAACAGTCTTATCCCTCACATGCAAGGAATTTAGTTGGTTCTGTGGATGAATGTCTGACTTCCTGCCTCTGGGAAATTGTTCCAACTGCACAACAGACTGCGATGACCAAAATAATGTTAATTAGCAAACTGGGAGAAGTTCAGTGAGAAATTGTTTTGGTGGCTTCCAATATTTTTACCCCAGAAACTGCACAAACTTTGCACTTGGGACCAACAGGGTAGAATTACCTCAGACAGAGGTAAAGGAATGAATGAGTGGTAGCGAATGAGGGGAGGGCCAGAGGTAAAATCTACTCCACTGGGGCCCCAACGGTCAGAGGTAAAGGGTTATGACTTCACACTGGACGGAGTAGGGGGCGGGGGGTCTGCATTGCAGAAGTCTGCACCTGGGGAGAGGGAGGGAGCTTGGCAAAGCTCACATGTGTGATTTCAGGAGTTACCCAGTGGTACAGTGGTTAAGACTCTGTGCTCTCACTGCCAAGGACCTGGGTTCAATCCCTGGTCAGGGGACTAAGATCCCACACGCCTCACAATACAGCAAAAAAAAATTTTTTTTCTTTTTCTCCAGCTAGATGGAAGGAAAAAGACGAGAGCCACAGAAGGTCATTCCAGAAATAATTGGTCTATTAGGGTAGGGCAGACGTGGTCACTATACATGCCAAGAAAGTAATATGGGAACCTCTCACTACGCTGTGGGAAGGAGAGAAAAAGAAATCTTTCCCACAACAAACAGAAGCACCAGCCCCAGGTAACACAGCAAGAACTAAGTGCTGAATGAGGTACCCTCTCTGCTCAGCACTGCCCCTCCCCAGCCTGATGCTGACCACCTGTCGGGGCTCACACTGGCTGGCGTGGCCGCCGGAGAAGTCCTCTTTGCTCTGTTATTTCAAGTGTCCTGAATATTTCCAAAGGGACAGTAACTTGGAGCTCCTCGGTGGAAGGCTTTCTTTTCAGCTCCTTTATTTTCGCTGTCCTAAAAGCACATCGTCAGCTCTCAGATCACACGTGATAATCTAATTACATGCCTTGTTAGCTAATTAGTTCCAGAATCACTGCTGGGAAGGTCTCCCGCACTATTTATCTATCTGTGTTGGCCACTGGGTGTGCTACTCGATTCCTGGAAAAAGTGAGGAATTATTGGCCTTTCAAACTCTGTCCAGAGGAGGGACAGCAAAGCTCTCTGGGCTCCTGAAACTCCAGGCTTTGAACAGAAGCTCCAGGAAACGTGGGCATTTGGGCCCACGTGCAGCAAAGGGCCCTGGGTGTGGTTTCTCACAGACTTGAAAACTGACCCCTTCAGAGATGTTTTCCAATCCTATTTCACATTAATGTCACCCTTAAAACAAACTGTTGAAGCTGCTGCTTACCTGAACTCAAAGTCAACTGCATTCCAACTACTAGATCCTTCTCACCAATTCCCCACAGCTGCCCTCCCAAAAGCAACCTACAACCAAAGGCTCCAATTACAATCCCCATTTACTGAAGCCTTAAAACACACACACACACACACACAATGAAAATATCGATTTGGGAGAAAACCGGCCTTTCCTCACCACTGGAAATAATTTGGATCTGGCCTGTCCCAGGGTAACCATGCGGAGTCACTTCAGTAAAGTATGCCTTCGGTATATTAAATAGCATCTTCATGATAATTCATCTCAAAGGGTGCTCGGTAGGTTTCAAGCAATCTTTTCTACCGGAGTGTGATCTGACTTAGTCAGCAGATACTCTTTTCAGCCACGAATGACCTGAAAACCCCGCCCTCCATCATGAGTGCTTGGTTGGTTGGTAGCTGATCCTTGGACAAGTGGTCTCAGCCGAGCCTTGGGAGTACAAAGCACACGAATGCGGTTCAATCTCAACTCGTCTCCAACCCAGAGTTCCAGCCACCTTCTCCACACCTATCCAAATCCTGCCCATCTCCTCTTGAGGCCCAGCCCAAGCCCTCTAAGTCCACGAAGCTCTGGAGCCCTCAATTCAAAGGGGCTTCTCCCATCCCTTCACTCCAAAATTCTTCACCCATTCGAATGCATATTTATGGAGCCTGTTCTCTGTGACCTGGTAAGACAAACTTATCTGGGCAAAGACTCCAGCCAGTATCTGTAGCTGCACGGACCAGTACCGCACACTGTGATCCATCTTACATCCTGCATCTTGCCAAATCCAGTGGCCAGTTCTCCACCCTCCACCTAATTGACCTCTCAGCAACCTCCAATGGCTGTCCTCTCCCTCCCTTTCAGGCACTCTCTCAGGCATGGAATTCTTCTGGCTTTTCTCCCACCTCTGCACCCACCCTGGGGCTCCTTCACGCCCTCCTCTGCCTGCTCTCTTACTGTCAGGGTGTCTGCAGCACATCCAGCCAGCCCTGAGCTCTGCCTCTATCACCACCTGGACTCTCCATCCTCTTGCCTACCACACTGCAGCAGCCTCCAAAGCCCACTTGCTTTGTGTCTTTCCCCCTTCTCCCCCGCTTTCTGACTTTCTCTCACGTAGCAATTGGAGCAACAAGGAAATCCTTTTCAAACTTAAATCACATCCTATCAACCACTTCACCTACTTTCTTTAAACCCTCAAATAGCTGCCTGTAGTTGTTTCCTGCTGCTTCTGGAACATAGGCCTGCAAACTCAGTGCTTAAAACAACACAAACTCATCATCTTATGGTTCTGGAGGTCAGAAGCCTGAAACGGGTTTCACTGGAACAAACTTAAAATGTGGGCAGGACCACCCTGCCACCCTCTAGAAGCTCTAGAGGAAAATACACTTACCTTGCCTTTTCCAGCTTTCCTTGGTTCACGTCCCCTTCCTAATCCTCAAAGTCAGTTTTGCAGTCTCTTACCATCTCTCTCTGCCTTCACTGGCGCATCACTCACCCTCCCTGACTTAACTTCCTGTTTCCTTTTCATAGGGACGCTTGTGATTGCATTGGGCTCAGCTGGATAATGCAGGCTAGCCTCTCCACCTGAAGATCCTTAACTTAATCACATCTTCAAAGCTATTTTTATCATGTAAATTAACAATCACAGGTTCTGGGGATTAGGACATAAGTATCTTTTGAGGCGGGGAGGTCCTTGCATTTTTCACCAGTGCAAGTGAAAAAAGACCCTAACTCCTTACAATGACTGAAAGACCTTGCATGGCTTGGTGCTGCTGCCAGGGCAGAAACAAAGACCAGGTTTTTACTTTGGCCCTGGCCACGCTCTCCAACCTCCTTGGGCACCTTCACCCACACAGGCCATCCTTGTGCCCCTTAAACTTGTTTGATCCAAGAGGTTTTGTATCACCTCTTCCAAAAATGTCAGTTCTGGGAGCAAAACAGCCTGGATTCAATTCTCAGCTTTGCCACTTACTGCACCTAACCTTGACCGTGTAAATGACAGGGTTATTTAACCTGTTTTCCCTTCTGTAAAATTGGGCCCATAATACCTATCTCCCTCGTAGGATTATTATGGATTGTTTTGAGAATGAAAGGAATTGACAGACATAAAGAATTTAGAACAATGTCTAGCACCTAAAAAGTGTTCATCACTAACCATGTAAGTGATCAGGAATAATATTATCTTTGCATGGCTGACTTCTTCACCCAGGCATCAGCTCAAATACCACCTCTGCAAGGAAGTCTTCTCCATAATCCTACCTAGAGTCAATCCTCTCCTTCTCTTTCTGTCTTCAGTATTGTACTTCCTGCATAGTCTCTATGACTAACTATAGTTACTAATTTATGAGTATACTTGTTCACTGTGATTCCCTATCTCTGCCAGAACTGAAGCTTCATGAACTCAGAGACTCTGTCTTTGCTACATCTCTCATATCTATCCAGAACAGTGCTCATCACTTCAGTGTGCAATAAATATTTGTTGAATGAATGAATGAATACGATATGTTTCTGATTCTCTCCTCCCTGCACCTGGATCCAGGGCCCCCAAGGGTAGAGCATCCTACATGTTCCTCTTGTGCAATCAGGACCCAGCAGAGTGGCTGGCACATGCGGCAAAGCAGAATCACACTTAATGCCTGCTGATTGATCGGTGTATAAATGAGCTTTAGAGGCACCTTCAAGATAAGGGTTCTAAAAATAAAAATAAAAAAATTGTTCTCCAGCCAGTCACTCCAAGACTGAGACAGACAGGATTCCAAAGTTACATATGGAAAAAGGCAATATTCAAAGCAGAAGTCTAGCACAGAAAACAGACTTGCGGTTGCCAGTGGGGAGGGGGCTGAGGGGAGGAATAGAGTGGAAGGTTGACATTAGCAGATACAAACTACTATATATGGGCCTCCCTGGTGGCTCAGTGGTAAAGAACCTACCTGCCACTGCAGGAGACCCAGGCTTGATCCCTAGGTCGAGAAGATCCCTTGGAGAAGGGAATGGCTACCTGCCCCAGGATTCTTGGTTGGAAAAGTCCATGGACAGAGGAACCTGGTGGGCTACAGTCCATGAGGTCACAAAAGAGTTGAACGTGACTTAGTGACAAAACAGCAACAACTATCATATATAAAATGGATAAACTATAAGGTCCTACTGTATAGCACAGAGAACTATAGTCAATATCCTATGGTAAACCATAATGGAAAAGAATATTTTAAAAGAATATATATAAGGGTAGCTGAATCACTTTGCTGTATAGCAGAAATTAAAACATTATAAATCGAGTATGTATACCATGTTGATTCAGTTGTCCAACTCTTCGCAAGTACAATTAAAAAAAAATTAAAAAAAAAAACCAGGGCTCCCCTGGTGACTCAGTGGTAAAGAATCTGCCTACCAGTGCAGGAAACACAGGTTCAATCCCTGATCAAGGAAGACTTCACATGCCACAGAGCAAGTCAGCCCATGCCCCACGACTACTGAGCCTGTGGTCTAGAGGCTGGGAGCTGTAACTACTGAAGTCTGAACTGCAACGAGAGAGGCCACTGCAATGAGAAGCCTGCAACTAGGAATAGCCCACGCTTGCCGCAGCTACAGAAAAGCCCGCACAGCAACGAAGACCCAGCAGAGCCATAAATAAAAAAAATTATTTTAAAAAGAAAAGGAAGCAGAAGTCCAAGAAGCTGCATTCCCAAGATTGCCCTGGCCCCAGCACACACTCCGAAGAACACACTTATGGGTTGGGCAGCTTTCTAATTATGGCGAGATCTTCGATTTAAAGTTAATACCAGAAAGGATGCTGTGGCTGGCTTCTGCACAAAATATGCAGTTAAAAACCCACTGCAGGGAAACTTCTGCCAAGCCCTAAGTATCAGCCACCCTGTGTTTCTCCTTTCCAATGATACTTGCAGCTCATAAATACCTAGGCAGATGAAGGCCTTCTCTTTTGATGTACCTCACCCCCGAGACCTAGCAAAGTAATCTAGGGTGGAGCTGGCATCAGGATTTATTTTATTTAAGTGTCTGAAGTGATGGTGAGAAGCAGCCACTGCTGAGAATTGAGTCCTGAGGACCCTCCTGGCTCCAGGTCCAAGGTGATAAACTGAGCAGCCTCCTGCCAGACACAGCACAGAAGGTTAGTTTAGCCCCCACGTCACCCACCACTCTCCCAAGCTACATACCACATTTCTTCAAGTCCAAAGTGTCACTGATTATAAGATACAAGATTATTTTACACATCCTACCAAGAAAACCAAAAGCTATCAACAATGCCACTATTGGTCATTAGACCAATAGTTTATTACAAAAGGATGAAAATGTGAATATGTGTGTGTTAGAATCAATGAAAGTACAAAAACTCCCAGATTTCATATAAAGATCCAGATCTACGCAAAAGCTCAATGATCTGGCAATGGGGCCCCACATTTGCACCAGTAACAAAGCAGTGAATGTGGCAATGAGGAGACGCAAGGCAATACACAGGGTCACTGGTTGGCTGCATCCTCTCACAGGTGCACAGGCTCAGTGGCTGACCCTCCACACATCTGGGACTGCAAGATCCCTCCCCAGCAAGGCTCAGCGGCTGCTGCTGCTGCTAAGTCACTCCAGTCGTATCCGACTCTGTGCAACCTCATAGACGGCAGCCCACCAGGCTTCCCCCGTCCCTGGGATTCTCCAGGTAAGAACACTGGAGTGGGTTGCCATTTCCTTCTCCAATGCATGAAAGTGAAAAGTGAAAGTGAAGTCGCTCAGTCATGTCCGAGTCTTCGCGAACCCAGGGACTGCAGCCTACCAGGCTCTTCCCCCATGGGACTTTTAGGCAAGAGTACTGGAGTGGGGTGCCATTGCCTTCTCCACCAGCAAGGCTCTAGCATGTACTAATACCACGTATTCTCTATACACCCAGGCCCCACACTGGGCCTCCATTCTCTGCCTTCACAGGTCTTCCCGGCTCACTCAGGTGCTTCTCCACAGATGCTGCAGCTTCGGTAACAGGTGTCACTGAGATATGGGTGCTCTCAGCCCTTGGTGTGGCCAGGAAGAGTACTTTTGGGCAAAAAGAGCAGCCCTCTGTCTCCTCCCCCAGTGTCATATACAAATATAGCCATTTTCCTTGTGCACTACGATGTGAAAAAGGTTGGGAAACACAGCCCTATGTGGGAGTAGAATTTGGGATCTGGAAATCTAGGATCCAACATCAGTCCTAGAAGTTGGTAGCTGAGTGACAGCTCATTCAGTCACCCTGAAACTCACTTTCTCCTCCATTAAATAGCGACTAGCAAGCATGCACACACACAAGATGAAACGTGTATCACAGAATCCACGTGACAAATACATGTACTCATCTATATGAACAGTTTTGGAAAATGCTCATCACCGTCACTTTCTTCCCTGAGTGCCAGGTCAGACAACACCATACAAGTTGGGCACATGCGGAAACCATGGTTAGAAGACTTTCTCTTACTGACTTCCAAGTCACTTACATTCCAGCAGTGTGAGCAGGTGGAGAGAACCTTATATGATGAAAATAAATCCTGAGTGAGTAAATAGCTTGCACTAAATCCATCAATAATTTGGGCCAAAGATGGGGAGACATATGGAGCATAAGGATGGAGTGGGTTGGTAGGTATCTCAGGATCAGTTCAGTTGAGTTCAGTTCAGTCGTTCAGCCGTGTCCGACTCTTTGCAACCCCATGAACTGCAGCACGCCAGGCCTCTCTGTCTATCACCAACTCCCGGAGTTCACTCAAACTCATGTCCATCGAGTCAGTGATGCCATCCAGCCATCTCATCCTCTGTTGTCCCCTTCTCTTGCCCCAATCAAATTAGGAAATAAATGAGGAGCACCCAAGTTCTGTGTTAGCAGAGGAAGCCACCGAAATAACAGTGGGCCTTTTTTTCCCTTTTTCAGTGGAATTGGCATATTTTTCTATGTTATTTTCTATTGGACCTAGAGCCTGTCACACAGAGTGAAGTAACTCAAAAAGAAAAAAACAAATATCGAATATTAATGAATATATGTGGTATCTAGAAAAATGGTAGAGATGACTGTATTTGCAAAGTACAAATAGAGACACAGACATAGTAGAACAAACATATAGACACCAAGGACATGTGTTTTCAAAAAGCACTTAAGCTTACTTTTTCAAATTCATGACGTGAACCAACAGCTTCTTTCCTAAACTCTTTGCTGCTGTCCCCCAACACCTATAGGGTATGAGGCATACTTTTAAGTAGGCTTTTTCTGCCACTATTCCCCGACATCTCCCCACACAAGGCATACCACACAATCCACACCCCACAACCTATTAAAAAAGATAAAAATAAAAACACGGGAA
Organism: Nanger dama; assembly: GCA_917880005.1. Lineage (NCBI taxonomy): Eukaryota > Metazoa > Chordata > Mammalia > Artiodactyla > Bovidae > Nanger > Nanger dama. The sequence continues at coordinate 2,990,751 of CAKJTW010000085.1, read as the reverse complement.
TACTATATGTTGATCAACCACAGAGTAATCACGTAAGCATGATAAATGCAAAGATACCCATCAGCGTTTCTATTTACGTGTGACCAGCATGGTTGCCCTCTCCTTAATTATGCTTTGATTCACCGTAGGCATAGAGTCTGTCAGTGTGGGTCCGGTTGTAATTGAGCCCAGAAGCCCCGACCAGCAAAATTACGTGCCACACACCGAGCCGTTCCATGCAACTTTTTCAAATGAATTACTGAAGAGATTTAAGAATTCTTCCAAAATGTCACAATAATAACTATTTTATCTTTTTTATGCCATAATTATGATTTGGAGCTTTGCTTTTCTTATTTCTTCCAGGCACACCACAACTCATGAATAAAATATGACAAGTTTGATAGCAGCCATTGGAGAGGGTTCATCTGTAACAGCAGACGTGCTCGGTGTACAAAGATCTTTTGTATTCCAACAGCCTTTGTTTCTGGGACAGGCTTTTATCTCAAAGAAGGACCACGTGCATTCTCTCTTCTCTCTACTCTCCCTCCCATCTCCCCACAAATCCTGCCTTCAGTGTGGCACCTGAAAATATGTTTATTTTGTCTCTTAATGAGGACGTTTCTAAACAATTAGGGAACAAGTGAAGACCAAAGGGTGCTCTGTTGGCTAGGCAACTGACTTGAAACAGCATATCAAACAATGTTACTCAAAGAGACACAATCAGAACCACAGACTAGTGGGCAAAATGTGTGACTTTGGGTCTTAAACATCATTCAGGTGATGTACCCATCTGGAAAGATATTTAAAGTACCCACGAGGTTCTCCTTTGAGAAGTTTCCTCTAGCCAGAAAAGACTGCCGGGTCCCTTCCAAGTTCAGATTCTGGCCTGTCTTTCAAAGATATGATATGATAAATGTGATAAAGAAAAGAAGGGAACTTGCACAACCATCAGCATTTATCATATGGCCTCAGGGACATCAAACTTCAAAATTTCGAGGTTTCATTTTTTTCAAGCAAATCTCTGAGCATCTTGTTCTAACATAGTAAACCATTCACATCCAAGTTTCCTTCCATATATACTTTTTCAAAATATGTAAGAGTTAAAAAACAGCTTAAAGCCACTGCTTGCCTAGAACCTGAAGAACTGAGATGTCGACCTCCTGGATGAGCAATTTGCCAAACTTCTCAACTTGTGGCTTTATCTGTGAAGCATGACAAGCAAATCTAAGATTAAGCCAAGACTGGGAAACATTTCTAACACTCCTCCAGAAAATGAAACCTGGCATCCTCAGGAAAACCAGAAAGCAAAAGCTTCAGCATATGTTGCTGTTTTCTTGTGTGTACTTTGCAAATGCACTGTGATGACTATTTTGGGAAACTGTAAACTCACATGCTTTTTTTTCATCTTCACCCAGATCCTCCAAGACAACAGGTAGTCTTGAACTGTGACTTATTCTACTCACAAGAACCAGTGTACACACTGCTGTATTTTAAATGGATAACCAACAGAATCGTACTATGTAGCACAGGGAACTCTGCTCAACGTTATGTGGCAGCCTGGATGGGAGGGGAGTTTGGGGGAGAATGGATACATGTGTATGTATGGTCGAGTCCCTTTGCTGTCCACCTGAAACTATCACACTGTTATACCAATATAAAATAAAAAGTTGAAAAAATATATTTTAAAGATATTTTCAAGTGCTAAGGTCAACATATACTTTTATTTCAAAGAAACAGAAAGCAACTCATGAAAGCTATCTACTGCAAATATTTTACATTAAAAAAAAAATCTAGCTCGAAGCCTAGTGAGTGGTGACTATATTTAGGCTGTAGCTTCAGAGGGAATGACTTTAATCATGTTGTCTTACCTAAAGCCATGTGGCATTAAATGCCATCTCAGCATCAGCTGACACTTCATGACATTAGGGGATGCAACGGTGGTGAGGTGCCGATAACAAATACATCACCCCCACACATTCCTATGCCAGACATACTTGCTATGGGGGCAGGAGGATAAGTCTGAATCTTTGGCAGATAAATAAGGTAGCAGCATGAATGCTCATTTTTAAAAAAGCAAATTTTTATTCCCTCAGGATAAGGCACAGTAGCAGCGTTCAGCACTCTGAGGAGCTGCCCATTTGTAGGTGCCAGGATGAGCCTTCCTTCCTACAGACCCAATATTTCAAAGAAGCCACATAAGGCCAGGGAATCAGGCAGCAGCATTTAAATCTTCAACACACACTGTCAAATGAGGTTAGACGTCAAAGTTCAGGTTTAGGAGCAAAAGGAAACGAAGAACAGGAATTTCTCCGGTGGTCCAGTGGCTAAGACTCCACTCTCTCAATGCAGGGGACCTGGGTTCAGTCCTTGGTTAGGGAACTAGATCCTGCATTTGTTGTATAGTCACTAAATTGTATCCAACTCTTTGGGGATCCCATGGACTATAGGCCACCAGGTACCTCTCTCCATGGGATTTCTTGAGCAAGAATACTAGAGTGGGTTGCCGTTTCCTTGTCCAGGAGATCTTCCTGACCCAAGGATCGAACCCCATCTTCTGCATCAGCAGGCAGATTCTTTACCACTGAGCCTCCTGGGAAGCCCAGATCCCACCTGCTGCAGCTTTCGTTGTTGTTGTTCTTGATTAGTCACCTAGTCATGTCTGACTCTTTGTGACCCCATGGACTACAGCACGCCAAGTTTCTCTGTCCCTCACCATCATCACCAATGCAACTTTACACACACACACACAAATTCTCTGGGCCACAAGGAAGATCAAAGATTCTATACGTTGCAACAAAGACCCAGCACAAATAAATGAATATATTTTTTTAAAAAGAAAGGAAGATAAAGAGATGACCAAATCAGCGCCATGTACACCAATAGCAACACTGCCTGAAATTCTAAGAAATCCTGTTTTTCAATCAAAGGACCTCAAGTGGCAGATCTCAGGGTCCTGATTGACAGGTCTGGGAGCTGCCTTCTAGAACCACAGGCCCTAGTCAGTACTCCCTCTCTGCCCCACTGCCTGGGGCATTCCACACCCCATCTCCCTTCTCCCACCCAGGCCCATGAGGGCAGTGAAAGGACAATGCTCATTAGATCCACTTTTCCCAGATTAAGCCTAGAGATTCATGATCTGGGACATAAGACCCATCTATATGTGCACCAACACTGGTGTGTACCCAAATGTTTCCCAGGCTCTCCAATCATAACCCTGAATGCAGCTGGTCAGGGGTGTCCTAGATATAACCTGAGTAGCTGAGAACTACACAGGCCACACTAGCCAAACCAACCTAAAAGATGAATCAAACACACTTAAGACCATCACAGCTACCCATACTCCAGCTTAAAAGACTCAGTGATGGCTCAGGAAATACTGACATTTCCCAATTTGAGTGTTAAACCTTCTCGTTCCTTTGTGTAAGAGGGCATTGTGGCTACTATGTGGAGGCTCCCTCCCCACACTGAGCTGTATCCCTCTCCACATTGAGCTATATAGCTGCTGTGTGTTCTGGGACTTTTGTTTGGCAACTGTGCTGTGCTAAGTCACTTTAGTCATGTCCAACTCTTTGCAACCCCATGGACTGTAGCCCACTAGGCTTCTCTGCTGTGGGATTTTTAGGCAAGAATACTGAAGTGGGTTGTCATTTCCTCCTCCAGGGGATCTTGCCCACCCAGGGATTAAAGCAGCATCTCTTAGTTTTGCATTGGCAGGCAGGTTCTTTACCACTAGCACCACCTGGGAAGCCCCAGGCAACTGGGGAAGAAAAAAAAGGATCTGTTAGGATGGCAGCCTGCAGATAGAAAATGATGTCTATTCACTCCCTACCCAGGCCTTTGGGCAAGGTTTGAGCTTCTATGTCTAGAAGGTAAGAGCTCAGAAAAGATGGAGTGTTTTCCTGAGAGATTTTGTGCATTCTGGGCAAAGCAGTGATAATTAGGGTCCAGGAAACAAAGTTTGGAATAACTGGAATCAGAGTCCTTCTCCTACTTAAAGCTAGAAAATGCTCTGCTCCTCCAAGGGGCTGAGTCCCAAGCCAAAGTAGGGAGAACAGCTCTGTCTTCAGATGGAGCAAGTGCCTTCTGGGTCCCTAAAGACTGGCATCCCTGGGATCCTGGGAAAAGCACCCTGGATGGAAGTAATGATTCATAAGAGATTCTAGCAATTCTGGAGATGATGGACCTTCTCCTAGCAGATTCCTGAACTGGTCAAAGCAGGGCAGAGGAGAAGAACGTGCCCAATGGTGAACGAAGCTGTCAGACTGAGTGGTGAGGTGTCCTAAAGGGCCCTCAGAAAGACCTGGGGTTCCTGAGATGTTGCACAGAAAACCAGAGGTTCTTCTTGGACAGAAAGGAGCAAGCATGGATATTTTTGCAGTTATTTTCAGTCCTGTATCCTGGAGGAAGGCACACCAACAGCACAGCACACCAATACTGTATGGTTCCATTGGTATCCCAGGTTTATGGATCCCAGGACCATCTTAAGCGAAGCGGAGCCACTCAGTCGTGTCCAACTCTTTGCGACCCCATGGACTGTAGCCTACCAGGCTCTTCTGTCCATGGAATTTTCCAGGCAAGAGTACTGGAGTGAGTTGCCAAGCCGTTAGAGCTATTATTAAAAAGGCAAGAGATAATAAGTTTTGGTGAAAATGTGGAACCAAGAGAACTCTTGTGCACTGTTGATGTGAATGTAAATTGATACAACCACTATGGAAACCAGTATGGAGGGTCCTCCAAAATTACAAATAAAACTACCATGTAATCCCACTTTGGGATATATGTCCAAAGGAAATTAAATCACACCTCAAGCAATATCCACACCCCTGTGTTCATAGCAGCATTGTTTACAATAGCCAAGATACAGAAACAGCCTCTGTCCATCAGCAAATGAATGAAGAAAGAAAATGTGGTGTGCATACATATATATATAGTGAAGTATTATTCAGTCACTTAAAAAACGACTGTAGTTGCCATTTGCAACTACACAGATGAAACTTGAGGGCACCATCTAAGTGTAATCATTCAGACAGTGAAAAACAAATACAGTATGATCTCACATGTGGAATCTAAAAAAAAAAAAAACCACCTTATATGGAAACAAAGAGAAGAATTTTGGCTACTGGGGCTGGAGATGGGAGAAATGGAATGGAGGTAAAAGATATAAACTTGCAGCTACAAGATGCATAAGTTCTGCTGATCTAAGGTACAGCATGGTGACTGTGGTTAACAATGCCACATGACATACTTGCAACATAGTTGCTGCAAGATGATATGGGGTGGGAGGTGGGAGGATTCAGGATTGGGAGCTCGTATACACCTGTGGCAGATTCATGTCAATATATGGCAAAACCAATACAGTATTGTAAAGTAGAATAAAGTAAAAATAAAATTTTTTTAAAAGAGTAGATTTCTTTTTACTGAGATATAATTAACATACAACTGACCATATTTGTCTCAGGTACACCACAAAATGATCTGATATGGGTAGATATGGCAAAATGATCATCACAAAAATATCCATCAGCACACATAGTTATAAAATTTTTCTTCTGATGAAAGCTTCTGAGATCTGCTTGCCAAGAGAGACCTTAAATGTTCTCACCACCCGCACACACCACAGTGGTAATTATGTGAGCTAACAGGTACTAACTAACCTTGTTGTAATCATTTCACAATATGTATATACAGCAAGTCACCACATTGCACACTTTAAACATATGCAAAGTTCCATATTAATCGTATCTTGATAAAGCGGGGTGGGGTGGAGAACGGCTCTAGGTTAGCCCTGATAGGGGAACACTGAGCTGGTTCTGTGGAAATTAACAAGAAATAAATACAGTAGTTCCTTGGTATCTGTGGGGAATTGGTTCCAGGACCCCTTCAGATAGCAAAATCCATGGATGTGCGAGTCCTTCATATAAAATGGTCTCAGTCCAGTTCGGTTCAGTCACTCAATCGTGTCCGACTCTTTGCGACCCCATGAACCTCAGCACGCCAGGCCTCCTTGTCCATCACCAACTCCCGGAGTTCACCCAAACCCATGCCCATTGTGTCGGTGATGCCATCTAACCATCTCATCCTCTGTCGTCCCCTTCTCCTCCTGCTCCCAATCCCTCCCAGCATCAGGGTCTTTTCAAATGAGTCACTTCTCCACATCAGGGGGCCAAAGTATTGGAGTTCACCTTCAACATCAGTCCCTCCAATGAACACCCAGGACTGATCTCCTTTAGGATGGACTGGTTGGACCTCCTTGCAGTCCAAGGGACTCTCAAGAGTCTTCTCCAACACCACAGTTCAAAAGCATCAGTTCTTCAGCACTCAGTTTTCGTTATAGTCCAACTCTCACATCCATATATGACCACAGGAAAAACCATAGCCTTAACTATATGGACCTAAGTCGGCAAAGTAATGTCTCTGCTTTTTAATATGCTGTCTACATTGGTCATAACTTTGCTTCCAAGGAGTAAGCGTCTTTTAATTTCATGGCTGCAATCACCATCTGCAGTGATTTGGGAGCCCAGAAAAATAAAGTTGCCACTGTTTTCCACTGTTTCCCCATCTATTTCCCATGAAGTGATGAGACCAGATGCCATGATCTTAGTTTTCTGAATGTTGAGCTTTAAGCCAACTTTTTCACTCTCACTTTCACTTTCATCAAGAAGCTCTTTAGTTCTTCTTCACTTTCTGCCATAAGGGTGGTGTCATCTGCATATCTGAGGTTATTGACAGTTCTCCAAGCAATCTTGATTGCAGCTTCTGCTTCCTCCAGCCCAGCATTTCTCATGATATTCTCTTCATACAAGTTAAATAAGCAGGGTGACAATATACAGCCTTGACGTACTCCTTTTCCTATTTAGAACCAGTCCGTTGTTCCATGTCCAGTTCTAACTGTTGCTTCCTGACCTGTATTCAGGTTTCTCAAGAGGCAGGTCAAAAATGGTCTAGTATTTGTGTATAAGCAAATACTTATATTTGCACATATTCCCATACACTTTTAACTATCTCTAGATGACTCATAATACCTAATGCAATGTAAATGCTATATAAATAGTCGCCAAAGAAAAAAACTGAAGTTTTGCATTTTGGAAATATCTGGATCCATCTTTCTTTTCTGAATATATTTGATATGTGGTTGGTTGAATCTGCAGAGGCAAAACCTGTGGATACAAAGGGCCAACTGTACTGAAATACCTTTAGATTTGAATGTGAGGCTCATGAAAGGAGGCAGGTTCACATAAGAGTCAAGTTTAAAGGCAATGAGAGACAAATTGAGGTAAAAGCAGGGGCAGACAGGGTGGAAGAAGACTGTTTGTCAAGCAGGTCCACATCGGAGCCCCACAGCTATGCTACTCATCAGTTGCATGACTATTCTGAGTCTCAAGTTTCTTACCTGTAAAATAAAACTCCCCACCTCTAAGACTGTCATGGAATATGGTAGACTCAGTAAAGATCTATTCCTTCTCCATCCTTCCCTTTTGTCCTCCCAACCTACAGAATGTGTGCTGATTTTGATATATTTGGTACATAGAAAATAGAAAAACAAAAGCATTCACAGATTCTCACGGATAGAGGGGACTCTGAAACAGTGGTCCTCAACCGGGTGATTTTGCAGGACATTTGGTAATGTCTGGAGACATTTTTGGCCATCACAACTGGGCAGAAGGATGCCACTAGCACCTACTGAGGACGCCAGAGGACAGGGATGCTGCTGAATACCCTACAAGGCCCAGCACAGCCCCAACAGCAAAGAACGGTCTCGCCCCAAATGTCAACAGTGCCAAGACAGAGAAACTCTGCCTGAGAGGACCTCTAACCCAACCTCCCACTAAGTTAGGAATTCTCTAATATCTCTGACAGATGGTTTTCCTGGCTTTTAGGTGGATACTCACAGGGACAGATACTCACCACCTCCTAACAAATCCATTCCTTTATTGATCAGCTCTATGGCAGAATGTCTCTCTGTAGATTAAATCAAAATTTAAAACTTTCTACTGGTTGGTCCTACTTGTGCTCTTTCCTCCTCCACAGAATAAATCTAAAACCTCTTGAGCTTGTCAAGTGGTTGGAGCATTGCAGATCCTGGTATGCAAACCCCTGGAGGAAAACAGAACTTGAACAACCAGAGTCCTTGCCCTCAGGAAGTTTACACCCTAACTGAGGAGACAGAGAGATGAACAGGCTGCAAAATAAGGCAAAATAAAATGTGGACTGAAGATGATTTTAATAGGCCATACCCTCCAGGAGAAATACGTCATACCCTCCATGTAGTCCCTGGTAGCTCAGTTGATAAAGAGTCTGCCTGCAGTGCAGAAGACCTGGGTTTGATCCTGGGTCAGAAAGATCCCTTGAAGAAGGGAATGGCTACCTACTCAAGTATTCTAGCCTGGAAAATCCATGGACAGAGGCACCTAGCAAGCTGCAGTCCCTGGGGTCGCAAGAGTTGGACATGACTGGGCAACTAAAACACCACCAGGAGAAAGAACTCATTTAATTCTGAAGTCATCCAGGATGGGTCAAGAAAAACAAATGCGATACATGTGAAGGAAGTTAAAGAGGCAGAAATGGAGACAGGAGCCTCTCTGGCTGATGAAAGAGCACAGAGTGACATCATCAAAGGACAACACACACTTAAGGATCAGATGGAGATGGACAGGTCTTAGAATCAGGAATGTGATGTGGTGGGAAACGAACATAAAGATGAGGCAGAAGGTCTCCAACGTTATGCAAAGGAGTTTGGATTCTTCAGGCCACATTCTGAACAGAGCAATGTGTGACAGGTCCTACTGGAGGACAATGCTGGCCACAGCTTGGAGTGTGGACTAGAGAAAAGCGGGATTAGCAATGGTATGAGGGGAAATCAGAATGAGAGATTGTTTGGGAAGGAAAGAGATAGGTATGTGTTATGGACTAAATGGTGCACACACACCCCACCCCCGCCAAATTCCATGCTGAAGTCCTAACCCCTAGTGTGATGGTGTTTGGAGGTGGGGCCTTTGGGAGCTAATTAGGTTCAGATTAAGTCCTTGGAGTGATCTGGACATTACATCCCTATTAAGGTGGCCTAAGAACAATGGCATAGGTTCTTCTGGTTCAAACTGAACCATTAAAATAACCAGACCTTTTTCTCATAAACTGCTCTCAAGGTAGTCTTGGGCAGCTGAGCCACTGGGAATGACTTTATACCCAATTCCTGTGAAATTCCAACCTGTCCATTTAAGTTCCTAGCTCTTGCTTATGGGGATACGAGGATCTTGATTTTGACATTCAGGGAAGGAGTTATTCCTCCCAGCTCTTCAACACCTCCAGCAACAGCTGTGGAATAGGGGACCTGGGCAGAGTTTGGGTTGGTTGGGGGTGGGTGAAGGAGGATTTGGTTTCTGCTGGTTTGCAGCTTCACTCTCAGTTTCTTTCCTGATGCCTCACTGAGACCCTGGCCAAGGTACCCAGGGTCTTTGTTTGAGAGCAACAGATGAGGGCAGCCCTTTAGGACACAGCACCGCCTCATGACTGCCTGCACACCTCACTGCCAGAAACCACAGAGGTTCTTCCCTATCCTGTGAGAAAGTAAGTGGAAGAAATCCCAGAGATATGGACTATGGGGAGGGCTTCTTTCCTATCCTCACTTGATATAATGTAAAATAACTGAATTGAGTGAAATAGCATTAAGAGTGATATTCTTTTATTTTTGCCAGAAGAGCTGTGTGATTCTGAACTTTTCACAAAGTCTAAAAACAATTAAGTCCATAGGCTGACATTAAAGCTCTACACTGTAATGTACTGTCAAATATAAATCTCTAAAATGGCAAATCTATAGGGAGAAAATTATAGAAATTAGACTCGTTATAATTTGAAAACTGAATTTTTATGTTGCAATAATTTGTGTTATATCCATTCTGTTATTCTCTAATGTCACTAAAAGGCAGTCAATAATCCTTTGGGGGAAGGCCTTTGTTTTTGATACAATCATATCCTCCCTTTTTGATATTAAAATATCTTTTCTCCATAAATATTGGTGAAATGAATAGATGGTACTTAACATATTTGCAGCCTTACTTGGCAAAAATAAAAATTGAAGACTCTGCATCATTACCTAAATGTTTTCTGTAATTTTACCAGATTGTGAAACCCAAAATTCCAGAAGCTCTTAACCCAAAGGTCTGATAAGTACACCTATGGTGTCTTCATCCAGGTTGTTGATGAAAAATGCCAGCCCAGAGAGGATTATGTACAAAATCAGACAGCGTGGCCCTGAGGATCACCACTCGGGTCAAATCAATCCATGAATCAACACATTTAGGATACGTCTGTCAACTAACTACAAATCCACCTATTTTATTTCTTGGCTCCAAAATCACTTCTGGTGGTGACTGCAGCCATGAAATTAAAAGATGCTTGCTCCTTGGAAGGAAAACTATGACAAACCTGACAGTGTGTTAAAAAAACAGAGACAACGCTCTGCTGATAAAGGTCCATATAGTCAAAGCTATGGTTTTTCCAGTAGTCATGTACGGACATGAGAATTGGACCATAAAGAAGGCAGAGCACCAAAGAATTGAGGCTTTCAAATTATGGTGCTGGAGTAGACTCTTGAGAGTCCCTAGGACTTCAAGGAGATCAAACCAGTCAATCCTAAAAGGGAATCAGTCCTGAATATTCATTGGAAGGACTGATGCTGAAACTCCAATACACTGGCCACCTGATGTGAAGAGCTGACTCATTGGAAACGACCCTGATGCTGGGAAAGACTGAGGGCAAGAGGAGAAGGTGGGGGTGGCAGAGGATGAGATGGTTGAATGGCATCATTGACTCAATGGACATGAGTTTGAGCAAACTCCGGGAGACAGTGAAGGACAGGGAGGCCTGGTGTGCTGCATTTCATGGGGTCATAAGTCAGACATGATTGAGCAACTGAACAACAGCAATAGATTATCAACAAGCTCACATTCAACCATCATGCCCAAAGAGTAGCTTGAGAGACTGCGCTTAAGTCCCCACTGAAATCAAATCAAATATACTTGTATATGAGATAACAATGGATGAACTGGTTAAAAATCCATTAGTACTTGAGGTGTTTTTCCTGTTCATTATGCATTTTCCCTTCTTCCTGTAACTACACTATGGTTTTCCTTTGGAGAACCACCACTCAACCACTTTGAGTCTATTGGGTCCAGGTCTTGACTCCACCCCTCAACTCTATGGATGGACATGTGGCTGGCCAGGCTGGCCAATCAGCATCATCCACCTTTCTGAGTATAGTATTTGGGTCAGGGAAGGGTATAAGACTGATGACAATTCAAAAAGACAGTTCAAAAAAAGAAAAAAAAAGACAGTTCTAAAAGTTTTTTTTTTTACTTAATGACAAAAGAAAGGCATCTTTCCACTGACGTTCTGGAGAGAATATGATATAAACCTGGGATCCTAGGGGCAACCAAGCTCCCCAAAAGAACAGCCTGCCTGCATATAACTAGCCTCAAACAGTAGAGCTAAAAACTGAAGAGAAAGTGAGATTGTCATGATGATATCATTAGAGCACCTTAATCCATGAGGATTCAAGTCACTTCTATCCCTAACATTGGTTACACAAGTCAATTACATGTCTCCTTTTTACTTAAGCCACTTGAGTTGTCTGTTGATTACCACAAGTAAAAGGGTTGACTGGTACAGAAGATTCTTTCAAACATATGAGCTTGCCAAGTCCTATCATTTCATTCATCACACACTTAGTATGTGCCTTCACAGTTCTAGGCACTGTGCTAAACTCAGGGATACAACTGAGAATAAACTTGGTTCTGGCCTTTAAAGAGGTAGTTTAGTGAAGGAGACAGACATGTGAGAACATATGTGTTCAGGGCCAGAGCCAAGGATAACTAATGTAGGAGCTCACAGACCAAACTGATCAGATTCTAGCGTTCAGGGTCCATAAAGCCATCAGAGAAAGGTGACATCCGAATAGATTCCTTGTCTTTAACATTTACTCATTTCTTTGGCTGCTTTGGATCTTAGTTACAGCATGCAGGATCTTCATCGCCACACGTGAACTCAAGTTTGCGACGCATGGGCTCAGTAGTTGCCATGGGCTCTCCAGTACTGCAAGGCAGATTCCTAACCACTGGACTACCAGGGAAGTCACCCAATGGATTCTTGAACCAGCTCCAGCGGAGTCAACAATTTCTCTTCTAATGTTCCCATGTGTTTAATTAAGTAAGAAATCTAGAAATCTTTCTGGAGGAGATTTTAAGATCACTAAGTTATGCTTTCTGAAACCCAGAATTTCCCCTTTAAAAAATAATAATTATAAAGTATTTATATCTACCCTTTCATCACCTCCCTCTTTCTCCATGATTTCCCTAAGATTATAAGACAGAGGTTGAATGATCAAAACTAAGTTTATTCTCTTTCTCCGGATGAGATTATCTGAGCCTCAAGGCTAGAACTTGCTTAAAGCACTCTGAAACTCTCTCCATCTCATCACTAAATTGGACTTTCACTTTCTGTTTGTTCCACACTGTTCCATATTAAGATCATTTTTCTAGAAGGCAAGACTGAGCCAAGTAAAAAGAAAAGTATTTCTGTAGTCATCTGTTAATCTTATACCTCCTATACCAAGTATGATTCCCATTCTTATCTTTTTCTTCTCTTTCTCCAAGACACAGTTAATGATAAGATTTTACAAACATGGTAATTTCTAGTACATGAGATATATATCTGAAAGTTCCTATTTAAAGGACAATAATTGGGACAAAGAATAATTTTGTGGTGTCCCCAGTTATAACGTTAATACAGAAAATTCACAAAGAAGAGTTGGCTTTTCTCTGCCATTTGTATAAGCAATGTTTGTAATTTTTTGCTGCGTCACAGTTCCTGCTATAGGAACGGGTACTCCCAAAGCTGACTAAAGATAGAGTTAGCATCAGATCATCTCAATAAATGCAAGAAAAGCACATGACCAAAATACAACAACCTTTCATTATAATGGGGGAAGAACTCTTTAAAAGTAGATTTAAAAATTCTAACCACAAGGGGACAAAAGGTAACTGTATTTGGCAACAGATGTTAACTATATTTGTTGTGATCATTTCTCATTATATACAAATACCAAATCATTATGCTGTACAAACAAAACCAAGATAATGTTATATGTCAACTATATACTTCAAAAAAACGCCTCTCAGCAACCTAGAAATAGATTACAATCTCCTCATTTTGACACAGGGCATGTACCTCCAAAAAAATCCTACAGGTAACATATTTGATGGTAAAGCATTGGATGTCTTCTCTCAAAGATGGAGACAAAAATGTTCTGCATCACTTCTATTCAGCATTGTACTAGAAGTCCTAAAGTGTGAAATAAGGCAAGAAAAGAAATCAATGACAAAAGATTAGAAAGAATGAAGCAAACTGCCAGCATTAACAGATGCTGCTGCTGCTAAGTCACTTCAGTTGTGTCCAACTCTGTGCAGCCCGATAAACAGCAACCCACCAGGCTCCCCCATCCCTGGGATTATCCAGGCAAGAACACTGGAGTGGATTGCCGTTTCCTTCTCCAATGCATGATAGTGAAAAGTGAAAGTGAAGTCACTCAGTCCTGTCTGACTCTTAGCGACCCCATGGACTGCCGCCCACCAGGCTCCTCCATCCATGGGATTTTCCAGGCAAGAGCACTGGAGTGGGGTGCCACTGCCTTCTCCACATTAACAGATGACATCATTGTATATGAAGAAAACCTTATAGAAGACATGAAAGAAAAAAAAAACAGAACAAGTAAGTGGATCTAGCAAGATCTCAAGATTAATGATCAATATATAAAAGTTAATTGCAATTCTAGCAAAAGAAACAATTAAAAGTAAAAATTAAATGATTTTACATTTTAAATGTTTTTAAAATCTAACATCAAAGAGTATACCCAATGAAAGATTTATAATAGCTCCACACTAAGAGCTACAAAATAATGCTGATATTTTTAAAACCTGAATTGATGGAAAGATATATAATGTTCATAGGTTAACTCAGGAAAGCTCAATATTTTTAAGATGCACATTATCCCAAATTGATACATAGATTTAATACAATTCATATCAAAATTCCAGTAGAATTTTTTTTAAGAAATTGAACAATTTTATTGATGTTTACCAATGCAATACTATAAAGCAATTATCCTTCAATTAAAAAAAAAGAAAAAGAAAAAGAAAGTTCAGTTCAGTTCAGTCACTCAGTCATGTCCGACTCTTTGCGACCCCATGAATTGCAGCACACCAGGCCTCCCTGTACATCACCAACTCCTGGAGTTCACTCAAACTCACATCCGTCGAGTCAGTGATGCCATCCAGCCATCTTATCCTCTGTCATCTCCTTCTCCTCCTGCACCCCAATCCCTCCCATCATCAGAGTCTTTTCCAGTGAGTCAACTCTTTGCATGAGGTGGCCAAAGTACTGGAGTTTCAGCTTTAGCATCAGTCCTTTCAGAGAACACCCAGGACTGATCTCCTTTAGAATGGACTGGTTGGATCTCCTTGCAATCTAAGGGACTCTCAAGAGTCTTCTCCAACACCACAGTTCAAAAGCATCAACTCTTCTGCACTCAACTTTCTTCACAGTCCAAATCTCACATCCATACATGACCACAGGGAAAGCCATAACCTTGACTAGACGGACCTTAGTCAGCAAAGTAATGTCTCTGCTTTTGAAGATGCTATCTAGGTTGGTCATAACTTTCCTTCCAAGGAGTAAGCATCTTTTAATTTCATGGCTGCAGTCACCATCTGCAGTGATTTTGGAGCCCCCAAAATAAAGTCTGACACTGTTTCCCCATCTATTTCCCATGAAGTGATGGGACCACATGCCATGATCTTCGTTTTCTGAATGTTGAGCTTTAAGCCAACTTTTTCACTCTCCTCTTTCACTTTCATCAAGAGGCGTTTTAGTTCCTCTTCACTTTCTGCCATAAGGGTGGTGTCATCTGCATATCTGAGGTTATTGATGTTTCTCCCAGAAATCTTGATTCCAGCTTGGGTTTCTTCCAGTCCAGCGTTTCTCATGATGTACTCTGCATATAAGTTAAATAAGCAGAGTGACAATATACAGCCTTGACATACTCCTTTTCCTATTTGGAACCAGTCTGTTGTTCCATGTCTAGTTCTAACTGTTGCTTCCTGACCTGCATACAGGTTTCTCAAGAGGCAGGTAGGGTGGTTTGGTATTCCCATCTCTCTCAGAATTTTCCAGTTTATTGTGATCCACACAGTCAAAGGCTTTGACATAGTCAATAAGGCAGAAATAGATGTTTTTCTGGAACTCTCTTGCTTTTTCCATGATCCAGCAGATGTTGGCAATTTGATCTCTGGTTCCTCTGCCTTTTCTAAAACCAGCTTGAACATCTGGAAGTTCACGGTTCATGTATTTCTGAAGCCTGGTTGGAGAATTTTGAGCATTACTTTACTAGCGTGTGAGATGAGTGTGATTGTGCAGTAGTTTGAGCATTCTTTGGCATTGCCTTTCTTTGGGATTGGAATGAAACTGACCTTTTCCAGTTCTGTGGCCACTGCTGAGTTTTCCAAATTTTCTGGCATACTGAGTGCAGCACTTTCACAGCATCATCTTTCAGGATTTGAAATAGCTCAACTGGAATTCCATCACCTCCACTGGCTTTGTTCATAGTGATGCTTCCTAAGACCCAGTTGACTTCACCAAAGCTGCAATTACTACATTATCTGATTTCAAGACTTACCATAAAGCGGCAATGATCAAGAGTGTGATAATAGTGTAAGAATACAGCTACAGATCAGTGAAACAGAATAGATAGCATGGTCATCTGATTTTTTTAATTTAATTTAATTTATTTATTTTTTTAATTACAATACTGTATTTGTTTTGCCATACATTGACATGAATCAGCCACAGGTGTCCACGATCTCCCAATGCCAAAGCCCCCTCCCACCTCCCACCCCATATCCTCTCCCTGAATCATCCCATGCACCAGCCCCATGCGTCCTGCATCCTATACTGAACATAGACTGGCACTTCATTCTTACAAGATAGTATACGTGTTTCAATGCCGTTCTCCCAAATCATCCCGCCCTCTCCCTAAGAGTCCAAAAGTCCGTTCTATACCTCTGAGTCTCTTTTGTTGTCTCACATAGAGGGTCTTCCTTACTATCCTTCTAAATTCCATATATGTGTGTCAGTATACTGTATTGGTGTTTTTCTTTCTGGCTTACTTCACTCTGTATAATCGGCTCCAATTTCATCCATCTCATTAGAACTGAGTCGAGTTTATTCTTTTTAAGGGCTGAGTAGTACTCCATTGTGTATATGTACCACAGCTTTCTTATCCATTCATCTGCTGAAGGACATCTAGGTTGTTTCCATGTCCTGGCTATTATAAACAGTGCTGCAATGATCACTGGGGTACATGTGTCTCTTTCAGTTCTGGTTTCCTCGGTGTGTATGCCCAGCAGTGGGATTGCTGGGTCATAAGGCAGTTCTATTTGCAATTTTTAAGGAATGTTTTTAAGGAATCTCCACACTGTTTTCCATAGTGGCTGTACTAGTTTGCATTCCCACCAGCAGTGTGAGAGGGTTCCCTTTTCTCCACATCCTCTCCAGCATTTATTGCTTGTAGACTTTTGGATTGCAGCCATTCTGACTGGTGTGAAATGGTACCTCATTGTGGTCTTGATTTGCATTTCTCTGATAATAAGTGATGTTGAGCATCTTTTCATGTGTTTGTTAGCCATCCGTATGTCTTCTTTGGAGAAATGCCTATTTAGTTCTTTGGCCCATTTTTTGATTGGTTCATTTATTTTTCTGGAGTTGACCTGCATAAGTTGCTTGTATATCTTTGAGATTAGTTGTTTGTCAGTTGTTTCATTTGCTATTTTTTCTCCCATTCAGAAGGCTGTTTTTCACCTTGCTTATAGTTTCCTTTGTTGTGCAGAAGCTTTTAATTTTAATTAGATCCCATTTGTTTATTTTTGCTTTTATTTCCAGTATACTGGGAGGTGGA
This sequence comes from Nanger dama, assembly GCA_917880005.1. Classification (NCBI taxonomy): domain Eukaryota; kingdom Metazoa; phylum Chordata; class Mammalia; order Artiodactyla; family Bovidae; genus Nanger; species Nanger dama. Next base: position 2,973,770 of record CAKJTW010000085.1, on the reverse strand, counting down.
TCATAGAGGATCCTGCTGTGATTTATGTCTGAGAGTGTTTTGCCTATGTTTTCCTCTAGGAGTTTTATAGTTTCTGGTCTTACATTTAGATCTTTAATCCATTTTGAGTTTATTTTTGTGTATGGTGTTAGAGATCTAGTTTCATTCTTTACAAGTGGTTGACCAGTTTTCCCAACACCACCTCTTAAAGAGACTGTCTTTACTCCATTGTATATTCTTGCCTCCTTTGTCGAAGATAAGGTGTCCATAGGTGTATGGGTTTATCTCAGGACTTTCTATTTTGTTCCATTGATCTATATTTCTGTCTTTGTGCCAGTACCATACTGTCTTAATAACTGTGGCTTTGTAGTAGAGCCTGAAGTCAGGCAAGTTGATTCCTCCAGTTCCATTGTTCTTTCTCAAGATTGCTTTGGCTATTTGAGGTTTTTTTGTATTTCCATACAAATCTTGAGATTATTTGATCTAGTTCTGTGAAAAATACTGCTGGTAACTTGATAGGAATTGCACTGAATCTGTAGATTGCTTTGGGTAGTATACTCATTTTCACTATATTGATTCTTCCAACCCATGAGCATGGTATATTTCTCCATCTATTAGTGTCCTCTTTGATTTCTTTCATCAGTGTTTTATAGTTTTCGATATATAGGTCTTTACTTTCTTTAGGTAGGTATATTCCTAAGTATTATATTCTTTTCGTTGCAATGGTGAATGGGATTGTTTCCTTGACTTCTTTTTCTACTTTCTCAGTATTAGTGTATAGGAATGCAAGGGATTTCTGAGTGTTGATTTTATATCCTGCAACTTTACTATATTTGTTGATTAGCTCTAGTAGTTTTCTGGTCGAGTCTTTAGGATTTTCTATGTAGAGGATCATGTCGTCTGCAAACAGTGAGAGTTTTACTTCTTCTTTTCCAATTTGGATTCCTTGTATTTCTTTTTCTGCTCTGATTGCTGTGGCCAAAACTTCCAGTACGATATTGAATAGTAGCGGTGGAAGTGGGCACCCTTGTCTTATTCCTGACTTTAGGGGAAATGGTTTCAATTTTTCACCATTGAGGATAATGTTAGCTGTGGGTTTGTCATATATAGCTTTTATTATGTTGAGGTACGTTCCTTCTATTCCTGCTTTCTGGAGCGTTTTTATCATAAATGGATGTTGAATTTTGTCAAAGGCTTTTTCTGCATCTATGAAATAATCATATGATTTTTATTTTTCAGTTTGTTAATGTGATGAATTACATTGATTGATTTGTGGATATTGAAGAATCCTTGCATCCCTAGGATAAAGCCCACTTGGTCATGGTGTATGATCTTTTTAATGTGTTGCTGGATTCTGATTGCTAGGATTTTGTTAAGGATTTTTGCATCTATGTTCATCAGTGATATTGGCCTGTAATTTTCTTTTTTGTGGTGTCTTTGTCCGGTTTTGGTATTAGGGTGATGGTGGCCTTTGAGTTTGAAAGTTTACCTTCCTCTGCAATTTTCTGGAATAGCTTCAGTAAGATAGGTGTTAGCTCCTCTTGAAATTTTTGGTAGAATTCAGCTGTGAAGCCGTCTGGACCTGGGCTTGTGTTTGCTGGAAGATTTCTGATTACAGTTTCAATTTCCATGCTTGTGATGGGTCTGTTAAGATTTTCTATTTCTTCCTGGTTCAGTTTTGGAAAGTTGTACTTTTCTAAGAATTTGTCCATTTCTTCCAAGTTGTCCATTTTATTGGCATATAATTGCTGATAGTAGTCTCTTATGATTCTTTGTATTTCTGTGTTGTCTGTCGTGATCTCTCCATTTTCACTTCTAATTTTATTGATTTGATTTTTTTCTGTTTGTTTCTTGATGAGTCTGGCCAATGGTTTGTCAATTTTATTTATCCTTTCAAAGAACCAGCTTTTGCTTTGTTGATTTTGGCTATGGTCTCTTTTGTTTCTTTTGCATTTATTTCTGCCCTAATTTTTAGGATTTCTTTCCTTCTATTAACTCTGGGGTTCTCTATTTCTTCCTTTTCTAGATGCTTTAGGTGTAGAGTTAGGTTATTTATTTGGCTTCTTTCTTGTTTCTTGAGGTATGCCTGTATGGCTATGAACTTTCCTCTTAGGACTGCTTTTATAGTGTCCCATAGGTTCTGTGTAGTTGTGTTTTCATTTTCATTAATTTCGATGCATAATTTTATTTCTTTTTGATTTCTTTTGTGATTTGTTGATTATTCAGAAGGGTGTTGTTCAGCCTCCAAATGCTGGAATTTTTAATAGCTTTTCTCCTGTAATTGAGATCTAACCTTAGTGCATTATGGTCAGAGAAGATGCTTGGAATAATTTCGATTTTTTTGAATTTATCAAGGTTAGATTTATGACCCAGGATGTGATCTATCCTGGAAAAGGTTCCGTGTGCACTTGAATAAAAGGTGAAATTCATTGTTTTGGGGTGAAATGTCCTATAGATATCAATTAGGTCTAACTGGTCTATTGTATCGTTTAAAGTTTGCATTTCTTTGTTAATTTTCTGTTTAGTTGATCTGTCCATAGGTGTGAGTGGGGTATTAAAGTCTCCCACTATTATTGTGTTATTATTAATTTCCCCTTTCATGCTTGTTAGCAATTGTCTTACATATTGCGGTGATTTTTTAATAGATCCACCAAGTTAATGAAATAGGAAAAGTCTTTTTAACAAATGGTGCCACAATATCAGGAGAAGGCAATGGCACCCCACTCCAGTACTCTTGCCTGGAAAACACCATGGACAGAGGAGCCTGGTGGGCTGCAGTCCATGGGGTCACTAAGAGTCAGACACGACTGAGCAACTTCACTTTCACTGCACTGGAAGAGGAAATGGCAACCCATTCTAGTGTTCTTGCCTGGAGAATCCCAGGGATGGGGGACCCTGGTGGGCTGCCATCTATAGGGTCGCAGAGATCGGACACAACTGAAGCGACTTAGCAGCAGCAGCAGCCAGAATATCTGGATATCTTTATTTTAAAACATGAGTCTCAACTTTTATCTCACAATTAGATGGTAAAGAATCTGCCAGCAGTGCAGAAGACCTGGGTTCAAGCCCTGGGTTGGGAAGATCCCCTGGTTAAGGGAACAGCTAACCACTCCAGTATTCTCACCTGGAAAACCCCATGGGCAGAGGAACCTGGCAAGCTACAATCCATCAGGTCACAAAGAGTCCTCCATGACTGAGTGACTAAGTCACTTTCACACACAAAAAGTAACTCAGGGACGAATCCAGCTGCCAGTGCAGGGGACACGGGTTCTGTCCTGGCTGGGAAAGATTCCACATGCCATGGAGCCACTAAGCTTGTTCACCACAACTATTGAGCCCACAAGTTGCAACCGCTGAGCCCACACGCTGCAAATACTGAAGCGCGCGCCTAGAGCCCAGCAAGGGAAGCCACCACAATGGAAACTTGCTCACCACAATAAAGAGTAACCCCCCGCTCGCCACAACTAGAGAAAGCCCACACGCAGCCATGAAGACCCAGTGCAGCCAAAAATTAACTCAAAATGCACCATAAACCTAAACATAAAAGCGAGAACCATAAAATTTCTGGAAGATAAAGTTTATTCTCAACTTTATTGGGTAGGCAAAGATATTTTAAGCAAGATACAAAAAGCTAACCACAAAAGAAAAACAGATTATGTATTGGACTTCATCAAAATTTAAAATTTCTGCTCATGAAGACAACAGTAGAATAAAGACAGAGACCAGGAGAAAGATACTTGCCATATATATATCCGACAAAAAGCTTGTAGCCAAAATATGAAAAGAGCTCTTACAAGTCAATAACTTAAAAACAAAAATTAGTAAAGGTAAAAAACTGTAACAGACTCTTCACAAAGATATAGGAATGGGAAAACACAGATACACAAAAAGATGTTCAGCATTGTTTGTCGTCAGAGAAATGCAAATTAAAACCGTAGTGAGATACTGCTAAATAAACGTTAGAATAACTAAAATGAAAGGGACTAATAATACCAAATACTGGCAAGCACGTAGAGCCCTTTAATTCTCATTCCATTGATGGGGTAGTAAAATGAAGAACCACTTTGGAGGACTCTTTGGTGGTTTCCTACAAAGTCACATGGACTCTCTGACCTAGAAAGTTCACTCCTAGATATTTACCCAAAAAGAAATTAAAATACATTCACACAATAGAAGACTAATTGGCAATAAAAATGAACTGCTGATACATGCAACAACATAGTCGAATCTTAAAAATACTATGTTGAGCAAAATGAAGCCAGATAGAGAAAATGCATACAGTGTGATTCCATGTGCCTGAAGTTCAAAGATCGGCAAAACTAAGCAGCTGATGGGGTCACAGAGTCAGGGAGAGGTGGAAGGCAGTGGACAATGACAAGTATTCTCTACCTTGCTTGGGGGTGACAATTTTATGTATATATACAATTCTAAAAACTCATCAAACTCAGTTAAAAGGTGTTCATTTTATTGTATGTTAATTACATCTTAATAATACCTGTTGGTAGATTCATGCTGATATATGGCAAAACCAATACAATATTGTAAAGTAATTAACCTCCAATTAAAATAAATAAATTTATATATTTTTAAATTTACAGAAGAAAAAAAAATCTGAAAACCACATTTTTTGTTTCATTCCAAAAGATGCTAGTAATTTCTTGTCCACCTAAGTCCTTGATATGAAACCCACTTTCTTGCATTCCTGCTCCCAAAGCTAACTAAACCAAGAATTGTCACCCAACCAAGGTCAGACATGCCTGGAACAGCCTAACTGCATACACTCTTAGATTATTTGTAATTATTTAACGTCGGTCTCTCCCATGAGATTGTGCAACATTTCCTGGAACATAACAGATCTTTAGTAAATACATGTCAAAGAGAAGATGGATAAATGGATGGATGATAGAACATACTCAAGGATTATCTGGTCCATGTCTTTCCATGAGCACAGAAAGGACAGAGATCTAGGGAAACTGAACAGTTTTATCAAGGTCACATAGCCAATGGCAGAGCTCATACTGCGGCATGACAGAGGAGACGTGTTCTCTTCTGCTGCTGCATATTGTGGTGTTTACATGTGATGCCTGGAAATATGGCCACCATCTTGCAGGTATGAAGAAAGCAAAACCAATATGCTGAGAAAGAGAGAAGGCAAAGATATGGGGGAAAGTTTTGGGTTTTGCTGATGTCACAGAGCTACTGAACCTGGAGCTTCTCTTCTTTAGGACTTCTTATTACATTAGATAATAAGTAAATCTTCCTTATTATTTAAGCCAGATGAATGTGAGCGATCACTTACTTGCAGGCAAAATACCCAAAATTTACACAAGAGCATGAGCAAAGACAAGGCATTCAAGATACTGACACAGCAATGTGCCTGAGTACAGAGAGTAGAGAGAGTGGGAAGACACTATTGGGCATGAAAATGAGGCCACATCACTCATCCCAGGTGCCTGCAGAGGCAGAGAAGGAACACTGGTGTTCCACTGTGGACAGGCAGGAAGAAGAAAAATTTGACTATGGAATGAAATTTTGTATGTAGACAGATATGTTGCAGCCTTTATTCTTGGTACAAGTTCAACCCTCTTTGGCTATGGCCAAGGTACAGACAGCAATTGGTGCTTAACCATCTAACCAGTCAGGATATACACTAAGAGTATAAATTCCACCTCCCAGATCTCCCTTTCCTTCATTCAGTGATGCCAACAGACAAGCCAGATGAGGGTTTATGGGGTACTGACATGTGGGTCCCAATTACACAAGCCAGAGAAAACACACAGCTGCCAGAATCCAGAAAGTCTGAAGCTCACAAACTCAGATTCTAATACCCCAATAACTCTTTTTTTTTTTTTTAACTTAACAATACTGTATTGGTTTTGCCATACATTGACATGAATCCGCCACGGGTGTATATGAGTCCCCAATCCTGAACCCTGCTCCCACCTCCCTCCCCATATCATCTCTCTGGGTCATCCCAGTGCACCAGCCCCAAGCATCCTGTATTCTGTATCAAATCTAGACTGGTGATTCATTTCTTACACGATAGTATACATGTTTCAATGTCATTCTCCCAAATCATTCCACCCTCTCCCTCTCCCACAGAGTCCAAAAATCTGTTCTATACATCTGTGTCTCTTTTGCTGTCTCACATACAGGGTTATCATTACCATCTTTCTAAATTCCATATATATGTGTTAGTATACTGTATTGGTGTTTTTCTTTCTGGCTTACTTCACTTTGTATAATCGGCTCCAGTTTCATCCACCTCATTAGAACTGATTCAAATGTATTCTTTTTAATGGCTGAGTAATCCATTGTGTATATGTACCACAGCTTTCTTATCTATGTATGATCATAGGATCTCAGGCACTGTCTTCTGCATAGATGGCTTCCAAATTCCATTTCAGATCCTTCCTCTCTTCTAAATGAAAAGATACCAAATAAAACATCTCTCCCTTTGCCTCATGTCTAGCCTTCCTAGTATCTTGCTGTCCAAGACAGGGTCTTTTTGCTGAATCAATCGATATATATACACTTATTTCAAAAGACATTCTATTTCTACTAATAAAACATGTCATATAAAATATTCCCACATATGCATAACCATGTGAGTATAGCTTTTATACACAGAATCTCAAAGCAGGTACATTTCCCATACAGATCACTTAACTTTTTCTCACTTATCTAAATACACTCAGCTGCATTCTGGGTCAGTACTATCCAACACTCCAAGACAACATTCAAATTGTTACACAGAATTACTGCTATATGTGCCAGGGGTTTTATAAGAAGGATGTCAGGCATGTAATTGTGAACAAGATACACCTCTAAGACAAAAGGGGGCAGACAAACAATCATCCTCACAGGAGACTTTGCCAAAAGACCAAAAAGGAAGGTTTTTTATCAGCTTAGGATGGTATAAGACTGGTGTTGAACTTCAGGCATGAGGACAGGTCAAAGTCATTTCAAGGTCTTTCCAGTTTGGGGAGTATATTGTACATTACCAGGGAGAAAGCACTGTGGAAGCTGTATGTCTGACGCTAGAACTACATTTACCAAAACACCAAAGGGAAGTAAATCATTGGTAAAAAATAGTGAGGAGATCAAGAAAACATACCTAAAAATGATCTAGGATGTATCATGTAAATAAAATTTTGCCTTATCTGAAAGTCCTGCTCAGCAAACATGACAGAAACAGAAAAGGGCAATGTTGGATACAACTTTGAATAATAACCATCACTCTTTACTGAGTGCCTGCTCTGGACCACAGTGCTTTGATTCCTTACTACAGACCTGAAGTGAAGAAGGTTATTAACGTTCCTTCAGTTTGCAGATGAGGAGATTAAGGTCAGAGTGGTTAAGTTACTTGCCCAAAACCACTGACCTAGTATGTCTGAACCCAAGTCTCCTTGTGTGCATGCATGCCTGCTAAGTCACTTCAGTCACGTCCAACTCTTTGCAACCCTATGGACTGTAGCCCACCAGGATCCCCACTGTATGGGATTCTTCAGGGAAGAATACTGGAGTGGGTTGCCATGTCCTCCTCCAAGGGATCTTCCTGACCCACAGATTGAATGTGTCTCTCTTACATCTCCTTCATTAGCACGTCGGTTCTTTACCACACCACTAGCACTAGCTGGAAAGCCACAAACCCAAGTCTACCTGACTCCAGACTAGTCTATCACTAGTCCATGCCACCTTAAAGATTTTGAAGCTAGGGAGACATTTTTCTGATGACTCCCAAAGAATTTTGGTCTATGGGTCACTCTAAGAGGTAAGGTCGAAGGTCCTATGGACCCTGTGCTCCATCCTCTGACAACCGACACTGTGAAACTGTACCCTCTACCTGTAGCCATTCAGGTATGACCTAAATCAAACCTCATATATCAGAGAAGCTGAAATGGCAGGAGTGTACCAGCCTCCACCTCTCGTGAGCAGCGATCTGGCCAGCGCAGAACGTGGGGAGCTGCATGTGGGGCTGGCGGGGGGCGTGAGGCCTGCGTCTTCCCAGGTCCGCTTCTGGGCCGATGGCTAGTATGTCAGCCCCGAGCGGTTCTGGAGCCTTCCTCCCAGACACCCGGCTGCCCCCGGTCTGACTCGGAGAGCGGCCGCTGGCCCTGGGAAGTGAGACCCGTTTCAGCCCAGCGCTCACCCTGCTGCCGGGACAGCCCATGTTGTCAAAGAGGGGGTGCTGAAGAGTGAGAAAGAACATTTTATCCTGAAGGAGAACATTCACGAGCAGGCACAGGACCACATGTTGCTATTGAGTGGACCCCAGTTCTGTGGCTCCCAGGAATTCTGGTTTGGAAAAACCTGTGAAGAGGAGAAAAGCACTGTAGGGGATGGCCTGACTGCCCTAAATAGGGCAAGTGTGGAGGACACTACATGTGACATCACAGCAGTGATTGTCAAAGATGAGATAATCTTAGTAGAAGAGCGTTCAGAGGATGTCGATGTTAACACCCACCTTGTACATCAGAAAAGCCCAAGTGAAGAGGCATTCTATATACGTGAAGAATGTGGCAAGTGTTTTGATCAAAAGGAAGACTTTGATCAATATCAGAGAGTTCATAATGGACAGAAGGTCTATGGATGTAAGGAATATGGGAAGAATTTCAGTTTTAGATCACATTGCATTGTACATCAAAGGATTCACACTAGGATGAAACCATGCCTATGTCAAGAATGTGCTAAAGCCTTCGGTTGGAAGTCAAACCTGATTCAACACCGAAGAATTCACACCAGAGAGAAACCCTTTGAATGTAAGGAATGTGGGAAGGGCTTTATTCAGAACCCAAGCCATACACAGTGTCAGGTATATGGCTTCTCCACACCAGGGAGAAGCCATATACCTGTAAGAGATGTGGGGATAGTTTTACTTGGAACCCAGTCCTTCTTCAACTTCAGAGAATTCACATTAGGGAGAAACTTTATGAATGTAAGGGCTTTGAGAAAGGCTTCATGTGGAACTCAGGTCTTGCTCGGCACCCATGGGTCCCCACTGGAGAGAAGCCTCATAAATGTATTGACCGTGGGGAAAGCTCTGTTTGCAAGGCACATCTCACTTATTGTGAGAGAATCCATACTGGGGAAAGAACCTAGAAATGTAACAACTGTGGGAAAGCCTTCAGTTAGAATTCTATTCTGATTATGTATCAGAGGGGCTGTGCTGGAGAGAAACCCTATAACTGTCAGACTTCTCACCTTCTTGAACAGTAGAGAATGCTTAATGGTGATATTTGTTTATAATTTTTATGCTGTAGGAACCCCAACCACAAGATGAAATGATGGCCCACAGTTTGCTGGACTGCAACAATCAGGATTATCTCACCCCTTCTGAGTGAATACCCTGTACTCTAGCAAGACTGGTCTCCCTGTTCAGCCATATTCATACTAGGCAGCGTTTAGTTGAGTACTTACTCTGTGTCAGGTACTGTGCTAACTGTTTTACATACATTCCTTACTTTCTTTTTAAATCTTGTAATGTAGGTATTCTTATCCTCATTTTATAAATGAGAAATATGAGGTTGAAAGAGTTTATAATACTCACTCAAGTCCAGTTAGCTAGTAAACTTTAGAGTTGAGATTGGAACCAGGCCTAGTTGACTCTAGATCCATCATTCTTTGTGCACATGTCTACTCTTTCCTGTTTTTACTTCTCAAGTTTCCCTGGGCTAAAAGGCTCCCTTCCTCCTCTTAAGACTCAGCTCCTTCCCTTGAACAGACCTCTTCTCCTCTTCCAATGGTAGTCAGTACCCCCAAGTTGGTATTTAATTATGTGCTGTCTTATATTTTTCTAATAGCCTCATGCTTGTTAGTCCAGCTATAAACGGCTCTCTGGAGCATGGCATTTCTTTCTGTTTTTCAAATTTTGAAGCATATTTACTTTTGACTAGATATAACATGCTTATGATAAAAAAAAATTGAAATGGTTCAAATGTTCCTTGTCATTCATGTCTCTCAGTCCTCCTCAGAGACAATATATTATTTCTGTGCCTTTCTGGGTACACACACAAAAAGTATTTATTAATACTGCTTTCTGTAAGTCTACCCCACTTAAAACTGTATTTGATATGAGGATATTGCTGTTATATTGCCAACTCCAGGACCTTCTCTTCCTCAGAAGTTGTGAGCCTCCTTGAGGCCACTGAGGTGACTTAAGGAAAGCAGTGGGGATGGTTGGGGTTCTGCAGTCTTGGGAGACCTGATTGCCTTTGTGTTATGAGAGAGTACACTGGGACTTGGAAAATGTAAATAAAGTGGATTTAAAAAAAAAAAAAAACTCATATAATTATACAGTGGAAGTGGCAAACAAATTCAAGGGGTTAAATCTGATAGAGTACCTGAAGAAATATGGATGGAGGTTCGTAACATTGTACAGGAGGCTGTGATCAAAACCATCCCCAGAAAAAGAAACACAAAAAAGCAAAATGTTTGTCCAAGGAGGCCTTACAAATAGCTGAGAAAAGAAGAGAAGTGAAAGGTAAAGGAGAAAAGGAAAGATATACCCATCTGAATGCAGAATTTCAAAGAACAGCAAGGAAAGATAAGAAAGACTTCTTAAGTGAACAACACAAAGAAATAGAGAAAAACAATAGAATGGGAAAGACTAGAGATCTCTTCAAGAAAATTAGAGATACCAAGGGAACATTTAAAGCAAAAATGGGCACAATAAAGAACAGAAATGGTAGAAGCAGAAGATATTAAGAAGAGGCGGCAAGAACACACAAAAGGTCTTTATGACCCAGATAACTATGATGGTGTGATCACTCACCTAGAGCCAGACATCCTAGAGTGTGAAGTCAAGTGGGCCTTAAGAAGTGTTACTATGATCAAAGCTAGAGGAGGTGATGGAATTCTAGCTGAACTATTTCAAATCCTGAAAGATGATGCTGTGAAAGTGCTGCACTCCATATACCATCAAATTTGGAAAACTCAGCAGTGGCCACAGGACTGGAAAAGGTCAGTTTTCATTCCAATCCCAAAGAAGGACAATGCCAAAGAATGCTCAGACTACCACACTCGTTTCACATGCTAGCAAGGCAATGCTTAAAATTCTCCAAGCTAGGCTTCTCGCAGCTAGGCTGTGAACTTCCAGATATACAAACTGAATTTAGAAAAGGCAGAGGAACCAGAGATCAAACTGCCAACATCCACTGGATCACAGAAAAATCCAGAGAATTCTAGAAAAACATCTGAGGGACTGAACAACAACAACAACCTGTAGTCACATTTCAAACGACCAAGAAGTCTTCCTTAACTCAAGAGACAGGGATTCTAGTGGAGTTCTGCCTCTGACTGGCCTTCACATCTCAGTTTCCTTACCTATTATTCTAGTATCTTCTTTGACCCTGCCTCATGGGTCCATTGAGAGCTAAGGAATTAAGAGTGAACAGGCCCTAGACAGGGAAGAAAATCTTATTCCTTGTGAAGGAATTTTCACTGTGCATGGAGATCCAGAATGGAAGAGCAGAGGAGTCCTAAGACTGAAGTCAGATGACCAGAATAATAGTTCTTGATTCAGCCATTACTACCCATGGGTTCTTGGACAAGTCACTGCCCTATTTTGACTCTCAATGTCCTCATTCAGAAAAATGACATCATCATCACACTAGATCAAGAATTCTTCAAATATGGCCTACTGCCCAGAAGTAGATCACACGCATTCTCCTAATGGGTTTCAAGCTTGACCAAGATATAAAGGTGTTTTTACTAATTTCATGAGCAGATAGCCCATTTCAAAGAGTTATTTTTATGGACAGCTAATTGTTACTTACAGGTTACTGTAATATGTTACCAGTCAATTAAAATTAATGTGTTTCTGGTCTACCAGGACTTAAATATTTAGCAACATTCGACACTCCTACTGTGTATGAACATATGCAGATGTTGATACACTGATATCAGCATCATTAGCACTATCTTTAGTTGATTGTGGCTCCCTAATTATGGTTTGGACTGCTTATAAATTAATGTTAATTAAACTCCATAATTACCAATTTAGATTATAATGGGTCATTTGATTAGCCTTCCCACACGTGGTGATGCACACTTGGATCCATAGTGTTTGAGGCTTAGGATTTTCAATAGTTGGACTTGAGGCATATAAGAATTGGATGGCTGGTCAAACCAAATATTTGTTGAGCACCTATTATATAACAAATTCTGTTCTAGGCACTAGAATCCTTCTGTGAATGACACAAAGTCCTATCTTCTAAAACTGTATGTGCCATTGGAGGATTATAAACAATAAATAAACAAGTGTGTAAGGCAATGCCAGGCATCAAGCAAATATGATGAAAAAGATGGGAGGGATTTCCCTGGTGGTCCAGTGGTGAAGACTTCACCTGCCAATGCAGGGGGTGCGAGTTCAATCTCTGATCAGGAAGCTAAAATTCCACATGCCTCATGGCCGAAATACCAAAACATAAAACAGAAGCAATACTGTAATAAATTCAGGATATTTATTGTAATAAGTTCAGCAATATTGTAATAAATTTGTAATAAATTCAAATTTATTGTAAATAAATTTTAAAATGGTCCACATCAAAAAAAAAAAAAAAAGACAAGATAATGTGGTAAACAGGGAACAAAAAGGCTACCTCAGCCAAGACCCAGGGCCTTCAAACTCCTAAGGGAATAACATGTAAGTTTAAAACTGAATAAGGAGAAGCAGGTTCACAAAGATATAAGTGAACTGCATTCAACTCCAACAGAACAGCAAATTTAAAAAAAAGGCTCTGAGGCAGGAACAAGCCTGCAGTATATCACAGTTTGGATTGTCATTCAGCAAATGGACTCCCTTCCTCCTCCCACCGTGGACAGAAAGCACTACCCTACCCCCCGATGTTGAGATTGGCCATATGACTTGGCTTTCGCCAATGGAGCAGAAGCGAAGGTGACGTAAGCAAAAGCTTAGAATGGGCTTGTGTGATAGGCCTGCCTCCCTGGGCTTCTGCCTTGCCCCCAAGAAGAGCATGCCCGGAGCTGTTGCTGGTCCTTCATCCAGGGCTGCATAATGATCAGACATGGAACAGAACTGAGATCGAACTACTGTGAAGACCTAAGCCCAGCTGGATTTTCAGCTTGGGGCTGGACCTCCCTAGCCAAAACTCAGACTGAATCAGCTGATTCACTCAATTTGGAGTCCTAAAAAGTGAAAATAAATGTTTATCATTTTATGCTGAGTTTGGGAGCAGTTTATTACCCAGCAATAGCTGACTGATGCAGCATGTTGAGACAAAGAGAAAATCAGTCTGACTACAGTAAGCAAGGAAGTCATCTTCCATATTTGTGTACCAATATGGATGAGATAGGAAGGAGCCTGATAAGGTAGAGCTTTACAAGAAAAGTTTTTAGCTTTGGATTTTACGTTATCGGTAAGTTATTTGGGAGTTTTAAGTATAAGAGTAACAGTAATCTGGCTGTTGTATGTAGGATGGACTGAAGAGGTACAAAAGCAGAAAATGGATTACCAGTTAGATAGCTATCACAATATTCCAAGCATGAAATGATGGTAGAGTAGGGATGTGGGTATGAAAATGCTGAGAAGTGACCTAAGTCAAGATGTATTATGGAGGTACAAGAGATGGTATGCCTCTTGGAAAATGAAGTCCTTCATACTGAAAAGTCCACCACATTAGAGGAAGCACCAGAGTTTTAGGTCAAAGCCCCAGCAAATAATAAAAGCACTCCTTTGCTGACTCTTTGTCATGCAGCCTTTTGCTTCACAAAGCATCATTGAGCAGCAGCAGCAGCAGCAGCATCTCTGAGGAACTGTTAGAAATGCAGAGTCTCAAGTCTTACCCCAATCTACTGAATTAGAATTCAGATGTTAGCAAGATCCCCAGACATTTCATACGCACAGTAAACTTGGAAAAGCATGACTCCAGCATATACGTCCCCTGGGAACTTGTAGGAAGGGGTGAGTGATGGAGCAGAGATGATGTACTCCCAGATTCCCTGGCCAAATACCCAATCCAATCTCCATGAGCACAAAATGGGAGAATTCTAGGAGCTAAGAGACCTTTATACAAGACTTGGAGGGCTCCTTTGCTGATTTAACCTTGATGGGTTTGGGGTGGCTTATCTGTACACTCTCTGAAGCGCACACAACCCACAGAAATCATTCTCTTAGAAACCCCAACCTCTGGAAAGTTCTTAGGGATATTAACAGAGACGAAGACAACAAAAGACCCTGGTAACCTTGGTGGCTTGACAAGGAGGAAACCACATTGCTTCTGCCACTTTTATCCTAAATAGGATATATTAAATAAATCCTGACTAGTTTGTGGACTTCAGAGACCTGGGTGCGGGGGCATCAATCAATCACAAAGAGAAAGTGGCATCATCTGTGATCAAAAGAGAGGAGCAGAGCCCATCTGCCAGGAAACACAATGGGACACATTCTTGAGTTGTGACAGGAAAAAAAGCCCACTAGTGGCAGCACAAGGCCAGGTTCCAACAGGAAAAAGTAAAAGGTCTCTACCTAAAATGTTGGCAACGAGAACCAGACCTGCATCAAAGCTGAAGAAAAAGCACCATCAGGGGCATGAAGGCTTCAGGGATGAGTGTTTGCACACAGAGAACATCAGAAACCCAGGAAGCATGAGAAGAGCTTAAAAATGGATTTTGAGCTTGAAGTCAAAATGAAAGTGAAAGAAAGTCCCTCAGTTGTGTCCGACTTTGCAACAGGCTATATAGTCCATGGAATTCTCCAGCCCAGAATACTGGAGTGGGTAGCCTTTCCCTTCTCCAGGGGATCTTCCCAACCCTGGGATCAAACCCAGGTTTCCCTCATGCAAGCAGACTTTTTACCAGCTGAGCCAACAGGGAAGCCCGAGAGTACTGGAGTGGGTAGCCTATCCCTTCTCAAGAGGATCTTCCTGACCCAGGGATTGAACCAGGGTCTTCTGCATTGCAGGTGGATTCTTTACCAACTGAGCCATCAGTGAATCAGAAATGAGAAGCTTGGAAAAAGAAAGAAAAAAAAAAGAAGTAAAATCTCAGGACCAGTCAGAAGTACTAGGCCTAACGGGGCAAAGAAGGAAATGAGGAAGCAGGTCAAAGCTATTGAAAACAAGTTAAAAACACACAGAAAGAGGGAAGGAAACAGCAGAAGGAAATCAGAAAGAAAACACTAGGAAAACAAATAGATTCAAGCTCCTTTTCTGTAGGCAAAGAGGTGCTAGAAAAGATCGTTTCTGACATCCCTATCCCAGAAAAGTGACTTAAACTTGCAGAAATCAAATGCTGTGGGAAAGCAAATAGGTTGATGCTGAGACCCGAGGCACCAGCAGCAGCAGGAATCTGAGAAGGGGTTCTCCATCAGGAACAAGGAAGGAAGGAGTTCTAAATCTAACAAATTCCATGACCAAGGTCAGCCACCGAAGCTGCTGTGCCCTAAATGGCATCGCAAAACTAAGAAAGCTTCGGGACCCTGCAATTTTAGAAAATGACAGAAAGGAGAGGAGTAGCCATGCCACTTCCAGATTGAGTGACCTTGGACGAGCTCCCTAACTTCTGAAGAATGGAGGGCGATAATAGTGTGGATTCTGTAGGGTGATTGCAATGACTGAATGGATTAGAAAAGTATCTGGCACCTTCAGGACTCAGTAAGCGCTAGTTCTTCTTCCCTCACTGCACATAAATCCCATGAAGACGGATTATTGTCTGTGGAGTGCTGTAACCTTAGGCGTCTAGAACAGGATGTGGCAAATAGTACTTGCTCAATAAATATTTGTTAGGTGAATGAATATTTCTCTTTGAATCTTTGTCCTAGTATACAAGTGAAGTATACTAGGCAGTATTTTTTATTCTTTTCCATTATGATCTATCATGGGATATTAAATACAGTTTCCTGTGTTATATAGGAAAAGGATATTCCTATTGTTTATCCACTCTGCATGTAATAGTTTGCATGTGTTAATGGAAACTCTCCTTCTCCCTCCCACCCCTCCCTCGGCAACCACAAATCTGTTTTTGCCTGTGAGTCTGTTTCATAGGTAAGTTTATTTGTGTCACATTTTAGATGCCACATGTAAGTGTAAAGTCTTTCTCTTCACTTAGTATGATAATCTCCAGATCCATCAATGTTGCTGCAGATTGCATTGTTTCATTCTTTTGAACAGCTGAGTAATATTCCCTGGTATATAAGTGCCACATCTCCATCATCCACTCATCTGTCCATGGACACTTAGGTTCTTTCCATGTCTTGGCTATTGGGAATAGTGCTGCTGTTGATAGAGGGGTGCGTGTATCTTTTGAATTACAGTTTTGTCCAGATACATGCCCAGGAGTGGGATTTCTAGAATCACATGGCACAGAGTTACCGTGTGTCTTGTGGTGTACCTTTGAGTGGATCCTTTAAAAACTTCCCTTCCAGGCCACTTGAGTTTTCCAGACCATCTGCCAATGGCCTTTCCAATTCCACACCCAATATACATCAGTCACTCCCCTGGGGAGCCCTGCAGACAGTGAGGAGAGGTCACATCCTCTCTCTGTGCCCTGGGAATAGCTGGGGAAGATGTCCATGGACAGGTCTGTCAGTTACCCAGCTGAATCCCACCCAAATCCCACTGCACATCAGCTGAGCAAGGGGTCCCCTGTCACTCTCACAGCTCAAGCTGTCTGAGAAGATGCTGTCAAGAGGATGACAGAAAGCAGAGAGGGCTTTTACTCTGCTGCCACTTCCACTCTCGCTGTCTCAACTTCTTGTCTACTGATGTTTAAAAGCTACAAAGCACAGCACAAATCTAAGAGGCAGCATTCATTGATGAGGAGCATCTGACCCCCAAAAAACAACCTGATGAGTGTGGTAAGTGTCCCGCCCATCCCCAAATACAGCCGGGAGGACAGAGTGGTATTGCCACTGCATGAGGGCACTCTTAACTGAGGGCTGCCCTCTGTACGTACCACTGAGCAATGTCAGCAGACCCTGGAAGGTGCTGCCAAGCCCCCACCATCCTCTTGGTGCTTTCTCCTGACCCCTGTGGGCCTCCCACCCTACCTCTTCATAAGCAATGCACCCTCCAGAATATTCCACAATGACAGCAGTGCTGTCCAATACAGTAGCCAGTGCAGTGTGACTTCTGAGCTCTTGAAATGTGACTACTGCCACGGAAGAGCTGCGTTTTCAGCCTTTACTTAATTTTCAATAATTCACGTTGAAATAGCCACGGCGATTTATGGCAACTGTGTTGGACAGCATGGCTCTCCAGTGATAAAGGGCCCTCTTGCACCTCTGCCCCCAGTCCTCACACCTCAATGAGTTGATGCTCCAATTAAAACCACACTTTCAAGGAATACACTAATTTAAGCAAGTCTGGCTCTACTTTCTGGGGTTAAGGACCAGGGGCACCACCACCTCTGAGGAATAAAGAAAGAAGTGCCATCCCTGGCATGTCCACAGCTCTCACCTAGTCTACAGAGTTCCTCCCCACACATCACCTCCCCAGGAACTCACAAACCCCTGGGAAATGGATAGTATTTCCCCCACTTGACAAGTCAGGGACATGGCCTAAGTTCATGTAGTTAGTCCTGGCCAAGCTGGGACTTGAATCCAGGTCCAAATCTGGAGCCCTCCTCTGAATTTTACCAGAGAAGAATGAAGGGAAAAAAAAACAGCCTCTTTAAAAAAAAAAAAATCACATTTTCTTAAAAGAGTACAAGCTGCAAAGTGACCCAGATTTTTATTTCACGGTAGCTCAAAGCATTCTCTCCCAGGACCTTATGTCTGAACTGAAATGCTCCAGATTAAAACCATCAGTGATTCCCCATCATCTTCACCCCTTGGGCCCAGCAAACCCAGTGCCCCTGACAGCACCTCAGCGCCTTTCTTTCCCACTCATCCAGTCTGTTTGCATTGAGAATTTCCATGCACCAGCGCTCTGCCAGGCACCAGCATTCCAGCCCAGATGTCTCCTGCCTGCTCCTCAACCTGCCTCTACCCACCAAGGCTCAGAGCATCCTCTCTTGGGATGCTTTCCCAGAAAACACACACACATGGACACGCACGTGCACTCATGTACACACCCCTCCAACCCACAGTAGAATCATTTGCTATGATCTTACAATCCTTTATATTACATTTTCTCTGCTTTCAGTTTGTATAAACACCTTCTGCCACTCAACTGAATATTACTAGGATGCAGTAGCTGAACACCACAAATTAGCCAACTCATGAAGCTTATACCTAGTGGGGAAGAACAACATCAAATTCACATATAAATACAAACAACAATTCCTGATGGTTTCAATTCAGAGTGCCTCATGGTGCCTACATAATAGTAGATTTTAGTAAATAGTTGAGATTTTGCCCACTCTGAATTTTTACAAATAGAATACTGAGCATTCCACAGAAATAATGCCAATGATAATGTGAAGTGCTGCTGATGCTTATTGTATATGATGTGCCGACTGCTTGCTAATCTCTCTGCAGAAAGTATGCTCCTTAACCTTTACCATCTTTAAGTTCCTTAACCTTTACCATAAGGGGTCGATACTTACCACTGTCCCCCTATTTCATATGGAGAAACTGAGGCACAGAGAAGTTAAAGAATTTGTTCAGTGTCATATACCTTTGGACCATTATCATGGATTCATAGATCACCAGTAACCATTTATTTCAACTGATGGTCATAATTATTGCTTTTGATAAGTAAATTGCCCCACCTCAGCCAATGGGAGCCTTTTCAGTTTGCTCTTGGCCACTTTTTGCACTAACCCAGACACATCTGAAATTAGATAACCCAGAGCCATCTTGATGTTCTCCTGCCCCAAATTTCATAATTAGCTACATCCAGGGAGCTCTGCTCCCTTTCAGTATTAAGGAACAAAACAGCAAGCTGGAGGGCCAAGACTGAAACCAAACTATCAGATTCAAGAGGCCAGGGAAATAATAAAATGAGAGTAAGAAAACAAAAATTAACAGTAGCGAGAATGCCATGCATGACTAAGGGGTGGAAGGAGGGAGCAAAAGTCTGAAAATGATTGATTTTTGCTTTATAAATTTTAGAATTATCACCCTTGTTACAGTGAAAAAGTACTCTGCAGTTTAAAAGATAAAAACAGTAAGTAATGCCACATTTTAAACAACAGTCAATGGAGCACAGGCCTGAGAAATGCTATGGACCAAGCAGACTTCTGTTCTCTCTGGATGGGGAGAAAAGACAAGATGGTTCTAGAACTTCTAGAGACCATCCCAAACCACAGGGAAAGGGGCTCAGCATCAACTCTGGGCTGAGTGTCCCGCTTCCTTCCTGACTGAGGCCATCTCGGAATCCTTGTCTGCGCAATCCCTGTGTGTCATTAAGCGGTCCTCCTCAGCCAGTGGGCAGCTGGGGCTCCAGGGTCAATGTCAGGGTGCCCTGTGGGAGAAGCTCTGATCCCCTCCTGGCCCTCTCACCTGCTACCCATGAGGACAGAGAGAGTGCATGAGCAGAACATTCTATCACATCACATCACCCATTTTATTTTCATCTATTTCACACTTATTTCTCTCGCTTCAAACCTCCACCACCTCCCCAAGCCCTCTGTGGATGACCTCACTTCTTATTTCACTGAGCAACTAGAGAAAATGACCTCATCTTTGCACCTTTAAGTCTACCAACCTCACGGCCCTGTACGCATTATCCTCTGTGTTCAATGTCTGCTGTGACTCCCTGTTTCGCCTGACTTCCCTCCGACTGCCAAGGATCAGCTTGCCTGCTCCTAAGATCAGTTCCCCACTCACGTCTGGAATTACAACCCCTCTTACCTATTCAAAGACCTCCCTCTTACTATTAGCCATTCCCTCTCCTGTGTCATCCTTTTTATTTACTGAAGTATAGTTACTTATGTTGGAGAAGGAAATGGCAACCCACTCCAGTATTCTTGCCTGGAGAATCCCAGACAGAGGAGCCTGGTGGGCTGCCATCTATGGGGTCGCACAGCGTTGGACACAACTTAGCAGCAGCAGCAGCAGCAGCAGCAGCAATTACTAATGGGCTTCCCTGGTAGCTCTGACTGTAAAGAATCCGCCTGCAATGCAGGAGACCTGGGTTCTATCCCTGGGTTGGGAGGATCTCCTGGAGGAGGGCATGGCAACCCACTCCAGTATTCTTGCTCCTGGAGAATCCCCATGGACAGAGGAGCCTGGCAGGCTACAGTTCATGGGTTCACAAAGAGTTGGACATGACTGAGTGACTAAGCACAGCACAGCACATAGTTACTTATAATACTGAGATAGTTTCAGGTACATAGCATAATGATTCACTTGGAGGGGTGAGGTTGCAGCTTATATTGCATTATAGGTTATTACAAGATATTGAGTATAATTCACTGTGCTTTACAGTATCCTTGTTGCTTATGTGTTTTTAAAGAGTATTGTATCTGTTCATCTCAGTCTCCTAATTTATCCCTCTTCCTTCCCCTTCCCCTTTACTAACCATAAGTTTACTTTCTATGTCTATGAGTCTGCTTCTATTTTATATATAGATTCATTTGTATAATTTTTTAGATTCCACATATAAGTGATATCATATAGTATGTTTCTTTGTCTCCTTATTTCATTAAGCATAATATTCTCTTGGTCTGTTCATGCTGCTGCAAATGGCAATATTTCTTTCCACTTTATGACTGAGTAGGGTTCCATTGTATAAATACATCACATCTTCCTTATCCATTCATCTGTTGTTGGACGTGCAGGCTGCTTCCACGTCTTGGCTATTGTAAATAGTGCTGCTGTGAACATTGGGGTGTGTGTACCTTTTTAATTGTTTTTTTTCCAGATATAAACCTAGAAGTGGATTTGTTGGATCATATAGTAGCTCTATTTTTAGCTTTTTAAGGAAACTCCATTCTGTTTTCCACAGTGGCTGCACCAATATACATCCTCAGCAAGAGTATACGAGGGTTCCTTTTTCTTCAAACCCTCTCCAGCATTTGCAGACTTTTTGATGAAGGCCATACTGACCGATGTGAGGTGATACCTCACTGTAGTTTTGATTTGCATTTTTCCAATAACTGGCAATGTTGAGTCTCTTTTCATGTGCTTGTTAGTCTGTGTCTTCTTTGGAGAAATGTCTGTCTAGGTCTCCTGCCCATTTTTTTATTGGGTTGTTTCTTCAATATATTCATATATTTTGGATATTAATCCCTGTCACTCACATCATTGGAATATTTTTCTCCCATTCCATAGGCTATCTTTTCATTTTGTTTATGGTTCCTTGGCTCTGCAAAAGTTTATGAGCTTGATTAGGTCCTATTTGTCTGTTTTTGTGTGATGTCTTTTGCCATAAGAGATTGATGTGAGAAAATATTGTTGTGATTTATAATATGTCATAGAATACTTCATCTATGTTCTCTTCTAGGAATCTTCTGGTGTCAGGTCTTGTATTTAGGTCTTTAAGCCATTTTGAGTTTATTTTTATATAGGTGTGAGGGGATGTTCTAATTGTACTGAATTACATGTAGCTCTCCAGCTTTCTCAAGCCTTTTTTCATTGTATAGTCTTGCCACCTTCATTATAGACTAACTTGTCATGGGTGTATGGGCTTATTTCTGGGCTCTCTATCCTTTTCATTATCTATATGTCTGTTTTTGTGCCCATACCATACTGCTGATTACTGAAACTTGTAGCATAGGCAAAAATATGGAAGGGTTATATCTCCAGCTTTATTCTTTTTGCTCAAAATTGCCCTGGCAATTCTGGGTGCTATGTGGTTCCATATAAATTCTAGATTATTCCTTTTGAAAAGTAAAAGTGTTAGTAGCTCAACTGTGTTCAGATCTTTGTGACAGCCCCATGGACTGTAGCCCACCAGGCTCCTCTGTCCATGGAATTCTCCAGACAAGAATACTGAAGTGGGTTGCCATCTCCTTCTCCAGGAGATTGTCCAAACCCAGGGATAGAACTTGGGTCTCCTGCATTGCAGACAGATTCTTTACCATCTGAGCCACCCAGGGAAGCCGTTATTTGTTCTAGTTCTGTGAAAAATATCATGGATATTTTGATACGTATTGCATTAAATCTGTATATTGCTTTGGGTGGTATAGCCATTTTAACAATGTTTAATTCTCCCAATTCAAGAGCACAAGAGAGCTTTATGTTGCTTTGAATCATCTTCAACTCCTCTTATCAATGTTTTATAATGTTCAGCATATAGTTTTTTCTAATATTTTAGCATTAATGTAAAGTAACACAACAGATTTCTGTAAATTAATCTTATATCCTGCTATCAAGTTGAATTCATTTATTAATTCCAATAAACTTTTGCAGAGACTTTAGAGTTCTCTATAGAATATCATATCACCTGCAAATAGTGACAGTTTTACCTCTTTGCTTCTAATTTGGATACATTTCTTTTTTTTTTTCTTTCTCTCTGATCGCTAAGACTTCATATACTATGTTGAAAACAGTGAGAGCAGAAATCACTGCCATGTTCCTGAATTTAGTGGGAAGGCTTTCAGATTTTCAACGAGAAACACTGGACTGGAAGAAGCACAAGCTGGAATCAAGACTGCCAGGAGAAATAACAATAACCTCAGATATGCAGATGACACCACTCTTATGACAGAAAGTGAAGAGGAACTAAAGAGCCTCTTGATGAAAGTGAAAGAGGAGAGTGAAAAAGTTGGCTTAAAGCTCAACATTCAGAAAACGAAGATCATGGCATCTGGTCCCATCACTTCATGGGAAATAGATGGGAAAACAGTGGAAACAGTGTCAGACTTTATTTTTGAGGGCTCCAAAATCACTGCAGATGGTGACTGCAGCCATGAAATTAAAAGATGCTTACTCCTTGGAAGAAAAGTTATGACCAACCTAGATAGCATATTCAAAAGCAGAGACATGACTTTGCCAACTAAGGTCCGTCTAGTCAAGGCTATGGATTTTCCTGTGGTCATATATGGATGTGAGAGTTGGACTGAGAAAAGGCTGAGTGCTAAAGAATTGATGCTTTTGAACTGTGGTGTTGGAGAAGATTCTTGAGAGTCCCTTGGACTGCAAGGAGATCCAACCAGTCAATTCTGAAGGAGATCAGCCCTGGAATTTCTTTGGAAGGAATGATGCTAAAGCTGAAACTCCAGTACTTTGGCCACCTCATGTGAAGAGTTGACTCAATGGAAAAGATTCTGATGCTGGGAGGGATTGAGGGCAGGAGGAAAGAGGGATGACAGAGAATGCGATAGCTGGATGGCATCACTGACTTGATGGATGTGAGTCTGAGTGAACTCCGGGAGTTGGTGATGGACAGGGAGGCCTGGCGTGCTGCGATTCATGGGGTCGCAAAGAGTCAGATACGACTGAGTGACTGAACTGAACTGAACTGATGAGGTTTTTTATAAATGGCTTTCATTATTTGAGATATGTTCCCTCTATACCCACTTTGGTGAGAGTTTTTATCGTGAATGAATGTTGAGTTTTGTCAAATGCTTTTTCTACATATTTTGAGATGATCATGTGGTTTTTTACTTTCCTTTTCTAATATGGTGTACCTCATTGATTTGCTTATGTTGAACCATCCTTGTGAATGGTGAATTCCCCAATGAAGCTGTCTAGTCTCAGACTCTTGTTTTCAGGGAGTTTTATTACAGATTACATTTCATCTCTAGTGATGTCTATTCTAATTACCTGTTTCTTCTTGACTCAGTCTTAGTAGACTGTGTGTTTCTAGAAACTTGTCCATTTCACCTAGGTTATCCAGTTTATTTGGAGAAGGCAATGGCACCCCACTCCAGTACTCTTGCCTGGAAAATCCCATGGACAGAGGAGCCTAGTAGGCTGCAGTCCATGGGGTCGCTAAGAGTCAGACACGACTGAGCTACTTCACTTTCACTTTTCACTTTCATGCATTGGAGAAGGAAATGGCAACCCACTCCAGTGTTCTTGCCTGGAGAATCCCAGGGACAGAGGAGCCTGGTGGGCTGCCGTCTATGGGGTTGCACAGAGTTGGACACGACTGAAGCGACTTAGCAGCATCCAGTTGATCGGCATGTAACTTGACAGTATTTTCTCCTGATTCTTTGCATTTCTGTGGTGTTGGTTGTCATTTCTCCTCTTTCATTTCTTATTTTGTTTGAGTCCTCTCTCTTTTCTTCTTGGTAAGCCTGGCTAGAGGTTTGTAGATTTTGTTTATCTTCTACATCATTCATTGTCTCCACTACATTATTCCCACTCACTTTCAAATATGTTACATCTCCTGTCTTAAAGGCCTTCCCTAGTGGCTCAGACATCCATAAAGATCCTCTGGAGAAGGGAATGGCTACCCACTCCAGTATTCTTGCCTGGAGAATTCCAAGGACAGTGGAGCCTGGCAGGCTACAGTCCATGGGGTCGCAAAGAGCCAGACACGACTGAACAACTAACACTTCCACTTTTTTCCTTTCCTGTCTTAACACAAAACGTAACAGAAACCTTCTTAGACCCCAAGTCACTTTCCAGCAGCTGCTCCTTTTCACTGTTATTCTTTATAACAAAACCTCTGAAAACTCTTACCTACACTTGCTGACTCTGCTTCTTTGCCTTCATTTTACTCTTAAACTTAACATCCTTTTTAAAAACTTTTGCCACAGCCACTCTCCATTGAAACTGCTATAGTCAAGGCTAGGAAAAGATGCTTACCTTGCCAAACCAACTGGATCATTTGCAGTCCTCATCTCCTTCAATCTTTGGCAGCATTTGACCCAACCTTCCACCATCTTCTTCATAAACATTTGGCATGTATTACACAGCCTGCTGAGTCTTCCACTTAAATTCCAGATTGATTCTTTTCATTTCCCTTTGCTGGCTTCTTCTCCTCCAGATTTTACACATTGAGGGAACCATGGATCAATCTTTGGACCTCCTCTCTGTCTACACTCACCCCTCAACACTCAGTTTGAGTTTGTACCAGAATTATCTGGAGGGCTTTATAAAAACATCACTGGACTCCACACCCAAAATTTCTGCTTCAGTCAGTCTAGGAAGGAGCTTGAAAGATCTGGATTTCTAACAAGTCACCAGGTGCTATAATCACCACTCTTTGTCCATGGACAACACTCTGAAAGCTGCTGTCCCACAGGCTTTCATCATTCCCTTGGCCTCAAATACCACATTCATGCTGATGGCTCCCAGAGATCTGCCTCCAGCCCCCTTCTCCCCTCAACTGTGGACTTGTAGGGTCCAGTGCCTCCTCACTTCTCCTTGTGGACAGCAGATAAGCTCCCCAAACACAACATGACCTAATATGACCGAATGACAGGAGAAACCCCATTCATCTTCCCAGCAGCAATAGGAGGAGGCAGCCTTGATTCCACTAGGTCCCTCCAGCCTCATATTCCATTTATCACAGATTCATAAGTCCTGTTGTCTCTACCTGCAAAATGCATCCCGAACCTGGATGCTTCTGACTACCTCCTGCACGGTGCAGTCAAAGCGATCGTCTTCCCTGGACCCCAGCATATCGCCTCCTGTGTGATCTCTCTAGTACAGCCTTGACTCCGTGCATTTTATCCTCCACAGAGAAGCAAGTCATATTTCAAAAATGTAAATCATGCATCATTGCCCCACTCAGAATCCTCCTACTGTTTGTTCCTCACCCATGGAAAAGAAAGTCCAAATCTTCAAGGCCAAATATTGAGCTGGCTAAAAGTTCATTCGGGTTTTTCTTTTGGCCAGTCCAATATGATCTGGCCTTTGCTTACCTCTCTGATCATAACTCCTATCACTCTCACTCTCACCCTCTTCACCTGAATCACCTTGACCTTCTAGATTTTCCTCAAAGTCATCAAGCTTGGAGCCTCTGTACCTGCAGTTCCATCTACTTCATATGCTTTCCCCCTAGGTTATGATATGGCTTCTTCTATTCCTTCAGGCAAGTCTTGATTCTAATATCATCTCCTTCTTGAGGCTTTTTCTAAGCACCCATACTCTGTTATTGTCCTTTTTCCCAATAGTACTTATCACTAACTGAGCCTTACTGTGTATTTATTTATCTACTGATTGACATGTCACCACTAGAATGCAAAGTCCATGAGAGTAAAGAGTGTCCCCTTCCTTGCTATATTCTCAGCACCTAGAATAATAACTAGCAAATAGAAGACACTAAAAATTGTGTTGGATAAATAAATAAATGGTCCTCATCTCTGTTCAAAATTACCTTGTAATTTGTTAGTGAACTTATTATCTCATCCTACACAAGCTCCATGAGGGCAGGGAATTTGCTTATTCACAGCTGTAGCTCTAGGAGCTGGACAGCAATAGGCATGTGGCAGACATTCCACAAATACTTACAGAGTTTCCACCCCTCCCTAGTGGAGTCTCCCCTAGCCTGGGCTCCTTTATCTCTTCTCACCTGCCATGCTCCCTTCCTCCAACTCCACTTCCCATCTCCATCTGTTCCTGCCCTTTCTGGCCTGTTTTCCCAACCTAGCTCTTTCTAGGTGTGGTTCAGCTTGAGTTCAGATCACACTCTGAATTTGCAGTCATCCTGGAGAAATTCCCAAGGCACATGTAGGCTAATATCTACTTCTCATGAACCTCAATTAACGCCAATTTACAGTCACTCCCAGGAGGCAAATACATGAAGCTAACTACTTATGGAGAGCACTAAGCTGTAGTTGGCAGTCCAAGGGGCAGTCAAAACAGTACAATGTCCTTCTTTCAGAGCAGCAGGCATAGATCAAAGCTAATGGCAAGACATGAGGAGACAGAAATGGCAAGGAGAAACAGGAAAGAGGAGCAAACATCACTTGGATACACAGTTATTTTTTGTTTTCACATGATTTCATTTAACGATGGCCTAGCGAGCTACAGTCCATGGGGCTGCAGACACTCAGATATGAATGAGCAACTGAGCACAACACATTCCTCTCCTAACAGATGAAATGAGGCCTGGAAAGTTTTAGGAACTTCTTGATGTTTTCCCAGGAAGTAAATAACAAAACTAGGACTTCAATCTAGTAGAATATAAATTCAGCAAGAGTAGGGGCTGGTCTTCATATTCCCCACTGTGTTCCCAGCACTGGCATTTCAATTAAGGTCTTATTGAAAAAACAAATGGATGAAACCAGGTTTAAACAATAACAAAGCCCATGCTCTCCCTACCATAACTTCCCAAGCCTGGCATTCAGAGATTTTCACAGCCAAGCCCTAACCTCCCTTTCTAGACTTCTCTTCCATACACTCTCACTTGAACTCATTATTCAAGCCAAATTCTCTTCTCACTGTCCCTTGATCAGGGCCCTCTCGGTCCCTATGCTCAATCATTCCTCCTGAACGATATGCCTCTCCCCCTCTCAGCCTCACCCATCTCTACTCATTCTTCCATTCCTATTGCAAGTCCTTCAGATTCCTGCCAGCCCAGAATCATCTCTCAATCTCAGCCCTGCAAGAGCACCCACCACCTGGGAGCCATTCCAGGAACACCAGTGATATCCCATATAGCTCATCGTCTTTTCACACATACTTGTATTGCCTCCCTGACCAGACTTTTCTGGTGTTGACCTGGACAGCAAAACTATAGGAGTATCTCAAGCTGTTAATGCAGAATAAAAGTCATAGCAAAGGAGGCAACTAAAGCCCACCAGCCTGCGGGCTCCTCCAAGGAGGAGCCATACCTTATCAACACACTCATTCAACCCAGCCTAAGCAGAGAGCCCCAGACATGCCTGACTGCTCAGAAGCCAGGCTGAGTCCCTCCTGCCCCAAAGGTAGTCCCAATGTGGTTGAGGAATCAGCCTTAAAAACAGATCATTGAAATATAAGGTTACAAGTGCTGAGAGGAAGGTCTAAGAAGCCATTCCCTCTAAGCTGTGCTATTATTTTAGTAGAAGCTTTAGGGATAAGCAAAGGTAAGCAATATCACCTTCAGTGACTATATGTATACACTGACTGCAAGACATATTAACACCATGTTAAAGGCAAAAAGTGAATCTCAAAGCAGAGAAAATGCAGCCATACTGACCAGAAAAAGCTGATGAGGACTGAAGGTAGAACTTAACACAGGAGGAACCCAAGTATCCTTTTCCACTCACTCCATAGGAACCAAGAGATAACAGGCAGGAGGAAAGAGCGAACTGTAGGTAGGTCTCAGATGGAAGTAACGGAGCCCGCACCTAACCTGTCCCCTATCACATTCTCCCTCCACCAGAGACAGGGGAGGGACTTGAAAATGATGGCTGGTGAGAAGGAGACGCAAATAGGCAGTGCAAAGACTGAACAAACCCATTGGGAAACCAAGGAAAATCCTGGCAAGGCTGGCTCCCAGTGGAGATTCGCTGTGAAATTCTTCTCTAGAAAAGGAGCTTTGGAGAACACATCAGTGAGTCTTAAATGAGGGAAGCGCCTTAGTTAAAAAGAGTCTGCTAGGGCAGCCAGGGATAAAATCTGTGTGTGCACACACATATGCACAACTTACCACCCATGTACACACACACCTACTCCCATCACAAACACTAATGTCTGCCATTGGCTCAATACTTACTAATGTTAAGCATGTACTTCGCATTTTTCTTGCATGGTTTTTATTTTGATCCTCACAGTAACTCTGTGAAGTGGTTATTATTCTTATTTGACAGGCAGGAAAACTGACACACAGAGAGATAAATTAATTAACCCACCTCGCTTATAAACAGTGGCTCTGGAATTCAAACCCAGGTCTTCATTATGACAAATACACAGTCCCGGGCCCGCATCACACTCCTGAAGCCACAGGCATGCATTCATACATATAGCTTCACACATACCACACCACAGCTCTTATGTACACCTTCAAGGTCACTTCGCTTCTGACCTAGTTCAGGTGCAGTTCTCTAGTTCTGGAAGCGTCTTTCAACTATGAATTACAGAAGATCCAGCTTT
Source organism: Nanger dama (assembly GCA_917880005.1). Taxonomy (NCBI): domain Eukaryota; kingdom Metazoa; phylum Chordata; class Mammalia; order Artiodactyla; family Bovidae; genus Nanger; species Nanger dama. Next base: position 2,944,969 of record CAKJTW010000085.1, on the reverse strand, counting down.
CTCTTCCTCTTTCATCCAGCCACAACCAGTAGTTGGTTCAACTGAACAGAATGATTTCCCAGTGTGGTCTCAATTCACTCAGCAGAACCCAACCAGGTCACTTCTGTAGGCTTGCAGCTTGCCCAGGTGTGAAAGTTCTCACAAAGCAAGGAGGTGCAGAACTCCCTGGGCAACTGCAGAAATGCATATCTCAAGGTGAAGGGCAAAGTTAAAGGGTGTGGGTGTGAAATCCCGCTGCTGGGGCTTCAGCCTGCAGATACCAGAGAACCCAGGCCTGGACACACCAGCGAACTCACTTCTGGCCTTCAGATGTTAGGCGATTATAGTGAATTTAGAAACACAGAGAAAAATGGTGACCATAGGAAGCCTTCAAAGATGACGTATCTTCCCCTGATTTTAAACAAAACTATTTAAGACAGGGGCTTCCCTGGTAATCCAGTGGTTAAGAATCCACCTGCACATGGGTTTGACCCCTGGTCTGGGAAATAGATGGGGAAACAGTGGAAACAGCGTCAGACTTTATTTTTGGGGGCTCCAAAATCACTGCAGATGGTGACTGTCCCCATGAAATTAAAAGATGCTTACTCCTTGGAAGGAAAGCTATGATCAACCTAGATAGCATATTCAAAAGCAGAGACATTACTCTGCCAACTAAGGTCTGTCTAGTCAAGGCTATGGTTTTTCCAGTAGTCATGTATGGATGTGAGAGTTGGACTGTGAAGAAAGCTGAGCGCCAAAGAATTGATCCTTTTGAACTGTGGTGTTGGAGAAGACTCTTGAGAGTCCCTTGGACTGCAAGGAGATCCAACCAGTCTATTCTGAAAGAGATCAGCCCTGGGATTTCTTTGAAGGGAATGATGCTGAAGCTGAAACTCCAGTACTTTGGCCACCTCATGCGAAGAGTTGACTCATTGGAAAAGACTCTGATGCTTGGGAGGGATTGGGGGCAGGAGGAGAAGGGGATGATAGAGGATGAGATGGCTGGATGGCATCACTGACTCGATGGACGTGAATCTGAGTGAACTCCAGGAGTTGGTGATGGACAGGGAAGCCTGGCGTGCTGCGATTCATGGGGTCGCAGAGTCGGACACGACTGAGCAACTGAACTGAATTGAACTGGGAAGATCCCACATGCCATGCAGCAACTAAGCCCATGTACCATAACTACTGAAGACCAACCTCTGGAGCCCATGTTCCAGAAAAACCACCACATAAGAAGCCCGAGTACTGCAACAAGAGTAGCCCCCACTCACCACAACTAGAGAAAGCCCACCTGCAGCAACAAAGACAGTGCAGACAAAATGAAGTGAAGCGAAGCAAAGTGAAGTCACTCAGTCGTGTCCAACTCTTTGCCACCCCATGGACTGTAGCCTACCGGGCTCCTCCGTCCATGGGATTTTCCAGGCAAGAATACTGGAGTGGATTGCCATTTCCTTCTCCAGGGAAACCTCCCGACCCAGGGCTTGAACCCAGGTCTCCCGCATTGTAGGCAGACGCTTTACTGTCTGAGCCACAGGGAAGTCGCAGACAAAATAAATAACTTTTAAAAAAAAACACCCTTTAACATGGAAATTTACAATACCATATGTAAAACAGATAGCCAATGGGAATTTGCTCTATGACTCAGGGAACTCAAACAGGGACTCTGTTATAGGCTGAAGGGTGGGATGGGGAGGGAGGTTTGGGAGGAGGGGACATGGATATCCCTACAGCTGATTCTTGTTGAAGTATGACAGAAAACCACAAAATTCTATAAAGCAATTATCCTTCAATTCAATAATTAAAAAAAAAAAATCTTACACACAAAAAGTACTATTTAAACTAGAGCCAACTCTGACTGCTCAGGAGACTTAAGCCCTCCTGCAAACAGCCACTCAGAAGTCAGGGAGCTCTCCTGCAGCCAAGCACTGGCCCTGGCCTCTGTGGGTACAAGGACAGCTGACCGCCATGCCCCTCACCATGCCCCTTCAGGAATCCAATGGAGGCGTGCTGCCCTTGGGCCACTGCTCTGCAGGCTGAGTGACCCAAAGTCTCAGGGCTTTGCCACAAGGTGTGTGCTTTCTGTTCAAAGCAGCAACCACACTCCATTCCCAGGCACAAATGAGAACTGCTTGCTTCGATTTCTTCCTAATGCTGTGGGAGGGAATACACTGTGGCCAAGTGGGTCAAGCAGAAGGTCTGAGGTCAAAGAGGTTTGGCTCTGGGTACTGATTCAGCCCCATAACCTTTCTAGGCCTTGGTTTTTGCACCTGAAAAATTAAGGTTGCTATGAAAATAAATCCAATAAAGTGAAGTCTATTTGTAAGGACTGCACACATCTTTGGGAATATGATGGGAACAGTAGACCATTTCCCCAAAAAAAATATAGACACACAAGGTTTATGTGCAATTTCAGGGGGTCCACAGACTCCCTAAATCTTATTCAGGGACTCCAAGTTGAGATTGCGGAGATAGGACAGGTACCTCCTGGACGAACACACTGTTAGGTATTAATCTTAATAAGGCAGTACTATTAATACTATTTTATTTATTTGCTTTATCTTCCAACTACACTCTCACTTGTTAAAGGATAGGAATCAGGCAGGGACCTGCCTATAATTCACGGTTCCTACATGGAGCCTTGCCGTTAGCAAGCCACTAGGCCCTTCGATGATTTGGTCCTGTGGGGAGGCTATGCCTAAGGTCCTGTGATATTCAGAGAAGCTGGTAGCCTCCTTGGAAATCCATCTTCTGATGTCTGAGAGCTGCTGCCAGTACAGCAGAGCTCAAGCCAGAGATGGAACAGCTGCTTTCCTTTTCCCTTGGCCCGGACAACCTCAGTCATTCCATCTGCCAAGCATCTGGAGTGCACTCCATTTCCTCCCTGTTGACTTACCTTCCCCACCACCACAGCAGCAGAGGACAGAAAGATGGAAGAAAAAGGGGACTACAGTTCTTCTCCTGTCCTAGTACCGCACTCTTTTGTGAGAAGTGCATAACCCAAATACAAGGGAGGGCTTCAGTAAATGGCAAGCACAGAGATGATAGATGGATGGTAGGATGGATGGAGGAAGGGAAGGAGATGAGCTAGAACTGAACCAGGGGTCAAAGACCCAAAAACCTCAGAACTAACTCATCATAAGAACTGGATTCTATTAATAGCTTTTATTCTGCAATTAACAAGCAGTGTTACCTTCAATAAATCCTTTTGCACTCTGGATATCTGTTTCCTCACCTACAAAGTGAGAAAATGGGGCTAAAGAGGTGATTATGTTTATAGGACACCCAGACTGATGAACCTGCTTGGCTTTCAGGCTAGACAGGGCCCTGGCAGCCACTCACACTAGACCCACAGTGATGCAGCCACGAGGCTGCCATCACCAGCACAGCACCATGGAGCTGCTCCAGTTACTCTCATCTCCCAGATGCACGCTCTAAGGTCTCCTCCCTCTCATCAGGCCACCACCTTCATCTCATGCTTGGGGTCTCCCTGATGCCATGGAGGCAGGAGACATCGCAGGACCCACACGCATCCACACACATGCAGCCCAAGTGTGAGGGTATGTAGCTGCTTCATGGTGGGAATTTGGACCTATGAGATTTGGGAGTCAACAGATAAATTCTTCTCCCTTCCCCACTTAATGCATGGACTATTAGAAGAGGTGGTGGCAATATGTGACCTCTATGAACACACCCGGAGAGATGGAGCAATCAACTTGCCAGGAACCTATGACCTGCTTGGTGATGCTGTCTTATATTTGCTCTTCTTTCTCCTCTGCTTCAGCTTCTTAGACTCAGGGCCCTCAATAAAGCATTAGTGCAGAAAGCAATGATGTCATATGTACTGTGTGGCCACTGTATATCTGGCACTGTGTATCCCCCCAGCTAGCTGCAGCTACAACAATCATGAGCATTTATTGAGCATTTACTACCAATCAGACACTGGTTTGGAGAAGGCACTGGCACCCCACTCCAGTACTCTTGCCTGGAAAATCCCATGGACAGAGGAGCCTGGTAGGCTGCAGTCTACGGGGTCGCTGAGAGTCAGACACAACTGAGCGACTTCACTTTCACTTTTCACTTTCATGCACTGGAGAAGGAAATGGCAACCCACTCCAGTGTTCTTGCCTGGAGAATCTCAGGGACGGGGGGAGCCTGGTGGGCTGCTGTCTATGGGGTCACACAGAGTCAGACACAACTGAAGTGACTTAGCAGCAGCAGCAGACACTGGTTTAAATGTTTCAAACCACCAAATCCTTTTAGCAACCCCATGAAAGACATACTGTTATTATCTCCATTTTACAGATAAAGAAATTAAGGTATATATAAGTCAAATATCTTGTCCAAGGTTACATAGGCACCACAGAGTGGAAACGAAACATTCAAAACATTACTGGACCACACCGCTATTTCCATTGACAAATAAGAAAGAGAGACTCAGAGAGGTCACGTCACTTGACAAAAGTCACAGCTACTAAATGGCAGAACAGCAACTTGAAATTCTAGAGTATACAGCTTACTATGCCACCTCCAAGGATGCTTTCAACTCTGAGATGTTAACCTGTTAAGTCCCTGATGAAAGATAGATTCTCCTGGTCCTAACTCTCACTCCCAAAGCCGAAGTCCTTCTCTTTTACCCAGGGCTCTCGTTTTCCCAAGGTGTCAAACTCTGTCCGCTATCTCTCTGAACATTCCTAAAAATACTCAGTCTGTGATTCTAGACTCTTAACATGATTACAAATATTTCCTGCCCATCGCTGGAAGGTAACTGTGCTCCCCATCTCCCTTCATTTAAAGCTTGGCGATACAACTTGCTTTGGCTAATGACGCCCGAGGAGAAGTGACACATGTCACTTCAGACCCGTAGCATTAAGAGGCAGTGGGTGCTTCACCTTCCTTTTCCCTTTGCTATATCAATGGCCAAGCTACGGCCAGAGATTGCACTAGATCTCAGAGAGCAAAAATCATGAAGCAGAGAGGTAACCAATTCATGACTGACACATAGCATGAGCTAGAAATAAACTCTTGATCTTGTAAATGAGTAAGATTTGAAGGCTGTTAACTGCAACAACACCTACCCTTCTTGTCAATACATGAAATGAGGTGTTGCTGTAACAACACAACAATAAGAAATAAACTAAAAATATGTGGCATTGGATTCTGGCAGTAGGCAGAAAGAATCTGTATTATTGGAGGCTGGGAAAATGTTTATTCCTATTGCACAGTGATAAATATTTAGTAAAGCTGTCATCTGAAAAATACTGGAAGAGAAAAATGTACCTGGTGAGCTTGAAAAATAGAAAATTAGTATGTCTTGATTACTATTGGCAACATTTGACAAGGACTTTATGGGAAAGCAGTGTGTTACACATTGAATTGAGTTCCCCCAAATTCATGTTAAAGTCTTAACACCCAGTAAGTGGTGTCACTCAAAATGTGACTATATTTGGAAACAGGGTCTTTACTAAGGTAACAAGTTAATACTCATATCAACTTCTTTCAGTTAGTTCAGTTCAATTCAGTCACTCAGTTGTGTCCGACTCTTTAAGACCCCATGAATCGCAGCACGCCAGGCCTCCTTGTCCATCACCAACTCCCGGAGTTTACTCAAACTTATGTTCATCGAGTTGGTGATGCCATCCAGCCATCTCATCCTCTGTTGTTCCCTTCTCCTCCTACCCCCAATCCCTCCCAGCATCAGAGTCTTTTCCAATAAGTCAACTCTTCGCATGAGGTGGCCAAAGTACTGGAGTTTCAGCTTTAGCATCATTCCCTCCAAAGAATTTCCAGGGCTGATCTCCTTTAGAATGGACTGGTTGGATCTCCTTTCAGAACAAGGGACTCTCAAGAGTCTTCTCCAACACCACAGTTCAAAAGCATCAATTCTTCGGCACTCAGCCTTCTTCACATTCCAATTCTCACATCCATACATGACCACAGGAAAAATCATAGCCTTGACTAGTCTCTGCTTTTCAATATGCTATCTACAACCTAGATAGCATAACTTTTCTTCCAAGGAATAAGTGTCTTTTAATTTCATGGCTGCAGTCACCATCTGCAGTGATTTTGAAGCCCACAAAAATAAAATCTGACACTGTTTCCCCATCTATTTCCCATGAAGTAATGGGACCAGATGCCATGATCTTTGTTTTCTGAATGTTGAGCTTTAAGCCAACTTTTTCACTTTCCACTTTCACTTTCATTAAGAGGCTTTTTAGTTCCTCTTCACTTTCTGCCATAAGGGTGGTGTCATCTACATATCTGAGGTTATTGATATTTCTCCCGGAAATCTTGATTCCTACTTGTGCTTCTTCCAGTCCAGTGTTTCTCATCATGTACTCTACATAGAAGTTAAATAAGCAGGGTGACAATATACAGGCTTGACGTACTCCTTTTCCTATTTGGAGCCAGTCTGCTTTTCCATGTCCAGTTCTAACTGTTGCTTCCTGACCTGCATATAGGTTTCTTAAGAGGCAGGTCAGGTGGTCTGGTATTCCCATCTCTTTCAGAATTTTCCAGTTTATTTTGACCCACACAGTCAATGGCTTTGGCATAGTCAATAAAGCAGAAATAAATGTTTTTCTGGAAAATAGATGGAAAAAAGTGGAAACAGTGACAGATTTTTCTTGGACTGCAAAATCACCGCAGATGGTGACTGCAGCCACAAAATTAAGACACTTGCCCCTTGGAAGAAAATCGATGACAAGCAGAGACATCACTTTGTCAACAAAGATTCACATGGTCAAAGCTACGGTTTTTCCAATAGTCATGTATGGATGTGAGAAGTGGACCATAAAGATGGCTGAGCACCAAAGAACTGATGCTCTCAAGTTGTGGTGCTGGAGAAGACTCTTGAGAGCCCCATGGACAGCAAGATCAAACCACTCAATCCTAAAAGAAATCAACCCTAAATATTAATTGGAAAGACTGATGCTGAAGCTTCAATACTTTGGCCACCTGGTACAAAGAGCAAACTCATTGGGAAAGACTAAGGGCAGGAGGAGAAGGAGACGACAGAAGCTGAGATGGTTGGATGGCATCACTGACTCAATGGACATGAGTTTGAACTAACTCTGGGAGATGGTGAAGGACAGGGAAGCCTGGCATGCTGCAGTCCATGGGGTTGCAAGGTGTCAGACACAACTTAGCAACTGAACCACAAGAACAAAGTCTAATGTGGGCCTCACGTTCAATGAAATAAATCATAATCTCTTAAAAGTAGGTCCTCATCATCTGAATTTTTTAAAGTTCCCCAAGCAATTCTAGTATGAAATCCAGAGCGGGGAACACTGCCCCAGATAGGAAGTTCCTTGTCAGCAGGGGTCATAACTACCTTTTTCAAAGCTCTATCTCCAGCATCTAGTACTATGCCTGGCACATTGCTGATGTTCAGTAAAAAATGAAAGAACTTTATTAAATAAAACAAAAGAACACTGAGTAGATGAACAGGCCCTGTGATTCCATGTTGATTTCTCCATAAATGTTATACATACCATTTCATCTTTTCAAATTTTGAAACTTTTTCTCTAGAACTGCTTGGTCCAAATACAGTAACCAGTAGCTACACAAGGCTACTTAAATTTAAAATTTAAATGCTTAAAATTAAATGAAATTTAAAATCTCTCAGTTACACTAGCCACAATCCAAGTGATATGGGTAGCCACATGTGGCTTGTGGCTACCATATTGGACAGCATCAATATAGAGCATCTGCCTCACTACAGAAAGTTCTATTGGACAATGATGTCTGGAACAATCAATCCATCTTTAAGAGCTGCAAGTGACCTTGGTGGTTTAATCCAACACTTTCCCTTTATAGATAGTAATGAAATTTAATGGTAATGAACATACAGACATAAGCACGGATCCAAAACCAACTACATAAGCTCAACAAGGGAAAAGTCAAAGCTTAGCTGTAGTAAGTGAAACAACAAACAAACCTCTGTGGGGTCTTGGTCCATAATAATTTACGATGAATTAATTCTGTAATGGGGCTACAGGCATAGAAACTTGATATAAACTTGAATATAAATTTGAACCAGAGGGGATGCTCTGCTGTGTCCTGGCCAGACCAGATTGAAAGCACCAAGTTTAATTCAAGACATCAAACATCTTTAGGAGCACAGACAATTAGACAGGTAGTTGAATGAGAGAAAATGATGGGGAATTCAAAATAATGCCCATTGAGAACTGCTGAAGTAACCAGATATGTTAACCCTGGAGAAAGGAAGGGAGGGAGACCTTGAAAGCTGTCTGCAAATATCTAGGCAGCTGTCTCTTAAGAAAGGGATTCAGACTTTTTCTCTGCGGACATAGTGTCTCGTTAAATCATTTCTTTAAAGTTAACCTTAAAAATGTGTTCCAATATACATTAGTGCAAACAGATACTGTTTGATTCCACTTATATGAAATACCTAGAATAGTCAAACTCATAGAGTCACAAAGTACATCAGTAGATGCCAGGGTTGGCAGGGGGTATGGTAGGGGAATGGGGAGTTAGTGTTTATTTAGTGGGGACAGAGTTTCAGTTTAGGAAGGTGAAAAATTAGGGAGACAGATCATGATGATGAGAGTTGCAAAACAATATGGATGTACTTAGTGGCACTGAAATGTACAGTTAAAAATGGTTAAAATAGTATGTTTTATATTATGTGACTTTTACCACAACTAGAAAACATTTTTAAAAATCATTTCTTTTACCTGAACAACTCTTCCTTAAGTACCAACTCTAAGTGCCGAGTATTATGCTAGATAATTGATTAAGATAGAAAATGAATCAAGAGGAGTCACGGAGTTACCGATGATCATACAGGAAACTATATATATATAAAATATATATATACACATACTTTCAACTTAAGAGACCATGCTGAAGGACTAAATACCAGGAAGTGGTGATTGATAACATGGGGCCTCTCAAAGCTAAGATGGTCAGGGAAGGCCTCCTTGAGGAAGTGATATTTAACCGTAAGAGCCAGAAAAAAAAAGTGCAGACATAAGGAGGTCTTCCAGGCGAAAGGCAAGCAGGAATGACAGCACCATCAGGAAAAATCTTGAGGCAGTCAAGGAAGCAAGAGGGGGCCAAAGTGACTACAGTGATTTAGACAGGATCAACGGAAGGGCACTGTATTAAACTAAACCTGTCTTCCTTTACATCATTTCTAACAGAGTACTCCAAAAATAAGAAAAGTTGCCTCACAATGTAATGCTGTTTCCATCACTAGGCAACCGACCACAGGATTAAACTAATGGATTATTGGATAATTATGGATTCCCTTAGTGAATCTTATCTACAGTGAGATATGTGTTTCAAGAATTTAAGAACCATGGGCAAGGAAGCATGCACAAAGATGTACCATGAAGTATTATGTGTCAGAAATCTGAGTCAGACCAAGTTTCCATCAATAGGCAAATTAATGAATACACAATGGGGTTATATACCAGTTCAAACTAATGAACTAGATCTGTATGTCCTCAAGAGAATAATGGTGAGTAAAATAAGTTTCGGAAAGATCCATGCTGTGCGATGCCATTTAGATAATGTCTTAAACCACACAAAGCAACAACTACTAACATTTACTACATGCCCAATAATATTCTAAAACATTACATGAGTCAAGTCAATCCACAGAATAAAGCATCTATAGATGCTTTATTATCCCCATATTATACATGGGCAAAATGAGGCACAGAAAAGTTAGAGTTTCCCCAAGGTGACACAGCTGGTAAGAGTCAGATCTGGGCACTTTCTGGGTGGTCTTGGCTAAGACTCTACACTCCCAACACAGGGGCGCCCGGTTCAATCCCTGGTCAGGGAACTAGATTCCACACGCCGCAACTAAGTGTCTAGATGCTGCAGCTAAAGATTCCACATGCCACAATAAAGACTGAAGATCTTGTGCACGACTAAGACCCAGCACAGCCAAATAATTTTTTTTTTTAAGTCAGATCTGGGATTTGAATCTAGGCCATCTGGTTCTAAAGACTGTACATTTAGCCTCTACACATATGCCCTCTGTGTTACGTATTTTGTATACTGACACATACAAAAGCATAAACATGGTAATATACAAGTGTGCACACATGATACATATGCAAATAGACATATTCATCATCCATGTTAGTGACGGCCTTTAGGAAGTTGAGAAGAGGAACGGAACAGGGAGGGGAATACAGGGACTTCAACTTAGTCTCTAATGCTTTGAAGAGTCTGAGCAATATGACAAAATATTAACATTTGCTGATTCTAGGAAACAGCTACTGCATTCTTGCTTTGTGCTTATCCATAGTTTTCTTTACTTTTGCAAAATAATTCCTTTTCAAACTAATATTCTATGACTTTAAAGACCTGAAGCCCAGAGGAGTTAAGGGATACACCCAGGAGTCAACAGTGAAAGAGCCAAGTTAGACCCTGGGTCCCCAGGCTCAAGGTCCCATGCATGCTCTGTGACCCTATATAGCCAGATGATGTGTGTGCCTTTATTTTTTCACAGGCTGCAAGCATAAGGGCTGAGCCAGCCTAGCTTATCAGAACATCTTGGCTTCACCTCATACACTGGCTTCATCCATGAAAAATTGTATTCAAATAAAATATTTGCATATTGAATCATATTTTCTCCACTGATTTACATCCTAATGTTGGAGATATGTTCCCAAAGAAAAGAATTTGGACCCAATGCAGTAAAATAAACCCTAAGTAAAAATCACAGCATTCATCAAAGGGCACAGCAGTCAAGGCACAGCTAATTCCCCAAAATGCTTTCTCAAGAAAGCCCTGGCCAGCAGTCCACAGAGGGAAGTGTAGCCTTATGGTTAATTCTGATATTCTTGCATGTTCTCTCCAGGCAGCCAAACAGATCACCAGGTAGTCATTTCCAGATATTCAGTAGGACCTTCCAAGTGAAGGAATTATTAAAAATTCTATTAAATGAAATTCATTAATTTACAATAACCATCTGTCCTGGGTGATTTAAAATACCTGCCAAAAGATACGTCGGCTAATCATTCTTCAGTGTCTCTTCTAAGAAGCGAGATCTCAATCATATTGCATTTATTTTGTCTTTCCCACCCTCATGAGATAGGAAGAACAGCCACATGTCTGGGGCTAAGATACAAACTCTGGACGTGTTGACTCCTGAATTCAAATCCTATGTCACTACAGCCAATGTCAGTTACTGGAACTCTCTAGGTCTGTTTCCTCATTTCTATAATAGGCATGAAAACAGTACATATATAGGAATGTCAGTGGAAGGATTAAAAGGCAAATAAATTTTAGCAATTGAGGTAATCCTTCCTTTGAAAAATCCAGGTCAGACAACACTCGTCCATCCTTATTAAGAATTAAGTAGGTAGATAACTGCAAATACATACTCCTTGGAGAGAAAATGAAATAGAAATATTTTCCTGACTATAAATACACGAATTGTTTAAAGTTATCTAAACTTACTTTCTACTTATTTGCTTATTATCTGTTTATCCTCGAGTCAGACTTTTTCTGATTTGCTCACTGCTGCATTCCTCGTGTTTGAAAGAATGCCTGCTACACAGTTCCTGCTGTTGCTGCTCCCACTGTTTAGTTGTTAAGTCATGCCTGACTCTTGCAACCCTGTGGACTGTAGCCCACCAGGATCCTCTGTCCATGGCATTTCCCAGGCAAGAATACTGGAGCGGGTTGCCATTTCCTTCTCCAGGGGATCTTCACAACCCAAGAAACAAACCTATGTCTCCTGCTTAGCAGGCAGGTTCTTTACCACTGAGACACCAGGGAAGCCCATCGAATACCTAGTAGATACCCGCTAAATATTTAACTAATTTTTAAAAGTATATTTCCTGAATAAATACTCAATACTAACATTTCCATTTCTTCTTATGGCTTACAATAAATTTGTATTATCTAAATTAACCCTTTAAAATATCTTGTATCATAGACACTACCATCATTCCTCAAAATGTCCAAAGAAGAAGCAAATTCCAAAAGGTAATTGGCCCAAGATCAATTTGCTATCACAGAATTGGCTTTTATACTTAATAGTTTCTAAAAGATTTCTTATCTTTTACATTCTCTACTGTCTCTCTCCATCTCCTTCCTTAAGGTACAATTTGATATGAAAAGGAGCGTGACTGAGAAAATAGATTTAGTGCAGATGTCAGAAATATGTAGATTTGGGAAATAAATACAGAATTTACTTGCTCTATGATATCCGTTTACTCACAGAGCCATTGAATCATTTTCCAGAATATGCCAGTGCAGGTGTTAATTTGCCCCAGAGAAGAATTTGAAAACCCACCCCACTCCCACAGCTTACTTGAGGGTTTTTTTTTTTTGGCAAAAGCAAAAATATCTGTATCGGGGAGATGCTAGTATGTGAATTGAATCACTCCACTAACTGATTAAATGCAAAGTTATACTAAATCATTCCACTCAAAGTGAAGTTCACTTGTAAATGTTCCCAGAGGTAATTAGCAACTAGGCGCATCCAATCAACAGAAAAAAACAATTTAGACTTGGGCAATAGTGGGTGCAGGAAATTTAGAAGATCAGCATTAAACCAACCCTTTAGGTAACTTCATCTTACTCAAATTTTCTAAGTATTAAGAGCTATGGCTGAAACTTCAAGCACATTTTATAAAAACGATTACACACAGGTAGTACTTCTATGAAACTGAAAACACATAGCTACTTCCTAACCATCTTTTGAGGTTCCCCAGGGAGCCTTCCCCAGGTGAGGCAGTAAGAGGAAATTTCTCTCTTCAACACACTTTATCCACACCCCACTGCAAGTTCTCTTGTCCTCTGCATTAGAATGACTGATGACGTGCTGTGTTTGCCTTCTAGAGAGTACGCTCATTGCAGCCAGGATCTATGCGTATTCCTCTGTGTCTTCCTCAACATCTAGTTCAAAGCCTAGACTGCAAATAGGTCCGAAAAGCCTCAGTCTTTTCCTCAAAGTCTCTCTTATCAGCCTTTGTTCTTTCTTGTCACATAAAATAAGATACCACTTTTTCTTTAGAAACCTTCCTAAAATCCCTGACAGAAAAAAAAAAAAAAAAAAACCACATTAAAGAATCTGCACTCATGCATATTCTAATTCACTTTTATAAATGAAACACCAATACACAGACACATCCTCCAACTACTCAACACTAAGATGCTATCAGTCAGGGAGAAGTACAGTCTCAAAGTCAGTCAGAGCTTCTCTCAGTCCTACTCAAACCAAAGCAAAGGTATTCTAGAATGATTTTTTTTCATCTTATTTTTATTTTTTTTTAATTTTTTTATTAATTAAATTTTTTTTTTTTAATTACAGTACTGTATTTGTTTTGCCATACATCGACACGAATCAGCCACAGGTGAACACAATCTCCCAATGCCGAAGCCCCCTCCCACCTCCCACCCCACATCCTCGACTTGAATCATCCTGTGCATCAGCCCCATGCATCCTGCATCCTACATTGACCATAGATTGGCGCTTCGTTTCTTACAGGAAAATATACATGTTTCATTGCCATTCTCCCAAACCATCCCACCCTTTTTTGAAACTCGAATGCTGGTATTCAGGATGTTTTTCAGCCTAGAGAAGATCAATGACAGTCTTACACATAACCATTCATTCTCCCTGCCCCTGGCCCCAATCTTTATCTATTAAAATATGATTTGTTTCTGGTAAAAGCCAATAAAAATCTTACTCACTCAAGTCTTTGCATTCCACAAGGACAGCAGTGACAAAGATTAGCTTAAAAGCTGAGTAGCCACAAAATAAATCCTACGAGGCGTTGGAGCTCGTATGGATAGGAGTGCTTCCAGTTAACTACGCTTTCTGCTTAAATTCATCAATATTATTATTAAGAGGCTAGCATTGACATGAAGGTTTTCATTCCCTCAATACACATCAATTCAGAGTTGGACTTAGGATAGTGAAATAGGAGAAGAAATAAAAATAAAGGAAGGAAAGAAGAATAATTCTTTTTTACTTTATATATTTCTCTCTTTTCTTTTTTTTTTTAATTTTATTGAAGTATGACTGAGTTACAACATTATCTTGGTTTCTGGTATACAGTAGAGTGACCCAGTTATATATATTATTTTTCATATTCTTTTCCATTATGGTTTATTACTGGATATTGAATATAGTTCCCTATGCTATACAGTAGGACCTGATTGTTTATCCATTCTATATATGAGAGCTTTTGTTTTTCATTTCCACAAAACAACCTGTCTCAGCTGGTGGGGAAACCCACTTCCAGCTCGTGGGAAAAGGAGCGGGTGGCAGAGGGGAACAGAATGAACTGCACCCCAGGACGGCCAGGGTGGGGCCCCCAGCTCCAGCCGCCATATTTCCACGTCTCTGTGGCTCTGGCTTAACTCCCACTTGGGCACCATCAGCTACACTTTATACTCTTCAAAGTACTTTCTCATATATTATTATTTTGTTTATATAACCAATCCCATTTTCCAATGAGGAAACTGAAGCTAGAAGACATTAAAAGACATATCCACTGATCCCCCTAAGTACTGACTCAAGGTACATCCACTTATGAATGATAATACTTCCTTTATGCATTACTCAGGTAAAATAAATTTATACATAGAAAGTGATGAGATCTAATCTATCCTCTGTATAATCCTCTGCTTTTCCCACTATCCCAATTTACCTCTACAGGTTAAAATTTAACATTCATAACACATACTGCTAAGTCACTTCAATCGTGTCTGACTCTGTGCAACCCGATAGACAGCAGCCCACCAGACTCCGCCATCCCTGGGATTCTCCAGGCAAGAACACTGGAGTGGGGTGCCAGTTCCTTCTCCAATGCATGAAAGTGAAAAGTGAAAGTGAAGTCACTCAGTTGTGTCCAACTCTTCTCGACCCCATAGACTGCAGCCTACCAGGCTCCTCCGCCCATGGGATTTTCCAAGCAAGAGTACTGGAGTGGGGTGCCATTGCCTTCTCCACATAACACATAAAACAGATAATATACATAAGATAAGAAGACCAAAGTTATACCCTATTACTTACAAATGCATTCACTAACATTTAACAAGAGCTTACCATGTACCAAGTACAGTTCTAATGCTCTCTGTGTATTAATATATTTCATCCTCACTATAATCATATATAGTAAGTACTATTGTTACCCCAGTTTATCATTGAGCAAATGAGGATACTTTAAGGTAGAGAGCTTAAGTAGTTTGTTACTTACTATTACATATTAAACTTGAAAGAAGAACTTCTTGATTTGATCATATTAACTGAACTATGGTGAAATACTAAAATCCTTGTGCCTCTCTAGACCTGCACTGCCCAATATAGCAACCCCAAGCCACATATGGCAATTGAACACTTGAAATATGACTAGTGTGGTGGAGAAAATGAATTTTTAATGTTATAAAATTTGAATTAGTTTGAATTTACATTTTAAATGAATATTCAATGAAACAGCAGACACTGGACATCAGTCAATGAAGGACAGTGACCCTTGAGAGATGAAAAACAAAAGAGATGAATCCTACAATTATACAAGCTTACCGCTCTGAGTTTCCAAGCTTTGTCATAGGGAGAAATGCAGGCAAAGCCCAGGAGTCTCCCTGCACTGAGATGAAGAAGCTGAGAGTGTGGAGAGACCAAGGCACCTAGATTTCACAGGACAGCATATGTGAGAGACAAACTGCAGAGAGAAAAATATAGAACTCTCTCAACAGACTACTGATCAATGCATGCATGTAAGAAAAGTATCCAAGGACAGAGAAAAACCACCCAAAGGACATAGTGCCCAGAATACACATAAGGCAGAGAACAATACCTATTCTCACCTCTAGAACTGGAAAAACCCATGATTCATGGGGCACCCAGAAGGTCTTAGCTCAGTGACAGAAAATAATTCATTCTAAACTATTCACTAGCACTGCTCTGAGTCATCTAACAAATCTTAAAAGTAGGATCCATAACCTTCAAAATTATTGAAGGACTACACTGTATACCCAAAACTTACATAATATTGTACACTAACTCTCTCTTAGTCAAATAATAACAATAATAATAAAGGATCCAAAAGAATAAAATAGTTTTTTAATAACTGTGTCCTAGAACAAAACTCAAGAATATTTATAAAAATGCAAAAAGATTTACCAAGTACTAAACAAGGCAAAATTCACAATGTCTGGCATTAATCAAAAATTACCTAAGATACAAGGAAGCAGTAGTGAAGAGAAAAATTAAGCAGAATCATCCCAAGACTGATGATAACTGCATTCCATCTATTCAAAGAGTTGATTAAAGAATGGAAAAGTTTTTAAAGAGCCAAACTGAACTTGTGGAAATGAAATTACAACACATGACATAAAAAAAAAAAAAACCAACAATGATACTAACAGCAACCGATACAGAAGAACAGTTCCTAAAGGCAGAGAAATAGGAACTACCAAAAGCATTACATAGAGAGAAAAGAGAGGAAGAACTTTTGAAATGAACAGAACATCAGTGAGCTGTGGAACAACTTTAAGCAGCTTAACACACACATAATTGGAGTCCCAAAGTAAAGAGAAAGAAATCAAAAACATATTTGAAGATATAAAGGTCATTTTTTTCTAAATGTGATGAATTTCAACAGATCCCACACACAAGAAATATGAAGGAAATCAGACCAATGTACATCATTATCAAATTGCTTAAAGTTAGTGATAAGAGATAGCCTTAAAAGCAAGGAGCATAGTCACATTACCTACAGTGGAATGAAGATAGGATGATGAGAGATTTCTCATTGAAAACGGTACAAGTGAGACCGATAGTGGATCAACATCTTTAAAGGACTGAAAGAAATAAAATTGCCAACCCAAGATTCTACACCCAGCAAAAAGAGTTTTAAAAATTAAGACTTCTTCAGATATACAAAACCTGAAAGAATTCATTACCTGCACTATAAGAAGTGTTGAACAAAGTCCTTTAGGCAGGATTAAAAATGAAACCAGATCGAAATAAGAATCCATGCAAGAGAACACAGGAAATATGAGTTAATATGTGATTGATTTTCTTATTATCTAAATAGGATTTCTTTGGAAGGAATGATGCTAAAGCTGAAACTCCAGTACTTTGGCCACCTCATGAGAAGAGTTGACTCATTGGAAAAGACTCTGGTGCTGGGAGGGATTGAGGGCAGGAGGAGAAGGGGACGACCGAGGATGAGATGGCTGGATGGCATCACGGACTCAATGAACATGAGTCTGAGTGAACTCCGGGAGATGCTGATAGACAGGGAGGCCTGGCGTGCTGCGATTCATGGGGTCACAGAGTCGGACACGACTGAGCGACTGAGCTGAACTGAAATATGTTCAAAAGATAATTGACTAACAAAAATAACAACAATGTAGTATGGAGTTTATAACATAAGGTAAAATGTAGAACAACAATAGTACAGTGTCAGGGGAGGGAAGTATACCACAAAATATTCTTATTATACACATTAAATTGTATCCCTTGAAAGTACACTGTCATCATTTAAAGATGTATACTATAAACCCTAAGACAACACTAAAATAGTAAAACAAAGAGTAAACCAAGAAAAGAGATTTAAAAAGAAATCATAAAAAATTTTCAATTAATCTAAAAGAAGCCAGAAAAAGGGGGAAAAAAGAAATAAAGAATAGACAGGTAGAAAACAAGTAACAAAAACAGATCTAAGTATGACCATGTCAATAATCGGACTTCACTTGTAGCTCAGTTGGTAAAGTATCTGCCTGCAGTGCAGCAAACCTGGGTTCAATCCCTGGGTCGGGAAGATCCCCTGGAGAAGGAAATGGCAACCCACTCCAGTATTCTTGCCTGGACAATCTCATGGACAGAGGAGCCTGGCAGGGTCCAGTCCATTGGATCGCAAGAGTCAGACACGACTTAGCAACTTAACCACATATCAATAATCACATTAATATAAATGGCCTAACTAACCTTGATGAACAGAGACTGACATACTGGTTAAAAAAAAAAAAAGACCCTTCTATATATACTGGCTATAAGAAAAGCACTTTACATGTCATTACAAGTCTTGAAATAACTATGATAGATGAAAGAATTTAGATCCTCCCAAAATGAGTAGACACTAGAAAATGCAAACTACTGTATATTGACAGAAAGCAGATTAGTAGTTACCTGAGGGTAGAGGCTGAAATACAGAAAGGAGGGATTATTTTAAAAAGAGGAAACTTTAGGGGTGATAGCTATGTTCATTATCTTGATTGTGATGATAGTTTCACTGGTGTTTTCATATATCAAAATTAACAAACTGTACAGTTTGAATATGCACAGTTTATTATAACCCAATTACATCTTAACAAAGCTGTTAAATTTTTTTAATGATACTTAAAATTATGTATGGAATAACTTGCCAAATCTACTGTATACTGTAACTACAAATTATAGATGAGATTTTTTTACTTTTAAAAAAAGTAAAATATCTCATTAACAATTTTTTGTATTGACCATATGTTGAAATGATAATATTTTTCATATGTTGGGTTAAATAAATGTATAGCTAAAATTAATTTCACTTGATTTTTACATGTTTCATATGGCTACTACAAAAACTGAAATCAAAGATATGACTCACTTACTTATATTTCTGTTGGACAATAATGCATTAGAAAGGACTTATCTGGACTTATCTGGAAATATTCTATTGCTCATATTTCTGCCCAACAGTGAATAGTCATCCTACGGTAGACAAAATTAAATCTCTACCCTCAAAAGATCTCTACATCTTAATCCCCAAATCCTATAAATATATTACTTTACACAGCATAAATCTTTGCAAATGTGACAGATTATGAATCTTAAAATGAAGAAATTATCCTAGATTATCCAGGTGGGCCCAATATAGGGAAAAGGACCCACAAGGGTCCTTGTAAGAGTGAAAAAGAAGGAGCAGAAGAGTCAGAACAAGAGAATAAAATGTGACAGAAACAGAAAAAAGAAATGTGAAACAGAAGCAGAGGCCGAAGCGAGGTAGCCACAAGTTAAGGGACGTAGCAGCTGCTGGAAGTTGGAAAAACAATAAACTGATTAGCCTATAGTGTCTATACAAGGAACACAGCTCTGCCAACACATTGATTTTAGCTCTTTAAAGTCTATTTTTACTTCTGATTTCCAGTGTTGAAGGTATAGCCTGGTTTCTCTTTGTTGCATACAGAAAAAGTGAGAGGAAAAAGATTAAGCGAAGAGTCATTTAGCAAAAGGAACCAGGACTGATCGTATAGAAAATTCCCAGCCTATCCAGATTGAAAAGACAATAAAATTAGGAAATTCACTGTCAGGAAAGTCTGCTCTGGAAGGAAGCCAAGGATGTGGCTAAACCACTTTTGCTAGTACTTCTGAAAGATCAAAGCGGTCAGAATATTCAGTCAACCAGAGGGCGCTTTGAAGAGATCAGAATTCTAATTCAAGGATCCCCTCAGCCATCCCAGTAGAAGTCAGAAATATAACAGAGATGGAATTTCCTGGAAAGATCTGTAAAGGAGCCTTTTGTCTCATGGACAGGAAACCCTCCGTTTTTGAGAATGTTATACCAGAGAAACACTGCCACCCACCTAGGACTGAAGGAACAGGAAGAAGATGAAATAAGGCTGATGGACTTCCCAGATTCAATAGGCAAGAAATAGGTTGATAAAACTGCTCAGCTATAGGGACTTCTTCAGTGGTGCAGTGGCTAAGACTCCATGCTCCCAATGCTGGGGGCCCAGGTTCAAACTCTGGTCAGAGAACCAGATCTTCCATGCCACAACTAAGACCGGGTACAGCCAAATATTTAAAAGTAAATTAAAAAAAAAACTATCAAACTACGAACATATGCTACTTTTCATGAAAAAGAATGATTCATAGAAACAAGTCATAAACTTAGAAGGCAGAGCCAAGGACCACAGAGGATGACCCTCAGGCCCTAATTCCCAGTGGGGTTTGTCCTGCTGGGTTTCAAATTTTCTTGGGACCGGTGACCCCTTTCTTCTTTCCACTTTTCCCTTTTGGACAGGAACTTCTATAACTGGAATCCTATAGCTGTCACACAATTATATTTTGGAAGCAGATTACTTTTTTCTAGTTTCACAGATCCACAGATAAAGAAAAATTTTGCTCCAAAACAGCAAATACTCAGAGTCCCACTCATATCTGACTTAGATTATTTAGACAGTGAGATTAGAAATTTTTAACTGATGAGTGGATGAGATTTTAGACTTTGAGCTGATGGTATAATGGATTAATGCCTTGGGAGACACTGGGATGGGGTTAATTGATTCTTCATGTGGAGTAGACATGAATTTGGAGGGGCCAGTGGGCAGACGTTGTGGTAAGCAGAATAATAGTTCCCTAAAAATGTCAATGTCCTGATTGCCAAAATATATGAAATATGTTACCTTATATGCCAAATGGACTTTATAGATTACAGATCCTGAGATGGAGAGATTACCGTGGATTATCCAAGTAATGCAACCACAAGGGCCCTAATTAGTGAAAGCCCTCCTCAGTCAAACTCCCACGATACAGATATTCTTCCCACCAAAGAAGCTGAAAATCTCTCTCTGTTGTTGGAGCATGGTAGACATCCCAGAAGCAGAGAACACACAAATTAGAGAGCAGAGATCTAGCCTAGGGAATAAATAAATGAGTAAGTGACTAGATTAGTGTATAAAGCAGGCAGCAAGCCTTTCAAAGAGCACATTGGATAGAGGAAATTTAAATGCAGTTCAAAATGTTTCTTCTTCACCTACTATCTACCATGCACAATACTTGGCCGTAGGGATGTAGGGGTATTTAGATAGAAACACTATTGCTTTCATGAAGTGCAGAGAAGGGCCAGGCTTCCATAAAAACTCTGTTGACAAAGTGTCAGCATCGCCTCTCAAATCAAGAGTGGGATGGTCTCTCAATAGTAAGTGAACAGATCTTGCCAATGCAAAGAGAAAATTAACCCTGGCTGTCTGCTCTAAGCATGACCAATCTATTTGCTTCACTGATTCCTAAGAGTGAGTGGAAATTAACATATCTGTAGCCTTGTTACATATTACTATATAGGATCTGTAGATGTGCTGTATATTATTAATAAGACTGAAGTTCTCCGCACAGAATATATATATCATCCCATAATGTTGGTTCAGTCATTCTAAAATAATCCTTTTGTTATCTTCACAAAGGCTTGGTTCAAAGAAGCCTGCCAGGCATTTTTGTATAGGAATATCCAGGCTGTCTGACTGCTATATCTGATCAGATCACTCCCCTGCTTCAACTCATCAAAGGCCCCCACTGATCTGAGAGTAAAGCAGAAAACTAACAAGGGCCTGGGTAATATTTGAAATCGTTAACAAGTACATGGCCCCCTACCTATCAGAATGGACACTGGCTGTAAAGCATCAGCACACCAAGCCCATGGACATCAGCTAAATGTCAGTCCTGCCTACAGGGCCCGTGTGACCTAGGCCCTGCCTACCTCTCCAGCTGCTCACCACCTTAGCCATGCTTAATGTCTTTCTGTTGGTTTCTGCCTTAAGACCTTCATACATACCATTACTGCCCAGAATGTTCTGTGCCCCCACCTCTTCCTACACTAGGCTTTCTATTCATTTTCCATACTTCTGCTGACACATCACTTTTTCAGGGTAGCCTTTCCCTGACCATCTCCCCACACCCATTAAATCAGATCTCCCTGTATACTCTTATTTGGCAACCTATGTATCTCCCTCAAGATAAGTATAGCCATTGGAAGTCAATAATTACTTATGTGATGACTGTTTCCTTCACTCTTATTTATTTATTCTTTTTTAATATAAATTTATTTATTTTAATTGGAGGTTAATTGCTTTACAATACTGTATTGCTTTTGCCATACATCACCATGAATCCACCACAGATATACACATGTTCCCCATCCTGTTAACAGTCCCACTATTAGCATGGTGCCTGGTACACAGTAAGGGTTCCATAATAACAGCTAGTGCTTCCTGGGAATTCACTGTGTTATCAGGCACTGTTCGAACCACTCTAATGGATTCATTCCTCAATCATTGTAATAGTCCCATGATGCAGGTACTATTATTTCAGATGAGGACACAGGCTGCGTCAGGCTTAAGGAATTGTCCAACGCCGCAAAGTCAGTAAAAGGTAGGGTTGGAGTCTGATTCTAAGCAGTCAGGCTCCAGGGCTCAGGCTTTTAAGAAGTGCACTATACTGCCCTGATGAATGCTTGTTGAACAATTTAACGAATTGTAGTCAGATTTATAGCAGGCAGAACCAAGTAAGCTGTACCCCTAAGACACTGCAGCTATAAAATATCCTCTGTGTGCATGCTCCACTGATTAATGAGAGAGGCAGAGAGAAGAATAGGAATAGATACATTAATAGATATAGGTAAACATACGGATGACAGCAGAAAAAATATCCTGTGAAAAAAATATGACTGGTCAGTGGCTTTCAAGGACTTTACAAATTCATTTCACTTCAGATCCCCCACTAAAATCCCCTGGGACATATATCACTGCCAAGCCAACTATTCGATCACCATGACCACTACTGCCCTGCTTACACCCTCAGAACACCCCTCAGATATCTAAGCACCCTCAGCATCTCTGGAACAGTCCTCATGGCGGTAACATAGGAGAAGTAACAGAGATGATCGCCCAACAAATACACTCCAGAGGAACACACCCCAGGCAGACCCCAAATTCCTCCCCAAGTCCTGACCCCATGCAAAGGAGAGAGATGCCTTTACCTTGAAATAAAAATGCTTTGCTGGTGTTGTGGAGTCCAGACACCTGCGTGACCCCAAGGGTGGTGTTCACAAGGTCGAGCTCAGTGATGATATCCAACTGAAGGTCCGGATCCATCCCAAAGCCCACCACTGAAAAGGAACAGAGAACCATCTTGTCTGAAAATGCAGACTTGCTTGAAACTACAGAGAACAGAAGTGGCAGGGACTACAAAGAAGCCAGTGATGAGTACATGGAGATGCTCTTTTCCTAGATGGAGAAGGAAGGCAACTCTTTGCTCCATCATCCCACTGATACTGTGGTTTCTTCTGTCCCTTTCCCATCCCCACTACAGATTGATAATCCCTTATGCAAAACCCTCAGGGCCAAATATATTTCAGAACTCAGAATGGATCATCTGTTGGAAAGCTAATTTGGCCCATATACTCATTTTATGTAACACCTTCAACAAAGTCTACATCAGCACCCCATAACCAAACACAGTATTTCTAAAGCAAAAAGTATGGTGTTTCCTTCTAATTGGTACAAGTAAAGACTATACACAGCTTCAGTTTTGTCGCCAAAGGAGTTCAGCTCAGGGCAGGTTTAAGTCAAGTTTTGCCACCAAAGGAGTTCAGCTCAGGGCAGGTTTTGCTGCCAAGTGAGTTATATTTTGGGTTTCTGAGCTTTTTTCAATTTAGGGACAATGGGTACAGGACTATGGCCCTGATCTACCTGTTAAGACTGATGCAGTAATGACATCTGACACCATCGTCACCAGGAAACACCTCTGCAGAGCACTGTTAATCAGGCACCCACATGTGTGGTAAAGAGGAAGGAAATGGGAGGGATGCTGTCCCTGTAGGACAGGAGTAGCAGAGGGACCGGCCAGGAAAGGGAATCCCCAGAACGACGGGTGTACATTTCAAGGGGGTCACTGAAAAGTTAGACTCCCTGACAACGCTTGTTGGAGAATTACAGGGCACAGAGAAACAGGGCCCTGAGCCTCCATCATCAGGTCTGATAAAGGCAAATCCTCGAAACTGTCTCCCATCTACACGGTGCTCTGTAGAATGATTCGCTCATGACTGCGAAGTGGCTTCCAGTTATATATATATTAATAAGGCTAGCAATCACTCCAAGGGATTCTGTTTAAGCCATTCCTAAAGGCTGTGTCTGTCTACACTTAGCATCTCAATAGTGCAATTCTGATTGCACAGTTGGAGACGTTTTAATCAGCAACAGCTGTCAACGACTGTCTGGTGGTAACGTAGTCACTGAAGCAAGATTTGGAGAGCTTGTCCCAGAGAGACCAAGTGCATTTCATTCAGGACATCACGCCCTGTGACAACCTCATCTGTCCTTCTACCCTCACCCCTTTCCCCCATAGACCTGCAGAAGGAAATCTACACGCTCCTTACTTTTCCTGTTAGGAAACAAAGACTGCTGCAGCAATCTAGGCTTCCATCGACGGAAGGTGGCTCAGGGAAGGGTCTTGGGAGCCAAAGCCTGTCACCCCCAAGGTGGACAAAGGGTTAAATGAGAAGCACAGTGCATAGAGCCACCTTCTCAGTTTTTTGTCAGGCTTCCCCTTGTCCTCTAAACTGAAGGTGTAAGTCTTCCCCTTCCAAATGCAACCAAATGCAAGACCAGTTTACCCAAAGACAACTCATTGATTCAGCCATTCATTCACCCATGTGTTCATGCAGTAGTTTTTCAACAAATGTGACTGAGTGCTTTCCTTGTAACAAACACACTGCACTGCAGGGCACTGGAACTGGCCTCACTGAGCACACATTCCTAAGGCAGCAGGTGAAGAGAGGGCAAGTAAGCAGATAGATAAATCAGATAATTTGAGATGGCAATGTGCTTCTGTGTGTGCTTAGCCGTGTCTGACTCTTTGTGACCCCATGGACCATAGCCCGCCAGGCTCCTCTGTCCAAGGGGATTCTCCAGGCAAGAATACTGGAATGGGTTGCCATGCCCTCCTCCAAGGGATCTTCCCAACCTAGGAACTGAACCCAGGTCTCCCACATTGCAGGCGGATTCTTTACCATCTGAGTCACCAGGGAAGCCCGAGATGGCAATAAATGCCACAAAGAAAATAAAGGCTATGAGAAAATAAGAGTTATGAAATAGAAAGCAGCTTGCATGGTAGAAGAAGGCTGCTCTGAGCAGAAACCTTAACGAATATACTGCTACTGTTACTGCTAAGTCACTTCAGTCGTGTCCGACTCTGTGCGACCCGACAGACGGCAGCCCACCAGGCTCCCCGTCCCTGGGATTCTCCAGGCAAGAACACTGGAGTGGGTTGCTATTTCCTTCTCCAGTGCAAGAAAGTGAAAGTGAAGCCACTCAGTCGTGTCCGACCCTCAGCAACCCCATGGACTGCAGCCTTCCAGGCTCCTCCATCCATTGGATTTTCCAGGCAAGAGTACTGGAATGGGGTGCCATTGCCTTCTCCGCAATGACTATAGGGACTGGCGATCATTCCAGGAGGGAAGATCTGGGGTTGGGGGAAGCTTTCTATTTCTTGAGAGAACAGCAAATGCAAACCAGAAACAAACTTGGCATGTTCAGGAAACACACAGAAGGCTGCTGTGGCCAGAGCAGAGTGGGCCAGGGGCACAGCAGGTAGAAAGCGGGGCCCCTGAGTAAGAACTGCCTTGTGAACTGCAACAAGGAGAGAGTATTCTAATTGCAATAGGGCATCATTATAGATGAGGCTTCCCTGGTGGTTCAGTGGCAAGGAATCCAATGCAGGAGGTGCAGCACTGATCCCTGGGTCAGGAAGATCCCCTAGAGATGGAAATGGCAACTCACTCTAGTATTTTCGCCTGGGAAATCCCATGGACAGATGAGCCTGGTGGGCTACAGTCCATGGGATCACAAAAGAGTCAGACATGACTTGGCAACTAAAGAACAACAGTCATTAGAGGGCTTTCAGGTATGTGTTAAGTGGGGAAGGGTGGGATGTGCTCTGATTTACAGCAGTCCATCCTACCTGTCTGACACAGACTCAATTCACAAACACTGATGACTGACCAACTACCTACTCAGTGCAAAGAAGCACCAAGCCAATGGGTGTATTCCAGCCAATGTCACAGCACTGGATGCCTCTCACTGAGACTGGTGATGCTTTTCTCCAAGCAAACAGATATCAGCAATTCAGTGATCGTCTTGGAAAGGAAGAAACGCAATTAATATTTCAGTTTAACCTACAGTGCTCTATACCTATATGGCAGAGATTAAGAGTGATCTCAGAGGACCTCCATGCTGGTCGAGCTCTGGACAGGAAGTTGGAAGGCAGTTTGGGGAATGTGCCCTTAGCTGGACACAAGACGAAGGAAGCATTCCTGTAGTCTCGGCGCCTTGTACAAGGCCTTGTGTATGTCACATCCTGAATTTAGGACCCACAGAATTAACCAAAAGTGGATGCATGATCACTGCTTTGGGTACAGTGATCTCAGACAATATGCATATCTGGGGAATACCATGAGAGGACTGGATGGAATTCAAGCCAAAGAAAGTGAAAGTTGCTCAGTCGTGTCCAACTCTTTGCAACCCCATGGACTATACAGTCCAGGAAATTCTCCAGACCAGAATACTGGAGTAGGTAGCCTTTCCCTTCTCCAGGGGATCTTCCCAACCCAGTTCTCCCACATTGCAGGTGGATTCTCTATCAGCTGAGTAACCAGGGAAGCCCAAGAATGCTGGAGCAGGTAGCCTTTCCCTTCCCCTCTCCAGAGGATCTTCCTGGTCCAGGAATCAAACCAGGGTCTCCTGCATTGCAGGTGGATTCTTTACCAATTGAGCTATCAGGGAATCCCAATTCAAGCCAAGGAAATTTTTTTAAAAAGGATATGGTTGACTGAATTATTGGCTTCAAGTTTTTACCCCTCCCATATCCACATTTTTTTGCTATATGGCTATACAGATCCTTCATAGAAGGCGATGGCACCCCACTCCAGTACTCTTGCCTGGAGAATCCCGTGGACAGAGGAGCCTGGTAGGCTGCAGTCCATGGGATCGCAAAGAGTTGGACATGACTGAGCAACTTCACTTTCACTTTTCACTTTCATGCACTGGAGAAGGAAATAGCAACCCACTCTAGTGTCCTTGCCTGGAGAATCCCAGGGACGGGGGAGCCTGGTGGGCTGCCATCTATGGGGTCACACAGAGTCAGACACGACTGAAGTGACTTAGCAGCAGCAGCATGCAGATCCTTAGAGTAGAGTGGGAATAAACTTCCCCATCCCTTGACTTTGATCCTGGTCAAGTAACTTGTTTGATTCATTAGGATGTAGTTACAAGAAAGAATAAAATCTGACTATATGTTGGATCTGTTTCTTTTACTTTAACCTTTGCTTCCTGTTGCTTTTTTTCAATAAAAGAATACTGTCTGTACATAATGGCTTGCCTCAGGGAACCTGCCCCTCTAACTGAATGCTAAACCAGAGTGCTTTTGTTCAGGGAAACATCATGACCCTGTCTACCCGCTGGTTGCAAGTGTAAATGGCTGCAAGAAAAAGGAAATCGACACATCCCCTTCCCAAGGCTAGTCATTCCAGGAGATATTTGCAAGATTAATGAGCTTTTACTTTACTTCCTCACCTCCTCTACTCTGTTCCGGGGAACCCTGTACCAAGGTCACAGGATAAGAATCTCTGGAACTGATCATGCCCCATAGCAACTATTGCCATGAGCCTCTGGATCTAAACCAGCCAGTTCCCTGACCCCATATTAGGTAAAATAACCACCCTATTACCCACCCTATAGCATCCTAACCAATCACCTAATGCCATCATTCCAGTAGTTTTCTGTTTTGAGGCTACAGAAATTGGCTACTAGCCCACGAAAGCAGTCGGCCATCCCTTGAGCTGGCCCTCTATTCTAATGGCATCTCCCACTGAATAGACTTTATTCTCCTCTCACTCTGTCTCATGTCTGGAAATTCTTTTCCAACCTGCACAACAACTACGACATGTTCTATAAAAGAAAGTGACACTCTGACCCCGATAAGATGGTTATTTTGAGACATTAGTCAGCCATCTTCTTGGTCTGCCAGCTTTCCAAGAAAAGTCATTATTGCTTGCCTCAACACCTCATCTCCTGATTTATTGGCCTGTCATTTGGTAAGCAGTGAGCTTGGACTCAGTAACAATATTAGCAATATGATACAAGCAAAGACTTGAATAAGCCTGTGTGGTGGAGCCTGTTCTCTTGTACCTCTGCATCATGATGAGAACATGGCCCAAAGGGGCCACTAGTCCATGGAGATTCGGACACAGGACAGACACCTTACTTGGGTTTAGGATGATGTCCAGCCAAACCTGGCTGAGGTGAGGCAATCATCAAACCAAGCAACAGATGCATGAGCCAAAATAAATGCTATTTTGAGTTTCTGGTGGCTTATTAGGCAATATTATTGTGAAAATAAATGACCAATGCAAGCCAAACTTGGAGCCCTGCAACTGGATGAGCCTAAAAGGCACCCAGGTTCTGTAGAACTGGTAGAACACTCCAATGGTGCCCTTGGATCCCCATCTCCATGTGAGAACACAGCACCCTCAATCTGGAACACTTAACTAAGGACCACTTTCAGTCCTGGTCTCCTCCCCTAATAACTCTGTGTCCTTGAGAGGGGAAAAATTGCTTCAATTCTAAGAGCTTCATTAATCTCAGCCATAAAATGGAGATGATTATACCAGCCTCCTAGGCTTTCCTGGTGGCTCAGCTGGCAAAGAATCTGCCTGCAATGTAGGAGACCTGGGTTCAATCCCTGGGTTGGGAAGATCTGGAGAAGGGAACAGCTAGCCACTCCAGTATTCTGGCCTAGAGAATGCCATGGACTGTATGGGTCATGGGTCACAAAGAGTGAAACACAACTGAGTGACTTTCACTTCACTTTCAATACCAGCTTTCCAGCCTCATGAGGTTTCAGTGATAACTGTATGAACACTCCTACCACATATTTGGTGCCCAGCTGGGGCCTGCTGCATCTGTCTTTCATAGGACCAGCCCTTCAGATCATTCCATTTCCCTGGTCCACAACTTCTTGTACTTATACAAAAGGTACAGATGGCTCCCATTTTCCCAACCCCTCCACATGCTCAGATGAATAGAAGGGATTCTCACTCTGGCTGCACTTTGTGAAACCCATATATTGAATCTATCAGTTCAGTTCAGTTCAGTCGCTCAGTCGTGTCTGACTCTTTGCGACCCCATGAATCACAGCATGCCAGGCCTCCTGTACATCACCAGCTCCTGGAGTTCACTCAGACTCACATCCATTGAGTCAGTGATGCCATCCAGCCATCTCATCCCCGGTCGTCCCCTTCTCCTCCTACCCCCAATCCCTCCCAGCATCAGAGTCTTTTCCAATGAGTCAACTCTTTGCATGAGGTAGCCAGAGTACTGGAGTTTCAGCCTTAGCATCATTCCTTCCAAAGAAATCCCAGGGTTGATCTCCTTCAGAATGGACTAGTTGGATCTCCTTGCAGTCCAAGGGACTCTCAAGAATCTTCTCCAACACCACAGTTCAAAAGCATCATTTCTTCGGCGCTCAGCCTTCTTCACAGTCCTACTCTCACATCCATACATGACTACTGGAAAAACCATAGCCTTGACTAGACGGACCTTAGTCGGGAAAGTAACGTCTTTGCTTTTGAAGATGCTATCTAGGTTGGTCATAACTTTTCTTCCAAGGAGTAAGCGTCTTCTAATTTCATGGCTGCAGTCACCATCTGCAGTGATTTTGGAGCCCCTCAAAATAAAGTCTGACAGTCTCCACTGTTTCTCCATCTATTTCCCATGAAGTGATGGGACAGGATGCCATGATCTTCGTTTTCTGAATGTTGAGCTTTAAGCCAACTTTTTCACTCTCCTCTTTCACTTTCATCAAGAGGCTTTTTAGTTCCTCTTCACTTTCTGTCATAAGGGTGGTGTCATCTGCATATCTGAGGTTATTGACATTTCTCCCCAAAATCTTGATTCCAGCAAGTGTTTCTTCCAGTCCAGTGTTTCTCATGATGTACTCTGCATATAAGTTAAATAAGCAGGGTGACAATATACAGCCTTGATGTACTCCTTTTCCTATTTGGAACCAGTCTGTTGTTCCATGTCCAGTTCTAACTGTTGCTTCCTGACCTGCATACAGGTTTCTCAAGAGGCAGGTCAGGTGGTCTGGTATTCCCATCTCTCTCAGAATTTTCCAGTTTATTGTGATCCACACAGTCAAAGGCTTTGGCATAGTCAATAAAGCAGAAATAGATGTTTTTCTCAAACTCTCTTGCTTTTTCGATAATCCAGTGGATGTTGGCAATTTGATCTCTGGTTCCTCTGCCTTTTCTAAAACCAGCTTGAACATCAGGAAGTACACGGTTCATGTATTGCTGAAGCCTGGCTTGGAGAATTTTGAGCATTACTTTATTAGTGTATGAGATGAGTGCAATTGTGCGGTAGTTTGAGCATTCTTTGGCATTGCCTTTCTTTGGAATTGGAATGAAAACTGACCTTCTCCAGTCCTGTGGCCACTGCTGAGTTTTCCAAATTTGCTGGCATATTGAGTGCTGAACTTTTACAGCATCATCTTTCAGGATTTGAAACAGCTCTACTGGAATTCCATCACCTACCTCCACTAGCTTTGTTCATAATGATGCTTTCCAAAGCCCACTTGACTTCACATTCTAGGATGTCTGGCTCTAGGTGAGTGATCACACCATCGTGATTATCTGGGTCATGAAGATTTTTTTGTACAGTTCTTCTGTGTATTCTTGCCCCCTCTTCTTAATATATTCTGCTTCTGTTAGGTCCATACCATTTCTGTCCTTTATCGAGCCCGTCTTTGCATGAAATGTTCCCTTGGTATCTCTAATTTTCTTTAAGAGCTCTCTAGTCTTTCCCATTCTGTTCTTTTCCTCTTTTCTTTGCATTGATCGCTGAAGGCTTTCTTATCTCTTCTTGCTATTCTTTGGAATTCTGCATTCAGATGCTTATATCTTTCCTTTTCTCCTTAGGGTTGTCAAAAAGTATGTTCAGGTTTTTCTGCATCATCTTTTGGAAAAAACAGAACAAACTTTTTGGCCAACCCAATATATTGACCTCTTCCCCTAGAGCCTACAAATGAAGGGGCTTCCCAGGTTTCAAGATAACTGTATTGCTCTTATTATAAAAACATCCCATAAAACACAACAAGAAAAATCAATTAGCCTTCCAGATACAATATTCTTTTCTCTAAGTGGTTCCCTTCGAGACGAAAATACCTCATGCCAATAGCAGGACGAGTAAAACTGCTTTGCCTATTGCCTAAGGAATCAGAAAATCTGTTAATAAGGCAGCATTTGCATGACTTCACCTGAACCTTATATAGTTTGAGAGTGTTGGCTCCATAAAGATATTTTTTTATTTTAATGTTTCTGCTTCTCGTCCAAGCATGGAGCTCCTGCCCTTTCCAGGGAAATTCTATTATAAGTTTTTACTTTGGTCATAACTGCTCTATAAATGACTGAAGCTGTATTTGGAATTAAGTAGGATAAAAAGAGCCTCGGGGGAAAAAAAGTATTTTTTTAAAACCTGGAAGACAGGATGTCAATCTTGCAGAGGCACTTGAGGTCTGACTCTGAGATTCAGAATCTCCACCCTAATCTCCCAAGACACCTGCTGCTGCTGCTGGCCACTCTTCAGCCCAACACAGGGAGTATTCAGGTCCAAAACCCACTCAATCCGCCTCCAGGGTCCCAGACCTAAGCTCCCAAGCAAATCCTCCTGGATCTGGCTCACTTCAAACCTATTCCAGCTCACCATCCATGAAGGCAGCTGTTTTCCCCAGCTCCATGCAGGACAAACCTCACTGGAGAGATGCTCCAAGATCTCATTTACCAGCAGGATTTCACAATCATTTGATCGGATTTGGGACTCTGGACTCCTACAAAGTTTCTTAATATCCCAGAAGCATCCTCTGTGCCTGTTCCAAGTCAGCCCATATTTCACTTGATTACTGGAGGCCAGGGGCTTCTGTTCATAGCTCTATTATTCAACTCAGTGTATAACAGCCTGGGAGGCACTTTTAAAAGCTCTCCTTCCCAGCAGGTGGCAGCAAAAAGCATTCACTCAGCCCCAGGAGCTCCCTCTACCCATTGCCGTGGTGACCACAACAAACTGTAAAGCCATGGGCAGTAATCATTGAGTTTCGTATTGTTCGCACTTTCGGGTCATTGGAGAAAACTCACAGACAAGATGTGTTATTGCTGCTGTTACGTGGCCTTCTGTCTGTGCGTGCGTGCTCAGTCACTCAGCTGTGTCCAACTCTTTGTGGCCCTATGGACTGTAGCCCACCAGACTCCTCTGACCACGAGATTCTCCAGGCAAGAATACTGGAATAGCTTGCTATTACCTCTTCCAGAGGCAGATTCTCTAACACCAAGACACCTGGAAAGCATCGTAGCCTGCTAAATTTCCATTATTAGTGATGTACCTGGAAATCTCAGAATTTTTCACCCAGAAATAACCAGAACACCTATCTTAACTCCACTTTACTCTTTAAAACAAGTTATCTGAACAATGAGGTAATGTAAGTAGCTTCCTGTGACACCTATCATTAGATCTTTTCATATGTAACTGCTACTGCACTGCAGTGCTGGCTTTAATTAAAATGTGCCTGATAGCATCTATTCATTTCCATTAAAAGCAGTGATATCTGAGCAGTTCACTCAGTGAACCACGTGTTTATTTCATCTTGGGCTGTTAACAGCCCAGACAACAACTGTCCCACTTGACAAATAAACTTTCCAAGTGGCTGTTTGGATCCTGATAAACTAATTAAGAGCCAGCCTTAGCTACCTCAGAGGATGGATGTGTGATGCAGGCATGATGGTTCCCAGGTAAAATCAAAGAGAAAAACCGCTGATCATATCCCCCAAGTTGCAAGAAATTGTTCAGTAAAAGAATTGAGATATAATTCCCCATATTTCTCTGATTCTTCTGATAATTTTTGTAGTAGAAATGTGTAGCTTCTTGGTACTCTTTGAACGAGTACCAAGTGGCACAGAAAACCCAAGCTCCCTAAGCAACTGCACAACCAGTCGGCAGATCCTTCCATTCTTCCTTGCCTTTGGACAAGCTGTGCCCTTTGTCTGGAATGCTTTCCCACTCTGTCCACCTGGAAAACTCCCTAAAAATCCTTCAAGACACAACTTTCAAATGTTACTTTCTGACTAAAGCCTTCCCTGACCATCCACCACGCTCCCCGGAATTCATTTCTACAATTTCTCCTCTATATCCTTAATACAGACTTCTATATTCACATCTCTCTTCCCTCTACCCCATCAAGCTGTACAATAAAAACGCTTTTCAGTCTCTATCTAGATTCTCAGCTAAGCCGTAAGTTCGTGGAAGTCAAAGACCAAGTCGGTTCCTCTTTGCATAAGCAATCCTAGCACCCAGCAAGGCGCTCAGCTCTCCAGTTGAATGAATGAATGAATACAGAAATGAAACTTCCCTACAACCGAATTTTTACAAGGTTTAAAGGGGCTCAATGTGGGGAAGGGGAAAAGATTTTGTTCTTAAAGAAACTCCACAAGCAACGCGCCCTGGACCCACAATCCACTTCTGGGGAAGGTACTTTTGGCCGACTTTTCAAAGGAGTACTGAGAACAAAGGACGCAGGCATACTCTGTAGCGATGTACACTTGAGAAAATTAAATGACGGATATCTCACTCCACCCCAACCAGACCTAGTTTCTCCCTCTTTGGTTCCCCTGTAAGATGCTCACCAGCACCAGCTTCTCCACTAACAGGGCTGGTCGCCCACGCTCTGCACTGTCCCCACTGCTCTGATCTTCCCGGGGCAAGCTTTTTCTCGTGTGCTCTTGGCTTTAAAAGACTAACCCATCTAGACAGGCCGGAACTCAAGGAGCGCTTATTCTAGGCTGGGCAGTCATGGCATCTTAGCAGGCTGGGGAGCTCTTGGGTGGAGACTGAAAACGGATGCGGATTCTTTTTATCGCTGGAGAAGTCCACACCCGCCGCTCTTTCATTAAGCAAAGGAAAAGCTGCCGCCTGCTCGGTCCTGGGGAAGATGGAAAGGGCCAGCAGGAAGCTCCTGGACGCCCAACTCTTGAATGCTCAGGCGGGCTGCTAA
Organism: Nanger dama; assembly: GCA_917880005.1. Lineage (NCBI taxonomy): Eukaryota > Metazoa > Chordata > Mammalia > Artiodactyla > Bovidae > Nanger > Nanger dama. The sequence goes on along the minus strand of CAKJTW010000085.1, from coordinate 2,911,131 downwards.
CAGCCCAAGAGGGACGCCTGGGGAGCGAGCGGAGGGAACTTTTGAGCCCACCCAGGCCAGGCACCCATTCCCAGCCCTCTACCGATAAACTTGCTGCCTAGCGTGGGCAGGAGGCTATGCCTCTAGAGAGGAAAAATGAGAGTGATAAAAGCGGAAAAAAGCAGTGGGGATGACTACATATTAACTCTAGGGTGCGAAGTCTGCCGCACGTTAGGTGGGTGGCTAGCGTAGGAATAAAAACTCGCGACGCCCCCCACCCCAGTGGAGAGTCCTATTTTTGCCAATTCCCTCGTCCAATCCACCGCCACCTTCTCCAATCTACTACTAGTCCCCGGAGAAGGCGGCTGAGAATGGGTCCCCAAACCCCTAGGGGACATGCAGGCTGAGGGCTGAGAGAGGAGATGCTCTTAACGTCCTCACAACTGCATCCCTGGAGGCAGAACGAAGTGGTGACTTCAGAAAATTACGCCTGTTTTCCTGACCTCCCCTCCAGACACCAACACGCAGCTATAGTCTGCGAAAACTGGTTTGGAGCTTGAGAGCATCTCCCTGGGATTGCCCCCACAGCCCAATCCCCTCGAATTTGTCCTGCCCTCTGGGGGAGAAAGGGAGTGGCAAGAAAAACTACTTCAGAGAGTTCCCCGGGGCAGAGGCAGTAGGGGACGAGAAAAGGGAGCTCGGAATCCCAGCCTCGTCCGCAGCTCACCCCCGCGCCGCGCCCGCCGGCGCCCCAGAAGCGCCCTGCCGCCCGCCGGAAGCGCTCCCTCTGCGGGTGCGCCTCCCTGCCGCCGCCCCTGCCCCGGCCAGCAGGGCGCAGGGACCGCGGTTTCCCCCGCACCTGTCAAGTTCACGGGGGTGGGCTTCCCGGGCCCGCCCTACTATGTGGGTTTCTACCCGGAAGCCGGTCGCTAGCAGCTGGAGGGTGCGCCTGAACGGCCGCGCCCCCTCACCCCTGTGCCCGCCAGGCCGCGTCCTCCGGGCAGGGGGCTACTCCTCGGAGGCATCTTCCACCGGCCTGTAAGTCCCACTTCTCACCCTTTCACCTGGAGCAGGGCAGAGAGATTCGAGGGACCCATCCACGCCCTTCCCCGGACCGGCGCGGAGCTCTGCTCCAGGTCCTCCCCACGCCGAGCTGGGCGCTGGGCACAGCGGCTGGGCTCGCCCGTTTCCCCGCATCCCTCCGACAGCCCCAGCCGTGCTTACCTGTCCTGGCGGTGCACACACAGAAGCACACAACTAAAATCACATCCCTCGGCATCGCTCCCAAGGGTCCCGGCCAAAGCGGGCGCGTGGAAGCCAGGAAGAAACAGATGCGCCTGGATGCCGAGACGCGCCGGGCTCGGAGCCGCCAAACTTGCTGGCGGGCGGCGAGGGAGGTGGTTCTGCTGCGCCGGGTGCCGCGCTCAGGGATCGCGCCCGGGAAGGCGGCCCGGCCGCCCCGCCCCCAGCCCGCCCCCACCGCGGGCGGCGGCACCCTGCCCGGACCCCGGCCCCCGCTGCGGCGGCGCTCGCCTCGGCGCTGGGGCTGGAACGCGGGGCTTGGCCACTCCGGCAGGTTGCGCCTGGCGCTGGCAACGGCTCCTCCTCCGCGGCGAGGACGCGGGCGATCGGCGCAGCAGCCTCTGTCACTCGGAGCACTGGAGCTGGAGTCCCGGGACCCGGGGGCCAAAAGGGAGGAGCTGGAGGCGCAGGGCACCCCCTCCCTGAGCTTCACGCTCTCCAGCCCAGACGAGCCGGCGGAGCCGCTGCTGCTGTCTCTGCCTCGGCGCCGCGGTGGGGGCTGCCGAAGTTGCCACAGTTCATCTTGGTCGAAACGAAGAACCCCGAGCCCTTGCGGGTGGATTCCCCCGCCCCGCGTCCCCGCCACCGGGGAACCCCCGACCCAGACGGAGTCAGCTAGCGCGCTCAGCTCCTCCCTGGAGGACAGTTACTCTGGATTTGCTTAGGTGACTGGCTGGGGAGGGGGCGGGGAGGGGGATGATGGCTGAGTTCCGTCTCACCACGGTACCTCCAGTCTCCTCTCTCCGCTGGGTCCCTCTGATTGGGGGCCCGCTTGGAGGTTCAGGGAGAGGACGCTAAGGCTGCGATGTGCAGAAAAAGTGTCCCTGAGCCCGAGCGAAGCACGGTGGGGAATTGGGGAGTTTTATTTGCAAGCCTTCCGGTTCTGCAGGGCAGATGCTGCCACTTAGGGGAAATTCCTAACCATTTTTTTTTTTTCCTTGAGTGAGTTTCTCGATGGTTTTGTCAAAAACCCTACTATTCTCCTTTCACAGTCACGGTTTGACCTCTCCAGCAGTTATTCTGGAACCCTCTCCAACACCATTCCTGGAGAGAATGGCTGGACTTTGTTTTAGGAGTGTGGGAAAGAAGACCAATCCTCCTGCTTCTATGTGACCCCGTTCCAGAACCCAGCCTTCCCTAGAAATATCTCCCAGGTTTACGGCACTTCCCTTCAGGAACGTTATTTATAACTAGGTTGCAGAGTCGTGAAATCAGACATGACAGAGCCTTTGATTTACACCCAAACGAGCCCCACATGATTTAAAACTCCTTGGCTTGCTCAGACTGGTCCCCTCTCACTGAGTCAAGCCCGGCCCTCTGATATGATAGGGATCCCAGAGAAGGGAAACGTCTCTGAACAAAGTCCTCTCTCATTTCCCAGGAAACATTTACAACGTTCAAGAAAAATCCTCTTCACTAATCCCCTTCTTACTTCTGTTCCTAACCCCTTCATCACCGTGACCCCAGGAGTCCCCACTGAAGGTCAAGTAGCAACACAGTTTATTAAGAGAGAAGGTTTTTATCTACACACTCTGCCCTATTTTTCTGGATATGCCTGTATGCAAGCCACTGTCCCACTTGGCCCTTTACACTGTGGTCCCTTGGCAGATAAAAAAGGAAATGAACAAGCAGATAAATTCCAGCACCTAACACCTGAGGCAGAAGAAGGGAAGCAAACAAAGAAGTGTATTGCCATGCCCGAAGTGGAGCTGAAAGATTAAGAGGTAAACTGATGTCAAGGCTGAACAGATTCTCCATCTCTTCTGGGATTCAGCTCGAGCCCAGAGGGGATCTGTCTGCATTGAGTGTCTGTTTTCACTACAGAGGCAAGACTTTCTCCTTCCACCTGGAGCATATTACATTTAAAGCTAAAATTAAAATTGCACGCTAGTGGTAAAGAACCTGCCTGCCAATGCAGGAGATGTAAGAGACACAGGTTTTATCCCTGGGTTGGGAAGATCCCCTGGAGAAGTAAATGGCTACCCACTCCAGTATTCTTGCCTGGAGAATTCCCAAGGACAGAGGAGCCTGGCAGGTTACAATCCATAGGGTTACAAAGAGTCAGACACTACTTAGCATGCACTTAGTCAGAAGCGACTTAGCATGCACACAGAACATGTTACATTTAAGCTAACTTTAAAATCACACCTCTTACAGAAAATAGGACTCCTCAAATTGAGCTGGGCCTTGTGAATGAGGATTCCCCAAAACCACATTGTGTTGTGAGACCCAAGCCCTCTCTCTTTTGCAGATTTTAAATACACCTCAGTAGGAGCAGTCTCTGTGGCTTTGAGCTGTTGTTTCAAAGGCGTCTTACTGATCACAGAAATCCTAGAAGTCACAGTGACCCCAACCAAGGAAAAAGGTGGTCTGAGTCAGACCTTTAGAGCTCTCTCTCTCTCTCTCTGAAAGTCTCTATGTAATTAGTTGGTCCTGTGGGATGGAGCTTTCAGTGTGTTCCATTAAAAAAATAAAGCAAGGCATATGTTCTGTCAAAGCTTTGCAGCATCACATCCATTAGCAGAACTAGTGTTAATCTTAACAAGGTCATAAATCTTCCTAGATAACTGAGTACCTCAATCTCCTCCCATAAATGCAATTTTGGAGTGGGGATTTGGAGTACGTAGGCTAAGGTAACCTTTATAGAGCACGCCTAGCAAATTTCTATGGTGGTGATGAAGGGACCACATGGCTGTGTGTTGGGATATTGCAATGGGACCCATACTCAGTGGAAGCAGTGATGAGGCTTAGTTTACCTAATGCCACACCCCAAACCAACCCTCCCCTTCTGAATGGCCTCCCTCTATGATCTGTCCAAGAACAAGTGGCTTCCTCTGATTATCCCTCTGCCTCTGCTTCCTGACCTCTAAATATTGGGGAGCCTCAGGGACCCCAGACTTCTTGTCTTCAAGCCACAGTTACTACTATGTGTTCTCATCCAGCCTCATGGCTTTAACTACTGCCTATACATGGATGATTCTCACCTGGTGTATTTCCAGTCCTCACCTCTCCTTCAGACTCCGGACATACATACTCAGCTACTCATCAGGTGCCTTAAATGCAATATGGCCACATCATCAAAACTGAAAACATTTGTGTTTCAAAGGACATCAAAGGAAGTGAAAAGATAACCTGCAGAACGGGGAACAAATCTGCAAGTCCTATATCTTATTTGGGCTTCCCAGGTGGCACAGCGGTAAAGAACCCACCAGCCAATGCAGGAGATACAGGAGACATGGGTTCGATCCCTGAGTCAGGAAGATCCCCTGGAGGAGGAAATGGCAACCCACTCCAGTATTCTTGCCTGGGAAATCCCATGGACGGGGAGCCTGGCAGGCTACAGTCCATGGAGTGGCAAACAGTCGGACGTGACTGAGCACATTTGCACAAGATGCCTGACTTAAACTACTCGCACTGACTAAAAATTATTATACTCAACAGTAAAGACAAATGACCCCATTTTAACATGTGCAAAAGATCTGAATAGACATTTCTCCAAAGAAGAAAAACAAGCAGCCAGTAAACACATGAAAAGATGCTCAGCATCATTAGCCATCTGGGAAATGCAGATCATAACCACAATGAGATATCACTTCACACCCACGAGGATGGCTAAACCCAAAAAGCCAGAGAGTAAATGTTGACGAGGAAGTGGAAGAATTAGAACCTTCACATACTGCTTGGTGAGAATGTGAAATGGTTCTTCAAACAGTTAAACATAAAGTTACCATATGATTCAGCAATTCTACCCCTGGGTACAGACACAAGAACTGCAAACATATGGTCACACACTAAGCTGTACACAAATGTTCATAGCAGCATCGCTCATAATAGCCAAAAAGTAGAAACAGCCCAAGTGCCCATCAGCTGATGAATGGACAAAAGGCAGTATATTTATATAATGGAATATTATTCAGCAATAAAGAGAAATGAAGTACTAATACATGCTGCAACAGGGATAAATCTTGAAAATACTAGGCTAAGTGAAAAGAATCAGTCCCAAAGAACCACATGTCATATTATTCCTTTTATGTAAAATGTCCAAATCTATAGAGACAGAAAGTAGATTAGCAGTTGCTTAGGGCAGGGGAAGGGGAAGGAAAGATTAGCAGGTGCCAGCTAAGGAATGCAGGACTTATTTGGGGGTAATGAAAATGCCAGAATTGATTGTGATGATGCGGAAAAACTCTCACGAATATTCACAATATATTAAAAGCCATTGACTTGTACACTTTGGGTGAAGTGTAGAGTATGTGAATTGTATCTCAATAAAGCTGTTTTTACGGACTTTCCTAGTTGTTCAGTGATTGAGAATCTGCCTTCCAATGCACGGGACACAGGTTCCATCCCTGGATGGGGAACTAAGAACTAAGGGCCCACGTGCTGCAGGGCAGCTAAACCCGAGTGCCACCGTGCTGCAGGGCAGCTAAACCCGAGTGCCACAACTAAGACCCAACAAAGCCAAAAGCTATTTTTTAAAACTTCTTTAATGATCATTTAAAAAGTGCAGCGTGTTCCAAGTGAGGACTTTTAATTCCCCCTCACTCCCAAATTATGTTCCCTGGTGGCTCAGATGGTAAAAGATTCACCTGCAGTGCAGGAGACTGGGGGTTCAATCCCTGGGTTGGGAAGATCCCCTGGAGAAGCCGATGACAACCCACTCCAGTATTCTTGCCTGGAGAATTTCATGGATGGAGGAGCCTGGCAGGCTACAGTCCACGGGGTCACAAAGAGTCAGACATGACTGAGCAACTAACACGCACACACCTCTCAGACTCCCTGCCTGCTGCCTTCTAAGGAGATGGCACCAACCTTCATCAGGCGTTCCGACCAAATAACCCAGGGCCATCCTTGACTTCCCTTCTCTTGCATTCACGCTAAGTCGCTTCATTTGTGTCTCTTTGCAACCCCATGGGCTGTAGCCCGCCAGGCTCCTCTGTCCATGGGATTCTCCAGGCAAGAGTACTGGAGTGGGTTGTCATGCTTTCCTCCAGGGGATCTTCCCGATCCAGAGATTTAACCCTCTTCTCTTACACCTCCTGCATTTGCAGGCGGGTTCTTTACCTCTAGGGCCACCTGGGAAACCCCTGCTTTCCCTTAGACATAAAGAAAAATCCCAAATCAACTGCATCTCACCAGCCCTCACTCATCCTGCCTCCATCCAATCCATGACTTCCCCTTTCCTTGGCTATTGCCCTCGACTTCCAATTGTTCTCTCTGCCTCCACTCTGGCCCCTTATAATTCAGCCATCCCTTAGCAGGCATGGTTGGCTTTTAAGACATGAATCAGATCACACTCCTTTGCTCAAAAGTTCCCTTGCTCTTTTCTATCATATTTTGAAGAAATCCAAACATCTCACAAGGCCTCTGCCCAGCTTCTCTCCCCCTCACCTCCTTGCTCACCCCAGAATCTCGCTATTCCTTAAACATTCCAAGTTCACACCCTCCTTCCTCATGGTCTCTGCACTTGCTGCCCCCTCTGCCTGGAACATTCTTTCCATAAATCTTAGTGTGGTTCACTTTTCACATGACTTCAGCCTCTGTCTAAATGTCAACTCCTTGGGGAAACCCTGCCTACAGAAGCTTCTCACGTCATGCCCATGGCTCTCTGTCTCCTAACCCTGCTTAATTTTTTTATAGTGCTTATTACTATCTGAAATATCGATTGATTTGTTGACATTTGTTCTGTCTCCCCCGCCCCCCACAGAGAATGCCACAAGAGTAGGATTTTTGTCTTTCTTGTTCACCACTGTGTCTCTCCACCTAGGACAGACAGGCGTATTTTAGGAGCTCAATAAACGTTTGTTGGGTGAATCAATGGATGTTGTTCCAGGAAGCAGCATGGAGAACTGACACTTCTCATTGGCCATCACCAGGGCAACAGGCTGCCTTGTCCCACTGGCCCCCAGAGCTGCTCCACGGCTGACTCTATGCAGGGCAGTGAATTTCACAGAGGAAGAAAGAGGAAGACTCCTTCTTAGCATCCAAGGCTGAGAAACTCTCCATCTCATTTAGCGCCCTCCAGTCCCTCACCCCAGGTCACTCTCCTGTGTCCAAACAGCCTTCCAACTACCTTCACATTTAGGGACGCATGACACATTTCCTTGTAAAACTGAAGAGAATGAAAGATAGTTATGGATTGGTTTGTATCCCCCACCCCCATGCCCCACCCTCCACCCCTATGAAAAAACACATGCTTAAGTCCTAACTCCCAGTGCTTATGAATGTGACCTTTTTTGAAACTGAGTCTTTGCTGATGTCATCAGGTAAAGATGAGGTCATTGGTGGGTCCTCATTCATTGTGACTGGTGTCCTTGTAAGAGGAGGAAAATGCCATGTGAAGACAGAGACGTAACAAATGTAAGCATGTGGCAGGCAGACACTGAAGTGCTCAAGTCATAGAACGCCTGGGGCCACAGAACCCAGAAGTAGCAGAGACTGATCCTCCCCTGGAGCTCCAGAAAGAGCCTGGCCCTGCCAACACCTGACTTCAGATTCTAACCTCCAGAACTGTGAGAGACTAAATATCTGTTGTTTTTAAGCCTTCCGGTTTACAGCGCTTTGTTAACAGTCCTAGGAAACTAACCCAAGTGCCAATCATCAGGAAGAGTCCAGAGAAGTTCGGAAACTCCCAAGTGTCCTTCACCAACCCAGCAAGCCCCAGACTCTCTTGAACTAGGCACGCCTGGACCTGGGTGGGTATTTTCATTTCCTGAAATGCACATGCAATTGCAAAGAGGGGATGAATGAATACATCCATGCATGGGGCCTCTGTTTCTATATGAATATAAGAATTTTACACACACACACACACACACACACCCCCCCCCCCCCCAATATGCATTCTCTACTCCAGTCACTACAATCAGTTTCAGTGACATCCAGAAAAAAAGAGGCCTGTGTCTTGTGAAATTAACTATTGTCCTTCTGTCTTATAGCTTCAAACACTTTATAGGACAAAGTGAGGTGTCAATCTGAAGGAAGACAGAAAAATCTATACATAGACATCATAGACAAAATTGTTCCATAATTTTTGGGATGAAACCCTCCTAATCCATAACATCAATGATCTTAGATGAGTTTTGAGTTTCTGATGATAAGAACCAAGGTGTTCCCATATCCAGGTTAAGTGTTACATAAGCATATACTGGCCATTCCTATAGACCAGGGGAAAGCAGAAACCCATTCTCAAGCAGATGCTAGAAGCAGGCCTCACCTCAACCCTAACCAGAATGATAATGGTTCACTTTTCAAGTATAATGAGGTATGGGTTATGCACTAAGTGCTTTCTATGGATGAATTCCTCAAAGCAACCCTGCTAGCTCAGTGGTAAAGAATCTGCCTGCCAAGCAGGAGAAATGGGTTTTATCCCTGGGTTGAAAAGATCCTCTGGAGAAGGAAATGGCAACCCACTCCAGTTCTTACCTGGGAAATCCCAGGGACAAAGAAGCCTAGAGGGCTACGGTCCATGTGGTCACAAAAGAATCAGACACAGCTGAGCAAGTGAACAGCTGCTAAGCCACACCACTTTTCCTAGGATAAAGCCCATGGATTCGGTCTCCTTGTTGAGGTCTTGTGGGAAACCAGTACATAGCAGCCCAATTTCCTTCATGAGTTCTGACCAACTGAGAAATAAATGAGTTAGCAAGAGGCCAAGCATCATCTTTATCAACATGACAGTGTTGGGAGAGCATAGCCTCCCATGAAAGCCAAAATGGACTGGCCATCTTCCCTGACTCCAGCCTGGATCCTGGTGCAGCCATCTGCTCCCACCGATCAGGGTGGAAAAAGTGAAAGAGGACTCACTGAGAAATGAGGACCGATGGCTGTCTGCCTTGTCTATGAAAAGTGGAGCGAGCAGGGAGTACAGGAAAGGTCCAGGAGTATCAAAGGAAAATCCCTCACGTGGAAACCAAAAGGGTGGGGGGAATGACCCCCTTGATATTCTCTCAAACTTCCCTCCATAAAGGCTCCTTAGATGGTCCTGCGGCCCTGGGCTGCCCACAAAGTGCCCACCCAGGCTTGTTTGCCAGGCCTGAAAGTGATCCTTTATTCCCGGTATAAGAGCCCTGTGCTCAACACTGCTACCATCGCTCCGCAGAAAAAGGAGGAGGAAGGCGTCCTTTCGTACTTACGCTGAGTTAGGGAGGATGGCGCATCCTTGAGCAGGTCTGGTGACCCAAAGCCATGACCATCTCCTGGAGGAAATTCAGGCCATGGGATGGCATAATGGGACAGATATTTTTGAACAGGGATAGCCTGCTCTAGTTACTTTAGGCAACAACACTTCACATGAGTTCTTGAGACTGGGTCTCCTCATCTACATGAAACAAAAATGCTCATTTCCCATGCTTTCAGACTGCTTTCCAGAGTCACAGGCCTCGAAAGTTCTCCTCAGCAGCCAGGTACCGTCAAACTCTGCCACATCTCCCAGTGGTTCCCTGGGTCTCCTTCCAGTCTTCCTAGTTCATTTCACTACCTGTATCGGTAAGGATTCTGTCTGCCTTCATGTAACAGGAAAAACTCCCAGATGATAACTTATATAAGAGTTAAGACTCTGTTGGGTTAAAAAATGCACATTCTAGAGCTGAGTGAGGTTTAATTTAGTGGCTTTATAAGCCCACGGGGAGCTGGGCTCTTCTCAGATTTCTGTCTCATCATTCCTAGAACGTTGTTTTTGTCCTCACGGTTCAACATGGCTACTGGTGCTCCAGCCATTTATTCCACATTCCAGAAAGCAAACAAAAAGAGAATGAAGAGAAGGGGCCTAGGAGCCCCATGTGTCCCCTCCCCGTAAACTTGGGTGGAATCTAGTCACATGGTCACTCCCTGTGTTTCTTCCAGCTACTGTGGCGTAAATAACCACAGAATTTCAGTAGCACCCAACACTAAGCATGCCGTCTCACACATCTGCAGGCTGGTGAGGATTCAGCTCATCCAGCCTCACTCAGGCACATCTGCTTCAAGCTACAGGGGCTGGGTTGATCCCCCTTCTCACAGCAGGTCTGTGTGTCAGCTGAACGACTCTGTCCCACATGCCTTTCATCTTCCTTGAACCATTGAGCTAGCAGGACCTGTTCTTCTCATGGCAGGAAGAGGTTCAAATGAAGACATGGAAATAGGTCAGGTCTTCTAAAGTCTGGATTCAGAACGGACACACTACCACTTCTGCTTACATGCTAATAAAGTCAAGGACGAGTACAATCTGCTCGTGATGAAGACATAGCCCGGGTGTGATGTGGGACAAGGTAAAAAAGTGGAACCAATAGACAGTCTATCTGATCTACCATTCCTGAAAACTAGGGAATGTCATGTTTTGGTCAGGTGACAAGCCTAGCTAAAGTCAGAAACGGTCTTAAGAACAGGAAATCAAAGAAGCTCAGTCTCCACACTCCCTTACACTGTACCAACTTTGCAAAATATCAGTACCAGTCTAGTACAAGAGCCTCATACTTTTTACCCTCACCCGAAAACACAGGGTGTGTAGAAGCACTCATCAGAACGCAGGAAAAGAGCCAGCACGGTGAGGCCGCCGTGAGCCCACACTTGGCAGAGCTCTCCACTTTGGAGCAGAGATTTTTTTCAGTATGGCTTATCTTAAAGCCCACAGTCAAGAAGGATCAAATTCATACAACCTTGGAAGGTCGTGCCCAGGGTTTTCTTGTGCACCTCTCCCCAACATCGCATGGAATGGACATGGCAAACAGTCCAGAGGCAAGTGGTGTAAATGAGCGTCTCTCATAAGTAGCCAGAGAGTCCCTTAGCCTCCCTTTCCTGAGAGGAGACAGCAGAGGAACAAAGTAATGGAAGAAGAATATCCAGGCTTCCCTGAGAACCCCGAATCCCAACGCAAGGCCCTGCCTGTCCCAGCACCCAATCTGTACTCAGACTTTGCCAAGATTCAGAAACTAACATGGCAGTCTCTGGGAGGGCAAGAGTCTCCAAGACCATGCTCCAGCCTCCATCCCTACTGACTGGTGTCATCGCCATGCTGATTGCTCAGATTTTTAAATATAAACCCCAATGGCCCCAATCACATGGGTCAGAAAGGAGAGTACCTGCTACTGTTAGCTATATCCCTAGATTTTCGACCTACTGTTTCGCTGTTCCTTCCAACATTTTGAAAAGTCTGGTTTCTTGCACAATCAAACCAGTGTTCTTGCCCCACCTCTCTCTCCACTTCCATCCATCCTTGACACAGCGACCAGGCCAATATTCCGAATGCACAGCTCTAACAGCCAATATCCAACAGCTATCTTAGGTGTTAAATTCTCACATAAAAATTTTAGCTGAATGTGCATCGTAATTACATGACATGGTTACACCAGAAATTGAGAAAACTGAGGCTGTGGTAAAAAGACATAGAGCTGGCACGTGAACCCAGGACAGTGCTTGATCTCTGGCCTCATGGCTGTCTTTGCCAGGAAATCTCTCTCCATGATCAATAACCTTCCTTGGTAGCATCTGAACTCTTCATGTTGCCATTGAAAGCACCTGACTGTCAAGTCCTAAATCCCCTTTTCAGCCTTAGTTCTCACTTCCCACAAGCATGTCTGACACTTTCCACCTTCTCCCCCGACTTTTCTTGACATGATCTGTCTTGTTCCCATACCATCACTCACTTGGTCTTGTCTACCTCCAAAGTTCATCCTAACAAAACAGAGCAGGACCCTCTGCTTCTTGTCCCACCATATCCTATGCCTGCCTTTTGCCTATGGAGAAACTTTAGCTCAAGAATAAGTTTAATCAGAGAAGTGAGAAGATGCAGAAACAAAGGTAAACAGTCAAAGGAGACCAAATAATGATAGCTTAACCATTAAGCAAAGTCAAGGACCTCTCGTTCCCTCTCAGGGGCTATATGGAGAAGGAAATGGCAGCCCACTCCAGTGTTCTTGCCTGGAGAATCCCAGGGACGGGGGAGCCTAGTGGGCTGCCGTCTACAGGGTTGCACAGAGTCGGACACGACTGAAGCAACTTAGCAGCAGCAGCAGCTGCAAGGGCTATAGATAATATTCTGAGCTATCTCTTGTGAGCTGTCTTATAGATACTGAAACCCCCACCAGGTGGAGAAGTTAAGTACACAATAACCAAACTGTAGCCATGACATAAGCTACCACAATTCCAAGAATTAGTCTCAAGGATATGGGAACAAATTGACCCTGGAACTGAAGATGAACTATACAATCAAGAGGATGCTGGTCAGACCACTAATGCCCAGTTTCAAGATGACTGTCAACAGTGACTGTGATATTTCTGCATGTAGTTCCCTTCCTGAGCCTATAAAAGCTCTAGCCCATGGATTGTCATTGGAGAGGAGTCGGCCTTTGGACAGGTATCCACCCCACCCCCCACCCCCCCGCCCAACAAGTTGCCAGCATCCAGAATAAAGCAAACTTTCCTTTCCATCAACCTGGCCTCTTTATTGGCATTTGAGTGGCAAGCAGCCAGACCCCACTTTTGGTTACACTGATATTTTTCTCATGGTCAAAACTCTCCCCATGTCCCTATTTCCTGAAATCCTGCCTAATCCGCTCAGACAGAAGGCATTTCTTCCTCCACATGCCCTCGGTGTGTTCTTGTCCTGTACCCTGTGGTTCTTCCCACTGTGTGTTACAGCAACTTGTATGTATCACACTGAGTAACCTGGAGGCATAACCCAACTCTTACTCGTGTTTTTCTTGCACGTTAACACTGAGCTCTGTTCCTCGTAGAGAACCAGCACTCAATATTTGCTCACTTGATTAAAAATGCATTTATTGAGTATCTACTATGTGTCACAAACTATTACGTACTGGAAAGATATCAGTGTCTTAACATGGTTAAGACATTGAGTGTAAAACTGAATACATGAGTGAGTGGATCAATAGATCATCAAAGTGTGATTCTGTTTCAATGCAATCCATATTATATTCCAGATATTATTTTCTCCTCATCCTAAGGCATCTGGAGAAGCTTCCTGGAAAGAGGAACAGGGTCAGGTTAAATCACTTACAATAGGAAAATTCTCATAGAATTACAGATTATACTAAAGGCAAGAAAAGAATGACCCAAACCACACACAGTCTCAATTTAATGCAGTAGGATAGGTAAATCCAATTCTTGTCAAGTTGACCTATTTTAAAGGCACTGGACCTGTTTTCTATTGTAAGACTCCTATGGTGAATTTGTTTCAGACAGTGACTACCCACCCTTCATGTATCACCTTGAAAACCCAGTTCCCACAAAACGGACTAATCAGTGAAGAATCTATACATCAGAGATGTTGGAATAAATGACATGGGACCTCCACACAACTGTGAGATTCTGAATCTCTAGTTCCAGGAGACACATCTGGGGAGACTAAGGAAGGAGACAGGAACAAAAGCAGAGAACAATCAAAGCGGCAGGAGTGAGATCAGCAGGAAAACAGCCACAAAGTCAGGGGGAATCATTGCCAAACAGATGAAAACAAGATGAAAGATTGGATGCAGGAAGCAAGGGGAGGCAGGGGAGGTATCAGAGTAAACACCATTAGCTCATTTCAAATAGATCCTTGTACCCTTGTTAACAGCCCAGAGAAGATCAACCTGCTGCAGATACGTGAGAGCTAAGCCTCCCACATTTCATCATCATCCCCACTTCAGTTCAGTTCAGTTCAGTCGCTCAGTCATGTCACTTAGGGAGAGACTATTTAAAGAGTTATATACATACTACCATATATAAAACAGATAACCAACAAGGACCCATTATATAGCACAGGGAACTATACTCAGTTATTTTGTAATAAACTATAATGGAAAATGCTTGTTGAGGCTGTCAAGGTGGCCGGGCTCACAAGGCCTGGACAATAACTTTGAGGAGCCACAGGGCAGGAAAGGCAGGGGCCAGAGCTCTGCCAGTGGCAGGCCAGGTGGGCAGGAGATTGACCCCAGGGCAGCCAGCAGCAGCAGTGAAAATTCTTAAAGAGATGGGAATACCAGACCACCTTACCTGTTTCCTGATAGGATGAGAAGCAACAATTAGAATTGAACATAGAACAATGAACTGGTTCAAAATTGGGAAAAGAGTACAACAAGGCTGCTTATTATCACTCTGCTTATTTAACTTATAAGTAGAGTACATCATGTGAAATGCCAGGCTGGATGACTCACAAGCTGGAATCAAAATTGCTGGGAGAAATATCAATAACCTCAGATATGCAGATGATACCACTCTAATGGTAGAAAGCAAAGAGGAATAAAGAGCCTTTTGATGAGGATGAAAGAGGAGAATGAAAAAGCTGGATTAAAACTCAGTATTCAAAAACCAAGATCATGGCATCCAGCCCTATCACTTCACAGCAAATAGATATGGGAAAAGTGGAAACAGTGACAGATTTTATTTTGGGGGGCTCCAAAATCACTGCAGACAGTGACTGCAGCCATGAAATTAAAGGACACTTGCTCTGTGGAAGAAAAGCTATGACCAACGTAGATGGCACATTAAAAAGTAGAGACATCACTTTGCCAACAAAAGTCTGTTTAGTCAAGGCTATGCTTTTTCCAGTAGTCATGTACTGATGTGAGAGTTGGACAATCAAGAAGGCTGAGTGCCAAAGAATTGATTCTTTCAAATTGTGATGCTGGATAAGACTCTTGAGAGTCCCTTGGACTGCAAGGAGATCAAACCAGTCAATCCTAAAGGAAACCAACCCTGAATATTCATTGGAAGGACTGATGCTGAAGCTCCAATACTCCAGCCACCTGATGTGAAGTGCCAACTCATTAGAAAAGTCCCAGATGCTGGGAGAAATTGAGGGCAAGAGGAGAAGGGAATGACAGAGGATGAGATGGTTGGATGACATCATTGACTCAGTGGACATGAGCTTGAGCAAACTCAGGGAGATGGTGAAGGACTGGGGAAGCCTGGTGTGCTGCAGTTCATGGGGTTACAAAGGGTCAGATACGACTTAATGACTAAACAACAATAATAAAGGAAAATAATCTGAAAAAGAATACACACACACACACACACACACACACACACCTGAATCATTTTGCTGTAAGCATGAAACTAACGCAGTATTGTAAATCAACTATATCCAATAAAAATTAGGGACTTTCCTGGTGGCCCAGTGGTTAAGAATCTGCCTTGCAATGCAGGAGATGCAGGTTTGACCCTCGGTTGGGGAACTAAGATCCCACATGCCTCATGCCAACTAAGCCTGCATGCCACAGCTAGAAAAGCACACACCCTACAACTAGAGAGGCTGACTGCCACAGCGCGCACCCAGCGCAGTCAGGATTTTTTAACAAGTAACATTGAGGCATATAAACACAATGGAGCCTTCCCAAGTGAAAGTTCATGGTGTCTAATCTCTACTTTGAAACACGCCACAGAAAGCTTCAATTCAGAGTGGGGAGAGGGATACATAAAAAGAAATGGGACATGAGTCGGTTAATGGTTGAAACTGAGTGATGTGGACATGAGAGACAATATTCTACACTCACTGCTTTTATAGAGGCTTGAGAATTATCCCCCAAAATTAAAACACAGTGGAGCAAAGGGATCTCAGGAAGGAAACCAAGGATGATGAGCCGGAGCCAAATTCTGATGCCATGGAGAGTTCTTCTGTCAAGATGAGGTCTTCACTGAGTCTGTTATTTGCTGCTTGGTCTGCGTGCTGAAGTGCAGGGTTACAGACAAGCCTGAGTGGCTGTGTGGCAGTCTCATTACCACAGGATGGACCCTGATGCTCTTGGCTTGCAGTTTGCAGCATCAGCTTCCAAGAGCATCTCTTTTCCCACTAAGAGAGGTGTGGCTTACCCCCAGAGCCAGCCCGAAATGGCAGCTGAAGTTGGAGGTAGAGCGTGTTTGGGTTCATTGGGGAAGACAGGGTCAAGCTTCTGGGGTAACAGGATCCGACAGGAATGCACAGCTGCCAGTTTCTACACACGACCCCAGAGCTCAGGGCCCCCTCTCTGCCCGGGAGGGAGGGGGAACATAGGGGCTCCACACTCTTAAAGGAGAGGAACGACATGTATTGATCTGCTTGTGTGCTGGTTTAATATGTGTAGTCTTTTTACTTAGCTCTGTGTTCCATGAGCTCCGGGACTGTTTCATTTTTATTCAGTGTAGCCTGGGGTCTAACTCAGTGGAGGAACAACATAAATGTTTGCGGAATTGAAATAAAGTTGAATTGAAGACTGACAAAGTGGTCATTAAAATATACCCAAGGATTTAACTTGCCCAGTCCTTCTGTTCAGATTCACTCAGATCCTCTCTCCCTCCCTCTCTCTCCCTTCCCCAGGAGGGGTGATTAATAATTCAGCAAACAATAGTGTATTCTGATGGCTCCAAATATAACAATTTAATTGATATCTGTTTCTGCAGCAGTGCAACATCTCATTTTCCCAGGAGGGCAGTTTTCCATTTCTGTTCCAGGTTTCTCCCAACAAAACAGATCAATCCTGGGAATACCTGAAGGCCATTTGTTACGAAAGAAAGAATGTGGGTAGTGGGTCTGAAAAAGACACAATTCTGTAGCAATCAGGTTTTTAAACACTGACATTTATTTAGGGGTTTGTCAACTCATACATTATTAGGATAAATTCTAATTTATATCAGTATATAATAGGCAAATATATAATACCATAAATTGCATTTGTACACATAAATACAAAATTTGAGGTAGGGCCTCAAGAATAATGACTTCTTAAATGAATAATGCACAGTATATAATATGTACTCTATAAGATATATATATTATGATGCATCATTTATAATGTAATATATTTTCTCCATGTACAGTTAATGAAAAATATAAGGACCTGATTAGGGAACATATCTTTATTCATAGGCGACAGGACCACATAAGATGCCCGCATTAAGGACAATAGCCATATACGCAGTTAAAGAATAAACCCATCCCATGATAGGTCCATATAAAGTGCAAAAAAAGACCCCAAAAATGAGACACAAAACAGTTCCTAGTCAGTTACTAAGTATCATCCTAACAATAAAATACACCTATAAGGCAAATGGTTACCTGAAGATGTATTTAATCCATGGCAGGCAAATCAAGCCACCGCTCCCTCTTCAGGGGTAATGAATACCGAATCTGAGAACACTTTCTCTTTGGCTGCAGGCTGCTTAGAGGTGACCAAAGCAGAGACCACAATTCAGAATCACTTGGCCTTTCTGTACAGTTGAAGCAAAATCCAGGAAAGATAGCTTTACTTTTGCAAATCCTCAGACCACTTTGCAGAGAAACCAGCATCAAGATTTGATCATCCAAACCTTTGCTCCCAGCCTGGAGGTTTCCTACACAATACCCAGGAGGAAACAGAGGCAACACTCATTCGGGGACCTTGGCCTGTTTTCTCTGCAAGAGAACCTACCACCCAGCCTGAAGAAATGTGTCACAGACCCAAATCCAGGTAGCAGCAGCAGGATCTTGCCATCACACTTACATGAAGCGATACTTATTGTGCAAGTCTCTGGTGAAAAGAATGATGACCAATGTCCAAGGGAACAAAGAGAAAAGAAAAGAATCTTAGTTTTAGGCATGGGAAAACCACGCTGACAGGTCAAGTTTATCAGAAGCACTGAGGCACATAGAGATAACAGATTTAGAACTTAAAGGAAAACTCAACTCCAGTGCAACATTAGCAAAGACAACCCAAGTCTTATCCATTTCCGGGTCATTGTGTTCAATGTCCTTTTAAAGTGCCGCTCACTGAAATGCAAGTTGACTCCATTTCTGACCTCATACACACTGGAAATTTCAAAGACGTTGAGATCATCGAGATTTTGCATTGACCACAGAATCCATGCAATAAATAAATATAAGAGAGAAAGAGGAAAAAGACCAGACTGGACACATTTGTACACGACAAACACACAGCCTTAAAGAGATTAAAAGTTACTAATACACAAGACAAATAAATGTATACGAAGCCACAACACCAATTATAAAGGCATACACATATTTTTCTCCTTTAAGGATATTACAGGGTTACTGTTTTTCACATATGGCTTTTTTTTCTCAGAATGGGTTTCTGGCATTTGTTGGTATTAGGGAACAATTTCACAAGTAGAAAACACCCCACCATTCTGCACAGTGAGCCAACGCAAGCCTTTCCTCAGCAACTCTGTTTTTGCCTCCATTTGAAGGGGGACTCTCAAGTGGTGCTTTATGACAATGCTGTTCATTTCATTTTTATTCATTCATTTTTTTTCCTTCCACTTGACTGTGCATTTCAATAGCATGGAAACATCCACCTGGTCATATGCATCTCAGCGTCCCAGCCAAGTCCAGGGGAGGTACCGCATGAGCACACCAGCCATGAGTGGAGACAACTCAGATACCGAACACTGCTCTGCCAAGGAAAGCCTCGCAAGTTAAACAAGACTGTAGAAAGAGACAAAACTAAACTCACAAGGTAACCATTCCCAGACAAGCTTAGAACCTTCCACCTTTAAGGACTCTGTACTTGAAACTTGGATGCTGTAGGAAAAAAAGTTTTAAAAACACAGATAGACACATACACACAAACCCAGTTGCTCAGGGAACAGCCCCTGGGTCTTAACTGGACAAACTGTAATGAACACAAATGTCCTGCCCCCAAGTGCAAAACGCACTAGTTAATGAGGCTGTCCCCACTCTCACAATGAATCAAAATTGCAGTGTGTACAAAACAAATCTGGCAGCATCCATGAGTTTACCTCACCCCCTTTTTAATCACAACAGCAATAATTAACAGAAATTGGGTTGGCATCCAGCATCCGACTCAAATTTTAGCCAAGAGACAAGAGAGGAAAGCCAGAAACCACGCATCCTGACGCAAACCCATTGTTCCCACGGGAGGATGCTAATTGATTTCAGTGATCTTCCTCAATGTTCAGATTAGAAAGGCTGCAGATCGTTTCCAAACCAAAGCTAGTCCTCCCTTCCTCTCCCACCGCGTCAGATACCAAGGGGAGAGGCTAATTTTTGGTACCACCGTGCAGGATCTGCTAGAGCCCTCAGGACTTCTTTTCAATATGGCTTTCTCGGGAAGCCAGTGTTAACGCTGGACAGGTCACTGTGGGAAACACTGGGGCGGGAAGGTCATGGCTCAGTTTCCTAAAGCTAAGTCTAAGGGAAGCTTAGGGTTTAGTCTCTGTGATGGATTCCAGTAAGTTCTAGCTTTGGGAGGTAAGTAAGCAGAAAAGGGGAACAGGAGGAGGAAGAACAAACACGCCTTGAAAACAAAAGAGATGAAAAACCTAGAGTTTGAAATCCATCTGCATTTCCTTTTTGAAAGTTTCCACAGACTACTCTTCAAAACCTGAAGTTCCCATGGCAAATGACAGTGATATCTGCCCCAGAAAAGAATGAGCTCAGTAAGATGAGCTGAGGTTTTTTTTTCTTTAACAAATGAAGTTTTTTTTTTTAAGTATTACTTTAATGTCTGTTGTTGGGTTTCATTACTGTTAAAAAGGATGAAAATGTCACATCAATATTCAAGATTTGAACTGAAAACTTTGCCTGAGACCCTGTAATATGAAGACAAACAAATAAGAAAATGATTGCAATGGTCTCCCCTAAGGAAACAATTTTAAGTTTAGATATTATTACTAGAAGGGGGAAAAGAAAGACTATACTACACTATACTCACCATCTCTACAGTGATTCATAAGATATTTATAAGGACAGAAAACACCATTACAAGTACACACGACATGAACACTTATCACATTTTAAAAATCTCATATATGCATGTTCAGGATACAAGAAGATAATAGAGGTTACAGCTTCGCCAATCTCTGTAGACATATGATCCGCTCTCATTAGAGTGTGAGTATGAGTATTGTGAGCTGGGAACTCTTCAAATGGTATCAGCTAAGTGTAGTCTTAAAAGCAATAGCTCTAATTGGCTCACTTGCTACTTACCTAACCTGCATGTATCAGAAACTTCTGTACCTACAGTGACCTAAAAGTGTAGTGAGTATTATGGTTGCTTTCTCTTCAATTTTCTACTTCTTTGATTCAATGGCTACAACTGGCATTGACTGTGAGTGAAAAAGTGAAGAGTAAAAACTGAGACATTATCTGTCTTTCGAGAGTTTGTGTCTAATATATATAACACATAGACAGAACCAGGGTAAGTCTCAGTTTCCCAGAGGTTGAGAGACAAGGTAACTACAGCTTGTAAAAAGACATTTGGAAGAGAAGACATATGGGATGGTAACGCTGGACCACGGTGCTTGACATATGGAGAAACCAGAAGGGCACTCTGGTATGAAAGTATGATATTGGGCACAAATAACATGAAGCAGAGGTAGAGGAAAGGACCCAAAGAATTCACAATTATGGTCATTAAAAAAAAAAACAACTGAGGGAATAGAGCCAACTCTTCATTGAGGTTCTCAGCTTGCAGAGAGAAAGCATGCGAGTCCTTGGCGTATTTGAGATAGTTGGTCCAAATGATGGAAACAGAGCCCCAGTCACGAATGGAAATGGGCACTTCATCACCGTGGGGGTGTCTGAATCCACCAGCCTCATCTTACTTGGAAACATTTTCTGACCACTGCCAACCCTCCAAAGATACCCTGCCCTGAACTTTGTGTGCCTGAACGAAAACACGAATTGGCTCAGGTGAGTACAAACCAACCGTCTGGTTATCCTGCATCAGCGTGACTGGCCCCACCGGTGACAATCACAGAGGATGCTTCTCTACTGACCAACTCACGAACATCTACATGTGACTTCACCTGGAGGCACTCCCCTCGTTGATTTGAGCCTGTGAGGTAAATCCCACTGGAAACTGACGGCGTGGACGTGGGCAAACCAAGCTCCCTCCAGCTCTCGGCTGCAGCATGCAACTATATCCTACTTTTCTAAGTCATCACTCTCATGCACAGGTATGAACCGAGATGTGGGGAGCAGGAAGACGAAAAGTGGGAAACCAGCTATCAGGGAAAGGCAGAGAGGACAAAGAGAATCAAGTCTGGGCCATCCCATGCCATCAGACTAGCACTGGGTGCCTAGTTCCAAATCCTTCACTGGCAGTTTGAGTCCCAGCGAAGAGGTCCCCAAGGGGTCGATCATGTTCTTGTAACGCTCCCCACGGTGCTGAGCTAAGAAGGGACCCCAGTCTGGCTGCGGCGAGCACACCAACTTCAGCCTCTGCAAAGAAGCCAAAGACACACAGGGTCACAGAAGCAAAGCACACTTTTCCCCCAGACACCACTCACCCATCCGCAAACTGCATGCGACCACATCTGCCAGAATACCTCCTGGAACCAAGAGGTCCTCAACCAGGAGAAGCAGTTAGGAAGACCAGCCCCAATAATTATTGAGGCCAGGAATGCGTTACAGAGGAAACTTAGTTTAGTTCACCTGAAATTATTTGCATCACCCTGCAAGCAATATTACATATTACAGTTGCTCAGAGTTTGCTGTGCACAAGATTAATAGAAGATAAAGGGCCCAGATTCTAATTATACATTTTTTCCCCTCCAAATGGAAAGGAGCCACAAGCTGCTCTCTCTACTGCCAAACACAGTCTGCAAAGGACATGTACTCAATTACTTTGTTCTAGTCTCAACAGTGAGTTGTTACATCAAAATAATTGGATTTTGTTTAGCATATTTCCCAAAAGTGTATAAATGGCCAGGAAAAAAAAAAAAAAAAACCTTAACCCCAAAGATACAATGCCAAGAGTGAGCAAAGATTTTAATTATCTGTTGACAAAAGTATATGCTTCTGACTTGGTTCAAAAGTGTGGGTTCTTGCAGGAGAGCTAAAAACAAAGGGGATGTCTCTAATCCTTCACCTGAACGTTTCAGGGAAAACATAATTTGACTGGAGCATGTTCTAGAATAAGGAAAAAGAAGGCAGATTTCTGACTACATCAGAGGGAACAATGATGTGTTTATTACCTATTAAAAAGAAGCTGCTTCTTATAGCTGTTAGTTTAATCTCCCCCTTAATCATCAGTTTGCAACCTTTGTGTCCCAGATTAACCATAATAAATTTATATTGCCAACTCATCAGTTTAGAGGATTTCAGCCTAAGACAAGAGTAGCAGAGGCTAACGCAGCTTCTGTTCAGAAGGAAAGAGGTTACTGGGTCAGGGAGTGGGCATCCACCTGAGGCTAGAGCAACCCATCCTTGGCGGTGAGGGGACCATGTCAGTGCACCTTAAGGAGACAACAGGCAGAATTTCCTGAGGATGGAACCTGGACCACTGCTTCAGTAAGAAGACTCCTGCATCTCCCTCTGCCAACTCTGCATCCATCTTTAGTCCAAGAAAAACAAAGGCTACCTCCTCATCGCATGCACATTCACGTAGCCCACTCACATGCTCTCTTCCCATCTGCTGTTCCCCTCCCGAGCCTGTGTGAGATGTTCCAGGGCGCTCTCTTCCTCAATCTGGCTGACGGAGAGCAAACCCCACGCAGCTGTTCCTCACTACCCGCATCTACACGTGTGTTTCTTCACCTCATTCTCATCCAGTGCCTCTCAGGCTTGAATTCGCATCAGAATCACCTGGGGGCTTGTTAAACTATGGCCACCAGAGACCCACATCCCCAGGATTCTGGTTCAGCGGAGCAGAGTTGGAGCCTGATTATTTACATTTCCAGGAAGCTCCCAGGCTTCCCTGGTAGCTCAGAATCTGCCTGCAACATAGGAGACCTGAGTTCAATCCTTGAGATGGGAAGATCCGCTGAAGAAGGGAATGGCAACCCACTCCGGTAATCTTGCATGGAGAATTCCACGGAGAAGCCTACATACAGTCCATGGGGTCGCAAAGAGCCAGACATGACTTCCACTCTTACTTTCAAACTTCACCAGTGGCTCAGCAAATGGCTGTCCCTTACCATCCTCTCTGGAGTGAGGCAGGGAGTTTTTGCATGAGGAATGGGAAATGGGTTCAGCAAGGGACTAAGATAGGCATCACCTCATACCAGCCATGCCCTGGACTTTTCATTACATTGTACGGGGATATTACATTCTACGTGACACATTAACCCTCAGCTACGCCTCGTGATTTTAAATGTAACTGGTAATAGGTGTTTGGAGGGGGAGGGCCTCCAACAGAGAGAAACATCAGGAAAGAGGCGATCTGCTGTGTGGTTAACAACCAAACACTGGGATTTAAACTCTGGGTGAAGGGAGAGGATGAGGGAACTCGTGGAGAGAGGAGACACCCTGATCACTTATTTTTTGGAGCCGTCTCTGCTCTGAGGAAGAACACAATAACAGCTCGGCTTGCTGATAGGCTGAGCCCCCTCCATTCGAGGAATAACACATGATAAAAACAGGTTTAATAGAAACGATAGCAACTGTAACCACTTAATCACCCAGTCTCCCACTAGAATATGTTTACCAAATCTTTTGTTTCTTTTCTTTTTCTTTCTTTTTTTTTTTTTTTTAAAGCACAGAGCTCTCAGAGCTTCTCCCCTGGGAGGGAACAGCAGGCGTAGGAGCTGATACAATTACCTCAATAAATCTGCCAGGAGCCAGATGCATTTTTATCACAAACATAATAGGGATCCAGATAACGGAGCAGGCAAGCATGAGCCATCCGAGCACCATGGACCAGTTAGGGTAGCGGTAAGAGCCATAGGTCATGGGCTCCCACTGGTAGAAGCTGAAGCAAAGGATGAACTGGGAAGAAAAAAGAAACGCACATGATACGGAGCAGACGTGAATATGCCCTCAACAGTCACCTATCAGACCCCTGCTGTGAGCTGCCTGCTTTCATGCCTATTATCTCATTTCCCCCATGATGATCCTGTAAAGGAAGTATTATTACTATGTTTTCCAAATGAAAGAACTGGATTTCAGAGATGAACTGACGCACACTGAGGTGCTAAAGCTATACTTGCCATCACATAAAAATTCAGCGATGCATGTGGGTGTCTATACACTCAAGAGGGGCTGAGAGGACGAATTTAAAGGATGTACACCAGGATGACTGAGGGGTGCAGGTGGGAGAGGGGATGGTGGGTGGTTTTAAGGGGCTGTCTCTGCTTTCTATAACTGATAATCAAGCCTGAGTTATAAGGGGAAAATCCACTAGGTTAATGTGAAAAACTCTGCTTTCACCTTGAATGGGGAAAGGACCATCTCCAGGAGCTGCCTCTAAAGCTGACCAAGTGTCCCCGAGCAGTGGCTGAGCCGGTAGCTTGGTTCTATAATCAGCAGTGGAACAAAGAGAAGGGCAGCCCCGCCCCCTCAAATGACACGAGGTGGATGGGCCTTGCCACCAAATGGCGAGCTGGGGACAGGCTACTCTCAGCTCCTCCGCTAACTAGCTGAGGGACCCGTAAGTCTCAGACTTCTCTGCTATAAAACAGATCCATTTTACACTGGGTAGACAACCCAGGGGTTTTCTGGAAACAACAATCTGCTATTTACTCAGGGGACCACTCTCTCTTTTTGTTGTTGGTTTTTTCAAAAAATCTTTGTTTATTTGGCTGAGCTGGATCCTAGCTGCGTCTCGTGAGATCTTGAGTTGCAGCAAGTGAACTCTGAGTTGCAGCATATGGGATCTAGTTCCCGGACCAGGGATCAAACCCCGGCCCCCTTCTTTGGGAGCATGGAGTCTTAGCCAGGGGGCTACCAGGGAAGCATCGCCCCCTTCACTTTGAAGAGAGGTCATGATGCATTTTCAGCCTTTGATGCCCCCTCATCACGCACTTTGGCAGACAACAGTGATGAGAAACCTCTGAAAACTTGGTTACAGCAGCTGCAAAGGAACAAAGGGATAGATATGTTGGGAAAACGAGGCACCAGGAAAGATGGAAGAGGGGTCCTAATGCCTGTGTTGGGGATGGGAGCACTGCCCTCAGGAAATGGAGTTCTCCCCAGTTTTCAACCCACCTTCGGCAGCCTCCGCCTAGAACAATGCACCAGCCTACTTCCTCCCTCCTCCTCACCTCTCTTGTTCTATCTTAAGCAGTAAAAGAATTGCCTGAAAATGATTGTTGGGTGGGGGGAATTATGTCAGGAAAGATAATACATGGAAGTTCTGGAAAAGTGGGAAGCATTATACAAATGTAAGGCATCTTTATGATTGCTGCAAAGCCCTGGCTGCCGGGGTAAGTGATTATTCCAATGCAACAGTAATTCAATATATGGATTCAAAGCAGCAAGAGCCTGAAGATAATGGTTGAAAATACTGCTCCTATAAGAGATATATCTACTCTAGGCCCCCTTTAGAACATTTGCCCCTAGAGTTATAAGCTTTATTAACCAGTCTATTGGAAATAGGGCTTAATATAATTATGGTAAGTTGCTCCATTTCATTTACTATATAAATAGCAATACATCTGCTTATGTGTGCATAAGTCAGTAACATGATCTGCCTATGTATACAATAATTGCATGCAGAATATTTATAACTCTATAAATTCATGAAGGCACATATAAAAATGATCAATTTTATTTCAGGGGTTTTGAAGCCATTGAAACCCATAATCTCAGCTCAGTCTAGTCTCCTACAAGATAACCGTGTTACAGAAGGGCAAATGGCCAAAGAGGAAGGGTTAGGCTTGGTCCTCTGATACCATTTCCTGTTACACGGGTATCATATCAAATTTATCTGTGTAAACTTGTTCTTGCCATCAATTTCACCCTGCCAAATCAGCTTTGATAAAACTCTGCTCTCAGATGAACCTGGCCATGAGAAAGGATAATTTAGCCATGGAGCCTGATATTCAGCTGATGGCAACAGAAGGAGATGCTGATGATGGAACTGACCACTTTCGTCTTGTCTCTAGCTCCTAAACACAGAAGGAGGATTTGGCGGAAAATATCTTCTGGGACCTTGCCACAGGTTTCTGTGGAGAGTTTTATAATGGAAATTGAGTGAAGCACAGCACAGTTGAGGCACTTTCTCAAAAACATAGCCAGTCCCTATTATCCCTTTTCTCTGAAATTCTGCTCCCAAAGACTGGGATGATTGTAATCCAGAATTGGCCAAACTCCACTTGGAGATGAAAGCAACTAGGCTTTCAGAAATATATTAGAAGTGTGTTAGACAGGTATTATCTTGAAACCTAGATAGCCTTGGATTCGATTCTTATTCTGCCCCCTGCAAGCTCTGTGGCCTCAGGCAAGCGCCTCAGCCTCTCTAAGCCTCAGCACAGGCATCTGTAAAGTAAGGAAAGAATCACCCAGCAAGCAGGGTGGTCGGGAGCCTAAAAGACAATGTTCCTAAAGAGGCTGCCTGATGCTAGAGCCCCACCAGTCGTCGTGTTGATTATCACTATGTGATATGTTTCTGCAGAATAGAGTAAGATTCTTTGAAGCTTAATCTGTTCTAAGACAGGAGGCAAAGGTCGAAAGAATCTGGGACAGAGTCTAACTTTGATTTCACTCAAGAATAAAACGTGTGTAGTAGTAACAGGAGGATCTGGGGAAGCTCAGCAAAGATAAAAACAGCAGAGGCAGGAGGGAGCATCTCCTGTTCTCCTCTCGGAAGAGGGCTAAACCCATCGGTCCAGAATTCAAGAAACTGAAAAATCTATCTTAATCCTTTTCAACTCTCACGTCCCCGGTCTGGTGGGACTTTTCAGACAAATTGCAGCCTCTGATAGGTGATATCAACTACAGATACAGACGTGCACACAGATGTGGCTTCTATATAAAGTCTCTTGTCAATGCCGAGGGAGGGAAATACTGAATGTTTTCTCTGTCTAAACTTCTTTTCCTGAAAGAAATTGAGCTGTTTTGATTAAAACACACTATGTGACAGTTGTGGGGTTGTTTTTAGATTTTTGGTTTTGTTTTCAGGAAAATATCTGTTTTCTTTACTGTTTCACAGTCATGTTCCTTTAAAGAAGCTGTTATGGTGCAGCGAGACAAGGGTCTTAATCTGGTTTCCAGTGTCACCTGCTGGGCTTCGCAGGAACTACAACCAGCTTCCTGCAGCCTTTGACCGCAAGCCAGGAAGAAAGACAAGGTCTCTTGACAATTACTGTGCATAGAGAGTGGATGGAGGCAAAGCCAGAAGCTAAGCCACAATAAAGGAGCAGGTGACAGGACGTGCGTGTGAGTCCCTGTGCAGATTTACTGGTACAGGAAGGGCTCTGATCTTTAAGAAGATGAATGTCAGATGGTCTTAAAATGTCATCATCACACTTGAGGATGATAAGATAGTCCTCAAAAGTAATAAAAAGAACAATAAAAGTCTAACTTCTGCTATACATTTTAGTTGTTTAGTGGCTGTGTTGAGCAGTGTTTAAAAGCTCTAGAGACAGACTGCCTGGGTTGAAACCCAGGCTGTTGTTACTATTAATAATTCTACAATCCTAGGCAAGTCGCGTAAGCCCTGGGTAACAGCTTCCTCCTCCGTACAATGGAGATAATTATAATACTAACCCCACAGAACTCCTGTAGGGGAGAGATGAGATGGTACATAAAAAGCACTGTGCACAAAGTGTGGACCATGGTTAGCATGTGGGAACTGTGATCACACGAGGCAGACTGATAAAATGGGAAATGTTCCCGAGGGATGCTCCAAGCCAAGCATGAGTCCTAGCTCTACCCTCCACCCCTCCATCAGCTTTGGGGCAGGGTGCTTCACCTCTTTGAGTTTCAGTTTCCTCAGCTGAAAGACAGGAATAATATCCATCCTACCAGCTCCCCAGGCTCATCTGTATGTAGACACATGTCTTGTTCAACATAAAGCGTCGCATATGCATGCAAGGTGCTGCAAGCATGATAACGCATGCAGTCCTTACAGTTAAAATGGTCGGAGTCACAAAGGCCCAGCAGACTTTCCAGAAAATGTTTGGCTGGAATCCAATCATCATCTCGATATCTTCACAGAATCTTTGCAAGCCTACAAAGAGACAAACGGAGATGGAACACGAGGTGTGGTGGCAGGGGGTGAGATGGGGCAGGGGACAGCAGGAGCGCCCCTCACTCGCATGCCATTGGCTGGGATGGCCCCTCTTGCTGTCTACATGACTCCTGTTATGTAGGAAACCATCAGAGAGGTGACTCACTGCTGGGAAAATGAAGGCAAATGGAATGTTTAAATAGATAGCAAACACTCTCTGCAGTGAAGTTCAGTGTGAGATGTCATCCCACGGTGCCAGCTAGAAAGCTCCATCCCAGCCTAACCCAGGCATCTCTCCGCTGCCACAGTCTGACACAGTCACCTGTGTGGCTGTTTTCACGGGTGGGTTCACGGGTTCAGCAACCAACTCTGGCAAACCCAATTACAATCATGATCAATAAGCACAGTGTATTATGAAAGCCTTGAGATTTCAAGGGAGACTCACCATATGTTGCTTTTTATGCCCCCCCCCACTCCCAAGGATGGGCTTCCTGGTGGCTCAGCTGGTAAAGAATCCGCCCACAATGCGGGAGTCCTGGCGATCCGGATTAGGAAGATCCCCTGTAGAACGGAATGGCTACCCACTCCAGTATTCTGGCCTGGAAAATTCCATGGACTATACAGTCCATGGGGTCACAAAGAGTCAGACACAACTGAGGGACTTTCACTCACTGCCAAGGATACTCCTCCATGAGTCAATTAATCTCTACTCCATGGAAGATGATAAGAGCAGGCCAAGAACCAATGTGACTTCCACGTGGCTATCACCCACTTTGTTGAAACTCAAAGGATTCTGGTCTTCTTGGTCACTGATCAACATAACTATGTAAAGTAAAAACCAGACGAGGGTTTTTCTCAGGCCCAGATGACCAGCATCCACTCTTTGAAAGGAAATGCCACAGAGAAGTTTTGAGGAGGAAGCAGTTTCTTGCATTGTTTCCTGAGCTCACCAGAGACGAGGCTGTCTCAGAACTGGGGGTTGCCATGCTGGAGAGACGTGAAAGGGCCCTGAGTTTGACCCCCTTCATAGTTGGCAGTTCCGACGAGTAGCCCTGAACAATGGGCCACTGCAGGCAAGAACTGCATGCTCGGAGCAGCTATCTGACCATCTCGGGTTTGCCTGTGTCTCGTTTCCCGTCATCAAACTCCTTCAATGACTGGCCTCTGGACACTAGACCCTCTGGACGTAAGTGAGGGTTAGAACCGAAAAAAGAGATGAAAGTTAAAGATGAGGACCTCAGATGACCTTATCTGCAGGGCAGCAAGAGAGACACAAACATAGAGAACAGACTTGTGGGAAGAAGGGGTGGGACGAATGGCGAGCATAGCAGTGAAGCGTGTGCATCACCACGTGTGAAATAGTAGGGATTCACTGTGTAACCGGCGAGCTCAGCCTGGTGCCCTGTGACAGCCTGGAGGGGTGGGTGGGGAAGGGGGTGGGAGGGCGGGAACACGTGTATCCCTATGGCTGATTCATGTTGCTGTATGGCAGAAACCAACACAACATTGTACAGCAATTATCCTCCAATTAGAAATAATTTTTGTTTTTAATGATGAGGACCTCAGAAACCCATGTGAAATCCTGAAAGTGGGACTCAGTTCTTCAAAATAGAAAAGACTCTAAAATCTTCTGTTTTCAGTATCAATCCTGTTACCAGACCTTTCCTCTCCATTAAACCATTCTCCAAGGAGACGGTGGTGTGCAGCTTGCCTAGGGAAACTGATGTGACAGGGTTCAAGGTTAGACTGAGGAAGATGCACAGAGCCAGCCTCCTACGGGAGGCAGGGGTGGGGAGGAGAAGTGCTCAGGTTCCCCCAGAGGGGGTGGAGAGCTGGGTACAGACTGCAGGAGGGGTTGGATGGTGGGTGCCCAGTTTCAGCAGGAGGCAGTTCGATGCCCAGGAGTAGCCCCAGAACTGAGCGAGATGACTTGGGTTCCAGAGTGAGCACAAGCCCTGAAAAGTCAGCTTCCTCCCTTCCTGTGAGGGCTTTGGACACCTGTTCCAACAGGCTCCACTCTAGGTCCCGTGATGGATCGGCCTGATCTGCCAGTGTGGCCTGGGAGATGCTGCCCAAGGGCACCAGTGGGAGCCGCCAGGCAAGCCTCCCGCCTCTTGCTTGTCCCTGAGTCCGGCTCTCCAATCCCTCCATCCCCTCTCTGTTCTGGCCCGCACCCAGCACAGCGCACCCACACCCTGACTCACGCTGAAGCCCCCACCCGAGTCCCTTACTGAGTCAGTGTCTAGGCCTTTGTTCTTACGGCTTCCTCTGCCTGCTCTAGCCTTCCCACTTGTCCAAGTCCCTCATCAAGGCTAACGCTAGATAGAGGAATTGATCTTGGAGCCAGGAGCTTGTGCATAGAGGTCTGCCTGCTGCATGACCTTGAACCTGGAGGGGTAAGAGAGCTGCAAAGGGATCAGAGCAACAGCTTCTCCCTGAGCTAGCAGAAAAAGAAAACTGTGATGAACTCACAGTTACTGTTTTAGACTCAGACACGCAGACCTGGTGCCCAGAAAGGGGCCACCACAAGCTCCATATAACCAGCCAACCCTGAACTGTTAGTCAAGGACCTGCCTCACCAACCAATCTCTTTCGCCTGTGCAACTTTGTGGCCTTCGCCTTCATGAACCACACCCTTGCCTTTGGTCTGAGTATGGTCTTCCAGGGACTGCTCTCCCTGCTGTGTGGCCTGGTGCTGAGAAGGGTGACACCCCTGGATTAACGGTCTCCTGTTGACTTCTTGAACAATTTTTAACATGGGGTTCCAGATTTTCAGTTTGCCTTCGGTCTCACAAACTAGGTCTCCAGCCCTGTGCATACCTCCAGTTATTCTCTAACAGTTAATGTGATGTTTTGGCTGCATCCCTTGGAGCCAAAATGCTACGTGTGGGCTTAGATTTTCCCTGCCTTGGTTAGCAATAAGCTCAAAACTAAGCCTCAGTCCTTGTTTTCGTTTATGTCCTTTTATTTCTGAAACGCCATCTTCTCGAGTGCTTTTCTGGTTAGTCTGGCTCTCCTTTATCTCTGGGCAGCCTTAGGGCTCCCAGCCAGGTAAGAGTCATTGCCTGCTGGAACTAACATCCCTCACAAGGACGGAGAGAAAGACAGAGTGCACATGGGATATAAAACAAGTCACTGATCGACGTGGAAGAAAACAGATCAAGACCAGTGAGCACACTGTGGTCTGCGGGAAACGCACAGTGTAGAGCCAGAACCAGCCAAGCAGATTACCAGGCACGAGGGCTCTGTGGCAGCAGGTCAATGCCATGGTTTCCCCATCAAGGAAGTCCCTGTATTGTCTCTCAGGAAAGTACAAATCACTCTTACAAAGCGACTCTATTAGGTAAAAGTCTGTTAAAGAGATTGTTCCTACACCAAACTTGGGGAGTTCCACTTCTCTAGCTACCACAAATCCGGATATTGGCCTTTGAAGAGCATTGTCTTGAGAGCCTGAATCAGCTCTTTTGACCTAAAGATAAAACTTGAAAGTTGTACCAATGTATTTTAAATGTTTGAATGGCAACCTCTAGAATTTAGACTCTACAGATCATTAGAACTGAGAAGAAAACACAAATCTCTGCAATTTGTCTGCCTCTTTCTCAGATTCAGCAGCCAGGATGATCAAATCAGTCAAGTTCATTTCCTTTCTTCATGGGTTCATGTTGAACTTCCTTACACTAACCTGAATTTGTTTGGGGGCTCATCACTGTCATCTGAGCATACATTATATATTTGTGCAAGCTTTTCCTTTCACCTCTAGTAATGACGTTAGCTTCAAATATTTCTTCTAAGATTCCCTTCTTAGAATTCCCTCCAGGTCCAAGTCAGAGGGTCACACCCACATGTGACAATACAGGAGTCAAATTCAACCTGAGCTTAGCACAGAGTCCACCTAGTCCTGGGAGCCGGCCCAGCACCAGCCTTCTAGAGCCCAGGTAATTGCCTGGGTGATCCCCCTAGGAAGGCTAGCAGAGCCCAGGGAAAAAAGTACTCGGGATTTACTTTTTCCTTCGGGAACCAAAAATCTACCAGCAGATTTATATGAGGGCTGGGAGAGAGAAATTTAAGCCCTAAAAACAGAAATGTTCAAAGGTTTCTGTTTTAACGGATGTGTGTAAACCACACTGAACAACCCTGTTTTATTGGAAACAGTCATGCAAATGTGCCTTTTGTGGGCAATATCAGGGAGGCTACAGACAGCGGAGGAGGTCAATGAGATGGCTACCTACACTCGGGCCGGTGCCGCAATGAAGTGCCTTCCTGACTTTGCCAACAGACCATCTGGCAACTTCAGCTTATGTGTGGACCCACAAGGGCTCGAGTTTCCAAAAGAGAGCTCCAGAGGCCTCTCCACAGTAACACCTTTGGTATCCGGACAAAAAGGATTCACTGTGGCAGACTGGCTGGGTTTCAGCCACTCTCTGCTCAGGTAGGAAGCTCTTTGAAGCCTTAGTCCAAATGCGAGTCTTCAATCACAGCATCACTGCAGGCTCGAGGCTGTCTCATCAGCCCAAAGTGCTGGCAGTCTGGCCTCTGATGCCATCAGGACAGCTGGCGTGCCTGCCTGCTTCTCTGGCCAGAAGCTAAACTCTCTCTGCAGTGGGGATGTACACTCCAGCTGAGATAAATTCTTCTTCTGCCAATGCCCAACAATGGCTGCAGTGTTTCCCTGTTTCTGGGGCACCCAGGTTTTACTTGAGAGGTTTCCTTTTTATATCTTGACTGCCCATCACCCTTCATTTTAATGTATTTTTCAGTAAAGCAAGAAGCTGCTGAAGCCCTGATGGGCAAGAGGCTAACCACTGCATTAACGGCAAAAGGCTCTTAAGCACATCCCTGCATCCAAGTGACACCCTGCCTTTCCTTTCACCATCTCTTTTGGTTTTGAAATACAGATGGGTCTTCTGACTTGGCATTTTGCCTCTATAGTAAATACCTCCTGGTATTACTATAGAGGCCTTATCTATATTAGGGATGTCCCTGTGAGGCACAAAGACATCAGGACTTGAACCCCATAGGACTGGCTTGTGCTGACTGGTGGTACACAGAAGGGGCTCAAGAGGTCACCCAGTGAGACTCAACCTCATCCCCCAGCCAAGCACAAACACCTCTCCAGGAAGGGCAAAGATGGCATCTGGTAATTTTTCCTATTCTTCTTGAAAATGACCCCACTGATTACAGGATGCTTGTTGCTACGGTGATGCTGCTGCTGCTAAGTCGCTTCAGTCATGTCCAACTCTTTGTGACCCCATAGATGACAGCCCACCAGGCTCCGCTGTCCCTGGGATTCTCCAGGCTAGAACACTGGAGTGGGTTGCCATTTCCTTCTCCAAGGCATGAAGGTGAAAAGTGAAAGTGAAGTCACTCAGTTGTGTCCGACTCTTAGCGACCCCATGGACTGCAGCTTACCAGGCTCCTCTGTCCATGGGATTTTCCAGGCAAGAGTACTAGAGTGGGGTGCCATTGATAGGAAGGGTTAATTTATAAGGGAATTGGAAGTTTCTTCCTGGGAAAATCTGGGGTTGAGATCTTGCATCACAGGCTCCCATGATGCTAATAAAGTCTCCTAAGAGTCTATGATGGGGCTTTCCTGGTGGTGGTTCAGATGGTAAAGAATCTGCCTGTAACTCAGGAGACCTGGGTTCAGTCCCTGGGTCAGGAAGATCCCCTGGAGAAGGAAATGGCAATCCACTCCAGTATTCTTTCTGGGAAAATTCCATGGAGAGAGGAGCCTGGCAGGCTACAGTCCATGGGATTGCAAAGAGTCGGACACAACGAGCAACTAACACACACCATACACAAGGATCTGTGAGGTTCTCTTTTCTCACTATAGCATCAGGAGACCACCGATGAAGCTACTCCCCACCTCCAGCTGCGTGAAGACTCCAGCTGCCAAGATCCTGAAATACTTTCACAGGAGCAAAGCAGTCCCCCTCCTCCCCCTAGTCCGTCCACCACCCTCAGGCATTAAACGTTCACGTGTCAAGGGCATGTCCCAGTTCTAGCAGTTTCTGATAACAAAGTTTCACCACCGGTCATCTTTTAGACCCAAGTGATTGAGGCAAGTTTGGAAATAAAGGTGAAGCTCTGTTTCCTAAAGAGCTGCAATGAAGCCTTCGCCTTGTCTTCTTAAATAGGAGAAACCTGCCAGCCACGGACGCCTCGGCGACACTCAGTTTGGCCTCAGCATCCGTCTCAGTGGTTCCCTTACCGTACACATAGGAGATCCCCACGAGCTCAAAGATGGCGATGATGACGAGGGCATACGAGGCAGCGTACGTGTCCACAAGCTGAAACATGTAAATTCCACCCTGGCAGGGACAAGAGACAAGCAGCGTTAGTGGGCCTGGATCCAGACTGTGTCCCGCTTCCAGCAGCCAGTCCTTCCAGCCTGAGCAGGGTCACTTGCCAACAGGAGTCGAAGGAGCCCCCCCCCTGGAGAGGAGCAACTTAACTCTGGCCAAGTAAGCCAGAGGCCTTGCTGTGTTACAAAGCAGTCCCTTGAGAGACTCCCAAGCTCATCAACAGCACAAGCCCAGAAAAGTAATTTAACATCTGACTCTTCAAAGGCAGAGGTCAAACGTTAGAAGATGTAAATGTGAAAGTAGCCAGACTGCATCATTTCTGTCTGAAGCAAGAGATGGCCATTTCTACCCATACACCTGCATGTGACTGATCTCCATAAGACCTTGAGGTGTCGATGGGCAGTCCTCACACATCTGTCAATGGGCAGTCTTCATATACCCCCTGCATCTTTACCTCACTCTTACATGAGGTTTAGAGACCATCTCCTTTCAATCCATCATTTTACAAATGAAAGAACCAAGGCCCAACGTGGTGACTTGCTCAAGGTCAGAGAGACGGCAAAAGCAATACTCAAGGTCAGAGAGACGGCAAAAGCAATATATATATACATCAGGTGAGCAAATACTCATCTTCCCAGACACTCAGGACCAGAAGAAGTTCCAGTGACTATAGATATTGTATATTACAAGTAATCAAGCGGAAATGCCTCTGGCCAGTGAAGCTGGATTTCCACGTATTTCATTTTCTTCAAGTAGGACACACCTGTCTCGTTGGCTCAAGAAGGCTACGTCTCAATTATGAAGATGCTAGAAGTATCATTAGTAGCCAAGGTGACATATTTCCCTCTGCGGTCAGAATCTCTAATGGACTGGTGCCATCTGCTTGGAAATGGCAATGGTTTGGCTGTTATTCTAAGGTCTGGGAGTTAAGAGGAAAGAGATGGAAAAGCCATCAGCCCCACCCGCAACCTGCCCCCTCCTAAGCCTGTGCCCAGCAGGCATCTTACCTGAGTGATCATTGGGAAACCCATGATGAAGAAACAGACACAGCAGCCCAGAGTAAAGACCGGTTTGTGAGTGCGCAGGTACTTGGGGAACTCGTCCGAGATGGAGGTCACTATGGTCTCAATGGTGGCAAACTGGAATGATGCCAGAGAGGGGACGTCTGAGACACTGCCCAACCCCACAGGCTCAAAAGAGTCCTCTGTGTCTCCCACCAGGCCAAGTGGCATTTGTATGAGGATTGGTCTTTGGGGTTGCTTTCCCTGATGAGTCTAAAGGATCTTGCTGGGGTCCAGCCCACAAGGTCAGCAAGGGGAATCTAAGCAGGATGTGAATCTTAGAGCTATGTCTCCAGCCCCCAGAGACTGCACTCACATCCGTCCAGTAGGGCACTTTAAGCTTCACTTTGCATTCATGAGATGCAAATTCCTCTCCTCCCGTTTACATCACATTTGATCTTCCACTTGAGGGAAAACCTCCTTGCACCCAACTACTAAACTCTGAGCACCTGTCAGCATGATTTGTAGTAGTCTCAGCCCCAGAGCAATTTCCCAAAAATTGACTTCACATTACTCTCCTTATCTGGCCCCACAGAACTTGCTTTGGCAAAAGGACACCAAAGCAGGAAGAACATAAGTAAAATGCGCATGGAAAAAGGAAAGAGGGAGAGAGAGCACAGCTCCTTTGCACCTTCACCTGAGTCACCCACAAATGCAAGGTTATCCTGAGCTTTGGCGAGGTACCTCACCATCCCTACCCATCGCTTCAGGAAACACTGAGATAATGCTACGCCCAAACCCTGCCACAGGCTGGGTTATAGAGCCCCAGGAGAGGGGTCTTCAGGAGGAGGACTGGAGCAGAGGTCAAAACGGGATACTCACCATAGTGTCGAGTCCAAGAGTGAGGAGCATCAGGAAAAGATGATGGCCCAGAAGGGAGAGAGGGGCAGCCTGGTTAAGGCCTCTGGGTAAACCACGAATGCAATACCTGGTCCTGGAAAGAACAAGACAGATGACTCCAGGCAGGTCCAGCTCCAAGACCCCTCTTCCTGAAAGCCCACAGGATCCTCTCTCCATGGCAGTCCTGAGTCATTTACAGGAGAAGCTGCTCCTTCTGTGTCCTATGTTTTTACTCCTCTTCATCCATTTCCCCAATTAGACCTCAAGCTAATTGACAAGAAGGACCAGAGGAATTAGGTCCACATCTCAGAAAACTCATAGGAGAGGCTCAAAAAGAGTGGCAAAGCAGAGACTCAAGGCCAACCCAACACTACAGCCAGGCTGTGTCCCATGCAAATAAACATAAAAACCTCCATGTCTGTATTAATGAGTTGAGGAAGGATGTAATATTACCCTCTAGAACAGTGGAGATTTTGCTCCCCAGAGCATATATGGCAATGTCTAGAAACATTTTTATTCTCATAACCAGGATTTTTATTCTCATAACCAGGATGTCTTGGAGGATGATTACTGGGGTCTAGTGTGTAGAGGCCAGTGCTAAACATCCTTCAATGCACAGCCCCCACAGCAAAGATTTATCCAAGCGTGCTGAGATTCAGAAACCCTGCTATCAGGGTTAAACATTCCCAGAATGATATCATTTCCCCCTTTTGCTACCCTTCTTCTTAGTCATTCCTCCAGGCAAAGCCATGTATACAAAATTTGAATCAGCCTAACGCTTTTAGTATCTTGCCCTACAAAGGCTTGGTAAACATGGGGCTGTATCAGTCCACAGGTAATTAGGTAGGGATGAGGGAATGGCTAGACAGTTCAGGGTCCAAATTCAGACTCCATGACTTGCTTACTGTGCAGCCCTAGAGAAGTTAGTTAATTGCTATAAGCCTCAATCTTGCCAACCTGTAAAATGGGGATTAAAATAGTTCTTCATAATAGGACAGTCATAACGAACAAATGAAGAAGTGCAGGGAAAGCACTGAGACCAGTGCCTCACACATCATCAACACTCTCAGAATATTAGCTCTTCTTAGGGGCAGACAAGGAACTGGGAAATTAGCAGCTCTGATCTGGGTCTTCCCAAGAATATTGAGTGTGGTCTTGATAGAGGATGTCTGAGCTGCGTTTTTCTCTGCTAACATAAACCCCTGCCAGCCGTTCCTACCTGTCTCATGGCCTCACTGGGAAGATGGTTAAAGACGCGGCAGTTGTGAATTTCCCTGTAAGTAGAAACCTACATGATAATGGGCAGAGACCAGGGAACGTTGAGGTAATCCACAGCCAGGGCACGTCTGGAAGCCAGAAATTGCAGCACCTGGAGTTTTTATAACTCAGTCATAACAGCCCTTTTTCAAACTGGAATTTATCAGATTGTTAGCTCCTAATGTTGCCTAGGGCTTTGGGTATTTAAAATATAAAGCCTGGAATGCCTAAGATACCCTCACTTGATGCATTTATTGAACAGACAGTAGAAACAGCCTCTGAAGACTCCCTGAGTGAACCATAAAAGAAAACTCAGTATTAAACTCCAGTTCAAAATTGGTCTCAAATGCAGCACACCAAGGAAGCCAGTTCAGCTGAGGCTCCTAAAGTGGACAAGAAGGTCTTAAAATGCCCCAGCCGGAGGACCTCGGCTGATTGCTTTAACAGGATTCCGGCCATTTGCACATGACTGCTTTTTAGGGTGGAGAAGGATTTCCAAACACCTGGCCTGTTCTGCTTCGGTGGCCTCCCTACTACACAGGGTAAAGGCATCATGTTCAGAAAACTCCGTTTATCCTAGATGGCTAGCGAGTGGATTTTTTAAATACATGTTTATAGTATTTTGCAGAGTCCGGGAAGAGGGACTGCCTGAGCCACAGCGGAGTTTTCCCTGGGTGAGGCCGGTGTGTCTGACAGAGGCTGAGTCCTGCCACTTTCAGCAAAGCCCAGGAGCTGGAGCAAAGCCCAGGCTCCCTGCCCCAGGGACCAGGAGACTCACTCTGCCTCTTTCTAGCTGCAGGACTTAAGATAAGACTTGGGTAAGACTCCGGACATACTTCAGTTTCCTTATCCATACAATGGAGATAATAATAGTACCTACCCTTAGGGCTTCCCTTGTGGCTCAGCTGGTAAAGAATCCACCTGCAATGCGGGAAACCTGGGTTCGATCCCTGGGTTGGGAAGATCCCCTGGAGAAGGGAACGGCTACCCACTCCAGTGATCTGGCCTGGAGAATTCCATGGACTGTATGGTCCATGGGGTCGCAAAGAGTCAGAAGTGACTGAGCGACTTTCATTTCACTCACCCTCAGGGAATCTCTGTAACATTAAGTGTACTGATACTAATGAAGGGCTCAGAATAATGGTCTGTGCTTACTGAGTTCTCTCCACAGCCAGGCATTATTCTGAGCCCTTCACTCAGGGCTCTTCCCTTGAAAGGGGCCCAAAGGGGGCTCGGCAGGCCAGCTACTCGGGCAGGGCCCCAGAGACCTACGGTGCCAGCCTCCTTGGTCCTAGAGAGCCGCTGCAGACAGAACCAGGGGCTCTGGAGACAGCGTGGCCTGCAGCCCACGGGGAGCACTCACTCTGCTGGTCGCCGACTGCACGCGCATGCGTTCTCAGAGGAGGGAGCGCTGAACCCTGCGCCTTCGGAAGCACTGGCTTCCAGGTGACAGACAGATGGTGGGATGGTCCCTTCATCTCGATCAGCAGGGTCTCTCTACTATGAGCGGGTGAGGGAGCCAGGGCGGCACTTCCCAGTGGCCTGGTAACTGGGGGGTTACCACACAGGCCCCAGAAATCTATATGCCCTGTGTTCCCCTGCTGCGTCTAATCCAGTCCTGTTGCAGGTGGGTGAGCATCTGGGTAGGGCTATGGGCAGGACTCTGACAGTGAGTCAGCACTCCCCAGGTAGCCGTGAAGATGGCTGGAGATGCCTCTAACAGGCTGACTTTCCAGGAAGCTGCTTTTCTGAAGTCGATGCCTGAGAAGACCATGCCCCCTTCCCTGTGCCCATCGTAAGAGCAGAAGACGGTCTGGTCTCATACCAATCCAGCCTCAGTCACCCTCAGTCAGATATAGCCAAGATTTGAAGTAGTGACTCTGAGCCTCTCTTAAATAAAACGCACTACCGTCAGGTCATTAAAGAGAGCCAGCTTTGGACTGAATATGAAAGCACAGTTACTAACGTCGGATCAGCACAAATGAACTGAACGTTCACGTGCCAGTGTCACCTAGCAAGGAGGGCATGGGGCTGGCACCTAATGCAGGCCTGACCCCAAACCTCTGTCCTGTATTCTGCAGGGCCCCCATTATACCAGAGGAAATCAGACAAGCCTGCAAATCACATAAAATGAACTATGTGAGTTCAAATGAGCAGGGTAGCTGCCCATGGGTCTGGGAGAAGACTTCAGGAGCCCCTGCCTCTCCCCCTGTTGGGGATGAGACCCACTTCTGGTGGGTCTGCTGGTAACAATGAGAAACTACCAGGTACCTGCCCCTTGAGCAACACAGGTTTGAACTGCGAGGCTCCATTCATACGTGGATTTTTCTCAGTAGTAAATACAAGACAAGACAGCCCACAGCCGGGCAAATCCATGGATGCAAAGCAATCTCAGATTCAGGGGAGCTGTACCTACAGAAGGCTGACTAATAAATTATAACTTGGATTTTTGACTGCTCGGAGGTACGGCACCCCTAACCCCCGTATCTGAGATCTGCATTGTTCAAGGGTCCACTGTATGAACACAACATGTTAGAATCCATGAGAAGAGCTCCTCTCCCTGTTAGAATCAGAGGAAATGAAAAAAATCTAGAAAGGGCAAATTCTAGAGGGAAACCCGGACCATTTGTTTGATGCTTTGTACGTAAAGGAAAATCAAAATTTGATTGGGTTTTAGCAACTTGTGCCCCACATCCCTTTCTTGGGGTAGGAGAGCGTTTGGAAGAATAAATTAACACGGTCATGTCTCAGGAATCACTGTCTCTGACCACTGAGCCACTGGTTCAATTGGTTCCCCGGTTCACAGCTCAGTAATGTCTCAAGAATAACGAAACACCTCAGACCTGCCAGAAAGTGGGGTAGGACCCAGCTGCTCCAGGTACCCTGCTGGCAGGAAATATGGACAGCTGGGTGTCACAGGCACCCTGAAGATAAAGCCTTCACTTCTCTCCCCACTCCCGTATTCCCCACCCCTGCCATCTCCCTCCTCCCCAGGAGTTTTAAACTCTTCAACCAGGGAAAGGCACTGGCTCAGCTCTGGGACCTTTAATTCAGTGCACTGCTGCAGGACCAAAATCCCTGAGGGTTCAACACTCTCTCCTGGGAGAGATAACTACCCTCCACCCCCAGAAACAAGCTGGTTCTTTAACTCTTGGAGGTCTGTAGCGTGCTATCGGCACCACTGAAGTGGTGACTCCCTATCCGCAGGGGGACGGCAGCCCACCACGGGGGTGAGCTGAGGCTCAGTTCTCTCCCGTGCTGCCGTCTGAGCCATTATCTGAGGCCTGCAGTGAGCTCCTTCAAGAAAGACAACTGCCCAGAGGAGCCAAAAAGACAGGCCAGTCTGGGTGGTCTGGAGCCCACAGACAGTCCTGTCCCTCCGCCCTGGCCACGGCCCCAGCCACGGTCCCGACCCCCAGGCATCTCCTGAACACCTGATCAGAGGGTGACCCTAGTGACAGACACGCCACCGTGAAATCCCTTCGTCACCGAAACCCGCTCAACAGACAAATTCTGCGTAGAATGAGGCTGGGTGGAAATAAAAGTTCAGTAAAAGTATTACTTCTCTCTACAAAATACTGTGCTAGAAATATGGATTAAATGAGATTTAAAAAATGACAGCCCTCTGTACACTCCAAAGAGACCACACAAGTGTTAGCCATTAACAGATGGATCACCTGGGCAAAGAGTAAACATTTATCCCATATCCCTCCCTCCACCACCGTCCAACCTTTCCACCCACTGGGGAAAACACTGCAGGTCCGCATTGCTAACTAAGCAGAAGGCCCTGAGAGCATGTCAGACCTCACAACCTGTGCTGCGTCAGCAGAAGGCCGCTCTTATTAATAAGCATTAGCTCAGTGCCTGCAGAGCCTTGGCAAGGGATGCCACCCTGCGGCAGGCTGAGGCCACACTGGCTGCAGGAGGGCGGGTTGGCTTAGAGAAGCCTCTACACATGCCTAGCAGGTAGAGGCCTTACATAGGCTGGAGTTTAGCTAAAACAGGAGAGGGCCCAGGACTTCCCTGGTGGCCTACAGGTTACGAATCAGCCTGGCAATGCAGGGGATGTGGGTTCAATCCCTGATTGGGGAACGAAGATCCCACACGTCATGAGTCAACTAAGTCTGCATGGTTTAATGAAGACCCTGCATACCACAATTGAGACCTGACATAGACAAATAAATAAATATTTTTAAAAAGAAGAGAGAGGAGAGGGGAGCAGGAAAGGGCTTTTATAGCCACCCCTCTAGGTAAGGACCGGCCAGCTCTACCTCTGCAGGCGCTTCAGATGTTCCGGGCCACTCCACAAAGGGGGGCCGAGACTGTCCCTGTCCAGCCCGCCCCCAAAGGACAGCTTCCTAGCACAGCAGCACAAGTGGGAAGCTCAGGATGTGGAGTGGAGCCTGGCCCACAAGAGCAGGGGCGACGGCCGCACGGGTACCTTGGTCGGCCACGTTCTCGATGTTCACCTTGCGCTCGTTGGCCATGAAGCCGATGACCGAGAAGATGACGAAGCCGGGCGAAGATGCTCGTCGCACTGTTGGTGCAGGTGACAATCAGCGTGTCCCTGGGGGGAGGGACAGGTCCGTCACCAGCTGTGCTTTGTACGCAGGAAGGGACGGGGGGGACACACGAGTGTGGTGGTGGACACTTGTGCCTACGCCAATTTCTAAACAGGTGCT
The DNA here is from genome assembly GCA_917880005.1 of Nanger dama. Lineage (NCBI taxonomy): Eukaryota > Metazoa > Chordata > Mammalia > Artiodactyla > Bovidae > Nanger > Nanger dama. Next base: position 2,868,904 of record CAKJTW010000085.1, on the reverse strand, counting down.
TGCTGTAGGCTGGTCTTGCGCTCTCTTATTCACAAGGAAACAGCCTGACCACAGGCTCCCTTGGGCTGAGTGCATAAGCGCCAGAACAAAGCTCTGCATAGAGGCAGGTCTCCCCTGCTGGCTTAGCAGAGTAAGTCTGTCCATCAGAGCAGAAACTGAAGGTATGGGGGCCTCTTGCAGATCTGGGGCAGGAACCACGCATGAGAGAAGGCAGCGGGACCACCCAGTGCCACCAAACCTTAGAACAGCCTGGGGTTCCTGCACACAGGCGGAGATGAGCAAGCCTGGAGGGGAGGAGAGAGGCCAGCAGCTCGGAGGCAGCGCCCTCTGCTGGCGACACGGCTGCAGCTCCCAGGCTGCATCCTAGACCCAAAAGAAGGGTCACAGCTAGATGGGGCCATGGGGCCCAATTCCAGTCCTGGCTCTCTCCACGTGAGAGGCATGACCTTGACTAGGTCACTTTCTTCCCACTCCTATTTTAAATGCCAGCAATGACCCCACCTCGCTCACAGCTCGTGCGGATAGAACCAGACGAGGCCTGGACCACACAAAGCCTGGCAGGAAGCAAGGGCTCAGGACACCATCTGCCTCGTCCAGCCCTTTGGTTTCAGGTCAGTCACTCAGTCGTGTCTGACTCTTTGTGACCCCATGGACTGCAGCACGCCAGGCTTCCCTGTCCATCACCAACTCCCGGAGCTTGCTCAAACTCACGTCCATCCAGTTGGTGATGCCATCCAACCATCTCATCCTCTGTCATCCCCTTCTCCTCCCGCCTTCAATCTTTCCCAGCATCAGGGCCTTTTACCGATGGGGAAACTGAGACTCAGGGGAAGGTAACTGGCTTATCAACTGTAAGTTCCCGTTTGAACCCAGTCTTCCTGCCCCTCAGCCACACCACACAGCCTCATTTCTAACACATCACAGAGCCACGCTTCCCCTCTGAGGGTGCTCAGGTTGGTTCTCATGGGTCGTTAAGCCAGTAAGCAGCTATGATCAAAGAAGCTCAGACTCCTTAGTCAGGCATACCAGCTGTTACGGGCTGAACCACGGGCCCCCAAATGTGTATGTGGAAGTCAGTACCCCCAGTTCCTCAGAATGTGACTGTATTTGAAAACAGGGTCTTTAAACAGGTAATTAGGTTAAGAGGAAGTCATGAGAGTGGGTGCTAATCCAATATGACTGAGGCCCCAGTAAGCAGAGGAGATAAGGGCACGCAGTGAGCAGGAAGACGAGATGAAAACACAGGGAGAAGACAGCCGGCCGCAAGCCTAGCAGGGAGGACTCAGAAGGCGTCATCCTGTTGACGTGTCTTATGGCCTTGGACTTATGGCCTCCAGATGGTGGGGAAGTTAATTTCTATTGTTTAGGTCACTCACTCTGCGTTATTTGTTACAACAGCCCCCAGAGACTAACACAAAGGCTTTCTCCTCGGCCGATTCTCAGGCCCCAATTCCTTCCCACCCCCATGAGCCCACCCCTGCCGCAGTGCCATCAGCCTGCTCCCCCATCTCTCTGTCACCCCAGCCCCACTCAGCACCCCCTGCAGACATGCCCTCCTCCCCTGCACCTGTTGAAATCTGGCCCATAGAGCACTGCGTGGTGAGGCCATCCCAGCCAACCTAGGCTACAGCTTTCATGTAATCTCTTCCTCTTGGTTCACGAAAAAGCTCATGCATGATTAAAAATAATAATGATGGCTACTGCTATTTACTAGCTCCTACTGTGTGTAA